>CM076238.1:24731659-29531659 GCA_038380155.1 Pseudococcus jackbeardsleyi | reverse complement strand
CGAAACCTGCTTTTTTGACGATCGAATTATTTAAAAAATGAAAAAAAGACAGTTGAGAGGCTATTTTTTTCTCGTTTCAGCTGCTCGCTCGCGCCTACCTACTACACCAAATCTAACGCAGGTGGCATCCCACATTTTAACGAATTCAAGTTTAAGACCAACGACCGACGAGCCACACGATGCGGAAAATATTGCGAATTAAATGTATACCTATGCCATTGAAAACAGCTATTCGTTGCGGTTTTGATTCACATTATAGAGACTGGATCTATTAACACATGTTGTATCATGGTTCATGGATGAAAATAGAATATTACAACATTAAAGTTATACCCTCTCGAAGATGAACGATAACTGACGATTGCAAACTTGAGAGGTGGGTTTGTTCATCAACGTGTGAAATTTTGTAGAAGTCCAGTTTGGGCTTCCTCCTCCTCTCATCATTACCATTCGGTTTAATTTTCAGCATAAATACACTTCAGGCAAAAAAAAAGGTGAGGCATGACAATTGTAGTATCAATGAAAATTGCTGTCAATTAGTATTATTATTATTTTTTTTTCATAAAAATATTTGAGTAAAAACTTTCAAAAAATGTGATTTTTTTAAATTAGTTGAGGAAAGAACTTGAATAATAATTTTTTTTAAAAATTAATATTTTGTCAAAAATCATTAAAATTATTAGATTTTTTAAAGTAAGTTTTAAAAAAAATGGGTCTAAAACACACATCAACAAAATTACCATTTTTTTGAATTTCTATAAATTGTAGGTATCTAGTTTTCGTATAATTTTATTGCTTTAAAATAAACATTAAAAAAAAAATTATTCGAGAAATTATGTACACCATAAAGTGCATCAGAAAAAAAAAATCTGCTCGAAAACCGAGCTTTAGTGTTCTAATTCATGTTAAGATGAAAAATTGTTTTTTTAAATAAAATTTCGTGTTGTGAAACCAAATCAACATAATCTAATTAGCTCAAAAATTTCAAAATAAAAATTCCTAGAATTTATCCATACTGATTTCTCGTAATTTTTAATATGAGCAATTCAAACTTGAAATGATGAACTGATTTCAAATGTTAATTTGAATTCAATTCGATAAAAGTAATTTTTCTTTCAATTTAAATTATAAATTCAAAAATGCATTCTTAAGTTGTTGTTCCACTGCAAAGCACCGCCATCAGCCATACACATTACACACACGTATTATTAATTGCATAATACCAAAGTTGAAGGATTTCGCTTAGAATATTTTCAAGAACAGAAACCCAAATATACGTACGTATTTATTTATACAATATGAAAACATAACATTAACAAGTAAATTAAGTAATAATTATCGTTATTCGGCGCAGATAAACTAGACGATGAACTTATACATACAGCGAATAAAATTGGTTTAAAAATCACGGCATAAGTTACTCCAAAATCGCCCAATATGTATCATTTTAGACCATGATTTTCATTACATATTTTTTTTCTATTTACACCAACGAAAACGGTATTCGTCTAAAGTACGTAAATGGAACATACTCTTTGCGTAATTCGATAACGTTTCGACTTTTGTATGGCAACGCGACAGCTTACATTTTTAATTAACTATTTAAAATTCACGTGTGTTTAATCATGTGTGACGGTTAAATCAGTTTTTCTTAAGCGAAATATTTATATGAAGAAAATTTACGCGTTGGAAATGAAGATAATGAAGATTTACAGCAAAGTGTTTTTGTACAAATTGGCCAGTACTTTAGCTGCGAATAGTATTCTACTTCTTCTAGATACTCCAGTCAATGTTTCATACCATTCGGAAGGATGTACCTGAAAAATTAAAATTCAATTAGGTAACAGTCCCCCTGTTTAGTTTCCTGTCCTAAATTGATTAAATGCATTACCTGTAAGTTGTTACCCAAGATATGAGAGACGGTAACAGAAAAACCGCTATTTAGATATTTGTAATCTTTTTCTGTATCATCTTTGACTAAATCAATAACGGAAGTGGGGATAGGAATCATTTGAGAATACGTTTCCAATTGTAAACCTTTTTCGAGTTCGTGTAATACCAATAAATCGAGATCGTACCATCTATAGAATAAAAAAAATCACGTAGTAATTACCATAATCTCAAGGACTTTATCGACTGAATTGGATTATTATAGGTTACTTGTCTTCACTAATTTCGGCAATGAAACTTTGTACTGCAATTATGGGACCGCTGGTAGAATGTTGGTTTCTAATATTCTCTATTCGAAGTAAGCATGCTTGGGAAGCGGCCTCAAATCCAACGATTTGTTTAGCTAAGTCAATATTATCTACTTCAAATCCTCTGCAAAAATGACAAGTTAATATTTCCACACAGAAAGAACTAAGGTAGTTGATAATTTACAAACCTGACAGAACTTCTACTAAATGTCTGTTGAAATGCTTCGCGTATCGGGCTAACTTCGATTTCTTTATCAGAAGCAACGACGATTTCCACTCCACCGTTGTTAGCTGAAAATACAATGTTTTCATCACTAACGTAACTGGCAGAGATCAACTTATAATGAGAACTTACGAATGAAATCTCTCATCTGAGGGTCTAACGTGGTAATAACAGAATCGACAGAACTTTTGGCCTTTTCAGCTACCTTGCTGAGTAAAGTCGTTCCTGTACTGCCAACGCCGCCAACGGTATCTTTAACCCAACCGAACAAACTGCTACCCAATGATCCTTCATTTCCTTCAGATTTTTCACTCGTATCAGCGGTTGATTCAGGGTTAGAATTTTCAGATCTAAAAAGTTTCAGGTAATTGTAAACATAGTTTTATATACTAATTTCAATACTTAATTAGTTTTTAATTACCTTGTTCCCGTTGGATGTGTAACGCCACTAGGACCTGCAGCTGGGAATGATGAAACAGTTATAAAATTGTGTAAATCCGAGGGTGGAGTGGTAATCAAAGATGCACTTTTCATATTCGTCCGTTGTACGATATCTGTCCAGAAAATAATATAAAATTGAATTTAATAATATCAAAAACAGGAAAAGATTGAATTGCGTAGTAGATAACACGTAAATTGAAAGTGACTGATTACCATTTTTCAAGGCTTCCAATTCGTCGGATCTTTTGTTTATGATTTCGAATGAACTTTCCTCCGACATTATAAGCTTAAATATCGAAAAACTGAAATAACTATTGAAAAATACTCAATAATTCAGGAAAAATTTAAAAGTTATCAGCAAAAAATATGAAAAAATTTTCAAGTTGGAAAATTTGCAAAACAAAGAGATAAATAAAAGCAAGGAATTAAAAATTCAGGTTGAGCACCAGCTGATTTCAAAAATGTAACGAAGGTTTATTTTGGAAGCCAAAAAACAAAACAATTTTACCGCCTTGTGTTTGAAAAGGTATGGAAAAACAATGTCCGTCGGTAATTTTCTAGTTTAAACATGTCAATTCGTTTTTTTTGTTGAAAAACTCTTCTATTATTTTGTTATCTGAATTATTTTACTTTTGTGTGTAACTACGTAATACTCAAGTATCTCGTTACTCATCAGTATTGTTCATTTTCGCTAAATCTACGCCATATTGTCAACAATTATTCCTGTTTTTCGTTGGTATTTTAGCTCTCATATCTACTCAAACGAATCTGTTGTTAATCATCATTACTTTTTATTTTGTTATTAATATGCGTTTTAATTGAACGATTTTTAGAGTTGATAACTCAGAACGAGCTTACAAATCAAGTTAGTAGCTACATATTTAGTTATGAACTAGCGGTGTTACAAAGTAAGCAAACACGGAAGCTTGATTTTTACCCATTGCCGGTTATCATCTAACGGAGTGATTGATTCGTTAAAATGAAGGTAACTTATCTATTTTTGTCATTAGATTTTGTATTTTCAATCGTTTTTATACTCTATTCTACATATATTTTGATTCAAACTCTAGACGCAGAACATTCCACAAATGCAATCGGAAGTTATGATTCCGGTTTACACTCCTAAACCAAAATGGTTAAAACCAACAGATCAGATAGATACCTGGCTGGATACTCAAGGATTTTATCGTAAACATATAGCTCGAGATGCCTCCAGTCTATTTCGATGTGTTTCCGAACAAGTACGGTTTCGAAGTTTTATTTTTCAGTAGTGATGAGCATCTGTATGTTAATGAATTGTGTTTTTGTTCAGATCTTCTTAACCCAAGTTCATCATCTTACTGTTCGAAAACACTGTATCAAATTCGCGGTAAATCAGCCGGAAATTTTCAAACAAGTAATTCGATATCGTGAACTTTGCTCTAGTTGGTTCTAAATTATGGATTAAATTCATCTATTTGTTTCTCTAGCTTACGAATATCACTGTAAAAAATTACGTAGATCGGTTACATGATACGCGTCAATGGGGCAACTCTTTAGATATGGAAATAATTTCTCGACTGTATAAGTAAGTAATGACCAATTTGAAGTAATAATTAAATTTTAAATCTAAATTTTCATATGTATGCGTAGCGTGGATTTCGTTATGTATAAAGAAATCAAGAAACCGATGGAACAGATCACTTCGAACGGAAACAACTCTTATATCATGTTGAGCTTGTCGTACGAAAACCATTATGATTCTGTGTATCCTAAACAACACATAACGAATTCGGCTCTTTGTCAATGTGCGTATTTCAAAATCAGAATTTTTTTCGTACTGTGACTGTTTTACTAAAATTGTGTTTTTTGACAGCCATTTTATACGAAGCATTATACAAAGACGTTTTTAAATTGGAAGAAGTCGACTTCGCTGTTAATAAAATGCTTCATGATAAAACGGCTCGCTATCAAACGGAAATGAATCCTGCGTTCTTCAGCACCGGGTAACAAACTGAATGAAAAATCTCTTCATTTTTAATTTCAAACAATACTAATTTGAGTTCATTTTCATGCCAATACAGATTCCAGATGCGATTAGAGTTGAGAGATAACTGCAAAAACGTTAAAGATTTGTTGAATTGTGGCATTACTCCCTTTCCCTACAAAGTGGCTAAATCTTTGGATCCAAATATTTACCGAAATGTGGAATACGATACGTGGAACGAACATAAAAAAAGTAATGATCAATTTAAATGTCTAAAATTTTTATTTACTTCCGTACGTTTCTACTGAATTTATTTTTTCCGAATAGACATTCGTCATAGTATGACTTGGAATAGTAGAGAACTTCAGGAAGGTACGAAATGTTGGGTTAATTTCAAAACTGAAGCTGAAACGATTAAACGAGTTGGTTATATTCAAAAAATGACTCCGAACAAAGGACCAGTCGAAGTATTTATTCAAGAATTGGGAGAAAAGTAATTGTAATTTTTTATTTATTTATATTTTGTATAAATTAATCTAATCCACGTTGAATATTTTATTTTTTAGAATAACGGTTCCTTACGAAAGTTTGGAATTGATTCAGAATTCGATTTGTGTGGGACAACCCCACAGTGTTATGGAAATGCTCGGTAAGAAAATGAATCATTTTGATGAGCATGAGCAGATAGAAGAAGACGAAGAAAACTCGAACAAAATAAGAGATTCGTATCAACCCGAATTTGTGTCATCGAAGTGAGTTCATCAAAGTACAGATTTCTGCTGCTTCACAAAAGTTTCACATTTTTCAATATTTTTTATTTTTGTAGCCCTGATTTATGTAGTGTTCAGTATATGCATCCTACTTCCTCTTCTATTCCTACTACTTGTTACGCTTGTATTTCGTCACATAATTATCGTTCGGAGGTGAGTTCTTTATTCATATACCTACTATAAAAATCTTCATCGCTCATTAATATTATGATTTTTAATTAGAATGACGTGAAACCGATTCAGCATCCTCGCCCTGCTGACGAACATTCTAAATACCATCAAAATACTCAACAATCGAATGAAATTTCCAACGTTGGTGAACAAACTGTGCCCATTGTTCAATACCCCATGCCTTTTTATCCGGTCATCTCGCAAGATGTTGAAGTCCAATCGTCTCCTTACCCTAGTAACGTGTTACCTCCAAAGCCGGCTTCTAATCCTAATGAACCAAATGGTAAATCTGGACAAATTGAATTATCTTCATTAAATTCAGGATATTATTGTACAATATTTTGAAATTATTTTATATTAGATACAGGAAATCCCGTTCGAGTGTTTTGTAATAACAATAATATCGATGTGAGTACTTTTCTATTTTCTATTTTATTTTTTTCATTTATCTGTGCCTTAATATTTTTACGATTTTTTTCAGCAATATTATCGTTGTGGACTTCCTACTGTTCCGTATTGTATTATTTCACCAAATTACGTTTATCCTTTTAATCCTGAGCCGCCCGTAGGTGTTCCGCCGAATACAGGTGTGTATTATTAGAAATTGGCAAAAAATATTTTTATTGATTTCGTCAAAAAAAAAATCGATCAGCTTAATTTGCTTTCTTTCGTGATCAGGAAGATGCTCTCGAACTAAAAAAAATATTCAATTTTTTCAGATGCTCGAAGACTGCAGTTTTCGCCTCCGGCGGTAAATCAACATCAAAACGAATTAGTTTACGCAATGCCTTTGAATACTATACCGAATTCGAAATCTGACGTACCTGTGTACCCATATCCCACCATGCCAACGGTTAAAAAACCAGTGCCCCGGAATAACAGTACGTACATGCTATTGGCAGAATGTAAAATTCATAATAATTTCGATTTAATGATCCATATAATAGCATACTCATGTTTCTCAAGTCGTAAAAACACTTCATTTTTCCATTTCATTCGCAGATACCGCTGATACAGTGAATACGACAGAATCTCCGGCGTACCGACCGCACAAAGAGATGGTCTATTTAAAAGAACCTCCACCTATGCCTACTAACGTTAATATTCCTGCTATACCACCGTCGAATATTCCTACCAATATTTATCCTTATTACGGCAATCCTTATCCATCGATCACTCCTCCATTATTTTACCATTCGATCGATTACAGCGGTCCTTGTTATCCGGCGTATACAGAGGTAACTCCGTATCCCGAAAATATCACACCGCCTGCCTATCACCTGCCTCAGATTATTCCTTTAGGATATCCAGAAGATATATATCAGCCAAATAATCCGATTATTTGTCAACCTATGGTACCAGCCACTCATTAATATCGGTGCTGTGTAATCGTTTCGAATTATAATCATTCGGGGGTTTGATCTTGAATCTTGGTCAATTATTATTTTGTTTTGATTTTGGTGTTTTAACGACTATACAAGATGTAAGTTTTTTTTTTTTAATTTGAAAAAGTAGTTTTAATTTTGATTTGGAGAAGAATTTTTTATTTTTCAAGATTGAACCCCTTTTTTAATTATTTAATTACAAGATGTTTGAAATTTCCCTCGTAAAATTGACAACTTGACGTGAAATTTTATTATATTGTACGTTGTTGGCTTTTTATCAATTGGGAATGTTGTTGTTTTTTTTTCAAAAGTTGTTTTTTATGTTATTTAATAATTCGAAAAGTCTTTCTTGTTTTTTTTTCTTTAATTTAATAATTTGAAAAGTCTTTCATTTAAAAAATAGGTGATTATTTTTGTTACCCGTTTAGTTAAATTCTAGTTTTATTATTTTTTTTCTTCAAATCGGTACGATTAGAAGCATATTAATTTATTTAGTCGATTTAACTCTTGTGACCATTCAGTGAAGATTTTAACTTTGTGATAATGGTTCTAGTTCGAAAGAAGAGAAGTTAGTTTTTGTATTTTTTTATCGTTTGATTTTAGAATAAATTTTTTTATTTTTTGTGTACAAAAGTATTGATCATTATCTAAAACAATGTTTATTATTATAAAAATGATGATGGTAGGTTGAGTGTAAATATAGAAAAAAAAATACGAATATAAATTAACAATCCACATTATACCACCAATCGCATACTAATAATTCTTGACTAAATAAGGTGCCATTTGGGCATAACATTGGTTCTCCAGCACCATCTCCGTTGCAAATGTAAAATACCTGAAACAGTAATTTTTGTCGTGTGATAAATTACAATAAGTTTTTAATTAATATTTTATAATCCTTGAAAAAGGAATTATAAGTAGGCATGTTTGGAAATTTAATATGTTTGTTCTCATAATAGGATATTAAGTTAAGATCTTATCGTACCTGACATCTGCTAGCAACATCTGCGAAATAGCCTTCCAGTCCGCGACAAGAGAAGCGACGTTTTTGTAACAGAAATTGGTCAAAAACTGGATAATCTTTGCCGGCGATTCCTGGGATGACTTGACCATCTGCAAAAATGTAAGTTTATTTATGAAACAGATACTTGAAATTTTTCTACTGTATTTTTTTCTCGTTTTAGCCCTCCCCCCTGCCATCTTTATTCGAGTGGATCAATCGATAATGCGGAATTTGGAATTGAAAAAAATCAGACGAATGATGGAATTGGGAAAATCAATGGAGGTAATTACCATTTTGCACAGCGTTGAATTCTTGTTCGGAAGGTATATCAGAAAAATATTTAGATTCGGCTAAATCCAATCCTTTAAAATTTTCTGTTCCGTCTGTTTGCAAAACAGTTCGATTATTGATCAGTCTTGGCGTTGGTGTCGTTGCACGTGGTTCAGATGCTCGACTGTAAGTCGTCTGCTGATAATTCTGAAGTGATTGCTGATTGTACGTTTGATGCGGTTGCAGAAGCTCAACTGGTTGAAGATTTTGTGGACGTGGACTTGTGTTGAGTGGAAATTGAGTCGTTTGGTATTGCGAATAATTAGGCTGTTGAGAAACTTGTTGAGGTTGAGATTGTAAAATATTCGATTGATGGTTTTGGTTTGTTCTGCGTTGATGTTGCGGCGATTGTTGATAAATCTGTTGAGGTGGTTGATCCGAAGATGGAGATTGTTGGTAATTTATTTGTTGAGGAATACGGTCTAATGATTGAGATTGTTGGTAATTTTGTTGCTGAGGCTGAGTTTGTTGATAATTGATTTGCTGAGATGCACGATCTAATGGCTGAGATGGCTGGTAATTTTGTTGCTGCTGAGATTGAGCTTGATAATTTTGCAGTTGCTGAGATTGAGCTTGTTGGTAATTTTGCTGCTGCTGAGACTGAGCCTGTTGGTAATTTATTTGCTGAGGAACACGATCTGGAGTCTGAGGTTGTTGCTGGAATGATGACTTTTGATAATTTACTTGCTGAGGAAATCGATCTAGTGATGAGGATTGTTGATAATTTTGTTGCTGAGGCTGTGGCTGGTGGTAATTTATTTGCTGAGATTGACGATCTGCAGACTGAAGTTGTTGATTGGATTGTTGAAGCTGAGCTTGTTGATAATTTCGACCTTGTGATTGCAATTGTTGATAATTCCCTTGACGAGAGGTGTCTTGAACTGGTTGATATTGTTGATAAATTGGTTGGGACGTTGATTGCTGCAAAGGTATCCTTTGAGGTTGTGTTGATCGTGATGAAGGAGATTCGAATTGTTTGTATTGATCACTCTGAGCGAATTGATTTCGTATTTGGAAAATAGTCATATTTATGACTTGCATTCCTGCATTTGCAACTTCGGGTGAGACCAAACTATTAATACGAGTATCTCTGCTGGGAAAACCAATGGTATGATTTTGGATCGATATCGGTGTTGTATATTGAATCGGCGTTGGCTGAACGACAATGGGCCTATATTCCAATTTATTCGGATTTCTTGGAATTTCATTTAGAGAGCGAGTAGGAATAAATCCGCGATCATTACTGCTGGTCGTATATTTAACTCTGGGTACCGGAGTTGTCGATGTAACCTCATAATTGGATATTATCTCATTACCACTATCCGAATAATAAATAGTATGCTTAAATTTAGTCGATCCTCTATTAGTGCTATTGGGAGACCAATCAATATATTTTGATTTTTTTTGATCTTTTTGAACAGGTGCAGATATAGGTGCCGGAGTACTCGACTCGATCAAATTTACGAACCGAGTATCCACCAAAGGAGGTAAAAGATGTCTGACCGGAGGCGTTATCTTCTTCTCAGCTCGACTAGGAATGAATTTCTCCACATCGTTGCGACTTTTATAGTAAGTGGATTCTTTTGGTATAAGATTTTCTTGGTAATCGGGTGGTACTAAAAATTGTACTGGTTTGTTTAATTCGACCCTTGTGCTGTGTTTTTTGTACGAATGTTCGGGTCTGCGTTGATTCCACGCTTTATATTTATTTCGTCTTCGTTTTCGGCGTTTTCGTCTCAAGCTACTGGCTATGTCGTGGTTTTGACTTTCGTTGGAAATGTTCTCTAATATCGTGCAATTTGTATCGGAGTTTTCCGAAAATGTTTCTGTGCTGGTGTTTGATGCGATTGGAGTTATTTTTATCCACGTTATGTTCGAATCTTGTTTTGTCGAGTTTTGTGAAAGTGTCGAGTTGGCAGATTTACTTGAACTGGGGTCTTGGGCGAAAATTGAATAGATGGTGATTAATGATAATTGTAGGATTAATAATTTATCTGAAACAAATAATGGTGATATTTTTATTTATTTTTTTTTGAAAGGAATTTTTATGATTTATGAGATTTGTTGATAAGAAAAATACTTGGTAGGTAGCTTAACTAGATTCACCCAAAATCCCATTTGGTAATATTTCCATTTTTAACTGGATGAAAACAGCAAAAAATGGTTCTCATCAATTTCAAATTTTTCAGCTATGGCGTGTACTTTTAACTGAGATGTGAAATTTTCTGCCTTTTTGTACTGCAGGGGTCTCAAAGAATCACAATGGCGTATTTTTTTTGAGGAATTCATATGGAAATAAGAAGGTATTTTGATGTGATTAAAATAATTCAAATTGAGGCGCCTTTTATGAGAAATAAATTTTTGGAGCCGGTTTTGTGGTTTTCAAGTGGTCAGAAATTTGTAGGAAAATGAAGGTTTAAAAAAAATCGAACGATAGTTGTTAAGCAGTAATCAATTAGGTACCTAATTCAATTGAAAATAAAAAACGATTTTAAAAAATAATTTGAATAAAAATTTTACTTTTCTAATTTTTTGAACCAATTTAACGGGTTTCTGAGCTAACTTGAGCGAGCGTGGCAAAAAATTTTTAATTCCTTTTTGTTTTCCTTTGAAAAATTAAAAATTAAATTTTCAATCCCCCTTCCCAATATTGAAAAAATTACAATTTTTTTTTTAATTTAATTGATAAAAATGGGCTGGTATCATGTCATTAGAAAATGGAATTTTCTCGATTAATTTTTTCGAGGTTGTGCATAAAATATCATAAATTTTTGTATGGCTTTCATTATTCTAACCTTAAAATTATCGGGGTTTCTTTGAAAATTTTTCAATTTTTTAATAGAGTTGATGAGTTTTATGCGTTTGCTCAGGATTTATTTTGAATTTTGTAAATTATCAAAGTGCTTCTTAATGTTTTGTAGGCACTTGGAAAGTTTTTCGAAAAAACGTGCAAATAATACTTTTTGCTTCCTCCCCTCCCCTCCCTCCAGCAATGAAATTTTCATAATGGACTAAAAATTGGAGCACAGAAAAATATTTCAATTAAAATTATAGGTACGTAAGGTAAAAGTTGGAGCAATAAAAATCAATAATAATTTTTCGTCACAAAAAATTTTCCTACATGACCGTCGACCCTGGAAAAAAATTATAGGCTCGTTGAAAAAAATTATAATATTTTGCTTTTTTCGTTTTATTTGCACTTACTTGAAATTCGATTGCTCAAGAATTCTTCGATCGATTTCGATGAAATTTTCAAGCAAATAGAATGGAAGGATGAGAAACCCTGTAGTCAAATTTGGTCAAAATCAACCTTGCAATTTGAGTTCAGAGGTTTCTCAAAAATTTTTAATGTTGAAAATCATGCCTAAGGTCCAAATTCTGACGCCTACTTAAAAATCTACCCTTCCTAGAAAAAACCCAACAGCTTTCAGCCTTTCAGAAACAAGCAAATTTTGTGTTCTATAATTTCCTTGGTTAAAATTTTTTGTTCTAACCTTTCGTTTCAAAAATTGTTTTTTTTTTCAAATTGGATTTTCCTCCAATTTTTTCAGCTCATTTTTTCATTTTTTTCAAAATTTATGACCTCGAAAATCACTCGATCGATTTCGATGGAATTTTCAGGAAGAAAAATGTCTTTCGATTCGAGCAATTCTTTTGAAATCAAATTTTAAAGCACTTTATGATAAAAATAAATACTGTAAATTTTTTGGACGGGCCTGTTCTTGGGTATGAAGTTCAAATGCATTTTTTACTTCGTAAAAGAAAAATTTTTCCTCGCCAATGGATAGAAAAAAAATTGTTGAGTGGAAAGTAGCCAATTTTTAATAGTGTTCGACTTCTGTTCAATTTTTTTCACGTAGGTAGTGATTTTTTGTTTGATTTTTTCGAGACGCCAGGATAAAAATTAGCATTATACAACTACACCAGATTGTAGATAGTTGAAAATTCATCATTTGTTGTACTTTTTTTCTCTCTTTCTGCGAAAAATAGCGAAATACTATATTCTCATAGAAGAAGAAAAATAATGATTTTCCTAAAAATTATTAATACCTATCAGTTTGAAAACTTCCTTATTGGAATAATTTTTTGTTTACAAGCCCAACTTTTAAACCGTCTCTATCCAATTTTGATTACCTACCAAAAGGAATTAATTGACTCTAAAAGCTACCCGACTATTTTGTTTGTATTTTATTCATTGATTATGCCATTAACCCGAATATTCAACAGGAAAAAGGCCCCGGGGAAAAGGCGAAATGCAAATAGCCAAGTAAATACCCGGATTGCGTTTCTTTGATATCAATGATCTGTGTTATGCCTTTACCATAGAAACGTACATTGCTCCCTAACCGAGTACACGCATTTTCTAAAATGCTTAAAATTACCATACGTTTCCACTCACCTTGGCACATTTGGAGACTTTAAAATTAACGAATAAAAGCACCGAAAATAAATCGACTTGGAACACCGAACACACCCGAACCAACACTATTTTTAGTTAGAAAATATTCACTTATGGAAAAAGCTCAAAAAAAGAGTTCATTTTCGTATAAAATTAAATCGATTGATTCAACCGGTTCAAAAAATTTTATAATTATGCAGTAAAATGGTATTTTCGGAAATAAAAAACCACATATTTTCGATCGGCATGCTAGGTAAGGTACCTAGGTATATTGAACGCAACACAATGTTTCTTCTCCACTGTCCGAGTAAAGTTATTATGTAAACAGATCAAGATAAAATGCGTAAGTGAAGAGGCTCCGATGATAGTAATTGTTGCTGAAATAGGTGAAGGAGAAAAATGATGAAATGAATGGTAGGTTTTTTTTTGTCGAAGTCTGATGCTAATATATCCCTACGTGTAATTATTAGACTATTGTTTTCACGCTAAATTTCTCACTAATCCGGTCGAATAATTGTGAGAGGCGGTCGACGAGAGACCACTTGGATGCGTTCAACGCAGTTGAATTAAAAAAATGCAACCGTTCAATGGGTACCGAGACCTACCTAGACCTTTAATCTCGCGAACTTGCCGGCAAAACGTTGTCGTTGCTAAATTTTTTGTTGAATTATTTCACATTATCATGGGTACCGAGCTGGACTCGGTGATGTCAAATCAATTAATCATCCACGAATACGTAGATAGGAACGTATGTTGAAGCGAAGATACCTACTGTTATGATTAATGTTATGATAAAAATCACACCTCGATGAGAATTTCATACTTACATAGTTTTTACAGGAAGAACTGTGTACCTAGATTTTGCCGATATTACGTAATACAACAGACAGCTGAATTAGAATTTATAATGTAACAGCAGTTGTCTGAATAGATTTGAATTTTTTGATCGGTGGTGTATGAAGATGGATCTGGAATCAATTTTTCATCTCGTCGTGTATTTCTCGAAGATATTTTGCGTACGTCGTCCCTTCGTTTCAAATACTTACGAAGTATTTTCACCACTCCTGGGCTGATTGACAGGGGATATTATTGTTTCTGCAATCAAGATTTGGATGTTAATGGATACATCAAACATCATTGGCAGAAAAAATGTGGCAGACGAATTTCTTCCTTCAAAAAAAAAAGATGAATTACCAATTTTTTAAATTGTGAGATCGTGTAGCATCTTAAAAAACCAGCAAGTTTTCATCATGATCGATTCCTATTTTCAAAATCAAAATTTAAAAAAAAAATTATTTTAGAAAAATTTATCGTGCTCTGAAAATGAGACGAATTTTGTTATAAAAATGACATTTTTGAACCCCGTGAAATTTTAAAGTTGGTCGAAAGATCATAAAATGAGAATTAGTTCAATTTTTGAACTATACATTCTCATTTTTATGATTGAAAAAGAAAATATGTTTTAATCTATTGCTCCCTGAATTTGTAATATAGGCAACATGTTCATCAAATATTTATTTTTTTGATCTTTGCATCACTGGACCATCATCCGCTTGCTTAGAATTTGAATCCAAAAAAATGGTCAGTGGTCAAAAGCGATATCAAAGAACATTGTGACCTAACTTCAAAATTGAATGGTAAATTTAATTTTTGTAGCAGGCAGCGAATAACACAGGTCGACAAAAAAAAAATGTTCTGTTTCTGGGCTCTCATGCCAAAATTCTGTTTCTAGACATCAAAATACATCACCTTGCGGAATCCTGGCTTCCAAAGTTTGCTTTGAGGGGTGGGGGGCCCAAAAAACTGATTTTTCGAGGGCAATAAGCCTGAGCGTTACAAAAAAATTTGAAAAAAATTTTTAACTAATCTTATAGAAAATTTTACGGCGAATCCAATGCCACAAACCGCAGATCTCCATCTCTTTTAGAAAAAAAGTTACAGCTCATTCTTTCCAAAATTTTGTGAAAAAATCGTATTTTTTGGGGTATTTTTCGCAAAAAAGTGAAATTTGAGAGAAAAGTAAGGGCTTTAAGGCCATAATGACCATAATAAGAGTTGTAGAAAATTTCACGGCGAATCGAATGCCGCAAACCGCGCACCTTTATCTCATCACATTTTTGTGTCTTTCTCATGAAAAAATGAAATGTGATTTTTTCACAAAATTTTGGAAAGAATGAGCTGTAACTTTTTTTCTAAAAGAGATAAAGGTGCGCGGAGCCAAAAAATTTATCGTCAAGTTGGATTTTTTTCAATTTTGTTTAAATTCGATTTTAAGAGAGAGGGGGGGGGGTAAAATTTATCAAAAACAATCTAAAAATGTAGAAATACAAGTTGAATCTCGTTTGAAAAAATATTGTGTCTATTATTGAAAGAAATAAAAAGAATGGTAATTTTTAATGAAAATTTCTTTTTTGGAAAAATTGAATTTCTTTGAGAAAAAAATTGATAATTTAGACAAAAGGAATTTTTGGGGAAAAGAATTTGAAGTGGTAAGGATTATTCCTACCTAAATTGCACCAAATTTTACCACTTCGCGAGTTGAAATAGCGTTATCTGTTCACGAATCGACGTGAACAGGTACCTATTTCAACAAACAACGAGGCTAACGTATTTATTACGTAATTTATCTGGCAGAAGCTTTGCCTGCCTTTGTCTACTCGCGTACGTTAAACCGCGAGTAGTCAAGTTATTTTCTGCCTCGTTATCGCAAGTTGCTTTGTTCCGCTGATGGAAGCTACCATCAGTGGCAAGTTTGGTTGTGCACCGTTTGGCCTTGACGCAACGCAGAGCGTTCGCATATAGGTAGAAGCCCGTTATCGGGCTTCCTACCTACCTAAGCTGCTATTCATCCCTTCCCTTATCGATAATTACGTGACCGCGCATCTCGGTTCGCGGTTACGTCGCGATGTATTTCTCAGTCGCGCACTGAGTATATTTTTATATACCATCGTAGCTAGACGTTCGCGACTAGTTACATCTCATACTGGCGCAACTGTGTATTGTATTCTTCCGCGTATATTTTCGTACTTGTGCATTTCTGCATCAAGTACAATAAATATTCGAATATCTACGTTGAGTTTTATTTCTCCGCGAATTTATTCGTTCGAAGAATCGCACGCGTTGGTATATGGATTGGTAGTTCAATTGAGTTGGGTTTGGACAGTTTGAGGCCCTCACCTCACTCCCCCTCAAACCATCCTACGGGAGCCAGAGTCCAAAAGCCGCTCTGGTGCCAAATCAACAACGAATCACCACAATTACCACCAATTCATTGGCGCCCGATACAGTTCCTGCTGCTTGAAGAAAATTCGGAAGAAAATTCGACGAGTCAGCGACTTAGGAAAATCCTGTGGAGTGAAAATCGGCGAGTCGACGATCTGAAGACATCTTTAAAAACTTGGGTATCGTTATCTCGTTTGATTACCTACTTTCTTCTATTTTTAAATATCGTATCGTTGGTGCGTCGCGTAGTAATTAATTAGGGATAATTAATTAGTAAAAAATCGCGTAATAATAAGTTAGAGTTAAAGTAGGGTATTTGTAAAAGAACAACTTTAAACCAGGAACATAGGAACAGTTTAAGGTCGTTTTTCAAAATTACAGTAGAAGTTAGGCGAGATTCGTATTCTGTACTTTCGAACCTACTTAGAAATTACCTATTTGAAGCTCTATACATCATGTCGCCTACCGATTCACACGATAATTTAAGCACTGAGCTAATCGATGCTAGAAGAGCAGAAATAGCGAAAAATGAAGAAGAATATAGGATATTAAAAACCAGGGTTTACCATAAAGATCTGATCAATTTAGATAGGATAGATGACCAAACAGAGATGAGACTCGCGTTTGGCTGGGTAAATGACATGGCATGGGTAACAGGCAGAGAAATTAGAAAGTTGACGAGTAGGATAAAAGACGCGACTAAATCTTCTGGTTCAAATTATAAAGACATTACCGAAAATCAGAAAAAAATTACTGACGTTGAAAGACGATTTTTGGAATTCGAAAAAGATAATTTGACATCATTTTATTCGTGGAAAGAAAAATGTACAAGTTCGTTAGCTGAAATTTTGGAAAAACAGTCTCAATTCGAAAGTAGGTTAAACAACATGACCGGTGATTTAGAGGCGTGTAATTTGAGGTTAACCGAAATTAAAAATATCACTGATTCGTATGAAACAGAAGTAAAACAGATTCATGAACAAATTTCAGAAAGGGAAAAAACTTTTGAAAATAAAATTTTAGATCTCTAAAATAGGTTAAAAAATTTAGACAAAAGGCCCGAAAATTCTGAAAATGTGGAAACGAATCAAAATATCGATGAGAGTCTGCAAAAAGCTATCGAATTACTGTCAACCGCGAATGAAACGATAAAAAATTTAGAAAGTCGTATTACTATCCTAGAAGAAAGGCCTACCCAAGAATTTACCCAGAAAGAAATAAAGCTCGTCAAAGACAAAGAACTGACAGCTAAAATGATCAGAGATAATGGAATTGAGTATGGAGAACACAATCACATGCATCCGACCAGATTCGTAAAATTGTTTAAAGAATTTGTAAAGAACTACAATAGTTCGAGCCAAGAAAAATCGAATTTGATGCGACAAGTTATAACTTGGAAAAAAGCTCAAAGTTGGCGTGCAAATTCTAACGCGTTTATCGAGTTTGAAAAATTCAAGAAGAATTTATTAAAACTTTTTGGAATAAACAAAAGAAAAACGAAGTCTGGAAAATGTTTGAAGAAATGGATTTTTCTAAAACATGTAAAACCGGTAGAGAATTTTTAACCGAAATGGATGCATGGATCCAGACCATCGAAGATATGGGTCTGAAGGAAACACCCGAGGTGGTTTTGGTTTTAGAATCAAAGGTACCAGAATGGTGGAAAAGTAAGATCGTATGGGGAAAAGTAGATTCACCCTACGATATACTAGATAGGTTAGAGGAACATCTCGATAACTATGAAGACGATCCTAGAATCTTAGATATTTTTGCCGCCGAAAAATCTAATAGTAATTTTGGTAGGTTAAGCACATTTAGGAAAAATGCCGCCGATGTAAGCTCGTCAGACAACGGTCGACAGAGTATCGGAAATAATGGCAATCCGGAAAATGTGAATTTTGATAATCAAAAGCCTAATCAAAATGGATTCGGTAGAAAATTTAGAGGAAAAAATAGGAGAACGTTTGGAAATGGTTACGAGACACCTCAAAGTCAACCTACTAGGAATTTTGATCGCGGATATAAAGGGAATGGATTTAATCCAAATGGCCCTAAAAATCCGAATTACGATAGGAAAACTTTTGGAAATCCTAATAATCGTAATTTCGAAGCAAAAAACAATAACCCGAATCCCAAACCGTCGACGGGCAATTTACCAAAAGTTAATCAGGTAAATGCGCCAAAAAACGCCGATGGCTCAGGTTCGAGTATGTAGATACAGATAAAATAACATATTACGTCCACGGAGGGTACCAAGTAATAGGTGACTCGTTACTTTATTACTTGTGTAGAAATGGCAGCAAAACAAATATCGGTGACTTGAGAAAGATCCCGTACCTCCGTGAGAATATATCGCTGCGTAATCTGTATAATCGACTCGTACCTGAGAAATTAAAAAGAGACAAAGTATTACTTTGTATGGGAAAAAGGGAATTGAACGATAATTACGTATCTAATGATTTCGTCTTCTCCAAAATGAAACAGATTATCCAGATGTTGAAAGCCAAAGGTGCCAAGGAAATCGTTTTGGTATATCCGACGATCACTCCGGCCAAGAACGGACATGACCATGTCACGTTGAATCGTGCTTGGCAGTTCCGAAAAATGTTCTACAAGCTAGAAAAGCTAGGCAATGTTCACATCTGTCTTGATCCCTCGATGGTATTTGCTGAAACAGAAATATCACCGAAATCAGGAAATCTGAAGTATAAACTCAATCGTGATTATACGATTAGAGTAAATAGGAGGAAATTTTTCTATGATAGGTACTTTGGTAGGTACTTCCCTACCCAAGCTACCTACCAAGAAACAAAATACGCTCTAAACGATTACCTATTAGCGATTAAATCTCTACGACAACAAACAGCTCGGGCTGATTTGTTGATGAATAAAACCCCAACCGAGTTGACTGTAAAACAGATCGATGACGGACCGGTGGTTAATACCCCAACCGAGTCGACTGTACAGATCAATGACGGACCGGTGGTTAATACCCCAACCGAGTCGACCGTAGAAAACGGAATCGATGACGGACCGGTGGTAAAAAAATCGCTATGTCAGCAAACAGTTGAATCTGGAATGCTGACCACTAAAACCACAACCGAGTCGACTGATGAAATCAGGAACGATGACGGAACAGTGGTGGGTATCGTTAAAAAGTGTGAAACACTTATAGAGAGCAAATTGATCGATGATTCAGTGATTCCTGAATTCATTCGAGACGACCTCCAGGAGAAGCGAAAGCAGGGTTCAAATATTTTACAACCGGTTGAAAATGTAGGCGAACGTGTAGAAAGTATTTTGTATGGGGAAGATAGGGTACCTACTTTACCGAAGCCGACGCAGGTAAACCCAACCGACGCTCAATCTGTGCTATGCATGGGGCCCCAGAAGGGTCCACCGCCCACGGTCGCGGCAGATGACGTGTGCAGAATTGATCGTCTACCGGGCGTTACTTGTGTTGTGCCGACGACCATTAATGGTGTAGTTTATCCTACTCAACTCGATACTGGTGCTGAACCGAACGTCATGGCATATGAAACTGCGCGTAAATTATTCCTCGAACACCCTGAAAAATGTAAATTTTTACATTTAGATCGTAAAATCGAAATTGAACTAGCCGATAAACAAGTAGTCGAAACTATGCATGCATTGCTTAGAGTTACGATGAATTTCGGTAAATATGAGCTCACGCTACCATTCTACTTGATTCCAGAGTGCAATCAAGTATTTATAATGGGTAGGACTTCGATGTTTGAACTAGGTATCGAACCTAAAATTAGAAAGGGTTATGCCTATTGTAAACCGAAGCGTGAGAGTGAGAAAGAGATCCTGAAGTACATGTCTGAGGAGGAGTACGAAGGAAAACTCAAGATGAATACCGTAAAACCGAGTGGTAGGTATGGCAACGAGATTCCCAATAGAATGAGAAAATATACTCATGCTAAAGGTGATAGAGAGGGAGATATACCCGAGCCCGATAGATCGAGCGAAATATATCTGAAGAAGTTGTTTGAAGGACTTAAAGAGTACGTAGCTAAAGGTAAAATTAGCGAGAAATGTAAGGATTGGGCTTACAAGTTACTGAGTGAGTATTCTGACGTATTTTCGAAATCGCCAGGGTGCTACACTGGTCCTCCAATACACTTCGATATGTCTGACGAACAGGAATGGCGTGGTTATAACTATCGTCCATCTAACAAACTGTTACCTGCGATAAAACGTGAATTAAAAAATATGTTACGTGATGGCGTCATTACTCCGTCAGACACGAAATATATAAACAATACAGTGATTAGGATTAAGGCTAACGGTACCCTACGTCCATGTCTAAATCCTACATATTTGAATCCAAAATTAGCGAATAATTACAACGAATCAGCAACGTTAGACAGAATTATCACTGCTAACGGCGACGCTGAGTTCTTTTCAAGTTTTGATTTCGTCAGTGGGTTCTGGCAATTACCACTGGACGAATATTCAAAAAAATTTTGTGGATTCGTAATCGAGGGTCAAGTGTATCAATTCGAACGACTTCCCTATGGTTTGAAAATTTCTTCAGCCGAATTCATAAAAATGATTAATCGCGTAATACCTGACAAAAAATCGATCACTGCGTACGTAGACGATGTGTTAGTTAGGAATAAGGGATTCAAAGAACACGTTTTAGATATTATTGAAGTTTTAGATGCAGTTCGAAATTACGGTCTAAAATTAAACGCAGAAAAAACAGATTTGTTCAAAACGTCGACTAAACATCTGGGTTACCAACTTTCAACAGGAAAGATTGGTAAACAGAGCAAAAAGATCGAAAAATTCCTTGAATTCGAAAGAAAACATTCGAAAAATGGCAATTTCAAATTAACTAAAGTTGTAGAAATACAAGCTTTAGTTGGTTTGACCAATTTATATCGAAGATTTATTCCTGAATATAATGAAATTATAGCTCCGTTGATGAAACTAACGTGCAAAAATGTACCTTTCGAGTGGGGGGAAGAACAAAGTAAAGCTTTTGAACGATTAAAAGATGAATACTGCAGAGATTTTTCACTCTGTACGCCGATCGATAACGTAGATTTTCATTTACATACAGAATGTCTCGAAAACTCAATTTCAGGTGTTTTGTATCAAAAAATCGATGGTGAAAATCGCATTGTCATGTACGTCGACAAAACGTTACAAGATTATCAGAAACGGTACACTTGTACAGACAAAGACATGCTCGCGATTACATATTGTCTTAAAAGATTAGAAATGTGGTTACATGGACGTATTGTACACGTCAGATCTGATCTAAAATCGTTACTTCCCAAATACGAAGAGTTAGCTCAAACCCATCGAAAAGCTGGTCACTGGATCACTCGTATGAACAGTTTTGATCTCGTCTACGACATTAAATGCACGATCACTGAACTGAAAAGGCTGAAACAAAGTCAAGAGCCAGGTTTAACAGTGAATAGTTTCAATATAAAATTAAGTGAAGGTATAAACAGTACAGGTTTAGAACCTATCGAGCTAAATAAAATTCAAAATTTCAGGGAAAATCTCGTTGAACTTTTAGATGAATTACCAAAATGGCAAAAATCCGATCCGCTCTGCGATAAAATTTTCGATGATTTAGAACCGTTAGGCGAATTTTTGACCGATAGACAAAAAGCTACGAGGTATCGAGTATCTAAAAAATACGAAATAACTCGTGAAAACGGTGAAAAATTACTATGGCGTAAATATTTTGATGGCACGAAAGTTCCTGTTCTGCCTGAAAAATTATTTCACGACGTAGTATACTACCTACATGATTTGTACGGTCACGTCGGTGGAAATAAACTTGAGCTGATTTTCAGACAGCTGTACTTCCATCCGAACGCGCTGAAATTTATTAAAATGAATACAAACATGTGCATCGTTTGTAAAATCAACAAATGTTACGGTCCTAAAAAACGATTCAGGTACGCACAAGTAGAATCTTATCACAAAGGTGATTTAATTTCGGTTGATATTTGTGGTCCGATCGCGGGTATAAAAGGGGAAACTAGATACCTATTTGCTTGTAAAGATGTCTTCACAGGTAAAGTCTGGTTCTTCCCAACCGATAACATCGAAGCTGAAACAATCGTAGACGAGATGAAAACATTTTTGGAAATTCTAAAAAGTTATGGCGTTACACCTAAGAAAATCATGAGCGATAATGGTCGTCAATTTACGTCAAAAGTATGGAAAGAGTTTATTAAATCATACGATGACATTAAAATGATCTATTCTAGTCCTTTTTCACCCCAGGGAAATTCGATCGAGCGAGTTTTTAGAGAACTAGGGGCAAAATTACGTTCTAGAATAAATACTGAATATCCAGATCGATCATATACTCACGAAGGTTGGTGCGAGTACGTTTCTGAAATAGAGAGACAGCTAAACGATCAACCAAACGTACTAGGAATTTGTCCGAACGATTGTTGGGGTATTGAGGAATCTCTAACGGTCGATTTACCTGTAAAAAGGAATAAGAGAAATTTCAAGTACGAGCTGAAAAGATTGAGAGAAGTTTTAGAGAAAAATCTACTTCCATCCGTCACGTCGAAAGAAGCGATGGCGATGAAATTCGATCAGAGTGAGTGTATTTTTGATGAAGATGGATATTTGAGAGTAGTAGTTGACGGCGCGTGTGCTCAGAACGGTAAAGACGAAGCTGTGGCGGGAATAGGTATCTGTTTTGGTCCGGGTTCGAAATTCAACGTTTCTGAAAAAATAACACACGAAAAATATAAAAACACGAATAATTTAGCTGAAATTATTGCAGTGAAAAAAGCTCTTGAATTTGGTATCGCAAAAGGAATCAAGAAAATTAAAATTTTGACTGATTCTAAATATACCGTTTATGCTGTAAACGAAGGTGCGATCAGGTGGAAAGCCAGAAATTGGAAAAATTACGCCAAGAAAGAGGTACATCACAAGGAAATTTTTCAAGAAATTTTAAAATTACGTAGAGAATTCGATCGATGTGAAATTCGACATGTATTTGCTCGTAGATACGAATACATGAATATTCTTGCCGATCAATTAGCTAGGCAGGCCGTATACACATACAAAACTGCAGTATTAAAAATCGATGAAATGTCCGATCAACAGGCGATGGAACATTTCATTCGTGAAAAGAGAAAACAGCTACGTATATTTGAAGAGCAAAATTTCAATAAATTACATGGAGACACAATTTCTTACAAAGAAGGTGATCTCGTGTTAATTTCTGCTCATAGATTAGCAAATAGCGACAGGTTAATTTCACAGAAATTACTTGAAAAACGCTACGGACCATACATCGTCGTGAAAGAACACAAAGCCAATTGCTACCTCGTCAAAGATTATGCAGGCATAACCGATGACAAGGTAGTAAACGTAAGGCAGATAATTTTATTCCTATCGGCTGAGCAACTCAAAGAAATTGAGGAGGAGGTGAGATGCAAATCGTTGATCGATAAACGCACCCTCCACCAACGTATCAATGATTTTTTGAGAGTGAACGAGAGAAAAGTTCCAAAAGCTACAGCAGCTACGATAGAAGAAGGTGAAAAATCCAAAGATGATATTTTCAACGTAAGCGATGATGTTATGGATATGATCGATGAAAGTTTCGATTATGAACTTGAGAATATTTCTTCGACGAGTGAACTGGGGCAGGATTTGACTGAAAATCCTGAACTTTCACAAATTTTTGAATCTAGTGTACAGGGGCAGAATTTGAAAAATTCCATGCCGACCGAAAACCTAGAAATTACAAAGTCGAATGGAAATAATCAAGTGAAAAATACAGAGATAAATCCTGAGCCAAAAAATCATCAAATCATCTCTACTGAAAAAATCAAAGGTCGTAAATTACCTACTAAAGGTAAAATTGCGATTAAAAATGGCAAAATGGTACCTGTATACGATGTCATCGATTCTGGTATCGAAAATTCCGATGCTGAAATCAATGATATCGACCCTTCAAACTTTTGCGCCGTGACCATCGAAGATGCGTCAGATAGCGAAAATTTAGAATTTTCCCAGCCAAAAATACCAAAGGCAATTCAAAAATTAAAAATTGACTCGCAATTCGGAAAAGATTTAGAAAATCTAGATTCGAAAAATTCAAAGAGAAATTTGAGAGCGAGAAAAAGGGAAAATTTGAAAGAAATTTCGAGTTCTGAAGATGAATTAGAAATTTTGAATGAGTTGAATGATATGAACGAGGTTAAAATTTGGAAAAAGACTCTGATAGGGAATTTAGACCAATTTTAAAACTCGAAAAGCCACCCGTCGATAAATTCATCAAGTCCGTACGTAATAAAAAATTACCTAACAAGGTTAAAACTGGCAACGATTCTGGTGTCGAATCCGAGTCAGAAATTATGCAAAGTGAAACCGGTGAAATGCTGAAAGCTTTCAACGATCACGCGAAAACGTACAGGAAAAAATATATTAGAAACGACGAGAAGGCAGATCTTGAAAAATTACTTCGCGCCAATTTCGATAAAGAAACTTTAGATAGGTTAATCGATGAAGCCGAAGCCTATAATAAATCGCGCGCGAAGAGAACAAAGAAGGTTGCCGGTAAAGGTAACAAGAAAAAACAGTACAACGTAAATTACATTGTACTGAACAGGCTTTCGTTTGGTCATAAGCTGGTACTCGGGTACCAACTTATGAGAGCGAAGAAAGGGGAAAAGTAATACCTAGGTTAAGTGGTGCACCGCGAAACCGGTTTCGCTGGCGCCACACTACAGAGTAGGGATGCTCGCGCATTCCTATTCGTTGACTCGCTCACTAGGATTCCCTGCCTGACTACCCTGCCTATAATTACGTCATTTTACGAAAATATCCCTACCCAAAAATCGAGAATACCTACGGTAATGGGGCCTAGGTTCGACCAGCGAAAATTGCATAAGCTCTGTTCTTTTTTGTTCCTGGTTGAGTAATGTTCTTCGAATTATTGTGTGCGGGGCTGCGTACGACTCTTTGAGGTGCCAGCTGATTTCTGCGATTGTATATTCGTTTTTTCATCTGCGGTTTTTGAATTTCGATTTTTTCGAAATTTTCTCGTTTGTTTTACCTGTAAGTAAATAACATGGATTAGAATTACGATAATTTTAAGTTTAATTTATGAAATTCGACTTAAAATAAGGTACAAAAAAACTGACACGTGGTGGGATTTCAGAGGAAAATGAAGTTGACGGCCGATACGTTTTTGACGGGCTTGCTGTGTTTGGCGATTAAGTTCGTAACGTGCCTGGTCATAATCATCATTTGGAATTTTTTGAAGCGATGGTATCGAAAAAAAGTCGTGCTCAAGGAGATAGGTGTGCAAACGGGATATGAGCTAACCATAGAGTTGAGTACTCAATGTATCAGAAAACATGTCAATATCTGTCCGTGGCATAACATAAGGTACAGTCAGTTTTGCATAGTAAAGCAGACAAAGAGTCTACAATGTTACTTGTTACAGAAACGTGATCTTAAGCGATGAGCGATTTAGAAATCCCACGCCAATCAAAAGAGATTGGAAAAAATCATGTAAATGCTTCAGTGGGGGAAATATGAGAGGCGACAATATCGCCAGCAAAGTTCTAAATTCCAATTTAGACTAGTAGGTATGCAAACTGATAAGACGTACCAAAGCATTGAGTACCCAAATAATGAAGTTGTATCATTTAGCTCCGAGATTTCTCCGATTCCGAAGCCACGAAGATTATTTTAAGGGAATACTCACGCCGATAAATCGCCATCTACAATTTTACAATAATCAAGAAATCGTCCATTCTTCCAATGATCTCCAATTTCGTCGAAAGAAACTCGCTGTCTGTGTAAATACGTTCCATCTTCGTTGTCCTCTTGTACCTGTGTTTTATTTATAAGTCGCCGTCGTCGTCGTATTCGGCGTGTCCATCGTCGTATCGAAGGTAACTTATTTCAAATATCGTAAATAACCGCACCGCACACAATAATCTATCTCGATTATGCTTACGTTTATTCTTAATCTAGAAACTCGAAAGCAGAAAAAACACACACGTGTATTAGAAAATAGGTAGTGGAAATAGGGTAGTAAAAAATAAAATAGGCTAGAATTCGACTTCGTTACATTCCGGTCATCGTAACGTTGGTATTCAAAACTTAACATATGTACAAAATTCATCTTTCGATTCGTCATAAAATGGTTCAAATAAATTCATACTGCAGAATCAAACTCGATGTTTATGGTAAATTATTCCACATCGAGTCAAAATTGTAGGCGTCAAGTACTTAAATTTATATTTAGCTCGTAGAAAGCAGTCAAAATAGGTTTCGCCATTTCTAGCAGTCACTGAATAAAAAATAAAATTCCGATGCTCATGGTAAATTATTCCAGCATCGTGAATAGAACCGACGAAAAGATGAAAATCACTTCGATTTGAGTCGCATGGTAAATTATTCCAGATTCAAAATCGTTGATGATAACCTGGACTAGACTTAAAATTACACTTTTTAGCTCGTTTGATAGCATCGTCTTAAAAATAACACTAGTTCAGGCAGAAGTGAAGTTCGTTGACTCGACTTAAAAATAACACTTCTTATATTTACACTGATTTCGACACTTATCTCGATTTTAGCACCGTCACATTCGTTTCTTAGATTCTACACTGCAATTTTCGGCCATGGTAAATGATTCCACCGAAAACTTGTAAGCTGTAAAGAGTTAGCAGGAATAAGAAGGTGAAAAGTAACCGAAACTTTGTATTTGCCGCTCGGTTAACTTTTCACATTCAGCTTTTGAGTTTCCCTAACTAATTATACGTATCCATACTTTATTTTATGTATTTACTGATGTACTCGTTCGATATACAGTTCCTGGTTTGATACCGTTGTCGTCGAGTTCCGATGGATACGTAACCAGCGTCGAAATACCAGCAGAAACGTCAACATGGTCGTCGAAAAATCATCTTTAAACTTCGTCGTCGGCGTACCATCATGTAATTCGTGTATTTAACTGTACTTACGTTGTTTGTATTTGTTGTCACGTCCGGCCATGGCCGATGATAATTTTTCCGGCGGTAATCTTTTACTTGCCGATGGTCTTCGTTTTACTGCAGGTGTCGACGTCTGGGATTTTCACGTACCGGAACCATACTAGGAATGTCATAGGTGGTCCCGGTACTGAAAATTTTCTGTAAATATTCTTTAACGACGTTAAATAAAAAATTAAAAGCGATTCAATCGCATCAAAAAAATTATTAAATTCTAAGTTTTTTTTAGCGTCTGTTTATTTTGGCCAACGTTCGGTGATAAAACCAGAAAAAATATTGTCGAAGTTGCGACGTTAAAATCGGTTAGGTACGGAGTGGCTGAACTGCGGTGACGTCATGACGTTATTTTTCGTTTTTTTTACTTTGTAAATTTTTATTTTTTATTCACGAAAATGCCGAAATGCTGGAAAAAGCCGAACGTTTGGTAAATTAGTTTTCTTTTAGGCCAAAATTTTTAGTTTATTTATAGTTGTTGGCTAAATGCCACGGAAAAAAAAAAAAAAAAAAAAATGGGCATATAAAATTTTGTCTATTTCCAAAATTTTATTTTCGTTTTTTTATATTTCAGTCAGTTAAAAATGGCGTTTTAAACTTGTCATTTTTATTGTTTAAAATTTCGTTTTGTGTCTGTCTTTTCGATTACCTGTCTATCAGGTTGTCATTGCTCGTTTAGTTTTAAACTAGGCGATCGAATCATACAGAGATTGTATGGTTTTTTTTATTTTGAAATAGAAAATTCTAAAAGGTCTATTTCAAAATTTTTTCAGACATTTTTGTATTTCGAAATTTTAACTTTTCTGGCTGTTTTCCATTTTTTTTTTTGCAATAGTTAATTCCCTCTGTTTGGTTATCGAATTCGTTCGAGGTTAGAACTAGGCACATAGGGGGTGTAGGAGAATCCTAGGAGATTATCTACGGCACCCTACGAAAAGGGTGACCATAGATAATTTCTGCCTGAGATCAGAGAAATTGGTGACGAAGGAACGGTTACAATTTCTCTTCTCAGGTTATTTCGGGGTATTCCAAAGGATTCTCACTACAAGAAGCCGCACTGCTACGAAGTGGAACAGGATAAATTGTTGAAGTATCATATTGGTATTTTTACAATTATCTAGGACAGGTGGGTAGGGTTCTACCTTTCACATAATGTTAACACTTTGACGGGTAACCCTATCTATCCATGGATGTTTATCTAACGGACATCCATTATGATCCACTTGGTTAGCAGAAGCGGTAATGGCGGTAATTTGTTGAAAGTCTTAGTTTCTCCTTTTTCAACAAATATACCGACCAAGGTAGTACAGTTAGGAAGTAGGACTGTACATTAAATCTGTAATAATTAACGTAAATTCCGTTTATGTTTATTTTGTTATTTATTTTTCAAATATACAAAACATTTTGTTGTTGTTAATTTTAAACACATCTCTGTCTTATCCTTCGATGTAATGAGTTTGGTCGCCTGAAATGTTTGTGAATTCTGTGTTTAGAATTTAAATTTTTATAAAAATATTCTAAATGTTCAGATATTCGAATAGGTATAAAATTGCAATAGTTTTCTTTTCTGTCTTTGCATAAATTTTTGATGTACTTATTCTATTAATATTTCGGGTCATAAAAATTCATGTACATCGGGAGGGGCAGGGATGGGTGGCAGCTTACCTATTAGGAAATTGACAAGGCCAATTTAGATAGGTAATCCTTCCTTCGCTTGAGTTTCCCGAGTACTCTCATTTTCACGACTACTCGGCGGGGCAATGAAGTGGTAAGGATTATTCCTACCTAAATTGCACCAAATTTTACCACTTCGCGAGTTGAAATAGCGTTATCTGTTCACGAATCGACGTGAACAGGTACCTATTTCAACAAACAACGAGGCTAACGTATTTATTACGTAATTTATCTGGCAGAAGCTTTGCCTGCCTTTGTCTACTCGCGTACGTTAAACCGCGAGTAGTCAAGTTATTTTCTGCCTCGTTATCGCAAGTTGCTTTGTTCCGCTGATGGAAGCTACCATCAGTGGCAAGTTTGGTTGTGCACCGTTTGGCCTTGACGCAACGCAGAGCGTTCGCATATAGGTAGAAGCCCGTTATCGGGCTTCCTACCTACCTAAGCTGCTATTCATCCCTTCCCTTATCGATAATTACGTGACCGCGCATCTCGGTTCGCGGTTACGTCGCGATGTATTTCTCAGTCGCGCACTGAGTATATTTTTATACACCATCGTAGCTAGACGTTCGCGACTAGTTACATCTCATACTGGCGCAACTGTGTATTGTATTCTTCCGCGTATATTTTCGTACTTGTGCATTTCTGCATCAAGTACAATAAATATTCGAATATCTACGTTGAGTTTTATTTCTCCGCGAATTTATTCGTTCGAAGAATCGCACGCGTTGGTATATGGATTGGTAGTTCAATTGAGTTGGGTTTGGACAGTTTGAGGCCCTCACCTCACTCCCCCTCAAACCATCCTACGGGAGCCAGAGTCCAAAAGCCGCTCTGGTGCCAAATCAACAACGAATCACCACAATTACCACCAATTCAAATTAAATTTTGAAGGCATTGTATTTTCAGTAAAAAAAATAACACGTTAACCACCCTTAAATGTCAAAAATTGGTGTTTGAGTTAACACTGCTTTTGGTTTTTTCGGAAGAAGCGAGATCAAGGGGAAACTCAACTCGAAAAACTTTTTTTGACCCTTGAGAATTAAGGATATTTTCTATATCAAGGCTTACTGTGGGAGAAGGAATTACAGGGTGACTGAAAAGTAGTTCCCAAAAATAAATGCTTCTCAAAAATTCCCTAATCAATTTATCCGAAAAATTTCAATTCTGGCAGAATCCTTGGTTCATTACTATTCGATCATAGGCCACTTCATAGATTCTCAACTCATTTAAATTTTTTGTGAAGCATAATTCGATTTTAGTTTATAATGCTACAGCTAAACATAGTCAAGCAAAATTTGAAAATTGCGCGGAATAAAATCTTCGAATATCTGGGGGTAGGTTTCAAGATAGCCAAAAGCTTGATTTCAACCCTGTCAATAATTTCAAAACAATGCGTTCAACCTTGAAATAAGGAGGATTAGATTTCAGCGCTTCACAAATTGGAACCAGATGATTTATCCCTGAATTACTGAATTATTTTTCTGTTTTACGAGAAAATTGTGGATTATTGAGGTTCTTCGAGCAATAACTTATGCAGAGATTAGAAGACAGTCTATTTTAGTAGAATATGAGAAAAAAAAGATTACCTCGCCAATAAATTTTTTTTACTGAAATTTAAAATTTTTCTCGGTATGTACTTCCCGGTCACCCGGTACTTGATGCTTTTGAATTTAAAAAAAAAAAAAAAGGAATTATTACCTATTATTATTACCACTAACCAACCAACGGCCAACAGCCTCTTTCAAAAAAATCTGTGTTTTTTTTTAATCCATGGTAATCCAAAAATTAGAATTATTCCAAATTGAATTTCATTAAAAAAAATTTCAAAAATACAATTTGTCAGTTTCATTTGGCAATTTTTCAAACAAAATTTGATTTTGGAAAATTTCTATCTCAAAAAATTTTGGTTGGGTATCCTTAAAAAAATGATTTTTTGAAATATTGAAGTGGAAAAAATTGAATTTTTGGTGGAAATTGCTCTCTTATTTTTAATCAGTGAAAAATCACTGGAAAAAAATTAAAATTGCAGCACTAAAAAAAAAATAGAAAAATGTTTTGATTTTCAGCGATTTTTTTTCTCTGATTTATTCCTGTGCCGCAATTCTGACTGTTTTTCCAGTGATTTTCGATCATTTTCACTGATTTAAAAATTACGGAGTACAGTTTAAAGGAAAAATTGCAGTTGGAGATTTTACTCGCATACGATAGTATCCCAACTGGAAGTAAAATTTTGAGCCAAAACAAAAATAAATCAAATGTTCATTATCCCTACATTACTCGCAACAATCGATTACTCGCATTACAAAGGAAACCTCCAGGTCGCATCATAAAGGATTCCTTCAGGTCGCACCATGAAGGATTCCTTCGGATCTTATTTTTTTAATATTTTTAAAATTATGATAATGGATTTTTTCAGTTTCTTCTTCATCAATTGCGGGCTCCATTTTTAATTTTTATAATTGAAATGAATTGGATAGTAATTTTTTCCCAAAGGCTACTCATTTTCATTGATGCCTAGCAAAAAATTAAATAAAATTTGTTCTCTGAAGGTTTCCTTCGTTATGCGACCTGGAGGATTTCTTCTGAAGGAAACCTTCATTATGCGACCAATCTGAAGGTTTCCTTCATGGAGCGGGCGCTGTAGGGTTATAAAAGAACCCCATGTCCAAAAGTTCAAATGCCTACGTTCATTTCTCGAATTTTGATTAATTTTTGAAATCATTTCAAAATTTACTCCATCACTCTGTAAAACGTAGAAATTTGATTTAGTCAGCGAAAAAATATTCTGAAATTCAGTTGATACTCTATTCTTGACCTCCCGGGCCAATTGGAAGCGATTTCAAGATGTTTTGGAGCTTCCAGAAAACTTTTGAATTTTCCAATATTGGGGAAATGCTTATAAAAATGGCACATATATGAGCTTTAACTCCTGTAATCGTAGATTATCCATATTGGTGGCTTCAAAATAGCAGTTTTGAATTTTGAAAATTTTGTTTTAAGGGTATGCTCTACCTTTCTTATCAGTGAAAAATTTAGAATCAAGATATTATGAGAATTATTGAATAAAACATTCTGAAAATTTAATATGTGCTTTGGAACAACATCATCATCAGAGGACTTTCAAGATATTTTCAAAAATTTTCTTCCATCGGTGAGAAAAATAAATTTTTGGAAAAAATTCAGACAGACAACAAAAAATTTTTTGTTCAATTTTTTTTGAAAATTTTTTTTCCTGAAAATTGCACGAATATTTTGAAAATATTTCAAAAGTCTTCAAAACATGATGTTGCTACAAATACAAAGCTCATATTAAATTTTCAGAATATTTTTTTCAATTGTATTCATAATATCTTGATCCTAAATTTCTTAATTCTTACTGATTAGAATTTAGAATGGTACAGCACACCCTTTTAATGGATCATAAAGTTAATACGAACCATTTTATGATTTTTTTCTTTGGTGCTGGAAAATTTTAAAATTTTTTGGAGGCTTCAAAACGTTTGTAAGTCGTTTTCAAATCTCTGCTTTAATCAATCAAAAATGTGTCTTCAATATGGGTAATAAGGCATTCCATTGATTCTCCTGGCAAAAAAAAAAAAACAAAAACGAAAATTGGCAAAAATTTACCTTAATAGCACAAAATCTATACTTTCTATGGTATGAATTTTAATATTATTCTTCAGAGAGCAAAAACTTCCAAAATTTTCCTCTTTCTTTGAATTTTTGAATCAAGGCACATGAAAAGGGGGGCCTTTCTTTGGGCCAAATTTCGAGCAAAAATAGCCATAAAAATCTAAAATTTTCATTTTTCAAATCCAATAGACCCCTAGCCAAGCAGATTTTACACGTTTCATCGAATACTGAGCATTATCAGCCTAAGTCAAAAATATCTCCCATCAATGACTTCTTTGACTCCACAACCTAATCTCATCATCTAAAAATACCCGAATAAACTGCGAATAACCTACGCACTTGAACGCAAATGGGTTACATTTAGGGAATAATGAAATACTCATTATAATTTCACGTTATATGGCAATACCATTATAATTTAAAAACAATTACACGCAATACGCGTTTACGCGCACATTAACGCCGTTTTAATAAAAATTGACAGATTTTTGTGATAAGTTTTACGTCACGTCAGCTTCATATTCGCAGCGCGACGAGGCGACGCGACGCTTCAATTTTCCAGCGTGTACTCGTCGAATATGAATATTTTACTGCTGTGAACGAATTCCCAGGCCTTGGATGGGGTAATTAAATTGTTAACTGGCTACACATCTAGTGATTGTTCAACGAGTAACGTACGAATTAAATTTTACCATTTGAAAAAAACTGTCTTGATTAAATTTAATCGATAAGCATCGCGTGTACAGAGATCAGAGACGTTCAAAAGGTTATAATTTGGCGAATAAGAGAGGAAAAAAACTGTCGATTTGGTGTCCGACTCGGATACGATACCATTAGATAATTGTACGCTTTTGTATTGTTCATCGGTGCTTTATATTTGTATACTTAACATACCTACTTACTTAATAATTATCGTATGTAATCCGGTTTACAAGTAGGTCAGTTTGATTGGAATATTCACGTAATGTCTACTCGAGTGAAAAACCACCAACTACCTATTTGCAAAATATTCGAATAAATTTGGATTTATTAATTTCATTTTCAAGTATATTCGTATTCGTAAAACGAATCTCGTGTCGTGTCGAATTGTGGGTGTAGGTAGGATTTTAATTTATTAATTTTTTAAAATTTATTCTCAGCTGAAATTTGATTAATTTGGATACTGGATAACCCCACGATCACCTACACCACGTGTGCCTACATTTTCGCAAATCATGATGCATTCGAATATCGAAAGCGAATTAATCCAACTTGTACCTGTGTAGAATACGAATGTGCAATGAACTTGAAAACAGCACTTTAAATTACCGGCTGTATAAAAAATTTAAGTACATCGTATCGCAAAAGATTAATGTTTATCGTTATCGTATAGTCATAATTTCGCTTCAGCGATAACATTAAATGTGTTCGTTTTTTTTTTTTTTGAAAAAAAATCGTGCTTACGACACAAATATCGGCTTGTGGTTGCGAAGCTGACGACTGGAACATTTTCAAAGAATAAATTTATACCTACGACGAAAAGAAAAGCAACGTCGATAAATTAAATACGTAGGTGGGCATTTACTCGAGTTTTTAACGAGCTACATTTATGGTATTGCACTTGGATGTTAATGGCCTTAATTAGGTTCACCTGCGGTAATGAAAATGAGCCTGGTGACGAATCGATGCACCAAAGGTGCATCGTTTAGCCCATTTTCAAGTAGGTTTTTGTAACGGATTGGTTGAATGAAGATGTAGAATTTTTTTATTTGAATGGTCATTGATTTTCGAGATGAAGACCTGGATATTGAAATTTTTTGAGATATGGAGCCTGGTTTTGAAAAAAAAAATTATGTTGAATTTTTTTATGGTTTTATGATACCAATTGACATTGGAATAAGGAAATGAAAAAAAATTTGAATATGATCGTTTCATTTTGATTTTAACGTAATTTGTTGAGTCATTGAAAAATTTTATGACGAAGTCGTCTCTCGGTCTCTCTCATAGTGTGTTCAGACTTTATCAGCATTAGGTGCCCTCAACTATTTGCAGCGTTTCACTATCTGTACCCTCTTTGGTCATTAATCGAGGTATTTGGTACGGAAGGGTTATACGACTCTTATGATTGCGTAGGTCCGGATTTACCGTTCAGACAATTTTTTTTTTCAGAGTATGTTTTTAGATTGAATGTTACTCGTTATAACTGGTATAATTTTATTAATCGTAGGGGGAAATATGGTGCGTTTTTTTATTCCATGATTTATGTTAGTGCATTATTATACCTATTTTGGTTTTTAAAATGTGGATTGGAGTGATGAACGGTTTGCAAAAGGCAAGGATTTTCAAGTTATGTACTCGTGAAAGAAAAGGCTTTGGAATTTGCAGAATTTTCTCCTGAGTTTTTTTTTCGAGTTGAAATTAAAGTGCATAAATTTCCATTTTTTCCCCTCCTTCATCTGCTGTGAGGAAAAATGTAGATTTGAAGTGGCGACATTTTCGAAAAAAAAACCTGATAATCTGATTCGAGTTATTTTTGCCCTCTCCCCCTCCCCATAAGTCTTTAGACACCTAAATTATAGAATTTGGAGCTATAAAGGTTCCTCCTTAATTCTACTCTTTCTGAAAGACTAAAAATCTGTGCCGATTCAAAAACAAATTTTTAACCTCTAAGGATGGTTTCTATACCCAGGTCCACTTACCAAGAATTTTGTATTGATTTGTGAGATCGTTTAAATTTTTAAAGAATTTCAATTTTCTTTGCCAATAAAAATTTCAAAAAAATATTTTTTTGAAAATTTGAAAAATTAAAGATATTGAGGTTTTGCACAAAAGCTTTAAAAAAAATGTCTAATAATCAAGCTTATGGAGCGAAAAATTTCCAGCCTGAACTAGTTGCTATATTATTGTTTATTTTTTCTGCCAAAAAAAACATTTTTCAGTTGCACTTGCACTTGCATTAATGCTTTAGACTTTTTCAGTTGAATTTTTTCTACCTATCATTTGGAATTTTTGAAAAAAAAAGTATTGATAATTTCACTTTCAATATTCTGAGATAGATTTTTTCAAGAAAAATTGGATGAGGATAAAAAAAGACCCAGAAAATTGGATGAGGATAAAAAAAGACCCAGAATGATTTTTTTTTGAGAATGACCCTACTTTTGGGACCCATTGCTAATTTTATTTGAATGAGTTTCCTCTCAAAAAGTACATACCTACCAGATTGGAGAAAAAAATCATCGAAAAAAAAAATTAGGTTGATGATATATTTAATCATCGTTCCCCAATTCTAAACGGCAAACAGCTGTAAGCCCATTTTTTAAATCCAGAGAAGTGCCAGGTATTATGAGGCACTATGTACGTATTATAAAATCATATGTTCAGCTGAAGCTCTCGAGTATAAATTAGTTACGTTGTTTCGCGTTATATTTATTCCCGATGTCACTGATAATAAGCAATGTTATCTTTTCGGTCTCACAATTAATTTTAATTAAAAACACCACAAAATTTATCGAGCTTTTTCAATTCAAGTCCTGAAAAAAAAAAATCATTCTCACGTTGTTTACCATGTTCTTGAAATTATAAAAATGAGACAGGTGCGTATTTTGATGGTGAAAACAGAGAAAGGAAGTTGAGAAGTGAAGAGGGTAGAGAATTACCTCGCGAGATTTTAAAGTAATAGAAATCACAGGGGTCAGTTTTTCTCCTGATTAAAAATTTCAACGTTCCTATCAATAGGAATAAGTAAAGTATTTGGTTCCACCGATCAATCATCAATCAATACAAATCCTAACTTTTTTCTCTCGTTCGTGATTCGAAGAGGACTAAAATACCACGGTCGAGTGCTGTTTAATAAACTTGAAAATTTTACATATTATTCTGTTTTGGTGATACCAAAAAAAAAAAAAAAAAAAAAAAAACTCTAGAAATTCTCATAATTCTGAAATGTAATTTTAAATTTACACCGAATGAAATTTTGAACCTCAGTTAGCTAATTTGTCGATTTCTACTCACACTAACAAAGGAAATATCCCAATTGAAAATTGAAATTTGGAGCCCAAAAAAAATCGAAATCACATCATCAAAGAAATTTAAATCTCTGGAGTTCATTTTTCGAATTTTTGAAATTTCAAATTTACCTCTATTTCCTTGCAAAATATGAAAATTTTGTCCAATCAACGAAAAAACCTGAAATTTGGTACATTTCTGATTTTTGACCTCCCGAATCGATTGGAAACGTTTTCTAGGCATTTTTGAGTTTTCCAGTGGTGAAGAAGAATCCATAAAAATGATCCATGACCTTTAGCTTCCATAATCGTGGATATCCAACATTGGCGACATGAGTATTTGATCAATTGAATCAGAATTTTTCAAAATTCGCTACTTTTTGCTTTCAAATCCATATTTTTTTGGCAGACCAACTTCCTTGAAAAAATTTAATTTTTTGACTTGACAAAAAATATAGATTTTAACATAAAAAGTTGCAAATTTTGGAAAATTCTTTAGTAATCGATTGAATATAGGTACGTCACCAGTCTTAGTAATTCAAGATTTTAAAATTTGAAATTCGTATGAGCCATTTTCATAAACTTTTTTCCAGCACCGAAAAATTCGAAAATTTTCTAGTGGCTCCAAATCGTCTAGAAATCGTTTCCAATCAATGCAATAGGTTGAAAAAAAGGTATTTGCCAAATTTCAACTCATTTCGTCTATTAAATCAAATTTATATATTTTGAAAAGTACCTAATGAGGTAATTTTGAAGTTTCAAAAATTCGAAAACTGCGAAATGCATTTCAGAACTTGAAATTTTGGATATGGATTCTCTATTCTTTTAGGGTGTATTTTCGATTAATTTTTGATTGGGCTCAAAATTTTACTTTGAGTGGGGATAGGACGGTTCTCCAACGACTGTTTTAAGAAAGTGGAGAAAACTGTTGAAAAAAAATTGTAGGGGAACTTGAACGTTAAGAAAATGAGGTGAAAATTTGGGGCCCTTGATTTGATTCTTTTAGCTTTCAAATTATGTTCAAAATTTTCAAATAATAAAATTTAATTGTGGGCAATAATCACAATTGATCATTTCATCTGAATAAGTGGGCATATTATGACCACCGAAAATGGAAAAAAATCTAGAATAATCTTCGAAGTACTACTCAAGTACCCATTCTCAATTGATTAAAGCTATCTTTTGATCCTTTTTTTTTTTTTACTTTTCAAAAAGAGAATTGAATAAAAACTCATGAGAACCAATTAGAAATGAATAAGTGAAATATTTTGATATCTTGTCATCACTCCTTCAACTTTGATGCTTGGAAAGAAAACCGTGATATTGAAATTTAATTCCTTCAATTTTTAAACTAAATTCATTCGGTTGATTTTTGGTGAGAATTTTGAAATTGGAATTGATTTTTAGGACCCTTTTAATCTTAAGTCTAGGTAAAAAATCCAAAATATAATTTTTTTCGATTTCCGGGGAATACTTTCCGATGGCTAAAATTTGACCTATTTTGATCTATTTTTGTGAAATGCTTTCCCCCTTCAATCTGAAAGTAGGCAACATGTTCATCTAGCTTTTTCTTCAGTGGTTCCCAATGTATCAAAATTTTACCCCCTGAAATTCAACTTTTTATTTATATCGAGCATCTATCGAGCATTATCGACATTTTTTTCCACAAATCCAAACATTTCTGCCTATTTACTTCCATTAACGATAAAAAATCGTCTACTTTACCACTTTATTATTATTTTCCACGTATTACTACGTTCTAGTACCTAAGTGTAAATCTAACATGTAAACTACCTACCACGAACATTCTTCAGACAGATTTTTGTTTACAACGAGGTGTTCCATATGTACAATAGAATGGTACGATATGATAGAATCAACCAGGCACCAAAATACGAACGCTGTTCACTACCAATAACAATAGATAAAAAAATGTAATTGCTATTCTTGCTCGGTTGTGACGCCAAAGTAAGAAAAACCCAAACATAACAGCTGCCTACGGGTATACAATATGTACAATGTACACCATTCAGACACCTATGTGTACCTACCTATAGGTATAGGTGTTTCGTTTCCATGTTATGTATCTAACTTATTATGTTAATTAATTCTCGGAAATGAACAATTTTAAGCCACTGAAAACGATTGTGTCCTTTCAAGAGCCCCTCCTTTTTTTTTTATTCTCTGTACATTCAAGCTCGACTGACAGCTACAAAGTAACAGATACTCATCTATTTATTACGTCCCTAATGTGAATAGGTAGGTAGGTGTTCAAATTTTTTGAATTTTTTTCCTTCTTCGTGGTTGTGAAACGAACCAGAACCAAAACCATCGATGTAGCTTGTTCGTTCTAAATTTTTTGTTTCGTTCAGTGAGTGTCTGATTTAGTGTTCATTTTGTCAAGTCTAAAATTTTCATTTCATTTTCTCAAAATTTTTTCCGCACTGAAATTTTCTCAGAATTTTTTCAATTCTACGTTCAAAGAATTTTTCGAGCTATAGTACTTCCCGGAAAAAATTTAACTCAACGTATGAATTTTGTCGAAGTCTAACGACCTATTTAAAAAATTTTAACCAACAGGTTCAAACATTTCTTAGTTCGAAACTTTAAATTTTCTCTGAATTATTTTCAACTTTATTTCACATCCAATATTTTTCAATTTTGGTTATCTTTAAAATTTTTTCAACCTTATGTAGATCTGCTGAACACGAATATGGTATTGGTTTTTTCATTTGGCCATATTCAACATTTTTCCAAAGTAGTTCAAATTTTCCGAACAATTTTCCCAAGTTCAAATTTCTTCAACATTATGGTATTTCAAGTTTTTACGTACCTATGTACTTCTCAGAATTTCTTTCAACTCTACGTCCAAAATGTTTTCAAGTTTTCATCTTCTTTTTTTCAATTTTCATTTTTTGTAAATCTATGTCTATTTTTTTTCGAGCTCAAAACTTGAAATTTTTTCAAAAATGATTCCTCAACTTATTCGACAAACTTTTCCAGGTTGAAATGAAAACTCAACACGTTTGTTGGTTGTTGTCCACCTATTTGATTAAAACGAATATCAGGATACTTCTAACCTAAAAAATTTTGGAATTAGGGTACCTAGGGAAAACTATGAAAAAAATCAGCTTGAAAAAATGTTGGCCGTAGAATCGAACGTGTAAAAATTCAAAAAAATGTGACTTTTTTTAAATAGAAAATTTCATTTTACAGTAGAACCTCGATTATCCGACCATCGATTATCCGATTTCTCGATTATCCGAGCATAAAATTCTATCCGATTTTACTCGATTATCCGACTTCTTTTAAATTTAGCTCTTTTTAAGCTCGACAAACATATTTTTCAGCTTAAAAATATCACAAAATACATTATTTTCTGTCCTTCAACTATGCTCAAAATCTGTATAATGAAAATACATCTGACTACACCACTCCAAGTACATAATTCCTTTTCGATTTTACGGATTCTATTTTTTGTTGGGAGTTGTTTTTTTTCAAATCCGAGTTTTATATCTTATTTGAAAGTTCATGCATGCCAAAAATGTTTTAAAAATTTCAAGTAAACTCATTACTTACATTTTTTTCTGAAAAAACTGAACTTTTTGATTATCCGACTTTTTCGCACAACCGAGTTTTTCCCGCCCCAATTAAATCGGATAATCGAGGTTCTACTATATTAAGAAAATTTTTTTGCTCTGTGTCGGGGTTCTAATGCCAAAATTCTATTTCCAGACATTCAATTCTGGCTTCCAAATTTTAAACCTATGACTAAATCTACATGAAAAAGGTTTCAGGTACGAAATTGAAAATGCGAACGACTGAATCGTTTTTTTCCAACTCTACGACTCGGTGTCCGCTTGTTTTTTTCCAAGTTCGAAATTTTTTCAAACTTCAAAATTTTTTTTTAAGTTCAATATTTTTTTCGATTTTATAACTGTAGATAACGCAAAAAAAATACAAATAAAGTTTGTCGTTCTTGTTTTTTCATTCCCAAAATTGAAATTTTTTCAAAATTTATTTAAAAATTCGTCAACATTATCAAAAGTTTGTTATGCAGGTTCAGGTTTTGGTGTTTTACTTTTTTGTTTCGAGTATCTCGATTGCTCGATCTCCTATTTCCATGAAAATTTTGAATTTTGAAAAAAAATCGAGAAAAAGTTCGAACTTGGAAAAATTTTGAATTTTGAAAAAATAATCGAGAAAAAATTCAAATTAGGAAAAAAATTTTCAAATTTGAAAAAATAATCGAGAAAAAATTCGAATATGGGAAAAAAATTGAAGCTAGCAAAAATAATCGAGAAAAATTCGAACTTGGAAAAAATTTTGAAGTTTGAAAAAATAATCGAGAAAAATTTCGAACTTGAGAAAAAAACAAGCGGAGAACGATTCAGTCGTTCGCATTGCATTTTCTATTTTGTGTCTGAAGCCTCTTTCGTGTAGATTTAGTGATAGGTCAAATTTAATCGAGAGAAAGAAAATAAATTTTCGTTTTATGTATTTCTCAATTTTTTCCACTAGTATTCAACTTTACTTACTCAGATAACCTTATATCTTGAAAACTATGCCTCCCATGAAAAATCTCACTGGTTCTATCCTATAAGAAATTTAATTCTCTACAACTTTCTCCATGGTCATTTTAACCTTAGAACCTTTAATTTTCTCAGAAATTTCACTTTTTTGTGAGCAAGACACAAAAAATGCGATTATTTCACAGAATTTTGGAAAAAATGAGCTGTAACTTTTTTTTCTAAAGAAAATAGAGGTCTGTGGTTTGCGTTGTTCGATTCGCCATCAAAAAAAAATTTCAAAATTTTTTTCCAATGCACGTGTTTATTACCCTTGAAAAATTCAATTTTTTGGGGCATCCGATCCCCATAGCAAACTTTGGTCAAAAAAATTATTTTTCCCTTCATTAATTATATAAAAGCAACCTATAAATTTCGCAATCGGAACCCAAACACAAAAATCTTGTCGATCTGTGTAATTTAGACGTAGGTACTGAAAAAATGAAAATTTTGAAGTTCAGTTTAGCAAAAAAAATTGGATCGAAGTTGAAAATTTTTTGAGCGCGTAGGTTTGGAAGAATTTTTGGAAGTAGAACTGTAAAATTTTTTTGTAAAAATTTCAACTTGGAAAAACATTTTGAGTATATCACAACTTGAATACCCAGAAATTTTACCTACCTGACACTTGAAAATATTGTGTTGATTTAATGAACATTTAATCAGACTTATGCAATATCTAAGGTTTCGTCGGTAGCAAAATTTGAAAATAAATTTTCCAACCTACGTACGTAATTACGCAAACAGTCAAATACAGCATGTTCATTGTTCAAGTACCCAAGCACTCGTACGTACGTAGCTGGTTCATAATGAAATAACAGTTTACACTTACAATTTGACATATTAATCATCAAAAAATATTACGACCTTTGAAGACTTCACGAAAAAAACGATACTTTTACCTAATAATCCGAATTTATACTTAATTATCGTTCGTTAATGGGAATCTCCTCCTACCCCCTGCCCTTTCTCCTGTTTACCTACGTTGTTAATAAATTAAATAAAAAAAAACCGACCGCAAGGTGTAAATAAGCCAAACCTCCCATCAGTCGACCGGCTGATAAAGGTGATAAAAATTATCATTTTTCGTCGAAGTTGAAAAATTTCTCATCGTTCCACGCCAACCGCTAATGGCACTGAACACAAAAATGGAATTCGTTTTAATCGTTTTCGATTCTTTCGCCAGTGAGTACCTTAAACCGTGCTTTCATGAGGAAGGAATCGTTTAGTATGAATCACAATAGCGGTCTTTACTCGATGCATCCTAAAAAAGGGGATCCTCGACGATAGAATCGATTCGTTCGCAACTCGCCGACGACAAAGTGATACTTCCAACTGAGCACGTGTTTCGTGTTGTGCTCCAAACTAACTTTTCGTTTATTCACTTCGTCCGCGGAAACCTTCCGATTGCCATGATCAAAATATTGATATTTATACACGATTCGGTATCAATTACTTTGAACTTGGCGTAATTCTATCGACTTTCGGAGTAATTGATGAAAAATCATACGTGGTGGTTGTGTTACGTAATTCGCACGGTTTCGCCAACCGTCCTCGAGTTCGCAGGGTAACGGTTTTTCTCCCCTTTAATTCGGGTGTTTTTGTGAAATTTCGTGGTCACGATGACGTCACTTGCTGAAGAGGTAAGATTTTTTTAATCTGTTGGGCAGCTTTTTTTATTCGCGAGAAAAATTGATACGATTTGTAGCTGGATTTTGATTTTCATTTTTTGCGTTCTATTTTTGGGCTCCCTGGGAGATCTTTTTAGATTTTCCTGATTGGTTGGCGGGCTTTTTTTGGTGTTTTCAGCCTTTTGAAAAAATTATCATATTTTTTGCTCGAATTAATATTTTTCTAATTTTGGGTTGATTTTTGGGTAATTTAGGGATTTTTTTTCTGAAAAAAATATTTTTGAGGGTTTTAAATAGGTTTCGAAGAATTGAGATTTTTTTTATTGGTTGGCGGGCTTTTTTGATGTTTTCATCTCTTTAAAAAAAATATTATTATTTTTCGCTTAATTTATATTTTTCCAATTTTGGGTTTATTTTTGGCTATCTTGGGGATATTTTTTTTGTAAAAAAAATATTTTTGAGGTTTTTAAATGTAGGTTTCGATGAATTACTTAATTTTTTTTTGATTGGTTGGCGGATTTTTTGATTTCAAGTTTTCAACCCTTCAAAAAAATGATAATATTTTTAGCTTGATTTTTATTTTCCTAATTTTGTGTTTTATTTTTGGGTACCTTGGGTATATTTTTTTCCAAAATGAAGATTTCAGGGTTTCTAACAGTTTTCGAGGTGAGATTTTTTTGATTGGTTGGCGGGATTTTTTCCACCCCCTTTGAAAAATGATTCCTATTTCCAACCCACTTCCCATTCTTCTAATTTTAACCACAATGTGTTCTATTTTAGGATACCTTCGTGGTATTTTTTTTCCTAGCGGAAGTACCAAAGGTTTTCGAACATTATACCGGCTCGATATCATATGTAGTGTTACCTTATTTGTATAGAACACCAACTTTTAACCGAATATACGTAGTTACGAATGTATGACGAAATATTCGGCATGATAACATAACGAATTTTGCGATAATGGCCCCTGTGCCCCACCTAAACTTAACCCAAATACTGGCGATCGTCCAAGTTGACAAACAGCTGTGTTTTATGTACACCTCTGTGTATGTTGCTCATGCTCGTAAACTAAGTTGCAGTGCAACGAGTACACATAGACATGCGGCCTGATACCTTTTCTACATACGAAGTCGAAAATCGACGTTAGTTGGCAAAATGCGTAGGAAAATATTACATCACAGTCGCATCGATTCAGTTTCAAATAAACGCCTACGTCTGAGAAATTTTTTTGATAAGACGATTCCCTTTTTTCTAAAATAAACCGGCGCGACGACGAAAGATATTAATCAGGGCCGGATTTAACCTCACGACGCCCAGAGGCAGAATAAAATTTGCCGCCCCCCCCCACAAAAAAAAGTGTAACTTCCTGCTTTATTTGGGTAATTACATTGAAAGAAAAATTAACGAAAAACGAATTGAAAATCAATTTTCTCAATTATTTTTTCGGATTAGGTACAGAGTGGGCATAGAGGCTTCGAATATCAGAAGGTTCCTAAAGAGGAGAATAGAGGAGAATTTACTTTCGTACCAATGTTTCAAGTAGATTATAGAATTTTGATTCAGTCATGCCCGAGCGAAGCGAGGGCGAAGCTTTGAAAACTTAGAAATTTAATGTTTAAAAAAGACCTTTTTTTTCATGTTTTAATGCTATGCCCTATGTGAATGAAATTTTGGTTCAAAAAAGATTTTTTTTCAGTGGGTACAGTGAATTTTTTCATTTTTTTTTTTCAAATCACAATTATGGAAAATAAAAAAAAACCTGCTCCTCAAAATCTGCCGCCCCCTAAAATTTGCCGCCCGAGGCTGGTGCCTATGTAGCTTGTGCGTAAATACGGCCCTGATATTAATCACGAAATACACATCGCAGCACTTATGATACGGCGAAGTTTACATTCCTGATGTTCGTCTGGCTCTGGATCTCTCTAGGTTTCGAATTACAACGTACGTGTGTTCGGAATTGAATAACGATCTGAAAATCTTCGGCCTGGTGTGTCTGTCTATCGTCCCTGCTTATGACTTGCCATGAACTCGCGGTACGATGCCGTCAAACGACGTGTCCTTTAGATCTTCGTACTTCGTAGCGAAGATGAAACAATTCGAATACGGCGAATTTATGGCTATTTTTAATTTATGACGGATTTACAAATTCAAAACTGGTTTTTTCTTAGATGAGGGCTGACAACCGATGTACTTGCGAAGTGATTTGTAGATAGGTAAGGAAAGATTCTAAAATATAAAATACCTATTTTTATATTGATTTTGAATGTCAGCTTCGTGACGTATCGAATGAAATCACGTGAAAATGATCAATTGGCCATCACTGCAGCGCATTCCATATCTAATGATGATTTAATCGAGTTTTACTTATGTCAACATTTGATCCTGCTTATTGAGAACTCCACAAGTGTTTGGAGATAAAGAGCAAAGTCTTCGTTGAGTAATGCGTAGGTATAGGTAATTCCGCAGTATTTTGGTGCTACTCGATGTCGATCTGGTGTTTTTTGTGTCATGATAAAGTGTCCAATATCTAGGTATTGGCTGGCGCCATGGATTTAATGAATTTTCTTGCCTGTTCGTCTGCGTCTAGTAGAATAGATCAAGTAGATGAGGTAGGTCTTTGCATAAATTGAAAGATAGAAAATCTTGGATCAATTGTTTAGTCGGTTTTGCAGAATCATTGAATCAAGATGAAACTCGGCCTTTTTGAATTGATCAAATAAATTCTTCCGAAAAACCGTTCTTTTTCACTCAATTTTTCTATAAATTTACTGTTTGTGAGAAGAAATCGTTAATTTTTTATGAAAAATTTAGCTCAATTTCCTTTTTTTTTTTTTCCTCTGAAGAAGGCAGAATTTCAATGAATTGAGCTAAATCAAATTCAGAGGGAGTTCATTTCTGAAATCATAATTGAATTCATCTTTCAATTTTCGAGAAGGAGTCTTTTTTTCAGAGGAGATTTTCTAAGGGAAGTTATGGAGGTCAAACTTCCATTGATTTTTTCAAAGATTTTTTTTCAAGTACATAGTTACCATTTCTTTGGTAAAATGTGTCCCGAAAAAACTTCTTTCGAAACCAAAGTATAATTTTTCAACATTTCCCCCCTTTTTTTCCAATTTAATCAGAATTTAATTTGAAAAACATGAAGTTGAAATTTTTTCAAAAAATGAGGAATACATGTTTTAGAATTATCGAGAAAGTTTTCAAATTAGAAGAAATTCCAAGAAATATAATTTTGATTTTTTTAAGATCGAGGTTCGAAAAATTTTGAGAAAATTTTACAGTTGGAAAATATATTTTTAGTACATATTTATTAAAAATTTTTACAATTTAGATTTCTTTAAATTTTTTTCAGATATTTTTAAAAATTTCATCCCACTTGAAAATAACTTTAATTTTGAAAAAAAGTTTTCAACTTCGTATTTTTCAAAATTATTTTTTCCAACAATGAGAAATTTAAAATCAAAATCAAAACGTAAGAAAAATGCAAAAGACGTAACCTATTCGAATTTTCTGTATTTTTTTCATTCAATTCGTATTAAAAAGATTTTGAAAAAATGTTCATTCGATTTTCAGAACTTTCTGACTTCCTCAGATTTTCTCTTCTAAAATCGCCCCTGCGTTTTTTTGAATTCAATTTTTACAGAATAAAAATTGTTTTGTCAAAGTGGAGGGTGAAGCCGAATTTTTTAGTTTTTGTTTTTAGGCTTTAAAAAATGATTCCTGTTTCATTTTCATTCATTTGAAACTCCTAAATACTTTTTTTTTTTCAAATAAACGCTCAATTTTAAATTGAAAATAATTTTTAAAAACGAACAACTCGAAGAATTTTTCAGAAAAATCAAAAAGCAAGAAAAAAGGAAGATTTTGTGAAAATATTTTGAAATTTTATATTTTTTTGTCGTGTTTGTTTAAGAAGAACTCTTCATTTTTGGGACAGTAGTTCTTTTTAGTAAAGATTTGTTCATATCCCTCCCCTCTCCATCCTACACTATTTTCGAAACGAAATCAACCCTCACACTAGAATAAAACAATCACTCACCAATAAAATGAAAAACGAAGAATAATAAGAATTTTGAGTTTACCTATTCAAATAATTGAATTATACGTAATTGAAAATCAACTTGGAAAAAATTGATATGGAAGTTGAAATTTTTTTTAGCGCGTACTTTGAAAATTTTTGGACGTAGAAATGAAGAATTCTCTGGAAAAATTTCAATTTGGAAAAAAGATCTAAAGAAATTACTTTTTGAAAAAAATACTCAGAAAATTTTCTCAAAAATTAAAAAGATTGTGTTAGTTGAAATGATTTTTTTCGAATTTATGGCAAGTTTCATTAAAAAAGACGAATCGTTTTTTAGAACCAGGAGAAGAATTGAAATTGAAAAAGATTTCTTTAAACATAGCTAAATAAAACGAATATGAAATTCCCTCTGAAAAATGTTCAAGGATTGAAAATAGCTCTTATTTTGAACCAATTTCAGCGATCATCTTATTTTTTGGTCACCAATGAAGGAAAAGAAAGTTGAACTAGTAAACCCCTTACTTTCTCTTTCATAAATCAGTGAAAAAATTTCATTGGAAAAAATTTTTGGAGAATCAGCGAAATTTTATTGAAAAATCAATAAAATATCTGAAATTCATTGAAAATTTTCTAAAATTATTTGAAAAGACAGCGAAGATAGACTGAAAATTAAATAATTTCGCTGTATTTTCCCAAAGCTCTAATTTTGACCTCTTTTTAGTGACTTCGCTGATTCGAAATATGAGAATAGGTAACTAGTACAATACTGGAGTCCTGAAATATGAGATATTGCTAGGTTTTAATTTTCTCTGATTTTTTAGCCATTTTTATTGGTACCTAATTGAAAAGTTTTCCTTTTTTAGGTGGTCCATGGCTTCAAAAAATTCAGACTAAGGTTCTTCAAATTCATTTATAATAACCAAAAAGTATCAGAATTCTTCGTACGTTATTTACCACAAAAATTCTCCCAATATTCGTCATCATCTGGGACTTGCTTACTTACCTCTGAATTGAAAACTTTAATGGTTTTATTTTTTCTAAACTATGCTGTGAAAATCATTGAAAATTATGATTTTTTTTATTACTTAATCAGCTGTAAGGGATCCAGTGATTCGAATTTTATTTCAGCCAAAGCCAAAAAAAAAAAAATCTGCTCGGATTTTAGAAATTGTATTTTTGTATTTCGCTTTTTTGTTGTGTTTTCAAAACACTGGCGACACAATGACGTTTGAATGGACCACCTAGTCACCGAAAGCAAGTCTGGCACGAAATGTACCGTGAATATTCGCAACTGTCCGACCAACAGCAAAATACAAAAGGCTAAATCTAACTGTTTGATTTTGTATTATCTCACGTGGATTCATTCATGTTGATAAGTCTGGAAATGATTTATATTTAAAAGCCCATTTTTACTTTTTTTTCTTCTTCAGAGTGTTAGTGCGAGTGTGATTCGCTTCTTTCTTCTTCAGAGTACCTACACCTATTCTTCGATTTCTTTGTAAAGGGGAATTACCTATTCTGTTGTAAAAGAGACTTTTGAAAGAAAAGAGCGGCTTGCGTACTTCCTGCAAAGCACAATGATTTTTTGTGTCCGGTTTTTATTTATGCTTGAAATGGGGTGTTGGTAATGAATGATATTGGTTTTTTGAATATGCTGTGGTACTTTTGTTAAAGAATCGAGTGTTTTTTTTTCGTTCTTCAGAATTCGTTTCTAACTGTGAATTTGGGAAGAGAAATTTTCCCTTTCGGAAGAGAAAATTCAATTCATGGATTTTTTCGGTTTTATATACTAAAAGTTATTTAGCTATGAATAAATTTACATTAGGTATTAATTTTATTCCATTTTTTTGGCGGATTTTTATGCAAAAATTATGCTTGGTGTACTCGTGTACCATTCATATTATGTACTTCAATGGTTGTTCTTTCTTCTTTCTTTCTCTTAATTTTAACGCTCTAAGCAAGACTGCGATAAATCTTGTTGTTTAATTATTTTCACGTAAGTTTTGAGTTCTGACAGCTTGAAGCAAACTCTCAAGGTTATAAAATTCACGTTTTTTTCATTATTCTTTTTCAGTCGTGGAGTTGGTCTTTTTTCGCTCCGATCTCTCAATTTTTTGAAAATAATTCAAATAAAAATTACCAAAAAGAAAATTTTTTAATAAGTACAAAAAAATGCGTGAAAAGTATTTTTTGAACCACTGAATATCCCCCCCTCTTAAAATAGATCTTTAACATTGTTGGTATTTTGAAGAATACTCTGGTTTAAAATGAATTTCAACATAAAATTTTTATTAATTCAATTTTTTCTCCATACCTATAAAAAATAGGCGACCAATAGAAAAATTTTTAATTAAAAAATTGGAAATGATTCAGGACTTGACATTTAGTCCACTAATTTGCAGAGGTGAATTCTACAGCGGAAAGATGATTTCTTGGTCCAATGGCTGAAAATAGTTCGTAACTTTTTCCTTTTCAACCATGATTTTTTTTAGATTCACAGAAAACTTTTAGAAGTGCAGTACAGGAAAACGCTTTAATTTTTAGCGAATTTTTTCTGATTTTTCAACAAAATGTCGCTGATTTTTCAGAAAATTCTAGATAGTACCTACCTTACTGGATTTTTAACAAATTTTCACTGATTTTCGAGCAATTTTTTCACTGTTTGCTGCTACGTCATTTTTCGAATTTTATGACTGCGTTAACTTTTTAAAGAATAAATTTTGGCTCTTTCTGGAGGAAATACAGTAAGAATATCATAAAAATTTATTGGTTCCTTTTTTCAAAATCCATCGTTATTTTCGAATTTTCAAGTAAAGCCCCCCCCCCCCAAAAAAAAAGAATTACATGCACTGAAAAAATTTTACATCCCGAGCCCTTTGATTGAATTGGAATTCAGCTCTTCTATCAAATTTCAAGCTACCCAAAGTCGATTTTTCAATTTTCGGTGAATTTTTTGAAAATAATTGATGTAAAATCGTGATAAATAGATTTGTCGATTAAGTGAAAATCTGAATCCATAATAATTTAAATTCTAAAATTGACTTTCAAATCGATTGGAGCCATTTTCAAAACAAACTGAAGCCTTTAGCAAAATTTTACTTTTCTCCGGGTCATTAGAATCGCTCTAAAATACGTTTTAATCATTTTAGACATCTCAGAATTTGGCTTTGAGATGTGAACGATAAAATTTTTCAATGGCCTAAATTTCAGTTCGATCGGAGTGGAAGGCTGTGAAGGTTCCCTTTTGAAAAAATTTCCATCTGAAAAATTCGCCGATGAAAATTTTCCCAGCGATTTATTTTGGCATAGAGTTGTATGTGCTATGCATTGATTAAAACGCAAGAATTTCAATTGAATTCAAAATTCATGTAAGTTTGAAAAAATTAGGCAACTTTTTAAAATAAAAAACAATAAAAAATTGAAAAAGTCTAAAATTTTTCAATAAAATTTGAAGATTTATGTTTGAAAATCCAACAAAATATTGTTCAGGGTTTGGCCGGGTAAGGGGTGGATTTGACCCCAGCACTGATTTTCGATCTAATGCCCCCACAGATGGTGTCCCATGAGAATTTCTAATTCCTACGGAAGTGAATGAAATTTTCTCTTCTCTGGCACAAAGTTACATCTCGTGGAGGTGTATTTAAGATGATTTTTTCAAAAATTTTGGTGCACTCTTTCATGAGGTTTTGGCCATTTGAAATTTTCAACTGTAAAAAAGCCCATGTAAGCGAAAAGCGACCATTCTGTAAAAATATCCTCAAAATGTGTTTTTCAACGTAGATTCGCGTTCCATATTCAGTTTCAGTGATTACGGCGTTCGAAGGGCCGAAAATCGTAAAAAACCGAACAAAAAGTTGTTATTTTAGCAGATTTTTCAAATTTTGATCGTTTTACACGGAAAGGAATCACCTTAAGGAGAAACTAACGTCAAATTCGTGTTTAGTTGGTCAAAATACCCCAATAAACACTATTTTTGCTTTAATTTTACTCGAAGTCTCAAAAATCACCCTTTTTTTTGTCTTGAAAGTTGGAAAATCAGCGAGAAAAATGAATTTCAATACTTCGAGTAAAATTAACGCAAAATTAAAAAAAAATTCATCTCTATTTTATTTTTGATTTTATGTTTTATTCAGGTATAGAAAAATATCTTTAAAACGTGACAACATCCAATTTTGATTTTTTTTTTCCAAAAATTTTGTCTTCACAACGTTCGAATAAAATTGAAAAATGAACATTTTGTTGCCTAAAATTATCTACTTTTTTTTAAATTTTGCTTTCTCCTAGCGCGTGTGCACGAACACCTGCTGTAATAAAGTAAACACAATGACGATGTAAAACCCTTGAAAATTTATTTGTAAGAAATCAATTATCGTCATGAAAAATTTCACTTGCGTAAACAATAAAAGTCTGCGTTCTGTATCAGCGAATTTTTCGTATTCGTTCCCCCCTCCTCCCCAAACTTTGGACTCAAATATGTCGTGATTCGGATGTGCAAAATTTTACATCACTTTAATTCTTCACCATCAAGATCGAGTTGAAAAAAATTCTCTAATCTTCCTCAATTTCCACCATCGTTAAAATTTTTCCACCAATATTTCGAAATACATTCGAACTTGAGAAAAAAAAATTAGAGCAGGTAGCAATATTAATTAGGCGTTCAATAACGATATTTTGTGTACACAGACACTCGTACTTGAATCGAATGTTCAATTTATCTAAAAAAAAACACCATATCACTTTTTTACACCGGTACTTCTCATACAACTTCCGCAATAAATTCACTCATAATAGGTAGAATCACCTCACCACGTTACAAAAACTGATTAAAATTCGTTTAGATGAAAATCGCCTAGCAATTAAAATCTAATTCGCACGTGTTTGATGGAATTCAACCCATATTGAACACGTAGGTAGCTCGTACTTCTCGTAATATCATAATTCAATGTCCACGCCTGTTTCTGTTTTACTCGATCGAATCTATCTCTAGCGATAAAATTCGTTGAAATGACTTAATCGTCCGTTGCAATATCTCCCAGAATTTCAAGCTTGATTTATTATAAATAAAGATCATTTTTTTTTAGCTGGCTGTCCAGAGATTCAAAGTGATTTTACGTGTTCCTCGGGTTGAAATTTTTGTAAAACTTTCAGCAGATTATAAAAAAAATCAAGACACCGCAGATAAATTTATTACCAGGGTATCCCCTTAAGATTTAGGTAATTTCGTGTTATCGTGTGGGTGCCCTCGCATAATTTTCTCAACTTTTACAAACACCAGACTTGATCCGGCCACCTATTAAAAATTTGTTTACTTTTTCTCGATTTTTAAGAGCCCCGGCTTAATTAATATGAAATTGTATTAAACTTCGCACGCGTTCTTATTTATTCGCCGCTTAAGATTTATTATCTTTTAATCCGGCTCGTAAATACCGTTATTTTGCATACGGAAGGAGTCTCAACAATCTATAAATCCTCTCTCGAGTGACACGTGAATAAGAATTTCTGCATTTGTTTACATTTTTTTTTCTCCGCTTGCTCGAGCCGGTATTAATTAAAATTCCTGGCTTTAGAGAATGCAACGACAGCCTGGTATCGAATCCAGAATATCCGATACCTATTTATTTATAGGTAGGTATTTCCATTGCAATCGAGAGTGTTGGGAATCCAGACGTTCAAATTCTGCGGCTGGATTTCTTTTGTGGATATTTTTTTTTTGAAAAATTGACATTTTTTACTTCCGTTTTATAGCATTTCGATTAATAATCGAATCGATTTTTTTCGCCATTTGCTGTTTTTCAAACGCTCAGTCTGAAGTGGTTGTTATCTGAAGTTTTATTAATCGGTACCTCGTCGATAAAAACCAACTACAGCAATCTAGATTACTCTAGTACCCATTTAGATGGATATCCCGTCCAATGATTCTTTTCGATCGTGTACTCGTTACGTACAGTTCAGTACGACGATCTTTTCCTAGTAAAAAAATTAATATCGAAAATGTTCAGTTGAGTCAATTATCGCGAATTTCGTCAAATTTCAAATCTTTGTCGATTAATCGGTGATCATTTTTGGAAATTTTTTTTAAACCGGAGACACATCAGAGGAGAAAATGGTATGGTTGATTTTTTTATTTTAAAATCTCAATTAGAGCATTTTAAGTTCTTTCCAGAGTTATTTTAAAATACTCCGAGTCTTCAAGGTATTAAATAGAACTCGTTTGAATTATTTTGAATACGTTTTCGTAAATTGGTACCTAGTCAAATAGGTTATCTCTACATTTACTTTCGCCTTCCTCGAATTTAATTTAATTCTTATACGTTGTAAATTTGGCAAGACTTTCGTCTGGTCTTGTCGCGTGTTCGTGTTCCAAATTTCATTCATTATCCGGAACCTCGAATAATGTACTTTGTAAGAATCACACATGTGTTTACTTCTGCGTGGTTTACCTACCTAAACTTCCATTTTTTTTCAACGAACATATGTGTTTATAATAGTTTTAAAAATACTGCAGTATTTCAAACATTATGAAACACCAGTCGAAATTTTCAAAACGAATTGAAATTTGAAACTTTAATTCGGCGTTAAGTTATGTATTGGCTTTGAAGCTTAATTGTCGCTCAATGTAATTTTTTATCTATGGGCAGCTATAAAGAAAATTTCGGCTCATTAGATTAACGATCTATGCATTTTTATACGTACGATTTCGCTTTACCATCGAATCATATCTGAACCCAGAGATAACGTTCAATAAAGGTCGAAAATAGAAAATTTTCAAGTGCAAGAGTTATCTGAGATAGCGCGATTTTTTTTTGAGTCTTTTTCTCATTATCAGCGACGTCGCAGCCGGGTTAATGAGAATAACCCCTCTGTCGTTCGGATAATGTAATTATGAAAGGGGGTTTAAGTATGTGTTTCGAGTTATCAATGACGGTTGACGTTATAAAGATGGTAATTGTTGAAAAAAGGATTAAAAGATATGTCAGAATTCTGGGTACCTGTACATTTCTACCTACCTATGGATTGAAAATTTCAAATTGGATGAAATAATTGATAAAATCGATTCGACTGTGTCTTGTGTAAACTATCATGGTGTAAAATGTCTATTCGAGTAGGTACTTGGGATTGACGTCGGTTTTTCATTTCGTTAATTAGGCAATAAAATTTGAACATGGGTAGCAATGGTGCTGCTCAAAAAAGTCGAGTATGGGTGTAGAATTTATATTTTGTGCATTTTCGAAGCATTTCATGATGTGTAAAATATTCGAGTATTGAAAAATCACTCGTGTTTTCAAAAAGCTCAGAATCTACTCTCTTATTTTTAATCAGTGAAAAATCAGTGAAAAATTGCAATTGCAGCATAAAAAATATGAGCAAAATTTTTGGATTTTCAGCGTATTTTCGTTGATTTTTCAGCGAATTTGAGATATTCCACCGATTTTTTACGAGTTTTCACTGATTTTCCAAATATTTTCACTGATTTTCCAAATAATTTCACTGATTTTAAGCAAATTTCAGATATTTTACTGATTTTTTTCAGACAACTTTTAATGATTTTCGAGCACTTTTTTTACTGTTTGATTTCAGTGAAATTTTTCTAACTAATTTATTGTCGTGCTGAAATTCTGTCTGTTTTCCAGTGATTTTCGATAATTTTCAATGATTTTTAAATGAGGGAGCTGGAATGAAATTGATTCTGAAGAAGATCGTAAAAAAGAGGCTATATTGAAAATTTACAGAAACAGAAATCGATCAGAAATTGAAGAAAATTTCAGTTATTCTCCATTTTTGACGAAAAAAGTCACTCCTCCTCATCTCCTCCTGGGGTAGAAATATGGCGTTTTTAATATTAAAGATAAGGTCTTCATGCTTTAATTTGTTTATCATTAAAAATGTGATGAAAATCGTAATTTTTGGAGAAAAAATTTCAAAAAATTGCATCTCAAAATTCTTGTTTGTGTAAGTTGGGTTTTTTTTGAATTCAATAACGTAATATGGTACCAACTTACAGATGACGTGTAATTTTATTGATTTTTACTTCGGTTCGAAAATTATGTAGGTATTACTATGACTGCTGAAAATGAGGTACTTCATGCCTATGTGTGAAATTCGAATGATAAGTTTCGTAATTGTGAAAAAATCATGTCCAGGAGGTCAATGAACCTCTCAATACATTATTCATTCCATCGTTTTATATGGTTTCAAAAATTCATTTGTAATTTTTTCAATTGTTCGTTTCTTACCAGGGTATTTTATGTTCAAACTCCAAACAAATGAGCAAATGAAAAAATGATTCTGAATTTATTTACAGAGGGTGAATATTTTCTGAAAATTTGGTAAAGTCAGAAAACTTTTAAATTTTTGCTCCAAACTTGAGAGATTTCTAAAAAATACTTGCCTGCTGAATTTTTTACAATCACATTGCTGTTTTTTTTTTATTTCGTTGGTTTTTTCAACGACACCCGACCCGACTCGAATTTTTCGAAAACCTGACTGAAATTTTGGGGCGTGGACGGAGGAGGGATTATAAAACATAGGTGTACCCTAAGGAGTATTCAGCATTCAGCAGCCCGAGCCCCTTTTTTGAACATGCCAAGGAAATTTTTTATGATAAAATCGTGTCAAAAATAAGTGTATTTTTTTACACAGGTTTTCAATAAAAATTTTGTCCTGGTTTCGATCGGGCAGTATTTTAATCCCTTTTTTTTTTTTTTTTTTTTTTTTGTAGAATTGGCATTCGTAAGTGTTATTTTTTAAGTCTGGATCGGTCAAATTTGATGAAATTCTGATTTTTCGAATCAGTGAGAAAAATTATTGTTCTGAAAATCATTGATTTTTTACTGATTGTTTGGTCGAAAATCCCTGTTTTTTTTTTAGTCAATTGCCAATTTGTCAGAAACGATTTCTGATTTTTTTCTGAAGGATTAGAAAAATATTATTGATTTTTACTTTTTATTTTACGGAATAAAAAAGGTAGGATTTCATCAAATTTGACTGATTTTCATTCAGAGAGAGCAATGATTGCTGATTCCCATGAAATTACAGAATTGAATTTTTTTGTTACTTTTTGATTGCATTCTAATTTTTTTTCAAATTCTCAGCCCCTTCCCTTAGATAATTTCTGGCTTGAAAATTTCATACAAAAAGTTTTGATATCAGTCAAACGAAAAATCTGGAAAAAATTGGTGCTGGTGGTGTAAAAGCTTGAAAAAAATTGTAAAAATTAAGGAATCGAAAAATTTGATGAATTTTACAAAAAAGAAGGTCTTTGAAATAGAAGTTTTTTGAAAAATTAGGCCTTGAGGTGATGATTGATTTTGTTAAAATTTTCTATAATATTTTTAACATTGTGAAAAAACACTTGATAAAATTGAAATTTTGTTGAACTTTTCAAAAAAAAAGTTGAGGGAAAAGGGGCTTCAAAACTCGAAATTTTAAAAAATTCAACGTATGCATTTATTGAAATATTACAACTATCTATTAGGGTGGGCCGAAAAAACAATATTTTCGATTTTCAAAAACATACCCCCGCAAAAGTTGTCGGCTGATGAGACTTGAAGAATAAAAAAAAAATATTCAAAATCGATTCATATCTTCCGATCGCGCATTGGCATTAAAGTTTTCAAAAATTAGCAAAAATTCAAAATTTTAAAAATTTCGAAAAAATTCAAAATTGATTAAAATTAATTTTAGAGCTTATTTAGTGACCACATAGACCAAAAAACCATTTTTTTTTAAAAAAAATCAACGTTTTATAACTTTTTTTTGATTTTTCTTCATGTGAAGAAATAGCAGAAATTTAAAAAAGGCGTAAAGCATGATTTTTTCTTCAAAAAATTCTGCTTTTTGGTTTTAATAGTCATTAGATGAGCTTTAAAACCAATTTAAATTATTTTCAAATTTTTTTCAAAATTTTCTAAAATTTTTGGAAATATTGAATTTTTGTCAATTTTTGAAAATTTCAATGTAATGCGCGATCGGAAGATATGAATTGATTTTGAATTTTTTTTTTTGTTCTTCAAATCTCATCAGCCAACAACTTTTGCGGGGGGTATGTTTTTGAAAATCGAAAAAATTGTTTTTTCGGCCCACCCTACTATCTATTTCCCTTACTCAACATTCATTTTTGGAAATTGAAATAGCATAAAAATGTAAAATTTGTACTTTTTCCTGAACTGAGAAGCTTAAAATTCATCACTAGTCATTTGATTTAATAAATTCAAAGGTCGATAGATTTAAAAAGAGAAAAAAGACATCTCTATGATAAACATTTTTTCAGCCAGAAAAATTGAGTTTGAATCTCATCAATTCGCAATTTTTAAACTGAAAAAATTGCAAAGAATTCAGTTTAATAATGTCGATATTTGTTCGTGCCTGGATAAAATAATTGAATTCTTCAATTCAAAACATCGAATTGAAAATTTCTTTGAAAATCCGAAATTGCTTTCAATTCTAAAGTAATTTTCTAGTACCCTAATCAATTTCCCATTCTATGTATTAACGAAAAGCAAATAATGAAGATGTTTATTATGGAGTGAAATTCTAATTCCAAGCTTTATTTTATTTTCATTAAATCAGCAGGGCCAAAATTTGTTTATGACTATTAGATTTTTTGATCTTTATTAAAGATCTAGATACTTCTGTCAGTTCGTTATATTTTCAAAAAATGCCCATGATGTGATCATAACATTCTACCTCATTCTTCCCTTCACTGATTTACCGTTCATTCACATTTAGATAAAAATTATAATTGTATGGTAATGATGTGTAAAAGGTGATTAAAGGATTTGCCGATAGATATTTTGAAATATCGCTTTACTAAATCGACCATAAATATACTCTTTAAGTAGCCAACTCAGTTATCTACAAGCATTTTTACGATACTTCAACACTTCGAAATATTTTATAAAAATGAAATTATGCACCTCGTCTTATAACCTTACTCCATACCGACTTGTTTTCATTTTATTCGTTTCTAATGCTAATACCTTTCGAAAAAATGCTGTTGCATAAAGGTATTATTGCACCATTGATTCGAAATCACAGCAGTTATAAATTCCTTTAATCTAGAAACCGACGTAAAAGTAAAAACTACCTAATACTTTGAGAAGATGAAATTGACCCATTCAGGTACCCAAGGCGACAATAAAATACCTGTGAAGTGAAAATTGAAATCTGTAATGGAACATGGTTCCTATAGTTTACCCTACCTTTTTTTTATCTATCTACTTCCTGTTGACCTGGCAATAAACACAAAGGGTACATCTAATTAAAGGTTTGGGATTCGAATAGATGCCGAAATATAAACAGGTAGTGAAGAAATATCCGCGTGAAAAATATCAATTATTTCGAAGACAATTCTCCAATCTTTTCAGGGGTTTCAAGACATTTTAACAAAAATATCTAATAAAATCTCTCGAGATCAAAAAGTAAGGGTTTTGCAGAATTTCGAAGCAATTTTCATAGAAATTTCCTCTCACTTTTCAACAGTAATCTTACAAAGGACAAAGAGATGTTCAAAACGAAAATAAATCGAAAATGCATCGTAGGAGAACCTCATAGGTATCTAAAATTTCGAATGCTTGAGTTCATTTTCTCGAATTTTTGAAATTTCAAAATCAATTCCCCCTCCCTCTGCAAAATATGAAAATTTTTATCTTATTGAAAAACAAATCTGAACTTCAGTATCTACAGGGTATCTAACGGGTAGTGAAAGTAGTGAAAAAGTACATAGTGATTTGAAAAACCGGTCATGCCGGTAGTGGAAAAGTACTGAATTCAGACAAAAATTTGAAAAAAAGTAGTGAAAAAATGAAAAAATTCCAAAGACGCGTTTATTTTTTTAAATTTCAAAAATTGTTCATTTTTCATTTATTACATTTAAAATAAAGATTTTTTTCAAATTTCATTTTTTTTCTCTAAAAAATTTTGATCGTTTTTTTGTATGTTGGAAAGAGAGTCGAGTTTTTTTTTTTTTGGGGGGGGGGGTGTAGAAATTGAAATTTTTTTAAAAAAAAAGTAGTGAAAAAGTAGTGATTTCACACACAAAAAAAATTGATCTACTTTATTTTCGATTCTCTGAATCGATTGATAGTTGGTGGTTTCAAGATATTTTGGAGCGTCTAGAGAATTTTGAAATCTTTAAGCATTAGAGGAAAACTCATAAAAATGGTTCATATAAACTTTATGATTCATTTAAGCTCAATTAGAATTTCACTGATTTTTTTTACGAATTTCAGTTGGTTTACAGACTGTTTAGTAAATTTTCACTCATTTTCCAGCAATTTTTTTCACGGTTTGATTTCAGTGATTTTTTTTTACCAATTCATTACTATGCTTCAATTCTTGCTGTAATTTTTATTTCCGCCCAAAATTTATTTTCCAGTTGGGATACCTCTCTTGGCTGGAGAAGAAAAAAGGAAATTGTTTTTTCCAAGCCCCATCGGCACTAATTTACAAAAAATTTCATTCCAATTCAAAAAAAAAACATTTGAAAGAACATCACAATTCGATACATTTCCTACCCTGTCGTAGCCAGACGAGTAAATGCAGACAAAAAGGGCAAAGAAAATTTTCCAAAGACAAAAAAATCCACAAAATGTTTAAAAATTATCCATCGAGTATTACGCAAAAAAAAATTCAAATCATGATTTTTTTCCTCTCATAGACCATTCATTTTATTTGAATACCCAATACCTTTTCTTCTGGAATGTATTCGTGAAATTTTCATCATTTGCTGATGTATTTTTCGTAGGTCAAAATCGGTTGTTGGAAAAAAATCAAACCAGGTGGTCAAAGTCAAAATTTGAATTTTTATTTCTTATTTTTAAATGAAATCAGTTTTTTTAAGCCTTAACGAATTGTGTGGAAAAATCATGTCCAAAAATTTTCAGTTGAAATTCAATTCAAAAATGAATTTTTCCTCTTCATATTGCTTTTTCCATTTTAATCTTACAGATAAGAACTCTTCTTTTAAACTGATCTACCTACCAAAATTTCGATCGATAGAAAAAAAATTGGAAAAATTTACATTTTCACCTTCAAGCTGCCCACGCTGTATAACCAACTTGTCATTTGGTGTAAAAAATACCACGAGGATTCCTGAAATTTCGCATTTAAAAATCTAATTATTTTAAATTGGTTTTTTCATCCATTTTGATTTTTCTCAAAAAATTTATAGGTCCTCTAGTTTGAGTTTGTTTTTTTTTTCAAAGAAAAAATACCTTGCCTTCCTCGTTAACAAAAAAATACTCGAAATTGAAAAAATTGAGTAAAAAAATTCAGGTAGATATCGACTTGAAAATTTTTACTGGATTTTCTCTCCAATTTAGCTTCAGCATCTTTTCATTTTTTTTTTTTTCATCCTAATTTATAATTGAAAAAAATTGCATTACCTACTTTGAGAAAGCTTTAGGTGACTTGAACAAACAAAAATTTGAAATTGTTCATTTTTTGGAAAAATAAAATTTTGAACCAATTTATTATTGACATTAAAATTTTTTTTTGTTTTTCAACTTGAAATTGAAATTTTCCTCAAAAGTCACCATGTTTGCAAACTTTCCGGCTCAAAACCTTGATATTTTTGCTTAGAATTCAATTTTGTCATTATGGGGAGAGAGAGTTTGATTTTGATTAGAATTTTAAAAAAAGAGTTGATGATTTTTGGTATAAATTTTTCACCTCCTCCCCCTCCTCCTCCTCCTGCTCCTGCTCCTGCTCCTCATTATCCTCCTATTCCTTCAACACAAATTTTTTTTTGATTTTTAAAAATCTCAAATAGGTATAAATTTTTTACGAATTTGATTTTTTTGCTTTCAGGCGAAAAGCTTCACATGGGATCTGGACGAAGTTTTGACGGATTTGAAATTCGGACGATATCAAATGAAAAACCTGCTGCTGATCGGTCTACTATTGATGTTCGCCAATATTTTCCCATTAAGTTTCACATTAACAGCTGGCGATTTGGACTACAGGTAATTTGAATCGAGCATTCAAACCTATGATCTTGACCTCGTCTATTATATGGCCCAAGAAACCACATACGAATAAACGAGAAAAACTACGAAAAATTAAAATTCATTTGACGATCGGTTCAACTGCCAAATTTACAATACTCCACGACTCTCGTCAGTCCTGTCGTAGACCTAATTATAACGATTCACGATTTGTTAGCAGACTGCTTGTTATATCCGAATACGAAACCAAAGATGTCAAAGTGCTCGTAAAATAATTATAAAAAAATTATACAGAGGCGTGTTTATTACTCTTATTACAGATGTCGAATACCAAAATGCGACGACAATAAGCCAATTTACAACCAGCCCTGGTTAAACAATGCAATTCCTTTTAATAAAGATGGTGCTCCGCGAAAATGTGAAATGTACCAACCTAAAGGTGATAACTCGACATGCACCGAAGACGGATTTAATAAGAACATTACCAACCAATGCAGCGACTTTGTATTCGCCACAGACGAAGTGACCATCGTGAAAGAGGTGAGATACCTACGTAGCATAATTTGTTGATTTATGGTGAGGGTGGGGTACCGTAGTGCTCGACGTGATGAGAGTTCACCTTCAACCGAATTTACTGCGCGGTTACTCGGTTAATTAATTACCTTCCAAAATATGTATTCAAATGCGAATTTACCAAGAACAATGTACCATTGATGATACATTAGGGGAAAAAACACGATGCTGCGATTGTTTCGTAAAATGCAATTTTTTTTCGGCGGTGGCGTTGAATGACCTCGAATTAGGAAAGTGAAAAAATTGCACTTTGAATAATCTTACCTGCCCATTCGTATCTGCCTCTTGCTTGATGAACGATTTTAAGTCGAATTATCGCCGTTTAATTACCGGTTCGAGTATTCGTTCGACGGTATCAATTACTTTAGCTGATATTTATGTAAATAAAAATTCAATTCTCGATTTTCACGAGAGTTACGACGATAGCTTGGCTGTTTTTTCGCCCATCAGAGCTTATGTGGGATTGGAATTATGTCATTTTTGTATAATTATCGAGGTTTGAATGAAATAGGTTCTATTGCAATTTAGTTATGACCTTTTGAAATTAAAAAATTTGCAAATTTTTATTGATTTATTGATTTTAACGTCCCGGAAGGTATGGAATAGGGTGTTGAAGTTCACGCTATTTTTGGAGTTATTATCTTATCAGTTATGATGAAAACGTGAACAACGGTTGTCTGTGTATGAAAAATATGCATTTAAAATTGCAAATTATGCAAACTGCAAGGTATTTAAATTTTTATGTTTTTTGGCAGTGTATTGCTAGAATTTATTACCTACTTGTGCTTTTTAGTTACCAATCCTGTTTTTCAGTTTGTATTCGAAATTATTTTTTTAATAGGAAGAGACATTCAAATTGGTTGAAAAAAATTAGCAAAAACCATGCACGCCCTCTCCTTTTTTTTTTCTATAATTTCAAGAGCTAAATTCATTTTTTGAACTTAAAAAAAAATTTGGCCTATTCCATGCAAATAGAAATGTGATCAAATGGGTTAGAACTCGGAGATTTTCCATGCTTCCTGTTTTCGACGTCTCGATATTGGAATTGGTTTCAAGCCTCAAAATTTTCCAAAATTCGCTGTTGTCAGTGTTGCCTGTGCGAATTAGGTACATAATATGTATTTCTCTTCTACAACATTTTTTCACAAAACTGAAAAATTCACTGGAAGGTACAAATCGATTGGAAATTGTTTTCAGTTAATTCGAGAGATCAAAAATGGGGTATAGGTGTTTCAAAACTTCAACTTTTTGTTTCGTGAATCATTTTTCCATACTTTGAAAAAATTCATATTTTAAACTGGGCGATTTGAATTTCCAAAAGTTTGTCAAAATGTTGAAAAATCAACTGTAGTATCCAAAATTTCGAGTGTGGTATTTTTGGATTTTTTTTGGTTCATTTTTGTCTTGATTTAAAATTTTTTCACTGATTCAGAATCTTTCGATTTTTTGCAGTCTTAGAAGAAAAAAAAATCAAAAAGTTATTTCTCAAAAAAAAAATGAAATCATCTCATTATTCTTTGGTCATAAGTTGCTCTAAAGATGATTTACGTTCGATGTTGACATCTTATCCTAATTCCCCCCTCCACACCTCTTCCTTAATCAAATCATCAACTGTTGTTTTGTTTTTTTTTGGCAAATAACGAGTAATTTCTTTTTGATTTTTGCCATTTTCAAGACTGAGTGTCATTGATCTTGATTTTTTTTTCGTTTTCTAATAATTTTAGGATCCCTTTTTATATCGAAGTCAAGCTTTTTTCATCATCTTATCTACAAAAATACACTTTTATCTTATTCTTCTGGTCGAAGAGGTATAATTATTTAATATTCGTCGGTATCATCCCATATCAATTTTTTTGGTTATTGTGGTATTTCTGGTTTCCTCTTTCCGAGTCTCATTCATTCAAGTGCTTTGTGCCAGAATAATGATAAAAAGACTGAAATAATTTAAAAATCGAATTTTACTGTCTTGATCAGATAAGTATGGGTGTGTTCAAAATCAATTTCATCTTTCAGATTTAATTCATCTTCCTTCTCTTCCGCGGTGGGAGAAGAATTTTGGGCTGGATCAAGAACGAGGTAAAAAAAAGTTGAAAATTCCTTCTATAGGTTTTGAAGGCTAAATCTCTTTCAGAGACGGAAAAAAGTGTTCTCTTAATCTGAATCAGTGAAAAACTGAAGATTGACTGATTGAACTACGAATTGAGTCACTAATTGACAGTGAAATTTCACTGATTCCATTGTAGATGAGTGAAATTTGACTGCCAATCAGTGAAAAATTACTGATTAAATTGGTAAATTTTCATTTTTAAATCAGTAATTTTTTTCTCAATTATCGAAATCGATCTGTAAAAATTTTAATTTATTGATGGAATCAGCAATTTGAGTTAGCAAATTAAAATTTCTACTGATTCCTTTCAGGAATGAAGGAAAAAATTGGGAAAAATTTCTGACTCGTGAGAACCAATTTTCTCTGATTTCATTTCAACTTCTGAATACGTTTTCATTTTGCCTTTCAGCATCTTCGTGAAGATCCTCCCCCCTCTCCCTCTCTAAAAAATAAATAGGAAATTTTGTTCTTATGTCTGTTTTTTAATATTTTATGAAAATGTTAGAATACCTACCAAATTTTGAAATATTAAAGAAAATCGAAGGATAATTTTGAGTTGATCCATAATTATTATTATTTGAGAAAATTGGATGTAACCAAAGCCAGCCATATCCATAAAGAAAACAGTAACAGGTGTTAAGATTTTTTTTTGTTTTTTGATTTCATAATAGATACCTACCCAAATATTTTCAGAAAATAATCAATAAAAAAAAGTATTGAAAAAATTTTTATTTTAATTAAAAATTGTAAACTTTTGACTTTTTCTTCATAATCTAGGCATCTGTTACCAAATTTGAAAAATTAAATTTTATGATTTTTTTTTGTTTTTCAAGTGCTTACTTCTAATTGATAAATTCCACGAGGGTGAGCTCTTGTATGTAGTTTTTCTTGTTTGTCACATTGAATCCGGAATCAGAAAAGAGATGGTGAGGGGGAGAGTAGATATTGAAAAAATTTCTTTATCTGTGAGAGGGAGTAATTCTTGATTTTTGATGATTTTTTGGACAAATTTCGACAACTTCGGAAATTTGGTAGATATTTTGATAATTTTCTCCTTTTTTTTTCACAAGCTATAGGGCATTTCCTCCTCCTTCCCTCTCTCGCAGTGAAATGGCCTGATTCAAATTCATAATTCATGTTAATAACCTTAACTGTTTCAAAAATTTATTCTCAAGTCAAGACAGTGGAAAATTTTATCTCATAGACGTCTAAATCGAATTAACTCACAGTTATGAAAAAAATCGAGTTTTTTTCCTAATTAATCTACGATACAACCTAATTAAACAACATTAGTACGGCAACAGCTTTAAATAATTTTTTGAAAAATCTGGGGGGAAACTTTACATTATGCAAGTTCTCATAAGTATATTTACATGTTTGAAGTAAACAACGAAATTAGCGCAACTTTTATCATATTTCAGTGTACATTGATTCTTGCTATCAATAAAAAGTTGTAAATTTATTTTCTCGATCAGTCAAATAATCTAGAGTTTATTAGTTTCTCAACTCGGAGTAACGAGTTTAACCACCGCGTAGTTATTCGATTCGAGGTAATACCGAGCGACTAAAGTTTTCGTAAAAAACCCATCAGACGAAAAGTGCAATATTGATATTTATCTAATTAGTTGACTAATTTTTTATTATTTTTTGTGCAGTTTAATATTTTGTGCGAACAATCAAAATGGGAGCTGGCGATGATTGGTACGATTAACAATATTGGACAATTTTTCGGTATACCTTTGTTTGGTATTATTTCTGATAGGTAAGTCAAATTTTAATTCATTTTTTTATGTGTAAAAAGCACCTACGAATTTTGGTAAAAAAATTATGGAAAATGGAAATTTTTACAAAATTTGATCTACAAAAATAATTTTTATGGTAATTGAGAAATTATTGAATCCAGAAAAATACCAAAAAAATTATGAATTTTTTTATGAATCCTGTATTTGGAAATTTCCAAGTTACAAATGTGTCCTAGTTAACGTTAAAAACCCTGAAAAAAAAAGATAAACATTTTTTGCGATTGATCTTTATTCGTTTTTGATTCATAATTCGATGGAAATTAAAATTATTACATCAGAATTAATTTTTAGAAAAATGATTCGATTAAATTATTAGAATTCTGATGAAATAGAGATACCTAGTACCTACTGAAATTTTATAAAAATATGATCTGAACATTTCCTGGATTCAATTTCCTGTAAGTTTTTTTTTTAGCGGTAGGTAATTTTTTTGAATTCGATTGCTTGTATTAAAATTATTTGAAATTGTTTCATAATTCAAGGAAAATTCTTGATTTTTTTTTACAGATATGGTAGAAAATTTATAGCTTTATCGTGTACAATGTTATCTGTGTTATTTGGAATTCTACGTGGTTTATCCACCAGTTACCTAATGTTTGCCGCATTTGAATTCCTGGATTCATTTTTCGGCAGTGCCATTTACGGAACCGCATTTATATTGGGTAATTATTATATCTTTACATTAATTTATCGATGACGTATATCCACAGGTATCGTAATTAAGTTCGGTACAACTTTTCTGATTTCGTTGGCTTGTTTGAACTTTGAACCGGTTTCATTGTTTTGAAAATTTTAAAGTTTTCCGTTGCTTTGGGTTTGGTTTTTATTTCTTATTTGGAATTGGGAAATTTTGAATTTTTAAAAAATTATTTCATTATCTAGGCATTTCTTTCGTGGTTAAATATTACGTCATTCAAACTATGTACTCAATGAATTGGAAAGAGGTAAATGAATCCCATAGTTCAATGTAATCTAAGAATCAAAGTTCACGATAAATCGTTCGCATTTTTATTCGATGATAAATCAAGACGTACTATAAATTTTCCAATTTCGTGAAGTAAGCAGTGGTGACAATTTTTTGGTTCGATCAATATTCGTCTGCGTCGTTATCATTTCAAGTGCTAGTGCTTGATATTTTCTTGTAATGATGCGGATGAATTAATTTCAATGGGATGGATTTTAAACGTAATTTCGAATATTTCGAGTGAAATTAATTTTTTAATTGAAATGTTTCCTCGTTACAATGACATATTTATGGCGACGTGGGGTATATTATGGAAAGGAATCGTTTGTTCTAAAATTAGCCGTCGCAGATTCGTTGAGACAGAATTGTCATGCAAGATTCACGACCGATTAATTAACATGCTCAATTAGTGCTTGAACGTTGGGTATTAATAGAATTCATTTGCCAAATTGGGTGCAATTTTTTTCGCCGACTGAGTCAATTTGTTTCGTGTTGATTGGTCGTGAATTCGCGTCTTTTTTTTCTTTTATTTTTCTTTCTTGATCAGTGGTGTTTTTTTTTTTGTTTGATTGGGTTACCTTGCACTTGAACTCAGTTTAAGGTTGGAAAATATGGATTAGAGAGTAGGATGAGGAGATTTGGTATCAAAAATCCGGTAACATTGAATGCAGTATTGAGATTTTTTTATTGGTGAAAGATTTTTTGAAACACTAAATTCTCAATTTCTCAACTTAGAATGATTTTCTTCTTCTTCTTCTTCTTCAAAAAAAATACCTACCTAAAGATATAAAAAAATTATTGGTTGCTTTTTTGAAATTTGTTCGAAAATAAATTTGGTAGATTCACCGGGAATGAAGCCGAAAAAGCGGGAAAGTACAAAGTACAATTTTTTTTCAGAAAATCGACATGGAATTCACAGAGTTTCCATAGACTTCATTAATATTATGAGATCTCATATAAAAAATCTGAAAATTCCAGAAAAAATTGACATGTTTTTATGAAAATTGGTGAATTTTTTTGAAAAATTATTTTTTTGAACCTAGAAAATCTGTTGGAGTTTTCCAAAATTTTTGATATGTACTTGAGGCAAATTTGATGAAGTTTTCAAATGTGAGAACCATAAAATATTTTATCAAACTTGAGTTGGTAGGTTGATCTTAGTGCCTGCCTGATTCATGATTTCAATTCTGAGGATTTTGGTCCTAAGTATCCCAAAAATACAGTTTTTCAAAAATTTGTCTATTATCAATTCTGATGGATAATTTTATTGAAAATTCGAAAAACTTGGTTATTCTCTTCAGTGTCTCAAAAAAAAGTATCCCAAACCTAAAAATTGAGACTTTTGAAAAAAAAAATTGCAAAATTTCAAATATTTATGGTTTTAAGCTTGTTTTTGGGGTATTTAAGGATAATGATACCATCTTCAAACCAATTTTTCTGAATCCTCTGGTAAAATTTCCCATCAGAAAACGATTTTTCTTTTTCTAAACTTTTTAGTCGCAAAAGAATAGCGAATTTTTCAAACTCATTTTTTCAGAAAGTTCATTTTTACAGTGGTTTTTGTTTTAAATGGTTAAAATCTTAAGGTTTTGGGGGAAAATGTTGAATAGTGAACTTTCTAATACCTTTTTAAACAATATCCTTACCTACTCAAAGTTACGACTCCTTCCTTCATTATTCGACTAAATTTTGGAGGAGACGTAAATCCTCTTGAAAAATATTTTTTATCGAAATAAAAAAATCCTGAAAAGAAAAATTCTCAAGTATTGTTTTACATATTTTCTCAAGTCAAATGTCCTCCAATTTTTTTTCAAACGTGAATTTAAAAAAATATAATGGCAGGAAGAAAGGGTGGGAAGGAGGGAGGGAGGAAAAATAATTACTAAACAGTGTTAAATCCATGACGTATTCATTGAAGAGGCTCACGTAGAAATTTTCTCAAACAAAGACTAAGCTCAAACAATAAAAATTGGCCAAAAATATATTTTTTATCAGTTCTCAGAGTAATTTCTTCTGAAAGAAGGGGAATGGAGGGGCGAACCAACAAAGTTTTTACACTCAAAATTACAGTTTTTTTTTTACTTTGGTGGGTTTCAAAGTTGAGGATCAATTCAAAAAATTGGAGACTAAAGTTTAGCGATCAATAAATTAAAAATATTCGAAAAAATTTCAAAGGGCCTTGAGCTTTGTGAAGTAAAAATTGATATTTAGAACCTGAATATTCTGTAGTAATATTTCAAGTCCTCTTTCCTCTCCATTTTTTGAGTCGAATATGTTTTAGTCATCAAAAAATAATTCTTTTTAAATTTTTGTCAATCTGAAAAGGAATTTTTCATCCTCTTTGGCATCATAGACCCTCCTCAATTCAAAGAATTGAAAAAAAAATTGGAATGTGTTTCTTTGCTTAGGGATCCGTAGATGTTTTCTGATTGCATCTTTTTAAAAATATACCATTAGATTCTCCTCTCCCGAATTTTTCCCCAATTTCATTTTAAGAAAAAATGATTTTTCGTGATAAATCTCACGCAAAGAAAATTTCACATTTTGACATCTTCATTTTATTTCTATTATTTCAACATACTTAAATGATGAGAATAATTTTGACGACGGGTTTTACCCCCATTTTAGAACTAACCGGATATTTTAGGGTGTCACTTTTGCCAACAATTTGAAATTAGGCGTTTCGATAATTTTTTTCTACTGTCATTAATGAAACTTTCAGGTGTTAATTTTTGCTGAATTTCATTCATTCGCCAAATGCCTTCGTCATGAAAATTACTTATGTAATTTTATTATAATACGTATTGCTGTGATTTGTCAAAGTCACGTGTGCATGATAGAATGAACTTGAGAAATTACATTTGAACGTTGGTTTATTTTCCATTCCCATTCATTGTGAAAATTTACAATTTTTTTACAACAATTACATCATATAAATGAATTACCTGCTTATATCTAATTAACCTTCATTAAAAGTGGACGAAAATAAGAGGGGAAATTTTTCTACATCGTAAACGTAAAAGTCTAGTTTGGCGAAAGTATTCGGTGAAATTTCCGTACTTTGAAAAAAAAATGTATCGATAACAACAAAATTTTTTGATAAACGCATTATCATCTGACTAATCAATTTTGCGAACTCCGTTGACGCACGTGTTTCGGAAATTATTTATATTTTACAGATTTTTTTATTATTTTATTTGACATTTTTATGGACGCATGATCGATTATAACGATAAGTCACGTGTGCTGATGAATTTCAAAAAATATATGAAAATAGGATCGCAGACATTAGTTTTTAATTTATCGATATTTCCAAATGGTAACGAGCTTCCGCCATATTGAACTTCGAAGAAGCCTTCTTATTTACATACTTAACAATTCTACGTTGATTGTTATTTTGTTTGCTAAGTACTCTTTGGTTTTGGCGGAACCTTGGAGAAAAAAAATACCATATTGGATCAGCTCTGGTTATCGGTGTCGAGACGTTAATTTTTCATACTTACGAATTTTTCATTCACCTTGATCTTAACTTTGAAACCTGTTCTCATTTCAGGTATCGAATTAGTGAATCCAAGAATGAGGCCGATCGCTGCCACCATTATTGGAACGTTTTATCCGATTGGTGCTGTCATCATGGGCCTGCTGGCTTGGTATTTGCAGAACTGGAGGCAGCTGTTGATAGCTTGTTATACTCCAGCTTTATTATTCGTTTTATATTATTGGTATGGGGATTATTTTTCAGTATCATATTCTAAATGTGAGAGTCATTCCATTGTAATTCAACCATTTTTTGAACTTGAGTCTTCAGATTTTACTCAATTCTTTTCTCGAAGTTGAAAAATCATGGTTGGTTTGGTTTCAGCTTTTCTAGGGGGCTCCAAAAGGGGGCTTTGTTGGTCTTTTCAGTCTAAGATGGCGATTCTTCGAGCAATTTGACTTCAGAATTGGAAAAAGGATTGAAATAAGATTCAGTATTGGTTTTAAAATTTTTTCAAAGTTCAAACTTGAGCTTCTCTGCAAAAAAATCAATTTTCAGTGACAGTATAGTTCAGGGATTTATTTTTAAAAACTGCAAAAAATTCTGTGATTATGTGGTCGTTACAAAATGTGATCATAGTAATTTTCGAGGTGGATTTTTGACCCTAAAGAGGGTCAAATTGCCTCAAAATTTTGAAAAAAAACTTCTACAAAAGCCCAAATTTGGCTTACAGAATTGAAAAATGAAAAAAACTGGGATCGGTAACATGTCGTTTGTATTTTTTTCGACGAGGTTGTGTTCAAAAATCTAGCTTACTACTTCTTCCACAGATTTGGATCTTCAATTCATGAAAATAATTTGTGCCAAGTCGTTTCTATGTTTTTTGGGTCATTAATATCACATATAAATTTTTTTTGGTGCCTACTTTTCACTAAGGCACTTTCCTCCCTCAGTATTCTGAAAACTGCGAAAAAAAAAAAAAATAGAAAGCAAAAGTTTGAGTTAAAAGTGGTCTAAAGAAGATTATACCTCCCAAAAAGCAATTCATTTTTAAACTCAGACACTTCCCTGCCCCTCTACCCCCCTAAAAAAACTGCCACATGTAGTTTTTATTTTTAAAAAAAAATTCTCAAATTTTGAAGCATCGGTTCCTCCTCTCCCTCCGCTTGGAGGGTCAAGATGCTAATCACAAAAATTACCAACCAAGTCACAAGATTTTTTGGAGCTTCTCAGATTAAATCATTGAAACGTGTATCGCTGAAAATTAAATTTTTCGATGAAAAGCTCAACTTTGAATTTTAAAGACAATTTTTTCATCATTTTGAGGCAAGAAGTGTAGAAAAAATTAAGAAACCAAAGAATTAATCTTGACCATGAATTTCTCTGTCTGTTAACTGAAGAGTTGGAAAAAATGATGAAATTTTAGCTTTTAAAGGTATTTTTTTGGATAAATTTTTTCTCTCGTTTTGTTTGGACTCAATAATTTCGATAAATTAATCCACGTTTTTCAACATAATTATACGAAAATACATTGTCAATTCCCATTCACAGTTAAGAAACTCGAATAATTTGCAGGAGTTTGCTTCGAATTTACATAGACATGAAACACTTGATTTTTTGAGGAGAAGGAGGGGGGATGTGAAGCCATAAATTATGAGAAAATTTTCAAATTTTCTCATAAAGGGTCTAAATTTTTATTCTTTACTTTCCATTTTGGTAATTTGGTAAACATCCTCACATGATTTGTTTCATTTTTTAAAAAAAATTTCGTACTTAGTTCTATTTTTTTTTTTTTTTTTTTTTAAACAGGAAATCTTTTCCATTCAAATTTTTTCTTGTAATAAATTCAAATTCTCAACTTTCCAAAGGGAAAATGAATCTAAAAATTTCAAAAATCAAATTTGATTCAGATTTATGGGTCGTGGACCAATAAGGATATTTCAGTTATTTTTGAGAAAAAAAAATCTATTGAACACCATATGAGTCTTTATTTGAATCACAGAAGTCGAGGTTGAGTATTTTAATCGAAAATCGCAGAAGCAAAAAAACAATAAAGCTTCATTTCGCAACCCCCAAAAGGGAGCTGGAACCAAAATAACTATAATTTTCATATTTTCGAGATAAGAAAACCTCGTGAAAATTTTTTATTTAATTCTGAGGCTACAAATTATTCAAAAAAATGGTTGAATTGATATCAAATGATCCAAAATGAATGCTTCAAATGTAAAAATTTATTTTTCAGGTTGATCCCTGAATCCGTACGTTGGCTTCAGACGAACGGACGTCACGACAAAGTTTTTGAAATCTTGAAAAAGATATCAGATTCGAATAACATTAAATTACCAGACAGAGTTTTGGAAGACCACGAAGATCAGATGATTTATAGTAAAAAAATTGACGATGTGAGTACCAACCGCCGAGTTCAAAATTTTCAAATATTTCTACCATGTATTTTTTTAATTTTGAATTTTTTTCTACTCCTTAGGAGGAACCTACCGAGCCATTTTGGAAACCAATTTTCACCGCTTTTAAATCAAAACAATTATTGTTAAGGCTATTCAATTGTTCGTTTTCATGGTTTGTGTCAAATTATTTTACAATATTATTCAACTTTGATGATATTTATTCAAAAAAAAATTCTCTTTTATAATTTTTCAGGTTTACTGGTACCTTGGTATACTACGGACTATCAATCAATTCAATCGCCCTGGCTGGTGACAAATATCTTAATTTTATTTTAACAAATGCCGTCGAAGTACCGGCCTTTATTTTATCCGGATTTATTATGGAGAAAGTCGAACGTCGTATTTCACTCAGTGCTGCGTTTTTCTTCAGCGGCGTTACGTGTATTATTTGTGAATTTGTACCTGGTGGTTCGTATTCTATTTTGATTCAATTCGACGCAAGATAATGGATTTTTTATTCATGTTTTTTTTTTTAATTTCGCAGACATGCAAGTTTTGCAAATAGTACTATTCTTACTTAGCAAATTTCTAATCACAACATCATTCAATATTATTTATATTTACTCGGCGGAAATGTTCCCAACGGAATTACGTCTATCGCTGTGTGGTTTGGCATCGATGTTTGGTCGTGTCGGGTCAATGATCGCTCCTCAGACAATTCTACTGGTAAATTTTTAAAATCTATTCTAATTAATTTTTTTCAAAATTGGCATTAATTCATTTTTTTAAATTATTTCAGCGCGACATGTTTGGAAAGCATGCCCCTGTGTTATTGTTCGGTGTAATCGCTGTGATAGCCGGAGGATTATCGACATCCTTCCCCGAAACTCTGAATAAGAAATTGCCAGATACGTTGAACCAGGCTAAGTTGGAAAATGAAGAATAATGATGGTATTGTAACTAACGAATGATTTAATCGTGTCATTAAAATTAATGCCAATACGTCCTTTTCGTGTATGAAATAAATCCATCGGTATGTTACCGCGGTGCGGTGCTGAGATGTAGGTCGTTCACGTATTTTAGCCTGAATTTGCGAAAAAAAAAAAAAATTGAAAAAGTGTAAACATTTGGCAGAAATGCATTCCATTATATGTATCTACGTATTATTCCCAAGAAGGATTTTATTTTTTTGTGCAACGACAGATTCAATCTGTATTATTTTTTGTGATGAATTTTAATGTAATTTTTAATTTTTTAAAAATTTAATTTCGAAATAGCCTCGCTAGAACGATGTATTAATATGTATAAAAATCGCGTTACCAATTGCCAACTTTTAAATGTTGTTGATTTTTTACGCAAAATTTTTCAACTCTTCCTCGTGTTTATATTAAACATGATTTTGTAAATGTGAACTTATTCGGTGAATTATATCAATTTTTATATGTAATTTTGTAGTACGTTGTAAGGATTAATTATGTTATATTTTTCGACGAATATAATTTTTTTCCTTGTAGAGATGTGTTAATACATTATTTATTAAGTATATAGAACTGGGTTAGTATCAGTATGGAAATTGTTGTAAATCCCGCCGGAAGACGGGAACCCCAAAAATGAACCAGTAGATCGCCGAATGCTGATCATAAATTTTTTCTTGCGCTTTTTTGAAAGACATAAGATATTCAACTTCTTTCTCTCCGCACCTCTCCAATTGACCCTCCACCTCTTGAATTTTTGTTATCCATTAAAAAGAATTTTTTTTTTGAATCAGTGAAACATCTCAGATAAATTGACAGAATTGTACGTCGCACAATTTAGCAGAATTCACTCATTTCCGAATTGTCAAAGAATTTCGCCCATTTTTTTAGAAAATTTTTTCAATTTCGCTGATGTTACAGTGAATTTCCATGGATTTTTTGATTTATTTCTAAGCTGCAATTCTGACTGTTTTTCAGTGAATTTTGATTATTTTCACTGATTTAAAAATGAGAGATTAGGCATTGGAAAACAAAATTTCGGATTTCTCATAATCATTTTAATTTTTCAAATTCGCTTTTTTACCAAAAATTGTCAGTTTTAAAACACTGCTCGAATTTTTCAGAATCCAAAATCTTGAAGAATTTCACTAAAATTTGTAAAATTGCTGATAATTGAATTCTGGGTAGGGGAAGATGCTTAAAACTAATATTTTATATAAAAAGTGAGAAAATTATTGTCGGAGCGAACAAGGGCAAAATTTTTTACAAAAAAGTATTTTAGGAAAACAAAAAATGTCAATACTTTTCGAGGATAGGTACTTAATGAAGAGACATTTTCAACCTTTTGCAGGACAATATAATTACTCCCTCCCTCTCTTCACTTTGAATATACCTAGGGGCAATTTCTTGTTTTAGATACAATTTTTTTTTCAAAGGATTGGTAAATTTAAATATTGAGGTGGAGATAGGCTACTTATTCAACAAATTTTGCGCCCTTTTTTTCTTGTGCCTTAGGCGCCCGCCTAAGGCGCCTTACGGGAAATCCGCCACTGTAAACAGGGGGTGTATTCAGTTTGGGTTTGAAATTATGTATAACACAAATTGAAATTATGGGGTGCGTTCACTTCCAGGGTGTATTCAGTTTGGGTTTGAAATTATGTTCAACACAAATTGAAATTATGTACTACACAATTTCAAATCATCAACATGCGCAAATTCGTTCGTTTAAATTTAGAAATTACTGGTTAGCATTTTGTTTGTCCTTTGATTCCTTATGAAATAGCCATTTAATTTTAGTAAGGTGGAAAAATTATCGATCAAATCGGTCAGGAACGAATGTTTATACATAATTTCAATTTGTGTTCAACATAATTTCAAACCCAAACTGAATACACCCCCAGGTTTGAATTTAGGTATAAGCGATTTCGTAATTACCAACCATTTTTACAACCTGCAAATTCGTTCTTTTCAATCTTGTGGATTGAACAATTATTGGCTGTGAACATTTGAAATTTCTAAATATTCATCATTTCAGTGTATTATAAGTATGAAATCACTTTCTTCTTGCCACAGCCAATGATTTTTAGTGAGGCCAAATTATTGTGAATTTAAACCCTCACTAAATTCTCAATAAATTCTCTGTTTGTCAGAAAAAATTGATGATTTTTGATTGAAATATCAGTGAAAAATGACTCAATTTGAAATTTGACCCCCTCCCCATTTTTTCTCAAATTCTCAGCCCCTCCCTTAATTAATTTCTGGGTGCGCCTATGCGTATTTTCGATTTTTAAAAAACATAAATTTTAATACTTAATTTAAAAAAAAAAATGAAACGATTCATTTTGTAAGTAAGTTTGGTTTTAGAAAAAAAAAAAATATATAAATTTCAAACAACACTCATACCTTCTTCCTCCTCCTCCTCCATTTAATTGAAAATAATTACGAAAAATTCAAAATAATTATTACATGAACACGTTCTTTGAAAAAAAGCACATTGTTATCACCTCGATTATCATTGGTTATGTCACAGATATGCTATAAAGGTAAGTACATAAAACTGCTATGTCCTGGACATAGTAGTTTTATGCTCTTAATTCACGAAAAATAGGACATAGCAGAACTGTGCTCTTGGGTAAGGAGTTGTAGTGGACATAGAACATCATGATTTAGGGCGATTTTAAATAAAAATAATAAAGTTGGGACATAGCCGTTTTTTGCATCAAATTCTGCTTCTCAAGACGAATCTGGTGATACCAATAACTCATATACCCCAAAAATGTGGACATAGCAGTCCTGTGCATTGAAGTATCGTAGACCATTTAATTTTAGTAAGGTGGAAAAATTATCGAACAAATCGGTCAGGAACGAATGTTTATACATAATTTCAATTTGTGTTCAACATAATTTGAAGCATAATTCGTACAAACGGTATAAGTCAGGAAAAAGATAGCCGATTTTCACTGTCGTAATTCGCCGATATTTCAGTAACTAAGAACGTAAGAACGTTAGACACACCGGAAAACTTTCATTAGATGTGAAATTTTCTTAGCTACAAAAAATATAAAATGAACTTTTCTCTATTTTGCGCCGTTTTCATTTTAAATAGAAAAAACCAAGAAAAAACCCTTTTTTTCACTTTCCTGACTTATACCGTTTGTACGAATTATGCTTCATTTCAAACCCAAACTGAATACACCCCAGGGCATTTGCGATTTTATTTTTTGCATTTTTAAAAAAAATATGAATAATATTATTCGACTAGCGGCATCTACTGCTCAAAGGACACACTACATTTAAACGAATCAGTAAGCAACCTAACTGACTTTGACTGTGAATTGGAAATTTAAATTTATCTTCGATCATACAGCTGTATGATCGAAGAAATTTATAAACATCAAGGGATCAAGGGTCACGCTAGTGACCCACCCCCACCCCGCCCTACAACGTCAAAAACGTAAATGTACTACAATGTAATCGAGCGCGTACGCGTATACGCGTACGCGTGGACGTACATACGCCGCGCTGAATTTGGTGCAGGACGAAACCTAGTGCGATTTAGCCTAGAGTCTACAATATGCCGTCCACCATTTGACTATATATAGTCAAATTGTCCACATGCGTCATATTCTCTCATCATTCAGATTAAGTTGCGTTTTTTGATTGATACGTTATCTTTCATAATCATGGAAAATTCTTTATATTATGTGCAAAAGCAAATATATATTTTATTTTTATTCTTACCACTTGTGGCTTCGTAAGATATTTTTCTATTTTTTACATTACCGAGATACATCTTCAGTATTTTAGTTCTGTATTTTAATATAGTTATTTATGTGCAGTTCCGACTTCCGAGTTCAAATAATTGGAGATCCATGTATTATCAATTTCTGCATTGATTCGTGTGATTTTTCCTTATTATCGTCGTAGCAGATTGTGACAATCGTGTTTCGTGTTAGTAGGAAAGCGTAAGAAATCCGAATCCAGCATCAAAGTCGTACAGTGTAGTAAGGTAAGATTTTAGTATTAGCGGTAGTCAGATTCGACATCATGACCGATAAAATAACCAAAATTGGTCCTGACATAACACAAACATTCCGGTGTTAATTAGATAGGATCTACGTGCGCCAGTGACGGATTAGAGATTTTTGCGCCCTACGCTCCAATGAAATTTAGCGCTCCAGTTTTTTATGCTCTTTTTAATACATCAATAATTAGGTGGGGGAGTGAGGAGAGAAGAGGTTTGTAATTGTAAATTTATAATTGTGGTTTTGTTCATGCCCGAGCGAAGCGAGGGCAAAGCTTCGAAAAAATTGATTTTTTAACACTCAAAAATGCATTTTTTTTCCAAGTTTTAATGATTTAAAGATATTTTCGAGTCGATGGGTGGTTAGAATGAAGCATAGGTACCTATAGAAAAAAATCAAATAATTTCTAATTTGGTTGGCGCCCCAAAATGCTAGCGCCCTACGTTTCAGCGTACTTGGCGTAATAAATAATTGAATCAGTAATTTTTCACTGATTGGCAGTAAAATGATGCTGATTAACTGGGGAATCGGTAGAATTTAGAATTTGACTGACTTTCAGTGATTTGATTTTCTTTCAGTCAATTCGAATTCACATCGTCAAAGGAGTGTTCAGGTTCATTAGAGACTGCGAAGTAAAGTTAGGTTGTCTGTGCCGCACTGCTCCTTCGCCTTCTCTCTCTTATTTAAATACTAGCTTACAACGAGTACACGTTGCTTTTTTGATTTTTGATACCAATTTATCAAAAGGTACAATTCGTTTATTTAGAATTTTTTGTTTGCAGATGAGCAGTCCTAATTTTTGCTCAAACAACATACGTACAAAGGCCACCACCTCTAAATTCAAGAAATATCAGTTGAAGAATATGATTTTGATCGGATTGCTGGTCATGTTTGCGAATATCTGCCCGTTAACATATACGTTCATAAAAATAATGATGTGGACTACAGGTAAATTGAATTCGATCTTTTTGCGTATGATTCTGACCTTGGCTGTTGTAAAGCTGAAGAAACCCTGTGCAAATATGATTGTAAGAGAAAAACTGCGAAAAATTAGAGTTTATCCAATAACTGGTTCTGCTGGCGAATTTACTATATTCCGAGATCCTCGAGTTGCTTCTGTAGTTAAACCTAATTATAACCATTTTTCGATGAAAATGATGAAAGCAAAGAGATCAAAGTGCTTGTAAAATAATAATTGATAATTTAAAAATAGACGTATTCTTTTCCTATATTTTTATTGCAGATTCAACATATCGAAGCATGAGAACAATAAATCAGTAGACGAATCCTCAAAAGTGAATATTTCATTTCAATCTGATGAAGAAATAATTATCATAAAGCAGGTGAGATACGTAAAATAGGTACTTTGTTACTTTAGTTTATGGTAAGGTAGAAAAGTGCCCTTTGTTTAACATGGTTTAACCTAGTGATGAATTGATGAGCTCGTCTTCAACTGAGTGAGAATAAAGTAGGTATATTGATGATATATTTTGAAAAAATACGATAGTGCAATTGTTCCGGCGATGACGTTGAAGATTCTCGACATGGAGAAAAGAGAAAAACTACATTTTGAATACGTACTTACTCCTACCTGCGCTATTCTATTCGTATTTAAGTACCTAGAATTAAGGAAGTCTAATTACTGGTTCAAATCGTGTTAATTTAAGTTTTTCCCCATCTTTATCGCTCCTTAGTCATATCCTCGAAATCGTTTCGGTCGATTCAAGGTAGCGGTTTTGAAAACGTGTTAATTTTTGCCTCAGCAAAATAGCAAAATTCTTTGAAAATTAGGGTCTTCTGGGAAGGGAGCTTTAGTCCAGTAGTCTTCCTCTCCTTGATTGTGCCTCTGTCCGAATGAAAAACATGATGAAAATTGAAAATTTGATTGAATTAAATCGATTTCATCTAGTTTCAGTGTTGAGAGGATCGAGAATGGGGTAATAAAAAAAAAACAAAACAGAATTTCATTCAGAGTTTTTGAAAGTTGAATTTCCTCAATAAGCGAAGAAAAAAATATGTGAAAACATTTCTTAGAATTGACCGATCGCATATTATTTACCAACAGGTTCAAGAGCCTTGTCTTTTTTCTTCTGATTTATATTTCTGGACAATTTAGGTATTATATTTTTGATTCTTGAAATCCGGGTTCCTTATGATCTTACGAATTGGTTTGGCTTCTAAATATTTTTTTATTCCTCTAAACGCACTCATAAAGTTTGAAACTCTTCCACAATGAGTACCGGTAAACCGGGGTAACTTTGATCAAAAAATGGCTATTTTTTGTAGTTTTTTGGCGGTGGAGGGGAGGGGAGGAGGGCTGGCGAAGAAAAAAAAATTCTAGGGAAACTAGAGTGGATTTGGAATCGGATGGCGCAAACCGCGTCTCGATCGGATGCAGTGTTGCCACTACAGAAATTCCCAAAAAAAGGCCCTCGAAAAAAAATAAATGGGGTAACTTTGATCGCCCCCAAAAAAACGTGGATTTCAGTGGGAAAAACCCAAAATTACGCATGGTAAACTAGGTACACATATACTAGAACATATTACCTATATCATTTATTGAAAAAAAAAAATCGAAATTTGATCTCTAAATTAGATAAAAATCGAAAAATAAGGAAATAACATTTTTAGAGAAAAAATGCGCCCTCAAACGAGAGAAAAAAGCTCAAAATTCAAGTCGAGTGAAGGTATGTGGCTGTCAACTTTCCTACGCAATGCAATTAATGCAAATATACTGCTTGCAGGACTATAGACTTGCCGAGATGTTGAAAAATTTTAATGAAAAACTTTGTTACTTCAAAAATTAGACTTGAAAAATTGTTGAAAAGTTGACATTAAAAAATTTCAAGGGAACACTTGGAAAATTGACGTTGAAAATTCAAGAAAATAAAAATTTAGACTTCAGAAAATGACGTTTGAAAAATTTTGAAGTTTTAAAAAATTAAAGAAAAAAAATAACTTTTGGAAAATTAATGGTGGAAAATTCCGAGGAAAAATTTATACAAAATTTTGAATTGCTTGGCCGCAGCTCTGATCGATAATCTACCCTCGACTATTTCTAGGATCGCATTCAACCTCTCTTCGTCATACCGGCAATATTTACGCGTGTCCGGCCCTACGCTGGGTTCGCGGCATCTGTAAAAACAATAAAAATGCTAAAAAAAAGTGATCAAAGTTACCCCACTTTTGTAAATGTCTCGTGGTCGGCACAGGTTTGGAGAAATTTTTTTTTCAAAAACGGATTATTGGTGCCAATGAGTTGCTAGAGACGTATGCATAGGACTCGGTTCGTTAAAATAAGTGTATATACCTTTTAGTCGGGAGGTTTTGCAGTTCTTCGTTTTCTTGAAAAAGCACACTTTTTTAGAAACGTCAATTTTTGAGGCACAAAATAAATGAGAAGCGAAACCAAACCACACTAATCAGTTAGCCTCAAGGCCTGGCTATCGAATGCCGGTGAAATCAGCTCGATTGGCCAACATTTGGGCCGCTGAGAGCGCTGATCAGGTCAAAAAAAAAAGTGATCAAAGTTACCCCACGAGAATCAAAGTTACCCCAGTTTACCAGTATGTTGGTAACTCTGCTTCTGCTGTCTGTTTTCAATATTTTAAAACTTTGCTGTAGAACAGGGTGTTCATTTTCTGGAAATCCCGAAAAACCTTGAAAAATCAGAAAGTTAGGACCGTCTGAAAAAGTATATAAGGAAAAGTCCGGGAATTTTAAAATTTCCAACATTCATGCTGGAAATTTTGTAAAAATCTAGAATGAATTACCTATCTAAAGTTTCTGAACTCATTTTATTGAAAATTTTTCAAAAAAAAAATCCGCAACATTTCATAAAAATAATTGATAATTGGGTGATTCTAAAATTTCGCAGAAATTTACCTGTGGTTTTTGAAAATTTTGAAAAGTTGTTTTTTTTTTTAAATTCCATCAGATTAGTCAATACTAATGTAGTACATAACATTCACATGCTTAGACAACATGAAAACGATAGTAGAGTTTTCCCATGTAATTTAAATGGGAAAAAATGAAAAAGGCCACGACGATGGTCATCCACGACGAAGGACAAAACTGAAGAAATTTCAAAATTGTGAGAAAATAATGCATTTTGCCAAAAATCCAACTATTGCATCGAAAATAGGTCCCCATGCTTCTTTTAAGGCTGCATTGAAAAAAATAAAAAATTGAGCTATAGCCTCACAATGGAGAGCCACGACGAGGACAGTTCTGTGTGCCGATTTGTAAATTTGGAAACATTTTTCTCGAAATCGTTATCATTATGAACACTGATGTCAAAAACATAAGTATAGATAATAATTTTATGATGTCTGGGGATCGATTAGACTAATTGTCGGATTTTGAAATAACCAACTGTCTCCCTCAGCCTCTTGAGAACACAAGCCTCTACGAAGGACAAAAAAAGCGGTTACACAACTAAAAGCTTTCGAAATCGACTTAATCGACTTCAAATTGCGTTTTCAATACCATAATATGAAAGATGAGACCTTTCTGCGCTAAATAAGTGCAAACTTTGAGATCAATAAGCTATTACAGCGGAGTACAGATGCATTGTGATATGAAAACATGGCGGGTTACAGCCACGACGATGGAGATTTAGACCACCTTTGTAGCCCCCTGGGGGAGAGGAATGTTTCGTACCTCATTTTTTTCGAGGGAATATGTTCGGGGCATGAAAATCTATCAAATAATTCCAACCGCAGTATTCTGGCGTGTATATTTTGCGAGATATTGGCCGGTTACATGGTTTTCTGCGAAAATTTAGAATCACCCAATTGAATTTAGCGAATTTTTTTTCAATCAACAAGTAGGTATACTTACTTACTCTTTTCAAATCGATTGATTTCACCAAATAAGCTCTTGTCATTTTTTCATTTATTTGTAGCATTGATTTAGGAGTGAGGATTTCTTTAAAAATTCAAAAATGAAGTAAAGTTTTCTCTGAAAGGAAATGTTGGTAACGTGGATATATCTTTCCGTGCCATCCTGACTTTCTGATAATGAAGTTAAATATAAAAATTCGTTTTTAAAAATCAATTTTTAGATCTCGCTCTCTAATATTTTTCCTGCTATTCTGACTTTCTGATATACTTAATTAAAGTTAATTTTGAAAATAGAAAAGTTTGTTTTAAAAAGTAAGATGTTGACTTTCTGATACCTACTAAAAGTTAATTTCGAAAATATTAAAATTTATTGGTGTCGCCAAATGGCCTCTTCAAAATTTTCGAAGGACTCCCTCACCCCACAGAAAAAAACATATCTATGTTAAAACGTATCAATGTAGTACAGTAGATATAGCTCCAAAAATAGGTGGACCCAGCGAAAAAGGCAAGTAAAGGTTTTTTTGCTGGAAATGGTCTAGGACCATGCCCTGAGCAACATATGTCGACCCGGCCGTGTCAGACCCTGTGCTCCCCCCTCCACGGTGGATTAAAGCCCCCCCAAAATGGGTTTTTCGCTTCTCCCCCCTCAAATATTGATTTTGGGGTAAAATTAGCGCGGTAGTTGTAATCTACACCAAAATACCTACAAAATGCTTTTTTTAAAATTTTTCTAACGTCAAGGGGGGCGGACCTATGACCATTCAAAGTTGACCATGTTTACGGGTTTCATACAAATATCGCAGTTATATTCGTTGTAATGGATGAAATGCACCGATTTTGTGATTTTATCGCGTAAATATTTTTTTTTTTTTAGTATCCCATCGTAAATTTTCACATTTTCCCTCCCCTCCCCCACCCACCCCTCCCCCCTTCGAATTACGTACCGTGGGAAGTAGCCAAAAAAACCAAACTTGGTATGGATAAAACCGATGATTAACAAAAAATTTCAGGATCATCACCATGCCTGTGATTTTTATACAGACGTGGGACAAAATTTTTGGGGCCCCTCCCCCTCCCCCTCCCCATTTTTGAAATGATGCAATTTTTACATTATGGGTGTCGATTTCATATGAATTGAGGTTGTTGATTACGAATATGATATTACTTTTGAAATTTGACGATAAGGAAGACCTTTTTCACCTCTTTTTGATGTGAAAAAATGAATTATTATTTATTAATCAGTCAAAAATTTTATATTTTTCAAACTATTTGAGAATGTAGTCAAATTTTATAGAGTTAATTAAAAAGAATCTTCCGAATCACTATCATCCATTGAGACATCTTTTGTTAATGAATTGGAACAATCAACTCCACAGCAATTCCCACATCTACTCGAACATTGCAAACCTAAAAAAAAAAATTGTTGAAATTTTCTGCATCTGAATTTTCGAAATTAGTACATAAATGTGACGCGCCATGAGAAACCGATCCTTAAGGTGAAAAATGAAATTTCGCGAAAAACGCCAAAATATCAACTTTTCAACCTATTTTTGCGTTTTTCTCAACATTTTATTTTTCACCTTAAGGGTCGGTTTCTCATGGCGCGTCACATTTATGTACTAATTTCGAAAATTCAGATGCAGAAAATTTCAACAATTTTAGGTATTTCGGTGTAGATTACAACTACCGCGCTAATTTTACCCCAAAATCAATATTTGAGGGGGGAGAAGCGAAAAACCCATTTTGGGGGGCTTTAATCCACCGTGGAGGGGGGAGCACAGGGTCTGACACGGCCGGGTCGACATATGTTGCTCAGGGCATGGTCCTAGACCATTTCCAGCAAAAAAACCTTTACTTGCCTTTTTCGCCGGGTCCGGTCCCCTATCGACTGTACTAATGTATGATTTTCTGAAATTAAGTCAGTTTCGAAAAAATATAAAAATTTACGTTTTTAAAAGCCAACGTCGCGCAAAATATCGTGATGAAAAATAGCGTCCTAAAAATTTTGGAACCACCCACCCCCTCCTCCCAAGGGGGAAAAATAAATAATTGTGCACCTAGAATAAAGTATTGAAATAAAAAATAAAAATATCATAAATTTATTTGTATAAGAGAAATGAAAACGAATTTTTTACTGTAAGTAAGTCATCAGAAGCAAAATTTCTCGATTTTCTAAAAAAATTTTGTTTTCAGAGAGAGTAGGTAATTCATGATTTTTGGACAAATTTCGATCATCGATTACTCCTTATGTCAAGACAGTTGAAGAACTTGGCAGAAAATTTCATTTAATAGACTTTTAAAAAAATCAAATTAATTCACAGTTATGAAAAAAATATAGGTAGTTTAATATACACACACACGCAGTTTTTTTCGCGGTACGATCGATACAACATAATAAAACAGCGTTAGTACTGAAACAAAGTTGAATATTTTTTTTTGCAATATCTTGATTCAATTTGATGAGTAGGTATACCTATTATGTGAGTACTTATCAATACTCAGTTTACATAATTATTTGAAGTAAGCCATCAAATTAACCCAAGCTTTATTATATCTCAGAATTCAGAATACCTTTAAGGTTATTGTATAGGTACATTGATTCTTTCCATCAACGTACCTATCAATAGAAAATTTTGATTTTTTTCTCTGCCAGTTAGATTTTCTTGTCTACTAGAAGTTTATTAGATAGTAAAAAAAAATTGGCACACATCGAATATAAAGTTTATAATCTTTCATGTTTTTTGTGCAGGATGACAATTTGAACGATCGATCTATGGCCATCATGGGACAGTTGTTGGGATTGCTAATTTCTGGTGTTCTTTCGGATCGGTAAGTGAAATATAAATTCGTTTTTTATTGTTTTTTATACATAATAAGTACACGAATCGTACTGAGTACTAAGAGTATCAAAGTGAAAAGAAGTATACGTTTCTGAAAAAAAAAGTATCAATTTTAAAAAAGAAATTGTAGAAGTTGAAAAATTTTCACTTTGATCACTCAACGCTAAAAATTGTTACTGGTCATAGAAATTATCAAATCTAGAAAAGTACGAGAAATTATAATTTTTGGGGTTCTGGATGAATCGTGTCGGTGGAAATTTTCAAGTAGTAAATCATCCCTCTCTTGGGAAAAGGACGTAACTTCATTTTTTACCTTTTAATTGAGACCCGTTGAACAATTTTGTCAACTAGATGCGATCTCCATTAGATATACCAAAGTTTTCGGTGAAGAGATACATACTCTCTCGTTAATGAATCAGTAAAAATAATTTCACTGAAAGCGAACAGTGAAATGAATTGCTGAAAAATCAGTGAAAATGTACTGAAAAATCAACGAAAATTTGCCGAACAAAAGAATTTTGCTGATTTTCCTCGTGCTGAAATTCTAACCATTTTTTTTAGTGACTTCAGTGATACGAAATGAGAAAATAGGCAGTTATATTTACTGGTGAGGTCAATTTTCAGTAATTCCAAACTTCTCAGATCCAATTGTAACCGCGGAAAGCTGAAAACAGTCTTGTAGACAGGGTTCACTTGCCGAATGGAGTTACTCGTATGTCTCTTTAATCATTCAATTATCAGAAGCAAAACGAATTTTGTTATTGATTTTGGTTTTTAGAAGGTGTGGTAGTGGTTTTGGTTGTTTTGAATATTTTCAATTGCCCGAGTTTATTTTGTTTTTCGTTTTTTTTTTTTTTTTAATAATATGTATAAAATAGGTAAAATAGGTACCTAACCTACCTATGAAAATTTGTGAAATAGCATTGAAATGAAAATCTAATGAGTACCTTCCGTGTTATCACCAATTCAATACACTTGAACAGAATAATATGTAGCGTACCATTTTCTACGATTACAGATAGGTAACGAAATGAAATGAATTTTTTTCCATCTTTTTCAACTGCTCTAGCACTTTGAAATTCAACCTATTACTTGAAATAGCATACAAAGTCCAGGAGGGCCAAAATCAACACAAATTTCGATTTCATTTTAGTTTTATTGGTTTTGGTTTATCAAACAACTAAGCTTTTGGTACAGTTCGGGCACCGTTCGAACACTTCGCGGTTGGTACAAGATACGTACTATTTCGGACTTTGAGTTTTGCATATCTACTTCTAGGTACTGATATATATGTACTGTAATGACGAAAAGACGAAAACTCATCCAAACTCTTTTGGCGTACATAAAAACAAGGTTATCGTGATTTACTAATCTAGCTCATCATTCAAACTTACGGCAAATACTTACGCCTTAGCCGTAATACCAATTACAAATGTACCCGAAAATACTGTAAGACAATGTCGTACCATTTTAACGTTCTCTTTTAACGTACCTACCCTTTATTCCATATCAAAATAACATAATATTATATCGGACTATATACAAGGACGTACCGTCCTTGACTATATATAAACCCTAGCTTTAGGCAGTATGATCATCATTAGGACCTATCAAGCTATACTTGATTGTACCTATATTGATGTGAATCTTGTGAATACAATGAAACAGTGTTTTTGTTAAATGTCAAATCAGTGACTTATCTGAACTATTGAGTTGAGTGTTCAGCTGTTGAGCAATAAGTATAAAGTGCAGTTTGAAACTTGGCCCAAGAACTGCCATCACTGTACTATTGGCGGACGTTCGTTTTCTGAATTTCACCCATAAGAAAATCAGTTGATTCTACCACACTCGCTGAAAATAAATATCCGTATATCTAATCGTGAAAGAAAGAAAAGGAGAAATGGAGAAAAATACTGCGATCATGCGATCAATTAATTTATTGGTAAATGAGTCGTTTTTCCTGGGAGGATATTTTATAGATTTACTTGACTTGCACGTCTCAAAATGTTTCATTCTGTTGCAAATGGCGCTTTTTTTTGCGACATAATGTTGTAGTTTGTCACAAAACTTTGATATGATGTACGACGGTGAGCCTGAAAATCATTTAAAATTGCTATGATTCAATGTAAATCACATATTTTTTTACAGGTACGGTAGAAAACGCGTAGCCGTCTCGTTCGTATTGTGGTGTGGAACTTTTGGATTCCTGCGCGCATGTTTCTCATCTTCCTTCACTCTACTGACAGCTTTCGAGTTCCTCTACTCGTTTTTCAGCGCACCGGTGTACGGGATTTCATTTATATGGGGTAATTATTACCTATATTTTTGCATTAATTTATCGATTACATACAGAATCGCCCATAATGTTCCGATGATTTCAATATGCAATAACGTGTAAACCATTTATTCAAATTTGCATTTATGAAATGCAATATTACTATCATTTTTTTGCGAATGCCAAAATAATTTTCGAAATTTCATCACAAACACTGATCTTTAGATGCTCTAAATCTAGAGGACGGTCTGAATTCATTCGAGCTTTCAAATAGCCCCATTAAAAAAACGGATGCAGATGGATTTTTAGAACATCGTTTCAAAATTAAGCGATTTCCGGATTCTGGTGCCCGTTTTAAAAAATGGACTGAGCCTATGCAATAGAAATTTCGAATATTAATAGATTTTTCGTGTGTTTTAAACGAAGAAATTTAGTGAAATTCTACCCCACTTTTATAAATTTGGAGTCGGGAGAGTCTGCTACCTACCAGTGATGGAAAACTGGAATCGGAACTGGAACTAAAATCTGAAAAAGAATGGAACTAAAACTGAAAAACTGGAAGTGGAATACGTATGTCTGTTTTCATTGATCGAAATTGTATGCGGGGGAAGTACGATTTTTTTTTCCAAGTCCACACAAACGACTGAATTATTTTGCATACCTTCAAGTTCGACTTGGTAAAATTGAACTTTGTATCTTTTTTTTTTACATTTTTCACTTACCTGCACCCTTATGTTATTCTGAAATTTCTTCCGTCTCAATTTTTTTCTACTACCTATATATTTTTCAAACACGGAAATCTTTTTCTGAAAAATTTACAGACTCAATTTTTTTCTGAAAATTTTTCCTATTTTTTCAGCTTTCGAATTTTTTTTTCTGAAATTTCTTCCGTCTCAATTTTTTTCTATATATTTTTCAAACACTGAAATTTTTTCTTAAAAATTTACAGACCCAATTTTTTTAAATCTCAAAGATTTTTCTGAAATTTTTCAGACCCATTATTTTTTTAACTGAAACTTTTTTCTGAAATTTTTTCCATGATACATGTTACAATCTGCGCAAATGTCCCATTTTTCGCCCATGTGACGAAGTAAAAAGTTGAAAAAAATTACATAGATGTAAAATTTGAAAAAAATGAAATATGTTTTCAAAAAATTGGAAAAAAATGAAAGATTATATTAAAAATTTATAGGAAAGACGTGAATGAAATAAAAAAAAATTAGAAAGTATGTTATGTTACAGAGGGCGGGAAAAAGGGAAAAACAATAATGCAATTGGGAAAATTTTAAAAAAGAGAGAAATATGTTACAAAAGACAAAAAACAGCAGAAAAGAAATAGGAAAAATGGGAAAAAAAGTGTAATTATGTTACAAAAAGCAGGAAAGAAACAAAGGTGAAATTAAAAAAATGAGAAAATATGTTACAAAGGACTGGAAAAACAATAATGCAATTGAAAAAATTAATAAGAATGCAAAATCAATGTTACAAAAGACAGGCAAAACAGAAATGAAAATTGGAAAAATGTTACAAAAGGCAGAAAAAAAAGATAAAATTGAAAAAATAAGAATAACATTTTTTTAATTTTCTAAATTGCATTGTTGTTTTTCCCGCCCTCTGTAACATAACATACTTTCTAATTTTTTTTAATTTCATTCACGTCTTTCCTATAAATTTTTAATATAATCTTTCAATTTTTTCCAATTTTTTGAAAACATACTTCATTTTTTTCAAATTTTACATTTATGTAATTTTTTTCAACTTTTTACTTTGTCACATGGGCGAAAAATGGGACATTTGCGCAGATTGTAACATGTATCATGGAAAAAATTTCAGAAAAAAGTTTCAGTTAAAAAAAATTTGGGTCTGAAAAATTTCAGAAAAAATTTTGAGATTTAAAAAAAATTGGGTTTGTAAATTTTTAAGAAAAAAATTTCAGTGTTTGAAAAATATATAGAAAAAAATTGAGACGGAAGAAATTTCAGAAAAAAAATTCGAAAGCTGAAAAAATAGGAAAAATTTTCAGAAAAAAATTCGAGAGTTGAAAAAAATTGAGTCTGTAAATTTTTCAGAAAAAGATTTCAGTGTTTGAAAAATATATAGGTAGTAGAAAAAAATTGAGACGGAAGAAATTTCAGAATAACATAAGGGTGCAGGTAAGTGAAAAATGTAAAAAAAAAAAGATACAAAGTTCAATTTTACCAAGTCGAACTTGAAGGTACGCAAAATAATTCAGTCGTTTATGTGGACTTGGAAAAAAAATCATACTTCCCCCGCATACACCTTCGATCAATGAAAACAGAATGGTTGCATACCTACGATGAACTTGTAAGGGGTCTGAGACCGGGTGGGCGGGTGCTGTGAAAACTCAGAAAACTCCCCGCGCGCTAGACAAGGTTCTACGTTGGTACTTGGTGCTAGTCTCTAGTGTAATCCGCTAATCCCTGTTCTATGATCGGTTAAGATAACAACTGGAAAATTATTATTCTCATTTCAGCATTCGAATTGATGAACAAGGCAAGGAGGCCGCTCGCTATCTCTATCATTGCACTGTGTTATCCAATGGGTGGTATGGCTATTGGATTGCTAGCGTGGTATAGCAAAAACTGTTGGTATCATCTGTTAATGCTATCTCACGCTCCTGTACCATTGTTCGCCTTTTATTACAAGAAAGGGTATTGTTTTTTCATATTAAATTCTAAATGCGAAAAAGTAATTTATTGTTAATGTAGCCATTTAAATTTACCTACAAATTTCGCTCAATTTTTTATTCGAGATTTGTGGTTGGGAACTACCTACTTTAGAACTCCTAAAGGAGTCTTTGTTGATTTGTTGTGTGTTACTGAACACTGTACATATGAACTATAAAAGTGGGATTATTTTTATCCCAAATGAACTACCTATAAATCATGTCGTCAGAACTGGGAAATTTCTAATTAATTTTGTGTTTTAATCGAAGCAGTAGTGTTTGAAACAAGTATGAGTGGGTGACGATCTAAATCAGAATTCCCCCAGGTTTGAAAAATATGTTCCGTATTTTCATGTGGAGATTTCTACGCTTAATATTCTTGATCAATAGTTTAGTTTAATTCAGACTTTGAAATCAACAAGAATGATTACACCAAATGATCACTGATAGTTTGTTTCCAATGATATTACTCTTGTTTTGTATGCGATATCCTACAATACTTTCGGTCAATATTTGTTATTAGAAAATCAGAAATTCGGATATGTACTTAATAATAAGTACCATACATCTACATGCTTTCCCTGTGCCAAGAAGTACAACAAACTGTAATTTTTTCAGTTTCTGGTAAATTGTAGCCACATTTGACAGATATTTTCATGAATATCGACATGAAGTGAAAATCTTATTTCAACTTGAACCGTAAATAACGGTCCAGGTGTATTTTTTTTTCATTGAAAATTTTCTCATGGAAATATATTAGACCTTTTTTTGGTACCTCGTGCCTATACGTTTTTTGTCAATTAGTTTCATTTTACATGCCCTAGTTCATACAAAATTTGTATGAACTAGGGTATGCAAAATGTTTCATAATTTCTCAGCTTGAAGATTAACATTTAATGTTAATCTTCAAGCTGAGAAATTATGAAAAATTTAGGATTGAAAACATTTTTTGATGATATTTGAAGAAAACCCGAACATCTTAGAAGAGAACAATATGAATTTCGCTAATAAATTCTTCACACGAAACAAATTCGACGAAAAAATCATCTTTTTGTAATTAGATTATTAAAAAAAAAAAAAAAAAAAAAAAAAATAGAATAGATGACTCTTCATAGTCTTCAAGATTTCTTTTTATTTCTCTCCTCTCTGATTGGTTCGTATGATAAAACAGTTCACTTTATATTATACCGATGGTGCTAGTTGCTAAAATGAGTAATCAAATACGGACAGAACTTCGTGGGAACCCCAGCATGACGTCACACTAGCTTCGTACGCCCCTTGCGCTTATTTTTTCCCCCACCCAGGATGCGTCACATCGAGTCACCGACTCACCGTTCGTATGTTTTCAAATTCTTAAATTTTTTCAACGCTAGCTAAAGTAGAAATGCATGATTTTCTAATTTTTTTTTTTAATTTTTTTTTTATTTTTACCGATCTTATTGGTTATTGGTTCTAGAAAATTTTCAAATTCGAATTCTGTTTAATTCGCGACATGTTAATGAAAAAGTTCAAAAGATGTAATGAAAATTGTGGAAAATTTTTCATTGATATGTCGCGAATTAAAAAGAATTCAAAAAAATTTTAGGACCAATAAGATCGAAAAAAAAAATGGGGAAAAAATTAGAAAAAAATTTCACGTTGAAAATAATTTTAGAATCAAAAATTACTTACGTTTTGAAAAAAATCTGAAACAAATTTTACAATAATTGAAAGGCACTTTTTGAAAACATTGACTTTTCGGAATAATTTAAAATTCAAGACTTGGGATTGAGAGTTGAAAAAAAAAATTAATGATGCATTTCAGCGTTGAAAAAAACAAATTTTAGAGTTCGAAAAAATTCAATATTTTATTATTTTTAAAAAAAAAAAACATAAAATAACACAAATGCTGCTACGGACGTGAAAGTGAAAGAGAGCAGAAATGGCTAATGCGAAGTACAACGAAGTTCGGGAAAATTTTCCGAAAATTGAGAAATTCTCCGAGGAAGTGAAAAGTGATAACCGCGAAAACAAAAGAAATGGCGTCTTTATATACCTTTTTGCTGAAAGGGGGTGGAAACTATTATATTTTTGGGCGGAAATTCAATAAAACTTTTAAAAAACACTAAATATTCCATAGCCCAAGCGAAGCGAGTAGTGTGAAAATTTTTGAATAAATATACATAAAAACTTGAAAAATAGCCTTTTTTGGAACAAAAAAAAAAAAAGAAAAAAGCCGAATTCCCCGAGAAATTTCCAATTTTTCGGATATTTTTGAAAATTCTCCGGCAATTCTCAAATTCTCCGAAAAACGATAACACTCACTCCGGGTGACTGAAGGTCACAATAATCATATTGGATTTGATTCAAAATTCGAATCCTTTTCAACCTTGGTTATGTTGTTATTATAAACCGCATTTGAATTAAACGACATAAGTAATTTTTAAAAACTATTAAATGCTAAACATTACGAAACTAAAGTTTAAGTACTGCAATTCACTTGCTACTTTTTGTTTTGAAACTTCTTATCATTGTTGTGCGATTGAATTGGACCCTTCTTTTTTAGAGTGATTCCGGAATCGGAAATTTGGGCGTCAGACAACGGACATCGCAGCGATATTTCACTTGAGACAACTTCCCATCCAGATGATGGTATGAATGGGGAAAGATCCCAACATGAGTCCGATTCGAACGGAAATGACGATGTTTGTACCAATCCCTGAGAACAAAATTTGAATAAATAGGTAATTTTACAAGATGTGTAATTTTTTTGTATTCTTTTAGAGTGTTAACCCTCAGGATGAAGCAAATAACGAGGTCCAAAAGCAACCTAATTGTACTCCCAAACGCCTAGAAAAACTCTCAAAGTTATTTTGCGGACCAATATATGTTACTAATACTTTTCCATCAAAAGAATCAGTCTTGATTGTTTTCTACATGGGACTTGTTTGGTTTGTGTCAAAACATTCCACAGCATTATTCAATCCAGGTCATACTTTTACATTCTACTTTAAATTTTCAGGTTAATGAATGGTTTTATGTACTTTGGATTGTCCACAAATGCAATCGACTTCCTTGAGGATACATATTTCAACTATATTCTGACGAATGCCATGGAAATACCAGCAGCCGTTCTGACTGGATTTATATTAAAAAATCCCGACCGCGACCTTCGTACTTTGCTCAGTATCACCTTTTTCTTGAGCAGTATAATGTGCATTTCAAGTGAATATATACCTACTGGTTCGTATCAATATTTTTATTTGAATGCGACGTGCGACGTAGCAATTGGTAGCATTGTAGGAATTTTATTTGCATTTTTTTCATTACTTTGCAGACTGGCAGATTATGGGAGTCATAATAGTGCTTATTCGTAAGAGCCTAATCGTGGTATCTTTCAATGTTACTTGTTTTTACACGTGCCTAATGTTTCAAACTCAGTCACGTTCATTTCTTTTCGGGTTGACAGCCATATTCGGTCGAGTTGGGTACTTGATCGCTCCGAAAACCATTCTTTTGGTAAATCTTTGTGCCTACCTAATTATTTTAATTCAATTTTTTTCTTAACAGTAACATATTTTTGTTGTATTATTTCAGGGGAAAAGGTTAGGAAAATACACACCAATATTACTTTTCTGTACAATCTCCATAATATCTGAATTCTCACGAATTCTTCTACCCAACATTGGAAATGAAAATTTGACTGCAAAAACAAATGATGAACAAAAATGTGAGAAGCAGGAGCAAGATTGTAGTGAATCAGTATGACAGGAAAAATGAATTAGTTTACACCATGACAAAATAATCAAAATTTCTTGTTTCGATTTGAATGTTTAGTTCATATAGTCTTCCTTATCATTTTGGTAAGCCCTAAACTTGTACTCATTTTTGAAAAATCCGACTTTAGGTAATACGTACCTATCCCGAGCATATGCCGTAAATACGGCACATTACATGGGTATAAAATTCCGCCTTGTATGAGCCATTCACGTCACTTCCTCTTTCACTGTCGCGATCGACAGCCATCGCGATCTGATCGCTCAGGTTTATGTCTGTGATTTTAATATTTAAATATGCTTATTGTTTTAATTTTTTTAAATAAATATGAAAAAAGAAAGCTTTTCATTGTTTATTTCCGAGAATGAAAGCTCCCTCGCAACATGGTAGCAGAGAATAAAAAATTACGACCTTTTCGCGACTTTTAAAAGTTTTAATTCAGTTTTATTTCCGTTTCCGAAAATACCAAACAGGACCGCCATGAGGTCTGTTCCAAAAGATCGCGAAAAATGCTTCCGTTGCCGTTTTTAGGACATTATTTCCGTATAATTTTCCGCCAAAATGTCCGTTTCATCACCCGGAATTATTCAAGAAGAATTCAGCCTCCGTTTAGAAAAGCTTCAGGTATCTTAGGCCTGTCAAATATCGGAAAAATCAAGTATCGATAATTATCGATATTCATGAGAAGAATCTCACAACATGGTAGCAGAGACTCGTAAGATCGCGGAAAGTTCGTTTCCATTCGCGAAATACATTTTTTAATGTATTTTTCAACTTTTCAGCATATCGTTTTGTGCAGCACATGTGCAATTCACGATCATCTCACGCCTTGTTATGGCAACCAGTTCGTTTTTTCGCGTAATTCATCATTCTCCCTCAAACGACAAGAGTTCATTGCAGTTAAAATAATATTGAACCTTGGCAGGAAATTACCTAACTTCAGATTCCAGTTAAAAAGGTTGGAAAATTTTCAGTTTTGCCCCTTCCCCTGAGCCCCATTTTGAGTTTTCGAAAAAGTTGACCTCAAACTCAGGTCTGGTAGGTCAAAATACATATTACATTTTGATTTGATACCCCACACCCAGAGGCGGTTCGAACATAAACTCCCGGGGGGAGGGGGAGGAAAGATGCTGACAAAAAAATTAGCGGATTAAGAATTTCGAAATTTGACAATCCGAGAATTTTTGGTCTTAGCACTCGGTTAGCAGCTTACTTGGTTTCAAAATTATTGCAATGTAAATAGGAGGTGAATAAATATAGCCAGAGTTAAGCGAGGGAGAAAATTTTAAACAGAATACTTACTTTAATTTCAATTTTAATAAAATAGTTATAAATTGATCGTCTAACTTGAATTTTAAAAAACTAGCCACTTGTACTAAAAAATAAATTTTAAAAAGAAGTATGATAAGGCAGAGCGCAGCGCGAGGCCAAAGCGTTTGAAAAATTTGATTTTTAGATATCAAGAATGAATTTTGATGAGAAAAAATTTTATTAAAAAAGTTGAAATTATTTTGAGGAAAAATATAAATTTTGTAAGATTTGGATGTTTTAAAATTACAGAGGAAAAAATTCAATAAAGCCGAGCGTAGCGAAGCCGAAATTTTTGGGTTGTGTTTTCTGGAGAAGGATAGTAAACTTGAAATTTAGCAAAGCACTGATTTTTATTAGTAATTTTGCAAAATTTCTAAAAAAAATTTAATTCACTGATATTCCTGAGATTTTGCCGAATGAGGATATACGAGGCGGGGGTATTACACCCACCCATCCTCCCAATCGCGCCCCCTGCCCACTAAGGTGGGCCGAAAAACCAATATTTTTGATTTTCAAAAACATACCCCCCGCAAAAGTTGTCGGCTGATGAGACTTGACGAATAAAAAAAAAATTCAATATCGATTCATATCTTCCGATCGCGCATTGGCGTTAAAGTTTTCAAAAATAAGCAAAAATTCAAAATTTTAAAAATTTCGAAAAAAATCAAAATTGATTAAAATTAATTTTAGAGCTTATGTAGTGACCACATAGACCAAAAAACTTTTTTTTTTGAAAAAATCAACGTTTTATAATTTTTTTTTGATTTTTCTTCATGTGAAGAAATAGCAGAAATTTAAAAAAGGCGTAAAGCATGATTTTTTTTCAAAAAATTCTACTTTTTGGTTTGAATAGTCACTAGATAAGCTTTAAAACTAATCTAAATGAATTTCAAATTTTTTCAAAATTTTCTAAAATTTTTGAAAATATTGAATTTTTGCCAATTTTTGAAAATTTCAATGTCAATGCGCGATCGGAAGATATGAATTGATTTTGATTGTTTTTTTTTATTCTTCAAATCTCATCAGCCAACAACTTTTGCAGGGGGTATGTTTTTGAAAATCGAAAAAATTGTTTTTTCGGCCCACCCTACTGCCCACACCATGAATTTATGAATTTTAAAACAGTTCCTCAAATTATCTAAAAAAATGCAATATCTATTTTCAAAATTTTAGATAACTTGAAAGCGCTTACTTGAATTAGACTTGGTCCAATCTTAAAAATGAGCACGAATTTATGATCCTCTTGAAAAATACAATGCAAAAAGTTACACTTCAAAATTTTTAACATCATAACAACACAGTAGCGCATTTTTTTTTAAAAAAAAACATGCACAAACTGTAAGTAGGTATCATTCATGAAAAAACTTCTCCTACTTTCCACAACCAAGACTTTTGCAACAACAATGTCGGCATATGTAATGATAAATGCTTTGATATGCTGGGAATGGATAATGGAATATATGTAAACTGCTTTGCAGTTTTTTTATAATTCTGAATTTTTTTTTCGATTTTTTATAATTTTGGTGATCTAAATTTTTTCTCAGACTAGGGGACGTTCTTCTATGTACACGAGATTGAAAATAACAAAAAAAATTTATGAAGTAAAAAATAGCGTTTCGAATAATTAAAATATTCGCGACGCAGCAACTAAATTGGTACCTATTTATACTCGTTACATCTTATTTCGCATTGCGAATACGTTATCAGTCGAGGGAAATGGCAAGGCTAAAGTTTGCCAAATTCATTTGAAAAACGATGGGTTTTTTGGTCCGTATATCAAATGAATATAAATAAACGAAAGGGCCGAAGACGCTAAACACAGCACAGCGCTTTAAAAAATGATGGGTTTTTTTGGCCCATTCGTCACACGAATATAAATAAGTAATAGCTGCAGTGAGAGCCAATAGCAGACATTTTTCCAATTTTCATTCGACTAGGTATATAAAAAAAGACGTTTTCAGGAAAAAGAAAGTAGTGTTTTTTCATTTTTGCACAATTAATTGTTGCGTTTCGCTCTTCGATATTTTCAAATTTTTTTGCGCTATTGTTTGTGATGTAAGTTCGCATAGTACCTAATAACCTACCTAACATGGTTTGAATTTTTTATTTTTCGTTACAAAATCGAAATTAATTTTTTCTGTAATCACAGAAATTGTAATCATGGAACTCGCGAATTTATTAAACGTTACTACTTTACTATCGATGTTTGATACCATACATAAATTGGAAAGCGAATTTTACGTGCATCCTGCTGGAAGAAATGTTACTCTGATCCTTGGCGGTACCGGTGTCGGTAAAAGCACCATTGTTCAACGGCTCATCGGACTCGATTCGGAAATGATTGCGGTCCAAGACGAATTGACGGACAAATATTACATCGATCAGCCGAATAAAACTGAAATAGGCCACGATATAACCGTATCTAAAACCATTATTCCGGAAATTTTGAAGAATAATCGAACAGGAGCTTTCATTGGTGATATGCCCGGATTCGACGATACTCGCGGTTTGCCTTTTAAATTAACCACCACTTATTTTATGAAGAAAATTATCAACGAAATCGATTACGTTAAGCTAGTCTTTCTAACCAGCTGGTCCACCATAGATGGAACAGGAAATAGAGACGGATTTTACAATTTTCTACGAACGGTTTCAAAATACGTTAAAAATATCGCTAAATTTAATAACAGCGTTGCTTTGGTCGTCACTAAAATTCCACCCGGGATGCAAACTACTATTGTTCAAAAAATCGTGAAAATTTTGAAAAGGATTTCCACATCCATGGACCGCGACGTAGATAAAACATTTTTGAATATAATTTTGCAAGACGTCAACGGCACGTATCCTAAAATTAATGTCGCCAAAATTCCAGATATAAATGGGTCAAAATTATCGGACATTTCGTACATGGTAGATAACACGGCTAACTTGACATCGATGATAGATAAACTCGAATTTACCAAAGTATCTTTTTCGGATTTTGGTTACACTTTACCAGAAAACGCGTTACACGATATTACTAATCTTGGAAAAATCATTGAAAATGACATTCACAGTTACATGGAATTATACATGCTGAATTTTACAAATTTTCTAACAAATAAAATCAGTCGATTCAATGATATTTTCAAATTGAAAAATGAATATATCTCGTTACACGATAAATTAATCGAAATTAAAGGAAAACTAAACAGTGAAACGGAAGTGAGCAAATGCATTTCGAAACTACGAAAAGGTTTAGATCTGATACACCACTGGCCTTCAATCCTACTAACCAATGCCACCTTACATTCCAACTATTTGAGTATTTTACAATCTTTGAATCAATTCGAACCTTTCGACTGTTCAAAAACTTTAAAATTTGCAATTAAAAAAGCTAGCGAGTCCAGAAAATGGTTTCTTTTTCTAGAGCAACTCTATTCGACATTAACCAGCTACGAAATTCAGAAAGATATCCGTTCGAGTAAATGTTTCGCTTTATCTAAAATTGGCCACGATTTAAAAATCAATTCTAAAGATATTTTGAAAAAATTAGAGCATTGTCATTCTACCTACGATTACAAAGATGTTTATAACATGGACCTCGATTCGAGTAAAATCGTCGCTCTTCAAAAATTATTGAATTTTACGGTGAACTCAAATTTGCAAATTTCGTGCGATTCTAATTTACTGCGGGTACGCGGGCGCTATGTTAGATTTACAGACGTACGAGATGCGATTCAATATAATTGTTCATTGTTGCCAAAAAAAATTCAAATTTTCGCGTTAGATCGAATATACGCGAACGGCGATTTAAATTTAACGTCCCATTTGAGCACGACTGATGAAGCTGTTCAATTTTCAATCATAGCTCCCAATTGGTACATTGATGGTAATTCACAAATCACGTTAGATGGAAAATCTGGCGCAGCCATAGCTCCGCAAAAAAATACGATATCCGGTGCTGTAGGAAAACCCGGTTTACCTGGGGGCCCCGGTGGTCATTTTTTGGGTTTAGGAACAAAATTTATAAATTTTAATCATTTGGTAATTTCTCTAAAAGGCGGAGATGGCGGTGAAGGGCAAGCTGGCGGGGATGGCGTGGATGGAACGAAAGGAGATAATGCCGACGGAACGGATATAGAAGAATATACAATAGATAAGGAACAAAATGATAGTCGTCAGTTTTGGATTAATAAAGGGAATGGATGGGACAAATCGCTTGAAAAGTATTACGTATTTTCTGGAATACGAATTCAGCTAAAAAAAGAAGAAGATCCATCTCGTATAGGTAGTAAACCTATTTCTCTTAGTGATAAGTATAAATTTTTTATTTCAAAACACCATTTAGAAGTTAACGATACATGTGGTAAGAATTCAACACACGTACGAGTAGTCGCCCAAGGGTATGAAGGTACCAAAGGCACAAATGGCGGATCTGGTGGAATCGGAGGAATCGGAGGTAATGCCGGAAATTATTTTCCTGCAGTTTTAAACGAAACGTTTGTCATAAATTTGAAAGAAGGTAGTACAGGATTGGCTGCCAAAGGTGGTGAAGGTGGTAAAGGAGGCAAAAATGGTAACTCTTTCATACTTACGAAACCGTGTTCCGAATCTAAATTCGGACCTAACATAATAAAACAAGAAATTGTCGAATCGACTGATGCACCGGCGCCAAATGGTGAAAACGGAATGACAGGTGGCAACGGTGAAAATAGAAAAAATCCGAAACCAGGTACACCAATTCACCAATTGAATTTGTTCGAAATTATAAACGATTATAAACAATATTTAAGAGAAAATTTACCAAACTGCGAAATCGAGTCTAAATTAATTGAATTTTTTTCATATCTCGAGAATGATAAAGAAATTGCAAAAATTTACGACACCGTTGGATTAATAGACGATTTTGAAAAATTAGAAAGTCAATATTTCGCATTGCACGGTTCCATGTCATTTTTACCATTTTACGAATCCTTATTCAATCGAATTGTTGATGACACATCGGATGAAACTTTGAATTATCTGCGAACTACTCTTTTTACTAAAATTTATAACATTAAGTATAACGCCGACGATTATGTAGTGGTGAACATTAAAAATTACGCTGATATTGTTCAAAATGATGCCGCCAATTATGAAAACATAATTCAAAAAATAAATATAATCAGTCATCACGAAAATTATGAAAATACTATTCGAGAACAAATCATAGAGGCAAATAAATTCATTACTGAGCAGGTATTTCCAGAAATAGAAAATGTTTATGCAGAAATAAATGGACAAATTTTGGCGCTTGTGGAGAACATATATAATCAAAAAAATGAGTTAGTAAAGCAAGAAAGTGAAATGTACGAAAAAAGTTCAAAATTATTGTCACTGATTCCCACAAAAACTTCGATAATCTTATTAAAAAGTGTAGCATCACTTTTGGCATTGGCAGGACCTTATGGCATGGTAGCATCTATTCCCATTGCAGTTGGTGCCAATCTAGCTGAGGGCAATGTTGATGAAGAATATTCAAAAATTGTTTCTTCCGTAGAAAAAGCTAGTGCACAGTTCATAGATACATCTAAATATGACAAGACTTTGAATACCATAAACAAAAATAATAGCTTGGAATTAAACTCGACAGGTGAATTAAATGGAAAAGATAAGAGTGAAGTGGAGATGAAAGGAATAGTAGGAGAAATTGATAGGTTTTCTCAAGATCTTAGTTTGTACACGAATATCCTCGATGTGACAATTAAGCAACAAAAAGAAAACAAACAGGATGAGGAAAAATCAAAATCTCATGATGTACATGTTCAGTTGAATAAAACAAATGTGAAAGCAAACTCTTTAAAATGTGGAGTTGTTGCAGAAAAATTGAATGAAGTTGGAAAAGAAATTTTGGGCGAATTGAACAAATTTAAAACGGATTCATCTCGAATAGCTAAAAAAATCAGTGAAACTTATGAACAAATTTCTCAATTGAAAACAATTGAAAGGTATTACAAAGAAATATTAGTATCAGATGTGAATAATTTCGATACCCAAATGTTTCATAATTTAACCAACTTGGCTGATAAATCATTAATAAATCTTGATTTGATAAAATGGAAAATGGAAAACGCTTTGAAAGATTTTAAAGTTAAAATGGAATATATGATACAACCCCCATCTGACAATACCAATCTAAAAGCAAAAATATTAAATTGCGTAGATAAGTTGCAGGGTGGAATGACCACAATGGTTAAAATTTATGAACGCATTCAAAATTATAAAGATCAGCAAAAATTAGCAGGTCTGATTAATAACATCCAAAATATTACCAGCAAAGATATAAAAATGAATGCCTTAAAATCGACATTAAAAGCAAATTTAATCCTTTTGGAATACGAAAAGATTTTCAACACGTTCAAACTGTTTCTTTTTCCATCTATTCATCGTTATCAGAATTTATCATCAAATTTTGTATGGTCTAAAAAATTGACAGAGGATGTAATAAGTAGGGCGAAAGAAAATATAGAATCGATAAAAAGAACCCTTAATTTACATCTCAACGCACTGCATACTCAAACAAAATTTTCAAACAGCGAATACGTAGGTAACGATTCTTTTATTATCTGGGATTACAATTTGTATAAAACAGAAATATCTAAATTATTGAAAGGTGAAGAAGTAACTTTGGAGGCTGATATAACCCAAAGTCACATGGCTGATGCAATGAAATTTAAAGAAATCGGAATCGCATTTTTATTCGCGAATAAAACGCTAGAAAACGAATTCAATAATGAAATTGGAAAAATTAGCGTTGTTATGACCCATTTGGGTAATTCTGGTTACAAATGTGGCGAGAAATATTATATATTGAACCATAATGTAATAAACATCACCCATTCGCTCAAAGCTAAAGTTATTGAAAATAGTTTTAAAGGTTATGATAGCTACGATGATAATTATGATAAATTAAAAAATAATATTCCTGTATTCAGTCCATATGCTACGTGGAGATTGAAATTATATGTTTCATCCACATCGAGGAGAGCAAGTAGGAATTCCTTTTTTCAGTCTGGAAAATTTCTTAATCAAACAGTAGATGTAGCACTAGAAGGAATTGGAGGGTATGTGGCGTCTGCGTCTTGCAAAAATCTTGATAAATATTATACGGTAATGTAGTCAGAGCAATGAAATATCACCTCCATCATCCCGTTGCCCCCCCCCCCGCGTTCTTCGGTAAGATTGTTTATTTTTTTACTTCCTGCCCACTGACTTGATTTCAAAAACGAACTTATGCATAAGAATATAACAATTATCTCTTACGTTACTTAGGTACCTACTACCTACCTACCTACCTATTCAATTTACTGTATTTGCCTATTTGTTTTATACTTATGTATCACTTGTTCACAAATTCATTCACAGACTTTATTAGCCGATTTATTATATGGAACAGGATGTAAAAATTTTTAAAAATGAATCAGCCTTCTCACGTCTGAGCTGAGAGTAAAGATTTTTTTGTACAAAAAATATACGTAATCAGGTAACTAAGTAATTAGATGACAAAGTATAGGTACATAAAGGTGATAAGTTGATGTTCAAGATTAATATTTTTTCCTGCACCATTCTTAAGGCTGAAATTTGATTATTTTATTGTGTATTAGGTACTGAAGTATCTATTACTTTACAGATTAAATTTTTTTCATTTTTCATGTATGTACAAATTTGTATCTTCTACTTACTTTCCTGTAGGTTGAATTTTGGTAATTTCTCCCTTACCTCTCTCCCAACCCAACAAGTAGACTGAATTTTGGCAAATTCTTGTGTACCTACCTAATATCCTTTGTTCTCCTGTTGTGATGAAAAACTGGAACTAGAACTAAAAGTGAAAAACTAAAAATGAAATGATTTCAGTTCTAAATTTCTTCACTTTTTTAAAATACTTTTTCCATCAGTACCTAAATTTTTTGGCTAAAATTTTTTCAAACATTTATTCTAATTCTAATTTTCAAGTTCAAATTTTTTCGACTGTAAATATTTTATTATAAATTTTTTCATCAGTAAGCATTTAGGTACCAAAAAATCGTTTAAAAAACCATTTTCTCAAAATTTCATATTACATAGCTAGGCACGGGAGGTTTTTTTTACGTATCAAGTTGAAAATTTTTTTTGAAAAGCAGGAAATTGAATTTTTTTAAATTCAAAGTTGAAAAAACTTGGGACAATAATTTTAAAAATTAAAGACGGATTAATTTTGAAAAACAATTGTCAACTTGATATTTTTAAAATTTTCTTTCAACTAGAAAATTGTTTTCAATAATTCTGAATTATTTCTTGTAACCACTTTCGAATAAAATAGTTTGTTATGGGTATGATTTATCAGCACGACAAAAAAGGCTGAAGCAACGACAAAAAATAGGAGGTTCGAACGACAGAAAATAAAGAACCTTTCCTAATAAGGGTCAAAAACGGCCCTTGACCCAAAATCGGTCAAAATGGTCTCAAAAGGTTACTTATGGTCTAAAAACATTCCAAAAAAATTTTTGACCCCCCACCCCCAACCCTTTCGGAATTATCGCACTTTTTATGTCGAAATTTCAACACGCGATATCTCTGGAAGGGGTGGGTAAAAAATTTTGAAATTTTCACAGATTGTACATCTTACTGGGTAGTACAAATGAGAATTCATCAAATTTTCATGATTTACAGGACAATCAGGTAATTGTGGAATTTCAAAAATTCACCAAAATTCGAGAAATGCACTTTAGCACTTGAAATTTTAAAAATGGAACTTTTTTATGATGTACTTTCAATTTATGACAATTTTGACTCAAAATTTTACGTTGGGTAAGGATACCTGGCTTGTAACTACAAAAAAAATAAGTTGTAAAAAATCACGTTTTTTTATTGGTTTTGAATTTTTTTGACCATGTTGAACCCCGTTTTGGGGTCCAAAAAAAATATTATGTGATACATGACCACTTGGCCGAACAAATAAAAAAAATTCCAGCCATGTACCCCCTCAAAATTTTTTTTGAAAATTTTTTGAAAATTTTAATGTGAAAAAAATTGGGAAAATGTGAACCGAAAATTTTCAAAAAATTCTCATTTGTACTACCCAGTAAGATGTACAATCTGTGAAAATTTCAAAATTTTTTACCCACCCCTTCCAGAGATATCGCGTGTTGAAATTTCGACATAAAAAGTGCGATAATTCCGAAAGGGTTGGGGGTGGGGGGTCAAAATTTTTTTGGAATGTTTTTAGACCATAAGTAACCTTTTGAGACCATTTTGACCGATTTTGGGTCAAGGTCCGTTTTTGACCCTTATTAGGAAAGGCTCTTTGAACAGACGTAAGAAAAGTACGACTAAAATATTTATATTTCACGACGAAATTCAAAGACAGATGAAATAATCGCAAGTTACATGGATTCACGACAAAAAAAAACTATAAAAATAAATTCCAGTATCAACGTCGAAAACTCTTTTGAGAGGGTATAAAATTGGTATGGAGTTTTGAAAAATTAGAAGGAAGCCTCTTTTTGCATAATAAAATCTTGAATAGGTAGTTCATAATATTGAATTATGATTAGCAAGGGCGAAGTTTTGATAAAATTTGATTTTTTTAATGCTTCAAGAAGGCCTTTTGCACGTGAATTTTCGACTAGGGGAGAAGGGTCTGGACCCTTTGAATCTCTCCTTGGCTATGCCATGCCATGCCACTGATATAATAGAATTGTGATGATTTTGCCCGAGCGAATTTTTTTGAAAAACTCATTATGGGGGGGGGGGGCCTCAAATCATGGAGGGGGTCTTTTATACTGAAATGTTTTTTTTCTTTTTATTTTAATTTGTTTTTCTAAAGAATAGAAATTTTATTCATTTTTTTATTTATCTATTTTTCATTTTTGGTAATTTAATACGCCCCCAAAAATTTTCACGTTATCACAGTCCACTGTACTTTACTTTAATCGTCTGGTAATCTTCATTCATGAAAATTCGAGCTTTTGCCCTATTACCGTTCAATAATTCAAATTTATCGTTGAAAAAATCATTTCTGTCGTTCAGGGAGTTGTCGTGATTAATAAACTAGGTACAATAATCGTGAAGACAACCCATTTTAGTCGTTACAAAATTAACCGTTCCAACCGCCTAATTTGTCGTTAACATCACTATTTACTGTCGTAACACTTGACTGTCATTCAAACCTCCTTTTTTGTCGTTCGATTATATATTTCCCGTTTGTTATTCTTAAAAATTTTCCATGATTCTTCTGCATGAATTCTTGTGACTGACATTTTTATAATAGAATATTAGTAATTCAACTTTTTTTTAGTGTAGGTATCGTTTCAAATCGATGTAAATGATGTCGTATGAAAATCCCCCTCACCTACTTCAGAGGAATCTTCTTGGTACCTACTCTCACAATTATTATATCCTTGCGACCTGCGATGTTCAAGTTTAACACGCAACAACACAAATAACACATCGATCAGATTTAAACTTCATTGATTTTAAAATGGTACAACTAATTATTACACTTATCACTGAAATAATTTTACCACAGTGAATGTTAACAACTCCGAGTAGCCTATGCTGCGAACGAAGAAATAGATCGGCACCAAACTAAATTTAGGTCCATGAAAGAAGTGTGTAAATACTAGATACCGATTTTACGAGAATATCAGCGCAGTGTTACCTCATCTACGCCGAAAAGACTATTTTCTCTTTTACACAAAGTTTATAGTAATTTTAAACTTTTTTTACATCGTTCCACCTTTCAAAGTTAATTCTGCCCTCATGAAAAAAAACTACAAGTAACTTCTAGTTACTACAGTATTACTGCTAAAAACTACAAGTAACTTCTAGTTACTACAGTATTACTGCTAGTTACTGCGGTATTACTTCAAGTTACTGTAGTATTACTCTAGTAATGTAGCTTTACTTTGAGTTACTATGGCTTTACTACAAGTAACATAGTTTTACTTCAAGTTACTTTAGTTTTACTACGAGTATTACTACGATTTTACTATAAGTTACTACAGTTGGTTGTAAAGTGATAGTAGGTAACGGAAATTTTACTACGAGTTTATTGATAGTAGGTAACTGAAAATGAAGAGTTCAAAAAATCGTTTTTTTCTATGTTCTGTGTTTTTTACTTGATTTCAATGGCCTCCCCTGATCTTTAAATAAGTAAATATGAGTCTCTGGGTGATCTAAATTTTAGAAAGAAGTAAAGGAAAATTCAGTATAAATAAAATAGAAAAATACTGACCCGTGAAAAACGTGTTTTTTTTTTCAATTTTTTTGCTCACTTGCACACATACTTACGTATAATGATATACATCAATTTATATAGGTGCCACAAGTTGAAATTTATTCTTCATTTAAGTAGTATAATTTGTATGAACGGATTGCCCCCACCCCCAAAAAAAGAAAGAAATACGATAAATGGATATTGCGGTTTCACATTTATACTTCACCATAAAAATCAAAGTCATGTACCTAATTACTTTTGAGTGAAAAATAAAAACTCGGATCAGAAATTAACCACAATTATAAATAAATAAAGAGTTATTCCTCAAATGCAGATCTATATACTTATAAACTGCCCTTGGAAGTAACAGCCACGGTAGCCCAGTGATCAAGGACCAGTAAGTACAAAGTAACAACGCAATGTAGTAGAGTACTGTAAGTAACAGAGGTGAGGGTTCGAATCCCACGTGGGTCATAATAATTTTCAAAATTTTTTTCGTTTTTTTGAATTTTATTGTATACATTTACCATAACTGACGCTAAATTATACATTTTAATAAATATTTAATTTGATTAACACTAGAAAACGATTTTTTTAAAATTTTACTCCCAGTACTATAGTATAGTTACTACAGTTACTACAGTAAACCTACTACAGTAGATGTGCCAATTTACTGTAGTAGGATTACTAGTAGTTTTTTTCCATGAGGGTGGCGAATCCAAACTTGTATGACCCTTCTCCCCCCCACCCCCTACGTTTGACGAATTCTTGTGAATTCCTTCTTGTGCCTTCCTCCAAATTGAATTTTTGTAATTTCAAAATTCTTCTGTACAGATTAAATTTTGATGAATTCTCCAGCATTTAGGTTGGTATTTCTTTTTGAAATAAATTCTGGTAAAATTAATTTTTTTTTCTCTGTATCTTACAGATTTCTCAATGTCGAATCTTCGTAATTTCACTTTTCTCTTCTAAGTATATCCCTATATTCTTCATGTATAATTTTGTTTACTTTTAAAATTTTCTCTTGTATCCGTTCCAGGTGAAATTTGATTAATTTCAAATTTCTTTTTCACCTAGCCCTAGACCGAATTTATTTATGAAGTTTCCGTTTCTTTTTTTCTTCTTACGAATATTGTCTAGGACAGAAATCCGATGTTATGGATGAGATGCAATGTGAAAAAATTAAGTGAAAAAAATTTATTATCAAGTACCTAAGTACATACGATTTCATCACAATTAACAATTAATGATCAATTGATCATTCGCAGAGTTTTTTAAACATTGGTTTTACAAGCTTATTTAGGTTACCTAACACTGATTACGCCTTCCATCATTCGGTATACATCAGGTACTGGCTCTATGCAGGTAAGTTTGTCTACCCACTGATCAGAAAAGGTAAGAGTATATGTACGAAAAATTTTTAATTCATAATTTTTACATTCCTCGACATTTTACGATTTAAGAAATTATGTAACAAAATGGTCTTTTCAAGGACTGATTAAAAACTAATATTGAACTTGAACTAGATAGATTCGTAAACATCGTGCAGCCAGTGAAGAAAAATTCGAGATTTTTCATAATTTTTTTAAGAAAATAGATTCTAGTTGAAAGTATACTGGCAGAGCAAGGGACTAAGGGAGCATGAGAAACTGAAGCCCTCCCCTAATGTTGAATTAGCCTCCAAATTATTTTCGTATTATAAGTCTCACTCAAAAAATTTATGAATACCTACATTTTCCAAGAACAAATTGCGGGTATCAATATGAAGCGAATTTCCTGCTTTTTTCAAGCAATGGAAATTGTCTCTTTAATTTCAACCCTTTTCTAAGCTCAGTGCAAAACATGATCGATGAAATTTTAAAATCTCCATTGCGTCACCTCGACTCAATTAAAAGTTCGTAGTGGTTAAAGTTATTCAAACTCTCAAAGTTTTGCTTGAAATACTACGTACTACGTTGGTGTAAGATCATAATTCAATTAAAATTTCTTGTTTATGTGTATTAGGGTGGAGTGAAAAAAAAAACAAAAAAAACATATTTTATAATCAATTCAAAGTCGATATAAATTCTGTACCTTGGAATTTTCCGATTCGCTGTTGGCTGCACTGGGGTATAATTTTTTTAAAAATTCACTCTCGCCGGGTGAGGAAATTTTTTATTCAATTACTTGATGAGAAAAAAATCATTCCAGCTTAGTGAAAATTTCATAATTATTGGAATATTGCTATCTGTAACTTTTCAACCCCCTGGTAGCAGTCTGAATTTTGAATGAAGAAGGATAGCGATGGTTTAGGGAGACGTAGAAAGCTAGAAACCCAAATCGCATCTTTTAAGTGCTGTGACGGCTTCTCACACAATTTTGATTTTTTAAAAAACACAAAAAAAAGCGTTTTTTTTTCAAAAGGAGGTGCTCGTTGAGCACCTCTGCTTTTTCCCCCTTGCACTCGGGAGGGCTCAAATTTTTTTGGGGGTCTCCCACTCGAAGTAAACCACTCTATCAAATTTTGTTGAAATCCAAGATATGTTTTTTTTTACTCCACCCTAATGTGTATGTACCTAATTTTCTTGTAAGTTTCCTTCATAAACTTAGAAAATTTCTTTTTCATAATTTTATCAAACTGAAAAAAATTAGGCAGAAAAAGCTTTCGCGCTTAAAAAAAAATCGTTGCAATTTTGGAGCTTTTGAAAATGTGTACGGTGCTGGACGGGGGTACTCAAAGTCGGAAGATATAATTTTACGCTAGAGCCAAAAATATACCTACCTAATTTTTTTCAATTTTTTTTTGCATTGTTAAGCATTTCAGACTTTTATGCAGCTTTAAACTTGTTTTTCTCGATTTTTTTTTTTGAAAGTCACGATAATGCCTTTAACTATCTCCCCGACAAATTGACCTAGGATACTCATCCAATTCTTGAAATGTTCCTATCATTTAAGCCAAAAAACATTTTACGTAAAAAATTATAAAATTTTTCGAAGTTAAAAAATTTGTTGAAAACTTAATCTGATATCATTGACAGATTTCTGCTACCAACTACGTACACAAGCTTGAAAAAAAATTGAGACAAGTCTACTCATTCCTTCAAATCAAACAAATCATTCGTTGTTTTTCAAACATTACAGTTGAAACGTAGGATAACCTTGAAAACTGATTTCTAGCTCAAAACTTTAGTTCATGGGCCATGCCCTTAAAATATTGAAAATTTTCTAACACATCGATTTTTTTTTTTTTTGAATTTTTAAGATCGAATGTACCATAGGAAATTGATGAAGAAATCGGTGGTTTTCGACTGAAAAATCATTGAAAAATCATAATTTTAAAAATAAAATGATCAAAATACTTCCTGCTCAAGCGAAGAGCGAGGGTGGAAAATTTTTGAAAAATAATACGCTTAGTTTAAAAAGCAAAAAATTCACTTTTTTCACATTTTCATGATAAAAAATATCTTTTGCGAGCTTGAGAGGGGGCGCTAGATCCTTCGGCCTCTCCTCGGGTGCGCTTTTGAATGTTTTACAGTTTCAAAAAAATATTAATAAAATCTTCCTTTAATATTTAACTAAAGGTGTGTGCCGACGAAATTTACACCAGCGACGGCGTTAACTACTTTTTTCCCCGGCGCCGGTGGCATTCGCCGATTTTTCACTAATATTCAGCGGCGAAATTTAGGCTTGAAAAGCGCCGGCGCCGGCCGCTTTTCTTCGGCGAAACCCAAAAAAGAGATAAAAATTGTGACAAAACTCGAAATTTCATCAATTTTGCCAATGTCCTTGATTTTTTCCTAAGCTGTATGTGTTCAATTTTCCAAAAGGTACAAATTTATATTTTTTCAGTTTCTCCAAAATTCTTAATTTTTCCCAAACTGTAGATCATTATTTTCAAATTTTTTACATTTGTAATTTTTTTTTTTTAATTTCAGTTCTTTCAATTTTATTATTATTTTAATTTTTTCCTATTATTGTATTAAAAAAATTCAGAAGATCGCGAAGTTGAATTTTTTAAATTAATAGGTGAAAAAAATTAGGAAAAATTGAAAATTGCTTGAAAAAATTGAAGAGTTGAGAGAAATTTGAAGGAAATGATTATGCCTAGTAATAAAAATTTTTTCAATCCTGTTTTCTTTAAAGTATTTCATTCAACTTCAGAATTTTTGAAATTTCTTCCAACTCGGAAATTGCTTACAAAGGGTATGGCCGGGTTAGGGGTGAATTTGGCCCTTGCTCCGATTTTCACTTTAACCCCCTTAAGTGGTGCCCCTTGATGTAAAAACATCCTAGAAAAATTTTTGACCCCCCAACCCCCTCCCTTTCGGAGATATGGCCATTTTATTGGCTGATTTTCAAGAATTTTTAATTCCAACGGAAGTGAACGAAATTTTCTGTTCTTTGGCACAAAGTTACATCTAATAGAGGTGTATTTGTGATAATTTTTTCAAAAATTTTGGTGCACTTCTTCATGTTTTTTCGGCTATTTGAAGTTTTCAATCGTAAAAAACACCATTTAATCGAAGAGCGACCACCCTGGAAAAATTACTAAAAAACGTATTTTTTTACGTAGAATTTCGCTGTGCATTCGGTTTTGGCCGATTCTTTGAACTAAGGGCCGAAAAATGCGAAAAACCGTACAGAAACGTTGTTATTTTAGCAGATTTTTCAAATTTTTAGCGTTCTATACAGAATGAAAGAGTCAAATGAAAAAACCAATACCATATTCGTGTTCAGCAGGTCAGAATACCCCGATAGACACCCTTTTTGCAAGCGTTTTGCTTGAATTTTCAAAATTTACTTTTTTCACTGATTTTTCATGGTAAAAAAGCTGGAAAATGGTGAATTTCAAGACCTCGAGTGAAACAATCGCGAAAAGAGTGTTAATCGGGGTATTTTGATCCACTGAACACGAATCTGGAGTTGGATTTTCATTTGGTTGTATCTCTTGCATCAACACCCCCCTCCCCCTATGATATAATCAATAATACTAATGAATTAATTTTGTGAGACGCAATAAGATGTCAGAATGAAAATTAAGAATTTGAAAACAAATCCAATCATCGTTTATGCCCTGCTCTTGTTCTCGTGAAATTTTTTCGATCTCGATCTTTCAAGTTGCTGCTCGTGAAAAATTTGCAAAAAGTGTCTGTTCAAATTCTGGTCACGCAGCATTGTAGGTATCCCTTTGGCACGGTTCAGTGTGGAAAAATTTTTTTTCCGCCACTACGCTTAAACTATAAGTGGCTGTAGTTTCTCTAACGTAAGTGCGATACATACAAATTGGCATACGTATTAATGTGACACTATTTAAAATCGGAAAAATTCAATTTCTGACTAATTTTGGGTCGCAGAATAAGAATATTGCATTGATTACTTTGCATTTTAATTTTATTGCTCAAAAGACCCGATTTAAACTTAAAAATGGTGATTTTTCAGGGAAGAAATGGCCAAATCAAAAAACCAATCCCACATTCGTGTTCAGTGGATCAAAATACCCCGATTAACACTCTTTTCGCGATTGTTTCACTCAAGGTCTCGAAATTCACCATTTTCCAGCTTTTTTACCATGAAAAATCAGTGAAAAAAGTAAATTTTGAAAATTCAAGCAAAACGCTTGCAAAAAGGGTGTCTATCGGGGTATTCTGACCTGCTGAACACGAATATGGTATTGGTTTTTTCATTTGACTCTTTCATTCTGTATAGAACGCTAAAAATTTGAAAAATCTGCTAAAATAACAACGTTTCTGTACGGTTTTTCGCATTTTTCGGCCCTTAGTTCAAAGAATCGGCCAAAACCGAATGCACAGCGAAATTCTACGTAAAAAAATACGTTTTTTAGTAATTTTTCCAGGGTGGTCGCTCTTCGATTAAATGGTGTTTTTTACGATTGAAAACTTCAAATAGCCGAAAAAACATGAAGAAGTGCACCAAAATTTTTGAAAAAATTATCACAAATACACCTCTATTAGATGTAACTTTGTGCCAAAGAACAGAAAATTTCGTTCACTTCCGTTGGAATTAAAAATTCTTGAAAATCAGCCAATAAAATGGCCATATCTCCGAAAGGGAGGGGGTTGGGGGGTCAAAAATTTTTCTAGGATGTTTTTACATCAAGGGGCACCACTTAAGGGGGTTAAAGTGAAAATCGGAGCAAGGGCCAAATTCACCCCTAACCCGGCCATACCCTTTTGTTTGTTCTTCAATTTTTGAGCTCTAAAATATTTCTAACTGAAAAATATCTCAACCTTACTTTTTTCAAAAGCATATTGTCTCAAAATTTTTTCAATTCCAATTTTTCATGATTTTTTTTTTGATTGCATGTTTTTATTACCTATTTGCTTTTTTAATACTTTTATCAATTACTGAGATATTTGCATATTAAAACAATTTTACTGATTGGAAAAAATTTTGAAGTAGGACACAACTTTGAAAAAAAATATTGAGAAAACTGAAAAAATTTAGAGTAGAAAAAAGTTGAACTTCAAAAAAATTTGGAATTAGGGCTTAGATCAACTTCAGATGACCATTTTTGCTGTCGATATTGAAAATTTTCATATTTTTTTCTATTTTGGCGTGATTATGTGACATGAAACTCATCATTCGCCGTTCATTCGCCGCAAAAATAATCGGCGGCGAAGGCGGCGGCCATTTTTGAAGCTCAGAATCATCGGCGGCGCACACCTCAATATTTAACTATTAACTCATATTGAGTGCATGTAGGTAGCTACTAGCTAGGTACTACAAGTTGTTCGTCCAATGAGCTGATGGAACAAACAATGAACATATCTTCGCGAGAAACGATCGTTCACAAGATCAAAAAAAATTCAGTCATTGAATTATTCGAATAACTTTTAAATGGGTAAAAATCAAATTTCAGTCTATTTGTAGAAGGGTAAAAAGTATGATGAGTTTTTTCAAATTGAAGTTTTCAAAATCAGAAAATAATGACGACTTTTTTGAAGTTACCCACCCACCAATCAATTAAACTAAGCAAACGATTTTCAATTTTTTCGTCATATTTGAACTTCATAATTCGGTTTCTGAGACGAGCCCCAAACGCAGAATTTCTGGTTGGAAAATTTTTAATCCGACTGTGATAGCACTGCAAGTCAAAATAGTGTAGGTATTTCGTAATTTGGATTTAGGTCCTTTTCAAATTTCATACTTCTATTGTTTTCCTAGGTTCAAGCATTTCTTGCCAAAAATACCTACTTGATGGTAAAAGATCAAAATTCTTTTAAAAAAATCAACGAGAAAACGAAACATTAGTTAGGTATACCTCTACAGATCGATTTTATTCACAATTGCCTACAAAGATGATTCAGTTTTTCAAATAGAGGCTTCTGAAATACTGAAAATTTGATCGTATTCAAATGAAGATTTTTAACATAGGCCATCAATTCGCAATTGACAATGAATAAGTCACCATCTGTGAGCGAAACCTTGACAGGTATATTTTCTCAATGTCATCGTGACATTCATCTTCACTGCATAACTCCCTTGGCTTGTTGAAACAACTAACTTACAATTTGAAGGAAGTCGAATTCAGAACACGGCAAACGGGGTCGAGCCCCTCCCCGCATATTTCACTTCACCGACGAAATTCCGCCCATAAATGTTTTCCCACCAGCTTCGCTTCTTTTTGTCGATACCACGCAGGCTTCTATTTTCCACCAATCAGGAAATAGATTCAGCCAGGATCAAACTAGACGGACAGCAGATGAGATAACTTTTCCGTTCTCTCAACGTTCGTATTGTTTTTGCAAGAAAGAAATTAGGGTTGAATCAAGAAATGGTAAAAAAAAATTGGCGAATTTCATTTCGAGGAGAAAAAATCCCATTTGGATGAGAAATTTTCGATTTTTGAACTAATTTATGATCATCATTGGTATCGATATCGTCAATTTCACTGTACCATGTTGATTTTTGGGCCTTAATTTTCGAACCAATATTACACGTCATTAATTCAATTTTTTCCAGTCATTGATTTTTAAACTGTTCAATTCGTTTATTTTTTTCATATCTCGAACACGATTATCCTGAAGAAGAAGGATTTCATTCGGACGACGACATTTTCATTCGTATGAAATACGCGTTGATTCTCAAACTAGTTATTTTGGAAAAGACTCCACATTTTTCGATTTCCCCTGGTAAAATTTGACCACGCCTATCACGGCGCCTCTAAAATTTCGTCAGATCCTTCGTCCCTTCCACCTAAAAAATAGGTAGGATACGAGCCTGGTTCGTTTTTAGTAAAATGACATCACGTGAGTAATACACGGTGGCGAAAAATTAACAAATAGCAAGCTGGCAATGAATATAAAATGATGAAACCGTGAGAAATTCGGCAGTATTCCGAACATTTGCTTGGTTGCAGTTTCATCGAATTGTTTTCTTGTTCAAGGAAAATTAGTACTAAATTTTACGAGGAATACGATTTATTACTATACATACTTCAAAAAAATCTAGCTAGTTGATCTCTAAATTATTTTGTTCGACGCATTCGACGCGTCGTTGCCTATCAAAAAAAATCATATTGCTTGCAAAAATGAATCAGCTCCAGTTCGTAGCTGCCTTTTTATTACTCACGGCTCATGTCTGCCTCGCAGGCGAAGGCGAAACGAGTAAAAAAAATTATAAACTGCTAGTTTTGCACAACAATGATTTACACTCGAGGATCGACGAGATGGACGAGAACACCGCGCCATGTCCAAAGGAGTACGTTGACAATAATCAGTGCTTCGGAGGATGGGCTCGTATCAAAAAGGCCGTCGATGAAGCTCGTGCAAAAGCCAAAACAGATGGTACACCCAGCATCTTCCTGAATGCCGGCGATAGTTTTCAGGAAACTCCTTATTATACGGTGTTTAAAACGGATATTTTAATCCCAATGATCGAAATGCTCGGCTTTGACGCACTGGTATTTTATTATTTTATTTTCTTCTCTAATTTCGCATGAATTTATTCAACTTTCAGCTTTTAAGGCGATAGCGAGTTTAATAGTTATTATAGGTATAAATTGATGTAAAATGGGAGCTGAGAGGAGGTCCTAATGAAAATTATCTAAAAAGTAGAATTATCCTCCGTACTTCAACATATAAAATTCTACTCGATCACATACATAGGTAATCAAGTTTTTCTTAGGAGCAATCGCTTTTTAAAATCATCGATCGGCTATAGAGATGACTTTTAATAAGAAATGTCGCTTAGATAATTGAATTATAATTTTTTTCTCTCTTTCATTTGGCAAAAGTGATCTACTTTTCAAAAACACTCCTCTATTTTGAAAAGCAGAAAAAGTCAACTCTCTAGCTTTTCTGCATTGGACAGACAACTAAAAAGAGCAGAGTTAAGTGAATAATATTTAATGGGTTTCCATTGGTTTAGTCCACATTTCAGTTTACGAATAAAAAATATTTAGTTTTATAATTCTGACGAACTGGTACTTTTCAAACCACTATTTTTAACGAAACGTGACCAAATTTTTAAGTTATATTAGTAGGTAGGTACCTACATAAATACGGTACTTGGATTTCAGGGATATCGAGAAACTTGAATTTTTGAGAACCGAAGTCTTCAAAAAAAAATTCTATAATAATTCCGTTTCAGAAACCATTCAATCTAACTTTAAAATTATTTCCCCTTCCCCATTCGCAGTCCATTAATCCATCGCTGGAAGCTGAAATTAACCCCCAGCGAAATTTTTCAAAAACTTGGCCTCGCTGCTCTCGGGCTTATTTTATTTTTTCTTTCATAATTTTAAAATGATACAAATTTTACAAAAATAATTTTTTTCATGAGCAATTTCCCTAAAAATTAAGTTTTTTGATTAATTTCATAAGTTTTGCCCTTAAAAAACTTACATCAATTTTTTTAATGCCTTAGCCTCGTTATATTTTAACTACAAAATTTTATTTATAAAATTGTGGGGTTTCTTAAATTGCTCCGCCCTAGCGAAGACAAAATTGGTAATTTCATAGACTTTTTCAATTAAGTAGGTACCTATTCGTACAATAAAATTCGCAATAAGTTTGAAAAAAATGACAATTTTGAAGCAAGCGATGAGGTGAATGAGATCGAGAAAGAAGGGGTCGAAAAATGAGTTCGCTTGGCACATTTGTGCCAACCATTGAAATCCAATAACACAAGTCGACACGATTTTTGTGTTTAGGTTCCAATTGCCAAATTTTGCTAACTTGTAAGTATGTAATTATTAAAGAATTTTTTTTTTCACCAAAGTGTGTTTTTGGGAGATGGAGAGTCGAAAAATGTAGAGTTTCCAGAACAATGAACACATGCTTAAGAAAAAAAATGTCGAAAATTTGCCTAAACTTATAAAATATTTTACAATGAATCGAATGGCGTAACTCGCAGACCTCTATCTCATTTAGAAAAAAAGGTACAGCTTAAACTTTTCTAAATTCTGTGAAAAAATCTCATTTTTTATGCGTTGTCCACCAAAAAATCATATTTCAAAGCAAACTAAGCATCTACAGTAAAAATGACGTTGACTAAAATTGTAGAAAATAAATTTTCTATCTGGTAGAAGTAACTAGATGTTTCTGGGAGTCATATTTTCAAGATATTTTCGAGTAAAGTTGAACATTAGTGGAGGGAATCGAAAAAAAATTCACTGAAATAAAGTTTTTTTTGAAATTTTTCTTGGACCTGGGTTCATTGTTCTTGAAATCTCACATTTTCCCACCTTCCAACCCCCAAAGAAAATTTTGAAAGCCACAAATGAGTTTGAGGATATTGGTGTATTTTGATGCTTAGAATAAGAATTTAGGCAGTGGAACTAGAACACAGTGCAATTTTTTTTGTCGACTTGTGTAATTTATTTTGGCCGTGGGTGGGTAACTGTAATTCATTTTCTTCGACAAAGTTTCATCGAGTGACATTCAACGTTTTATTTTTAATTTAACGATTTTCTTCTTCTTTTTCAAATTTATGATATTCCGCGGTTGTAAAAAAAAAATAATAATAACGAAGAAAATCCCCGGAATGAAAGATTGGATCGATATTGCAAAGAGTGTTAAAATTGTCTAAATTCCAGATATATTTCTAAGGCACTATATACGTCCAAATTACCTAATTCCGAACATGCTTGGGACTTTATGTCCAAATTGTTCAAATTTCAGAACTTTTCAAACTATACATGTATTTGTACTGCATGTTCGAATAAATTATAGGAGTTTCTGGCGTTGTCCTGGGACACTATGTCCAAATCGTTCAAATTTTGGGTACTCTTATTATTATTATTATTATTTTTGGGGGGCAGGCAAAGGACATTATTTCCAAAGTATAACTTTTTTTGAAACATTATGTTTTTAAATGTGCATGTATGTTTCTAGCACAAAGACGTAGTCAGGAGGGTCTGGTCAAGAATTTTTGTGAAAAATGCATTTTTTAGACATTAAGAAATCCAATTTTATCAAAAATTCGAAAATTATAAAAATATGCCTTTTTTGAGTTTTAGGTAAATTTTCAGTTTCCTGCCTTGGATTCATTTCAAATATTATTCAGATTTCAATTTCAGTTTCAATATCACAGTCTGCTATATTTTTGCGTGTTCTCGATGCAAGAAAGGGGTGTTGTGGGACTCGACTATGTTGCTTGATAGAAATACTTTATGAACATACCATCAAATTTGATCAACGTTTTGCTTCTACAGTGACGAAGGATTGACGTATTTCTTATTTATTAACTGAATCGTCAGTCTGGCATTAATGCCATGTTAGTATAATTATAAAAACAAGTAACGCCATATCACTAGAACACGTAAAATTCTATAAACTTGTACGTCGAAAAAATGTGGTACATGAATTAGTGAAGTACGATAGATTTATTGTTCACCCAGACGAATGCTCGCGTCTAATACTTTTCAAGGTTTAGTGCGGAAAAAATATGCATTCGCAAATTTAGATTTACAATTGAACCTACATAGGTAATAGGTAGAGGTAGAGGTACTTCTACCTATTTGAATGATGATTTAGCAACGAGTATTAGATACATTTTTGATGTGATCTTTGTAATCCAGGAAAAATGGTACCTACTCTCTTACTGCAATTAATTGGAACCAACTCTTAGTTTGACGTCCTTAACAATAATCCGAACTTTTCGCAAAAGATTTTCAATTCCTTTCTCTCCAACAAATTTTAAAAAATTAAAAAATCTGCTTATTCCAAAAATTAAAGAATCCTCCTAAATTCGGAATATTTTCTAGAAATTGCGCTTTTGAACGTTTTTCTAAAAATTGATAATTTATAAAAATTTGAATAATTTCCCAAAATTTGGATAGTTTTCAGAAGTTTGGATAGTTTCCTAAAATTGCGATTGACACAAATTTTGTTTCTGGGTTCCGATTGCCAAATTTAGGTAGCTTTTATGTAATTAATGAAGAGGAAAATTTTTTTGACCACAGTTTGCTTTGGGTGGTGGGGGGGGGGGGGGCAAAACACCGATTTTTCAAGGGCGATGAGCCTGAACACTACAAAAAAATGAAAATTTTTTAAAACTAATCTTATAGAAAATTTTACGGCGAATCGAATGTCGCAAACCGCGGACCTCCATCTCTAATCCTATAAGATACATGTTTGAAAATTTGAAACCGAAATCAACAATTTTTTAATAACCCAATTTTTTTGATTCTCAAAATGTCAAAATGGTTTCATTTTTAATTTTCTTTTATCCAGATATTTTTCAACTCTAAAAAATTTTTCTCAAAATACTTTTCAACTCTAAAATTGTTTTATCTGGATTAAATTTTTACCAACTCTGAAATTTTCTCCTTAAATTTTTTTCGGGTAGGTATAAAAATATTTCTACTCTGGCATTTTTTTAAATAATGCATATTTTTAATTTCTCAATTCTAGAAATTTTCTCTCAAATTCAATTTCTACGCCTTTTGAATTTTTAGAATAAAAAATTGTATCGAGAGAATGTCAAGTTTTTAAAAATTTTAAGATCAAAAAATGGGATTTCACAGTTGTTAATTTAAGTAAATAAATATTAATAAAATGAAAATTTTAGCAAAAATGAAAATCGAAGAAATTGGAAAAAAATCTTGGAGATTATAAAAAATTTTGAAAAAGAAAACTTGGTCAAGTGGTGAAAAAAAATTTGAAAGCTGAAAAAAATTAAAATTTTTGCGGAAAAATATAATTATATTAATTTGAATCACGACTCAAGGATTATTGACAAGCATGATTCGTGATTTTGATTTGAATCACCAATTTCGTGATTTCGCCCATTCCTAATGCCTTTTACCCTGGTCTCCTAATACTAATTTTATGCATCACTTTTTAGTCGCTGGGTCACCACGAATTCGACGACGGAATTGTAAACCTCGCAAAATTCGTGAATGGTATAACAGCACCCGTCGTTTGCGCAAATAAGGCTATAAAGGAAAAAGAAAAGGAAGATGAAGAAATGCCACCGATGCCCGCAGGTCTATGGGATAAACTACCTCCGTCAACAGTTATCGAAGTAGGCGAAGGCGAAATGAAAAGGAATATCTGTGTCATTGGATACCTGAACACCGAAGCTACAGTAAGATATGATTTGTTCGACAGACAATTATACTTACATAGGCATACCTATGCAATCAATTCCTTACGGCTGTACAAATAAATTACCGACTACGTAGTACCTACGTAGGTACCTATTCGATCATTCCGTCGCGTTTAACCCATTTTTTTTCTTACATTTCAATTCATTTCTATCAAAAACAGCGTGATCACCTCTTGTTTTATTTTTTAAATTATTTTATTCAAAAATTTCCCATATCGAATATGAATGAATTGTTGGAAAAAATGAAACCGATTCATGAGATAAGTTGAGAAATTCTCTCGACAAATAAAAGGGGGAATATAAAACTGCACGACAAAAGAAAGGATTTGCACGACGAAGTATGAACGGCGAAATAATATGAATGAACGACAATTTTTCAGATAAGAAATAAATCATTTGAACGACAGTATTTATAATGTTATCACGCCGATTTTTCTTTTGAAAAATGTCCACTGTAAGCCAGTGATGGAAAACTGAAATGATATTAGGTTCCAGTTCCAGTTCTAGTTTCAGTTCTCAAATTTTTTAATTTCCAGTTCCAAAATTCCATTTTTAAAAATTTTGAAAGATGAAAAAAAATCCAAAATTCTATTTTTAAAAATTTTGAAAGATGAAAAAAAAAATCCAAAATTTTTTGCAAAAATTGAACTTGGTTGTTTTTCCTTTTCTTTTTAAAGTACGATTTTTTCAATTTTCATGTGTTCAAACTCAACACAAAAAATTTCAGAGGGGAAACCCTGGGAGATAATCGTTTTTAGAAATTTAATGACTAGATACTGGTCCTGACTTCCTGACTCCTGAATAATTATTCAATAAAAAAAAATGAAATTTGAAGAATGTGTGCGAGGATGTTTTTAATTAGATGGAATTTTCAAATTTACAAAAAATTTTTACTTTGTTCACTTTTCTACATGAAGTTTTATGGTTCGTTTGAGGTCGTTTTTGTTTTTCAATTTTTTAGTAAAAATTTTAAAAAATTAAATATTGTGCATTTAAATTTTCTACTTTTTCACATCAAATTTAATTTTTTCTAATCGTACTTTGTCGTTTCTTTGATTTTAACTTTTGTTCAAAATTTGTCGTTCAATACCCCCCCCCCCCCCCCCGTTGCAATTATTTTCCCGGCGATTATTCTGTTTCGTCGCCCAAATAAATTTTTTTGACGTGCGTTTTATTTACTGTCGTTTATTCCTTTTATTTCCCGTGGATTAATTTGTTCCCTCGCTAATTTTTTCTGTCGTGCAAACCATTATTTTTGTCGTGCAGTTAAATGACACCCAAATAAAAGTGAGACCTTGGAAATATTCAAGGAATTTGTAAAATTCTTTACAAATGCTCATTAGTTTGAGCCCATAAAAAAGTTATATAAGTACACTCAGTCACCCAGCGTGCAAAAAATCCAGGATTTTAGCAGAAAGTTATCAAAAAACTTACAGATTCTGCCGCAATTCCAATAGCCTTTTAAAAGAAAGTCCGGATGATTTTTGTACGCCGGGCAGATAACAAAGGTCGACAAAAATTTTTTTGCTCTGTTTCTGGGTTATCTTGCCGAAATTCTGATTCTAGACATCAAAATACATCATCTTGCTCAACCCTGGCTTCCGAGGTTAGTGGGGGGGGGGGGGGTCAAAAAACTGATTTTTCAAATGCAATAAGCCAGGGCATTACAAAAAAAAATTCAATTTTTTTAAAACTTAATCTTACTTATAGAAAATTTTACGGCGAATCGAATGCCGAAAACCGCAGACCTCTATCTCTTTTAGAAAAAAAGTTACAGCTCATTCTTTCAAAAATTCTGTGAAAAAAAATCACATTTTTGTGCCTTTCTTGCGAAAAAATTGAATGAGATTTTTTCACAGAATTTTGGAAACAATACGTTATAACTTTTTTTCTGAAAAAGAGATGAAAGTCCGCGGTTTGCGGCATTCGATTCGCCATGAAATTTTCTACAACCTTCTCCATGGTCATTACGGTCTTAAAACCCTTACTTTTCTCGTAAATATAACTTTTTCGAGAGAAAGGCTCAAAAAATACGATTTTTTCACAGAATTTCGGAATGAATGAGCTGTAACTTTTTTTCTAAAAGAGATGAAGGTCTGCAATTAGTGGCATTGGATTTGCCGTAAAATTTTCAATAAGATTAGCCCAAAAAAAATTTCTAATTTTTTTTGTAATGTTCAGGCTTATTGCCCTCGAAAAATTAGTTTTTTTTTGCCCTCCCACCCACCCAAAGTAAACTTTGGTCAATAACATTTTCCCCTTCGTTAGTTACATAAAAGCAACCTAAATTTGGCAATCAGAACCCAGAAACCAAAATCGTATCGACCTGTGTAATGGTTCAGACCTCAGACCCCCTCATGAAATTTTTTTTCTGAATCTATCATTCGAAAATGGTGCGTTGATGTGGTATAATTCTTCTGAGTTTAAGATTTCGCTCTAATTGAATCGGTAATAATCACGTTTTTCTAATGATAGAGAGTAAAATCGAGACCACTGAAATTTACCGACGAAATAGAAGCTATTGAAAAGGAAGCGCAAACTCTGAAAGCGGATAAAACTAAAAATTGTCATTTCATCATCGCTCTTGGTCACGCGGGGTACGAGAAAGACTTGAAAATAGCTGCGGCAGTGAAAGAGATCAACATGGTCATCGGTGGGGATTCCCATACGTTTTTATACACGAAGGAAGGTACGTAGCCTAAATTAATAAACAGTTTGCAAGTAGGTTACTTATCGACGGTCGACGGTCTTCAACTTACCCCGCCTTAAAACATATTACAGATAAAGAGGAAAAAGCACCAAGCGTCGAAGAAATAGCAGGTGATTATCCGACAATAGTAAAGGTTAAAAAATTGGTAAAAGGCGAAGTGCAAGAGGTAAAGGTCCCAGTCGTTCAAGCATACACGGCCGGAAAATATTTAGGTATTTTAAACGTCGAATTCGACGAAGAGGGCCACGTTGTCGAAGCTTACGGAAATCCAAGATTACTCGACTCATCAGTTGAAAAAGGTAAGTGATTCGTGGAAAAAATTGTTTCTCTTTCCCCGCTTCGCGTACAAATTCATGATAAAATTCATGGTTTTCGAGGGGAGGGGGTGAGTAGTAAGAAAAGGAACAAAGTTGAAAAAAATCGTATTTTTTTTCTAATCTTTAGAATTTTATTAAATTGAGAATACGAAAAAATGTCAACTCAATTTTTAAATATTAATTAGCGTAAAAAGCTGTACTTTACGTAATTTTTTCAAGATTTTTGAACGTGTCCCTAGAGAAATATCATTTTTCAACTTTTCCAGCTAATATTTCGATACAGATTCACTTTTAATTTTTGGGAGCATATTTTTTAGATTTTAATTAAGTAGAAAATTATAGAACGATTTTCTCCTGTTCAACTTTTTATCAGCTTAGGTGGTGACTTAGATACCTACGATCTATATAGTTCGATCTTCTATTTATTTTTTCATCATTTAAAATAATTGCTTTAAAAAAGATTGGTTTTTTCTGACAAATTGGGAATTGATCGAGGAATCAGTGTTTTGAGACTGAAAGTTCAGTGAAAAATCATTAATTTTGAAAATAAAACTACTTAGGTAGGTAGTAGGTACCAAAGTACTGCTCGAGCAAAACGAGGGAAAATCCTTTTGGGAGTAATAAAACATCATTTTTCAGAGCCTAAGGAGGGGGCTTGCACCCCCTGAGCCCTCACCTTGGGTGCGCCCTTGGGCTTTTGACTTGTGAAATTTAAAAGGCTAGTTTTTAGTTGTTAGTAAAACATGTTTTTTTTAATGGCTTTTGGCTTCCAGCTTTTGGTCCTACGAACATGAACAAATTATTGTATGTAATTTCAAAATTTAAATCGGAAATGAAAAAATTGAACAATTTCATTTTTTTATATTGAAAAATGAAAATTAATGAATATTCAGGTTTAATTTCTTCAAAAAAATCACATGCAGCACAATTTTCCAGAATCCTTATCTGCCAGTTCAAATAAAAATTTTTCTTCTCTAAAATGTTTTTAAAATAATTGAAAAGTTTTCGTACAGTGTACGAATTGAGATAAAAAACTGGAAACCGGTGGATTGGTAGATATCAACAAAATGACCTCAGATCAGATCAAGATCGAAAAATAAAATAAGATCTAGATCAAGATCAAGATTATTTTGAAATAATCTTTAATCTTAAGATAAAAAAACTGATCAAAATCAGACGATTTAGATTGTTTTTAGCATTGATTGTTATTCAACAAAGAGGTGATTTTGGTTTTGTTTCTTTAACTTTTATGAAAAAATTCATATGCTTTCAATGGGAATAAGAAAGTTAGATGTTTTCATCAGATTTCAGTTCTTTTCCTTTTGGGTTTCAGTGTAAAAAAATTATCAGAAATGAATAATATTGTAAGTTGAAACTTCTGTTTGTTAAAAATTTTCAAAAATTAAACTTTTGGATTTAGTTTTCAGCTTTCTGTTTCATACAGCTAGCTTTAAGCTTTCTCTAGGTTCAACTTTTAGCTAGGTACATTTTATCAAATTTCCGACTAAAAATTTATGATTTTTAATTTCTTTAGCTCCAAATTGTTTTCAATTTCTTAAATTTTTCTTTACCTATACCGAAATTATTTCTCTCCAAGTTTCTTTATTTTTCAAATTTTTTTACTATAAAAATTCTCAAGCTAGAAAATTATTTTATGAGCGAAAAAATTTCAAAAGCTGCAAAAAATGAAATTTTGATAAATCATTTCGATCGAGAACAAGTTTCTAGAGTTGAAAAACGGATAAAATTTAACCTGAGAAGAAAAATTAGAGGCAGAAATTTAAGAATTGATAAAAATTAATAGAAATACCAAAATTACAAACGAAATTACCCAGAATTACAAAGAAATACAAAAATTAGAAAATAATCTTTTCGATTTGAAAAAAATGATCTAGATCAGATCAAGATCAAATAATCTAGATCATGCCCAGTACTGGTAGATTAGATATTTCATCCTCATTTTTCAATCTCTTGGATTAATTGTGAGACATTTCGAGACATTTCAAAAATTTTAGAATTTCCCAATTCTGGGGGAAAAATAAACATTTTTCATATGAGATACGTAGCACACCTAAAAACATAAAATTCGCTAGGATTCCAAAAATAAACCTAGGTCCTGAAATTTTAGATACCTACTTATTGGATTTTTCGTGATGTACCTATTTTCGATCAACTTTATGTTGACGCAATCGCTCAAAATTTTACTCTTGATTTAGATATCTGTTCTTTATAGTAATTGAAAAAATAAAAAGAAGATTGAAACATTAATTTGACTACCTAACGAGAAAAATTCGAATTTGATGTGTACCTATAATCAAAACTCGACACTCGAGAAAATTATTCTATAATTTTTTAATGAAAAATGTATCCTTAACAATTGAAAGTTATCTTTTCATACAAAAATTCACCTGAGTGCCCACCTCAAACTTTTCATAAATCATGAAAGGTGATCCAACCTAGCCTAGCTAACATTCTACCATGTGACGAGATTTTTTAACCCTGTTATCCTGAAATTTGTTTCAAGATAAAACTGTTGAGACCGCTGTGAAAGAATGGAGAGATAAACTCATTGAAAAAATCCCAGAACTCAAGAAAATCAAAGGCCATACACGTACTTTCTTAGCCAAACCGGAATTTGACAAAAAGCAATTCGAATCAACATTGACCAATTTGATAACCGATTCTTTTTTCCATTACGTAAGTTATCGCACACTGAAGTACAGTTCATTGTACTTACCCACCATTTCCGAATTTCTGCTTACCACACGTGAGCCTGGTTTCGTAATTATATTTTTTTCCATAATCATAGGCTGTGAAACTGGCGCACGAACGGCAATCGGATACGTGGACCGGAACACCGATAGCTTTCTATCCAACTGGGGGTATTCGCGCTACGCTGTCCAATAAGAGAAGTCGAGGTAAAAAATTTCGTTCAACAGTGATCAATTAAATTATCAATAAATAATGCATATTTATTCCATTATATTTACCCGGTTTGCGGTATGTCTCAGGTGCGCTAACCCTTGAAGATTTTATGCACCTTTTGCCATTCCAAAATGACATGTTCGAACTGACTGTGCTGGGAAGTTCACTCAGAAAATATTTGGAAGCTTCTGTAGAATTATACGACAAGCACGCAATGACGTTTAAAAAGACACATTATATTCAATTCGCCGGTACCAATCAAAGCTATAAAATTGGTTTTATTTTTAATCATGGGCATTTTGTACAAAAATTTCATTTTTTGAAAAATTTTCTATACTCTACGTTTAGGACTTAGGGTGACGTATGACCTTGCGAAACCAAAAGATCATCGAGTCGAATCAGCGGTAGCTTTATGCATGGAATGCGCAGTTCCGGAATATTTTCCAATTGTTGATGACCAATCATATCACATCATAACTACACGAACAGAGTTCAACAAATTCACGTGGAAAATAAAAGCAGCCGAATTAAAACACCACCAGATCGACGGTAAATTATTGTGAATTTATTTTTTATGTTTGTTATGCTTATAACTGATACCACGATTGTGTGGTTTTTTTTTTACAGGTGTCAAGGATATAGATTTACTTTTGAGTTACATAGAGAAAATGGAAGTTGTCGGTCCTTATTTGGACAAACGAATAATTGTCAAGAATTTCGAAATAGGTGTCCCTAAGGAAGCTGACGAATCTGTACCAATGGATATAGTGGAAGCTAAGGAAGAATCTAGCGCTATGGATGTTTCCGGTTCTGGTTCTTCTCCCGGTAAAACTGGACCTTTCCACATGGAGTAAGATAAATAACAAAATTGTTCGAAAACCAGAAGTAAAAAATTTTAAACTAAAACATGAATAATTAATTGATCTCGAAAAATTCCTTTCGGCTTCGATTCTTTTTTTTATCTGAAATTTGTGGTCAATTTTTCTAAACAGACATAATTTTTTGCTTTTTGATTATTATTATTTTTTTTAAATAGCTACAAAAACAAATTAATTTCTTTTTTTTTTGATTTTTTTTTAAAAAAGAATTAGACCTATCTCGGTACCTATCTAAAATTTAAATTTAAATTCGAAAAAATTCAAATTAAGAATAAGTAAGAAAATAAGGATGTAAAACCAGAGTAGAAAATCAAAATAGTAGGCAATCTAAATAATTTTTGTTGCTCTTCATCAATCCTTATTGCAATTTTCACTTCATTTGAACGGCGTTTTATTATTGGTTGTATCGATACAATGGTTTTTTCCTCCCGAGAATTGGAGGTTTTTTTAGCCCAGTCTCGATATGACCGGTATTTGTGAGCGTTCATTCGAGTAATTCGCTTTATTGATTTACTCGAAACGTCAAGATTATTTTAGTCAATTTTTTTCTATCACATTGCTAATTTGCTACCATTATCACTATTATTTTAATTTTTTGATGTTTTCAAATTCCTGTTTGATTGTGTTTTTTTTTTCGATTACCTATTTAAGTGAGTGTGTTTTATTATAGAGTTATTCGGGGGGGGGGGGGAGAGAAGAGAGAATGTTGGTAGATACATTGAGAATAAGACGAATTACCTATAATACGAATTTATTTCTTTAGGTGTTTACTTTTTTTCTATTATTTAATTACTTTTACCTATGAGATATTGTAACTGGTATATTTACATCTACCTATGTTAAGTTGGGCGACAATAAAAGATTGAAATAAAATTTGTTTTAATTGTCTGATGAAATATTGAAGTATGTACTTGAATTTTTCACCTTTAAAGAAATCAAAAAAAAAGTTGAAAAGTCAGAATCCCCAAAACGCACAATAGTGACAATGAATTTGCAAAATTTTTACAAACCATTTCAGCAGCGCAAACAAACTCTCATTTTACAAAGTTCAAGTCCCTTAGTGAAATCAGAGAACCATGAGAGTGCCATGTCCTATCAATAGTACTTTAGGAGCCACTTTTTGCCCATTTTCCTGGATTAGGCCAACACATATGTAGTGTTATTATAATGCCCTTTTGTGACCAACCTGGGGAATTGATCCCTCCCCCCTTTTTTTGGAAATGTAGGTACGAGTTGATTTCCCCTTTTTTCGGGGGTTCATACAGTAAATTGATTCCGAACCTCCTTCAGCCTATAGCGTTATTCAGAAGATACCATGAGGAGGTTGCCTGTGTTTTCTCCTTATCTCCAGGGCCGATTTATCCATGAGAGGCCCACCCCTCAAATTACATCAAATAAAAATTTCCAAAGCATTAATACGTGAGAAAATTTTTTAAATTTTTTTTTAACTTTCCTACTCGCTTCGCTCGACCAAGAAAAGAATAATCTATCTATTATATAAAGTAAAGTGGTGTTTTCGTTGTCACAGATAGGCTCCGAAGAACCGACGAGATGAATGTGGAGGCCGGTACCATTAGATAGCCCTTGACGAGAGGAAGGTTTATGGCGCAAACGGAATTGAAAAAGCTGCCTTTAAAGTTGAGAAAAGTCGCGCCAAAGTTTGGTAATTTTCGGCTTCTGTTTGGCCAATCAGAAAGTGGTCGGCTGAAAACGCGGTTTTTCGCGATTATCTTGAAACCGGTTGGTCGAATCGAAAATCTAACGACACATTGACGATTGCAAATTTTACGAGCTACAATTTTGGTTCTCTTCGATTTTTGCTCAAACGGCTTCGTTTTTGAGTTATTGCTCAAAATGTGTGGCGTCAAAGTTTCAAAAATTTGGACCAATTAGGCATTAACATGCGAAATTTTACACTATTCATTATTCAACAACAACGAAGCCGCGTGGTGTGGCGCATGGATTCCCACCCCAGAGGGAGGTGGTTCGAGTCCCGGATCAGGAGGAAATTTTTTTCAACGTAATGAAGTTGATTATTTTTCAAAGCTATAAATAATTTTTTTCAACTATTTAAATTCAAATATTTTTTAATTAATGCGAGAGGCTGTTTTTTTAAAATTAATTACGCCTGTGTAGAAAAACTGTTGAAAATCTGCAAATATTGGAAAATTTTATTAACTACACTTTTTTAAATCAAAGAATTTATGAAATTGATGGGAGAATTTTTTTCCATTTTGAAAACATTGAACAATTTTTCAACAAACAAAAAAATTGAGATGAAAGCTTTCTCCAAGATGAGGAATTTTTCAAAAAAAAAAAAAAAAAATGAATATAATTCTAAAAACAAATTTTTCATTAAAAAATAAACTTCTTTTGAAAAATGAGTGGTTTTTTTCGAATTGATTTTTCCAAAAAAAAATAAAAATGAATAATTATTCTAAAAAACATTTTCTTCAAATGAAGTTGTTTTAAAAATTGATGAATTTTTCAACATTATTTTTCTTAGTGAATGAAGAAATGAAAAATTCGACTTTTAGTACATATATATTTCAATAATTTTTTCAATTTTTTGAATCAGAAGGTGAATCAATTTTTTTTTGGATTTGAATCATTTATTGAATATCTTTCTTCAATAATTGAATTCAAGACGAATTAATTTTTTTAAATGTCCCAGTCGGATTCAATTAATTTTTTTGCATTTTTCAACCTGAAAAAAATTATGGTAGACTGAAAAATAATGAAAAATTTGAAAAAACTGTTGAGTTGGAAGAAGTGTCAAGTAAAATGAAATTCTCGGAGTTTGAAACAGTTCTAGGGCATGACAGGGGTTCGAGTCTGCCCACTGGCTAAATGATTTTTTCGATTTGTTTTTTTGAGAAAATCGTTCTTAAAGAAATGAACAATTTTCTTTTGAAATAAAAGCTTATTCATTTAACGTTGCGTTCATTTGGAATAGAATTGTTCAAAGATTTATTAATCCGTGAAAATTGTTGACCTTTTAATTTTTTTTTGAAATATGAAGTTGAAATTACAATTTTAGTTTCAACATAGGCACAGAAATCAAATCAATTTTTGAAAAAGGATTTTCAAGTAATAATTCGCCAAAAGTGGAAATTTACAAAAAATGTTTATTTCAATACTTTCTTCTAAACAATTTTCAAAAACAAAAAATTGAGACAAAAGCGTTTTCCAAAATGAAGAACTTTTTCAAAGAAAATGAATATCATTCTGAAAACAATTTTTTTTATTAAAAAAAAACTTCTTTTGAAAATTGATCAGTTTTTTTCAAGTTAATTTTCTTTGGTGAATCTTCGAAAAAAAAATGAACTATCATTCTAAAACTCATTTTTTTTTCAAATGATGTTGTTTTGAAAATTGATCAATTTTTTAAAATTATTTTGCTTAGTGAATAAAGAAGAGAATAATCCGACTTTGGGTAATTACATAATAATTTCGATATTCTTCAATGAGCTGTAGTTTTTAAAAAAAGTGATGGGTAGATATTATTAGAACGTAACTTGATCCATCTGGGAAAATTCAAAAAAAAATGTGAAAAAGTAATTTAACCAGATGAATTTTAATACCGCCAGTTTAGGCGGGAATGTAGATGTTATAGCGATGTTTTTTTTTTTTTAAATTATTGAAGTTGAAATTATGACTTTTTTCAAGACAGGCACATAAATTAGAATTTTCATATTTTTCAAAAAATTGCAATTATTGAAATTAAATTATCAAATTACCAAAATAGGTAGGTATTTTGTCTGCTCATGTTTTTACAAACTTTCAAATTTTCTCAACTTTAATGTGTCATGATAAAATCTAAATTGAACCAATTGGTTTATTTTTTATTAATGTGAGAGCAATTCAAAAAAATTGAATTGATCCTGGCTACCTGTGGTGTTTATAAAATTGATTACTTCAGTGTAAATTTTTAAAAAAATTGAAAATCATCAATAATTGAACCTATACACTGATTAAAATTAGGGAATTGTGAACTTTTTTTAGTTTAAAAAATAATTTATTGATTGAATTTTTATGGTACTGAAAAAAAAGATTAAACCTGGAAGATTTAATTCTTTTTTTTTTGAATACCCTTCCCATAAAAAAATTTTGAAGAATTTTATTTGATTTAAACACCAGGTCAAATTCTCTGCAAATATTGAAACATTTTATCAACTAAAATTTTTAAATCAAAGGGTGAATCAATTTTTTTTAAACATATCCCAGAATGAGATTACGTTTTTTCTCAAGACACAGACAGACATATTTTTCGAAAATTAGAATAATTTTTTTAAAATCAAAACCGTTTCCAAGATCTGGGCTTCAGGTTGAATATTTTTTTTTTTTTGGCATTGGGGTATCCAAAAAAATATATTGATCAGAACTAGGTAGGTAATTAGGTATATACGTTGAAAAAATTCAGATCAAATTTTCAGTCAAGGGAGAGGTTATAAAAAAATTGATCCAACCTGAAGTAAGTACAAACTGGATATAATTGATTTAATTTTCGCCAAAAAAAGAGAAGGACATTCTAAAAAAAAACTGACCTGGGTTGGAATTGATTTAGGTACTTACTTTCACAATTTTAAAAAATGTTTGAACATTTTTTCTTTCAAAATCATCAATTACCAATCAAAATGTAAATAAATGGGAGGAATTATTCAATAAAAGAATACCTACGTAATTGAATCCATCAGGGGTATTCTTCAAAAAAATTAATTTGATCCTGTGTAATCTTTTTTTGTGGGGCGGGGGGTCACCAGAGTATACTAGGTCTATCAGCCCATGAAACAAGGTAGGATAGATTAGAAAATTTTAAAAAAATGATTCATCAATTGAATTTTTGATTAACTGGATGATACTGAAAAAGAATGATTGTATTTAAAACAAATAAATTTGACATGTGACATTTTTTTAAAAAAAATAACTGAATGATCAAATTTTTGTAAATTATAGGAGGTAACATTCAGATTGAAAATAGAATTGATTGGATCTCTACAATTTGAATTTTTTGAAAACCCAAATGCACCAAATACTGAACAAATTAGGTAATGGAAGGTAGGGTCCAAAAGGATGATTTCAACTGTATATTATGTGGGTTCAAATTGAAAAGAATTGAACAGTGAGGGTTACTCTGTGGCATTTTGAAAGTTGTGAGGGTATTGTGATGGTGCTTCCATGGCGATTTTGTTAACTACATATACGGGAGGGGTATTCAGAAAAAAATTGATCTGGAATTAGGTACATACTAAAATTAAAAACAACTGTTCAAATTTTTAGCTGATGAGGGATAGGTACCTATTCAAAAAATGATAATTTAATCGGGATACTCTACAATAAAAATTGATTCAACTTATTGATTTGGCCTGGATTATTAGGAAAAAAAGTTTCAATTTTTGTGAGTTTGAAAAGAAATACCCGTCCGAAGGACGGGTAGAAAGTCTAGTCTATTATATAAAGAGAAGTGGTGTTTTCGTTGTAACGGATAGGCTCCGCGGAACCAACGAGTTGAAGGTGGAGGCCGGTACCGTTAGATAGCCCTCGACGAGAGGAAGGTTTAGCGCGCATAAAATTCCAAAAAAGCTGCCCGCAAAGTTGAGAAAAGTCGCGCCAAAGTTTGGCAATTTTCGGCTTCTGTTTGGCCAATCAGAAAGTGGTTAGCTGAAAACGCGGTTTTTCGCGATTATCTCGAAACCGGTTGGTCGAATCGAAAATCTAACGACACATTGACGATTGCAAATTTTACGAGCTACAATTTTGGTTCTCTTCGATTTTTGCTCAAACGGCTTCGTTTTTGAGTTATTGCTCAAAATGTGTAGAGTCGAAGTTTCAAAAATTTAGGCCAATCAGGCGTTAACGTGCGAAATTTTACACCATTCAACAATCTATTATATAAAGAGAAGTGGTGTTTTCGTTGTAACGGATAGGCTCCGCGGAACCAACGAGTTGAAGGTGGAGGCCGGTACCGTTAGATAGCCCTCGACGAGAGGAAGGTTTAGCGCGCATAAAATTCCAAAAAAGCTGCCCGCAAAGTTGAGAAAAGTCGCGCCAAAGTTTGGCAATTTTCGGCTTCTGTTTGGCCAATCAGAAAGTGGTTAGCTGAAAACGCGGTTTTTCGCGATTATCTCGAAACCGGTTGGTCGAATCGAAAATCTAACGACACATTGACGATTGCAAATTTTACGAGCTACAATTTTGGTTCTCTTCGATTTTTGCTCAAACGGCTTCGTTTTTGAGTTATTGCTCAAAATGTGTAGAGTCGAAGTTTCAAAAATTTAGGCCAATCAGGCGTTAACGTGCGAAATTTTACACCATTCAACAACAACAACAGCATAGCCGCGTAGTGTGGCGCATGGATTCTCACCCCGAAGGGAGGTGGTTCGAGTCCCGGGTCAGGAGGAAATTTTTTTCAACGTAATAAAGTTGATTATTTTAAATCAATTATTTTTCAAGATTTAGTACAATTTTCTTTTGAAAGAAAAGCTTTTTCCTAAGATGAAAACACAACTTTTTAAAAATGATGATTTTTTTTCAAAAAAAATTTTTTTAGTAATGATTTCAATTTTTCAAAGCTAAATAATTTTTTTAAAACTATTTAAATTCAAAAAAATTGAACACAATTGGTCCAATTTTTTAATTAATGTGAGAGGCTGTTTTTTAAAAAATTAATTACGCCTGTGAAAAAAAAAATTGTTGAAAATCTGCAAATATTGGAAAATTTTATTAACTAAGATTTTTTAAATCAAAGAATTTATGAAATTGATGGGAGAATTTTTGTCCATTTTTTTTTCAAAGAATAAATTTGAAAAAATTGAACAATTTTTCAAAAAACAAAAAAAAATGAGATGAAAGCTTCCTCCATGATGAGGAATTTTTTCAAAAAAAAAATGAATATAATTCTAAAAACAATTTTTTTATTAAAAAAGAAACTTCTTTTGATAAATGAGTAGTCTTTTTTTTTCAAATTGATTTTTCTTAAATATCATTCTAAAAACATTTTTTTTATATAAAAAAACTTCTTTTTAAAATTGATCAGTTTTTTTCAAGTCAATTTTTTTTAGTCAATCTTAAAAAAAAAGGAATTATCATTGTAAAAATCATTTTTTTTTTCAAATGATGTTGTTTTGAAAATTGATAACTTTTTAAAAATTATTTTTCTTGGTGAATAAGACAAAAATAATTCGACTTTGGGTAATTACATATATTTCGATAATTTTTTAAATTGTAAAAAATTGAAAACGTTTTTAATTTTTTGAATCTGAGGGTGACTTAATTTTTTTATTCGGATTTGAGGACTAATTAATTTTTTTTAAAATGTCCGAGGTAGTTTGAATTATTTTTTTTTTAAATATCCCTTTTATTAATCATTAAAAAATAGAGAAAGATTTTGTGACTTGAAAGAAATTATTTTGATCAGGATTGTATTTTTAAAAACTGGTTTGACCTCTGTAATAATTTTTTAAAAAAAATTATTATTGAGTGATGGAATTATTGATCAATGGAAGAGGTATTCTAAAAATAATAATTTTACCAAGAGTTGGAAGTAAATAGAATGGTTCAAATCAGGGTACCTATTAAAAAAAGAATTGATTCCATCTGTAGTATTTTACAATTGATCCTACATGGGTAACTTTAAAAAAATTATACAGAATTGATCAAAATTTTAATTATTGTGAGAGGATATTCAAAAAAAGTACAACCTGGGTATTTTCAAGAAAAATTGATTTGAGCTTCAATGTTTCAATTAATACCTAGGAATTCGCGAGCAATTCTACACATACTTACTTATAATTTAAGCCTCAGATCGAATATCATTTTGGCATTGGGGTATTTGAAAATTTATTGATCAGATCAGAACTATATGTATAAGTTGAAAAAAATTTAAATTGAATACAATATTATTGATCAAACTTTAGGTCAAGGGAGAGGTTATAAAAAAAATAGATTCAACCTGAAGTATAGGTATTAATTAAATATAATCAACTGAATTTTTGTCAAATAATGGGAGGAATATTTTTTTAAAAAAAAGTGACCTGTGGTGAAAATTGATTCACTTTTGCGATTTGAAACAAATATAATTAATTGAGTAAATGTGCTTTTATAGTAATGAGAGAGAGTATTCAAAAAAATACATCAGACGTGAGTAAGTTAAAACCTTGAAATATTTGTAATTTTTTACAATTGAAATGGAAAAGAGTGTGGAAAAAATTGATTGGTCAAATCTTTAATTAATGGGAAAGAGCATTAAAAAAAAGCTATTTGTTGCTCTATGGCTGTTTTTGAAAATATGTGGTTTTGTGTGGGTACCTCTGCAACAATATATAGAAATTATGGTAGATTGGTAGGGTATTCAGAAAAAATTAAACTGGGATTGAAATTGAAAGCAAGTATTCCAATGGGAGGATTTTTCCATTTTTTTTTCAAAGAATAAATTTGAAAAAATTGAACAATTTTTCAAAAAACAAAACCAAAATTGAGACGAAAGCGTTTTCTAAGATGAAGAACTTCTTCAAAGAAAATGAATATCATTCTAAACACAATTTTTTTATGAAAAAAACTTCTTTTGAAAATTGATCAGTTTTTTTTCAAGTTAATTTTTCTTAGTGAATCTTCAAAAAAAATGAATTATCATTCCAAAAAATTTTTTTTCAAATGATGTTGTTTTGAAAATTGATTAATTTTTTAAAATTTCTAGAGAATGGATGTTCTTTGGGTAGATAATTTTGAATCAATCCAAAGAAAGTACAAATTGAATATAATTGATTGAATTTTAGTCAAATAATGAGAAGAGCATTCTAAAAAAAACTGACCTGGGGTTAAAACTGATTCACTTCTGTAAATTTGAAATTTTTCAAAAATCATTAATTAATATAAGTACCTAAATCAAATAGGTATTTATAAATGAGAGGAATTATTGAAAAAAAAGTAATTAAATCCACCAAAAGTATTTTTCAAAAAAAATAATTTGACCTATGTATTGTAATCTCATTTTTAAAAATAATTTATTGGTTGAATTTTTGATTAAGTAACACGATGAAATTGAAAAGAATTGATTGTATTTGAAACAAATAAATTTGTCATGTGTAATTTTTTTCAAATTGAATGATCAAATTTTCATAAATTATAGGAGGTAACATTCAGATTGAAAATGTAATTGATTGGTTCTTAACAATTCAAACTTTTTAAAAAATCAATGTGTACCTAATATTGAACAAATGAGGTGATGATAGTTTTTTTTTTGAAAATTTATAATTAAGTAATATTGAAAAATTTAGGTAATGGAATGAAGTATTCAAATGAATAATTCAAATTGAACACAATTGAAAGAAGTTAGGGTAACTCTATAGTGATTTTTGAAAACCATGGGATGGGTGTTCATGATGAAATTCAATTTTTTTTATTTATATGTGCGATTTTTGAAAGTTGTAAGGATATGAGGGTTTAGTGAAGGTACCTCAATGACAATTTTTGAAAATTGTGATGGGAATGTCAGAGTACCTAACTATGGAATTATTAAACATTGTAAGGATGGATATATGTATTGAGGGCACCTCTATAATGTTTTTTTGAAAAGGTTGGGTACCTCCACAGAGTTTTTTTTTTTTTTTAAATCATAGGAGGAGTATCTGAAAAAAAAAACAATCTGGGATTTAAATTGAAAACCATTTGGGATTGATGGGGTGTACAGAAAAAATTGATTAGACTGGATATTCTTGGCATTAAAAAGTGATATCACCAGATAATTTGAGATATATTATTTTAAAAAAATTGTTTATTTATAAAAATGTGGAAAGAAATACCCGTCCGAAGGACGGGTAGAAAGTCTAGTCTATTATATAAAAGAAAGTGGTGTTTTCGTTGTAACGGATAGGCTCCGAAGAACCAGGGAGATGAAGGTGGAGGCCGGTACCATTAGATAGCCCTCGACGAGAGGAAGGTTTAGCGCGCATAAAATTCCAAAAAAGCTGCCCGCAAAGTTGAGAAAAGTCGCGCCAAAGTTTGGCAATTTTCGGCTTCTGTTTGGCCAATCAGAAAGTGGTTAGCTGAAAACTCGGTTTTTCGCGATTATCTTGAAACCAGTTGGTCGAATCGAAAATCTAACGACACATTGACGATTGCAAATTTTACGAGCTACAATTTTGGTTCTCTTCGATTTTTGCTCAAACGGCTTCGTTTTTGAGTTATTGCTCAAAATGTGTCGAGTTGAAGTTTCAAAAATTTGGGCCAATTAGGCAGTAACATGCGAAATTTTACACCATTCAACAACAACAACAACAGCATAGCCGCGTGGTGTGGCGCATGGATTCCCACCCCGAAGAGAGGTGGTTCGAGTCCCGGGTCAGGAGGAAATTTTTTTCAACATGAAGTTGATTATTTTAAATCAATTTTTTTTTCAAGATTTAGTACAGTTTTCTTTTGAAAGAAAAGCTTTTTCCTAAGATGAAAACACTACTTTTTAAAAATGATGATTTTTTTTTCAAAAAAACTTTTTTTGGTAGGTAATGATTTCAATTTTTCAAAGCTAAATAATTTTTTTTCAACTATTTAAATTCAAATTAAACACAATTGGTCCAATTTTTTAATTAATGTGAGAGGCTGTTTTTTTAAAAATTAATTAAGCCTGTGAAAAAAAAAAATTGTTGAAAATCTGCAAATATTGGAAAATTTTATTTACTAAGATTTTTTAAATCAAAGAATTTATGAAATTGATGGGAGAATTTTTGTCCATTTTTTTTCAAAGAATAAATTTGAAAACATTGAACAATTTTTCAAAAAACAAAAAAAAATGAGATGAAAGCTTCCTCCATGATGAGGAATTTTTTCAAAAAAAAAAATGAATATAATTCTAAAAACAAATTTTTTATTACTTAAAAAAGAAACTTCTTTTTAGTAATGATTTCAATTATTTCAAAGCTAAATATTTTTTTTTAAATTATTTAAATTCTAATTGAATACAATGGTCGAATTTTATTTTATTTTTTCAAGATTTAGTACAGTTTTCTTTTTAAAGGAAAGCCTTTGCCAAGATGAAGACACTTCTTTTTTAAATTGATGAATTTTGTTCAGAACAATTTTTCTTGGTAATGATTTCAATTTTTTCAAAGCTAAATATTTTTTTTCAATTATTTAAATTCAAATTGAATACAATGGTCGAATTTTTAATTAATGCGAGAGGTATTAACAAAAATTAATTAGACCTGTTTTTTCAAAATTAATCACCTCTGTATAGAAAAACTTGAAAATCTGAAAATATTGAAAGAATTTATAAATCAAAGGGTGAATCAATTTTTATTAAAAAAAATGTCTCAGGTTGAGATTACGATTTTTTCTCGATACAGGCTTATTTTTCGAAAATTGTAATAATCTTTTTTAAATAAAAACTATTTCCAAGATTAACAAATTCTCTAAAAAAAAATATGAGAAAAAAAAATTAAAAGGTTGATGAAGATGTAAAAAATAATTTTAAAAAAAAATGTCCCAGATTGAGATTACGATTTTTTCTCAATACAGGCTAATTTTTCGAATATTGGAATAATTATTTTTTAATAAAAACTGTTTCCAAGATGAACAAATTCTCTCTAAAAAAAAAAATGAGAAAAAATAATTAAAAGGTTGATGAAGATGAAAAAAAATGATATTATGTAATTCGATATTTAGTTTTTTTTTTTAAAAAAAAAAGCTTTTCCAAGGTCAAAACTCTTTTTTTGAAAATTGATGAATATTTTCAAAACAATTTTTCTTAGCGATGAAAAAAAAATTATAATTCGACTTTGAAGTACATTCCACCCAATTGGGAAAAAATTTAAAAAATTGACATGGGTGTGAAATTCAAGGGTTTTTAGGTCGAGGATTCCAAATTTGGGGTCATTTTTTCTCTCTATCTTCAAGGAGGGCAGTACCATGGGAAAAATTAGAAAAATGCGATATGGGTATGTAATTCTGGGAGCTTCAAGTCGAAAATTTCGAATTTCGGTCAGTACGCAATTCCATGAGATTGATTTATTGGTCCAGAGCGGCCTAAGAAACTTTGATTTATCAATATTTTATGAAAAATTCAAAGATTTTTTAAAAATATAAGACATAAGAAACTTTTTCAAAGATTGGATTTTAAATTTTTGTTGCAATTTCAAGTTGAAAAAAATTATAAAAGACTGGAAAATAATGAAAAATTTAAAAACACTACTGAGTTTAGAAAAATGTCAAATAAAATAAAAATTTCAGAGTTTAAAACGGTTCCAGGGCATGTCGGGGATTCAAGTCTGCTCACTGGCAAATGATTTTTTTAAAAAAATAAATAATTTTCTTTTGAAATTAAAGCTTTTTTATTTGACTTTAGGTTCAATTGGAAAAGAATTATTTGATTAATCCGATGATCGTTTTTTTTTTTTTTTTTCAATTGTAAAAAATTACAAACACGTCAAATTTTCAGAACTTTAATGGGTCATGAAAAATTTCAAATTGAACCAATTGGTTTATTTTTTATTAATGGGAGAGCTATTCAAAAAAATTGAATTGATTTCTGCTACCTGTGGTGTTTATGAAATTAATTATACCAGTGTGAAGTAAAAAAAAAATATTGAAAATCATCAATAATTGATCGTATACACTGATTAAAATTAAAGAATTGTGAAAATATTTTGTTGAATTGATATAGGTACCAGTTTTTATAGTTTAAAAAATTATTTGTTGATTGAATTTTTATGGTACTGAAAAAATTGGTTAAATCTGGAAAATTTAATTCTTTTTTTGAATAGGTACACATCCCATAAAATTTTTTAAGAATTTGATTCGATTTGAACTCCAGGTCAAATTCAAAGAAAATAGATTACACCTATAGGACATTTTTAAGATATGGTTTGATCTAAAATTTTTTCAACAGAATGTTTTTCAAAAAGAATGAAATGAGATAGAAAACAATGGAGAATCAAAGTTTTAAGTAATCCAATATTCAGTAAAATGGAAATTATCATAGAGTGAAGGTTTTTTGGGTAGATAATTTTAAATCACGAACTTCTCACTTCCAGTAACTTAAAATTTGATTGATGTTACTAAATTTGAATTATTTTACTGTACCTAAGAAATATTTTTCAAACAACACATGTAGATCAAATCAATTTTTCAAAAAAATACATATTTCATTGAATTACTTTTAAAAAATTCTGTTAATCAACAATTGGTTCAGTTAGTAAATTGTGGAGATGGAATCAATTTTTTAAATTTGTATTCAATTTGAACCTTTTATTAGGTTTCAGGTCGATTTAGGTATTATATAATTTAAACTAAAGACAATTGATCGAAGTAGACTAAATACAATTATTCTGATTTTCAATTAATGGGAAGGAGTGTTCAAAAAAATTTATTTGACTGGGTTATCTGGAAAATTTATTGGTCAAATTATTAATTATGGGAAAGAGCATTAAAAAAACTTTTTTCTTTGGTAAACTAAAAAAATAGTTCTTAGTTACCTATTGAAAAAAATAAATAAATAAATAATAGGTAGTACAACTGATTGAATTTTTACTTAAAATGGGAGAGGCATTCAAAAATATTGGTTTGACCCTTATGATTGAAATTAATGCGAGGGCACCTCTATAGCGGGTTTCAAAAATTGTCATAGAGATACTTTCACAATTTTTGAAAATGCCATAGACTCATGCAATTTCAAAAATTGTGGGGATACAGTCTAAGTACCTTTATAAAGATTTTCAAAAATTTTCAGGATAGGATACCTCCATGGAGATTTTTGGAAATTATAGGAGGGGTATTCAGAGAAAAATTGTGTTTCTAATTGAAAACAATTGTTCATATTTTGTGACCTATTGATTCGACTTCGATTATTTTTTTAAAAAAGTTTCAATTTTCAAAGGGGGTGAATCAATATTCTTCTACAGGAATGATGTAAAAAAAAAGTCAAGATTCAAATGGAAGAAATAGAATTTTTTAAAAATTATCACAAATTTTTGATTGATGAGACAGGTACCTATCTAAAACATAATAACTTTCCTGGAGGTTCGAAGTGAATAGAATTATTCAAATTGGGATAACTATTGAAAACAGTACAGATTCCATGCGGGATATTTTAGAAACCAATTTGATCTTGGCTCAAAAAATTATTACTCAATTCATTGATTTCAATTTCTGAGAGCGAATATTCAGAAAAAATGATTTATTTTGATCTGTGTGCCGTTTGAAAACATATAAATAGTGCAATTCAAATTGAATAGGTGCAATTAATCCAACAATCAATTAATAATAGTGTTCATCATTTTTTAAAAAATATTAAAACTATTAATTGATCTATATGTTGATAAATGGAAGCAGATATTGAAAAAAAAAACAACAAATCAAAAATAATATTGATAGAATTATTTTCCAATGAAAGAAATAAATAAGTATCGAATTTAAAGAAAAATTGAAATTATTATTTCACTAATGTAATTGTTGATTAATCAATGGAAAGGTAGGTATTCAAAATAATTGGTTCATTAATGAGAGAGAGTATCTGAAAAAATTTAAATTGAATATGGGTATTGTGAGGGAACCTCTAAAGATTTTTAAAAATTGTGAAAATATTGGAGCTGTGTGGTGATTTCAAAAATTAAAAAACTGATTATCACCAGTTAATTCGAGATGTATTATTAAAAAAAAAAGTGTTTATTTCTAAAATTTTGGAAAGAAGTACCCGTCCGAAGGACGGGTAGAAAGTCTAGTATGTAAATAAATTGAACTATTTGATAGTGTTGGGTGATTATTAATTCGATTTTTTTTCAGCAAAAAATTGCAATATCGATTGTTTTTTTACTTCTTCATTTTTGGGCCAAAATTAGACAAAAATTTCAATGGCTTGCAGAAAATTTAGGAAAAATAAGGGATTTGACCAGAACAATGTGTGTTTTTTGCTAAGTAATTTTTCATAATTTTTTTTTTAGACATCACTTGAAAATTTTCTAAAATGAGATGTTTCTCAAAAATTTTTACAAACCTCGAATTTTCTCATTAATTTAAAGTAATTTGAGTTCTGTAAAACATTTCTAAAAAATATGAAAAATTGATTTTAAAAATTGCAAAATCGGATTAAAGCTCATGTTTTTTCTAAAATTTCAAAATTTTATCACAACTTACTTCAACTAAAAACATTATATTTTTCGCAATTTTCGGCCCTTACTTCAAAGAATCGGCCAAAACCGAATACACAGCGAAATTCTACTTGAAAAAACACGTTTTTTAATAATTTTTCCAGGTTGGTCGCTTCTCGATTATATGGTGTTTTTTACGATTGATAGCTTCAAATAGCCGAAAAAACATGAAGAAGTGTAGGTAGTAGGTACCAAAATGTTTGAAAACTTCCTCATGAGGCGCCAATTTTTTATTGTCTCAAATTCGTTATGAACGAACCAAGTATGGTATTGGAAGTTGATGTTTCAAATTTTTGTTGATTTAATTCAGTCTCTCGTTAAAGTAAATCGAGTCTGGACTCTGGGGTCAAAGTTTGAAATTGACTACGGAGACGAACCGGATTTGAAAATCAATTTTTACCAGAAAAATAGAAGTTGATTCAGGAGTCGTTGTCAAACGTCAAACTGACTTCAAACTGACTCTGACTTCAGACAGGCTTCGGAGTCAAGCCATAGTCAAAAATCAAGGTCATACATTGACTCCAGAGTCAGTTCGGAGTCAAGAGTCAAGGTCATAAATTGACTCCCTTTTTACACTCTTTTAAACCAAGAAGTTTTCAATGTGGGATCTCTAAATCCCTGGGGAGGTAGAAGGGTTCACATTAGTGACCGAAATTTTTTAAAAAAATGAAGTAAAGTTTCCTTTGAAAGGAAATGTTGAATACATGGATATGTTTTTTCCTCTCACCCTGACTTATGATATCAAGTTAATTTCAAAAAAATATAAAAATTTGTTTTAAAAACTTTTTCAGCTCTTTGACATTTTTCCTGTTATTTTGCATGACTTTCTAACATTAAGTCAATTTTCAGCTCCTGACTTTTTGATATTATGGACAATAAATTAATTTCGGAAATCCAAAAATCTATAAGTTTTTGACTTTTGGATGACTTTCTGACATCAAGTTAATTTCGAAAATATAAAAATTTACAAGTTTTTGACTTTTAGCCACGCAAAATTCGGTGTCGCAAAATAGGGTCTAAAAAATTTTTGAGTTAATTCTTTCTGACATTAAGTTAATATCGAAAATACAAAAGGCTCTGGTGTGGTAAGAGGGGTCATTTAGCCTTTGGTCAAACTTTAACCAAATTCTTATGCCATTTGATTTGGCATGGTAGAATATGATTTCAGAGCGCAAGAGCGAATTTTTATCTCACCCCTGGGGGGCTGGGGGCCAAAATACGCGATTTTCAAGCTGAAAACTCTTAAAAATTTTATCTCCGCGAGTTTTCAACCGATTTTTTCCAAACTTGGCACAAAGGTAGTGGTACTAGAGGGGAATACCCTGAAATTTTTTCAGATTTTTTTGACCACTCCAATGACCTTGAATTCGACTTTGAAAATTTCAAATCGCCCTGGGAGCACCGTTTTGCCGATATTTTTTTCTTTATACTCCGCGGCAAAACGGTGCTCCCAGGGCGATTTGAAATTTTCAAAGTCGAATTCAAGGTCATTGGAGTGGTCGAAAAAATCTGAAAAAATTTCAGGGTATTCCCCTCTAGTACCACTACCTTTGTGCCAAGTTTGGAAAAAATCGGTTGAAAACTCGCGGAGATAAAATTTTTAAGAGTTTTCAGCTTGAAAATCGCGTATTTTGGCCCCCCAGCCCCCCAGGGGTGAGATAAAAATTCGCTCTTGCGCTCTGAAATCATATTCTACCATGCCAAATCAAATGGCATAAGAATTTGGTTAAAGTTCAACCAAGGGCTAAATGACTCCCCTACCACACCAGAGCATTTATAACTTTTTGGCTTATTTGATTTTGAAAAAATAAAAATTTGTAAATTTTCAAAAGTCAGCTTCTGACTTTCTGACATTAGGTTAATTTTGAAAATACAAAAATTTATAAGTTTTTGACTTAGCGTCACGCAAAATAGAGTAACGCAAATTAGCGTCTTAAAAATTTTGGAATGACACCCCCCCCCCCACCGTCCAGGAGGTAAAAACATATCCATGTTGAAATCATCATAAATACACTTCAACGAGATGTAACTTTGTGCCAAAGAACCGAAAATTTCGTTCACATCTGTTGAAATTGAAAATTCTTGAAAATCGGCCAATAAAATGGCCATATCTCCGAAAGAGAGGGGGTGGGAGTTGGAGGTCAAAAAGTTTCTAGAATGTTTTTACATCAAGGGACACCACTTAAGGGGGTTACAGTGAAAATCTCAGCTTGGGCCAAAATCGCCCCTAACCAGGCCGTACTTTCATTTTCTCCCAATTTTTTGTAAATCACCACGATAAAAATTCCGAAAAATTCTCGCTCCTTAAAATCAGCCGCTTGAGACGCATGCATGCCTATTTTGCTTGTAAGCAAATACACCACTGATTTTTGGTGTTGGATTTGTTGTCAAAATCCAGAAGTTTCATCAATCAAGGCAGCACCAGCAGATTTTTTACCAACTAATGTACAGATGTTTTTCATTGCAGTAAATTTTAGTACTTCACACGCACCAAGCTTTTCTTCACTTGACGTCATCGTATATTTTCCTACCATAAAATTTCATATTTTGTCAATGCCATCACATTCCTTCAAATTACAACCATTAACCATTCCATATTTCTTTCGGCTTGTCTCAACAACTGGCACAAGTGATTGCTTGTAGTAAGTCCCAGAAGTTGGCAAATGGTACAGAGTTTCTCCCCTTTTTCTGCGTTCAGCCCTTTCTCAAAATTCCGCCCAGAAACGATTTTACCTTCTTTCTTGCGCCTCACAATACCGTGATTCCACTCCACTTTGGCGGGGCTTTCTGTCGGAATGTCAGAAGTACGTACTTTTGCCAACCAATTTCTCATTTTTTTAAAATCTTCCTGTCAGTGTCGGTAAATTTTCATTGCTCCTATTTTATCTAAAATTCGGAATAATTTTACTATATGTTTTGAATAAAATATGTTTTAATTTTCAAAAATTTGAAAAAAATGCAAGTTTTTTGATTTTGTTTTGTAAAACTTGACTGCATCAATAACGGTTTCTTTAAAAAATGCATAGCCCCTTACCTCCGTAAAAGTGGGCTGAATATGGGGCTTGGTTTGTAATAAAATTACATCACAGGTATTACGACGATGACAAATAAAAATAGGTGTCGAAACTTCGAACAATTTAGTATAATTTGAAACTCACTTGTAGCCGTGATTTTTCTACGCGTCGGTGTCTATTTTATTTAGAGCATCATTTTATCATTAGTAAGCTGTCGCCATCACTTCTAGGGCCCTTAAAAGGATATTTAGGTGATCGCTTAGTTAATTCGTTGTTCGTCGTAGTTGCCGCGTCATCGTAGTCCACCACTAAAAAAACGCGTAGCTTGTGAAAATGAATCTCCTACCCTACTTCTTATTACTTTTGACACATACCTGCCTCGCTGGCGAAACCAATCAAAAGAAAACTTATCATCTGCGGATTCTGCACAACAACGATTTACATTCCAAATTTGCCGAGACGGACGAAAACTCTGCGCCGTGCCCGAAGGATTATGTTGATAAGAAGAAATGCTTCGGAGGATTTGCTCGAATGAAATGGGCCGCAGACAAGGCTCGCGGTCGTAAGACACCCGACGATAAAATTATACCCAGCGTTTTCCTCAACGCTGGTGATAATTTTTCCGGTACTCCATATTACGATATGTTTAAATGGAAAATTGTTGCGAAATTCATGGATCTGCTTAAATTGGATGCAATGGTAAATTATTATTTTTTCAGTTTTTTAGCCGAATTTTTGAAAAAAAAAACCTTAAATTATGATGTTTGGGCCTGTATTAGAATTACGGTACCTATTTTAGTTTACTTATGATATTCGGCTCATTTTTGACCTCTAGCGCCGGATCAAATGAATCCGAATGAGTCAGATAAGCTCGAACTCAGGGCCTATCTGGCATCGGATTTATTAAATTTGAGAGCCTATTTTAGGAAAAGTGATTGGCCGCTTTTTCATAAGGATTATAAAATTGGCCCAAAGAGAAAAAAAATAAGTAGGTACCTAAAATTTTCACCAGTGATGAATTATCAATATTGTCACCAACATAATTCTAATTCAGCTTCTGAGATCATCACATTTTTTCTAGAAGGCTCTTCAAATGATCTGATTTTGTTCAATGTAAATAGTACAGCAAGTTCGAAAAACTGTATTTAGACAGATATATTGATGGCTTTGAAACTCCATAAACCAGTAAAAAATTTCAGTTTGAGGCAATGACTTACTTCATGTTCATACATAGAAGTTTAACATCATGGAATTAAAATTACCATCAACGTAATTTTTTTTATCACTGGTTGGGATCAATTTTTCAAATAAACCGTCTTCGAGTACTCCTGAAATTATTTCAGAAGTTCTTTTAACGGAATTTCAAATTGTCACTATAGATAATAGGTTCTCAGGTAGATTTGAAATTGCATTCATCTTCCTCAAAAACTTTCATTAGAATTTCCAAAATACGGGAGTGTTTGTAGTTTTGGGAAATGGACCGAGTTAGGTAGTTGCAAAGGTATTTCTTTGAAGAAAAATTACGGTAAAAACGCGAAATATTGCAACCTGCAATGACTAAGAACTGAAGTCGTGCTTATTTACACGTTGAATCATCTACCTGACATTAATGTGGCATACGTCCTTATAAAAACCAAAAACGTTACCTACGTCATTTGCTTATGCCAGATTGTAGATTTGTACATACATTCGAAATTAATGCCACAGGTTGCTTGGGTAGTTCAGTCAATAGAGCATCACGTGCTTCAAGGACTTTTTCACGAGCTGACGAAACAACAGGGAAAATTCTACATAAACCAGCAAAATTATGAAAGAATTATTGTTTACCTACCTATACGAATGATTTTGCCGAACACTTTTCAAGTTTCAATATAAAAAAAAAAACCTTTATAATGTAGGTAGGTATTTGTATAGAATGATACTAAACGATTATGATATGAGCTTCAATGATTCATTAAATGACGTCAAATTATTTTTTGAAAAAAAAAAAAAAGATTCTTCGTCATCCCTGGATGAAAATTTGAAACCATTCAGAATTGAATGTTTCTGTTTTTCATTTTTCCTAGGAATAATGAAAAACAGAAACATTCAATTCTGAATGAGGCATTACTTGAGTGCAGGATACTAAAAAATTGATCTCAAAATTACTCGTTTTGACCCGTTTTCGAATCCCTACCTGTTGAAAATGGGTCAGTAGGAGTTGGACTCCCTAGATGAAAATAACTACTTCCCTTTGAATAGAAAGACACTATTTGACCGATTCCAATGCAAAATACCGATAATTGATGTTTTTATAACGAAATTCAGAAGCCTCAAAAATGGGTCGACCCAATAGAGTATTCCAGCGCGTATTTTAACGTGCAGCTCCGCAAATTTTGTGCAGCTCCAAAAAAAAGTGTGCAGTTTAAAAAATTTGAATACTCCAATAATTTTTGTTGTACTCAGACGACAAAAAAAAATTCGTAAAATTATGTGAGGTGACAACATAAAAATTTTAATAATTTTTTTTTTTTGCTTTTTTCCTCATTTTTGAATCAAACACAGTGACATGGAAAAGTGACCCGCAAAGAGGTACAATTGTATCCCCAAAATTCTGGCGAGAGTTCAAAGTATTAAGTATTTGTACCAAAACAAATTATTTATGAGGGCATTGAAAACTTGATTTCTTAAAAAAAAAAATCGCCCTTGTTTCGCTCAGGTATAAAACAAATCATAGTTGTATGAATTATTTTAGGTGAAAAGGAGAAAGTACTTTTTGCTCAGTGGCTCGAAATTCTTTCTGCTATTCCAAGCTTGATACTCACTTTGTCCCTACCTAAAAGAAGCTTTTGATGATGCCACTGATCAATTGTCTCTCCATTTTCCACTGTATTGACCTCTTCTAAAGTAAAGGTATTGTAGGCACTCAGGGCGCACCTAAGGGAGGTGCTCAGAGGGTTCAAGCCCCCTCCTTGACCTCGAAAAATTTTTCACCACAAAAATATTTAAAAAGTGCAATTTTTTACTCTTTGAATTATATTTTTCTTGCCCTCGCTCTGCTCGGGCAATGGTTTGTTCATTTCATTTTGAAAACTGATGACGTTTCACAGATCTTTTTAAAAAAATCTATCGATATTCTCGATCGGTTCCAAAATTGTCAAGAAAATAAATAATTTTGACTGAAAGATCAATATAAAATGACTGATTTGAAATTTGACCATTCCGCCATATTTTTCCTCGAATTTTGAGCCTCCCCTCTCAATTACGAGAGCAGTAAAATGCAAAAAAAATTTCAATGAAACTATGATTGTGTAGCTTCAAAATTTTCTTAGAATACGCCCTGGAGTACTCATAATTGGAAAACTTCCTCTTCTATGTCTTCACTTGACAAAAAAGTTACCTATCAATTTTGGTTGGGTTACTTACCTCAATTATTGGTCAAAAAAAAACCATCACGATAAGGACGTTTTGTAATGGTAATTCTGTTCAAAATGATTCAAAACACCCATTTACCTTTCAACAATTACAAAAAGTTTGAAAAAATTCGAAATTTCGACATCTCAAAAATTGTATTTTGCATTTTTCAAAAGTGGTGGAGAAGAGGTAAATAAGTGAAATGTTTCAAATAAAGGCACCTAGGTACTTGAATAGTTTCGATGTCATTTCCTCCAAATTAAGCACAAAATTGGCCAAAATCAACAAGTAAAAATTTTTTGATGAAAATAATTGGATTTGTGAAGATTTGTATTTTTTTTCTTCTGGATAATTGCACTAAAAAGTTTGACTGGGTGTTTAATCGATAAAATAGTGTCTAGAAATGAAAAAAAAAAAAAAAATGTATATGTCATCACTAGACGACTAGATTTGGAAGGCCTTGAAAAATTGACCCGTTTTCAATACGGTGACCCGAAATTGAGCTCTTATCTTACTGAGATCAAACTTCAGGTAATCAGTAATTTTATTCATTTTAAAATAAAAACACAACTTAATTGGGTGATGTTTTTCCACATTCAAATGGTAATAAGTAATCAGACATTTGAAAATTCGAAAAAAAAAAAAGGTGAAGGTAAATAAAACGCATCGCCCTTGCTAATGCATATCGCTTACGTTCCGGCGTATCTAATTCGAAAAAAAATTGAAAAAAAAATGTCCCAATCAATCCAAAACAAATGATAATCATGGTTTTGGACTGATTGGGAAACTTTTTTTTCAATTTTTTTTTCAAACCGAAGGTTGGTTTTCTCCTGGAAGGTCACATATAGACATGAATAAGTATGAAGGGAAGTTAATGTACTTGAATTTAAATTTCAGACGCTAGGGAATCACGAATTCGACGGTGGAATTGAAGACCTCGAAAAGTTTTTGGACGTTATACAAACACCGATTGTTTGTGCGAACCTCGACAAAACCAATGAACAAAGACTGGAGAAACAAAAACTAACTCGGTCAATAGTTTTGAAGAGAAATTTTGACGGAGAAGAAATAAAAATTGGCGTTGTTGGTTATCTAACGCAGGATGTGAACGTAAGATACATACAATAATATTCAACTGATTCTTTTTCAAGAAAACTTCCATTCGATATCGAATACTTTAAAAGTTTCTAAAACTTGAATCGAACCTCATTCATCTTTCTGGGGAATTTTGTTTGTTGTTGTTTTTAATGAAAATGGAATCAAAAACAAATCTGGATGGGCCAAAAAACCTGTATTAAGATATTCTATAAAATTGAATAAATTCGAATTTTGAATCCATATTTCACATCACTGGCTCGACTTTTTGATTTCAAGTTGAAAGACCTCAGAAATGGATGGGAAGGAATCGTCGAAAAACGTATACCTAGACTTCCTTTATTCCTACCAAATTACCCCTGACCTCTTTTCATTGATTACTACATGATAATGTGATTGAAAATCATCGAATAAAAGCTGAATTAATTAATAACATGAACATAAACTAACGTACCTGAGTGAAAGTACAGAATTTCATGAGTAAAAATCGGATATCTGGCCATTTTCACCAATTTCAAGCAAAAATTTTTAATCAAAAATACAGTTACCTATTACTTTACGATAAACTAAAGTATCTACACGCGATGAAGATTTATCACACAATAACGAAAAGTAAAAAGCTAAATTATTTTGATGTTCATTTTAAAGAATACCAAAATGAGGATAGGGAAAGAAGGTATTTAGGTGTTAATTCAATCGTAGACTGCAATATGTTACCTAATGGTAATAGGCGGAGATAGAGAGGGGGGCTCAAGCCCCCTCCAAATGTTGGATTGGCCCCCTCAAATCGATTACATGTGTATGATTCACTCGAAAAATTTTGTAAATATGTACTTCATTATCAAGGGATAAACTAATAAAGTGTGACGAATTTCCTGTTTTTTCAAACAACTAAAATTGTTTCTCTATTTGAAAAAAAAAATTGTGCTTATAAGCGGCTTTTTGTGAAAATTTCTCAAATGATCAGCGAATTAAATTGCAAACTAGCACGAAAAATCACGGAATCAAAAAAAAAAACTGTAGGTACTTATTTTGTTCAAGAATACGAAAAAATTGAAAAAAAAACACGAAATTTCGTTGAAAAATCTCAAAAAGCCGTAAAGGACAAAAATTTTGCTCCAAAATAAAATACTTTTTCATCCAACGAACCATTAAAAATAACATCTTTTTTTTCTGAAATTCGGATTCAATCATCGGTCGTTTGTGTTTCAATCTTCACAAGTGAAGGGGTAAGGGTTAGTGGAATGCCGGGGAAATGACAGCACTCCCATCACCGTCGACTGGATCGAAAATAGCCGTATTCGGTTGTGGTTCATAAGTGCCTGTTTGTGCTTTAAATCCGGTCAGTTTTGGTTGTATCTTCTCTCAAATAATGAGGTCAACTTGAAAGAGGCTGGAAAACCATTTTTGAAAAAAAGAATTATAAAAAAAATTGTTTGAAAACTCACAACTGAATTTTTAAAAAAATTTAAACTGGTTCTCTCAACCGATTATGACAGTTTCGATTTTTTTTGTGAGTAAAATTAATTTTAAAAAAACAACAAAACTATAAAAAACACTGACAAAGGAAAAAATGATGAAAATTATTGATAAAAGAACAACCTCAACTGAACAGTTTTGAAATTTTCGTAACCACAACTTGACTCCAGCTCGACTCCGGAACCCAGCCAAAATCAGGTGGACGAGGTCATACAGTATGACACAGAAGTCTTGTCTATGAAAAACACTTCAAGATATCTCGAAACTGAAAAGAGATATCGGGATGATTCAAACGGCAATATGTTCCTGAAGACAAGGACATTGAAGATTGAGTCAAATTTTCAGTTCTACCTACAGGGTGTAACCGGTTTTAGTTTAAAAAATGGGGGGTCTGGGTTTTTTATGGATTTGAATTCTACACACCGAAACGATTAAAATGTGATAATTTTTATTGAAACCGGTTCAATAATTTGCAACCGGTTGTCTAAAATACCTCAAAAATTGAGATTAGAAAAAATTTCCCAAATGAAATTTGTAGAGCTTTGTTAGCCAAACATTTTCAGTGAACTCATTTTTTGAACCGGTTTCTCGGCAACTTGACAATTTCAACAACAAAAAAAAGAAATGAAAATTTTTTCAAATGAATGTTAACACCGTTAAAAGTCTAAAAAAATTTCAAATCTTTTTTTGTTGTTGAAATTGTCAAGTTGCCGAGAGTGAACCAGTTCAAAAATTTAGTTTACTGACAATGTTTGGCTTACAAAGCTCTACAAATTTCATTTGGAAAATTTTTTCTAATCTTAATTTTTGGAATATTTTTGAAAACCAATTGCAAATTATTGAACCGGTTTCAAAAAAAAATGATCACATTTTAATCGTCTCGGTGTGTAGAATTCAAATTCATAAAAAACCCAGACCTCCATTTTTTAACTAAAACCGGTTTTTCAATTTGTGGACACCCTGTAGGTAGAACTAAAAATTTGACTATCAATCTTCAATATCCTTGTCTTCAGGAATATATTGCCGTTTGAATCATCCTGATATCTCTTTTCAGTTTCAAGATATCATGAGGTGTTTTTCGTGGACAAGACTTTGGTGTCATACTGTAGATTGACCCTCGAATCAAAAGTCAAGGTCATGGATTAGCTTTGAGGTCAAGATGGAATCAAGAGGAGAGGTCTGAAATTGAGTCTGAAGTTGAGTCGGAGTCGGAGTCGAGTGTCCGTTTTTTTTAATGGGAAATATAAGCCTGGATATGGGAAACCACCTTTCGGTGTCAAAAATTTGTTATTGAGACAACACAAATTTTTGGACCTTCAGAAAGATTAGAATCAAGATCAAGAAAAAATCTCAGGTCAAATGCCGATTTTTGATTCCCAAGGGTGGTTTCTACATTCAGGTCCACACATACATACTTTGCCAGGCAGTAGAGCGTTCGCTATTGTTTTATTTACCTATTTATTACTGTGAAATTTTTGAAAATAACGCCATTTTTACCACAGGAAAAGAAAAGGGGGAATTTGAAAATAACCAAAATAATACCAGCAATTCGAACCGAAGCGAGACGTTTAAGAAAAGAAGAGAAAGTAAAATTTATCATCGCACTGGGGCATTTAGGATTCGATAAGGATATCAAAATAGCCAAAGCAGTGAAAGAAATTAATTTGATTGTCGGTGGCGATTCTCATACCTTATTATACACTCCAAAAAGTACGTAAACCATGCTGATAAAATAATTAACATCAGTGTTGGATCAATACTTGAGCTGTGGATCTAGACGAGGATCAAAGGGATCAAATTTTTAGTTAGATACCTACTTAGGTACGTCACTTTTTTCGATAATTTTCAGCTGGGGCTGCTGGGGAAAAATAAGCACGTAAAGAAATAATACCTATAGTTACAAATGTAAAATAAAATATTTAAAAAAAATCAAAATTTATACAATGAAAAAAATTAGAAAAAAAGACGAGGTTTTTGAAATTTTCTAAATGCAGAGATTTGATGTCTTAGAAAGCAAAAAGTAAAAAAGTCTGTTTTTGAAAATCTTTTTTAAGGCATCTACGGCTTTTGAAATGATCTTTCAGTAGAGATCCCAGCTTGAATACATTTATATACTAAGTATAAACGACAAATAACGTCATCTAAACCATGCATATTACTTTAAGATAAACCACCAAGCGTTGAAGAAGTATCAGCGGAGTACCCGTATGTAGTAATGGTTAAGAAAAGTGAAAAAGATTTCGAAGATAAAGACGAAGAAGAAAATAAAGATGAAGCAGACCAAGGCGAAGATGAAACAGACAAAGATGAATTTGAAGAAGACAAAGACAAAGAAAGTGAAGATGAAGGCGAGGAGGTGATGGTTCCAGTTGTTCAAGCATATGCTTACGGCAAATATTTAGGTATACTGGAAGTTAAATTCGATGACAATGGTAATGTCATCGAGGCTACCGGAGAATCTCTGTTACTTGACTCAAATGTTGGAAAAGGTAAGAAAAACAATAGGCAAAATGTCCATAACTTTGTCTGATGGTGCGGGGTGAAGTCTAAGCAACAACAATATCTGGTGTTCATGGAAAATGTTGAAAAATCTTTCCCAGTTTTCAAAAGTCCAACAAAACTATAAATTTGGCGTATTGAGAAAAAATATTAAGATGAAAAATAAATGATGGGAACTTGGGGCAGGATGGACCTACCAAATCAAATTATTCGCCAAATTGTCTGATTCTTGCAACGTTGCAATAGATAAAATGTTACATTTTTACCTTTCATCTTGCTGAAAAAATTCCATTTTGGTGCAAAGGTAGATACCTCAACCTCGCAGGATTCTTCGTTTTTTTTTTCTTTTTTTGCATCCTGCCCATGGGTGAGACAGGATGCAGATTGTTAAAAAAAAAAAAACAACATTGTGCCTGTGGGGCAAGATGCAAATTGGAAATGGGGCAGGATGCAAACATAAGTTTTTGCAAAAAAGTACCTACCAAGTAAATATGCCTCAATTGATATTCTTGTGATATTTTTCCAGAACATCATACTTTTGCCTCAACTTTTAGATAAAATATCAAAAATTGGCCGAGAAAATTGGTAAATCAATCAAGGAAGCAGAAATTATGAATCTCTGAAATTGTTTTAAAAGTTAAAACTTCTCTTTCCAAAATAGACACCATTATGAAAATCTATGGTATTTACCTCGAATGTTCTTCAAAAAATTTGACCAAAAAAAATCATGATTTTTCATCATGTATTTACTGTTTGCATCTTGCCTTCTTGCCCCATGGTATATTGCGCTGGGAATCATAAATTTTTCAATCACATCACAAACGCAAACGGCAATAGTTTTATTTGCATCCTACCCCATGTTCCCTTAATTATAAAATGTAATGCCATTACAGGCATACCTATGAATTTCTTAGCAGGTACATATTGTAAAAAAAAAAAAAAAAAAACAATGAAGGTTTTGAAAAGTTTTTGAAAGTCAAATGAGATGTCAATAAATTTTCCCAGCTCAAAAACATAAATATTTTAACAATGATTTTCCAAGTACTTATGGTACCTATTCCTAAAAAAATACAAAGAAAGAGAAAATTGAGAGCTATGCCAGCGGTATGTTTGGGTAAACACACTTTTCTTGCAACAAATCCATTTAATTATTCAAAAAAATTTAATAGTTTGATAAATATGGAGTCAAGTACCTAGTGGAATTTTTAGGTCCTATATCTTTCTTGCTAACTTTCTTTTCAATTTTTGAAAAGTTGGTGGCCTTGGTACTTAGTATCACCTGTTGGTGGGAAAAATAAATTTTCTGTGACCAAAATGTTCATCAACAGATGCCGGAATTGAAGCAGAATTAACCAAATGGACAGATGATCTTATTAAAGAAATTCCAGATTTCAAAGATGTCACAGGACACACCCGTACTTTCTTGAAGAAACCGAGTTACAATGAAGGCAAATTTGAATCTAATTTTGCCAATTTCATTACCGATGCTTTTGTCGATTATGTAATCCATCTTATACTTATACTACCAATAACATTATTGGTTGCTTTAAATGAAACCGTCATTCATTACTTTTAATCTGACATCTTTATTCCTTACCCATAGAGTTTGCAACTAGCACATGATGAAAATAAGGAAACTTGGACAGCAACACCAATATCTTTTTTCCCCGGCGGAGGTATCCGCATCGACATCGCTAATGATAGAAGCAAAGGTGCAAATATCACCCAAAATTAATCGATTAACCATGTTCATGCTTATTTATTCAATTGGATTTGTTGATTTTACAATTGTATTTCAGGTGCTTTAACTGTTGAAGATTTAATGACCATAATGCCATTCCAGAATGACATGTACGAACTTACTGTGCGTGGAAGTACCATTAGAAAATTTTTGGAACTTTCCATAAAATTATTTAACAAAGATGAATATGAATTTGAAGGGAAACATTATATACATTTTTCTGGTGAGTTTTAATCATTCCTATAATTAGGTACCTATCTACTTTTATTGCGCCTGATTCGAGATATTTATTGTCTTTTTTTTTTTTTGCGTGTTTTACTCTTAAGGCCTTGTGGTGGAGTTTGACCTTACGAAACCAGCTGATGGGCGAGTCGTATCAGTTGATGTATTGTGCAGAGAATGTAAAATTCCAGAATTTCAGGCTTTAAAAGATGACGCAGATTATGGCATCATAACCCCAATTACCGAGGCGAAAAAATTCAAAAGAATTCAAACTGAAAATCAAACTAATGATCTAGTTGAAGCGTATCGTGAAAAAAAGCTGAGTAAGTAATTTTTTTGGTTATTCTACTTCGTGCTTTGTATAGAAGTACTGCATATCTGAATCCACGGGCGATTTCTTTGCAGATTTCAAGGATATACTTCCAGTTAAAAAATTTTTACAGAAAAAAGAAGTTGTCGCTCCCGTTTTGGACAAACGAGTCAAGGTGACTGGATTTGAATTGAAGAAACGCGCCTCTTCGGAAGTGACAAAGAAGGAGAGTAATATCACAATCGAAGCCAAACCCGTTGAAAATGAATAAAATTTCTCAAAAATTGTAACCGAAACATTTTTAAAATTAACCCAAATCTTGATCGATTTAAGATTGATTTTGTCTTGAAAATAGGTACCAAACCTAAAAAATGAAATCAGAATTCAATTTGCAAAAGATACTTTGTTATTTTATAAGAATGTTCTCATAATCTTTTCTGTACCAATGGCATGCAAATTTTCTATCAAAATCACTGATTGAGGTGAAAATACTTGTTCATGTATTTAATTGTATTTAATCACGATGATTTTATAATTTTTAAATTTTTACTTCATATTATATGTATTTTAAATTCCATTATTATTTCTTGTTTTCTTGTTTTATTGAATAAAAAATTAATAAGTTATTTAGGTATTCGTTTATTTAGGGTCATTTGACCTAATGGAAATGGAAATGTAATGAAAGACAGTGTGGGTAATTTGTTGAAAATTAATGTGATAGTTTTCTTCTCCTCCCAACTTGAAGGAAGATGGTGTTGGAACGTTGGAAGACCTCAAAAATGAGGTTATTTTCGAAAACACTGATTTTTGTCCGTAATAATATCGATTTGGTTTTCTAAACTTCATTACATATAGATATGTAGGTTCCACTGACCTTGAAACAGAACACAACTTTTGGCCTCTTATCAGAAGGTTGAAAAATTGCAAATCACGAAAAAATATTTTTTGATTTTCATTAAATAGGTAAATTGTTTTCGTGAACAATATTAAACTGATGATTTTTTGCGACCACTGAGATACCCACGGTAAGCTTCAGTGAAATGTTTCAAAAAAAATTATGACAATTCTCTAGGTGCTGTACCTAAGCTAAGTATTCTGATTTTCACAATTTTTGAAAAATTTCAGTTGAAATTTTTCTACAAAAAAAAAAAACTGTTCATATCTACAAGTGGGTAGGTACACTCTGTGCTTTCAAATTACTTTCCCCCAAAGACCAAAGACTATTTACATAATATTTATTACTTAATTGAAGTGTATTGTGACCCTGCCGAACAGAAAAGATCTTGTGTAAAAAAAAAATCATGTCTTTTTTCACGAGTCCAAATGACACCGAATGTGGACTAAGACTAAACACATAAAAATGAACACATTGATTTTGGTGACAAAAGGTCCCTTCTTTCCGGCAGGGTCATATTTACTGTTTTCCAAACTATGATCGCCAATCCAAATTCTTCATTTTCTAAAAGCCCTTCTGATGAGAAATTACTTGTAGAAAATGATTGTTTAACAATGTTCCCATTTGGGAAGATATTTGCGAGAAACCAGTTTCATCTAGTGAGTATTTACTCTTCCATATGGAGAGTGGACTATTTGTTTTCTTCAATTCAACTAAACTATTTGGTTTCCATAGTTACGATTTTGTGAAATGTTTTTGGTTAGATAATAATAATTTCATTGCTAAGAAAAAATCGCGAGAAAATTGCGTCGTAATGTACCGCAGCGCATATGGGAGCACAGGTTTTCTTCATTTTACGTCACTTTGTTTGCCTAGTATTGAAGTTTCAAGGGTACTGCTTCAATGTCGAGTCAGTCGTGTGTCACATTTACCATATTATTTCCTCAGCTTATTGAAACAACTGACGAACAGAGTTCGTAACAGACGACATTTTACATTCGGAAAAAAGCAAATGGAGGTGAGCCCTATTCTCTAGGCATTACAAACTCAACTCAGTTTTGATTTTGACAAAAATCTCTCTGTGCAAGCCTTGCGGTGGAGACCGCGCTGCGTAAGCGAACACTGCTTCTCTTTGACGATATTACGTAGGCTTCCATTGTTACGCAGGATGGAACTGAACGCAGGACAGGAGGGAACGCTTGCCTCCTAATGACAATGAAATTTTATTTGCGATCAAAAAAAAATCAAGTCCGAGTCAGAAAATCATTAGAAAGGCGATCATTAAGGAAGCACAGGCATAATTATTTTCCGCTGGGTAGCGAAATGAAAATCACAGTACCTAGGTGGAGAAATTGAGAATTACGAATTGCAGTAGTGAAGGGAACATTAATTATAATTTTTTCAGTGCTAATGTCTCACAGTGTCGTGATAATTTTCCATAATTCTGAGAATATTACGAGTCGGGAAAAATCTGATCGTACAGTCAGGAAGTATATTAGTGTGGATCGCGAAAAAAAAAAACATACCTCGGATTCTGACCAAATTCGCTGGGGTTGTTGGGTCACCATCGGAGACCACCCCAAAAAAATTGAGCTCCCTTGGTAAAGAGAGAGGGGAACTAGGGTTTCTCAAAGAGCACCTCCTTTTCAAAAGTTGCAGATCGCGAAATTTCCATGTTGTGAAATTTTTGCTAGTTCAAAATTAATTACTTTTGCGCCGCGTCAAGTAATTTTAATTTTTTTTTTTACATTTTTGAAGAATATTTTGAACATTTACTGCGATCAGTGTGGCCAACTGCGAAATGAGATGTTCAAATTTCTAGGATTCGTATCGATCAAATCTGCGAATCATGAAGTATGCCAACTACTTAACTAGGTGTAATTATCTTTTATTGCTAGAAAACTTCACAAACTTTTTTTTGTTTTTTCAATTATCAGAAAATATAAGTTATGAAGAAAATCTCTCATTTCTCCAGTGTCGTCGCTAGAATCGAAAATTGGGGTGGGGGCACGAAAAGGTCCACGTGTAACATAACTTTTTTTGATTTTTTTGAAGTATTGAAGGGGGGAGTAACTTTTTAGCGGCTAAAAATGCACATATCTAGTAGCGTCGGAATCGGAAACGTTTTTGAAAGTTGATTTCAAAGAGGAGGGGTAAAAAGGAACATTCGTTTGCATTTTTTTGCCTCAAATGGATCACAGAACTGTAAACTTATTCATACCCGAGCGAGGCGAGGGCAAAACTCTGGGAAAAAAATGGATTTTTAATGTCAAAAAAAGGCGATCTCTGCCCCCCCCCCCCCGACAACGCCAATGAACTTCTCACACCAGTGTAGCCAATTGTTAACCATGAAACGCCTATTTATGAAATTCACGTTAATTTTGAACCTTTTTTTTAAATGAATTAGAAATTAACCTTATTATTTTGAAAAATAAATTCTCACACCTGTGACACAACCTCTAACTATGGTAGACAAAAGATTTCAAAGATTATTCTGGTATTTCGCGCTTTAAAACCTACTTAATTATTTCTATTGGCAGTTTTCATTATGTGGTCAAAGATCATTATTAAAGGGCTGCGATTTTCAACTTTTTAAAAATTTTGATAGGCATACTTACCTATGTCAAAAATTGTTATTGTACATAATTATTTCTCGCATTTTGATCATTGAAAAAAAAAGTTTTTGGTCGTAAGTAGGTATAAAGAAAATTTGAACACCCAAAAAATTTGAAAATCCAAATTTTTTTTACTTTTCAGTGGTAGAAAAAATTATTAAATATAATAATCAGCCAAAAAAAAATGGAATAAAATTTTATTAACTGTGCGATTGGGCCAGAGAAATCAGGATTTTTTGATCATTTCACAATTTTTGGTACGCCTATCAAAATTCGAAAGAAGTAGAGAAAGTCTGCACCCACACTCTTAAAACGTTTAGAAAATTTGTGTTCATTCTACATTTCTACAGCGTTTTTTGATTTTTTTTTTTGTCTGGGCGAATAGGTCGGTAATCCATGTAGCTCCTCCCATTGGGCCGGATACAGTCTGCCTTGTAGGAGATATTATTAAGTACGTTGTTAAACTTGAAACAATTGCAGAAACCAGGTAACTGACGACGAATAGCAATAACTGAAAAATCAGCGTGCAATTTGCCACATCGTTTTGTTTTTCACATTTAAGTTATTTGCCAGTACAAGCTGTATCTACTAGTTTTCGTGCCAAGTACCTACTTTTGATTGCTACTTTTAACAGACTTTCATTACATAAACTGAAAACATTTAGGCGCTTCGTCACCTACTCTTTTCATCTTAAGACGCTGTCATATAGCGTCATAAGTCATAACCCATCAAGAAAAAAACATCTGTTGCCACCAAAAATGAACCAGCTCGTAGCGTACTTCTTGTTGTTATTCTCAACGCATATTTGCCTCGCAGTCGAACCCGATCAAAAAAAAACTTATCGCCTGCAGATTTTGCACAACAATGATTTACACTCAAAATTTGACGAGATGGATGAAAATACTGCGCCATGTCCGCAGGAGTACATCAAACACAAAAAATGCTTCGGAGGATTCGCTCGCATGAAAAAAGCCGCCGATGATGCTCGTGAGAAAGCCAACAAAAACGGTATACCCAGCATTTTTCTCAACGCCGGTGACAACTTTTCTGGTTCTCCGTACTACACTGTTTTTGGATGGAAAGTTGTTAAAGATTTAATCGATCAGCTCGGATTGGATGCAATGGTAAATTAATTTACTTTTTTTTTTCATTTGTAAGATTTCCAAGAGGGGCTTTGGTCTTTGGTGTTGGAAAGAAGTTGCGAGGAAGGCAAGTAGTTTGTTTCTTTCCTGATGAGACTATTTGTATAGGTACCTACCTAATTTTGCTATGCTCATTTAAAAAAATTGTGGGCGCATTATTGAAAACTCTACCATTTTTATTCTGTACTGTACCTATCCAACTTTTATCTAGGTACTTACTCATTCATTTTCAACTTTCTTACTTTGAAGTTTCACTCTGGCACTATTTCAAAAAATTATCGTCTTTTTCTGTGAAGCTTTTTCTGATTTTCATTTGTTGAGACTTGAGACATTCTTTTATGGTTGAAAAAAAAAAAAAACTGTAAAAATGTATGAAATTTTCAAGTTTTGTTTGCAATACTATGCAGTAAGTACATCACTCAAGCAGCAAAATTCATATTAAAACAGAAATTATGTAGCCAGATTCGTTTTGAAGAGATAATTGCAGTTGCTTCTTAATTTTCTAAAATGTCAAATCTACGTTTGGTCTTTACAAAATAAATGCACTTGGCAAAAAAATGTAATCTAATTGAGGTAAACAGCTGAACATGGGTGTACCTACATGCACGTCATTTTCTACCACACAAAAATAATTGGAGAAATTTTCCAGCTGATCAAGAACCTACCAAAAAATTGATGTTTTTTGTGGGAAGGGGGAGTACGGTTCAAACTAATGAATATCCCACCTTTATGATTCTGGCAACATTCTGCGAAATCCAAGTTGGTACTTGCCATCGCTAACAAAACAAGCCTAGAAAAATATTAAACTCATACTTTCAAGATGTTAGATGATAATGTACGTACTTATAAGGTAACATACCAGTTTTGGATCACTTTTTCTTTGAATTCGTGTCCTGACACTCCTGACGTTATTTATGAACCAATTTTGGTGATTTTTTTAAAAAAATAAACGTTGAACTCTCCTCTACAAAGTAGCGCGGTTGAATTTTGAAAAAAACGATTCCAAGTATTTTTTATCCAGGCTTGAAAAACCCAGAAAAAAAAAAAATACGCCTTTTTAGCCTTTTTAGGGGGTTCTACCAATTACGGATCATCAAATAAAATTTAAGTTATGCATTTTTTTTTCACTCTAATTGTATTTTTTACATTACAAAGATGGCCTTCAAAGATTTTCATCAAAAAATTGTTAAAAAACCGAAGTTGAAAAACTACCAATTGTGGATCGATCCGTAATTGGTAGGAAAATTTTTGATCCGTAATTGAAAATTGAAAATTTTTCTACCAATTATGGATCAAACCAATTACGGATCACTTTCACTTTGGAATTTCACTGCGCACATTTAATAATGTTAATCACCCAATATATAAAAACATGACGAAAATCTCGGAACAGACAATTTTGGTGAAGAAATCCAACTTTTTTGGTGCCAATTTACGTTTTCTTCGATGCTTGGCAAATGACACTCAAAATTCGCAAAACGGGTTGATCACGCAAAAAATGTGTCGATAGTACTTCCCTGAACATGAAATAATCAGTAACCGCATCAAAAACTAAATATCAATAACACTACTTACACTTTTTAACAATCGCCATTGCAAAAAATACGAAATTTCAACTAAAAATGCGACTCACTTTTTTCAAATGAATCTACAAGCGGTTTGATAACACGAAAAATGCAAAGTTTACATATTTTCTGAAAGGTAAGACTTCAGACTACACGATTATGTTGGTATCAATCCTTGGTGACCATTTCGGAACGACGTAGAGCGCCTCAAAAAAATGATCCATAATTGGTAGCCTGATCCAAAACTGGTATGTTACCTTATATAAACAGTGGCGTTGAAAAGTGGAGTACATGTAGTGAATTTCACCCCTCCACTCCCTTCCTCCCCAAAAAATGACGGACCTCCCCAATCACATCGCGGAAGATTTTTCAAAGCATCAAAATAATGAAAAAAAATGTATTTTTTGAGCATTAAAAATCCATTTTTTTCAATGCTTTGCTCGGGCATGAACAAAATCACAAAAGTACGAACTGTTCAAAGCAAACGTGCGGAAAAGGCTGTTTTTTGGGGCCCTCTCTCCGAAAATTATTTTTAAAAAAATTGTGTTCTTGTTGCTCCAAGTGTTTAGTCAGTTATTAGACAAATATTACGTAAGAAGTTCACGTACAAAAATAGTGTGCTCCATATAAATCAATAAATTGTGACATTATTGCTCGCCTAGATCTATCAGAATGCTTGCGTCAATAGGTAGGTACAAATTGAGATCTAATGCGAAAAACGAGCACGATAACTGCGTCACACTGCGTGTTTCAATCAAATGAATTCAATTTTTTGCAAACCAAGGAATATTATGTAGATGCTAAGTATTGATATACAAAAAAAATCAATTCGAAATTTCGCCTCTCTAGACCGCGTTAAATGAATTTTTATACAAGCACCTCGGCTTTGGCTCATATTTTTTTCTTATCTTAGAAGTTTTGACTTGAAATTATTCATCTAAATAATACCTACGTTCTGAGATGTTATTTTTCATTTCTAAAAAAATTTCATATGAAAGAAGGGCTTTCGAGGGTTCGAGGTGGGTCCAAACCTTTTTTCAAAGTTTTGACTTGAAATGTATAAAATTTCATCATAAATTCATCCAAATAATATGTTCTGAGTGGTTATTTTTCATTTTCTGATTGTTTTCAGCTTGTAAATTTTTTTTTAAAAAATGAAAATTTCAATATTGAAAAAGGGCTTTCTAGGAGGTCAAATGGTCGGCCAATAGCAAGGAGGCAAAACTTCTTGGGGAGTGGGTGAAGGGCCTTACTTGTAGTCGAAGGTCCAATCTATAAAATAAAACAAACCGCAGGTCTCTAGCGTACATTCAGAGTTACATCAAACTGAATTTTAAACCCCGTTTTTCTCAAGACTATGTTTTTTCTACGGAGCCCTTCTTCCAACAGCCCCTTCAATTTCAGTCCTAAGTTGACTTTTGGGGGAGGGAAAATTATGGAATATGAATTTCAAAAAATCGTCCAATAAGCACTTAGCTACCAACACCAAAAAAAATTACAAAAATCTAACATAACATTCAAAAGATAAATTTTCTATAACAAATTACCCGCGGCATACGCCATCTGGAGATGGAGTAGTCGCTTGGATTCGCGTGTGACATCGGGGGGGGGGGGTGAATTCTCACTCATCCTTACGATTTAGCTAGAAGGGAACAATTTCCAGCAGGTGGCATTTCCTAAAAGTGACTAAAAACTGCTCTACTCTATTTGCTGTATCACCATAAATTATAAGCTATATGTTCCAAATTAAATATCCAAGTTACATTAATATTTTACCCATTGCTTTTCAGTCACTGGGTAATCACGAATTTGATGGCAAAATTGAAGGCCTCGTAAAGTACTTGGAAGTCTTAGAAACGCCGGTTGTTTGCTCAAATCTCGATATGACTGATGAACAGAAATTATTAAATTTGGGTAAATTACCTCATTCAATAATTTTAAAAAGAAAATATGCCGGAGAAGAAATTAAAATCGGAGTTATCGGGTACCTATCACCCAAAGTAAAAGTAAGATCTCATTTACATATATACTCAACTTCTTAAATTTATGTATATATAGAAATAGCGAGTGATTAGGTTCACCTAATACTTACAAGGGTAAGTCATCTCATACCTTACCTATCTAATGTTGTTCAAATGGTTGATGGTTGGTTGGTTACATTCGAGGACTCAACATTTTTGAGTTTTATCACCTCAGAGGGTTGAGTTCAATTGAATAACAAACAGTGCAAAAAAGCAATGAAAAAGCAAGTTGAAAAATGCACTCGATTTAAAAAATATATAGGTACCTATAGCCCCAGCAGGTTTTTCAAAGCCACTTAATTAATTCATTATCCCTTGAATATATATTTTTGGAAATTTTTATACCCAAACTCTATTTTGGGAGATCAAAAAATGTAACTTTTAATGCCTCTTCTGAGCGCTGAGAAAATGTTTCAATTTTGATTCCATCCCTGACCCCCTGAAGTTCGATTTTTGGTCAGATATAATGTCTTACCAGGCAAAAATCATAAGTATAATTATGGTACGTCGCCAAATAATCGAGCATTCTTGACGATTTTTCATATGAAACCAAAACTGGTTTGATCTTAGGGATGGAGGATGGAAAAATTAAAAATACTCGATGAAATACCCGCAATACGAGCTACAGCGAAATACTTGAGAAAAAAAGAAAAAGTAAAATTTATCATCGCACTGGGACATGCGGGGTTCGAAGATGATATCAAAATAGCCAAGGCCGTAAAAGAAATCAATCTGGTCGTTGGCGGTGATTCTCACACTTTTTTGTACACTCCAAAAAGTAGGTATCTACCGTAAATTAATTATTTAGTACCGATTTAGTCAAAAGTCAGAATGCTTAGTGTCGGATTCATCTGAATTCCTAAGATTATAGAATCCAAAAAATTTTGGGATAACATGATTTTTCGCTCAGTTAATCAGTTTTTTTTTTTTTTCGAGGCAGTGGCAAAATAATATACTTACCAAAGAGCAACAATGCCTAAGGTGCGCCAAAAAATGGAAATAAAACGGGATTTACATAATGAAAAAATCGGGCAGTGGTGGTGTGGTTCTTTTTTTTAAAAAAATTCCAAATACTAGGTACCTAATAACATTTTTTTGGAATAAAATTTTTTTTAAAAAAATGTACATATCTAGGTACCTATATTAAAACTATGTATTCTCAAATCACATTCCGACTTTAGAGGCCCCCCTCCCCTAACATGAGGATACAAACTACTCACCTCACCTGTAACACATTTTAGATGAAACAGACAAACCACCAAGTGTTGAGAAACCAACATCTTTGTATCCAGAAAAAGTAATCGTTAAAAAAAAGGACAAAGATTATAAAGACAGTGACGAAGAAAAAGATGAAGATGAAAAAGATCAAAGCAAAGATGAAGATGAAAAAGACCAAAGCAAAGATGAAGATGAAAAAGACAGAGACGATGAAGTTGAAGATGAAGGCAAGGAGGTAATAGTTCCGGTTGTTCAAGCATATGCATATGGTAAATATTTGGGTATATTGGAGATTGAATTTGACGACCATGGTAATGTGATTGAGGCTGCTGGAAATCCGCTGTTACTTGACTCAGATGTTGAAAAAGGTGAGGAAAACAATTTGACCTCTTCTCAAATACCTCTCCACATAATTTTGGTCAATTTAAAAAAAATATTCTATGAGCCCCACGCTTGATCCAACTTTTGTTTATTTAGACTCATTTTACTGTGGAATTTAATACCATTACAGATATCCATATGAATGAAGAAGTATCTAAATGGACCGAAGACCTCAAGGAAAAAATTCCAGGATACAAAGATATCATTGGTTACACTCGTACTTTCTTGAAGAGACCAGATTACAGTGAAGGCAGATTCGAATCCAACTTGGCTAATTTAGTTACTGATGCTTTCATCGATTATGTAAGTCATCTTATCTTACATAATACAATAGTATAATAACACACATTACATGATGAATTATTTTTATGTACCACTGTCAAACCTGCTTACTTCATTCTTATTTTGGTATACCCATCTTTAGGGAATAAAATTAGCGAAAAAAGAAAATGTATCCTCATGGACCAGGACACCAATATCTTTCTATCCAGGGGGAGGTGTTCGCATTAACATCAATAATCACAGGAGCAGAGGTACCATTATTCTATTCAATATTAGACAATAAGACAAATAAGTTACATTTTAGTGTTTACATCTTCTGTTGACTATGCCATCACATTTCAGGAGCCCTGACCATTGAGGATTTAATGACCATATTGCCATTCCAGCATCCCATGTTTGAAGTGACTGTCCTAGGAGAAACTGTTGGAAAATTTTTAGAACTTAATTTATCCTTGTATGGTAAAGACGGATTGGAATTTAAAGGGAAACATTATATTCATTTTTCTGGTAATAATTGTTGCTATTAGAATTGTACTTTTCAGTGATTCCTCATACTAAGGAAAGGGTGTGACGATAAGTTGGAAGTTGAATTTCGTTGAGTAGCGAGTGCCAAATTTAATTTTGACCAACCAGTTTCCCAATCCATCTTCCATCTTGTTTTTTGAAGAAAAAAAAATCAGAAGTTTCTTACACTATTATCAATTAGTTAATCCTGGAAATTTATTCGAGGCTGTTCACTTCTTGAGTCTTAGATTAGACCCTAACAGACTGCAAAGTAGGTACCTTAGGTTGCCTGTATGGGCTGTATCCCTGCGCCTTACTCCAGTCCAGCATAGGATTGTTTACAATAGCACTAAATTTGTCCCAGGGACAGTTAATTTAAGTTCCCTATACCTATGTAACTGTTTATAATGAGCACTGAAATATTTGCTTCTTCAATGGAAAATTACATTCCAAGCAAAAGTTCAAATTGTTTCAAAGACAAATTCGGTACCTGCCATTATTAAGGAGTCAAAGAATGAGCCTAAACTAAACACTTAGCAGACTGTTGAGATTAGCAAGCCTATCTGATATGTCATCTAGAGCACTACTGCGCACGGAAATTGGGGTTTGATTGGTTCGCTCCGCTGATCGCTGAAAGTAAGACACAGGGAAATTTTTACATGAAGATGTATAGGAATGAAGCAAAAATTGTTATCTGACATTTCTATGAGAAAGCAGTGTTTTTCTCTGCTTCATGAACATCAATAAGTAGGCATTATATGAGCCCTCCAACATATACTGATTTTCAACTTATCCTAGTTACCTGTCACCAATCTTATTTTTTCATTCCTTTAGTTTCCATTTCCAATATGCCCATTCATATATTTTTTTGTTTTCAGGGCTGAAAGTGGTGTATGATCTCACGAAACCAGAAAATTATCAAGTTGTATCAGTACAGGCTTTATGCAAAGAATGTGAATTTCCAGAATATCTCCCAATTAAAGATGAAGAACATTATAGTATCATAACTCAGCGCACAGAGGCCAACAAATTTGAAAGGATCCAAAATAATCTCGAAAAAACGAAGCTTGGTAAGTAAATTTTCTTTGATTCGTGTACTGCATATGTAATTTTGTTCGCAGCTGACTTTAATGAGACATTTTTTCGCAGATATTGAGGATATAGATGTTTTAATTGCTTATGTAAAGGAAAATTATATTATTGCTCCTTTTCTTGATGACCGAGTGACTGTCAGTGGGTTTAAATTAACCTCGTTGCCAGAGATAGAAAGCAACTAAAATCGAAACTGTTGTTCAAAAATTGACGATAAAAAATGAAACATGACAGCAAAAACCACTTCTTGAGTTATCTGATTCACCAAAACCAAAAGAATTCTTTAGGATTCTTTTCATAATTACCTATTCATTTTATTTCTTCAAAATACATATACATATGTTGTCAGTTGTTCAAACTATTTTTCATGATCCTGCTAATTTTTACCAATGTACATATTAATTTTAATTCTTAAAATTGTTACGGAATTTATTTTTAAATTAGAGGGTTTGTTTAACATATAAGCAGGGTGTGAAATCACCCATATGTTTTACTCAAGACAGTCAACCCTGGAACTCGAATACCATTATACGTCATTAGGTAGTAGGCAGCTAGGTACTACCGCTGAATGTCGTTTCGAATTCTTTTTTTCGAAGTTCAGAAAATTTACGTCACTTTTAAACAATTTAGAAGTTTCTGAAGTTTTTCTCCTTGTAATTTTTTAAACTCTTAATTTTTTTCTCTGAATTTTCTCCACTAAATTTTTTTGTGATGTTATTTTTTATTTTTCCATGACCATATTTTTTTCTCATACAATTTTTCTGACGCAATTTTTTCCACTGTAGTAATTTTTAAAATGAATTTTTCCATTGTTGAACTCACATCTTTTTTGAGAAGATTAATTTCTGTTTGGTTGACGTCATAAAAAAAATTTTCTCATAATTTTTACACCTGAAAATTTCTTCTGAAGAATTTCTCCACGTCTTAATTTATTTTTCTACTCAGTATTTTTTCAACTCAATTTTGTCCCTCAAAATTTTAATGACGTCAATCAAACAGAAATCATTCTTTTCAAAAAAGATGTAAGTTCTACAATGGAAAAATTCTTCAGGTAAAATTTCAATGAAGAACAATTACGTCAGAAAAATTTTAGGTAAGAAAATTATGAGAAAAAAATTTGATTGAGGAAGATTCACATCAGAAAAAAAATCTGTTGAGAAAATTACAAGGAAAAGATTTGGAAAACTTCATCACATGACATAGATATTCCGGACTTCGAAAAAAAAAAAAAAAGTAGAAACGACATTCAGCGGTATGAGTAGTGACGTCATAAAGGTATTCGAATTCCAGGTTTGATTGTCTTGTATATTACAATACCAAAAATATCTGTTACCTAGGTACTAAGTAATTATACTTTTCCCCATCATACTTAGTGGTTCAATATTTTTCATTTACCTACCTATTAGGCGCGTATCTATTTATTTTATTTAGGATCATTAGGCCTAATATATCCTAACAAAGAAAAGAAAGTAGGTAGATTCTACGATCACACATGAAAAAGTTTTTAGAACTCAATTTCAATATTGTAGAAATGGAGTAAGATGGTAAGAGGACTAAAATGGATGTCAACAAATAGACCAAAACTATGGGGTTTTCAACAAAAATGGTAATTTTTAGCGAAAGATCATAAAGTCATTGAATTCCGGGAAAAGTTCATGGTTTGCAAAGAAAAACGAATGTTACCTAAATCGAAAATCGGCAAATTGAAATGTTATACAAACACTTAACTGTGAATAAATAGGCACAAAAATTGTCATTTTCAAAGAATGCTCATAAAATTATTGAAATTCAGGGCAATCTTCAATGTAGCAAGTGCCCTAACAAAATTGCACCTATGCAATTTTCAAACTTCCCTACTAGGTGAGTACTTAGATAACACATGAACGGTTTTTTGTTCTTATTGATGTTATAATAAAGGCTTCTTTTTTTCTTCAAAATTTGAAAATTATTTCAGGCTCATGGAATTCACCCCACTGGCGCAGTTTAAAAAAAAAAAAACAGCAAATGTTTTACCAACCAATTTCTCGTTTTCTTTAATTTTTCTTGCTGCCACTATCGCTCATTTTTTTTATGTTTGATAAAATGTTAAAAAAAATCATTCGAATACATATCTTTGATTGTAATACATACGGGTGATGCGAACTAAGAAAAGGTACTTAGGTACTTACTTACAATAAGTTGCAAAAATTAATTTCAGTTTGGAAATTTTGAAGTAGGTAGGTATAGGCTTATTGTACCTATGCAGATTATTTTGAGACGAGAAGATTGAAAAAAAATATATCCAGATTCTTCAAAATGCGGCTAAGACATCCATTTTTGATCTTTTGGCAGTAAAAACTTCCTGAATACAATTGCGGGGTCAGTTTCTATGTATCGATGGTATCACACTATACAGGCCTTACTTTAACTATTATTCGATATATTGCACCATTCATAACTGAGCTCTACGGATGCAAGAAATCACCAGACCGACGCCAAATTTTCTCTCGATTTAACTAAAAAGTTCTCCTATGAATTTCCATCGAAAAATGTTTTCAAACATGTGACTCAACTTTTTTTTGTTCTCCTGAAAAGTGCAAAATTTATTTCCTTACCTTTTTGTTTCTTTTTCTCAGATGGCATCACACATTATTATGCCTCAACTTCAAAAGTTTCCTGAACAAAAGAATGCATTTTTAAAATGAAATTTTACTACACAAATGACTCCTTTGAGATTATCTTAGTCCCCTCTCTAAGAAAATGAATTGGATTCTGGCTTGGGATGTACTTTGTAATTGAATGACATCACACTTCATACAGAAATAAATTCACAGCTGGCAACAAATAATAATTTTCAAGACGTCAGAAACTCAGCTCTACATACATATACCAACCATATTTTGTTTCTGTTTTTCATTGTGTTACTGTTTTTCAATTGATGGAAACGTGATTTGCCAGTAGGTGCTGTAAAAATCCTACTACATAATAATTTCTGCACAGAATAGAGAATTATATAACTACGACATCGTCAATAGTGCTAGTGCTTTACACAGATATCCAGAATATTTCAAGTAGTTCATCATTTTGGATACAGTCACTGGCAGGTGGTGTCGTAGCCCATAAAGAAAAAAACGTATTGCCGACAAAAATGAACCAGCTCGCAGTGTACTTCTTATTATTCTCAACTCATATTTACTTAGCACTAGCAGTCAAATCAGTTCAAGAAGTTCTAAACATTCAAGAGACTTCAGACGTTCAAGAGACTCCAGTTGTCCAAGAAACTCCAGTTGTCCAAGAAACTCCAGACGTTCAAGAGACTCAAGACGTTCAAGAGACTCAACTGACTCAAGATGTTCAAGAGAATCAAGACATTAAAGAGACTCAAGACGTCCAAGAGGCTCAGGAGACACTAGAAGAGGTTCAAGAGGATGAAGAGGTTCAAGGTAACTTTCACCTGCAGATATTGCACAATAACGATGTACACTGCAGATTCGCCGAGACCGATGAAAATACAGCACCGTGTCCGAAGGACTACGTTAGAAACAACAAATGCTATGGAGGATTTGCCCGCATGAAATGGGCCGCAGACAAGGAACGCAAGAAAGCCACCGAAGCAGGTATACCTAGTATCTTTCTTAACGCCGGAGATAACTTCCAAGAGACTCCCTATTATACCTTTTTCAAATGGGATATTGTTCGCGATATGATCGATAGGCTCGATTTGGATGTAATGGTAATTTCCTTTCTCTTTTTACTTCATATAGGTATTATAGTATCAATTTTGAATCTGTGAGACGATTAGAAAAATTTATTTTGTAAAATTTGAGAGGAAAAGGAGGTTCAATTAAAAAATTTCTGATAAACTATTAGTATTTTGAAAATGCGACTTGGGCAATTTTCAAGTATAAAATTCCAGTTTGCAGTAAAACTACAAAAAAATTATTTAAAATTTATTATTAACGTGATCAAAAAATTGTTGATCCATTTTCACCAGTAATGTGTCTTTTGAAGTATAAATTAAAATATTTGATTTGGCCATCATATATCAGCTGTACCTATCAATTATTAACACTGTTAACTATGTCAAGAAAAATTGAAATTCATGTTGAAAAAAATGTGTACTTTGCCTTGAGTTGACTCAATTTCAGATAAGTATGAGGAATGGTCACCATAGTTTGAGAATTTTTCCGGACTTTTTTGCATCACATTTTAGCCAAAACTTCACTGAGCGACTTTGTAATTGCTCTTCTTTCAAAACCGAACGACATACCTATGTACTTATGTTTGTCCTATTTTTTTTTTTTTTCGAAAGCCATGATTTGCTCATTTTCAAATGCCTCTATCTCATCTCAAAATTGACCTAGGATGCTCATTCAAGTTTTAAAATGTTCCTCAGAGTCTATCATTTAGCCAAAAAACTCAATTTTGAAAAATCCGAATTTTGGTAGGTACATTTTTCCTACACCGTACACAAATTTTACATGGTAAGAACGATTCGAAAAATTTTGAGATTTAAAAATTGAAGAAATGAATTTTTGGTGACGTAAAACCTCATTTTTTCATCCCCCCTTTACTTCACTTGTCACTTAAGCACATGCATAATTCTTAAGTCAAGAAACAAAACTATGTTGGAAAACAGTTGTAGGATTTCATTTTTTAGTGAGTAAGTAACTTTCAGGAAAATGAGAAGGCTCTAAATAACTTTTTTTTGACATGTTGAGAAAGTAATGATATTTCAGGGTTTCAAAATCATTTCTTAAGTATAGTTTTGTCTTGATTTTGCAAATGCTCAAAAAGTTTTGTTCCATCTATTAAAATTGCTGTTTCTCAAGATTTCACATAATTCATTTTCTTATTCAAAAAATTTACTCCCTCTGCTCTCCAAAAAGCAGATGGATCGTTTACGCGATAGAAACCTTAATTACTCGTAAGGCAAAATTGACAGTTCGCATCTCTTTTAAAAAAATTGAAAGGGCGTCACTAAGAAAAAGGATGAGTGATTTTAGCCGCTTGCGATTTTTTTCAGATTATTTACTTGCTACCCAACGCAGCTGCAAAAGCTTTCGTAATTAGATCTTCGATTAACTCAACTTGTAGCAACGAATTATTCAGTTCCTTTGTGAATTTGAAAAACTTTACTTACCCCAATCATCGTTTGACATTTTGAGATGAATCAATCCAAACTCGCACCAAAATTGATTGTGTGATTTGTGTTTCTTTTACAATGAAAATAAATGTAAAATTTTCAATCAAAATTCCATCAGAAATTTTCAAGTAATAAAGGAAAATCTTGCTAAACAAGATCAGATTTTTTTTTTAAAAAGAGAAAAGAAAGAAAAAAGCTCATAAAAAAATCAGCGAATGAAATGGAGTTGCACTTGTCTCTTTTTAGATGCAATATTGGAAAACGTTCATGAATCAAAATTACTCACAAATCTCTACTAAGAAAATTTCATTTACATAGTGGTACCTATCATATTCGAAAATTTGCAATAATTTCACATGTCACTTTGCAGGCATTGGGTAATCACGAATTTGACGACGGAATTGAAGACCTTGTCAAGTACTTGACAAGTATAAAGACACCTGTTGTTTGCGCTAATATGGATTTGAGCAAAGAAAAACGATTAAAAGACGTGGACAAACTCACTCCGACGATAATGTTAACCAGATTTATAAAAAAAAGAAAAATACAAATCGGAATTGTCGGGTACCTGACACCCACAACGCAAGTAAGATATTGTTTATTCAAGTCCTGTATTAGGTATCAATTCAAGAAACATCATTCACATACTTTTTTAATTGTCAATGATGTTACTGAACTCAAAATTACACTCAATTATTTCGAATTGATCGAGGTATGGCACAACCTAGCTAAAGAATTGTAAATATAGGCTATTTAAATATTATTTTCTACAAAATTTCACCAAAAAATCGGTTACTTTTAGAGGTACAGCATACATATGTGAATCTTTAATGACTTAGGTAGGTATACCGTACTCATTCCCCTCATCTTCGCTGATTTTGGCCAGAAAATCGTAGATTTTCGAGATTTTGATAATTTTCTTATTTTTTTCGAATACTTAGTTGTCAGTCTACCGAGGTTCATATGATTATTTATGCATTAGCAAAACTTGCACTAGGTACTCATATCATTTAAACTAATTATAGAGTTGGAAAACGGAAGAAATAGAATTTCGCGACGAAATAGATGCCATACGAGAACATGCAAATAAATTAAAATCCAAGGGAGCCGATATAATCATCGCATTAGGACATTCAGGTTTCGATTATGACGTTAAAATTGCCACAGAAGTGGAAGAGGTCAATGTAGTTGTCGGTGGTGATTCTCATACCTTACTGTACACGCCAAAAGGTAAGTGATCTAGGTGCATACCTATAGTTCGTATCAATGAAATAGGTAACCACCTGATATAAGTACTACCTACTGTTTTTTTTTTTTTTTTTTACAGATAAACCACCCAGTGTTGAATATGTAACAGACGAATATCCGAAAATCGTTAAAGTTAAAAAAAATGGCAAAGAGGTAAAGGTACCAGTCGTTCAAGCTTATGGTTTTAGTAAATATTTGGGTGTACTGGAAATCGAAGTCGACAAAGAAGGCAATGTCGTCGAAGCCAAAGGAAATGCTCTGTTACTCGATTCAAAAGTTAAAAAAGGTGAGGTTCCTTAATCCTTATGGCAGAAAGTTTCAATCTGTTTAAGGATCTGAGAGTCTACACCCTAATTTCGTTTTATTAAAAACGCATCAGTCATATGCGGAGATAAGGGAGACGTGGGGGGCTCAAGCCCCCCAAATGTTGAATTAGCTTCCCCCCCAAATCATTTTCGTGTGCATGTTTGACTCAAAAAAAATTGTAAATAATTATGTAATTTTCAAGGGATAGGTAAACTAATATCAATATGTGCCGAATTTCTATTTTTTTTTTCAAACGACTAAAATGGTCTCCTGAGTAATGAAAATAATTAGGTGTCTGTTCACAGCTTTTTGTGAAAATTTTCCAAATTATCAAAAAATTGAATTGCAAACTAAGTAGCACAAAAACGTACATAATGAGAAAAAAACATTGATTTTCTAATTTTTGCAGAAAAATACGGGGGAAAACGCGAAATTAAGTAGAATAATTTCGAAAAAGACAAAATTTTTGCACCGAAATAATTGAATTTTTCATTGAAAAAATAATTAAAAATGGAATTATTTTTTATCTAAAAATCTGCAATTTTTCAAATTTTTGCCCTCGCTTCGCTCGGGTATGTGAAATCTTCCAGGTAAATAATAAAAAATATAAGGGTTGAAAATTTCATCTCCTTTTTGATAGGTACGTACTAAAATATTGTACTTAGCTGAAAAATAGATAAATTTCAGTTTGGTATCCTCATTTATTAGAGGACTTGTAGAATTTCAAAAATTTTCAAGTTTTTGGAAAGAAAGGCGGTCATTAAGGAATAGTTTTTTGAACGAATTTTAACAGGCAAATCTCTCTTTTTTAAATAATCTTAGTTGGCAAATTTTTCCTTTTCATGCCTCCATAACTCACGTTGAAAAAAAATTTGGTTGAAAACTCTCAGAGATAAAAATTTCAATGGAAAGGCTGAAAAAAAGTAACGTTTTGTTCCATAACTCGGCCTAGAGGAGGGGTAGGGGGCGAAAAATTTTACCAGGTGGTTTTCAGACCCTAAGAACCAAATTCCGTGGGTTAGTTTCAAATTTCAGCTCTGGGACAGATTCGCCTATCTCAACCGCCGGTACCCTTTGAATAATTTTTTTTCAATGTTTCCGAATTTTGAGCCTCTTGGGAAAACCTTCCTCTACAACTTCTAAAAATTCATACCTAATTAAAATATTCAAGATTTATGTAGTTAGGTAGGTACTTTCAACTTTCCAAAAAACAGCGAAGGATGATCCTCTCAGCTTTTCAAAGAATTTCACAGATTTTTCAGCGAATCTTCACCGATTATCGAACAGTTTGTCTCTCCGGTTGCTTTCAGTGAATTTTTCAAATTGATTTATTACTACGCAGCAATATTGACTGTTTGCCAGTGATTTTTGATAATTTTCAGTGATTTATAAATGATAAGAGCATTCTAATTGTGAAATGTGTGTTGTGTTTCAACAGACAAAAAACTTAAAAAAAGAGTAAACAAATGGACTAGAAAACTTCAACGTAAAATCAAGGGATTTAAAGACATAAAAGGTTATACTCGTACTTCCTTAGGCAAACCGGTTTTCAAGGACGGCAAATTTGGATCCAATTTGGCTAATTTAATCACTGATGCCTTCGTTGATGCTGTAAGTCATTTATTTGTTTGTTACCTGTAAAGTTTACGCTCACCGCGATGAATCCTGTTTTCATAATTTCTTTTGCTGATTTATGTACTTACATAATTATTATAGGGAGTTCAACTAGCGAATAAAGAAAACGCACTCACATGGACTAGAACACCCATATCTTTTTATCCAAATGGAGGCATTCGCATTGTCCTGGATAGAAACAGAAGTCGTGGTATGAATTTTGCTGAACACGAACCAAATTAATCATGTGTAGGTGCTGATTATTCAATGAATTACATTGGCTGGCTATGTGTTTATATTTCAGGTGCTTTATCCCTTGAAGATTTAATGACCATACTGCCGTTCCAAAATCCTATGTGTGAACTGGATTCTGTGAAAGGAACTACAATTAGAGAATTTTTAGAATGGGCCGTAGAGGCGTATAAAGGAAATATTAATACATATGATGGGAAAAATTATATGCAATTTTCTGGTAATGATCATATGTAATTGAATGTAGATGCTTACTTGATACATATTTTTAGTGTGTTCGAATCCAATGCCTACTTCAGCTCTAAAATGTGTAACAAGTTGAAATCTTCGATATCTTTCTCGCCTTTAATTTCCAAATTTCTTGTGCAGGGCTTAGAGTAGTATATGATTTTACGAAACCACTTAACGCACGAGTTGTATCCGTGGATGCTATGTGTAGAGACTGCGATATTCCGGAATTCCGTGAGCTGAAAAATAATGAACTGTACGGAATCATAACACCTTGTTTTGTGGCCGAAACATTCATATCGATCCAACCAAATGATATCATTCGAAAAGAGCATAGTAAGTAAACTTTTTTGACTATCCTACTTTTACTCCATCCATTAACTGATACTCATCAGTCATCGCTTTATGAATTTTATGCAGAACTCACGGATGTAAAATCAGTTGCAGATTATCTACAGAGAAAGCAAGTTGTTGCTCCTGTTCTAGATAACCGAATCGCGGTAATTGCATATTGAGGAATCATAATTTACACTTTATTTTGGTAGGAATGGGTACAAACCAAAATTGTTACTAATAAAATTGAAGCGTTGGTTGATTAAAAAACAATCATAGCCAAAATGTGGAATTTCGCAGGAGAGTGAAAAATTTCGCACCAAAGATTTCTACGTTTGAAAATTAGGTTCGACAGACGTTGATAGTCTTAAAATATGATCTGAGCCAATTCGAGCTCCTAAAAAGTACATTTTGATCATTGGATTTTAGAAATTGCAATAAATTTTTCTTCTTAAATTTGGGCTATGGTTGTTTTTTTAAATGGATGCTCCAATTGTTCAAATATTGAAACCAAAATTGAATATTAAAGTCGGGTTGATTTTATTGATAATAGCCTTAGCCAAAACAAAAACCAGTTTATTTTAGTTTTGTTTCTTTTCATTTGATACGTCAAATGTGCAGAAAAAGAGAGGCAAAATTCACTGCTTTTCAGGCATAATAATAATTTTTAACATGTATCTATACCTACCTATTGAATTTCATTTTTTATTGCATAACTAAGTACTAAGTGAATATTACAATTTATTATGAAATTATAATTTTAGTTTACTTGCTTGCGTTGCACGATGAGATTTATATTTTATTTTGTGACGTAATTAAATATAATATTTGTACCTATTTCACTTTTAAATATTATTGTTCATATTTTCTCTGTCTTTTTTGGAGTACTAAATTGTTCATCATCAATAATTCATCATCATAGTTGGAGGGAAGGTCGAGAACAATTATTTTTCACGTTTTCGGACTTGCTGAACACGATGGAACCTACGCCCCGAACCAAGGTTTCCTTATACCTACATGTTATGCGTAATCGATGTAATTGCCTAATTCATAAAAAAAAAATTTGAAAAAAGTTAAGCCAACGTGCAACGCTTCAACTAAAACAACCATTTTTTCATGTTTTAAATTCGTCAAATTATCCGAAAACTATACTTTCTTTTCCATTACCTAATTTGTTATCCATTTTTTCTAAAAGTGTAAGTACCTGGGGAACGAAAAATTGAAAAATCTGGGAAAAGTATTCGAGTGTGCCAAGGCACACCCGGCATAACCTGCAATCACGTCTATGGTTTTTATGTATCAATGGTATCACAATATACAGTACAGATCTTACTTTAACTATTATCCGGCATATTGTACCATTCATAACTGAGCTCTACAAACAGGCGATATCGCCAGATCAACAACAAATTTTCTGTAGATTTCGCTAAAAAGTTCTCCCGTGAATTTCCATCAAAAATTGTTCTCAAACATGTGACTCAACTTTTGTTTTTTGTTCTCCTGCAAAGTGGAAAATTAATTTTCGTAACTTATTGTTTCTTTTTTTCATATCGCATCACACTTATGCCTCAACTTTCAAAATTTCCTGAACAAAAAAAAAATCATTTTTTATGAATTATGATAAATCACACTTCATGCAGTAATAAATTCGCAGCTGACAACAAATAGCATAATAATTTTCAAGACGTCAAAAATTCAGCTCTACATATATCAACCATATTTTGGTCCTGTTTTTCATCGTCTTACTGTATTTGTGTGTTTCAATTGATGGAGACGTGATTTGCCAGTACTGCACAAACTGCACAGAATACTATAATTAAGACATCCCCAGTAGCGCTAGCGCTTCACACAGACATCCAAAATATATCGAATAGTTCATCTTTAAATTAATTCATAGTTGGATACAGCCCCTGGCAGTTGACGTCATAGCTCATAAAGAAAAAAACGTACTTATTGACTACAAAAATGAACCAGCTCACGGTGTACTTCTTATTATTTTCAACTCATATTTACCTAGCACTAGCAGTCAAATCAGTTCAAGAAGTTCTAAACATTCAAGAGACTCCAGACGTTCAAGAGACTCCAGACGTTCAAGAGACTCCAGACGTTCAAGAGACTCCAGACGTTCAAGAGACTCCCGTTGTCCAAGAAACTCCAGACGTTCAAGAGACTCAAGACGTTCAAGGGGTTCAAGATGTTCAAGAGAATCAAGACATTAAAGAGATTCAAGACGTCCAAGAGGCTCAAGAGGCACTAGAAGAGGTTCAAGAGGATCAAGAGGTTCAAGGTAACTTTCACCTGCAGATATTGCACAACAACGACGTACACTGCAGATTCGCCGAGACCGATGAAAACACAGCACCGTGTCCGAAGGAGTACGTTGGAAACAACAAATGCTATGGAGGATTTGCCCGCATGAAATGGGCCGCAGACAACGAACGCAAGAAAGCCACCGAAGCAGGTATACCTAGTATCTTTCTTAACGCCGGTGATAACTTCCAAGAGACTCCCTATTATACCACTTTCAAATGGGATATTGTTCGCGATATGATCGATAGGCTCGATTTGGATGTAATGGTAATTTCCTTTTTCTTTTTACTTCACATATTATAGTATCAATTTTGAATCTTTGAGACGATTAGAAAAATTATTTCGTAAAATTGGCGAGGAGAGGGAGGTTCAATTGAAAATTTTCTGATATAGGTACGATTGATATTTTGAAAATGTAACTAGGGCAATTTTCAAGTATAAAATTCCAGTTTGCAGTAAAAGTACAAAAATTTTCAAAAAAATAATTGAAAATTTAGTACCTAATAACCGTGATCAAAAAATTGACGGCTCATTTTTACCAGCGATGTGTTTTTTGAAGCATCAATTAAAATAATTATTTGACTTGGCCATCATTTATCAGCTGTATCCATCAATTATTAACAATGTCAACTACGTCAAGAAAAGCTGAAATTCTAGTCGAAAAAAATTTGTTCATTTTGCCTTGAGTTGGCTCAATTTCAGATATTGTAGTATTTTTTTAGTGAGGTAGTAGGTACTAGGTACTATGGGTAGTATACGACTGTCTAGATTTTTCGCTGTAGCAGGATGCCGCGTTTTTTTTTTCACTCTCCTTTCAAGACAAAATTTTTTTTCCTTAGTCCAATATTTTCGTCGCTTTTACTAGTATAAAATTTTTTCAACATTTTTCCAACTTTCAAATTTTTTTCTAAAATTTATTCTGACTCCAAAATTTTTGTAATTTTTTTTCCAAAGTATTCTGACTGAAATTTTTTACAAAATTTGTTACGACTCAGTTTTTTAAAAAATTTAACCCCAATTTTTTCTTGCGATACGTTTGTATTTTTTCATCTCAATTTTTTTCGAACAATTTTTCAATATTTCGACCCAATTTTTCTAAAAAAATTTTTCAACTTGATCAAATTTTTCTCTCAAAATTTTATTTTTTTTATTTTTTTCGTGTGTTTGATAATTTTTCTTGCTCAACACGGCAAATTCAAATGAAATTGAGAAATACATATAATGATTGCTGCTGGTGTACGAGTATTCGATGCAGTCAACAGTCAACATAGTTTCAATTAGGAAAATGTCTCACATGGATGTTAGACAGTTCTAATCTTTCTGTCTAAAATTCACATTCAAGATGCTGCTTATTGTACACAAGCCGCTTTTATGAAAAAAATTGTACCGAAAAATGAGGCGAACAAATTTTATTTTCGATTCGTGTAATCAAAATCATGAAATTTTGATGTTTCGATTAATTTTCTTATAAATAACTTGGAAACATTTGCATCAACAATGACTAAGGACTGATGTCTTTGATTACACGTTGCATCGTCAATTCAGAATTAAATCGGTTGTTTACTTTAATACGTATAGGTAGAGGTACGTATTACCTAAAGACAAAATACGGTGATCGTGAAACGTTTCGGTTATTTTCGAAACGCGAATGTGAAACAGCTGAGGTCTGAAGTGTTCTATTTAAATTCAAGTTTCAGAACAATATCTGCCCCGATTCCTGTTCATAAATTAATGAAATACATAGGTATGAAGGATTTATTGTCAGACTACGGGAATTATCATATGTAGTTGCGTCAGACACTTCGTACAGGTTTAAATTTAAAAACAGGTGTACTTACTTGAATGGTGATGTATACAAGAACGAGTGTGATATGCTGCACTTCATCAGTCCATCAAAATGACGTCAATTTTATTCCTAAAATACGTTATTCAAAAAAAAAAAAAGTAACTTCTCATCGTTTCTCAGCCAAAAATTTGCAAATAACCGAAAATTGCAAAGAATGGCACAGCGGTTCTGGCAAATAAAAAATCAATTTGACTCTTTCAGTTTTTTTTAAAACGGTTTTATACCTAGCTCGATAATATTTTCAAGCGAAAAAATAATCAATTCAATGTAGATACCGATAAATTCCGTATTTTGGAATTTTAAGATTCGCTGTTGGCTGCACTGGTGTATAAAATTTTCATTTTTTTTTCTAAATTCACTCTCTGTGGGTGAAAATTTTTTTTTGTTCAATTACTCGATCAAAAAAATAATTTCCACTTAGTGAAAATTGTGAAAATTTCATATTATTGAAATATTGCGATCTGCAACTTTTCAACCCCCTGGTAGCAGTCTGAATATTGATCGGAAAAGGATGGCGATGGTTTAGGATGATGTAGAAAATCAAATCGCATCTATTTAAGTGCTGTGACGGCTTCTCACATAATTCTGATTTTCTAAAAAACACAAAAAACGCCGTTTTTTCAAAAGGAGGTGTATTTTGAGTACCCCTGCTCTCCTCCCCTTGCACCTGGGAGGCTCAACATTTTTTTGGAAGGTCTACCACTCAAAGTAAACAACTATACCAAATTTGGTCAAAATCCAAGATAATTTTTTTTTTTTTTCACTCCGCCCTAATGTATGTACAATTGAATTTAGGATGAATGATGAAGTATATTTATTTACGGCAAACCAATTATGCAACTTTATTAACTGAAATGAAAGAGATCGTCCAACACATACCAACGTAGGAGATGGTAGGATATTTCGCTGAAAAAATGAAATGAAAATGTTAAAATTAAGTTATTTATAGTATTGAAAATTGAATTTAATTTTTCAAATTATAAAACCACACGTCTGCGTAGGTACTAGGTAGATACCTAAATTACAAAATGCGATTGTAAAATATTTCTCGCGGTTCAGTCATGAACGTTGCCGAGCGATTTAATTCGTATTGACAAAATTGTTATGTCTTATGCCAGCTTAGTCAGTTGAAAAAAATGAGTAAATTTTAGGATTTGACCATCTCTTTTTTTGGTAGAAAAATCAAGTATTTTTAAATTTCCATAGGTGAATATTCGAAAATTTTTGAGATTTAAAAAATTGAAGAATTGAATTTTTTGGTAGCTTAAAACCTCATATTCCCCGCCCTCCGTGCTTCACTAGTCATTTAAATACATGCTCGATTTTTCCGCCAAGAAATAAAATAAAGGTTGGAAAACAAGTTGTAGAATTTCAATTTTTTTAGTAAGTATTCCAGGAAAACGAGGAGACTCTAAGTAACTTTTTTTTGACATGAGAAAATATTTACCTATATTTCAGGTTTTCAAAATATTTTTTAAAATAAAATTTTGTCTCGAGTTCGCCACGCTGAAGAAGTTTTGTTCACAAAATTCATTTTTTTATGTCAGTAATTTGCTCCCTCTTCTCTCCAAAAAGCAGATGGATCGTTTGCGCGATGGAAACCATAATCAAGACAAAATTGACAACTGGCGTCTCTTTTAAAAAATTGAAAGGGCGTCACTAAGAAAAAGGATGAGTGATTTTAGCCGCTTGCGATTTTTTTCAGATTCTTTACTTGCTACCCAACGCAGCTGCAAAAGCATTCGTGATTAGATCTTCCATGAACTCAACTTGTCTATAGCTACGATCTATTCAGTTTTTTGTGAATTTGAAAATTTTACTTACCCCAATCATCGTTTGACATTTTGAGATGAATCAATCCAAAGTCCAAACTCGCACCAAAAATTGATTGTGTGATTTGTGTTTCTTTTACAATGAAAATAAATGTAAAATTTTAATCCAAAATTCCATCAGAAATTTTCAAGTAATAAAGGAAAATCTTGCTAAACAAGATCAGATTTTTTTAAAAAAGAGAAAAGAAAGAAAAAAGCTCATTAAAAAAATCAGCGAATGAAATGGAGTTGCACTTGTCTCTTTTTAGATGCAATATTGGAAAACGACCATGAATCAAATTTACTTACAAATCTCTGCTAAGAAAATTTGATTTACATGGTTACCTATTATAATCGAAAATTTGCAATAATTTCAGAATTTCACATGTCACATTTCAGGCATTGGGTAATCACGAATTTGACGACGGAATTGAAGACCTTGTCAAGTACTTGACAAGTATAAAGACACCTGTTGTTTGCGCTAATATGGATTTGAGCAAAGAAAAACGATTAAAAGACGTGGACAAACTCACTCCGACGATAATGTTAACCAGATTTATAAAAAATGGAAGAATACGAATCGGAATTGTCGGGTACCTGACACCCACAACGAAAGTAAGATATTGTTTATTCAAGTCCCGTATTATCAATTCAAGAAAGATCATTTACATACTTTTTCAATTGTCAATGACGTTACTGAATTCAAAATTATACTCAGTCATTTCGAAATGATCGAAATATGGTACAGTTTTGCATTAAAAAAACCTAGCTAAAGAATTGTAAATATAAGCTATTTAAATATTATTTTCTACAAATGTTCACCAAAAAATCGTGTGAATCTTTAATGATTTCGGTAGGTATACTCATTCCCCTCATCTTCGCTGATTTTGGCCGGAAAATTGTAGATTTTCGAGGTTTTAATAATTTTCTCGGGAAAAATTTCCCGCTGATGAGGTTCATATGATTTTTTTTGCGTAAGCAAAACTTGAACTAGGTACTCATATCATTTTAACTAATTATAGAGTAGGAAAACGGAAGAAATAAAATTTCTCGACGAAATAGATGCTATACGAGAACATGCTAAAGAATTAAAATCCAAGGGAGCCGATATAATCATTGCATTAGGACATTCGGGTTTCGATTATGACGTTAAAATTGCCACAGAAGTGGAAGAGGTCAATGTAGTTGTCGGTGGTGATTCTCATACCTTACTGTACACGCCAAAAGGTACGTTCAAGGGGCATACCAGTAGTTTGTAGTATCAATGAAATAGGTAACCAACTGATATAAGTACTGCCTACTTTCTTCTTTTTTTTTTACAGATAAACCACCCAGTGTAGAACATGTAATAGACGAATATCCGAAAATCGTTAAAGTTAAAAAAAATGGCAAAGAGGTAAAGGTACCAGTCGTTCAAGCGTATGGATTTAGTAAATATTTGGGTGTACTGGATATCGAAGTCGACAAAGAAGGCAATGTCGTCGAAGCCACTGGAAATGCTCTGTTACTCGATTCAAAAGTTAAAAAAGGTGAGGTTCCTTATTGAAAAAAACTTCAATCTGTTTATGGATCTAAGAGTCCACAGCCTACACCAAAATTCCGTTTTATTAGAAATGCATCAAGTATATCTACTTACTTAGTTGGTTAGTTTTTCCTTTTAAACAGAGCGATTATTTGAAAAAAAAAATCCACAAATATTTAAGTTGTAGGGACAGTTTCAAAATCTTTTTGTTGGATTTGGCGGTACATATTCCGAAAATCCGCGAAAAAAATAAGTAAATTTAGAATTACCTATGTCCTGCAACATTTTGATTTTTTAACATACAGAGAAAAAAAGAAAGTTACGAAAACGAGTATACTTCACCCCAAAATAAAAAATTTTATCAAAAAATGAATAAATTTTACAAAAATAATTAAATTTTATTCAAAACATAATAAAATTTATTTTTAAAAAAATATGGTACTGACGTGTCCCAATTCACAAAATAGGTGAAATTTATTCCAAAAATAATATCTTTTATCAAAAAAAAAGAATAAATTTTATCAAAGAAAAAAAAAATGAATCAAGGTCAAATTTTCAATCAGCAATCCAAATTGCATAGCGGGGTGTATGTAATTTTTAAAAGCCGAAATTTTTCATAAAATTTCCGAAATATACATATGTAAGTACTTACTTCTGGTTATTGAAAAAAAAAAATACATAGGTAAGTAATACTTTCCGGCGAAAAACTAATCAAGTCAAAGTCAATATAAATTCCGTATTTTTGAATTTTACGATTCGCCGTTGGCAGCACTGGTGTATAAAATTTTCGAATTTTTTCTTCAACATTTATTTTCAGCAGTTGAAAAAAAAAAATTCGTTCAATTACTCGATGAAGAAAAAAAATCATTCCAGCTTCGCGAAAATTTCGTATTATTGGAATATTGCAATCCGCAACTTTTCAACTCCCTGGTAGCGCTCTGAGTTTTGATCAGAGAAGGATGGCGATGGTTTAGGGAGATGTAGTAACTCAAATCGCAACATTTAAGTGCTACGGCAGCTTCTCACACAACTTTTTTAAACTAAAAAAACACAAAAAACAGCGTTTTTTTCAAAAGGAGGTGAACTTTGAGCACCCCCTTCTCCCCTCCATTTACCACTTGGGGGCTCAAAAATTTTTTGAGAGGTCTTCCACTCAAAGTAAACCACCCCACCAAATTTGGTGGAAATCCAAGACAGGTATGGTTTTTTTTTCACTTCACCCTGTGTTTTGTGTTTCAACAGACAAAAAACTTAAAAAAAGAGTAGACAAATGGACTAGAAAACTTCAACGTAAAATCGAGGGATTCAAAGACATAAAAGGTTATACTCGTACTTCCTTAGGCAAACCGGTTTTCAAGGACGGCATATTTGGATCCAACATGGCTAATTTGATCACTGATGCCTTCGTTGATGCTGTGAGTCATTTATTTGTTTGTTGCGTGTAAAATTTACGCTCACCGCGATGAATCCTGTTTTCATAATTTCTTTTGCTGATTTATTTACTTCCATAATCATTATAGGGAGTTCAACTAGCGAATAAAGAAAACGCACTCACGTGGACCAGAACACCCATATCATTTTATCCAAATGGAGGCATTCGCATTGCCCTGGATAGAAACAGAAGTCACGGTATGAATTTCGCTGAACATAAACCAATTAACCATGTGTAATAGGTATTGCTTATTCAATGAATTACATTGGCTGGCTATGTGTTTATATTTCAGGTGCTATATCCGTTGAAGATTTAATGACCATACTGCCTTTTCAAAATAGCATGTGTGAACTTGATTTTGTGAGAGGAGCTACAATTAGAGAATTTTTGGAATGGGCCGTAGAAACGTATAATGGAAAAATTAATACGTATGATTGGAAGGATTATATGCAATTTTCTGGTAATAATCATACTTATGTAGTTGAATTACTAACTTGATGTTTTTTAATGTGTTCATATTCAATACCTGAGCTTTAAAATCATATGCGGATATAAGGGGGCGCGGAGTGGCTTAGCCCCTCCCAAGAGTAAAATTAGCCCCCCCCCCAAAACAAAAAAAAATCGTGTTTGATTGTCAAACTGTTTGACAACCAAACTCAAATGTACCTATACTATGGAAAAAATGTATATTCTGGGCCTGAAATATACAATTTTTTCAAAGCTTCGCCCACGCTTCGCTCGGGCATGAATAAAATCACAATTCACAAATTATTTTTAGGCAAAGTTGAGGAAGAAGGCTCCTTTCCCCAAAAATTCCTTCCGGTACTCCAAGTATTCTTCTTCAATTTGTATTCTCCCAAAAAAAGCTTCCAACGCCACTGACTGCGAATTAATGTTCTCCCTCTCCCTTCAACTAAAATAGGTAACATCAAATATGAATTTTGAAATCATCAATACTTATGCAAAAAATCACTTTTATGGCCATTAGAAGTTCAATTTTTCAAAGCTTCGCCCTTGCTTCGCTCGGGTATAAATTAAATCGCTATTGTTCAAATTATTTGAGGCAACATCAGTGTCAAAGAAGGCTCCCTCTTACTTCTTCATAAGATTTTTCTGGTATTTCCAGTCTTTGTATCAATTTTGCTGTTTGAACCCTTCCAAAAAATCTTCTAATACCATTGACCTAGGGCTTAGCCCCCTTCATCCATTTTCCTGAATCCGCCTATGTCTAAAATGTGTAATAAGGTGAAATTTTCGGTATCTTTATTGCCTTTAATTTTCAAATTTTTTGTGCAGGGCTTAAAGTAGTATATGATTTAACGAAACTACCTAAGGAACGAGTTGTATCCGTGAATGCTTTGTGTAGAGACTGTGACATTCCGGAATTCCGTGAGCTGGAAAATAATGAACTTTACGGAATCATAACACCTTGTGTTGTGGCCGAAAAATTCATATCGCTTCAACCAAATGATATCAATAGGAAAAAGCATGGTAATTTAACTTTTTTGACTACCTATCCTATTTTACTCTCCATTCACTGATATTCACTATGTATGACTTTATGCAGAATTCACGGATTTAAAATTAGTTGCTGATTACCTACAGAGAAATCAAGTTGTTGCTCCTGTTCTAGATAACCGAATTGCGGTAATTGCATATAATTAAGGTAACATAATTTAGGTACACATTATTTTGGCAGGAATAAGTACAAAGCAAAATATCATACTTACCTATACCTAAAACCAAAATTGTTACTAATAAAATTGAAGCGTGGGTTGATTAATAAATAATCATGGCCAAAATGTGGAATTTCGCAGCAGAGTGAAATATTTTGCACAAAGATTTCTACGTTTGAAAATTAGGTTCGACAGACATTTTTAGTCTTAAAATATGATCTGAGCCAATTCGAGCTCCTAAAAAGTTCAAATTTTGAACATTGTATTTTAGAAATTGCAAAAAAATTCCTAAATTTTGGCTATGGTTGTTTTTTAAATGGATGCTCCAATTGTTCAAATATTGAAACCAAAATTGAACATTAAAGTCGGGATGATTTTATTAATTATAGACTTAGCAAAAAAAAAAAACAGTTCATATTAGTTTTGTTTCTTTTCATTTGATATTTGAATTAATGTTAATACGTCATCAAAATTGTGCAGAAAAGAAGAGGTGAAATTCATTGCTTTTTAGACATAAATTTTTTCCAAAAAAAAATGTATACCTGCCTATTAAATTTCATTTTTTATGGTATAACATAGATACTAAGTGAATATTTCTATTTATTATTAAATTCTAATTTTAGTTTACTAGCTTGCCGTGCACGATGAGATCATTATCATTTTATTTTGTGATGTGTAGATATAGGTATAATATTTGTATTTCACTTTTAGAAGATATTATTGTTAATATTTTCTCTGTCTTTTTTTGTTAGAATTTTCGATTTAAAATTAAGTAGGCACCTACCTATAAAATATGCTCCTAGTCGTCAATGTTTACTCACGCACAAAGGTATAGGTACCTACATATTTTATTGTTGTGAATTATTAGAGCAACGGATAACAATATTTTTCGAAACGTGATTCAATTACAACGTTCCAAAAATACTTCTGACGCCACAGCTTTGATTTTTCAAGTATTTTTCTTGATTTTCGAAGCCAAAATAATTACACGGAAGTTGTTCATTCCAAAATTGTATTTTCATCAGTCGTTTTCTTGAATATTAATTGCAAAGGCTCAATTTAAATTATATTTGCTGTGCCATGTCATTCGTTATTTCCCTGATCAGAAATCCGGTGTTTTATTTTTTCGTTCAATCATTGATCAATAGTAAATAGATGGCATACAGCGTAGAAAAAAATGAATAGATGATTGATCATTTTATGACTTTTTTCACAAGATATTCAGGTTAGAACCAAGGCCTTCTACCATTAGCGTTACAACACGTATCCACTCTATGCAGGTAAGTTTGCCTACCCACCGAGCAGAAAGGGTAAAAATATTTTCATGAGAACAATTTTTAATTCATTTATTTTGATTTTTCTGAACGTTATTCGATTTTTTTAAAATTGTGTAATAAGACTATTTGATAACTGATGTTGAATTTGAATTGAATTGTACTCTAAACCGAAATCGAAACTGATAATTATTCAGACAAAGTGCAATGTGATCTGATGAAAATAGCATACAAAAAATCGACGATTAACAAATAAAAATTGATACATTTCTAAATATTAAAAAGAATCGATAAACTTTCGAGATATTTACCATTTTTTTTTTTTTTTTTTTTTTAGATATGTATCCATTTTTATTTGTTCGAAAAAGTCCTGAAAAAAAGTAAAGTAACATGCTTTGCAAAAAAAATTTGAAAGATTGATTTCAATTTTTTTTGGCTCATTAAACAGTTGATTTTTTCGAATTCTATGTTTAAAAAAAAAGAAACAAATGCCCATGGATCCCTCTATGATGAATAAGTAGATTATGTATTGTGCAGTGAGCTAGGTACGTACCTATTCAAATTTCCAACAATTGAAAGTTTTAGTTGAAAAAAAAAACGACTAATCTACCAGACTTCCTGAAAAATAATATTGCTGTGGGTGATGTTGCTTTAAAATCAGATTGTTTGGGACCCGACGACCCTCTTTTTTTTTCAACTTAAAAATTTTTTGAGGAATTCTAAATTTTTTCCTCTATTTTTTTCCTCAACCTCAATTTTTTATGAGGTCTAAATTTTTTCTTCAATTTTTTTCAACTTCAAATTTTATTTGACGAATTCTAAATTATAAATTTCTTCCTCAACTTTTTCCCCCAACTTCAAATTTTTTTGACGAGGTCTAAATTCTTTTCTAAACTTCAATTTTTTTCAGGGTTGCAATTTTTCAACAAAATAATGTTTTCAACGTCACGGCAAATTTGTAAAACAAGCCCAGGTCAATTTTTCGAGTCAAAAATTTCTGTTTCAGAATTTTTCTGGAGAAGACCAAAAAGTAGTGTTGAAGATGTGTTCAAGTTCAAAAAAATGTTGAGGAGAAAAATGAAAAAATTTAATACCTTCAAATTTTTATGTCGTAAAAATTTGGTACATAAATTTGAAATTTGGAAAAATAAGGAAAAAATTGGCTAGGAAAAATTTTTGACTTGAAGAATTGACCTGGGCTCGTTTTACAAATTTTCCGTGACGTTGAAAACATTTTGATAAAAAATTGTAGCCTTGACAAGAAATTTAAAGTTTGAAAAATAATCAAAAAAAAATTAATTAGGAAAAAAAATTGAGGAACAAATTTAGACCTTGTCAAAAAAATTTGAAGTTGGAAAAAATAGTTAGAACAGAACAAGAAAAACGTGTGGACTTGAAAAAAAAACGCTCGCCAATTTACGGGAATCCGTAAAACAAGCTCACGTAATCTACGTAAAGAAAATTTGAAAAATCGGTATCTTTAATTTTTGGAAAATGGATTAAATATTGAGTAACTCAAAATTAAAAAAAAAATAATCACTAGTTTTTCTTATTCTATGAGTTTTTAAATTTTAAACTTTCATTTAAAAAAATAAAAAGTTAACCTTTCAAGTTTCAAGTTTACCTACCTACTTAAATGATGTTGCTTAAATGAATAGGTACTTCATTATCATCCAATTATTATCCACCAATTACAACACATTGGAACTGAAGCATGTATTGGCATGCCAGAAACTTTTCCGTGTTCAAAGCTGTGCCGTTTTTTTTGTTGCCATTTTACCATTTTTATTCGTTGATTTTAGTAAGATTTTAGTTTCTTTTGACGGACTGAAGGAATCAATTTATTATAATCGAGTTCATGTTTCGTAATAAATCTTCATCTAAACGCTAAAATGGTTGAAAAAGCTTTCAAAAGTGTAACGAACTATTTAGAGTTCTTCAAAGAGATCGACGATTTCTACAAAGCAGAAGAAGAAACGTTTAATGTGAGTACATTATTTCAATTCATTTTATATTTTTCCTTATCACTGAGGTAGAGATAATAAACAATGAATAAAAATGATAGATGCGCAATTCAAAAATGATTCTTATTTTTTTCATTCTAAGCTTAATACGAGAGTTAAAGCAAAACGAAAATTTGTATTATGATTACGTGAACATTCAATATTTATATTGAAATAATTTTCTGATTTAAAACAGAAAGCCTTGGATGAAATCAATGCTGCTTACGGTCATCTTTTGTACGATGAAGAAGAAACAGTACCAAGATGTACTCAATTCCTAAAGCCGGAAATTCCAAAGAATAAAAAAGAAACCAAGAATAAACGAGAGTCGTCTCGAGGTATTTTCATGTATTTTCCGTTTTTAGTTTTCGAATCAAAAATAATCGACATATGACAATTATTTTTTCAGCATCTCGAAGAAACCTAACGTCCAATGAAACAGTCGTTATCAACTCGTCGAGTGAAAAATCAAGTATAAAAGAGCCGGATACATTCAGAAGAAGTTCGAGAATTGCTTCGAAGGTTAACTTTGTAGAATTATTTCGAAACATTGTTGTTTTTCACAGGCAATAATTTATTTTGTGTGCTGTTTCAGAAAACAATGTTACCAGTTAGATGTTCGCCAGATGTACAAAATAGAGAATCTCTAAGTTTCCCATCAACCAAAGATATCAAAAGCAAAGATAATAAAAATAAGAAAAGTAAGAACTGCATTGAATTTTTAAATTTAATCTGCAATTTGAACGAGCGGTTTATTTATTCTATACGTTTCCATTTGCTTGAAAAGATTCAACTGGTATGGATTTAGATGAATCGATAATGTGTGCAGCTCATTCGACTCCAATTTCACTATCGCCAACTGAAGATAAAGATAATGCAGAAGTTTTCAAAACACCCGACGGAAATCCACCAGCTCCGGCGGTACTAGAAATAGAACAGATCGCCGGAACCGCTTCTGCTGTACAAAAACGTATCCAAGAGTTTGAAAGTCGAGCTGGTCAAGGGAATTTATTACCCAGCAAATTACCGATAAGAACGCCCACTAAAAAAAATGTAATAGTTGAAATATTTCGTTGAAAATTCAAATTTTTAATTTTTTTTTTTTAATTTTTCAGGTTCAAGATGAAAAACAGCGTGTTAAAAACGCTCCCATTCCGAAGAGTAGATTTTTAAGAAGCAACAAAGTTTTACAGGAAAAAGACACCAATGTCGAAGCTCCTCGAAGTCAGGATACTAAACCCAAGAAACTAATTGAAACGAAGAGTAATTTGAATAAATATTTTAATCAAACGAAGAAAAAAAATTTAAAAGCGTCTAAACCCATCGTTCCCGAAACATTGCAAATGGGAACACAAAAAAAGGGACAAACCGGAAATGAATCTAAAGTAGGTACCTAGCTTTGTAATGTAGTTTGTGCTTCTATACCAATGAATAGGTACCTTGAAATTGGAAGAATTTTTACACAAATGATTTTTTTTTTTTAGATTGAAAAAAATCAAATTTTACCAGAAGAGCAATACGAAATCGAACACGTTTTGGGAAACGAGTCAAGTGAAGATGAAGATAGTCCTAAGAATCCGATTCCGAAGTGGGCAAACAGTAAATACCTATCTTCTTACTTATTGGGCTGGCTTTAGGTAGATGATTTTGATTTTATGATTTTTATTGTACTTTTTTTTTCCACAGAAGAAATGCGAGAACATCCGTTAAATGTTCAAGCCTGGATTGATAAAAAGGAAGTTATATACGAATGGTTTTATAATGAGAATATCAAGAATCCAAAATTAGAAGAATTGTTCTCCGAAACCATTAGAATGCGTCCTCGTACTTCAAGTGCTATGTGGACCACGAAAACTTTTTTCAAATGAAACGCCAAAACCAAACTGATGTGATTTAAATTTAGATTCCATTTTTTATCAGTCGTCTTGAATGTTTAAAAATAAGTACCTGTAATTAAAATTTATTTATTTTGCAATGATTTTTGAACATTTTTCAAATATTTGTTACCTTTGTCTCTTTTTATGATGCTGATATTAAAATTAACGTTTAAAATTGGTAATTATTTTTATTTTTTTTTTTAATTTTCCGAAAACAAAATGGTTTGAAATTATCTTAAATTTATTAGAAATTTTTCTTTCCTTTTGATAATGTAGAACTGAAAAAAGTTGAAATTCGGAATTTGATACCTATTGCAATTTTAGGGCTCATTGTTTTAAATTTTATTTGAATTACAACTGACTGCTGATAAAATGTATCCACCTAGATATTTAAAAGATGGCATTAAAAAGTCAAAAAATTGAAAAAAATTTCAGTCAGAAGTTTTAAAAAATTAAAGTTCATAAATTCAAAAGTTGGGATTCAAAACCTGAAATTTGAAATTTAGAAGTTGAAAACTAAAAATTGCAGGAATCTGAATACCTACCAATGTAATTCCGATTTTTAAAACTTTGGAAGAAAAATGTTCCATAATTGCGAATATGTTCTCCCCCCCCCCCTTAAAATAACTAAGAATTTTGAAAGCATTATAATACGAAAATGGCCATTAAAAATCCAATTTTTCAAATTATTTGAGGTGAAAATATCAAAGAAGGCTCTCTCCTTCTTCTTCATCGAGTCCCTTGTCCCTACTTTGCAGTTTGCACTCTTCCAAAAAGTACTTACATCGATTTATCAAAATTTTTCCAACTTTTTGAAAATCTAACAAAAAATCGTGGATTTAAAGCGACTTTGAGATGTAATGCAGAAACCGTAGGCGTATTTTTCAAGTTCAGTCGAAAAATAATTATGTTTCACTTTCAATCGATCAAACAGTCCGCTAATAATGATTGCATGCTCAATCCGCGATTATAGGTTCTGAAGTTCATATCCAGCAATAGGACGTAAAAAAAATCGAACATCAAATACATACTTTTTTGATTTCTTCAGTTGTAAATTTTCGATTCTCTCCTCTTCTCTTTCTCCCAAAAGGAAAACTTGACTTTTCTGATATTTCTTTGACAGGAGCGAGAACAATAGAAAAATAAACTAAATATAGAACAATATTTATTATAATTAATAAAAAACATCATCAAAAGTAAAAATTATTTTCAAAAAAATAGGTATGATATACGAATATGAACAAAAATTCTGACTAATACATTTGCGATAAAAATAGAACATTCGATATAAAAAATGACAATAAAGTACAAAATGTACAAAAGTATTTCATTTTGCGTTACAAAATGGCAGATTTTTCTTTTGGATGATTCTTCGTAAAAAATTATTGTCATTTTTGGAAGAAAACTCACCATTAAATAATTCGATTACGTTCACTTGTAAGATGTTTAATAAGATATAAAATAGGATTTCAAAAAAAAATCGCTTAAGCGTTATACGTCGAAAATTTACAAAAAAAGAGAAAAAAATATATAATAAAAATGAGCAACGGAAGCGCTTAATATCTTTGGTAGGATAATAAAATATTTTATGCATACGATATTTTATTTTAATCAACTTAGTAATAGAAAAAAACACCGAAAAATTTGGCTGTCAAATAGTGGAGTTGTTACAATTGGTGGCCAAAACAGGACTAGTAGTTGACTCGGTGGAAATATTGTGAGAACTGCTGGTGTAATTGGCGGCTTCTTGCAGCGTCATCAGCATATTTAACTAAAAAATTTATCGTGGATGGTTAATTTTCATCAAGTTTTTATTTCAGGTCAAATTTTACGAATTTTTTTACTCACCAAAGGATCACTTTCGGATTTTACTTCGTAGCCTACGTCTTCTGGTCGTAATCTAACGAGATGAGACAAATTTAATTTAGAAAAACGTAATTAATCAAGGAACGATTAATTTTAATATGTAGATGACATCGGCGTACCTCATTAATGCTTCAATTCCACCGTGAATCGTTGTACTCTTACTCCAGGGATAATTACGAATGATAAATTGAGTAGGATCTTCCCAAGGAGCTCTTTTACCATGTAATTGTAGACAGTCTTTAACGGCATCGTGTAAATATGGTACCAGCGAATAATTCCACAGATCGGTAAACCATACTTGTGATCCGTCCACTTCCATAGGACAAGACATGAATAATTTTGGTCCTGCCGGAAGAAAAAATTGTTCGATTAGTTTCTCATCTGAGCTGATCGTTTTGGAATTATTTTGGTGAATTTTTTTTTACCAATGGTAACATCAGAAGAGGCATGTGTTTCGAGGAACTGGTTTAGGTGATATTGCACTTTGGGTATCCAGTCGATGATTCTCCACAGTTCCGAATTTCTAGCACCTTTTTTGCATTCGACTTCGATTAAACGTCTTCTTAAATATCTACTCAAGAATCCTTTAACCGGTTCTAGGTGATTGGCGCATAAAATCCACCTGAAAAATGAAATTCGCATGAGCATTTTTTTTAGTATGAGATTGGAGTTGGACCAATTCATTATACTTCGATCTGGAGTTTTTTTTTTTTTTGATTTCGGTTGCCACCCGCTTCCTCGCCCACAAAATGCAAAATTTTTATTATTTTCTATTCAGCTCGTCAGCCTTTGTAGGGGGTCCAAAAAAGGCTCAATTTTACTAATACAATTACTTGAAAAAAAAAAGAAAAAATTTTCAAGCTAAAATGTTGAGTTCATTTTCCAAAAATTTTTTAAACCTCGTTGAAAAATTTACGAAAAATGTAATAATAATCTTAGCTCACTATGGACAGTAATCAGCAATTCACCAATTATTTCTTAACTTTAGATGATGCCAGACAATTTTGATCAAGATTTAAAAAAATTACGCAAGACATATCGCCTTTTTTTTTTTTTTTTTTTTTTTGAAACGCTGAACTGAATTATGAGAGCTGATACTTCTCTTCCTTCCCCCTCCATCTCCTTCAAAATCCTCAAAATTTGGTTAAGAAACAAACAAGTTTAAAATATTAAATTATTTCTTGATTTCATAATACGACAGTTCCTCTCTATTCCTACAATATTTGCATTTTTTAAATAAATTTAAAATCGTAGGTTGTTTTTAAGGATAAAAATAGGGATGAATTTTTCTCCTGTCTTTAAAATTGAAGGAGCAAATTACTGTTAAAAAAATCTTTCAATCATAATAATTGGGCAGCACCTCAAAAATTGAACAAATTTTGCATTATAATTTTTTCTCTAACTTCAAAATTGAAAATATGTAATAATAATAAATTAATAATCAATGAAATTAATAATATTTTGAAAACTAACAGAAATCAGATTTTCTTTACCTCATATAAAGTTGAAGGGATCCGGAAGTCATTCAAAATAGAAAGAATTTGAAAAATTTATTGAATAATCCGAACCTTTGTATAAGTTTGATATTGAACAAAAAATCATAAGAATACAGTTCATTCAGTTTTCAAAAAATATTCATCTTTTTGATGTTTTTGATTTTTTTCTAGTCTCCTCCTTAGGAAATAAATTCTGATGTGACGGGGGGGGGGGGGGATGATGAGAAAGTGGCGAAGTCAAAATTTATAAAAAATTCCATTTTTGAACTCAACATTGCCGGAAACAGCAAACGAAATGTCATTTAAGCATAAGCTTTTGGTTTCTTAATCAAATTTGAGAGTTCCGGAGAAGAAAGGGGGGAGTCAGATCTTGAAATAAAGTTGATAATCAAACGCAAAGTCTTGAAATACAGGATGACTTGAAATTTCCAGAACGCAAAAATTGATTCGTAAAAAAATAATAAGACCCAACGAATAATGAATCCAAATTACGACACAGCTTAAATTCTATTCCCTTCGAAAAATATCAACTCTCTTCCCCCATTGATCACGAATCACCATTTTGACTTCTTTTAATTTTTGTACTTTTTAAAAAAAAAAAATGTAATTAAAATTTTCGAAAAATTTTAAAAATTGAAACATGGCAGATAAAGATTACACATCATTGTGTACAGATTTTGCCCAATAAAAAATTTCCAAAAAATTCTTGTTTTTGTAAAATTACCTCCCCCACTCAATACAGCGTTGCTTTCCGGAACTTCTGAGTTACTCTACTCATCAAATAACTCCAATAATTTTCAATTTTTTGTACTTAAGTCAAAATTGTGAAGCATTGACCCCCCCTCCCCCCGAGATTGGAAATGCTAAAATGGAAAATAATAATAAATAATTGTTCAAGGTAAGACGTTTACGTGGCATTTTTTACAAATTTTTTGACGAGACTCTTGAAGCCTTTCAAAATTATTTTAAATTTAAACCTTTCATTGAACAACTTCACTTGCAAAATTTCATTGATTCTGAGTCTATTTTGGATGTATTTTTAAATGCTCCAAAAATACAGGGTGTTCCACGAATCGCCTTCCGAACATATTTTTTGGATATAGAAAAAAAAACTTGAGATGAACATGTTGCCTAATTTGAGAATTGAAGGGGCAAATGCTATTTCTAAAAAAATTACATTGAAATTTTTTTTCAGCCACGGGAACTACTGGGAACGGAAAAATGAACATAATTTTTTTCACAAAATGATTTTTTGCCTATCTTAAAAAATGAAGGGGCTACAAAAATTTTTTTCAAAAATTTTTTTTCCAATGAACTAATTAGGGGAGTAGATAGTACGTTGAAAACAGAAAATTTTCTATCCTAAACACGTTTTGTCTAACACCGAAAGTGAAGGGGCCAAAGATCATTCGAAATTGGGAAAATTTTCAAATTATTTGAAGGGCATGTATTTTGCACGAGTTGTAGCTCCTTCAATTTCGATGTTAGGCAAAAAATGCACAGAACAAAATTTCTTCACTTTAAAAATAAGTATTTGAAAAAAAATTGTAGCCACTTCAATTTTTGAGTTAGGCAAAAATCCATTTCCACGATTAAAAAATTTTTTGATGTAATTTTTTTAGAAGTAGCATTTGCCTCTAAAATCTCAAATTAGGCAACATGTTCATCTCAGTTTTTTTTTAGTGGTACCCGGTTGTATCCAAAAAAATATGTTTGGCAGACAATTCATGAAACACCCTGAATTAAATCTATGAATATTACCAGCCATAATTGGGCATATTCTTTTTAAAAAACCAAGGAAGAAAAAAAAATCACCCCTTTCCCTTCCCTTCTTCCGAAACTGGTTCAGAAAAATTTCAATTGTTGCCCAAATGTGGAGTGACGAAAATGAAGTAAAAAATCTTGAACGAAGTCGAAAGACTATTTGCTCCAGTTGAAATATGATGAAATGGCCGATTTCGAACACTTTCCAAGTCGAATTTACCTGAAATTCTGGTGCAACTGTAAATCAGCCGACGAATAGGTAGATTGATTCAGCGTACCAATCACATAAGGGGTAAACTTATTGCATTTTAAATTCGACAACGCGTTTAATATTTCGTTGAACGACGCTGCTTGATGTAAATTATCAAGGATGATCACAGATGGTAACTCGACAATGGTACTTTCGGCGGATGATTCTCTATTTTCGCATTGTTCGGCAATATTAATCAAATATTGACGCAAATCTTTGCTATTTTTCTCGTCAATGCTGCAAAAATACAGAAAAATTATCACAAAACTCTCATAGGTACTTTACTAGCAAAAAAAAAAACAACACAAAATCTTACCCAAAATTCGCCACAGATGTAGCAGAGATCTCTTTACCATCGCTATATAACAAATACTCGGCTAATTTATTAGCCAAATACGTTTTTCCGGTACCCGATGGCCCACATAACATAATCTTACGATGCTCGGCTAGCAACGTAATATATCTGGAGAACAAAACAAGAAGCGTGAAAAATTAACAATTAATCGTACGTGTGAATGGAACTCGACGCGATATTTCTCGAAAATTGAACACAATTATATTTTCCGTTTCTTTTATTAGTATAATTTCCGACGACGGAAATACTCATGAACGTAAACAAAATATAAAACCCACCTTTGAATCATAGACTTTGGTATCAACATTTCGAAAGCTAAAGCATCCAGAGAACCGCTATGCAGAGCTCCTTTAAGACAAACGGTAATAGACGACGATGAACCGCCCACCAAATATCCACAAGGCAGCAACTCTGGCTCTTTGCTATCTTTGTATCGTACTATTTCTCCTACATGGTAACTCCAAATTGAATCTTGACTTAAACCTAGATTAGTGCTGGGATCGATACGATCGAGGTATTCCTAAAATTGGCATAAAAAAATGGTAATTTTTCGTTTCTGTTTTGAACGATGCACGAGTTAATGAATCCATTTACCTTGAAAGCTCTAAAAACCAAATTATCTAATGCTTCCCAATTGGTTTTCGTTGAGACTGGTATTAAAGAAATGGGACATTCGTTTCGTTCCTCTACGTATTTATTGTAACTTCCGTGTGCTCCGAAGAATACCCAAACAGCTACCTTTTTTGCATCCATATCGGAATTCTCGGTAAACATCATGTCTAATTCTAAGAAAAAAAAGTAAAATTCAGTTTTATAGGAAAATTGGAGCCAGTCGTTCTTTTGGTTTGCTGACGAGCTTACCGGTTCGGTCGTTACAGTCTGTGGTACTATATCTCCTATCCATGCTATCGTGCGTTTGGAGTGAACTCTGCGACGACGCCAGCGATTTACTAGTGACTATTCTCTGTAACCGTTCATTATCTTGTTTCAAGTTTAACATTTCGTTCTGTAAAATACGTACGACAAGTGTTTATTAAATTCAATTATCTAACGAACAAAGTATAGGTTTAAACAATGTTCTCGTCAATAAGCTCGAAACGTTGGAATTAATTTTGGATCGAAATAGAAAAAAAATACAATTTCACTGGTGTAGTTTTCTTTCGAGATGGATAAATAAAATTTTAGAGAAATTAAAAAAGATTTTTTTCATCTTAAGTACTTAATGAGTAAAATTCGAAAAAAATTTTCTTCGATTAATAAAGTTGAATGAAAGAGGTAAGGAGCTTGCCTTTCAGAAAAGAAATAATTATTTTTAAAAAAATAAAATCTATAGAATCGAACAATTTGGAAAATCTTCAATTTTGTCTCCTAAATAAAAAAAAATACAAATAAAATCGATTCTTAGGCAGGGTGTCTAACAAACTTTAAAAAACCCAAAAATAGAACCTTAGCAGGACTTTCAACAGGACTTTTTAGAAATCAGTACTAATGAATTCCCCCACCCCACCCCCCCCACCCCACCCCCCCCCCGCTAAAAATAAAAAACCTGATAAAGAAACAATTTTTTGATTTTTTTTTCAATAATTGTAAGAAATGAGAGTAAATTCATTTTGAAAACTCAAGAATAAAATCTGATAAATATTGTATCCCCACCAAAAAAAATCAAAAACTCATTTTAAAAAGACACAAATTTTTTCTGTTTCGAAACACAAAATTGTTTGAAATGGAAGAGAAGAGAAGAGAAGAGAAGAATTTTTACCATAATTTTGAAAAGAAAAAATAATATAAATTTACCAAGCCATAGCGAAGCGAGGGCGAAAATTTTGAAAAAAAGGGCACCCAGAACTAGAATCTGAAATTTCTTCATTAGGTAAAAATCGTGCTTTTTATCTTATTTTGTTCTGACTTCCAAAAAAACGGTACCTATCTAAGAAGTCGTTTTCTGATTTCAATCCAAAAAAAAAACCGAAACATTTTTGAAAACTGCAATCGAAATCAAGTATTACGAATACGAGTTCTCTGATAAATGAAAATGGATGGATCTCAAAATTGTTCAAAACAGAACTTTTCATTGAAAAAGCCTCAAAACAGGACTTCAATAGGATCAACAGGACCTCTCGGGCCAAAAGAGGACCAACAGGACTTGTTAAGACACTCTGTTAGAGAAGCAGGGAGAGATGCTTGTTTTCAACGATGGCAAAATCGTATATTTAGCCAGAAAATTTTCAAAACTGATGTTGACTTTTTAAAAAAAAAATTTGTTATAGGTAAAAAAATTTTTTGAAAACGTCAATTTTGGTTCGATATTTTAGATATTTCTCTCACCCTCCTTATAAAATAAGAAAAGTTCGGTTTTCTTGCATCATATGCCAATTAATTTTTACGAAAATATTTTTTTGGCCCAGTTTATTATATTAAAGTACCACAATTCGATAATTCTTTTAGCCTGCCCTCCACTGAAAAATTATTGGCTCGATCAAAATATCCAGAAAATCTTGAAATGAAAATTTTTCTCAACAAATCTGAATAAAATTGATCCTAATAAATTTTGTGATTCTGAAAAAGATGACTTATAAATTCATGATTTGAAATCAATTCAGCAGTCCTCTTTCAACTATACAAAGCCTATTCAATTTTCAAAAAAGCACATCCACAAAGAGCCATAAATACTCAGAATTTTCATGGAGATTTTTTTCAGAAAAAAATAAAGAAATTAAGATTTAGTAGTCTGTAAGGTACATGATGTTTATTGGATCCAAAAATGAAAATCCTATCAATTTTTTTAATCATTTTTATTAAATCAAATTCAGCCAAAAAAGAATCCCACTTTATCACTGGATGAGAAAATTTAAGAGGAGAGCAAAATGTTGGAAATTTTTACTTTTTGAGATGAAAAAATTGAAATTTTTGCCATTACGATTTTCTGATCACTAAAGTGAACTTCCGGCTATTTTCTGGTAATTCTAGTTTTCTTACCAGTAGCTTTCATAAAATGGTTTATAACTCATGAACTTAAGTTTTTGTATCCACCAAAAATAACTAAAATCCGAAATTTTTTCATTTCGTACACATCCTGCCAATAGTTGACCAAAAAAAAAAAATGAAAAAATCGATTATTTACAAATAAATTTTGTAATAATTCCATGAAAATATGCGAGGGAAAAAATTAAGGTTTCAAGGTGAATAAAAAAAATCCGCAATTCTGAGAATCTTATAAATTTTCTTATTGAGTTTGCAGGTAAAATTTTCAAAAAATTAAATTTCATGATCAAAAAATTGCATATTCGAAATCACATTATCTGAAAATTATTTGGTTTTTTTTTTTACAATTTTCAGAAAAAATAAAAATCGATCCATTTTAAATATTTTGTTTACAACTTGCAAGGATGAACCAGAATTGACAGGAGAGGGGAATTAAATTTTTTTACCGAAATCAAAAGAGGGGCGTTTTTTCCAACTCGAGATATTATTTAAAACCGTATACGAGGAAAGGGACCTTGATATCAATTTCTTTTCAAAAAAAAATTACACCTAAGGCTCTTTTTCTCGTATACGGAGTTATCTCAGTATGGAAAATTGCTCTTCAATAGTTTTTTCTCATTTTTTTTTTCTTTTCCTTTTTCTGCAATTTGAAATAGAAGCATCTCCAAAAAAAGTCACCATCTTCGAAAATTTTCAACTGAGGACCAATTTTTCCCCCTAAGAATGCAAGTTTGTAATAACTTAAATTTCCAGTTGAAAATGCCACCTTCAAAAAAATATTTTAAAAATCAGTTTGGAACAACTTGAATCAATTTCAAAATGATTGACATTTTAAGACCTTTAAGGTCTATTTTCATCTTTATTTAGGATCATCTTCTACCAGCCCCTCACTAATTCAAATTTTCGTGACTTTTTAACATCCTGCAGAAAAATTAATATTTCGAGGTCAATTTTAAGAGCATCTACCAAAAAAATCCTCAAGTCATATCCGATCGTTCGGAGCTTTGACTAACATCCGTTTACGAAAATAAACCCTGAGAAACGTACTCTCATCTTGATCACGGTATCTTTCAAAGATTCCAATTGATGAGCCGAACTCAACGCTTCTAATCTTATATCCGTTAGTACCAAATCTTTCTCGCGTAATTGTTTCTTCAATTCATGTACTAATTCGGGACTGCATTCGTTATCGTTGATGGATTTATCATTATTATTTTCGTATAACCTGAAAACATCGTATAGAATATAGGCCTACCATAAAACAAACTCCTCAAGTATTTGCTACTCACTCCGAAGACGACTGGCTATTTTTCAACGTCGATCCGTTGGATTTCAATTCATCGCACAAATTTCCATTTATAGGATGAGGCGAATTGAGCAGCGGCGACGAAGGAGCTGATAAATCGGAATGCGTTGTTCGCGAATCTTCCACATCCGACAGAGATCCATTACGATTCTTTTTCGAACGCGAGAACGCTTTGCTAAAGGAACTTCGTAACTGTCGGGACAATAAATTTCATATTGACGATAAATCGATACCGGATGGCAATAATTAATATACGAGTAGCACACTTACCCAGCCGCCTTTCTTTTTATTCTTATCCAAATCGTTGTGTTGATTACCGCTGGACATACTGCACGCCGAAGACATAGATACCAAACTGGACATCGAATCGGTGGACAATTGCCGTGATATATTGTTATCTGATACGATTAAAAAAATCATAATTCAATAAATAAAAAAATAATTATTGTGAATAAACGTAAAATGACGTAATTATACGCTCGTTTATTACTCGAATTCGAATCGATAGTCGTGTTGATCGTATGCCTTCGAGCTAACGATGGAGAACAATTATTATGGGTAGGAGTACCTTCTTTGATGGACGAATTTTCTGCTGCTCCGGTTTGCTTCCTCAATGATTCGATGGTCTGTCGTAATTCCACCAGCTCCGAATCCTGTGTAATAAACAGATCATCCGTTTAGATCGCAAATTTACCGAAGTAATCAGTATAAATTAATAAGATCGATGATATTTTTTTACTGGATCTTCCTCTCTCTCTCTCGACAATCGTGGGTAATTACAGCATAAATCATATACGTCGATTATATAATTTCCACCTCCCTACCTCTGGGCGTTCATTGAAATATTATATTGCCATTTTGATATAAATAGGTTCTCGTAGTAGATTTACGTATCGATACAGCAGGCTTTAGGACATTGCACGCTTAAATCCGTTCATTCATCTTGGTTAGATGTACACAGAATGTACGACGATGAAAAATGTACACTTATTTGAAATTAGTCTTGCCTAATTTAATCCAATTCCTTCCAGACAAACCTATTATTCAACTTAATCGATGGTATATCATTTGTTTTCTTTTTAAATCTTGAGCTGGTGAGATGATTTTTTTTTAGAAATAGGTATCCAATATCTGTTCAGTTAGGTATCGACAGAGCATGGTCAATTGATTATGATAACTAGTGGCAGGGTATTATTTTGGAATTTTCTCATATCGAAAATTAATACGTAAATCCGGATGATTTTCGTTCGATTTTTTTTTTCACTAAATATTCATAAACGATTTCGAAAAATTAAAAAATTTTCAAGAAAAAAGCTTCAGCTCAATTTCAAAATCATAATTTTAGCACGTCATGAATCAATTATATTTTTCCCTGATTCAAAGTCAATTAAATGCAGATATATTTTCTGAGAAAAATTTGAACAAATGAAATAATTGAATAGAAACGTAATAACCAACTTGGAAAAATTGGATCAGCTTTTTAAAAAAACTCATAACAATGCAATAATTTTTTTCGAAATTTCAAAACTGAATTGAAGCGAAACTTCGAGATGAGCAACAATTTTTTTTCGAAAAATTGAATTCAAATTACTGGAAAAGAGAAGAAGAAATAAAATTTGAAAGTGAATTAAAATAAAATTTCGAAAAAGTCGAAATGAAATTTCACACAAAAAATTGAAACAGAAATCTGAAAAAATTGAATTTGTAAAAATTCCTAGTTTTTACAAAAAATAGAAAAAAAATCATAAAATTTGTTTTGAAACTTGAAAAAATTTTAGAAAAAAATTAACAGATCCGGAACAAATCCAGTGTTAAAAAAAGTAGGTCAAGTAACACAATTTCGAAACAAACTGTAAAAACATTCAAGACAAAAAATTTTCAAAAAACTGAGAAAAATGAAAACAGTACAAAAATATTTTTCAAGTTGATCAAAATATTTAAGAAAATCAAACAAACACTCAAAAAAAAACCAAAAAACATTCAGTTTTGGAAAAAATTATAATTTTTGTTTGATAGAAATTGAAACAACGTTGATAAAAATTGAACTAATTTCTTGAAAACAATAAAACAAATTCTTGAAAACAATAAGACAAATTCTTGAAAAATAAACTAAAAATGAAACATTTTGTAAAAGAATATTTCAAAAAATGCAAAAATTTCAAATCGAAAATCAATGCAATTACAATGAAATTGATTTCGTAGGTATTCAAAAATTTAAATTTTGGGCAACAAGAAACTAAGTGAAGAAGTAATGTAGATAACTAAAATCTAAGGAAAAATTTCTAGAAGGCGAATAACGGGAGGGAGGGGGAGGGTAATTTCCAAAAATTCAAGTTGAAAATATCGAAAATGTTTTCGTTAGTATTCAAAGTCGACTCTTTTCATTTTCAAATGAACAGTGATGCAAGCATCGCAAACTTTTCAGACAGGAGTAAAAGAAAAATTAGCCAACAAATGTAACAAGAGAAAGCACCCGATGCTAAAAAATTCTTGAGGTACCAATTCCATTTTTTTCAAAATTTCGCCCCTGAAAAAATTGGCCGATTCCGCTTTTTATTGCAGCACATGATCGTTTAGAAAAAATATCTTTTGCTTATCCAATCTCGAAAGAAAAAGAGACAGAAATGCTGAGTGTTATTTGTTTCTCGCTAAAAGGTTTCCATATCGATAAGAAAATGAATTTTTATCACGATTTAGATTAGGATTCTGCGTAATACAAAACACAGAAATTGACAACTCGATTTTATCAACTTATAGCTTTTTTCGGATCCGTGCACTGTGAGTGAATTTCAAAATTTTATGCCGAAATTTTTATGCCAAAAAATATACATCTAGACTCGAAGTTGGAATTTCCAAAAAATGTACTTTAATAAATTTTTTCTCAATTGATTTCTTCTCTTCCCCGTCCCCCTCCCAAAAAAACTACATAGTTTGCCTCATATTTATGAATTTGAGGCTAGCCTTTCTTTGCAATCTTTTTGCCTTATCCAAGTAAATGGAAAATTGATGAGATATTCCGAAATGTGACCAATGATTTCAGATTCTCCATCATTTCCGCAACATTTCCATCACAGTTCATTCAAAAGTACAATTGAAAAAATCAATTTTAAATGAAAACTGTAGAAGGAAAGAGGGTAAATTATTTACGAATGGTGGGTAGGAGGGGGGGGGGGGTGAAAAATTCATAGGTATTTAAAATGGACAAGAACAAACATTTCAATATCAATTTTTTGTACATCTCAATCAACAAAAAATGATGAATGAAAAATAATTTAAGAGATGTAACAATCTCATCCAAGAGTGAAGCGAGAGTGAATTTTTTTGAAAATCTTGTTTTTTGGATTTAAAAAAAATTGCAGGGAAAATTCCAAAATTTCTTTGATTTTTCTAGATCAATAAATTTCTTTGACAGTTTTCAAGTTTTTTGGTTTTTAAGAAGTGCGGTCATCTCAAATTATTTTACGATTTTTTTCAAAATGAATCAATCTGAAGTAGAAGTTTATTTTTAGGAAAAATTTTGAAAATAATCATCCATGAGTGGAGCGAGAGTGAAATTTTTTGAAAACCTTGTTTTTAAAAAATTCCAGGGAAAATTTCAAAATTACTTTGATATGATTTTTCCAGACCATCAAAATTCGTTGACAGGGTTTTCAAGTTTTTTAGTTTTTAGGAAGTGGTCACTCCAAATAATTTTATGATTTTTTCAAAATTTTTTAAAAACCTTGTTTTTTGGTTTTGAAAAAAATCCAGGGAAAATTCCAAAATATCTTTGATTTTTCCAGACCATCAAAATTCTTCGACTTTTTTCAAGGTTTTCAAGTTTTTTAGGAAGTGGTCACCTCAAATAATTCTATGATTTTTTTCAAAATGGATAAATCTGAAATAGAATTTTATTTTTAGGAAAAATTTTGAAAATAATCATCCATGAGGGGAGCGAGAGTGAAATTTTTTGAAAATCTTGTGTTTTGGATTTTAAAAAAATTCCAGGGAAAATTCCAAAATTTCTTTGATTTTTCCAGATCATCACAATTCTTTGACGGGATTTTCAAGGTTTTTAGTTTTTAGGAAGTGCATGGTCACCCCCAATAATTTTATGATTTTTTTCAAAATGAATAAATCTGAAATAGAATTTAATTTTTAGGAAAAAATTTGAAAATAATCATCCATGAGTGGTGCGAGAGTGAAATTTTTAGAAAACCTTGTTTTTTAAAAATTCCAGGGAAAATTCCAAATTTTTTTCGATTTTTCCAGACCATCAAAATTCTTCGACTTTTTAAGGTTTTCAAGTTTTTTAGGAAGTGTTCACCTCAAATAATTCTATGATTTTTTTCAAAATGAATAAATCTGAAATGGAATTTCATTTTTACAAAAAATTTTGAAAAATGAAACTGAAAATTTTTATTCTACATATATTCTTTACCTATCATTTTATCAATTTCCCATACTTTTTTTTCGTCAACCGCAAATTTCCCCTCCTCGCCCCCTTTTCATCCATTTTCATCCCCTCATTTCATAATTTTCAAACGATGCGACCCAGAATATTGAACTACAAACTCGAACCAATTCATCCATTAAATTAACCTAAAAATATCACAATGGCCAAAATTTCACATCCTTTTTCCTCTCCACAGGTAAGACAGGTACATCAGTAGACTTTTACCAATAACAATACCCGGGTCCTTCTTTCATCAAACCATTATACCTGCTGCATCGAATAGTAAATAATTCTTTTGAAAAAATTCAAAAGTCGTATATTTGGCAACATCGTCTACACTCGCAACACTGTTTATTCTTTTCATCGGTCTTATATTCTCATTCAACACAATGTATCTATGTAGTTGTAAAAATCTACACATTTGTAATCCATTTCCTAAACTACAAATATTAATACTTATCATTATATTATCACCCAATATTCATTCATAACAAACATCTCTTCCAATTAATTTGGTAAACTCCATAAAAATTAATTTTCCGTAACATATTTCATCACCCAGGCCTGATTTTCATTTCATTCATTAACGATTTTATCCTCCTTTTTTTTTTCATCAAAGATATAAAATTCATATTCCAAATAAAACTTTCGTTATCACTTCTAATTTCTTACCTTTTTCTCAGCAGTAGCGGTCAATTGTTGCAATCTCTGGGTCATATTGGATAAAGATTTTTCAAAAGCGGAAACAACATGGGCCTGAAACAGAAAAACCCATACCGGTTATTTAAATTACCAACAATTTAGCAAAGTGCAACTACACATAACAAGAAGGTACTTCTAATGTACAAATCATGTCTCGAGAAGGTATAAAACCATCATCGAAATCATACCCAGCAATACAAATGGTAGTTAGCGGTACAGCGGTTTTAAAAATTACCCGAACCGGGTTAAAACGTTTTGGATTTCACCTTGTGGTGATTTATTGTACGATAATAGAACAGAACAGAGGAGTTTTTAACAACAGAATCGAAAATTCAAACAAACGAGGTAACTCGTTTCGAAAAAATATCCATTCTGGCAAAGTAATCTGTTTCAACACTTGGTTGGGTGCAATTAATATCGCGAATTACACGTAGGATTAAAATGTAAATAAATTTTTAACATCATGGTCCAATTATGAACGAATTAGGTATTTAAAGCTATCTTTGAATAAGATCAACAATGGAAAATACCTTCTAGTTTTTTTTTTTATGAAAAATGGAATTTTTATGGATAATAAATTACCTACCATTTAAAAATAGCCTCGGTGTAATTGAATGAGGTGAAAATCAACTCGAGGTAGACCTATCTACATACTGCTTGAAAATCATCGCCCATCTATTCGTTTCATAGGTATCAAGATTCGTACACGAGTAAATTATGTACCAACAACAATTCTAAATATATTAACCCTTTGGTGCCCGGCGAAAAACTAACGGATGAAATTGAAAAATTTTCACGTTGCTGAAATACACCAAAGACCAATAGCTAAAAGCTAAAAAAATATTTGCTTCGGGTGAATTCATTTATTTGGAAATGAATAGCTTTTAAAAATCTTTGAAATTTGGCTATATTCGTTTCCAAATTTACAGAAGCTCCAACTGACCTGAAAATTGCGCCAAAATGTAAAGGACTGAAAATTTGGTAAGGTAACGTGAAAATAATATGTATTAGTTCAAAGGTCAAATCACCAGAAAAAATAAATAAAAATGAATCCAAAATTTTTTCAAAAAAAGTGAAACCTTTTCCGCCGGAAATATCAAAATTTGATCATGCTGAAAGCAAAATTTTCCGATAGAAAAATATTTTGTGGTAAATCCGAGACATTTACAGAAGGAAATTTGTGTAAGTATTGAATAATATTTGGAAATTGAGGTTCAAGGCTAAATTTGACAAAAAATTGAAAAAAATTGATAAATTTTGTTCAAAAAAAGAAAATCCAAAAAAATTGTTTTTGATATTCCAAATCATGTACTTATAATTTGGAAAAAAAAATAATTTCTTACTGAAGTTAACTCTTCATTAATTAATAAAGAGTGAAAATTTTCAACGGAAAAAAATGTTTCATTTTTTCGATAAATTTTTCTACGCATTTAAATGGGCCTTAGTACGATCTTGAAATCTGAATTCCAAAAATTATTAAATACTTATACGAATTTCCTTCTGTAAATGTCTCGGTTTTCCCACAAAGTATTTTTATATCGGAAAATTTTGCTTCCAGCAAGATCAAGTTTTGATATTTCCGGCGGAAAAGGTTCCACTTATTTTTAAAAAAATTTTCGATTTCTTTTTCTAGTAGTTCGATCTTTGAACAAATGCGTATTATTTTCATACTATTTGATTAAATTTGCAGTCCATCACATTTTGGCGCAATTTTCACTTCAGTTGGAGCTTCTATAGATTTGGAAACGAATATAGCCAAATTTCGAAGATTTTTAAAAACTATTCATTTCCAAATCAATGAATTCACCCGAAGCAAATATTTTTTTGGCTTTCTACTATAAGGCTTTGGTGCATTTCATCAGCGTGAAAATTTTTCAATTTCATCCGTCAGTTTTTCGCCGGGCACCAAAGGGTTAATGGACCTATTATAACTTTCGGTATTATAGTAACGAGTAGTCACGCTGTCAACACTGACGGTCAACGATCTCCCGCCTCTTTATAGCTTCGAATCCGATACATACTCGTGTACGTATCATTTAACAACTTCACGACACGAAGTTATAAAATACATCAAGGTATAGAGCATACAGATACCTATGCCCTATGTACTTTACTCCATGGATATATAAACATCACCGAAAATATTCCTCTTTCCACTTCCACCTTCAGACGCTAGTTTCAATGCATATTTCTACACCAGTCCACGTGCTCGTGGTCGACCATCTCGTGCAGGTCATCATGCGATCGTCTAATTAAAACCTAATCGCATAATGCACTCGTATTTTCTTCCCCAATTTTGACGTACGACCGAAGCGATAAAAGGTTTTAAAAAAAAGGAAGACCTTTCGCATGTGATGGGAAATTTATACCGTCGAAATGCCCAAAGTACACGTAGAAGGGATCAAATGACTGTTATGTGGATCGTGCACCCCAATGTGTAATCATTCTATTCTTCTGGCAGATTTCCGGCGTGTATACCTTTGCAGCAAATTAGATCACGAAAATGCTTCGTGTGTGCGGACATAAAACCACTTTTTAATTAACTTTTAAATTAAAAATAGATCTATGTTTGGTAGGTTGTTTAAGGCTTGTGTTTACGCGAAAATAAACTACTTCAAAGTGAACTGCGGTGTAAGAATCGATACTTAACGAATGATGAGGTCGAAGATCAAATAAAACCGTAGAATTTACATCGACATTAATGAAAAATACACGATTGGTTTTTTTTTACGAAAGGAAAAAAATCGCGATTTCTTTTTTGCATGGTTTTCAAGAATATTTTGAAGGGTCGAAGTTTTGGGGATGGGGAGAGGGGGTTGAACACTTACTCAGCCGAAGAGAAATACTGAAAAATTAGTCTCACGTTCAATCACATAGAATTAAATGAAAAAGGTGTCCAAAATTACTCACATAATTTTATGATTTATGAATTGGAGAAAAATCGAAATTAAAATAAGGCACATTTTAAAAATTTTCTCAAAAAAAAAGGAAAAGAAAACATGATTTGCATAAAAATTGACAACCAAAAATTCCAGGTTTTCTGATGTGCTATAATTTTGTTTTCTTCCGATTTAACAATTTTTCTGTTTTTAACCGCATGAAACGAAGTAGTGGTGGAAAATTTTTAAAAACGAGAAATGTATCCAGAATAACAAAAAAAAAAAAACACACAAATGAAAAAATGAAGAAATCACAAAAAAGCTCACGATAAAAATAATCAATTGAAGTGAAGAAAAGGAAAAAACCACATGGTAGTATTAGAAAAATTAATCAAATTTTTCCCAAATGAGAAAAGCTGATGGCCAATTCGATCAAAAAAAATAATTTTTTTGGAAAAACAGTCTCATTCAAACATAGGCGCACCCAGAAATCAATTAAGGGAGGGGCTGAGAAGCTGAGAAAAAATGGGGCGGGGGTGAAATTTCAAATTAGTCATTTTTGACTGATATTTCAGCCACAAATCATCAATTTTTTCTGATAAAGGAAGAATTTATTGAGGAATCGGTGATTTTTGATTGGAAAAATCAGTCAAAAATCATCAAATTTTAGAACAAAATGATTAAAATATCTCCCCAGCGAAGCGGGGGTGAAAATTTTTAGAAAAAATATTGTTTGAAGAGTAAAAAAAAATGTCATTTTTTCACATTTTTGCAGCAAAAATATTTTTTCCGAGCTTAAGGAGGGGGAAGGTGTCGAGTTCCTTGAGCCCACCCCTTGGATGCGTCTATGCATTCAAAAATCTGAATCCAACTCTGAAATTATGTACCTTGAAATTATAAATTTTTCGAATACTTTACACAGAGATATATTTTTTGGTATTTTTACTCAAAATTATTTCAATTATAAGTTCATTATACGTAAATAATTTTTTTTCCTTCTAAAAACTTACATTTTGATAGGTATTTGAAAATATTTTTCAAGAATTTTGGCCACCTTTGAATTTGAAATTTTCTAAAATGTTTGCTCTCATTCGCTCAGATCAAACTCATTTCTCTTACTCGTACATTTACACGGAGATTACAAATTTTTCAATCAAATTGTTATTTTTCGTGAAATTTTCAACCCTTGATTCTTTCAGAAGAAATAAATAATTTCTCAAGTTTTTTCTTTTTTCTCTCGGAAAAAATAAACAATTTCTTAAGTTTTTTCAATGACAATAAAATTAGGTACTCAGTCGAGGAAAGCCAATAAATTGAATTAAAGGAGAAATTTAGTTCGCTGGGGAAATTTGTGCCAATGTGCCATCTGCCATCCATCACCTCGTCTTTTATAAAAAGTCAGTCTGTTTCGCATTTGAATAAAATTGAGTTTCAAAAATTCTGAAAAATTGATCAGTCGGAAATTCTGAAATCCTCCCTCCCCCTCCTCCTTCCAACCAAAAATCAGATTTCATTACGCCATAGCAAACTTTGCAACACCATTTTTATAAAACTAAAATTATCTCAAAACTGGTCCAATTTCCGTTTTAAAGCTGGCAAGATGGTAAATATTACTCCCCCCCCTCCTTCATCAGAAAAAATTAAATCGCTAAGCCACTATACTAGTAATATTATAATTTTTATGAATTGATTACGGTCAGTTCTGAGAAGGAAAAAGAATTATCAAGGCAGTAGAAGAGTTGAAAATTGATTAAAAAATAAACAAAATAGGTATTTACCACAGTCAGAAATTTTCTAGGTATTCAAAATTTTAATTTCGAAAAATATCAGTGAATGAGAGAGGCTTAAAAATATAAAGAAATTCGCCAAAATCAACCAAAATCCGAACATCAAAGGTAAATTCGCTTTTCACAACTCTGGGGCAGGCCACGTTTAAAAAAATTTCTCCTGATTTTGTAAATTTTCTGATGTGTGATATATTATTGCTGTGTGAGTGGGATTCTTTCAGAAAAATTTTGGACCTCGTGGACCTTTTAGGGAGGAGCTATGAGTTTCTAATAAAGTTAATTTTCAAAATACGATATTTTTAGCATTGATTGAATCCCCTAAATCAGTGTAATTCTTAAACGCTTTAGTACTGATGAGATATGATTTCAGAGATGCTCAACCTCGAGGTAGGTTTGGATTATTTACCTCTTCTTTTTTTTTTTTAAACTGCAGTTCGCCATATTTTTAAAAAAAATAAAAAAAAAAGTATTTGAAACCCTCGAGCAAAATGGCCGTTCAAGTGAGAGTAAGTTGACTCGTTGAACTTGAATTTAAATCAGGAAAAATTTCTTGTCATGAAACTTACAATCTAAAAATTTTTAGCAAAAATAATTCGCAAGAATACCACGTCAAACTAAAATTGGAATTAACCAACATCAGAAATTGGTAAAAAATTCTTTAGTAGCATAAAAAAAATCTATTAATTTTTTTTGATTTTTGAAGAATGCAGATTATAAGAATAAAAGGATGAGGTTGGAAATTGTGTGAGGTAGGAAGACGCAGGGGGGCTGAAATTTTTACCCCGTATTGGGGCTTACTATTAATTATTTACTACCTGTAATAAATTTTTCAATATTAAAAGATTGAATGATAACAGCATATTTCGAAATTTTGACAAAATTTTAAAACTTATCATTTTCGTGTCCAAAATTTGAAAATTGCCAAAATTTTATGATCTTGAACGAAAACTAGTCGAATTTTCAAACAAAAATATGGACAGGAAATAGATTTTGAAAGTTTTCTGCGGAAACATATTTTTGATTAGTCAACCCTTTAGATGGATATGAAAGGAAAAAATATCTCAGAAATCCCCACCTTTTCCCCAAGAGCTCTGAATTCTCATCAACCCGAAAAAATTACTCCAAAACGTATTCCAATTTCATTAAACGAAGTCTCCACGCGATAAATTACTTTCGATTCCCATTCATTCCGCGACTTCCTTTCAAATAAACAAAACAGAAGAAGGTAAATGTTAATAACACGGGTAGGGCATTTCCCCTCGATTAATTATTTGGTTTTATGAGCACGGAGGTGAGCAAAGAGCAGCCACGAATTGAATCATATTTTAAAAATCATCGATGGTCGATTAACATCCTCGCTTCCTCGCGTATATTGTTAAAATTAACGCATCCGATAAAACACCAAGCTACATAAAATTGCTAATTCATAACCCAACACGAGTTTTGAATAAAATACTCATGGTGAGGTACTCGATATGAATTCGTACAAGAACCATAATAAATGTACATCCGCAGCTTGTCGAAACTGCTAAAAAAAACACACCATTGGAATATGGATCATTTTAAGGTTTCGCACGTCGCGTCGCATTAATTATTTTCGCAAATTTCGCACGTAAAATGGTGTCGGTAGTTTAGGTTAGGTAAATTGGTACATCACACGTAAGTATATGAACAGAAGCACATGTGGTTAAATATTCCTAAATCAACAGAATGATAAATATAGTCGATGCATAAACCCAATCGATTATTTGTACTATTGTACTTGTAGAAGTATCATTCTGAATACAAATCTTGCCACCAATACTTTAAAAAAAGTCACGTTTTAATCAATAAATTAATCGTGTTAGACCTACAACGAAATACGATAATTTCGTGAAGGATACTTCATGAAATTAAATAACACCTAAAAAATTTCATCTTAATATTCGATCAACACGTGAAAATATTTAAATCTTCGATGTACCAAAATCAATAATTTGATTACGATATTTCTCACTTCTCGTCGATCTTACAAGTATATTTTTTTTCAAGGCTAAATTGCAACCAGTATGGTTTCCTTACAATAAAAATGATATTCCAGCCATATCCATTCAAGAAAAACGACTAAGACTCGATAATTTCATACAGATTGAGGAAGATTTATCAAAATATCAAAATAACTCGGTAAAATTCACACCACAATCCATAGATTTCTCATCAACGATGACGAATCGATTTGCCAGAAGTAGTGATTTTTTATTTATCAATAATCTATCAAGTGTACTCGTCTTTCAGCGATTTTTCATCAACAACGGTTAAAAATCACGTTATGACATAATTTTGAAATTCGTGAAAATCAAGTACGAGTACGACAAACTAACTGAATACAACGATGAAGCAGATTTTTTACGTATTAACCAAACGAGTTTTTTTATAACAGTATTTTTCCAGAAATATGCTCAATTACTCATACCCACGAATGAACATTAAATCTGGAATACTTATTCGTTTTAAATATCTGTAGGATTATAAAGTTAGGTGTGAGTTGATTTTTTCAGCAAAATTCAGGAAATCTTTCATTGGATCAGCAATATAAAAATTTATAGAAAAAATAAAAGGAAATTCTAAACATTGATGGAATTTGATCGATTTTAAATGATGATAAAAAAAGGTGAATGAATTCAATATCGAAATCTAGAAATCTTTCAGTTCGTCTAATTTCTGAATTCTACTCTATTTGATCTCAACTAGCTATAAAATTCAACTTTTCATAGGCAGTATCGACGTCTACTGCAACATTTTGATCCCTTTCCAGCCCCTTCCTAACTAAAAAAAAAAATGAAAAAGAGCATACAGTGTTTTCCGGAAATGATTTTTCACAAATATTTCAGATTTTTACCATTTCCATTGAAATATTCAAGCAAATCCCAAGAAAAAAAAATCAGGACTGTTTCAGTATTTTCACGAGAATTTTGCAGGCCATTCATATTTTTTCAATCAATCAATTCGAATTTCTCCCAAATCTTTTGAATTGTTATCCCAATTTTACACCACATTCCTTTTTCCTTTACCTTTTAACCATCAAATATGAACTTTCGCTTCATTTACAATATAAATTAACAAGTGGTTAACATTGTTCAAAAATTTATTTTTTATCCTTTTTTGTGATAAAGAGACTTCGGGGTAAAAAACAAAATTTTGCAAGAGAGCTAAATAATCGAGAACGAAAGATACAATCGAAATTTTTTTTCATCATTTTTCTGGTGAACCTTTTTTTTTTTTAGTTTGAATCTTTATTTTAAAAGACTGATTTTTTTACAGAAAATTTGCCAGTTTAGTTTTGAGCTAATTAGCATAAATGAAACTCGTTTTAATGGTTTTGTTCGTTCTTTCTTAATGGCCAAAAATAATACTTCCATTGGATTCTTCGTGAAATTTTACATTAGAACAAATTGTAATTAAAAAATTATTTGCTAAAGAGGATTTTGAAAAAAATATACACAATTTTCATCACAAGATTTCGGGTCAGTTTTCTCAAAACTAGCGGGTTTTTAGCTGCCAAACTTTACAGACACCCCCCCCCCCCAAAAAAAAAAGAGAAGAGAAAATAACGAGTAATTTCGTATGATGAAAGTGATCGAGCAAAATGAGATTGAAAATTGTTGAAAAATTTCTCTTTTTTCAAGTAAAAATTATTAGAAATCATGAGATTTTCATGTTTGCGGATATTTGACCAAAAATCACTCTATTTTCATGTTTTTCATCTTGGTAACTGAACACCTCGGATTCAAATTTTAACCCCTGCCTTTGTCCCAAGAACAAAATTAAAAAATTAAAAAAAATTGTCTGACTGCTCTATAAATTTGAGCAAGTCTTTGATGAAATTCTGGAATTTTCATAAATCAGCGAATAAAATTTGACTGAAAATCTATGATTTTTTACAATTTTTTCAGTTAAAAATTTATGATTTTTTTCCAAGTAAATTGGACGGAAAATTTGGCGAAAAATCATCGATTTTTTGGTAAAATTTCTTGGCAACTTTTTTCGCAAATATTGGAAAATTTTCTCTCTTGTTTCGATTTCAACATAGGAAATCACACACCCAACATTAAAAAGTTCTCTAAATAAGGGACTTTTCTATGACATGAACGAACACACAAATTTCATTATAACACGACTCCAATTCAGGAAAATCTTTCAATTGAGGCACTCAATTTTTCCAGATATCATTGCTGAAAAATTGGAGAGAAGAAAATTTAAGAAAAACTTGAAAATACGTAGTATGATAATCTAATATTTCTTTTCAATTTACTATCAAGATTTCAATTTGTACTGTAAAAATAACTCAAAATAGGGTTTATAAAAGGGGATACCAATTGGGAAGTTTGCCCCCCCCCACAAAAAAACTGAAATGTTTTTGAAAACTGTAATATTTTAGTTCTTAAAAACATTTTCAATGAAAATTTTCGTTCTCACCTCGCTCGGTTTATTGAATTAGTTGTTACCAACTTTTTCCATCAAATAACATCCTTAGATATTTTCCAAAAATTTTAAAAATCTAGAATTCGACAATTTTTCGTTACAAAAACTCCCTCTTTGCAGGATAAAGAGCAGAAATTTTCTTCGGAGGTAGATTTAAATTATGGATTCAGAAATTCTTCACGTCGATTTTTTTGGAGAGATTTTCTCTGGAGAGGAAAAATTAAGTTTGTGCAATAAAAAAGGAAAAAAATGATGAGATTGTGCTGAAGAAAATATCTCAAATTACAAGGTTTTCATGCAAGGGAAGACAAAAATAAAGCCCAAATGAAATGAGATGAAAATGTTTAGAAAAATTACGTTTGAAAATAGATATCGATACTTTTTCAACACTTCACCAGCCATTTTTGGATTTTTGGAGGATTTACCCTCAAATCCCCATCTAATTTGGTTCTCGACTACCTTTCTAAGCACACTACTCAATTTTCAATTATATAATTCAATGAAAATTCTCAAATTTCTTATTTTCTTTCATCTAAGGATCAAAACATCCCTGGGCACAAAAGGGATGAAGGAGAAATTCCACCGTAACCTGAATTATCAATAAAATTTTCCTGCACCTTTCAACTCCATCACAAATTACAAGATCACCCAACACCAACCAACCTATCAAGTGTTATATTTCATACCTTTCGTAGATACGACCGATGGAAAAAACAAAACCTTGACCACACGATATCTGAATACAGCCGAACAAAATATTACAACTCGGTATTACTCGATTCAATTACATTCATAACTCAAATTTCCCCAGATAATTTACATTTTTTCGTACACAGACACACGCTCACGTCAAGCGTACAAAGCACCTAGCATTTCTTTTCAACGCTACCATAACGAGGATGAATGATCGATGGTTAAAAATTCCATCTTTGATATTATAATCGGTCCAACGATTGAAATTTTTCTAAAATAACGCTACCCTATAATTACAAAGGCTCTGCGCTTCGATAGACGGACGATAAACAGTGGTATTCCTGGGTATAATTGCTATGGTCGCTGATAACTTGATTCCAGCTGTTAGGAACCGGCTACAATATTACGTCGAGTCTTGGAATATTTGGGGAAAACGTACCACAAAAAACCTCTAGACCTGGGAGTCGGGTCGTAAAAGAAAAAAAAGAGCTAAATCTGTATCACCTCAGATTGCAAATGGAATTGTAGGATGGTGAGGGAGTAAGGTAGTGAGATAGGTTGGCGGTCACGTTTGTGAATATTTTTTACCTGCAGATCCGAACAACTATGATATTTCGATCTTCTGGTGGCGATTTCCCACCACGGTATGTCCGGTTTGGGACGAAACGCGACAGCTGGAGGTTCCTCGAGTACGGTGTCCAAAGAATATTGCTGGCTTTGCGGTAGCCTTCCGCGACACGTATAAGGTGTCCGGCGAATGGTCGCGTATCCATCGTGGACAACGACGGATGAAGATTGGTAATATTCGCGTTGTTGAAACATCATCGAAAGGCTTGATCGTATTCGTAATTATGCCTAGATTTGGTGTCACCGAGCACGTTAGAAGAACGCGACACAACCGTCATTTTACTCTCATTCACCGTCACTCAATGACTGTTCGACTGTTGTTACTTTCGCGATACGGAGACCGAGACCGCGTGCTCGCCGCGTACTACGATACGCATGTAAACCGAACCGAAGCTGAACCGCCGACATCAGTCGTCACATCACCGCGATAAACTTGTTTTCCCAGCTAAACAGATATATCAAGATATAAGGTTTTTTTATTCCTAGGTATTCTTTTTACCATCGAAGAAGTATCTCGATTCGCTAATTTTACTCGTATCATCGAGAACGCCGATCATACGTAACAAGACAGTGCATTGACTTTGGTCAGCTGAGATCTGATGGCAGAGATAACAGTAAAATGGTTAAAATCTTTGGATGGCGGATCCAGACGATTTGGCAATGTGGAAAATTTTCGAGGATGGGATGTTTTCTTTCAAATATTTAAACTTTTTTTCAAGAAAATAGAAAATATTAATCCCGCGACGAATTCAATTTTGAAAAATTTTCAAAATTGAAAAACAGTAATAAGGTCAATAGGTCATTGAAAATAATTTACTGAAGTTCTTCAATAATTGAATAAATGTCTAAAAAATCAAAATTTTCGAACCAATTGTTTTGAAATATTAATTTTGAAGGTTCAAAATTTAAAAATTGGCATCCAATATTAGAAAATATGGTGTCGAAAATTTATTTGGACAGAATGTCCCAGAAACATTCTAAGTTGAACACGCTAACCCCTCACCTCCCCCCTCCCAAAAAAACAAAGAGTGAAATTTGGACATAGTGTCCTAACAAAGCTGATTGGATAATCAGTCAAATAAATAGAGCATTTTCGGAGAGAAAACCCAAAACATTGGAGCCAACAGAGGATTTTTAGCTGAAAATTGATGAAAATAGTTCCCTAATCAACATACTTTGACTTACCTTCTTCCCCCTCCGTGGGATAATCACTTTTTGCATCTTTAAATCTTCATAAAAAATACACATCACAGATATTTTTTTCCAAATTAAATTTCCTACAAAATGAGCTATTTACCTAAAAAAAAATATCTGTTATGTTTTTTGCATTAAAATGCTAAGAAAATGATAGGAGGCCAAAAACTGATTTCGGATGACTTTAGTCCACGAGGGGGGAGGGGAGGAGTCAAATTATGTTGATTAGAGAACCATTTTTGACAATATTCAGCCAAAAACTCGCTACTGACTTCAATGTTTGAATTCGCTCTCCAAAAATAATTTTCTAACCGAACCAATTTTGGAAATCTTATCTCAAAAAAATTAATACTGTTTAAAAAATACTCAACAAATTGGGAATAATTCTTCAGAAAAATTAAACGTCCGACATAATGGCCCAGAAATACTAGAAATTGGGACTCGTGTCCAAAAAAAATCAATTGGCACATCGTGTCCCAAAAACACTCAATTTGACTAATTTGAGCATTGTGACCCTGCCGTAAAGAAGGGACCTTGTGTAAAGAAAATCGATTTCTTCATTTTTATGTGTTTGGTTCAGATTCGGTATCATTTGGACCAAAAACGTGAAAAATGAGAAATCGATTTTTTGACACTAGGTCTTTTCTTTACGGCGGGGTCATTATGCAGTCTCAAAAATTTAAAATTCAATTGCTCATTCTGTTCTAGGAAATAAAATCACTTCGGCGTTTTTCTTCATTTCAATTCTCAAAATTTCTTTGTAATTTCAACAAGTTGAAGCCGGTTGGAAAAAATTGAAAAATGCGAAAGTCGATTTTTAATAACTCCGAGATATCATTTTATTCGATGTTTTTCGATGAATAATTTCGTCAAAATCTTTCCAACTCTTTGCAAAAGCCTAAATGAAAAGTCATTACGTCAAAGGTCGAGTAAATTTGGTCTCCTGTTTCATAGATCGATTCTTTCCTGAGATAGTCGAAAACTTATCCAACACTTCATCAATTTTTACCAAAACGTTGAAAAATTTTTCAAATCATACAGTTTTCTCAAACTTGAACTATTTATCCCAAAAATCTGGAAATTTTTCCAAGACCGAATAAATTTTTTTGAAAAAATTAACATTTTTCCAAAGTTTGAACAAAGTTTTATCAAAAAAGTTATCCAATTAAAAAACTGAGTATAAATTCGAGATATTTTATTTTCAAAAATTATTTAGAGAATTTTTAAAATCACGAATAATAATTTAAAAATAGAAAGTTTTTAAAAAGGATCGAATTTAAGCTACTGTACGATTTTTGAAATCTTCACAAAGCAGATTATTTCCAAAACTTGGAGGGTTTTTAAACATTAGATAACTTTATGAAAATCGTCATTAAAAATCGAAAATTCTTTTAAAATTCGTAAGAGTTTCAAATTTGAATAAGTAGATAAGTAAAGTTTTTCCATAACTTGAAGATTTTTTCATAATTTAATATTTTTACCCCAAAACTCAAAATAATATTTTCCAAAAATTGGAGAATGGTCTCACAATTAGATATTTTCCAAAACATGGGTAAATTTTCAAAGATTGGTCTGAGTGAAATAAACTTTTGAAAAATTGAATTTTTTTAAATCATCTTTTTCAATAAAAACCTAAATCAAAAAAAATAAAACATAGAACACTTATAAGAAATTTAAAAAATGGGAATTTTTTCTAAAAAGTCATTTCAAGGTCATTAAAATTGCATTTTTTTTTTTTTTGAACCAGACATTACGACCTCATCTCTTTTATTCCAAATCATCAATTATTATGTATTTCTTCTGAAAATGAACGCTTTTGCCAAGACAAAAAGATTCACGGCTGGATCCACCAATAAAATTCCATCTAAAGATAATTTCGCCACGATTAATCACTAACTCATCTCCAGCTCACGCAAACTGTCAACTTAGCTATGGAAACGTACGTTTATACCCAGATCCCCATTTCCTAGAATAGGTAACCGAAGTAGAATGCCTCGAGCGAAAATGACACCTGTTTTATAACGTACCACGATCCATCATAATATACCTTCGAATTTGCATATGCACCCGGATACCTAGCTGCTTCTTTCAATCTCTACCCGCTAATTCTCATTGTTCGAAATATCGTAGTCGTTAACCAACGACAATACACTCAACTAATGATTTTCCTTCACAATACCATCATTTCACATCGGATTCGTTTGCAAAAAGAGAATATACGAAAAGGATCTTTTAATGTACGAGTTCGATATTCTCCACATGCTGACTCTGTACCAAGTTAACGGCGAAAATAAACGACTCTTTGAGATTTGATTTTTATTAAATTGACCTTGTCTTCGCAGCAGTACTTCAATTAGGAAACTACTCCTAATGGATTTCTTCTGATTAGGCGTAAATTACACTGGAATGACTTCTCACCAATACGCAAACAAAGCATGATGTTTTGATAAAACATTACGAAATTTTTTTCCACCCTTATCACACTCGGCACGCAATACAATGATCGTAAAATGTGTAAAATTTCACCAAATTCCTATTTTAGGTTCGTTATTTGATAAAATGGGAAGTCTAATTGAAGTGGAACTATAAATTGAATGTAACGAGTTCTGTGGCAATTTTTAAATAGAAGTGTTTCGTGTTTTTTGTCGAAGAAAAAATTGCATTCGAGAATGAAAATTAATTGAAAGACAACAATTTTCAACCGGAGTAGTTGATTAAACCCTTAAAATGATACAATCGAGTAAAAATTTCTCAGAATCGAAACTCTGAACGCGAAACCTGTATCCAAAAATTCTAAAAAAAATTTGAGGGAAGGAGGAGGGGAATTCAATGAAAAATTGAATACCTAATCCATCTTTTCAAAGGCATAGATGGTCGGAGTATTTTCTGGAAATGAGAATTAAAAAAAATTGAAATTTTTTTGGATTTTTGAAACAATCAGCTCCGGTGAAATTTTGCTGTTTTTTTGGGGGGAGGGGGAGATTTTAAAAATAAATCCATCTAAAAATAGAGTGTTTTTCAGTGATATTTCAGTTGAATTTTTCAATTTTTCCAGAAAAATTATCAATGGTCTGAAAAATTAGTATATCTACCTAATTTTTGACAGAAATACCAGTTTTAAAAAAAATCATTGATTAAATATGTGACTCTGTCGGAAAGAAGGGACCTTAAGTACACAAAATCGATGTCTATTTTTACGTGTTTGGTTTAGATTTGGTGTCATTTGGATCGAAAACGTGAAAAATGAGACATCGATTTTATTCATACTAGGTCCCTTCTTTCCGGCAGGGTCACATATACTAGTCAAATTTAGCTTCATTGATTTAAAAAGGCGAAATTTGATCCGACTGATTCCAATTTAGAGAGTGATAAGCTCATTTGAAATATAGATCGAATATTGCCTTAGCAAAACAAGGACGATTTTTTTTTTCAATAAATCGATGTTTGAAAAGCGAGAAATGTACCTTTGATGAATTTTTTTTGGCAAGCTTGAAGAGAGGTCTCAGAATGTCTACTGGATCAGAAAAATGAAAATTTCAGCCATTTTCTGGACCTCTTTTGCCATTTTTATGCAATTTTTCCTCCTTCGAATTTGCCCCAAAAATAATTTTCTTTTTATTCTTCCAATAAAAAATTCCAGAATAGAGGAAAATGTTGAAAATTTTTGCTTTTTACAAAAAATTCTCAAGATTTTTGCTTTTTACAAAAAATTCTCAAGATTTTTGCTTTTCACAAAAAATTCTCAAAATTTTCGTCTTTTTTTTTATTTCAGCTGACACCATAGGACATGAGAATCGAGCCTCCTCAACACCCCCCCCGAATTTGTCTATGCTTAAAAACACTTCTGCACTTTTTTTCACCAAGGAAACCACTACGAAGAATTTTCCACTTCTTATCATTTTCTTCGACTATTCAACCGTCGTGAAATTGATAACACCTACGATTTGACAAAATGACAAACGCAGTTCAGATTTCGAAAAACGAAAGTCTCGAACTTGAACTTGACACCGATAACGTCACGACCATTGTTACTTCCACTCTCAAATCCAGATAGAAAGGAAATTTACGAATTTCTAGTCCACATTACAACCTCCAACTTTGATATTCAACTACGTGATATAATATTTCACATTTCTTGGAGTTCGTACAATAAATAAAAGCCTACGAAAATCGAAATGACACCAGGAGGCCGTGACTGGAATATCGCAGCATAAAACTTTATCTAACTCGAACTACAAAACTCGTGATGTTTATGTCCATCAACCATCACAAACACAATTTCAATTCGACGAAACACGACGAACTATGGAGCAAGAAGAAGAGCATCTTCGAATCTCTAATTTATTAGGTAATTGAGCAGATGAATCGACGTGATATTTCGTACCATGGAATAACTCCCAAACATCAAACTACGCACTCCAACGAACAAAACACTCATTTAGTCGAATAATCGGGCGAAATTATCATCACTTGAGTATTTGTACTATGTACCTCTGAAAATATACCGAAGAAAAAAATATAGAAACAGAAAAAAATAAACGATTCGAACTACGATAAAAACCGATGCGAAAAATTTCACCAAATTTCACGAACACATGAAAAAAAACACGTAAATATTCGAAACACTTGGAAAAATTTCCGAAACACACGACACTCGCGTCGAACTCCTAGCTCTGTTAATTTACATACTGAAACTTCGCTCGCCACTTGGGTTTCGACCACGATACCGCTACCGAATAACCCATAATAAAAATACTAACTCATCCAACTTCCAAGTCGAACGTAGCAGATACAAAAGAACCTTGATAGGCTGTGTTTTGATACACTTATACATAGGAGAGCAATGCTTTTTTATACAAGAGGGATGTGCTGTTCTGCTGTATTCCGTCTCTACCGGGTATAAAAAGCCGAACCTGCCCGTGCAGCCGGCAATTATCGTGAATAACACGTGCGTTACTTTATATAAAAAGTTAATTACCAGTTAACCTCAACGACTGGCCCAAATGCACCGTAGGTACTAGGTACCCATACCCATTGCACTAAACGATTTTTATGGCATAGCGTGGTGCTTAAGTACCTTTGTTGAACGAGAAAAATAAGAAAAATCACATATCTGTGTGCCCATGAAATCTTGATCGGTGGGTAAACGTTGTTGAATTTTTTTACGTAGGTATTTAATTTAATTCCATTATTGTTTTATTGTCAGTATGAACCAGTATTGTCAAGGTGTCAGCTACCATGAAAAATATTATCATAAAAATGCTGCAAATTTGTTTTTAAAAAAAAGTAGAAGCATAATGGAGGGTTTTTGAGGAGATGAGAAAGTATACTCCAAATTTCAAGCCAATTTTTTGAGTTATGATGGTGATGGAGGAAGTTGAAGAATTAAATCAGTGTCTGGAACTGAGAGGTGGGAAATTGAACGTATTTATATTATGGTCAGAATTCAAAGGTCGATTTTCCAAGTTACCTACCCCTTTTTTGGGATGAAATTTCGAACAAAATATTCGTAGAAAAAATTCGAAGTCGCTCTCTCCGCTGGTATTTTTTCGGAAATGGAAGTGGTTCGGTAGGAACTTTAAAAATTGGAGAAAAAAACGAAAGAATTTTATATTATTAGGAGGTGTTGGCTGAGTTGAACAATGGATAGAAATTAGACTGGAAGAAATGTTTAGTGGCCATCTCATATGTAATTACGGAATTTTAAATGGAAGGAGGAGGAGGTTTAGTTGGTTAAAAAGAAACGTTTGAAAGTCTCCGAGAGCCTTTTCAGAGCACTCTCTACAGAAGATTCTAAGGGACTTTCGAACATTCGATATCCATAATTTCTAATTTTATACATCTGGCATTTCCACAAATTAAGGGAGGGACAAAAAATTCGAGAAAAATGAAAGGAGTCTAATTTCAAATTAGTAATTTTTTTGTAGATCGTTCAGTTGAAATTATTGATTTTTATGAAAAATTGGGAATTGATTAAAAAATCAGTGATTTTGACTGAAACAGGCGTGTTTTTTTTTTGAAAAAATTCAATTCGAAGAGCAAAAAATACACTTTTATAAATTTCCGAGCTGAGGGCGTCTTAAGCCCCTCCCCCACACACCGCACCTGCACACTCCCTCTCCAGAGCGGGCTTATGGATATGACGTTGGATTGTCAAAGAGTTCATTCATTTTTTCTTTTTTTTTTGGTTTTATGACCTCAATTATTCTAAAATCGGAATTCAAACAGGGTGTCCACTATATCTCAGAAATAATTTTCCCTGACTTTTCCAGGTTTTCCAGACCAATTTTTAGAAATTTTCTCGACCTTTTAAATATGTTATGATTCCTACAGGACGGAGGAGGAGGCAATTTTTTCGTGTGTCCAACAACTTTTTTTCAAAAATCAAAATCATATCCTCTTTACGAGATTACTCGATGTTCTCTTTTCTCGCCACAAAAACAACTTGAATATTCAATTTTGAAAATTTTTTGATGCCACCTCCCTAGCTCCTTCCTCCTCTTTCGCAATTCGGTACAAAAATTTGAGACCTTGATTTTATAACAGAAAAAGTTTCAAATGAAAAGCAGTCTCGAAATTCAAAATTGTAATTCTCCTCACAATCCAATCCCCCCTCCCCTCCCAAAAAAGTACCGCAAATTTAATACTTTTTTGAGGGGGCTTGGAAAAGTAAATAATAGATTGATAAGGAGTAAAATATGAAATATAAATGTGTAGAGCCCGAGCGAAGCGAGGGCAAAAATTTTTGCAAAAGAAGACCTTCAAAAGTTGAAAACTCATCACTCCACGTCCTAGTTAAGTTTCCTAAAATGTGACCGGAATATACAAATTCTCTTCTGTTTCCTTTTCTTCTTTTCAAAATTGTGATCAGGGGCATAAAGAATGCCCTACTCCGTTTTCATTACATTTTATCAAAAAAGGTACGAGTTCAAAATATCCCCAATTGTAGCGAGTAAATTTTTTTTTGAAAATTTGACAATTTAATAGACAAGTTTCTTTGGGTCTCTTTTTTAAATTTTTCCTCCTTGGGGAAGAAAAAAATTTTAATTGAAAAATCATTTTGAAAAAATTGAAAAATTATTTTTAGGAAATTATATTTTGTACAACTTTTTTTTTCAATCGATAGTTGTAAGATTAATTTTTTGAAAAAATTTTAATAAAACGAATCCAGAAACTTCAGAAATTGATTTTTTTCTGGATTTTTACAAAATTCCAGCGGAAATGCCGAAAATTTCAAAATTCCCTGACTTTTCTCGGTTTTTCAGAGAATGGACACCTTGTCAAATAATGATAGAGAAAAATAGTTTTTGGAGCGAGATTTCTTCAATGTGCTTCTTTATAGACATTTTCATATAAATCTGGATGAAAGTGAAAAGTGGTAACAAATTATAATCGCCCGAATGAAACAAAGGCAATGAACTTTAAAAGAACCTCAGCCCCCTCCCTTCAAAAAATCAAAAATCTATTACTCAAACAAGTTTTGGGAAATAGTACAACAAAATTAATTATTCATGGTTTTTGTTTCAACTGTGAGAAATTTTCGTAAAAAATTTATTTTAGAAGTTCAAGAATAAGAAATTTTACAAAATAAGCATACGTCATTTTTGATCACATCAGCTTAAGGAAAGAATGTGATTTTCAACTTTTTATTTTTTTTTTACGTTATTGTTTTAGATTGGGTGAATTTAAATTTGCTGAATAACCTTTCTCATTTTTTTGTTTTTTTTTTTTGAAAAATGCACTCAAAAGCTTGAATAAATTTTAAAGTGGAAAACAAAATCAAAGCGAAACTCTGGCAATCAATAATGATTAAATCAGACAGAGATGTCCGCAGTCTAATTTTCAGTCTCCTTCAGGTCAGAGAAGAATCGCAGTAAACAGAGATTTTCTTTAACGGGAAAACAGAATATTTCCACTTGACCATTCCCCTTCCTCCACCTCATCACAATCTCTGGAATGTGTGGGGATAAATACTCTCAAAACCTTCCATTTACATCCAAAACATCTCCTTACTTGGAAATTGTATCGTATCCTTGAATGAATTTCATTTTTGAACAACAAAAATAGCTAAAAATTAAGAATTGACAATGCTTTGTTCATTTTACAACACAAAAAGAGATGCTATTCAAATACTAATGTATTTAGTAGGAAAACTTCAGAGAATCCAACAACACATTAGAATTAAACGAGTTGATAATGAAATGAATTTAATAACACTTATCCGTACTTCGGTTCACACAAAGTAATACAATACGTATTACCGCGTACGCGAGTCATAAAACTGATACAGTTTCCCCTCTTTTTTCCCCTTTTCTCTCATTTAATTCGACGGACTACATAAATTAAGCTAATTGTAGTCGTAACGTAACGACGAAATAAGGAATAAGGTCAAATACCAGTTCATGAACCGCATACAAGACGGCTCATTTGAATTTCTTCGATATAACCATTAATTATAATGTTTTTATATTTAAAAACAAAAACAAAAAACGTCTCGTAAATCGTTGTTTCGTGTGAGGTGAGAGATTCTATTCAAACTTTTTTTTTTTTGAAACGAATAATCCTCGAGATAGGTGTTACATAATAATTTGAAGGTCCAGACGGGGGGAGGGGGAGGATAAAAAGAAAAAGAAACATTTTTATTCCAAAAATTTTCATCCAGAAATGAACACTTTGCCATTTTTTTTTTCTTTTTTTGAACATCGAGTACACTTTACATGAACTGAATTTTTTTCATCGAAGCATGCTACAAAAATAATTTTTGAAATTTCGTAGAGCATTGAAAAAAATAGATAACCCAATGCTCGAGGAAAGATGTCTGATTAAAATCTTTTTTTTCGAGAGCAATCAATGCTCCTGCAATTCCACAGATCCGCAACCAATTCAACGTAGAATAATTGATGCACAATTCCAGGTAGATATAAACCACCAATTACCATTACTAATAACTAATTCCATAATAAATTAAAATTATGAGATCACATCAACTAGCATTTGTCATTTGGGGAACACCAAACATAGAAAAACAAAATTCCCGTTTATTTTGCGGTTCAAAATACAAAACGAAATACAAAATAGGAAAAATACAAATGAACGTAGATATACGTCACAGACTAGCTGAAAATTGACATATTTTATTCGAATTTTGAACACAGCTGAATGAAACAATGTGTTGATCAAATCGCTGACGAAAAACGAAATAAAAATAAGAATACAAAATTGAACACAGAATCACGAGGGCATACGAGGAAAAATTTTGAATCCCAATTTTCAAATACTGGTAAAATTATCGACTAGGTTGACTACCTATGATCAACTGAAACCCAAGAAAACAGGTCAAGTTGGGCCAAAATTCGACTCGATCGTATCATATCAACGAACGACCAATTCACCAGCGCCAATTGGGGTATTTTTTCATCATCGTATACTTGGAACTTTACCGTTCATAATTTTCGACTTAGGATACAGGAATAAATTCGATTTGAAAGTTTTAATTTCTCTGATGTAATAATTCTTCAAATTCTCTTCACCTTCGAGTAATCGAAAATCAAATACTTGCTCATCCATTAGCGAGACACTCGGTGGAGGATCGGCTTTATTACCGAGCACTTGTATAGTAAGTCTTCTGTTTCGATCACTGCCTTTTTTCGTTATCGACGTGATCATTGATTTGATATCGGATAGGGATACTTTATGGAGCCAATCGATCTCTTTCCATCGTCTGTCGAATACGTATTCCTCCATAACAATCTCGTGTAAATTATAATCGACTTCTTGCTTCAAATTATCGTATACGATGCTTTTGGTTTTAATCAAAGCTTCGCGTTCTTTGTAAAATTCGTCGTTTTTGTAATTATTCAACGAATGGGAAAAATCCTCCAAAAATTGAGATATTCGTTCTTCGACGTAATGCGTTTCAAATTTCGAAGTACTCGAATGGACGGTTATTGTGAAGCCAATGATACCGAAATTATTCCTAAACGTGCAATAGACTTCGTATCCGAGCTGCTCTTGGGTTCTCAATACGTTGAACACTTTTTCCTCCATCAATTTCACCAATAGTTCTAGTTTAACATACTGCATCATATTGGCATTACCCCATTGGAAATAATTGACTGTGACCGAGTTGCTATCCAGTTCGTTGAAAGTTTTCATAAATACGCATTTTTGACCCACTGGAATTCTCCGGATACGTACATAAGGTAGATCTTTCTTAGCAATGGGCGACGAATTGAAAACTTTAATGCTGTTTTGACAAACGTTGACGGCGTTTTCACGAGAAATATTTCCTTGGACTAGGCATTGGACGAAAGAGTTTGTAAAAAAGCTATCGATAAAAGCTACGAATTCTTTTTCGTGAATATTCGACACGACGCTGTATTTTTCGCTCGTGTTGAAATATGGTTCTTCGATGACCGTGAAACGTAACTCTTGAACGAGATTGTTACGTTTGAGCAGAGTATTTCGGTAGGTTTTCTTCAGCTCTACTTTCAACGTGTTGAACATATTGACGTTGAATTCTTTGGAGAAATTTTTCATACAGTCGATCACAGTTGCTAGGAGCTTTGGTAATTTATGATTGAATCCTTTCAATTTCAGAAGAACGCCGCCTCTGGGGGATACCTCGATGGCATAATATAACTGAGCTAGATTGGCCGGATATGTATCTTCCATCAGTATATAGGTAATCATTCCAACGAACAGATCCAGCATTACGACTGATTTACTCGTCGTCATCGCAGCTGGCGACAAAAAATGCAAATTGATACCAGCTATTGGTAATTTGAACACAGTATCGAGTTTGTACCATACTTCCATAAACTGATTATTTTTTATTTTAGTCGGATATTTGGTCTCGTTGCCGGTAGGTAGAGATATACGAAAATCACTCGAAATGAACGGATTACTAGATGGAAGCTTATACTCCGGATACGGTTCTACATTCTGCCAGGCAGCTAGTTGTTCCGGAGTTATCGAAACAGATCCGTACTTGGTTTGAAACCAGGGCTCGGTTTGATCGATGACGACGGACTCGTTGAATTCTTTGGCTCGTACGATAATATTGACCGATTCGGGAGTAATATACTCGAGAAGTTTGGTCACCTCATCGGGACTGTATTTGAAATACAGATGAGGTCCGGTGAGAAAATCCTTCGAAGGGTAATAATGCATATCTTCGACGATATTTTCAACGAATTCGGTGGTAGTTTGTTCTTCTTGGAATTTAAAATCTAAATCGCTTAAGATTTTTACTTCATCGTACAGTCTTCGTTGCGGCAACGATGCCCGGACTAGTTTCAAGTAACTAAACGTCGCTGTGATCACATCGGTTAGATTAGCAAATCCATCTTCGGAGAGTGCGATTTCCAAACGGAATAAGGAATATAATGAATTGCAGTACACCGAATCGTTGGTTATACCGCCCCATAATCCTAACGCCCATAATTTACTCTTCAGGTAAGATAATAGGCTGCCTTTGCCTTCGTGGGCTACCAGCCAGCTAATCAGCTCATCCGGTTTGGTGTGGTAGAGTCCTTCGACCGGTGGCATTTCCCACATGAGTACAACTTTGGTAACATTTTTCACCGAAGTTACGTAATAAATACGGTGAAATTTTTCGTGTATAAATAACGGTTTGGTAATATTATATCCGGGTTTGGATACTTGATGGTCTGGTACGGTGGTGAAACATTCTAGAGCGCAATTTTCCAACGTATCGATAGGTAACTTGGCTAATATCGCGACGGTCATCAAATTAGCGGAGTAAAATTGCTGATGAAATGAACGTAATGATTCGTACAGTTCGTCTTCGGATACTTGTTCCTTGAGGGTTTTCGAATTACCCCACATGAATTTATGGACTGGGTTTTCTTCCGAAGCAAAAGTCCCGATCAATTGTTCAATTCGAGCCGAATCTGATGAAGTAGCCAGGTCGAACTCTGAATCAACGGCTTCTCGTTCGCGAACCATAGACTCTTTCTTCAGCAACGGTGAAATGAAGAATTGAGAAAACATATCCAACGCTTTGAACAAATGACGAACGTTGCAATCGAAATAGAACGTCGTACATTCGCACGATGTAACCGCATTGGTCGAGCCGCCGTGCTTCTGTATAAAAACATCGAATTGGTTTTCCTTCGGGTACTTTTTACTCCCCATGAAAACCATGTGTTCTAGAAAATGTGCCAATCCTGGAACCGCACTCGGATCACTGAAGCTACCTACGTTGATGGATAATGCGCAAGCGGCGAATTTATCGTTCTTGACATTCTCCAGTGTTCGACAACTTTCATACGCCGGATCATCGTCGTCATCTTCTTCGACGCTGGAACCACTTTGCGACGCGCCGCTGCTACTCGACGAGTCGGATACATTATAAAAGTCTTCTATGTGATATAATTCAGGTCCATCAGATACTAGTAATGCCGTAAGATTATTAGGAAGTCGAATTACTTTATAACTTTTCTTATCACTGGGTGATTTATCCGGTGATGGAAGTATGGTCGATTTTACGCCTCCGGAGAGTTTCGGACCGCTATCACGTTTCGATTTTTTCATAGTATTTTTCAGCTTTGGTTTTTTGGTCGGTTTACTTTCCTTAAATGAGAGCGATAGCAAGAAGAATAGATATAATGCCGCCGACGGATTTGGGAACCATTTTTTCATCGCAGATCGGTAAAGTAGAATCATAAAGGCCTGTGTGTGCAACTGATACAGATGTGATGAATGATACAAAATCGCACGAATAATTTACATATTAATGAGTATAAATTTAGAAAAAACGACCAATTTTGAAAAATTACGAATAAATCAAAATTCAAAAATATTTTCTGTTTGTTTTTTATCGCCGAGGGTTGAAACTGAAAGTCACAGATCAAAAGTATAAGTTACTGAACAATTTATGAAGAGCTACCTGGTGGCAAAAAAAGAAACTAAATTATTGAAACTAATCAATCACAGATAAAATGGCATCCGGCACAAAATTTTTCGTAAAAATTATAATAATTACAGATTCTTCGTTATTTCTTTTACAAAATTTTCTGCATCTGCAGGGATTAAAAGAAAAATGAATTGATAATCATTTCAGTCCACTTGGAAGTTGGAAATTTGGAATAAGTTACACTTACAACAAAAATTGATCTCTGAATAAAATTAATAAAAATTATCTACAAGCTTAAAAACTATTCCTTGTTTGATGTTCATTCACTAAAAGTTTTATTTCAGATACTTGTTCATTTATTTCAAAAGGGACGGTACGACATTAATCTACATCCAGAATTTCATTGACTAGTTTAATGCGTTCGCCAATGATTAGGGAATACGACGACAAATGCTAGTTGATAGCGTACCAGTTTAATATTTTTAAATCAAACAATATGCACTACTCACGTTTGTTGATAACTGACTAGTGAGAGTGTGGACTTTTTGCTGGGCTTCACTTAAATCTTTTTTCAATTTGCGCATTTCCTGAGCTTGCTTATCTTCTGGTGTACTATATAAAGATGAAGAAGCTGTAGAAACCAAACTCATCGCTGAGCCATGCACTACAATCAAACCAAAAATAAAAATTAGAAATATTACGGAATTCGAAAAAAATTCAATTTTTAAATTTTCATTTGCTTACTATCGTCTTCTTTTGAATTCATCTTTGTTAAGAAGTTCATATAGGGAGAATTTCTGTTGAAACTTTGGTTTGAAGAAGAAGGTGAAGCAGTATAGTGATACCTGTAAATATCGATATGCTTCATTAGAGAAAAAATGACTTTCCATAATGATACTTATTGAGAAAAATAATTACCTGGAACTATTACCCGCCGAAGTACCCTGAGATAAATGACTAGGAGTAGGACTAGGAGGTTCATCTTGAGAATTACAATTATTCATATGGTTCGGGCTACCAGACATACCGTAAGGTATACTGTACAAAGGTTCTAATTCATCTGATCTTTGTAACATCGACGGATACAATTTTTCTGACTTCGTAGATCTAGATTTAGAAATTAGAATTTAAAAAAAAAAAAAAAAAAAACATGAATAATAGTACAGCAAATAGAAAATTCGTGCAACACAGCAACCGAAAATAATAAAATGAGAATTATCATTAGATTTTTTCAAACAGAAACTAAAAAAAACAATAACAAAGCCAAAACAATGAAGTGCGAAATAAATGACAACCATTTTATAACGAAACAATACCTTGGAAAAGTCCTTTCACGAAGATAGCTGAAAAATTATTTTAATCGTTTAAGGAGTTTTTCAAATTTTACGAATACAGTAGAACCTCGATTATCCGATTTAATTGGGGCGGAGAAAACTCGGTTGTGCGAAAAAGTCGGATAATCAAAAAGTTCAGTTTTTTCAGGAAAAAATGTAAAATTAATGAGTTTACTTGAAATTTTTAAAACATTTTTGGCATGCATGAACTTTCAAATAAAATATAAAACCCCGGATTTGAAAAAAGAACAACTCCCAACAAAAAATTCAAAAAAAAATCCGTAAAAATCGAAAAGGAATTAAGTATGTACTTAGAGTAGGTATACATACACAGTATCATAGAGTAAGAATTTATTCAGTGGTGTAGTCAGATGTGTTTTTATAATACAGATTTTAACCAAGGTACTTATTTTTCAAATCTGAATCAGTAAAATTTGATGAGAAATTGCATTTCATCAGAAATCTGCGATTTTTGACTGAAATATCAGTGAATTAATCATGAATTTTTTCATGAAATTTATTTTACTCACTCAAAAAGACAGGAATTTTACGTACGTAATTTATTTTATTCAAGATTGTTCATTATTTTTTGAAAAATCTTAGTTAAAGGACAGAAAATAATGTATTTTGTGATATTTTTAAACTGAAAAATATGTTTGTCGAGCTTAAAAAGAGCTAAATTTAAAAGAAGTCGGATAATAAAGTATTATCCGACTTTTGAAAGTCGGATAACCGAGTAAAATCGGATAGAATTTTATGCTCGGATAATCGAGAAATCGGATAATCGATGGTCGGATAATCGAGGTTCTACTGTAATTATTTTATGTTGTTCAAAATTTTTTAGAAATAACCAAAAATTAAAACCTTGATTCGTACATTTTTTTTATAGAAATAATGTATACTTATATCCTGATAAGTAGGTAATTCATTCGACAAAAATACTAACCTAATGCTATTGCTGCGGGATAATCTAGAAGGGACGTTATTAGATGAGGGCGAAGTCCCAGATATAAATCGTGCGTTTGTTAAACTGGCTCTGTGATGGAGCTGAGCAGGCAACGATTCTATACTGTCAGCATCCATTAAACCGGCTACCAAAAATTACATTCATTAGTAAGTACTCCAAAAGTACATACCAAATAGGTGCTTAATTTCTCCTCATCTCACCATTAGCACTAGACCTAGTAGGTAACGAGGCAGTATACGGGGATCCATGTCTGAACCACGAATTATGCTGATTAGACATAATTTGCAAATCAGTATAATTCGAATCCGATAAAGACCCAGGCAGTGAATCACGATCAACTGATTTATGAGTATTTTGAGTCCTAGCCGGTGACTTTGGGATCGTATCTTGCCCCATCATAATCCTCTCACGAACACATTGCGATAGCTGACTGGCAGTAGTTGAACTCAACGAATAAGATTTAATATCAGTCTGCGTACCTCCAGACACCTTCACCTAAAAAGTTGAAAAAAAATTTATACACCGAGCACATATACGTTTTAAAGTCCAGTTCATTAACTACCTTCGTTCTGGGCACGGCTGAAACTTGAGCGGTACGTGATTCTTTTCCATTCGTATTTGTCGACTTTTTCACGTACCCGAAGCTCGAAGGAACACCTCTAACTTTATTTTTACTATCGACTCGCGATTTTCTTTCACCATTGTAATATTCTAAGTCCATTAGTTCTTCTCTGGAACCGGTGGCACCTGTTCGAACCAAATACGTGATTATTTGTTCGGAAAATTTCCAAAGTTTGTCGTCGAATTTAATTTTATTTACTGGATGTGGAAGATGTACGTCTTTTATCCACTTTGGTACGAAGTAAACTATTGGTATTGGAGGCAGGACCGGCGCTGGGGCTTCGTTTGTCGCGAATTCTAACGTTATCCGGACATTGTGAATTTACTATTCGACTACCGTCCGAAGTTAGTTCCGAATCTGTGTATTTTTTCCATTGCCCGCTGCTGTTATTTAACGACTGACGACTGTAAAAAAAAAAAAAATTAAAAATGAATACTTTTGTATTTCTGAAGTTATTTTTTTCTTTTCAGAAATTATTCTACACATTTTTAAAAATTTTTTAGGTGAAGTAACATTAAAATAATGGATAGGTACGTACCTAAAAGCGCTATTATCAGTTTGTTGACTGTTATCAGATTTTTTAATATGAGTTCTTGCTCCAATCACACGATATACCACCGGAGTAGGTTCGGGTGGGCTCATATGAGGTGGTGAAGTTCGAAACGAAGTATTATAGCTGCCAGCATGAGTAGGCGTGGGCTCTGGGGGACTGATGGGACCCTCATCGGGTCCCGGCCCCCTACCATTCAACTTATTACCGAACTACAACGAAAAAAAAATTAATTCAACATCAAATCCAAAAATTGATCTCAATACGAACTCGATTTTAAACCAAAATTTTTGTATTTACCTTGTGCAACGGACTACCAGTAGATAATGCAGTTAGCACATCGGTCGAGTGAACTCTATCATTTGATGTCCTACAATTGAAATTATCAATAAATCGATTTCTATAAAAAATGAAAACAATCCAAGATTCAAAATACTCACTGCTTAATATTCGTTGAACCGGATAAGGAAGACAGGTTATTCGCTTTAGATGCTTCGCTTTTCTTCAACGCTTTAAGCCTACACAAACAGTATCACAATTATACACAATTGCAAACAGTTTTATCAAAAATGGCGAATTTTACAGCGTAAATTTCCATCGAAAAAAATACAAAAATTGCATTCGCCCGATCACAAGTCATACTACGAAGCAAGAGGAACAATAGAAAGCAGTAAAAAGATTGTAACCGCACGTAGAAGCATATAGAATGAATTACGGAGGGTGCACAATCGATGGTAAAAGGTATACAAGGACGCATGCTTGACGCTTCACCCTAGTCAATTTAATAACCCTCTAACATTGTTACCACACCTGGAAATCGTCTAATGCAGCGTGTGTGGCACACTGTATGACGCATACATTAAATACCCCAATATTAATTCGCTTAAAATTCGCTACGAATTAATTAACTCCGATACGATTAAATTTCCACTCAAAAAAACATCTGCTTGAAACATTTCTAGTTACTTTCTACCACTTCGTACGTACTTCCTTATACCAGACTATCAGATTACCTAGACAGAATTTTCAATCCATATTTCCACAGTGCAGATTACGATCACGTGTGTAATTTCAAAGAACTTATTATACGAGTTAAAAGCTGACTCATTAATGTTGAGTATAATGAATCAAATTATACGAGAATTCGCACAACCGCCGCACAATAGTACTTGAAAACTTTAACGATCAACAGGTAGGTTAATTTATTAACCTTATACCATTGTAAAGCTATTGAAATGACTGGAAGCTTTACTTACTTCATTTCAAGATTATTCGAGTATCGTTCGTAAAATTGAGCACCTCCTTCGGACATATATCCACCGTCTACGTCGTTATATAATTTACCACTCATCGAGACGTTCGATTGTAATACGTCGCCATCCGAAACGTAACCTATTCGATGAAAAAAAGTTTCACAACTGAGAACATATGTACTTCGATTTAAATTTATACACGAATTTTTGAATAAATTTTCAGCCTGCTTTGTTCAGCAATCCGAATCATAACAATGGAAACAATTTTCACGCAAAAATTATTCTTCAAAAGAGTTCGTTCTGCATAATTATTTTTTCATTAAAAATGTCAACGCACATGCAATTTTAATTTTTCTTTTCGTTTTGAAAAATGCATTCGGATGTTAGAAAAATAATTGCTCCGAGAAATATTCGAATGGATGAGGCAGGCTGTTTTTTTTTCTCAATTTTCATTTCTCGACATTGCGAGCAATATTTTAATGATTCTTTGAATAATTATCTCCAATTACTTGAAAAGTGATAGATAAAAAAGTGACTCAGTAAGATATTGAGAATAATAACACGGCATAATAAATTTTCATTATCAGGATCATTAATTAAAATCATATTTATAAGAAGACTAGGTCATAGAATTTCAACTATTATGCCCATGAGAAATCTGACTGATGAAATTAGAAAATCTTGGCACCCATGACCCCTCCTTTTAAATCTTTAACTGAAATTGAACTACAATCAAAATTATTTGCATGGAGTATTCTGTGTGAGTTTTATTCCCCCCCCCCCCCCTAGAAAAAAAATACAGAATCACGAGAATCACTCGATTTTGAAAAGAGAAACATATGGGATGAAAAACTTTCAATTTTCTCTCCTTTGATTTTTTTAAAAAAAATTACAGTGTAATTAACAAAAACGATTTTTATTTGGTTTTCGTAAAATTATAATTTAGACATCTTAAAAGGGCCATTTTTTGTTTTTGTTTTCAGAAACGAAAAAATATCATTTTAAAGATACTTTTGCTGATATTTCTTCATTTTCCTCAACGACAATGATTTTATTAAAAACGAAAAAAGGAAAAATAATTCTCTCACAATTCGTTTTTCTTCTGGTCGTTTTTTTTTTTTTTTAGAAAAAATAATCAGTCTTCGTGAAAATGGTGGCAGTAATTTTTTTTTCTAACAGTGTTTCTGTTAAAACACAATTTTTTTTAATTTCAACATTTCCCTCAAAAATAACACATCTTTTGATGGAATCAAAGGAAAGTTTCTAGATTTTTCTGAAAATCATTTCATTTTTTTCAAAAACAAAAAAAAAATCAATTCTGACTTGGTCTTTTTAGTTTTTTTTTTTTTTTTTTTTTTCATTTAATTCGTACGTCCGGAATAATAGCCCTTCACAAACGACTTAAAATTGAAAATTTTCTTATTTTTTCCATAATTTATATGCATAGAAATAAACGAAGGTCCCATTCAGCTATAAATTGACAAAGAGGAGATCACCTACCAGGCGGTTATTTACAAATTCAATAAATTTTGCCTATTCATACAAACAAATAAAATGGCACTATTTTTCAAATATTTCTGATGAAACTTGAAAAATCCTTGAAAATTGATCTCCTCTGATACTTTTCAGTTTGAATGAAAATTATATATTTTTTTTCAAATTGATGGAAATAAAAAAAAAAACTTTTAATTTTTGGTCATTCGAGGGATACATTGAAAATATTATGTATGGTTGCAAGTTTTTTAAAATTAATTTTCTATGAAACACAAAATTTTGGAGAAGAAAATTGAATGTTTCATTAGGTAAAGAAGTTCTGCAAAAAATTTTAATTCGGATGAAACTCACATGTAGGAAATTCAATGTGGGTATAATTTCGATTTTATCGTATTCCCGGTAACAAATTCATTTTTATTCATTTATCTATTTATTCTAACGAGGGGGAGGGAGAGATAATTTCATTCACCATTCCGAACTAGATCTACAGAAAAATAAACACTTCTAAATTTCATATGTAAATTTCTCGTGAGCATGAAAGTCGAAAAATATAATTAAAATTTTTTCGATGCGTTCATTTCGTAGTTTACTTATAATTTCTGAACTAACATGATATTTCATTCAACAGTCTCAGACCGAATGACAAACAATGGAATTTTCTAAAATTAAATATACAAATATTTCATTTGCTTACTACACCCTTGTGAATTTTCAGTTCAGTTAGAGACCAAGTTGAATGAAATGACGTAATATTACACATTATTGAAAATTACTTCGTTTCATCCAATGAGAAAACGACGACAAGAACATTTTCACGATTAAAATTACAACTCAACGACAAATTATTAATAAAATTTAACCCAGTGAAAAATTCACGCTGAGATGTTGACGAATGAAATTCAATTCTACATTTAATTTCATCTCGATGAAAAAAATTATTAGATAACATTAGATGGGAATTTGATTCGACAACTTTATCTCATCATCAAAATATTTCACGAGAAGAGATATACCATTTATACGACAAATAAAAAATAATAATAATACAGCCGTTGCATTTATAAACTCACCTGAAGTCATTTCATAATTATCACTTTCCGATCCTTTTTTAACGTCAGATTTCGACAAATAGTGGAACTGCTGCGCATGATAATTATTCAAAATCCTTTGTTGATTATCTAGATCAACATAATACGTTACGTGAATTACCAATTCGTATGTACTTCATTAGCTCGTGTCTAGAATAAATTTGCAAATTACAAACCAATAAAGCCATTGACAGGTACAGTGATTCTGTGGGGTAAAACTACTCCGCGTTTATACCCGCGTAACAACGGTTCCATGGGTTTGATATTCACCAAAGTATCTTCTTCCTCGCCGATTGAAGATTGTTTAGAGTGATTACCAACTTCCTGCATAAAAATCACACATTTATAAAGTCTCGCATTTAGAGCTACTTTGCTACGGGTGGGAAAGTGTGCGGATACTTACAAGCTTTGGTTTAGGTTTTTCGATTTCGTCTTTTTTTATATTTATTTCTTCGACGTTATTGATGGGCTTTTCTTCGGTTTCTGGCTTTACTATCATTGGAGCAACGCTATTGGTCGGTTTTGCGGTACCTTTTACAGCTGCCGTTGGTTTAGGAATTCCACTACCGCTCAGTCTAGAAGATTCGTTCATGGTTGATTTTCTGTCTTCTTTAGTCGTATTTATTGATTCCTGAAACGATACCATACAGAAATATACTCTAAATTGCTATTTGATATTCTTCGTGGGTAAATTCATTACCTGAGTTTTTTCTTCGATTTTCAAAGGATTAGTTTTACTAGGAAGTTTCACAGCTCTATTTTCAGTCGGTTTAACCACCACTTTTTTTCTTAACATAGGTTTAACTTCGTTCACCGTAAACGAAACATGATTTTCTTTCTGGTCACTGTTGAAATAAATTAAATATTAGATTATAAAAATGTATTCATGAGCTAATGGACCGAGAAGCCCGAACTCAAAAAAAAAAGGAAAAAAATAAAAACTTGAATATGAATATAATTATAATTTGAAAAATTCATTACCTGAACGATGATCTAACTTCATTGCAGGTACTATTAGAAGAATCGCTGCTGCGTTCAGAGCGAGTAGAACTCACACCGCTCGAGCTAGACGTTCTTTTGGCACTGCTAATACTGCTATTACTTAAACCAACAACTGTAAAAAAAATTCACCACACACCAGATTACCAGACAATCACTAACTAGCTGATACTTTCTTATACAAACAGAAGCGTTGAACGCATCGTCGATTATCGCTCCGGTTATCAGTGGTTTCTCTAAGATAAACTCATGATGAATTAATAACGATTATTTCTTACTTGATTTATTCTTTTCTTTCGTATTCAGACCCTTGGCCTTATCAGTCATAGATATTTTACCATTCGAGGCAACCGGCGCATTATATGAGCTGTTCACCGTTGGAATTTTGTTTCGTATGCTGCAACCCACGTATGAGTCATTCACGATGAAATAATTAAAAAAGCCTTACTCGGATGAAAATCCATACCTCGTTAATTGTTTTTCATTTAATGACGATCTAGCATTTTGTCCAGACTTGGGTGTTGGAATAAACGAATGAGATGGGCTGGCTGAACGAGAGCTGTTGTTCGACGATGAACATTTTAACGAATTCAAACCTGGTAGAAAAAAGAGGAAAAAATTATAATTAATTCGAGTACACGTGAATTAGTGATAAACACTTACGTTCTACGGGTAGTAAATATCACATTTTTGCTAATTGATACACATTAATTATATAATTGTCGATGAATCAACAAATTATAAAATCGCGAATGCTTATCACAAAGTTCACATGATAACATTCACCTTATGAAACGCCATCGTAGACTCGTATTACTACGGTAGGAGAATGGTGGTAACTGGTAACAGTTAACACCAACATATGGAAGTGAGACGCGACGACGCGAGCAGCAGTTGAATACAATCAACGTGTCTCGTGATAAACTAAACTAACCCATACCTCGAGACCTAACAGATGTGAGTCATTGTTATCGTAGAAGAGGGTAGCTAAGCATTTTTCCATTTCGTATCCTTATTGGTCATATTCGAGATCTTTCTCAATCCCTCGTATTTCTATTTATCGGAGACCACAGTCCCCACACCGAAGTCCAAAGCAAGACAAGGGAATTCAACGATGTAGAAAGAATATAAACAGACAGAGTCAGTTGGTCTTTATGGGTCTAGTTTACCAGCTACTTGTATGAATATGCTTTAAATTATCGTATTAATTAAACTTCTCACTAGAAAACGGAACATTGGGTTCATAACGATTTGAATTTGATATGATACGTTGACCTCAAGTCATTAGCATGGGTTTTAATGATACGATATTGAGCATATTTCGTATCCTGGATAGGTAATAGGTAATAGGTAGTACTATTTATACTTATTTGATTTGTTTCTTTGTTTCTTGCCGAAAGCATGAAGAGAGGAAAGAGGGCTGAGAGGGGTCAAACGCTTTCACCTCCGACCTCCGGAATAAATTGAAGCCACCTAAACCTTCGACTCCTGGACTAGTGGGGGCCCTTTAGCCAGACTCAAAGCTTGTATGAACTTTGAAGTTACCTCCTAAGAATACTTACTTATTTTGAGAGGGAATCCTAAAAATTTTGAGCTCTCTTTTTCAAAAGCTCGAAATAAGTAACCGAGTCATGAAGAGAAAACTTTCAAAACGAAATCATTTTTTGAAAATATTCATCGATCATTCCCTTGAAATATTCATTCGAGTTTCTATACCTACCTACCTACCTACGCATCTCTATACTGTTGACTTGAAAATTGGACATACCGAATATGATTTTTTTTCTTTTAGGTAGGTAGGTACCTATTTTTGTCAAATTCAACTCACTCATTTGAACACCTCAGAAAATCAGTGAATGTGAAATCGAGTCAACAGTCAATAATTTTATTTTAGTCATCTAAAATAATTTTCAACGATCATTTTTTTTTCAATTTTATGGCAGCACAGCCAAATTCATGATTTTTGAATTTAACAGTTTCTGAACCTAGAATTTTGATTAGGAAAGTGTCAACAAAAAATTTTCAAAAAATGCAAAATTTGGTAAATTAAATTTACTTTGATGACCGAAAAATGTTTTGATGAAGTTTTTAAGCCATAGAATGAACAACTTGGGGAATTACGCAAACTGCAATTCAAAATGCATTTACAGTTATCATCGTGAGAATTTTTCAAAACTTTTCATAAATTACCTACCAACTATTTTAGGCGACTAAATAAATGTTTGAGTGATTAAGACTCTTATTTTAACAATTTGAATTAGTAAAATTGAAAAAAATCTTCAAATTCATAAGCTACAACTTTTCAATTTTCAAAAACATGGAGTGAGACGTCAAAAATTTGAAACCTGTTTAGCGCTTTTCAATCAACCAACCAATCGCTTGAAATTTCTTCAAACTGCGATCTCATACTTAAGTTTCAAACAAAACACTTATAGTACATAGTGCCCTAGTAATACCTAGACATCGAAATTGAACAATTTTGCAACCGGTGCCGTAAAGTTTCAGTTTTAGTGGCGTAGCCAGAATTGTCTGAAGGGGGGAGGGGGGTCTGAAGGTCTGAACCAGTGGCATCGGAATCCTTTTTTGGGTGGCTGCAAAATTAGTACAGAGACTTAAAAAACGAGAAATTTTTAGAAGGAGGGGAAAGGGGGGAAATGAGCCCTTTTTTTCGCACTTTATTCTTAAACCCTCTCTTGACTACGCCTCTGATAAGTTTTCAAAACTTGACCAAAGATTGAATAGTTCTTTCAAAAAACGATCATAATATCTCGTCTTTATAAATTTTAAATTTCATATTCTGAAAGTAAAAAAATTTTACAAAGAAATGGTGTTATTCTTAAATAAAAAAAAATTATATTAATTGACCCATTTTTTTTTCAAATTTCAAGAATCAAAATTTTCATTTGTTCTTGTCTTTCAAAGTCCAAAAAATTTATTTAAGAACTATCACCACTTTTATTTATTTTTTTCATATAATTTTTTTTGAGTTTTTTAGAAGACGATATGAAAAAGTTGCCCATAATTTCTCTCAATAGGGGAGGGGAAAGAGGAGAGAACAAGAGAGGGTTAAATTGGACTTGAGCCTTTTCAGGTTTAAAAAATGAAAAAATTTCAAATTTTGAATGTTTTTTGTATAATTATCACCTCTGTTTCATTTAATCTTGGTAAATGTCTCCATTTCTCAACAAAATAGATAGGTAGTTGGTACCATACATACATTTTCTTGAATTTTTCAACAAAATACCTAACTTGTTTTTATGACTTTTCTTCTTCCTTAAATTTCTGTCTAGTTATTTGTCACTATACTTTCTACAAAGTAAATTAATCAGAGCCAAATCCACATTGGACAGGGCAGAGGGGATAACTTCCCCTTTTAAATATTTTCCCAAGTATTGCTTTTTCTTGACAGCTAAATTTTTCGACTTCAATAATAGAAAAAATTTTGACGTAAGAGGTGAATTCTCTGATCTCTTCCACATTGCGAAAAATACGACAAACTTGTCAGATTTGCCTCCTTTTCATCACCACCTTATTGTAAAACATTCATGACAAAAATTTTGAAAATCAGAAAAAATCTCATTTTATCGGTGGAAATTTTTGATTTTTTGCCTCCAAGCCAAGCTACTTTCTGTAGTTTCTGTCCTGAAATCAAGATGAAATTACGCTCACCAGGGTATAATTTCGTAAAAAAATTGAGAGGTTAATAACTACCCCTCGCTACTTCCCATCTTCTTAGCTCAAAAAAGAAGCTCGAAGCTCCTATCCCGTCAGTCCCGTTTTTTTATACCTTTGACAAAATTCGATGAATACTTTTACGGAAGTGTTTTTCAAAAATGATGAGAACCAAATAAAAAAGTAAATGAATAAAATATAAGGATTATTAAAAAAAAAACCATTCAATTTGACACAACCAAGTGCAATTTGCAAATAGCTATTTAGCTAGGTACCTACCAATAATGGAGCCATGACATATACCTACTTAACCCATAGACAAGTGAACAAAATATCAGTACAGTGTATTTACCTGGAGCTAGTGCACGGCTTTGCCTTTGTGATATAGGAGTGGGTATGTTGGTTCCAGCATTTCCCAGCACAGCTGCCGATTGATGATTATAATGCGGCGAAGGTAATCTGAAAAAATCATTTCACCATGTAACTCATCACAGAAACATAAAATAACCGAGCATAAACTTGAAACTAGATAGAAAACAGCGTAAACACAGACAAAAAAATAACAAAAAAAATTACTCAAAGGAATGAGTATGAACCAGCGAGCACTTGTATGAACACACGAACCATACCTGTGATGTGTTAGAAACGGCGATGTGGGTAGACTTCGGCAATGTTTTTTATTTTCCGCACTGTTCGAGTTACCCATCTCATATCCGCGAAAAAACTGAAGACCGATAACCCCTCAGTATGTGTCTAATGCAGTTTAATGAGAACGTCGCATTACACACGAGCCCTATTCTACCCTCCGTCAAACAGGAGCGCACCCTTTTCGATGAAAAATTACTAGACTGCTGCGTTTTAACGATAAGAAAGAAATCAAACAATAAAGCAGCAGCATATGGGGCTATATGCAGAAACTAGACTCGAATGTACAACGTAAAAGAAAAAAAAAAGTACATAGGCTGTAGGAGTTGTTTGATCAAATCTATACCCAACAAGACCATCTTATAAATAACTAGACGATGAAGAAATAAAAAAAAAAAAGCCTATACAAACGTCTCTAATGTTTAATTCAACATTTCTAAATTCGGGGCAACAACCTATCAAAAATTAAACAAAAGATTCGACATTTAGCTAACACACGTGTTCCCGTTCCCGTTTCCATATGTGTACAGGTTTTCATCGTCTTCTGATCGACGATTAATTAATACGCCATTTTTTTCGCTACCTTGCCCCCTTTTTTTTTTTAATGAAAAAAACCCAGGACGCGAATTCAGCTCGAATAAAAAACTGACCACGTAGTTTATCATGATGAACCTCAGTGGTCTCGAAATGGAAGATTTATGGCTCACGTTTTACAAAAACCAATACAAAAAACAAATGTAATTCTGCTCGAAATGTTACAATAAAGGATACCACAAATCCCGACACATACCATATACAAATTCCCGTCACGAACCAGGCTTCCTATTCGTTCTCTTTTCAGCTACCTAATGTATATATTAACATTATTTTAACGACATTTTCCAGTCACGAAGATTTTTTCTACTTTTCTCCGTATTGGTTTATCGAAAAAAAAAAAGAAGAAAGACCTTATGGGAAATGAAATCCACCTAACTCGATTGATAATCGCAACAGCAAATAACGCACGAATCGTGAACCATTCGAAGGCAGCACCTTAGATATGTTGGATAGGCAATACATATGGTGGATTGAAGAGAAAAACATTGACGGAAATTGGTGAGGTAGTTCATTATGATTGGGGGAGGGGAAGGGTTAAAAAATTTGAGTTTCCAACCTGACCAATTCTTTAATAAATTTCTAATTTGTCGGAAAAAATTGATGATTTGTGATATGACTAATTTAAAATTTGACCCCCTCTCGCCATTTTTCTTAAATGCTATGTTTGGTAAGTATAAAAATTAAATACCCTACCTGCAAAAAATCATTTTATTTTTATGATTAAAATTTTGCGACATGCGGAAAAAATCTAAGTCTCCGCCTCTGACTTTTTGTGATTTTTTGTCTCATACAGAGGACCTTAAAAAAGCACCAAAATTTTTTTAGTGACAAGGAACAAATATTAATAAATTTTTTCAACAAATTTTCATGGCAGTTTTGCCAACTGCAGTTTGATTTTCACTGTTTTTATGAAATTTGAATCGACAGCACTGCTACAAAAATTTTCAAAAACATGATTCATCAGTTATTTGTTTTATTAACCCAAAAATTCTTCAGCCAACTTTTCAAACAACTGAATGAATAACTTGTATTTTATACGAATTACCTGAGTCAAAATATGTTCAATAATTGTAGTGCAGTAAAGAGGGGTAATAAGCGAGGCGGTTTCTATCCCCTCTCCCCACGAAAATGTCTTGAAAAAAGGTTAGGAAATCTGAAAAAATTTAAATTTCTGGTAAACTTCATTAAATAAATTTTTTATCAAAATAGTGTTAAAATGATAATTATTAAATTCCGTAAAAGTTCTCCGAAGCACCTAATGCAAAATGTTTTGAAAAATTCTTCAAATTTTGTTAAAAATCCCATTTCTGTTAAATGCTGAAATAAATTTAGAAGAAAATCGTTGAAAAATTTCATGAAAAATGGAAAATCATAAATAAGATTTTTTCGAGTATCATAATAATTTTTTGAGTTTAAAATCATTGACGAAATTTCATGAAAAATCAATAAATCATCAATAAAACTTTTAGTAGGTATCTACCTACTTAATGATTTCGAGTTCCATGCGTCCTAATCATGTGCTTAATGGAATAGGCTTTGTTATCAGTAAAAAAATTTAGGATCATGATAATCTTGATGATTGATGAATAAAGAATTGCAGTTGTAGTATTGAGTATGTGCTTAAACACACTCTTATTTTTTGAAGACTTTTGAGATATGTATTTTCAAAATTTTTCTTCGATTTTCAGAAAAAAAAAATTTAAAAAAATAAACAAAGTGTTGTTGTTTGTCCAATTTTTTTTCCAAAAATTTCTTTGTTTTTTCAAAATTCAAAGATATTGGTACCAATTTTGAAAATATCTCAAAAGTCCTCGAAAAATAAACTCGTTCCAAAGCACTGAATTTTCAGGACATTTCATTCAACAGTGATCGAGATATCACGATCTTGAATTTTTCCATTAATAAGCCGAATAACACCCTCCGTTGCTTTGAAAAAAATGCATAAAAATATTTGCCAACAGTGGTATCGGAAGATTTTTTGAGAGGGTACAGATCAAGCATACCAAGACCTAGACTATCAGAAAAAATTTTAGGGGAAGGGATAAAAAAAGAGCCATTTTTGCGCTGCCCTACAGCTATAGACTCAAATAGTTCAACTTCTGCATACCCAAGCTAAACGAGGGCGAAGCTTTTTAAAATTTGAGTGCTTAATACCGAAAAAAGGTATGTATTTTTTATAATGTTTTAATGCATTGAAAATTCCTATCTAATGCAATTTGGGAGGGAGGGAAGGACGGGAAGGAAGGGAAGGAAGGAAGGAAGGAGGGAGGGAGGGTACAAATGATACTTTGAACCTCGCCAGAATTTGGGAGAGTACAACGCACCCTCTGTACTCTTCTTTCCAACACTACTGGTAAAAAAAAGTGAGGGAGGAGAATTGAAAATTTTTCAGAGAGCTTATTATTGTTTCTATTTTTTCAATTTCTCTGTTTCAGATCAATGTCGACTGTCGGCGGTTCTGAGAAGTTGACTGCACTGTCATGAATTTTAAGAAATTTGTCAAAAATTATTCTAGATCACAAAAAAATAGGTACATTTATCCTGATTTTGAAATAAATATTTTTGGCAAAGGTAAAGTCAAGGTCATAGATTTACTCCATATAGTCAAGATGGAGTCAGGAGTCAACTTTTTGGCTGGCTGACCTATTCCCTGCTCAAAAGTAGGATCTGTAACTTTCCAATTCTCTTGTACAGGTTAAATTACAATAGGTATCCAGTTTCTAGATCGGGTAAGGAGATGTGGAAACTCAAATCGTTCTTTTTTACGATATGACCGAGACTCCCAGCAGATGAAATTTTTTAAAGCAAAAGAAGCTCAGCGTTTTTTCGAAAATTATTTCCTTTTGAAATACCCTAACTACATCCTCCACCGGATAGGGGGAGGTAAGTCAATTTTTTGATGAGTTTCTCACTCAGAATAAACCAAGGTCATTGTTTCTAATTGAGAAAAATTTTTTATTGAGAACATGGTCAAAAAAACTCATGAAATCATCCAAATTTGAAAAAAAATATGATCCTCAGCACACACAAAAAAGTGAGAAAAATTAAAATTTTCGACCTGCGGAGTTCTACATAATAAAGATTTTTTTATGTAGATTATCTCAACTGCCTGTTTCCTCAATTGGGCTCATTGCTTTTCACCACCAATTTTCGTCAAAATCCTAGATTTTTTTCAGTTCACCCTCATAGAAAATATAGGTAACTTACTTAGACTGCTTCATATCTTCCGAAGGGGGAGCCAAATGTTGACGTTTTTGCTGCTGTCGCTCCGGGGTCAATACCATCGACTGGGCACCTTGACGTTGTTTTTGTTGCTGCTTATACTTCGATAAGGCGAAAAACAGTCCCAGCGTTGTTTTCAAATTTCCTTCTCTGACATCTTTGGCTGTAATGCCATCCAATGCCACTCCAATACGTTCCAATAATGCTAAACAATTGACGATGTTTTCGACCTGAAACAACCATAAGAAGAAATGGTACGTGAATCAAGGCTCGTATCACCTATCAAATTGAAACATTGTATACGTTCTTTCATTGTATACGCGAAGGTAAGTTTATGGGAGTAAATCGCGACCATAATAAATCACATAATGCGTAATACCGGAAGATCATCTTTCCTGTCAAGGGCTCGCGATATCGTATCGAGCGTGCTAATTAACACGTCCATCATTTTTCTTTTTACCGAGCGAATTTGTCACCGTCAAGAAAAGCAAGCATTTATTCTGTAATTTTAATTATACGACGTTGGGGTAACGTTTGGGGCGAGATGGTACGTCTACGCATTTGACATTGTAATAAATTTCATTAAACTAGTCCGAATTAATTTAAATTCATCGCAAATAGATATTAATGATGGTATTCTATCGTCATCAGCGTACCATTAAACGTACGTAGACGTTTTTTAACGACAATTTCAACATTAAACATTCCTCTCAGGTTCCCATTTCTTTCAAATGGTATGCAACTTGCAGCCGGTGAAATTAAACAGTATATTAAATTCCATAGTTCGCGGTTTTCGCGCATCCGACAATCAAAACCCATCTTAATCCGAGAAATATCCACGTTTCTGGTCGTATGCGGTTTAACAACGCGAAACCGAAACGCATACGTGGGTAAACATTGTATGATGTAATGATAAACATGATTTTAATAGTCGTCTAAGGTCTCTCGAATGCATTATCCTGGCCAAAGAAATTATTCAAAGTAGGAAAATAATACCTTACGATGTCAATTTATTATACGGTAACTAGATTAAGAAAAGCGAATCGTAGTAAACTTAGGGAAAGTATACAAAGAATCACGTTAACGTAATTCAAGTAGCAGACGTAGGTAGTACAGGTATATTCGATACCTACCTACGTACGTAGTACCTACACAAATACGTTTTCATTCATGGTTGTTCTACCGCCCGCCGCGCCTTTGCCAGCAAATACTCGTAATTAGAGTACAACGCGCAAGTCATTGTACTTCTCGTTGTTCGAGATTACTTTTGGTTTTATTATTTTAATTTTATTACTGTTGTCGGGCTGGGATTTGTAACACCGCTACATGAGCACGCCGGCACCGCCGCTGGAAAGGAAAAGAAAGGAAAGTGAAAATCGGTGAAAATGTGGCGTCGTTTTTCCCTCTTTCGGCGTTATAATTATTATTAAATTAAATTCGGGTACGGAATCTCCGATTCGGTTGAATTTCTACGTTATTGTTGAACAAATTTGAACGGATGGAGGGGTATTTATGGCTTCATTTGATTACGAATGTGAAATACTGTATACAGAATGAATAGAGTTGGCTCTTTTTTCACCAATTTTACACATGCCAGACGCCTCGATTTTAAAAAAGTATTCTATAATTCTTGCTATCATTTTTCTTCCTCTTTTTTTTTTCACAGAAATGAAGAACCAAGTAGTCAGAAAATTCAAAATGTTCATGGAGAGAAAAGAGTTTGATTTTTTGGAATGGGAAAGGGAGGGAAGGGAAGGGGATCCAGAGAAGAGAGTAAGGGGTAGTGTTAAAAACCACAAATCCCTAAATTTAGGGTAAAATTTCCCTTCCCCCATTTGATTTTTGATGTATTTATATATTATGGCTTGAATAGGTGAGGGGGGGGGGAGCTCTCAGTCACTTCTGTGAGCAAAAATAGATGAAATACATTTAGAATCTATGATGGAGTTCAGAAATTCAAGAAAAAAATTAAGAAATTTACAAACAGCAGGTGAGATATTAAGAAGAATTACGATCCTGGCTTCCAATAATTTTTCAAGAATTTTAAAGCAGAATTTTTAAATTTTTATGAAATGTTCTTTTATCGAAATTGACGATTTTTTGCAGAAATTTTTGTTTCAAGTTGAAAAAAATGCACTTGATCTAGGTACCTACTTTGAATAAAAAAAATTAAATTTCAGCCAAAAATTTCATTTTTTGTCACATAAGTATGAGTTATAAATGTCATTATTCACTGTTTACTGAACAAAAATTTATTTTTGCTCTTATTTAAAATTTTTAAACAAATTTGAATTTACATAGATGTGAAATAGGGAAGGATGTAAAATAAGATCTACTTCCTTCCTTCATCAAAAAAGTTTCTGAATTTCCAACTAAAAATTCATTTCTGGTCAAAACACTAATTTTTGGTTCCATATGATCAAAGAATTCATTTCTGAACAAAAAATCCATTTGTAGGCAAAAAATGTATTTTGGGTAAAAAATTCATTTTTGGTCAAAAACTCTGTTTTTTTCTAGAATAAAGTTTGAAAAAATGGGGTGGTGACTTTTGTTCAATCTTCATCAAAAGTAGGTACCTAATAATAAACAAATTTCATGTGGACCATTTTTAAAGCCTTTTCTTCAATTCTGGAAAATTCAAAATTTTCTAGAAACTCTAAAATGACTGAAATCCACTTAAAATAAATTCGAGAGGTCGAAAATGCAGTAGATACTTGGACCTACGTACAAATTCCAGCTTTTTCTTGTTGATTCGGTCAACTTTTTATATTTTACAGGATGATGAGAGGTAAGTAATTTCAGGCAATTTCGAAATTCCGAAAATTTACCAGAAATCGAGAAATGAGCTTAAATCGTTAAATCACCTGAAATTTGGGATAGATACCTATGGGGTTCTTTTAAAATGTAGGAAATTTTGATTCATTTTTGTTTTTTTGTGATTTTTTTCTATTTTTTTTTCTAGTAAAAAGTCAATGTAGGACTTCCAAAAAAAAAAAAAAAAAAAAATGGAAAAAAGGTGTCCAAGTCTCTTTTCTAATTGGTTACCTAATTGGTTCTTTTCTTGTACTTTTCACCTAAAAAATCTTCATTTTCGGTAAAAAAAAAAATGATGAAAATTTCTAAGCATTCTCTCGCTTCACTCGAGCTGCATAATTTCTTCAAATTTTCAAGACATGATGAATAATGTGAGTTAAATTATTGGAAAAAATAAATACAAATTTTGAAGAATTGCAAAATAATTTCAAAATACAGTAAGTGAGTAGTAGGTACATATTATAATAATGATGCTAAATAAAAACTATCGATTTGGTAAGGATCAAAGAGGGAAAAAGAAAATATGTGACGGCGAATACAGAAAGGGTGTATCGTTAAAAAACGTAGTTTTGAGAAAAACGCGTTTTAAGTTTTCAAACATTTCTTTTGTTATTTTTGAAAATGTTATGACATAATTTATGAACTTTTGAATTTTGTACACTTTCTGCACAATTAGGACGCACTCTGGTGGTATGTTTTATATTTTGACATACGTACAAATTCTTATGACAAATTGTTTCTCAGCTCCACTTTTTTCTCACTTTTTTTCGATTGCAATTTTTTTAAAATTTTGTTTCAACTCGTTTTTTCCCAAAAAAATTCAACTTACAATTTTTTCAACATTTATTTAAATTTCATTTTTTTGTCACATTTTTTTAGATTAGGTACAAATGTCCAAGTTTAAATTTTTCAGATTTCCTTATTAACATTTTTTAAACTCTGTTTCTTTAAATTCATTTCGACTCGAATTCAATTTTTTTCTAAATCCAATTAAAAATATATGTATAAATAAATTCATCAGCTTTGAAAATTAGGCTGAAAATTTTTGAAAAAGTAGTCAAAGTTCGACATATTGAGAGGTTGAAAAAATAATGTATGGACCAAGTTTGAAAAAAATTGAGTGTTGACAAAAATTTTTGAAACAAAATTAAAATGAAATGTGAAGTTGATAAACATTTTTCGAAAAAAAAATTGGAACTAGGAAAATGTGAAAATTTTGAGATCAAGATTTGAATGATTTTTACCGAAGGTAAGAAAAAATCGTGTTGAAAGATCAATCAGAACAGATTTGAATTAAAAATAGCAGTTTGAAAAAAAAATTGAAAAAATACAGAGAAAATTCTTTATTTTAACATTCTCCACGCGAATGTTCGATTAATTATGCGAATTTCCACGGAGCTCATTTTGCTCATTTCGGAGTAAAATGTTCTCCGAAGGTGGGTAACTTAGACTCGCGTCATTAACACATATTTTTCATAAGAATGGAGACCTAGTAATTATTTTAACAGATTCTACGTGAAAATTCAGTATAAGAAACATACACGCACAGAAATAAATTGATACACCCTTTTTGTATTCGCTAAATTATTTGATACACCCTTTTTACATTCGTCGCCTTTTTTGACGGAATTGAGACCTGACAACCATTTTTTCGGATTCTACACTAAATTTCTTATAAAAATCAACAATAAAAAAAAACATGATTTTTGGGTCGATACACCCTTTCTGTATTCGCTGTCACATATTATCTTGATAAAAACTAATTTTCAATTTGATGAATTGGGATTCCTTTTTGTCTTGAAAAACGACCAAATCAAAAAACTCAATTCTGAAGGAAAAAAATTGCAAGTTTCAGACATTTTGAAATGGTGAAATAAGAACAATCCTGTCCACAGAGAACACTTCCTTTCAACATCGTTTCACACCTCTAGAAAAAAATTTAATCTAAACCCTTCTCCATGCCCGCCCTTCACCCTCCCCTTTGAATAACACAACCGACAAATAAAAATTCATATAGAAGTTTTTGCATTTGAATAGGTAGCCTTATTTTTGTCTGTGTTTCAACGAGTAACTGAGTAAGAAAATTTACATTTTTAAAAAAATTTTTCGATAATGAGCCATTTTTAAAAACACAAAAAATCTTTTAAACTATGTTTATTTCAAAATGAGTACCTCTACCTACCTAAAAGTAAAAAAAAATATATTAATTTGACACGTGAACATATTTCAACTAACAAGGAAAAAAGTGAATGGGGGGGGGGGGTGTCCGAACTCCGAAAAAATAAACGCTGGATTTAGTTCGATGTTTTCACTTGCACCTATATTTTTTGGTAAGTAGGTACAGAATTTTATACTGAACAGCCTATTCCTATTCTTTTTTTTTCACGCATTTTCCTATGTCATAGGAAAAAAAATTATTGAAATAAAATTTTTATTATGTTTGAGACTTTGAGCATCAATATACGTAGAGGCGTGGAACCGGGAAAAAATTCTAAACAAATAGTAAAACTACACGCATCAAATATATAATAAAAATATCGACTTTTCTTCCGATAACGCTACCACCAAAAAATCACTGCATGTACGAAGTATTGCCTACTAATAATTTCGCAGGCAAAACATAATCTTCTTAAAATTCGTTCACCGCGTCTTTTCCGATTTGGTAGACTAATCGCAACCATCCACCAGCTCATAATTCGCATTTCACATGCAAATGACGATGCACGTTTCAGGTAAGTACATAATTAAATAAACGATACGAAAAACATTTCTGAACGTTCGAACCATTCCACACATTCATTAAAATCATAATATCATTAAAATACAGTCAAAATTCACACACCACGTATATTTTCGTCCAACGAAGAATAATTTTTCAGAATCAACATGTTTGGCATTAATGCCCTTTATCGATGTGTAGGTCATGAAAACGCCATATGATCGTAATTGTAAGATAACTTGGTAATTTATATGCAGACGATACGACATATAAGAAGTTGTGCGGTTTGACACGACTACAAGATTAAATATTGATCTTGCACTTGACGTGATGATAGCGATTCCTAATGGAGACTGGGAAAATTTCGAACGTGACAGTTTCGATTTCGAACGAATATCGAATCGATATCTGGGCGAAGAAGAAAACAAAATACGAGTATGAGGAAAAATATTGCACGAGGTTATGATTATGTAAGCTTTTCAAAACCGAAAAGAATTCATAATTTAATTTCAGGTTACACCTCGGATCATTCTCTGACAATGAATACCAACAAATACCAATACGAAGGACAGCTCAAAAAAACATCCAACTCATTCATCTGGAATTAATTTCCATCGAAATATTTTCCATTCTTCGTTTGACAGCAACCTAGGTCCTAGATGAATCAAGTACCCAAATTTCTGGAAATTTAATTCATAAACGATTACTTTACCCTTGAAAACTGGCACGGCCTTAATTTTGAAAAATTAACCTCTCCGTATTGTTAATTAATGTGATAATGAAAATAAACATAATCTTACATCGGCATAGTACATTAGGACTCGAAAGAGTATCATGTACGTATAATTTCGCTACGTAAACTATGTGCAACATGAACTCGTTATCTTTGTACAACTCATAACCATCAATTTTGGCGGGACTGATTGGACACGTAGACGCGATGCGGTAAACCGCTAATGACCTTCGAGTTAATTTCATGGAAGGAAATGATTTGGTGAAAAATTCACTTCGTATTGTTTTGACTGATGTTGAAGCAACTACGAGCGAAATAATTATTATGCTCGTCTTTACGCCGAAATAGTTGCAAGTATTTGTACTTTGTACGCGGATTCGCGAAGGCGCTTGTACCGAAACAATGAAACCAACGAGTCGTTGAATATGAAATTCTAAGTAAAAAATGACGACATCCTGGTATCGACTTCGGAGCATTCGTCACAAGCGAAAATTATTCGCCAAGGAATAACCCACACCTACGAAAAATTTGTTAGATATTCGTGACATTAGGCAGGTCTCGAGTCTCCAGTCGTAAAACAGCAAAATTACACTATAAAAAAAATAAAATAGGTAATAATGAATCGACCAAGTTCAACACGTGGATATGCAACAGTGAAATTTATTCTATTGTATGGAGATAGACCATATTTACGAGAACCTTTTCGAAAACTTTGCCATAAAATACGAGTACCTACACAGGTAGTAGGTACCGGAGTTGGGCACGCGTATTTTATACGTAAGTACGATTTTAAATTACAAAAAGCTTTTCAAAGGGTGCGAGAAAATTAATGAGGCGGAGTAAAAACAAAGGAACGCTGGATGCGGGTATACAATACGCGCGGTATCAATTAAGCGTAATAATTATGCTCGAAAAGGGTATCCGTTTGAGGTTAATTCTCTGAAAATTTACATTTTTCAGTTATGGATATTTTTTTCAAATACCAATCAATTTTTAAATTTTTTTTTAAAAAATGTCTTAGATTAGGACCTTCTCTACATTTCCCCATGGTTGAAAATGGGCCCCACCTCCCTCAGGTGAGCTTTTGCTCAACTCAAAGCTGAAAAATTCCAAGGCCGTGGCCTGTTATGACTTACGTTTTGAAATTTCAATGTCTCAAAAATGATACAAGAATTGTTTTTTTGGGGGGAAAGGATTTATTAAAAGTTGATCAGAATAGTCGAGTCCATAGATAAACGCAAAGAGAGATGCTCAAAAGTGCCTTCCTTTGCCCCTAGGGGGGCTTCAAAGTCGTGTTATAAAATAATGCTCCTAGGCCGTGGCGTTTTTTCATTTCCGTCTCACGGCTCACTAATTTTTTATTTCATTTCACTGAATGGCAAGACTGCTTTACATTGTTGACCAGAATACTGGACAACATTCAAAATGTCGAATGGTATTTATTTATCCAGGAAAAAAATTGAAAATTAGTGAAAATTGCTGATTCACGATTTTTGCTGTCCTAGGCAGTTGCTTATTATATCTCAGTCATTTGATTCACCAGGAATCTAGGAAAAAAATGAATTAAAAAATTTGTACATACTTACAATATTCACATATTCAAAATTCGCTGAAATCAATTGTTAAAGCCTCCCAAGTCAATTATTGACAATTTTTCTTAGGCCGTGGTCGGTTGGTTTTTTTCCTAGGCCGTGGCAAAGTCAGTTTTTTCATGGCCACGGCCTAAGAACTCGTCGATTTTTCATTTAAATTTGTGGCTGAAAATATTTTACTTCAAACCTATCTTAAATAGTAGTTCTTTTCTATTGCAGCTTTATCTTGAGTTGTAGGTTACAGTTCTGAGGTTTTGGTTCATTTTTTTTGCCCCACCACCTGAGAATGTCTTCAGCTGTGGCTCGTTTTTATAAACCACGACCTAAGAACTTCTTAGGTCGTGGACACTCAAATTTCGAACAACTCCCCTGACCCCCCCCCCCCAGAGGGACATGACTTCAGCCAAATACCATAAATGATATCAGGGACATATATACTCACAATTTTTATCAAAAAATTCCTTCCAAAAAACTTTTTTTTTCAAAAAAAAACTGCCTTCGAAAAATGTAAATTTTCAGAGAATTACCCTTGAAACAATGAAAAAAGTCTTAAATATTCTTCTGCTTTGTAACGAACGAGTACTGCACAACACTTGCTAAAAAATACGTCGACTTTGGGCGTTAATCCTATCGGGTAATTAATCAACAAGTCCATTATAGTAAATAGGTATGAAAATACAATTTAATGTCATTTTTTTGATGGATCACAGAGCATTCGTGATGACCAAATTTTCGGCCAGAGAATGTAATTTGATGTTACCCTTCAAAAAAAATTCTGTTCGGGCCATCATGTTATGTGATGTGCATTCAGGACGGAAATCGAATTTTTAAAAAGGCATCCCCAAAAAATAATTTCAATCATTATAAAAATTAGGTAAAGGTTTCGCAAGAAAATCGAGCAAATATTATTTTCAAAACTTTAATTTTGATGAAGTACGATTTTAAAAACATTGAAGAAAAACAAAATGTCTAGAAAAATTTTTCAAAACTTTAATTCCGATGAAGAACGATTTTAAAAACATTGAAAAAAAAACAAAATGTCTAGAAAAAATTTTCAAAACTTTAATTCCGATGAAGAACGATTTTTAAAATATTGAAGAAAAACAAAATGTCTAGAAAAATTTTTCAAAACTTCAATTCCGATGAAGAACGAATTTAAAAACATTGAAGAAAAACAAAATGTCCAGAAAACATTTTCAAAACTTCAATTCCGATGAAGTACCTACGAAACATTGAAAAAAAAACCGAAAAGTTTAGAAAATATTCTCAAGACTTCAATTCTGATGAAATGCAATTTTTTAAAAACATATTTGAAAAGCAAAAAATTGAAATTTTTTGAAGTTTTAGAGACAAAAGGTTCAAATCAGAATCGCAGACCCAAATTTTTCCCAAGTTTTCTCGACATTCCGCAATTTTTTTTCAATACTTCTCAATTACCTTTAAAAAAAAAACTCAAAGAGGATCGATCCTACTTCGATTTTGACTGAAATAATAACTCCAAAAATTTTCTTCAAGGAATAATGGTCTATTCATTAATCTTCTGAGTAGCTTGGAGTCAAAAGTAGACTTCTCCACTTTTTTTCAAAATTGAGTAAGTCTAATTCTGTGCTATGAAGCTGACTTATGAGTCCAAAATCAAAATTATTTCAATTTAGAAAAAAAAAAAGTGGATAAGTCCGCTTTTGATACCAAGCTAGGTACTCTTTTTACTAAACGGTATTTATTTGATTACAAAAAAAAAAAATCAGTTCGTCTCACTTCCATAAAAAGTAAAATTGAGCTAAAATGAAACAAAAGCAATAAAAGTATGGTAAAAAATAGTGAGAAGAGAGGGGAAAGGGGGTTCTGTCTTTTTATGGAAACAAAAAATTTTCCGTCATATTGCAAGTGCTCTCAGAACCAAAAATTTGATCTAAAAACGTTGTATTTTGACGTCCAAAAGACTTCTTGGCTCAAACATTTTTCCCCAGGTGCCCAGGTGCTCTCGAAAAACAAGTTTTTTGCCAAATAATGGGTCAAATTTTCGATTTTTAGCATTCTATCCAAAGTTTCTTTCAAAATGAAAAAAAGTTGCCAATCTTTCTCATTGATTTATTAGTGAAAATGATCGAAAATCACTAGAAAACAAAAATTGCAGCATGGTAATTAATCAGGGGAAAAAATTTCACTGAAAGCAAACAATGAAAAAAAAATGCTGGAAAATCGGGAAAAATCATGAAAAATTCATAGTAAAATCAGTAAAAATTCTTTGATAATCAGTGAAAATTATAGCATTTTGCTGATTTTTCTGTACTGCAATCCTGACCTTTTTCAGTGCTTTTTCACTGATTAAAAATGAGAGAGAGTAAGTAGGTGCAATAAAAATGAGCCCCATCATGATGTTAACTGGATCTAAAAAAAGATTCTGGTCATTTTCGGGATTTTTATTGCCATTTTCGCGCCATATTTCTTGCTTTAAATTTTTCCAAATTAGGACTCTCTTTATTCTTTGATTCAAAAAATTTAAAGAAAAGAAGAAAGGGTTGAAAATTTTTGCTTTATACAGTGATACTTAACCTTATAATTAAAATTTTCCCCGTCTTCCGGGTTTTCTTGTTTTTCTAGCCAGATAATTTTTCATGTTTTTTTAGCAATATCTATCGATGAGGAAAAGTTGAAAATAAAAAAAGCTCTGATCTCCTCTCCCTCTTTGATTATGAAGTGTACATTAATATTACACTTTCAGTCGAAAGACTTGGATTTGAGTCAAATAAATTTATAAAAGCAATTTGCTTAATTGTAAGTATTTTTTTAAAAAAACGAAAAAATGAACAAATATTTTCTTAGGAAAATTTCATTTCAAGTTGAGAAATTGCGAAAAAAATTGATTTACGATATTACGAGTTTAAAAACTCAAAGTTGTGTTCATTAATTCACAATTCGTAAGTAAGTACTTTTCAATTCCTTATGCAGATACCCTACGTCTTCTGACTTCAGTTCGCTTGAATTATTTTTGGCGAATTTCTAAGAACGGTTTTTATTTTTTTTATTTTCCCATAACACAGTTTTTTTTTTTATATCTAGGTACCTACATAATAACTATTTGGATTTTTCAAATGGATTACAGCATTTACAACTCAATCATTATTCGAAGTTCGATTCTGTCGCTTAAAGAATCTTTTTCAGAATTGTTCTTGAAGTAAGTTTAATGATATAAAAAATGATGGAAAATGAAAAAAAAATTGATTTGAAAAAATTGAAAGAGAAAAGTTCTCCGAAAATGTTTTCAAAAAATATTTATCCCTACAGAAGAGGCAAGTGTAACAAAAATTAATAAAAAAAACTAAACAACTCAAAATAGTATATAGTAAAGTAATAAGTTACCTATAGAAAAAACAGAAACTAGATTAATCTCAGAATCAAAATATCATTTTTAGAACGAAGCCAACAAAATCATTTTCAGGAAATCCCCCCCCCCCGCATGAAATACTCTTTCAAAAATACTTTTTTTTCCTTATTCATCACTGGAATATTTTTTGTGTTTTGTAACACCTCAACTTTCGTTTTGATTTTTTGAAATAGTCACGTATCTGACGAAAAGAAAGTAGACAAGGAGAGGGGAGGATCGACGTTTCTTCATTCTTTCACATCTCGATCAAAAACCCTTCAAGAAAATCGTATGCAACTAATTCAACCTGATTTTTAATATTTTTCTCCATTCGTATCTGTTGGCGTACAAAACAACGATGTTTTTAATTTCAACTCCTGATAAATTTTATCACATTCAATACAAATTTTTCGTAAAAACCTTGATTATTATTTTTTATTCCAAGAATTAAAAAATTACATTCTAGATTAGGAAATTAAATCTCTTAACGTAAAAATCAGATAAAATAGCACCGATAAAAATTTTCTATCAGAGAAAAAAAGCATACAATAAAATTTCACCCACATTCCTAAATTGCATCACAACGTAAAAAAAATCGACCCAAGAATCCCTTCAGATGCTCAAAAAACCACACCCATTAAATTACTCCGCTCAAAAAACCCACTTAAGCCAATTAAGCTAAAAAGAATTGCTACGATTTCGCCGGTTGAAAATTATGATTCACGGACGACGATAAATTTATCGCAAGAAATTTCGCACCTTTTGCCCCCAACCATCGTCTCAGCCATCGCACATCGCCTTCTAAACTTCGAGTCCGCATCGTGTAAATGTTTAAATAAAAACACGAATAATTAACACTGCGTGTTTCGTGGTCACCCTTTAAAAATGTCACAAAAATGTGTTACCAGAGTGCCAGCGATCCAAGGTGTAGCTTGAAAATAGAGGTACATAAAGCCATAGGATTATTCCGGTCAGGCGATTTCTATCTGGACGATGTGAAAAGCCTCAGCAGAGGCCGTTTTTCTTAAACCTCTTGAACGAGGAAACGATAGGTGGATTTTTTTTACGACGTGAAACCGTGTACTTTGTTTGTACCGCATTTACAATGTTTGATTTTTGATAAACCCATACTCGAGTTTATTTTTTATTGCACGAATGTGTATACAATGGGAAATCTAGTTTAATAATTATTTAAGAGGTTTAACAACATGTACGTGACTTAAGAGGGCACAGGTATAGAAAAACAATGTGACAGAAATTCGTCATAAATACGTAACAAAAATTCGATTAATTTTACCTTCAGTGGAGAAATTTTTCACTCGATCGATGGATTTAAATCGGATGATCAGCCAAAAATCATTTTTCAAGATTTACGAAAAATCAGGACGCAATAAAAATGATTTTTTCGACACTATGCACAGGCACTACATTTTCGCGCATAATATCCGGCCAATTCGAATTTCGTTCGGTAACGGTATCGACGAAAATTTAACGCGGTGGGCAATAAACGTGTACCGCATCGAAGCGTAGATAACAATACGAGCTGGTATAAACTTCGCACAACCCGTTGGATTTTTTAGACAGGTAATCGCGCATAGGTAACCGGCAGAAAAGAGAGAGAAGTCCGTTAGATGTAAACTATTGATGCGGAATACCTAAAACAAAACTAAATAAAATAGGGCACCATCGTACCGCCGTGTTCCGATACGTTCGTGGTATGGATGGGCACTGCATAACACGACCAAATCAGCACGTGGTCGATAATTGCGTCAGGAGGTCACCCAACCATCGGACAGTGACGTCACAACCATGAACTTGAATCCGTAATTTTCTTCCCCCCTTAAAAAACCAGCCGATATCTTCGAAACCTGAACCTATCTACTTTTTCGTACCTATTTCGAAACCTAAACCGTGCAGCGACCGAATGAACACGTCGAAAAATCATCCGAGGTCGTAAACGTTTTTCGGCGTATTTACGATCGCGATTGTCGCAGCCGAAGCTAAATCTGTAGCCGTTTACGACTCCCGAGTCCGTCTCGGTGCCACACAATTTCCCAATAAAAATCCGCCATCGACCTTTAATTTGGCGTGATTTGTCGACTAAGCCTATTCTTTATTGACGATAACCATAGCACCGTCGAGAGACCAACTTTACCCAAATGAACCGTAAAATATTAATTTTAAGGGTAGCGAGAGATTTACAACTTGAAGGTTACACGTTCTTCCAACAAATCGAACCTGGTTTGCTTTTTTTTTACGATACCGCACCATCCTTCTCTATCATTATTTTTGTAGGGCTGCTACGATTAAAAATACTGTCGCAGGATTTAACATCCTCGTGTCCTGTATAGCGAAACATTAACGCTTCGATGGGTAACCCTCACCTCCCCCCCGCACCACTACAACTATCACAAGCCTTTTTCTCTTTGTAATATAACTAAGTTGATATCGTCATTCTGTCGGTGATTTCGAAATGAGAAAACTTTTCAGTTTGTTTGAAAAAAAAGGAAAGTTTTACAAACTTGACCAAAATCTTGTTACGCAATTTTGCCAGAAAAGTTTACTTACTCCTCGACATTAACCAGATAACCGCCGCGGTGTAGGAATTGTATGGAAGGAATTTAGAGCTTGATGCGGCCGTGTAACGAGAAAACAAATAAAGTCATCAAAAACATTTTATAAATTACTTTAGCAGAATGAAGGATGAAGAATCTGCTTGGGATTTTTTCGGCGCAGATTGCGTTCGTGGTGGATTGACTCCAGGACGTAGTTAGAGCTTGGAGGCCATTGAAAGGTGTTACAGAAAGGTTCACCTACTTTATTTGCTTTTTCGTTGCCTCTTACGAGTATCTACATATGAGATTTTTTTTTTTTACAATTTTTATTGATCTTCTGTTATAAAGATATGATAATAGGAATACGTGTTTACTTTTTTTCATGGAGGGAGGAAGAGGAGGATGATAAGAGATCAATGAAAAAGCGGATAGGTAATACCTACCTAAGCTGAATCGAAGAAAATTTCGAAATTGAAAAATCCACGACAAATTTTGCTGATATTTTAGATGTTTGATCGGTGTGGTGCCGATTCATAAAACTGAATCACGATGTTGGATGTTTTTATGGTACCTATCCCTTGAATTTAAATTTTCTCCCTCAGTTTAATCAAAAAAATTAGAAAATCCCAATTTTTGCAAGGTATTGGCTCATTTTACGATTTCAGACAATTTCAGTTTAATTTCGCGACTTCTGGGTTCTAGTAGCGCACGCAAAAATTATTTTTTCAGAATTTGAATTATTAGAAAGCAGAAAATTATCGAAAAATTTATTCTCCTTCCCCCTCGTGCGTTGAAATAGAATCCTCCAAAGTCATCTTCGCAAAAATCCCAGTGCTAGATTCTTTTAAATAGAAATCGGCGGCAAATCCACTGCTAAAAAAGAGTCGAGTTCCAAAATATTTTCATTAATGCATTATATTCTGATTTTAGGCAGCAACATGGTAGATTCAAAAAGTTTTGGGATATGGCCAGTTTTCAAAATTGCTAAAAAAAAAGTTTAAAATGGTCAGTTTTGAGAATTTGGCGCGATATTAAATTGAAAGTTGAAACGAAATTTTAAAATTTCCAAAATTCAGTTCAAGAAGAGATCAAAATGAAAAATTTTAAAATAAGAATCAAAATTTAGCTCTGGAGAGAGGGGCAAAGAAAGATCGATAATCACTAAAATGGTTGCAGGAAAATTATTAATACCTATCAAAATTCAAAAATTCAAAAATAGGTAAACTTTGGGGAAAGTACAGGAGAAATTTTCTAATTTCAATTCAGTGGCGTAGCCAAAATTGCCAAGGGTGGGGGGTCTGAACTGGTGGCGTCGGAAGCTTTTTCGGGGTGGCTGCAAAATAATGAGTACAGAGACTGAAAAAATTTTGAGAGGGGGGTAAAAATAAATTTTTCGCACTTTAATCTTAAATAAATTCATACCTATAATCGTGAGTTATTTGAAAAAAATGGATATTTAAAGTCTGAAAAAGGCATCTTTTAATGATTGATAAAATTGGATTTTTCAATGTCTAAAAAAGGCATTTTTTCACAAAATTTCTAGACCTCAAAAAGGGGTCCAAACCCCCTCCCCTTGGCTACGTCCCTGTTTCAACTTTTATCTTCTATTTTTCGATTTTCAACACTTGACATTTACTTTTGTCTTATGATTTTTCACGTATCCCTGATAACTTTTTCTTTCAAGTTTTTTCAGAAAGAAAAAGGTCTTAAAGAAGTTTTTGGTTACCCAAAAGTGTACGAGGAAGAACTGAGAAGAGACCAAAATGACGTATCTATCTCATCAAAAATGGACCAAACGCCCAGAAAAAACGACACTTTTCAAAGCTAAACGTAGGATTTTATTCAGCGTTGAAAATAAATTAGTCAGTGTTGAAAAAATGTTGGCCTGCTTTGAAAAAAAAAGTTGATCAGTGTTGGAAAAAACATTGGCCGGTTATGAAAAAAAGAGGTTGGTGAGAGCTGAAAAAAACGTTATGGCCTGCTTTGAAAAAGAAAACGTGGCATTTTTTTTTTTAACGTTGGTCAGTGTTGAAAAAAATTATCAGTACCTATTGAAAGACTAAGGATTGGTCAGGGCTGAAAAAAAAGTTGGCCAGCGTTGAAAAAATTGAGAAAAACGTTGGCCTGCTTTAAAAAAAAACATTGGCCAGTTTTGAAAAAAATCGTTGGTCAGTGACTCAGTATTAAGAAAAACACTGGTCGGTTTTGAAAAAAAACGATGGTCAACGGCGAAAAAAACATTGGTCAGGGTTGAAAAAAACGTTAGTCTGTTTTGAAAAAACTATGGTCAATGGACAGTGTTGAAAATAACATTGGCCGGTTTTGAAAAAAAAAAAAAAAAAAGGTCGGCCAGGGTTGAAAAAAATGTTGGTCGGTGTTGAAAAAACTTTGGCTTAATTTTTAAAAAACATTGGTGGTGTTGAAAAAAAAGTTGGTCAGCGTTAAAAAAAAGTTGGTCTGCTTTGAAAAAAATATTAGTCAGTTTTGAAGAAAAAATGTTGGTCAGTGTTGAAAGAATCATTGGTTGGTTTTGAAAAAAAATGGTTGGTCAGGGTTGAAAAAAACGTTGGCCGGTTTTGAAAAAAAATGGTTGGTCAGAGTTGAAAAAAACGTTGGCCTGTTTTGAAAAAAATGAGAGTAAATTTATGGTTGGTCAGGGTTGAAAAAAATGAGCGTAAAGTTTCCTCTGAAAGGGAATGTTGGTACGTTTTCAGAAGTCAGTGTCACGCAAAATAGCGTCTTAAAAAATAGGGTCTCCCAAAATAGGGTCTCATAAATTTTAGAGATGACTCCATTGACCCCCCCCCCCACTTCTACCAGAATTGTACCACGATAATAAATGAGCCAAAAAACTATAAGTAAACAGTGAAAAAATTGTTGGAAAATCAGTAAAATTCTTTGAAAAATCACAGAAAATCCTCCAAAAAATCAAAAAATTTTGCTGATTTTTTCTGTACTACATTTCTAACTTTTTTCAGCGATGTTTCACTGAATCAAAATTTAAAAAATATAAATATTGTACATTTTCCAAAATTTTGTCAAATCACTTACAGCCTTACAGGGACCATTTAAATAAAGAAGGGGGTCGATGACTATCCCCATTCATGACAACTCCGGCTGTTTGGAATACGACTATACGAGTACCTATTACTCTCAATAGGTACCTACCTAATTCTATTTTCAAACCATTTCTTCGCGCGAAAAAAAAGAAAACATTTTTCTCACAAAGATCAATGAACTGTTAAAATTCGCGTTTAAAAACGAAAATAAAATAACTTTCACCTTTTGCCCAAAGAAACAACAAAAGTAAGTATACACAGGTACACGAAATCGATTACACCTCCACCTGAGATCTACCGAGAAAAAGAAAAATCACGCTCTATTAACCATCTCGTACCATTGTCGCATATACCAATAAAAATATTACTTACTAAATCATTCGGAAGTTGAAAAAAAATTACATACGAGTTCACCGTATAGGCATATCACATCTCCATACGGTGGTTATATTAGCCTCGATAAAACTCTCAAAAATATCAATGCTTGGGTAAAATATTACCTTTCATTTAGACATTAAAATGCATCAAAATAACCCAAGTGCATTCTTCGTACGGCCATCTGCTGGAATAAAACGCTTCGAACGTAGGTCGAAGCGCATTTTTCAAACGGGTCTTCATTCGCCTGATTACCTGTGCATGAGAACTCCCACAAAGTATTATGAAAATATCCTCTCTTCGTCGTCGGTATTAAAGACAAGACACCTTCGCAATCGATGCAGCCAGCGAACTTATACGAGCGGATCGTTTACTACGATGCACTTTGGTGTAAACGTTAACGCGAGTGATTATCGTTATGAGGTGGTAATGACCTTTGGGATCAAAAATACCGATTTTTTTCGTGCAGTACTAATTAAAGTATAAAAATACATTTTTTAACGTATATGGTTTCCAATCATTGCATTGAAAAAATTTATTCGTGTATAATGTTCTTTTATCAATATTCCAAGATGGAAATTTTTATGGGCAATGCATTTATCGAATTTCGAATAAAATTTCTGTAGGTATAACTGAGACATCTCAATAAGAGATTTTTTATGTTCGAAAATCAATTTACAGTAAAATCAAAGCCAATATTGAATCATAAACGAGATATGAATCTGTTCCTCTCAAAACCCCAACACATGCCCCATCATATTCCATCAACTCTCCGAGCAATGTTTTTTTTTTCGACGCTAATAGCACGTTTTTCTCTCTTTCGACGACCATTATTGCCGAACGTATGGATTTCGTCACTAATACGGTGACCACATTACCGAGTAATTTTCTGACAAGCGTGTCCTATCGATAGAAACCAGTTGCGATCATGTTCTTTGTTATTTTCTCTATCAGATCGTTTTTCCTTTTTTAACGTACACGAGATGACGAATATTTTCCCATCTTAGGTACGATACCAGCACCAGATACCTTCTTGGTACAGTGATGCTAAAAATAGGCGAGTTGGCGAAATGGAAACATGGGGTCATTTGGAGAAATTTACGACCGTTTAATTTTCCCGCAAATCGGAACACGTTCGCAGTTTTTCTTTCCGAAGGGTCAATTTTTCACCTTTGAAACAACAGTTCTCTTTTTTTAATTGGAATAATTCGAATTCGCCGGTCGACCCCTCTTAAATAAGAATTTACGCGTGCCGCGTGAAACTAATTCTTCCACGAACTGTGTAGACCTATGGGATTGAATAATTTGATAACATTTATCCTCCTGGTCAATTCGCTGCTATTGCTACTGTCAGTTCCAAAATTGTGGTAATTTTAAAACAAATGGGTTTTGTTTTTTTCAATTCAAAGGAATAATTTACCAGATAGGCAACAAAACGACGAGTTTTTTCAACTCTAGGTACTATCTTTGGGCGAATAATTAAACTGTCATATTAAAATGCCTTTTAAAAATGTAACTGTCCGATACAACGATTCATTTAACTTTTTAGGGAGAGAAAATACTGTTTCAAAGGATAGATGTAGGTATACGTTCAAAGCAGATGGAAAATATTCACGTCAGCATCATTCAGATTAAGCCGACTGAATCGTTGAATTAACTTTGTTGTAAATTTAACGATACGCCTGCCAAATGAAAAATGCAACTTCTTTAGCTTTTGTCATGCAAATTGCAAACATTGTTTGTTAAGGAGTAATCATCGGTGCGCTGTCGAGTATTTCCTTACTTTCAAATACATCGTTATCGTGTGAGAGATTTCAAGTTCCTATTTAGAATTTTTTTTTGTTTTTTTTGTTTTTTGCAATTTAGACGTGTGAGTGGTTTCTGTGATCTATTCGAAAAGGTGCTGAATTTATCTGTATTAGGTGGGAATTCAAAAAATGAATATGATGTGAAAAAATTAGATTTACTTACCATGTTGACGGGAGTTTTTGGTTTTCGATTGATGTCTGCAACTTTTTGACCACCTGAAGGAAATAAAGATGTAAATTAGTAAAATTATTTTTATATTGTTGAATTTCTAACATCAGAAGCGTTTAATATTAGGTAGGTATTTCTAAAGCAATTTTCCAGACCAGTTTATTGATTTTCCAATACCTTGGAAAAGATTTTCTTTTTGAAATGAATACTTAAATGAAAATTGAAAAAAAAAAAAAGAGGCACTAAAAAAATTCCTTCATCTTCGACTTCTGCCATTAATTGATGTTTACGGACTGGAGATCATAAACTCGTGGATATGATAATTTCAAAATAACGAAAATTGAATCATATTCTCAGCAATAAGTTTATGAAAATTTGGAATAAAAGCTTCAAAAATTCGATAGTAAGTATTTCAGAATTGAAAACTGTAAGATGAACAGTTTTTTCAATTTTTTAAAAATTTGAATGGCGGCAGAAATCAAAGCATTAAATTATATACCTACAAATCCTAAAAAGACTTGGTAAAAAAATTTCACCCCTCCCCCTCCCCCTCGCTCGACAGTCCGATCGTACCAAAGAATCTGGCTCTGTTCAGTATGTTCTGTAAAATGGATAGGAAAAATGTTCGAAATTGAAAAAAAAAATCGCATGTAATTTAATCTGGTTGGTTTATCCAAAAATTTCAATGGTACATCCCTTTTTTTACTTTACCTCACTTTTCTGGGGTATACTTGAGATAAATCATCTTTTCGCATTAAAAAAAAATTACTCAATTATTGGCAACAAAAATTTTAATAACCACTTGAGATCAAATTGTCTTCATATGAAAGATTTTACTGAAAACTAAATTTAAAAAAAATTGCCAAAAATATTGTTGGAAAATATTGTAAAAATGAGTTTTAAAAATATCACTTAAAAATTCTCGAAAAGCGTGTCAAGAATTGTAGGTAGGTATCAAAAATGTTTCAAAAGAAGATAGGTACTCAAGATAAGTATGTCAAAATTTTTCAACAGCTGAAATAAGTACAGACCCTGCGGGAAAGAAGGGACCTCGTGTAAAAAAAAGTCGGTTTTTTCACACTTTTGGTCCAAATGACACCGAATCTAGATCAAACACATGAAAATGAAGACATTGATTTTCTTTACACAAGGTTCCCTCTATCCGACAGGGTCACACATATTACAATAAAACTTAACTTTAAAATCGAGTAAAAAAAGCAACCAAGAAAAATTCATAAATCAGGGGTAAATTCAAAAAGTGAAATAGTAAAATTCTCCTCTTTTCCAAAGCCTTACCATCCAAACGATTAAAACTAAACTGTAAAATGCTTCAAAAAATGTTGATTTTTTAATTTTTTAAACTTGAAGTTTTTCAAGAAAAAATGTTTTAGAAGCAACGAACGATTATTTCTTCCACTTCTTTTTTTGCCCAAACCTCATGGTATTAATTTGACCTTTTATTGAAAAAAAAAGATAAAAAAAAACCAGAATTGAAAATTTTCACCCCCTCCCTCCTCTAAAAAATTCATCTAAATCTGTTCAATTCAATTATTGCAAGATCAGAAAAAAAAATTGAAAAATTAATCAAAGAATATTCAGTAATAAGGTGATCAATAATTACTTCTTGAAAAAATGGAAAAAAATTTGAATTTAAAAATTGTCATAGTCCCCTCCCCCCTCCCCCTTTAAGAATTTCACCTAAATCTGCGTCTGATGAAATCTGTTCAATATCAGAAAAAAAAATCAGGAAAATTTATCAAAAAATATTCAATAATGAATTAATGTTTTGATTATTTCAACTGATAAAATTCCAAATTGACGAATGTTCGTACGAAACAAATAGGTTAAAATGATTTGAAAGTTGCTGTCCATGAAAAAATAAAATCCAACATCTGAAATTGGAATTTCATGAAAAGAGGGGCAGTAAAAATTGAAAAATTCTGACTTTGATGAATTTTTTTCTCAAATTTTCCTCTCTCAATTCTACAATTTCCCCAAGAAAAGCTCTTTTTCGTAAATTACTTCAATCCAAAATGCTTTTGAATCAAATAAACAGCAATATTTTGCCATTATTAGTACCTTTTAGGGTAAAATAGTATCTAATTTTTTTTTCTCTAAAATTGATGGCGAAATTAGTCGAATGCTATATGAATTGGTATGCTGACTTCCTCAAAATTATTCAAAAATTCCCTATTTTTTCGGAAAATTAAAATAGAAAAATCACTAATAATTTTAAAACTTGATACTTAGTCTACTTTTACCATACAAAAGAAGACTTTTTTTGAAGCAAACCAACACATGAGTTGAGAGTACAAATGGGTACATTAATTTCCTATCCAATGCGTTTACTAATGTCTACATTTTTTTTTTGACTCTAAAATGAACGTTTACAATTTTATCTTATTTTTTTTTTTTACTGCAGTAAATAGCCAGGCAATAGGAACTCACCAGAGATATTTTCATAAAGTAAGCTTAATTATTCAAAAGAAAAATTTTCTTTTTAAAAATCGAAACGAAGAATTAATTTAAATAATTTCGCTTTCATCGTGGCATATCTTTTTTAGAAAGTTAAGCAAAGTACTCGAAATGAGACATTGGAATCCATCATTTGCAAGATTTTTCACCACAGTAGATAGGCAAAGTGGTATAGTAAAACACGATGAAAGACGATAACGAGATAATCTAATACAACTACGAACGACGTAAGTTAATTCGATCGAATTCATCTGAAACTGCTGACATTTTTGTACGCTATAATTAAACTCGATCATATAGAATTACATCGACGCAGTTCGAACTCATGTAAATGTACATAGGTAACCTGCAGTAGGTATAACTGTAAAGTACCCGAGAGTAAGTAAAATATTCATACTTACAAACAGCTTCTACGACATCGGCTAGTAAAACTCCATCGGTCAGATCAGTCTGTAAATTCTGTATTAATTTCTTGAAACGAGCCTTTTCTAAATAATGATTACCCCATTCTGTGTAAATCTGCAAATTCCACATACCGCACATGAACCATATGTTAGGCATGAAATAAGAAAGGGGGTCTTAGTTATAGGTCTTTTAGGGTCTAAGACAATATTGAAGAAATCTATACGAGACGTTTTTACGATACGTAAGTATCCATCATTTGTTATACGTCTCGGGTCGTTATCAATAAAACGGTCGCATTAATGTAATTACGAAATTCGTCGTAGCAGTGATGCCAAAATAAAGTATGTTGCATTTCCAATGCAACACGACATTGATGAACGTACACGAAAAACGTTACATAAATTGACATCGAGGTGACGTTCCGGATAGAAAAATTGGAATCGGATAAAAAATTACGTTAGTGGCTAAATTACCTTTATGATTTGATTATATTGCTGTTGTTGGGTACTCGCGGTGGCGTGCGTTGTAACGAGGGTGTGTTGGTTAGCAGAGGTCGTCTTCGGACCCCTGCTAATACAGGCTGCCATCCTATGTGGAATCTCGCGTCCCCATTATCTTCAGTTTGGCGAATTATTCACCTAGAAAAACGATTACCAAATTTAGGAGTGGTTTACAAGAAGCCATAAAACTATATAGATCCGAGCAATGCACATGCTCGAAGAATTATAATATTAATTTATCAAAACCATAATCTCTGGAAGGTGAAAGTGTATATCCATATAGGCATTATTTTTTTCATACAATTACGCCTACGCATTACATAAGTGCATAGGATTTTTTTTCATTCACGTACACAGAAACTAGACACAAGGTGTACTTTAAATTCTTCCAATTCGGTTCGCAATTTTATCAATTATCTATGAAGGTAATGAGTAATTACGACAGAATAATATTGGGTTATATACCTATTTACTCTTTATAAAGGAAATATGTAAGTTGGACCATAACAGTCGAACAACACGCTACGAATAATTTAACTCGAAGTCGAAAGTTCCTCGGTAACACTCCGACACCCATTCTACAGTCTACACTCATCGTAACCTAAAATTAATTCATCAAATTAATCTTTATAGGCAGTCTTTGATAAAGTTCAAATGCACGTATTGCCTAATCGAGTTCATTTTTCCTTGTCATTGGTGTGACAAGATTATATTTCATTTGTTCAACTTTAAAAACCCAAGAAAGATAATCGTTTCATTTTGTTCTTCGATAAATAAAGAAAATCGTTCGTATGATGTTTAATTGCCACGATTACTCAATGTCGTAATTTTATCGGTCGATTAATCTTTTCAAAATTCTACAAATAATCCAACAAGTCATAAATTTTTACAAGTTGTAAGTAGGTTATGTTTTTGTTTGGTGTTGCCAAGAATAAAATTCTCGATAGCATTGGTAGCTTTCAAGCGGCAAATATTAAATAATCCCTTAAATTTTATTGAATTTTTAGAAAAAAGAAAGGTACCTAAGAAATCATATTTAAAATTATGGGATTGATGGGGTATATTTGGTGGATTTTTTTTGTCAGAGGTGATCCTCCAGAAGAACAGGAAAACCCGAAGTCCTCCCCCCCCCCCCAAAAAAAAAACATATCGAAAATGTCCAGCAAAATATTTGACACAAAAAAGCATTTTGCTTTTTAAACGTAACTTTTCAAAACAAAATTCGATCTCGTTTCTTCGCTCAGAAAATGGTTTTCTATTCATTTACAGTCTGATTTTTGAAAATTTTCTTCATAAAACTTGTCCCCGTCGTTTTTCGATTTTCAATCAATTGTTTAAATTTTATTTCGACATCTCAATCAAAAAATTATCGAATTTAGCTCTAACTGGAAAGGTATCCTATAAAAATTGAAAATTTCCAACTGAAATGAAAATCTTTCCCGATTTCTTCGATTCATAATATTTCCTTCTGAAAAATTTCCAATTGAAACCAAATTTTCTTGGCTACGAATACAATTCTACCATTGTGAAGTTGGAAAATCCCCTCTCCACCCAATGTCTGATTCGATTCTGAAAAGCATCGAGGTCACCCACATGTCCATCCCTTTTTTGAATAAATTTTGAAAATTGGTCGTTCAGTTTAAGAAGATTGAAAGGAAACAAAAAACCAAGAACCATTAGGACTATACCCATAAGTTTTTCAAACACTTTGAAAAATGGTCGGGGTTGCTGATTATTAAGAAATAGGAATTTTTACCATTTTTTGAAACATATGGCCATTTTTTCAGGGTTGCGATGCTTAAAACAAAATGTTTAAAAGAGGCGTCTAAATCTTGTTTAAAATGCCTAACAAGAAAAAAAAAATAAAAGGTTTGACTTTTTTTTGCAGTGGCGTGACGAAGCTATAGGCTCTGGGGGTGGAGGTGTATCTCAGATTTTTTCAACTAATTTTTTTGAAAAATTCCCAACTATTTTTCTTATTGTCCCAAAAAAACCAACTCGCTTTCATAAAAATTTTCCTGCTTAATTACAAATTTCCCAATTTTGCAAAATGTTTCCAATCTTAAATTCAGTAAATATTGGTTTTGACAGGAAATAATCTCTTCTAATGTACAACTTTTTAACAAATTCAACAAAATTTGAATTTTTAAAAAATCATTTTCCAAGAAAATTTTTAATGCATGGAAATGAAGTTTTTATTCAATGTAAGACAAAAAGATTTGAGAGTAAAACTTTAATTTTAAAAAATTTTGAAAACAAATTGAGTATGGAGAAACGTTTAAAAAACAGTTGGTGTTGAAAAAGTTTTCAAGAAACTACTGAGCTGAACAAAACTTTAGGGACTTTACTGACTCATATTTAAATTAGAAATTTTTTTTTTTGGTCAGTCAGTCGTATTAACCCTTTCGCTCCCGACATCACTTTTTGCTGAGGTTCCCATGGCCCGACCATTTTTTTCACATTGTTTACGTTACGAACACAAAGAACTGCTTGAAAACACTAAAATTACCATTTTTAATCAAATACGGGGAAAAAAAGAAAAAAAAAAATTTTTTGCGAAAAAAATTTTTTTTGTCGGTTGTTGGTAACACTGCGTTGACCAAAATCAAAAAAAAAGTTGTGTCTAGGTAGTCTGGGTATGTACCGCCCGATAGTAGATTATTTGAACGCTCTAATAGCCCGCCACAGAAAGAATCGCCGTAAGAGTGAAGTTGGACGATGTCACATATATGTGACGTCGGGCAACTGAAAGATTTTTCGACGTCACATATATGTGACGTCGGGAGCGAAAGGGTTAAAAACAAAAAATTAAAATTCGGATTTTTTTAGCTACTTTTTTGACTTTGAAAAAAATTCCTTAATGACCACCACTTTTTTTAAAAAGAAGAACAATTTTTGAAAATTCTATTCAAGATTGCCACGAAGTCCCATTTTGAAAAGTTGTGTAAATTTATTGAGTCCGGGGACGAAAATTTTTGAGGAAAACATAGATAGCATCCAAAAGCTAACCTTTTTTTCAATAAAATTCGTGCTTTCTTTTCTCTCCTTCTCTACTTCTAAAAAAAAGGGCGTTCCTTGAGGAACTCACATCCTTTCAAAAAAAATCGAAAAAACTAACAAAAATTCCATTCAAGATCGTCACGAAGCTCCATGATAAATGAGAAGGACAATTTTATTTAATTTGAAAAAATTCAGTCCAATTGCCTGGGTTAGAAGGGAAGAAGACTCATATCACGATTTTAAAAATGAATTGAGGTAAGTTACTGAGGCCGAGCGAAACGAGGGTGAAAATTTTTTGTGATGTTTTCAAATTTTCCCAGTTTTTTTCAATTTTTCCAAATCCAAACTTCAGAAAATTTAGGAAAAGTTGATAAAAAATTGGAAATCCCAACTTACCCAACTTTTTGTCACTTAGAGATGGTTTGAGGGCTGCCCCCCCCCCCCATATCCTCTGATCGACACGCCAATGGTTTTTTGTTCTTTTCATGTGTTTTTCAGACCTTTTTTCAAAAAAAAAGTTTTTTTTTAAATCGAAAAATGTTTTTTTTTCAAAATTAAAAAATGTTTTTTTTTTTAAATTAAAAAATGTTTTTTTTTTTAAATTAAAAAATGTTTTTTTTTTCAAAATTAAAAAACTTTAAGTTTATTGGTTACTTTTTAGAAATTTTTTCAAAATGAATTTATTTAGGTACCTATTTCAATTTTTTTCATTTTATTTCCAATACATTCCAACATTTTTCATACATCATGTAAGTGTAGGTGCTTACCATATACTTTCGTTATGAGTGAGCCTGGATATAGAAACCAGCACCCTCAGTGATCAAAAAATTTTTTTTTGAGTTGATACATACTAATTTTAAGCCTTTCAGAAAGCCTAGAATCAAGAGGGAACTCAAACTCAAAAATCAATTTTGGACCACTAAAGATTATTTCTATATCCAGGTTCACATATGTTCGTTTTTTCTCAAAATCAACAAAAAAAACCTCGTATCATTTATGTAGGTACCTAGATAAAATATACCTACCTCTGATTACTTCCACCCTTAATTTATGAAAACACAATATTAGACATAAAACAGTAATTTCGTTATTCAAAAGGGTTAACACAGCAAAACTATCTCCAAATGAATTTATTTTCACATTTAGAAATCGCTGAAACTTAAATTTGACTTTAAACGAGGCAAAAACACAGTTTACAGCTTCTCTAAGATTTTCAGCTACAACCCCCTTCGAAAAAGTTTTCTGCTTAAGTAGGTAGGAAACTACTCATTTAAATGTTTACAATGTTTCGTTCAAAAAACGTTTAATGATAATGACACATGTTCTCGGGGAACCTCGCGATAAGTCAATATAAAATCTGGAACTCATCTTCGCTGAAAAATACCTCGACGAAAGTTTCGATTTGACTTTGATATTCGCGCTGAAAGTGTATCTATCATGATGAGAACCACTTAATGTATTTTCTTGTTTTCTTTCATTCTACCACCAAGTATAAGGCCAAGAATAATGTTGGGGAAGCTAAAAACCCGGTAACTTATTGCACGACGTACATAAGGGTGCAAAACGTGCCGCTTTCATTTCCTTGTATCTACGAAATTGCGATTTTTTACGTCTCCTTCGTCTCGTGTTGCTTAAGGAAAGAAAAAAGTATAGGTACATTTCTTAACGGGAATTTAAGCTTCGTTTAGTACTTCGTGTAATTCACTTTGAACGTATAAGAATATTTGTTTTTTTTTTACCTTTACGCTGCGTGAAGTGGGTAGAACAGACTCGTAGATAAGTTTCTTATTTATCTATTTTTTTTTACCCTTTGGAAAAAATATCGCCTTATTTGAATAAATGTGACGTGTTTACTTTCAAAAAGATTTTTCGTCGTAGATATTTCAAAAATAAATATTGAAGTGAAAATTATCTCATCGATTCTGGGATAATCTCGAACGTTTTTTTTTTTCAAACCGCATCTCTTAAATCTTTGGTTACAAAAAAAAAAAAAAAAAAAAAGGTGTTAGTATGGAAGTTTCTTGTGTACTTTGGTATTATAAAAATATTTTTAGAAACGCCTATGTGAATTATTCGAATATCACCTAGCTCGAATTAATTAGCTCGAAATTAATATATTTTATTGTAAATTTCAACCAAGTGGGCGTTTATAGCGAGATATTACATCGTGGTTTATTGAATACGAAAGCAGTCGTCAGTGTCAACCTCGAAATTATCATTTTTTGTTATTCTTACTCTATATTTTTTATTCGCTTGTCACGTCGGATATTTTTCATCTCGACAAATTCAAACGTCGAGTGATGTTTTTCGCTAAAAAATTGAAAAAGTCAAGTTCGGGTTAAACTTTTATGAAAAATTGAGTACAATATTAATTTAAAATTCGCGAATAAAAATATACCACGGACTCCCCTCTGTGAACTGTTATTTTATGTTCTGCCATCAAGTATTTTGATATTGCCATGATCGTCATAACCCTAATGCTTTCCATTTTATCGAGAGGGTAAACACGGTTAAACGTAGGTGATCAAAAATAAGAGTAAAATTTAGGTTATGGGTTTGCATTAGGTACTTATATGGGTTAGTGAGGCTGGCATTTCGAAGAATTATGCGTAGGTAAGAGGTAATGTCAATTGCTGTGTTGGAATGCAGTTTACTATATCCACAAGGTGCTGCAGTAAAATGCATCCCAACGTTTATCGTATAATGACGACACGGCGTCTAGGTAAACTCGATTAATTAAAATTTTCCAATGTTGGCTGGCTATACGATGGAATTAATTAATCCGATTATAATATGGTACCTAGGAGACATAATTCAACGCAGTTGTAAATTACGTCACGTTTTAAATTTATACCTACCTGGGTGTTTGGGTCCTTATAAAATGCACTCGGCTATAGAATAAGCTATTGGGATTTATCTGTAAACCCTTAAAAATCATAAATCACATCGAATACTAAATCATTAAATATTTTACACGATGCGACGAGTGATATACGGCGGAGAATTTTTTGAAAAATTTGCCTACACCGGATTCGTCGGTTTTATTGTAATCCCAAAAGGATTCAGTAATAGCTCACAGGGTTGTTCGTTAATTTAATGCGTTCTGCAGTTCACGAAAGACGCGAAATGAAGGGATTATAGGATCATTTTACACGGTGATATATAAAAAGCGTCTAGGTTGCAGTGGTGAATTTTACCTGCTCGTTTGGTTTCGAATTCCTTTATAAAAACCATAATAAAGTGCAGGTTTGGGGACTTCGTACAATGTTTATCATTTTTTTTTTTCGTCTCTAGCGGGTGTTTCGTTCATTCGGGAGTTATTGTGGGATGGTTGGATGTTTTGTGAGGCTGTATAGTGCATAACAATGTAAGGTTTTGTAAATGATTGGAAGAATGTAAAAAGGAGAAAATACTGAATCATTTGTTTGCATTTACGTAGGTATGTAGCTAGGTACATTTTGTGATGGTTTTTTCCTTTTTTGAAAATTTCGATGTAAAAGAGGGAGAAAGAATTTGAATTGATCATTGTGATCATTCCTGCTGAATTTATTTTTGAGAGAAACCCAAAACGTGTTTTTTTTTTGATTTAGGTAGGGTACTCGTAGAAATCGTTTTTTTGCCTTTTTTTGGTCATATTCATTGTCCATGTACTCGAAAAATTACCCACCTACATACCTATATCAATTTAAAAAAAAAAAAAACAAACATTAGTCATATTTTCGAAGATCACACACTACGTATGTCTGTTTCCTGATGATTTGATAGAAAATTTGAAAACTTGTTAATTAGGAGACAGGAATTTAATTTTTTGATCCAACTCCATTTTCACTCTTTTTTTTGAGGAGATTTGAGAATACTGAAAAAAATTAATATTATGCTCAGAAATGGGCTAAAATTGGCGTTATTAAAAAGGGGAGAGGACAGTTGGAAAATTTTGCACCAGAACTCCAATTTTTTGACTAGATACGAATATGAGAAAGGTATCTACTTTTTAAAAAAGACAATTTGGTCATTACTTCCGCAAATTTTCGACTCGAATCTAAATTTCATGATTAAAAATTTAAATTTGTTGTCCCTCTTCTCGTTCTTTCACACTCTGATCCTTTGTCAAAAGTTCCAGACTCATAGGTAGAACTAAAGGTAGGCTCGGGTGGACCTGGCCCCACGATTTTTTCCGGCCAACTTTGAATTTTTTATTCAAATTCTAGTCAAAAAATAGGTTTCGGTTATTTTAGTGTAGAGCGAATATTGAATACCTATTTGGTCAGATTTCCATTGATTTTTTCCCCAAAAAAATGAGACTTTTTCAATTTTCTACCAATTTTTTTGATGAAATGTGTATAGAAAAATGGACAAATTAAATTAAATTCTATCCTAATTTCTAAAGCAAGGGTTTTCCTAATTAATTTTACCATCAGCTTGATTTCAGCGATTCAAAAGTTCAAAGTTCAAATTTTTTGAAATCTGAATTTCTTCCATCACTTGACCTGTATTTTTTTTTTCAAAAGGGTACCGGCGGTTAAGATAGGTGAATCTGCCCCCGAGCTGAAATTTGAAACTAACCGACGGAATTTGGTCCTTAGGGTCTGAAAACCACCTGGTAAAAATTTTGGCCCCCTACCCCTCCCCTAACCCGAGTTATGGGGCAAAACGTTACTTTTTTCAGCCTTTCCATTAAAAATTTTTATCTCCGAGAGTTTTCAACCAAATTTTTTCAAATTTACGTGAGTTATACTCCATACTGAGGGGTATGAGTGGGTGGTTTGAAAAAAAATTTTTGATGATTTTTTCTAGCCAAAAATCGCATTTTAAAACTTGAAATCGAGTTTTCTACATGATGTTGCAGAGGTGCAAAAATGAAAAAAATATATATCATGTATCTAGTCCCTATCTACAACGTAATATTTTTTTCAGAATTTTTTAGGTGGGTGGAAGACCTTCAAAAACGCAAAAAACCGCATTTTTATCACGTTTTTCGCTCAAAAAATGGTCATTTTTGGCCGAAAAATTTTTTCGGGTAATAATATTCCAAAATACATATTTTTACGCCACTTGCCCGATTTTCACTTCATTTCATTCTTTTTTGAATGATTTTTGCAATTTCAAGTAACCTAAAGCGCAAGACTTAAAATTGTATATAAGTAGGTATATGTAACTTTCCTTATACCTCTAAGTATAAAATTATCATACGGAAAACACTGAAAGAAAATTTGTGTTCAATAGCTCGAACTACCTTCGAAAAATTCATTTGCATGAGCAGAGCACTCAAATTTCGAAAATTCACTTTGTAGTTGACAATTTTTTTTTTCAATAGCTCGAACTACCTTCGAAAAATTCATTTGCATGAGCAGAGCACTCAAATTTCGAAAATTCACTTTGTAGTTGACAAATTTTTTTTTCAATAGCTCGAACTACCTTCGAAAAATTCATTTGCATGAGCAGAGCACTCAAATTTCGAAAATTCACTTTGTAGTTGACAAATTTTTTTTCAACAATACTTACGTTGCTACCAATATCATTATCAACAAAAGGTATGGTGAATCTGCCCTTGAAACCAGTTTTGACCGCTCCTACCCCCAAAAGGTCAACCATGATGAGAAAACATTCCAGAAAAAATTTCAGACCCCTAGCGCAAGTGTTTTCGGAGAAAGGGGCCAAAATGTGTTTTTTCAATGGATTTTTTCGTATTTTTGTGGTTTTTTGCTAAATGGAGATAAAAGTTTCGAGTTTTATTTAGATGAATTTTAGGGAGTTGGGAGGAACCCTAAAAAATTTTTTCAAAATTTTTGGTTCATTTTTTGCCGAGTTATGGCATTTTAAAAGTTTTGAGCGGCCATTTTGTCTTGAAAGGACAAAGGTACAATAGAACTTTTTCCCCCAAAAGATGTGCCATTCATTTTTATAAATATACCACAAAAATTTCAAAAAAATCAAAGTGGTAGAGCATTGTCAATAAAAAACAAAAACTAACCACCCCTCGCATGTAGCGCGTACAGTAACGTTGTATGTATTTCCCACGGCACTTTCGTGGGAAGTACGATGTTCACGGGCCCACATTTATTATAAAAAATACAAGTCTCAAAAAATGAAAAATATTTTCTCAAAAAAAGAAAAATATTTTCTCAAAGGGTTCAAAATTTTTGTTGGAATGTTTTCCTATTATGGTTTACAGTTCGGGGTATTAGCAAAAGGTAGGAATAAAAAATTGTTCGGTTTGGAAGAATTCACTAGGTACCTCATATTTTTGCTAATTTGAGTCATTTCTATATGCAATGAACAAGGTAAGGGAGGAAAGTTCATTGAAACCAGTTTTGACTGTTCCTACCCCGAACAGTAAACCATAATAGGAAAACATTCCAACAAAAATTTTGAACCCTTTGAGAAAATATTTTTCTTTTTTTTGAGACTTGTATTTTTTATAATAAATGCGGGCTACTGAACAAAAACTTTCTTTCAGTGTTTTCCGTATGATAATTTTATACTTAGAGGTATAAGGAAAGTTACATATACCTACTTATATACAATTTTAAGTCTTGCGCTTTAGGTTACTTGAAATTGCAAAAATCATTCAAAAAAGAATGAAATGAAGTGAAAATCGGGCAAGTGGCGTAAAAATATGTATTTTGGAATATTATTACCCGAAAAAATTTTTCGGCCAAAAATGACCATTTTTTGAGCGAAAAACGTGATAAAAATGCGGTTTTTTGCGTTTTTGAAGGTCTTCCACCCACCTAAAAAATTCTGAAAAAAATATTACGTTGTAGATAGGGACTAGATACATGATATATATTTTTTTCATTTTTGCACCTCTGCAACATCATGTAGAAAACTCGATTTCAAGTTTTAAAATGCGATTTTTGGCTAGAAAAAATCATCAAAAATTTTTTTTCAAACCACCCACTCATACCCCTCAGTATGGAGTATAACTCACGTAAATTTGAAAAAATTTGGTTGAAAACTCTCGGAGATAAAAATTTTTAATGGAAAGGCTGAAAAAAGTAACGTTTTGCCCCATAACTCGGGTTAGGGGAGGGGTAGGGGGCCAAAATTTTTACCAGGTGGTTTTCAGACCCTAAGGACCAAATTCCGTCGGTTAGTTTCAAATTTCAGCTCGGGGGCAGATTCACCTATCTTAACCGCCGGTACCCTTGTAACTTGTAATTTTTAATTTTTTTTACCAATGAAATTATTTCAAGCCTTTTGATTTTATTTCCATTTTTTTTTTCAATTTCATGTTTTTAATTTTTTTTTAAAATTATTTACTCAGAAGAAATTTTTAAAAAGATGGAATATTGGAATTTAAAATTGAGGAAAATTTCAAAATTATTAAAAAAAGTTTCAGAATTAGAAGAAGTATCAAGAAATGTGATTATAATTTTTTTCCAGAAATCAAAGTTGAAAAATTTTTGAGAAAATTTGAATTTAAAATACCTAATTAAATACAACTGGAAAACATTTATTGTGCCTATTAAAATTTTTTCGACTTGAATTTCTTCAATTTTTTTCAAATCTATATTTTTAAAAATTCTTCCAACTCAGAAATGACTGAATTTCAAAGAAAATTTTCAACATCATATTTTTTAAAATTTAACCAAACGCAATGAGCATAGGTAGGTAATTAGAAAAAAAAATTAAAAAGTTATAAAAATACAAGTGACGTGAACTTATTCGAATTTTGAGTAGTTCTTAGATAAATTCATTTTAGAAAGGTTTAGAAAAATGTTCAGCTTCTTTGAATTTTCAGTCTCTCCAGATTTTTCTTTCCAAAATCGCCACCAAAATTAATACTACTCATTTTCGTACTTTACTTTGATTTTTGATTATTTTTTACTGGGTACCTATTTGAAAAAAAATAATTACATTATTTGAGCGAATGAATGAAATGTATTTTGAATTTTACATTTTGAGGTCCTTTTGTATGATTAACTTTTTCACATTTCACCCCCCTCCCCCACTGTCAATCTTTTACTAACCTGGCTGAAGTTTGCCCCTCCCCTCTTCTGGTCCCTGTGAAAAAATTCTAATGATGAAACTCATTTTTTTAGAACGAACACCATCACATAAAGACCTACATATTTTTATCAGTTTTTATTAAAAACAAGTGATTCCATTGCCTACAAAAACTTTACATTTTTAGTAAAAACTAATGATTTTTAGCATTTTATAAAAATTAGGTATTGGAAATTTTATTATCAAACTTTAAAAATGACAATTTTTCATAAATAGCGGAATATAAGAAAAATTGTGGTGATCCTCTCTCTCTCTCTCTCTCTTGTTTCAGCAGTACGTCTTACGGTAGTATGATTTGAAAGATTAAAAATTATGTATTTTGCACTCCAAAATTTAAAGGCAGTGGCCTTACCAGATAGTCAAAAGAGGTGTCCTACAGACCCGGATCCTCCCTTCTCTCAAGATGAAGAATTTTCGTAAAAATAGTGTGTTTTTGAGGCATTAAAAAATCAATTTTTCGATTTTAAAGCTCCGCAAATTTTTTTCATCGATTTTATTTTTTTAGTTGATGCAAATTTTTTTTTCATTTTAGAAAAATGGCCTATTTACCCCGCCCCTACAAAAAATCTTCAACTAAGCATTCGTTCATCTCAAGAATACACATACTGTATTTGCAATGCAGTTCTGTTTCAATTTTCCCAACGAAAAAATGAGTTTTTCTTCCTCCCAAGTCAAAATAATATAGGTAAATACATAGAAAAGAAACAATTATTATGCAAATTTTGCCACCAAAACTTAATCTTTTTGACCAAAAATGAAACCTTGTCATTAAGGAAGTAATCTGTCTCTCTGACCTCCGTTCGGTTCAGTCCTCCTTTCCTTTTCATTTTCGGCAGAATCTTGAAATTGAAAATACCTATCAATATGATTTTATTATCTTCTGAAAAAATTATACAATCAACATAAAATCCAATTTCAAACGATCAAGTAATACAAAGATGAGATACCTATCAAATGAGATAATTCCTCGAAGAAATTCCTATGGAATATCCGCGACCATAATTAAAGATGAACACACATCTATTATGCCTACCTCATATCCGTATTGATATAATACACCTCTGCATAAAAATAGATATAAAATCAAACACCGTAATATGCTCGCTAACGCACAACGCAGAATAATCGTTCTAAAAAGATAATTATCAAAGGTGGTCAATTTTCAACGCTCGTATTAAAAAAAATCCAGTCTCCAGTTACTTTATAGCCATATTCCAAGTTAGCTAAACAATAACGATATTTTTGTATCTCGTAAACAACAAAGAGAAAGGGATATTTGCGCACGTTCCAGTTAACTGCACATAACGGATATGTAATGCATTAATTTGGCATCTGGCAACGAATATAAACATATCACTTTATAAAAATATCCTTAAACTTGTGTCCAACTTATTGAAAACACGTGTTATCATCTGGGTTCGAAATTCGAATGCATTACACGTTTAATCAATACAATGCACAAGGCAGCTGCTCCAATGAAAACGAAAGACCGAAGGAGAAAACACGACGAAACACTTGGAAAATTGATTAGCTTCATCAAGAGAGACTGCGGAATTACCTCAAATCTCAAGTACCTTCGTGGCTGGTAAGTCAAGTCACCTGTATATACTCGAGGCTAATAAATCAAACAAAATCAACCCCACACGAGCCCGGATGTATAAATTTAATGAAAAATCTACCGGTAAATTTTTTATTCGCCAGGAAGTGCAATAAAGGCGGCCAAAAAGGAACGTAAAAAAAAAACAGGGTTAGATGAATGAAAGAAGGTAAGCCTTATTGCGAGACACGTGGTGAATACACGTTATATAAAATGAATAAGGGCTCAGAACGCATTAAAGGACACAAAATAAGTTCGAGATGGGTTAGGTAACATCAAAAACTAAAAATGAACTTGCACCGAAAATTTTTCTTTTTTCGCCAAACGCAAGGGTTTCTCAAGGTTGATTAATATCCCCTATCGGAGATATCGTGCGAAAAATTCACGTGTTCGGATGGAAAAACGACGGAAATATCAACTTTCCACAAAATTTCATCGTCATGTTCATAAAAAGTTTATGCTTAGATTTTGCATGTTTCGAAGTACAATCTGCGTCGACTTAATTTGGTATGTGCATGCCAGCGAACCCTGAAATTTTTCATTTTACCAGTTCCTAATTATACTAACTCGAATATTCCAGCGGTTTCAACTTATTTGTTCGCTTTGTCGATGTATCAATTTGTACAAAGGTATATATTTTAATCGCGTATTCGATCGAAGTTTTAGTCAAACTCGCACTCCAAGGGTAAGCTTTTAATTAACGCTGCCATTCAGATTTAACAGAAAATTTAATTAACGAGAGAATTCGTCGGCTAAATAAGGCCGATATCGATAAACATTTGGAATACTACAAAAGTAAACCGGCCTTTTTTTTACCTTCGGTATCGTATTTGGTGTTTTACTCCTTGCCATTTAAATTTGGTTTTTCACGTTGAAATACGAAACTACCCTCAATAAAATGAAGTTTGTTGGTCTCAGGTGGTTTACCAAGTTTTCCATCCAAGGCAAAAAAGTTTTTCAATAAAAAAACAACACTGTGTTTCGATTCTTAATTAATTTATGGACCTTGTAATGTTGATACATTGCATGAGACCCCGAGTGCCCCCAGTTCTTCAGACTATTTCCAAAGGTAGATACCTACGTAATAAAAATATTATATTTTTGGAACAATAACACGAATAGGAAGGGCATTGGGGATATTATCAGCTTTTACCGAGGGTGATGGCTTTGCACCTTTTTTTTCGATAGGTGAACTGAGGTTGCTAGGAAGTTGCAATACGTCTCAAAACGACTCAGTAAAAATTTTACCCATTGACTTTGCTCTTTTCTCGTCCTACGTTGGATCATTAAAATCCAGGTTCAAAAATCTTATAAAAATAAAAATATATACTTATTTAATTTTTTTTGGATGTCTTAACCCGAAAATACCATTGGCACCGATTATTCATCATTTTCCTATTTTTTTTTTTTTTTTTTTTCTGTAAAACATTGAGTTTTTTGTTTCAAATTTCTCCACAATATTCTTCAAAAAATATCAAGTTAAAATTGTTTTTGAATTTCTTATATGAAGTAAGTTTATTTTTCTTTTCAAAATTAAGCACATTTTTCCATTTAAAGCTCTACACGAAAGAGTCATAAAAAAATTAATAATATTGTATCAATTTTTTACGTATTTCTCTTCGACGTCTTTTATTTTTGGAGAAATTTGGAGTTGAAAAAACTAGAAAAAATGGTAGAAAAATAGGTACTTAATTTTCAAAACATTGCACTTTTTTCAAAAATTTTTGGGGAAAATTGAATAAATGAGATAAAATTAGAAATTTGAGAAAATTAAAGTTTGAAAGTGTTAGGTAGATATTTTCGCAAGAATTATAAAAATTCAAGAATATGGAAAAAACGAGAGGATCATAAACATGGAAAAATATTTTGGAAGAATATTCCTCTTGTACCCCCTCCCATCCCTTCCTCTTCGGAGCTAAATTTTGATTTACTTACTTATAATTTCTTCTATACCCCCCCCCCCCCCTCGAGCTGAATTTCAGATACAATTTGAATGATCTTTTATCCCTTCTAATGTTTAAATATTTTTTGTGTTGCTGGTGTTTTCAGCGTTTCCAGTATGGTTCTATTGGTTGCAGAGTTCGGCTGTTTAACTCTACCCCCATAAAAACCAATTTTTGGATTTTCAGAGTTTCATCGATATCCTCTCGTAGATCTGAGATATTGTCCATTAATTCCCTCAACAAATTGATTCAGTTGATTTAAAGTTTTTCTTCACTTCTCGTAAAGCTAAAACCTAAAAAATTTTAAATTTTCTCGTACCCTCCGCCAGAATTGAAATTTGTCACATTAAAAATTTTTGAAACGTATAAACTTGGTAAGCATGAGAGAATTTATTTTTTTGAGAACACTCCAAATTAAAAAATTTTGAGATGATTCAAAAGTGAAGAAAATGTAATAAAAAATTAAATTTTAAATTTTTAAAAAAAGTAATTGCACGACACAAACAAAACGGTCTTTCTCCTAATTAGGAAGGTGTCACAATTTAAAGTGAAATTTTAAGCTCAATCAAAAATAAATCCAACGTACTTACACCATAAAGAATGTTCTCAATCAAAATTTAAGGTGCTGAAGAGTTCTGTTTTTAATGTTCAAACTTTGTAAAATTTTCGAATTTTCCTGAAAAAAATTATTTTTGGCCAAAAAATACGAATTGAACTCTCAAAGTTGCGAATTTCGGAAAATCCCACTTCAATCGATCAAAAAGGTCACCAATATTGTTAATCCACTTTTACAGATTACTGGTACTGAAGTTCATGTACAGGGTGACCCAAAAGTTCTGGAACTCGAACGTTTTTTTTTTCTGGAATCGTTTCATATTGTCTTGCGTTGATCTGAACAAAGGGTTGCCTACGTAGGTCGACAAGGGAAGGGGTTAAATAGGGGAGGCAGTGTTGCCAATTTTACAAAAAATTGCACTTTATTGGAAACGATTTGCCCCTTTAAATTTTTGATTAGGCAAAATCGGCATGCAATGATTTTTGATCATTGTTCAATGGCCTTTCATATGCAAATATTAGTTTTTGAATATCTCAATTTTGAAAATTTTCAGAATTTTGGAGTTTGAGATTTTTTTTGAAAAACTCGAAAATCGAAAAAAGCAGAATTTTTGGCGATTTATGAATAATGGGGGATGAGTTCATATTTTTTGAAGGGAATGGGGCTTCAGCTTTGTTGTAAATAAGATTTCATTATTTTCTGGACCCTACAATTTTTTTACGAATCCATTTTTGTATTCCGGAAATTTCAAGTCAGTACCTAGACCATTTTATGAACTTTTCTCTAGTACTGTAAAATTTCAAACTTTTTCTGGGGGCTTTGAAACGTTTTGAAACATGAAACTGCTTCCAATAGATTTTGGAGGTTAAAAATAGGGTATCTACTATCTAACAACTTTTAGCTTTTTTCTACCAAAACATATGGATTTGAACTCAAAATTGCAAATTTCAAAAAATTCAACTTTAAGCGATCAGATAATCGCCAATATTGATAATCCTCAATTAAAGGTGCTGAAGTTCATATAGACCATTTTTCAGGACTTTTCATCAGAACTGAGAAATTCCAAAATTCTATGAAGTCTCCAAGACGTTTTGAAATCGCTTCCAATCGATTCGGGAGGTCGAAAATAGGATTTACCTATACCAAATTTTCAGGTTCTTTCATTGATCAAGTATGTAGATCAAAATTTTTTTGTTGAGGTGATGAGGTAATTTTGAATTTACAAATATAAAAACTCGTCGAAATTTCAGAAATGGACTAAAGCCTTTTAAATTATGGATGTGAAATTCTTTCATAATGTAATTACTTTTGATTTATTTTTGGGCTTAAAATTTTACTTTGAGCTGAGATACCTCCCTTGTTATTATGAATAGATTCGTGTATGTGTGGGTGAAAAATTGGCGCCAAAATTTTAAACAATTTTTTTTTTGGAATTTTGAAATTTTATGGAAAGGAGTATTTAAATAGTAATGAAATCAGGGGATTTCAAGTCCAGACCTATCTTCCTAGCTACCTTTTCTTCGACTATTGAAAAAAAAAAAAAAATACAAAATAATTTCTTCTAGCTCTCAAATCTATAAAAACAAATAAACACGAAATTTCTCAGTCTATTACATATTTTTTCGTATCCGCAGGTAAATTTCCAAAATTATATGTCATACCGCATTAAAAACCCAAACACAAAACATATTTCGCAAACTTTGGCACTAAAAACGTCGGCAAAACGGATTTAAAATAATGAAAACATGTGACTTTGGAAATACCTTTAGGGAAATCGTCCCGTGTAAAAATAACAATTCAGCAAAAGGTTAAAATTTATGAAGCAAGACGTAAAGAAGTTTTTTTTTAACATTGTGAATTTCGAACGAGCTAACGGAGCTAACGAGAGAAAGGTACGACAGGTACAGCGTGAAAAAAAAAAGAAAGAGCAAACTTGGAAAGGAAAAATAAGCTTAGAGTCGGCGGGTAACGAAATAACCGTTCAAGTTGGGTGAAATTTTTATACTTAATGCAGAAAATCCTATTGCCTTTAGCTGCGAAACGAAAAAGCAAAGGTCACAATTCACTGTTTTTATTGAACTCGGCATTCGAACGATTTTACACTCGAATCGTCTAATATATTATTTCGAGCTTTTTTCCTACTTTTTTACTGTAAGTATAAACTTTAAAGCTTTTCTGTACGTAAGAGCTTTTTAAAAAACACAGCCGCGAAATATTATCGAACGTGATGTTATTTCAAATTTCCGATAAGAATTTTTACATAGACGTAGATGTCTGAAAATTAACACAGTATTCGAGTTTCGCATATCCACATTTTAGATTTAGGGTTCGTTTTCATTGATGCAGAACAAAATACGAGTATCTCATGCGGTATAAATTCCACGGATTTTTCCAACTCGACTGCATTCTTTGAAAACTTCTTTACGCCGCGTCGATGTATCACATTTTGTGAAAAGTTCTACTCCGTGATACACGAGAACGTAAGATGGGTAGGAATTTTATGAAAAATCTTTCTTTTATGGGTTGAAATATTATACGTATATAATCAACAAAGTGTGTTTTCCTTTGATAAAAAAAATTCAATATATTTGCGGTTCGAGCATCACTCCTGTTGGTATATGAAATCTCAGGATGAACCTAGTTATTTTATTTTCTTTGATGATTCAAGTTTTTTCTATCAAAGCTTGGGGTTTTGAGCTGAGACAAGAGATGTCTAGGGATATTTTTCATATGAACAACCACTTTGTAATTTTTTATTTTTTAAAAAATTATAATTAAACGGTGTTCGTCTAAAATATTGCAAAGAAAATTTCTTTTTGCAATTCAATACCTATACACATCGAAACAATGGATTTTATTACGTAAAAAAATCTATACACGGAGAAAAAACCATCTGCGCAAAATTCGAGTATTCGAGTCAATTAGACTCTTAATTCATTCAGGTATTCATTCGATACATTCTACCAGCTCTATAATTGGTGAGACGCCGAATGTCCCGAGGAATTTATTTATCTGAATTTTTCAATTGTTATAAGCCAATTAGGTATTATTGGTTGTTTTATAACACGACAATGATATTGTTCTGCTGCCCACAATACATAAAAACGCTCACATGGTACATTTCTTTTCTTCATTTCATTTTTAAAAAAAAACTTGTCCTCTCTAATAGCTAACAGCAGGACACAGTTGACCTACTTTTCGCACAATTCCAATCTCAAAATTAAAGCAAGGAAAAATTTTAATCGAAATTGAAAACCGAAATCATAAGTTACGCAAGGTGCAGCCGGTATGGTTTTCTTATTCTTACGCGCCATGTATTTTTATTACGTATCATTTTTATTGCTTTTTTTATGGCCCAAAAAATTACCCAGTAACTGAAAAAAAAAAACACGCTATAAAGGTGTAATTTGCAAAACTAGAAAAAATTTCATCCACTTATGCGGATTTCGCCATGTTCGAGTTTTTTATGAAACGGCATATGTGCCTAAGTTTAAAAATTCAAGGAACTTTGGCGAGGGGATTTTTTAAAAGAGAAAGTTTTCTTCGACGAAATTCCAACAGATAAAACATATTGTTGTAGCAGAAGCATACGAGCAAGATAAATTTACCAGAATCAATTTTAGACCAGAAGAAATCGATTTTGAAATTTGACGAGATGAAGGTTGATTTTTTCCAAGGGTAAAAAAACTAAGATTTTTGTCTGAAATGAAATTTTTTTGATTTGGTATTACCTAGGATTTTTCTAATTTTTTTTTCAACCCTTAAGAAATGAAAATTCATTTTAAAAGTTAACACTTTGAAAAAATTTCTCATTTGGTCCCAATCCTCCCCCCCCCACATTAAAAAACGATTTGGAACAGTAATTTTGCACCTCCCCCCTCCGTATTCTGAGTATGAAGCATAACAAATTCATATTGAATTTTTTCCCATATTTATGTATTTTTGAGAAAAGTTTTTTTTTTTTCACAGGGCAATCGTCTTAGTATATTATGTATTAAGGAATCAAACAAAATTTTAAATCAGAATTTAAGACTCTTTTTACAAGACAGCTTCAGAATTGTTTCAGGATATTGAGCGAAATAATTCCACCCATTCACAAACAATAATTGAAAAAAAAAACTTGATTCCTACATACTGTCCATACCGGCTCAAGCTCAAATGCTTCAAACAAATTCATCAATACCATAGAAAATGAACGAAAAATCAGTAACATAAGTTTCTTAAAAGAAAAAAATGTATTTATGATTTTAATGATTTTGAAAAATCAAAAAAACAAGCATCAGAACATGAGATTACATACCTCTAATTTCCAAAAATGAATGGACTTTTTTAGATTTTCCCAACCTTTTACGATAGGACTTTTGTATTTCAATCAGGATTGAGTTGTAGACAAAAAGAGGAAGGACAGTTTTTTTTTTTCAGACTCAAAATATTCAAATATCTTTGGAGGAAAAAAATTAGAAGGGTTCAGGTCGATTTTTATTGTTCACAGTTTTTAAATAAGTAGATGGACAAATACGTTGAACTAAAGTCGCCAAATGAAGGCGAAAATTTTCGTGGAAAAAAGTTTAAACAACTATTAATTTATCTCGGGAGGAGGGGGTAAGATCGTCAGATTCCTCAGACTTCAAATGTACCAGCAAAGCAAGAATAGTAACCAGCTGGAAATTCATGATTTTTAAGACAAGGTCACAAGGTCATTCGTTTTCAAATCAGTTCGTTTGCTGATTTTTCAAACTGAATTGCTGTTCACAGAAATTTCATATTTTTAGAGTGAAAATTTCAAAATTCAAAATTTCCTGACTTTTTAGAATTTTCCAGAAGATGATTATTGGATGAATCATTTCATTTTTAAATATTGAACTCAGAACCAAATTCGAACTTTTTCTGCGCCTTTTCTCATTTTCAGACTTTCAGTTCAATTTTTTGTTTGGATATGTCGTTTAAGGATCATTAATTTTTTTGAGGAATTTTTACATTTTGCAAAGACATATTTTAGAAATTGATGGAAAAATAGCTGGAATGACATAAGAAGTCAAAAAATGGATGTCACCATACTGGTAATTTCCTTACATTTCTGAATAATTGAAAAAAGCCAGATTTTAGGTTGAAAAAGATTCTCAAATAATCTTTCGAAGCAAGAAAATCGTCACTTGAGTTGTCCGCCACAAATTGGGACAAGACTTGAGTTTTTAGAAATAGCATTTTTCTTTAAAATCCTTGCTGCCAAAATTTAACCCTGCCGAAGTTGATATCTCATTTTTTTTTTTTTAGAAATTTTTGCAAATGAAAAAACGATTTTTCCAGCAAAAATGTAGCATTAAAATTTAAAAAAGTATTTTTTAAAGCGAACTTGATGAAATTTATATCCCTATGCTTAATACTGCCCTCTCGACTGGGGCCCCCAGGGTAATTTCAGTTTCCTCCAGTGTTTTTTAATCCTTCCATAATGCACATACCTAAATGAACTTGAACAGCTGAAAATTGAATTTCATCTTCTTCACGACTACACCAAATTCAACTCGTTGATTTGATTTTTATTTTTGACTAGCCAACATTTATAGTAGAAATTATTTGATTTTCAGCGAATTTACACTGATTTTTCAAAGAATTGAATTTCACTGATTTTTAAGCTTTCCGAGACTTGATTAATTTTTCAGTGAATTTTCACCGATTTTCCAGTAATTTCGCAATGTTTGCTTTCAGTGAAATTTTTTCACTGATTTATCACTTTTCTGGAATTTTGGCTATTTTCCAGTGATTTTCAATAATATTTATTGATTTATAAATAAGAGAGTAAATAGAAAATTAAAAAAATTGTGTCTAGATAAATGGTCGCAATTTTGGTCTCTGAATTTCGGGCTGAATCTTTTTATTTTTCAACGCCATATTTTTAAAAATTGACCAACATGGTTGAAAGTACCAAACGACTAAATCAGATGAAATAATTCCCCACAATAAAAAATCGAGCAGAAAAATCTAATCTAGAAAATGAGCAGCCGGCACACAATAATTTCATTTCCAAATTTTATCACAGCCCTCAACAGAATTTAATAAGAAACCAGGCCATTTCCATACTCTCAGGTTCCACCGACACAACAACCGAAAAAAATAAGCATTACCCAACATACTAAAAATTCGATACTAAATTAACCCCAGAACTACATTTGGGACTTGGAAATCGCACATACAGAAAAGCGCATTATCCTTAATCAGTAACACTCAACTGCTCGGATAATAATAATTGCTACCGATACGTATTAAAAGCTATCTGCTGCAACGCGATTCAGCCTTTAAGTGTGAAAAACGCCCCACACACCGAAGGAAAAAAAATAAATACACGCGGAGGAAACCAGGAAAAGGAATTTACTTGCATGGGAATGTTTACGGCGAAAATTTAAAATGATGCTCCCTTCGGTGAAAGTTTGTTTCTATGGTAACCAATTGGCTGAACTGAGTCATACAAAGTGCAAGCACGTAATATACCGCTGTCGGAAAAGAGTCACAAGACACCACGGTTGTATAACCTAATTGTGACACGAGCAGCATGCATTGGAATCGCATCTTTCAACCCTTCGACTTCCAGTCTCCTTCACTTCGGATCTCGATGATTACCTCGGGCCTGGGGGCACTCCAAAGACATATTCTCGCCCATCTCGACGGAGGGACCATTAAAAAGGGAAGCAACCTTTGGTTAGGAATTTCGTAACCATAAAACGGTGTATTTTTACATCATCGCCTTAAGATAACGAATTTCAGCTCGCATAAATTTGCGGCTAATTTTTAATCACCCCTCGTGCAATGTGCGGCACCGCATTGAAACCAATGATTATTAGCGCGTGATGTTTTTGCTGACTCTGGAAACGAGTCGCGACGTCTATCTTTTTATGCAGCGCGAAAATCAAGTTGAAAAAGCAAACGTGTTAAATTATAAATAAAATCGTTACGTCATCGATAAAATGTAAATGAAAAGTGAACGTTTTGCGTCTTTCGACAAAATCAAAACAATACCTAATGAAATTTTAGAGGTAGGATAATAATAGGTGAATGTGTGACCGAACTGGTGAGTCAACATGGTCATAAAACGTGGGCAAATTTTAATAGGTATCTAAACTGAATCACAGAAATTTTGAGCTGGCTTGACAAAGATTATAGGTATTGATCTTTTCGTGGGTTAGAAAATTTTTCGTGGGTGTTTTTGGTTTGATTAAATTTTTTTAATATCAGAATATAGAACCACTGGTTAGAGTTCATAACCGCTGGTAATTTTCACTTTTTTGTCGTCTCTGCCCCTTCTTAAACAATTTCCCTAAATTACGCCTCCGCAGTCGCCGCAAAATATCGCTATTTTAGGCGTTTTTCTTCAACCGAACGCAATTAGGGATAAAATTAAAACGATAACGACGAAACGAAGATGGTTGTGAAATTTTATTATAGGTTTTATGAGGCAGCCCACAAGAACTCGGTGCCACAACGTAAACATAGCCATTTTAAATTTTTTTAAAAAAGCTCCCGACCAATTAATAATAACGAATGGGTACAAATAAACATCATAAAAACCAAAATAGTTCTAGTGGCTTCTGTACGAATGTATTTTTATTAACCGAAAACGTTGACAGAGTAATAACTAATATTGCCAAGTGAAATGGCCTACCTTCTGGTGTCAGTAACTCAAGCTTACAAATATTTTGATTTAAATTTTGCCATAGTTGAATACCAGTTTGAGAATGAATTTATGACGCCAGTAAAGTCAACACGAATTTTGAATTATAATATTCGTGGGTCATTGTGGTCGTGGAAAATAATCCTTTATTTAGGTGCCCTGGCCCACTGGCCAACAACCTACGTATAAATTGACGAAATTATTGGCAATTTTGTCATTGGGAAGAAATATTTCGAATTTGGGCAGAAAGTAATATCCATCGTTTCTACGACATTTAAAAAAAAAAATTCTATAAAGAATTGAAATTCAGAATTTTTTTTACACCTGTGATTAGCGAGACTTTTTCTGCTAGAAGAATTGAAAATTAATATTTTTCAGCTTTGCGTTTACTCTTTTTGCTTATTCTTGATTACGGGAAAAATTTTCAAAAGTTGCTATTTCAGGGAAAGAAGAAAAACAGTTTTGTTTTTTTGGCGTATATTTTTTCAAAATAAAATGTACCTACATAAAATTAGCTGAAGAAATAATTCAGTGAAATTTCTTAGATATCTAGATCTCTCAAAAATATGACTATGTTTTTAAGCAAAGAAAGTTTCATTAGAGGAGAAAACTCTAAATTTTTCAGCTCGGATTTTAACGAGATAAGAATAAATTTTTCAATTTTTCCAATTTCTTCGGAAAGATTCGTGGTGTGGTGATTTTTAAACTAAAAATTACATCTCCTCGAGTTTTCAGTCTTTTTTTTTTTCAAAGTAGGCACAGGTAGAGGTAAAGAGGGGACATACCCTAAATTTTTTTCAGATTTTTCCAACCACTTTGATGGCCCTGAATTTTACTTTGAAAGTTTAAAATCACCCCAGAGATATAATTTTGGAACGATCAGAAAAATAATTTTTTTCCAACGTTTTTCGATGCATTTCACACTTTTTAGAATTTTTTCTGATGGTGGAAGTTGGTCAAATATTCAAAAAACCGCCAACGAAAAGCGGTAATTTCAACAAGGAATAAAAAATATGATTATTTACACCAAGTTTTTGAATATTTCACCAACTTCCACCACTCAAAAAAATTGGAGAAAATTTTGAAAGATGTGAAATGCGTTAAAAAACATTGAAAAAAAATTTCCTGATCCTTCTAAAATTGTGTCCCCATGACGATTTAAAATTCTCAATGTGTCAAGGTTGAAAAAAAATTAATTGAAAACTGACGGAGATAGAATTTTTAGCTTGGAAATTACGTTTTTTTGGGCTCTAGCCTCTCCATAGATGAGATTAAAATTCGTTCTTGCGCTCAAGAATCATATTTTACCAAGATAAATCGAATGGCACACAAATTTTGATCAAACTCCACCGCAGGCCAAATGAACCCCTTGCCACACCAGACCCTTTGAAAATTCCTTCTGAAGCAAAGATTTTAAGATGAGTATTTTTCCAGTAGGTATGATGAAAAATCAATCCTCATCAAAATATTGGCCCTTTTCCTCAAACAAATGTCTCAATTTACGAACATTAATTTCAAAATCTTCAGTGAGATTTAAATTTTTTCCAGAAATTTTAAATCATAAGTATTCTAACCCCCCTCCCCCAAGTTAAATCCACTTGAGCAGCTAAAAGTCAATTCTCATTCTATTTTCAGTATTTCAACGAGAAAATTCACTTCTACGGTAAAATTCAACCAGTCCCCTCAAATTAGCTATATTTTTGCCTTTCTTTGATATCATCTGGTAAAAAAAACCACGTGCACACAGAATTTAAATTATACTCTTAGGATTCTCAGAAAAAATAATTTTTCGCTGTTTAACTGAGAATAGTCTAGCTACAGATCCGCAGAAAATTTCAAGAAGAAATCCAAAACTTTTTAAAAGAGCAAAACATGTGGTGACAAAATGTCGATGTCAGAAAATCGAAATCACGGGGGGGGGGGGGGTTGTATAATTGGAAAAAATTGTAAAAATGTCATTTTTGAAACAGGAGAGAAATGTTCAACTCAAAAATTACTTTGGATAAGCAAAAAAAAAATTCCTTCCCAGAACATTAAACATTTACGTTCGAGAAATGTATAAAAGTAGACAAAGAGACCATTTTTTATACCCAAGCTAATTTGAGAATTAAAAAATTGAAAAAGAAATGATATCTTGCAGGAAGCTCATCAGCAACAGCCAGAAATTTGGTTCTCATTTGGGGGGGGGGGGGGTTGAATTTAGAAGCTGACTTAGATAGGTAGGTACTTTCATCATTTTAGTAAGAAAAGTGCTTCAATTTGAAAAATATTTCATTTCCGGTGAAAAGTCACGATTTAAAAAATCCCAAAAATTATCAAAAACGAATTTGAAAAGTTGAAATTTTCATTAAGCACAATATTTCTGAAAATAGAAACTCTTTTTGATTTTTGATTTTTTTTCTCGTTCAAATTCACCCGAATATCCTCAAAAAATTTCATTAATGCAATTTTTAAACAAAAATTATAGATTTTATCTCAATTCCAAAATTGACAGATAAATTATGTCGGTACCTACCTAAGTATGTACCTACATTTCTCGGAGAATAAAAATTGACAAAATGATTCAATCAAGTATCTATTCAGATCTTAAAATAATTTCGTATCATTTTATTTCCATATTATTGACAATTCGGACATTTCTAAGGATAACATGATGCCATATCATATTTTAAAATTCTCTGGTAAGGTAGGTACATATGTACTCAATTACACGATTAAAATAAATTGAAAAAAAAATTCAGGGGCGAACGTAAATTTATAAAATGACACACCCAACCCACTCGAAAAATTTTTCAACGAATTTGCCGACAGAAGAAAATTTATGAAAATTTCATACATATCCACAATCGATTCAATTTTTGGAAACATAATATATGCATTAACATACGAGTACATTACCTATATTATTTCCGTTTTATGTTAATTCATTCGAATAAGCGAATAACAATATATTTTGAGACTTCGGTGGAGCTTCACAGACCGCAATAAGAACACGTTGGTTCTTCGTAAAGCAATTAAATTTTATGACAACAACGTCTGTTGGCGATTCTAAATTTCAACACAAAGTATCAAGTTTCTCAGCATTTCCATTTATCTTCCTCTGGAGAACATTGAAAACCGAGAAAGCGATAAAAGAAAAGATTGCAAAGCAACCAAATGGCAATTTTGCTTTACCAAAGTACAACACGAAATAAAGGAGCTGAAAAAGCAACTTTTTATTCATTGGTACCAATTTTTTGGCGGAAAATGACACTAATAAGAACAATTTAAAACTTATTCTAGTAATTTATTATTTACTTCAGACAAGCACCCACTACCTACCTGATTTTCCAATGGGGCTCAAGAAGCTGAAGTCCCCTCCTTAAGCTTGGAAAAATTTTTTTGCAGTAAAAATGTGAAAAAGTGCATTTTTTTTACTTTTCCAACAATATTTTTTCTAAAAAATTTTGCCCTTGCTTCGCTCGAGCAATATTTTAGTCATTTTACTCCAAAATTTGATAATTTTTGACGCGGCTTTTTCAGTCAAAAATCACAGATTCCTCAATTAATTCCTCTTTTGTCAGAAAAAATTGATTATTTTTGGCTGAAAGATCAGTCAAAAATGACTAATTTGAAATTTGACTCCTCCTATTTTTTTTCTCAAGTTTTGAGCCCCTTCCTTAATTAATTTCTGGGAAGGCTTATGATTGGTTAAAATAAAATTACATTTTTGATAAAAAAAATTCGATAGATAATTGCAATAAATCCACGATCTATCACTTTGAATAATCAGAATCTTCTCACACTATAATAAATCAAACTTCTACTAGGCTTATGTGTTGAACACAACAATCTACGTGAGTTATCTGGAACGCGAAATATACATACGTGTCTGGAAGAAGTGTCAGATATTAAAAACCCTTCTAGGTCAGTACTTCCGCGTAATATTAGCCATACAATTAATTATTAGTAAGCATAAATAATTTTGTGTATTCTACCCTCGCTCGCAGCAGTGTTAACATTTCATATGCTGCAACAAATAATCATAAATCATCCGACCATCATTTTCATGTATTTTTTTTGTTAACACTCCCCCGGCATCTTACTCGAACAAGAACGGAAACATGGAAGAGGCGAAGAAGACTGAACGGTACCTCTGGAAACCCGGTGCTAAAATTATTATTGAATTTTTCATTGACACTTGAAACTTATTTTGAAAATTTAATAGTGTTGCTTTACACAAACAGAAAACTTCCCAAATGACTTGAAATTACTTTAGAACAACATTCAGACAACAGAAGGGGGACCGTTTTAGGCCATTAAAACGGGTTAAAATTATCTGTTAACAGCAGTACTATTTAAAGGAATAATGGTGAAATCCGTTGAGATAATTTTCTCGCCTAATAGCGGCGCGAATTTCAAAATTATTCTTCTATTTTCTCGCGCATAAAGCAAAATACGCAATTTGTATTCAATTAATAAGTTTTTGGTCGACGGATGTATACTTTGAAAAGTTTTCGAAATTAGATTTTTGGATTTTCCTTCCTCGAATTTCTACCATTTCGAAATCATATCTCGATTTTGAAATAAAATTATCGCCAGTTTTCTCACAAACAAAAGAGGTTTTTATCATCGAAATTGTGCAACAAAATGGCAAACCAGGCTGGAATACTTTTTAACACGCAATATCCACGTTGGGTAAACCCATCTACCAAATCTATTTTCAACTTTCCTTCCCTCATCGTCAGACATCGGCGCAAATGAGTAAATAACATTCGTAGGTCTTCATTTTAAATTCTAATACGTGCGACGAATTAAAAATTTCCTTTTAATGAGAAAACTTTCTCGCAATTAAAAAAAGGAAACATAAGTTTACTCGGTTTCGTCTTAATTTTGACGAGACGATTCGCGAATACGAAATTTCCACCCGTCAAATTTGGCCGATTTAGAAAAAAACACCATTGGTAATCTTCGACTACAGCCGAAGAACTTTTTAAACGAAAATTTGTTACACTCGAGCCAATTATAAAACCGAGTTGCGCCTTTTTCAAGTTTCGGTTATTATTACGACGCGCGAGAAGCGAGATGTTTATCTACAGATGAGGCACCAAAGAAGATATTCACCTCGAAGTGCACGTGTTTTATTTGGCTACCTGCCCGCTACTTCGGCCTATTAACAGTAACATTTGTCATCGACGGTAGTTCCATATACCGAAAGCAACCATCACCTATCTCATGAGACTATTCAGCTACTGTATTGCCGCTGTACTCGTATTAAATCTTAAAGGCGATTTCGTCTTGGTTATTATGAAGACCTTAGGTAAGATGACGATAATGGTCAGAAGGAGTACATTTTTCGATAATTTAGTATCGTCGTTAATACGTACGATTTCAAATAAGCCTACCTACATAAAAGTATCCGTTTTTAAACTGTTTATTAGCTACACGGATTTTAATTTATTCCGTTCGTGTGAGGTCGAACCGATAACTTACTGATTTTTTGGGCCCAGAGGGGAGATGAAGGGAGGAATATACATTGTAACTTTTATACCACCTATGTTTTTCGAAAAGGTGAATTTATTGGCCAAAGCGGTTTGGAAGTGAAAAAAATTAGAAAATTTAACAAAATGATAAAAATAATTAAATTTTCAATAGCTGAGCATAAAATGATAATTATTCCATTGAAAGCAAGGGCATGATTTCTGTGGAAGGAAAGAGATGGAGATACATATAAAAATTGTAAAAAATATGGCTTCATCCACATGAATACCTAATTGAAAAACGTAAGACTTCTTTCAATAAATTGGGGGAATTTGAAAATTAGAAATCAAAAAATAAGTTGTGGGAAGTTGAGTGTGATTAAAAAAAAAAAAAAAAATGGTCAGCATATGCATCAGCCTCTTATTTCTAGTTGAAAAATCGTATTGATTTGAAAAAACAAGATGAAATGCAATTTTCAAAATTTTAATGCCACATACCTAATAACAAAACGATATCCATAGCGAAGAATCTCTTTTTGAAATCACTGATAAATAGTCAGAATAGCAATTAACACAGCAAAAATCAGAAAAATTCTTTGGTTTTCAGCGGATTTTCTCTGATTTTTCCAAAGAATTCCCCTGATTTTTCAATGGATTTCATGAATTTTACTTCTGGTAATTTTTCGTTGTTATTTACTCTCAGTTTTTAATTAGGTACCTACTTTTCTGAAATTATGACTGTTTTCCAGTGATTTTCAATAATTTTCACTAATTTATAAAAAATAACAAAGTATGTAGATCTAGGTAGCGTACCTCCTTTGAAATCTACTAGATATCCACAGAATCGTAGATCAAAAAAATTTTTGATGTCAAAATTTCTTGGATTTTTTCAAGGAGAAACAGAAAAATGAAAATTAAGAAAACGAGGTTTGTACTACAATAAAAATAAGAAAAATCAGAAAGAATTTTTCGATAAAACATATTGTCCGAATGAAGCAAGATCAAAATTCATTTAAAAAATTGCATTTAAAAAACGTAAAACCGACAGTTTTATAATTTTAAAAATATTTTACAAGTTTTTTTCATTTTCTCGAAGATGAATTTTCTCCTCCTTCCCCTTCTCGATGAATTACATTTGATTTTAGGATAAATAAATATATTCATAAAAAAATCTACAATATTAAGAAGTACCTACCTATGTGACCCTGCCGGAAAAAAAGGACCTTATGTAAAAAAAAAAAATCGATGTCTTTATTTTTATGTGTTTGGACCAGATTTGGTGTCATTTGAACCAAAAACGTGAAAAATGAGAAATCGATTTTTTTTTTACACAAGGTCCTTTCTTTCCGATAGGGTCACCGAAATTGTGCGACTTGGACTTGAAATCTTCAATGTTTTTCAATGGGGGGGGGGAGGGAGGAGGAGGAGTGAAGCTTCTATGAGAAAAAAAGGAATTTGAAGAGAAACAATATTTTTCACCAGTCAACAATTTTTTTAATCCCTGTGACATCACCGTCCTAAACTACATATTTTATCTCAAAAATTTGGACAGTTTCAAAGAAAATTGGGTAGGATAAAAAAAAAGTGTTTTTATTCATAAAACCATACCAAAAAATTTATGATTGAAAATCATGGTATTTTTAAAGTAAGTACAAATTTGAAATGGCGAATCCTATTGACGCATCAACTTTTTCATTCGGTATTATGACACCCCTCACCCCACCAAAAAACTGTAAAAGCACAAAAATCGTAATGTATTTTTTTTCCGAAAAAATGATTTTTATTACCTATTCGAGAAATTTGTTTTTTGTGTTTTTTTTTTTTTTTTTTTTGAAATGGAAGACTATTTCTCAGGAAATACCTTTTTCCTCTCGTAGAGAACATCACAAGCCATAAAATTTTATGTATCAACTGTCAACAGAAGAGAAAGGGTGGATGGAGGCAGATGGAGTTGAGTCCCAGTGAAGAATCTAAGAATCAAGATCAGAATATAACATTTTTTGAGTCGAAAATTCTGGAATAAGTTGAGAACTTCTACTCTTCATTCAGCTTCATAAATTTTTTTTTTTTGACAAAGTTTTAAGATTGGGAAAATTTATCTGAAATTTTTAGAAATGAAAATCAAAATTATTCAAGTAGAATTTTAAAAAAGAAAAATATGACTCGAATTCATTTTCTGTAAAATTTTTGAGTGGACGGCAAAATAGAGCAAGAAACCTTTAAAAAAAATCTACCATTTCTCCACATTGCTAAGAATTTCAACAATGCAAAAAATGAAAACTCAAAAAACATGAATCAATTTTTGGTTTGAATTACTAAACGATTTTTTTCAACCTCCCACCTCTCGTTATTAAAGATTCCGAAAAAATTATGATAAAAACGTGAAATATACCGTACTCAGAGATAAAATTGTTTTGCGTTGTGTGAAGAAAAGAAAATTTGAAATTTCTCAAAAAAAAAGTAGAAAATGAAAACATCCAGATTAAAAAACAAAAAGTATATCCAGCCAAGAACCAAAAAATAAAAATTTCAAATTCTTCTGATTTCCAAAACTGAAAAAAAAACTGCCATACATAATTTTCCTGGATACATTTTTTAAATTTATTTTTGATCATGATCATGTTCTAAAATTGTACACCAATGAATGAAGAGGGGAGGATTACTCGAAATTTTGAGTTTCATCTCCACAAGTCTAAATCAATTCGACAAAAATCGAAAAAAAATTCAGTCAAATATCTCGTTTACAATACAAATTCCTACATCTTCCCGAAAAACTCACCCATTACTTCACAACTCCAAATCAATCATCCCGACCAGTTCTTTTAATAACCCATACTTGAAAATAAAGGTACTCATTGCTCACTAAAACGAGTAAGGCGGTAAAAGAAAACAACGTCGACAACACCAACACTTCATTTTCTTCGCCGTCATTTTCGAAGCGAATTTCCAACAGGGTGTGTCGAAGATCATTTAACCCTGTTATAATGTCACTTATCGTATCTGGGCGCTTACAAAATACGACAACTTAACGAGATTCATTTTTCATAACCGTACTCAAGCATAGCGCTGACGTATTCTTCAACTTTTTCCAACCAAATTTAATGAATAATTGGATAAAATGGAATTAACATCGTCGACTTTTAAACTTGCTCTTCGTATCGACTCGAGAGTCTAATTAACACACCAGGGATTTCATAATGATTGTCATTTTTGAAATTTATGATTCTTATAAAGAAGCTTTGGCCTTAACGAGGCGTCATCCTGGAACAAAAATTTCCGATCAAATTGAATTAAAAAATTTCTCAAGTAATAAAATGCATAGTAAGGTTTTTAAACGAGAAAAAAAAATCATGTTTATGTAAATTTTCTTTTTTTTTTTAGAAAATACGTCATTCTCGAGTATGGAAATAAATTTTAGGAAAATAAAAATTCTCTTATGGATCCATACAGCAATAAATTCGTACTGAAGAAGACGTCTAAGTAGGTAGTTAATTTACTATTTATTTTTTTTTCAAAATGTAATTTTCGATACACACTCGAGATACTTTCAAGTATACCTATCTTTTGTAACGCAACAGATATCCTTTCGTAATGAACGTCTACGTTCGGTGACTTAGCGCAATAGGATAATTTACATACGGATGAATGACATTGATGAAAGATAAAACGAGCTCTCTAGTCTTGCTGCAGTTAAATAAGATATTCACCCTCTTGTATATGGTAATAGTTTAGAATAAATAAGGCAGAACGAAAGTCCCAACACTTTAATATTTTCAACGCGCCCGAAAAATAAAACGGTTTCTAAAAATATTATCCAATGACGAAACATTGCAGAAATAGGAGAAAAAAACACAAACATATGCAGAAAAAGTACATTCGCTGTACACATCGCGTACTTCTCGACTGGATCTACCCCATAAAAGACCCGAATGTAACTTTTTTTTTCTATTTCGACGGCGAGACTGTGCAGTACCTACCTAATTTAATACGTAGACATGAATATTGTATGAATTTTTTGGAAATGGCAAATTCCAAGTTCCAAAGGTCTTAATACACGTGTTACGACTTCCCATTTACCAAGGTGTTTTCCTCGTTCTCTTACATGAGTAACTTTCGTTCTCGAAATCGAGTACATGTGCGGAAAAACTCTTATTATTTCGAATTCACCTCTTTCGCGAGTTCAACTTGTATTTTGATACTTGAGTATAGGTGAGTTCATTCTTAAGTAAATATTCGGGTATTCAAACAAAGGCGGCGAGACGATCCGGAGCTTAAAAGACGAGACTAACGAAAACAATAAACATTGCGAATATTCTACGCTTAGGTACTTTACATAAAAAAATAATAAACCGGGAGTGTATTTATTGCATATGAGAAAGAAAAGTGCGCCACAGGTAATTGTTATTCTGTACAGTACAAAGCGATGTGGCGCGGCACGGTGGCCTTAGTTCGGTGAAATATATCAAATTGCAACAATCGATTTCTTGGAAAGTTTGTGTATATGCAGCTGACAAATTTAATTAGCTAGGTACTAGGTACTAGTTGGCTGCATCGATACGACGACTATTCAAACATCGTCATCGGGCCATCGTATGGTGTATAATCATTAAGCAGCATTCATGTTTTATGAAATATAATGGAATAAAAAATCGATCGTAAATAGAGGCAGGTATATTACACCGTTAAAAACCCAACGCCCATTGAGTAAATTGAGTAAATAGATTAGGTAATGCGAGATAATGCAGGAAATGCTATTATAAACCTATTATACACGAGCAGAGAAGTAGATGTTTGACAAAATTAAGCCAATCGTGAAATTGAGTACAAATGAGGAGAAATTTATTTTAATGTTATATTTTGTTGATGTCTAACTGATCGATGTTGGGACTGGAAGTAAGAAATTAATAAGTAAATAAAAGAGTAGCCAGGTAGGTGAGCTCCAAATGTGCAACGGAGTGACTTTGGGTCAAGCTTGGATCTCTCAGGTCTTTAGTGAAGAAAAAAATAATGGCAAAGAGGCTTCATATTCCAAAAAAATAAAATGCACCAAAAAAATTGATAACGATTTTAATTTTTAAAAAACTTTTTGATAGGTATTTCATGTATGTACCTATCACTAAATCTACACGAAAGAGGCTTCAGGCACGAAATTAAAAATACCTTTTTTTTCAACTGTATGATTCAAGTGGTCCACTTGCTATTTTCTAAGTTCGATTTTTTTTTTTTGAGTTCGAATTTTTTCTCGACTACTTTTTCTCAAAATTAAAATTTTTTTCAAAGTTCAAATTTTTTTCAAAGTTCAAATTTTTTCTCGATTTTTTTTCAAATTAAAATTTTTTTCCTGAGTTTGAATTTTTTCTCGACTACTTTTTTTCAAAATTGAAATTTTTTTCACAGTTCGAATTTTTTCTCGATTACTTTTTTCCAAATTAATTTTTTTTTCAGAGTTCTAATTTTTTCTCGATTTTTTTTTCAAATTAAAATGTTTTCCTGGGTTTGAATTTTTTCAACATCATTTCATTGTTCAAATTTTTTCTCGACTACTTTTTCTCAAAATTAAAATTTTTTTCCAGAGTTTTAATTGTTTCTCCATCATTAATTGAAATTTTTTCGGAGTTCGAATTTTAATTTTGAGAAAAAGTAGTCGAGAAAAAATTCGGACTTTGAAAAAAAAATTCGAACTCGGAAAAAATTTCAATAAATGATGTAGAAAAAATTCAAACTCAGGAAAAAAATTTTAATTTGGAAGAAAATAATCGAGAAAAAATTTGATCACTGAAAAGAAAATAAAAAATTTCGAACTTGGAAAAAAGCAAGTGGACCACTTGAATCATATTTCAGTTGAAAAAAAACGATTCAGTTGTTCGCAAGGTATTTTTAATTTCGTGCCTGAAGCCTCTTTCGCGTAGATTCAGTCATAGGTATCACATATTGGTCTCTCTGAACAAGAAATTATGTACGCTGAAAAACTTCAAATTTTTGTAGATGAGAAAAAAAATTGAATTCAAGATGGCTTAAATTGCCGAAAAAATTTTGAAATGGAAGATGTCAAAATTTTTTAACCAATATTTACTTAATAAAAATTATCTAATTTGCAAAAAAATTTCATAGACGGACTTGGAATTACTCCAAGTATGGTACCTATTTATAATTTAAAAAAAAAAATAAGAAAATGATACTGACATGTTCTTGAAATAATATCCCGAAATGGAACTAAAGCTGTAAAATTATGACCCAAACCAAAATTGAATCGAAAGATCATGATAAAAGAACCCCATAATCCAGATTCAAGATTTCAAACACTGAAGCTCGAATTTTGGCGAATTTTTGAAATTTCAAAATTGCTGTATCACCCTGAGAAGCATGTAAAAATTTGATCGAATCAACGAAAAAAACTGAAATTTGGCAGATGAACTTTTTTTGACTTCTCGAATCAATTGGAAAGGGTTTCGAAAAGTTTCAGTGTTTCTAGAATTTTTTTAAGTTTTCCAGTACCAGAAAAGAGCTTATTAAAATGTTGCATTGAAACTTCATCATCTAATATCTGATTACCTATTTGGCAGAGATGAACCTGGGGGAAAATTCAATGTAAGCTAAAAGTTGAAAAATGTATGCTACCAGAATTCAAAAAATAAATAAAAAACTCCTTCAATAAATGTTTTCCCCCTCATATTCTCTCGATTTTTTCTCACATTTAATATCTTAAAAAAATGTTTATCAATCCAATTTTATCAATTTTTTATTCTAAAAATTTCAGAACTGAAAAATAATTTTAGAAAAACATTTGAGCTGAGCTGAAAAAAAAAATTCAAAAGGTGCAAAAATTGAACTTTGAGAAATAATTTCAAGAGAAAAAAAATAAGAAAAGATTTAATTTTGAGAGAAAATTTCTAAAGTTGAGAAATGAAAAATATGTACACTTTTTTTTAAGGAAAAATCCCAGATTTGAAAATTTTTTTCCTATTGAAGGAAAAAATTTTAACGAATAAAATTTGTAAGTATCAGTTATACTTCTATGAATAATTAGATATATTTATCTAGCCATGATAAAATTGTTCATTCCAAATTCTAGAACAAAAAATTGAGAAGTTTCTTTTTAGAGAATTTGTGGAGGAAAAGGGGATAAATTTGAGAGAAATGTTAGAATAAGTAACTTACTTATTTCGTACATTATTTATAATTTCTCAGATATTTGACAGGTACTCACCTAAAACAAAAATAAAATAAAATAATTTATCAATCAAATGATTAGAATTCAACATTTTAATTTAAAAAATACTCTTTACATAATCTAGGGTCACTAGCGTGACCCACCCCGCCCTACCATGTCAAAAACGTAAATGAAAGAAAACGTCGGATCTGTGTGACACTTTGTATTCTCTGAGTACCTAATTCGGGCACAGTTTCCGTGAATTTCTTGAATTTGCGATGTGATTTATGAAACAGGGCCAGAAGTTATGAAAGTAATTTTCTCAGTACAGTCAAAAAATCGAATTTGGGGCCTTTTAAAATTTTTTTTGAAAGAATATACTTCAAAAAATATTTTGCACAAAATTTTGGTCCGGAAAAATTTTTCAAAATCAAACCCTTACACTGCCATGTCTCCGATATTCTTAAACCGATTTTGAAATTTTCTTCACAAAATGTTCAGAATATATTCCTCTATCAATTGGACCGAAAAAATCGATTTCGATTTTTCCGACTTCTGGCCCTGTTTTACAGATCGCATCAAATTTTCTAATTGTTTTTTTTTTTTTTTTTTTAGAATGTGACTAAGTAATTAAATTTGGAAAATTTTAACGGAAAAGTTATTTATTTTTCAAGTACTTTCTTTTAAATTTAAAATGAAATTGATACCATGATTAATTGTAGAGATATGGATTTTATTTTATGTTCAAAAACTCTTGTTTTAATGAAAAAAAAAAAAAAATTGATGGACGAACACAGCCCTCACATAAACTTGGTAATGTAGCCTCAGTTTGAAAGCTGTGCCCGTCCACCAATTTTTTCATTTCTTTTTTCAATCTTCAACAAAATCGCTGGTTAAATTGTTGATGAAATAGGGGAGGGGGGTTTCAGGATGGATTTCATCATTACATCATGACATTTTATTATTAAAATATTTTTTCATTTTGTCTCTCAGAAAAGGGTGGCGATTTTTGAGCGGATTTCACTATTTTGATACCATAAAATTTTATTACCTACTGAAATGATTCTTCATTTTGTCTTGTAGAGTTGCAGAAAAGGTTCAAACCAAGGATTTAAAATTTTACAAAAATAATTTTGCGATTCACTCATTTCGCTATCACAAAAATACAGAATTCTTTTCCACAAAAAATGACGCATTTTTCATTCTCCTCTCCGCCCCTCTGTATCCCTATTCCATCAATTTATGAGAAATCTTGTATTATAATCATCCGTCAAAATAAACACGAATTTTTCTCAAAGTATTTTGTCTACGTCGACCGCAAAAATAACAGCAATAATAATTCACACGTGTTTTTAAAATCACACTTCATCAATTCGAAATTTTTCAACTGTAGGCCATTAATTCCAAACCCTTTTTCATTTTTTTTAGACCCAACCTTGAATTTGGCATCTTACATGCGAGCAATTTGGTCGAACAGAAACTTTTTTTCACAAGCCAGTAAAACATAATTTTTACAAATGAAAATAATAATAATACAAGATGTACACCGCACCGCAAACCGCAACGCATAGCACACCGTATCTCCACGGGCTGCAACCATCACGTCTCGCTCATATTTCAAATTGCCATCGCGCATTTAAACGTCAAACGTCTCCTTAATATTTCAGGAAACGCAACGCCGTCACTTCGAATTTCTAGGTAAGTACAAATTATTAACGAAATTTTTAATTCGATAAAACTTGCCAAAAGTTACGCTGCTCGGTAGCGTTACGGTTATTCTGCCATTCTGGCGGTACGCCAATCTTCAACAGTCTGTTGCTTTCAAAAATATCCGAATTTCGATAACAACGCTCAAAGCGCGAAGATGAAGATGGCAGAATAACCGGAAATTCGTATTCGTACGAGTCTTTAATTTTAACACGTTCGTCAGTCGGTTTTTACGTATTTTGGCGAATGTGTCGGTGTCGATCGATGGTATAATTTTTACACCCTTTGATTACTATTCCGATTGTAATACAGCAATAATCTTAGTATGTTCGACACCCCAACCCCTATCGCACTTGGTAATAAGTAGCTCCTCCCTTGTGTGGATTTTTCATCATCATGTTAAACGATACCGCGGGGGTTTCGTGATTTATCGCCAACGGACAATAATGCGTTTACGTATCGCAATTTTGACGGTATTGTATTAAACAAAACAAAAAAAAAGGAAAAAGTAAAAAGGAAAGGGAGAAGCGTATACAAGACGGTATAATTTCATGGCGCCCGTAGTTATACGTAACACGCTAACACCGCTTTAACAATAATAATTTTGACTCGACGTCGTATATTAATTAAAAATGTTGACAAAGAGCTTGTTTCTTCGGCAGCGGTGGGTTTTAATTTTTCATCTCTTCACTCGTCGACGCGACGTATCGATTGAGGTAATTTTTTCCTCCTCCAGCTTAATGATATCTACCTTTAAACGTTCCATGCATCTAAGGTCTGGTTTTTGTTGGCCAATGAAAAAAAAATAGCTAAGCAGTACAAATATGAACACTGACGAGTGTGTCGAATGATTTAAATTAATGATGATGATGAAAATAGGGGTCTGGGATGGGAATCTATTTATAATTTTGGCGAAAAATGTAGGTGAGGGAATTTCGATGAAAGAAATCTTGAGGAAAAATTTCATCCAAGTATGGGCCATGAAGACTTCATTTTTCTGGCATTGTCCATATGAGTGAGAAAGGGCGAGATGGAAAATTGTGTCATTTTTTTGGTAACAATTTGTGCACATATTTTGTATGTGTTTTCTTTTGTTTCAAGAGACTGAAAAGTCTATGATATGATGGTGGATGGAAAACCTTATTTTTCGATGCCACAATTTCTTTCATACCTTGGATTTTCATCAACTTCACAAAAGTATTTCATTTCGAGTTTAAAACTCATTAAAAAAATTCAGTTTTCTTGGTCAAAGAGATACGAAACTAGAAGTTCTTAAAAGAGGGATATATTATTGGAAAAATTACAGCCTTCTTGGGTAAGCTACAATTGAAATGCAATGAAAAAAAAAATGGGTTAAAAAGCGGCTACCTAAGTTTTTACACCTCCCTTAACCATTGACAGCGCATTGTAGATTAAGTATTGAAAAATCGAGACTTAATTTTCTGAAAGGTTTTTAATCCTCCAAAAATTGAGGTTTTAATTTTTTCATAAAATCACATGATGCCTTTTTTTTTTTTTTTTTTCACCAAAACCTAATCAACTTTCAAACAATGTAAGACAAATATTTTGATCCGAAAAATTCAAATTTTTCAAAAAAAAAAAAGGATAAGTACAGATAAATTCCGATTTTAGTTAGGTATAATTATTTGTTTGACTAATTTTCCAATTTTTCATTGAAAACATGCACAACTTTTTTAATTTTTTGCCAAGCATAGTGTACAGTTCATATTCAAAAACCTAAATAATTCGATGATCTTGAAAAAATCTTCATTTTTTGGATTTTTTGATCATGCACTGCTCTCAAAGATAATTATTTTTCAAGCGTAAAGAAATTCAAGAAAAGAGCCAATAAATTTTCAGCCGTTTTGGTCCACACGAACCCACCGAAGCTTTTTTTTTGTCTCGATTTTTGTGAACACTTCTTCTCCAGGCTTGAATTACTCTCATGAACATGTCCAGGATTTTTTCGCCATTCTACAGGAATAATTTGTAGTCAAAAGTCGGTACGATTTAGGAAATTATCATTTCGCAGTAAAAAAATATCATTTTTTTGAAGAATAATTATCATAAATGGGTAAAAACTTACATTTTTAGAAAAAAATTATCATTCATGGTGGAAATTGCCATTTTTTAGAGTAAAAATTGTCATTTTTTAGTAAAAATTGTCATTTTTTTTAGTAAAAATTGTCATTTTTTAGTAAATATAGTCATTTTTAGTGAAAATTGTCATTTTCAGTGAAAAGTGAAAATTGTCATTTTCAGTGAAAAGTGAAAATTGTCATTTTCAGTGAAAAGTGAAAATTGTCATTTTCAGTGAAAAGTGAAAATTGTCATTTTCAGTGAAAAGTGAAAATTTCCATTCTTAGTAAAAATAGGAAAAATTACCATTTTTAGTAAAAAATAGGGAAAATTACCATTTTTAGTAAAAATTGTCATTTTTAGTGAAAATTGTCATTTTTAGTGAAAATTGTCATTTTTAGTGAAAATTGTCATTTTTAGTGAAAATTGTCATTTTTAGTGAAAATTGTCATTTTTAGTAAAAATTGTCATTTTTAGTAAAAAATTGTCATTTTTAGTAAAAAATTGTCATTTTTAGTAAAAATTGTCATTTTTAGTGAAAATTGCCATTTTCAGTGAAAATTCCCATATTTAGTGAAAATTGTAAAAATTCCCATATTTAGTGAAAATTGTAAAAATTGTTATTTTCAGCGAAAAGTAAAAACTGTCATTTTCAGCGAAAAGTAAAAATTGTCATTTTCAGTGAAAAGTGAAAATTTCCATTTTTAGTGAAAATAGTGAAAATTGCCATTTTTAGTGAAAATTGCTATTTTTGGTGAAAATATTGTCATCCTCGGTAAAAATATTGTCATCCTCGATGAAAATGTCATTTTGGCTGAAAATGGTCATTTTCTGTGAAAATAACAATTTTTTTATTTGTACAAACTTAAGATCATCGTTAGTAAAAATTACCATGTTTGGCGAAAAACTCAATTCTGAGTGAAAATTACTATTTTTAGTGAAAACTATCATTTTGGACCAAAATTGCCATAAAGCAGTACAAACACTTTCCAACTTTATAGAAAGCTGTTCTTCAGAAATTTCATGTACTTTCATACAAGACAAGGTATCAGATTTGAAAAATCATTGAAATTTTCAAGCATTCTAAAAAATTTCAAATTGGACTTTTTATCAAAATGTCACATTATTCAGCCGTAGTTTTTACAATACCTACTCGATCAAGTACCCATACTTTTTGAGATTTCTGTCCAAAGGGAAACCACGACTCCATTTTTTGTTTCGCACATAGGTAAAGCAGAAAACAGTTTTTAATTGACTTATCAACCGATCGAGTTATTTGGTAGAATGAGCAAACAAGACAGAAACGCAGATTAAACTTAAACTGCCATCATAAATAAGGGAGCAGAGACGCCGTCCCGCCGTCCGATCCGAAATATTTCCTGCTTCTTTCCGCGTGCCACCGCCACAGGGATATGGTTTTTTCAAACTTATAACCAAGCAGGGACTTCCCCTTCGATTTGATGAATGTTTTTACATCGCACATTTAAATAATTATTGAACTTCTAACCCTTTATTACAAGGCATTAAATTATCTCGACATAAGTATATATTGAAAAACTTCTCACATTCGTCGTTGTGCCTCAAGAGGTTAACTCGATTATGTTCGTTTGTACTACTCCATGTGTGGGTATGTTTGACGGTTATGAATGGTAACCCGCAGATTTTATTCGATGGTTGAAATTGTCCATCGAATTGTACCTACATTGAAATAAGTCTACCTGTGCCAATATTCATACGAGAGGGCAGAGGATTAACCATTAGAATAAGTCAAACCTTTATGCACGTATCGTGTTATAATGAAGTTATTCTTTTTGATTATTTTAATTTAAATCCCGCAACGGGTTTCTGTTTGTGGGTCACGTGCCATCCTACCCTCTGATTTCAGACAGATGCAGAAAATTACTCCAGTCGGTAGACGAGGACGATGAGCCTCCAACCCGCGTATAAATTCGCGTGCCTCCTCTTGTTTTTTTTTTTTTTTTCACTGCTTGGCGTACGCTTTTCACGCTAAAATGCCTTCACTCCCTTTAACAGCATTTTCATCAGGTTTATGTTAACTATAGAAAATAACTTTTTTCCCTCTTCACCTTTAGCAGTGCTTATAAATACAAGTAGGTATACCTCCCTTTATTTATTTTTCGGATTGAATGCTGTAGGTATATGAAGAATCGGGGCTTGCCAATTCAATATTAAAGAATTAAAATGTTTCAAGATGGAAGCCAAATAGGTACCAAGGTTTTTAAATTAGTTAAGAAGTTTTGGTTAGCGATTAATTTTTTATATAAAAGATGTGAAACGAATCACTTAACTTTGCCGCTTTAAATTTTATTTGCGAGATGAGAGATTTTACGTAGATACATTTTAAAGCAGGCTGCTTACTTGAGCGGGATATTTTTCCTTCTCATTCAATAAAGTTTCGGTGCACGACGTTATTTAAATTTCGTAAGAAAGGATAGTAATCAATTGGGTATAGCTACAATACGAACTCGAAAAAGCGAAAAGACTGAAAGGGAACTCGGTTGAAATACCGTTAAATAATATCGCAAAAGGCAATAATTCTTATCAGATGATGGGTTATCTCCGGCATCGCGAAAATATGGTACACATTTACCCTAAGGAAAAATGCAATTACTTGGCAATATTTCTATCACATATCACAGAACATAGACTTTACTCAGAATGAACTTTACTAGCTTCGTGACGTTCGGATGACTCCTCACGTTCGGCGTTTGGCTTTTTTTCTTTTTTTTTTTGAAATTCTCGTTGCAAGTACATATATGGGATGGATGTGAATTCGTATGAAATGAAGTAGGTAATCATCAAAAAGAAAGGCAGCTTTAAGATATTATTCGTAATTTTCCCAAAAGAAGGGCTTTTCAAGTTGAATTGAATGGAGGAAGGCAAAAGGGGCAAATTATGACTTTTTGATTACCCTTTTATGAATTTTTACAATATTTGGTATATATGATACTGGATATAGAAACCACCCTTAGGGGTCGAAAATTGGTTTCCGAGAAGAAGTTGGTTTATGAATTTTCACTTTCTAAAAGGCCCAAAATCAATGCCAACTAAAAAATAAATTTTTGACCCCCAAGGGTGGTTTCTATATCCCTTACACACGTTTATCTATCTACAAGTACCCCAGTTTTACTTTTTTTCTTATCTCATAATTTTTTAATAAATTATTCAAATGCTTACTAGCTGAAAAATGTTTTAAAAACGTTAATATTCGAAAAAAAATTAGAAATTAGATCCAAAAAATTGCTATCAACATTAAGAACGTTGGAAGGGCTGAAAATTCATCAATATCTAGTATGTAATCTGAGAACATGAAAAAGAGATGATGAAAAAGCAATTCAATTTTCGACTAAGCCCGTAAATTCTAATTTTCAAAAAAAATCTGAATATTTAAACTCAAAATTCAAACAATTTTTAAATTAAAAAAAAAAAATAGAACTTTCCTGTCAATAAGTACCTAGACCGTAAAAAAAGATACCTGTGGGTGAAATATTATTTGCCCCCCCCCCCCACCCCACCACTAAAATACGCATTCAGGCCAATATTGCAATTTTTGAAAACCAACTTATTTTTTTATTTGTAACCAGTTTTTGAGAGACATAAGTATCTATTAATTGATTTTTTAAATTTGATTCTAAATTAATTAAAATACCTACTTACTCACTCACATGATATTTTCATAACATTTATAACTGAAAATCATCTTGAAATCATGGATTTTCATTTTTTTGGTCTCTGATAACCTTTAATATGAGCAAGACTCGCTATTTCTTTAAAAAATGGCAATTTTTCATTTTTAGTTGAGAAATGATGATTGATTATTTTTCCAAGGATTACTTTTTGAGTTGCATTTCAAGAGAGAAATTTAAGTTGGAAAAATGCACTGCAAGCGAGAAATTTCTAATTTTTAGATTCTCTCTCCTTTCATGATGCCGAATTTAATTATTTTTGGGAGAATAATAGATTTGCTCCAAACATTCGATCGATTAAAACTTACAAAAAATTAATCTAGGACATGGAAAAGGAAGAATAAATAAAGAGTAAGTATGGTAATTTTTATTTCAAGTTTTTGGGTCGGAAAGTCGTGTTATTACAGAAATGAACCAAATTTGACATTATTGAAATACGGAAATGGTGGATTTTTCAACTTGAATGGATTTTTTCTGATTTTTCCAGCACAAAATAAGTAAGTACATTATTTTTTTAATTTTTCAACTTGAGCAAAACAAAAATTTTGCTTTAAAAAAATAATAATTCGTAAAATTTTCTCCATCAGAAATATGATTTTTACCACGAAAAATTCAATTTTATAACCGCTGAAAAAAAGAGGGGTTTTGCTCCACTTCACGTTCAGATCGAAGGATCAAAATGATGCGATACAAAATTACTTTTTTCATTTTCAACTCAAAAATATTTCTTCAAGCGTATCAAATCATATTTAAATTTCCAAAATAAGCAAATGAATATTTTTTTCAAAACTTAAAAATTTTTAAGAACAAAATATTGAAAAATATTCAGTTTGATGAAGTAAGTACTTAGGTACTTGAAATAGATATAAATAGATAGGATAGCTAGATACAACGCATGTGTGACCCTGCCGAAAAAAAGGGACCACGGGTGAAAAAAATTGATGTCTTTTTTTAAAAATGTGTTTAGTCCAGATTTGGTGTCATTTGGACAAAAAATTCTTCACCCATGGTCCCTCCTTTTCATCAGGGTCACATAATATTAAGTATTTTCAATTTGAAGATTGACAAAAAAAATTTCATCTTCCTCTGGTCTTTGATTTGAAGACATTATAAAAACATCTACTCTTTCGGTGGGTTTTATTCCCTCTCCCCCCCAAAAAAAAACAAGAAAAAATTTGAGAAGTATAAGTATTAATATTTTTGTTGGCAAAATATAAGTGAATATGCATATAAAAACCACTCTTAAGGGCCGAAACTTGGTTTTTGAGTTAAAACTGATTTTTAATTTTTCAGAAAGAGTAGAATGAAGAGGGAACTTCTACTCAAAAACCAGTTTTTGACTCCTCAGGTTGATTAAAAGGAAATAGTTTTACCAGAAATTCCCTCCCCCTCCAGGAAAGGCCATCAGACTTGGTTTTCTACTATCACCTTTCATTCCAGGGGCTCTAAAATTACAAATTTTCATTTTTTTTTTTTTTATTAAATTGAAAATGGGAAGGAGAAATAATGCATGAAAAAAATATCGAAATATAAAAATAAATATACTCGTACTTTGCTGGTAAAAATTTATGTTTTTAAAAGTGATAGAGGATGAGTGGATGGTAAAATTAAAAATGTTACGAATTTTCGTAACTTTGGTGATTATTTATCCTATTTTTTAAACGGGGTGGGGTTTAAAATATTTAAAATCAATTACGATTGGGCAAGAAGCTGAAAATAGGAAGATCGATCTTTGAAATCATTTTTTCAAGCAAAATTTTGTCAAAAGACATTTTTTTGGAAAAGTCATTATATTTAAACCAGATATGTAGGTAATTTTGTGCTGTTTAAAGTTGATGACCATAATATTCCTTTTCACCTTCTCTTCTCCCCTCATACGACTGCAGTGTTGAACATTTCTCACAAATAATTCAATTTTGTGGCAATTTTAATTCACAAAGGTATTCATAATATGATATTTTCTCCCCACACAAAAATACGAGATACTAAAATTTTTAGCTTTACATTGTATGCAGGAGATCTTATTGAAATATGTAGGTACCTACTCGATCAATTCCCAAATCGAGAGACTTTACCCAAGTCTTAATTTCTACTCCTTGCATGCACTATTTATGTAGTTTAATATTATTTTACGAACCCACATACGTTCTTAGAAACACAAATTTTCCAAATAAGTAAATTAAATGCCTATACCCTGTACATATATTTAAAATAATATATAATTAAACCAAATTCCCACATGCATTTTTCCATCCATAAACCTCCTAATGCACTTACAAGACCTTGCTACCTCCACACACAAACCACGAACGGCAGCAAATTACATTTTTTTTTATTCAGGTATGAATAATCTATCGAACTTCTAATAGATTTTGTAAATAACTCACGAACAAGGTACCGGTAACAATGCTCGCAGGCATTCTAGGTCTTGTTCGATCTGTAATGAAGAAGAATTCGCCCTGCAGCGTATTTCGTATTCTTATAAAAACGAATCGAAACCCCCTATTTTTACCACAAATATGTGTACGTTTCACCCTTATCACATCGTAGAAGTTTTAAAAGAGCTCGATATACGTCGTGAATGGTGAATCTGGATCAATTCCGAAAATAATGGAAGGCATGAATCACTTGGGTATTTAGTTGCGAGCTTATACGTTACCTAATGTTAATTCTCTAAATCGAATTGTTTTAAGAGTGATTGAAATTCGAATACGGATTCAAAACGGAGGATTTGATTTTAAAAATAAATAGGATGTGAAATCGTCAAGTTTTGCGTTGGTAGGTTTAAAATTTCTTGTGACAAGTTTTCCTATTGTTCGAGAGTTTGTTTTCGTTTCAATTTTCACACCCGTTTGCGAATTTTTTAATCATACATTGTTCCTTATGGGACCGTTAGAAATCTACAATTCCCCTCCAAATTTCTATTCTCCTTCTGTATTAGGTAGATTCTGCAAATAACCAAATGACTATAATTTAATTCGTAATAACTCACCGTTCACAAACAGCATCATTAGAAACCAAAAAAAAATCTGAAACAAAAAAATACCAAAAGAATGGTTAAAAATTAAAAATTCCTCGAGGCAAAAGTACCTACTTATTAGTTACCTATTCGCCTATATCAGCCCATTGGCCCATATCGTAATTATAAAACGATACCATCTACTTAATCAAAATATCATTATCAAAGATACAATCAAAAGGTGATTGAACTTTTGAGAATCAATCGAACATCGAAAGTTTCACACGACTAAATTAATTTTTAGCACACAGCGGCGGCTTTTGTATTAAAAGTAAATCACCCGAGGGCTATTTTATTTCATCCAAAGTGCATTTTCATTTTCACGGTTAGACGCATTCATGATAAAATTGATTTTAACAAGGTGAAGGTATTAAATGCTATAGTCCGATTACGTGTACCAAAGTTTTAGCACGATGAATTTAACATTTTCAAAGTATAATGGTAAAATATACGCAATCATATGTATTACAGAGTATTCGAAAATTATATCCCTAATTCGTACATAGAACTGGAGCAGCGAGAGGCACAAAGCGTGAAATTTCATTTCCTAGGATCACAGTGGTAGATTTCAAAAGGATGAAAAAAAAAATTAAATTCTAATGAGATTACATAACTGGTGAATTTTTTTTCGTCGAAATGAAATCCCATTACCGTAAAAATTCATTTTCTGGACATAAATTACGAAATATAATTCTAGACGACTTCGATATCACCCTCGTGAAATTATTTTAAATAAGCTAACCGACGTAGGATCGAAAATTAAAGCCATGAGCGCTAAGGATGAAATTTTCCCCTAGGAGGTGCCCGTGCAATATTTTTACTCGTGTTCAACATGTTATTATACGAGCGAACCTTAAAATTTGCGAAACAAGTTAAGTTTTTAAGCTCGCCAAATAATTCACGGATAGCGAATTCCATCTTGTAAATTCGTTTACCAACGAGGAGGGTACGACAAACTTGGCGGACATATTAAGATATTAAACATAATGGCAACGAGGGCGAGAAATTATGGTCGGGTTTTCCTCCTCGTACAATACAAGTATCTGTGTTCGAGCTGCGAATCATAAAACAATATTAAAGAAATGAATTCGAATCATTTTTACAATTCCCAATTACGCAGCCAAGATTAGGCATTTCTCGTTAGCGGAATTTATGGCGAGGATAAAAAACCGAAGAAAGTACCGAAATTGGGAAATTCCTGTTTCGTAATCTGCTTTTTTCGATTGAAAAATATATTTTTAGGGTTGTTTTTTTTTTCAGGCTTTTTTCAATTCATGCACGCAGAAGGAAGAAATAATCGAATTTGATACTAATACCGGTATTGATGGGTTAAAAGAAATAATAAGGGGAACGAGACAATGCTTAAGTTAGGCACTTCTATGCTTATTTTGAATGAATTGCAATTTGTCCACGTATCGTTTTCAGTGAAATCTTTGTAAATTGTCCCAATCGATCGATCCGGAATTTGGCTCATTGAAAGAATATACTACCTTTCTAATCAAATTTTGAGCTGTCAAAGTTGATTTTTCGATTTTTGGCGAATTTTTGGAAATGGTTGAAATAGGTAGTCTTTCGATTGATTAATATTTCATAAAAAATAATAAACCACGAGAAAAATGTGAAAATTGGTTCATACATTGAAATCAGCTCTCCCCACTCCCTGGTGTTGATTGAGATCATCATTTTCGAGTCAATTTGGAGCCTCCAGTTCCAAAAATATTTACTGCAGGTTTCAGAATAATTCGAAAATGATAATAATCGAATCATAGATGAAATTCTGAGCTCGGTGCTGAAAGAATGTACAATTTTGGATTTTTTGTATGACTCTCAGATTCTCGATTCTTTTATTCTCTTATTTTAAAAAAAGGTGAAAATTATCGAAACTCGCTGAAAAACAGATGGAATTGCAGCATAGGCTAATAATAAAACACTAAAAAAATTCTCACTGAAAGTAAACACTTGAAAAATTGCCGGAAAATCAGTGAAAATTCACTGAAAAGTCAGTATAAGATTTGAAATGCTTTGAAAAAAATCAGTGAAAATCCGCTAAAAATTAAAGAATTTTTCTGATTTTTTTCATACTGGGATTTTGAATTTTTATTCAGTGACTTTTCACTGGTTCGAAATGAAAGAGTACACCATTGGATTTAGTTCAGTGGCGTCGGAAGCTTTTTTTTAAGGAGGGGTAGGGTACAAATTGGGTATGAAGACCAGGGCCGGCGAAAGGAAATGCGGGCCCGGTACAAAGCTTTTTGCGGGTCCCCCTTTTCTTCAGTCCATTTTTTTTATTTCTTAAATAAACTTGAGCAATGATCTGAAGTGACATTTGGAAACAAGAAAAAAGAATTTTTCCATTCTTTAGATCATGTCAAAATTGAATGAAAATTTTGAAAATAGAGAATACATATATTATAGTCCAAACGAAGCGAGGGCGGAAATTTTTGGTAAAATTTTGAAAAAAACTGAAATTTTAGCTTCAGTAGGTGATTTTTTCGCTCATTTTTCACGTTATTTTAAAACAGTAATTTTTCAAGGAGCTTTCAGTCAAAATTATTGATTTTTTTGACAAATTAATAATTTTGCAATTGGAAAAAAAGATTTTCAACTGAAAAATCAGTGAAAAATTATCAATTTTCAAAATAATGATTGAAATATTTACTGCCCGAGCGAAGCGAGGGAGAAAATTTTTCAAAATACTGCACTTTTTTCACACTTTTGTATGGTAGTTGAACAATCTCCTTCAAAGGGCCCCTCATGCGGGTCCCTCTTAAAATGCGGGCCCCTTCTTAAATTGCGGGCCCGGTACAAATGTACCCCCTGTACCCCCCTCTCGCCGGGCCTGATGAAGACTTCGAGTAACACATTTTTGGAGGGGGGGGGGTGAAAATTTTGTTCATGAACGAATAAATCAAGAGGACAACGTTTTTAAAAAATTGAATTTTTCATACCAAAGAAAAGCAGTTAAAAAAATTTTCATGGGTTGAAAATTCTCATCTGATAAAGGTAATTAAGAGGAAAAGGACGTTTGATACTTTATACCCCGGAATCTGGAAGGGGGGGGGGTCTGGACCCTTCGAGGTCAAGAATTTTTGTGAAAATATCTTTTTAAGAAATTAAAAAATCCAATTTTATCAAAGATTCGCCCTCGTTTTACTCGGGCATTAACAAAATCGTCAAAAAATGCCTTTTTTGGGCATTAAATATCCAATTTTTTCGAAATTTCTTCCTCGCTACTCTTGGATGTGAATTAAATCGCTATTATTTGAACTATGTAGGACTATAGTTCGAAAAAAACCTCCTTTTTACCCCTCCCCCTTCCCCCAAAAAATTTTTCGTTTTCCAAGTTCCAAGTCTCTGTACTCATTTTACAGCCTCCTAAAAAATCTTCCGACGCCACTGGTTCAGACCCCCCCCCCCAGACGATTCAGGCTACGCCACTGGGCTATTTCATCCAATTTCAAAAATTCTTCCAAGTCCAAAAGTTGAGAAATCTACTTCGTTAGCTCGAAATTTGGATCCGAGTTGTAGATGGCTTTTTTTTTCAGCGAGTCAATTTCGATGGGTCATAAATATAAAATGATTTCCTTGTCAGTACATTCTCATGGAATGAATAAAATAATTCGCCATCGAACGTTCCAAATCCATTTAAATTAAAATATTAGGTATTAATCTTTCCGAGACTACACGACTGCTTTGAAAAAAAAAATATCCAAGATTAGCATAATGAACGAATATCTATTCCGATATAATAAATATGCGCAACCCAGTAACACATAACATTCATTCGGTCATTCGTATTAATGATGATAATGAATGAAAGACCTGTTGAAGATGAACTGCACGATAGACGAAAAAATTTTACCAAAGTAATCTTCATCACAGGTACTTACTAAAAAAAATTACAATATTTAACACACGTAAATGTACAACAACTGTTCATTAATTTACAAAAAAAAAACTCCCTTTTTATCGATTAAATTGAGAAAAAGAAACACATCTTACTTATTGAAAAAAATTTGCATTCGGTTGAAAAATTATGAAAACTATTCACACGACAACGTACGTTCGAACGAGTAAATTTACCACACAATAATTACGACCAACTGCATTATTACACCGACACCACTGCAATACGAAACCGGCGCCACTTGCAAAAAAATATCATTACGATAAAAAAATTTCTTTCGACAATCGAACGACCGAAACACGTGAATTACGAACCGGCGACGAACTTCTAAACGCACGACGATGTCGCAGCGAAAACGTCGGTGAAATGAAGTGAAGGTTTCTGAAAATCCTCACGAGGATCATCTTTCACGGCGACTGCGTCTTCGCCACCGCATTATGACGTCACTGGATTCGTGCATTGCATACGAGTCCGCGTCCAGCTAGTTCAACGAACGTGTATGCACCTGAGACTACATATCACGGTAAATATGCTAATTATAGGTTAAATATACGTCTACGATCTAATATTAATATATTTTTACCTATTTTTTTGGTAAGTTATGTTACGTACGAGATGGAAATGAAATGGTACCCGGAGACGAGTAGTTTTAATAAGTATTTTTTATTTTGTAGGTTTCGAAATTAAGGAAAATTCTGGGTCGATTTTTTTCATACTTAAGAACTTAATTTTGCTAGTGTCGATTTTTTGAATATGTTTACTGATTAAAATTTTATCGTTGGAAGTATTTTTGTAATTTTTGAATGACACCATTCTTTAGACTCTTCATTCTACAGACAGACAATGCACTTGAACCACCTATGTATTTCAATAACTCGGTTATAAGTATCAACTTGAGTGAATTAATCAAATCGAAAAATCTCCCTCATAAAATTATTATAGGTATAAGTAAAGTATGTACCTACCTTTTTTTGGAAGGGGGGCAATAACACTAATGTGTATTCAAATATATTCAAGAAACTCCCAATTATTTTTAAAAATGAAATCAAAAAACCCAATGTCATTTTAAGAAAAACAAAACCGTTTCCGAATAAAATTTGAAAAAAAAAATACTGCATCGAGTTATTTGAGAAAAAAAATAAAGATCTCAAATTATTTTCAGAATGGAATGAAAAATATAATTTTTGAAGAACCCCAAAAAATATTCACAGAGCAAATTTGTAACTATTTATAGGAAAATAGCAAAATAATTTTTTTGCAGATACTCCGCTAAAAATGAAAATATTTAGATTTTTAAGGTTCCTTGATTGCATAAAAAATTGGTTATTTTTTTCTTGATAAAAAATCTTTGCCAATTTTAAATATTTCTCTCTTTATCCCTCTCCAACACGGCACCGCTACTCACTTTTATGACAAGTCGATACATTGTGATTACTAATTTATTAGGTACTAAGAAAATACGTTGAAGAAATATTTAATATGTCTACAATAAACTTGAAAAGTTATGGCAAAAAAGTACGTTTCTTCGTATTGCAAAAAAACCAGTTTATGCCGTAAACAATACGATCAAGACCGGCAAAACTTGATTAATTAATTCTCTGTTGAAAAATTTATAATTCATATATTACCTAAAACTTCATAAAACTGAAATTACTTCACCATGAATTTTATTTGCTCAACGATTTTCAGTTTCGTTGAAACGAGATATTTACTGGTAAGTCTAAGTTCTAAGTACTTAGATCGAGTTTCACCCATAGTCAAGTACGTACTTAGTACTTACTTGACGGATAAAAATTTTTCGCGTGATGAAAATCTGCAAAAATAATGGATTCGTGGTCAAAGGCGTTGATGGAACATAAATGGGGGGGGGGGCGGCACTTGAGCACCAGTTGAGAAGGAATAAAACACGGAACAAGAATAACCATTTTTGATCCAATTCCCCCACCAAAAAAATCTATCATTAAGTAATCTACTATTATTTATGTTGAATCTGTTTTCAGAGAAAAAACCTGAGCAAAAATTTGGAATAAAAAAAGAACAGAATTTTTTCACCTATTAAAATTCATTCAAAAAAATCTATTCCCAAATGACCACCTCCTTTTCCAAAAACTTGAAAATTTTTTGAAATTCCACAAGTCCACAAATAAATAAGGAGTACAAAATTTTCTCTTTACAAAATATTTAAGTACATCTGAATGAGAAAGAAAGACTCCAGGAAGACCCCAATTAAGAATTTATTGGTTTAGTGGCCAAATATTTTGTGGGGCATTTTGAGAGGCAGATCAATACCCACCGCATACCCCAATAGAAAATGAAATAATTATGGAATGAGGTATTTTGTGGAGTACTAACAGAATTAACTCTAATATACAAATGCTCGGATTTTAATGATAAAAAACCATTCGAAAGTACATGACGAGAGGATTCTAAAAATGTATTAGTTTTTGAAATTTGAGCAATTTTCGACCGAGTTACGGGCATTTCTCTGCGGCGCGGCGGGCGGCGCCGACCATACATCGACCTTCCGACTCAACTTTTGTTCTAATGCTCCGATTTGGATCGTGAAAAAACCATTCGATAGTGCTTGAAGAGAGGATTCCGAATCTGTATTACATTTTGCATTTTGAAAAATTCTCGACCGAATAACCAGCATTTTTCTCAATCTGCAATCCGCGAAAATCAATAATATCTTTCACCCAAATGCACGAAATTAAACGATGAAAAAACCATTCGATAGTGCTTGACGAGAGGATTCCAAAAATGTATTAGTTTTTGAAATTTGAGCGATTTTCGACCGAGTTACGGGCATTTCACTGCGGCACCGACCATACATCAACCTTCCGCGCCGGAAAAAAATCAACTTTTATTCTAATGCTCGAAATTGGATGGTAATTAAACCATTCGTTTGTTCACGATGAGAGGAATCCAAAAATGTGTTAGTTTTTGCATTTTTGCAATTTTTGGCCGAGTTACAGGCGTTTTTCTTCATCAACTAACCAGGCAGCAAAAATGCTATCTCCCGTCCAAATGCTCGAAATGGGATGACAAAAAAACCATTCGTTTGTTCATGACGAGAGGATTCCGATAATGTATGACTTTTTGCATTTTGAGCGATTTTCGACCGAGTTACGGGCATTTCTCTGCGGTGCGGCGCGGCGGCGCCGACCATGCATCGACCTTCCGACTCAACTTTTGTTCTAATGCTCCAATTTGGATCGTGAAAAAACCATTCGATTCGTCCCGACGAGAGGATTCCAAAAATGTATTAGTTTTTGAAATTTGAGCGATTTTCGACCGAGTTACGGGCTTTTCTCTGCGGCGCGGCGCGGCGGCGCCGACCATGCATCGACCTTCCGACTCAACTTTTGTTCTAATGCTCCAATTTGGATCGTGAAAAAACCATTCGATTCGTCTCGACGAGAGGATTCCAAAAATGTATTAGTTTTTGAAATTTGAGCGATTTTCGACCGAGTTACGGGCATTTCTCTGCGGCGCGGCGCGGCGGCGCCGACCATACATCGACCTTCCGACTCAACTTTTGTTCTAATGCTCCGATTTGGATCGTGAAAAAACCATTCGATAGTGCTTGAAGAGAGGATTCCGAATCTGTATTACATTTTGCATTTTGAAAAATTCTCGACCGAATAACCAGCATTTTTCTCAATCTGCAATCCGCGAAAATCAATAATATCTCTCACCCAAATGCTCGAAATTAAACGATGAAAAAACCATTCGATAGTGCTTGACGAGAGGATTCCAAAAATGTATTAGTTTTTGAAATTTTAGCGATTTTCGATCGAGTTACGGGCATTTCACTGCGGCACCGACCATACATCAACCTTCCGCGCCGGAAAAAAATCAACTTTTGTTCTAATGCTCGAAATTGGATGGTAATTTAACCGTTCGTTTGTTCACGATGAGAGGAATCCAAAAATGTGTTAGTTTTTGCATTTTTGCAATTTTTGGCCGAGTTACAGGCGTTTTTCTTCATCAACTAACCAGGCAGCAAAAATGCTATCTCCCGTCCAAATGCTCGAAATGGGATGACAAAAAAACCATTCGTTTGTTCATGACGAGAGGATTCCGAAAATGTATGAGTTTTTGCATTTTGAGCGATTTTCGACCGAGTTACGGGCATTTCTCTGCGGCGCGGCGCGGCGGCGCCGACCATGCATCGACCTTCCGACTCAACTTTTGTTCTAATGCTCCGATTTGGATCGTGAAAAACCTTTCGATTCGTCTCGACGAGAGGATTCCAAAAATGTATTAGTTTTTGAAATTTGAGCAATTTTCGACCGACTTACGGGCATTTCTCTGCGGCGCGGCGGGCGGCGCCGACCATACATCGACCTTCCGACTCAACTTTTGTTCTAATGCTCCGATTTGGATCGTGAAAAACCATTCGATTCGTCTCGACGAGAGAATTCCAAAAATGTATTAGTTTTTGAAATTTGAGCAATTTTCGACCGAGTTACGGGCATTTCTCTGCGGCGCGGCGGGCGGCGCCGACCATACATCGACCTTCCGACTCAACTTTTGTTCTAATGCTCCGATTTGGATCGTGAAAAAACCATTCGATTCGTCTCGACGAGAGGATTCCAAAAATGTATTAGTTTTTGAAATTTGAGCAATTTTCGACCGAGTTACGGGCATTTCTCTGCGGCGCGGCGGGCGGCGCCGACCATGCATCGACCTTCCGACTCAACTTTTGTTCTAATGCTCCGATTTGGATCTTGAAAAAACCATTCGATTCGTCTCGACGAGAGGATTCCAAAAATGTATTAGTTTTTGAAATTTGAGCGATTTTCGATCGAGTTACGGGCATTTCACTGCGGCGCCGACCATACATCAACCTTCCGCGCCGGAAAAAAATCAACTTTTGTTCTAATGCTCGAAATTGGATGGTAATTAAACCATTCGTTTGTTCACGATGAGAGGAATCCAAAAATGTGTTAGTTTTTGCATTTTTGCAATTTTTGGCCGAGTTACAGGCGTTTTTCTTCATCAAATAACCAGGCAGCAAAAATGCTATCTCCCGTCCAAATGCTCGAAATGGGATGACAAAAAAACCATTCGTTTGTTCATGACGAGAGGATTCCGAAAATGTATGAGTTTTTGCATTTTGAGCGATTTTCGACCGAGTTACGGGCATTTCTCTGCGGCGCGGCGCGGCGGCGCCGACCATGCATCGACCTTCCGACTCAACTTTTGTTCTAATGCTCCGATTTGGATCGTGAAAAATCATTCGATTCGTCTCGACGAGAGGATTCCAAAAATGTATTAGTTCTTGAAATTTGAGCAATTTTCGACCGAGTTACGGGCATTTCTCTGCGGCGCGGCGCGGCGGCGCCGACCATGCATCGACCTTCCGACTCAACTTTTGTTCTAATGCTCCGATTTGGATCGTGAAAAAACCATTCGATTCGTCTCGACGAGAGGATTCCAAAAATGTATTAGTTCTTGAAGTTTGAGCAATTTTCGACCGAGTTACGGGCATTTCTCTGCGGCGCGGCGGGCGGCGCCGACCATACATCGACCTTCCGACTCAACTTTTGTTCTAATGCTCCGATTTGGATCGTGAAAAAACCATTCGATTCGTCTCGACGAGAGGATTCCAAAAATGTATTAGTTTTTGAAATTTGAGCGATTTTCGATCGAGTTACGGCCATTTCACTGCGGCGCCGACCATACATCAACCTTCCGCGCCGGAAAAAAATCAACTTTTGTTCTAATGCTCGAAATTGGATGGTAATTAAACCATTCGTTTGTTCACGATGAGAGGAATCCAAAAATGTGTTAGTTTTTGCATTTTTGCAATTTTTGGCCGAGTTACAGGCGTTTTTCTTCATCAACTAACCAGGCAGCAAAAATGCTATCTCCCGTCCAAATACTCGAAATGGGATGACAAAAAAACCATTCGTTTGTTCATGACGAGAGGATTCCGAAAATGTATGAGTTTTTGCATTTTGAGCGATTTTCGACCGAGTTACGGGCATTTCTCTGCGGCGCGGCGCGGCGGCGCGGCGCGGCGGCGCCGACCATGCATCGACCTTCCGACTCTATTTTTGTTCTAATGCTCCGATTTGGATCGTGAAAAAACCATTCGATTCGTCTCGACGAAAGGATTCCAAAAATGTATTAGTTTTTGAAATTTGAGCAATTTTCGACCGAGTTACGGGCATTTCTCTGCGGCGCGGGGGGCGGCGCCGACCATACATCGACCTTCCGACTCAACTTTTGTTCTAATGCTCCGATTAGGATCGTGAAAAAACCATTCGATAGTGCTTGAAGAGAGGATTCCGAATCTGTATTACATTTTGCATTTTGAAAAATTCTCGACCGAATAACCAGCATTTTTCTCAATCTGCAATCCGCGAAAATCAATAATATCTCTCACCCAAATGCTCGAAATTAAACGATGAAAAAACCATTCGATAGTGCTTGACGAGAGGATTCCGAAAATGTATTAGTTTTTGAAATTTGAGCAATTTTCGACCGAGTTACGGGCATTTCTCTGCGGCGCGGCGCGGCGGCGCCGACCATGCATCGACCTTCCGACTCAACTTTTGTTCTAATGCTCCGATTTGGATCGTGAAAAAACCATTCGATTCGTCTCGACGAGAGGATTCCAAAAATGTATTAGTTCTTGAAGTTTGAGCAATTTTCGACCGAGTTACGGGCATTTCTCTGCGGCGCGGCGGGCGGCGCCGACCATACATCGACCTTCCGACTCAACTTTTGTTCTAATGCTCCGATTTGGATCGTGAAAAAACCATTCGATTCGTCTCGACGAGAGGATTCCAAAAATGTATTAGTTTTTGAAATTTGAGCGATTTTCGATCGAGTTACGGGCATTTCACTGCGGCGCCGACCATACATCAACCTTCCGCGCCGGAAAAAAATCAACTTTTGTTCTAATGCTCGAAATTGGATGGTAATTAAACCATTCGTTTGTTCACGATGAGAGGAATCCAAAAATGTGTTAGTTTTTGCATTTTTGCAATTTTTGGCCGAGTTACAGGCGTTTTTCTTCATCAACTAACCAGGCAGCAAAAATGCTATCTCCCGTCCAAATGCTCGAAATGGGATGACAAAAAAACCATTCGTTTGTTCATGACGAGAGGATTCCGAAAATGTATGAGTTTTTGCATTTTGAGCGATTTTCGACCGAGTTACGGGCATTTCTCTGCGGCGCGGCGCGGCGGCGCCGACCATGCATCGACCTTCCGTTTCAACTTTTGTTCTAATGCTCCGATTTGGATCGTGAAAAATCATTCGATTCGTCTCGACGAGAGGATTCCAAAAATGTATTAGTTCTTGAAATTTGAGCAATTTTCGACCGAGTTACGGGCATTTCTCTGCGGCGCGGCGCGGCGGCGCCGACCATGCATCGACCTTCCGACTCAACTTTTGTTCTAATGCTCCGATTTGGATCGTGAAAAAACCATTCGATTCGTCTCGACGAGAGGATTCCAAAAATGTATTAGTTCTTGAAGTTTGAGCAATTTTCGACCGAGTTACGGGCATTTCTCTGCGGCGCGGCGGGCGGCGCCGACCATACATCGACCTTCCGACTCAACTTTTGTTCTAATGCTCCGATTTGGATCGTGAAAAAACCATTCGATTCGTCTCGACGAGAGGATTCCAAAAATGTATTAGTTTTTGAAATTTGAGCGATTTTCGATCGAGTTACGGCCATTTCACTGCGGCGCCGACCATACATCAACCTTCCGCGCCGGAAAAAAATCAACTTTTGTTCTAATGCTCGAAATTGGATGGTAATTAAACCATTCGTTTGTTCACGATGAGAGGAATCCAAAAATGTGTTAGTTTTTGCATTTTTGCAATTTTTGGCCGAGTTACAGGCGTTTTTCTTCATCAACTAACCAGGCAGCAAAAATGCTATCTCCCGTCCAAATGCTCGAAATGGGATGACATAATAACCATTCGTTTGTTCATGACGAGAGGATTCCGAAAATGTATGAGTTTTTGCATTTTGAGCGATTTTCGACCGAGTTACGGGCATTTCTCTGCGGCGCGGCGGGCGGCGCCGACCATACATCGACCTTCCGACTCAACTTTTGTTCTAATGCTCCGATTTGGATCGTGAAAAAACCATTCGATTCGTCTCGACGAGAGAATTCCAAAAATGTATTAGTTTTTGAAATTTGAGCGATTTTCGATCGAGTTACGGGCATTTCACTGCGGCGCCGACCATACATCAACCTTCCGCGCCGGAAAAAAATCAACTTTTGTTCTAATGCTCGAAATTGGATGGTAATTAAACCATTCGTTTGTTCACGATGAGAGGAATCCAAAAATGTGTTAGTTTTTGCATTTTTGCAATTTTTGGCCGAGTTACAGGCGTTTTTCTTCATCAACTAACCCGGCAGCAAAAATGCTATCTCCCGTCCAAATGCTCGAAATGGGATGACAAAAAAACCATTCGTTTGTTCATGACGAGAGGATTCCGAAAATGTATGAGTTTTTGCATTTTGAGCGATTTTCGACCGAGTTACGGGCATTTCTCTGCGGCGCGGCGGGCGGCGCCGACCATGCATCGACCTTCCGACTCAACTTTTGTTCTAATGCTCCGATTTGGATCGTGAAAAAACCATTCGATTCGTCTCGACGAGAGGATTCCAAAAATGTATTAGTTTTTGAAATTTGAGCGATTTTCGATCGAGTTACGGGCATTTCACTGCGGCGCCGACCATACATCAACCTTCCGCGCCGGAAAAAAATCAACTTTTGTTCTAATGCTCGAAATTGGATGGTAATTAAACCATTCGTTTGTTCACGATGAGAGGAATCCAAAAATGTGTTAGTTTTTGCATTTTTGCAATTTTTGGCCGAGTTACAGGCGTTTTTCTTCATCAACTAACCAGGCAGCAAAAATGCTATCTCCCGTCCAAATGCTCGAAATGGGATGACAAAAAAACCATTCGTTTGTTCATGACGAGAGGATTCCGAAAATGTATGAGTTTTTGCATTTTGAGCGATTTTCGACCGAGTTACGGGCATTTCTCTGCGGCGCGGCGGGCGGCGCCGACCATACATCGACCTTCCGACTCAACTTTTGTTCTAATGCTCCGATTTGGATCGTGAAAAAACCATTCGATTCGTCTCGACGAGAGAATTCCAAAAATGTATTAGTTTTTGAAATTTGAGCGATTTTCGATCGAGTTACGGGCATTTCACTGCGGCGCCGACCATACATCAACCTTCCGCGCCGGAAAAAAATCAACTTTTGTTCTAATGCTCGAAATTGGATGGTAATTAAACCATTCGTTTGTTCACGATGAGAGGAATCCAAAAATGTGTTAGTTTTTGCATTTTTGCAATTTTTGGCCGAGTTACAGGCGTTTTTCTTCATCAACTAACCAGGCAGCAAAAATGCTATCTCCCGTCCAAATGCTCGAAATGGGATGACAAAAAAACCATTCGTTTGTTCATGACGAGAGGATTCCGAAAATGTATGAGTTTTTGCATTTTGAGCGATTTTCGACCGAGTTACGGGCATTTCTCTGCGGCGCGGCGGGCGGCGCCGACCATGCATCGACCTTCCGACTCAACTTTTGTTCTAATGCTCCGATTTGGATCGTGAAAAAACCATTCGATTCGTCTCGACGAGAGGATTCCAAAAATGTATTAGTTTTTGAAATTTGAGCGATTTTCGATCGAGTTACGGGCATTTCACTGCGGCGCCGACCATACATCAACCTTCCGCGCCGGAAAAAAATCAACTTTTGTTCTAATGCTCGAAATTGGATGGTAATTAAACCATTCGTTTGTTCACGATGAGAGGAATCCAAAAATGTGTTAGTTTTTGCATTTTTGCAATTTTTGGCCGAGTTACAGGCGTTTTTCTTCATCAACTAACCAGGCAGCAAAAATGCTATCTCCCGTCCAAATGCTCGAAAAGGGATGACCAAAAAACCATTCGTTTGTTCATGACGAGAGGATTCCGAAAATGTATGAGTTTTTGCATTTTGAGCGATTTTCGACCGAGTTACGGGCATTTCTCTGCGGCGCGGCGCGGCGGCGCCGACCATGCATCGACCTTCCGACTCAACTTTTGTTCTAATGCTCCGATTTGGATCGTGAAAAAACCATTCGATTCGTCTCGACGAGAGGATTCCAAAAATGTATTAGTTCTTGAAATTTGAGCAATTTTCGACCGAGTTACGGGCATTTCTCTGCGGCGCGGCGGGCGGCGCCGACCATGCATCGACCTTCCGACTCAACTTTTGTTCTAATGCTCCGATTTGGATCTTGAAAGAACCATTCGATTCGTCTCGACGAGAGGATTCCAAAAATGTATTAGTTTTTGAAATTTGAGCGATTTTCGATCGAGTTACGGCCATTTCACTGCGGCGCCGACCATACATCAACCTTCCGCGCCGGAAAAAAATCAACTTTTGTTCTAATGCTCGAAATTGGATGGTAATTAAACCATTCGTTTGTTCACGATGAGAGGAATCCAAAAATGTGTTAGTTTTTGCATTTTTGCAATTTTTGGCCGAGTTACAGGCGTTTTTCTTCATCAACTAACCAGGCAGCAATAATGCTATCTCCCGTCCAAATGCTAGAAATGGGATTACAAAAAACCATTCGTTTGTTCATGACGAGAGGATTCCGAAAATGTATGAGTTTTTGCATTTTGAGCGATTTTCGACCGAGTTACGGGCATTTCTCTGCGGCGCGGCGGGCGGCGCCGACCATGCATCGACCTTCCGACTCAACTTTTGTTCTAATGCTCCGATTTGGATCGTGAAAAACCCATTCGATTCGTCTCGACGAGAGGATTCCAAAAATGTATTAGTTTTTGAAATTTGAGCGATTTTCGATCGAGTTACGGGCATTTCACTGCGGCGCCGACCATACATCAACCTTCCGCGCCGGAAAAAAATCAACTTTTGTTCTAATGCTCGAAATTGGATGGTAATTAAACCATTCGTTTGTTCACGATGAGAGGAATCCAAAAATGTGTTAGTTTTTGCATTTTTGCAATTTTTGGCCGAGTTACAGGCGTTTTTCTTCATCAACTAACCAGGCAGCAAAAATGCTATCTCCCGTCCAAATGCTCGAAATGGGATGACAAAAAAACCATTCGTTTGTTCATGACGAGAGGATTCCGAAAATGTATGAGTTTTTGCATTTTGAGCGATTTTCGACCGAGTTACGGGCATTTCTCTGCGGCGCGGCGCGGCGGCGCCGACCATGCATCGACCTTCCGACTCAACTTTTGTTCTAATGCTCCGATTTGGATCGTGAAAAAACCATTCGATTCGTCTCGACGAGAGGATTCCAAAAATGTATTAGTTCTTGAAATTTGAGCGATTTTCGACCGAGTTACGGGCATTTCTCTGCGGCGCGGCGGGCGGCGCCGACCATACATCGACCTTCCGACTCAACTTTTGTTCTAATGCTCCGATTTGGATCGTGAAAAAACCATTCGATTCGTCTCGACGAGAGGATTCCAAAAATGTATTAGTTTTTGAAATTTGAGCGATTTTCGATCGAGTTACGGGCATTTCACTGCGGCGCCGACCATACATCAACCTTCCGCGCCGGAAAAAAATCAACTTTTGTTCTAATGCTCGAAATTGGATGGTAATTAAACCATTCGTTTGTTCACGATGAGAGGAATCCAAAAATGTGTTAGTTTTTGCATTTTTGCAATTTTTGGCCGAGTTACAGGCGTTTTTCTTCATCAACTAACCAGGCAGCAAAAATGCTATCTCCCGTCCAAATGCTCGAAAAGGGATGACAAAAAACCATTCGTTTGTTCATGACGAGAGGATTCCGAAAATGTATGAGTTTTTGCATTTTGAGCGATTTTCGACCGAGTTACGGGCATTTCACTGCGGCGCCGACCATACATCAACCTTCCGCGCCGGAAAAAAATCAACTTTTGTTCTAATGCTCGAAATTGGATGGTAATTAAACCATTCGTTTGTTCACGATGAGAGGAATCCAAAAATGTGTTAGTTTTTGCATTTTTGCAATTTTTGGCCGAGTTACAGGCGTTTTTCTTCATCAACTAACCAGGCAGCAAAAATGCTATCTCCCGTCCAAATGCTCGAAATGGGATGACAAAAAAACCATTCGTTTGTTCATGACGAGAGGATTCCGAAAATGTATGAGTTTTTGCATTTTGAGCGATTTTCGACCGAGTTACGGGCATTTCTCTGCGGCGCGGCGGGCGGCGCCGACCATGCATCGACCTTCCGACTCAACTTTTGTTCTAATGCTCCGATTTGGATCGTGAAAAAACCATTCGATTCGTCTCGACGAGAGGATTCCAAAAATGTATTAGTTTTTGAAATTTGAGCGATTTTCGATCGAGTTACGGGCATTTCACTGCGGCGCCGACCATACATCAACCTTCCGCGCCGGAAAAAAATCAACTTTTGTTCTAATGCTCGAAATTGGATGGTAATTAAACCATTCGTTTGTTCACGATGAGAGGAATCCAAAAATGTGTTAGTTTTTGCATTTTTGCAATTTTTGGCCGAGTTACAGGCGTTTTTCTTCATCAACTAACCAGGCAGCAAAAATGCTATCTCCCGTCCAAATGCTCGAAATGGGATGACAAAAAAAACATTCGTTTGTTCATGACGAGAGGATTCCGAAAATGTATGAGTTTTTGCATTTTGAGCGATTTTCGACCGAGTTACGGGCATTTCTCTGCGGCGCGGCGCGGCGGCGCCGACCATGCATCGACCTTCCGACTCAACTTTTGTTCTAATGCTCCGATTTGGATCGTGAAAAAACCATTCGATTCGTCTCGACGAGAGGATTCCAAAAATGTATTAGTTCTTGAAATTTGAGCAATTTTCGACCGAGTTACGGGCATTTCTCTGCGGCGCGGCGGGCGGCGCCGACCATGCATCGACCTTCCGACTCAACTTTTGTTCTAATGCTCCGATTTGGATCTTGAAAGAACCATTCGATTCGTCTCGACGAGAGGATTCCAAAAATGTATTAGTTTTTGAAATTTGAGCGATTTTCGATCGAGTTACGGCCATTTCACTGCGGCGCCGACCATACATCAACCTTCCGCGCCGGAAAAAAATCAACTTTTGTTCTAATGCTCGAAATTGGATGGTAATTAAACCATTCGTTTGTTCACGATGAGAGGAATCCAAAAATGTGTTAGTTTTTGCATTTTTGCAATTTTTGGCCGAGTTACAGGCGTTTTTCTTCATCAACTAACCAGGCAGCAAAAATGCTATCTCCCGTCCAAATGCTCGAAATGGGATGACAAAAAAACCATTCGTTTGTTCATGACGAGAGGATTCCGAAAATGTATGAGTTTTTGCATTTTGAGCGATTTTCGACCGAGTTACGGGCATTTCACTGCGGCGCCGACCATACATCAACCTTCCGCGCCGGAAAAAAATCAACTTTTGTTCTAATGCTCGAAATTGGATGGTAATTAAACCATTCGTTTGTTCACGATGAGAGGAATCCAAAAATGTGTTAGTTTTTGCATTTTTGCAATTTTTGGCCGAGTTACAGGCGTTTTTCTTCATCAACTAACCAGGCAGCAATAATGCTATCTCCCGTCCAAATGCTCGAAATGGGATGACAAAAAAACCATTCGTTTGTTCATGACGAGAGGATTCCGAAAATGTATGAGTTTTTGCATTTTGAGCGATTTTCGACCGAGTTACGGGCATTTCTCTGCGGCGCGGCGGGCGGCGCCGACCATGCATCGACCTTCCGACTCAACTTTTGTTCTAATGCTCCGATTTGGATCGTGAAAAACCCATTCGATTCGTCTCGACGAGAGGATTCCAAAAATGTATTAGTTTTTGAAATTTGAGCGATTTTCGATCGAGTTACGGGCATTTCACTGCGGCGCCGACCATACATCAACCTTCCGCGCCGGAAAAAAATCAACTTTTGTTCTAATGCTCGAAATTGGATGGTAATTAAACCATTCGTTTGTTCACGATGAGAGGAATCCAAAAATGTGTTAGTTTTTGCATTTTTGCAATTTTTGGCCGAGTTACAGGCGTTTTTCTTCATCAACTAACCAGGCAGCAAAAATGCTATCTCCCGTCCAAATGCTCGAAATGGGATGACAAAAAAACCATTCGTTTGTTCATGACGAGAGGATTCCGAAAATGTATGAGTTTTTGCATTTTGAGCGATTTTCGACCGAGTTACGGGCATTTCTCTGCGGCGCGGCGCGGCGGCGCCGACCATGCATCGACCTTCCGACTCAACTTTTGTTCTAATGCTCCGATTTGGATCGTGAAAAAACCATTCGATTCGTCTCGACGAGAGGATTCCAAAAATGTATTAGTTCTTGAAATTTGAGCGATTTTCGACCGAGTTACGGGCATTTCTCTGCGGCGCGGCGGGCGGCGCCGACCATACATCGACCTTCCGACTCAACTTTTGTTCTAATGCTCCGATTTGGATCGTGAAAAAACCATTCGATTCGTCTCGACGAGAGGATTCCAAAAATGTATTAGTTTTTGAAATTTGAGCGATTTTCGATCGAGTTACGGGCATTTCACTGCGGCGCCGACCATACATCAACCTTCCGCGCCGGAAAAAAATCAACTTTTGTTCTAATGCTCGAAATTGGATGGTAATTAAACCATTCGTTTGTTCACGATGAGAGGAATCCAAAAATGTGTTAGTTTTTGCATTTTTGCAATTTTTGGCCGAGTTACAGGCGTTTTTCTTCATCAACTAACCAGGCAGCAAAAATGCTATCTCCCGTCCAAATGCTCGAAATGGGATGACAAAAAAACCATTCGTTTGTTCATGACGAGAGGATTCCGAAAATGTATGAGTTTTTGCATTTTGAGCGATTTTCGACCGAGTTACGGGCATTTCACTGCGGCGCCGACCATACATCAACCTTCCGCGCCGGAAAAAAATCAACTTTTGTTCTAATGCTCGAAATTGGATGGTAATTAAACCATTCGTTTGTTCACGATGAGAGGAATCCAAAAATGTGTTAGTTTTTGCATTTTTGCAATTTTTGGCCGAGTTACAGGCGTTTTTCTTCATCAACTAACCAGGCAGCAAAAATGCTATCTCCCGTCCAAATGCTCGAAATGGGATGACAAAAAAACCATTCGTTTGTTCATGACGAGAGGATTCCGAAAATGTATGAGTTTTTGCATTTTGAGCGATTTTCGACCGAGTTACGGGCATTTCTCTGCGGCGCGGCGCGGCGGCGCCGACCATGCATCGACCTTCCGACTCAACTTTTGTTCTAATGCTCCGATTTGGATCGTGAAAAAACCATTCGATTCGTCTCGACGAGAGGATTCCAAAAATGTATTAGTTCTTGAAATTTGAGCAATTTTCGACCGAGTTACGGGCATTTCTCTGCGGCGCGGCGGGCGGCGCCGACCATGCATCGACCTTCCGACTCAACTTTTGTTCTAATGCTCCGATTTGGATCTTGAAAGAACCATTCGATTCGTCTCGACGAGAGGATTCCAAAAATGTATTAGTTTTTGAAATTTGAGCGATTTTCGACCGAGTTACGGGCATTTCTCTGCGGCGCGGCGGCGGCGCCGACCATACATCAACCTTCCGCGCCGGAAAAAAATCAACTTTTGTTCTAATGCTCGAAATTGGATGGTAATTAAACCATTCGTTTGTTCACGATGAGAGGAATCCAAAAATGTGTTAGTTTTTGCATTTTTGCAATTTTTGGCCGAGTTACAGGCGTTTTTCTTCATCAACTAACCAGGCAGCAAAAATGCTATCTCCCGTCCAAATGCTCGAAATGGGATGACAAAAACCATTCGTTTGTTCATGACGAGAGGATTCCGAAAATGTATGAGTTTTTGCATTTTGAGCGATTTTCGACCGAGTTACGGGCATTTCTCTGCGGCGCGGCGCGGCGGCGCCGACCATGCATCGACCTTCCGACTCAACTTTTGTTCTAATGCTCCGATTTGGATCGTGAAAAAACCATTCGATTCGTCTCGACGAGAGGATTCCAAAAATGTATTAGTTCTTGAAATTTGAGCAATTTTCGACCGAGTTACGGGCATTTCTCTGCGGCGCGGCGGGCGGCGCCGACCATACATCGACCTTCCGACTCAACTTTTGTTCTAATGCTCCGATTTGGATCGTGAAAAAACCATTCGATTCGTCTCGACGAGAGGATTCCAAAAATGTATTAGTTTTTGAAATTTGAGCGATTTTCGATCGAGTTACGGGCATTTCTCTGCGGCGCGGCGGCGGCGCCGACCATACATCAACCTTCCGCGCCGGAAAAAAATCAACTTTTGTTCTAATGCTCGAAATTGGATGGTAATTAAACCATTCGTTTGTTCACGATGAGAGGAATCCAAAAATGTGTTAGTTTTTGCATTTTTGCAATTTTTGGCCGAGTTACAGGCGTTTTTCTTCATCAACTAACCAGGCAGCAAAAATGCTATCTCCCGTCCAAATGCTCGAAATGGGATGACAAAAAAACCATTCGTTTGTTCATGACGAGAGGATTCCGAAAATGTATGAGTTTTTGCATTTTGAGCGATTTTCGACCGAGTTACGGGCACTTCTCTGCGGCGCGGCGGGCGGTGCCGACCATACATCGACCTTCCGACTCAACTTTTGTTCTAATGCTCCGATTTGGATCGTGAAAAAACCATTCGATTCGTCTCGACGAGAGGATTCCAAAAATGTATTAGTTTTTGAAATTTGAGCAATTTTCGACCGAGTTACGGGCATTTCTCTGCGGCGCGGCGGGCGGCGCCGACCATACATCGACCTTCCGACTCAACTGTTGTTCTAATGCTCCGATTTGGATCGTGAAAAAACCATTCGATTCGTCTCGACGAGAGGATTCCAAAAATGTATTAGTTTTTGAAATTTGAGCGATTTTCGATCGAGTTACGGGCATTTCACTGCGGCGCCGACCATACATCAACCTTCCGCGCCGGAAAAAAATCAACTTTTGTTCTAATGCTCGAAATTGGATGGTAATTAAACCATTCGTTTGTTCACGATGAGAGGAATCCAAAAATGTGTTAGTTTTTGCATTTTTGCAATTTTTGGCCGAGTTACAGGCGTTTTTCTTCATCAACTAACCAGGCAGCAAAAATGCTATCTCCCGTCCAAATGCTCGAAATTGGATGCACAAAAAACCATTCGTTTGTTCATGACGAGAGGATTCCGAAAATGTATGAGTTTTTGCATTTTGAGCGATTTTCGACCGAGTTACGGGCATTTCTCTGCGGCGCGGCGCGGCGGCGCCGACCATGCATCGACCTTCCGACTCAACTTTTGTTCTAATGCTCCGATTTGGATCGTGAAAAAACCATTCGATTCGTCTCGACGAGAGGATTCCAAAAATGTATTAGTTTTTGAAATTTGAGCAATTTTCGACCGAGTTACGGGCATTTCTCTGCGGCGCGGCGGGCGGCGCCGACCATACATCGACCTTCCGACTCAACTTTTGTTCTAATGCTCCGATTTGGATCGTGAAAAAACCATTCGATTCGTCTCGACGAGAGGATTCCAAAAATGTATTAGTTTTTGAAATTTGAGCAATTTTCGACCGAGTTACGGTCATTTCTCTGCGGCGCGGCGGCGGCGCCGGACCATACATCGCAACCTTCCGCGCCGGAAAAAAAATCAACTTTTGTTCTAATGCTCGAAATGGGATGGTAATTAAACCATTCGTTTGTTCATGATGAGAGGAATCCAAAAATGTGTTAGTTTTTGCATTTTGGGCAATTTTTGGCCGAGTTACAGGGCATTTCTTCATCAACTAACCAGGCAGCAAAAATCGACCTATCTCCCGTCCAAATGCTCGAAATTTGGGATCGTGACAAAAAAACCATTCGTTTGTTCATGACGAGAGGATTCCGAAAATGTATGAGTTTTTGCATTTTGAGCGATTTTCGACCGAGTTACGGGCATTTCTCTGCGGCGCGGCGCGGCGGCGCCGACCATGCATCGACCTTCCGACTCAACTTTTGTTCTAATGCTCCGATTTGGATCGTGAAAAAACCATTCGATTCGTCTCGACGAGAGGATTCCAAAAATGTATTAGTTTTTGAAATTTGAGCGATTTTCGACCGAGTTACGGGCATTTCTCTGCGGCGCGGCGGGCGGCGCCGACCATACATCGACCTTCCGACTCAACTTTTGTTCTAATGCTCCGATTTGGATCGTGAAAAAACCATTCGATTCGTCTCGACGAGAGGATTCCAAAAATGTATTAGTTTTTGAAATTTGAGCGATTTTCGACCGAGTTACGGGCATTTCTCTGCGGCGCCGACCATACATCAACCTTCCGCGCCGGAAAAAAATCAACTTTTGTTCTAATGCTCGAAATTGGATGGTAATTAAACCATTCGTTTGTTCACGAGTAGAGGACTCCAAAAATGTATTAGTATTTGCATTTTTGCAATTTTTGGCCGAGTTACGGGCATTTCTTCATCAACTAACCAGGCAGCAAAAATGCTATCTCCCGACTCAACAATGCTCGAAATTTGGATCGTGACAAAAAAACCATTCGTTTGTTCATGACGAGAGGATTCCGAAAATGTATGAGTTTTTGCATTTTGAGCGATTTTCGACCGAGTTACGGGCATTTCTCTGCGGCGCGGCGCGGCGGCGCCGACCATACATCGACCTTCCGACTCAACTTTTGTTCTAATGCTCGAAATTGGATCGTGAATTAAACCATTCGTTTGTTCTGGACGAGAGGATTCCTAAAATGTATTAGTTTTAGCAATTTGAGCGATTTTCGACCGAGTTACAGGCATTTTTCTTCATCAACTAACCAGGCGCCGACCATGCTATCGACCTTCCGACTCAACTTTTGTTCTAATGCTCCGATTTGGATCGTGAAAAAACCATTCGTTTGGTCAGGACGAGAGGATTCCGAAAATGTATTAGTTTTTGAAATTTGAGCGATTTTCGACCGAGTTACGGGCATTTCTCTGCGGCGCGGCGCGGCGGCGCCGACCATGCATCGACCTTCCGACTCAACTTTTGTTCTAATGCTCCGATTTGGATCGTGAAAAAACCATTCGATTCGTCTCGACGAGAGGATTCCAAAAATGTATTAGTTTTTGAAATTTGAGCAATTTTCGACCGAGTTACGTGCATTTCTCTGCGGCGCGGCGGGCGGCGCCGACCATACATCGACCTTCCGACTCAACTTTTGTTCTAATGCTCCGATTTGGATCGTGAAAGAACCATTCGATTCGTCTCGACGAGTGGATTCCAAAAATGTATTAGTTTTTGAAATTTGAGCAATTTTCGACCGAGTTACGGGCATTTCTCTGCGGCGCCGACCATACATCAACCGTCCGCGCCGGAAAAAAATCAACTTTTGTTCTAATGCTGTAATTTGGATTGTAATTAAACCATTCGTTTGTTCACGATGAGAGGAATCCAAAAATGTATTAGTTTTTGCATTTTTGCAATTTTCGACCGAGTTACAGGCATTTTTCTTCATCAACTACCCAGTCAGCAAAAAAGCTATCTCCCGTCCAAATGCTCGAAATGGGATGACAAAAAACCATTCGTTTGTTCATGACGAGAGGATTCCAAAAATGTATTAGTTTTTGAAATTTGAGCGATTTTCGACCGAGTTACGGGCATTTCTCTGCGGCGCGGCGCGGCGGCGCCGACCATGCATCGACCTTCCGACTCAACTTTTGTTCTAATGCTCCGATTTGGATCGTGAAAAAACCATTCGATTCGTCTCGACGAGAGGATTCCAAAAATGTATTAGTTTTTGAAATTTGAGCGATTTTCGACCGAGTTACGGGCATTTCTCTGCGGCGCGGCGGGCGGCGCCGACCATGCATCGACCTTCCGACTCAACTTTTGTTCTAATGCTCCGATTTGGATCGTGAAAAAACCATTCGATTCGTCTCGACGAGAGGATTCCAAAAATGTATTAGTTTTTGAAATTTGAGCGATTTTCGACCGAGTTACGGGCATTTCTCTGCGGCGCCGACCATACATCGACCTTCCGCGCCGGAAATAAATCAAATTTTGTGCTATTGCTCAAAATGGGATCGTAATTAAACCATTCGTTTGTTCTCGATGAGAGGAATCCAAAAATGTATTAGTTTTTGCATTTTTGCAATTTTCGACCGAGTTACGGGCATTTCTCTGCGGCGCGGCGGCGGCGGCGCCGACCATGCATCGACCTTCCGACTCAACTTTTGTTCTAATGCTCGAAATGGGATGACAAAAAAACCATTCGATTTGTCTCGACGAGAGGATTCCGAAAATGTATTAGTTTTTGAAATTTGAGTGATTTCCGACCGAGTTACGGGCATTTCTCTGCGGCGCGGCGGGCGGCGCCGACCATACATCGACCTTCCGACTCAACTTTTGTTCTAATGCTCCGATTTGGATCGTGAAAAAACCATTCGATTCGTCTCGACGAGAGGATTCCAAAAATGTATTAGTTTTTGAAATTTGAGCGATTTTCGACCGAGTTACGGGCATTTCTCTGCGGCGCGGCGGCGGCGCCGACCATGCATCGACCTTCCGACTCAACTTTTGTTCTAATGCTCCGATTTGGATCGTGAAAAAACCATTCGATTCGTCTCGACGAGAGGATTCCAAAAATGTATTAGTTTTTGAAATTTGAGCGATTTTCGACCGAGTTACGGGCATTTCTCTGCGGCGCGGCGGGCGGCGCCGACCATGCATCGACCTTCCGACTCAACTTTTGTTCTAATGCTCCGATTTGGATCGTGAAAAAACCATTCGATTCGTCTCGACGAGAGGATTCCAAAAATGTATTAGTTTTTGAAATTTGAGCAATTTTCGACCGAGTTACGGGCATTTCTCTGCGGCGCGGCGGGCGGCGCCGACCATGCATCGACCTTCCGACTCAACTTTTGTTCTAATGCTCCGATTTGGATCGTGAAAAAACCATTCGATTCGTCTCGACGAGAGGATTCCAAAAATGTATTAGTTTTTGAAATTTGAGCGATTTTCGACCGAGTTACGGGCATTTCTCTGCGGCGCGGCGGCGGCGCCGACCATGCATCGACCTTCCGACTCAACTTTTGTTCTAATGCTCGAAATTGGATCGTGAATTAAACCATTCGATTGTTCTCGACGAGAGGATTCCAAAAATGTATTAGTTTTTGCATTTTTGCAATTTTCGACCGAGTTACAGGCATTTTCTCCATCAACTAACCAGGCAGCAAAAATGCTATCTCCCGTCCAAATGCTCGAAATGGGATGACAAAAAAACCATTCGTTTGTTCATGACGAGAGGATTCCGAAAATGTATGAGTTTTTGCATTTTGAGCGATTTTCGACCGAGTTACGGGCATTTCTCTGCGGCGCGGCGCGGCGGCGCCGACCATGCATCGACCTTCCGACTCAACTTTTGTTCTAATGCTCCAATTTGGATCGTGAAAAAACCATTCGATTCGTCTCGACGAGAGGATTCCAAAAATGTATTAGTTTTTGAAATTTGAGCGATTTTCGACCGAGTTACGGGCTTTTCTCTGCGGCGCGGCGTGGCGGCGCCGACCATGCATCGACCTTCCGACTCAACTTTTGTTCTAATGCTCCGATTTGGATCGTGAAAAAACCATTCGATTCGTCTCGACGAGAGGATTCCAAAAATGTATTAGTTTTTGAAATTTGAGCGATTTTCGACCGAGTTACGGGCATTTCTCTGCGGCGCGGCGGCGGCGCCGACCATGCATCGACCTTCCGACTCAACTTTTGATCTAATGCTCGAAATTGGATCGTGAAAAAACCATTCGATTCGTCTCGACGAGAGGATTCCAAAAATGTATTAGTTTTTGAAATTTGAGCGATTTTCGACCGAGTTACGGGCATTTCTCTTCATCAACGGCGGCGGCGCCGACCATGCATCGACCTTCCGACTCAACTTTTGTTCTAATGCTCCAATTTGGATCGTGAAAAAACCATTCGATTCGTCTCGACGAGAGGATTCCAAAAATGTATTAGTTTTTGAAATTTGAGCGATTTTCGACCGAGTTACGGGCTTTTCTCTGCGGCGCGGCGCGGCGGCGCCGACCATGCATCGACCTTCCGACTCAACTTTTGTTCTAATGCTCCAATTTGGATCGTGAAAAAACCATTCGATTCGTCTCGACGAGAGGATTCCAAAAATGTATTAGTTTTTGAAATTTGAGCGATTTTCGACCGAGTTACGGGCATTTCTCTGCGGCGCGGTGCGGCGCCGACCATGCATCGACCTTCCGACTCAACTTTTGTTCTAATGCTCCAATTTGGATCGTGAAAAACCATTCGATTCGTCTCGACGAGAGGATTCCAAAAATGTATTAGTTTTTGAAATTTGAGCGATTTTCGACCGAGTTACGGGCATTTCTCTGCGGCGCGGCGGCGGCGCCGACCATGCATCGACCTTCCGACTCAACTTTTGTTCTAATGCTCCAATTTGGATCGTGAAAAACCATTCGATTCGTCTCGACGAGAGGATTCCAAAAATGTATTAGTTTTTGAAATTTGAGCGATTTTCGACCGAGTTACGGGCATTTCTCTGCGGCGCGGCGGGCGCCGCCGACCATGCATCGACCTTCCGACTCAACTTTTGTTCTAATGCTCCGATTTGGATCGTGAAAAAACCATTCGATTCGTCTCGACGAGACGATTCCAAAAATGTATTAGTTTTTGAAATTTGAGCGATTTTCGACCGAGTTACGGGCATTTCTCTGCGGCGCGGCGGCGGCGCCGACCATGCATCGACCTTCCGACTCAACTTTTGTTCTAATGCTCCAATTTGGATCGTGAAATTAAACCATTCGATTCGTCTCGACGAGAGGATTCCAAAAATGTATTAGTTTTTGAAATTTGAGCAATTTTCGACCGAGTTACGGGCATTTCTCTGCGGCGCGGCGGGCGGCGCCGACCATGCATCGACCTTCCGACTCAACTTTTGTTCTAATGCTCCGATTTGGATCGTGAAAAAACCATTCGATTCGTCTCGACGAGACGATTCCAAAAATGTATTAGTTTTTGAAATTTGAGCGATTTTCGACCGAGTTACGGGCATTTCTCTGCGGCGCGGCGGGCGGCGCCGACCATGCATCGACCTTCCGACTCAACTTTTGTTCTAATGCTCCGATTTGGATCGTGAAAAAACCATTCGATTCGTCTCGACGAGAGGATTCCAAAAATGTATTAGTTTTTGAAATTTGAGCGATTTTCGACCGAGTTACGGGCATTTCTCTGCGGCGCGGCGGCGGCGCCGACCATGCATCGACCTTCCGACTCAACTTTTGATCTAATGCTCCGATTTGGATCGTGAAAAAACCATTCGATTCGTCTCGACGAGACGATTCCAAAAATGTATTAGTTTTTGAAATTTGAGCGATTTTCGACCGAGTTACGGGCATTTCTCTGCGGCGGCGCCGACCTTGCATCGACCTTCCGACTCAACTTTTGTTCTAATGCTCCAATTTGGATCGTGAAAAAACCATTCGATTCGTCTCGACGAGACGATTCCAAAAATGTATTAGTTTTTGAAATTTGAGCGATTTTCGACCGAGTTACGGGCATTTCTCTGCGGCGCGGCGGCGGCGCCGACCATGCATCGACCTTCCGACTCAACTTTTGTTCTAATGCTCCGATTTGGATCGTGAAAAAACCATTCGATTCGTCTCGACGAGAGGATTCCAAAAATGTATTAGTTTTTGAAATTTGAGCGATTTTCGACCGAGTTACGGGCTTTTCTCTGCGGCGCGGCGCGGCGGCGCCGACCATGCATCGACCTTCCGACTCAACTTTTGTTCTAATGCTCCGATTTGGATCGTGAAAAAACCATTCGATTCGTCTCGACGAGACGATTCCAAAAATGTATTAGTTTTTGAAATTTGAGCGATTTTCGACCGAGTTACGGGCATTTCTCTGCGGCGCGGCGGGCGGCGCCGACCATGCATCGACCTTCCGACTCAACTTTTGTTCTAATGCTCCGATTTGGATCGTGAAAAAACCATTCGATTCGTCTCGACGAGAGGATTCCAAAAATGTATTAGTTTTTGAAATTTGAGCAATTTTCGACCGAGTTACGGGCATTTCTCTGCGGCGCGGCGGGCGGCGCCGACCATACATCGACCTCCCGACTCAACTTTTGGTCTACTGCTCGAAGTTGGATCGTGAAAAAACCATTCGATTCGTCTCGACGAGAGGATTCCAAAAATGTATTAGTTTTTGAAATTTGAGCGATTTTCGACCGAGTTACGGGCATTTCTCTGCGGCGCGGCGGCGGCGCCGACCATGCATCGACCTTCCGACTCAACTTTTGTTCTAATGCTCCGATTTGGATCGTGAAAAAACCATTCGATTCGTCTCGACGAGACGATTCCAAAAATGTATTAGTTTTTGAAATTTGAGCGATTTTCGACCGAGTTACGGGCATTTCTCTGCGGCGCGGCGGGCGGCGCCGACCATGCATCGACCTTCCGACTCAACTTTTGTTCTAATGCTCCGATTTGGATCGTGAAAAAACCATTCGATTCGTCTCGACGAGACGATTCCAAAAATGTATTAGTTTTTGAAATTTGAGCGATTTTCGACCGAGTTACGGGCATTTCTCTGCGGCGCGGCGCGGCGGCGCCGACCATGCATCGACCTTCCGACTCAACTTTTGTTCTAATGCTCCGATTTGGATCGTGAAAAAACCATTCGATTCGTCTCGACGAGACGATTCCAAAAATGTATTAGTTTTTGAAATTTGAGCGATTTTCGACCGAGTTACGGGCATTTCTCTGCGGCGCGGCGGGCGGCGCCGACCATGCATCGACCTTCCGACTCAACTTTTGTTCTAATGCTCCGATTTGGATCGTGAAAAAACCATTCGATTCGTCTCGACGAGACGATTCCAAAAATGTATTAGTTTTTGAAATTTGAGCGATTTTCGACCGAGTTACGGGCATTTCTCTGCGGCGCGGCGCGGCGGCGCCGACCATGCATCGACCTTCCGACTCAACTTTTGTTCTAATGCTCCGATTTGGATCGTGAAAAAACCATTCGATTCGTCTCGACGAGACGATTCCAAAAATGTATTAGTTTTTGAAATTTGAGCGATTTTCGACCGAGTTACGGGCATTTCTCTGCGGCGCGGCGGGCGGCGCCGACCATGCATCGACCTTCCGACTCAACTTTTGTTCTAATGCTCCGATTTGGATCGTGAAAAAACCATTCGATTCGTCTCGACGAGAGGATTCCAAAATGTATTAGTTTTTGAAATTTGAGCGATTTTCGACCGAGTTACGGGCATTTCTCTGCGGCGCGGCGGGCGGCGCCGACCATGCATCGACCTTCCGACTCAACTTTTGTTCTAATGCTCCGATTTGGATCGTGAAAAAACCATTCGATTCGTCTCGACGAGACGATTCCAAAAATGTATTAGTTTTTGAAATTTGAGCGATTTTCGACCGAGTTACGGGCATTTCTCTGCGGCGCGGCGGGCGGCGCCGACCATACATCGACCTTCCGACTCAACTTTTGTTCTAATGCTCCGATTTGGATCGTGAAAAAACCATTCGATTCGTCTCGACGAGACGATTCCAAAAATGTATTAGTTTTTGAAATTTGAGCGATTTTCGACCGAGTTACGGGCATTTCTCTGCGGCGCGGCGGCGGCGCCGACCATGCATCGACCTTCCGACTCAACTTTTGTTCTAATGCTCCGATTTGGATCGTGAAAAAACCATTCGATTCGTCTCGACGAGACGATTCCAAAAATGTATTAGTTTTTGAAATTTGAGCGATTTTCGACCGAGTTACGGGCATTTCTCTGCGGCGGCGCCGACCATGCATCGACCTTCCGACTCAACTTTTGTTCTAATGCTCCGATTTGGATCGTGAAAAAACCATTCGATTCGTCTCGACGAGACGATTCCAAAAATGTATTAGTTTTTGAAATTTGAGCGATTTTCGACCGAGTTACGGGCATTTCTCTGCGGCGCGGCGGGCGGCGCCGACCATGCATCGACCTTCCGACTCAACTTTTGTTCTAATGCTCCGATTTGGATCGTGAAAAAACCATTCGATTCGTCTCGACGAGACGATTCCAAAAATGTATTAGTTTTTGAAATTTGAGCGATTTTCGACCGAGTTACGGGCATTTCTCTGCGGCGCGGCGGGCGGCGCCGACCATGCATCGACCTTCCGACTCAACTTTTGTTCTAATGCTCCGATTTGGATCGTGAAAAAACCATTCGATTCGTCTCGACGAGACGATTCCAAAAATGTATTAGTTTTTGAAATTTGAGCGATTTTCGACCGAGTTACGGGCATTTCTCTGCGGCGCGGCGGCGGCGCCGACCATGCATCGACCTTCCGACTCAACTTTTGTTCTAATGCTCCGATTTGGATCGTGAAAAACCATTCGATTCGTCTCGACGAGACGATTCCAAAAATGTATTAGTTTTTGAAATTTGAGCGATTTTCGACCGAGTTACGGGCATTTCTCTGCGGCGCGGCGGCGGCGCCGACCATGCATCGACCTTCCGACTCAACTTTTGTTCTAATGCTCCGATTTGGATCGTGAAAAAACCATTCGATTCGTCTCGACGAGACGATTCCAAAAATGTATTAGTTTTTGAAATTTGAGCGATTTTCGACCGAGTTACGGGCATTTCTCTGCGGCGCGGCGCGGCGGCGCCGACCATGCATCGACCTTCCGACTCAACTTTTGTTCTAATGCTCCGATTTGGATCGTGAAAAAACCATTCGATTCGTCTCGACGAGACGATTCCAAAAATGTATTAGTTTTTGAAATTTGAGCGATTTTCGACCGAGTTACGGGCATTTCTCTGCGGCGCGGCGGGCGGCGCCGACCATGCATCGACCTTCCGACTCAACTTTTGTTCTAATGCTCCGATTTGGATCGTGAAAAAACCATTCGATTCGTCTCGACGAGACGATTCCAAAAATGTATTAGTTTTTGAAATTTGAGCGATTTTCGACCGAGTTACGGGCATTTCTCTGCGGCGCGGCGGGCGGCGCCGACCATGCATCGACCTTCCGACTCAACTTTTGTTCTAATGCTCCGATTTGGATCGTGAAAAAACCATTCGATTCGTCTCGACGAGACGATTCCAAAAATGTATTAGTTTTTGAAATTTGAGCGATTTTCGACCGAGTTACGGGCATTTCTCTGCGGCGCGGCGGCGGCGCCGACCATGCATCGACCTTCCGACTCAACTTTTGTTCTAATGCTCCGATTTGGATCGTGAAAAAACCATTCGATTCGTCTCGACGAGACGATTCCAAAAATGTATTAGTTTTTGAAATTTGAGCGATTTTCGACCGAGTTACGGGCATTTCTCTGCGGCGCGGCGGCGGCGCCGACCATGCATCGACCTTCCGACTCAACTTTTGTTCTAATGCTCCGATTTGGATCGTGACAATACCATTCGATTCGTCTCGACGAGACGATTCCAAAAATGTATTAGTTTTTGAAATTTGAGCGATTTTCGACCGAGTTACGGGCATTTCTCTGCGGCGCGGCGGCGGCGCCGACCATGCATCGACCTTCCGACTCAACTTTTGTTCTAATGCTCCGATTTGGATCGTGAAAAAACCATTCGATTCGTCTCGACGAGACGATTCCAAAAATGTATTAGTTTTTGAAATTTGAGCGATTTTCGACCGAGTTACGGGCATTTCTCTGCGGCGCGGCGGCGGCGCCGACCATGCATCGACCTTCCGACTCAACTTTTGTTCTAATGCTCCGATTTGGATCGTGAAAAAACCATTCGATTCGTCTCGACGAGACGATTCCAAAAATGTATTAGTTTTTGAAATTTGAGCGATTTTCGACCGAGTTACGGGCATTTCTCTGCGGCGCGGCGGGCGGCGCCGACCATGCATCGACCTTCCGACTCAACTTTTGTTCTAATGCTCCGATTTGGATCGTGAAAAAACCATTCGATTCGTCTCGACGAGACGATTCCAAAAATGTATTAGTTTTTGAAATTTGAGCGATTTTCGACCGAGTTACGGGCATTTCTCTGCGGCGCGGCGGGCGGCGCCGACCATACATCGACCTCCCGACTCAACTTTTGTTCTAATGCTCCGATTTGGATCGTGACACAACCCTTCGGTTCGTCTCGACGAGACGATTCCAAAAATGTATTAGTTTTTGAAATTTGAGCGATTTTCGACCGAGTTACGGGCATTTCTCTGCGGCGCGGCGGGCGGCGCCGACCATCCATCGACCTTCCGACTCAACTTTTGTTCTAATGCTCCGATTTGGATCGTGAAAAAACCATTCGATTCGTCTCGACGAGACGATTCCAAAACTGGATTAGTTTTTGAAATTTGAGCGATTTACGACCGAGTTACGGGCATTTCTCTGCGGCGCGGCGGGCGGCGCCGACCATGCATCGACCTTCCGACTCAACTTTTGTTCTAATGCTCCGATTTGGATCGTGAAAAACCATTCGATTCGTCTCGACGAGACGATTCCAAAAATGTATTAGTTTTTGAAATTTGAGCGATTTTCGACCGAGTTACGGGCATTTCTCTGCGGCGCGGCGGCGGCGCCGACCATGCATCGACCTTCCGACTCAACTTTTGTTCTAATGCTCCGATTTGGATCGTGAAAAAACCATTCGATTCGTCTCGACGAGACGATTCCAAAAATGTATTAGTTTTTGAAATTTGAGCGATTTTCGACCGAGTTACGGGCATTTCTCTGCGGCGCGGCGGCGGCGCCGACCATGCATCGACCTTCCGACTCAACTTTTGATCTAATGCTCCGATTTGGATCGTAAAAAAACCATTCGATTCGTCTCGACGAGACGATTCCAAAAATGTATTAGTTTTTGAAATTTGAGCGATTTTCGACCGAGTTACGGGCATTTCTCTGCGGCGGCGCCGACCATGCATCGACCTTCCGACTCAACTTTTGTTCTAATGCTCCGATTTGGATCGTGAAAAAACCATTCGATTCGTCTCGACGAGACGATTCCAAAAATGTATTAGTTTTTGAAATTTGAGCGATTTTCGACCGAGTTACGGGCATTTCTCTGCGGCGCGGCGGCGGCGCCGACCATGCATCGACCTTCCGACTCAACTTTTGTTCTAATGCTCCGATTTGGATCGTGAAAAAACCATTCGATTCGTCTCGACGAGACGATTCCAAACATGTATTAGTTTTTGAAATTTGAGCGATTTTCGACCGAGTTACGGGCATTTCTCTGCGGCGCGGCGGCGGCGCCGACCATGCATCGACCTTCCGACTCAACTTTTGTTCTAATGCTCCGATTTGGATCGTGAAAAAACCATTCGATTCGTCTCGACGAGACGATTCCAAAAATGTATTAGTTTTTGAAATTTGAGCGATTTTCGACCGAGTTACGGGCATTTCTCTGCGGCGCGGCGGCGGCGCCGACCATGCATCGACTTTCCGACTCAACTTTTGTTCTAATGCTCCGATTTGGATCGTGAAAAAACCATTCGATTCGTCTCGACGAGACGATTCCAAAAATGTATTAGTTTTTGAAATTTGAGCGATTTTCGACCGAGTTACGGGCATTTCTCTGCGGCGCGGCGGCGGCGCCGACCATGCATCGACCTTCCGACTCAACTTTTGATCTAATGCTCCGATTTGGATCGTAAAAAAACCATTCGATTCGTCTCGACGAGACGATTCCAAAAATGTATTAGTTTTTGAAATTTGAGCGATTTTCGACCGAGTTACGGGCATTTCTCTGCGGCGCGGCGGCGGCGCCGACCATGCATCGACCTTCCGACTCAACTTTTGTTCTAATGCTCCGATTTGGATCGTGAAAAAACCATTCGATTCGTCTCGACGAGACGATTCCAAAAATGTATTAGTTTTTGAAATTTGAGCGATTTTCGACCGAGTTACGGGCATTTCTCTGCGGCGCGGCGGCGGCGCCGACCATGCATCGACCTTCCGACTCAACTTTTGTTCTAATGCTCCGATTTGGATCGTGAAAAAACCATTCGATTCGTCTCGACGAGACGATTCCAAAAATGTATTAGTTTTTGAAATTTGAGCGATTTTCGACCGAGTTACGGGCATTTCTCTGCGGCGCGGCGGCGGCGCCGACCATGCATCGACCTTCCGACTCAACTTTTGTTCTAATGCTCCGATTTGGATCGTGAAAAATCCATTCGATTCGTCTCGACGAGACGATTCCAAAAATGTATTAGTTTTTGAAATTTGAGCGATTTTCGACCGAGTTACGGGCATTTCTCTGCGGCGCGGCGGCGGCGGCGCCGACCATGCATCGACCTTCCGACTCAACTTTTGTTCTAATGCTCCGATTTGGATCGTGAAAAAACCATTCGATTCGTCTCGACGAGACGATTCCAAAAATGTATTAGTTTTTGAAATTTGAGCGATTTTCGACCGAGTTACGGGCATTTCTCTGCGGCGCGGCGGCGGCGCCGACCATGCATCGACCTTCCGACTCAACTTTTGTTCTAATGCTCCGATTTGGATCGTGAAAAAACCATTCGATTCGTCTCGACGAGACGATTCCAAAAATGTATTAGTTTTTGAAATTTGAGCGATTTTCGACCGAGTTACGGGCATTTCTCTGCGGCGCGGCGGCGGCGCCGACCATGCATCGACCTTCCGACTCAACTTTTGTTCTAATGCTCCGATTTGGATCGTGAAAAAACAATCGATTCGTCTCGACGGGACGATTCCAAAAAATGTATTAGTTTTTGAAATTTGAGCGATTTTCGACCGAGTTACGGGCATTTCTCTGCGGCGCGGCGGCGGCGCCGACCATGCATCGACCTTCCGACTCAACTTTTGTTCTAATGCTCCGATTTGGATCGTGAAAAAACCATTCGATTCGTCTCGACGAGACGATTCCAAAAATGTATTAGTTTTTGAAATTTGAGCGATTTTCGACCGAGTTACGGGCATTTCTCTGCGGCGCGGCGGTGGCGCCGACCATGCATCGTCCTTCCGACTCAACTTTTGTTCTAATGCTCCGATTTGGATTGTGAAAAAACCATTCGATTCGTCTCGACGAGACGATTCCAAAAATGTATTAGTTTTTGAAATTTGAGCGATTTTCGACCGAGTTACGGGCATTTCTCTGCGGCGCGGCGGCGGCGCCGACCATGCATCGACCTTCCGACTCAACTTTTGTTCTAATGCTCCGATTTGGATCGTGAAAAAACCATTCGATTCGTCTCGACGAGACGATTCCAACACTGTATTAGTTTTTGAAATTTGAGCGATTTTCGACCGAGTTACGGGCATTTCTCTGCGGCGCGGCGGCGGCGCCGACCATGCATCGACCTTCCGACTCAACTTTTGTTCTAATGCTCCGATTTGGATCGTGAAAAAACCATTCGATTCGTCTCGACGAGACGATTCCAAAAATGTATTAGTTTTTGAAATTTGAGCGATTTTCGACCGAGTTACGGGCATTTCTCTGCGGCGCGGCGGGCGGCGCCGACCATGCATCGACCTTCCGACTCAACTTTTGTTCTAATGCTCCGATTTGGATCGTGAAAAAACCATTCGATTCGTCTCGACGAGACGATTCCAAAAATGTATTAGTTTTTGAAATTTGAGCGATTTTCGACCGAGTTACGGGCATTTCTCTGCGGCGCGGCGGCGGCGGCGCCGACCATGCATCGACCTTCCGACTCAACTTTTGATCTAATGCTCCGATTTGGATCGTGAAAAAACCATTCGATTCGTCTCGACGAGACGATTCCAAAAATGTATTAGTTTTTGAAATTTGAGCGATTTTCGACCGAGTTACGGGCATTTCTCTGCGGCGCGGCGGGCGGCGCCGACCATGCATCGACCTTCCGACTCAACTTTTGTTCTAATGCTCCGATTTGGATCGTGAAAAAACCATTCGATTCGTCTCGACGAGACGATTCCAAAAATGTATTAGTTTTTGAAATTTGAGCGATTTTCGACCGAGTTACGGGCATTTCTCTGCGGCGCGGCGGGCGGCGCCGACCATGCATCGACCTTCCGACTCAACTTTTGTTCTAATGCTCCAATTTGGATCGTGAAAAACCATGCGATTCGTCTCGACGAGACGATTCCAAAAATGTATTAGTTTTTGAAATTTGAGCGATTTTCGACCGAGTTACGGGCATTTCTCTGCGGCGCGGCGGCGGCGCCGACCATGCATCGACCTTCCGACTCAACTTTTGTTCTAATGCTCCGATTTGGATCGTGAAAAAACCATTCGATTCGTCTCGACGAGACGATTCCAAAAATGTATTAGTTTTTGAAATTTGAGCGATTTTCGACCGAGTTACGGGCATTTCTCTGCGGCGCGGCGGGCGGCGCCGACCATACATCGACCTTCCGACTCAACTTTTGTTCTAATGCTCCGATTTGGATCGTGAAAAAACCATTCGATTCGTCTTGACGAGAGGATTCCAAAAATGTATTAGTTTTTGAAATTTGAGCAATTTTCGACCGAGTTACGGGCATTTCTCTGCGGCGCGGCGGGCGGCGCCGACCATACATCGACCTCCCGACTCAACTTTTGTTCTAATGCTCCGATTTGGATCGTGAACAACCAAGTCGATTCGTCTCGACGAGAGGATTCCAAAAATGTATTAGTTTTTGAAATTTGAGCGATTTTCGACCGAGTTACGGGCATTTCTCTGCGGCGCGGCGGGCGGCGCCGACCATGCATCGACCTTCCGACTCAACTTTTGTTCTAATGCTCGAAATTGGATCGTGAAAAAACCATTCGATTCGTCTCGACGAGAGGATTCCAAAAATGTATTAGTTTTTGAAATTTGAGCAATTTTCGACCGAGTTACGGGCATTTCTCTGCGGCGCGGCGGCGGCGCCGACCATGCATCGACCTTCCGACTCAACTTTTGTTCTAATGCTCCAATTTGGATCGTGAAAAAACCATTCGATTCGTCTCGACGAGAGGATTCCGAAAATGTATTAGTTTTTGAAATTTGAGCGATTTTCGACCGAGTTACGGGCATTTCTCTGCGGCGCGGCGGGCGGCGCCGACCATACATCGACCTTCCGACTCAACTTTTGTTCTAATGCTCCGATTTGGATCGTGAAAAAACCATTCGATTCGTCTCGACGAGAGGATTCCAAAAATGTATTAGTTTTTGAAATTTGAGCGATTTTCGACCGAGTTACGGGCATTTCTCTGCGGCGCGGCGGGCGGCGCCGACCATACATCGACCTTCCGACTCAACTTTTGTTCTAATGCTCCGATTTGGATCGTGAAAAAACCATTCGATTCGTGCTCGACGAGAGGATTCCAAAATGTATTAGTTTTTGAAATTTGAGCGATTTTCGACCGAGTTACGGGCATTTCTCTGCGGCGCGGCGGCGGCGCCGACCATGCATAGACCATCCGACGCAACTTTTGTTCTAATGCTCGATTTTGATCGATGAAAAAACCATTCGATTCGTCTCGACGAGAGGATTCCAAAAATGTATTAGTTTTTGAAATTTGAGCAATTTTCGACCGAGTTACGGGCATTTCTCTGCGGCGCGGCGGGCGGCGCCGACCATACATCGACCTTCCGACTCAACTTTTGTTCTAATGCTCCGATTTGGATCGTGAAAAAACCATTCGATTCGTCTCGACGAGAGGATTCCAAAAATGTATTAGTTTTTGAAATTTGAGCAATTTTCGACCGAGTTACGGGCATTTCTCTGCGGCGCGGCGGGCGGCGCCGACCATGCATCGACCTTCCGACTCAACTTTTGTTCTAATGCTCGAAATTGGATGGTAATTAAACCATTCGATTGTTCTCGACGAGAGGATTCCAAAAATGTATTAGTTTTTGCATTTTTGCAATTTTCGACCGAGTTACGGGCATTTCTCTGCGGCGCGGCGGGCGGCGCCGACCATGCATCGACCTTCCGACTCAACTTTTGTTCTAATGCTCCGATTTGGATCGTGAAAAAACCATTCGATAGTGCTTGACGAGAGGATTCCGAAAATGTATTAGTTTTTGAAATTTGAGCGATTTCCGACCGAGTTACGGGCATTTCTCTGCGGCGCGGCGGGCGGCGCCGACCATACATCGACCTTCCGACTCAACTTTTGTTCTAATGCTCCGATTTGGATCGTGAAAAAACCATTCGATTGTGCTTGACGAGAGGATTCCAAAAATGTATTAGTTTTTGAAATTTGAGCGATTTTCGACCGAGTTACGGGCATTTCTCTGCGGCGCGGCGGCGGCGCCGACCATGCATCGACCTTCCGACTCGACTTTTGTTCTAATGCTCCGATTTGGATCGTGAAAAAACCATTCGATTCGTCTTGACGAGACGATTCCAAAAATGTATTAGTTTTTGAAATTTGAGCGATTTTCGACCGAGTTACGGGCATTTCTCTGCGGCGCGGCGGGCGGCGCCGACCATGCATCGACCTTCCGACTCTACTTTTGTTCTAAGGCTGCAATTTGGATCGTGATTAAACCATTCGATTCGTCTCGACGAGACGATTCCAAAAATGTATTAGTTTTTGAAATTTGAGCGATTTTCGACCGAGTTACGGGCATTTCTCTGCGGCGGCGCCGACCATGCATCGACCTTCCGACTCAACTTTTGTTCTAATGCTCCGATTTGGATCGTGAAAAAACCATTCGATTCGTCTTGACGAGAGGATTCCAAAAATGTATTAGTTTTTGAAATTTGAGCGATTTTCGACCGAGTTACGGGCATTTCTCTGCGGCGCGGCGGCGGCGCCGACCATGCATCGACCTTCCGACTCAACTTTTGTTCTAATGCTCCGATTTGGATCGTGAAAAAACCATTCGATTCGTCTCGACGAGAGGATTCCAAAAATGTATTAGTTTTTGAAATTTGAGCAATTTTCGACCGAGTTACGGGCATTTCTCTGCGGCGCGGCGGGCGGCGCCGACCATACATCGACCTTCCGACTCAACTTTTGTTCTAATGCTCCGATTTGGATCGTGAAAAAACCATTCGATTCGTCTCGACGAGAGGATTCCAAAAATGTATTAGTTTTTGAAATTTGAGCGATTTTCGACCGAGTTACGGGCATTTCTCTGCGGCGCGGCGGGCGGCGCCGACCATGCATCGACCTTCCGACTCAACTTTTGTTCTAATGCTCGAAATTGGATGGTAAAAACCATTCGATTGTTCTCGACGAGAGGATTCCAAAAATGTATTAGTTTTTGCATTTTGAGCAATTTTCGACCGAGTTACGGGCATTTCTTCATCAACTAACCAGGCGCCGACCATGCTATCGACCTTCCGACTCAACTTTTGTTCTAATGCTCGACATGGGATGGCGAAATAACCATTCGATTCGTCTCGACGAGAGGATTCCGAAAATGTATTAGTTTTTGAAATTTGAGCGATTTTCGACCGAGTTACGGGCATTTCTCTGCGGCGCGGCGGGCGGCGCCGACCATGCATCGACCTTCCGACTCAACTTTTGTTCTAATGCTCCGATTTGGATCGTGAAAAAACCATTCGATTCGTCTCGACGAGAGGATTCCAAAAATGTATTAGTTTTTGAAATTTGAGCAATTTTCGACCGAGTTACGGGCATTTCTCTGCGGCGCGGCGCGGCGGCGCCGACCATGCATCGACCTTCCGACTCAACTTTTGTTCTAATGCTCCGATTTGGATCGTGAAAAACCATTCGATTCGTCTCGACGAGAGGATTCCAAAAATGTATTAGTTTTTGAAATTTGAGCAATTTTCGACCGAGTTACGGGCATTTCTCTGCGGCGCGGCGGGCGGCGCCGACCATACATCGACCTTCCGACTCAACTTTTGTTCTAATGCTCCGATTTGGATCGTGAAAAAACCATTCGATTCGTCTCGACGAGAGGATTCCAAAATGTATTAGTTTTTGAAATTTGAGCAATTTTCGACCGAGTTACGGGCATTTCTCTGCGGCGCGGCGCGGCGGCGCCGACCATGCATCGACCTTCCGACTCAACTTTTGTTCTAATGCTCCGATTTGGATCGTGAAAAAACCATTCGATTCGTCTCGACGAGAGGATTCCAAAAATGTATTAGTTTTTGAAATTTGAGCAATTTTCGACCGAGTTACGGGCATTTCTCTGCGGCGCGGCGGGCGGCGCCGACCATACATCGACCTTCCGACTCAACTTTTGTTCTAATGCTCCGATTTGGATCGTGAAAAACCATTCGATTCGTCTCGACGAGAGGATTCCAAAAATGTATTAGTTTTTGAAATTTGAGCAATTTTCGACCGAGTTACGGGCATTTCTCTGCGGCGCGGCGGGCGGCGCCGACCATACATCGACCTTCCGACTCAACTTTTGTTCTAATGCTCCGATTTGGATCGTGAAAAAACCATTCGATTCGTCTCGACGAGAGGATTCCAAAAATGTATTAGTTTTTGAAATTTGAGCAATTTTCGACCGAGTTACGGGCATTTCTCTGCGGCGCGGCGGGCGGCGCCGACCATACATCGACCTTCCGACTCAACTTTTGTTCTAATGCTCCGATTTGGATCGTGAAAAAACCATTCGATTCGTCTCGACGAGAGGATTCCAAAAATGTATTAGTTTTTGAAATTTGAGCGATTTTCGACCGAGTTACGGGCATTTCTCTGCGGCGCCGACCATACATCAACCTTCCGCGCCGGAAAAAAATCAACTTTTGTTCTAATGCTCAAAATGGGATCGTGAATTAAACCATTCGTTTGTTCTCGACGAGAGGATTCCAAAAATGTATTAGTTTTTGCATTTTGAGCAATTTTCGACCGAGTTACGGGCATTCCCCTGCGGCGCGGCGGCGGCGCCGACCATACATCGACCTTCCGACTGAACTCTTGTTCTAATGCTCGTATTTTTATCTTGAAAAAACCATTCGATTGTTCTCGACGAGAGGATTCCTAAAATGTATTAGTTTTTGAAATTTGAGCGATTTTCGACCGAGTTACGGGCATTTCTCTGCGGCGCGGCGGCGGCGCCGACCATGCATCGACCTTCCGACTCAACTTTTGTTCTAATGCTCCGATTTGGATCGTGAAAAAACCATTCGATTCGTCTCGACGAGAGGATTCCAAAAATGTATTAGTTTTTGAAATTTGAGCAATTTTCGACCGAGTTACGGGCATTTCTCTGCGGCGCGGCGGGCGGCGCCGACCATACATCGACCTTCCGACTCAACTTTTGTTCTAATGCTCCGAATTGGATCGTGAAAAAAACAATAGATTAGTCTCGACGAGAGGATTCCCAAAATGTATTACATTTTGCAATATGAAAAATTTTCGACCGAGTTACGGGCATTTCTCTGCGGGGCGGCGGCGGCGCCGACCATGCATCGACCTTCCGACTCAACTTTTGTTCTAATGCTCGCAATTAACCGATAAAAAAACCATTCGAGTGTTCTTGACGAGAGGATTCCGAAAATGTATTAGTTTTTGAAATTTGAGCAATTTTCGACCGAGTTACGGGCATTTCTCTGCGGCGCGGCGGGCGGCGCCGACCATACATCGACCTTCCGACTCAACTTTTGTTCTAATGCTCCGATTTGGATCGTGAAAAAACCATTCGATTCGTCTCGACGAGAGGATTCCAAAAATGTATTAGTTTTTGAAATTTGAGCAATTTTCGACCGAGTTACGGGCATTTCTCTGCGGCGCCGACCATACATCGACCTTCCGCGCCGGAAAAAATCAACTTTTGTTCTAATGCTCGTAATGGGATGGTTATTAAACCATTCGTTTGTTCTCGATGAGAGGATTCCAAAAATGTTTTAGTTTTTGAATTTTGGGCAATTTTTGTCCGAGTTACGGGCGTTTTTCTTCATCAACTAACCAGGCGCCGACCATGCTATCGACCTACCGACTCAACTTTTGTTCTAATGCTCCGATTTGGATCGTGAAAAAACCATTCGTTTGTTCATGACGAGAGGATTCCGAAAATGTATGAGTTTTTGAATTTTGAGCGATTTTCGACCGAGTTACGGGCATTTCTCTGCGGCGCGGCGGGCGGCGCCGACCATACATCGACCTTCCGACTCAACTTTTGTTCTAATGCTCCGATTTGGATCGTGAAAAAACCATTCGTTAGTGCTTGAAGAGAGGATTCCGAATATTTATTACATTTTGCATTTTGAAAAATTCTCGACCGAATAACCAGCATTTCTCTCGACCATGCATCGACCTTCCGACTCAACTTTTGTTCTAATGCTCGAAATTAAACGATAAAAAACCATTCGATTAGTGCTTGACGAGAGGATTCCCAAAATGTATTAGTTTTTGAAATTTGAGCAATTTTCGACCGAGTTACGGCCATTTCACTGCGGCGCCGACCATTCATCAACCTTCCGCGCCGGAAAAAAATCAACTTTTGTTCTAATGCTCGAAATTGGATGGTAATTAAACCATTCGTTTGTTCACGAGGAGAGGAATCCAAAAATGTGTTAGTTTTTGAATTTTTGCAATTATAGGCAGAGTTACAGGCATTTCTCTTCATCGCGGCGCCGACCATGCATCGACCTTCCGACTCAACTTTTGTTCTAATGCTCGAAATGGGATGACAAAAAAACCATTCGTTTGTTCATGACGAGAGGATTCCGAAAATGTATGAGTTTTTGCATTTTGAGCGATTTTCGACCGAGTTACGGGCATTTCTCTGCGGCGCGGCGCGGCGGCGCGGCGCGGCGGCGCCGACCATGCATCGACCTTCCGACTCAACTTTTGTTCTAATGCTCCGATTTGGATCGTGAAAAAACCATTCGATTCGTCTCGACGAGAGGATTCCAAAAATGTATTAGTTTTTGAAATTTGAGCAATTTTCGACCGAGTTACGGGCATTTCTCTGCGGCGCGGCGGGCGGCGCCGACCATACATCGACCTTCCGACTCAACTTTTGTTCTAATGCTCCGATTTGGATCGTGAAAAAACCATTCGATTCGTCTCGACGAGAGGATTCCAAAAATGTATTAGTTTTTGAAATTTGAGCGATTTTCGATCGAGTTACGGGCATTTCACTGCGGCGCCGACCATACATCAACCTTCCGCGCCGGAAAAAAATCAACTTTTGTTCTAATGCTCGAAATTGGATGGTAATTAAACCATTCGTTTGTTCACGATGAGAGGAATCCAAAAATGTGTTAGTTTTTGCATTTTTGCAATTTTTGGCCGAGTTACAGGCGTTTTTCTTCATCAACTAACCAGGCAGCAAAAATGCTATCTCCCGTCCAAATGCTCGAAATGGGATGACAAAAAAACCATTCGTTTGTTCATGACGAGAGGATTCCGAAAATGTATGAGTTTTTGCATTTTGAGCGATTTTCGACCGAGTTACGGGCATTTCTCTGCGGCGCGGCGGGCGGCGCCGACCATGCATCGACCTTCCGACTCAACTTTTGTTCTAATGCTCCGATTTGGATCGTGAAAAACCCATTCGATTCGTCTCGACGAGAGGATTCCAAAAATGTATTAGTTTTTGAAATTTGAGCAATTTTCGACCGAGTTACGGGCATTTCTCTGCGGCGCGGCGCGGCGGCGCCGACCATGCATCGACCTTCCGACTCAACTTTTGTTCTAATGCTCCGATTTGGATCGTGAAAAAACCATTCGATTCGTCTCGACGAGAGGATTCCAAAAATGTATTAGTTTTTGAAATTTGAGCAATTTTCGACCGAGTTACGGGCATTTCTCTGCGGCGCGGCGGGCGGCGCCGACCATACATCGACCTTCCGACTCAACTTTTGTTCTAATGCTCCGATTTGGATCGTGAAAAAACCATTCGATTCGTCTCGACGAGAGGATTCCAAAAATGTATTAGTTTTTGAAATTTGAGCAATTTTCGACCGAGTTACGGGCATTTCTCTGCGGCGCGGCGCGGCGGCGCCGACCATGCATCGACCTTCCGACTCAACTTTTGTTCTAATGCTCCGATTTGGATCGTGAAAGAACCATTCGATTCGTCTCGACGAGAGGATTCCAAAAATGTATTAGTTTTTGAAATTTGAGCAATTTTCGACCGAGTTACGGGCATTTCTCTGCGGCGCGGCGGGCGGCGCCGACCATACATCGACCTTCCGACTCAACTTTTGTTCTAATGCTCCGATTTGGATAGTGAAACAACCATTCGATTCGTCTCGACGAGAGGATTCCAAAAATGTATTAGTTTTTGAAATTTGAGCAATTTTCGACCGAGTTACGGGCATTTCTCTGCGGCGCGGCGGGCGGCGCCGACCATACATCGACCTTCCGATTCAACTTTTGTTCTAATGCTCCGATTTGGATCGTGAAAAAACCATTCGATTCGTCTCGACGAGAGGATTCCAAAAATGTATTAGTTTTTGAAATTTGAGCGATTTTCGATCGAGTTACGGGCATTTCACTGCGGCGCCGACCATACATCAACCTTCCGCGCCGGAAAAAAATCAACTTTTGTTCTAATGCTCGAAATTGGATGGTAATTAAACCATTCGTTTGTTCACGATGAGAGGAATCCAAAAATGTGTTAGTTTTTGCATTTTTGCAATTTTTGGCCGAGTTACAGGCGTTTTTCTTCATCAACTAACCAGGCAGCAAAAATGCTATCTCCCGTCCAAATGCTCGAAATGGGATGACAAAAAACCATTCGTTTGTTCATGACGAGAGGATTCCGAAAATGTATGAGTTTTTGCATTTTGAGCGATTTTCGACCGAGTTACGGGCATTTCTCTGCGGCGCGGCGGGCGGCGCCGACCATGCATCGACCTTCCGACTCAACTTTTGTTCTAATGCTCCGATTTGGATCGTGAAAAAACCATTCGATTCGTCTCGACGAGAGGATTCCAAAAATGTATTAGTTTTTGAAATTTGAGCAATTTTCGACCGAGTTACGGGCATTTCTCTGCGGCGCGGCGGGCGGCGCCGACCATACATCGACCTTCCGATTCAACTTTTGTTCTAATGCTCCGATTTGGATCGTGAAAAAACCATTCGATTCGTCTCGACGAGAGGATTCCAAAAATGTATTAGTTTTTGAAATTTGAGCAATTTTCGACCGAGTTACGGCCATTTCACTGCGGCGCCGACCATACATCAACCTTCCGCGCCGGAAAAAAATCAACTTTTGTTCTAATGCTCGAAATTGGATGGTAATTAAACCATTCGTTTGTTCACGATGAGAGGAATCCAAAAATGTGTTAGTTTTTGCATTTTTGCAATTTTTGGCCGAGTTACAGGCGTTTTTCTTCATCAACTAACCAGGCAGCAAAAATGCTATCTCCCGTCCAAATGCTCGAAATGGGATGACAAAAAAACCATTCCTTTGTTCATGACGAGAGGATTCCGAAAATGTATGAGTTTTTGCATTTTGAGCGATTTTCGACCGAGTTACGGGCATTTCTCTGCGGCGCGGCGCGGCGGCGCCGACCATGCATCGACCTTCAGACTCAACTTTTGTTCTAATGCTCCGATTTGGATCGTGAAAAAACCATTCGATTCGTCTCGACGAGAGGATTCCAAAAATGTATTAGTTTTTGAAATTTGAGCAATTTTCGACCGAGTTACGGGCATTTCTCTGCGGCGCGGCGGGCGGCGCCGACCATACATCGACCTTCCGACTCAACTTTTGTTCTAATGCTCCGATTTGGATCGTGAAAAACCCATTCGATTCGTCTCGACGAGAGGATTCCAAAAATGTATTAGTTTTTGAAATTTGAGCAATTTTCGACCGAGTTACGGGCATTTCTCTGCGGCGCGGCGGGCGGCGCCGACCATACATCGACCTTCCGACTCAACTTTTGTTCTAATGCTCCGATTTGGATCGTGAAAAAACCATTCGATAGTGCTTGAAGAGAGGATTCCGAATCTGTATTACATTTTGCATTTTGAAAAATTCTCGACCGAATAACCAGCATTTTTCTCAATCTGCAATCCGCGAAAATCAATAATATCTCTCACCCAAATGCTCGAAATTAAACGATAAAAAAACCATTCGATTGTGCTTGACGAGAGGATTCCGAAAATGTATTAGTTTTTGAAATTTGAGCAATTTTCGACCGAGTTACGGCCATTTCACTGCGGCGCCGACCATTCATCAACCTTCCGCGCCGGAAAAAAATCAACTTTTGTTCTAATGCTCGAAATTGGATGGTAATTAAACCATTCGTTTGTTCACGATGAGAGGAATCCAAAAATGTGTTAGTTTTTGCATTTTTGCAATTTTTGGCCGAGTTACAGGCGTTTTTCTTCATCAACTAACCAGGCAGCAAAAATGCTATCTCCCGTCCAAATGCTCGAAATGGGCGGACCAAAACCATTCGGTTGTTCATGACGAGAGGATTCCGAAAATGTATGAGTTTTTGCATTTTGAGCGATTTTCGACCGAGTTACGGGCATTTCTCTGCGGCGCGGCGCGGCGGCGCCGACCATGCATCGACCTTCCGACTCAACTTTTGTTCTAATGCTCCGATTTGGATCGTGAAAAAACCATTCGATTCGTCTCGACGAGAGGATTCCAAAAATGTATTAGTTTTTGAAATTTGAGCAATTTTCGACCGAGTTACGGGCACTTCTCTGCGGCGCGGCGGGCGGTGCCGACCATACATCGACCTTCCGACTCAACTTTTGTTCTAATGCTCCGAATTGGATCGTGAAAAAACCATTCGATAGTGCTTGAAGAGAGGATTCCGAATCTGTATTACATTTTGCATTTTGAAAAATTCTCGACCGAATAACCAGCATTTTTCTCAATCTGCAATCCGCGAAAATCAATAATATCTCTCACCCAAATGCTCGAAATTAAACGATGAAAAAACCATTCGATTGTTCTTGACGAGAGGATTCCGAAAATGTATTAGTTTTTGAAATTTGAGCAATTTTCGACCGAGTTACGGGCATTTCTCTGCGGCGCGGCGGGCGGCGCCGACCATACATCGACCTTCCGACTCAACTTTTGTTCTAATGCTCCGATTTGGATCGTGAAAAAACCATTCGATTCGTCTCGACGAGAGGATTCCAAAAATGTATTAGTTTTTGAAATTTGAGCAATTTTCGACCGAGTTACGGGCATTTCACTGCGGCGCCGACCATACATCAACCTTCCGCGCCGGAAAAAAATCAACTTTTGTTCTAATGCTCGAAATTGGATGGTAATTAAACCATTCGTTTGTTCACGATGAGAGGAATCCAAAAATGTGTTAGTTTTTGCATTTTTGCAATTTTTGGCCGAGTTACAGGCGTTTTTCTTCATCAACTAACCAGGCAGCAAAAATGCTATCTCCCGTCCAAATGCTCGAAATGGGATGACAAAAAAACCATTCCTTTGTTCATGACGAGAGGATTCCGAAAATGTATGAGTTTTTGCATTTTGAGCGATTTTCGACCGAGTTACGGGCATTTCTCTGCGGCGCGGCGGGCGGCGCCGACCATACATCGACCTTCCGACTCAACTTTTGTTCTAATGCTCCGATTTGGATCGTGAAAAAACCATTCGATAGTGCTTGAAGAGAGGATTCCGAATCTGTATTACATTTTGCATTTTGAAAAATTCTCGACCGAATAACCAGCATTTTTCTCGCGCGGCGGGCGGCGCCGACCATACATCGACCTTCCGACTCAACTTTGTTCTAATGCTCGAAATTAAACGATAACACCATGCGATAGTGCTTGACGAGAGGATTCCGAAAATGTATTAGTTTTTGAAATTTGAGCAATTTTCGACCGAGTTACGGCCATTTCACTGCGGCGCCGACCATTCATCAACCTTCCGCGCCGGAAAAAAATCAACTTTTGTTCTAATGCTCGAAATTGGATGGTAATTAAACCATTCGTTTGTTCACGATGAGAGGAATCCAAAAATGTGTTAGTTTTTGCATTTTTGCAATTTTTGGCCGAGTTACAGGCGTTTTTCTTCATCAACTAACCAGGCAGCAAAAATGCTATCTCCCGTCCAAATGCTCGAAATGGGATGACAAAAAAACCATTCGTTTGTTCATGACGAGAGGATTCCGAAAATGTATGAGTTTTTGCATTTTGAGCGATTTTCGACCGAGTTACGGGCATTTCTCTGCGGCGCGGCGCGGCGGCGCCGACCATGCATCGACCTTCCGACTCAACTTTTGTTCTAATGCTCCGATTTGGATCGTGAAAAAACCATTCGATTCGTCTCGACGAGAGGATTCCAAAAATGTATTAGTTTTTGAAATTTGAGCAATTTTCGACCGAGTTACGGGCACTTCTCTGCGGCGCGGCGGGCGGTGCCGACCATACATCGACCTTCCGACTCAACTTTTGTTCTAATGCTCCGAATTGGATCGTGAAAAAACCATTCGATAGTGCTTGAAGAGAGGATTCCGAATCTGTATTACATTTTGCATTTTGAAAAATTCTCGACCGAATAACCAGCATTTTTCTCAATCTGCAATCCGCGAAAATCAATAATATCTCTCACCCAAATGCTCGAAATTAAACGATGAAAAAACCATTCGATAGTGCTTGACGAGAGGATTCCGAAAATGTATTAGTTTTTGAAATTTGAGCAATTTTCGACCGAGTTACGGGCATTTCTCTGCGGCGCGGCGGGCGGCGCCGACCATACATCGACCTTCCGACTCAACTTTTGTTCTAATGCTCCGATTTGGATCGTGAAAAAACCATTCGATTCGTCTCGACGAGAGGATTCCAAAAATGTATTAGTTTTTGAAATTTGAGCAATTTTCGACCGAGTTACGGGCATTTCACTGCGGCGCCGACCATACATCAACCTTCCGCGCCGGAAAAAAATCAACTTTTGTTCTAATGCTCGAAATTGGATGGTAATTAAACCATTCGTTTGTTCACGATGAGAGGAATCCAAAAATGTGTTAGTTTTTGCATTTTTGCAATTTTTGGCCGAGTTACAGGCGTTTTTCTTCATCAACTAACCAGGCAGCAAAAATGCTATCTCCCGTCCAAATGCTCGAAATGGCATGAGACAAAAACCTTTCCATTGATTATGACGATAGGATTCCGATTATGTATGAGTTTTTGTATTTTGAGCAATTTTCGACCGAGTTACGGGCATTTCTCTGCGGCGCGGCGGGCGGCGCCGACCATACATCGACCTTCCGACTCAACTTTTGTTCTAATGCTCCGATTTGGATCGTGAATAAACCATTCGATAGTGCTTGAAGAGAGGATTCCGAATCTGTATTACATTTTGCATTTTGAAAAATTCTCGACCGAATAACCAGCATTTTTCTCAATCTGCAATCCGCGAAAATCAATAATATCTCTCACCCAAATGCTCGAAATTAAACGATAAAAACCATTCGATAGTGCTTGACGAGAGGATTCCGAAAATGTATTAGTTTTTGAAATTTGAGCAATTTTCGACCGAGTTACGGCCATTTCACTGCGGCGCCGACCATTCATCAACCTTCCGCGCCGGAAAAAAATCAACTTTTGTTCTAATGCTCGAAATTGGATGGTAATTAAACCATTCGTTTGTTCACGATGAGAGGAATCCAAAAATGTGTTAGTTTTTGCATTTTTGCAATTTTTGGCCGAGTTACAGGCGTTTTTCTTCATCAACTAACCAGGCAGCAAAAATGCTATCTCCCGTCCAAATGCTCGAAATGGGATGACAAAAAAACCATTCGTTTGTTCATGACGAGAGGATTCCGAAAATGTATGAGTTTTTGCATTTTGAGCGATTTTCGACCGAGTTACGGGCATTTCTCTGCGGCGCGGCGCGGCGGCGCCGACCATGCATCGACCTTCCGACTCAACTTTTGTTCTAATGCTCCGATTTGGATCGTGAAAAAACCATTCGATTCGTCTCGACGAGAGGATTCCAAAAATGTATTAGTTTTTGAAATTTGAGCAATTTTCGACCGAGTTACGGGCATTTCTCTGCGGCGCGGCGGGCGGCGCCGACCATACATCGACCTTCCGACTCAACTTTTGTTCTAATGCTCCGATTTGGATCTTGAAAAAACCATTCGATTCGTCTCGACGAGAGGATTCCAAAAATGTATTAGTTTTTGAAATTTGAGCGATTTTCGATCGAGTTACGGCCATTTCACTGCGGCGCCGACCATACATCAACCTTCCGCGCCGGAAAAAAATCAACTTTTGTTCTAATGCTCGAAATTGGATGGTAATTAAACCATTCGTTTGTTCACGATGAGAGGAATCCAAAAATGTGTTAGTTTTTGCATTTTTGCAATTTTTGGCCGAGTTACAGGCGTTTTTCTTCATCAACTAACCAGGCAGCAAAAATGCTATCTCCCGTCCAAATGCTCGAAATGGGATGACAAAAAAACCATTCGTTTGTTCATGACGAGAGGATTCCGAAAATGTATGAGTTTTTGCATTTTGAGCGATTTTCGACCGAGTTACGGGCATTTCTCTGCGGCGCGGCGGGCGGCGCCGACCATGCATCGACCTTCCGACTCAACTTTTGTTCTAATGCTCCGATTTGGATCGTGAAAAACCCATTCGATTCGTCTCGACGAGAGGATTCCAAAAATGTATTAGTTTTTGAAATTTGAGCAATTTTCGACCGAGTTACGGGCATTTCTCTGCGGCGCGGCGCGGCGGCGCCGACCATGCATCGACCTTCCGACTCAACTTTTGTTCTAATGCTCCGATTTGGATCGTGAAAAAACCATTCGATTCGTCTCGACGAGAGGATTCCAAAAATGTATTAGTTTTTGAAATTTGAGCAATTTTCGACCGAGTTACGGGCATTTCTCTGCGGCGCGGCGGGCGGCGCCGACCATACATCGACCTTCCGACTCAACTTTTGTTCTAATGCTCCGATTTGGATCGTGAAAAAACCATTCGATTCGTCTCGACGAGAGGATTCCAAAAATGTATTAGTTTTTGAAATTTGAGCAATTTTCGACCGAGTTACGGGCATTTCTCTGCGGCGCCGACCATACATCAACCTTCCGCGCCGGAAAAAAATCAACTTTTGTTCTAATGCTCGAAATTGGATGGTAATTAAACCATTCGTTTGTTCACGATGAGAGGAATCCAAAAATGTGTTAGTTTTTGCATTTTTGCAATTTTTGGCCGAGTTACAGGCGTTTTTCTTCATCAACTAACCAGGCAGCAAAAATGCTATCTCCCGTCCAAATGCTCGAAATGGGATGACAAAAAAACCATTCGTTTGTTCATGACGAGAGGATTCCGAAAATGTATGAGTTTTTGCATTTTGAGCGATTTTCGACCGAGTTACGGGCATTTCTCTGCGGCGCGGCGGGCGGCGCCGACCATGCATCGACCTTCCGACTCAACTTTTGTTCTAATGCTCCGATTTGGATCGTGAAAAACCATTCGATTCGTCTCGACGAGAGGATTCCAAAAATGTATTAGTTTTTGAAATTTGAGCAATTTTCGACCGAGTTACGGGCATTTCTCTGCGGCGCGGCGGGCGGCGCCGACCATACATCGACCTTCCGATTCAACTTTTGTTCTAATGCTCCGATTTGGATCGTGAAAAAACCATTCGATTCGTCTCGACGAGAGGATTCCAAAAATGTATTAGTTTTTGAAATTTGAGCAATTTTCGACCGAGTTACGGCCATTTCACTGCGGCGCCGACCATACATCAACCTTCCGCGCCGGAAAAAAATCAACTTTTGTTCTAATGCTCGAAATTGGATGGTAATTAAACCATTCGTTTGTTCACGATGAGAGGAATCCAAAAATGTGTTAGTTTTTGCATTTTTGCAATTTTTGGCCGAGTTACAGGCGTTTTTCTTCATCAACTAACCAGGCAGCAAAAATGCTATCTCCCGTCCAAATGCTCGAAATGGGATGACAAAAAAACCATTCCTTTGTTCATGACGAGAGGATTCCGAAAATGTATGAGTTTTTGCATTTTGAGCGATTTTCGACCGAGTTACGGGCATTTCTCTGCGGCGCGGCGCGGCGGCGCCGACCATGCATCGACCTTCAGACTCAACTTTTGTTCTAATGCTCCGATTTGGATCGTGAAAAAACCATTCGATTCGTCTCGACGAGAGGATTCCAAAAATGTATTAGTTTTTGAAATTTGAGCAATTTTCGACCGAGTTACGGGCATTTCTCTGCGGCGCGGCGGGCGGCGCCGACCATACATCGACCTTCCGACTCAACTTTTGTTCTAATGCTCCGATTTGGATCGTGAAAAACCCATTCGATTCGTCTCGACGAGAGGATTCCAAAAATGTATTAGTTTTTGAAATTTGAGCAATTTTCGACCGAGTTACGGGCATTTCTCTGCGGCGCGGCGGGCGGCGCCGACCATACATCGACCTTCCGACTCAACTTTTGTTCTAATGCTCCGATTTGGATCGTGAAAAAACCATTCGATAGTGCTTGAAGAGAGGATTCCGAATCTGTATTACATTTTGCATTTTGAAAAATTCTCGACCGAATAACCAGCATTTTTCTCAATCTGCAATCCGCGAAAATCAATAATATCTCTCACCCAAATGCTCGAAATTAAACGATGAAAAAACCATTCGATAGTGCTTGACGAGAGGATTCCGAAAATGTATTAGTTTTTGAAATTTGAGCAATTTTCGACCGAGTTACGGGCATTTCTCTGCGGCGCGGCGGGCGGCGCCGACCATACATCGACCTTCCGACTCAACTTTTGTTCTAATGCTCCGATTTGGATCGTGAAAAAACCATTCGATTCGTCTCGACGAGAGGATTCCAAAAATGTATTAGTTTTTGAAATTTGAGCAATTTTCGACCGAGTTACGGGCATTTCACTGCGGCGCCGACCATACATCAACCTTCCGCGCCGGAAAAAAATCAACTTTTGTTCTAATGCTCGAAATTGGATGGTAATTAAACCATTCGTTTGTTCACGATGAGAGGAATCCAAAAATGTGTTAGTTTTTGCATTTTTGCAATTTTTGGCCGAGTTACAGGCGTTTTTCTTCATCAACTAACCAGGCAGCAAAAATGCTATCTCCCGTCCAAATGCTCGAAATGGGATGACAAAAAAACCATTCCTTTGTTCATGACGAGAGGATTCCGAAAATGTATGAGTTTTTGCATTTTGAGCGATTTTCGACCGAGTTACGGGCATTTCTCTGCGGCGCGGCGGGCGGCGCCGACCATACATCGACCTTCCGACTCAACTTTTGTTCTAATGCTCCGATTTGGATCGTGAAAAAACCATTCGATAGTGCTTGAAGAGAGGATTCCGAATCTGTATTACATTTTGCATTTTGAAAAATTCTCGACCGAATAACCAGCATTTTTCTCAATCTGCAATCCGCGAAAATCAATAATATCTCTCACCCAAATGCTCGAAATTAACCGATAAAAACTCCATTCGAGTGTGCTTGACGAGAGGATTCCGAAAATGTATTAGTTTTTGAAATTTGAGCAATTTTCGACCGAGTTACGGCCATTTCACTGCGGCGCCGACCATTCATCAACCTTCCGCGCCGGAAAAAAATCAACTTTTGTTCTAATGCTCGAAATTGGATGGTAATTAAACCATTCGTTTGTTCACGATGAGAGGAATCCAAAAATGTGTTAGTTTTTGCATTTTTGCAATTTTTGGCCGAGTTACAGGCGTTTTTCTTCATCAACTAACCAGGCAGCAAAAATGCTATCTCCCGTCCAAATGCTCGAAATGGGATGACAAAAAAACCATTCGTTTGTTCATGACGAGAGGATTCCGAAAATGTATGAGTTTTTGCATTTTGAGCGATTTTCGACCGAGTTACGGGCATTTCTCTGCGGCGCGGCGCGGCGGCGCCGACCATGCATCGACCTTCCGACTCAACTTTTGTTCTAATGCTCCGATTTGGATCGTGAAAAAACCATTCGATTCGTCTCGACGAGAGGATTCCAAAAATGTATTAGTTTTTGAAATTTGAGCAATTTTCGACCGAGTTACGGGCACTTCTCTGCGGCGCGGCGGGCGGTGCCGACCATACATCGACCTTCCGACTCAACTTTTGTTCTAATGCTCCGAATTGGATCGTGAAAAAACCATTCGATAGTGCTTGAAGAGAGGATTCCGAATCTGTATTACATTTTGCATTTTGAAAAATTCTCGACCGAATAACCAGCATTTTTCTCAATCTGCAATCCGCGAAAATCAATAATATCTCTCACCCAAATGCTCGAAATTAAACGATGAAAAAACCATTCGATAGTGCTTGACGAGAGGATTCCGAAAATGTATTAGTTTTTGAAATTTGAGCAATTTTCGACCGAGTTACGGGCATTTCTCTGCGGCGCGGCGGGCGGCGCCGACCATACATCGACCTTCCGACTCAACTTTTGTTCTAATGCTCCGATTTGGATCGTGAAAAAACCATTCGATTCGTCTCGACGAGAGGATTCCAAAAATGTATTAGTTTTTGAAATTTGAGCAATTTTCGACCGAGTTACGGGCATTTCACTGCGGCGCCGACCATACATCAACCTTCCGCGCCGGAAAAAAATCAACTTTTGTTCTAATGCTCGAAATTGGATGGTAATTAAACCATTCGTTTGTTCACGATGAGAGGAATCCAAAAATGTGTTAGTTTTTGCATTTTTGCAATTTTTGGCCGAGTTACAGGCGTTTTTCTTCATCAACTAACCAGGCAGCAAAAATGCTATCTCCCGTCCAAATGCTCGAAATGGGATGACAAAAAAACCATTCCTTTGTTCATGACGAGAGGATTCCGAAAATGTATGAGTTTTTGCATTTTGAGCGATTTTCGACCGAGTTACGGGCATTTCTCTGCGGCGCGGCGGGCGGCGCCGACCATACATCGACCTTCCGACTCAACTTTTGTTCTAATGCTCCGATTTGGATCGTGAAAAAACCATTCGATAGTGCTTGAAGAGAGGATTCCGAATCTGTATTACATTTTGCATTTTGAAAAATTCTCGACCGAATAACCAGCATTTTTCTCAATCTGCAATCCGCGAAAATCAATAATATCTCTCACCCAAATGCTCGAAATTAAACGATAAAAAAACCATTCGATAGTGCTTGACGAGAGGATTCCGAAAATGTATTAGTTTTTGAAATTTGAGCAATTTTCGACCGAGTTACGGCCATTTCACTGCGGCGCCGACCATTCATCAACCTTCCGCGCCGGAAAAAAATCAACTTTTGTTCTAATGCTCGAAATTGGATGGTAATTAAACCATTCGTTTGTTCACGATGAGAGGAATCCAAAAATGTGTTAGTTTTTGCATTTTTGCAATTTTTGGCCGAGTTACAGGCGTTTTTCTTCATCAACTAACCAGGCAGCAAAAATGCTATCTCCCGTCCAAATGCTCGAAATGGGATGACAAAAAAACCATTCGTTTGTTCATGACGAGAGGATTCCGAAAATGTATGAGTTTTTGCATTTTGAGCGATTTTCGACCGAGTTACGGGCATTTCTCTGCGGCGCGGCGCGGCGGCGCCGACCATGCATCGACCTTCCGACTCAACTTTTGTTCTAATGCTCCGATTTGGATCGTGAAAAAACCATTCGATTCGTCTCGACGAGAGGATTCCAAAAATGTATTAGTTTTTGAAATTTGAGCAATTTTCGACCGAGTTACGGGCATTTCTCTGCGGCGCGGCGGGCGGCGCCGACCATACATCGACCTTCCGACTCAACTTTTGTTCTAATGCTCCGATTTGGATCTTGAAAAATCATTCGATTCGTCTCGACGAGAGGATTCCAAAAATGTATTAGTTTTTGAAATTTGAGCGATTTTCGATCGAGTTACGGCCATTTCACTGCGGCGCCGACCATACATCAACCTTCCGCGCCGGAAAAAAATCAACTTTTGTTCTAATGCTCGAAATTGGATGGTAATTAAACCATTCGTTTGTTCACGATGAGAGGAATCCAAAAATGTGTTAGTTTTTGCATTTTTGCAATTTTTGGCCGAGTTACAGGCGTTTTTCTTCATCAACTAACCAGGCAGCAAAAATGCTATCTCCCGTCCAAATGGTCGAAATGGGCTGTCAAAAACCATTCGTTTGTTCATGACGAGAGGATTCCGAAAATGTATGAGTTTTTGCATTTTGAGCGATTTTCGACCGAGTTACGGGCATTTCTCTGCGGCGCGGCGGGCGGCGCCGACCATGCATCGACCTTCCGACTCAACTTTTGTTCTAATGCTCCGATTTGGATCGTGAAAAACCCATTCGATTCGTCTCGACGAGAGGATTCCAAAAATGTATTAGTTTTTGAAATTTGAGCAATTTTCGACCGAGTTACGGGCATTTCTCTGCGGCGCGGCGCGGCGGCGCCGACCATGCATCGACCTTCCGACTCAACTTTTGTTCTAATGCTCCGATTTGGATCGTGAAAAAACCATTCGATTCGTCTCGACGAGAGGATTCCAAAAATGTATTAGTTTTTGAAATTTGAGCAATTTTCGACCGAGTTACGGGCATTTCTCTGCGGCGCGGCGGGCGGCGCCGACCATACATCGACCTTCCGACTCAACTTTTGTTCTAATGCTCCGATTTGGATCGTGAAAAAACCATTCGATTCGTCTCGACGAGAGGATTCCAAAAATGTATTAGTTTTTGAAATTTGAGCAATTTTCGACCGAGTTACGGGCATTTCTCTGCGGCGCGGCGCGGCGGCGCCGACCATGCATCGACCTTCCGACTCAACTTTTGTTCTAATGCTCCGATTTGGATCGTGAAAAAACCATTCGATTCGTCTCGACGAGAGGATTCCAAAAATGTATTAGTTTTTGAAATTTGAGCAATTTTCGACCGAGTTACGGGCATTTCTCTGCGGCGCGGCGGGCGGCGCCGACCATACATCGACCTTCCGACTCAACTTTTGTTCTAATGCTCCGATTTGGATCGTGAAAAAACCATTCGATTCGTCTCGACGAGAGGATTCCAAAAATGTATTAGTTTTTGAAATTTGAGCAATTTTCGACCGAGTTACGGGCATTTCTCTGCGGCGCGGCGGGCGGCGCCGACCATACATCGACCTTCCGATTCAACTTTTGTTCTAATGCTCCGATTTGGATCGTGAAAAAACCATTCGATTCGTCTCGACGAGAGGATTCCAAAAATGTATTAGTTTTTGAAATTTGAGCAATTTTCGACCGAGTTACGGGCATTTCTCTGCGGCGCGGCGGGCGGCGCCGACCATACATCGACCTTCCGACTCAACTTTTGTTCTAATGCTCCGATTTGGATCTTGAAAAAACCATTCGATTCGTCTCGACGAGAGGATTCCAAAAATGTATTAGTTTTTGAAATTTGAGCGATTTTCGATCGAGTTACGGGCATTTCACTGCGGCGCCGACCATACATCAACCTTCCGCGCCGGAAAAAAATCAACTTTTGTTCTAATGCTCGAAATTGGATGGTAATTAAACCATTCGTTTGTTCACGATGAGAGGAATCCAAAAATGTGTTAGTTTTTGCATTTTTGCAATTTTTGGCCGAGTTACAGGCGTTTTTCTTCATCAACTAACCAGGCAGCAAAAATGCTATCTCCCGTCCAAATGCTCGAAATGGGATGACAAAAAAACCATTCGTTTGTTCATGACGAGAGGATTCCGAAAATGTATGAGTTTTTGCATTTTGAGCGATTTTCGACCGAGTTACGGGCATTTCTCTGCGGCGCGGCGGGCGGCGCCGACCATGCATCGACCTTCCGACTCAACTTTTGTTCTAATGCTCCGATTTGGATCGTGAAAAAACCATTCGATTCGTCTCGACGAGAGGATTCCAAAAATGTATTAGTTTTTGAAATTTGAGCAATTTTCGACCGAGTTACGGGCATTTCTCTGCGGCGCGGCGGGCGGCGCCGACCATACATCGACCTTCCGATTCAACTTTTGTTCTAATGCTCCGATTTGGATCGTGAAAAAACCATTCGATTCGTCTCGACGAGAGGATTCCAAAAATGTATTAGTTTTTGAAATTTGAGCAATTTTCGACCGAGTTACGGCCATTTCACTGCGGCGCCGACCATACATCAACCTTCCGCGCCGGAAAAAAATCAACTTTTGTTCTAATGCTCGAAATTGGATGGTAATTAAACCATTCGTTTGTTCACGATGAGAGGAATCCAAAAATGTGTTAGTTTTTGCATTTTTGCAATTTTTGGCCGAGTTACAGGCGTTTTTCTTCATCAACTAACCAGGCAGCCAAAATGCTATCTCCCGTCCCAATGCGCGAAATGGGATGTCACAAAAACCATTCCTTTGGTCATGACGAGAGGATTCCGAAAATGTATGAGTTTTTGCATTTTGAGCGATTTTCGACCGAGTTACGGGCATTTCTCTGCGGCGCGGCGCGGCGGCGCCGACCATGCATCGACCTTCAGACTCAACTTTTGTTCTAATGCTCCGATTTGGATCGTGAAAAAACCATTCGATTCGTCTCGACGAGAGGATTCCAAAAATGTATTAGTTTTTGAAATTTGAGCAATTTTCGACCGAGTTACGGGCATTTCTCTGCGGCGCGGCGGGCGGCGCCGACCATACATCGACCTTCCGACTCAACTTTTGTTCTAATGCTCCGATTTGGATCGTGAAAAACCCATTCGATTCGTCTCGACGAGAGGATTCCAAAATGTATTAGTTTTTGAAATTTGAGCAATTTTCGACCGAGTTACGGGCATTTCTCTGCGGCGCGGCGGGCGGCGCCGACCATACATCGACCTTCCGACTCAACTTTTGTTCTAATGCTCCGATTTGGATCGTGAAAAAACCATTCGATAGTGCTTGAAGAGAGGATTCCGAATCTGTATTACATTTTGCATTTTGAAAAATTCTCGACCGAATAACCAGCATTTTTCTCAATCTGCAATCCGCGAAAATCAATAATATCTCTCACCCAAATGCTCGAAATTAAACGATAAAAAAACCATTCGATAGTGCTTGACGAGAGGATTCCGAAAATGTATTAGTTTTTGAAATTTGAGCAATTTTCGACCGAGTTACGGCCATTTCACTGCGGCGCCGACCATTCATCAACCTTCCGCGCCGGAAAAAAATCAACTTTTGTTCTAATGCTCGAAATTGGATGGTAATTAAACCATTCGTTTGTTCACGATGAGAGGAATCCAAAAATGTGTTAGTTTTTGCATTTTTGCAATTTTTGGCCGAGTTACAGGCGTTTTTCTTCATCAACTAACCAGGCAGCAAAAATGCTATCTCCCGTCCAAATGCTCGAAATGGGATGACAAAAAAACCATTCGTTTGTTCATGACGAGAGGATTCCGAAAATGTATGAGTTTTTGCATTTTGAGCGATTTTCGACCGAGTTACGGGCATTTCTCTGCGGCGCGGCGCGGCGGCGCCGACCATGCATCGACCTTCCGACTCAACTTTTGTTCTAATGCTCCGATTTGGATCGTGAAAAAACCATTCGATTCGTCTCGACGAGAGGATTCCAAAAATGTATTAGTTTTTGAAATTTGAGCAATTTTCGACCGAGTTACGGGCATTTCTCTGCGGCGCGGCGGGCGGCGCCGACCATACATCGACCTTCCGACTCAACTTCTGTTCCAATGCTCCGATTTGGATCGTGAAAAAACCATTCGATAGTGCTTGAAGAGAGGATTCCGAATCTGTATTACATTTTGCATTTTGAAAAATTCTCGACCGAATAACCAGCATTTTTCTCAATCTGCAATCCGCGAAAATCAATAATATCTCTCACCCAAATGCTCGAAATTAAACGATAAAAAAACCATTCGATTGTGCTTGACGAGAGGATTCCGAAAATATATTAGTTTTTGAAATTTGAGCAATTTTCGACCGAGTTACGGGCATTTCTCTGCGGCGCGGCGGGCGGCGCCGACCATACATCGACCTTCCGACTCAACTTTTGTTCTAATGTTCCGATTTTGATCGTGAAAAAACCATTCGATAGTGCTTGAAGAGAGGATTCCGAATCTGTATTACATTTTGCATTTTGAAAAATTCTCGACCGAATAACCAGCATTTTTCTCAATCTGCAATCCGCGAAAATCAATAATATCTCTCACCCAAATGCTCGAAATTAAACGATGGAAAAACCATTCGATAGTGCTTGACGAGAGGATTCCAAAAATGTATTAGTTTTTGAAATTTGAGCAATTTTCGACCGAGTTACGGGCATTTCTCTGCGGCGCGGCGGGCGGCGCCGACCATACATCGACCTTCCGACTCAACTTTTGTTCTAATGCTCCGATTTGGATCGTGAAAAAACCATTCGATTCGTCTCGACGAGAGGATTCCAAAAATGTATTAGTTTTTGAAATTTGAGCAATTTTCGACCGAGTTACGGGCATTTCTCTGCGGCGCGGCGGGCGGCGCCGACCATACATCGACCTTCCGACTCAACTTTTGTTCTAATGCTCCGATTTGGATCGTGAAAAAACCATTCTATTCGTCTCGACGAGAGGATTCCGAAAATGTATTAGTTTTTGAAATTTGAGCAATTTTCGACCGAGTTACGGGCATTTCTCTGCGGCGCGGCGGGCGGCGCCGACCATACATCGACCTTCCGACTCAACTTTTGTTCTAATGCTCCGATTTGGATCGTGAAAAAACCATTCGATAGTGCTTGAAGAGAGGATTCCAAAAATGTATTAGTTTTTGAAATTTGAGCGATTTTCGACCGAGTTATGGGCATTTCTCTGCGGCGCGGCGCTGCGCGGCGGCGCCGACCATGCATCGACCTTCCGACTCAACTTTTGTTCTAATGCTCCAATTTGGATCGTGAAAAACCCATTCGATTCGTCTCGACGAGAGGATTCCAAAAATGTATTAGTTTTTGAAATTTGAGCGATTTTCGACCGAGTTACGGGCATTTCTCTGCGGCGCGGCACGGCGGCGCCGACCATACATCGACCTTCCGACTCAACTTTTGTTCTAATGCTCCAATTTGGATCGTGAAAAAACCATTCGATTGGTCTCGACGAGGGGATTCCAAAAATGTATTAGTTTTTGAAATTTGAGCGATTTTCGATCGAGTTACGGGCATTTCTCTGCGGCGCCGACCATACATCAAACTTCCGCGCCGGAAAAAAATCAACTTTTGTTCTAGTGCTCGAAATGGGATGGTAATTAAACCATTCGTTTGTTCACGATGAGAGGAATCCAAAAATGTGTTAGTTTTTGCATTTTGAGCGATTTTCGACCGAGTTACGGGCATTTCTCTGCGGCGCCGAACATGCATCAACCTTCCGCGCCGAAAAAAAAATCAACTTTCGTTCTAATGCTCCAATTTGGATCGTGAAAAAACCATTCGATTCGTCTCGACGAGAGGATTCTGAAAATGTATTACTTTTTGCATTTTTAGAAATTCTCGACCGAATAACCTGATATCTTTCGAAGTATTTCGGAAGGCCGATCAATAGGCAGCCCATGCCTCAAATATTATTATTTTCAAATGAGATATATTGTGGGGTACTTTGTGCGGCATGTTATTACCTTTGGATGACCACATTTAAGATTGCCCTTTTTGTAGACCAAATATTTTGTGGGGTATTTTGGGAGGCAGATCAATACCCTCAGCATTTAGCATACCCCAATCAAAAATGAAATGATTTGGAGTAAGTTATTCTGTGGGGTACTTTGGGAGGCAGGAGACATGTCAGTATCCCAGTAAGACTCCAATTAAGAATGCACTTTTCCAATGGCCAAAAATTTTGTGCGGTATTTTGGGAGACAGATCAGTCCCCCAGCATACCTTAATCGAAAATGAAGTAATTTTTGATTGAGAAATTTTGTGGAGTTTCTTGGGAGTGCTTGGGGAGGCGTATCAGTACCCCAGGAAGGTCCCAATCATGAATGCACTTTTTCTTGTCGAGTGTCGAAATCAGTCATATATTTACAATTGATTGTTGGCCAATTCCGGCGATTTTAGCTTTTCCACGGGCAGCGGGATTTTCCCTCGTGTCGTTTTTTCAAGAAATGACAACTTCAATGGATCCCTATTTCTACAGTCCTCGCGGATGACCGAAGAGGCAGATAATATATTTCTACGGATGTAACGAACATGCCAAGGTTCACTGGCCTACGTTTTCCATCCCTGGACAATATTTTTCAAAACGTACCAACCTTTTCAACAGGTGTCATCGTTTTTTAATGCAGTTCAAAAGAGACCAGGGACCATGAACTGGGATCCAGAGGTAGGTAGGTAGATAGTTATGTTTCGATCATTTTTATTTGGATTAAATATTGATACGAGTGGTATGTAATGTCACTAAGACACCGTAGGTGCAATTAATTACTCATGAATAATTAATCAAATATCAAATGTAAAGTCATACACATTTTATTGGTGAACACAAAATACTTAGTAGTAAAGGTGCTACATACAATATGTTAGTAACGTAAATCCATCATCTCCACCAATTAAATAATGCACTTTGATTGATAATATCGCTCATTTCCTTCATTTTAATAAATTCTTTGTACTTTTCGTCCTCGAGTAAATGAATTTCATCTGACAAGCAATACTGAAAAATTAAAGGGTATGATTTATCGTTATGACAAAAAAAGGGGAATCCACGACAAAAATAGGAGGTTTGAACGACAGAAAATTGAAACCCAACGGCCATGAAAAATACACGACAGAAAAATTCCTCGAACGACTGAAAAATATATTGTACATAAGAAAAACATGATTAACGACAAATAAAAATTCGCACGGCAGTATAATGACCTCAAACGACAACAACTTGAGCGGCACTCACGACAAAGCAGTATTTTTGAACGACAATTTTTTTTACAATCTAATGCACATTTCTAGATGAAAAAATTGAAACATCATTGCAGAAAAATGACCAATAATTTAAAATTTAACCCCTCCCACATTTTTTTTTCTCAAATTCTCAGCCCCTCTCTAAATAAATTTCTGGGTGCGCCTATACCTGTTAGATTGATTTGGAGTATAATTTTTCGTGATTTGTAAATTCGAGTTGAAATCTACTGAGGTGCCTTTTGCATTTAGTATTTTTCACATAATTTTTCGCAAAAAATATGAATTCAAATTAGAAGTACTAGGTGACGAATTATGAAAAATTGAGCTTTAATCGATTGAACGGGTCATTAGCAGTGGCGTCGGAAAGTAGGGTACAAGCGATGCATTGCACCCCAAAAAAATTCTGACTGGGGTTCAAAGTATCATTTGCATCTCCCCAATCAGATCACAGAAGGATTTATTTAAGGCAAAAGTGCGAAAAAAGCACATAAGGTGTCCATATTTCATAGAATAAGGTAATTTCAAATTAATTTCAGTTATAAAATTGGAAAATTTTGAATTCAAAGTTGGCCAAATTGAGCAAAATGAACTTCACCTGTGTTGTCGTTCAAAATCTTCATTTGTAGTTTAAACACTCATTTCTGACGGGGAGCAAATTGTCGTGATTCATTAAAAAATCTAGTCGTGATGACAACGCATTTTGTCGTTTGAAATTACTGTCGTTGAACGAATTAAATTGTCGTTCATACCTCCTCTTTCTGTCGTTATGCTTGCCTGTCGTTCAAACCTCCTTTTTTGTCGTAAGATTATATATTTCCCAAAATTAAACAGTAAAATTTAAATAGGTAATCGATCATTTCAGTACATAAAGGTATTATTTTGAAGTAAATATGTATTTATTTGAAATTCTTACTGTATCAAGAGAGCTTTCGGAAGGTCTTTGCTTGAATAATGTGATATGCCTCAGAATTTCTCCTTGTGGCGAATATTTTGCGGTCATTAAAAGTCTGTTTCGAATACCATTCAATGTTTTTATTATATTTGGTTTTGTTTCATCAAAGCATTTCAGAATTGTCATGTATTTATTGAGATGTTCTTCCCAAGTTCGACACGTCGTTTGAGTTTCACTTTCCATGTTCACCTATGTAAAAATTTCAGAATGATATTTGGTCATCTTTCTTGAAAATAATTTCCAGAAAAGATAGTAGAATTAGGTAGGTACTTTTGGATCGAAATCCAAGATTTGTTTCAAGAAATTATTCTCAAACTGTGAAGTATTAATGTCGCCCATTGATTTGAGATGTTTTTGCCACGTTGCCGGACTTCCTTCGATTAGGAATACCTCAACAAATCGGTTTGCTTTTTGTAATGCTGACCCTACTTCGATGGCGATTGGACCACTCCACGTTTCACCAATCACTGTTACTGGCCCATCAGGTTGGATTTGTAGGATATCCTGTTGTAAAAATTATTCATGTGATATTTTTGAATGGTTTTATTTCATATGTACTCAATTAAGTGAATTGAAAAATAAAATCTTGGATTTTGCTGAAAATTGGTCAGGATAATTTATCTACTCTAGAAGAACGATCTGCGAAAAAATCTTAAAGTAGAGTCATTTTCGAAAACACACGTAGTTTCCAAGTTTCTACGATTTTGGATTTTTCTACTTCCCCTTGGTCAATTTAAAAACTTTCCACGTTTCACCAAATTCAAACCGCTTATTCAGATCTTTTCAAAATCAATCCTAAAATTTTTTTGGTTTTCCAAGATTGATTTTTAATGACTCTTTTTTCTCAAAAAAATTCGTCGCAGTAGTTAGGTACCAATTTTTTCAGTAGGTATCGTTGCCATTTAAATGCTATTTTTTGAAATTTTTTTCTAGCAAGGTCAACTGAAATTTTTCAAAAATTGCACTAGTAAATTGGTAAGTAAGTATTCAGCTGACAATAAAAAATTTCAAATTCCATCAAAAGTTATTTCAGGTGACCATAAAAATTTCTAGTTTGATTATCAAGGATTTCAGCCAGTAATTTAAATTAGTTACATACCTAGATAAAAAATTTTATATCTTCAAATTTACGATATAAAGCGCGACTTTCTGTAGTTTGAAAAATTGTGTCTCATTTTGATTCCAATGATTCAAGTTTCAAGAAAGAAAAGAAATAAAAACAAATCATACCTACATACTTAGTGGTTAACCAAGGTTCCCAGTAGATGACACTACATGAGAAAGGGCAAAAAACTGTGTTTTTTTCGGAAATTGTCCAATTTTGAGGTAGTCCAACTCCCCCTCTCTTTGAGCTGTGGGCTCGAAACTTAAATTCAAAGTGAACTGCCCCATCAATTTTCCTCGAAATCCAAAATCTGTTTTTCAAATCCTTCCTGTTGTATATGTTTACTATTTTTTAAAGCTTACTTTGCAGAGTTTAGATGCAATATTTGTCAATGAATCACATTTTTCGGTAAAAGTCGTGCAAAACGTGGGATAATAGATGTTTTTCAGTATAGGTCTGAGTTGACTTGCATCGGTACCAGGTATTATAAACAGAGGAAATATTCCTTTGCTTTCAGCATACGGTTTCGATAAAGTTGTAACCTCAATGAATTGAAGAGAATCTGTCGCATGATATCCAATATTTTCCAATCCTTCTAAATCATTTGGTACGTAGTTGCTGAGGCGTAGAGATAGGGAATCTCGTCCTGTAAATTTTTTTTCAAAATATTGAGAATTTTAGTAGATTAAATTTGTCTAAAAACAAACAACTAGGTGTTGGTACCTGTGGTACCTACCTTTCTTATTTGATTTATCAACAAGATCATACAACGTTGGAGAGCCAGGAGAAGTGGTTCGGGTCAAAATCGATTCAATGCGTGGTAATAGGCCAGCTATTTTATTAATGGGGTTATCCGAATGAATCAAAACAGCCGGCAAACCTATTCTTTTTCGTTGTTCGCATTCTTTCAGTCCTCCGCTGGAAAGACACACGAAATGGAATGGATGGGTGGAACGCGATGCCATATCGATATTGTAAGCTATTGCTCCAGCCGGATCCTTGAAATTCACTCATGCATCAGTTTCAGATAATTCTTGATTAATTTTTCAAAAATTTGTGACTTACAAGAGCGACAAAGAATACTGCTTCCAAAGGAGCTATATTGTTGGCTTCTTTTATGAGATTTGACGCTTCTTGGACACTTTCAATTTTCTTCAAAGAAGTCAAAATTATAGTAGTTTTCTTCTGAACGAGCAGTCGATTAATTTGATGTGAAATTTTCGTCCCGAGTGCAAAATTATCCAAAGCAACTATGAATTTCTTAGCTCCTCGACTGATCAGCCCTTCTAATAATTCGAACCATAGGTTGCTCTTTTTACCACCACCTGATGAATAAATAGGTAGGTACATAATTATTATCTGCATTCTTCTTGGAATTTTTTCATAAAAAAGTCCAAGCTGATTCACTTACTGATGATAAGATAGGATCTCGTATCGTCGAATTTCAATTTCATTTGTGACTGATCGTTTCTTGCTCCTTCGTGACTGATACATTTGTAAATTTTTTTCCTGCCCTCGATTGAATCATGTCTAAAATGATTAAAATTTTAATTTAAAATGACCGAAATACAGTTTAAAATGATCCATTTGCTTACCTCAGATATTCTGCTGAACTATCATTATTTGCAATAGTTCTCGATAAAGGCTTTATTATTCCCTTTTGTAAGCCTTCTTCTATGTAATCTCGTAAAATTTTCTTTGTTTCAAGAGGTAATCGTACCAAAGAGGTGATTTTATTTGGTAATACGGTGAATGCGACGGATTTCAAGAATGTGTACAAACCTGATAAGAATAGCCTCGATTTCAATGACATTTTGAACATTAAAAATTTAAAAAAAAAAAAAAGTAAAATAAAAGTACCTAACTAAAAATTGTAAATATACCTACCTAATTTCGAATCTTCAGGATACTGATTCTCAATTATCTCAATATATTGACCAAATAAACTGATGCATTCCATACAAGCATTGATATGTTCAAGACCATTAATACAATTGATCACAATATGAGCTCCTTGTCCTTTTGTCAAGAGTTTTAATTGCACGTCATATTTACAATTTTCCCTCTGAAGGATATTTTTCTTATTCAGCTAAAAAAACAGATAGGTAACTTATTAAGTGCATAAATTGTACATTTTTTTTTTTTTTCATTTATTCGATTCAATTCATCAATCTTACGCTGGGGAATTTCTTCTGGAGTATTTCTGCTTCACTATTATTGGCCACGGTTACATAAACATCGAAGTTGCGTTCCAAACACACCGCTATACTTGCCTCAGTAAAGGCTAAATTGGAGTTGACGAATACAGTACAGTCTTCTTTTCTGCACGGTGTCACAACTATGCTGTAGTAAGCCTACAAAAAAAAAAAAAAAAAATACAAAATGAGAGTCAATTTGGAACTCAAAATTACAATATTTTCCATTTTCCTTAATATCAGTATCATACTTGAGCATAAATCAATGGAACTGTTGATGCATCTTCAAGGCTCCAAGATTTTGGCACATTCCATGTAAATAGAGGATCTGTTTTTTGCAGTGGTTCCAAAGGATTATAATAACCCAGCCCCATGACTCGTTTTCCTGAATCTGAAATTCCACCGTACTCGAGACCATATTCATATTCCTGCTCGAAATCAATTTTTATTATACTCGATTTGTTTTTTTTTTGTCAAGGTTTGAGTTTTAGGGACATTTCATTATTTAAATGGCTTACCGTGACTTCAGAATCTTCATCTGTTGAAATTTTCTGGTAATCGTAATTCAAATACATGATGTCCACAGTTTGAAGGCTAAAAAAAAAATAGGTAAATTTATTTGAGTAAAGTTTCGAGTTGATTTGCTAGTTTAGCACATTCAACTTACTGCAAATCATGTGGATTCATTAAATCGAATTCTTCAGGAACATTATCATCAGTTTCACACTTCAAATTTCTGTATGAACCCCATTGGCCTCCTTTGAAAATTGATACTGGTAGATCTTGGGAGATTTGATTTTGGTATAAGGGGTTATCTATTCCAAATTTAGGAGCGTCATCGTCCAAAATGTATAAAAATCTAAAAAAATCCAAAATGTCGACTTTCAATTGAGTGATTTTTTTAGGAGGGGGGCATTTTTTTTTTGAGAATGTTGATAAATGGGACAGCTAGACTTTTTTTCAATCATAAAACTCAAATAAAATCTCTCTTGAAATTATGTTTAAAAACATCATTTCAGAGAGTAAGTACCTACATAGTTTTCTTCAATTTTTCTACTTAATTTTGAAAAAATAAATTTAAAAAAAAAAAATGTTTTCCAAGAATCCCTGAAAAATACAATGATAATGAAAATTTTGTGCGTAGAAAGGTAATAATTGTTTTCCATAATTTTTTTTAAAAAAAATTAATTTTTAATAGGTATATAGGCAGTTAAATTTTAGTATGAGGGATGTGCAGTGGGCGAGGGGGGGTGAAATTAATACCACGTTGTTTTTGAAGTCTTTAGTCTTGACAACTTTCTTAAGTTTCTCTTTTTCAACTGTTACAGAAAAGGTTCAAGATGATCACCAGAGAGAGGTACCTACTAACCGGGTATTTGCATATTGTTTTCGTCTTGATAAAATGAAAGATAAATCGATTGTTTCTATGGTATTTCGTAAAACAACTATGGTATCGTGTGTTTTACTCTTCAGCTCTGGAGTACATTTGCTCATCCAAGCATTATCAGCTACGATGATTGGAATAGGATATTCGCTGGGTTCTACAGCCTAGAAAATTTCCAAATATAAAGCTCGTCTATCTCATTTTTGAATAGATATTTTTTATATGAAGTAGGTACTTACTTTTTTGTAGAAGTAAATTCCGGCATCGTTGAATGTTTCAGACGTGATTTCGACAAATGAATTTTTATTTCTCCAAGAGAAATTTTCATTAAATGGTTGAAGAACGAGCAAGAATAAATTATTCAGATGTCCAATTTGGTCGCAAATTTTATCAGCGTTTTCAAAATTATTGACCGTGATAAAATAGAAATTATCAGAAGCTGGTTTTACAGCAACATCTTTAAATGTCTGATACACAATCTTGGGCTGGAAAAATTGAATTGATTTTTTTATTTAATTTTTTTTTTTTTTTGAATTTCTAAATGAAACATGGAAGTATTGTTGAGTTTTCTAAGATTTACCTTGTAATCAAAAGATTTGAAAATTTTCTTGATGATTGGTGTTGCAGTGCCCAAAGTATCGACAATGGATAAACTAATGTTTGAATCTTGAAAACTGGCTGATAATCTTTCGACGGTGATTTGCAGACATAAGTTGAGAAATTCTTTCACATTCTGAAATCAGTTTTTGAAAAATTAATCAGGCGGTAATTCAAAAAATTGAAATGTTCAAATTCGACCAACTTTCAGGCCTGGGTTAGAATGTGCTATGAATTGCATTTGTTCTAATTTATTATGAACTTCATCCAATCCTGGGAAGTCTAATGTCAGAGGGGCGCTTGTGAAATCCATAAATTCCATGCCATTGCATCTCATTTGTTTGGTCACTAGGTCTTTATGGAAAATTACATCTTCTCCTGAAATAATTTCGGATGTATGAATAATGAAAATTATTTTTGAATAATGAAAATTATTTTTCAATAATTTGATTTTTTCAAAATATTGTTGATTGCTGACCTAATGGTTTTGCATTAAATTCTGCTGTGGAGATTAACAATCTTCTCAACCGGTATGGAAATAGTGTTTCTTTTTTGGAATTACTCTCGGAATACATGTGAAGTTTCATCATAGAATCGATAAATGTAACCCAATTTCCATTCCAAGTAATTTTACCGAAGCATTCTGAAAAAATTATGATAATTAGAATCTAGGTACGTAGGTGTTTTTTTTTTTTTTTTTCTAAAATGAAAATAAAAACATCAAAATTCTCAAAACTTAAAATTGTACAAACCGGTTTCATTGAAAGACAGCTCCTTAACATTCACAAATTCATCTTTGACTTGATATCCAATTTTTTCTAAATTTTTGTAAAATTCTTCTTGGGTAATTTTCACTTTCATTTGTTCCATCAGATCCTCATTAATTGTAAGTTTCAGATTTTCATATGGCACTTGGATTATTCCAGTCATGACTACTTTGGAGTTTTCAGGATCTTTTTCACTTTCAAGCAACACCTCAAAATTACCGGAACCTCTTTGAATTAAAATTGTTAAAGATCGATGCTCTGAAAACAGTCGTGATTTATTAATGAAAATAAATTTCTACAGAAGAAAAAACTTGAAATAAGATACCGACTATCGATGGTGATGTATAAATTTTTATGGACTTTGATATCTTCAAAGAGAATATTGGAATTTCCCAATTTTTCATTTCTCAAGACAGATAACATATGCCATGTTAGGTACTGTAACAAAAAGAAGAGGGAATTAGGCAACCATTATTACTGTGATGTAAAAATGTAAGAAAATCAGCTCACCATGTATACAGCAGGAGGAATAATATTTTGCCCCTTGACTTTATGTCCTCTGAGATAACGCCATTCTGATCCCTTGTTGAGTCGAATTTTTATCAATTCTTGAGAAAGAGGTTCATCCTTTGAAAAAACAACAAAAAAAATTATTTCAAGGTTGGAGAAAATATTTTGAATTCACGTTTGATATTCAATAATTACTTCCAAAGGTTCTACAGCACCCCAATCGTCCATGTGTTCCCAAGTGGCGATGTATCCAATATTTGGCGTTCCTCTGGGAACTGGGTACTCTACTTTTGGATACAAGGCATTTACATCAGGCTGGCAACCAGCAATGAATAACCTATCAAATAACATATAGGTTAATGAAGAATAGAGCGATGGGAAATATTTTTTTCACAATTTTATTCAACTTACTTTCCAATAGCTGATAATATGAAATTCACAGCATTCGGATTTTGAGATCTAAGGGTCAAGGGAATATTGGTCACTGATGATTTGAGTGATCGTTTCAGAATAGCTTGAAGTAATCCATGCGGGGCAATTTCAATTACAATGGCATTATCTGGAATATGCTTGCAACCTTCTTCAAATAATACCGCGTTGAGTAAATTATTAGTCAGGTATTCCGCCGAGCAATATTTAGCTAAAGGTTTATCCCAATCTTCCTCTGGCACTGAGGTACTGATCCATTTGGATGATCTTTCTTTTGGTTCGGGAATTGCCTAGTGGTTGAATCGATTTTAAATTGATTTGTGATTTTTTTTTTCAAGGGGTTACCTATCTAGTGAAAAAAACCCACCTCTTTTAATCTTCTTAGAAGTCCTGGTCCAGCTGGAGCAATATGTTTTGAGTGGTAAGCGATGTTAGCCACATTGACCGTCTTGGCAAATACTTTTTGTTCTTGGAGTTTTTCTACAAATTCCCCTACTAAATCAGCTGGTCCAGTTAGTGTGCAATTATCTTTTGAATTGTGGCAAGCAACTTCTATTCCTTCTGGTAGAGAATCTTTTATTTGTTCATATCCTTTTCCTAAAATTAAAAAAAAAAAAAAATGATCATATTTCAAGTCGAATGATCAATATGAAAATGAAAACAGGTGGGGATAAATTACCTATTGCAGCCATCATCCCTTTAACTGTTTGCACCTCTTTGGATGCCACACCTCTGGCATATGAAGCTAGCACAGATTGTTCGAGGGTTAAACAACCATCAGCATATGCGCAACTGTTCTCGCCCAAGGAATGGCCAATAATGTAATCAGGCTTGATACCAATTGCAGTCAGTACTTCTACTAATGCTACCTAAAAATATTCAAATGAATGAATGTCTGACGCTTATCTGTTGAATATTTATTCAAAATTCAAATAGGTAGGTACCTGAACAGCGATAATTCCAACAAAAGCGTTTACAATATTTTCAAACAAAGCTGGATCGTCGGATGTCAGAATATCGTAAATGTCAACGCCTATAGGTTTTAGGACTTTGTCACATCTTTCGATAGCGTTTGCAAAAACAGGAATGTCCAATAAACCTTTTCCCATACCGTTCCATTGTGAACCCATACCAGAAAATAAGAACCAAATTGGTCGATTTTCACCTCCAACAACCTGAAAATGTTTCCAATTAATTTTGTTGGATTATTGAAAAATTGTTCGGAATTACGGAAGAAACATGATTTTGGTAGGTTTCCACTTCATATCCTTAATCGTAAAATTACCTCAACAGCATTGGTTGGTTTTGATCCAGCAGGTAAAATGGAATATGCACGATACATGTGGCTAGGCATTGGAGTTTTGAATATATCGTTTGTCAATGCCACCATATCTGTGTTGAGGGGTGCTTTTTCAGTCTGAAAAATTTAATGAAAATGAAAATCAGCTGTAATTTTGTGGAATTTGTTTTTAAAAATTTTCACATTGTCATTACTTTTTCAACAACTTCCTTGAGATCACTTTCACCGCGACCACATAATAATATCAAACGCGGTAATTTATCGTTTTCATCAATGATTTTTGTCCTAAAATAGAGTTACCAAATTGTAAAAAGTTTACATGGGTTATAGCTACTAAATTTTAGAATAATTTTGGGAGTAATTTATTTACTTTGGATTTTGCTTGAAAACTGCATGTCCAACTAGACCAGAGATACCATAAGTATTAACTGCTACTATAGGTCCGGGTAGTTTGGTTGTTTCTGTGACGACCTATTTTTGGCAAAAAATTGAAGAAGATGTAGGTGTCCTTACACTTACTGAGTATTATTAAGGCGGATTGAAAAAAAAAAAAAAAAACATACATAACTATATCTTAAATCGACAAAAATTGTTAAAATATTTTAATTTGAGCAAAACAGCCACAACAAAATATTCATTAAAAAAAATGGGCGAATTCCCTGCCATTTTTTTTAGCCAAAATTTTCTTAGATTTTTTCATGCAGATTATGCTCTTTGTGAATTTTTTCTCAAAACTGTTTTCAATTTTGAAATTTTTTCAAATAAGTAAAAGTACATATAATTTTTTTCTCCAATGGTTTCGTAGGTACGTTTAATTTTTTGTAGTTTTTTTAAAACTTTCTGCGTCTTTTTCAAATTTTTTTCATCCCCAAAAATCAGGGGCGTATTAACCAGTAGGCAAAGTAGGCATTGCCTAGGGCGCAGAGATTTTGGGGGCGCAAAAATTTCGAAAGCGCAAAATTCAAAAATTTGTATTTTTTATAATTCATTATAAATAAAATAAATTTCAAATTGAAAAGTTTGTTAACACTGATTCGCGCCCCTTGATGCAATGTAATTATGCAAAGAGGCACGTGCAAGGAGGGCTCAGGGGGTTCAAGCCCTCTAACTTCGAAAAGAAGATTCTTTATTTATAAAAATGTGAAAAGTATATTTTTAGCTCTTTAAACGGTAGGTATTTTCCCCCCAAAAAAATTCGCCCTGGCTTCGCTCGGGCAGTATTTTGATCAATTTTTTAAATTGATGCCCCTTCACCGATCTTATAGCAAAAAATCACTGATTCCTCAATCACTTTCCAATTTACTTATCAAAAAAACCAATGATTTTTGACTGATGCTGAAAGTAGGTATAGTGAAATGAAAAATGAATGAATTGAAATCTGCTTCTTCCTCCCTACTTTTTCTCAAATTTTCTCAAATTCTTGGATTCTTTTTTAATAAATTTCTGAAAGAGCTTACGATCAAATTAGTGTTTCTTGCGTAATGGCATGGCAGTACATTGATGAAAAAAAATTGTTAGTGACTGAAATCTATAAGGGAGGTGGGCGAGCTACGCTTAGTTCTCATTTTTTGTGTCCGGGGCGGTGGGGCGGCGGGCGTTTACTTTACCCTTGCCTAGGGCGCAAAATTTCTTAATACGCCTCTGCCAAAAATTATTTCCATGGAATTTAAAACCGTTATTTTTTTTTAGAATTTTGAAGGTGGGTATCTAAAAAGTTTGATACGATTTTAAACTGGATATAAATATTGATCTGGGAAATTGGGAATACGAGAAAAATATGAAATTGAAAAAATCCAAGAATGTTTGATAAGAAAAAAATTGGCTTTGAAATTGCAAAATGTTTTGAGAAAAAAAAACGAATTTGAAACAAAATTATAAAATTATTCTGAAAAAAACTTGAAGTTGAAACAAATAAAAATTCTGAAAAAAAATACATTATAAAGGATTGGAAAAAGTTGAATAAAATTCAAGTTGATTTTTGAGTTGGTAAAGAATTTTAAGTTGAAAAAGATTTGATGAAAAATCTTGGGATTGAAATAATATTCTTACATGCCCTGAAAAAATGGGAATTAATTCATCCGCATTTCTAAATTCAGGGAATTGATGCACCAGCTCCCAAGCTTGAGTTACCTCAAGAGTAAAATCATTTTCAAAAACAACGTAACCTTACTATAAACTTCGAATCATTCTGCAGTGGTTTGAAAAGAAAACTAAGTAAAAAAGTTTTTTTTTTGGTAAAAACCCAAAAATCTTTGGAAAATTTTTAAGTCATTAATGAAGTAGGGGTAGAAATTGAATGACCTAAATGTCAACTGACAGCACTTCCAAAAATTTGCAAAAACTGTGTTTTTACCTATTATTTTTTATAAAATGGCCTCACTTTGAGGTCTTTGTTCTTTTTCTTCCTTTGGGCTGGGGGACGCAATTTTTTGGTTGCTCTCAGGCTCAAAGTAAAACCACCTCAACAAATTTCGTAAAGAAATTCCAAATATAGGTATTCCTAACTATACCTACTTATAGGTATTTGTCTATTTTCAAATTTTTAAATCGTTTCAGTACATTACCATACCTTGAGTTTATTTTCGATTATAGGCTTTAATATGGGATTAGGTTCAGAAAAGTGCATATTTGGTGCAATGAAACCGCTGTCAAGTGCAAGCAACGCTTTTAGTGTGGACATAAATCCAGCTGTGGCTTCTGTATGACCTGTATGACTTTTGACTGAGCCAATTAGAAGCGGCGAATTTCTGTCTTCGCAGAACATTTTGGATACAACGTTACATTCGACTTTCTCCAATTTCTGTAAAAAAAGAAAAAAAAGAAAGAAAGAAAAGATCTTTGAATCTTTGAATATTCAAAAATTGATGTAAAAAAATTCAATTTTGAGGCAAACTCACTGGAATTCCAGGAGCATCCATTTCTAAGAATGAAATATCAGATGGTTTGACATTCTCGTGCAAAGAGTACATTTTTTGTAATGTGTTTTCTATTACATCTTCTCCGTATCCAATGAAAGTGTACGGATTACTACCAAAGTAGATGCATTCGGAAAACATAATCGTTCCGTAGTTTCTTTTCGCATCCTGAGCTCTTTGGAGAAACATACAAACTGCTGATTCGCTTCTTCCATATCCTTCAGCTGGTATTAAAAATGAAAAATTGTATTTCGATTGCTTTGGAACCTCCTGAGAGAGAATATTTTTATTACCATCTTTGCTAAAAGCTCTGCAGAACGAATCTGGACTCAGATAACCCATTTTCATGTAAGATACCGAAATCTTTGGATCAATGATTGATGACGAACCACCCACAATGGCTGCCTCAATTCGACCATCAGCTATGCTATGATAAGCAGTACTCAAAGCTTCCATTCCTCCTAAGACGCAGCTGTAGAAAGTGAAACTTGGTCCTAAAAAAATTCAATTAGAGATTGTGAAATTTGAAAAAAAAAATTATACAAGTAGGTACCTATTTCACGAATTACCTACCTGTTATATTCAATGCAAATGATACACGATTCGATTCCATTGATTTGCTACTCCCGACCAAATACATTTTACCCCCTCGAGTACTGAAACATTTTATACTTTCGGTTTCGTTTATGCCACATGTCATGTAACATCCTACATTAGCTCCCATCAAATTTGACGGATTTATTCCTGGAAGAAATGACAATTATATATTATATTTGATTTAAAATGTTCATAATTTGAAAATATCTACTTTACCTGCATCTAAAACCGCTTCAAAAGATGGTTCCAAAACCTTTCTATTGATTACGTCAGTACATTCGGCCAGTACTGGATTTACAGCAAATACTCTTGCATCGAATCGATGAATATCTGTGTATTTGCCACTTCCATTGGGTACCGGTTCACCAACTATTAAAATTATATTTGAATGTGACAAATGTTACATAAAATAAAAGATACTTAGGTATCAATATGATTATTTGTAGGTACCTACATTTATATTTGTAAGTTGTTGGCCATCTCCGGTTATCAAAAGTGATTGGGCTCTCCTTGTTGTACAGCATCTTTTTATAGGTCGTCACATCGTCGCATTCGGGAAATCGACCCGATATACCGGATATCACCACTTCATATTTTCCCGTCATCTTTGTCTATTTTCCAAAGATCTTGGATAGAACTAGACAACTAGACGTAGTGTGTTACCTAAAACATTCAAATTGTTTTGCAACCAAAGTACTTTCATTATTATGCTTCATTTAATGTCTTGAAAAAAATCTGAAAATCGACTGGGAAACTGAGGTATGGGATGGGATGTGGTGAGGGAGGGAGAAACTTTCAACGAATATAAATAGGTGATTTGCATGATGAAATGTGCTAGTGTGTTGATTGAAACATCGTTTTAGACTTTTGATTTAATAACTTCGATTATGAAATGTACAGTAAGTACCTACCTATGTACCTACTACCTACAGATCAGTGATGGAAACCTGGAATGATTATAGTCCCACTTTCAGTTCTCAAAATTTTAAGAATCCAATTCCAATTTTTAATATTTTCTAGTTCCAGTTTTCAGTTTTCAATTCCAGTTCCAAAACTCCACTTCTTTTTTTTAATTTTAAAAGGTGAACTTTTCTGCATAAATTTTTATGATTTGTTTGAGTTTTTTTTGTTTTTCAATTTTTAGTAAAAACTTTTTAATTAAAAATTGTGAATCTAAATTTTCTACTTTTTCACGTTAAATTTTAAAAAATTTGAATTTTTTCTGTTTTTTACTCTATTTTTTGGAAATTTGTTGACAAAACCTTGAATTTTTCGAGAAAAAAACCTTGGTGTGTAAGGTGTAACGAGAGAGAAAATGATTTTAATGAGTGAAAATTTTATTTAAGAAAAAAATTGTAATTTGCCAGAAAATTATTTCCATTTCCAGTTTTCAAATTTCAGTTCTCATCATTTCAGTTCCAGTTCCGATTCCAGTTTTCCATCACTAGTAGTAGTACAGATGGACTAAATTTTTTTCAAGCCAACGTCATCGACAGACGATGAGTCTTGCAACAATAATTTTAAAAAATGGATGTCATTCATGAACATTTTAATTATGTAATTAATAGAGGTACGTACTCAAATATAATTTTTAATGCGTTTTTTGATAGCACTAATACCTAAATGAATTATTTTAATATAATTAGAGAAGTGCTAGGAACACAAAGATAAAATACCTACAATTAATTACTTAATTACAATTTAAAATCAATTTAATTTTGTTTTATTTCTTTTCTTCTGAAAAAAAAGAGAAAAAATTCTTTGAAAATTCAGACCGTTTCATTTTTATTTTTGTAATATAAAATGGACTAAAACTGTAAAAAAAAAAAAAAAAAAAAACACAAAAAAACAGATAGGTAGGTACTGAATTTACTTGGATAATAATCATAAGAAAATACACTCAATCGCAATTGGTTTCTTACCTGAAAACGAAGAAATTTTCACGAAACACCACTGACATGAAACGAAATTAACGAATAACGAAAGTGATCTATATCACGAATGGAAGCAAGAATCACTTAAAAATTAGTTTAAATAGTTTCAGCCGGTGATACCTACATGAAATATGTTAATATAGGCATATCATCTGATTATCATGCGATGATTCTCTGTCACTTTGTTGTCAAGTCATTGACCTCTCTGAAAATGTTTCCCTTTAAAACTTCCTAACGAAAAATTAGTTCGGCTGGTGGAATTTTTTCATTATTGTGATTACCAAACAAGTTCCTTAATGATTTCTGTACGGCTGGTTGATTAGATGGAGTGGCGAAACTTGGTGTACCTATACCAAAATACAAAAATGATACCCTTATTACCTACCCAATAAAATAGATATTAATTATCTATGTTTAGGATTAGTCAGCTGAAAAATTATCCTTGAAATTATCAAAAAATAAATCTGTTCCACTTCGAAGTGTAAATCGACAATATCTTGATCATTATCATTTGTAAGTAGGTAGGTATGAAGAAAAAACGAGGAATTTTACATTAAGTGCCATTAAGTATATTTTTTTATAATAAAATGAAAAGTGCCAAAAAAATCAAGCATGCGTATAGTACGTAATACCTACTTAATTAACAGACGCGTCGAATGCAAATTAGAAAAGAAAATTGTGAAAAAATTAGGTCACAATGAATCTTTTTATTCATTAATATTCATCTTCTAGGCGACAATAGGTAAAAATGAGCTCCATATGAACGAAAGGGCAATGTACGCTAATAGTAAACAGGTTATGCCAGTGTATCATAAGGTCAGTAACGAAATAGAACTTAAATATTTTGCAAATTTTCATTTGCGATTTTTTATATGTTTGCTGGTGCAATTTCAAATTGAAGGTGGAAAATATGGAATTTTACTTGATAATGTTATTCATTGTAAATTTATGTATCGGTGAGGTCGTGAGGTACATGACAACTAAAAATCCAATTTCACAAGACAAAAAAGCATGATGTAAAAAATCCAACTGAATTTAATAAACAATAAGGTATAAAAAATATTTCCAAAAATTAAAATTACACAAAACATTGCAAAAAAAAAAGTGAAAAAGAAAATTAAAAATAGTTACCTACATAATTATCTTAGATGCTATTTTTAATTGTTCATAATCAAACAAATTATACTCTTTTTTAAAATAGGTAATCATTTCGATCAACACCTTCTATATAAAATAAAAAAGAACATAGAATTTTTAGCGACTAGCTTCTTTCATCGATTTCAAACCTGGTTCACCGAAATAACCGACTAACGAAAAAATGTTATACTCGGAGTATTTTAATTTTTTGAAACAGTAAATGCCGCGAAGTGAAATAACGTGATACAGGTAAAAACAACTGCACGATGATTTCGACATCCGTATCGTATTTTGTTGCAATGACAGGTGCATATTTTGTAATTTGTTCTTTGCAACATTTCGAAATAATATGTACTTCTGCTAGCGTTGACAATTTCAGAATTCAGATTTAGTAGTGTTTTTTTTTTTTTTTTGGATAAATGTGCTCTCTTTACTTCATCTTTCTCTGGTAATTTTACATGTTTGTATTCCATTATTATCACACGAGTATCTTTTCTAAAAATGAAAGAAACCAGGTCTAATCTAATACATACTGCCGTAATCTTTATTTATCCATGTTAAAACCTCTCTGCTAAATAGTAAAAAAGGCTGGCCACAAAAAGATGATACCGGGTGCTCGATTAATTCTGGACTTCCCCAATACTTTTTGTGTTAAAATCGTAAGTTGGTAATACTTCGTTCTATTATAAACAAATACAAAGTATTGCCAACTTACGATTTTACCACAAAAAGTATTGGGGGAGTCCAGAATTAATCGAGCACCCCCGCACCCGGTACTTCATCTGATGTTTATTTATAATTGCTGACAGCTTCAATCAATAGAGCTTTCGATAACAGAATACAAAATTCTGTCAATTTTCATTTTCCAGCAGTAAATAAAGTAATCCATCAAATCATTCGTTCATTTTATGTACGAAACGAAAAAGTTACGATACTCGAACGGTAAAAAATTGTACATATAATAACGAAGATCACTCGATCTCGATCGAAAGAAAGGTGATTAAAAAAAATTTTAACCAGGGATTTAAACCTGAACGAAACCTAAACCACAACCAAATAACTTTTCAAAATTTTGCAAGGAAATCAAAGAATAACTTGAGCGAAACAATTATTTTGGATGAGCGTAACATAACCTAACCAAATGAAGCACTCAACACTCAACCCATTTTTTTTACATGTAAAAATGCCAGATTTGAACGTAACGAGAGCATGAACCGCTAACTGAACGACTGAAATTTTTATAACGAATTAATGCATAACTATAACAAAACAATTTTTGAAGAACTCAACATAACGCAAACTTGAGAACAAATCAAACCATTAGGTTTAAATCCCTGATTTTAACAGAAATTATGAATGGGAGACGCTTTCCCAATTAAGTGTAATTACCGTAAATTACGCGGTGTACCTTGTACCTTGGTCTACCTCTACCCGGTACCCGGTACACTAGCAGTGGTGGACCGATAAGAAGAGCCTCCCCGCTCCTTCTGACGGTTTTCTCTTTAATATTTTATTTTATTCGTGATATGGCTATGGCGAGTTAAATGATGTTATGTTTACGTTTTCAAATCGTTTTCTCGTGGTTTTTCGATTATTGTTCTTATTCTATGAAGATTTGATCGAAAATGAGTATAAAGTTGGTGAATTACGACTTCGAAGACGACGAAGGAAGTAGCGACGATAATGTCGAACCTGAAAAATCATCCGACGCAAACACCGAAGGAACACCAACAGAAAATTCAACAGCAACGGAAATTTCAACCGAAACAGCGACACCGGAGTTTCCAGTAATAAAACCATCGGAAAGTTTAGCTATAAGTGTTTGTGCCGCTCCTGATGTCGTTCCTATCGTAAGTGCTACCGAAGATACACTATTTTGTATCAACATGTTCTGTTTATTAAGTAATGCGTTGTCTACAGGGAAACACCGAACTCGGCGTTCATTATCTAGATAATAAGACGAAAGAAATTGCTTATAACCTAAAATGTGAAGAACTATTTGCTCCTGAAGTTGGACCGCAAAATCCGTTCCTTAGTAATCAGCAAAAATCCAAACGAAATATATTATCAGGCTTTGTAGAAAAAGCACATGTTAACGAATTTCAGTTCGAAAATCAAAGAAGAACCTTCAGTAGTTTTGGTATGTTCATTAATTACATCTATTTTGTGGAAAAAAGTTTAAACGTTTCAATTCTCCAAACTACTCTGTATATTTTTTCAGGATATGCAATCGATCCTTCGGTGTACGAAAATTCTTCTGGAAGTGATAATATTGTTAGTAGGCTAGCCATAGAAGATTTCGGTTCCGCAGCCGAAGTCAAACTCGATGCTAATAATCAAATTAAAACTGTGTTTGAGAAACTTAACAAACGACCTTCTGATAAGAGGAAAAGAAACCGGAATAACGATCCTTCTGATATAGAAGGTTTTACTGGTCCATGGGCTGCATTTGTCGATGAAAAACGTGATATTAAACCATCTCAGGTTTGTATTGTTAAAATAATACAAATTTTCTAATTTCGAACTCGAAAAAAAGTTAATCTCGAGTAATATTACAGGAAGAGCAAGCCGAATTGGAAGAATATTTGGCTAAAAGGCACAAAATTCGGAAACACACCGACGACAAGCTGCTCGAAGAAAAAACCATATTACACAGTAAATGCTTCGCCTCTTATTTCCTATATTTTGATTTGTATCATCGGAATATTGATTGTTTTTATTTGTTTTCAGTCAAAGATGCTTTCGATTACCAAGGAAGAAGTTTTCTTCATCCTCCTCAAGATGTCGGTGTAAATCTGAGATCAGATGCTGCTCCTTTGAAATGTTTCTTACCGAAAGCTCATATTCATACCTGGCAAGGTCATACGAAAGGAGTTTCGGCCATCAAATGGTTTCCAAAATCAGCGCATTTATTGTTATCGAGCAGTATGGATTGCAGAGTCAAGGTGTGTATAAAAGTTGAAGTAAAAATTGATTTTTCTATAGAATGATTATAATACGTGATTCAATTTTCAGCTATGGGAAGTATACAACGAACGACGTTGCGTGCGAACTTATTATGGTCATAAACAAGCTGTTAGAGATATTTGCTTCAATAACGATGGAACTCAATTTTTATCAGCTGGTAATTATCGAAACGTGTTTCGAAATTTTCTATTTTCTTAATTAATTTTTTTTTTTTTTCAATTTTCCAGCTTACGATAGATATATTAAATTATGGGATACTGAGACTGGCGCTTGTGTTTCGCGTTTCACGAGTAGAAAAATACCATACTGTGTGAAATTCCATCCTGATAATGATAAACAGCATTTATTCGTCGCTGGTACTTCGGATAAGAAAATTATTTGTGTAAGTATTGTCGCCAATTTATTTTTTGTCGTAGGCGATATATCTCGTACTAATTTTAGATTTTTTAATACAGTGGGATACTAGAAGCGGAGAAATAACCCAAGAATATGATCGGCATTTAGGAGCTGTCAATACTATTACGTTTGTTGATGAAAATCGACGTTTTGTTACTACCTCAGACGATAAAAGTTTGAGAGTTTGGGAATGGTTCGTACATTATTTTGAGTTTTGATTTTTTTTTTCGAAATTAAGAATCGTTTATTATAATTTCTTTCAATTTTAGGGATATTCCTGTGGATATGAAATATATAGCAGATCCTAGTATGCATTCGATGCCTGCCGTTACCACGTCTCCTAATCAGAAATGGTTAGCTTGCCAAAGTATGGATAACAAAATCGTCATATTTTCTGCGTTGAATCGATTCAAACTGAATAGAAAAAAGACTTTCACTGGTCATATGGTAGCTGGTTATGCTTGTACTCTCGATTTTTCTCCTGATATGAGGTAAGTAAAATTTTGAAATGTGATAGTACTTCCAATAACTTGAATTTCTTATCAAAATTTTCATATTTTTTGTAGCTATATAATATCAGGCGACGCTGACGGTAAATGCTACGTTTGGGATTGGAAGACGACGAAACTGTTCAAAAAATGGAAAGCTCACGATAAAGTTTGTATTTCTACTTTGTGGCATCCTCATGAAACTAGCAAAGTTGCCACTGCAGGATGGGATGGCGTGATTAAATATTGGGATTGAACACGTCATGTGATTTGTTAAAAAATCGTGTTTTTGTATTTAGCTATAATTTTTTCTACTTGTAAATATTTCTTGTCTGTAAAGTTTTGACTCTTTAAGATTTTCGAATAAATTGTTAATTTCGTTACGACGATTGTAATTTTCATCGCGAGAAGGATTTTCTTATTCTGATTTTAAATTTTAATGAATAACAAAGTAAACAAAGATAACACCTCTTATATTGAAGAAAATATCAAAATGAAATTTTCTCTCTCGACAAAAAAAAACAGGAATTTTAATACTGAGAGAATTTCTAGTATAAAATAAAAACCACGTAAATATTGAAAAACGATTTAAACTAATAGCAATAACATATTAAGATTTGTTTCAAGAAAATTATGAATATGTACAAAATAATGGTAACAAAAACCATGCAGATCGGAATGAAATAATTATTGTAAATTTTGATGGAATTAAATACGTAATAATTAATGAACAAAAAAAGGAAATGAGTAACAGTTGAACTACAATTCTAAGAAAATTTATCTAAAATATTAACGATGGTAAATGCAAAGAAAAGAACGTAGGTATTATAGATAACGCAAAAAATCGCATTCTACTACACTACAAGAATGAATATTTTAAATGGAATCTAAGATTATTAAAAATGATGGGCATTTCAACCGAAATGAATGGAATAGGTAGGTATATTTTTTAAACCAGTTACGTCATCAATCGTAAAAAATGATTGATTTCGAGTAAATGATTGAAAAGAATCTCGTACTATCTACATAATAACGTAAGCTCATAACTTAGATAAAGGTAAAATGGCATATTGCTGAAATTATTGGAATTTGATTTTAAAATTGACTATTTCATTCTTTACTCTTTTTGCTAGGTTTCTCTGGCTTGCTTTTAGATAGTTCTTCCTTTAGTTTAGCAACCGTATTCTCGAGATCTTTGATTTTTTCCTTGGCCAGTTTCAATTCATTGGTGTCCTGCTGTAGCGAGATATTACAACTTTCAGCTAGCTTTTTACAAATGTATCTAATATAAGAGTTGAGGAAATCAAGAATGAATCTGAAGATATTATAATTGAATTATTTTTGAAACAATATCGGAGGTGTCAAAAGGATACTCATTCGGATTCGTGGGCCATTCTCGTTCGGTGTACAACGTCAACAAAGCTTTAGTCATCTCTTCGGTAAATTTTCCTCGCTCTAAATATCTGCGAAAGTCTTGTCCTAAGTCCTGCATTAAATTTCATATTATAATAAATTTGTATAATATCTAATTTGACAATAATAACGATATTAGAATAATACCCACTTTAACGTTTGAAGGTAAATCGCCAGTATTGGCTGTCATTTTGTAAACGACCTCGAGGCGTAAATGGTATGTGGCTCCAATAAGTCATAGAAAAATCACTGTATTGTCTATAAATTTATAAAATGATGAAATGAGTAATAACTTAATAAAATATGATTCACATTTCGACAAGTAAAATAGTAAACGCAATGGTAGTAATTGTCAAAATTTCAAAATTGAAGGTAGTGATAAAGATTTATCATTTTTGTTGTTTTGTAACAAATCCTGGATGAAGCGGGATGAAGCCTCTTGATTTTCAAGGTTGTTGAACTAGATATTTAAAAATACCTTGGAAAAAGCAAAAGAACGAAAGGGGATTTGAAAATTATTTTGATGACGCTGCTGGCGTCATGAGAAATGCCAAATGTAGTAGAATGTACAGGATAATTTTGGATAATTTTAAGAAATTTATTAAAACGACTGACTCTAATTGTAGTAAGTAATAGAAAATTTGTTCAGCTATTTCGTGAAATTTGAAAAATATCAGCGCTCTAAGGGAGGAGGGGAGAGATTTCGGCTTTATTCTCTTTTTCGTAAAAAAATTTAGTCAAGTCAAAAGATAAATTTTTGAAGGCCGAAGTCTAAAATGAGAGTAGTTCTTGGAAGCAAAATATCTGAGATTTAAAAAAAATGATGAACGTAAAAAACTAAAAATTAGTTAACAACGCACGTAGATATTTGTGGTGTTCGCCTAAAAATCGAGCCGAAGTCGGATTTTCTCGTTGAATGATTTTTAGCTGTGCTGCTGTGCAGGTTGATTGGCTATTTACGAAAAAAATTTGGAAATTAAAAAATTGAAGTTTTGTAATAAAGATTTTAGAATGACAAAAATGATCAAATTTTGGTTCAGAAGCCGAAGGTTGATGTTTGTTTGATGAGAATATCGTTGATTTTTTCCTTTGTGTCTGTACCTAATAAAAAAATGAAAAAATGAAAAATTGTCCTCAGATTTTTCAATTTTTTTGTTGGATTTAAAAATTTTACAAATATGTTAACTAAGTTACATTTTAAAATGAGAAATGAAATAGAATAAGCAAAAAAGGGTAGAGTTGGAATTTATCTTGTCTTTTTGAAATTTTGACATATTTTTTATGCTCTAAACATTCGAAAAAGGATGTGAATTTTTTTTATTCGGACGCAGTGTCAGTTTTTTTGATGATTTAATTTTAATGAAAATTGTGACAAAGATTGTACAAAAAGAACCAAAAATTGAAAAACGAATGTTAAAAATTTCAAGTACGTAGGTACTCATGTACTGAAAAAAGTTTAAAGTTGACTATGGATTTCAGTGAGATCAAAACTGAAGGCGTTATAATATGTAATTCAGAAGCTGAAACAAAAGCTAAACTTTATTTTGTGCTTTTCGATCCTTTGTCCGAACGTGGAGGTAGATTGTAGGTAGAATTCTATTTCAGTCAAATATCGCACCTCCAGTGCAATAACAACACATCTCAAAATTAAAAATCGTGAAATCAAAAACAACACATCTCAAAAAACTACCAAAAATAACAGGTATTGTAAAAATCTGTCGCCGTCATTGGAAAGAGCGTGAAAAATTACAATGGATCTTCACAAAAAAATTAAATATAAATTTGTCTTCAACGTTTAAAGAACCAAGAAATTTTCAATTTTTTTGAGATGTGTTGTTTTTACTTTTTTTGAGATGTGTTGTTATTGCACTGAGGGTGCGATATCTATGATTTTTTGTCCCTCTAAATTTCAACATACCTTCTACGATTCATCACTGAAATAAAATACCTATCCATTGAAATATCTCGATAAACAGGTAATATAAATTATAAAAATTTAAACACAAACAAATTTTATTTCATGGATGTACAAGTTTAAAATTTAAATAGATAGGTACCTACATTAATATCGAACTTCATAATGGCATTAAAATAAATTATCATTTTTATAAAATCTAAGAAATAAGAATAAAGAATAGATAAGTTCTCGAATTCGTTGACCAGAGAAAATCGCAAAATTATGCATGAGAATAAACAAATCATGTGAAAAACGATTTTCTCCATCCATAAAATAGGCGTTATTATACTTTTCTCAAGCGAAAATGAAAATACAATATATTTCGATGTCAAAAAAATAACAATCAACATGGCTCATTTTATCATTCATGTCATCTAATCAATAATTTACTATTCTCAATAGGTAGTAAAATGTAAAACTACATATAGAATTTGAATACTTTCGATTGACATAAATACATTAATTCCTAGGTAATATGAGGTATGTATACGTTCAATCGTAATTTTCTATCATTTGGTAGGTATATGCAAATGTTGGCATTCTACGAAATGATGGCACGAATAAGGGTCATTGTAATTAAATTCCTTGCAACATCTGCATAGAAAACATGTTATAGAATTTCAAGAAATCTTTTTTAAAAATCGAGCGTTACGTTCTTAAAAACATGAAATTATGCATAGTAATAGTGTGTGAATAAAAAAGTATAACTTTTTTAAAAATTTCAAGCTGACAAAAAAAATTAACGAAAAATAATTCTTATTTCTTCAGTCAAAATGCTATGCATAATTTTACTTATTCGAGTTTTTTTCCATGAAGAATATTTCATTGAGGATCAGGTGCTTGTTTTGCATATCCTACTTTCATCAAAGCTTCTTTAATACCTTTGTATACAGTGGGATCTTCGATGGTGGCTGAAATCTAAAAAGAAGAAAGTTTGGAGGTATTGCATTATTTATATTCGTAGTTGGAATAGTTTTCCCAGAAATGAAAATTTAATTAGCGCGAATTAATTACCTTAACGAACTTATTTCTGGCAAGATCTGCAATAGACTTTCGAGCTATTTTACCAGATCTAGTTCTTGGAAGGGCTTTAACTGGGGCAGTTATTTGAAATGCTGCAATTGGACCGATTAAGTTACGAACCAGATTTACTAGTTCGCTGTTTATATCTGAATGGGATTTTTTACAATCTGAAAATTTTTATGATGGTATTAAAAGGTCTTGTTTAAATGAGGGAAATATAAATTTAAAATTATTTACCTGGTTTGGTGACATAAAGGCAAAGTGGTATTTCTCCTTTGGTTGGTTCAGGAACGCCGACTACTGCAGCATCGGCTACATCTGGGTGGGATAAAGCAACATCTTCCAGAGCAGCGGTAGATAATCTGTGGCCAGAAACGTTTATGACATCGTCATCTCTGGCCGTTACATAAATATAACCGTATTCGTCTTTATAACCGGCGTCCATGGTGTCGTAATAACCCTTCAAAATGACAAAATTCCATTAATTCGGTATTCTCGATTATTTTTCATATTCTATCATCATTGACAGAGCCGGCGAGAGTGAGTGTGAGCTCCATTGAAACAAAAAATTCAAGACTTTTTTTTATTATTGTTGAAAGTCAATTTTTCAGCCCTATTTTTTCTTTTACCTTTTTTGCTGAGACATCTTCTCTTTTTTATGAGGTAAATTTTGAAATTAACAATGGTGAAAAAAAAAAGAATAAGGTTCGTTTTTTTTTTAGAAAATTTTTTAAAAATGAAAATACAATTGAAATTTTGAATCCCTCTTAATTTTCTACATTCCTTTTCGCCGGTCTTAATCATTGGTCTTTTTACTTACCTCATATTTGGTGAAATATGTTTCAACAAATCTTTCATCTGCTTTGTACAAAGTACACATTGTTCCCGGTGGAAGAGGTAATTTCACAGCAATTCGACCACTTTCGTGAGCATTACATTCGGTGCCATCGTCTCGTAAAATCTTCACTGTTGAACAACTCAACTTAGGCTCAAGCATTAATTATTATTTAAATTGGGGGAAAAAATTACCGTTATATCCAGGGAAAGGCATTCCAGCAGCTGAATATCTTGGTGGTGAAAGACTGTGCTCTAGACCAATACAAGAGGCTGTTATGGCATGACCGGTTTCAGTTTGCCACCAATGATTCAATATTGGAGCCTTGGAAAAAAAATTATATTAATTGTGAAATGACTTAATCATATTGAAAAAATATAATCTTACTTGGAAAGCGTTTTGAGCCCATGATAAGCTGTCACCATCGCAATGTTCTCCGGCAACAAATAATGTTCGAAGTCTGTAAAAATTTATCACATTGGAAATTTTGTATCGATGGAGGATGATTTTAGGAGAATAAAACTTACGATTTTGTGGAATATTTTTTACCATATTCGATATTCGGATCTTCTCTTTTGATTACTCTGAGAGCTGTTGGAGCTGTTAATAATCCATTCACTTTATGATCATTAATTACGCTGAAAATCATAGAAATGCTCGAATCATCAAAATTCATCAATTTTTGAGTCAAAAATTCCATACTTACCGGAAATATTGTCCTGGATCGGGAGTCCTGTCTGGTTTCCCTTCATACATAACTGATGTCAATCCTGCACTCAGAGGTCCATAGCATATGTACGAATGGCCTACCACCCATCCCATGTCAGAGGCCGTCCACCAAACATCGTCCCCAGACATTCCATAAATCGTATGCATTGTCCAGCATAAAGTAGCTAAATGACCTCCAGTCGGTCTCAAAATACCTTTAGGACTGGCTGTAAAAATGTCAAGATGGGTTGCCATAAGGTGTAAATTATTATTTCTAGAGGTCGTCGAAATTGAAACAGTTCGGTAGCTTACCTGTAGTGCCTGATGTATAGAGAATATATAAGGGATGATTGGCTTCTACTGGAATGCAAGGGTGCGGAGGGAATGAAACGATTGCCTCGTCCCATGATACATCGAATTCTTCGGTGAGTTCGGCTTTCTCTAAATTAGGCCTTTGAAATATAATGCAACGATTCGGTTTGGTGGTCACCTCGCTCAAAGCATCGTTTAGAATATCTTTGTATCTGGAAAATAATTAACGATGTTTCTAACGCGCCAAATATTTTGTCTATTTTAGTACAGTAGGAATTTATAACTGGTACTTAGTTCTACATTTAAAAATTTTCAATTTGAGTGCCTGTGCTTAGCTTTTAATTACAAAGGATAAGAATACAAATGGTTCTCGTTTCATGTATAAAAGTTCACATATGTTTAGAATTGAAGGGATTAATTGATAAACTCGAAAATGGTCGGTTTTTATGATAATTCGCATTCTGTAATCTATTTTTTAGGAAAAATATTTTCCAACAAATTTGATCTCGTGAAAATTTTACCCAAATTTAAAATCGAAGCTGCTGCAAAATTTTCAAAATTTTCCATTACCTAAGTAAAAAAGTAGCTTTCAATTTTTAATTTTAGGCGATATGTAGGAATCAAGCTTGGTAAAATTTTCAAAATATCAAATCTGCAGATTTTTTAAAATAAAATTGATTGAGGTTTTTATCTAACATCAAATTCTTACAAAACAACATAAATTATTGAAAAAACCAATCGGTGCGGTGGAGGTCTCACTGGAGTGAGGAGGCGAGGGTGGGTAGAGAAGGTTCGAATTCTACTTTATAAATAGGGGGACCAAAAATAATTTGAAATTTAGACTCAGATAACATTTTCATCAAAATTTTAGACTCAAAGTTTCTCATTTTTTTTTTTAAATTTCAAATTGAAAATGACCCTACATGTACTCAAAATTAAAAAATTCATACCTTTGGAGGGAATGGTTCAAATTTTTGAAATTTTCACAGAAAATACTTAGGTGGTGGGTAGGCGTATGTATGCGAGAATTTTTTCAGATTTTTTCACATATTTGAGAATTTTTGTGGGTAGAGGGGGAGGGCTGAAATAAAACTTCTCAAAATTTTTAGAAGAAATCATGTTTTGGACAGTTTTTTTTGTTGTATTTACAGTCCAGAGATGAGGCGATTCAGTGATTTAAAGAATCGGATTCACGAAAGTGCGATTCTTTTGCGTTTTTTTTACTGACATTGTACAGGTTTTTTTTTTTTTTTTTGTAAATTAAGCACAAAATTTCAGCATGAACGCGCGAAATCAAAATTTTGGTACAAATTGAAGAATAAAAATAAATTTTGACTTGAAGGTGGGTGGAGCGAGACGGGAGGGCACCAGGAATAACTCTCTCGCTTCTCTCAGTGCATTGTTTTCTAAAAGAATCGTATAAGAATCGTAAGTGGGCAATTCAATCAAAAAAAGAATCACGATTCTCAAATTTGCGATTCCCTAAATCAAAGAATCGAATCCTGGAATTCGTCGCGATTCATGCCGGCGATTCTGAATCACCCCATCTCAGATTACACCTCTCAAGGTCAATATTTTGGAAAGCAATTTAAATTTGGTCAAAATATACTAAAACTACATTTTTTGGATAATTTGTCCAGACTTTACCCTCTTCATCCAGCATTTCATCCCGAAAGGAAGAATATTTCCAAATTCGTATTTTACCCCCACGAAAACATAGATTTTTGATACTTGAATAATTGTTATCATTTCAAAAAATAGTAAAATTTCAATATTTCTCGGTTTTACGACTTTGTTTTACATCACTTTATTCTTCTTAAATTGTGAATTTAGAGGTTCTAACCCTCTAGGGCGGAACAACTGGGTACCACCAAAAAAATCTGGAGATGAACATATTACCAAATTGCCATGAAGGGGTTAAAGGTCGCGCAAAATTGAAAAAATTTTGAAGCCCATTTATTTTCAGTGAGCCGTAGCCCCTTCATTTTCGATGTTAGGCAAAAAGTCACAAGATGAAAATTTGTTGTTTTCAATGTCCTATCCATTCCCATGGTCGAAAAAAATTTCATGATTTTTTTTACAACCTGCATTTGCCCCTTCAATCATCAAAATAGGCAACATGTTCATTTTCATTGCCTCGGTACCTTCATTTTTTTAGATTTTTTTTGAACATTTTTTTTTTGTAGCCCCTTCCATTTTCAAGTTAGGCAAAAAGTCACAAGATGAAAATTTGTTCAGTTTTCAATGTCCTATCCATTCCCATGGTCAAAAAAATTTTCTATTTTTTTTTACAACCTGCATTTGCCCCTTCAATTATCAAAATAGGCAACATGTTAATCTCAAGTTTTTTTTTTTTTTAATGGTACTCGGTTGTATCCAAAAATAAAGTTTGGACGTCCATTCTCGGAGCATCCTGAATTCTAAATGGGCCATATTTTTTAAAATTTTTTTTTTATTGTAATGCATCGAAAAAGCGAAAAATTGATCTAAGTGAGTAATTTAATCTAAATTGTAAAAAACCAACACTCGTATTGAGGGTTGCGTTACCAACAATTTCAAAGGCGAAACTTTTAAAAAATTTTCCAATTTTTTAAAATTTCCTGCTGAGATCTTAAAGATAGGGGGGTGATGAAGTTGAATTTTTCTCGGGTTGTTTTAAGATCTAGATACAGCATTTGTGCAATTACTTCAACTTTCGAAAAATGAAAAACTGCAAAAGATCCACCCCACTTATTTCAAATTGATAATTTTTTTCAAGTTCATTTTTTAGACCCTGCTTACTTGAAAAATGCCCATTTTAGGTGACTATACGAAAAAAGGCTTCCTCTTGGGCTTCCTAGTCTCCATACCCATTTCGTACCCTCGCAAAGAAAGCGTTTGACGTCATTAGGCATTACTTTCGATTTTCAAGGTCAAAATGAATCGTCATCAAAGTCATTTTCCTAAATGTTTTATGCAAATTCCATAAGAATTTTATAACACCTGTGTGACCATATTCATAAAAATGATTAAAATTTTGAATTTAGTGTTCTTATAGAATGAGGAAATTTGTTTGAGAAAGGGGGAGTGGTGAACTCATATTTCTCAAAAAATTTGAAAGTCCGGATCTCCCTTCTCCCCGCTAGAATTTCATGGCTACGTTGTACTGTAAACTTAAATATACATTTATTTATTTTGAAAATTTAAATAAAAACCTACTTTATTATTTTATTGGGTTCGACACCACAATTAGCGGCGATTATCACTTTTGGCTGGGCGTGTTCAATTCTAGTACGTAGTTCTCTAGCAGCAAAACCTAAAAATAAAAATGAAAAAAATGATGAGGTCATAATCATGAAAGGCTCTGGTGTGGTAAGGGGGGGGGGGTCATTTGACCTCTAGTGGAATTTTTTTGAATATTTAATCAATTTTTACCACTCGAAAAAAAATCAGGAAAATTTCTGAGAAATGTTAAATGCGTTAATAACCTTTGAAAAAATTTTCTGCCCCTCCAGGGTACCTAATTTAAAATTTTTAAAGTCAAATTTAAAATCTTTAAATGACTGGAAAAATTTAAAAAAATTTAAAGTAGGTATCTACTTATTTCCCTCTAATAAAAATTTTGATCAAATTCCACCATAGACCAAATGACCTTCTTACCACACCACAACCTTCGAGAAATTTTTCCATTGCAATTTCCAAGACCACTTACCTCCAAATACGACCGAATGCACTGCGCCTATTCGCACTGTAGCCAACATAGCCATAATAGTTTCTGGTATTAGAGGCATATAGATCAAAACTCTGTCACCTTTTTTAACTCCGTACTGTGCCAAAGCACCTGCAAGCGCAGACACCTGTATATGTACATACATACATTGTACGTCTAGTTAATCGCGAGATATGTGTACGTAATAAACGTGAAAATAAGTTGCACTACGCAGCGAAATTTTCACGTAGCAAAATGAAATAACAAATCAGAGAGGTATATTGATTAACTATCCAACTATCTAATAGTGGTACCATAAGTTACTCGTATACCTAGATTACCTACCACCCAGCACCCATATCCTCAAATGAATGAATCAACTGCCTACCTTATCTTGTAACTCTTTATAGGTAACTTTTCGTACAGTTTTGGTGACCGGACTATTATGTATAAGGGCTACTTTATTTCCTTTTCCAGCTAATACGTGTCTATCAACTGTATTATAACAGGCGTTTAGTTCACCGCCGACAAACCTGATAATGGCATAAAACATTCTGGTTATAAAAAATTACCTACTGTTTGACGTACGGTTTTATCTGACATGGTTTGCATACCATTTTGTAAACGGTTGATTCGTGTTATCCAAAACTTTATGCCATGGTTTATCCCAATCCACCACTTTAGCCACTTCAGCCCAAAATGTTTCCGGGTCTTCGATCGATTTTCGAAACGCTTCTTCATATTTTTTACTTTGGTACGTATTATCGCGACCTAAACATGAAATTATTATGCTAATACTTATGCATACTTCTATTTCACCAAAATAGACTATCTCTATCGTTAAACGCAGCAACCTCTTTGTGCTGCAGTAGATACCCATCCCTCTGCCATTTTCCTACCTATATGAAAACTCGATTCGAAATAATTTCCTAGTTCGTGAGAATAAAATTCAATCAAACAGATGATACGTTTTTCGTGATCAGTTTTCAATATTGAAATATCAAACGGAGCGCTTTACTGCTCGACTCTACGCCTCTATTTTTTACAACATCGAACCATTTCGGATTAAAGTGATAAAAATGTTATCCTAATATAATTATATTTCGTGGCCTCCTTTGCACTTAATCCATCAGGGGAGTTCTGTATCTCTGGCACGTTTCACGACATCTGCCCCGAAGCCATATTCGGATGATTTGTTTGAATTTTTCTCTCGAATGGCTTTTTTTACCCCTGGTTCTGCGTGCAGGTATTTTGTAATTACGAATTTTGGGGGGAAAAAATCGCTCGAGTTTAATTTCTACGACTGTTTTATAGGTTTCGATTGAAACAGTTCGCGAAAATGCGAATGGTAATTTTTTTTACGAAATAATAAATACCAGTATTTTGAAATAAAGCATGACTTCGCCATTTACATTTATTCATTAGGACAAAGTATACAAGACTTATGCACCTGAAATACTCATTGAAATTGCAAAGCAATATTTTTACCCGTGTCGTAATTAATAATTCAAGAGAAATAGGTTTTTTTTTCTTTTGTGTTACGTAATAATTTATTTTCGTACGATTTTTTTCTTCTCGATTAATTGTAAAATTTATAACGAATGATTTTTCAGTGGTTGAAAAAAAAATCCTTAAAAGTTGATTATTATTCGAGTGTCTTCGGTGTCATTTTTTGAAGATTTGAAGCCAGACGAGTGAAAATTTTAACAGGTTTTTACTTTCAATTGTATTTTTTTTTCAAAATTCAAATTTGTCTCCCTCCATTTGGTGTTGATCTGATGAGTCATCATTCTACAAGCGGTTTCCAACGGTTCGATTAAATTACGCTGAATGAAATCTAAATTCCATTGTCAGCAATTTTGAGTACCCGTGTATTTCTCAAATGTCATAATAATCTTTTTATTTCTTTTTTGAGTTACATATTTAAATTTCCTTTATTCGTTTTTAAAAGCTTCAGGGCGGGCAGGGCCGTATTTACGCACAAGCTACATAGGCACCAGCCTCGGGCGGCAAATTTTAGGGGGCGGCAGATTTTGAGGAGCAGGTTTTTTTTTTTAATTTTCCTTAATTGTGATTTGAAAAAAAAATGAAAAAATTTACTGTACCCACTGAAAAAGAATCTTTTTTGAACAAAACTTATTTACATAGGGCATAGCATTAAAATATGAAAAAAATGCCTTTTTTTAAACATTAAATTTCTAATTTTTCAAAGCTTCGCCCTCGCTTCGCTCGGGCATGACTGAATCGAAATTCTATGATCTACTTGAAACATTGGAACGAAAGTAAATTCTCCTCTATTCTCCTCTTTAGGAACCTTCAGATATTCGAAGCCTCTATGCCCACTCTGTACCTAATCCGAAAAAATAATTGAGAAAATTGATTTTCAATTCGTTTTTCATTAATTTTTCTTTCAATGTAATTACCCAAATAAAGCAGGAAGTTACACATTTTTTTTGTGTGTGGGGGGGGGCGGCAAATTTTATTCTGCCTCTGGGCGTCGTGAGGTTAAATCCGGCCCTGAGGGCGGGTATGCTTAAATTTTTTTTTACAAATTTTAAGAGAATTTTTGAATTCCAAATAGTTTTGCAATTTGTTGTTGTTACTTTTTTTCTCAATTTTCTCTTTTTTATAAATTTGTGAAAATTATCGAAAACCATTGAGAAATAGTTGGAATTGCAGCACAGAAGAAAACCAATGAGAAAAATCACTGAAAAATCAGCGAAAATTCGCTGTAAAGTTTGTGAAATTTATGAATTTAGCGGAAGAATTAGTGAAAATCGTTGAAAATTGGCTCTCTGAAATTTTTCTTGCCATTCTGATTTTCTGATATGAAGTCAATTTTCAGCTTCTGACTTTCTGACATTAAGTAAGTTGGATTTCGAAAAAGTTTTTTGGTGACGAAAAATAGGGTCTTACAATTTTGGAATAACCCCCCCCCCCCCCACCCAAGAGGAAAAAACATATCCATGTTAATTAGTGAAAATCAGTGAATTTTGTTGATATTTCTGTTCTGCAATTCTCACTGATTCAGAATGAGGGAGCACTGAAAATTATCGAAAATCACTGGAAAATAATTAGAATTGCAACAAAATAATAAATCAGTGCAAATTCACTAAAAATTCAGCAGGTAAAATACCAGAAATTTGCAGAAAAATCAGTGAAATTCTTAGAAATATCAACGAATTCCCTTTAAAAATCGAAAGATGTCACTACTTTTTTCTGTGCTGCATTTCTGACCCTTTTGACTGATTTTTCACGGGTTCAAAATAAATTAGTTCTTCAAGATTACCTTTATACATTTGATTTTTGTGGGAAAAATATGATGTTGAAATTGGATTTAAAACAGTTGGAATTTTTATTTTTTTAGAAAATTTATTCAGCTCAATAAATTATACTTCGAAACAAATCAGAACTGAATTACTCATTCGCACTAGAGAATATGAATTAACGTAATAAAAATTGCTGTGAATGTAGATGGGTGGGTAAGGGTGCATATTTAAATAATCGTCAAGTTTTTTGACTTTGCATAAACTAAAATTTTTATTCATCGCCAATGTCCTTCAAATCGTGCTTTTTGAACTTCAAAATAAACTGATTAAACGTTCTAATGTAGGTATGACGTAAAAAAATGCTGGGCCAGAATAAATGAGGTCAAAAAAATCCCTTTGCCTTTTTCCCTTTAATAATGGAAAAGTAAATTTTTTAGTTTAAATAAAAGTTGTCTTGAGTTGAATTTTTTTCAATTTTTGTGTTGATTGGAAGAAATAGAAAAGTTACAGATTCAGTTGAAAAATTGGATTAAATTCCATTTTAGCAGGAAATTGTCAACTTCTGGACCCTTCAATGAGCAATTTTAGATCGTGTTTGACAAAATGTAGCTAGGTAGGTATTATGAAATTTTTACCTCGAAGTGACGACATACCGAAACATTAAGTTGATGTGCATTTCTTTAATTGGCTTCATCTTTTAATATTATCAAAAAATGAATAAAAATAAAAAAATACGCTCAAGGTTTGTTATAGAAATCGGTTTTTTCAATTTTGACGTACATAGAATTTAAAAAAACGAGTGAACAGTTGAAATAAAAATCTCATGCATGATTCATCAAACTAATAATTTTAAAAAATCGTGAAATGAAATGTGTGAATGCATATCATCATCTACCTTACGATAGCTGAAAAGTGTTGTGTAACCAGTCAGCTGTTCCTTCGTTAATTATGTAAGACAGCAGAACTGCCCGAAAGAGATGGGGACGGGGAGGAAGAAGTGCAGAGTGTATTTGCATTTCGTTTAAATTTTTTCGAAGAAATGACCGGGAGTCCTTGGAGGGGAGGGTACTTATGCTAAATTTCGGGGTTTCTCTAACCAACAACAGAATGTCCATAAATTAAAATTATTCTTTAAAAAATGAGAGAATTTTGGAAAATTTTGTAAGAAGTTGATGAATTTTCTAATAAAATAATTTTCTAAATTTGAAAAATCTTCAAATGTAAATGTCAGAATAATCAAAATGTTGTAAGATTTTCAATTTTTTTAGACACCAATGCATCGCAAAGTATCTAGTCACCAAATTTTCAAAATTTTGGCTCTTATACGTGTCATAAATAAACACTCGGTACAAAGCTGTAAGAATCACCTTCTGCTGTAATTAGGTACAATTTTTTTTTTAAATTCTACTATCTTGGATGGAAATCGAAAGTTATGAAATTGAAAATGATTCGAAATGAACTGATTGTCTATTTTTTGTTGCCCCAGAAAATAGACAATCCAACTTCATTTTACTTGTGTCATTTTTTAAATCGATTTGCTGTAGGTGCCCGATTCTGAACTCTGAAATTGAGAAAAGTGAGAAAATGTTATCCCAAGTTCGGCGTATTTTTTACTGAAAACTTTTCTATGGTAGAGAGTAAATGTCTAGATCCATTGTCAAAAAATTAAAAAAAAAAAATGAGATATCACGTGAAAGAAAATTGAAAATTAGTAGGTATGATTTCTGATATAACTTTCCAATATTCTGGGCATAAGCGCACCCAAGGGGAAGGCTCAGGAAACTCGAGCTCCATTCCGCCCAGAAAGCATATTTTATTGTTACAAAAATATGAAAAATGTATTTTTCAAAAAAATTCGCCTTCGGGAAGTCATTTTATTTTGAAAATTTACCATTTTTTCCTGATCTATCAGTCAAAAATCACCGATTTCTCAACGATTTTTCAAATAATTTCACTGATTTTTCAGTGAATTTCAAATACACTGGTAAAACTGTTATCTTAAGAGCAATATGAGTTTTAAACCGTGCAAATAATTTGATCATAATTCAATTTTTTTAAAAAAAAATCAGGTGTTTAGTGTTCTCAAAATGAAATTTACGAAACCTGAAACTTTCACGTTTCACCCAAATTAGGAATAAAAATTCGTTCAAAATACTTAATTATGCAATTGTCCAATCGTAATTGACATATTATACAATTTCATACGTAAATGCTAATCCCTAAACAACAATCTCATTAAAACAAACACTTTGCATCAATCATCAAGTGAGCCCCAAACATAAAATCAGGTTTACTGACGTGAAAAATAATTTCGTGTGATATGAAAATTGTCTGTTTGATTGCAATCAAATACATTGAAATCATTCACTTCGCGTTTGAAGCCAGAATTTTAAAGCAAATGGAATGGAGTCATGAATTTTCAAATGGAATATTTTTCAAAAAAAAATATCATATTCTTGTATTTTGTCGTCCAGAAATTATTTTTAGTCCGTAGGTGTGGTGTTTAATTTTGGAAACCCCCTGAAAAAAATCTAATTGATCCGAAATTATCAAAAAAAATTATTTCGTTTGTGAGTACGTAATAATCTGATAAGTAGATGTGCTTTGAACCTGTTTCATTTATTTCGTACAGGTACCTACCTATCTAGGTAAGTTGCTCTCAAAAACCTACTATAATCTGAACATTATTGTAAAATAGTAAAAATATGCACCCACATGAAATTAGGAAGCTACTGCTTAAATCTGTTTCATGACAATTTTAATTTTTCTCATCCTCTTTCCTCCAAAGAAACAATAAATTTTTTCCAGCTCCAAGGATTAAGCCAAATCAAATTCTTGGAATTAATTGTAAAAAAAAAGAACTACTTAATCAATTGTTTTCTTAAATCCATCACTTCATTTATTTTGACTCCTATCCAAAAGTTGACCCTCTGGAAGACCTCAATTCATAACGAATCCAGAAATTATGTAAGGAAGGAGCTGAGAATTTGAGAAAAAATTGTGGAGAGAAGATCAAAATTCAGTTTCAATACCGGATTCTTACCAAAAAAAACTGCAAGATATCAAGGACAAGTAGATGGTGGAGTAAATATAAGAAAAAACGGGAAGAGTGGTCAGGAAATTGTGCGGAAATGATAAAAATCGTGAGAGTGACAAAATGAAGACCAAAATTAAAAGGAGTAATTCAAGAATCTAGCAAAAAATGTGTTAACAAAGTATGAAAATTATATAAGGAATGGAGCTTGATGGCATTGTACCAAAAAGTGTTGAAGTGAAGGGAGGGAGGGGCCTTACGAAAACAATACGCTCGGTTAGTCCTTGAAAAACTTCCAATCACAAGGTCACAGACATAACTCTGAAGAAAAATGAGGGCGGGTCAGGCCTCTCCATGAGAATTTATTTAAAAATGAAGTTAAATCTTGAATAAAGTATCCCTCGAGCCTTCTCGTAAAATTATATCATTTCATGATTTGAACATTTTGGCTTCATTTTATTCATTATTTTGTTTCGTCTTTAATAATTACCTAAAATATATCTTTAGAAAAGTGATCAATTATTTTATATTTTGAGCAAAAATTTGTTAGGCACCTAAATTGAAAGAATTCGTAAAAATGTTGAGTAGGTAATATTCTGGTTCACCTATGATAATTTTCGCAATAAAACTTTGATCCTATGGGGCATACGACGCAACACCCTAAAATTTCAACTGAAACTAGAAAAAAAATTGAAAATTGCATGTTGCATATTGTTTGTTATGCTTTTTTTTCTGTGCTACCTCTTCGCCTTGCTCCTTATATGCCAAAAATTATATGTAACTCGTGATTTTAGTGGCGCTGCTGGCACTCAAGAAATTTTTCTGTACATTTACCGAATTTTAGCAAAAAAATTGCGAGATTTTTGGAATAAGCAATCGATATACTTTCTGAATTAGTCACCTTCCAACCTTTTAAATTGATGAAATGAATTTTTCAGAAAATCTGTGATTTTTACTGATTTTTCAGTCCAAATTACTGAGTATTTGGAAATCGACTGAAAAATCACCAATTTTCAATTTATGTACATTTTATTTCACTGATTCAAAAAATGAAAATTTCGTCAAGTTGAAATCATATTTGAAATAAATTTTTTAATATTTGTAAAAAGTTTTTTTCCGAATTTGAGGGAGGGGGGCTCGAGTCGCTTGTGTCCCTTTCTTTCGTACGTTCATGGATTTTTTGAAGATTTTTTGGTCAGGCTAATTCTTGGGATGGCTATATAACTCGAAAGTTTTCCTTTTAAGTGCATCCCCACTCCTCACCACATCGCAGAATGACCCTTCCAAAACAAGTGAGTTTTCGTAGCATTACGATTTTGCGAGGTTGAATTCATTTATTCGATAACGAACTAAAAACCCACGAAAAATTAATAATAATATTTTAATAAACGATGAAAACCCGCATAAAAAAGGAAAAATTCATCAAATTGGAATTTTATACTTCTTCGAGATCAGTTTATTAATTGTTTAATGGTCACTTTTTGGCCAAAGAAGGAAGTTTTGTCTCCACTTAGGGCGGTGCAAAGAAAATCTGGGCACGGGGGGAAATTTGAAGAGAAAAAAGAGGTCTTATACAGTAGAGGGGGGAGGGGGTGTCAAAAATTCAAAATTTTGATTTTCGAGGTTCGAATTTCAATACTGCAGGCGGTGGAGCCTAGAAAATAAAAAAAATTGAAATCGCTTGATACCTTCCAATGGCGCAAAAGCCTTCAGTTCATAAAAAATTGTCAACAATTCAGGAAGTAGATGTTTTCAATTTTTTTGAGATATTATTTAGTGACTATGTAAGTAGACCAAAAAGTAAATTTTTTTTTACAAAATCAATATTTTAAAGCTTTTTCACTTCAATGAAAGGTTACCTATAAATGGAGATTTTCTCGAAGAATTGTATTTTTTGGTCTATACAATCACTAAATAATTTCTAAATTTGATTTCAATAAATTAGGTAAGAATTTTACGAAAGCATGGATTTTTGATAACTTTTAATGAACTGAAGAATGTTTTTTAGTTCCAAAGTTAGTCCTCAAATGCCCCTACGAATCCCCAAAAATTTCGAGCTCAAAGGGGAACCACCCCTTTTCCCCATCTCTACATAGGTCTGACCCCAACTACCCGGTGGAAAAAAATTGGATCCTATTGGATCTGGTTGGATACTGTCGAATGCGATCATGGATACATTTGGGTATGATGGTTCAAATCAGGGGAAAAATGGAATTAATTTGATTGGATACTGCAGCATCCAATTGGATCCGATTAGATAATAACGATTAACGAATATAACTGCATGGATCCAAGCAGATGAAGGAAGATTCGTTCAAAAAAAAATTGAAAATGTGAATTTTATACGATTGGATATTCTCACATGTGGTTGTATCTATTTGGGCCAATTGGACTTAATTGGATTCAATCGGATTCTATCTTAAATATGTATCACCCCTCTTTCCACCCCTTCCTCGCTCCACCCTTCTCTCACTCCACATAACCAAATTTGTAATCTACACCACTAAAAATATAGATTTCGATACGACACTCTAAAACATTGAACATTTTCAATTTTATTACGTTTTTACCTTCCTTTTTTTTTTAATTTTGAATTTTGAGGCTCCAGTCCTTGAGAAGAGCAATAGAAATTTGTCAAACGTGTTCTAAATTTTTTTAAAAATTATACTGTATCAAAAAAGATCAAATTCGATCAAAATTGAAAAAAAAAACTCGCTTTAGGTGTATCACTTTTAATTCTTCATTCTCAACCAGATGTGGTGGTGAGCTCCGTTTTGAATCTAACCTGATCCAATTTGATCGCACCATTTATCCGAAAAGTTTTGTTTGATTGCATCCAATTGGATCTCCCCCCCCCCCGATAATCTTTTCACAAGTATCATAATTAATTATCATCTACAGTGGATTTCTACCATGGAATTTGATTCAGGCTCAATAATCCAAGTTTTGAATTAAAAAATCATGCTAACAAAAAAATTTAACAGTCTCAAAATGGGAGGAACTGAAGCAACTCTTCCTGTCATGCTTATCCAATCACACTTTATAATGTCAAAGCAAGTGTATTCACAACTTGTTTCGTTATTTCTTAAATTCTGCTTCTTGTCGGTATTTTAGGTTCAAAGTTGGAACGTGGAGAAAGCACAAATTATGCTTACTGAATCATCATCTTCATCGAACGACCATAGGTAGGTTCGTAGGTACCCTATGTACCTAGTACCTACTTAATTTAGAAAAAAAAACATAATCTGGATTTTCAGCGACATCCAATGAAGAATTTTGATCTTCAAGTTTAAGTTGATATTGAAAAAGTACTTTGATAAATTATTTTCGATATCATTAAAGAAAAATGTAGGTAGTTGTCTATCTGGTAATGAAGATTTCCGTAAATCTTTTTGCCTGTTCCAAACAATTAAATACTTAATTTCCAATCGAGCCTCGCCTTGTCTTGCAAAGAAGGAATCTAAGCACTGTTAATCTTAATCTTTACAGTAAAAATACACAAATTACCTTTTGAAAAACACGTCTTCAGATTATTGGATTTCAAATAATTGGTTTGCGGCATCTTGTCATAAAACGCAGCTCCAGTGGCGTTTTCGTTTTGCAAACAACCGTTCAGCTGATTGATCATTTCGTCTACTTTTGAACAACAACAACAACGATAACAAATCAACAGTTCTGGAAACGTACGTAACTTAAAACGAAAATCACACTAAATCGACGAAAGTCGCAAGCAAATCATATCATTTTGCGGCACCGTGTGCGGTACAATTAAAAAACGCCACTTTGTGGAAAACTCGACATAAATTGTTAAATTACGTTTATTTCGGTAATTATGTTTAATTAAGGCGCAATCGCGATGTTCTCTGAAAAAAAATCGCACAATACTTTTACTAGCGACTTGAAAACAGTAAGTGTCAGCTTGAAGTTGGAATAACTATTCTAGCGTCATACATTATTTATGAACTGAGTATCACTCGTATTACATTATTGGATGGCATCTTTTTAAACCGCATGAAAACTGAATTAATTACCCTCGTTGAAGTTATTAATTAATACTGAAAATTTATTTTTCAACCTGGCCGACAAGGTGCGACGAAGAATGCAGATTATGGGGACTGATGAAATCAGATGGAGCGAAGGTTTTCAATATTTCGATATAGTAACACGTGGTTTTGGAAAATTTCGGAAGTTTGATTTTTTAGTGAGATTTTCACATGGTGAAAAATCGATGGTTTTTAATCAAAGATGTTTCGCGAATTGTTCAATTTAATTTTTCCTTGCACGACTGCTCGTATGTTGGAAGAAGTGGTGGGGGAAAAGGAAGTAATGAAATGGTGAATAATTTTCATGTTCTTTTCAAAGTCGTATTGTGATGCTCACCTCAGACGAAAAGTGTGAATATAAAATTTCGATTGCATTTCCAAACCTTATTTTTTCACTTGGATTTTTTCAATCTGTTTTGAAAAATTGATGAAAAAATGAAATTGGAGAGGTTTGAAGTGATATACTTCCAAAAAAAATTATCAGGGTATTTTGTTTTACCAAGTACATTATAATTTTGGCATTAAAGTTTTTATTGCCCATTTCTGTCCACATGAAATTATTCTTAAAATCCTTTAAAAAATTTAGTGAAGAAATTAATTTTGAGACTTTTGGGTAAAATAGTTACTTGGGTGGTGTAGAAAGGAGTAATTTTAGAGGACAGATTTGATTTTTGCTCTCCCATTAAATTTGTCGCTCAGGCGAAAAAATTACGAAAGCTAAATTAGATTATCCCAAATTAGGTACCCAATATCAATATTTTCCTGATTCTGAAATTTTCTGTTCAAATTTTGTAAAATAATATGCACCTACTTTTAAAATTCACCGCGTCACAGTATTCGGAACAAATTGACGACCCCTCCCCCCTACATATTTTTCGCGGCTTTGCTTCAAAAAACAGTTTAAAACATTCAATTTTAATTAAACAAAATTGAGATAGAATTTTTTGAAGTTTTTTTTAATCAAAAAATTACTGTTTTCATGACGTTTTTCATAGGTAAGTATTTTTGCTTGCTTTTGCTTATAAAAAGTTTATAAAAAAAAATTAAGCATAAAATGTGAAGTTATACAATTACCTACCTACATAATTTGAGCATTGATGCTATTTCCTCTCTTCCTTTTTTTTGAAAAAAAAAAAATGTGCATTTACCTATTAGTAGGATGTGTCATGGTCACTAGTGAATCTCAAAGTCGGAGATCGAAAATTTTCAAAAGAATTACGAATGAAAAATAATCAGACTTTAAGAAAATGTTCACAAGAATCGAAAATTGGGAGGATATTTCAAAAAAATATAATTTTTGTTGAATGTCTATTCACCTTTTTCTACGTTTGTTTCCGAAATCAAAACACATTTTTGAAACTAGAGGTTCTGGAGTTTTGGAAAATACTCGAGTCAAAATCTTACGTAGGTCAAACTTTTCACTCGAATCACGAATAATTCGATTATGAAGGTGTGAAGAACCAAACTTGGGATAGGAATAAAAACCGAATATTTTTTACTCAGAAAACATTTTCCCTCAACTTTTTCAATTCAAAATGCAAAATTTTACAATTTTTTTTGTTGAAAAAATCATAAAGCTCTTTTAAGGATTTACCATCCCAGCCCTAATTTTTTGAAAGAAATTACAATTTTGTCATTGTTGAGAAAAAAAAACTGTACCTCGTCCCAGTTTCGTTTTGCTGAACATAAGTAACCTGTCAGTACTGCTTTTGTCTTGCTTTCTCATAAAAAATATTTTTCTTCATTTTCAATCTAACTTAGAAATTTTTTACTTACTCTTCTGCTTTCTTATTTTCAGAATTTTGGAAGTAATGTTTTTAAAATTTTTCAAAATCATTTTCATCATCTGATAAAATTAATTGTGTAAGAATGAATTATGCCTCTTTCTCAAAAAAATCGTTTAAAAATGTTTTTAAAAAAGCCTATTTTCTTTGCTTCTTTAAATTTTTGTTCTCCTCTTATTTACCTGCTTCCTAATTGATCAACGGGACGTTAAAATCGCCCTTCTTCTTGGCAGCATTCAAAATTTTTTTGATAAACTTTTAAATAAATTATGTTAAATATTTTTATTAAATAGTTTTTGTTTTCGTTAGATCTTTGGAGAAGGAAGAAAAGGAGGGAGGGGAATTGAGAAAACGTTGCTGGTAAATCGAAACATTGCCAATACTATAAAATGTGTCCTCATTAGATCACGTATAGCTGTATTCTCTCCCTGGCATTTTTTTTTTCAAAAAATTTAATTATTTTTTCCACTTTTGCGTCAAATTTTCTTATTTTAATGCGATTTTTCGATAAAACCGTATGTTTAATGGAACCGACGATGATGAACTTGAGAAAAAAAAAATGAAATTAACCTACTAATCGAAAGAAAATTCGGACTGGGGATATAGGTATGTACCGGAATAAATGAAAATGAAAATTCGCCCGTGCACAAAAACTAGGTTACTCGCATGTTTTCAGTTTAAATCAGCTCATTTCATTTGAATTGCTCATCTGTAAATTTAAAGATGCCACCGTGTTATTCACGTGAGTTAAATTTAGCTCAATGTACCTGTCCAAAAAACTCCAGAATAATTCTGATTTGAAATTACTCATGTATTGTGCTCAATTGATAAGAAGAATTATTTCAAAAACATTCTCCTTTTTAGCGAACTTCCCGCTCTAATTTTCGAAATAAATCCAGTGTATAATTCTTTCTTTTTATAATAATTTTACTGCCGATTAAACATGAATCCGATTTAAAGTCTATTTTAAGAAAACAGATTTCTGTTTCAATTTCTATAAATAAGTAAGTAAATATTTTTAATACTAGGTATCACCACGTGCTATTTTGAAGCAGTAAGTGACAAGTATATTTAGTATCGTATCTAAAAAAAAAAATCGAATCTCGACAGAATTATTTATCCAGTGGAAAGAACTCGTTACAAACGAATAATTTCAGATTTTAATTCATTTGCTTTGTTTTTTCTGAAAAAAAAAAAAACATCTACACGAGATCCTGGATATAAAACCATCGGGGGGGGGGGGGGTCAAAAATTAGTTTTTGAGTTGAAGTTCCCCTTTGATTTTACTCCTCCTGAAAGACTAAAACTCAGTGCCCATTCAAAAATCAATTTTTTCAAATTACAAAAACAAAATTATCGAAAAAAAATGGGATTAAAGCATGAGGAAGAGGTCGGTTTGAAAAATTAAGTCGATATTTGAACTATTCAAGGCAACAATGTGCATTCAAAGATCCACTTTTCCCCAACGATTTAAAAAATTACTCATTCTTGGAACAAAATCAAAAAAATGATGAAATGTTATAAAATTTGTTTTTTTGGTGTTTTCGGACTTTCATTCTAAAACTTTATTGTTAAATTATTCTAAAATTTAACCTAAATTTAAAACAATTTTTTAAAAATGCATTTTTTCAAATTTTATTTACTTCATTTTGCTCAATTTAAATAAAATTTAAACTTCTTTTTCTTCGATTTAAAAATTTCTGTTTAGACCCAAAATTTCGTACTTATAATAATCCGTCTCTACTCGCGTCCTGGCGCATAAGAAGAATGGATAGGTACCTAAATTTCCTCAAATTTTTTTTGTCAATCGAGTGATTTCTTTTGTAGGTAATTTTACGTCTATTTTATTGTTTTATTTTTTTACTTTGTAACTAGGTATGTTTTGCTATAACCTGATAATGCACTGAAATAAATTTTTATTTAATGCCATATCAATTGGTCCTCTTAATTGCAATATTTTCTTCATAAAGAATTAAAGATCGATTAAATATCGGAATTTTTTCATGAAGTGCAGAACTATACACTGTAACCGAAAGTACTAATTTATCACTTTGATCGTCCAGTGTCTAATTGATGAACATCGTAGATCAAAAATGAAATCATTATGCACGCTACTATTCATACCGGAATGATATATTACCTAAATTACAAACATAAATACCACAGGTAAACAAGACAATGACAGGAAATGATCGGGTTTATTTCTAATTTAAATTTCTAATCTCTTTTCTTTTTTCATTCGTGAATCTAGCCTTGTTAAGCGGTGACGTAGTCTTACAGTTATATTCTACAAGGCGACCGTACCTGTCATCATTCGTTTGGAAAATCTACATGTTGAATGAAATTTTCATCGCTGTTGAAATAGGTGTGATGGCGAAATGCTGGACAATCGTATAGAAATTGAGTGCATTTCAATCGTAGGATCGTTTTAACAAATCGATCTCAATCGTGTTGAAAATTCAGTTTTTTTTTTCTTTTCTTTTTTTTATCAAAACATGAATGAATTTTTCTTCAACATTGAAAATGGATTCCTTTTTATCGCTATTACAACATCGTGTGAGCAATAAAAATCATAAATTCGATGTGTTTTGTAATGTTCATGCCCGCTGTTGCCGGACTCGAACGATGCAAAGTTCGTTGTATCGCAGTATTGGAATGTACAGAGAAATATTTTTCCATGAGTTTTCTAACGTAGTTAGGTAACAAGTAAAAATTGGCAAAATCATAAAATTATTCTTTTAGTAGGTAGTTGTTTTCACAACGTACATTGAAACATGTTTTTTGTTGAAGGATAAACCAGATTTTCTGGATGATTTTTTTTTTCAACTCTGAATGTGTTCACGAATTCTATTCGCGAGTTTTCTTTCTCTCTTTCGTTTTTTTTTGAATTTACATTTAACGCTATATTATTGATTTGTCAAAGGAAACGTAAAAATGCTGTAGAACAGAGATTTAAAATAACTTTTTTTTTTGTCAAATTTATATTTTATATCATTTTTTTGTTTGATAATTGACATTCGAATTCACTACAGGTATTTTGTCAACACAAAACATATATGTATCGTTGAATGGTTTCCTTTCATAAGTAACATAGACAACCCAATGTACAAAAAACCTACTCAAAATAATGATTAGGTATAAATATTTCTATTTTTCAAAAAAGAGTAAAAAAATTTTAATTTTTATGTTTTTTTTTTCAATTTTTCTAAATGATGAGATAAGCAAATCTTTATTATTTTCGATAAAATTTCAATTGAATTTGGTGTAGGTCTGTGTAGGTACACTGTGCAGATAGTACAGCATCGCATCGGTGACCCATAATGCTTCATTTTTGGATATGACCGATACTTATATGTAAATAAGTAGGTAGCTAGATACTAGGTATCACTGAAGAAAACTTGAGATGAACATGTTGCCGATCTTGATAATTGAAGGGACCGATTCTGATTTTTTTAAAAAAACACGTTATTTTTTTCAACAATGGGAATTCATCAGTAGTGGAATTATTTGACCTGGAATAACACACGTAGGTACCTATTTAAGAAATTGCAAAAATATTAAAATTTTGCATTAAAAAAAAAAAACAGATAATTTTCTTTCTTCGGAGGTTTTCTATATGCTGATTCGACCCCTCCCCCACCCCACCACAAACGCAAACTTCAATCAAAATGATTTTTCCCTTTCATTAGTTACATAAAAGCAACCAAAATTTGGCAATCGGAACCCAGACACATTTATGTCGACTTGAGTGATCGATCCATGATCTTGTCTTTAAATTTTGTTCGGAAAATATTTTTAGAATTGGTCGCCTCTCCCCCCCCCCCCATTCAAGAAAATAGAGAAACGTGAAAAACTTTTCCTTCGTTATCTCGCCATGCTTTTCAGTGCCCCTAGATCTCATGAATGCAATTAAGTATATTTTCGTGTATTTGGGGTTGCCTGCGGTGAGTAGATAAGGAAGAACCGATCGTTCAACAAGTGGGTTTCTGGGATTTTTGTGTTTGCTGAACCTCATTTTTATCATAAATGAACTCCTAGATCAAAGTTGGGCCCCAAAAGAGGGGATTCAAAATTTGCAAAATGGTTTTGAACACTCCGTCACTTTTTTTCTTTTTTCAATAGCTCGGTCTCGAGAGCACGCAGAAAAAAATTAAAAAAGAGGGATATTCCTTACTAAAACGGACCAAAAGTAAAGTTGGGTCTTACGATTTCACTCAAATTTTTTTTACGAGTTCCTCTTGGTTGTCGAATCATAAACCAAGTTGATTTTTTCCTAAACCTGTAGAGGGCGGGGAGGTGGGCCTCAATATTTTTATGCAATTACGATTTTTAGCAAAATTTGCCCAACTTTGAAGGCCCATATCTCGAGATAGGTTGTACTTGGGAAAAAACAGTTTGCAGGGTCTGAAAGAGAATTGATAGGAGATTTGAAATCAATAATTATATTTTGAAAAGCTCAAAGTTGAACTTTGGTGGTGAAAGCTCAACTTTCACGATGAGAACAAAAGATGAAAGCTACCGTTTAAAAATCTGAAAAAATTACAGTAAGTAGCCCTTTTCATCCTCTTTTCAACTGATAAATTTTCAAGATGGGATCACTTGACCTCTGGGGGTACAAGGGTCCACAATTTTGACTAAAATTAAAAAAAAAATCGAAAAAGTGAAGTAGCACATAGATTTCTATTAATTTGAAGGAGCTGATTTCAAATATGGGTGTACTTGGTTTTTTCATCCGATCCCTCTGAACCCCCCCCCCCATCAGCCCCCTTGATAGAGGTTAAAATTCGAAAAAATGAAAAATAACGTGCGACTTGTCTTTTGTTAGGTATTTGAGGGCACTGCATTCGAAAATTTACTTATTTTTCAGATATGACCCTTCAGTGCCCCTCCAGCCCCCCAATTTTGAGGAAAGTATGTTAAAAAGTTGAAATGACGTGTGATATATCGATTGTCATTAATTTGGGGTCGTAGAATTCGAATATCGACATAGTTTTTGAGTTTACCGGAAAACAGGTCCAAGGTACAATTATTTCGGGCGGGGGTCGGTTAGAACAACGTCTGCTGATTGAACAATTTTTCGAATTTTGCACTATAGCTGAGCTACAATTGGGGAAAATGTGACTTTTCGTATGGAGAGTCCATTCCTCTTTTTGAGATAAGGGATTGGTTATGATTTATTCCTTATTTTACCAGTGATGAAAAACTGGAATCGGAACTAGAACTGAAATGATGAGAACTGGAAACTAAAAACTGGAACTGGGGCTAAAATAAATTTCAGTTTTATACCACTTCCAGCATTAATTGAGTAAGGAACAGTAAAAATTCAAAATTTTGAAAATTTGACTTGAAAAAGTTGAGAATTTAGGTGTTGAAATTTACTAAAGCATTATATTCAATTGAGTACCGTTTTTCCAAACTGAGCTAACTTGCAAAAAGTGATTTTTCAGGAAACACAAAAAACTGTCCATAGAAAAGAGTAATAATTTTTTGAAGCTGGTAAAAAGACTAATATAAGGAGGCTACCTTTCGACATCATGTGGCCTAGGTAGAATTTCAAAATTTTCGAGTGTGGCGCCATGAGAATCGGAAGAAAATGAAAAATAACGAAGTTAGCTCAGTTTGGAAAAACGAAAAAGCATATTTTGTCTCTGAGCGCCACACAACTCGCACAAGTATCGGATTTTTTTTAAGTCGCTCATGTATGGATGGAGGAGAACACTTTCCAGCAAAAAAAATAAAAAAATATTCAATTCCCTGTACTGAAATTATAACGATTTTCGATGATTTTCGCATTTCAGAACGGTTTTGGTCACAGAACAACGCAAGTAACACAGGTAGCGAAATTTTGTGAATGCCATCTGGTGGCAGTGTATTTCAACTACCCGAATCCGTCAAAAGGTCAAAAACGTCAAAAAAAAAGTTAGCTCAGTTTGGAAAAACGGTACTCAATTGAAAATTTTTCACTAAAAAACAAAAACGACTCAAAATGACCTTAAAATTTTTTCATGGAAAAGTGAATAAAGAAAAATTGTATGGTAAATTTTAAAATTTCATCCAATCAAAAACACCCCTCATTTTTTGTTGAAAAATGCAGGGCTCAGGAAGCCAGGGGTCATAAAATTTCTAAAAAAAAAAAAAAAAAGGTTACTTATTCCCAGCTTTTCCCCAGAAATCTTTTGAGTTGAGCTTGAATGAAAAATGAACTGTTCTTTGAAAAGAAAAGAAAAAACACTGAAGTTCAATTTTTGCAAAAAATTTTGTATTTCTTATTCCTTAAAATAAAAAAAAAATGGAACTGGTATTTAGAACTGGAACTGGAATTAAAAACTAGAACTAAAAAATATTGAGAACTGGATTTGAAACTAAAAAATTTTGAGATCTGGAACTGAACCTGGAACTGGAACTGGAACTAATATCATTTTAGTTTTTATCACTGCATTTTACCTGTGGAAAAGGTTTGCTTCTAATAGGCCATTAACTTGATTTTTGGTAATTTTTTGCGCTAATGGGAAATTTTCAAAATTGTTTTTTTTTTCGGAGGGCATCAGCTCCTCCCCATGATGGCATGGCATAGGGGAAAATGATAAATGACAAAATGGTTCGTTTTTAAATGCTCTACAACTTTTGTTATGGTTTTATTTTCATAAATTTTCAATTTCGAAAGTTGAAGCCGAATAACCGAAATTTGACACCACCCCCCCCCCCCCCCGATAAAATATGCACCAATTTTAGGGAAGTTTGGGAATATTGATATACGTGCCTTACTGAGCTTATATACCAAAACTTCCCCTTCCTGATGATTTTTTTTTTGGGGGGGGGGGGGCTTTCTTTCACTTAATGGCCGTATTAATATGTGTTATGTCATAGTTTTCGGTTAAATTTCGACTTTTACCTTTAGTAGATTTTTTGGCTTTTACTTTTATTAGATAAAATTTTTATATTTTGTATTTTTGTAAACAGCCAAGAAGTAGGTAGGTAATTTCGAATTTTCAAAAAATGACCTATAAATTCTAAAAATAAACTTCGGGTTCTAAAATTTCAAAAAGAAGGGTTCTTTCTAGAAAAAATTTCGATATATGTATTTTGGCTTTAGCCCAAAACTTTATTATCGGCTTTAGACTACGATTCCTCTCTTGTTGGACTTCTCCGAAGTGATATTTGTATTGTAGGTTAATTGATAGGTACCTATTATAAAACAGTAGAGAAAATTCCACACAAATAAATAGGCCGAGCACACATACTTAGGTAATAACCATAATAAAAACGCTGAGTGGTGAGATACGTTTTTGAATAAATATGGCGTAATATTAAAACAGTTTTTGACTACCTGTCGACGTACATGAGCTGGAAGATTTTTTGTTTTGACACGCGTAAGTAATAGCCTGTTATTAAAACGCAACGTATCAACACCTGTCTGGGACAGTGACGTTTTTAAATTGTTTCAAATTTACCTACTCGACGATTATGCTAATACGCAAAGGGTTCTAAGAAGATATACCTATGCGAGCTTAATAAACGGGAAATTGTGTATAGAAAACTTGGGTGATTCGAAGGATGACTGTCACCGGCACATTTTATGCCATGAACATATACCACTTACATCATAAGTTTAGGTACATATTCGAATAATCTAAATGTTTTATTTATATTTTCGTAGAATGAAAAAAATACACGCGAGGAGAAATTTCCAAATTACGTATTATGAAGACACATTGCTAAGGATTTTCGGATTCGATTGAAGCTCCTACACAATCTATGGATATAGATTGCGAAATTACTTGAATGGTAATTTTGACGCTGTGGTAAATTTTTTCAAATACGAGTACAGATTTTTATTAATTTATGTAGACAGCACATGACTCGTTCCGCCTTCATTTTTTTTTCAACGTATTGAATTCCGATTTTTTATACACGACCAAAACACACACGTTGAATTTGAATTTGTTTTGTATTTCGGTGATTTAAATTCCGAACATGTTGTTATTACCATTCCTAGTTCATCTATAAAGCTTTGTAAGGTCTGTAGGCTACTATTTCGTTAACAACGAAAAACGTATATAAATTGAAATTCGTGTTTTACTAATGACGCAATGGCGTTGCGTTTCTTGACGTAAGCGTATGTATTTATTAATTTGTGGGTCGGAAGTGGTCCAATTTTATGTGTAGGTCTGTACTTGATGATGATAATTTACAATTTTACGCGATCATTTTTTGAAAAAGCTTTTGAAAGTCTTTTCTTATCTGCAAGTAATGTAGAGCTGAGGAATTATGCGATGAATCTTTAGGTTTTAAATGTAGGTAGGTATTGGGGTTGTTATTTGGTCTATTTTTAAAATTAAAAGAACTACATTCGAATTGAATTTTTAGAAGGATTTTAAATCGTTTTACAAAAGAGTATCTTAAGTTTGACGTCAGATTCCTTCCTTTCTTCTTCTTTGGCTGCTATAACGAAAAGTGGTGGTTAAAAAATAGAGGAATGCTTATTGAAGGAGATATTTACCATCGCAATGAAAACACAGTCAATTATCTAATAAATTCATGGTTTCATTTATTCAGATGATTTTTTTTTTCAATTTTCATGTTCTCATAGGTCAAAAAAATGGACAAAAAGAACCCAGTGTAGCCAAAGTTTTAGATCTAACACAATGAAATTTTTTTACCTAAAATTTGTACTATTTTTAACTTGAATTTTTATTGAAAGAGCTTTTCCTGATAAGGGTCAAAATTCTCCCATTCCCCTCCCCCAGAATCAGTTGCAACTAACTCAATTTTAGTCCTTACATATCAAACCATCCAAAAAATTTTGATCCTTTTCCTTACAGCCACCCCTTTCGGAATCACGACACCCCTCATGTCGAAAATTCAATAAACGGGATCTCTGGAAATGAAGGATGAAAATTTTTTGAAAAGTTTACAAATTGTACCTCTTTTCGTACACCTAGTAAGTATGTATGATGATTTTTTGAAAATTTAGGTTGAAAATTTTTTAATATTTTTTATGTCAAATTTTTCAAAAAAAAAAAATTTTCAAAAAAAATAAATTTTTCAAAAAAAATAAATTTTTCAAAAAAAAAACTTTAAAAAAATAAATTTTTAGAAGAAATAAATTTTTAGAAGAAATAAATTTTTTAGAAAAAATAAATTTTTCAAAAATATTTTTCAAAAAAATGAATTTTTCAAAAAGAATTTTTCAAAAAAATAAGTTTTCAGAAAAAATTAATTTTTTAAAAAATGAAATTTTCAAAAAAAAATTTTCAAACAAATGAGTTTTCCAAAAAAATAATTTTTTCAAAAAAATGAATTTAAAAAAAAATTGAGAGTGGAGAATTTTTGACTGGAAATTTTTTTATTCATTGCATTAAGTGGTCATGTATCACTTATTTTTTCGAATTCTAAAATTGGGTGCAATGTGCACCAAAAAATAATCAAAACCTAAAAAACACACATTTTTCACAAAGTACTCTGGAAACGTCTAATAAAAGAGGTACTTACTACCTATCCCATTTCAAAATAAAGTTTTGAGCCAAAATAAAATAAAGTGAAGATATGTCATAAAATAACTTCATTTCTAAAATTTCGGGTGCTGAAATGCATTTCTCGAATTTTGGCGAATTTTTGAAACTTCAAACATGTCTTATTGCCTACAAAACATTAAAAGATATAAATCGATGAAGAAAGCTTAAATTTGATGTACCTATATCATAAATTTAAACCTCCCGAATCGATTGGAAGCAGCTATCAAGATTAGTCATATTCGAAAATTTGAAGGTTCCTAAAAAAAATACGTAAAAATTTGAGCCCAAAATAATCTTAAGATTCGGGCGAAAAAAAATCTATGTATAATTTTTCCCAGAGTTGGAAATTCACAATTTACAATGGGTTGAAAATAGAAAATTACAGTTTCATGACAGTTTCGAAATTATTTCAAGGGTGGATTATAAGCATTGTTAATTGTCAACACACCAAGTTTTATTTCAAAGCAAATAAGTAATTAACTACGTAATAGAAAGAAGAATACACAAACGTTATTAATATATCTACGTATCTTCTTTTAAAATTAATTTTCTTCGGGCATGTTGTTTTCAGCTGCGAACTATTTAACAATTACGTGAAACGACTGCACTATGTACCGAACAAGTATAACAAATTTTGTTATATTTAAAAGTTCGTCGAGTTCTTCGGTTGAAATAAATATTCAAAAGAGAGACTGGGACCACGCCGAATTTTATACGTGCTGAATGTTTCCCAATATTGTTTTCGGTTCGGTTTTGTTTTTTCTAGAAGAAATTTTTTTGCGAATTTTGGATTAGAAATTCCGTTCTTATTTAATCCTCGAGGGAGTTGATACCGCAAATTGGTGGAAAATTTTATACAGGAGATCGCTGCTCGTGTCCGTGGCTCAGCTGTTCATTTTACCCGATTGATAGATTAAAACTTGGGAGATGATAGTTGATAGTTGAATTAAAACTTTGGCTATTTTGGCTCAATATTTGACTTTTAGTAGCTGTATTTAAATTTATAGTTTCTGCAGTTTTGTTTTACATTGATACGTTGTAAATTTAGCTGGGGTGAAATTTAAAGAGAAACGAAATCATCCACGTGGTAACAGAAAATTAAATTATGCTGGTGAGAGCCTTGGGCCAGATCAAATAAAAGCAGAATGGAGCAGATTTCCTCTCCTCAGTGATAGAAAAAAGTGCACTTTGGTTTGAAAAAATTAAATTTAAGCGAGGAAATTTTCAAAATTGATGACCTGTTTGGATTTCTTTTTGTTTTAGGCTGTAAAAATGGGAAATATTGAAATTTTTTCTCTTTTTCCTGCTCGATAACTACTTCAGTACCTACTACCTCTGTCGTGAAAGTCAGTATTTCAAAATTTGCAATTCCAAGGGATTTCTAAAAGTATAGAAAAACAATTATTGAAAATCATGTCAAATTTTATCGTAATTTTTGAAGAATTTACGCGGTATTTTTTGCAGAAATCATGTAGAATTTATGAAAATTGCATCCAGAATTTTTTCAGAATTCATGTAGAATTTTTTTTAAGAATTCATGCAGAATTTTTTCAAGAATTCATGCAGAATGTTTTCAGAATTCATGCAGAACTTTTTCAGAATTCATGCAGAACTTTTTCAGAATTCATGCAGAATTTTTTCAGAATTCATGCAGAATTTTCACAGATGCAGATTTTCTTCAGATTTCATTGCAGAATTTACACAGCAATAATTGTAGCGAAATTCAGGCAGCATGTCTTGCAGAATAATGCAGAATTATCGTAGAATTTTTGTAAATTTCGTGCAGAATTTTTACAGAATTTGTGCTGAATTTTTGTAGAATTTACGCCACATATCTTGCAGAATTTTTGCAGATTTCCTGCATGAATTCATATACGCAGAACTTCAGCCAAATTTTGCAGAATGATGCATTTTGTAGAATTCATGCAGAATTTCTCGAAGAATTTCCGTAGAATAATCACGCAGGATTTTTGCAGATTGCATGCTGGATTTTTGTAGAATTCGTGCAGTTTTTTTTTTACAGAATTCACACAGAACTTTTGTAGAATTTTTGCAGATTTTTTGCAGAATTTTTACAGAATTTGTGCAGAATTTTTTTTAAAAAATGCGCTACAATTTTTGTAGAATTATCGGATGCAGAATTTTCGTAGAATTTAGACCGCATTTATTGCAGAATTTTTGAAGAATTTTTGCAGAATTTGGACAGAATTTTTGTAGAATTTGTGCAGAATTCATGTAGGTAGTATTTTTGCAGGTCTCATGCAGAATTTTTACACAGATTTTTTTTCAGAATTCATGCAGTCTGTGTAGAATTCACGCAGCATTTTTTTTTTTTACAAAATTTTCGCAGACGTCATGCGGTATTCACCCAGGATACTTACTCGTTGCATTTTTGTAGAATTTTCTTAGAATTTTTGTAGAATTGATGCAGATCTTACCCTTCCACCTCCCCATACCTTTTTTATTTTTTTTCTTCCCCCTATCACGTAGCTCCAATTTTCCTTGGAAATTCGCCACAGGTAAGTGAACTATCTTCAATGCATGCATTTCTTATTTATGACGTGTTCTGGCGATCGAAGCGAAAAACATCATGTACCTAAATACCTACCACAAAAACCAATACCAGATGAAAGATTTTTTTATTTTAGCAAATTGAATTTTCGAGATCAAAGGTAAGTATGACACTTCGTTTTCATGTGGGAAAGCATAAGATATTTTGAAAATAAAGTTAACGTTTCGTAACCAAATCAAACTTTTTTACTGGTACCAAGATCGCATGAGCATGAACTAGTGGGTCGAAAGGAAGTACCTAAGTATCAATTTCTTCGAAGCCATTATTTTTCACTTGGTGGTTTTTTCTCGCCGGTGTATGTGTTTGAGTCTATAGTTTTTCATAAAAATCTAAAATTTTTCGCAGAAAAGTACGAATGTTCGTTCTTATTTTAAAACATTATTATTCAAAATTTCAAAATGAATTCAAAACGAATTACATTCTATAAAGATTTTTCTTTCGACTGAATCCTAACTTTCAAATCTATTTTGCATTTTTTTTTTCTACTTTGAAAATAAGACGAATGCTCCCTTGCATCGAAATCAAGATATCGTGCCGGCGACGAAAAGAAAATTAGACAGAAAAATATTCATACTTTTACAAGCTTAGTTGCCATCAACTCGAATAACATTTTTTCCCCTACGTATTTTTCATTTATAGAAAAAGTTTCGCATCGAGATATACCTACAACTTTTATATGACTTGGAACTTGCATGCAGATTTGCAAAAAAGTAATTTTCAACGCGAATGAACATGATAATTAATTTCGTAGATTTTTACACCACGAAAACACGTTCGAGAATTAACGAAAATTTTTTCAAGTTATCGTCAGAGATCGAACGAAAATTATGCGAAATTATGTATTCTTTGGGTCGACATTTATTAAAATTTTACGCTTCGTTTAGACGATAAGTACATACGTAAAATGCGACGTGAATTTTCGCTCATTTATTGAAAAATCAACTACAACTACGTTTACTCCGAGTCCAAATACGTTTGAAAATACCCCTTTGGCTATAGCAATTCCTCAGCTATACTGATAATTTCACATCTACTAATAATTCGTCTATAGAAAATTCAAAGTGGTCGGTTCATATGCGCAGCTCGTCGAATAAAAATTATCTCCGCGTATTTTCCTACAACGCTGCTGATAAATACTCCAGATATTCTGATAGTTGGAAGAAAATAGGCTGAAAAATATTTTTCGATAAAACGCACACATGCGAGGTCTATTGAAAATTGAGAACTAGAAAAGGTAAGATGTCAAACATGTGATTGAGGGTAAAATCAGAGCCAAAGATTATTGTGATACGGTAAACCTACCTTAAACTATTCGCTTTTCTCGCATAATTTTCGAACCGAAATACTCGCCCCCGCACCAGCCCTTACTGGCCGTCTGACGAAGACGAATCACTCTGCACGAAATTCCTGGCTAGGGCTCCACTTTCGTTCATCTTAACTTATTTTGCTGTTAGAAAATACGTTTTAAAAATTCGACCATCGTCGAGGAATTTCGCGTCGCTTTGATGTTGTTTTGTTTAAATTTTCAACGACATCGAATTTTCGTAAATTTTCTGATCAATTGGTAAACCTACTCGTAAATGCTGAAACACGTAGGTCTACAGGTACTTACGTATGTATTTCGAGGCTGAATATTTCGGGTTTAACCTATTAAGAGGAATTTTCATTTAAAACGATATTATGTTCTGGATTTTGGTGAATCAAGTAGGTGCTTTCATCGAAGTCTATAGCGATACCAGCCTACGATAATTTTACGAGATTCGAAATTCTGTTTTAGAGTAAGGTCTGTCACGTGCGTGGTTTCGCTATAATGGTGTCTGATGAATTTGTCAAGGAGAACTTTTCCAAATCTTTTGGATACTTATTTTAAAACTATTCTTTTTGTAGATATTTTTAATTAGAAAATGAAATTTCAGGGTTTTAAAAAAGTGTACTCGAGGGCGAATTTGAGGAGGTTAAAGAAATTGAACAATCATTCACCTTACGAAGGTTCAAATCGTTTTTTCAAATATTCAAAGAAATTATTATTTTTTTTATTTTTCCAAGATTATTTTTCAAATACTTAATCTTCATTTGTTTGAATCATTCTTTCAGAATTTTTTTCATTTTTCGATGTTTCCCTCAAAAGTGATTATTTTTGAAAATTCGCTGACTCGTACCAATGAATTTTTCAACTTGAACTTGATTTGGTCACAATTAAGGACGAGGAAAACTTGCTCTAGGTACCCTCTAAATTAGCTACGTAATTTGATAAAGCGAAGGTGACTTTTTTGTGAATTGAAAAATTTAAAAATGAATTTCAATTGACATTCGAAAAAGCAAGACTTGGTATTTATCAATCTGCACTTAAAAATTGCAAAAATAGTCCTGTGGCTGTGATTATTAAAATCCAAAATCCATTACCAAAAGCTACTACCCCAGTAGATTATGGATTTTCAATAATCTGGATTTAATCTATCCAAAATCTGGTAAAACAAACAGGCAGTTCAACAAAATCTAATTTTGGATTCGTAAAAAAAATACATGGTTTTGGTGGATTATCATAATCATAATCTGGATTATGCAAAATCTATGCAAAAAAAAAAAACGAATAGATTTATTAAGTTCTTTTATCTTAAAAAAAAATCGAGGCCGCACTTCTGAGCACAATGCAATGCATTAGATGAACAATGAATCTTAAACTTCTTTGTGATAGCACCTCTTTTTTTCTCCCTTCAGTGTAAGATGAGTTGCATTGTTGTCTTTTAAGGAGTTTTGAAAGTTGAAGAGAGATAAAATTTTTCCCTGAATTAAAATAATGTATGAATTGAACAAAGGGTTGGGAAAACAAATTTTATTTCCCTCATCGTTGTTAAAAAGAATTTCAACTTAAAGTATAAAACATTATATTGAGCAATTTATGAAATCTAGAAATTTTTATATTGATAAAAATTTTTTTTTGAGTTGAAAACTTGGGGAAAATGTATTTTAAAATACTTGATAAAATTTCATTCGGTCTCCATTAACTAAACTTAACGAATGTGATTCATACAACAGAACCACCATTTTATCTTTCTACTTCCCTCACATAATTCATTGTCTGATTTTTTCATCAAAAATCCAAATAATTGTTTAAAAATTCAAAAAATCGTTGAATAAGTCTCCAAAATTCACGAGTAATCTACAAAAAAACTCAAAAAACATCAATTTTTAATATCAATTTTTTTTAAAAAAATATGTATTGAAATTTTTGAAACATTTTATAGTTTGTTGAGTTTTCTGGATCTGAAAACAATATTCGAAATCAGCCTAAAATTGAATTTGGTGATGAAAGTTTCCAAAAAAATTGTAATTAAAAAAATATTTACATTAAAATTTCAAAAACAACGCAATACTAACAGTTTATTAAATATTACCCAAAATAATAGGAACCTACCCTACTGAAAGAAATACTTGAAACATTTAAAATTTTCTAAATACTGAGATGGATTCAAAGATAACTTATGCATAGTTAGGTAAACAACCAAAAAGAATTTTAAAAAATCCAAAATTAAAAATGTTCAGAGTTCAAAAAAAATGAGTATTCAAGAGGTTAAAATATTCCGAAATCATTACCACGCCTAAGTACTAAATAAAAACTATTTCAAAATTGGAAAAAATTGAAATTTTTTGTTAAAAAATTTAATTATATGAAAAAAATCTTATGAATGCCACCTCATAATGTAATTACTTATTCTTTTAAATGAAAATTTTCTGATAACAAATTTAAAAATCAAAAAAATGTTTGATTTTTTTCCAAGAAAAACGATTCTGAAATGGATTTACTTTCACAGAAAAAAAAAAAATGTCTGCCCAAGAAATAAATGACACCAGTGTTTTGCATTTTTTCCCCTGGACAATTGAAGAGGAGATTGCTAAGAATTTATGCCTACGGGGCTAAGAAAAGACTGGATAGAAATTTTACCCCTTCCTTTCTGTCAATACTCGATTTTTTAACGCTTCTCTAGCAAGGCTTAAAATCTACAAATATGTTCAAAAGATGATGTCAAATCAAATTTTTTAAAAAATGACCTAAATGTGGATGTTTTCACTCGTAAATATCATAAAAACATTCATTTTTCTTCTTCACCCTTGCCCTTTTCCTCCTCAGCCCTCTCTGAGTTTTTGAATAAATAAATTACAGATTCGGATTTGGGAAGTTGAAATACATACATTTGGACACCCCAAATGATGAATTTGAAAATTTTGAGTTTTGCCCTTCTCCCCCGACCACCCCTCCCCTAGGGTTCAAATATTCATACGAACATCATTCTAGAGACAATTTTTGTTATTTTTTAAAGGAATATTGTTTTATTTGAGAAAAAAATTTTAAAAAATTATATTTGCCGGAAACAAAAAAAATAAAGCAAGAATGAAAAATGGGTGCTAAAAAAAGGCAGATTGAAAAATGTTTGAAATACTTCTTTCAATTCTGAAAATTTTTAAAACTACAGATTTTTGATGGTTTGAGATATGTAGAATAAGTTGTGGCACCGGAAGAGAGGGGGTAACATTTTTACCAAATCATTTTTGGGGGTCTAGGTACAACTTTCCAGCAGTACTCGCGCATTCCTTCTCAACTTTCGAAAAAAAGCAGAACTATCATTCCAAATACTTCCCTGCTCGTAAATTCCTATTCAAATAATTAGAATTTTTTCAAGGTAATAATTTTTTTCTACTCAATTCATTATTTTGAAAAATGTTGGAATAGAAAAATTGAGATTTTCGCAATTTTTGTGAAAAAGAACAAAATGAAGAAATCATTTCCAATCCAAAAAAAAAGACAGTTTTGTGTTATTTTTATTTTAATGTTTTTTTTTTCCAAATCAGAAATAAAAAACGGATATTGACTCAGTGCGGTGAACTTTTTACCTCATTATTTTGACGTAGGTATAAACACAGCGTTTGTGCTCATCAAAATTACAAAAAAAAAGCCAAGAAATGAATCACCCTAAAATCGGTAGTTATACCCTTCTTTTAACTATACAAAGGAAAATTAGGATTTAATGACTTACCCTTTTTTGAAATTAAATTCTTATTCCAAGGCGCCTATATGTATAAAAATATTCTTTATCATAACTCATCGATCGATATTTGTTAATATTGCACTAATTTACAGCTGGAATCACTTGACGAGGTTCTTGGAAACGTTGAAATAACCCAGATTTCCAACAATATCTTCAAATAAGTAGGTAGGTATAACAAAAATTTACGTAACCTGCGATTACAAAATTAACTAATGCTCATAAGTACCCACACCGCCTGAATCCCACGTGGATGCGAATCCTAGAATTTAACCCGGTTAGTCAAAAAGAATTGACATCGTTGCATCACTGTTTATCAATGTTTAGTTGAAAAAAAAAAGATATCTACCCCAAAAATACACGTACACCTGCGATTTCATTCAAAACGAAAGATAATATTAGCTGTTTTAAAGCGTTTAATTAATAAAAGCGTTTGTATGTGCCTATATTGGAGGTATATTTACCTAATTCTTAGATAAACATATCTTGATATTATGATAATCCATTCAAAGCAACCCTCAAACAAAATGATCGAAATTTTAAACTTGTTTTATCGATGATTGGTGGCCTCATGTTACATTTACGAATATTGTTTAATTTCGAACGAAAAAACAAAGGTACAAAAATATACCCTTCACTTCGTATGGAAAAATTTAAACAAAAAGTTCAACGAATCTTGTTGATACCCAAAATGTAGATAGATATTGCATTTTATCCTTTTGAATGGTAGAAAAACAACGCGAGAAAAAAATATACCGGCAGAATTATTAAATCAGCATTTACCAAGACCATAGAATCACTTATTTAAAAATACCTACTTTATCTCTAAGAAACTATTTTGAATATTTTACCATCTCGGGAATAATTATTCGTAAAAAAAAAAAAAAACACCAACATGGGGAAAAACACCTAAACGCGAAAGAAAAAATGAAGGCAGAAAACCCCAGACAATGATGGAGAATTTTCAACTTTTTCATAATAATTTTTCTGTTTATTCTGTTTCCTGTGTAATATTTCCATTTAATAGCAGAATTACCCTACGTTTTTCTGGAATTTGAATTTATCAATATCGAGAATACTCATAATATTTAATATCCTGCTTTACGTCTCTCTGCTAAATTACTTCTTAAAAGGCCCTAGGAGAGGGGGAAATGGGACAAGAATCTTTTATCGTCAGTTGCCAATGCATCTTTCTACTCGTTTAAGCATTCACGCTATTAACGCCTCAAGGTGTTAAGTTAAATTAACGATGTTTATTTTCGACTAGGTATGCAAAATTCACTGGGATGGTTGATTTGACGAGTGCACGAAGATTTTCTCGCGAAAGTAAATGCGGAATATTTCGTAGCAGTGTATTTAATTCCATTTTTATGGTTTTAAATTTCATATAGTTTTGCTTCATTTGAAAACGAATTTAGTTTGAATGTAATTGTATACTTAGTAAATTCAGTTGAAAATAGCTCCTAACCCTCTCCCCTCATCTCCCTAAAAAACAGAAAAAAGGGAAATTTCGTATTTAAGCCCAGTAGGGTACCTATGTAATTTTAACATATTCACACTTCTCCAAAGTTGGAGAATATTTGTCTTCATTTTGAGGGGCGAAAAAGTTCAGATTTTTGTTTTTTTATTACAACTTCTGAAATAATTACTCACGAAAAAAATTGAAACAAAAATTGTAGAGCATTAAAAAAAGAATAAGTAATTTTGTTGTTCACAATTTTCCCTTCGACGTCATCGGAGGAGGGGGAGCTGGGTCATCAGAAAAAAAGTAATTTTGAAATTTTTCCATTAACAAAAATGCATTATTACCAAAATTCGGATTATTCACTTTTAGGAGCAACAATTCTTTTTCATAGTAAGTACATCCTTATCCTATTCCCATGTGAGATAATGAACCTCTCATCTCAATGTGGGGGACTGAATTCTTTGCAGAAAGAGTAATTTATTTCCTCCGAAAGTAGCTCAGCTACAATGAAAAATCCTAAAAATTAATTCAAACAAACATTGTGGAGAATTGAAAGACGAAAATTGTCTTTTTTGGAGGAGGAGATGTCTAGGGGAGCTACAACAAAAAGAAAAAAGGCGATGTTTGAAAATTTGTCATTGATTCCATAACAGTAATGGAAAATGACAATAATGACATTATACCAGTTCCAATTTCAATTTCTGCGTCGGTCTCAAAATTTTTCAGTCCAATTTCAGTTTCAATTTTCATAATTTTTTATAGTTCCACAGTTCATTTTTTTTTAATTTTAAGGAACAAAATAATCCAAAATTTTCGACTAAAATTGAACTTACTTTTTTATGTTCTCTTTCCAATTCGAAATACAATAAAATTTTCCCTATTTCACGTTCAGTCCAAAAATTTTCCTGAAAAAAATGATCATCAAGTCTATTTTGAAAATTTCTCGGCTCAGTGCCATATTTTTCAGCCGAAAATTTTAAAGGGCATTCCCGGATAAGCATAGTGAATCGGCCCCCGGGCCCTTCAGAAACGCCACTTCGGTGGTAGGTAGGTACCATCAAGGTACTTTCATTCCCCAAGTTTCAGACCTGTACCATGAGTGGGTCTTGAGTAATCGACTCAAAACTCAAAAACGTCTCAATTTTTTTTCTCCAGATCTACTCAACCGATTTTTTTGAAACTTGGACCAAATTGTAGGTATATACAAAGGCTTTCTATGCAAAAATTGACAGCTCTCCCCGACCATTTCTACTCCCTCAAAACTTTGAGTAAAAACTTGAGTGCCCTCCTTACCTATGAAGTCGATGAAGTACAATTTTCAAAAAATTGTTTTTAGATGTATATTTGGCCTAAGAATAAAATATATTTTTTTCAGAATTTTATCTCACCGGCGCCATGGTCAAAAATGGCCAAAAATAACTTAAACTTGAGGCCAAAATAAGGCAATTTTGGGAACAGTATAGATAATCGCCGTTCAGAAATTCATATTTCTCACTCAGATTACTTGGGGAACTGAAAAATGACGAATACTAAATTGAAAATTCATTGAGACTCATTTCAGCTGCAGTAGCGCACCCCCTCCCCCCTACATCCCATTTTTGGGGGTTGATGATGGATAGGCAATATTGGTGTCGTTGTCATATAAATCGCACCTCCTGATCACGAATATGAAGTCAAAAGTTCGATTAAAGCCTCCAGTAACTCGTTTCGGGGTGTGAGCCTGAAAGGTGTACAATGTACATATAACTCAGGAAAATTAGCATCGAAAAATCGATTTAAAAATAAAAATATATTAATCGAAATTTTATTTCAAAAAACGCTTCTATATGACATACGGAGTCAATATTTGAGTCAAATAAATTGAACATTAGGTATTGAATAATTTTTTAATTTTTGAAATGCTTTTGTTTAGTTTTTCAATGAATGATATTTTCAAGTTTCCTCAAGTTTTGAGGTGAGAATTTTTAACCCTACAATTTTTAATTAAATAATATGGTTCAGTAAATTTTGACTGTCAAATTTTTTAAAAAATTACAAGAAATTTTCTTCGTTTTTCTAAAAAAAAAAAAATTAGAATCAGTACCTATAGTCACCCGTGTGTAATCCTGGTTTGAAATTAATACCTACCTAGCAAACCGGTAATCGAACATCATAGACTTCTGAGATTTCTTGAACGCTAACAGGATTTTTTTTGAATAATTTGCCTTCTGAACCCTCTATGGGCCCCAAAAAAGAGTTCCAAATGAAAAATTTTACCAAATTCAGATATGGTATCGATAGAAAAGTTCGAAAATTGTTGTTTCGAATTTTCAAAAGTAACCCTCCAGGATAAAACCGACCTTACGTGCGAAAACACTTTTTCGAAATGAAGGCTTTTAATGCTTATAGTGTGATTCTAATAAAAAAAAGAAATTTCTTCACCTGTATGATATCTTAACTATATTCCTCACATAAAATGGGCTACAATTAACCTTGAGCATCGTTTCTAGGTAGTTTTGGAAGCATTTAGTTCATTTTCGGTAATTTTAAAGTGTTTTTTCGATGTTTTTTGCATGCTTTTTTCCAAATGAAGTTTCACATTTTGCTCATTACAAATTCAATTGTCAACTTCAGGACTTCGGATTGGTTTGAAACATAATTTTAAGGCTTCAGAGAATAAAATTCAGCAAAAAAGTAAAAATTGGAACTTTGACAGGTGAAGTCGATTTTATCCTGGAGGGTCACATTATTGAGCTTTTGGATCCAAATTAGACTCCAAAATAGGAGGTTATCAAAACATAAAATTTTACTTAATTTTAACATCGATACCTATCGATATAAAATGTTTCAAATATGTTGTTTTGGATCGTTTTTATGTGTGAAAAAGTTCCGAAAAAAATGGTTTTTCGCTTTTTTCAAGGTCTTCCACCACCTAAAAAATTCTAAAAAAAAATATTAGGTTGTAGATAGGGACTAGATACATGAAATATATTTTTTTTCAAAATTGCACCTCTGCAACATCAAGTAGAAAACGCAATTTTAAGTTTTAAAATGCGATTTTGGGCAAGAAAAAATCATCAAATTTTTTTTTTCAAACCACCCGCTAATACCCCTCAGTATAGTGTATAACTCACGTAAAGAAAAAATTTGGTTGAAAACTCTCGGAGATAAAAATTTTTAATGGAAAGGCTGAAAAAAGTAACGTTTTGCCCCATAACTCGGGCTAGGGGAGAGGTAGGAGGCCAAAAAATTTTCCAGGTGGTTTTCAGACCCCAAGAACCAAATTCCGTGGGTTAGTTTCAAATTTCAGCTCGGGGACAGATTCGCCTATCTTAACCGCCGGTACCCTTTGCAATATTTTTTAGAAATGACTTACCATTGTTACTTTCCTATACATTATTTTTTCTTTGCTGTAAAATTTTAATTTTTAACAGAACACTTCTACGAAATTTTCCATTTCTGCTACTTTTTTTTTTAAACTTGACAACTTGAATTGACTAAATGTACAATTAGAGGCGATCGTTTTTACTCGGGATTTGAAATCGAGACTAAACAACAATAAATCACGTAAGCCAAAAATTGGTAAACTTCTCTCGAAAATTAGAAAAAAAAATCATCTGACTAGACGAAAAGAAATCACGAAGGTGGACATTTACAAAGTGTATTTTAGTTGGCAATAACAACGTACATCGAACAAGAGGAAAATTTACATTTCTGGTTAAACAAATACGCAGACGTAATGATGATATCTCTACAGAGATTCGTACAGTCATCATATCCCCTTCGGCAATGGTAACCAAAGTGCATCCGGAATTTAATTAATTGTACCAATATTCCGTACGACCTATTTTATCATAATGCATTACCGTAATTACGCCAGGAAATACTCGTCATAATGTAAAAAAAAAACATATCTTGGTGTTTCACGTAGGTAGGTAGCTAGGTACCCGGACGGTAGATATTTTTTACTCGAATGATGTCGACAATATGAAAATTATTAAGAACCCGGGTTAGGGTTTTTTTTGAGTTATTACATCATTTTGAGTTCCTTGACGGGCCAACATTAGATGATTAAAAAAAAAAGCTGAAGAAATGCACGCATATTCGTCCCACCTGTTAACGAAACATTATACATATGTACCTACTGCCGTCACATGTCATTATACGCTTCAACTTTATGTAAAGTTGAATTGTCAAAATTACCCCCGAATGAAAGTTTCACCGAAGCCGAAACCTTTGCATCTTGGTAAAATTTCTACCCTTTTCTACCAAAATATTAAATTTCGTTTAAAACTTACTCGCAGGTATACTTTTATAGATAATGCGTACGATATACGCGATTTAGAAATGTCAAAAATGAATATTAAATTTTTCAAATCCCCCTCACGACCGAATGTCTGAAAAAAAAAGAAGATTTTTTCATTACCGAATTTAATATAAAAACAAATCCGACATCGGCACGCTTTTTAAATGAAAATTTCCAAGCCCCCGCAGCCTGCTGGTGGCGTCGCGGTTGTTTTGGAATACCTACGGTTCTCTATTTCCCGGATGATTTGTATCGGTATCCTTTCAATCCATTGATAAACAATCAAGAGCGACCGGTGCGGTCATCGTATTAAAATATTAACCACTAAATAGCCGGGTAATTTTTCTACGTGACGTTAATGTCAACTGGTGGCTGGGATACGAAGGTCATGGCGAATTTTAGTTATTTTAATACTTTGGCGCGCTAATTAAGGATGGAAATATTAATAAATATGGCGGCTAAACTAATTGATTTTTTACGTATTGGTCGGTGAGGTCTGCAGGTATGTGGGATACGATTTGCAGAATGTCGATGGAGGTAGTATTTGAAAATAATGAATAAGTAGGGTACATGTTTTGAAAAATAGTCAACACCTGTATACTGCGATGGTGGAATTTATCAGACTTGTCGGATATAGAATCGCAATTGCAAGATAATGCAGTAATTAATCAATTAATCATAAGGTATAGCGAAATTTTTCATCAAAAAGGTCATAAAATTTGATATTTTTGCATGAAAATCATCTAGCTGCATTTTAATTTCTATTCGCTGGATAGCTCGATTATTTTCGTCAAAAAAGTCAATAATGGGAATAAAAAATAATTGAAGTATATTTCTTGATTTTATGAGAGAATTTTTTAAAAATACGTAGGTACTAAAATAAATAGGTCGTCTTGAAAAAAATTCTAATTTATGTTATTGATGCTCATTTTGGGGGGGAGGGGGGTCTAAATAGAAGTAGGTATCAAGAATATCAAGATGAAATTTAAAATAAATCGAAAATGCATCATGAAAGAACCCTACATCCCAAATTTCAAATTCTGAAATTCATTTCTCCAATTTTACCGAATTTTTGAAATTTTTAGGTTACCTATATGAAAATTGAATCTAATCAACGAAAAAAGTAGAAATTTGGTATGAACCCTATTTCTAACCTCTCAAATTAATTGAAACTGATTAGAGATGATTTTAGAGCTTCTAGAAAATTCTAGAATTTTCCAGCACTAAAGAAAAGTCCTAGAGGTTCCAGTGGCGTAGCCAGAATCGTCTGAAAGGGGGGAGGGGGGTCTGAATCAGTGGCGTTGGAAGATTTTTTGGGTGGCTGAAAAATGGGTACAGATACTTGGAAAACGAGGAATTTTGGGAGGAGGGAAGGAGTAAAAAGGAGCCCCTTTCCGCAATTTGATAAAATTGGATTAATATCTAAAAAAGGGATTCTTCTCTAAAATTCTTGACCTCAAGAGGGTGGCTACGCCCCTGAAACCCCATAAAAATGAAAAGAAGCGTGAGACGTATTCGAACCAAATCGAACAGGGATCTTTATTCGATCGATACGAACAACTCGAGCACAAAACGAATTGACAACATGAACCCAGCTCGATACATCTATCACTCAATGTTCGTAAGAGGATGGAAAGACAAAGGAAAGCGAAAGCGGTTATTTTAGGGTTGCGATGAAACCGGTTTTCGAAGGAATGTAGCGAGAGAAAAAGAATCGTAGGTTTGTTTGGGAGAGACGTGGAAAGGACAAGGGAGGGGGATCGAGTATCACTCGTACGAACAATGTTTCATATGAACTTCATGCAGCTACCAAAATTGCAAATCATATTGTTGACTTGTTTTTTCGATTGAAGCATACTTTTCAAAATTTCGTAATTTCCAGCTCAAATCGACACTTTCTGGTAAAAAATGCTCGGGAAAAAATTTAAAAATAAATAGACAGCTTATTTCTGACAACTCAATAGGTATGGGTAATTTGCGATTGTAGGGGCTGAAATTCATTATGAAGCATTTTTATGGACGTTTCACCAGTACTGGAAAATTTTAAAAATTTTCTGGTGGCTGTGAAACGTTTTGAAATCACTTCCAATCAATTCGAGAATTGAATTTCAGCTTCAGCACCATCAATTTTGGATTATGGGATTTTTTTGTAATGTACTTAACCTAGGTACTTACTTCCGATTTATTTTTTTTTAGGACAACGATTTTTTCATTGGAAGAAAATCATGAAAAAATGGATAAAATTTGATTTGAAAATTGGTGAAAATTCATAAAAAAAATATGATTTTTTTTTCGTTGTCTTGGAATGAGAAAGTTCATTTTTCTATCTAAATTTGACGTTCTATTTTTCAGAATAATTATCATTAAGAAATTCCCTCTTTATTCTGATAATTTCGTGGTTCCTATTTTTCGGAATTTGCAAAAAATTGTGATATGATCAGATATGATGTTTTTCTACGACTTTCCTGCATCCCTTCTCCAAGACTGAATTGTGGCGAATTGAAGAATTCTCCTCTCGGCTAAATTTCAGTTACCCACTTATTTCTAATTTTCCTTGTAACCCTCCTCCTCCCTCGATTGTATTTTGGTAATTTAGATATCTAATTTACCTCCTTTTAAAACCAGATTTTCATGACTGAATTTTTGTAAATTTTCCTGCATGAGCTAAAAAGGTTACTTTATTTAGTGGTTTTAAAAAAATTTTCAAATAAATCGGAGAAATGTAAATTTTAGTATGATTTTTTTATTGTTCATTTTTGTTGAAATCAGGCGGAGAATTAAAAAAAAAACTTATTAGACATAATTCGCAGAAATTACATGAATTTTTTTTGGAGGGGGGGGGGGATTTGTAAAAATTTTACAAAATATATCTTCTTATTTTTGCACTGATTACCAGAAGTTGATATTTTTAAAAAAATTTCCAACTTCAACCACTAGACTGAAATTATGATTTTTTGCCTCAAATTACAAAATGTTTCAAACTATTAAAAAAAAATGGGTTGCCTGTTTCTTATTTCCTAAATCAAATGAAATTTTTCGACGAACATTTTTGCCACCCTTAATCATTTTTTTCTCAAAAAACTGTTTTCAAAATTTTTGTTTTTAGAAAATTTTAAAATTGTAGGTACTATACTTTTACTTACTTATGTAAAGAGAAATTTTATGAGAGGTAAATGACCGTCATTTTCACTCCGTTTATCCAAGCTCATTTTTACCTGGACACAATTGAACGTAATTTTTCAGAACTTCTGCTTACGTTTCAATTTTCACGAAAAAAATAAGGATACCGACCTTTTTCGGGACACACTTTATGTAAAATATGGATACATCGAACTCGAACCCTTCCGCATAGTAAATTTTATAGACTGTACCTTGTTAAGCAATATTTTTTATCGTTTGATATTTTTCAAAAAAAAAGCTTTTCAGTGTTTCTTAAAATAAATATGAAAAATTGAACTTCTGGTCCTTCTCATTCTTACGTTTTGAAAAGTAGGTACCTACACCTAGTACGTACGCTCCACAGCTTCGTTTAATGTTAGAGTGGTTGCATTTAAAGTTAAACAAAGGAAATGAAATATACAATCAAATGGTGAAATTTTATTAATATTCCGAGGAAATATCTTTGGTTCTCTTTTTCATTAATTAATTAAGTACCTACATATTTCAGTTTATTTAAACATAGAAGGTATTGATTTTTTAAAATAAGATTTCGAAAATTGGAGCAACAAGTACCAGTAAATTATATCAAATCAAAACCTACTTTATCACAAATCCAAATTAGATAGGTACCTAAAAAAAAATCGTAGGTTTGGTACCTAAATTTCTTGAGTTGTAAGAATATTTTTGAAAAAATGACCCAGATTTAGAATCATCCTTGCCCTATTAAAAAATTATTTTCTGCTCATATTGGCAATCAAAAAAAAAAATCAACCAAACGACTAAAAAATAATTTAAATACATATTTCTGATATTGGACCATTTTTTATTCAATTTTGACATTTCTTTGTCTTTCAACTTACTAAATCCTTGATCAATCTGGCCAAATTTTGCAATTTTTTTACCCATCCCCCTCCAAAAAAATTAAAATTCAATGCCCAAAATTTTTTACCTTTTAACAATAAAGAAAAAAACTATAAACTCGGATTCGAAAAAATATTCGTTTAAAATATTGAAAAAAAATGTATACTTGATAAAATTCAAACTTTTTTTTTCAACAATTGGAATTTTATTAAAAGTCTAGTCAAAGAGAAATCTCAACGAAACGTCATTCTCGACCTAAAAAAAACTCCTCATTATTCATAATAATCATCGTGAAAATTCTCTTTGAAGATTTCGCCAATTGTGAACTTGCAATTCGAGCCGGCTTTGTAAATCGAACAACTTTTGGTATAAAATGGCAATTCCAACAAAATTACCATTTCTTCAGGTAACTATATGATACAAAACGTCGACAATTATTCCAACGAGAGAAAACGTTTAACCGGCTTTATCTCCAACTTAGGGATCGTTTCAATTTGAATAATAATTCAACACTGGAGGAAAAAAATACAAAACACCTCTACCCAAAAATATATTCGTTGCAACGAAAACACAATAATTTAAATTTTAATTTGTCGTTCGCTTTAGAAAACGTTAATCCAAAACGAAAAACGAAGGAAGCTTTTTACATCCATTCGCTATCCCAAATTATCAAAATCTCCTTATTTTTACCTTGTAATAATTTCTTCCTTTAAAATTAATCACTTTTTTCGTAAAGCAATTTAAATAGATAAACAGTCTGGAGGAAAAATTTGGTAATTGTCTTCGCGACACGAAATATTAAAAAAAATTACAACCCGGTCGCAAGTTAAGTTACTTCTACACATGTTTAAAACGTAGGCGTTACTTATTCTACACTGTGCAATGAATAATATCCCCTCGACGACGTTCATCCCCTTATCTGGTCAATATATATTATATATAGGTGAAAGGAGCTTTCTCCAGTTTATCAGTCCTCGTTCTACCGTTGTCACTCCCCTTGCAAAAAGTTTTAGTCGTGTTGTTTTTTTACCTTACCCATATTACATGTACATTTAGCTGATATCCCTGCGAATAATTATTTCATTATTTGGTAAGTGGTGTTTGTTTTTGGTTTTTTTTTTCATCCACATTGCGGCTTTATTTTTTCGCGACGTTTTTTCGTCTGTAAATTAAAATTTAACACGGGATCGCGTTAATGTGAAATTTTTGCGGTTATAAACAGGTACTTATTTTTGGATTGCTTTCTCGAATTTATTATGTAATGTGAAGTGTTTTTTTTTTTCGTTTATTTTAAGCTGTAGTTGGTGAATATTTTAATCAGAAATTATTCAAATTGTAGTGGAATAATTTTGGAAATTTTAATTGCCTTGTTTCGTAATTTTCATTCCTAGCACGAGTATTAATTATCAGTTGACTGAGATGGTTATTGGTGTCCAGCTTTTTATCAGTGTTTCAATTTTTATCAAAAAGCTTTGGTTTGAATTCTGTACTATTTTACACCATTTTTTTTAAAGAAACGGTACAATTTTTATTCTCACAATTGATAAAAATATATTCGAGCGAAAAAATAGATAGGTACAAATTCTGATGAAAAAATATTACGAACAGAATTATGTTCAGACGAAAACAAGTACATTTTGTGTATTCGAATTCAACAGTTGGTATTCACCTACCTTTAAAAGACCTGATTTTAAATTGTCTCGTAAATTTCTGAAAATTATTCAAATTTTGCCCAAAAAAATTACGTAAGTTTTAAAGTAATTAGATACATAAAGGTGAGATAGCACTTGGCAAAAAAAATCGACATAAGATGCCGATTGTATCACGAACTCCAAATATGTATTTAAATAATAATACGTCTGAAACAATAAGCGAAATGTTTTTTTATCGAAATTCTGTAGAAATAATCAACAAAAGGCCTTGATTATAATTATGTTTTTTTACTTGGTGATGGTTTTGTAAAAAATAGACGTAGGTAAATTTTCAATCATGCTGAAAGATAATAAAACAGGCAGATAATATGATTAGAAAATTAATAACTTATCAATGGAAATTACAATGAAGTGCTTCATTCAGAACGTAAAAAAAATCAATTTTCGATTCACAATCAAACTTCATAATAGAAAAATTTCAAATCAGCCATCTTTTAAAATAAAAATAAACGAGGGAAATTTTCCAATAAGTAGAAAAAATAATTACGAAAAATAACCCAAAAGCATTTCCCTTCTTTACTTTTTAAATATTTAAATTTGGAATGGTTAATCATTTTTCAATGATATTTCAAATCTAAACGTCATAAATATGTTTGCCCACGTTGACGAAAATTTTTGTAGTTTGCTTTTACTTATCTATCGATAAAATGAACCACCTCCGATCTGGATTCATTTTTTTTCTTAATTTTTCATTTTTTTTTTAAATTCTATTTCATGGGAAAAGACGTCTTTGAAGTTATTTCGGTATTTTTTGTAAATAAGACTTCCTTGTGATCGTAAATTCTATCCTTCAAAGTCTTTTAAACTTAATCACTCCACGAGTTGAATTTTTCTACCTTTAAAGCTCTTTTCTAATTATGTTTCAAAGAATAAGTGTCTTCGGAGCAGCTTTACGATGTTTTAAACCATATAAGGGCGAGTTTAATCTCCCATTTAGGGTCACATTTTTAATTTAGTGTGTGATGACGACATTGGGATGTGGTCTGTGGTATTTTTTCAAAATTTCGAAGTTTTACCTCCAATTTGGTTCATTTTAATGAGAAAAATTCATGTATTTTCAGAAAGAATTGGCCAATTTATCTTTTAAGAGATGTTGAGGAGGGTGGAAGAATTACTCTGTAATTCATGCAAAAAATTATACGAAAAAAATTTAATATCCTTGTTAAGATTGATGAACCAGCGTTCAGAATGAATTTTGGAAATATTGCCTGATATGGTATTTTTATCGTACCAAAAAATTTTAGATCTGAAATTTTTTTCCCAGTTTGCATTCGTCATCTTTTTAGGTAGAAAAATTATAATTTTTGCTCTAAAACTTCATGTTTATTACATCTATTCATTGAAAATTTTAAAATTTCTGAAGGATCAGTATTTTAAAAAAAAAGTACAAATTTATAGGAATTTTCAGATTTTTTTATGCTTCGTTCTAGCCAAAATCATCAAAAGAAAATTTCAGGCTGCTGTGTAGCTCTGAACCTCGAGATGGTGCAAAAAATTTTCTGTCGAAATGATTGTTTCAAGTCATGCTTTTTTATAATTCTTTTGAAATTTTTTCAGATCGTAAATCGTATTCAAAAACCTAAAAAAATCTTCAAAATATGTAAATTCAAATTGTGAAAATTTCGTGAAAAATGAATAATTATTTGGTGTCAATTTTCAATCCAGTCAATAAAAATTTATTCTTGACTCATTACCACAAAACTAGACGAGTCTAAAAATGCTCTGAAATCACGGTTCTGATTGTAGGAGGTAATTTGGGGCAGAATTTCTTTCTGAAATCAAAAAAAGCCAAGTACTTGGTGGAAAATGACTCGTAAAAATGTAAATTTGTACTTAATAATTTTTTGCTTTCCAACGTGGGCCCCAATTTAAAAAAAAAAAGTTTCAGTTTAGTGATATTTTTGACTTTATTGACGTAAAATATTTCTGTTTTGAGAATACTTTTTCAAAAACAAAATTTTTAATTAAGTATATTAACTTAGGTTATAAAAATTGGTTTTTGAGTCTAGGTCTCCCCTCCCTGATTCTTCTTTTGGAAGGTCCAGAATGAGTTCCAACTCAAAAACCAATTTTTAACACTTGAAAGTGGTTTCATATATTCAGAGTTCCAGACTTACATCTTTTGACTCATTTAAAAAAATCACCATTAAAATTTCACGCCCTTTACTCTCAACATATTGATGAAAAAGTATAATTTTTCATCCCCCTTCCTTCTTCCAGAAAAAATTTTGAAACCTGGTGTGTCTGATATCAATTTTTTTTTTCATATCAAAAATAAAATCAAGTCATTATTTTTAAAAAAAATTTACCACTATTTATTTCGATCAAATTTTCAGTCATGTTTTCCAAAATTTCAAGTTGAACAAAATGTATGTAGGTTTTTATAATTTTTCAAATAATTGTCATATTTTTGGGGGGAGGGGGGATACATTTTTGACAAATTTTTAGAATTTTTAACCACGACTCATACACATTAAAAATATTTTTTTCAGTTTTTTAAAAAGATTGTCTGCCATTGGCACACATTTGTCTAAAATAAATCCCTTAAATTGAGAATTTCAGACATTTTTGGAATCCATTCGAAAACCTTCCATTTTACCTGTAAATAATCAATAATAGAAAAATTACCCCTTTCCATTAAATTTACTCGACTTTTTTGCCAATTAATTGCACTTGGGTAACAAAACTGAAAAAATGAACAGTGGTTCTAGAAATCTCCGAAATTTTTAGCTTCTGGGATCTATTACACCTTCAAAAGAAACTTTTTCGAGGAATTAATTCCCAACTCGTAGTTCGAAAGTACTATGCAACAATTTTAAATTCCACGTTCTATACTCGATTTTCTAACCCAGATCCCTAATGAGCCGTTATCAAATTCCATTTTCCAAATTGGTATCAAAAAATAAAAAAATATCAAGAAATTTTTCACGTGAAAATTTGATGCAATTTATTTGACGTAGAATGTTTTTATGGGAAATTTACACGTGTTGGGATGATATTTCACTAGGCGGATGTAAACTCGAGAATATTGACTTGTTGCTAAAAGATTCATTTGAAAAGTTTGGCTATTTTCTTCGCCAACTGCTAAATGAGGAAATAGAACCAAGATGGATGCTAAGAAACGTAAATTCATTTATCATTTCTCTTCACGAATCATTACCAAATGTACCATGAAAATTTACCTTTTTCGCAAATAATCGTAAAAATTGTTTAATTTTTGAAATCTCGATTTCACACCATTAAACTTATTTAGGTACCTGTCTAATGCACCGATAAAAATTATGAACTGGGTTAAATAAAATTCGACGTCATCGATTATTTTGTCTTCTGACTGGCTACCTTTTCAACGCATGAATATTTTAAAAAGCTCAATAACCAAACACCGCAAACACAATATCCCCGAGTGAGAAAAAAACTATACAAAACAATCACTTCTGAAATCAACAACAAGTAAAAAAGTCACCGACGTAAATAAATATTTCATTTTCACACCTTTTAACATTTCATCTTTGTCGAGGTTACATCATGTTTGCGACCATTTTCCTACGCACCAGGGAAGGTTTTTGCCTTTTATTTTGACAAATGCATTTCAACTTTGTCGTTTTTTTCTCTCCTCGGCTATATTTTTTTAGCTATTTGGAAACGTTTGTCAATATTATCAAATATTTCGAGTTGTTAATGATTTTTTTTACGAGTTTGATGCAGACAAAGGTCGTTTTACGAATTCGTTTTTCAAAATTTATCAATTTTAAAGTTTTAGATGTAGGCTAACACGGAGAAAATATTTATTAACATTTTAAATTCAAAGGCTACTCGAATACTGAATTCGATCCAAAAAGTCATTAAATTTTATAATCGTATCGTGGTACGAGTAGGTAGTTTCCATTTCCTACCGAAATAAAATATTGGTTCTTTTTAATTATATTTGCATTTATAGGTTTCACAAAGGGTGAAATTATCATAAGCTTATCAATATCATATTTTATAGCAAATCTGTTGAAAATAAGCTCGTTTTTATTATAAATAGGTAGTTATGTGATTATTTTCAAAAATATCTTCACAATGAGCCTTATCCTCCAGTTATTTACTCGTTTCCAAAAAAACAAAACTTACATTTAAAATTCACGCAAACGAAACCCGACGAAAAAAGGTATTTGTGAAATATTTCGTCAGCAGTGTTGAAATAAAACCACGTTGTTTTCATTTCCAGTGGACACAATGTTTTCCGCCATCGTTTATTGTTTCGAAATGTTGTTCAAGTACCTACATCGCACAAAATGCTTTCAAACAGGAAGAAAAAATTTCATTACTGTGGTGTTTTTCTCATACAGGCAACTTCATTCTGCGGTTTTCTTCGAGTTAGGAAGGAAAAAAAGGGAGGAAAAGGGAAAAGTATGAGCTTGATTTTTTATTCCGAACGCATTTTGTTGATGAAAATGTTAATCCATTAACGTAGGAAACTTCTTCAAAAGCCATAGGGACTAATTAAAAATTCAATTCATTAGCAATTGATTGAGATGTTAGTAGGTGTAAGTATAAGGAAGATATTGCAAGCGAAGTCATCATTTTGAAATTTGCCCTTAGATATAAATTAGATATACTCGTATGCGGTTTTGGAAATTTCAAAAACAGCCAGATATGTTCGTTTATATCGAATAAGATTCAAAAATGGTATCTGCTTATAAAATTAACGTGAAACCAGGCAGCCTTTCTTCGAAATGAAGTATAAATAGATGTAGTGTATTAGAGAAAGGAGACAGTAGCATGATTGATTAACACATTAGCGAAATGGGCGATGAGAGGGGCTTGTTGTGGAACCAAATCAATGGAAATTTTTTTGTTCGTCGAGGTTTTTTTTAATCATCTTTTTTTTTTTAATTATGAAAAGTGAATGGGATATGATTCTATGTGAACCGAAAAATATACAACGAGAAGGAAACAGAAGGGGGAAACAAATACCATACTCGAAGAAAAAATTTTTTTTGAGAGTAAAATGATCAAAATAACGTCGAATTCTTTAAGAGAAAGGCGGGAAAAGTACATAAATATAGCTCAACCTCCTTCCCACAGCCAAGAAAATAAACAATTTTTCTCACAAAATTTTTCAAGAAATTAAATTTTGCAATTTCGTAAAAAATTTAAAATAATGCATGTGAAAATCTAAAATAAGATTGTGTTTTGTGTCAAAATATTAAATTATATTTTTAATATGAAGAATTTTCTCTCAACTTTTGTGTCTCCTCCAAACTCCAAACATAATATTGACCTCCTTGTTAAAAACTTGGATTTTATTCAAAACAATTTAGAAAGCCAGTGATCTTAATAAGTAGACATTTGAGTTTAAATGAACTCAGCTATGTTAATGCCTGTTGATGATACCATGGCCCTTTTTGGAGGATTACCATTGAGCAAAAAATTCTAAATTTTAGAGGTTCTTGAATTTCATAATTTTTTTTAGAATTGGACAAACAAAACATTCGTTTAAAAACAAATGATGCAAAATTCATATTTACCAGCCTCCTATTTTTGTTAATTTTTTGTTGATTTGAGAAACTAATCTTTTTTTTTTTAGATTTTTTTATACTGGGCGTATATAATTGCCGAGATTTTTACGTCCAGTGTCAGTTTGTTTAAATTTTAAAATTGTACCTTCTCTGGATTGGGGTGGGGGGGGGCAATGTAACCTTTGAGGATTCAAAATTCAAAAAATGAACTCAATGTTGATTTTGACATCAAAATATGACTTTTGGAGGTATAAAAGCTTAAAAAATCAACTAAGTGCCTTAACTACATACCTAGATTTTGTCATCACATGCAATTTAGTCAAAAATTCAAACTTTGCATTTTTTTTTAGAGGTCGGTGTGAAATTTTATAGCCACAAAAGTTCAAAAAATGAACTCAGCATTTTAAAATATAACTCTAGCTCTACAAAACACTTGAATTCGATTTTCTTATCGTTAAATTTTCTTCTGCCAAAATGATGTCCTCCTCCACAACTTGGAAAATCATCTTTTGTAATTTCAAAAATGTATGAAGAACCTCAATTTCAAGATTAGGAATTTTTCTTAAAATTCTATCACTTGATTTAATCTTAAAAATTTGTAAAAACAAAAATGAAATAGTTGAAAAAAATTTTACATAAAAATTAGGTAGGTTTAATATGCCTACTCTCTCATTCTGGATCAGTGAAAAGTCACTGATGAACAGTCAGAATCGCAGCATAGGAAAAACCTACGAAATTCACGAATTTCCAGCGAATTTTCACTGATTTTTCAGCTAAATTTATAAACTTTGTCGAATTTTCAGTAAATTTTCACGTATTTTTCAGTTATTTTTCTCACAGATTTTTTTCAGTGAATTTTTTTACTGATTTTCTCCTGTGGCAGCAATTCTGACTGTTTCTCAGTGATTTTCGATCATTTTCACTGATTTATAAATGAAAGAGTAATTATTTTTTCCTTTCAAGACCATTTGGGGCGATTATTCACTTTTACCTCTTCCTCTCCCCTCCAAAAAAACAGGCACCCAGGAATAAAAAATAATAGAGATTTTTGTTTTTTTTTTCACTTGAAAAATAATCAAGATAATGATGATAGTCTTTTTTTTTCTAATTAGATTACTTACTTAAAAGGACCTAGGTATTGTGCCTAAATTTATTTTCAATTGATGGGTGATGAAATCGTCGGTAATAATTTTTCTCATATTCGGAGACTTCAAAATATTTTTATTTTGGGGAAATGCGCCATTTCAATAGTTTTTCAAGACTTCGTTGTAGAAGGGAAAAGGGGGAAATTAATCGGAAATAGTAAATGATCAATTATTCATATACTCATATTTCTTGGAAATAATTTTTTTTTGTAAATAATTCCTCCATTTCAAAGAAAAATCATGAAATATTTTTTCAGGTGTGTTCTAAAAAATAAAATAATAATTTCCTATTGTCAGCACACATGAAAATTTCAAATTTTCTGAAATAAAATTTTAAAAAAAAATCGAAACCTATGGTAAGTACATTACCTGTGTAATTCTCGGGTGTTTTTTTTTTTATGGAAATGAAAGAACAAGTACACTGGAAAAATTGCCCATGAATTGAATCAATTTTTCAATTCTTGGAAATTTTTTGCATAAAAAAATCTACAAGAAATAATTTTAGCCGATTTTTGATCAATTTCAACATATTCGATATAAACGGGAGGAGGTAATTGAAAATCACAAAAACACGTACTTGAAAAGGCCATGTTTTCGATGAAACTGAAGAACCGGACGTAAAATGAGAATCACCTATAATTTTACACGGATCAAGTACCTACTGTAAACGTCTTATATCCTTCTATATACTGCAGACGTCGGGTTTTAGTACTCGCAGCGGAATTTAATAATAAATTGAAAATACGCCAGCATGAATTAAAAGTTTTAATTAGATTCGCCGTAATTGAAACTATTCGTGGTATTCGATGGCCATTAAAAAAAGCCACAATTCGGTCGAAACCGTCAACTTTTGAATTCGCTTTGATTATTTATAGCTTTTTAAAAAACCTCTCGGATGCTGGTGAAAAAACTGACGGAGAATTGACAGAATGGAACGAAAAATTAGGTATTTTTAGCTCCATCGGATTTTCAATGGGGCATTGGGTGAAATCGTAAATAAAAGCGTTCTTAATCAATTATTTACGAAAGAAATGATTTTCATTCTTTATCATATAAATACCCTATATTTTTTTCAAGTCGTCGATCAATCTTATTTCGGTAAGAAGGAGGAACACGAGAACCAAAATAACCGTGCTATTGTGTGTAAAAAATGTGCGACGTACAGAAGAGCTGGAAAGAAGGGAGGAGTGAATGATAACAACGTACATGGAAATCGTGTTAAATAAGTTGCATATTCAGCCCCGTAAATAAAAAAGAAGAATGCAACAGTTTCGTAAATTTAACTACGTCAGACCGAGAGATTCTTTATTACAAGCGAATAAAAATATACAAATGAGCAGCCCACAGATGATGAAAATTTCTCACCTGGCAACCGTAACAATTATACATTAATTGGCCAAAAAATTCAACCTGAGAAACTTCTTTGTCTTGGAACATTACGCCTCCGGAAAAGTTATTTCAGCGTTTTGGACGACTATTTGAGGGGTAGGTGGGGCGAGGGCGATGAGCAGTTGTCGGTTTTGACTACCTTGTTATATACAGAAGACTAGATAAAATTAATAAAATGTTTTAAAGTACTCGCGATAAAAAATTGAATTACGTTAAATAACATCTCAGTGAAATTAATTCGTTATTGTGGAGTTTACTCATTTAATGAGTGTCTTAGCGATGCACCTGTAAATATTTCTGACCTTTTTTCTCGTCTTATAAAATTTTCCCATGTCAGTGGCATGGCAGAGCTTCCTTTAATCGCAACTTTTATCCAAATAGGTACTCGAATATCTTTAAGTAGGCATAGGCACCTATGTGGGAACTGTCACTCAATTCTTCGATACTTCAACTGTTTAAAAAGTATCCACCTACATGTAACTTTTCTAAGGGAAAACTTGGTGATCCGAAATTTCAAGTTTATTTTGCTGGTTCACAGATTCCTCACAGGGACCTTTATTTGAATAAATTGCGCAGATGTCTAGTTTTTGAGAATCTTTTTTCTTGACACGTTTGATTGGCTACTTGTTTTTTTATTTACTTATTTGTTTTTATAAGTTTAGTCTTACTTGACTGTTTAAAAATTTGATGAGGCTTGAAAATCGAGATGAGCTTACAATAAAATCCACTAAAAATATTTATTTCCCAAATTAATTTTTTTTTGCAGGCAAGTACATCAACATTGAATTTAAAAAAACACCTTAATTTGTTTGAAAAAAAAAGAAGGAAAAGTTTACCCAGAAATTCAGTTTTGGAGCGACATAAGTTGAAATTATTTCGCATTGTTGAACGATTAAAGAAACTCAATTAAAATTTCAAAAGATTCGCCAATTACTCACATTTATCTACATTAATTGATAATTTCGAACGAGAAAAATTTCTTCGACTGTGAACACTTATTAAGGACGCGTTTTATGGCAAATTAATTCCAACCTGCGGTTCGCTAAATGTTTCGCGTAAAATGGGGGAGATAACCTGACACAAACACTCTTTAAAATGTATTCAACAACGTTCAACAGCGTTTGAAATGAAATAAGCTTGTTTCGGAGATCGTAAAAAATTACAGGCAATATACCGAACTCTTTCGATAGATCATGACAAATGTGGTTGTAGTTCGTTAGTTTAGTATACGACAATCTTTGGGGAATTTAATACTTCGGTATGTTTCGTTTTGTAATTTAGTGTAGTGTAGTCCGGTTAGTTTGGAATATTTGACAGAAAATAGTAGATACCTAAATTAAACAAATATATTTTAGAATTTCATTTTTTTAAAAAAAGTTAACAAGTTTTTTTCTCGCAAAAAATTAAAAATTATGTGATTCTTGATTTTTTTTCAAAAATATTATTTTTAACAAAACAAGGAAGTGGTCTAGTGTTGTACAAGACGTTTTCATCCTCATCGCTTTGTGTGTTGTTTTTTTTTTGGGGGGGGGGGGGGTATCAAACCCCTTTCAATTCACGATTGAAAGTTGAAAAAAATTGAAAAAATTGAATAAATTCAGGTTTCCATTGATTTGATACATTAAATTAGAAGAAAAATTTTGAGACAAAAAAAAACGGTTAAAAAAAGATAAAAAAAATTCCAGCTATCCAAAATAATGAAATTTTGACGTTTTTCAGTTTTCAAAGAAATATGATGAAAAAGTCCCAATAAACTTTAGCACCTAATTGGTCTCAAATTTTCAAAATTAATTTCTGATGGTTCGAATTCATATTTCTTTCTAATTTCTGACTCATTTATTTCAAAAAGTTGAATTTTAATTTCCCATTTTTCTATTGAAATTTTCACAAAATCATTTGTTTTCAAAGTCCTAAAAATTAGGATTAATAAATATAAATTAAAAAAATTTTGAAGATCATATGGCCATATTCGAATTCGGCGATAAATTTTGGAATATTTTGAAACCTTACTAAAAAATTTTCTTGGAAGTTTTTTAGGAAGGAAGAAGGAGAATAGAATTTTGCTGAACGGCCTTTCAATATGTCCTTACATAGGTACGAAATAAATGTCTCAAAAAATTTTACCAATTTTCATCTGCATAAGCAATGAATACAGGTGAGGGGAAAAAACAAAAAATTTTATGAGAGTGTCGTGGCACGTAATGCAGCCTTTTATGAGTGTCCAACTGTCCATGCTTTAGATTGTCTCGAAACCGGTTCCAATCGATTAACTATCTGTATTTTTTTTGTATAATACTGGAACTTGGAATTTTTCAAAAAATAGATAATTTTTCAAGGTGATGAAAAACAAAGTTCGAAAGTGATAAAAACGAGAAATTATTGATTGAAAAAGTCTACCAGGCGTAGATATCACTGCAAACGAAAACAAATTTTCCCACCCAAGAAATCCTAAAGAATTTGTAAAATATGAAAAAATATTCATCGTGTAACATGATTCTAAATGTTGGAAAATTTGGGAGTAAAAATACACACCATTTTTCAATTTTCTAAGCTCAACACAAATTCAAGATGATAAAAAAAAGTTTGAAAGTGATAAAAACGAGAAATTTTGATTTTTTTGACATCAGCAGTATACATACTTCGCCTTTTTTCCAGGAAACAAAAAAAAAATGGAGAAATAATATTTCATGCCCTCTTGAAATCTTCGTTTAAATCCAATTTTCTGATTTTTTTTTTCAATAATCTGCTTCATAGAAAAATCCTGCGGAAGACCATGTGGAGGTTGAAAATTAGATAGTATCAATTTCTACATACTTCGATTGGGTTAATTTTTCATATTTTACACAAAGGCACCAAGAAATTTCAAATTTTCTAAAATTTTAAAACTGAACACAGGTACCTTAAATTTTGAAAAGGGAATTTTTTGATGATTTTTCCATCCATTTTGGTTTTTTCTCGAAATTTTACCACATTCTCAATCCCCCCTCTCTCTCTCTCTAAGACAAATTTAATCGAGAAATTGAATACTTAATATTTACCCTAAAAACAGAACAAATTTTGCTGCGAGAAATTTTTGTATCAAGTCCAAACTGAAGGAGTTATGTTATGTAACAGTTTGAGTGAAAAACTTTTATGTACGGAAAATTCTGGAATTTCTTCACATAGAAAGCTACTTAACCCCTTCAATTTTGATATTTAGGCAAAAAGTTGTCATTGCAAAGTTTTTTCATTTCATAGAGAACTCCTCTTTTCCAAGTACAACTGAATTTTTCCTTCCAAATTTTGGGTTCAAATATTCGTTGGTTATTTCTAGGATTTTGAATCTGGGTAAAAAAATCATTAAAATTGTTTTAGTATTCAAGATACTACTCATTTTCAAAATTGGAAACATGATCAAATTTTTTTGAGAAAAATTTTTCAATTCAATTTTGAGAATGGTCGCAGAAAAGGTCGCTCAGAAAACCTCCACACAGTATGTAATATGAAAAGACATAATAAAAAAGACCATGCGATCAATTTTTCTTTTTGTTTTACCTGCTTGGCCTAATTTTTTCTAAAAATTCTCAAAAATCGAATGGAACTGATCTCAGATTTCTAGATTCAAAATTAAGCAAGATATTCAACTCATAAGCGAAAGAAGTCATGCGATCCTTTTTCTCACGCGGCCTCGCGCATTTTTTGCCGACAAAATTAGGTACATCTGAAACTAAAATTTTCGTACTCGAAACCCATTTCTACAAAAAATTTTGTTTTCATTCGAAAAGAAGCATACTTCGAGTCGAAAAATGAAAAAAAATCCACTTCATTCGAAAATTTCTTTTTTTGCCTTCTTAATAAACAATCATCAAAAAATCTACGAATAAACAACACGATTCAACTTTTTTTCCACCTTGCTGGTTATATCCGCAAATTTAAGTTACGGACAACGACTTCAGACGGGTACATGAAAAATATAAATATAGCTTTCCCAAGCCATCCGCCTTTCTAACTAGACCGAAAAAAAAACTACGGTCGTACGATTCTAGTACGTTTGTAACGAAGACAAAATACCAAATTAAGCCCGAAACACCGAGTTTTAGAAAAGAGTGCATTTCGTGATACCTACTTAAGTTAAACATCCCCCTCATCGTACCAATTTATCACCGGCTCGTAGAAAGGGAAAGCCATCTTCGCATTGTGCTTATACACTTCAAAAGCATCATTTGCAATTTACGTACACGACGTATCCCATCTCGAAAATAATTACTGCATCTGTTATTGTTTCGTTTAATTGGCCACTTTGCAATTAGATGTAGGCGAAAGTTTTCCACCAAACAAAATGTTTACAATATTATGGTAGGTAACTTTTTGTTGAATCTTTTATGTCACAAATGTCATCGCACCGATTACCTTTTCACTTTTAACGAGCAAAGAGACGCGAAGTCGTACGAACAATGCTCATTTCTACGACTCTTATTTAACATTTATAATACCGAGAAGTTAAAATTTCGCGCAGATATCCAATGCTGCGGCAAAATTAACGAAATCGTCGTATGTGATCGTCCCTGCGCCTAAATATCAAACGACAGACAATGTATAATGTATTTTGGAAGGAAATTAACGTCGTCGTGATGTTGCCTATTTATTTATATCCTTAGGGCACCGAAATGTGAAATTTCAATCGTTCAAGATGAGCAAGCATGATACGAAGATGACAAATTAATAATACTTATTTATTCGGAATGTAAATGAACCGTAGGTTCGAAATTCGCCTAATCTCCTGCGTAACTTTTTTATTATTTATTCGGAACATTTTAAGCCATTTTGCTAAAAGCTCAGATAAATTTGGTCCGCAATCGGTTAGAAATTTTAATCCGGTTTTAACTTCTGGGATGAATGAAAATAAGACCAAAATGCTCATTTTTCCGTCCCTTTTTTTAACGCAGGTACATCCGTAAAATCTATGTATAAAAAAAATCAAAGATGGCTTTCTATTTTCAGGATAAATTTATTCAGGGGTAGTGGTAAAACAAAGAAACATTATTATAATTTTGTAGGATATAGAAATAGAGTTTCGACTTTATAAAACACTTTGGTTTCCATCATCAAAGGGAAAATTCTTACATTGAAAAGAAGGAAAACAAAAGCCAACATTAGCAACATAAGTAGGTATTCCATTCGATAAACTGCCAAGTCATCTAACTCCTACATACGTGGTTTTGAAAAATTCGTCAATAAATTGTTTGACATAAGCATGCCCACGGAACAAAAAAATCACACGAGGTGTGATGTTCTTTTTAGAAATGGTTTTGTAAGGTGTGTACATAACAAAACTGAATTAACGCAAAGGAAAATTTTCAAAATCGTGGTAAGACAGTTTGGAATGAAAAGTAGGCTCTTACGTATGAAATTTTAATGAATACAGGGTGCGTTTTTCTTCTCTGTACGTCGATTCGGATTCGATACTGATGAATATCTTGGGTTTATTATGAGCCTGATGGATGAAGAAAAATTTTATGTATTTCAGAAAATGCCAAAGAGGTCAGGTGAATGTTCTGTCAATAAGCTTAGGTGGTTTTTTTTCTAAATGGAAGAGGAAGAAATTGAGGATTTTTTTATTGGCTCCTCAAGTAATGAACACGTGACGAAAAAAATTTCATGCTTGAAGCCACAAAAAATTAAAATTAGAAGCGATGAGGAAAATTTGTGGCTTGAAGTGTTTAAATACACTCCCACGAATACAGAAAAACAGTAGCGAACAAACCAGAATAAGTTTTGGGGTTATATGTACAACGTATAACTTTGAACGAAAAAGTTTATTCCATTTCATTTGCTGAGAAATTATCGAGAATTTCATCGCTAAAAATAATTTCCCATTTAAAAGTTCGATGAACGTTTCATTTATTATATTAAGGTAACTTTTTTTAAATTCTTGAGAAAAAATACCAAAACTTTTTGCAGGGATTAGTTTTCAAAAATTGAAACAAAGAGGTGGAGTTTGGGATATTGCAAAGAATCAACTTTTTTCATTCGAAAATATCTGCCCAAGGCAATGCCAGATTTAAGAAGAAAATTTTAAAAATTAGTGTAGTTGGTTGTGCACTCTTTTACACAATTTTTCAGATATTTGGTTAGGTATTCGTTTGCCATGTAAATATGTTTTTAATTTTTTGATTAGGGATTAAATTGAGAACATTATTTTCAAGCTCCAACTTCTGGAGTCATCTCTTGGATAATAATTGCCTCTGAGGACCAGAGCCACTTTCAGGAGAAATCTGTAAACCAGACTCTTGAGAAAGATCATTACGTACTTCCCAGCCCTTTTTTAATAGAAAATCCTAAAAAAAAAAAAAAACTGTTGTTCGAAGCATATGAAAAATAGCATAATTTTATAGCCTTAATTAATTGATTTCGAGGCAGCACTGTTTTTTCTGCCTGGCTCACTTGTCAAATAAAACCGGTTTTACAGTTTCAAATGAGGCTGTAACTCTTGGATGCATTTTAGGAAGGCATGCAATAATTGCAGCGTTTTCACTATCTTGCCTAAAGGAGGCCTGTTTTCTACCTCAAAACTAAACTTGAAGCCTTTCAGGCCGAACAAGGCAGTCTGAGATGGCATTGAAGACTTTGGCCAATTCAAAAGAAAACTGGCATTGACTTATCTTTTAAAAAAAAATTCAAAGATTTACAGAAACTTTTCTAAAAATTTAAAAAATTTTGAAGGCATTGATGAAGTGAAAAATTTCCATAAATCTTCAATTCCTATAAGCTGATTTACAAAAATTTTGCAATTTTGAAAATCTTGGTTAATTTTTTTTTTCAAAAATTGAATTAAAAATGACAAAAAAAATTTTCTGTAAGTTACCTATCTATTTGAAACTTTGAAAGTTTCCAAAATTTTTCTATTTGTGTTTCCAAGTGAAGTTCTTTGAATTTATCTATAGGTACTTGAAGTTCCGTTTTTTTTTTTTTTTTTTTTTTCATGATTGGACTGTGCAAACAGAAATTTTCCTTTCATCGTTGTTATCAAAATTTATCTAATATCGAGAATTAAATTTTAATAAAGAAGCCTCTAACTCTATAGCTTGGAAGTTTGGCAAACATTTTTTTGTAGACTTAATATAATGAATGTTGAATAGGTATTGGTAGTTACAAAGTGCATGGAAACGTGGAAAGCGTTATATTTTTTATCCTGAAACATTCCGATGATTAAGAATAAGCTCAAATACTTCTAAATTAAATGTATACAATATTTCATTTTAATTGGTTCCAAATCTTTATAAACGTACGTTATTATTCAATTTATAGACCAAAAGAACAATCAGATTGAATCATTCAGGGAAAAAAACGAAACAAATAATCAAAGTGACGTTCAGTCTACCCCACATTCTTTAGTAAGTACAAAAATTAATCTACATAGGTATTAGGTACCTATTATTGAGTTGAGATAGAATTTTTGATCGAAGACTGAATTGAGAGTCGAGGGAAAAAAATATTCTGAACCATTCAATTGGTCAGATCGAAAGAACGATTGAGAAATTTTACTTTGAGCAGAAGACCTCCCCCAAAAAATTTGATTCCTCAGAGAGACTGAGCTAGGGGCTAGAGACCCTTAAATCGATGTCAATTTTGAAAAATAAAAAAATGTCTTCCACTTTTCAGTCATACCACCTTGGTCACCCCTGAAAAAATTACAAACTGAATTTCTATATCACCCATAATCGTAGATTTTGGAATTGACCATAACTTTTTGCTCACTATTCTCAACGAAGAAACTGGAAAAGTTACAAAATCGCGAAATTGAAAAATTCTTGATTTTTCCTAAATTCAAATCACTTTCTGAAACGCCTCAAAATCAAAAGAATCCCAAAACTCATTCTCCTATCAGGACTTGAATAATTTTTATAAAAATTTAATTTGAAAGCATTGAGACAAAAAATTTTTAAAAATGAGCAAATTTAATTTTTGTGGCCAGAAATTTTTTGGTTTATTTTTTGAAGTCATTGAATGAGTACCTACAGGTACCTACCTATGCGTGAATTTTTACAAAAATTCTGTACTTCATTATGCTTTTTCACAGCTCTGTCATGAAAAATGTGCGATGCATTTGATAAAATTTACTATCGATTTTGAGGTATTTAATTGAGTGATCAATACTTTTTTAATTTCTAGGTCAATTAAAAGATAAAAACTCAAATTGAACTTTTTCAAGATTTTATTTGATAATTGAGGTACCACGTAGTAGGTGTAAATTAAAAAATAAGACAGAAAACTGATTTTTTAAAAATTGTGTTATTTTATGAAGAACCCTTAGCTCCAACTTCCTTTGAGCTAGAAGACTCCAATTATTATGAAAATTCCTCGGATATTTACTATTTAGAGTACACTTTTCTTCAATAATTTTTGTTAAAACTCGAGATACGTGTGTTTTTTTTTAACCTGCCTTAATTTTCGTAGGAACCTTCAAATATTAACATGGATAAATATTTTTCCTCTCCTGGGTGGAGGGGGAAGGGGGGTCATTCCAAAAATTTTAAAACGCTATTTTGCGACACCAAAAATCAAAAACATAAATTTTTATATTTTCAAAATTAACTAAATGTCAGAAAGTCAAAAGGTCATTGATCGAAAAGTCTTTATTCAACGTTACCTATTTTAGAAATTTAATTTAATATCAGGAAATCAGAATGACTGGACGTATATCAGAAATTCAGGAGCTGAAAAAACATTGAATTCTAATATTTTTGAAGTTAACTTGGTATCAGAAAGTCAACATTTTTACTTTTAAAAACAAATGGTTTCTATTTTCAAAATTACCTAACTTGAGATCAGAAAGTCAGAAGCTGAAAATTGACTTAATATCAGAAAGTCAGAATGACAGGAAAAATATCAGAGAGCTAAAAACCGATTTTTAGATTAAAAACCAATTTTTATATTTTTGAAATCAACTTAATATTAAGTCAGGATGAGAGGAAAAAACATGTACCTACATAGGACCATGTTATCAACATTTCCTTTCAAAGAAAACTTTACTTACTTCATTTTTTAAAATTGGTTTTGAAAAATTATAATCATAAATTTTCTCTTTTGATCGAAAATTTTAACGAAATTTTTTTAAGCTGAAGATTAGTTGAAATTTAATTTCATTTTGAATAAAAATTTTGTAAAAAAAAAGTCCTTTCTTCCTTGGTTTAAAATTAGAACATCCAATTTTTTACGAATTTTTTCCCTTCTTTATTTCTTTCTAATATGTAGGTACTTACTCTATGAACTCATTTTAAAATTATTTAATCTTCATCTCGAGGGCACTGACACTTCTCCCGTAAAATTCAATGCTCTTTTCAGAAGGCTTGCGTAAATACAATAGAATATGTTCATTATTTCTAACACTTTGTCACAAAAAATAGCTCGAAACAAAAATTCATGAGATTAAAGAAACAAATTACATCGCATAGATAAACCATTAGGAGTATTTTCAACTACGAGTACGTTTTGTTAAAGCAAGTAAATTACACAGAAGATAGTATTGTAGCTTTATCTTTTAGAATAATATCTTCCTCGCGTATGCTGTTTGAAATTAAATTAAACGCTTTGTAAAATTTTAAAAAAATTGTCAACTCGTAATTCAGATGTACATATTTAGTTACGTATTAAAAAAGCACAAAAAAATATTACATAATTTTTAATAGTGAAGGATTTTCCCTGCAGTTCTGGAGATACACCAAAAGAGTTTTAGAAATATAGGTAATTATTCTAATTGAAAACTTTACCTACCTATCTTGTAGGATCCCTTTTCCTTCTGAATAGTATTTCGGATAGAAAACAAGAATATATCATTAAATTGTACAGAGTATAGGTAGGATATAGATACATATTAATTATAAAGAATAGTTTCGTTTACGGTTTTCAACGTTTAATCATGCGACAAACAAAATGAAATATTTCGCGGTTTCTATTGAAGGCAAATGAAAAATAATCACATTTTCTCGAGTCGAGTTCGGGTGCGTTGGACTTTTTCGAGCGTAAAATTCAAGATGAACGCAAAAGTTGAAAATTCCCTAGGATTTACTGATTAACGAAGAGGTCGATTTTAATGGTCACTTTTGCAAAACATTAATTATAGATGTTTGTTTGTTTGTAGGCAAGAAGTATTCCTATACATACAAGGTGTCCTAAAGGGATTGAATTTTTTTTAAAATAATATCCAATAGAAATATTTTAGACTCAAGCCTTCCTCCCCCCCTTAAGCCCGGAAAAAATAATTTTTTGCTTTAAAAATGAGAAAAAAGTCAATTTTTTGCTCTTCAAAGTATATTTTTTTCAAAAAAATTTTCGCCCTCGCGATCATTTTTGACTGATTTTTCAGTCAAAAATCACTACATTCTCAATAAATTCTTTGTTTGTCAGTAAAAATTGATGAGTTTTGACTGAAAGATCAGTGATGAATACTTTATTTGAAATTTGACCCCCTCCGCCATCTTTTTCAAATTCTCAGCCCCTCCCTTATTTAATTTCTGGGTGCACCTATGATTTCTGATGATTTCTTTTTTTCATTTTTTTGAACATAATTTATCTTGAAGAAAGACCTGCCAGGCGTAAAAAGTGAAAACGCTGAAAAACGTTTCAAAATCTATCATTTATCCAGAAAATACCTTCTCTTTTGCATTTCGAAAAATATCCATCTAGTGAATTACTCATATTCATACAAAAATATACGATGGATTTCCATCGAAAAATATTAAATTGAAGGAGGGTTCGGATAACAGGACACCCTGTATAAATTCCTAGGAAAAAAATTGTTTTCTCGCGAATTCCTCACCCCAGCTCGGTGTAAAATCATAAAAGAAGGTAATTTCAAGTTGAAAGAGCACGTGTTCGAAAAATTTTCAAAGATGAAAAATACCTGCCGGTGAAACATTTTTTGTTAAATTTTTTACTCGTATTTTGGTTTGGAGAAACATTTTCATAGTTAGTTCGCGTCTAATGCTTTATCCCTGTTTAGATTTCGATTCGTATTATTAACATTGGTGTTTTAATTTTCCTCGTTCCCCTATTCCCATAGAATTTATATTTTCTCCGCTAGCTTTTCGCCCAGCGTTAAATTCTTTTTAAATTTTTAATTCGATCGTAAAACAATTGCTTTGGAGGCGTATTTCTTCGATAAAAGTTGCCAATGCCTCGTAGTACGTGAAAATAAGCTTTATAAAATCCAAGATGCAACCGATACCGAAACATAAACATCTAAGAAGGTGCAAATTGGCCATAACATCGGGCGATATGCGGCTCAAATAAACCGCTAATCCAAAGAAAAGATTCCAAGTTAAAGTACAAATCCTTCGGAGATGCTTTTACAACCACCACGGTAACGTTACGATGTCACTTTTCGTCTTCGTGTAAAGAATTTCCTTATCAAATAGATGACTATTCCAGCGCCGTAATTAAATTTCTCACATTCGGCGTGTTTTTACGTTACACTTATTTTTTCGCCGTGGAGATTTTTTTTTCAGCTGGCGGGTTTTTTGTATTCGGTGATTTTTTTTCGTTATGAACCTTTGTGTATAAGTTGTGTAAAGGTAATATGGGAGTTTTATAGAAAACATCTTGAAAAGCCGCGCTTTCTTTACGAAAAATACTACCAACGCTGGTACAAAATTTAATTCTGACCTTACGATAATTTCGTTTCTAAACTGAAATCTAATTTCGCCCGACGTTGCTTTATTATTAATTTTCTAGTGTCATATTTTCATTATTTTCGCAGCCTTGGCGCTTTCTATACGCGTATTTTCAATTATTTTTTTCCACCTTCAATTTACGGTTAAAAAATCATTCTCGAAGAGAATAATCTGCCCGAGTAATAATTGCCAATCTTCAATTTAAACTTTTGAGAATCGTGGTAACATATTGTTAAATTTTCGTTGCCAACGAAATAGTGTTTCTTTTGGATTAACGAAATGAGCCATTTCAATGAAGTGAAAATGTATGCCCAAAGATGTTAATTTGAACGAGAATGATGAATCCATTCTCGGTTCTTTGGAAATATTGCTGTGGTATGTTTCGGAAACTAAATTTTTTTTAGAGTCGAACATTTTTTTTCTGGTCCTGATTCTTTCTTCTTTCATCAAAAAGTAGTGGGATTTTCGCTTTAAACAATTCATTTCGTTAGTTTATTCGCAAAAAATATTGAAAATTTGGATTTCAAGGAAAATAGAAACCAATTGATGGCAATTTTTTGAAGATTTACCGAATCAAAAAACGCTGATTTTTTTTTACTTACGAAACGAGGATGGATCCATTATTTTTTCGAAAATACCACATCAGTATTTTGCCTGAAAAGCATTCCAAAGCAAGGATACCAAGTGAAATTTAGGTACTTACTGTTCTCAGATTTTTGAAAATTTATTAAGTCGGTACCTATTTTTGGGTACCTTTGAAAAAAAATATAGACAAAAATATTTTCTCCTCGCCAATACCTACAAAAATGATGAAAAAAAGTTTTTTTTAGGAGATCAAAATTCAAATTTGAATTGGTTCGATAGCAAAATCTTTATGTAGTATAACGAAACATTTGTTTATTCGCATGAACTTTTTCGAATTCCCTTTCTCTTCTAAGGATGAGATACTGACGATCAGAATATTTTTTCAAATTGATCTTTAAAAATGTATTCACGTGAATAGGTATCTACTTCTTGGATTTGCAAATAAACCATTTTCAAAAAATGGAAAAAAAGAATTTGAAAACACGTTTTATTGCAAAAAAAAAAAAAAATAGCAGATTCATGAAAAAGGTGTCAATTAAATTATTCTTCGTGAAATCTCACGTCGGGAAAGGTTGGTTATTGAAAATTTAGCCAAGGTACAATTTTATGAAACTGTGTATGCTTGAATGCGAAGGGGGATCTGAGCCAAAAATGAACTCAGATCGTTTTGACGTATCCAAAAAAAAAACACCTTAAATTTAATTTTTTTTTAACATTCTTCAAAATCATTAACAAAATCAAAAAAAAAAACGAAAAATGAGAATTTTGCTTTTTGTAATTTTTAACAATTTTTCAAAAATTTTACCTAATTTTGTACTTATTTTTTTAAAAAAAGTGAAATAGGTACCTATACTGAAAATCTCAATAAGAATTTCAGATATATAAACAAGTGTACGAGTATTTCACAATTTTTATTCTTGGAGTATTTTTCAGCCAAAAATAAACGAATTTTTGAAAGAATTGAGGGATTTTTTCTAATATTATGCACTTTTTCGAAGTTCCCAAGATGTATAATTTATTCAGCTTTTTTTGCAAAAAAAAAAAAAAAAAAAAAAGGAAAAAAATTACAAAATACTAATAAATTTGTACAAAAAAGTAACGTGGACGAACCACAAAAGAAATTCTACCGCAGCAGATTCCTTGCTTAGACCAGTCTTCGTTCGTAACTAATGTTTTGGAAGTACCTAACTTTAAAAGAATCTCAAGTTAAAATTTTGCTCAATGTAGTGTAGTTCCTCAATATTGTACTTACCATATGGTCAAGTTTCATAAACTGACCTCTATTAGGTTTGACCCTCATTGAATTTTTTTTTTTAAATTGCTCGTGGAGATCGAGAAAAATTTAGAACAAAACGTCGAAAAAACGTGTTGGAGCCTTCATCAACCATATGAGATTCAAAAAAAATTTAAAATTTTGAATTATTGAAAAAATTAGAGCATTTTTTTCTCATTTTTATTAATGGAAGGTCATTTTATACTCAATAGAGAGTAAAAAGAAATGCTTTTCAATTTTTCTCTGCGTTTGGGAGTATTTTAATAATTTTTTTGTTCATAGCCAAAAACGTAATTTCCGGCGATATATATTTTCAAAATGAAGAAAATTCATTAAAAATTCAGTTTTTTCGGGATTCGGTGTTAAATTTTCACTCAATAAGCATTTTTTGTTTTTAGGTTTTCTCAAATTTCTTTGAAATGGCGAAATTAAATGTTGTACCTAATTTGACGTTATTTCACGACAATTTGAGACCTTTTGAAGAACGAAAAACAGTCCAGCTAAAATATCTGCTGAAATGAAAATTTTGATCATACACAAAAATTCATATAAACACCTTCTTCCCCCTCCTCCCCTCATAAAAATTGAGGAAAATTGGATTTTTTTACTTTCAGATGGTCATAAAATAACCACACATCGACACGATCGATTTTTTTCAGCATTTGAATGATGGGGGTTTTTCACATTTTTTTGACATCATTTCATAAATTTTCATCGATCTCTACCGGCAGTATTCAAAAAAAGTGAACGATGGCCCACTGTAGTTCCTAGAAAAAATATCTACATTCGTGGTGAAAAGGCGGAAGGGAAAATACGAATTTTTAGAGTAAAAATAATAATTTTTTATCATGTGTGGTGGAATGGAGAGCAAGTTGAAGGAAATTTTCAACCCTAAAATTTTTCCAGTTCCTAAAACATACTGCAACAAATTTTCAAAATCGATTTCGAGGACGGATTTACCTGGGCATCCTTTCACCTCTAGAGCTAAAAATGTATTCACCTTATCACGACATTTATAGGCGAGAAATTTTCCGCCAATTCACTTTAATAATTCATCTCGAAACCCCACTCGTCTTTACCAGGTTAGCTAATCGTACATTAGAAAATAATTAAGTACGGTGTTACATTACCATTTAATTGATTTTGCTTTATCTTTAAAGCTAGAAGATAATTTCGCAGGGCTCATTTCGTATTCATTATTTTATACGTCTATATGCGTTTTTGTTGTTGTTGGTTGTCGTCTTACGTCGACTTCGTCGTCGTCACAGTTGAAATTAAAGAAACCGTATACAGAATCCAGAAATAAATGACATAACGATTACCCAGCATTTTCGCAATCTCTTTTTTTTGTTTTTTTAATAACGCTAAACGTAATAAGTAAAAATGTGTTTTCTAAATGCCAACAAAACAGGACTGAAAACGGCGCACGTAGTCAATAACGAAATAAAAAATCTCATCTGATGTTCAATCTGCGTCAGACGACTTTTCCGAATGAGTTATAATGAATCGTATTGTTTATGGTTGGCTGAACTGCGTGACTCTTTCAAAAGGTACACTTGTTTTAAACCATGTAAGGTCGTTCTGTATACCTTTTATACTTCTATTCTTCCCACAATTATTATACCCTCGAAATGACTATCAGCAATCCCAAACAGAGTCTTAAATGACGAAATAATTGTTTATCGTTTAAATACACGTAGGTAGAGGGACTACCTACCTAGATACCAGAAATGCAAAATATTCAGTCGATTGAAGAAGTGTTGATGGATCAAAATTGAGATGAAAAATTTTCCAATTTTTCTGCATTGAATTTTAGTTAAAAATGGTCACTTTTTCAACTGGAATTTTTATCCAGCGAGAAATTTTGCATTTGAGAGATTTTAGAATCGATTCAATATCTAGGACTATAAATTTCACAAAATTTTCTTTCTTTTTTCGTAATAAAATTTTTAATTAAATTATTATACTTAACCTTAACTTCTTTAAAAATTTAGAGAAAAAAATTTTACCGCGAGTCTTTTTGAATTAATTTCTCTTACAAGGTCATTCAATAAGGAGGGAGATCAGAACAGTAATACTCGTATACTGGCACCCGGACGACTAAATTTTGTAATCGATTTTTTGAATGGGTAGAATGGGTAATTTAATTGGATGAACATTTAAAAACAATTTTCTACTATGAATAAGTAAGTATAAATTGTTCAAGAGTGCTTCTTTAAAAAAAAGATCCATTGTTGGAAGTTTGCTTTTCAAGCTAATAAACTTGTGAACTGATAATCATTATCGTAGTAGGTATTACATCCAGGGTACCTATATAAAATATGCTGTAGGTAATTTACTCCTTAAAAACTTACTACAGTTATAAGTTTCCATAAGTAAACTTCCAGTTTGAGAGATTCATAACCTTAGAAAAACTTGATTTCTCATTTCGTCTTGTAATTTTTTTTTTTGGAATAAATACGTGGCTTTTGTGGTAAGATGGAATCACGAGTTGGAATTTTTTTTTGATAGGTAGCGATTAAATTAAAAGAAATAATGAAAATTTCTATTCCAACTGAGCCCAGGTATTCACTGAAAAGAATACTTTGAAGAAAAAATTGTCCAAAAATGATTATTTTACACCATACCTATGAAATGAAATTTAAAAACATGCCATTTCATCTCACTTCATCCAGATATCTATAATTTTTTTGGAAATTGAATAAGATAAAGGCTGAAAAATTATATTTAGACATTAAAACTTCGTAGGAAAAATTTAATTTTCCAAATCCCCCCCACCACAACGAACACTCTTGGTTTTAAAATCTACATAAGTAGGTGTGTTCAAAAAATGTTGAAAAATTAAAAAACAATTTGAATTATTTTTTAAAAAAATAACATTTTTTTTATGTTTTTCCAACAGTCAGTAAAACAACAACAAAAAAAAACACACAAAAATTATGTTTACCTTTTTTCCAATTTTCAGGGGGAAAACACAAAACTGAATAAGGGCTGATGGTTGAAAAATACCACAAATTATTTTCATTGGTCAAAATATTCATACCAACATCATATCAAACAATTTTAAAATTTTTTTCTTCAATTTTGAACTGAATATTTAAAAAAAAAAAAAATGAAAAAATTGATATTTTTAGGGACTCGAAAACGAAACAATAAGGGGAAGATGGTTCACTATTTTATTCAAGTTGGAAAATTTCAATGTGAATACGCAAATATTCTCAAATAATCAGTCAAAATGTTCTAGATGAAAGAAAATTTTGTTGTAAATTAGTAAAAAAAAATTATCCCTCTCCCAGATTTTTGATCGAGTTTTTTCTGTGTAACACCTTTTTGAAAAATCATATGATAATGAAAAATAAATGTCAATAGCATTTTTGGCAAAGATGTCCAAAACCATGCAAAACCATTTTTTGAAAAAAAAAAATCAGAATTTTTTGAACACGTGGTCAAATTCTAGGATTTGGTGGAAAGAGGTAAATGTATGATCGAAAGAGGAAGAGTGAAATTTTCACTACGTTATTTCGGCATAAATGAACGAAATTTACGAGACCATTTTATTTTTGAAAATTCTTGAATTTCCATAAAATAATGTCTAAAAATGGAGGATTTTTTTCATTCTTCAATGGTTTAATAATAATTTCCAGGTACTTATTGTCCATCAATAAATAAGCGAAAAATGAACTTTTCAAAAAAAAAAATTGTGAGTCAAACAAAATTTTGAAACCTGTATTTTTTTATGGGCCAAAGGGGGACAAGCATTTACCAGGACACCTCAAATTTTTAACAAATCTTTATCAAATTTCGAAAAAAATTATAAGATAGCCATAACGTAATTTTTATTTATTTTTACTAATTTTGAAGGTTCAGAGGGCTCTGAGGTAGGTATCGAATTCAAAAACAGAGTCAAAATTTGGCCAAGTACACAATCTTCAAATTATTATTTTTTTTTTACAGTTTTGATCAAAATTGAGAATTAATCTTTTTTTTGAACAAGTTGGGTACCTACCTATCTTACTGTTTCCTCTTCGAGTCACTTAGAAAAATGAAATAATTTGTCGACATGAGTTGTACCTATTTGATTTTTACTAAAACTTCTATCAACTCCCAAATCCAGTGATGGAAAACTGAAACGATATCAGTTTCAATTTTCGAATTTTTTAGTTTCAGTTGAAGTTTCAATAATTTTAGTTCTCAAAATTTTTCAATTTTACATTTTTTAGTAAATGACTTTTTCAAGCCAAATTTTTAAAAAAATTCAAGGAAATTCTTTTTTTCCTCAAAATTTTCTGTGTTTTGTAAAATTTTTTGGTGTTGACTTCAATGGAAATGCATTAAAACTAAACTGAAACTAAGGACTAAAATTCATTTCAGTTCCAGTTCCAATTTTCCGGTTTCAGTTCTCATCATTTTGGGTTCCAGTTCTATTCCAATTTTTTACTTTCTGTTTAAGTTTTCTTTCATTGCCACCAAAACAAAAGCGGACGGTTCGAGATCAAATGTTTTTTTCCTTCATGGAAAAGCATTGCAGCTGTGGGAGTGTTTTTTTTTTTTGGTAGTTGGTAATTCATGTCTGAGCAATTATTCTTCATCGCGGATCTAAATCAGGATCTTGCGATAATCTTAACTTACGCTCATCCTGTGTTCGTAAAAATGTTCGAAAAATTGCTTTTTTGTAATAAATTTCTCTAAAAATTTACTTTATTAAGGGTAGATACCAACCACGTTTTTCCGAACTCATTGACTTACCTATTTCTATTTATATATCCACTAACTTATTTACGTTCAAATGAGAAAAAAAGTCTCAGAAAGCTATAACGTTTCATTAACCGCAAAACGAGCAAATATTGAATTTCCTCTGTTGTGGATTTTTTTGGAGTTATTCATTCGACATAAACAGTCGTCCAGCTTTGTGTCACATACTCGAGATGATAATCTTGTTTTAAATTATCACGCCAGTGTGAACACACAAAAAGCATATTTTCCGCCTTCGTCAGCCATCCAACCGAGTATTAATCCAATTTGTACTTACTACATAATTGAAATCATTCCACCAAAATGTCCCAGGTAATTCTTGACATCAAAATGTTTTCATATCGTAATTCTACGTTACTTATTGCAAAACATGAAAGTTGGTAAGTTTTCGACGGAAAAAAATACAAGATAGTTGGTGTAGCTACCTTCCCATTGAAAATTTTCTCAGCTTCGTTATAAATTATAAAATCAATTTTATTCGTATTCAAATTGTAAAAAAAAAAAAAAGTCTTACAATTATTCAAAAATTACCCTCTTTCGTTCATCAATGGTGAATTTTTCTTTCGACGAGGATGTTTTCAAATGCAAAAATTTTCACTTCAACGGGCTGTTTAAGATTACAAATGTATTCTCGTTCGATTTCTTTTTCCTTCTACCTGTTTCTTTCCTAATTCGTATATTTTTTCATCGCTTCATTACGTCATTTGATAATAAATTACCCCGCGTTTTATTAAAGGCTGGCGTAACGTCGACACCTGCCTGTTGCGCTACGGAAGTACAAAAATTATCGCCGAAGGAGGCGCGAACGAGCGTTTACGCGTGCACATCGCATTGCCCAACGATGAAACAATCGAAAACTTTCAACTTGTCACTTTCATCTTTAAACGGCGAATAAACTTTTACCCAGTGCCGGTATTTTTTCCTAAAACGTTAAATTTGTTTTAAAAAGTTGTTTTTTCTTCAAGTGTCGACAGGGCATTTCTTTTATATTTATAAATACGTGCGTATTATTTCTAAGAAGTTGAAAAGTTTCAAAATTGATTTTTTTAAAAGGAAGGGTGAAATTGAACTTTTTTACAATATTCGGAAGTTTTGGGCGAATCGTTTATAAGAGAATTTCAATAAACGTCGATGTCAAATGAATTGATTTTTAAATACGAGATGGATGTCAGTAGGTCTTGACTTTATTGTTTTAAAATTTTCCGTTGAATGATTATACCCTTATAGTTCTTGGTATATTAATTCAACTATTTTGGAGATATAAAAAAGTTTGGAACGTTTTTTAAAGGAGTGATTTATGAACTATTTCAAGTTTCTGTTTTGGTAATGAGCACATGATAAGTTGAATAGTGGAAGGGAAAATACAATATGCCAATGAACCGCCATAATTATTCAATTTTTATGAGTTTTTTCAATAAAAGTCTTCCTTTGCAATTGATTGTGAATTTTACTACAAAAATGGCAGAAATTATCGACTGTTAATTTTTATTAAAAAATGTTTCATATAGAACTTATGACTTCATAATTGAAATGAGTTCAAAAATGAAATATACTTCATCCTCACATTACTTTGATTTTAAGTAATGAGTGGAAGGAAAAAAATGTTCAAGTAATTAAATGAAAATATCGAAATTCGAAGGACCAAAAAAAATTTATAGAACAACAAAGAATACGAAACATTGTTCGAATTTTTATGTAAAAAATTTTAAATGTAGTTGAGGAGAATGCAGTAGAACTAGAAGATCTAAATCAAGGAATAATTTGATGCAACCACAAATTTTTGTCCATGACTCTTATGAAAATTGATCTCTCCATGGCAAAGGTCAACTTTCAACTTTAAAAAATTTTATACTCTTACAGGGTGGATCAAAAACTGGAATTCGACGAAAATTGGCGAAACTTTTTTTTTCTGGAGAGGAGACATCAAAAAAAATTTAAGCATCCTATCTGAAGGAGGATAGAGTTAAAGAACTTCGAAATAGAATTGAATTCACACAAAAAAAACTGTTCTTGTCTCTTTATTAGGATAGTTCCACCTAATGAAAACTTGTCACCCTTCTAAAACGTACGTTTTGAGTTTCTTCACTTTCCTGAAAAATTTTCTTCAAAATTGGATACCTTTTTGGGCCTGTGATAAAATTACTTGAAAATATCACAAATCACGAATTAGAGGATTTTTTTTTTCATTTTTACCAAATTCAAATTGCTCAATCAAAATATGTATCTCTGCCTTAATTGAGCCAAAACATTTTTGGTGGCCTAAAATAACGTTTAATGATTTTTTAAAGAAAATTTACAGCAGTGTTACCAACTCCATTTTTACTTACATAATGTTTGAAAAATTTCGGTAGGTAGCAATATTATAAAAAAATTTCAAAAAAATGATATAAATTTACCTATCTTTGCGAATCAAAAAAATTGATTTTTATTTTTTTCAAGTGACTGGATGATTTTTAAAATTTTTATAAAAATGTGAAAAATCCAAACATAGGTAGGTGGCAAAACTGTCGGGGAAAATTAACACATTTTTCTTCTTTTCAATAGAGACAAAACTTTATTTAAAAAATTTTTTCTATTTTTTCAAAATTTCAAAATACTTTTTCCAATTTTTTTTTCATTTCTTGAAACCTCTATCTTTATCTTTAGGTATTTCAAAAAAAAATCCAAGTCTAAAAAAAAATTATGTCATTACCTACATGTCTTCATCTAAAAACAAACAATTACTTTTCAAATTTTACCTTCCAGCTCATTTTTGGGTTGGAGATTTAAAAAATTTTGATAGGGAACCCCACTCGAACTAAAATATCTCACCAATTTCCATCAAAATTCAGGATCCATTTTTCAAAGCCTCATGCAGAAAATTTTACCTAAATTACCTTCCCAAGGTATTTTTGTGTTCTACAGTTGATTTTCAACGTGCTTTTTTTTAAAAAAAAAAAAAAGTCGGAAATTTACTGTACGTAGAAAAAAATATATACTAAGCTGTTTTTACTGCAAAATTAAATTCAAAGAAGATAGAATGGAAACCCCATTTTGGGGGAGGAGTCGAGGAGAAAGGGATGTGGAACCTCATCAAAAATTGACAAGAAGTCTAGAGACCACTCTCGACAGTTTCTGTAATAAAAGCTTATCTGAGTAGAAATTTTTTTTCGTCGAAAATGAGGCTGATTTACCTCACTAAATGGCTCAATTTTGTAAATTATTTTTAGTTGGTAAATCAAAAAAAATTAGGATGTGTTTTTTTCATATTTTTTAGCTTTCCCAATTTCAGGTTTATTGACCTCAGAAAAATTTGTAGTTGAGAAAAGGTTGAATTTGAAAAATCCGTCGCCATTTTGGTTCTTGAAAGCTACGAAGTTGGTTATTGTGAGATACCTAGTGTGTTTTTTGAACATTTTGAAAATTTTTGTCCAACACCCAACACTTGACCAAGTTTCAAATATTTTTCGAATGTTCTTTAATCAATGAAAAATTTTGTTTTAAAATGTTATTCTTTTTCTTTTTTTGTGTGTGTTACTTCAGCACAAAAATCGTTTCCAAATTTTATCCACAACAAGAAACAAAACTTCAAAGTAAACCGCAAAAAAATCGTCACAATAAAAATGAACCTCCCAATAGGGTAAAAATAAATGATTCTTTCATCCTTGGCCTTCCTTAAAATGTTGGAAACTCGTAAACAAAATTTTAAAGCCAAGACTGCAGACTGAATTGGCGTGAAATGACCCAGATGTATTTGATTTTAAACATTTTACCACGCGCAAACTTTAAGCTAGGTAGGTATAAACGAGTATATTAGAAAAATACATCAACTAGGTCTCTTATACCTACATATGTTCTCCAAGTTAACGTCTTGTCGTATTATGGCGGCGTTGAAATGCAACAAAAAAAAACACCCATGCGAAGCGTATTATTTCATAAAAATCACCTCCTACAATTTTTTTGTCGTAAAGACGATGGCGAGGCGACATTCGAAAGAAACGTTTCGCCAAAGGAATTTTCCTTTTGTGAAGAAAAAATTACTAGCAGCGCGAACTGCTGAGGGAAGAAAAGAAATAATCGTTTGAAAATTACAACCAAATTGGAAAATTTTTAACATCACCTACGAATTGTGCGAGTTAATAAAAACCCAAACTGAATTTCCAGCAGCCAGCCTCGTTCAGCCGACGCAATAGCGAATTTTGGTGTTTGGGAAATGATGAAAGATGAAAAAGGTGTTTTCGTTCAAAAATAACTTTTCTCGACAAAATTGATATTCTGCCATGAAGTGAACAAAGCATTCGGGCAAATATATTCGTCGATACAGTAGTTTAATTTTCACCAAACATCTAAGCGACTTAAACAGTTCGAATGATGGAAAACAATTGCCTCACATGTCAAATTGTCTTCGACGCTGAAGGAATAAAAGTTATAACCGTAACCTAAACAAATACCGCGATAAAAGTGCTGAAGTTGATTGAAATGTGAAATTCCAAAAGTACCTGTGTACCTGTATTTCTTTACACTTCCTGTATCGAAATATTTATCGATTATCGAGTAAATACGTAATTAAAAAATTGAAAAAAATTCAGCATTAAATACTTGGACGGATTGAAATCGAAATACAGTTTTAACGATGAATAATGAAGACTATAAAATTCCATCTAATACGAGTCAAAGGTTGAAAAAATTGACAAAATAAACAAAAATCCAATGGCAAACATGTACCTTAATTGAAAATATAAACATTTATATTGAAATAAAATGACCTATTATGAAAACACCCTCCAACACGAAATATCTAGTCAACAATCTCAATTCCCAGCCTTCGATTCGATAACCCAGCAACCAAAACTCCACTACTGCGAATAAATTCACCTATTTCAATAATAAAAGGAAAAACTACGCACTAGAATGGGAGGCTTCTCCAAATTTTATCTCGGAGCAAAATTTGTTTAGTATAACTATGTACCTTGGCACAATGTTAAATATTTACTACTACTTTTTTTTGTTCCATTTGGATTACATGGGTTGAAATTCGTATAAGATGGTAAGATGGAATTATAAGAAAAAGTCTTACCCAAAATGATAGCACCCTTGCTTATACTATTTTACATGCTGAGGCGATTGCTTTGGGCAGTGTAGTGGATGTAAAGTTTATGAGGAAAAAATGTCTTTTGTATGTTTTACAACCTATTCTCAAACAAAGAATAAGAAATAAGGTTAAACCTCGGACAAATAACGTTAAAACATGGAAATTCGACCGAGTTTTTTTTAATACACATTTGATTCTAAATTTTTAGGACATAGGTTGGAATTCGACATTCGTAATGATTTTGTTTTATTGTGTTTTGTTCACATGTGGGAGGAAGGTGATTAGATACGTTTTTTTCCCACGACCTCGTCTGTGCTTTTATCTTTATTTTCTAGACTGAATTTTTCAATTTTAGTCCCAGAAACAGAATACATATTTGGATAAGTCGATGGAAATCTTACAGAATTTTTGTAGTTTTCAAGTCTAAGGTATAAAAAATAACGAAACTGCAAAAAAATTCCCTTGGAGGTGGTTTGATCCTAACATTGGAAAAAGTGAGCTGCCAAAATCAAATAGCATTTAAAATACAAAGATTACCAAAAAACATTACGTAATTATCCTAAGAAACAGTTTCGGAAGCCATTAAAAAAAAAAAAATAAGAAAAAATAAGAGGACACATTTGCTGCGTGATAATTATCTTGAGGATACGAATTTCGTGACCATAATACCTACATTTTCTAACAATATTCCATCAGAAGAGAACGAAACCTATAAATTATATTTTTACTCGTCCTTCGAGATTCAGAAACGTTGGTGGCATTTTAAAAATAGGTGAGTATAGTTCCAGTATAAACTGATAATTGATTTAATTTTATTGAAAGCTTAATAGTCCAATTTATTTCAATCACTAGCAATCCGATGTTTTCATTAAAATAATTTGGAGAAACCAATAATTTCTCAGTCAAACAGGCAGTAAGAGCTAGCAGGACTAAAAATTGAAAAATATTCAAAAGAATTTTTTTAAAATTCAATTTTAATTTTAAAAAATGCAAAATGCCTATAATTTTTAGTCTGAAGATACTCATTGTTCAAATTGTGATTAGAAAAAAAAAACGTGTTTTTTTTTAGTACAAATCGATATTATTTTTCTTTTCTTTTCTTCTTTTTTTCAGTGTTTTGATATTTTTCCTTCTTCAAATGTAGAATACGAATAATTTTTTAAAATTCCTTCACGTAAATAAATGAACAAGACTGGACCGTACGATGGCAACAGGGGCAGCTATTCCTCTCTTTATTCGAAAAATTATGATACCTTCATCCAGATTGTCACTTTGAATCAAAAAAATGAAGTTCACACTAAAAATATAAATTTTTGAGTCCAAAAAAGATTTACTCGTGAACACTTTCAAGTCGAATGATTCAAATAAGGTAACATACCAGTTTTGGATCAGGCTACCAATTACGGATCATTTTTTTGAGGCGCTCTACGTCGTTCCGAAATGGTCACCAAGGATTGATACCAACATAATCGTGTAGTCTGAAGTCTTACCTTCAGAAAATATGTAAACTTTGCATTTTTCGTGTTATCAGACCGCTTGTAGATTCATTTGAAAAAAGTGAGTCACATTTTTAGTTGAAATTTCGTATTTTTTGCAATGGCGATTGTTAAAAAGTGTAATTAGTGTTATTGATATTTAGTTTTTGATGCGGTTGCTGATTATTTCATGTTCAGGGAAGTACTATCGACACATTTTTCGCATGATCAACCCGTTTTGCGAATTTTGAGTGTCATTTGCCAAGCATCGAAGAAAACGTAAATTGGCACCAAAAAAGTTGGATTTCTTCACCAAAATTGTCTGTTCCGAGATTTTCGTCGTGTTTTTATATATTGGGTGATTAACATTATTAAATCCGCGCAATGAAATTCCAAAGTGAAAGTGATCCGTAATTGGTTTGATCCATAATTGGTAGAAAAATTTTCAATTTTCAATTGCGGATCAAAAATTTTCCTACCAATTACGGATCGATCCACAATTGGTAGTTTTTCAACTTCGGTTTTTTAACAATTTTTTGATGAAAATCTTTGAAGGCCATCTTTGTAGTGTTAAAAATACAGTCAGAGTGAAAAAAAATTGCATAACTTAAATTTTATTTGATGATCCGTAATTGGTAGAACCCCCTAAAAAGGCGTATTTTTCTGGGTCCCTTCAAGCCTGCTTGAAATCGTTTTTTTCGAAATTCAACCGCGCTAGTTTGTAGAAGAGAGGTCAACGTTTATTTTAAAAAAAAAATCACCAAAATTGGTTCATAAATAACGTCAGGGCATGAATTTAAGAAAAAGTGATCCAAAACTGGTATGTTACCTTAATAATAAAAGAAACAACTTGACTTTGGGTTGAAAAACTTGCAATGAGCAAGACAAAAATTTTGCTAGGTACCCACTGAAATCGAAATTTTGTTCTCTAGAACTGCAGTTTTTTCAGTTTTAAAAAAAGAAAAAGGTAATTTTTAATACATAGGACTCAAGTCCTGTTTGAAGTTTGGTAAGTAAAAAAAAATTATGAATGACAAAATATTCCAAAATATAAAATGATACTACACATATTTTTATTTTTCAATTTCCCGAGATGAAATTTCATTAAATATTATTTTACGAGTTCTGTCCTGTTGTTCTTCCCCCTTCTGTTAACAAATGAACAATTTGATTTTTTCTACAAATAACTCATACGTTTTCAAATAAATAAATAAAAAAATCCAAGACCTTTTTTGATTGAGAATGATAAATTTTTGATTTCATTAAAATCCAAAAATTTGAACGCAATTTCTAATCAAAAAAGAGATTAAAAAGTACTTAAATAGAGGTACTAGAAAAAAGTGAAATATTACTTTTTAAATCTCAATCATTTCTTATTATAGAGGACTTAAAATGAGTAATTAAGGCCAAACTTGGGATCGATGAGATATTTACTCACTTATTTCAATCTGTCAAGAAGGCAATCACCGTTGAAGGTAGGTGTTTGACTTGAAGGGACAAAAATAATAAATCCATTTAAATTTTTCCACAACTTTTTTCTAGTGGAAGATGCACCTGGCTCGTATTTTCTCAAAAAACGAGTAAGAGGCTCACCAAACTTTGAAAAAAAAATTGTGAAACTTTCAAATGCTTTCCAACCAAAGCCAAAAATATCTGTCAAATCAACAGAATATCTGAAAATTATCTCTTAAAATTGGTAAGCAAATTTTTGAAAAATTCGATGAACTTCAAAATGAAAAAAATGAGAAATTTCTGCAAAAATTGATAAATTGCCAAAAAAAAAAAGGTCAAAATTGTGTTCAATATGTTTTGGTACAGTTGAAATTTTCAGTATCGATTATCTTCAAAACTTGAGCTCTAACTTGACAAAATTTATTACTCCTATTAAAATTTGTGGCATTGAAAACTCCGAATTTTTTAATGCATACCTATTTTTTGCTCATCATAAGCAATTTTTTTCAATAGAATTATTGAATATTACGAATTCTGTTTGACTTTTGAATCGTTGAATTTGAGACTGAATTTTACATTGGATCTAGAAAAAAAAAAATGAAAAGTTGATTTTTTGCCAGAACCCAAATTCCCAACATTTTTGTTGAAAAACTCGAAAATTTTCCATCATAATTTTTTTGTTAATAATCTCAAATTTGAAAGAATTATTTTTTTCCAAATCCTATAATCCAAATTTTTGGCTTGCATTACTTTAAAAACTTAATAGAATTGAATCATCATGAGGTTGAAAACAAAGATGAATTTTACTCCAGCAATTCAGAGGGTAGGCAAACATACACAAACATCCCTGAAATGAGTTGCCTGAGTATCGGATTGAAGAATATTACTGTATTTCAGGATTTCTCAATTTTGAGGTCCAATTGTAACCATCTCAAAAATTGGGAAAAAAAATTCAAAGCAATGTTTATTTTTGAATCATTGAATCATAAAATTCGACAAACCATTGATATGCGCGGCAGGAATGCTCATAAGAAAATATGTTTTTACATATCTACATATTCGAGTCATGGCTCATCATGGTTTCCAACTTCAACATTTAAAGACCATAATCTTGAAAAAATAGGCAAGAATAACATAATTTGAAGAAATTTTCTTTAAATTCCAATTGATGAAAAAAAAAAAAAAAACACCAATCCTGCCATCATTTTTGATGTTTGAATCAAAATTTCGTAAAAGTTTCGCTAAAAGTGAAAAATTAAGAAACTTCGTTTTTAACCTCGTTTTTGAAAAATAGTAAAAATTTCAGTTTCAAATTCATTTTTTCCTAATTTTTTGTTTCAATTTTGGTTCAAGTTTCAGTTTTCCACTTTCAGTTTCAGTTTCAATTTTCCATCGTTGAAAATAACCCCATTTTGTAACTCCATAACAGATCCCATAGGTACGAATTTTTTTATGAAAAAGACTATGAACTCCCCCTCTCCTTGAACCAAAAGCAAAGAAATACCTCAAGAATCACACTAGGTGGCACAAGTTTTACCGAAAGAGCCGCAGACGTACCAATATCGTAACGCGAATCAACCATTATAGCATGTCTTTAAAACGTGTTAATGCTTTGTTTGTCAACTTTACGGTCAAATATGAAAAGCTAATCTCTAAATGTGGTTAGAGGTTAAGAGAACATGACTACTGTAATATTTCATTTGGCTTACGTGGGTGAAGCGAAGAGGGGGTCAATCTTTGTACACAACTTGTAACGCGTTCAACTTACGAATTAAAACTAATTTGTCGACGGCGTTTGTGTGAAAAGAGAAAACATCTGTGCCATTGCTATAAGTTTTCCCTAAGACGAGTTTCACTTACTTATCCTCAAAGATACACATTTTGAACATGATCGCTCTAAACGCCAACTCAAAAAATATATTGAAATAACAAATCGCGCAGTCGAGTTCAGATGCCTTTTTTTTTCTTGCAACAACTGTTGATTCGTTTGAACGTAAACATAATTTACATTATTATTATACCTGTTTATTTTAATAACTTTTCCCCTCTCTGGGTTTTTTTGAAAATTCTCGAGTAAATACACGATGAAACTTTCCCACGACTGATGATTCTATTGCACTAATTGCGATAAAAAATTACATCGTTTTGCGTTTTTAAAGTATCGAAATGAATTCGATATAAAAAATGATCCGAGATGGTATAAATATTCATGAAGAAAGGAAACTTCTCGTAATAAAACGAATGCAAAAATTTATCCGTTTATGGTTGTACTCGGCGGTACCTTTATACAATGAAAAGCCCTCGTTACAAAATACTTACTTTTACTTGATAAGTAACTTATATTCGCTGGGTAGTTTTTTTTTTCAACGATTAATCACATTTTCCAATATCTTTCATATTCAAGAACGCTCCACTTTTTAAATAAAATTAACCCTTCGTTATAATTTCGAGCGAGTTAAGTTTTATAGCTGTACACCTTTTTACGTCGGTTTCTAAATCAGCTCGAGCTCGGATTTTGAAAGAATATGCCGGCTGCTGCCTCCTTTCCTATATTTCTGTGGGTATAATCGATGATACGACATTTATTATCACTGCATAACTTTTAAATAGCGCCGTTTAATTTGTAAGCTCTTTTTCTTCTCGAGTTGAAAAAAAAAATTCTTCCATTTCTTAAAATAAATTTTATCTGAAAGGAAGTAAATTAGAGAAATGAATGGAAGGCGGGAGTTTGGTCGGATGAATCGTTTAATCCTCGTAAGATGGCTGGATATTTTGTAAAGGTGTTAGATCGAAATAAAGATCCTATACAAAAAGGAGAAATTTTCACTTCGGGTAATTTCAAAATACCTACGCAAGTCGTTTAAAATTTAAATTTCGACCGAGCTAAGTTAACAGAAGTTTTTTGAAGATTATTTTACCTGGTGATACTTTTACCGAAATTCGACCAATTTTGAAGAGTGGGAAGTCGATAGATTTTTAATGAAATGGTAGAACTTACACCGGTAAGTATCGATAGAGATGAGGGGAGGGGGGAATCTGAGCCTGAAATTTTATCGAAAAATCACTTCAGATTTGATTGGTAGAAAGTCTGTCGCATTTTAAAATATTTTTTGAATTAACCGTCGAAAAAAAATTAAGAAACTTTTTTTGAAAGTATAATTCTATTTGAAATTGAGTAATTATATATTTATTTGGTGATGATTTTATACAGTTTTCTCCCATTTTCAAACAAAATTATGATTTATTATTTTAATTCTGCAAAAATAACTGATTTTTACATCCTTTTCGAGTGTGTGGTTTCATAAGAACGATTTTCAAGCGAAAAAAAACATTCACGTTAATAGAATTGCATAACTGATTCGCCGTAAATATTCAACGCTTCAAATTAGACGATATTTATTTTGGTTGAATCTATTGCACGTGGTAAATTTTGATTTTTTTTTGATAAATATATGTATTTTACGTCAGAACCATTTTATGAAAAATTTAATTTATTCAGTTACATTATTTTTCAATTTTTTACCAAAAATGTATAAAAACGTAAGAACATGCAAATTGAATTTTAATTGAGAAAAATGAAAATTAACGATATTTTTGGGTTAAAAGATCCATTTCAAGACCATTTTTAGTAAAATTTTTGCAAACAAAGAGTATTTTTTTAGATTCTTTTAGAATTTTTAGACATAGAAAGATTTTAAATTTGGTGAAATTTTTACCAGGTTACATATTTTGAGGTCTGCATCAAACTCTGTATTTCTCTCAATTCAACTGCCAAAAATATTTCAGAATAATCACTGTTTAAAACGCAGGAATCCGGAGCGGAGTGATTTACATCGAAATTCTCGAAGTTGAAGCTGGAGCCGAAAAGAGGAGAGCCCCTATGATTGCCTGAGACGGTCAAATATCTATGGAAAAGCGGGAGGGAGGGGGCTCCTCTCCCTAAACAATTTTTTTGGAGCCGGAGGGACTTGAATTAAAAAGCTCGGAGCCGGAGCTGTAGGGACCAGCCTTCTTCTGGATTCCTAATCAAACAAGATTTCAAAAATTTAAAATTTTAAAAAATTCCTCATTGAAAGAAAACAGATATTTTTTGGAAAAATTATAGCTTCAAATACCATTAAAAATTTACAATTTCGAAAAACTCTGAAAGTTTAGTATCAAATATCCAAAGATACTCGTATGAAAAATTGTTTCATTGAAATATTTAAAAAAAGATATGAAATTTAAAATGAAAAAAATAAGAAACTCTATACCCACACGTTTATTTTGAAAATTATAAAACTCAAAAAATAGAATTTTTTAAAAATTATAAATTTTATTGATTTTTACTTTCCTCTCCTCACAGAAATGATTCTTCAATTATTTTAATTCTCTGTAAAAAAAAAAAAAAAAAAAGTAATAAAAAATCTTTTGTTTTCATGTTTTTTTCTCGTTTTTTTTTCAAGAAGAATTCAAAAAAATTACTATCTTTGAAAAAAAAAACTCAATTTAACTACATAATCGAAGGTTTTTCAATTTTTAGAGGAAAAATTTAAAAATTGTTCAACAATTGCATCTTAAATTTACTTTTGACATGAATTTTAAAATCCGTTGAACAACAGAAAAGAAGCTTCCATCAAAGATGACATTTTATTTTGGTTGAAAAAAATGAAGCAATAGTCGAAAAATGTGCAGAAGAATGACTTAAATTGAAATAGAGAAAAGAAAAAAATTTCATCTAAAACTGAGATTCTCCCAGTCCCTTTAAAATGATACTAACTTTGTTTTTTTCAATAAGCACATGTAGGTACTCATATTGTATTTCTATAATTGTTCTTATTCTTCAATTTATTTTTTATGAATTCTATTAGTTTTGCTTTAGAATAATAAATTTCGAAAATTTCATCAAACGTACCTATTTAAAAATCCCCTGCTCCAAAAAGTACCTACCATCGATGTGTGAGAAATGAAAAAATTAAATAATGAGATCACTTTCCTCTTCCCCCCTCCCCCAGAACTATTCCTTCAAGAGAATCGGAAACCTTTTCAAAAATTGAAAACATTTTTTAATTAGAAATTTTCCAAAGTTTTCACCTATTAGGTTGTAATTAAATTTTGAATTTTTGACCGAAGGGAAAAAATTCTTGACATTTAACAACATTTCCAGACTTGATAGCTGAAAATTTTAAGAAAAATTTATTTTACATTTGATTCAGAAAAATATATTCGTATTCAGTGATTATTTCCATCAACTTTCAGATATTGGAGAAATAGAAACGATTTCCTTTGATATAAAAAAATTACATGTAAATTTTCAACCATAAATATCCGTGAAATGGATGCTCTTTAAACGTGAGAATGCATTCGGCTGAGGATAAGGAACCGGCAAAATTATATTCATCATAATTTTAATGAAAATTAATTGTTGACGATTTTATCTCCATGTTACTTACTCATACCTACAATGAGTAGTGGAAAAATAACTACAAGGCTCGAAATCGAAAAAATTATTGTTTTTGTCTATACCCACCCACCTAAATTCAAAAACATCATCGAAGCATGGCCTTAAAATAAACAAATTATTAGATACCTTACCTTCCCAACATTCTTCCAAAACTATTGATTTATTTCGCAAATACAATCAAAGTTGTTTTCTAAGTAGATACACAAGCATACCTAGTTTAATTACCTAACTCGTCAATAAGAAGAGAAAAAATTTTCTAGCGTAGGTACCAAAGAATTATCAAACATCTAGCAGGCATAGACAGAAAAAAATTTCGTATTTCAAACCGTAGGTATGAACAGACTGTAATGAGATTAAATTAATCATTTGTTATCTTTTGTACAACAAGTTGTAGGTAATGAAATTAGCAAAGAAAATAAGCAAACCAGACAACTCCAATTACGTCAGGGTGTTGAATTTTAAAACTGCAAATCATGTTTTCTCACGCAAACTTTTGTAATTTCATTTTTGCGGCGGCTTTGAGATCCCACTTCGTTAACAATACAATGACTATGCTTCAACGAGTTTTGGCCGTAAAAAATCTCCGTAAAAATACCCCTTAATAGAATTAGAAAGGAAATTGTTTTGTAATTGAGTCAAAAATAGATTCAAGATAATTTTTTATTTTTGAACTTGAGAGTAGGTATTTGATCGTGGAAAAATACCGGATTTATTCAAGGATTATTTTAGGTACCAAGATGATTTTTCAAGTAGGTCATTAGAAATATTACGTGGGAGATTAATTTATTGGATTTTTTTGCAAAGGAAAGAATGATTGTGTTTCCGAGTCAGAAGAGATAGAGATTCGTAGAATTGTAGGATGAGTCAATTCTTTAAATTAAAAATGTCATTTTTCAAATTTTTTTGCAAAAAGGAAATTTTGAAATTTTCATTGTATAAGATTTTTATCCGAATTTGAGCTCGAATTTACCCCTTAAATTTCAGTGGAAGACAAATCTTCACACATTTGTTCAATTTGGGTTGCGACATCTTAAACAGCCCCTAAATAAAATCTCACGTAAAAAATAGGGAATTATTTCGTGAACTTAATCGTGGTTTCCTTATTCTTTCCTGTTTCCTTCCTTCCCTTTTAGATAAAAATGAAAAGTTCTTTCCTTCCAAATAAAGTCAATAATGTGATATAAGGAAAACCCGAATGATTTGATATTTTGTAAGTATTTTTTTTTTTATCAATTTGTTTCTCTTCTATTCTCTGGCCCATCATTTTACAAAATATGAGACAGAAACTGGTCTTACTGAACCTGAAAATTGGCCTGATAGGTACTATAAAAAATAAAATAATTCAACATTTCCTTTCGTTTTTTTGTTTTTTTTTTTTTTGTTGAAGATTCACCCCTCATTTAACTGGGCCATGAAACACATTTTCTGAGGGGGAAAACTCAATTTAAGAATAACACATGCGTTAAAAATGGCAAATTGAAAAATTGATTTTCAATACATTTTCGCGTTCATTTCGACGTAAAAATAATTTATTATTACCTACGATTCAATTCGCCGTAATTTATTTGTTCGATGACATTTTTGTTTTCCAGAACCTGTATACGTGTAAGATGAATTTCTTCTATGTCTTCGCCTTTCTGTCAACCGCCACAATCACAATATTAAATTTATGTAAAGCGGATACAATTTCGCCACCACCACAATGCGATCCAAACCTTATAGAAGATGCGCCGTATCAATTACGTAAAGTATGTGCAGCATTGTCGACTATCTATCAGTTATCAAATGCAATGGAATCATACATTGAAGAAAAAGCACCGCGACCATCTCCGTTACAATGTAAGCATCTGGTTTTTTTAGTTTTTTTTTCAATTAGAGTGATTATTTTTGTAAAAATTGGTATCGAGTGTTGTAATAAGCACAGCAATATTAATTTAATCCCAGAATTAGGTATGGTTGAAGTCTCCCCCTCCGTAATTTGAACAAAAATGAGATTTTCAGAGAGAATATATTTCAAAATTTCACTAATCAATATGGTAAAATACCAGTTGTGGATCAGGCTATCAATTACGGATCATTTTTTTGACGCGCTCTACGTAGGACTAGGATTGTCTACTCGAAATTTTACCAACATAATATTGTAGCCTGAAGTCTCAGCTTTCAGAAGATATGTAAACGAAGCATTTTTCGTGTCACCAAACCGCTTGTAGATTCATTTTAGTAAAGTGAGTCAAATTTTTAGTCAAAATTTCGTGTTTTTTTCAATGGTTAATGTTGAAAAGAGCAAGTAATGATATTTATATTCAGTTTTTGATGCGGTTGCTGGTGATTTCATGTTCAGGGAAGTACTATGGACATATTTTTCGCGTGATCAACCCGTTTTACGAATTTTGAGTGTCATTTGCCAAGCATCTAAGAAAACGTAAATTTGTACCAAAAAAAGTGGATTTCTTCACCAAAATCGTTTGTTCCGAGATTTTCGTCGTGTTTTTATGTATTGGGTGATTCACATTGTTAAATCCGCGCAGTGAGATGCCGAAGTGATTGTGATCCGTAATTGGTTAGATCCGTAATTGGTAGCAAAATTTTTGATCCATAATTGCGAATCAAAAATTTTGCTACCAATTATGGATCGATCCACAATTGGTAGTTTTTCAACTTCGGTTTTTTTAACAATTTGTTGATGAAAATCTTTGAAGGTCATCTTTATTATGTTAGAAATACAGCCAGAGTGGAGAAAAAATGCATCACTTCGATTTTATTTGATGATCCGTAATTGGTAGAATCCGCCAAAAAGGCGTATTTTTTCTGGGTCTTTCAAGCCTGCATAAAAAATACTTGAAATAGTTTTTTTCAAAATTCAATCGCGCTACTTTGTAGAGGAGAGTCCAACGTTCATTTTAAAAAAAGAATCACCAAAATTGGTTCATAAATAAAGTCAGGGCACGAATTCAAAGAAAAAGTGATCCATAACTGGTATGTTACCATATTCTATTCTAGTTAGGTATCTCGATTGATTTTTGATATTTTCAAACCCAAACTTCAAAATTATGGCAAATTTTAAATGAATAGATTTTTTTTTTTTGGGGGGGGGGTATTGCTATAGTAAAATTTAAAACGAGACCTAATATTGTTTCAATTTTATTCTCTTTTCGAAACAGGAATTTTACAATTTCTGAACATTCTGGATCTTTTAGCAAGATTTCGATTTTCTCGCGTATTTTCAAGAACCTCCAGGAAACGTGGAAAATTTAAAATGAATTTCAGTTAGTTCAGCACCTAAAAAATCGAATTTCAGACTAATTTCCAGAAATTCAACAAAAAATCAATCTTTTATCACGATTTCCAGACGGACACGCCATATGATGTATTTTCAAAAACGGAAGAAAAAAATAACGTTAATAGATTTGCCTACCTAGTTCGCCGTAAATACGCAAGACACTGACACACGTACACGGCGGATTCGATAGGCAACTTGAATAACGCGATACTGATAAGTTGTCGTTGTGTCCAAAATTGCACGCAGGAAAGACGATTTATATAGTGACTTTGCGACTTGAGTCGTGAAAAAGGCAACTTAGAAGCTCAGAATTGCAGTATTTTCCAATTTCTAAGATTTTTTGAATCGATAAAATTTTGTTTAAAAATTTTCCAGCCCTAGGTGAAATAAGATTTGTTTGATTTTAAACTGCCATTGAAAAAAAAAAAAAAAAAAAAAGGAGTGATCAAATAAATTGAGAAGGTGCGACTCAAACTGAAATAATAACATTTTTCTCATTTTAAGAAAAATTCAAAAAAATGTGAAGAAAAATTGAATGGATGGATTGAGGTTAAAATCATTGGCAAACGTAGGACCACAGGAGACAATTTATGTCGTTTTTCAGAACTTGCAAGTCCTTAGGGGAAGATGATTTTTTCTATTTTGATACAAAATAATTTTTTATTGTGATAAAATCAATTCAAATTATATATATAAAATTCTTTTCATAAAAATTTTTAAAAATATCTCTAGTGAAATTTTCAATTCACCTGAATCAATTTTTAGCTATTTCCTCCATTCAGTACTTAAAAATCGATCAATCTGTGGGGAAAGGAAGATCAAAATTGAATATTTTTCAACTACATCGAGTACAATGCCACAAAATAGGTATATTTTGACCTTCCAAATTCGTTTCTGGTACCAATCGCTTCACAGCATAAACCAATAAGGGACCTTAATTTGTGAAACTCTACTCTTTTAAAACTGAATAAGTATCAAAGACGAACATTTTTTTTTTACTTCTCAAATTCAGTTTTGAAAAAAAAATCAGCAAATTTTTCTGCTTTTAACCCACTTTTTTTAATGGACCTGAGATCGAAAATGGGTTTGAATTTTGAACGGTCAAAAAACATTTATTATGTGCCATAATTGTCTATGTAAAAAAATTCTGAGTTCTATTCTCACTCTCGATATTTTGAAACCTATACCTATCTATTAACTTCAGAAATATATTTTTGAGGTCTAAAAACTGCAGTATATTTTGATAAAAACAGTTCAAAAATCAAAAACGTTTCAATATAGGTATTTTTTGGTAGTCTCACTCCCTCTCGTTTCAAATTAGAGAAAAGAAATCAAATATTTCCGGCTGAAATAACTTTTTTTTTCAATTTTTCTAACTTGAAAAAAAATCCCCCATTTTTGACCAAAAATGCGATTTTATCACCAAGGGAAAAGAATAGGGGGAGGGAGTAAATCATCCCATTCAATTTAGCATTATTCATTCAAATTTGAGGCAGACTTCTGGTCAAATTTTGGTTGGTAGCGTAAAATACCTAGACCTACTCATTAAAAAATTGAAGCAAAAACTTATATTGTTGAGAACAGGTTGAAAACTTTCAAATGTAATTCAAAACAAAAAAATTCATCTGTGGAAATAAATTGATTTGGCTATGAAAACTGAAAAATTTTATTATACCTATTATGAAATTTACCAAATAATGAACTAAAATGCCCTCAAAAAAGACATAAAATTTTGAATTTTATTTACTTTCATCAAATCGTTCAATTTTAACAGAAGATGAGAAAAATCATCGTGAGTCATTTCTTGAAATGAATTATTTTTTCTCGTCTCAAAATATATTCAAAGGGCTTTCGATATCAATTGATGTGAAACGAAAAAATCATCAAAATTTTTTCTCAATTTTTGAAATAGGTACCTTCTACCTCGTGAATTTTTTTCGAAAAATTGCCTCTTTAATTTTGAAAAAAAAACAGCAAACTAAGTTTTGTTTCGTAGTAAATATCTTGACTCGAATAAACTTTTGAGAAAAATTCTCTCCACTTCGAAAAACGTCGCCATCCGCCAATAAACAGCAAAACTTCTTTCTGAAAAAATACAATTTTCTGAACCACTCGTTCTTGGAGAGAAAGTAACTAAAACAAGAGTTATCTATGCAAATATTCAAGTACCTCGGAAAATTTTCAATTTAAAAAGTAATCATTTAGACGTATTAGCTTTATTGAAGAAAATTTTTACAGCAAAGCAGACCTACCCACACAAAAAGCTACCTTCTCGACATGTCGTTGTTCATATTCGCGATAAGGGTTGCTCTTATTTTGGGCTCATCTCGTTTTCTTTACCCGCGTAAATTTTTCCAAGTATCTGTTTTTATTATCTTCGTGATATCGAGCATTCAACGTAATAATTTCCTTCAACGTGCCCATAACTTCCTGCTCTCGTTTCAACTTCTGTCTCGGTTCGAAATTTATCTTCCTCGGTATAACTGATACGTATTTTTCTCTAAATATAATTTCAACCAAAAAAAAGAGTTAGAAATGCAAAGAGTTTCAAAATGGACCAAAAATCATTATTTCGATTCGAACTCTTCGCACAGAAATATAATCAAAGTGTATCTATCTTGTATGTATTCGACACCATCAACAGGTCGTTGTATAAGTACGGTCTATTTCAACCTCGTTGCATATAAGATATCTCATAATACACATCCCTTGCCACAAACTCGTGCTCAAACGATATACTAAGATTATGAAAACGTTCGTGTACTCGTACGTGCGAATAACCGCATGAAAAAAGTAATAAACCGAAGACAGCAGGTGTTTTTAATTGCTGAAAACCCCTTTCCAATAGATAGAACACATCACTAAGTATTCAACGCGTTGCACACGTTTACACGGAAAGCAAAATATTTAGGAAAAAAAAGCGTGAACGAAATTTCAATTCGAATACGGATGGAAATGAAATTCGCAAATGTAATTCAGCTTTCGGCGTTTCCTCTATTGGTAAATTCAATATAACAATGTAATACGACGGATTAATTTGATTTAGGTACATGATTCATGTATTTTTTTTTCTTCTACGTTTCTCTCGTTCGTGTTTTTTTACACTAATGCGATTACTTTTCGCGTTGTAAACACTCGTCGATGGAAAATTTACCAATTATGGTTTTTAATTTCGGGTGAAAATCTGCGACGAAATTTATTCGTGTTAAGTACATACGCGTTATTTCGCGAGAAATATTTTTCTATTGAGGTACCTATCTGATTCTTTGGTAAGGAAAAGTTTTGTTCGAAGATTATATCGCTATATCGAATAAAATTCCTACTTTGGTTCGACGAGGTTTTGTCTTCGGTAATTAAAGCTTTGGTTCTGCAAGAGGTTTTTTTGTTCGATTTTTTAATCCGATATTTTTCCAGTTTGAACGATGGGGAGAATTTTAAGGCTTCGTGAATATTAGAATATTTTCTGCATTGATTTTTCATCATAATACCTACCTACTGGTTGGATCTTTGAAAATAAGAAAAGTTGGGGGAAAAAGAGGCAGAGAGAGCAGCTCTTCCAATAACGCTAAAATTGCATTTTTATTTGAAATTTTTGGATGTGATGATCTTTTTTTGAAGAAATCTTCTAGTTCCATGGTACATACAAAAAAATGGTAACGAGGCAGAAAAAAAAATCATTTCAATCCAAATTATTCGACTTTCCTGACCCCTTCTTAAGACAAGAATTAATTTCTGTATGTCCCAAATTCAAATAGAGCTAAAAAATGAATTTGAAAAATTAAAGTCTTAGTCCATCCTCGAAACTCGAAGAAACAAAACATGAAAATGACGAAAATATTTTTGACCAAAATTTCTTGACTTTCATAAAGAAAAAACAAATTTTCAAGAACACAATAAGAAAAAATTATCTGTCGTGAAAGAAATTCACTTAGAGAAAAATAACTTTCTGTCTCGAATTTTAAACGGTGGTTTTTTCATTTCCGAACATTTTTAATGACTTCTCCCTTCCCATCAATTACCCATTTTTTTTAAAAAAAATCTTTTGAAATAGCAAACAATTTTTCGGATTATTGAAAGAGAGCCAACGACCCCCCCCCCCCCTATTTCCAGCCCCCTTGAAAAGACGTGTAAATTCTTCGAAAATGATAACACGAGTTGATTGATTTCAAACGAAATGCTAAATTTCCAATAAGTAAACATTTTCAGTTGCTGATTTTCTGCTAAAATATCCGATATTTTTATGTGCATTTTTTCAACTTTGAAATGTTAGAAAGTTACAAAAATGTCAATTTTTCATTCATAAAAAATGCTTGACAATAATTTTCATAAATTGAAAAAAATAAGGGAAAATACTTTCCCTAGAAATTTACTCATTCTTTTTTTCATTCTTCTCAAAATTTCTGAAAAAAGGTCTGAATAATGTTGAGAAATCACAAAAATGCCATATTTTTGATTGTTTTATTGAAACTGATCTTAGCAATTTTGCACAATTGAAAAAAAAAATGAAAAAACTGCAAATTAATAATTTTATGAAATTTTGTCAACTTATTTGGAATTTTTGTGATTTTTCGATATTCTACTACATATAAGTCATATTAATCAATTCGTCAAAATTTTTGAGTTTTTTTTTTTCAAGTCAAACGAAATGTCATTTTGTCAATTGGTGGATAAAATTTCATTTAGGAACTTTGATCGTCCTTTTTCATGGATTCAACCCCCTCCCCTCTCCTCATCACTATAACACATTCTTGTGCTAAGTAATGTGGTCAAAGACAATATTTGATCGAAAATGAACGTTGAGAAATTCGATGAAATATATTTTTTAAATATGGACTTGAAAAAGAAGCAGAGGTTACAAAAAATCGGAAAAATTTTCCAAATACAAATTTTTAAAATTTAGTCCATTTTTCTAATTTTTTGAGAAAATTTCGCCAAGATAAGTTGAATTTTAAATCACGTTTTCCCCTTTCCTCTTTGGAAAACCAGAAGTATGATGAAGTGCCTACCTAAAAAATCAGGAGCTTATACAAGCAAAATTAGCAAAAAAGTTGAAAAATTCTCGTTTAAAAAATCGACCTGTTTTTCAGATTATATCGAGAAAAATTTCGTTGAGAACAAATTAGTTGATTTTTGAAGAAATTTTATTAATTTAATTTTGTTCAGTTTCTAAGAAAAAATTCATCGAGTTTCTCGACTATAAAATTTAATCAAATTTTTTTTACAGAATTTCATGAAATTTCTTTATGAAATTTTGTCAATTTTCTTTACAAAATTTCATCCAATCTGCATAAATTTTTTAATTTTCGACAAATTCTGAAAAAAAATCAATTTTTTTTATTTACTTACCACTGAACATTATTTTCAATATTTTTGATATTGTTGAGGTGAATTGATAATAATCCATGCTTGATAGCTTGGGGATTTGAATTTCGAAGGATAATCAACTGATTGTATTGAAAAATCCGGAACAAATCATTTTAATTTGAACGTGATTGTGCCTATTTTCAAAATAGAAGGGGTCGTGATCAACGTTGGAAACTTTTTTTGATAAAATTTTACTCAAATCAAATTTAGAGATGCTTGAAGGTAAGACAAGATCATAAAAATTGTAGTTTTCGACTTAATTTTCATTTTGTAGAAAACTGGGAGACTGGAATAAAAAACAAGTGACACGATTATTAGGTACTTGAAATTTTTCCTTGTCAATTTTCTCTATAAAAAAAAAAAAAAAAAAATGATAAGAATGCAATAGCCCTCTGCCTCCTCCTCCTCATATTAATACTTTCCAATGCTTAAAATAAGAAGAATAATTATGAACTTCTCTCAATCACCACTTTACATAATTCTAAATTGAAAATATTCTAATTTCAGATTTAAGAAACGGCAACAGCAACGAACGATTCGACAACAGCGTTAAAAGACAAGACCTGGACCACGTATTTCTCAGATTTGGAAGACGCCGCCGTTAATTAATCACCACCTATATTTATAAACCTACTTTCTAAGTTTTTATTCCATTTACAATTTATTGAAAAAAAAAATGTTTAATACACAATTTCCATAAATTCTAAAAAAAAAAAATGAAAAATTGTCCGTAGTCATGTTAAGTTCTCTCTCTACCTGTAGATATTAAAAAAATACACGATTAAGACCAGATTTATTATTGAAAAACATTTGTAAATTGATTGATGTCTTGTTTTCAACTCCAGCGATACGATGTTTATACGGATGATTACCGCGAGCTTTTCGCTATCACGTGTAAAATTCCAAGTCACATTTTGTAACATACTCGTACGATGGTATTTATCGACCGTAAGTAATTGGTTCCCAAGATAGATGCAATATAGTCGAGTGGTTTTTTGGGCAAGTAATTCGATCGTTGCTGCATAATTAAACACCAATGTAACATAATTCAAAAACATATATTAATAAATTCAAAAACGAGATAAAAAACGATAACGTTCATGGTCGAATATTATAATACTATGAGCAATCGCGATATCCCAGATCGTCTAGATATTTCACATTATCACACATCCGAACGATAGGTTCTGGGAGAGTATCGGACTACGTCGCCTCCTACATTGATCAAACATTGTCCCTGATGGAAACAAAAAATTAATTACGAGGGTGAGAAAAATCTCGACTCGAATGTGCTCGGATGGGGAAAAAAACAGAAACGTACTTGATTTTTATGCGAATGTGTACTCAAAAGACATTCGTTGACGAAAAAATTCACGACAGCGTTGCCACCTATACCTGCTGCGTGTGATTTGACTATCGAAGTGATATCGGACAAGAGGCTGTTTACGAAATTATTCACGCCGCCGGTTTGCTGCGAAGTAAAGAGATAACTTTTTAAGCGCCTGGATTCTCAAGGGATACGATACAAGTAACGAATAAGATATAGAGTACGTACCTCTCTCACCATGGTACTTTCACGAATGAAGACGAAATTCAAATTACCCAGGTATAAATTTATACTAGCACCGGGAATGTACGACAGTGAGGTGATATGCGTTTCGTTGTCCAATATTTCGTTCTGTGAAATTACGTAAAAATATAATTCCAAGTTGAGGAGGATTTTTACGAATTAAAATAAGAAAAGGAAATGAAAAATTAAGGATGACTTACGCGTTTTTTGGTGATCTGTTTTCGAGGTGTATAAGTAGACAATGCATCCAACGGTTCGAGGTCCTTTTCGGTATTCGAATTGAGGATTAAATCGTCGCTTACTGTAACAAAAAAAATACATAAATTTAATTAAGGATCGGATCTCACTTTATGAACAAAAATGAACAAAAAATGATTAATAAATCTTGTCGTACTGGTTTGAACAGATTTTCAGACTCTTGAGATTTCAAGGAGCCGAATTTATCAGTTTTGGAGGTTTTTCGTGTAACATGATCTGGGTACGAGTACGATTTTTTACATTTCAAGGGAAAAAAGATCGAATTTGCATGCAACGTACAATACCACAGGAGGAAAATAAGTGTACTAAAAGGAATATCTCATTTAAACGGAGATAAAAATTGTAATATTTTTCATCATAAAAAAGGTTGTTATTTTTTGGTGTTTGAAGTTTATCCATTTTCTAATATAAAAGGGCTATAAGGAAGCAGATTTTAAATACCTGAAATTTCATCTTCAAACAACGTACCTAGAAAAATATAGAAAACAAGTTTTTTTTTTCATTTTGTAAATTACAAGCACAATATGACATTGCAATCAAAATTTTAAAGTGGAAAATGCTTTCAAGATTTAAGGGATTGATTATTACTTTATTAGCTCATTAGATACATTCGTGAAGATGGAAAAATTCGAAAATTCCCATCAGTTATAACCCAATTTTTATGGTCAATTTTTGATTTTTTTCTAAAAATTTGTTTTCAAAATTCAAACATGATTTTTTTATTTATTTAGTAAAATTTTTTCATTTGTGAAGTTCAGTCATCGACAGCAAAATTAATTTTGGTATTAGTTTTGATTTTGATTTTTCAAACGTTTTATTAAAATATTCATTTGACATTTTTTTCATAGCAGGAAAAAATGCATCTTTCATCGTTATGAAAAAAATTTTCGCATGTAGGAAGTACTTTGAAAAGTAACTTCACTTCAATTTTTAGCCCCTCTTCACAATTCTTTGGAAAAAATAAACTTGAAATTTGAAATTTTTCGACTTTCACGTCTCTTTCTTACCCCTAGGATCAAAATGTTGTCATTTTAGAATTTTTTAAAACAAAGAAAAATGCTAAAACACTACAAAACATTTTCAAAACCTAGTCTTTTTCGAATTTATAGAAAAAAAAATAGCAAGCGATAAAATCATTCTAATGAGAAAGCACGGACTTGAAAAAAAAAAAAAAAAAAAGGAAAATAGAGTGTAAGTATTATAATCCTCAGAACAGTAAAAAAATTAAAAAATTACTTCAATGATAGATATTTTTTCAACATCAGTCGTGCAATTTGAAAAATTGAAAATTTTTCTACTGTCACTATGCTCGTCATGGGAGAGAAAATTTGACAAAATCAGATATAAAAATAAATCGATTTCAAAAACTAATGCTATCCTCTTTTAGATAAATATACAATCAGAAAAATTTTCAAAACAAGTAATTTTTCCGAATTCAAAAAAAAAAAAATGAAAAATTTTAGGAGTAATGAATTTTAGATTTCTCGGGCAAAATTTTACCAAATCAAAATAAGGAGAAATATAATTTTTTAAAAATTATAGAAGTAGAGAACATAAATAGATAATTCACGTATTAATTTTAAAATTTCGTTTTTTAAGATACATAAATTTAAAAAATTGTATTGCCTCACTTCGAATCAGTGTTGCTAGAGTGGAATGGGAAAGTGGACTGCAAATTTTCAATGGAGTGCGACGAGAGTGAGAGTGAACTTCATAGAAGCACATGGGAGCACTCTCATAATGGAGTGTTCTGTGAAGAAAGGAGAATGGGAATGGGAGCGTTAAAAATTTTGAAACTCCTCACGTCTACCTTTTTTTTCTACTTTACACATTTTGAGGTGCAAAAAATTGAAAATGATGAGATCTGGTGCTCGATTCATTTTAGCTTCTCATAGTTTTTACCTTTCCTTCTTACTTTTCAGACAAAAAAGGTAATCAATTTTATCCTTTTTCTATTTTTGGTAATTTTGTTTCAATTTCGACGAAAATATAGGAGTGGCAGTGATCAGAGCAAAGGAGTGAAATGGTGTAGAAATGGAAAATAATGAGGAGTGAGGAGCACTCCTAAGGAAAGTTTTGACAGCCACTCTGGTAACACTGCTTCAAATGAAATGAAACCTCTATGGATAATAAAATCCATTCAACAACTTACATTCTGAAAAAGACGAACAGCTAGTAGAAACACTTTCGAGAGCCTTTTCTGATTCCTTCAAAGCTAACGCCATGCCTGAAAGAAAAAAAACACAATAATAAATTAATAAGCACCGGCCATAACACGAAAACCAGAACAATACTCACCAACGATTCGAATTTGCAATTCGTCGGGTTCGGGTATATCCATTTTAAACGAAACTTTATTCAAGCTACATGGAATACGATTATGAATTTTCATATACAAGCCCTAGAATGAAAAAACAATTATTAATTTCGCCCAATTACTTAAATCTAAGTACAATTTCCAGATGAAATCGACTCACTTGTACGATACGATAGAACAACTTATTAAAACTACTGGGCGGAGTGTTACTAGGAATACGATACCGATAAACTTGGGTAAAAAGTTGTATATTTTTTTTAGGAACATAAGGCAGCGATCCGAAAATCAATTTTTCTGTCGCCGAGACTAGAAATCCTTGAGGAGGGTTGGGGTCGATCAACTGGGCTATGATTTCCAGATCCTCTTCATCATCTACCTGTAAAATTCGATAATTTAATAAATCTTTGATAAAATCAAGGTTTCTTAAGCAGTAGCACCAAGATCCTTCATTGGGTAAGAAGTTCTTACTTCAATGGCACAAGTTTGTTTTGATCCAGCAAAATATTCTAAATCTGGATACTGTTGTTCTAAAGACGGATCGGTACTACTGACACTTTGAGCTTTCGCAGTGCCTTCAGAGATATTAAGATGAAACTAAGCAAAAAAAATGAAATTAACAACATTTAACCAGAAAAATAAAATTGACGAAATAAAAATTACACTTGAAAAACACATACGTCGCCTAATTGATAATGTATCCTATTCTTTTTGATCGTATCTTCCAATAATTTACGAGCATCGGTCAACTTCTTCTTCGACGTAGAATGCTGCGTCAATGGTCGTCCCATCGACACAGTCAATTCCGGTGGCGCTGGTAGTACTGCTAATAGCACTGCCGTACCAGTAGCATAAGCTGATATCATTTTTTCGCCGATTGATACTTGAACCTAATCGAAAAGAGGAAATGAATTGTATTAAATCGAACTAATCTAATTTCATACCGAAATTAAACTTACGTTTAACCCGAACAAGGCGTTCATTCCTTTGATTCTTAATTTATTTACTAATTGTCTATTTAATTCGTACTCCAGAAAAGGTAACCCATCGGATATTTCTCTGGCATTAAGTTCGCTTTTGCAGTCTCTTTTTAAACGATACACAAACGCGTGTATAAAAGCTCCTTGTCCAATGACCGGCATTCTATCGAATGGCTCAATAGTAACAAATATCACATCCGAAACATAACCTTTCCTGGAACATGAAAAATTCACATTAATGAGGTTGCCAAAATAAGGCAGTATTTCACAATTAAAGGGGTAGAAAAACCCACTTGCATATTCCGCACGATTTAATTTTAACTGGTAATGGAAGACTAGATTTTCTATACGGAATATGATACACGGAGCAGTTTATTTCTTCGCAGGGAATTTTCTCCGAAACCGATGGCAGTCTTTCTTTAATCTGTAAACAAGTTAAAGTCAGATGGAATGATTAATATTGCAGATTCGATTCCAAGGAGAAATAAATACCGATAATTGAACCAAAAAAAAAAATCAATTAAAAACAAATAAATCTTCAAGTACATTAAATTCATACCTCATTTTCTGTATCGATAGATTTATTGGCTAGATTCCTTAAGGCAAAATTTTCCATTACAGAAGATGTAGGACCATCGTAAATCTTGACCAATGCAGCAGTTCCACAAGCACTTAACACGCAAACTTCGTCGCTATCAAAAAAAAAATGGAATATTAGAAGAAAAGAAAAATATAACACGGAAGTACGAAAACTCGAATAAATCTTCGAAAAGAGAAAGTGACATGTGAAAAATGCACAAAAATCTTTTGAACAAAATTAAATACAATAAAAGCTAAAAAAATGCGTTATCAGGATAGTTGAATCATCCATATTTTTTAATGAAAAATAATTTTTAGTACGTCGCGTCGATATCAATTTCTAACTCAAAATTGGCCTCTTAGGATAAATAAAACAAAAAAATTAAATTAAATTCTAGAATTATATTCAAATACTTGATGAATTTATTCACGTATGTTTTCAGAAAGGCAGATAGATAATAAATTTTTGATTTCACAAGTCTTCAAGGATAAATTTTTACAAATATTTCCATAACCAGAAATACACTAAAATTGGCATCATTAGAAAAGAAGCAAAAGATTGTTTTTTTTTCCCCCTAATTTTTAAAACCTAAAATTCAATTAATCCAATTTTTTCCACTATAAATACAAATTTTTTTCACAAAACACAAAATATATTAAAAAAAAAAAAGTTCCACAAAATACAAAAATTTTCCCCATAAAACACAAAATATAAAATTTGTTCAAAAAATTCAATGTATCCAATTTTTTCCACGAAATACAAATTTTTTCCCACCACACACACAATTTTTCCACAAAATATACGTTTTTAAAAAAATCGCCATTTCTAAAAAATTTTTCGACTAAAATTTAATTTTCTCGACAAAAAAATTGAAATAAAAAAGCAACTGATTTTCGTTGCTTCAATGAGCTTCTTCAGAAATATTTTGTTTTAAGCTTTAAAAAAATCAGAATAATTCAATTTCCGCTAAAAATTTTTGATTTTTCGTCCAACAAAATTCCCAAATCAAAATTATAGAATTTTTGTGGGACCTTTGGCGAGATATTTCATATCTCCTTCGCCCCCCCCCCTAAAAAAATACTCGATATTTTGCAGTCAGTTCAAAATCTTTAAAAAATAAATCATGGTACAAGAGAAAATGAATAATACAAATCAAAAAAATAATCTTCCAAGTTTGAGTAATAATTTTTGAAAAATTTTGAAAATAGAATGAATTTTTAACGAGGATTTCAGGACTTGAGATAAATTCTGCCCTTTTTCAGCAATATTTCTATTTTCAGTATCACTTGCCCACCGAGCTTTGCTCTTTTCCTTCCTGATGCAAAAATACTCAACTTATATTAATAAAGCTGTCGACCCTAAAATTAGTTTTATAAATATTAAATGTCAAATTATTTAAAATGATGATTAAAAACTCGTGTTGGGAAAAAAACTTCTTCAATGGATCCATTTGGAAGAATGTCTCAAAATAACGAATAAATGCCGAAATCAGCTTCAACCAACCAAATAGACGTAGTTTCCGTATAGTTCAGTACAACGTTGCAGGCCAAAGCTCTCATATGGGATTTAATTTCAATGCGTAATTCAGTCCACCAAGCATCTCTAGTTTCAGGCTCTTCGATATTACTAATTCTAGCCAACAACTTGACCGATCTGGACGACACGGTACCTCCTGCCGGAAACAGCTCAGATTTAAAAAATGTAAAAATTAGAAAAAATTAAAAATCGTAAAAAAAATTACCTAAATGCAATATAAAATCTTCCGGATAAATAGATAAGGTTAAAAAAGGGTACTCCATTAGCTCGAAATTTTCTCTATGGATAATATTGGCCCCAAGATTGGTATTTTGTTTGGATGACGACGAGACTTCGTTATCAACAGGTAGATTATCTATGAGAACATAATACATTTTTCAATTAACACATCAAGGTCATTAGAAAGGATAACAATAAAATGATATCTACCTTTGGCATCGATACTTTTAGTAAACACGCTGGTATCTGGTAAAGATGGTCTTTTCTTGGCAAGTGAATCAGCCGACGGTGGTACGTCTCGTTTAATCGGATTAATCGTCGGTTCTTCTTCTTTATCACATTCCGATACATTCCTGTCGAGGTTATTAGCATGCATCAACAAGCAACTAGGGGTTAAAGCTTCAGGCGAATTGTTACAAATAATATCGGCCGTAGTTATTTCAACACCTAAATCGTTCTCATCGTTAGATACAATATGATCCGTATTATTATAGCAAATATCCGACGGCGTTGGCGAAATTAGCTCCTCAAATACAGGTTCAGCAGTACTCGACAGTGACGTAGATACAGCGTATATTTCATCTAGATCATTCAATAGATCGTAACAATCGTCTGTCTCTTTTATCGTCCTCAAAACGCTATCCGATTTGCTACGTCTGAGCGTTTCGTTTCTTTTAATTATTTTTCGAATTTCGGGTGACGCGGAAAGGGGGTAATGATCGACTACGTGCCTACGACGTAAATTTCTAAGAAAATGTCTATCGAATTCTAAGCTCTGCATTGTGTTTAGACTTTGTTCGCTGATGAATTTTCGAACAGGTGAGGTTTCTTTTAGAGGAGGACTCATGGAAATTGGAGACATCTCAGAAATAGGAGGGGTTTTACATTGGTCTCGTTCTACGTACGATGAACGTTCACTTCTGCTAGCCCTGATAGGTGATGATCTATCGCAATACTCGGAATAACGTTCGATTCTGTCTAGAGTTTCTACAAAATCACCATTGTTCTCAAATGCCATTTGTAAACTGTTCACAGAAATGGTATCTTGGGTTGGTTCGTCGATAATAATACACTCGTTCACATTTTGGATCACTTTAATCTCAGAAACTGCTCTGTCAGATTCTCTTTCCTCACTCATCTGATTAGAATTTGATTCGAAGTGAAAAATTAATTCTTCCGGGTCAATTTTGTTCTCAGGCGGTTTCAAATTGACACTTTGATCGCTCAGATTAAAATACTGAGTTCTAGAACTCGTAGCGTTATCGAAAATTTGACACGATACGTATTCCTCGACAGAAGGAATCCTTTCGACGCTTTTAGCTTTTTTTCTATTTTTAAAAGAGTCCGAACGTATTGGCTCGTCTAATTTAGAAGATTCGCGAATCATTTCATCAATCTCGAATTCCAAATTTCCGCTACTTTTCTGCCTACATTCTTCGATAACGCTAAATTTACGTAGAGCTATCAACGATTTCTGTTTATTCTTTCGTGAAAATTTTCTTCTCATTTTGGAAGAGGTGAAATATTTAGCAACGCTTAGTAATTTTGAACCAGTTTTCATAATTGGTTTTCGATTTTTTTGATCGAGTAATGTTTCGATGGAGGTGTAACGACTATTACAGCTAGTTTGACTAGCGAAGCTGCACAGAGACCAAGTATCTTCGGGATCGATATCGCTCATAAAATTCGATCGTAACGATTCGCTGAGAGAAATAACGCTGCAGTTGTCACTTTGTGAATTATTAGGAAAAGCGCCGGTGATAGTTAAAGTGGGGATTTTAAATTTCAAATCGGTTTGAATACTAAAAAAATTTACAAAATTAATTCAACGCAAAAAAATAAAACGTACGCGTAAGTGACCATCAAACACACAAAAAACAAAGAAAAAATTAATAAGTTTTACGATCAATATTCAACGTATGCTTAACTAGTGATATGAGTTTCTAAATAAAAATTCCGAAAATGAAAATTTCTATCGAGGAAATGAACCTATCGAATGAATTAATCAAAATATGACTCGAATGAGAAGTCTAGATTATCAATGAACCGAATTAAACCGACCACAGAATGGATTTCTATTTTCTAAGTAATTTCTTAGATCATGAAAATGGAATTCAGGTGTAGATAAAACCTCAAAACTTGTTCGAAAAAGTGATACGAGATGTGAAAAAATGTAAAACGACGCTAAATATTTACCTCATACGATATTGAGTTTCAACTTTTGATTTATTTAATCTAACCGCAGTGCCAATTCCTCTTACAACGACTCCACCAGTTTCAGCTTCTAAATCGAAATATTGACGGTAACTGGAAAAATAAAATTGATCAAGATACGATTGAAATAGGAGATGAATTTTGCCACAATGAGTACCAACCCAATGACAGCGTTTCCACCGAGTTCTATAGCTTTTAATCCTATTTTTCTTTGGACTTCGCCGGACATTTTATAGAACATAGCTTGTCTAGCTTCGTTCGATGCACGAGGAGTTCGTATTTTTTCAATCCATTGGTATTCTGGATCTTCTTCGACTACGAGTTCTTCAACGAAGCCATAAATATTCTCTGTATAATACCCATAAGGGATCATACTACCTATAGGAATGAATAAAAATTAATTTTCAATGCACGTAGATGAAAGTGACGATACAGTTTCAACTTACAACTGAATATGTGGATTCCACACGAAGACTGTCGAAACTTATTAAAATCGGAAAATAATTCTATCTTGATGACTAAATTGATCTCGCCTCGAAGTCCATGAATCGTGTCGTAGACAGGAAACCAGCCCGAAATACATCCAGATCCTGGAATCATGATCAATAACGTAGCTTTATAGGAGAATATTATCTTCGTACGTCTAAAAATATACCAACCTGGCGAAGAAGAATGACTAGATTTGAGCAAATTAGCGTTCGATTCGGTAGAAGTGTTCAACAGTAATGGATTCAAATTGAAATAAACTTTTCCAATCATATCATTGGCCGAATACGTATCGTGATCCATTAATCGTACTTGTAAAGGTTCATCTTGTAATTCGGCATCGTCCATCTGAAATTTACCAGTACTATAGCATCTTGACGATAACAACAGCTTGATTTTAATAAAGAATAAACTAACTTCAAATTTATACCATTCTGAATTCCACTGAGGGTTCAACGACTTACGACATACGTCCGTTTTATAGGTGATGTTTCCTAGTTTGATTTCGACGTACGCATCGGTGGTATCCGCAGATTTATCCATGACAGGTAAATTTCGTCCTTCTAGGACCTTAACCTTAACTATACCCGGCATAATTGATTCTCGACACGTGCTTTCTAACGGTATGTAAAATAATTACAGAGATGAAACACGTAACACAAAAGGACTAGAAAATATCACCAAATATATCATCTTGGTTCACGTATTTTAATAACAACGATAGTACGATAACATTAATAGAATAACTCGTTACTAGAATAATACGGGACAGCGCAGATGCGAAATCGAGCAATTTCCTCTCACCGCACGATAGTCGATCTCATTACTGTAAACTAGTGCAACAGAGAAAGAAAACTGATAGTCTGATACGGTCGGCTGATGTGGGTAACTGACGGAGAGACGGTGAGGAAGAGAGAGAGAGAGAAAACGAAAACGAAAAGTAATGATAATTTGCAGTGTTGATCGTCTATCGAATATATATTGATCTTAAATTTCATATGAGAAATATTCAATTCATCGATTAATTTTTAACCATTTTTATGAATAATTTTGTCCAATATTGTCCGTGTTAGTTCAATTTCACAAATTTTCAAATTTGATTTACTCCTGAGTCACTTCTCCAATTTTTAGTTTCAAAAACTTGATACCAACTACCAAGTTACCTATATAATAAGTAAATATTATAATTCGAATGAAGAATGAATAAAGGTCACTCGTTTGTTTCCCCAAACATTCGCAGGAGGTGTTTAGATAATATTAATGAGATCATCATTATTCACGTTACGTACACACTCTACATTGTTGCATTATAGCCAGGTATGAAAATAGGTACGTTTAATTGTTTTACTTGCTTGTTAGGAAGATGATGCGCTCCAATAAATTATCTACATACCTACCTACATACGCTTATCAAGACTGAAAGTCAAGAAAAACACGCATAGGTACCTAATAAATTTATTATCTGATATTAAAAACCTTCAAACTTGATTGTTTTATTGCCAAAAATTGAAATATTTGAAATAAAATAAATCAGTGATGAAAGAGCAATAAAGGTACCAAAGTCAATATCAATACCTACCTATTACCTATGTACCTCAGTATAAATAAAATGAGGTTTCAAAAAAATAGATCTAAAGAAAAATATTAAGAAAGTGGGTTTGGGTTTGTTAAGCCACTGGAAAATAATTAGGTAGGTCTCGGTATCTACCTATGACCCTTGTATTTTGACGGAAATCTGTGAAAAATTTTACTCTGAAAGAAGAAGTTCCCATAAAATTTTTTAGGTTTATTTACTAGAGAGATTAAGCTAAAAATGACACTTCCGAGAAAAACAACGTTTTTTTACTTATTTTGGATAGTCTCATCTATAATGTGGTACCTCGGTTACTTCCTTTCTACTCCGAATTTCTAACTTTCATATACCATTAACATTGAAATTGAATACCTGTCACTCTGGCTCAGAGGATAGATAAATGATAAGATGCAAATCGGAAATTTGAAGGTTATACCTGTCTCTATTTTTATCGAATTTAAATTATTGTTCATTCAAACGTTAAACAGTTGAATGTCTCAAAATGGAATCAGAGATTTTTGGTATATTAAGTAAACCTTCCATAATCGTTGATAATGAAATTTACAAAAAAAAAAAACACACATTTCTATGCTGTTGAATGAATTTTAACTTGTTTTATATAATTTTGTTTGGAAAATTCAAATTGTCTACCCAACAGCCTAAAAAGTAGTCAAATAGAAAAATTTTCGTCGTGAAATAAATTCATTTTATGAAGGTTAAGTAATTTTAAAAAAAAAATCCTAATTAAAATTTCATTAAAAATATACAAGTCTTGATAAAGATGGCATGCTTCGCCACAAAATTCTTAAAAAACATTTCATAAAGAATTTTATTTTCGGAGATGAAAATAATGTTGGCTCAATTTTGAGGGGTATAAGTATGTGGGAACGGTTTGAATTCGGTGAAAATCAAAGAATGTTCAAATTTGTATTCTGTTGTGCAAATTTTTAACCTCTTTGTGAAGGTTAATAAGTGGTATCCAATTATAAGGTTAATCGGTCAACAAAGTAGGTACCTATAGATATAGAATAGAGGTGATCGTTTTGCTCTTATTTCCGAAAGTTGTATGTAGAAGGGATGGCTTGAATCTCTAGACCTCAAAATGGCATGGTGAAACTTTCATCTCTCTCCTCCGATTTCACATTCGTATACGGCCCCATTCATCATTTTTCCTGAAAATCTGACAATTTCTTCTTTTTTTTCGATTTTCAGTTAATTGAAAAAAATTATTAAAATTTTATACTTACCCTAAGCACAATATTTTTTATTTTTTCTTATTTTGAAAAAATCACGCGAACAAAAGTAATTATTATCTTGGTTTCATTGAAAATTTTTCAATTTTTAAAAAAATTTTCTCGCCCCAACATGATGAAAAAAATGGAAAAGTGAGATTTTTCAAGAACTTTTGAGGTGGTGAATAACATGTGTGTAGATATGTTCAAGGTATTTTTGGATAAAGGCATCCCTACCTAGGTATACTAAAACTATTTTTTTCAAGTCTAAAAAATTTTGTTTTAGATTTAGATTTTTTGCAATATTTTTCGAACAAGCATAATTAATCAAATTATCTGATTCGGTGGAGAAAGGGGAAAGCATGATCGGAAAAGAGGTGAAATTTTTACCACGTCGTTTTCAAATCTCTGTTTCCCTCTGTATCCCAGTTTTCAACTTTTGAAAAAAGGTGCAAAACGATGGTTCCTGGCATAGAAATTAGACTTAATTTTTTTGCGAGGGTGGGGTGAAGTATGAAGCAGCTGACGCTGGCCCAAAAGTGGCGCCTTTTTGAAAATCTTTAGATCTGATTCCGCTGAGTATAACAAGGAAAGAGGAGCTTGAATTTTTCTAGGAAGTCTACTTCAATTCAAATACAAAGTGGTGGTGGTACTCATGACTGAATAATTGAAAAAATAAACTCGAGGCATGTGTATCTGTGTGACATTATGACCAAAAATGTATGTAGGATTCAAAATTATAATCTGATGACATCAATCTCAATCAAAGTGATCGAAAGTAGGTATTACACTTAAAAATGTGTGCACCTAGTTAGATAGATAGTAGCTCAGGTAGGTACCTGGTACCTTCCTGTACTTAATGTTTAGTTACATTGTAAGTAAGTGCTAAGTAAGTACATTACATATCATGAAGGTACTTGAATTATGCAATTTTAAATTATGCATATTTTATTCAACACTTCGTACTTCTGTAATTATAGGTATCTTACCTACTGGAAAAATTATATGTACCTACGCAATATAGGTACTAGAAAAATTAGAAAATTATGGACGAGTAGGTACGTGTATTTGCCCACCCATCATATTTTTTTTTCAATTTTCTATCAACTACAAAAATTTCTTTCATAATTCGACTCATTTCCTCCACATTATTCGGATAGTAAGAAAAACGTAACTGGACCTGAGAGAAGAGAGAAAATAAAAGTACATAATTACTAACACTGTTCTCGTAATCTCTCTCAGTTGGTCGTCACATCGGAGTTCACCTGATTCGTGTTTCGTGTTGGTTGGACTTCCTTGAGAATGTGGAATGTAAATACGTAAGCTAAAATTTTTGTGTTTATTTACATTTTGGTGTGATACAGTTGTGATTGTCGTGTTATAATATTTTCAATTTCATTATGAATTCTTCTTTTAGAAAACGAAATTGATGGATTTTTCTCGGTAAAAATATGAACAATAATGAATTACTATTGATTGCTTAGGTGTACCTGACAACTCAATACAATTGGTAAGAAATTCGTAAAAAAATTAGCTATTATTCTCTATCAGCTTTTATGACTTGTAAAATTTGTATTTTATTTTTGATTGAATAATTATGTGTGAAAGCTTTCTACACGTACAGTTAGGTAATAAAATTTTATTGATTTTAGTTTACAATGGTGGAAGGTAACGTCACAAAATTATTGGATGGGTTATCAGTCGACGACAACGACGAATTGTGTGATTTCACTCTAGCTGACCAGAATGAAGTTGTAGGTTAGTAAATTAATAAATTTTAAATTAACTATAGACGATTCCGCTTCAATATTTTAATCTTGTATTGAAATTACCTATTCGTATTTTTTTTTTAAATAATTCGTACATTTATCTGAATTTCAGCTGCCAAGGGGATCACCCCTAGCACACCATCTGACTACACCCCTATTACCAAGAGTACCGTTACATACATCGTCTTGGCCATATTAATTAACGAAGACGACGAATTTCTAATGATGCAAGAAGCAAAAAGTAGCTGCGCGGGGCAATGGTATTTGCCCGCAGGGCGTATTGAACCTGGTGAAAATATCTTGGTATGTGAAGAATGCCTATGAAAATATCTTGTTAATACACTCGATCCGATTATGACTCTTTTTTTACGCGTATTATTTTTACGCTTTCTTCTTATCATTCCTAATGTAAAATTAAAATCCGTAATTACTCTTAATTGGCATTTTCATTATCCGTCCGCAGGAAGGCGTTAAACGAGAAGTTTTAGAAGAAACTGGTCTTGAAATGGAACCTACCACTTTGCTAGGAGTGGAGTGCGCTAGCAAAGCATGGTTCAGATTCGTTATGACCGGTAACGTTGTCGGCGGTAGGTTGAAAACTCCCGCTGATGCCGATTCTGAATCTCTACAAGCAAAATGGATTAAAAATATTACCGAAGTGAACCTCCGAGCCCATGATATTTATCCGATTATTGAACGAGGTGTTGCGTATCATCAGTACCTCAAAACACTTCAGAATGCTCCGGCTTCGTCACCGATTTGGCATCCGAATGTATTACCTGTGGTCAGAGAGCACAAAAAATTATTATTACGTTTAGTAGTTTGTGTTAAACAAAAAAGCAGGTAATATTATTATTAATCCTTGAAGTCGCCAAAGTCGGTATGAATTATTATAATAACATCTTTCTAATTAATTATATTTTTTTCCGTAGCAATAAAATCCACGTTTTGGTTTCTGAAAAAACCGAAGCTCATTTACCATTGTGTGAGATTAATCACATGAAAAATCTTCATTCGACGTTACGAAAATTCATGGTGGTGAGTATTTTTGATCAAATTTTAATTCAAAGTATGTATTTTTTGTTGAAAATTAATTACAATTCGTGTACTCGTAGGAAATTTTTGGAGCTGATGTGCCAGCTCATAAACCACACGGCATTCTAAATGTTGAACATGACGGAAAACCTGCTGGAAAGCACGATGGATTTTGCATGACAATTTTGGTTTCGTTTCGAGTGCCTCTCGAAGAAGTATATCCAATCGACAAGTATTCTTGGGTAGCTGTATCAAAAGAAATCGGCGATCGTTTGATATCAAGGTTACCTCGTAATTTGACCGTACCATTAAATGTTATTAGATAATTTAATAAGTTAAATTATGATTCGAAATGGTGCAGAGTATTTTTGTGTATTTGTGAATTTTTTAAATTGTTTTTTGAATTAGTTTGAATAAGTTTTCAAACTGAAAATTGAGACATAAGGTAAAAAATTCTGTTATACCTTTTTTTTCAACTGTTAACATGTTGACGTTTTAAAAAATAATGTAAAATGACGTTTGAGATTATGTTACCGATTTTTATACATTGTACTGTGCATTTACCCTGAATTTGTTTTACCTTTTTTCTTCGTTATTTTAAAAAATGAAATTTTAATGAGAATGACGCTATTTCAGAATTTTTTTCTTGGATCGTGAATTTCCTCTTTATCAGATGCTTATGAGTATTACATTAAGCTTTAATTTTACTTGTATATTTTGTTTTAAAATTAGTTTTCATTTTTTTTCTTTTTGTTTCAATTAAGAATCTTTCTATATACTGAATCGTCAATATAATACGTAAGGTAATTTATCTTCGTTAACATTTGTATCCAAAGTATTTTGTACGTTGATTTAATCATATTTATCGTGCAATAAATTCATTTGCATTGCATTTCAACTCTGTAAATAAAATAATAACTTGATGCTTCCAGGTTACAAAAAATTGAAAATTTACTTTTAAAAAAAATCAACAAAACAATACTTAAATCTATTGTACGATTAAATCACTACGAACTGCAGGATAGCACTTCTTCAAATGCCTCACTAAACATTTCTTAAAACTAAATTTCTTATCACAGTGGAAACAGCTGAACAGCTTACTATCGCTATGAGTATCCATGTGAACACGTAAATCATAATTAGATAGGAATTTTTTCTCACAAACCGTACAACTGAATTTCAACTCTTGGTGCCTTTTTTGATGAACTCGGAGTGTTTTCAGTGATGAAACTACTTTGTCACACGTGCTGCATTTATGAGTGTCATAGTGTCCGAAATGCATACTTTTGTGCAATTTGAGTTCACTGTGTGATCTGAACAATAACATACAAATCGAACACTTGAAACATTTACCGTTGGTTTTCGTATGCAATTTATTATGTCGAAGAAGCGCAGATTTTTGGGAAAATTTCTGCTGACAGATGTCACAAGTGAAATCTACCTCGAGACCTTCATGCTTCTGCAAATGTTGATTCAAATATAATTTGGAGGTAGTTCGAAATCCACATTCTTCACATTTATACTTTTCCGAATGTAATCTACTATGAACGTCGAGCGATTTCGCAGATGAGAAAAGTTTATCACATATCGGGCACATATGTGTTTTTTGTCGATGAACCAATCTCATATGGATGTTCAAACGATCTTCCAAAATGAACAGTCGGTCGCAAATAGAACAGGAGTATTTTCTCGTCTCCGTAAAATGAATACTGTCGTCGTGAGATAAAAATAACGAAAAATGTCTGAAACTCTGATCACACAAAACACAATAGTAACCATTTTTGGTTTTGAATTTTTTCTCTATCGGCTGTGCTGGCGGCGAAGTAGGTTTAGTATCGGGTACTGACGTAGGAACACCAAACTTTCCGATCTGATGGCAGAAATTGTCACCGAATTTCACTTGAGCTGGTTCGATTTCAGTTTTCTTCTTTTTGTCCGGTGAAAGGAAATAATTCACGATGGATGAGATATTCGACTGCGAACTCATACTCTTCTCTAGTAATGTATCGCAACTTAGTAAACTGATTTCAGGAAAAAGTAAACCATCTTCAATGGTTGTCATCATTCCAGCATCCCCCTGAAAGAGAAAACGTGCGGCTGTAATTTTATATGTATCCGGATGCAGAAAAATATCGAAGATTGAAAAAATTACTTGATTCGGTTTTTCTTGAACTTCTTGTATATACTTCTGTAAAAGATCATTGGCTGCATTACAAGATGTTTTGAATTCAAACCAGATATTAATATGGTTCAAACATCTCAAACAGATCTTTTTCGGCTCATAAACGAGATGATTTGAAAGCTGTAAAAAATATGACGAAGAAAGTAAGCACAACATGAAAAGAATGGAATTACAAAAATTTATCAGTACTATTACCTCAATCGAAACACATTCTAAAATTTTACGAGGTAGAGAAAATTCTTTCTGGTTTTCAGAAATTTCATCGTTTCTGAAAATATCGACGAGTTGTCCTTCTTCTTCGCTTCGTAGTAGACATAATCGACAAAAATAATTCAATTCTTCTACAGTGTTGGAAACCATTTCATACAGACTTCAAAGTATATTTATCTAACAGAAAATAGATGTAGATTTTAAACTTTTTTAGTAATTAACTCAATTAATTTTACCTCCATTTATTGAAAAAAAAAGTAACAAAATGATAAAGTGATAAGAAAATCAAAATAAACAAATAATGTTTACTAGTTTGATCGCTAGAAGCGCTGTAGAAATTTATATTCATTAGCGCTCCAGTGTTCATTTTTATAAACTTTGTTTTCTAAAAACTTGGCTTCAAATTTTATCTTGTAGACAAAAAACCGCCAAAAAAAAGTAAATAAAACTTTATTTGAATTGATAACACAAAATTGAAAATGACCTAAAACTATAAAATTTTCTATTTGAAGGCTTTCGAAATAATTATTATTTTACCAATTTGTTAAAAATGATGATAGATTGCCGAGTTCGTCTAGTAGCTCTTTCGCCTAAGAATTCATTCAACACTCCGGTCCAGTCGAATATTTATTTAGGGATAAGGAAATCACATATCCAAGAACCAAGATTGGTATTAGTCACAAGAAGCTGTGTTATCGAATTCAAGGTAAGATTATCTCACTATGTCGATCAATATGAATACTACAAATCGTTCTTTGCAGCTCATTGAAAACGTCAAAAGAGTATACCAAAATGAAATCAAAGATGGGAAAATTGGCATCGAATTCCGAACACCACCTCATCAACTTCTGATCATCGGCAACTTCGAAGATTTGACTCGTTTCATCGATCTTCTGCGGAAACTCATGCATAAAAAGATTGTTGAGAAAATGGATTACATTCCGGTCATTCCGGCTCAAAATAAACTAAAACTGCAAGCCTCGTCCAAGTTCTCCAAGAGCAACACCGTATTGAATAAATTTACTCCATCGGCGCCGATGACCAAAGTAAATTAAACTTGTGCTGTATATTTAAATCATAAATGTTACTTTTTCTTATCTAATCTTATTAATTTGTTCAGAATCCGTTGAATAGATTGGATGAAAATCTCAAGGTTTTAGAATTGCCGAATAGTAATATTTCGAAGATACCAAAGAAACTGGGACGGATTGGTATACAAACTGTTAATTTAGAAGGCAATGCGATTAGTAATGCGGATTTATCTTGGTTAAATGAAATGCCGATAAGAAAATCATTGCAGTTTTTAAATCTAGCTGGGAATAAGGTACGTGTATAGGGTTACATTACATGGATACGTATTAGAACATTGATTTCATTATTATTTATTTCCAGATAACGTCATTTCCATCTGTTTTGATCGATTATTCGTCGTTGTTTTCTTTAAATCTACGAAATAACAGTATCAGATTTATACCAGGAACCATCGGTCAACTAAGTAGTTTAAGGTGACAAATTGAAGATAATTTGGAACTAAGACGTATTCGTTTCTAATACTGAATTTTCATTCCAGAATTTTTAATATATCTGAGAATAATTTGAGATTTTTACCCGCAAGTATTTCTTGGCTTAAGCTCGAAGAAGTAGATTTGACATATAATCATCTGACCAACAACAGTCTGAAACACATTTCTAATCAATCCAAAGAAAACATTATACCGAAGTTACGTTTACAAGATTTAGCTGCTAGAGCAGTCAAAGGACTCAAAAGGTTGATATTTTATTGCTTACGAAGGAATATTTACAATCTTTTTTTGTCCGGAATGTGGCTTAGGTACTGAAAGAAAATATCATTCCCCCTTCGAAACCAAATTTCGAGCTGTCAAAGCTGTGGTTTTGATTTTTGATGAATTTTTTCGTATAACTGATATAACAGATATAACCAATTCATACGTACGTATGTTTTTGTAAATTACGAGGTATAAATCTAGAAATTCGTTTATACACTGAAATCGACTTCCTTGGTCGTCTGCTACCTTTGCCAATTCGATTTGGAGCCTCCAGTGGAAATTAACTCCTCTTCATCGAGCAAGAATTGTTTCAGAAAGCATCAAAATCAACTTAGGTCGCTAAAAATTGGTCATTTCATAATTTCGATAACCTAAATCCGAATCGAAGACTATAGGTGAATCATGAATCCTAAAAGGAGGTTTAAAAATTAATTTTCTACAATTTGGATATCCTGCGTTCGAAAAAAATGAAATTAACGAACTTGAAATTTTAAGTACCCTCTAAAGTTGGCTCCTCCAGTTGACTTCAAGCACTTTCGAGTCGACTTGGTGCTTTTAGCAAAAAGTTCGAGATGTTTTGATCCATGTGAGATATCCATCTTGTAAAAAAATACTTTTCTCAGTCTGTCTCCTGACTATTCGGATTTGTGATTGATCTTATATCATTTGAATTGTTGAACTTACGATGTGATCTAATTATCAGCTGCCTAAACCGATCATTTCACTTTCTGGAACAATTCCAGTTCATTGGAGAAAAATCATCTTTGACTAGAGGCTCGGGATCAACTTGAAAGTAGTTGCAATTGACTCGTAGTATTAAATTCAATACGTAAACCAATTTTCTAATTTTATTTGACGATTTTCCTTTCTTGAAAAAAAAAATTAACTAATCAATGAGCTAGCTTTTCTCGAAAATTCGCTAAAAATCAAGAAATTAATTTCAACGAGTCAAAATTTGATTACGATGTATTGGTAGTAAGCTCTTTTTAATGAACCAAATTTCGGTTCGATTGACGAAGACAGATTGTAAAAATCCCTATTATTTACGTCTCTTTCATTCTTCAAACAAATAACATTGATATTTCATTCGTAGACGTAGCTTGTCGTTCAAAGACTGTCCCCTTCGATTATTGGATAGACTACGATGCTCATCGCTCTGCGTTTGTGGTGCAAACACGACTCCATATCAACCGGCGCAGTTTTACAAAGCATTGACGATAATCAAATTCGCTGCTACGTACAAGATCCATCCTCAGAAAAGTGATTTTAAAGAAGCTCCTATTCGCAGTATTCAAAATAAAGGAAACGGAGTTGGAAATATATTTTTACACTATCACTTCTGCACCTACATCGATCGATGTGAAAAAATCAAGTATCAGAATTATCAAACGTCTCATAGCGCTTATTTACTGAACGAAGAATCTGAAGGTTCTAAAATCTATTTTTATTAATTTTTTTTTTTTAATTTTAGCTGTGATTTTAGTATAATGATCGTTTTCGTATCGTGCTTTTCACTCAACTATTTGGAACAGGAAATCCATTTCCCTAATCCGTACAGAAAGATTTTATCTCGCTTTGTAATTTTTGTTCATAAATTATTTTTGAAAAATTCATCCATATCTTTTATTATCTGGGTAAACGGTACAGTAAAGAATGGTGTTGAACAACGAATTCCTGGAACCCAAATAAACGCGGTGTAGGTCAGTGATCCATACCAGTACTAATAAAGCAAGCCTCGCGTTGGTAAGGTTTTCAATAGACCACGTGAAAGGTCGTTTTTTATGGCCGGTATCCCGTATCGGATATATCGATAAGTGACAGACCGCTTGACTCTCTTTTCGAACAATGAATGAAGACCCCGAGACTGTTCGTCGTCGATACCTGACTAGTTACCTATTCGCAGAAATACATTAAAAGAAAAAGACAACACATGTTCATTTTTTCTATAACATCTTCGTTTTCACAGTTACAAAAAAATCCCCTAATAAATGATCATAAAATGTTTCCGTTTTTTTCATTCTTTTTCTTTCTTTCTTTCTCGAGACACAACGAAATGTCACCCTCTTCGTCTCCCGTGGGTTTTTTTCCCCTGTAAAGCAGGTTTCACCATTTGTTTAAATTTCGAGCAAAATTAAGTTATCACTTCGACAGAAGGGAAGTTTTAGAAAATAATCAGTCTTGGTTTAGCCAACGGACCGGTTACCTACGTTATGCCAGTGAAAATGAGAACGAACGCGAATAGTGTAAAAGACCTGAAGAAGAATGTTATCAAATCAACTCTAAAGCAGTTTAAATGGACACGTGAATATATTTTGAGTAAGTGTAACTTCCGGTTATTTTCGGTTTGTAAATGCTTGTTCGCGATTGGTGCTCCGTTGCTTGTGATAACGTGTGAACTTTTTCTTACGATGAGGAGGATGCGTTTTAGAATGCATCATTAAATCTACCATGATTAAAGAATCGCGTTAACTAATGAGCTTTCTTTTACGTTTAAATTCTATCAATGAAAAATGATTGGTGGTTTGGAAGCAAGTAGATCGAGCCTACATAAATTTTCTGCTTAAACTGGGTAATGGTAATTAGTTTAAATGAATTCGTGCGATAAAAATGCGAAGGATTCTGAATGTAATCTATACTGTTTCGACTTTTCGAAAGACGTTATAATTTTAAAAAGTAAACGTGCTTTAAATGGCTTTGAAAGTGAATTAATTCAAATACATGGTCATCGCCTCTAAAAATTATTTAATTAATACCTAAAACCTATATTTTTCTTTTCGATTACGTTTCGTGAAGTCGATTATCAGTTTATCAAAATGCATTCGTAAAATATTTCATAAATTTTTTTAATTACTTAGGTAATGAAAAAAGATTACGTGACCATATAATGTAAGCAGGTATTTTTTTAAGACTTGAATTCTGAATTCTTTGCTTTTTCATTCCACCCGTCATTATTTCATTCTTCATTTTCTGAAAAAAAAAAAAAAGTGATAATAAATCTAGTTCGTATAGCTAGGTACGTGCGTGTGCCTACTTATCGAGTCCATTTTTTATAGAACGAAAAAAGATTAAATTTAATGCATCGAATGTGGAATGCAACCTATTGCATTAATTTTAGAAACTTTTACCCCCTTTAATTTTAACCTTTTCCATTTCTGCGAGCTATTCATCCCTTCTTCAATTCACTCTAAGCCCACCCATGGAATTAAAAGGATTAAAATGGAGAATGAACGTAGGTATTTATAAACGCAGCACCATTTTATTCGAAGGATAATTCATTGCAACATTGTAAATCTATTCACGGTACCACCTGGGCTTATCATCTCAATTCTCTCATTGGAAGGAGGAAACAGGGATCCTTGATAAAGGGGAATCATTTCGGATTCGAAATATTTAACGACGTGGGTGGATTTAGCTGAATGAGAATGCTGTATTGAAAATCGATTCGAAAATAAATGGTGTTTCGACTGTCGACGATCGAATTTATAAATTAATGAATGGGATTACCTTTTTTCGCTCGTACGTAATTTCTGTCGAGAAAAATTTCGTTGATTTTTTTTTGCCAGTTTTTAATATCTTGGTGGATTTAAAATTTTTTATTCGAATTAAAATCGTTCTAAATGTTGGAAGTGTTGTAAAATCATGATGATTGTACACAGAGAGTTAAATTTGAAAAAAAAAAAACAAGATTTTCTCCCCTCTCCGCGATTGAATATTAAATTTTACTCGGCATAACGAACAGCAATCTTCCTGTTAAATAAATAATTAAAAATTGAAATCAATTGAAGTAGGTCAACTATCGACCTAATTTGTTATGTTTATATATTAAAAAAAGGAATTAATCATGGTAAATTTTGAAAATTAAAAAGCTTCCTACTCGATATCGAATGTTGACGTAACAAAAAATTGAATAACGTAAAGACACGATACGTCGATAAAATGAAATAACGTTACGAGTATTGCATATGTATAATGGTTTTGTTACAAAAATTACGTTAACGTTAGGAAGATATGTAGGTATCTAATTGCAAATAATTTTTTTTCATTGCCTACCTGCGGTACGTAGGTACCTACAACAGATGATAATTTCTCCAATTTTTGTTTCCTCTTTCTACAATTATTTATCGTTTAACGTTATGTAGGTATTCTTAATTTTTTTCTATTCGGCATTTTTTTACTTATCTACTAATTTTTTTGGCGAAAATCAGCGTTGGTTTACTGTTTTTCAAAATTAGGTTAATTATGTTACAATAACGTTACTTATGGAAATCATTACGTTGCGTATAACGTTATCCTTGTTCGAGTATTTTTTGTTATCTATCTGTGCATTCTCTTGACATTTTTTTTTAATACTTAGTGACATTTCTTGATAAGAAAATCTAACGTTCGAATATTGTAGACAAATAACAGTTAATTAACGAAAATTTTTTTCCATTTATCGGCATTTCATTATCATAACGTTATCAGGATTTCGTTATGTTATCACCTATTCACGTTATTTTCGAGTTATTCGTGATTCGTTACGTTACCGTTACGTTATTCTGGTTTCGTTACAATCTTCGTTACGTTACCATTACGTTATTCAAGTTTCGTTACAATAATTATGCGTTATTCTTTATTCGTTATATAGGTATCTTCACGTTATTCGAGGTTCGTTACGTTAATTTAGGTTCGTTGCAATAGTAGTTTTCGTTATTCGTTACGTTACCTTTACGTTATTCTAGGTTCGTTGAATTCTTCGTTACGTTACCATTACGTTATTCCTATTCCAAGTTCGTTACACTTTTCGTTGGGTTATCTTCACGTTATTCGGAGTTCCTTGCAAAGTTGCAATATGCGTTATTATTTACGTTACTCGGGATTCGTTACGTTATCCTTACGTTATTTTAGGTTCGTTGCAATAGTCATTATTCGTTACGTTACCATTACGTTATTCCAAGTTCGTTACACTTTTCGTCGCTTTATCTTCACGTTATTCGGAGTTCCTTGCAATATGCGTTATTCGTTACATTACATATTTACGTTATTCGGGATTTGTGACGATCTTCGTTACATTATCTTTATGCCATTCGGGGTTTGTTTTGTTAATTGTTTTTTCGTTACATCTTTTTTATTTTTTATTTTTTTTAGTTCTAGCAACGTAATATCTCTATAAAAATAACGTTATTTCTCAAAATAAAATGATTGAATAGGTAGGTAGGTACCTAATGAAAGTCATAAAGCTGGACGCAATTTTTCATACTGTATACTTCATTTAATACTTTTTTGTCGAATATAACTTTTCAAAAAAAAAAAGATACCTACCTACCTTTTTAAGGATAACGTTATTCGTAACGTAGATATAACGTAACAAATATGAAAACAATTCTTGCCTTGCTTATCTATATACGTAACGTTATCAAAAACATGCAACGAAACGTCATTTTTCATGATAAATGATACGAAACTTCTCATCAATTTTCGTCAAGTAGGTAGATATTACATTACGTTATATGTAGATAGGTTACGTTATTCCAAAAAAGTTACTTTTTTCGTCATTGGTTATGGTCATGCGAAAAGCAAAATTTATTCTCTTCGGTTATATCTAATTTTTTTTCATTTCTCTTTCAAGAAATAACGTTATCTTTAAGGGTATAACGTTATCAAAAATGGGTTATTACGTTAATTTTTTTTGGAAGGCACAAGGGGTCCGAACTCCCTCTTTCAGCTCAAAACGTTTTTCATTACAAAAATTTGAAAAAATGACATTTTTGCTCTTCAAACAGTATTTTTTAATTAATGCCCTCGCTTAGCTCAGGCAGTATTTTAATCATTTCTATTTTAAAAATTAATCATTTTTAACCAATTTTTCAATCGAAAATCATCGATTCCTCAATAAATTCCCAGTACGCCAGAAAAAAATTGCTGATTTTTGACTGAAGATCAGTGAAAAATGACATATTTGTAATTTGCCCCCCCTTATTTTTCTCAAATTTTTAGCCCTTAAGCCCTTTCCTTAATTAATTTCTGATGAGAGCGTCTACCTACCTAAATATTTTAAAATTTAGCATTAGGTATGTAATTTTCGATAACGTTATGACATTATTTTTTCAAAGGAAAAAATCATTGAATATTCTCTAATAAAACTTGGAAACCATAAATGAAAGAATTAAGGTAATGTCGTTTTGCTTCGTGCCAACGCAACGCTGAATCCTAAATTGTGAATAATTATGAAGTTTTTTTTTAATATTCCATGAGTGAAGCTCAAAGAAAATTATTTGAAAATTCGATTAAGAGGAAGGAAATTTTACTTAGGATTAAAAAATTAAGAACCTTGATTCAAGATTTATACCTACATACATCATAATTTTGCAATTGCAAAAATCGTATGGCTATCTAATCACCATAATTTTTCATTAAAAAAATATTATTAATTAGGTATTTCGGAGAGTATTAGGGCCAGACCAATAATAATTGATCCAATGACTGGGGGAGAGCAAGAGAGGGGGGCAGGTTTCATATTCTTAAATCAATTAATATATAAGTAGGTCTAGGTATGCATTGAATTAGAAAATCAAATTTTTCTAATCAGAAAATTTTCCAGAAATCCTTTTCCAAAACAAAACTTTGAAATATATTTTTGACCGAAGTGGAAAAAAAGGATAAACTCCAAAATTCTCAATTTTCTCTTCCTCACCTCTGCTCTTCCTGGGTTACGATTAAAATCATCGATACATATTATACTTAATGAAAAAAGATTTATCTCCTAGATATTTGGTTGTCAATATTGAAAAACGAAAATGATAGAATGATATACCCACTTAATCATGCCTAATTAAACGTTCAGAACCTAGGTAATTAACTTCAAATTATTTTCTCATTGAAATTTTCTATTTAAAAAAATAATCAACTTACACACTTTGAATTCACCATCGAATGAAAAATCGATCACGAAACTTTCCATAATAAAAATCAACTAAGCTTATACGTATCATAATTCAGACAGAAAAAATCATATTTTTCCACAGGTTCCTTATAAAAAAAATGACAACAAAGCCGGTATTAGTACGATCGACATCAAATACTCGATAACATAAAATTTAATACCGCTAATGGAACTTTACAGAACGTTGACTTTTTGGGTGAAAAAAAAAAGTAAGAAAAATCGAACAAAGGCCTGTAACACTCGGCTCGAGATAACAATTGCGAAGGGCGGGTATAATCAGCGCTGGCTCAGGCAGCTGAATTTGAATTTTCTCGTGCACTGCACCTTTTTGAAGGGCTCGCCGCTGATCCTTGATAAGCGCCAGGGTTTTTACGTTTGTTTACAAGAGCATCTCGCCTAGATTAGGGGGTAGCTGGCTGCCGGATTGGTTGCATTTGGCTCCGCCTAGATTCCGCCTTCTCGCGGTTAAGTAAGGCTACGTACATGCTTTTTGCCGAGTGCCACAGATTTAGTTTAGCGAGTTATTCGGTTTGCTAAGTCACGTACAAAAGTTGTAATAATCGTCGGCAACCACTCATTACATCATCGGGTAATCGTCATCGTCATTATCATTATCACTATATCGACGTCATCGTGCCTATTCGTAATATTGGAAGATTTCCAGATTCGAGGATACGATTGGTTTATACGACTCGAGTTAATATGAAGAAGGACTTACCATAATTAGTTACCACTTTTCTTTTCTTTCTTTGCCTCCTTCAACATCCGAATAAAACCTTGTCCCTCGAAAGCAGCCAAGGTAAGACAAAAAAATGACCTGACTTTTTATAACGTACCTATGGTAGAGGGTAGAGGGGGGTATTGTATTATTTTATTATATGGTGTCCGTTCGCGAGTGAATAGGTATAGTTTTTGTGTACTTTTAAGCTCCCGGTTTTCTAATTTTGTTTTTAAAACATTTCGCCGCGAGTCGAAGTCGAAGGTGTTAATTGCCGGATTTTTATTTTTTCGATAGCGAAGGAAGAAGGGAGGTTTATTTTGAAATTTGATTTGTATCACAAATGTTAACCATCGAAGTATTTTCAGACGAATTACATCTAGGTGTATCGGTAATTTGAAACGAATTTCAAAATGATTAATTTTTTGGCCCATATTTATTTTAGTTGGTATTTTTTTGATCACTGATTTTTGTGATTTTTTTTAATCGCTCAGCATCCGACAAAATCATATTAGGCATAAATAATACTCACCTTGTTTCATTTCAATGGCAACTCAAGTTGTATAAAAAAGGGTTAAATGTTTTCGTTGATGCAAAAATAAATGAAACACTCATCTAGATTGCACTTGGTTTTTGGTGAAACAAAAAAAATCTGAAAAGGAAGTATCAAAGATACATCCCTAATGGGCTTTTGTTTTTGGTCCAAGACTCGCAGAGACAATCGATGCCTTAACGTTACGTAATAAAAGGTTGAATATTGGTACCCGCATTTGTTAAATTTCCGATGGTAAACTTCCGTATACTTATTGAAATTTAATCTGATAAACTTGATATTGTTATTTTTAAAATCTTCTCGCGTAAAGAAAAGGGAGAAAGAGAATATTCAGCCTAAAAATTCGAAAAAAAAACAAGTTTTAAATAAAGATGTGTTGCTTATCTTTATGAGACATGAGGGTGTGAAATATGTAAGCCTGAAATATTGATAAAAGTTGACGTTTGAAACAAATCGACTGATTAAAAAAGTTACTTGGAAAATTTCATAGGTATACGTGCATGGGGATCTATTTTCGAAATTAATTTTATCTATGTCAATTTGAAATGAGATACCCTTTATTTGAAATTTTGTGATGGAAAAAATTAAATAGGTTTAAGTAACTCCATACGCGGCAAGCCTAGAAATATTTCAAGTTGAATGAAAAAATTATTATTTTTGGAAATTCTAAATTTTTTGTGAATTTGAGAAATCAATTAAATTTTGCTTAGGCTCTTGTACCTATTAGGTAATGCATCGTCATATAGAATTTACAAAATTGGACTGTATCGATACTCGAATACATAATGTTTTTTAGAAAAAGGAAGAGTAAATATAAAAAGCTGAAATCCAACTCGTCGTTCATCAAAAATGAATTTCAGTTCACGGAATAAAGCTTGGAAAATTCAAATCGTTTCGTGTGCCTATAATGAAAAGACCATTTGGCGTGATAATGTTATTTAAAAAAAAAAAAATCAAATACCTAGAAAATTTGATAGAAATGTGTTATGAAAAATCATAATTTAAAAGATTTTCTCTTTCAAGGAAAAACTTATCTATGTGGATTTTTTCCCTGCAAATTATCAAAATAAATAGGTATGAACTACCATGAAAGGTTTTTAAAATGATTTTTTTCAATCTTGACTTCAACTTTTTCTTAGAAAGAGGTGTGAGTATTTTGTGTAGACACGTAGACAGGCACCTAGGTACTAGGTAAATATTATTAAAAAAAGAAAAGAAAATGACAGTTCAGATTTTGAAAAAAAAAAAAACTTCATAATTATGGGTACAATATTTTTTTGTAGAAATTGGAGTAGGAAATTCGGAATTTCCTGCAGTATTTTTCATGTTGAGGTTTAGAAAATTGAAATTCGAATTTCGAAGCGATTCATTGGAAATATTTTTAAACGTAGTCAACTAGAAAAAATATCACTATTAATGAGATGATTGAATGAAATACTTATTGATGGATAATTTTTAATGAATCTTTGAAATGTTGAAAAATGAAAAATACCTACTTCGAATCTCGAATGAATATTTCATCTAACGTGATGGTGAATAAAAAAAGATTTTTAACATTTTAACCCAAATTTTCAATGCAAGTAAATATGTACTTACAAAATAATATCTCACGAAGAGGACGCGTTTCGGCCTTTCGGCTCAGCCTTTTTCATGTCTAAACGTACAATGAATAATAAAACGAGATACCTAGACCCACCATACATACAAGCACTGGTTACCTTATCAAATCTTTTCTATTTTATTTTGATAACGTTTTCCTGAACAATTTTTATCATTTCAATAATAAGTATTAGATTGGCATACATACCTATAATTACCTACCTAGTCCTGCAATAGATAAATATTTCAATGAAAACTAGATTGTTGAAGAATTCGAAAAATTAAAAAAATATTGAACGAAAATATGTCACAAAAATAATCTCAAATTTTGATAATAATGATAAGAATTTCAAAAAAAAAAAAACAATGTTTATAGAAAAACTAGATGTTGAAACCTGGTATCCGTTTTTATAGGCAAGAATAATTCGATTTATGAGTTAATTACCCTTGTCATACTTTCTTGAAAGATCGAAGAAATTCTGAAATGTGAAAAATATGCGTATATACCTTATACATCTACCTACGGCTGAAACAATAATCTGACATTTAAATAATTTTTTTTTTTGAAGAAATCCTTTCTATATCTACTCACAACGAGTGCTGCAATGATTCCCCACGTCCGCAGGGGAGGAACGACCTTCCTTTCTATTGCCTCTTTCAACATATCACCGTTTTTTAAAAATATTCTAAGATCCATGAAATTTTCTTGCGTCCAAGTGGGTTTTTTATCTTTTTTTTTCGAATTTTTTTTCGTTTTGTAAAATTATGAGTTTCAAGCAAAAATGTGTTTTTTAAAAAATTCCTATGAATACGACGAAATTAATTACCTATTATGCATCATAAACGTATCTAATTAATTCGTAATTTATACTTATTTTGCCTAACCTTCTTGTGAGATTTTTATTTCTTCCTATGCTGTGTTCTTGGATTTTTCCAAAAAAAATTCAAAATTGTAAGTTGATTTCACCTGTTTTTGAATGTGTAGTTCAATTTTTTTTGCAATTTCTAGAATTCAAGGAAAAGTGTTTTAAAATACCAGGAAAAATAAAAATTTGGTCCCCCCCCCCCTCCAAAAATAACTAGGTATAGCGAAATTGGACTAACAAACCCGCTTCTGAGTTGTTTTTTTAAAAACTTTTTTCAAAGAAACACATTTTATTAAACAATTGATAAATTTTTTATTTGTCAAAAATTGAAAATCAACTTTGATAGATGAAATAATTTTGGCGAAATTAAGATTTGGGACGTGCTATTTTCAAAAATGTTACTCTCGTTGAAGTCGTGTCAACAAACATTTCAGAGGGTTCTTTATCTCTAGTAAACTTTTATAAAAATGGTTGGTGGATGGAGGTATATTTACACACCATACCAAAAATTTTCAAAAAAAAAAAAACAAAACCAGCATCTAAACTCATCATAATTTGTAACCATGATACCCACAGAGACGATTTTCCAAGAGAAGTTAGGGAAGTCAGACTTCCATTGATTTTTCCAAAATGGAGATTTTTTTAAACCAATTTTTTGGTGAAATGTGTCAAGAAAAATATACGAATTCAATTGAATTCCATCCGAAAACGAGGTAGCCTCTATACTTTTTTTTTTGCCATAAATTGGATTTCAAGTAAAATTTCTGAAGCCCAATTTTTTTCTATTCCGAATTTCTTAAATCACTTTAATTATAATTTTTTTTTTCAAAATTGTAGGTATCCATTCAATGTTTAAAATGGTAAAATCAATTCAAACCAAATTTTTTTCAACATATTTTTCCAATCTTATTTTTTCTGTTTCTTTTCCATTTCATGTTCTAAAGTACCTACCAATTATTTAGTCGAAAGACAATTTTTTAAAACGTTGAAATTCAAAAAAAAACGGAATTTTTCGAGAAATTCAAGAAATATGAATTATAATTTAAAAAAAAAAAAACCAAGTTGGAAAGATTTTGAGAAAATATGAATTACTTGCTTAATATTCGTTAAAACTGTTTTCAAATTCCAACTTGGATTTCTTCAATTTTTTAAAATTTTTGTCCAACCCTAAAATGATTGTTTTTTTTCAAATTCTCAAACATGTTTTCAAACGCTCTTTACATTGAGTAGGTCATTGGAATAAAATTCAAAAGTACCTACCTTTGTATAAATACAAGAGACTTGGTCCAATTCATTTTTTTTTTTGGTAAATTTGTACCTACCTATTGAGAAATGCCAGGTTTCTTTAAACTCTCTGACTTCCATAGATTTTCTCTTCCAAAATCGCCACTGGATATCCACAATGATTACTGAATTTCGAAAAATCAAGAGAATATTTATAGATATAAAAAAGTAAGGGAGAAAAGCGTGAGAAGCATTCCTTACAGATAAGAAGAAGATAAGTATGGAGAAACTTATATTTTGAGATTTACCTATTCGTTCTTAATAATTAGTATTATAGCTTTCATTTTTTTGTTATATCAAATTTTTCAAGTAGATATGCAAGTATTTTATCATCATTATGGGTAATAAAAAATTTCTCCTTTTTTAGAATTACCCATACCTTGGATGCCGGTCTGCAGTGTAAAATAAGTAGATATCTGCTGAAAAAAAGTTGAAATCTACTTAGCTGAATAAAAATTCATCTCATTTTCGATTTTTTCAAATACCTGGTTATTTTTTTCAAAATTTTGTGCCGAATGAATTGATAATTTTTGTGTATTTTTAAAGTGGGAGGGGGAGCTCAAAATGTATATTTACAAATTTAGAAAGGGAATGTAGATAAGCAGACGTATTTTTTTAAATAAATTTTTAAGGCGTCCATGCTAATGTACAAATTTGAGCACTATCATACAAATGGAGCTTGTTGAAAAAAATGCCAACTACCTTCTCATTTGTTTTTATTTTTTAAACTGACCCAAATATTTAAAAATTGACGTTGAATTGAAATTCAGCTTCCGAGAAGTTTGATAAAAAATAAAAACAACTTGATATAATTCATGATGGCTGTTCAGGAAAACAACAAAAAAAAAAAATTAAGAAAATTTTCTAAAAATCATCACAAGTCTGTTGAGTAATAATTACCTGTCTGGATAGGAATCTAACTTTTAAGTGAAAAGTTAATTTTTTCAAAATTTATAAAATTCTTTTAATTTTGAATACTCTTCCTAAATTATTTTTTCAGAACCTAAGAGAACTGCTTCGTTACTTACCCTTCCTCCCCTTATCTTTGAACTAGGAGGTGAAGAAATAATGTAATTATATCTGGAGCTTGAAGCATGATTTTCAAAAAAATTCCTTTCCTAAATCTAAAGGTTCATTATTTTGAAAGTTTCTCTCAACACCTTAGTAAAATGTTTTCATTGAATATCTACTCCAGAGAATCATTACCTGTGGGTTTACCTTTGAATGAATATTTTAAACAAACATGGCATCGGACATTTGCATAATTTGTGACTACACAAACTCACACAAAACGCGTCTTACATGTGTATAGTCTGCTTTTATTTTATGCACGTTAAATTAAGCAGAAAAGACATATACCCGGCCAATTTGGCGTGACAAATTCGTTCAAGATGGCAATTTCACAGTTCTCAGTAGATTTATGTTATTGTACGTGGCGAAGGGTTGCCTTCTCGTCGTCAATATTCTCCATCCACCTGTTGGACTGTTTATTTGTTTCATTTTACGCGTCAGTTTGACAAGTGCGGGAACCGCGGGAATATAACGAAACGGACGCGTGAGTAGGTAAATTAGGCATTGTCGAGTATATTATCACAGAGCTATCATAATACATAAATATCGTATAAAGAATACCAAGACTAATAATTCATCGTTTAGAAATTTCACGAAGGGAGAAAAAAAAACACCGAATCGGTGAGAGTTGTTTTATTCAAATGAATTAGAAAAATCTTCCTAATAAAAAACCGAGACACCCAAATATTCAAATAGGTACTTAATCAATTTCAATTTAAACGACGAAAAATGAATCCAGTCAAAAAACGTCGCCATTTTATCTCCCAATCGATGCCCATCTCCTTAGGGTAGAAATTTTCAATTTAAAAAACAATCAAAAGTAGTTTCCCTATCTAAACTGTGAAATCGTCTCCCCGCGATTTTAAAATCACACTCGAGTAAATCCGGTCACGAATGTACATCCTTCCCCTAACCCCTCGTCCCTCTCTTTCACCGATACTAAACGCTATAAAAATTAATGCTTTGACACCCAAAGTGCTGTAACCAAAGCCAGGATATGTATTAACCCCTACAGCTGAAATCTGTTCAGCCATAATCCATCTTCACGCTAAGATAAAGGAAGCCGCTTTGTCGAGCCAAATGACGTTTGAAATTTACTTCCCTGAACGACGAATCTAGAGGGCGTATCAATTTTGACGTAAAGTTTTCACGCGTTTTATCAGAATTTTGACGACACCGCGATATACGCACCTACAAAGTATATGGGGGTATGGAAATCCTTCTTCGCTCTCCAGCGGAGACCACCACGCTGTAGAGACCTACGTTCGAGTGAAATACGAATCCAAAACTCGTATATTTATATCCGTAGCGAGCTACGTATTTTTGCTTATTTTTATTGATTTTTACCGCGCTTCGAGGGAAACTAGAACATTTGTAACGTTAGTTTTGAGAGATTTTATTATTTTATTTTTACCCTGGTGACGAAATCGAGCTGTGAGGGAATTTAGGGAATGATGCAATATTCTAGACCAAATGATCTATCAAATCTATTCAAATTGACCAAAATGTCTGATTTTCGGAATAAATTCAAGTTCAATGAATTTTTTTCAATTTATGTTCTAAAATCCCTCATTCAAAATTTCAGCTGTCTTAGTTGATTTCCCAATTTTTTATCAAATTTTTAGTAAGTATTTTATTTGAAAATGCACGCAGCAAAAATATCATATTTCGGACAAAATATCACAAGGATATCAATCGAAATACCTACGATTATTACAACAGATATGTGATACTGATTTTTTAAAAAGAAATTCCAAGGTTGGAATGGATTCGAATCCATTTTTTGATTCGAAAAAATTGATTTGAATTCTCTAAGTGAAACTCGATTTGTTTTAGTAAGTAGATAATACCTATTTGAATTTTAAAAAACAACAATTACGGAATCGTGCAAAAAAGGATTCGATGATTTCAATCGTTCTGAAGAATTCGTCCGAAAGTCAGGATTTCAATTTCTTTGCGTTTTTTTGAAGCCCATGAGAGGGGAAAATGGGGCTGGAATGATTTTTTCAATCTTTCGAAGCTGCGATGAGTTTTCTAAGCTTTTGAGTCTGGGGTAAATTTTAGGAACTGTTGAAGCATAAATGATTTTTGGAATGATAATCATATTCACAAAAAAATCTCCAATAATTTTTCTAATTTTCTAAATTTTGAAGCTGCGATAATTATTGGGATGGATTTTAATCCTAAAAATCAGCCACGAAAGCGGTTCACGGTCATTTTCCCGAAGCCTGAATCCCGAACGGACATTTTCCCGAATAGAACATTTCACGAAAAAAATTTTCACGAATCCCTTTTCCCGAATACCAAAATCCCGAATACAATTCTCGAATTACCTTTTTTCCGAATGCAGAAATCCCGAATTATGGGGTCGTTTGGTCTGAGATTGTGGTGGATTTTCATTTTCAAAAATTAATATCGATGCAGATTAGTGAACTTTTTCAGTTTGCAGTAGTCATAGACGCACCCAGAAATAATTTAAGAGGGCTGTTTGAGAAAAAATAAGGGAAGGGGATCTCATTTAAAATTTACCAAAGAGCAAAACCGGAAAAAATCCTAAATTCTCAAAAAAAAATCCAAAAAGCCAAAATTATAATCAATTCGAAATTTGTTTTGGTTGTGGCCTTCCTGGTATTTTTTACAGGGAGGACACACCAAACGAGGGGGGGAGCTTCCCCCTGAGAAAATTTTTTACTTATGAGTTAGGAAAATTGAACAATTCAGCAAATCAGTTGGGAAAATTTCGCAGCTGGGAATCAGTCATTTTTCCAACTGAAAATTCATCATCATTTTTCTAAATTGGAAATCAACAAAATTTTCATTTGTTAGCTGAGAAAGTTGATCATTTTTCCGACTGTAAATGCTGAAAATCGACAAAATTTTTACTCGTTAATAGTTGGGAAAATTACGTCACTCTCTCAACTGAAAATCAATCGGAAAAATTTTTGCTCGTCAGTTGGAAAAATTAATGATTTTCCCAGCGATTGACTGCTTTTTCACATTATTTTATACATAATGCTAGGTTGAATTTTAAAGTGCCAGCACTGTCAAAAAATTTTAAAAAATTTATTTCGGTTGTGGAACCTGATTCGAATTTTGTTAATATTGATTTGGCAATAACACTTTTTTCACTAGTTTGATTTATATTTTAATTTTTAATGTCCTTTCGAAAATTTTCATAGGTACCTATTTTAAACAACCAAAATGAAAACGAAAAAAAAAACCAAAACCAATAAAAAAAATTGTTTTGTTTCCTACGACTGCAGAAAATTGTTCCACGATTTTTCTGGGGGTTTTAGACTGATGGCGTGATTTTTGGATTCTCCCGAGCAAAAAATTTATATTTGTAGGTTGAGTTTGTGCTTTCTAGAGGGTTAAGTCGCGCAAGACTTTTTTGCTCGACAATTTTTCCCCTAATGTTGGATTTGAAAATTCGTGGATTCAAATCCAACAATCTATGCATTCATCGATTCGAATCATGCCAAATCAAAATTTATACTTATTCTAATATAAAAAAGGATTTTCCCCAATCTTGGTTCATTTTTAATGCACTAAGTATACTTTTGGGAAAAAAATAGGTAACGAAAGATAATCCAAAATAAGTAGGTACAACATTTGATATAGAAATTGGCCTCCATCATTTTTTTAAACTCGAAGAAGAAATGTTAAGTAAACAAAAATAGTAATTTAAAAATTTTATGACAGTTACTAAAAATCTCATTTTCGATAGTAACTCATAGGTAAATAATCCAAGAAGTATGTTACATATTACATAATAATTTCGTGCTGCAAAGTAATCAGCTCACGAATCATGAGGAAATTTTTTCAACCAAATCACAGACCACAGACGGCATAAGCCAATTTGAATCCTGCCTCTGGTTCTTTTATGAGGAGAAATCCTCGTAAGAAATATAGGTAGGTACCTACCTACTTGAGAGTGGAAAAATATTTACTCGTAAGAAGAAAATATCTCATTTGAATAGGCATAAGTACATTTTGAAAAATACTAATATTTAAACGAGAATATCCACGCCTTCGCATATAACATTATTTCAACGTAGTAATAAGTAGGAATATGCAACGTTGCGTTTTCAAACTAATATGAATCATGTATATTATTATTATTCAAGAATAGAAAATTAACTCATTCGAAATGATGTGCTTATTACCATTATCGACTAAAAAAGAAAAATTATACGCAGTCGTCGTCGAATATTGACGTACTGACATAAATATCGTCAACGTTGATCATCGTGAAGGTGATGATTTGAAAATGAATAAAATACCGGAGTATTTTTCCACTTTGTTGGAAAAAATTATCAATATGAGTCGATGAGTTGACGTAAGAGACCGCGTATCTAATTTTCAATCTGGGACCTTAATTGGTAATTTATTGCTAGAAAATCCATAAAATATGTCTCACACTTGTTTGTATAAGAAATCAATTCGAATCATCAATTTACCCTTATGTTTATTGGAATTAGGAAGTTTTGGAGGGTCGGAGAGGGAGGGGGGATTTTTCAACCAAACATGGTGAAAAAAATAAGAATACAAGTACCTTATTAAGTTAGATAGGTATACCTACCTGTAGATAGGTAAAATTGAAAATCAACTTGTGACTTCCTGACTTGGTGCGTTTGTCGAGCATAAATAAATTCCTTATCATCTATTGTGTTCATAATTCCGATCATACCTACCTATCGATTTAAGTAGGTAATATATGTGAGTCTGGATATAGAAACCATCCTTAGAGTTTAAAAATTATTTTCCAAGTTCACAAGTTGAGGTTCTATCTTGATATTCTTGATTCTTCTCCTGAAAGGCCCAAATTTAGTGTCAACTCAAAAACCAATTTTTGACCCCTAAGAGTATGTTTTTGAATCCAGGCTCGCAATGCACGATCCAAAAATATTCATTCGTTCACCATTACTATAAAAAATCACTTAAATTTAAAATCTAATTCTCAACGAACAAACGTAGAAAATAAAAATCGACGTATCAAATTGCTCGAAAAATGACTGTTCAAAAAATCTCACTAATTTTCTGAAGTAAAAATGCTATTTTTAATTTCTTTCAAAAATATTTTTTTGGAAATTTTTATAATCAGAAATTCGGTCTTTTCTTGTTTAGGAAATTTATTGTATTCGGGAAAACGTATGAGAACCATCTAGATTTCCTTCTTGATGAATTATTTCATCATCTTTAGAACTGTTTGAGTTGTACCTACGAAAAAAAAAATTAATTTATAAATTTTACGACATGTTTTGAAAATATGATATTCGCCTAATTATTGCCTAATTTTTTATATTAAACAAAATTTATTTTCATATTTGCATAGCCTGGCTTCATACATTATTTTTCTCATCCACATCGAGAAATCCTCCGTAATAAAAAATTTCTCAAGATAGCTATTTAAGAAACCGTCAACTTGCAAGTTTAAAGTATGGTCTACCGTATCATAACCATATCTAACTATACCATCTGCATAATCGTACAATAAATTCGATATATCGCTGACGCAAAAGGATTATTCTTTACATTGTAGTTCGTGGTGGCATTTGGTTATTGCTACCATAAACAATTTCCATAAGTATTTATCATTTGTTGTACAATTGTACATACAACCTATACTTAATAAAACATAACTGAACAAACTTCTTTACCCTCGTTGTACATCTACATACGTAAATGTAAGTCGTATAAGTATACTTACGTTATAATTTTACATTGTCAACAAAATCTGCTGTTATAATTCTCACCAAGAGAAAAATATAATTATATTGCTTACATGTATAGCTGATCAATCAAATGATCAGTTATAGACATTCACGTCGAAAGCCATCGATTTAAATACAAGGCATATACAGGGTATCCACATTTTGAAGAACTTGGAAAAGTCATAGATAGAATTTTGAAACTCAGTGAAAGTCATGAGAATGTCAGAGAAATTTTGGAATTTCCCCTGAAATTTTTCAAAAATTCAAAAGAAGAAAAAATAGTTTATAAATTTTTCAAAAAATTTCTTCCTTTTGTTCCATTTATTAGGTCAAATCGTTTTATTTTTTTATGTCTACAAAATTAATTAAAAATCCATTTTGTTTTTTTTTTTTTTTGAAAAAATACCTCCATAAAAAATGTCATGATGCCCTTAACCACGATTTCGAAAAAAAAATAGAAGGAATGGAAGTAAGTTTGGAATTATTGGCCACCTTTTAGAAAACCTCAAAGTGAAAAATTATAAATTTTTAGTTTCAGAAGAACATTTTTTCCAAAAATGTCTACCCTTGTTTCGTTCAGGCTCAATACATTATTCCATCTCAACAAAATAGTTGATATGGGGACGAATTTTATTCCCTCGTTGATTTTTTAAAATTTTCTGGGACTAACGGAAAAGTTTCAGGGGCTGGATTGAATTTATAAATTTGAGGCACGTATTTTTTTCTGGATGGATGGGGAGTAGCCATAAATTGTGAATACATTAAAAATTTTTAGCTTGAAAAATCCGAATTCATTCGCATGATTTGGTAGACATCTTGACATAGCATATGTGACCGTGCCGTAAAGAAGGGACCTAGTGTAAAAAAAAATCGATGTCTCATTTTTGACGTTTTTGGTCCAAATGAGACCAAATATGAGCCAAATCCATAAAAATGAAAACATCAATTTTTTTTACACTAGATCCCTTCTTTACGGCAGGGTCACGTATGTATGTAATTCATTTCATTTTTCAAAAATTCATAATTTAGCTTTAGAGTAAAGTTATTCTCTCCTTTTGATTTGAAATTTTTTGTACCTATTGAGTTGAAGTTTTTAATTTTATTTTTTTATGAAGGGAGGGGGGATTTTTAGAATTTAATTCGAGTCGTTTTTGTGTCCAAAAAAGAAGTAGGTAAGTATCCAAACATCTCGTAAAAAAACTAAAAAAGTGATTTTTGAAAAAAAAAAATGTTGGACTACATTTCAAATTCCAGCATTCTTTTGTACAACTTCGGTTTGTAAGCACATCCCACAAATAATTACTCATTCTTCTACATTCTTTTTCTTTTAATTTGAGTCAGTTAAAAAATGAAGTCAGTAAAAATTGTAATTCAATCATAGGCGCACCCAGAAATTAATTAAGGCAGGGCTGAGAATTTGAGAAAAATAGGGGAAGGGTCAAATTTCAAATGAGTCATGTTTCACTGATGTTTTAGTCAAAAATCATCAATTTTTTCTGACAAACTGGGCGAAATTTCTTTGATAAGATACTGATTGAAAATCAAAAAAATGTATGTACTTTTTAAATATTTGTGACCCTTCCGGAAAAAAGGGACCTTGAGTTAAAAAAAAGTCGATGCATTTTTTTTCACGTTTTTGGTCCAAATGACACCAAATCTGAACCAAACACATCAAAAAAAAAACCCTCGATTTTTTTTTACACCAGGTTCCTTCTTTCCGGCAGGGTCACACTTAAAAAAAATTATCTGAGCTTAAGGGGGGGGGGGGAAGGTTTGAGCTTACTGAGATCCTCCTTGGATACACCTATTAATTTAATGTTGAATTAGTTATTTGGATCAGTTGAAATTTTAATTTACTGATTTAATCAGTAATTGGTTGCTGCATAATTTCAGATAGCTAAGGGAAAAATATTCTGATCCAAAAATGAAAAATTATTAATTGCATCAGTAAATTTTTCACTGATTTTTACAGTAGTTCAATTTGAGGAGTTCATTGTTCGCCTCCCCCATCGTTGGCTGGGGTATGAAGTACCAAATGTACCTCCTTCATCCTCCTCTGTTACATCTAATAAAAATTTTCAAAACATTAAAACATACATTTTTTTGGAAATTAAAAAATTAAGCATATCACCTATCTCGAAACTTTACCCTCACTGTATTCGAACATAAAAAAAATCTTTCTCATGATCTATCTGAGATGATATTGCAAAAGAATGCTTCCTTTCTCCTCTTTCAAAATTTCAAGTCTCCAAAACCCACTTTAAACTCTGTCTCTGTCAAAAAAAAATGTTTCGACGCTACTGAAGGAAGATTCCAAAAATTGGTCAGGAAATCCTGGAAAAGTCAGGGAAAATAAAAATATAAACACTGAAAATATGTAGGTATTGAAATTTGAATTCAAAAACAAAATTTCATTTTTCAATTTTTTTTCAACTGTATGAGTATTTTTTGGAAAAATTTCCAGCCAAAAAATTTGATCAGTCGAAGCTAAAAAAAATTAAGCATCTTTGTCTCGAAAAATTGACGATAAATCACGTGAAGCTCAATTTAAAAAATAATATCATCAAATATCTATACCTAGACCTAGGTACCTATTTACACGCGCTGCGCTGCTACAAATACAAAGTTAAAATTTGCAGATACGAATACTTAATTTTTATGATTCGCTCACAATCGCTTCATTAGCTGCAGCAATGAAAAAATATTATCAACGTATTGTAGTCTGAGAACTAATATTTGCCCATGTACGTTTAATAAATTGATTTTTTGACTTACACCTTTAAAAAGGTAATAAACTTAATGAGAAGTTTATTATCGTCCGGTCGGCGATAATTGAAAATGGATTGCTCCCAAGTTATATTTTTATTGCTACTTGTACTTTTAACATTTTTGTATACGTTCATATGCTGTAATTCGCCAATACACGTTTTTTTCTCACCTATTTTCCTAAAAATTCGCCACAAATATCGTCAGATGTTCCACTGGCATTATCGTAATATCGCCAATAACACGAAATATTACATATTGTAATCCGCTCAAAAGTACAGCAACCGACGCGGAATTGCAAATGTAATTTTCTTGTCCGGTTTTAACGCACATTTTCAGGGGGAAATGTACATAATTCAAGATTACATAGGTCGATCTGTCGGCTCGACTGTAAACGTTCGTCAGACAGAAGGGGATCCCGAGTAAGATCTGTCCAACAACAAGGCGTGTTCCAAATATTAATTATCCTTTCCTTTTTCGAGACAACCGTAAACATGGAATTTCCGTAGCTGGTATCCGTATGTTTTGAATCCGCTGAATTCAAAATTGGTACATTTTTTTCCAGAAAAAAGCTCGATCGAAGTATTAAATAAGGAAATTCGTATGTAGAATTACGAGAAAACCCCGACGATGAAATAAGATTAGCCACGTGTATTTTTATTTTATCGTCGTCTTTTTTTTTCTATTGCTATTTTTGAATTGACGCGTTTCTCTCTTTACTGTTTGGTTATAATATTTATGCTTTATTTCGACGACATAATATATTTGCAGTACGTCTTCGCGAGTTGGAAGAAACTTTTAACAGAAGAGAAAAAAAAATACGTCGAACCCTGAAATCAGTTTTTATCAAATGTTCCGTGACCGTTCTTCACAATAGCTTAAACGTGAATCACCATAAACAATAAAACACCGGCTATTAATGGTTTTACGTTTAAAATCCGCCTCTATTTTACGATCGACAACTTTTTCCAGCCTAAAAAACTCCGCAACGTTGGAGATTTTTGAGAAGCCATCGGCATCGACGACAAGCCCTGTGTACATATGCAGTTTATATTTGAATTTGTTACGAGCCCGAGTGCAACGTAGCTTCGTATTTTGACAAGTTTTATAATCGTAGGATTATTTTAGGTTTTTTAATTGGGCTGCGTTATCGTGGCTTAATTTGGACGATATGGTAGCGGGTGTTTTTGTTTTACGAGTGAAATGGTCGTAGTTGATGGGATCGGGTAACCTTGAGACGTGATTTTTCAGTTTTGTCATCGGTATTTGATGCTAGGTGTGTGGAATATGGAGTGCGGTGCTTTTATTGGGTGGATAATTATGGTAAAGTTTCAAGTGTTCTAGCCCTAATCAAAATTTAAGGATTTTTAAACAAAAATTTTGATCAACTTTTGAATATGGATCTGTCAAATTTGGTAAAATTATGCTTTTTAGAATCAATGAAAAAAATCTCACTGAAAATCGTTGATTTTTCACCAATTTTTCAGCCAGAAATTATAAATTTTTCCGCTGAAGCGATGAATTTTTTTAGAAACTGCGCGATTTTTGACTGAAAAATCAACGAAAAATCACTGATTAATGAAAATTAATTTTACTGGTTCAAAAAGGCGAAATTTCACCAGATGTGGCTAATTCTGATTTAGAGAGAGATCTTTTTTGTTGTTTGCTGATTTATGAAAGTTGGGAATTTCTTAATTAGATTTCTCCAGTTTGAAAGAGAAAAAAAAGTGAACTTGTCAACAATTCCAACTAATGAACTTTGTGAATTGGCCAGGTAATTTTTTCACACAGGTACCCAGTACCTACGTCATTAATACGAATGACCATTGACAAGAAGGATTGCTTTCTATGATTGTAGAAATAGCAGAAATCAGCTCGTATTTCATGAATTCGAATATTTGTGCCGTGAGAACTTTCAAATGAACGAGTTTGAATATCTATGTAAGTACAGATATTATGAAAAATTTATTTCTACCTTATTGAAGAGTGATTGTAGAAAATTTCAGGAGTCAGGACGTTACCTCCTCATTTTCATTATTTACGTACCTAAGGTATTATTATCGATAAAGGCGAAAAATTATTGAGAAATATCATCATTCTGAAAAAAAATGTATGAAACGTAGACGTCATTTTAAAATTCAAGCTTTTACAAAAATTTGTTTCAATTTTATTGCATTCGGATCACAAAGCAAATATAATAAATATTAGTTTTATTTACTTGCAATTTCACACAAAAAAACATATTTCTTCATAATATGTAGATTTTTTGAAGAATTTTCTGTTTCAAAATTTAAAAAATCAGAAATTGTGCGAATCTGAATTTTATACCTATTATGTAGCGTCCACTTTTAAATTTCGTGTAGCTATCTGGATTGAAATCGTTTCCCCCTCCCCACCCCTCCAACTTAGATAGAGAACGAACCTTAGATGGTAATAAAATATCTTCAACTAAACTTTAATAATTCAAGTTATATATGAAGTGAAAAATTAATAATGTGAAACAGAATAATTTTTTCTTGCATTTTTAAGATCATATTTATGTGAATAATCAAATCGATCGATATTTTTAAACCTCAATTTCAGCCTTTCAGGCTTCCGAAGTTGAATGTACCATAAAATCCTTTCGTTTTACCGTGTCTCTTGGACCAGAGCATGCTCATTCTAATCCATTTCCGATTTCGGAGCCTCGGAGGTAAGGTAATTACCTACGTACCAATTATTTTTCATTACATGTTTCAGGATCAATTTTGGAACTTCGTATTTCCAATAATAAAACTGGTGCATTTATGTACCTACATTTTCATTCTGAGATTTGTTTATATTCTATTTATTTGAAGAAGAGAGAAAAAATCGAAGTATTAAAAGGTCTACCTAATTATTTGATTTTTTTTTTTGTGGAAAAGAAATGAAAAATTTCATCATTTTAATTTGTCGATTATAAAGAGGAAAAGTACTTAAATTCTGAAGAAATAAATTAGAGGCTGTTTTTTTTTCGTCAATATACAATTGAAAAAATTTCAAGATGTTCTGTTTTGTTCTCTCTTTTCATTTTTTAATATTTATCAATTACCATTTTAAAAACTACAATTTTTTTTAAGGACAACGTTCCTTAGATTTTAAAAACGAAAAATAGGTATCAAAGTACCTATTTTTACGTAGGTACTGTATTTTGGAAAAAAGCGAAACACATCGTAAAAAGGGGCTAAAAATAAAAAATTTCACAATGAAATAGATTTCTCCAAATTTTTTCCACTCCGAATGAAGAATTGAAGAGCTTTCAAAAACTAGGTCCAAAATTTTGAAAATTGCTTGAGTCAATGATTCAAATTCGATTTTACCTACGTTAGAAAAAAAAAAACATTTTCCACTCAAAGGTAGGAACAGGCTATTTATTTTTTTCTATCCTTCAGTTGCTATTTTTTCTGTACGAAAAAAATGAATAAAAGTAAAAAAAAAAATGGAAAAAATTTAAATTGATCAACTTCATTTGCTGGAAATAAAACAAACAATAAGTAGGTACCTATTTGAGACCTTAAAAAATTAATTAAAAGTTTCATGGGTTGATTTTTTCGTCTCCTGATGTACTTAGTTCTGATTATAAATATTAAGTACCTCGCAGGGAAAAACCAACACAACTAGTGATTAGGTATTATTTTGATTAATGAATAGGTTCACACATTCAAAGTCAATAAATTAGTGAATCTGTATACCTACATAATTTACCTATAAGTGAATGCCGCCATTCGGATTCTTTCACTTTCCCTTCACTTTTTATACGTAATAAACGCTTCAGATTGAACGATCGGCAAGATAAGGATTTTTAGAAGAAGCATATTTTAAAACCTCAATTACTAATCTTTAATTTTTAGCAAATTAAAAAAAAATTAATCAAAATTTTTTTACAAAAATGTCAAATTTTTCAAAAAATTCAATATTTTCCCCCTAAAATTGATGAAAATTAAGTCACCTCTTGATATCGATTTCTTGAATGTTCAGACTTAAAAATGTAAATTTCATCGTGTTCGATAATTTTTTGGAGCCTCTATTACATTTTTTTCTTCCAAGCTTTTTTAATTCCTCCCTCTCCTCTCGAAATGAAAGAAAAAAAAACAAGTTTTGTCCTTTTTTTAAATACCTACTGTAATGATAAAATGTTTACTTTTTATCACTTTTTATGTGAATCTGAGGCAGAAATTTCTAGCGTGTGTGTTTTTTTAAATCAACAATGGCCAAATGGGAAATCGCGACGAAAAATTGACTCATATTTTAAACTACCTATGAAAGCAATGGAAAAAAAAAAAAAAAATTTGCTACTTGAATTTATTTTTACATTTTAAAAAAAAAACTATCAAAAGCTTGAATAAAATAAAAATTGCATTAAAGGCTATAAAGGTATCTGAAGAAAGAATAAAATTAGTGAAATTTGATTCTCTGAGAGAGGAAGGAATAAAAAAATTATTTCTCTGCTTTGAGTAGAGTGAGAATTGATACCTACTTATATGATCATTTTAAATAGGTATTTTTGTTTTTCTAAATGTAAAATTTAAAAAACTGGTTTTAAAAGGTTTTCTTGTTAAGCATCTCTGAAAGAGGCAAAAATTAATTTTTTATCATTTTCCACATTAAGTCTCCTCAAAAAATTTTAAGAATCATGAAATTTGGTTTTGAAAAGTTAATGTTACGAATAAACCTAATTTCTGCCTGTTTCGTTAAAAAAAAAAATGATTTTCTCAACATTTATTATTGTCCAATAATCATTCCAAGATTTTTCTCAAGATTTTGAGGCTGGGATGGATTTTTATTTCAAAGTCATTCCAAGATTTTTTCTCAAAATTTTGAAACTGGAATAATTTTTCATCTCAAAATTATCCCACAATTTTTCGAGCTTTTGAGACGGAGATGGATTTTGAAATCATTAAAAATATTCAAAGATTTGTCAAAAATCGTAAGAAATCAACTTCATCAGTTGAAATTTTGGTTACGGAAATTTTGGACCATGCCTTTTCCAAATAAGATATAATTTTAATTTAAATTAGAAGCCAACTAAAAAATATATTATATTTTGTCGAAAAGGTCAATTTCTTGATTTTCAATCCAAAAACAATATACTTAATCGATCCACATTAAAAATTCTCACAACATTTAAAATTACATTAATTTCATCAACAAATTTCCAAAATCAAATCATTCGAATGAAAAAATTTTCATCTCATTATGATTCTCCTTCTACCCTCAGGAAAAACCTGTCTAAAAAAAATCACCAGATATTTAATCCAATCAACTACCTATGAGAATAACGAATCTGTTGGACAATTAACTACACACATTCTCGTTGATATGCCTACCTAAAATGAAGTTATGCAACTTTAATCACCTCCATATTGAAACAATAGTTCGATCGATTCAATCTCAATTTTACAGCTAAGCAAAAAAAAATAGAAAGAACAAAATATCGAACACGAAACGACAGGAAATCTCGCCACTTCCTCTACCAAAAACCCGCATTAAACTCACAGGTTAATTAGGTGTAAATAATTCAAAAGAGCCTCGTGTCATGTCATTTCATTCAAACAGCTCTCAGGTGAATACCCATTTACGTACTACATTCACTTCTACAAAGACCAAAAGACCAAAACCATTCACATAATCTGGCTAAAGTACCTTAACCTTATCCAAACAAAGTCTTTGTTACACATTTGAAATTCGCATACGCAGAATAAAGCAAAAGAATAGCTCACGCTGGAATACGACGTACATACGACATTCATTAATAATGCGAAAACAAACCGGCCATTTTGAGGTGTGAAAAAAAAAGCCAACCGACGAACAATTCGAACCAGAAAACAAAAAAAACAACCGTTTTAGTTTGATTTTTAGCATTCCTGCGAAGCTTTGTCACAGGTGCACCATTCTCATTCTAGTTAATGTTTTACAACCCGACTTCCGCTCTAGATGGAGAAATTTCCCATTTAGGGACTTTTTTTTTACCTTTTCACTTTTTTTTTCTTCATTGGGGTGAAAGAAGACGTTTTATTGTAGTCCATTATCGGTCTTAATTATTATAGCATAGGTGTTCTAAATATTGGTGTTTAGGTAAAAGTCTTTCAAGGGATCCGCCTTTGGTGTTCTTTTTTTTTCCACCGAATACAATTGCTCACTAATCCGGTCAAGTTGTATTTGGTCGCGTACTCTTGTAATTTGTATCGGAACCAGGTGCGCGCTGGCCCTTTGTAAGGTGTCAAAATAAAGAATTTTACAACTTGACCTTTTTTTTTCTCGATACCTTTGACTTTTTTTCAATACCAAATACCTCGATCGACTTTTTATATGTAATTTTGGGTCGAGTCGTAGAATGACTCATGGTAAAGGTATTTTTCAGGTATTTGCTAGACTTTTCATCCTTCGGGGTATCTTTTTTGTTTTCAAATATGAAACCGAAGAAGATATTCGATTGAGGATATTTTTCCAAATTTTTATGAAATCTTGGTTGTTTATTTTTCGAACCCCTTGCGAGAGTGAAATTCCAGGAGGTAATTTTTCACCTACATGGTTGGAAATTAGCAACTGGTATTTGTCATTTCGAACCACAATGCGTTTCCGGTTTACCTAGCCGTGGTTTCCACATTGTTTCGGGGGTTCCTTTCGACTTTGGAAATTAACGATAGTCTTCGATAAAATAATAAATCATCTGGTTTGAAAATCTGGCCAAAGTTGGAACGTAAAATCCAAGTTCAACAAGAGCCCGGAGAGAGGAGAAATATTTACGACTCGAGGCGATTACCGATGATACTTTTGGAAAATCTTTATATTTTGTGCCAATCCGTAAATAAAATCCGAACAAAGGCAATAAAAATATCTTACAACGTAATTGCTCGAAACGAGCTGATGGAGGGAGGAAAAAAAATCCATATAAATCGATCATGTCATCGACTAGTTACACCGAGTCACCGAAACGAACCATTAATGAAAGAATAATTCCGATACCTTGGTATATGGAAAAATGCGTCATCAGCATAAATATTCGCGGTGGTATAAGGTCAGTAATGATGTTTGTAAACGTTTAGACAACGCTGAGGTGGTCAATTCGACTTCGAACGCGAATAATCGATTTATAAATCTTACAACGATGCAACGATGATTCAGTCTACGTAAAACAAATCACATCGTAATGTAAACAAAAATCCGAAGGGGACAATAACCCATCAAGGTCTATTTTTTTTTTGTAATCGAATTACCTACCCACGCAGTGATCGAGCAACCTTCGTAGGTGTTAATTAACTATCGCGGTGTGCTCCTTTTACGCTGTAAAATGTACGCGAACGAGTTAACGTCGTCTTTCGCAAAAGATGATTTTAAAGATGTGATCGTCGAGATTGGAAGGGATGATGATTTAACAACGTTGGGTATGTTTGATTTTCTTTTTTCGCTCTACTCTATTTCGTTTCCTGTTTTTTTTTCCTCCGTTGCCCCTTTCTCTTTCGTTTTATGGCGTTTAGAGCCGATTTTATGGGGTATCGTTTGAATGAAATTTTATTACGAGTAGGCAGTCGTTTATTCCATTCAGTGTAATAAAGATTCAGCCAGTAGCCAACTTGTATGAATAAAAATATAAATTTCAGAGTTGTTATGGATGTTGTAAAATTTCGTGTATCTGTAATATTTTTTTCGAATGGAATAAAATGGAGGGGTTTGCCAAATTTCAACGGTTTATTGTTCGATGATTGATGATAAATTTTCGTGGCGGATTTTAGATTGATTTATTGGGTTTATAAATATTTTCGGTTTTAATTGCAGGCACGAATTTAAGTTAAGTTATGAGGGGAGGGGAAAGAGGCTGGAAAATTGAAATTTTTGATTGAAATTGAATTTTTTTTATTTTAAAAAAAAATTTGGACCCAAAATATTTCAAAAAAATTAATTGAGAACTTTTCGATTCATGATTGTGGAAAAAAATGACCAAAGATGGTCTTTTTTATTTGAAGAAGACAACTTAGTTGTCGAAACGTCGTTTTTATACTCGTTTTTCATCGTATTTTTACTTTTTCCTGTATATTTTCAAATAAATTAAAAAGAGCACCTTTGTTCATTTTTTTCCTATACTTAATCATTAATTTTTCAAATTCTTGTTCCAAAAATCATCTTTTCGATTCATTTGAGATTTTTCTAGTTCATTTCCTATTTTTTTTTTTTTTTTTTTCTAAAACATTTGCAATAATTTTTCCAATTTAGAGGAAAGAAATATTTTAAATTTTAGTTTTGAATTTTATGAATAGAAATTAATTAGGTAGCTTGATAATCGATGATAATTTTTATGGGCTGATTTCAGATTGGTTTATTGTTGTTTTTTTTTTTTTTTTTGGTAAATATTTTCGGTGTCAAAGAAAAAGGCTGGAAAATTAAAAAGGGCCTGCCTGGATGAGAGATGAATTTGGACTGGGCCGGATTTTTGTTCCAATTTCTCCAAAACGAGATTTGTGCCAAAGAACAAAAAATTAATATCACAATCGTTGAAAATTAAAATTCTTGGAAATCAGGCAATAAAATGATCATAATTCCAAAATGAGGGGAGTGGGAAGGATAGTCAAAAATTTTTCCAGATTTTTCTTAAAATCAAGGGGTACCATTTAGTGGAGTTGGAACGAAAATCCGACTCGGGGCCGAATTCACCTCTTATCCGGCCAGACCATTTTGACTGAATCAGAATTTTTTCCAATTTTTTAAAATATTGAAACAAAAATTTTTCAAAAAAATTATTTTGATTTTTTTTTATTTGGCTGTTATTTTTCTAATTCATTTTCTATAATTTTTTTTCTAGGAAAACACCTCCCTAGATCGAAATTTTTTTTTAATTTTAATTTAGAAAAAACTGATACTTTGACTGAATTTATTCTAGTTATGAAACCTCCGAACAAAATCTTGATTTCAAAATTTTTAATAAGTACCTATTTTGATTCATTCGCGGGGATGGGGGGGGGGGAAATACTGTCCCTAATTATGACGTTTGATTATAATTTTTGAAAAAATTCAAATTAGTTGAAGAATCAGCTTTTTAATTTTAAATTTACAATTTTTTAAAATTGAAAACTTTAAATTTTCCAACAGAATTGATCGAATGTGGAAAAAAATCACTTGGTACTCTGTAAACGTATAAAGCAAGATAAAAAATCGATATCTTTGTCAAGTACAATGCAATGTAGGTTTAGGTACCTCTCTACACCATCCTACCAGGGTCATTTTCCCTCTAGCAAATCTCGCATGTTTTATCCAAAAAATATGACTCGAAAATTCTATGAAACTATAAATAATCTCAAAGTGTGAAACGAGATTGCGCACGTTTTCTCTCTCAAATGTACGAGTAATTAAAACAATCATTACGAATACCGCGTTGCAATAACGTCGATACTGCATTCTCGGTAAAAACTGCATTACACGAGTAGATATCGAATCACTCGCCTCGATACGCGAATTTAAATTTTTAATAAATTTCGTCATATGAGGTTTTCCCCGGTATATAAATGAGTACCTATACTTAAATGTGGTATTTTTCTTCTAATTTGCAGAAATGAAAGAGAAGAGCAAGAATGCTGCGAGAAGTCGAAGAGAAAAGGAGAACGCTGAGTTTTTGGAGTTGGCCAAATTATTACCTTTGCCGCCGGCTAATACGTCGCAGCTGGATAAGGCGTCCATTATACGATTAACTACCAGCTATTTGAAAATGAGAGATGTGTTTCCTAATGGTAAATAAATATTTTTCATTATTTGAATAAATATCGAATATTGGATGCGATAGAGTCAGTATAATTAAGCAAGACCCCCTCCCCTCCTATCACGTTTTATAAAATCGAAATCGTTATTTCAATGCTTCATTCTCTTGACTTTTCAAATGATCAGGCTTGAAAATCGAAAATTTTGGTCCGTTATCTATTCATCAAAGAAAAAAAATTGAAAAATTTACACGCAATTTTAAAAAATTACCCAGAGAATTTAAAAAACGAATGAAAAATTTTAGAGGTTCTGAGAAAACTTTACAGAATCTTTGAATTAGGTAATTCGTAATTATTAACTCAACAAAAATTTATTCAGATTGGTATGTGGCTAGGGGGGGGGGTGAAGAGATGAAAAAAAAACAATTTCCAATCATTGTTAAATACACTTTCTAATTTCAAATCAAATACCTATATTAGGTAGTTGAATTTCTTTCAATTTTCCACTCTTATGAATCTGATTTTTCTCGTTTTTTATAAACAAAAGTCTCAAATTCTCCAAAGTTCGATTTACGAATTAAGGAGCTTTTATGATTTATCGTTGTATTTTTTTCAGCAAATAGCATATTACACCTTTATTTTGATTTCGATGAATTTGGTTTTGGGGCTCGTAATGTATCAAAATTGCCAGCACATTTTTTGTTTTTTATAAGAATTGAAAAAAAATTTTTGGTAGGTACTTCGCATTTTGAAAATTTGTATTTTTGAGCTATCAAGTTGGAAGTTGAGTTTTTTCTACAATATGATTCTCAAAATATTGGTATGAACTCTCTTCCCTTCTATCCCAGATAGTAGAATTGTTCCATTTGGGAAAAATTTGCTCGTTTCATATTTTTAGTATGGGACTTGGTGGAGATTTCGTATGGAATTTTTAAAAATTACTCAATTTTTGGAAGGAAAAAAGATCATTAAGGAATTATTTTTATTTTTTGGTACTCAAAAAAGTAGCACGAAAAAAGTTTGAATTTTTGTTTTTTTATTTCAGTACAACTTAGGGATTGAGAAAATCAATTTTTTTCGGAATCGATTTAAATCGATTTTATGGCAATTGAGATCGATTTAAATCGAATTGATGAATTGAATGTGTAATTCGAAAAAGCACGACGAAAATTTGAAATTCATGAAAAAATAAGCGTTGATTCAAGTATAGAAAAAGAAAAACGATGAAAAAATAAACCGAAATTTATCTGTCTGTTGGGTGTCGATTTTGGAATTTCAAGAACTCAATTGGCTGACAGACTGGAATTTTCTCACATCAAAATGTAAATAACTAAGAAAAATACTAAAAATGAAAAATTTGACCTAATCGATTTAATAAATTCAAAATCGATGATCGATTTGAGAGGCGAAATCGACTTAAATCCAATTCCTAGTACTACTGATCGACAATTTTTTTTGCCTTTAAAAAAAAATTGAGTTGGCGAACTTTTCCTTTTTAAATGATCCTCAAGTTTCGTTCCTGCTGCTAGATACTTAAATCTAGGTTAGGTACCTACTTTAGATATATAGATTTTAACTGTTATTGAAATGGAGAATTTTTTTTTTTTATGAGAATTCTTGGCAATAGAATTTAAATTTTATAATTTCACTGGATGATCTTTTTATCTCTGTTTCGTTCTATTCTGCTATTTGGAATATTAAGTATTAAGGTTTATGACTGGAAGAAATGTTTTCTTACTTCCATGAGTCCTACTTAGTACCTACTCGAAAAATTCATTTTTTTTTTAAAAACACTAATTTATTTCTTAATGAATTCCTAATTTGCTGAAAAAAATGAGTTCTTTTTTTGCAAAAAGAATCTAATTTCTCCCTTCTTGTATAGACAATTTCTGGTTGTGCTGATGAACCTAATTATTTGTTAAAATTTCAGATATTTTATGGTCCTTTTTTTCTGTAGACTCCTTTTTTTTTTTTTGTAATTTTGAAAATAAAATAAGGAAAAAATTAGTTAAATAGGTATCAAATATTTCAAAAAAAATCATCAACTGAAAAAAATCTTGATATTTCAATTGAAAAAAAAATTTCAAAACATTATTCATATCTAATTTGAAAACTTTTCCTTTAAATCTAAAATTTTTAATGCAATTTTCCCCCAAATTTTCAGACTTATTTTGCTCTAAAATTCTTCCCTCAACTAGAACCCTATCACTCGTAAAACATTTCTCTTCTTCGTAAAAAAAATCCAACTAGAAAAAAATTAAGTGTACAAGCACACCCATTCACCTCTTCATTATTTGCAACATCTTTATCAATTTCACATCCTTCAAATCAAACTCGAATATGTTACCCAATACCTAAATTTGAATATGAAACTCGATGATCGGGGCACATATAAAGATACGCGAAACCACGTAAAATAAATACAAATTATAATAAGGGCTTCGTATCAGATAAAAACACCGAATGCCAGGATCTCTTGAAAGAATCGCTTCCGTAAGAGAAGAACGCGATAAACGTGATAAGAGATGTAAATAAAGCCGTCAAAATAGGACACTTTGTAGTGTTCGTCAATTGCTGCCGGATCGTCTTAAGTGAACAACATATTTTCATAATAGTTCACTATCGAGGGGGAATACTCAGACTCGAGAGTTGATTGGGGTTGAAAGTACGAATAAATTCATAGGCACGAATAGCAGTAGAATAATCTGGTGTTATTTTAATGACGGTTTATGGAAAGATTGAGTAATTTTTTTATACTGGAAAATAGGCTTTGAATAGCATTTTTATACAAATTGAGATATTCGTAATTAATTATAGATAATTTTATTCAAATGAACAACGTTGATTTGAATTTTTACAGGCTTAGGAGATCAATGGGGAAGTATTTACAATGCTGGAAATGAACAAGACTGCAATATTAGTAAAGAACTAGCTTGCTATTTACTGAAGGTAATTTTTTAAATCTCGATTCAGCGAAATTATTCTCCATCAAACGAGAAATTAATAATGGAAATATTTTCGCAGACTATAGACGGTTTCGTATTCGTCGTAGCACCAGATGGTAAAATAATGTACATATCGGAAACCGCTTCAACCCTTTTGGGATTATCTCAGGTAAAATAAAAATTAACCCTATTAAATTTTTCCCACAACTAAAAATTTATACGAAAAAATTTTTCCATTATTCGGACAGGTAGAATTAACAGGCAATAATTTGTACGAATATATCCATCCAAGTGATCAAGACGAATTATACGAAGTTCTAAATTTCGTACCACCGATCTCCTCCCAGTCGCCAATACTTCACGGTAAGTCGAACATAATCAATCACTCCACATCGAGCAGTTAACGTTTCCAGATTTATCTTTCATCAGCTTTTAAAATATGCAAAAAAGGTCATTTCTCATTCTCCTTTGTATTGAAATCATTCACCTTGAGTCCTCGACTGTGAAAGACATTTTTCAAAGAGTATTCCATTTGTTGATTTTTTTCAGAATTCGAAGTCGAAAAAGCATTTTTTTTGAGAATGAAATGTGTCCTGGCGAAAAGAAACGCCGGTTTGACGAACAACGGATACAAGGTGAGTTTTCCATGTTGATTTATGAATGAATTTTAGCCCGTGGCATTTATCTAGCCAGTGAATACCTTTTTGCACGGTCAAAACAAGACAAAAAAACTCGCTTCCTTTCGCTTTACCTAGAAATACCTACTTGGTTTTTTTCCTGCAACAAACCGTGCAGTTCAGGGTGCTACTTTCTTAAATCTTTTGTCTGGAGCGGATGTGAAAAAAAAAGGCGAAGGTTTACCTGAAGCTTTAGATTTTTTTCAAAGTAGGTAAATCTAAGTAAATCTATACCATCGAAGGGGGGAAAAAAATGTTTTTAAAAAGATATACCTAAGATGCGAAATACGAATAAATATAAAGTCGAACATGGCTGAGTTAATTTCGAATTCGAAAAACGTACGATGTCTAATTAGTTCATTAGTTGCTTACCTAATTACAAAAGTTGTAATGAAATTAGAATATATGTAGGTACCTATATTTAATTTAAATCACTAGAAATTAAATTATAAGTAAATTTCGGTACGAATTTCCATCCGAACAATAACTCATAAATATTAATGTACGCTCCACACGAATATGTACCTACGTTGAACGTTTCAGCCTAATTTGTAATAGTTATGAGCTGCTTCACTACCAGTCCTTCAACAAATATCAACTCATCTACCGTAAAGTTTACTTTTACTGTAACTTACCACGCCATTTTGTACAAATACTAGTAACTTACTATACATAGGTACGAGATAGGTATATTGTTTGCTTATAGGCGGTGCTTTGTAAGGGGAACTGAATGTTGAGGGCGGCCTCGTGATGGCGCATACATTATCAGGCTCACCTGTGGCAAATACCTATTCGCTTTATGCTTTCGCGCTATAGTGTTTATATTAAAGCGGATCGTTTACAACATTGTCAATGGATAGACCCGTCTGAAGGATTAGGGATATTTCCAGTTATTAATATGCCCCCCTTCTTATACGATACCCTACTGGTAGTTTTATTATTTTGATTTTTTTCAAAGGTGTGATTTTCATCGAGAGTGTGGTATATGAGGATTGGGGAGAAAATTTGGAAAATGTATTTGGGAGAAATGATTACTTCGAAGTCAAGCTTGGATTATGGTAATAATTGGATGGAAATTTGGAAAATTGCCATTTAAATTTTTTTTCTTTGTGAAAATAGGTAGGTGTGGTAAATCCTTAAATTCGGTAAAAAAAAATCGAGGAATTCAATTATTGAGGACTAAAATTTTTTGGGACCTACAGTTTGAAAAATCCATCAATGACTTCTCACTTACCACTGATTTTGCTCCTTGATCTGATTTCGTTTTCCAAGAGGTTCATTCGAGGAATTTTTATAATTCCTAAAATCACACTGAAAAAAAAATAATAAAATTTATCCAAAAAAATAGCAACGTGTCCCAATTCTCAAAATAGGTAAAATTTATTATTTTTTGAATAGAATTTTTTTTTTTGGGGGGGGGGGGTAAAATTTATTCATATTTTTTTAGACAAATTTCATTATTTTTTCTGATAAAAGATTATGTTTTAGAACAAATTTCACCTATTTTGTGAATTGAGACACGTTATTATTTTTTTGAATAAATTTTAAAAAATTATCGTTTTTTTGAAAAAAATTATCATTTTTTTGATAAAAATCATCATTTTTGTGATAAAAATTATCATTTTTTTGATAAAAATCATCATTTTTGTGATAAAAATTATCTTTTTTTTGATAAAATAATTATTTTTGGGGTAAAATATACTTATTCATTTTCGTAACTTCTGTTTTTCCGTGCACTTGAAAATCATGCAAATTTCTGAAATTCACTAAAAAAAAATCACTAAAAGCTTACTGTAAAATCACTGAAAACCTACTTCAAAATCAGTGAAAGTTCACTGAAAATTCACTGGAGAATCAGTAAAAACTGAAAACTAGCCGGAAAATCAGAAAAACTCACAGAAAATTTACTAAAAAAAAGTAGTGAAATTTCACTGGAAAAATCAGTGAGAAATAATGAAAGTCGGTGAAAACTTATTGGAAAATTAGTAAAAACTTACTGAAAATTCGCTGGAAAATCAGTGAAAGCTCACTAAAAATTCGCTAGAAAATCAGTGAAAGCTCACTGAAAATTCGCTGGAAAAGCAGTGGAACTTCACTGGAAATCAGGGAAAATTGACTGGAAAATCGTAAAATTTCTGAAATTTGCTGAAAAATCAATGAACTTCATTTTAAAAAAATCAATAAAATTCTTTGAAAAATCTGCTGAAAATCAAAGAATTTTGCTGATTTTTCCTGTGCTGCAATTCTGACTATTTTTTGTATCAATGACTTTGTACTGTACTGATTCAGTATGAGAGAAATAAAAAATCTGATGATTTGAGGCAACACTCTCATTTATAAATCAATGAAAATTATCTAATATCACGGAATTGTAGCACAGGAGAAAATCAGTGAAAAAAATCATTGAAAAATCAGTGAATCTTTGAATAATCAGTAGAAACCCTTGAAAAATCAGTGAATTTCGCTGATTGTTCCTGTGCTGCAATTTCGACTGTTCATCAGTGACTTTTCACTGATTCAGAATGAGAGTGTATTCTTCTATTTAAAAATTATCTGAAATGAAAGTAATTTTAAAGTGGGTCCAATATTCATGTCCATAACAATTTTTTTTTTGAAAAAAAAAAAAAAAACATTCTAGACTGAATATTTTAAAAAAATTGAAAAAATTGATAATTTTTTTTAATGACGACATGAAAAATAAGGTAGAGTTGAAAAATTAGAAAAATTGGTATTTTTGTACATGAAACATTCACTTCAAAAATTTTAAAATGATTTTCGAAAAAATATCACTGGATCTCTTTTAATACCTACTTACATTCAATTTAATGAAACTACTCTCTCATTCTGAATCATAGTGAAAATGCATTGATGATCAGTCAGAATTGCAGCACAGGAAAACCCACGAAAATTTCCTGATTTTCAGCAAATTTTTACTAATTTTTCAAGACTTTCATTGATTTTTCAAAGATTTTCACTAATTTTTCGGCCAAATTCTTAAATTTTACCAACTTTTTAGTGAATTTTCACTGATTTTCCAGTAATTTTTCGTACTGATTTATTTTCAATGAATTTTTTCACTGATTTTCTGCTGTGCTGCAATTCTGACTATCTCTAAAAGATTTTCGATATGAAAATTAAATGTACTCTCTTAATTTGAATCAGTCAAAAATGCCTAATTTGACTGATGAAATAGAGAAAATCAAGTCACTGATAATCAGTCAAATTCCACTGATTCCCCAGTTAATCAGCGTCATTTTGCTGCCAATCAGTGAAAAATTACCGATTCAAATAGTGGATTTTAATTGTTAGATCAGTGAAAATTAAAATTTTCTGATTCAAATCAGTGAGTTTTCATTATTGAAACAGTGAAAAAAAATTCACTGATTGAATCAGTAATTTATTAACGATTGAATCAGTGGAATTTTATTTTTACTGATTCAGTAGTGAAAATTTACTAATTGAATCGTACTTTTTTTTTGCTAATTCCTACAGTGACTCGATTTTGTCGATTTTAATCAGTCATTTTTGACTGATTAAAATTATGAGAGTAATATTTATTTTGGAATAAGATGAAAAAGGTACCTACCTACCTGATCATAATGTTTAAACCGTATATCTAAATTTATCCTCTTTCTACAAACGTGTTACAGAAAATTCTAAACTTTATTCAAACCTAATTCGAGATAAAAATTCATTTGAATTAAAAAAAAACAACTTGAAATTCGTTCTTCGTTTCCTCAAGAATGAAATTTTTCACCCCCCCCCCCATCATTATAAAATGATGACACTAAATACATCAGGCAAAGAGTATGACCCTTACAGACTAATACTTCTGCAATCTGCAGTCGTCAAGTTATCAGGCCTCTCAATTTAATAAACAGGCCGAATATTTATTCTGAATTTCGTAGGTGAATCTAAAATTCTAAATTCTGGCTGTTTTCTCACCGAGTACTTTGTACAAGCTGCACAGTGCACAATTCGAGTTTCGCTATAAAATAAGCGTACCAAAGTCGAAAAAGGCCGACAAAAATGCACAAAGATACGTCTCATATCAATATCCAACACCTGTAGGTATATTTACCAGCTCCAATTCAAAAATCATCGCGTTTTTCCTCACTATACCTCGAAACGTGCCTGAGAATATGATACGAGCAACAGGTATCCTTAGAGCATTTCAGCATTTTTCCTAATTCACGTAAAATCAATACAGGAATAATAAAAAAAACGCAACACCTATAACGTTCCACTAAACCGCATGGAATCGTCACTGTATAGTTAAGATTTCTGAATTGTCTTATTTTATTCACGAGATCACGTTCGTTACCAATAAAGACATTCCGAGATAGGGGGAAAAATGTGAAAAATTCGTTGTAGGTGAGCCTGAGAGCCAAACCGTAACATATGGTTGACTACATAATAAAGAAAAAACAAAATTAGATACCTATACCTATCATGTATAGTCTAGTGAAATTCCTCAACACCATGGGGAAAAAAATCGGGTACGAGGTGTTTATTTTAGAACTCGAGTTAATTTCCGAACGTTTTTCTAGGTGATACATTGTTCGGGTTATTTAAAGGTGAGACCGTTTTTACCACAAAATGGTGCCGGACCACCGCAATACCATAATGTTGGTTTAGTCGCTATTGGACATTCTTTACCACCTTCAGCCATTACTGAAATAAAATTACATTGTAATATGTTCATGTTTCGAGCCAGTATGGATTTCAAGTTGATCTTTTTGGATGCCGGGTAAATATTATAGTTTGTTGTACTCGTATCTGTATTTATTGTAGTTGGACTGGTGCTGGGTGTATGGCATCGCTCGGTACACCGCGTTTCACAGCATTGTATTTACACAAAAATACGCGCACAGTGGTCGTTTTCAGATGCGCATTCTCATGAAAATCAATTGCCGCCTATACAAAAACCCTTCGACAAATAAACTGCCGTTTACTAAACGTTGCTTTTTTATTTGCTCGACGATTTTTTTTTCTCTCGCTCTGTACACGTGAACTTTTCTCCGCTGGGCTTAAATATTCGATAAAAGTGTTTGAACTGGTGTCATTTTTCAGTGGCATCGTATCGCGGCAGCGCCCAGTGTAGCGTTTCACCACCTCGTGCTTTCGGCGATGCCGACCAAAAGTTAACACATTCTAAAAACCAATTTTATGACAGTATCGTAAATGTTTTTATAGCCCGGTTGCCTGTACCAATAGATGTACAAATATTTGAATATTTCGGACCCTTCGGTGCACAGATTTTTCATTTTTTTTATCGCTGAATTCGAATGGGTTGGTTGGAGAAGAAATCCTATATGGAAAGTGGTGGTTTGAAATTTACGATGTGTTTTGAATTTTATGTGTTTGAAGATATTTTGAAATGTTTTAAAGAGAAAACGAGACAGTATGTGTTTTTGACGAGTATCAATGTATGATTATTTGGAATGTTGGGAATTAATTTTTAAGTAATAACGGGCGAATGTAAAATTTTTGAGATTTTTTTTAGATCTGTGGTATTTGTGTAATAGAGTTTTTAAATATTTTCCAGCGTCTATAATCAAATTTTAAAAAATTACAAAAATGTTGAGATTTTGTAGGTTTCTATTTGCAGTTCGAGTGTATCTAATACCTAAGAAATTATGATTTTTTGGATTTCATTTTTGTAAATTTTGTTTAATTGATTTAAATATTTTTAAACATTTTTTAAAATTTGGAAAATGTTTGATAAATCTTTGTTCAAATGTCGAAAAAATAGTGAAAATATGAGATTAAATATTAAGATATTTATTGCATGGATGCCTTTACAATTGGGTACCTAGCTTTTAACGCTTTTGAAATAAGAAATAATATAACCAGGTATCTATGTAATTTTTTGAGCATTATAGGATAAGTTACCTGCAATTGTATTTATTGGTATGTTTTCAGGGTATCTCAATTAACTGGCTATGAACCTCATGATTTAATAGAAAGGACTTTATATCATTATATCCACGCTTGTGATATTGTACACATGAGGCTAGCTCATGAAATTTGTAAGTACCTAAATAATTATGTAAGTTAGGTACATAGATAGCTTTCAAGTCAAGTAATAATTAGATTTAAAATGAAATTAACACACTTTTCGCTTGAGCATAAATGCTTTAGACTGGATACCTATGCTCAAATGTAGGTGGGTATTCACTTTACGATGAGGCAGTGTTTCTTATTCGTGTGTAAAGAGACGAAATTTCATGAATTTTTACTGAATATCAACGTGCTTATTTTTTTTCTATTTTTTCTGTTTGTTCAGCGCTTCTAAATACTTGGGTACTTTTTCCAGTTTTTTTTTAAATCGTTTTTTGAAATACATATTGAATTTTTTCTCAAAACATTTATAGGTACTTGAGTTTTTATTAAAAAATCAATGCATTAAGCTTTTTTTTCAATTTTTAAAAAACTTTTTTCTCGCGTTACATAATATGTGACCCTGCTGGAAAGAAAGGACCTTGTATAAAAAATCGATGTCTCTTTTTTCACATTTTTGGTCCAAATGACACTAAATCTGGACCAAACACATGATGATAAAGACATCATTTTTTTTTTACACAATGTCCCTTCTTTTCGGCAGGGTCATATTTTTTCATTTCACATTTATGAATCAGTGAAAATGATCGAAAATCACTGGAAAATAGACAAAATTGCAACACAGTAATAAAATCAGTGAAAAAATTTCTGGAAAGAAAAAAGTGCTTGAAAATCAGTAAAAAAAACCTGCTGAAAAATCGGTGAAAATTTGCTGAAAAGTTGGTACAATATCTGAAATTTGCTTAAAAACTATCGTTCATTTTTTTCAAGTTCGACATCGTAATGTCATAAAATGTTATGTTGTGTAAAATCTATAGGTACCTACTCGTTTACTTGAATCAGTGAAAAATCGCTGATAGATAGTTTAGAATTATTGTCGCACAAGAAAAATTGGTAAAATTCGTTGATTTTCAGTGAATTTTAGAGATTTTTATTGTCTTTCTGCCGAATTTTCACTAATTTTCTTGCAATTTTTTTCACTGTTTGCTTTCAGTGAATTTTTTAGGAAATTTATTACTGTGCTGCAATTCTGGCTGTTTTCTGGTGATTTTTCCTTTATTCGTAAAAATGAGAGAGTATATGTCAATAGCTACTAGCTAGGTTACCTAAGATTTTTTATTTCTCGGATTTAATATCAGTTAAGAAATCTGTATTTTATCTGTGATTAGGTACCTATTTAAATTAACTAATTATTCAAGGACAAAACGATTTTGAGAATTAAGACGAACAAGATGTGTAAATTTCTGATTTAGATAGATCTTTTCTTCATTTTTTCAACTCAGAATGCAATTTTTTGAATTTTTCGATAAAATTTCCAAATTTTATAATTAAGGTATAAGAAAAAACTCGATCTGAATGAGAAAATTTTCGAGAATCATAATCTTTTTTCAAGAAATTTGTTTTTGGGGAGGGAAAAATGAGGAAAATTTTTTTCAAAATCGGAAAAATAAAAAATCCATCCCCTCCTCCACAAGTGAACTCGGCATAACGATCACCTACTTCGTCATTATTTTTCGTTTATTGATCTAAATTTTAATCGAACAATTTTTTTTCAATTTTCAAATTTTTTACATTTGTGGAGAAAGTTTTAACCACTCTTTTACTCCTAAAGAAATTTTTACCGTCGCGTCGTAAAATTTTTTCCTTTCCAAAAAAACAAGATTATTTCAATGAAAATTAAAAAACTCTGATTTCCAGTTTAAAAGCTTATTCTGATTAAAAGAATTGAAGAGTTATCAGATTCGCGGAGATGAGGAGAAGGAGGTTAGGGATTGAATCAGTATGGAATAAATTATTTTCTTGAAAAAAAAAAACGAAACTGAAAATTTTTACCTGTAAGATGTAAAATTTACAATAATTATTCGTTCCTAATTTTTTTATTCGCGAATTTTTCTATTTATAATATTGCCAGCTATTTAGTTACGTTCCCCCCTCTTCCTCAATTCACCGAAAATACTCAAAGTCTGTCTACGTGTGCAGTTTATCATTCCTATTAACCAATTTTTGAGCAAAAAGTGTCCCAGAAGATGCATGCATATTCTGGAAAGATGAGGGGTAAGGGAATGATTTTTTTTTTTTCATAAAGTGTACAATCGATTGAAAAACATTGAATTAAATAATCAATCATGGGAAACTATTAAAAAACGCGGGATATTCTTAAACTTAAAAACAGGAGAAAATAAGGGAGGAAGAAAAACTTGAAAAAATTAGAATTTTACGAGGAACTGAAAATGGTTAGGTAGTGAAATGAAATTCTGCCATGACTTTCTAAAAAAAAAAAAAAAAAAAAAACATAAATGAGAGAAAAAAATTCATCTATTTTTTGGTTGGACTCATAATCTGAATTCAGAAAAATGGGAAAACAGGAAAAATTATCAAATTATTTTTCATCGAAAGGCTGAAATAGGGGAATCTGAATTCTTTTGCGAGGAGAAAAAATATCTACATTGATAGGTAATTTCCATTTCCTATTCCCGTTCTGAGATTAGTACTGATGTAAGGTATATATGTGCGAAATTGAGTACAGAAGATGGTTATTTTCAAAATTTCAGAATCTGATTTTTTTTAAATTTGAGTTTGAAAATATTTTTCATCCTCAAAATTTAGGTACCTACAGTTTTCGAATATTCTTCTTTATCTCTGGAATGAAATTTCAACCAATCTGTCCAGAATATTTTTCAATTAAATTAATTTGATACAAACCTCTCGAAATAATAAGTAACAAAACTGAATCCTACTATAGGTATAATTTCTCTTCTTTTTTCCAGTAATAAAGAAAGGCCAAGTCACCACCAAATACTATCGATTTCTAACAAAAGAAGGTGGCTGGGTTTGGATGCAAAGTTATGCAACCATCGTACACAATAGTCGGTCATCTAGACCTCATTGTATAGTCAGTGTTAATTATGTATTGAGGTAAGAATATACCTACCTTTAAAATTGGAACATAAAAAAATACCTACCCAAACTTTTCATCTACTCAACTAATTAATATTTTGGGATAATTTTATAGTGATATAGAATATAAAGACGTAATGTTAGCTTCTCCTACCACCGAAGATAGTTTCTGCGACATATCAACGATGTCAGTAAAAATTCGAATGGCTGGAGTAAAACGATCAGCATCTTCATCGCCTCCTGCTGCTCCTCCACCATCAAAATATTTTAAAATAGAAGACGAATATAGCGACTCGAGTGGTGGCAGTGGGTACTACAACGATTATTCATCAAATAATTCGGTAATTAATCAAATCATGCTTAATTCAATTTTGCTTTTAAAAAAATACTATTTGAATCAAAATCAATCAAAATTTGGTGAAATTTTTGCCTTTCTAAACGAGTAAAATATGTTTACTGAAAATCAGGGAATTTTGACGAATTTTTCAATCAAAAATTACTGATTTTATCTCGAAAAATCATTAGTGATTTTATTAGGGAACTAGATTTTATCTCACAAAAAATCAGTGATTTTTATCTTACAAAAAATCAGTGATTTTTATCTTACAAAAAATCAGTGATTTTTATCTTACAAAAAATCAGTGATTTTTATCTTACAAAAAATCAGTGATTTTTATCTTACAAAAAATCAGTGATTTTTATCTCACAAAAAATCAGTGATTTTTATCTCACAAAAAAATCAGTGATTTTTATCTCACAAAAAAATCAGTGATTTTTGATAGAAAAATCAGTGATTTTTGATAGAAGAATCAGTGATTTTTGATAGAAAAATCAGTAAGGAAAATCAACGATTTTCAACAAAAATCATTTCACTGATTCAAAATGGCAAAATTTCATCAAAATTTGGCCGATTCGAAATTAGAAAATATTTAGGCATCAAATTACAAGACTTGTAAATCGACTTATAATATCTCTCCTCGCAGCATTTGACTGCTACCTCAACCCCACTCACCTATCAACCATCAACACCAGTCTCATCAACTAATTACGGAACGATAGACGATTACGTATGCTCCGATATCCTCTACACCGGCCTAGTTAGACCTTTCAGTGCGAGTTCCACAAGCACCAGCACTAGCTCATCGAATGAAAGTTGCAGCAGTACGAATGCAATCGACAATCAACAAATGTTACCATGTTCATTTCAAACGAACGCAATTCCCCAGCAATCTCAACCCATGCATCATTATCAGCCTCCCTATGATCCTCCAAATCATTATATTCCTCACGCGTACTAGCACTAGTCCATCATACGCCCCCTCTCCCCTTCCCAATTTCTATTGATACTCAAAATAAAATACGTATAATGTTTTTTCTTTTCTCATTTTCATAATTTTATGGAATGATTTGACAATACTTTTCAATTGTTTTGTATTAAATTTTTTTTACGTATTCTTCTAGATTTAAGATATGTAGGTATAGCCTACCTATGTAAACGTATGGAGTAGGTAATCATCATCAAATGATGTAAATTGTGTTGTTTTTTTAGACGAGTTCAATTGGATCGATTTATATTTATTTTTGTGACGTAATATGGGGTTAAGTTGGGGTTTTATTTTTAAGTAGGTATTTGAATGTTCTGAATGAGAATTTCGCCTTTTTGAATTCAAAATCAGACATTTTGAATTCCAAATTTGAAAAATAGGGGTGAAAAATCTTTTCTAAAGGGAGGAGAATCTAGACCATATTCTTTTTTTTGAAGATTCAAAATTTGGAAAAATATTGAATTTTGGACTTCGTACATCCAAATAAATATTTTTGGAAAATTTTGGCTCTAGTTTTGCTCAGACTGAAAAATTTAATAATTTTTTTACAAAATACTGGATATTTTTAAAAAAATTTCATTACCTTGATCACTTTTTTTTTTGCTGAACCCAGTGAACTCTCCTCCACTCTCTGAAAATAAATTAAATTTTCCAAAAACAAAAAACGAGCTAGGAACCCAGTGAAGTAACCGAGGGAGAAAAAAGGAGGAAAAAATCATTCAAGACATCCATAGACATCCATTCTGAAAAAAAATCAGCAAAGTTCACGTGGCAAAATGAAAAGCCAATTAAACTGGAATTTTTTCAAGCTGATATTTTTTAAACCGAGTATAGAAATTTTTAATACTTAATTAATCTGCTATGTAAAAACCATTCAAGTGTTGTCTTTCACTTTGATATCAACCTCATTAAAAAAAAAGGGGGTAAAACAATAAAAGGGTGGAATCTCATGTACTTAATGATCGCCTCGTGCTACTAAAAACTCAGTGAAAAACGTTTTGAAATATTTTTCAAAGGATTTGCTTATCTCTTTTTTAAAAACATATCCTATGTTACAAATTTTTCGACTACATAAAATAACGAATAATTTCGTTATTTATTAAATAAAAATCGTTTTACCTCAAATATTCCAATGTTTAGGTTATAAGTTTTATAGGACATTTTTAATGTATTTATTTTCTCATTATTTATGATTTTTTTTGTACGATGTTGTAATATAAATTTGTAATCTATATTTTGAGTTTGAGTTTATATAAAAAAGAAAAATTGTGTAAAATTTTATATTCGATAAATATATGAATGTATTTTGATGTAATTAGTATCGGATTGTTATCTAGAAACGTACCAATGTTATTTATTACGGATTGAAGATGCACACGAGGCCACAGCCAAATTCGTGACTAAAACGTAAATTTCGAACCCATAATCGTGATTATTCTGGCCATAAGATATGAAATTGACAACGAACTGTACGTCTCAATAAAATAATGGTGATGGGATCAGATCGATACGTAGGTATTGTGTAAAATTACACCAATATGGAATCAAATCGTCATTTTGCATTTAATTTCGATTCCTTTCACGTTTACCGCAATACCTCAAAGGTATCGATATAAACAGACTGTAAAAAAGACAGTGTGAGAAAGTACATTAAAGCATTGTCAAGTGATTTGTTTAATTGGATGAGCTGACAAGGGTTGTTTGTCGCATATAAGAACCTCTCTACAGGGGTGCTGGGTAATTGAGCGTGTGCAAACGGAAGCCAGCCAGCGCGCCCTCTGAAAGATACTCCCGCCCAATAATGTCTCAGCTTGAGCACTCGCTAATAGTCGAGTCGTCCCCTATTCCAAACTACCGTATGTTCCAATTAATTTCCAACTTGTTTTACGAGTCATTTCATACGGATTTCATAAACTGATTCGGAGCTTGTGGGTGGAAATTTACCTAAGGCTGGGATTGCAAGGGTGGAATATGGAAAATGAGTGAGAATGGGTAGGTTTTTCATAGACAGGGTGGTTGGAAAGGGTTTAAGTGTGAGAATTTTATTGATGATTTTTTCAAAATTCAGATGCTATGGAAATGAGTGAAATTTTCTTACCTATTTCGAACTCGAAATCTACTAATGAAAAGTAGAATAATTTGCCATGAGAAATATAAAATTTTTGAGAAAAAATTTCAATCAATTTTTCGCTCATGATTTTTAAAGCTGAGTAGATAGGTACCAATCCGTACATTTCTAGTCGTTTATTTAAGAATGTAAGTAGGTACCTAAGGAAATATATTGGGATTAAAATACCAACTCTAAAAGAGTCTAGACTTCCGTAAACACCTTAATAACCGGATAGGAACTGCAGAACGTGACTTTTTCTGTTTACATTCCGTCTAGCATTTACAATTACGCTACTAATTTACTGTTTAAAGCATTACAAAGTAGCGAAATCCTTCTCTGTGACATTTATGTGCAACAGTTTCGAGTGAAAAATTGTTCAATAATGCTGCTTATAAGAGTTAGAATTGTTGAAATTGTTGCATACGAGTACGACCAACGATCATTTACAGTAGTTTAATGGTAAATAAGGTTGAGGTATCAATTTACCCACAGCTGAGTAAAAAATAGAGTTTTATATTCAGCTTGGACTAAAATACCGAACACAGAAGCGATTGTCTTAATGTGATGGGGGAGAGGGGTAAATTCTTTGTTTAATGACCAAAAATGGCCTGTAAAATGTTTTTAAAAAACAGCTTCGGCTATTTCTTGCTTTTTGAGATATCATTTTGGAGAAAATCACTTCCGCTTTGCTCGAGTGATATTTTTATTTTTCATTTCCACGAAAGTATGGTAAAGTCAAGTATGTCCAATTATTTTAAAAATCACTTAATTTTTTTTTTTAATTTTTTTTTCGACATACGTAAAGTCTCTTTTTTTCATAGTCGAATACCGGAAATTTTGATTGAAATGATGGAATTTTTCAATAAGTATTATTTTTGATGAAATGATTTGCCAATCATAAAATTTTTTTTAAATATCGTGAACAACGAATGTCAATGTCTCAAAAATGCTATCTATAGAAAAAAAATTACTTACACGAAATTTTGAAAATGTAACCTTTTTCGTTTAGAATAAATCCGGTTCAAAAAGGGAAGGAAGGGAGAAAACAAGGGAGATTTTAAAATAGTCACATACTCCTTGAATAGGTAACCATTATAATCACGATTGATTTTTGTCAATTTTCAGAAATTACAGTTTTTAGTGAGAGGAGGATTCCTCTCTCCCCCTCCCCTCTGTAATGATCATGAAAATTCGTTCGCAGATTTGCAAAAAAGGTTCGAACTGCAACACTGAAGGCGCCGTGAACTCGTCTCATCAAGACGAATTCAACCATATAATTATTATTTATTTTCGTCAGTTTTCAGCGATTTTAATTTTTACATGCCGAAGGATGATTTTTCGATTCTAAAATGAGTTCGAATTTCGAGCTCAATTCCCAAAAAAAGTTAAATTGCACCCTGATCCAAAAATTCTTTATTCATTTTTTTTAGACATTTCATGAATAGGTAGCTTTGTAGCTAGATATACGTAATTTTTCATGTCACGCAAAATTTGATTAAAAATCGAATATTCTGTGTTTCCCTTGATTTTTTTTCAATGCTGGTTTAAAATTTTTTATGAGTTATTGAAGATTTTCCCTTTATCACTATGAGGGGACTGAAAATTGAGAAAAAAACGAATACAAAAATGCTGCAGACGTATCATCTATCAAGTTTTCGGAGGATCTACTTACCAAATTTTATTTTATCAATATCTTGATTTAATTTTAACCCTTTCAGTCTCCTCCCCTCGTATTCTCCCGAATTTTGGTTAAAATTTCAAAAAAAAAATTAACAATAGGTACCTATCGTATGGCATATTGTTTGTAAATGTTTTCGACGAGGCAGATTCCGAATTTTAATTCAGTTTTGAAATTTATCTCCCTCGGTCTCTGGTATCCTAAAAATTTGTGACAAAATTTCAAAATTTCTCAACAATAGCATTTGACGTTTTACAGGAGATGTCACATTCAATTTCGTATCTAAAACTGATATTTTTACCCCCTCCTCCTCCTTCAGTCTTCTTAATCGATGCTTCTAAATAATGCAGGCATCAGAACAAAAAAAAATCTAGCCCATGATTTGTAAGTTTTTTCAAAGACGATGAGGATCTGTAACTTTTTGAAAATTTTGGCGATAATTATAAAAAGAGTGATGAAGTTTCGAGAAGATGAGTACAATCTGAAAAATGAGTGAAAATTTGATATCGAGAAATTAAGTAGAAATATTTGGACTCTGCATCGTCCCAATTCAAATCTTGAAGCATATTTTTTAATTGAACCCGTCAGCTCCAAGATCCGAAAAATTTGAAAAAAAAATATATACAGAAAACGTACGATTCATCATTCTAGATTTTTTGCAAAAGTTAGAAGATACACTATACGAATTTCAAATTTGTTTTAGAACAGCGAATAGGTGTTTTTTTAAATTTCCATCCATTTTGGCCACAATTCAAGGGTATCACGTGAATTTCCCGCGGACAATTTCCCGTGGGCAATTCCCCGCGGGAAATTCCCTGCGGGGACAATTTTTCGCGGATAAATTTCGTGTGGCGACAATTGCTCGCAGCGAAAATTTCCCGCGGCGAAAATTGACCGCGGTAAAAACAAAAAATTGCCCGCGGTGAAAAAAAATCTCATATTTTTGTGAATTTTCCCAAGTTTGGACAACCTGCTATTTTTATTCATAATCATCAAGTTTGGAAAATTCATCATTTTGTACTCAAATTTTTCTATGTTGGAAAAATATGAGTACAAACATAAAATTCCTCCAACTTCAAGGTCAAAATGGAAAATTTTTTCAACGAAGCGCTGAAAAATCAAAGGAGGAGAGAGAGCTACCTCCACCTCCACTCTTACTGGTACGCCTCTCTTTGTTTGTGATAGTTCCATGAGAATTTTTTCACCGCGGTCAATTTTTATTTTTTGCCGCGAGAAATTTTCGCCGCGGGAAATTTTCACCGTGAGCAATTGTCGCCACACGAAATTCAACCGCGAGAAATTGTCCACGGGAAATTGACGTAGACTCCAATTCAAGACCTAAAGGCTTGTAGAGTCTGGCAAATGATATTAAAAAAATAATCAGTCAAAATTCATTTTTGACCCCACCAAAAACGTCACAGATCACTATTAATTAACATTTGGTGAATTTTTACCACATACTTTTGGGTCTCGAAAGGATTGGGGAGAAATTTTGGTAGGTACCTAGATTCTCCATCACGGGACAAAAATTACTTGTAAAAAAATCTTTTACGGGGAGAAAATTTGAATAAAATTCCGAATACCAATTTTTTCATAATCCATCGAACCATATTTTGGTTAGGAAATGGTTCAAAAAAAAAAAAACAAGTAAAATATAATGGAGACGAATCCTTCAGAATGGCTGAAAAGTATGGTTTTGTTTAAATTCAAAATTCAGTTACGAAAGCACCTACCTATGTTATTTTTAAAATATATTTTCAACAAAATCCTACAACAATATTTATTAATTTTTTTAGATTCCTCCTTCCTTCCCTCAACGATATGGATTCATTGGAAGAAATGAATTTTTAGAATTAGTAGGTAGGTAATCATTTTAACTCTTCGATGGGTAATGAAGGCTTAAGCTCAAACAATACAATTTATCAAATTTTAGAACATCCACTGCGTAATTTTAATCAATTTCGTTCTTAATCATTTTTAAACCCACCATCAGAACCATAAAACTTCCAATTATTTTTTCATTTAAAAAAAAAGGCGCCTCCAATTCTCTTCATAAACACAGCTTCTCAGTTCTCACTTACCACATCCCATCCCAAAAGTATCAATTTACAAGCGCAACTTTTGAAGCGCTATTGAAAAATCGTTATCGTTTTTATCGTACCCGCGCCAGACGCAAATGCAGTGAAAAAACTGAGAGAAATAATGGTTGTGTGGAGGAAAAAAAAAACATTAGTACCTCTACTTACTAATGATATACGAGTACATGGTATTCAAAGAGGTGCATCTATGTAGCGCTTTTTTCCTTCGCACAAGTACCGAGTATCAACTTGAAACCGTATAAAAAAGCGATGACATTGCAAAAGATAATTATTTTCATAAACTACCCGTTATCAAATACACCAGTCTTGTTTAAACGCTCCGGTAACCATAGCGACGTCACGTTTTACTCAGATTTATCCTGATGATTCCTTTTTGTTTTACAACGTATAGAAGTATAATCGGTCCAAAAACACCGGTCATTTTCCCAGGATTAATACCAAAGTTCATATTATGATAAGAATACGACGGCGACGTCAACCGTTGACGTATTCCTAGGACGCGATGGGTTACTGAAAAAATATATAAAAGTCGCGGGTGAATGTTTGACGACGGGATTTCTCTTTCATTCGGCTAACAATAACAAAAGACAATAACCGCTGGCACGTGTTTTTACATACCGGTCTTTTTTTCTCGTGTTTTTTCAAAACAGTGCCATTTACTGAGACTATTAACGCGAATGATTCCAATTATTAATTCTGTAGTTGGAAATGCGAAGTTTTTTTTTCCGAATTTTAGCTTTCGACGACTCGATGTGAGAGGTCGAATAATATTTTCAATTTGAGAGAGCAGGAAAAGGAGAAGTTGAAAATTATGTTGATAAGAACGTATAAAATTGAAAATGAGGATTGTGGTGGTGGTTTTTTGATATTGTCGTGTTTTTAAATTTTTTTTTTATGTTTCATTAATTTTTCCCATGGAGGTCTTTTCGAAAAGACCTCCATGGGCCTATTGGAAATATGGAAAGACTTTTGGGAAATTTAGGAGACCAATCCTGGTAGATTTTGAGGATTCACCGTACCCCTGATTTAATCTACAAAAATACGTGTTAAAAAATTAATAAGCAATTTTCTTTAAGATGTAAATAAACAGTGCTCATTTAATACAAACAATTGAACAAAGAATACCTACGCTATGGCGGGGTATTCAGTATTCATAATGTTGCTTTATTGTTAGTTCAAGGTACCTACCTATTGTATTTTTGGGTATGTATTTTCTGAGAATGGTCTGGCTTTTTTGTTTAATCATAGTACCAATGCACGTACGACGAAAAAATGTTGTGGTTTTAGGTGGATTTATTTTGAATAAGGTACCTACCTACCTACCTACCTATTGTTCACATTTTTTCTAAAAATTAAATGAATTTGTATCTTTTTTTGATAATCCTGTCTTCTGTCAATGATACCATATTTCCTTTGAATTACCGTTAGGCACGCGAGTAAAAATCAAAGGTGTTCCCAGAATTATCTCATGGAGGAAGCCAGTCTTGAAGATAACTAGGTACAGAGACTTGTCCGAAAAATCGATAAAATGAGGTTTGAGTGAAGAAAATGGAATAATATTATCATTTCGTGAAAAATTATTTTATTAAGCATTCTGATAATGACTTTTCGATCTTATGAGAGGGGAAGGGTGCTAATTCTGTTGGCAATATGTAACGTCGCGTACAAAAAGGGGACCCCCCCCCCCCCCAAAAAAAAAATAACGAGATTTGAGTCAGTGATTGATTTTTCTATAAAATTTCACTTGGAATCCGATAAAAATATCGCCAGTTTGATTATTTGACTTTAAAGTGATGAAAAATGACTTTTATGCGAGGACAAAAAAAAATTAAATGCTCAAAATTTTTTTCTTCTTCTTTCCTTCTTTTTGCATACAATCCGATACAGAATCTAGAAAAATCATCGCCTAGTCGATTATTCCCTTTGAAATGGGGAAAAATGATTTCTGAAATAATTGAAAAAAAGGGGAAAAATTCAAAAATTCTGATGAAATAATTTTTCAAAGTGATGAAAAAAGTGTGAATGATTCAGCCAAATGTTGCTAGAGTGTATCAAGGTCACATAGAACTAGACATTTAGACAAAATTCCTGCATTTTCTTCAAATTTGAAAAAAAACACATTCGAAATTTAAAATGAATTTTTCTCAAAAGGCGTTTTTTGGGCAATGCCTTCTTTGCGTAGGTAGGTCTAGGTAGCGGCGTCACACATTCGATTTCTTGAAGTTTTTCAAATCGGATTTTTTTAAATTTTCACGAGTTGAAAAAAGGGAAGCAAAGAGTAATATTTGCACAGCGTGCCTGGAAAAAAAATGGATCGAAATATTTCAAAGTGAGCACTGATGAAAATTTTTCAAAACGGATAAATTTTCAAAGCACTGGCAAAATAATTTTTTGAACCGTTTTACTTTTAATAGAGTAGTACTTTTGGTACAAAAATGAAAAATTCATTTCCAAAGTATATTTAAAGCATCTAAATCTGTTCTAATAAGGTCATTCTGACTCTAACCCTAGTAATCAGAACATATGGAAAGGAGAAAAAGAAGGCCAAAAATTGAAATTTTCGATTTCCAAAATTTCATTTTTGAAATAATTTTTCTGTAAAAAAAATCCTCTAAGGAAGAAAATCCGATGAAAAACTGGAATTGAAAATTTTTCAAAATTATTGCATGAGATACCAAAATGCATTAGTATTTTTCGACTTTCAGAATCTATTTTTGAGGTAAGGAATGGAAGAAATGAAATTTTTTTGACATGCACAGCAAAAGGTTGGAAGGAAATCCATGGCATGGCCTTTGACGAAGTAGAGATGAGGGATTAAAATGACTTTTTTTTTCAAAATTTCTGGGTGAGGTATTAAAATGTAACTTTTTTTTACCACTGCTATTTATTTTTGAGATCATTTTAACTGGTAACCAAAATCACAACTTTTTGTAAAAAAAAAAAAAAAAAAAAGAGGAGAGAAAAGGTCAAAATTAAAAGGCACATGTGTGTTTTCGACTGCGAGTCCAGACTTTTGCCTACCTCTGTATTTATTGAAGAAGGTATCAAAATCAATGTTTTTGATCTTCCAACCCATTTCTGTGGTAATTTTACAAAAAAAAAAAAAACTACGGTCAAAACAAATTTTTTTTAATTTCTGTCTTCAGATGGTTTGAAAAAATTAAAAATTTCAAATCAATACGAAAAATAAACAAAGATGAAATCACAACAACACACAACAACATTTGGAGAACAATTAAGAAAATAAGAGCTGGGCTTTGGAGGATATTTAAAACCCCTAAATATGTATAATTTTGAGTTAAGTATATGATTTCAACTCCGAACTCATATACGAGCCCACATGAGTAAAAGGAAAGAGGTAAAGGTTGAAAAAAGGTCCAGAAAAATCGAGTACGATGTCGATAGTAAACGACCAGTTTGATGAATATTAATTTACAGAATTGAAACCTAATTCAGTCGAGCATTTAAAAAATTTATTTACATATAAAACAATAAAATTTTTCTATGATATGTAACTAGGGATCAATATCATATTTGAATAATTTCTATTTGCATTTTTCAAAAGTTGATGTGGGTACTATATTTTTAATTCAAATACTTTCAAATACTAATACACTCCTATGTTTATCTAATAAGAAATTTAGAAAAAAAATCTGGTTTGAATTTCATAACTATTAGTTTAAAAATACAGACAGATATGGAAATTTCAAAAAAAATGATTGTTTGCTTGAAAGAAAAAATGCAATCGAAATGAGTAATCATAAGTCCAATTCAAACTGCAATTGGTTTGTTATGCTACTTGTTCAACACGATTGAAAAATATATTGCATAATCACAATCAAACAAGTACAGAAGAAACCATTTTTTTTTCACATCTAAAAATCTCGGCATCTCAAGTTAAAAAAATAATTTTCTCACAATGATTAGTAAAGTAAGTAAAAATAATATACGAATACGATTAAACAAAACACTAATGCAACTAAGTAGGTAATATAATAGAGAGTATTTCAGAATGTACGTATTTCGATAGGTAGTAAAAAAAATTATAAAATAGGTACCTATTATTTTAATATGCAAATTTCCTGTATATTTTATTCTCTTACCGAATTAAAGCATAATAATTCGTAAAAATGCATATTAATAAGTAACGAGAAATTTTAAGGAAGAAAAATTGGCATAAAGTAGGTAATTTTTAATAATTACCTACCTATACCATTAATAACTCGAATAAAACAACTAATTTCGTCAATAAGTATTCTGGTCAAGGAAAAAAAAAAATACAAAAAAAATAAACATACAATCTTAACCTACATTTTAATCACGAATTTTCTACAAAAAAAATACGTATTAAATAATGTCTCATATACATTTTTGATTTTGATTATTTATTCTCGATTGTTCTTAACTTTAAATAAATAATGAGCAAGATAATAAAAAACCACGTCAATACGACAATGGATTTAATAAAAAATTAAAAATCTTATAAAAATAATAACGTATTTCAACGACATAAAAAAAATGTATGAAAACGAAAACAGCAAAATCAACTGCACAGAACGATTAAAAACTTGGTCCAACGATCAAGAATATTTCTAAATTTAATAAATTAAAAAGACATGGAAGGAAATAAAGAATAATTTAAGCCTAATTCGTATTAAGGCACATTTTGGTAGGGTATAGGTATAAAATTGTTCTATTATTAATAAGGCACTTTTTCAATTAATAAATACAAAATCATTTTTTAAAACTCATCTACCAAGGTAACATTCTTGTCGATCACATTCGAAAACACGATCCAAGTTGGTAATTTTTCTACAGGTAACAGCGATTCGATCTCGATCACTTAATACTTTTTCAAATACTGAAAGTGTAGCTCATTTCTTCGCATAGGAACTTGAAAAACTCACAAAAAATCGCCTCTTTTGCTCAATGAGCCCAATTATTTGAAGCAATCGTATATAATGATTTTAATAACTCCACAGCTCTGCTATCGGATTCCGATAATTCGGGAGATTCGCTGGGTCCCGTTAGTGCTGCTACCACCACAGGCTTCGATGTAGATCGATCGTTTCTCGTTTGGAAACTGGAAACGGTTGACTTAGAAATAGAATCAGTCTGGGGTGATGCTAGTTTATGCTTATGCACCACAACTCGTTCTTTTCGAGCTTTTGAAGATGAGCCTACTGAGCTCGAGTTATCACTTCTTGATATTCGTTCGTTATCGCGATAACTTCGAGTCGTTGATTTATCCGGCGCCGGTTTTAGAAGAGCTTTTAATAATTTTGATTTCATTTCTTTGACTGATTTGTTCTCGGTTGGTAGACCTTTATCGTTGACTAATAATAAAACTAATTGATGGCGAAGAACGTTGTTAGATTTGGCCTCCTCCATCATATTTATCAGAGCTTTGGCAGTTTCGTTGAAATGGCCAGAATTAGGAGATAGATCTTTATAGGTATCCGTGTTATAAGACTTGGGATCTCTATTATCAAAAACAGCATTTGTAGCTGGTTGATAATTATCATTGGTATAGGAGGAAAACCTAGTCGTACGAACTTCCGGATGATATGTGGTTGCTTTCGAGCTAGGTATTGTTCTGGTCGTTAATAAGCTCGGAGGTGTCGTTTGGGATGAAAAATCACCTCTAGGGGCGACAAAAGGAGCTTTAGTAACGGAAGTTGTCCGCATTCCAAATTGCATATTCTTGGAAGATTTAATTGCTTGATAATCAGCATCGTATTTAGTTTGAGGAACACTTGGCAGCTGATTGACCGGAGATGGTTTAAAATTTTGGGTTGTATCGGTTGGTCTGAAATTTTGGGCTGGTTTGAAATTATTCTGTAGTCTTAGTAAATTATCTCTGGATACGAATGATTGAGTATCAGCGGTGATAAAATGTTCTTTTTCTGATAAGGATTGGCCAATTTCTAGATTCGATTGTGGTTTCAAATCACTGTACAAATTATCGTTCTTGGGGATACCGTTGAAGGTGCTTGAAATAGGGACAGCTTCAGTGAAAGTGACTGGCACAGGGGTTGGTGAAAATGAGCTGGCATTTTGGGTGAAATCGATCAAAGGTGATATGGTGAATTGAGCTCGAGTTGTGGTATTGAAAGGATTTTGGGAAGAAGGATAATATGTTTCGTTAACGTTAAACTCGTTACTTTCGGAATGGCCAAGGAAGTTGTGAGGATCGGAGAACATGAAATTATTGATTTCTTCTGCAAACGTTTCTGGATCCTTGATGGTGGTTTTGATCGGAGCTGGTGTCGTGAAAGTGACCAAATTGGCCGGAAAAGTGTTCGTATTCTGGGTAGATTTAGCTAAACCTGGAGTTGATTTCATTCCTACGTCTTCGGAGAACGCTAATACTTCATCGTCGATCGATGATGCTTCTCCTTTTGCATTATCATTAGTCGAAGGCGGTTCTGTTGGTCTAACTTCTGATAATATTTTTCTAAATTGTTCCGGATTTTCTAAATATGCTGAGAGAGCTCGGCTGAAGACTTGAGCTAATTCCCTTAAATCTGGGGAGGTATTGAATTGCAAAGTATTTGAGAGGATTTCTTGTTTTTGTGGTTTTTTATTTTCAGATTGAACTATTCCGCTGGAATGTTCTGTAGCTAGGTCAGAATTACGGAAAATACTTGAGATATTGGATTGTTCTGCGATTCTTTCATCTTTGGGGAACAGCTGGTTGTAGCCTTCTTGGGTCATGTTGGTCAGCAATGGTAAATTTTGCTCTGTACCAGTTTCACCATTTTGTTCGGAATTTGATTGCGAATTTAGGATGAATTCCGATACCTGAGGATTGGAAGCATTACTCGATAGATTCGGGATACCTCGAAGCTCATTTGGTAATGTAGTTCCAAATGAGTTTACGTCGTCGTTGGTGGACGAATAATACAGAACATAAGAGTTATTGTCATTTTCTGAGATGTTGTTGGCATTTATAAATCCGGAGTCTCGGAAATCAATATTGTTGCCAGGGTAGAATGTAGTTCTGTATAAATCATCGGAATCTGTATAGGATTCGGTTTGATATTGGGTCGTTTCGATGTTTTGATTAGATGTTGTGAATTCGCCGCCTTTATTATTGGTATTCTCCTTGCTCGGATGTTTTACAAAATTCAACATGTAGTAATAATTTTGAAATGGGTATTTTCCTTTTCCAGCGAACGATGCTGTCTCGGCTAAAACTTGCTGTTCTCTGAATCCTTCGCCTGGATCATTGGGTGGTAGGAAATTATGTATTAATGGAGTCACATCAGGCTTATATGTGCTGGTAACAAAAGTAAAACTAGAAGTGGACCCAGAACTTGGTCTAGTATTATCATCACTCTGCAATCGTGTACTGATCGATGGTAATTCGGTGGTAGGAATCGTAGGAGTAAAAGTATTGAAACTACTGGTTCGTGGAGGTGATGTAATGGTATTATAATTATTACGAATTGAATCCGGACTTGATTGATAATTTGGTCTCAGTGTATTTCGTTGACTACTGCCGATGTTTCTGTTTGGCAAATCACTTTCGGAGTTGAAACCATCTTTGACTTTACTCATCACTGGGATGGGAGACGGCATAAGGGATGGGATTTCTTTGGAATTTCTGTTACTGACGGCGTTCTGCATTGCGTTGGCGATGGTTTCGACGCGTTGCTTGTTGTTGTGGACATTTTGATCTGCCTCGAGTTGCTGAACGCTTTGATCGTAGAGTTCGGGTGAACGTTCGCAGTCTACACGGAACCACCAATCGCAGATGAGATGAGATTGCCGGAAAATAGTACCGTTGGGGCAGAGGAATGAGATTTTTCGGCCTGCGTCGCAAACGTGGAATACCTGCGGGGTGATGAGAATTTATTAGAAATGAGGTATGTGGGTGGTAGAGGGATATGCTTGAGAATTTTCAAATTTAAAGTATAAATGGCTTGTAAATCGATGCAAATTTGAGGAAGTTTGCAAATTTCCAAAGAAATTGGCCGAAAGTGAGACAAATACGCAATTTTTTATCATATTTATTTCAGGAAGAGGTCCAAAATTTTCTATGTAGTTCCTTTTTAGATTGAAAATTCGAACAAATTATTAATTAAAATGAATGAAATAAATAGGTACTTATATCTAACAAGGACCTAGAATTCTTGATAAAAATAAGATAAATTGGATGAATTTCCAAAAAAAAATTAAACTACAGACTACATTTTTTAATTGAAAATTTTTTTGAAAATATTTTGATTGAAATAACGATTTTAATAGGTATCTAAGTAAACTTGCACATTGTTATTCATTTTTTTGTAGATAGGTATCAATTGAACAAATATTAAATTCTCATCCTTTGAAACTTCGGGGAATTCGTTCAAAAAAAATATAAAATTAAAAAAATCAAAAGTTGACATTTTTTCAATCTGATTCAGTCATTTGAAATTTAAAATCACGTAAAGAAAAATCAATAAAATATTATGCGGAGTGAGGATACAACTAAGAAAACATGTGAGCTAAAGATGTTGCCTGTCTTGAAAATTGAAGGGGTAATGCTTTTCCAAAAAGGTTAGGAAGATTATTAAACTTGAAAGAAAATATTCCTTGTATGATTTCTTGTCTAATTCGAAAATTGAAGGAGCTACCCACGAATATTCGCAAAAATATAATAAAAAGGAAATAGTCACAGATCGTAGAAGTCAAAGATAGGTACCTACCTATGTATTTGAAAAATTGAACAAACTAGAAGAATCGATTATTTTTTTGATCAACCATTTCCGAAGGAGTTGAGTAAAATTCGAAGAAAACAAATTGTTTGATTTCAGAGAATCATAAAAGAGGTAACTCTTATTTTAGGCATGCTCCTCACTCCACCTCCCTAATGATAATCACAAAATTCAATTTAGTCTTCGAATTATGTATCATCCTTTTTTGTACCTAATAATTTTTTTTCACAAAAATTGTTACGAATCCGTGGAACATTGTTCATTTTTTTTTTTTTTGAGAATTATCAGATGTGTTTCAATTTTGTTTCAAAAAAAAACCACTTAGGCAATTGTGTTTGAATTTTGTTTTAAAAAAAAAACACTTAGGCAATTGTGTTTCAATTTTGTTTGAAAAAAAAAAAACAATTCGGCAATTTGTACCAAAGAAGAAGAAAAATCATTCCAAACCCAAATTGTTTATAAGTTTTATAAATTTTCAATCAAACGATAGATATTTCAAACTCGTATTAGCATTTTTTAGAAATTAACAAAATATTATGATGTCATTCAACCGATTTTTCAAATCACCTCTGAAAGTTTTCAACTTCATTTTTTATTTAGCAGAATCTTGGAATAGGTAATAACTTTTTAAAGTCTAAAATTGAGAATTATGATTGGAGCAGAAATTTTTCGAATGCAATTTTTAAGGTATAGGTAGGTACTTTTGAAGGTCTTTTACGTCTTTTCACTCCCCTCCTCTTTTAATATGAAAAAAAAAAGGGAATAAGCTTCTATGAAATTGAAAAGATATTTTTTAATCAACTAAGTATTTCCTTTTTTCCTCGCATTTTGAAAAAAAATCACATTAGAAATAGTTCATTCCTTGGCATATTTTTTGAAAGAGGATAAGGTTACTTTATTATTTTGATATAGAATTTTTTATTTGTAACGTCATCTCACACTGTTTGAAAAAATTAATTTTGTTACGTTAATAATTTAAAAAATGATCGGAAAGACCAAATCATTTGACACCAAGTGTGATCATTAAAATAATAATCTTGAAACACTACGTACGACGACAGTTGCATTTCATTATCTCATATCTCGCATTGAAAAAAATATTGAATTATGAAATTTTATAAAATTAACAAATCATATGGGTAGGTATTAGGTAATCAGAAAACTATCAAACAGCCCAGTTAAAAAATTCACCCTTTTTCCAAAACTCAAGTATAGTTTTATTCTTCTTATCAAAAAGTTCAATAAATTGGAAAATGAGAGGACAGCAGAAAAATTTTGCGTAAGTTCTAAAATGACTCAATTTTTCGAATTATCCCATTTCCCCTTTACATTTTGGAACCTACTTTTTGAAGATGAAATTGTTTTTTTTTTTCATATTAAAGAATATATTTAATAATCAATAAGAAAAACAATTTTGGGACAAGTTTTATTGAATTGACCTCAAAATTGATATTTTTATTCATAAAAATCATTAGAGGCAATTTTTGATCAATATTTCAAATTTGGAAAAAAAAAACTTACAGGAAAGTGATGCATTTTTTTTTTTAATTAAAAAAAAAAAATTTTACATCGAAAGAGGCGATGAAAAAGTGTCATTCTGTTTTTTGGCGCAAAAACATCTTTTCAAAATCCATTTCAAGAAAATTTTTCAAAAACATTTCCAGACAATTTTTTTTAAATCACCTACTTATAGAAAAGATTTTCCAAGTTTCCTTGAAAACGATCGACATTTATGGAATTTTTACATAAAAACATCCTTTTAAAATTATCATTTTTGGCAAAATATTTTCAATGTTTTTTTGAAAACTGTTTCCCCGTCCGATTTTAACTCAGTTTTTTTTTGATTAAAATCCCAAAACCAAAAAATCATCCAACCAACTCATCCAAGCTGATAAATTAAATAAGTAGGTAAAATTTTGAAGCTCTCCGAAATTATTCGAATTCACCACTTTGCTTTGTCTCATTTTCCTCATCAACTCTTATATTATTTACATGGCATTGTAATGGCCTTTTAAGTTGAATAATTCTGCTTACGAAAGCATCACAGCACGAATCATGCTGAGTGCCCAATGCCCACTGCATATACTCACTTGACAATTTGTTTCAGTGTCGGCGTAATATCCGGTGTTGGAATTTTTCACATGCCTGCAATTGAATTTTGTCACCGGAATATTTGATAAAACCGGAAAGTCAATGCCTGGACGTCCGAATACACCTACAAACAAGCAAAAAAACTCTCAAGTTCAGTTTTCAAGTACTTAGCCGAGTTAAAATTAAAAAGTTGATAGTTTTTTTTTCATAGGTTCTTTCAGATATCTAATTCTTCTTCGCTAATGGAATAGGTAACGCACACACGTCCAACGTGTATTTTTCTCCGTTTGTCACACCGTAACAAAGATTACTCAAGTACATTAACATCCGTTCGCGCTAATATTTCTACTTCCGCGATATTTCATATATTTTTCTCTTTCTATCACTCTGTTGTTCTAAAGAGACTGCCTCCTGTTTGAAGAAATTTGCAATAGGTATTCTTTTAAAATACGTATTAAACTAGTGCGCCTACGTAGAGACTAAATACCTATAGGACTACAATGGCATTTATTTATTGCCCCGAATAAACTTCTTATTTCTTGGTTATTAGAAAATTGCATAACGTCTCGCCGCGTCGATTGATTAATGACTCGATATTTGAAAGGGATAAGCGATTGATTTACTTCGCAGCAGATAGGTATTGACTGGAGGTCCAATTATAACAAAAGAAATATCGATTTTAACCGTTTAACCCATCTCACCTTGATACTCTTGCAATGGGACATCATCGTCCAGAGCGTTTAACTGGTCGTTTGATTCGGCCGGCAATTTCCGCCTGTGTCTCGTGTACAGCTGCGGTTGTTCGCTAGTATTTTCAGAATTAGCTATGACATAAATTGGTTTCCTACTGACGTTGCTTTCTTCTCTAAGTCTGGCCTGCAAAAAGAGAAGAAAAATAGAGTAAATTATACCGCTGGAACCAATTGGTAGATAAAATTTATTAGTCTCGTGAGTGTAAGTAAGTGTTAGGTGTGCTGTACTTATTCTTTAAATAGGTAAATTCATTGGATGAAAGAAAAAGCTACCTAAAGGAAATTAATACTATGAATGAGTATCGTGAGAGAATTCACATAAGATAATCGCGTATTATTATATCATCGATTCTTCGCCGCTGCCAGCTATAGTTAGCTAGGTAGGCCGGGTACTTCGGTAGCGTGGTGTTTTTTTTCTTGCTTACTTACATCCAGGCGTCATTTTTCTTCTTTTTTTCTATCATAATTGCTCTTAAACCTTCGATAAGAAATAATTGCTAAAGAAAATAATGCATGACTGAATATTGCACGTTGGATTTGCATTGGAAAATTATACCTAGGTACCCTACTTTAGACGGATTAAAAAAATTGCACGTGTAAAAAAAGAGATTTGAATATGACGGATTAAAGAATAAGCGTTGACCAATTTTCATTTCAACGGATAGGTGGACTATTTTAAAAACGAGTGGTAAGGGGAGGGGGAGAGGGGGCAGAAATGAACCAAAATGGTAGAATGCGGAGAGGGAAAAGAATAAAAAAAATCTCCACTGACATCGAATTTTTTTATTTTTCCAGGTTTTAATGACCCTCCCCTCCTCCTCCCTCCATTCCCTCCAAAAAAATCATCGCTTTTGGAATTTTTCTTACTCGAAATTTTGAACCTAATTTTGTCACTGCCTAATGCCACTGAAATTTTTTCACTAAAATTACGTAAAAAGATATGTGACCCTGCCATAGAGAAGGGACCTAGTGTAAAAAAAAAATCGATGTCTCAGTTATCAAATGTTTTCGGTCCAATTGACACCAAATTTGGACCAAACACATAAAAATAAAAAAATCGATTTTTTTTTTACATAAGGTCCCTTCTTTACGGCAGGGTCACAAATGGGGAAGATGCTAGTCTCAGAACATGTAGATATTTTATCTCACCTTTTCCATACATTTCAAAAAATTTAAAAAATTATCATAAATACGAAAAAAAAAAATTCAAACTATCAAACGTAGGACAATAAATTTGAAGATTTAATAATTTAAAAAAAAAATCAAAAATTTCTCAAAACGTTGAAATGAAAATTGATTATTTTAAAATTTTTAAAATTTTGGAGTATTTTGGTCATTTTTTTATTTAGAAATTTTTAAAAAAATGAATAGGTAGTAAAATAGAAGAATATTGCCCCCTGAAGAATAAAATATTGACATGAGAGGAGAAGACCTTGAAAAATTTGAATTTTTGCGATGTTTTTCGAGTGACATGTCAAAATCAATGTTTTTGAGGATGTAGCATGTTTGAATTCAGCAATACAGGGTGACTTGAAATTTCCGGAAGGCAAAAATTGATTCGCAAAAAAAATGGTAAGGTCCAGCAAATGTTGAAAATTGAAATCTTAGTATTTTACAACGTAGCTGAAGTTCCATTCTTTTCAAAAAATATGAACTCATCCCCAGTTGTTTACAAATCGCTAAAAAATTCATTATTTTTAAAAATTTTGAGTTTTTCAAAAAAAAATCTCAAAAACCCAAAATTCTGAAAATTTTAAAAATTGAGATATTTCAGAACTGATCTTACCTAATTGCATGCCAATTTTGCCTAATCAAAAATTTGAAGGGCAAAAATATTCCAAAAAAATGAATTTTTTGTAAAATTGGCAACACTGCTTCTCCCACTTAACCCCTTCGGATATTTCAAGTACAGAGTTGGCATCGCCCCTTGTCGACCTACTTGCAGGCAACCCTTCGTTCAGATCAACGCGAGTCAATATGGAACGATTCCAATCTCAATTGCGAAAAAAAACGTTGCATCTCGGAACTTTTGAGTCATCCTGTATTTTTCTTTCGGAAATAAAGGGTTGAAAGATCATTTCATTTGGAAAACTTTGGACAAATGAGGAAAAAAAATATAAAAAATTCTCACTGATCAAATACTTTTTAAAATTTTTTCTTAAAACACCTAGAAACTTGAAATTAAAAATTGTCCCTGAAATTACCTAAAAATCTATTTGATTCGAATTTACGTTTGAAACAAAAGTCATACTAGCGTCGTACCGTACCCAAAGTGGTAGGGAGGTGGTAAGAATGCATTAATTAATTAAATTTCTAAATCAGATTGCCCGACTCTTCTCAGTTATTTCGAGAATTTCAGTAGACTTTCGGTGAAATACCCCCCCCCCCCTCACCTTCGCCATCATTGATCTTTATTTTTTTTAAAAATGCGTTCAATTTTTTTTAATACTTGATTGAAAAAACTCTTTTTATGTGATTAATCCAATAAAAAATTAACACAATTTATACAGAAATAAAATTTTTAAAAATGTACCTATTTTGGGCGATAAATTTAAAAAATGAATTAATGAAAAGTATCGGACTTCTGAATCGAATGCAGCACTTCTAACGCCTTGGTGGGGGGGGGGGAGGGTGTAAAAGAAATGAAAATCGTCTGTTTTGCACGATACTGACTTTCAAAAACATAAATTTTCATATTTTCAGAATCAAGTCGGTATCAGAAAGTCAATACCTATCTTATTTTTAAAAACATAAAATTTTCTATTTTCGAAATTGACTAGATATCAGAAAGTCAGAAACTGATTTTTGAAAACTTACAAAAAAATTTTTACATTTTCAAAATTACATACCTAACCAAATATCAGAAAGTCAGAAGCTGAATAAGAAAATCAGAATGACAGAAAAAATGTCAAAGAGCTAAAAGCTGATTTTAAAACCAAATTTTTATATTTTTGAAATTAACTTGATATTAGGGAAAGAACACATCCATGTCACCAACATTTTTCCTTTCAGAGGAAACGTTACTTCATTTTTTGTGTGTGGCGTTTCGACCAAGTACAAAAGTACAGAAATCAGTTTCTGTTTTGGAAAATTTCCTTCAAAATAAACCCAACTTCGTTTCGAATATTTTCGAATATTCTGCCCAAAAATTCACATTTTTATCTTCATTATTCGAATAGGTAAGGTAGTGCCATAGGCGCACCCAGAAATTAATTAAGGGAAGGGCTGAGAATTTGAGAAAAATCAAGAGGGGGGGTCAAATTTTAAAATAATCATTTTACACTGATCTTTCGGTCAAAAATCATCAATTTTTTCTAACAAACTGGGAATTAACTGAAGAATTGGTGATTTTTGACTCAAAAAATAATCAAAAATTATCAATTTTACATATACAAGGAGTAAATTATAGCCCGAGCGAAGCGAGGGCGAAAATTTTCTGAAAAAATATTGTTTGAAAAACATAAAAATGCACTTTTTTATATCTTTGAAATAAAAAAATCGAATTTTCAAGATCAATGTTTCGATATCGAATTTTACCCACCACGAAATAAGGTTACAATTACATTTTGTTGGCCTCAGAAAAGCTTGGTAAAATTTTGAAGATCTGAAATGGACCACCTAGTCCTGTCACTTCTTCCTACCCACTAATTGGACTTGAAGGTTCTTTGAAATCGATCTTCAATGTTTTTGGTTAGGTGTTTGAAATAAAATTCAAAAAAATTACACTTCGCAGGAATGAGAAGGGAAGATCATTACATTACATTTTTTTTAAAGAGAGGTTTATTTTGAGATCGAAACCCACTTCTGAGCAATCCTTTCATATGCATAGATTGCGTCTCATTAAAACTGATGACATGAAACCACATCATAAACCTGATAAAAAATAAGATTTTTTACATTTTTTTTCTATTTAACAGACATGTATTAACGATACATAAATAAAAACCACATTTTTGCCGGTATCATCGACAAAATGCATATAGAATTACACCTCCATAATGCGTAACTCATTTTAAAATAAAATCCTCTGAGCGAAAAAAGAAAACGACAATAAAACCTGATAAGCAATACGAAATATTCTCGGCTGACGTTCTGCAAAGTCCCCAATACGTAATGGTATTCATTATAATGAAAGATAATGCACGTCATAGCCTCCAAGGTATTTAACCGCATTTGCCAAATTACCTATTAGATCATTGGTTTTCCTAAGAAATAAAAAAAAAATGATAAAAAGCCGCCTACACGGTTCACCCCGATCCCGAGATCTCTCCGACGAAAGAAAAATAACAACGAAACAATAATAATCACATTATAGAATCATCTTTGCGGTACGAGTATTTCAATTTAGGAAACAGCACAGACTCGGGCAGACGGACTAAGCCATCTCGTGTACTCTTTGCCCGCTGCACATTAACCCATTAAACAAATTACGACGGTAATTTTTTCAAAATCTAAACCCTTGTTTTATTGAAGTACCTTCATCATGAGCATCGGCGTGTACTTGCAGAATGCCTTTAAGAAGGTATTCAAATTATTAAGTACGTATCTCGTGCGTTGGCTTGTGTCTAGAATCGAAATATTTGTTAATTATATTACGCAACATCTATTACCCACTCGACGTTGTTCGCCTGTTTCTCTATTTTATCTGAGCTATTCTTTCGGGAGCCAGGCGATCAGACACAATGGAACGGCAATGGACGGTGCCGGCCGACAATGTTAAGATGATTTACGTAAAAAACTAGAGCAGTTTAAAAATTTAACAGATTTATGATGAGAACGTTAAAAACACAAACGAATTCGCGAGTTCGAGTTCGACTTCCTTCATTCGATCGCGTTAATTTTAATATCAACAGATTACCAGTCGATGGGTTCCTAATCCTGGCTTCCTACGTGGATAGTTTCGGTGCAGATTTTAAAAGACGCCTGGATTGGGTATTAATTTATTTGGCGAGGTGTGCTGATGGATTATGCTTTGGCCCATTATAATATATTTAATAGATGATTAGCCATACATTACGAATAGATGATTTTGAAATTACGAACCTACTTAAAGTGTTTCAGAACGTGCTGAATATAAATTTACATGAGGAAGTCTCTGGCGTAAGCTGCTTTTCGTTAAAAGTAAAGTCTTTATTGTTTACAGTTTTTCGAGATTTAAAAAAATTTAAAATTAAGATTTTTTTAATTTTGAAAACATGAAATGTTATTTTAAAATTAACTTGATAAAATTTATCATTTTTTTTTTAAATCAAGAAAAATTGATTTTTAATTTTTTTTTTCAAAATTGGTACATATTTCAAAACTTCAAAAGTACATAATTTAGAGTTTATTGGGGAATTAGTGGCGAAGCTAAGTATTTTTTCCGAAGTGAGGGAGGGGGAGGGGTAAAACTCACCATTTTCTAACTTTAAGTCTGAAATTTGCCAACTTCAGAGATGAAGAGTCCAAAAATCACGGGGAGAAGGGAGGTAAATCTCAAAATTTAAATTTTCGATTAGATTTTTGGAAAATTTTGGAAAAGAATTTTTTCTGCCTGACGAAGCTAAACTTTTTGGCCTTCCCTCCCTCTCATTTGCTGCATTGCTTTTTGCGATGTAATTTTATGGCAGTCGAAAAAACCAATGCAAGACTGGAAAATTTCAAGATAAATTCTAATTCGATTCAAAGAAAGATTTTGTTGTTTCAATGTGAATACGAAAGAATTGAGTTTGACTCGAGCGAAGCGAGGGCAAAAAATTTAGAAAACCTCAAATTCTAAATGCAATAAAGCAATGTTTTAAATTTTAGAGTTGGCCGGAAAAAATACGACGGGAGCTTTCAAAAAAATGAGGTAATTTTCAAACGCTGAAAATATTTTGGGTTTGAAAAAAAAATTAGTATTTACTTTTCACTTTGAAATTAAAAAATGGAGAAATACATACGATGAGGCCAAACGCAGCGAGACTCAAGTTTTTAAAAAACCTTGATGTTTAAATATCGAAAATAATTTTTTTACAAGGGATCCAATTCTCTACAAGAACGTCGAGCGTGTGGCGAATTTATGAAAAAATTGAAAACAAGTTGATCAAATTGTGAAAAAAAAATCAGAAACATGCAAAAAATCACTTTTATAGGATTTAGGCAAAATAAGTACAATAAAATCGAGCACAGCGAGGTCAAAATATTTGAATGATTTAAATTTAGAAGATAATTAGTTAAGTAGATTGTGATTTTAAGGGAACGCCCTTCCTTCTCCCGATTTTCTTTTTTGGTAAAATTTTCCAACTTTTCCTAATTTTGGGTCTAATTTTCCGACTGTCTCTCATTTTAGTCAAATTTTCCAACCTTAAGTTAAATTTTCCGATTTTTCCTAATTTTTGAAAAAAGTTGTCAACTTTTCTCATTCGAGACTTGGTAAATTTTTTCTACTAGCCCTAACATTATGTCAGAGGAGGGGAAGGGGGTAAATCACGAGACATCCTCATCAGCTACGTTTCTGGAGGAAATTCTAATTTTTCAGTAGACACCTTGAAAGGGAACTTTAAAAAAATGTGATTTTTCAATTTTAAAATTATGAAGATTTTTTTTAATGTGAAAAAATTCAATTTTTAAAACACGAATGGTTTTAATTATCTGAGATTTTATTTAAAAATCAAATAAGTATATATATTTTTTTAATTGAACAATTTGAGACTTTTTCAAATGTATGAATGATTTGAGATTTTGTTTAGAAATTTTAAAAATTTGTGCTGTTTAAAACTTGAGCAAAAAAGATTCAGATTTTTAAAAAAAATTCAAGATTTGGAAAAATATGAGATTTGACAAAAAATTTGACAAAAATTTAACGCTTTTATATCACTGAAAAAAAAATTACAGGTAGGTATTTTGAAATCCAACATTTGAATAGGCGAACCACTCATTTTGCAAGAAAAAAAATCTCCAAATGAACCAATGTCACTAATCGACGCATGCCTCAGTGTCAGTACAGAAATCCGATTAAGGAAGTTTTTTTCTTTTGATAGCTACTCGGATCATTTCGGTAAAGTTAATGGATGAGATGATTTCAAACTCAATTAGATACCGAAGACTCGGTAGCATTTCACAGATCGCGACAGGTGGTAAACGTTACGTGATTATGATGTTTTTATTGAGCCATTTCATCGATGATAGGTGTGAATTATCTGAATCCTAAAACTTAATGTAGTAATATTTCGGCTCGTGTAATCCCCTGATAGGTGTTTCAACTTATGACCGAAGTATCATTAATTTTTCGGCTTTTCGTTGGAAGGAAAAAAATGGTTGGGATAAAGTATGAATTTTATGCTTATTCTGCAATTAGGTTTAAGCGAGTGAGTAATTTAATACCTACGTTAAGTATGAATGAGCATAGCTTACCTTCGTAGAATATGATGAAACCATACATTGAAATGACAGCAGTATATAAAATGCACCTGAAATGAAAAATATTTTAAAATTAAATTTAGGTAATTTAAAAATAAAACTATTTCACAAAAATGATGAAATATCAGGATGGAGTAGAAGAAGAAGGGATTATTTCAAGTAGAAATAAAAATAATAATTAAAAAAAAATTGAAAAAATCATAAAAATCCAGAAACTAGCGAAGAAATTTAATTGCTAAGAGGAAATATCCTCCTTCTTTCGATGCCAAAGTCACATTCCATAAAAAAAAATTACTGTAAAAAAAATGGAAAAGAAGAGCAAGACTGATTTTATAGGATACATTTACCTAATGCAAAAATACTAAAACATAAAATTGGTCACTTATTCAGTGAAATCGAATAATGCTTATGGCTCGAGCATCATATTGATAAAATTGCTGGCTACAAATACGAGTTGAGTAGGTATAAGTACTTTCTCGTTAAAATAAATTTTTAAAACAGAAAGACAACGACATCGTGAAACTCAATTTGAAATCAGTCGTGCAAAAACGACCGATGAAAAAATGGCATTGTTGTAGAAATGTGTAATACATTAAATTTAATTATGCACACGAAATTATCAAGTTCAATATTTAGTCACACATGTACCCGGCTACCTGCACCGTGCACCTAGTTCGAACGTACCCAATATTCTAAACGAATTCAAATTAACCTAACTGTATCAAAAATAATGCCCACGTATAGATCTAATAAATTATGTGAAAAAGTAAACGTATTTATTTAAACGAATGAAAAACGTGACTTTTGCAGGTAAATTCTACACGTAGATAATTTTCATCTGCCACATTTCAAGTGGATCACATCACACCACACACCTATCAGAATATTTCACACCTGAGTCGATAAGTAGATACGATAAGTGTATCACTATGCACTTTATTTCATCATACCATATTGGTGCATGATCGATGTTTATCAATGATTCACTTTCGATAATAATGAAAGGTATTTGAGTATCAAAAACATGGGTGTGACACTGTGTGACAGTTATGAAACGAACTTCATTTATTTTGAGTCAAATTATTGATCCAGTTGTCTTTCATGATCGATAATTTTAAAAGTATTTGAAAATTCTCATTGAATTTAGAAATTTTGTGTTAATTTTCATGTAGAGATCAATACTAGAAAATTAAATAAAACTGATGTAATTCTATAGCTTTTAAATTGATTCAACACACCCCTTTAAATTTTTTTTCAAATATCATGAAAAATTGTCCTAATTTTGTTCCAAAAATTTACAATATATTTTTTGGTATCTTGAATTGAAATTTTCAAAATGGACTTCTTAGTGTTTGATGAACAAGAAAAATATTTCATTTTTTTCTAAAACATTTTTCAAAATTGAGAGAAAAAATGGATTATTCAATTTAAAAAAAAAAAACACTAAGTAAAATATTATGATTAGGAGTTCGAGGGCTGAAGCTACTATAATTCATTTTTTGAACAACCTCATTCAAATGAAATTATTTTTGAATTTATAAAAGAGAAAAATAAAAAATTTTCAAGGAATTTTCAGCATTTATTTTTCATTTTTTTTTTTTTTTTTTTTACAGATTCCTCTCTCTGTGTCTGGCAATACTTGAATATACGTAATTTTCAGTGATTTCTTTTCTGTTTCTTGCATTGAAAAATCACAAATAAATTGCTAATTAACAATCAAAACTGAAGCTTGAAATATCAGTGAAATTGATCTCGCCAATTTTTTAATATCAATGTTTTTCACTAATTTTTTTGTCACCAATTCAATAATTTTTCGATCATTTTATTTTAGTAAATTGTTTATCATTTTTTTGGAATGCGAGTTAATTTTTAAATTTTTCCTCGGATAAATTTGTAGGTAGTTTTTTTTTTTCAAAAACAAAATTCGGCTATTTTTGAATTTTCAGCTTGAATGTTATTATTTTTTCACTCCAGATCAGCGAAAACTGGTAGATTTATTGCATTGTTTTTTTGTTCTTTTTGCTGATTTTTCCCACATTGCGATTTTCGCTGCATTTATTTCATGACTTTTTGTTGATAGAAAATCAGAGGGAATAGAGTTGCAATACCTACCTACTTCAATTTACAGATTTTGTGAACTTTTACATATTTTAGAAGATATCAACAATAGATTTCAGAATACCTAAATTAGGGGTTATTCTAAGTGATAGTTCCAGCTTTGTTTAGAAAGCTCCTAAAATTCATGTCAGCTGCTCCAAAATTTTCGGTAGTATCAAAATTGCTTGATAATTTGATAATGGACTAGCTTTTAGGATTTTGAGGGTCGACGTCCAAATTTATTCCAAATTTCCAAGCACAAATTTTTCAATTCTAAATTTTTCTTGTTTCTTCAATTTTAAATTCTTTAAAAACTGTATTCAATCAGTTGGGTGTTATGAGAAATCTTGAAAAATATGGAACTATTTTTCAAATTTTTTTTTTGGAAATTAAAAAAAAATGTGGAATTTTTTAAAAATAATTGGAATCGAATTGGAGGAAATTCGAAAAAATCAGAGTTGGAAGAATTTTTTTCCAACATCAATTTCTTCAATTTTTTTCAACTTTATATTTTCAAAACTTTTTTCCAACACTAAAATTTTTCTTCTATGCATGAAATTTTTCCAGTAATTTTCAAAGCATTAGAGCGAAAAAAAATGCCTTCTTGTAGCATTGAAAATCCAATTTTTGCAAAACTTTGCCTTCGCCTCGCTGGACATAAACAAAATAGGTATTTATTTGAACGTATTTGAGACAATAATGCAAAAAAAAGCTCCCTTTTTCTTCCCTTTCCAGAAATTCTTTTGGTGTTCTAGGTCACCATACCATTCCATGCCCTTCCCAAATAAATTCTTGCAACGCCACTGAATGATCTCCAATTGATTCAACAATAATTTCTCCTCTTTTAACTGGATATTCTCACGAAAAATCAAATTTTCAACTTTTGTAAGGGTTCAAATCCATTTTAAACCTTTAAAAAAATTCCATCAGAGTTCAACACAATAATGTAATCCTGGATATAAAAATCACCAAGAGGCATCTAAAATTGGATTTTGAGTTGAGATTTTCCCCTGATTCTGCCCCCTCTGAAAGGTGTAAAAGCAGTGTCAACCCGAAAACTAATTTTTGTCACCTAATAGTGGTTTCTATATTCAGGCTTTTATATCCTGTTTCCATTAAATACCCAATGCATAGAATTACCTAAAAAGTGAGAGAAAAAAATATGAAAATATTCCATTTTTTGACGTTACCTACATAAATCTCCATTCTTAAAATGCATAAAAATGGTAAATTATGGCATTTCCTAAACAGGTACATACACCTTAGCATTTCTACTTACTATTAATTTAAATTTCGCCACAACCTTTTACATATTTCTTCGTGTTTATATGTTGTACATATCTGCAACATGAATACCTAGTCCACATTGCGTATGTAGGCCTACCTACATAAAAAAAACAAATGTCATACTATTTCTAGACGTAGCCGGCATCGCATACAAGTACTTAAAGTACCGACAGTACACATATGAAATATGTACATGAGGAAATAAAGAGCTAAGTGATTCATAAAGATTGATTCTATATATGAAAAGAATATAAGAAAACGTCTTGACAAAACACAGCACAACACACGAGTACTTATCTATAATACCTCACCTATGCCTATGAACTCATATTCGCGGACAAATGCGATTGTTATAATATTGTAACTTTATGACATGCATCAACAAACAAGTCCAGAAACATTGCTCGTATTTAGTTGGACTTACAGTCCTACACCTAAATATACCTACATTTGTATTCGTATTATGTTTAAAATTTACTACGAATTAGTACGCACTGGCACTACGTACAGACTGTATGGTCATGCTTATTGAATGTGTCAAAACGATAAAAAAAAAATGTCAGAGGTAATTTGCCATATTAATCTTATTTTATACGCGGTTATTATTCGTCTTCGTCAACAGCAGCTAAAATCAAGCGGTGAATTAAAATATAGAGTCGTAGAAAATAAATGGCGAGGTGAAGAAAGCACATAAACGCGGAATATTAGGTATCATCAAGATTCACTCTTCTCAGAGACGAATTTTGGTAAAAATGTCGAGGGAAGAGCGCTGAAGAGGAAGGTGAAAATGAAAAATTTCCCATCAATATTACCTATTAAAAAAGGAGAAATTTTCAGACTCATATTTTTAGAAAAAAAAAAGTGAAATTCGCCAATCAAAGCTCGTGCTGAAAACAAAACTAAAAATATTCCTGATTGATCCTCCCCTCCCCCCCCCCCCAATAAAAAAGGAAAAAATTGAAAATTCCATTGAAAATTGCATCTAAATCTTTTAATGAATGATGAAGACTATTTTTTTCCACTTCAAAATTTTCAATTGTGTGAGATGGAAATGGAAGACCGGGAAAAGGGATCTTGCCACAATTTTGAGAAGGGGTTGTATAAATTCATCAGACTCAGAGAAAAAAATTTACAATTTTTTTGAAGAAAAAAACATCCAGAAGCTGAAATTTCTCATTTGGGTTTTGTATGTCCAAGCAATGTGATTGCAAAGATTTTTAAAAATTGATGATTTTAAGAAGAAAATAATTAGTTTTTCAATAGTTTGTTGTTCAAAAACTTCCATAACTTTGGAGTAAAAATTTCGTGCTTTTTCATTTTTTTATAGGTACAATGTACATATTACATGGTAAAAATTTGTGCTTTTTTCTTATTTCGTGCTTTATTGTTCCAATTTTCAACAAAATTTTCCGGTTTTTTGGAAAATACAAGAGATGATCACCTAGATTTTTGTTTTGTCACCGACTCTTCTGAAGATTGTATTTCAAGGTCTTAGATGGGGGTGCGGAGGTCTGGACCCCCCTTAAGGTCGATAATTTTTATGTAAAACGCCTTTTTTAGACATTAAAAAATCCAATTTTATCAAAGCTTTGCCCCCCCAAAATATCTCATTTTTGAAGTCTTTGTACTCATTTTTCAATCACCCAAAAAAAAAAGCTTCCGATAACACTGGTTCCGACCTCCCTCCCCCCCCCCCATCAGACGATTCTGACTACGCCACAGTTGCATTTGACTTTCAAAAGTAAAAAAAAAAATGATTAGGTATAATTATCAGAAATGCACTAAAAAAAACTATATCCAAAATTTCTGACGCTGAAATTCTTTTATCAAAATTTGGAAAATTTTTGCAATTATTCAGAGGACCTGAAAAATATCGATTTGATACACCTAATTAACGAAAACCCCTAGAATTTGGTATGTGTCCCATTTTTGACCTTACAAATTGACTGAAAATGGTTTTAAGACGAGTCAGAAACTCCAGAAAATTTTAGAATTTTCCAACACTAAAAAAATAAAAATTGGTGACCTATTTGGACGATCAAGGCACCATTTTTCAAAATTCATATTTTTTTTTTTTACAAATACTTACAGCATAGTTCTGTCTAGCAAATTTTTTTGGAAAAAATTTAAAACGTCTCTAAACTTTTTCCAACTTATTTTAAAAATCGGTCGTCTACCAACACTTTTTTATGTTTTAGTGAGTACACCGGAAGTGTAGTAATTTTTTGCCACAAAAAATATATTCTCACTGATGAATCAGTGAGAGTTATAGAAAATCACTAGAAAAAATCAGTCAAAATTGTAGCAGAGTAATAAATTAGTGATTTTTTTGGAAAATCAGTGAAAATTTACAGGAAATTTGCCGAATCAAATTCCTTGAAAAATCAGCGAAAATCCATTAAAAATCAAAGAATTTTTCTGTTTTCCCCTGCGTTGCAATTTTGACTGGGTATTTATTACTTATTAGTGACTTTTCGCTGAATCAAAATGAGAGGGCACGGATTCAATCGAATTTTGGAAAATTGTGCTTTGATCGATCCAATAGATCACCAATAGGTATAACTTACAAGTAATTCGTGTTATTAAATTCTTTAAATCTTATGAGCCATTGATAAATGGAATTTTTTTCTTTCCCATTTCGAATCAGTGAAAAATCACAGAAATAGGTAAGTCAAACTCGCAGCACAGGGAAAATCAGCAATTTTTTTTACTGTCGGCGAATTTTCTCTAATTTTTCAACGAATTTTAGATACTTATGTAACCAACTTTTCAGTGATTTTTTCCCTGCTTTCCAGCAATTTTCATCAGTACTGGTTGTTTTCAGTGAATTTTTTTCACTATGATTTATTGCTGTTTTCCAGTGATCTTTGTCAATTTTCAAAGAAATTTCAATGTTGTAAAATTGTAAGATTTTTTAGGCTCTATCATGTCTCGAAATTGTTTTCATCAATTTGAGAGGTCGAATTGAGTAGATCTAGGTACCTACATAAAGAATTCCGAGATTTTTCATTGATTAGATCAAATTTGCTAATTTTCAGAGCCCATGATTTTAAATTTTTTGAAAATTCACCAAAATTCAAGAAAAAACGTTGAATATTTTAATGCTGCGTGTACCTACTTTCAATACATTTTTATTTCAACCTGAAATTTTACTGCCGGTTGCTGGGCTCCCCTCACCTCATTAATCGACTCTTCACATCTTCGTAATATCTCTCCAGAATCAGCAACAAATACTACCTCGCTACCGATCAGATAATCCGATCCAGATAACACCAAACATCAATCGAATCCCAACACACCATATTCGATATCATAACGGTACCCAGATAAACATTCCAATTGAAATTTCACACCACGTGCCGATTGAAAATTACCTCCTGCGACCGTTTAAAAATATCAACTCGAAATTAGACTGTAAATCCGGGGCGTAGGTATGGTACCTACAAAGAAATCAGCTATCAAAACACGTCACTATCGAACGGATTTTTCCAATATGTGGCCATAATGGAAGATAAGAGTCTAAATTAGATTCGTGATTCCGAAACATCCAACGTACCTAGGTCTATGTACATAAGTGAAAGAGTACCAAGGCGGATTTCTTCTCTAAACGACCGACAGCAGGTATAAGCACTCGAATGAAATACCTATTCGGGTGTCAGTTGAATCACAAGTGTAACATTGTACCGAGCACAATGAACGAAGGCGTTGTGAATTATGATTATTCGCGGTATAATTTAATAATCGTTTGAAAAATTTTCATATTTGTACATCGATTCGATGAGTATACGAGGCGAGAAAATACACCCAGGTTATAATACGTCGAAAGTATAAACCATAAAAATATTCGCCATTAGAAATAGGAACTAGGCATCTGGTTGATTTAATCGATTAGGTATATCGGAAACGTCGATGAGAATTTTCGAATTCAGATTCTTAATGAGTTCCACTATGATATAATAAAATCGTAATTAAAAATTCGCTCATTAAACCAAACACGTCGGTCATTCTGGGCGAGAAATTCAACCACTTCGACACCTCCATTTTAGAAGCTATAAATTACCAACTCTCGTAAATGCCAATCAACTCTTTTTGTATCTCTCTTCCTAAGCTATAAAGTGTTTCGAGTTGCAATACGTAAAATAAAACCAGAGGTCAATCGATATCAGGATTATTGAGACCTCTTCGTATAATGGACGAGTTCGATTGTAGTAATTATTTTTTGTAGAATACACAGAGACCATGTTATTGTAAAATTACCTACATTTTTAGCCATCGTGATTTTTCAAATAACGTAATTCGATTTTTCTCTACGCCGATGATCATTAAATATGAAAATAGACTCGAGTTTTTATTGATAACCCAAAAAGGTATTCTACTTTCTTCTTCAATGTGCCTGGGCATAATTCAAACATCATTTAAATCATTCCAAGTGTCCAATGACCAATAGTAAGATTTAACTTCGGAAATATTTTTTTAAAACATACGATGATCTATGCTTCCATATACCTATAAATTTTATTCTTTAAGGGGGCGATATCTACACCTACAAAAAATGAGAAAAATTTTCTAATTTCAATATAAATTGATATAACTTGCATAACATCACCGAAATGATATTCCAATTTGATAAATGGGAAAATGGCTCGCATATCCTGAACACGAGAAAGTTATCGATTTGAATATCCTCTCGATACATTGTTTCAAAATGTACAGATGGATGAAAAATAATTATACATTTGGTTTTATTTATCTTTATGTGTAAATTAGATACGTAAAATTGATACGACAATGGACAAGGCGAGTAAATAAAAGATTTGAAAAAAATAATCGATTCGGATTATTAATATTCCGCGGAAGAATAATTATTACGATCGCGACTCCGTGAAAGTACCCGATTCATGTATGATTTTCGTTCAATCATATGCGAGAGACTAATTGTCGTCGAATTAAAAATTCACGTGCGTCGGAATTAATTCGAAAATGCATACTGCACCCGGAAGAAGGATGAGAATTGTCAGATTGCGAGAAATTATTATTTGTATAGGTAATAAAAGTACGAGCGAGTGTATGAGATACCTACGAGAAGACGAGTCGATTCGTAGGTTATCGAGAAACTATATCGTAAGAGTTAAAGTTTACATCGTGATCTATAATTACGAATATGAATAATGCTTATGTTTTATTTTAAATTAACTCCAACACAACGCGACATAGGTTTTCTCAGAATATACCTAGGATAGTCATACGATACAGTGTATTGGATGGTGGATAGGAGATGAACAATAATACCGGTTTACAGTGTGTTCATAATATTGTCACTTCTTTTGTAGTTCCTTTGAATAATCATTATAGTTAACCGATCACCTTTAGCGGTCGCAAAACGAATGAGAGATTATCTCATCGAAATTATGAGTCAGTATTTTTAATTGCACAATACGAATGAGTACGGGACAGAGTGTCCTGGATTGATGTGATGGGAAAATGCTAATGGGCGGTGATGTCTAGATTTGTATAGGGAATGAGGGGAGGGGAATAGAGAAAAATTCGTGCTATTGAGCAGCTAATATTAGGGTAGGATGAAAGTTGATTTTTTGGCGAATTGAAAAGGTAGGAGGTACCTATTGAAAAAATTATTTAACGATGTAAAAAAAACTTGTGTGTTGGTGGAGAGAGGGGAAGATTTTAATTTTTTTAAGAACAAGTTTGCGATACTTGATGTGATTTTTTTAAATAAAAATGTCTTACGATTTACTTGCAAAAATATAGCAAAAAAAATTCAGGATATTTTTTTTTGAACCAATTGAGCCCTAAATTTTAAAAAAGTTCGAAAGTTTATTGAAAAATTTCGAAAAATTAAATTCTGCCAAAACTCCAACTAAAATATTATAAAGTTCCAAAAAAATATTTCACAATTCATAAAAATTTATTCATGTAATGTATTGTAATTATTCGTCATCAAAAGTTTTTATACGAATTTTTTTCATTTTTCAGGGGCTCTTGAAATGTTTGTCCATGTATTTCGAAACATTGCTCCAAGATGTTCTTCGGGAGGAGGAATTGAAATGAATTTTCGTCTCAAGATATTTTTCAAAATTTTTAAGTGATTAAACTTGGGATGAATTTTCATTCCAATAATTGCGTCAGGCATTTTTTTTATTTTCTATATTTGGGATGACTTTACCATTTACATCCCAATATTTATCCCATGCTTAATTTTCGAATTTTCAAGACTGGGATGATTTTGGATGAATTTTTATTCTAATATTCATCCTAAGCTTTTTTTTTCGAATTTTTAGGTCTAGAATGTATTTTTGGATGATTTTTTATCCCAATGTCCATCTCCAGGGGTTTTCCTAGTTTTTAGCCCTGGAATAAACTTGTGATGAATTTTCATGCAAAAATTCTTCCCAAGCTTTTTAAGAACTTTTAAATCCCAGGCGATGAGCTTGGAATGAATTTTTATCCCAAAATTAATCCGACGATATTTCAATCAGTTGGAGATATAATGATTTTTGCGATTACTTTTCAGTCCATGATTCATCCCAAGCTTTCGTCTAATTTTCCAGAATGAGAAATGATGAATTTGAAATAAAAATTTTCATTCCAAAACCAAATGCATTAATAAAAGGAACATGGAGAGAGATCTGTTCTAAAATAATTTCTTCTTAAAACATAATAAAAATATGGGAAATAAGTCCAACGTATAAAAGGATTGGTTGAACCATTTTTGAACACTTATGTACCCCCCTTTCCCCTCACCACATCATACTTCCATTCAGCATAGAAAATTGAACGAGACGGGGATAATTATTTGAATTTTTTGTTTCAGGGTAAAAAAAATAAGATTCATTTTCCTGTCGTAATTTTCAAAATTGAATGCAATAAAATTGAGTAAAATTTTATAGCTTTTTATTTTAACTTGCCTGAAATATTATAAAGATTCGATTTCACAATGCATAAATTTTTTCTCAAAAAATGCAACTACATAAGTTGAAAAATTTTCAGTTTGTAAAAATTTTGGGAACCTCTTAAAAATTTTTCCAATTTCCTTGGAAGCATTTATTTCGATTGAAGGGCCCTTCAATGTTGAGTGTATGCAAAATGTTCTGCTGGCGAAAAAATCGCTTTTTTTAATATTTTTTTTTTTACAAATTGGTAGAAATTTTTGTCAGGTTTTATTCAATTTTTTCACACTTGATTAAGAAAATCCAGAAGTATTCCAATAGGATTTTTCATCGTTAGTTTTTTCATCAGAATTGTTCAATTTTTTCATCCAATTTTTCAGACTTTCATTTCATTGAAAGGTCATTCTGTTTGAGAATTTTCCAGCTCGAATCTGCGTTTTTATTACAGAAAAATTACATGTCTTCTCCTGAAACGCAATATATGTTGAAACTCGAATTTTTCATTGGGGGGGGGGGGAGAAAAAAAATCCAAGATCAAATCTAAAATTTGGAATTTCCTTCTTTTTACAAATAACGTTTCCCAGACCTAATTTAGCAGGGTCATTTTGAATACTGGAAGGGGACGAGTTAACAATATTTAGAAGGTACGTAAGGTAATTGAAATATGAACCCTCATTTATGCGAAAATGAAGGTAAAAATCGGTAAACTTGATTGAAATTATTTCAAAATCAAAAATCTTTTGAATGATAATTAAAATGGCTAAAAAATTGTGTTTCAATTTAAATTTGTCTTCTGATCATTGTCTTTAAAATTTTATTATCACGGAAGAGGGGTAATGATTTTTACAATTAATGGTCGAATCAAAAACTTCCAAAAAAATTATTATCATCAAACAGTTCATTCTTGAAGCACGATGAGAAAAAAAATGGAACTGAAGGAAAGAAGAAATAAGGGTGAAAAAAAAAAAATATCTAATAAATCTAAAATGTTGCTTCCAAAAATATTTTTAAAACATGAAACGGCGGAATAAAAATTTAACAAAACCTATTTTATTAAATTAGATTATTTTTTGAACTTGGCGCTGGGTCATTTCCTTTCCCCTCCTCCATTACAATCGAAATGGGAAAACTGGTCCAACACGTAGGTATGAAATCCCAATAAAAAATAGGTGTCAAAAATTGGTTTCGGAGTGAAGGTTCCCTATTGGCTCTACCCTTTTTTAAAAAGCTCAAAAACAGTATCAATCCAAAAACCAATTTTTGACCTCTAAGGGTATTAATTTCTATATCCAGACTAACATCATATTTTTTTTTTAGAAAAGATAAAATTTTGAAACTGGAAAATCTAATTCAAAAAAATTCAATTTCAAATACCCCTGGCTCTTTCTGAATGATCTTGATTTAGAGTTTTCTTCTGTTCTCAGAAAAAATAATTCTTTGAAATAAATATTCACCATTCAAACTTCATCCTAAAGTTCAACATTAGTACCCTACTTATTAACTGTTGAAAAAAATAAAAAGTGCCTATTTTCCCATTCAAAATTTAGATATTCCATAGCCATCTAGGTACGTGGGACGAATATTTTTCAAGATCACGTCGAGATTATTACTTTTTTCTACTTTATCATCCGAATTAATCTGTGACTTATAAAAAATAAAACGTATGTATCGTCTCGATGTGATTCTAATTATATCTAGGTACCTATTTTTTGTACCTGGGTATATCATGAAAAAAAAAAAAAAACTTCAAATGAATTATGTCCCAGCATTGATGAAAAGATAACATTATTATACTTGGCTATAATGTTTAAATTGTATAATTGATGGTATTATCATTTCAAAAAAATTCACAATCCAATTCAAGATCATAAATAGAAATAATAACTATCAAGTAAAAGGATTAGATGGGTACTCACTAAACACCGCAGCAGAGCATCTACTTCTGTAGCATCTAACAACCATTGTATCTACATCTGGTATAATTTATTCTCGAACGCCTGCAAAAACAAATTTTACACCAATTAGAGATTAACTTATGGGAATTTTTTTATATCATAGAAATACCTTAGGTTAACTTTGAAGCTTGACAAAAGAATTTAATTACATGATATTAACGTATAATTGACATAAGGTAGGTTAACCAACTTCACAGAAGAATCATGAGGTAATCTTGGAATACTCCAGGAGAGAATATGGCACTCAAAAGACGTAGATAATAGGTATGTGCTTCTTCAACAATGAAAAAAATTTTCGAAATTTTTTCCATAAATGGAAAAAACAGAAGTTACAAAAATGAATACATTTTACCCCAAAAATAATAGATTCTATCAGAAAAATGATAAATTTTATCAAAAAAATGAATAAATTTTACCAAAATAATAAATTTTAATCAAAAAATAATAAAGTTTGTTCAAAAAAAATAATAATGTGTCTCAATTCACAAAATAGGTGAAATTTGTTCAAAAAAATGATATTTTTTATCAGAAAAAATGATAAATTTTATTTTTAAAAAAATGATAAATTTTATCAAAAAAATGAATAAATTGTACCAAAATAATAAATTTTAATCAAAAAATAATAAAATTTGTTCAAAAAAAAATAATAATGTGTCTCAATTCACAAAGGAGGTAAAATTTGTTCAAAAAAATGATATTTTTTTATCAGAAAAAATGATAAATTTTATCAAAAAAATAAATAAATTGTACCAAAATAATAAATTTTAATCAAAAAATAATAAAATTTGTTCAAAAAAAAAAATAATAATGTGTCTCAATTCACAAAGTAGGTAAAATTTGTTCAAAAAAATGATACTTTTTATCAAAAAAAAAAAGGGTATGATTTATCAGCACGACAAAAAAGGCTGAATCAACGACAAAAAGTAGGAGGTTCGAACGACAGAAAATGCGTTCAAACAGACGTAAGAAAAGCACGACTAAAATATATATTGCACGACAAATTAATATATTAAAAGACAGATAGAACATCTCACGTCACAGTTATTCTCACGACAAAAAAACATATGTGAACGGCGAAAGTAATTTTTGAACGACAAAAAAACTGAAAATACCAATATAAAATTTGAAATACTCTACATTGATTAATATGATAAAGAAAGTACCTAGGTATAATTAGAAAACATCTAAAGGCTCTGGTGTGGTAAGGGAGTCATTTGGCCTCTGGTCCAACTTCGGAAAAATTCTTGCGCCATTCGATTTGCCATGGTAGAAGATGATTTAAGAGCGCATGAGCGAATTTTTACCTCACCCTTGGGGGGCTGGGGGGCTAAAATACACGAAAAACTCTTAAAAATTCTATCTCCGCGAGTTTTCAACCGATTTTTTCCGAACTTGGCACAAAGGTAGTGGTACTAGAGGGAAATGCCCTGAATTTTTTTCAGATTTTTTTGACCACTTTAATGACCTTGAATTCGACTTTGAAGATTTCAAATCGCCCTGGGAGGCACAGCTGGGGGGCTGTCTGAAAAATTTTTTTAAATTAGAATTTTTCAAGGTATTTTACATTTCTGAGAATTTTTTCAGATTTTTTCAAATTTTTTCAGGTGGTGGAAAGTGGTCAAAAGCTCAAAATACCCCCGTAATTCATCATTTTTTGTTGCTTAAAATCAACGTTTTTCTTCAAGTTTTCATTTTTAATAGTTTCCTGCCAAAAATATTATTATTCACTCTCCGTGTCCCATTTTGACCTTTGTTTGTTCATTTCTCATGACTGTAATGTTCAGAGCAGAAATGAATATCTATGAAAAAAAAACCCATCCGAGGATTTTTGGCGTAATCTGAACATTACCCCCTCTAGTACCACTACCTTTGTGCCAAGTTTGGAAAAAATCGGTTGAAAACTCGCGGAGATAGAATTATTCAAATTTGTCGTTGATAACATCATTTCTGTCGTTGAGGGAATTGTCGTGATTAAGAAACAATAACAGTCGTGGTAACAACCTTTTTTTAGTCGTTACAAAATTGACCGTTCCAATCGCCTAATTTGTCGTTAACACCACTATTTACTGTCGTAACACTTGGCTGTCGTTCAAACCTCCTTTTTTGTCGTTCGATTATATATTTCCCAAAAAAAAATAATAAAATTTATCAAAAAAAAAATAAATTTTCAAAAAAATGAATAAATTTTACCTATTTTGAAAATTGGGACATGTTATCATTTTTTTGGATAAATTTCATTCATTTATTTTTTTTTTAGAGTAGATTTAGGTACGAGAAAGTAAAAACACAGAATATTCGGTCAACTCCACATCTCCAGTTGAAAGATCGAGTACGACATTGGGAAATAAGTAATTTATTCGTGATAGTCTGGCAAATTATCAGATTTATTAGCCAACTTGATAAAAATCGGCGTTAATTCTATTTCATTAATGATTATATAGTTTTACCGGTCGAGAGATTAGTTCGACTCGTTATACGAATTCGCATCAAAGAGGCGAAAACCATCGAAACCTAGAAAGATGACGAGACGCCGATGCAGTGAAAAAAAAACTGATATTCTACCAAAAGCGAAAACTTTGCATATTTACGCATGCACGGTAGCAATTTATATAATTTCGTAATTTTTCATCTCATTAATAAAATCCATCGAAACCAATACCCTTGGTAATTTATTCGAATATAATTTTAAATTTTACGCCGATTCGATGCGGCTAAATAGGCTATAATACGAGCCGCCAATTTCCTGTTTTCACAACCCCGTAATATCTTATAAATTGATATATTAGTCGCGTATTTGGTCGATAATGAAAAATCGTACCCTGGGCGAGCTTTCATTCGATCGAACTAATCAATTTAGGGACCCATATGATACCTATACGCGTGCACAATTATACTCGCGATTAGTAAACAAAGGAAACGGAAAGAATTATGCAGTTCAACTGTTTCGAGGAGCAATAATTTAAAAAACTGTTGTTACAAGATGTTTAAAGTTTTCAAGCGAAACAGATTGTCAGTGTGTTTACGCGAGGATGATACTCTCTTAATACTAATTTACATGTTCACTTTCTACGAATTACGTAAAACGTTTAAAACGAATTACTCTTTAAGTTCAATATGTCGCGAACTTTCCCCATCACTAGGTTCGTCTCTCCCTACCTTTTTTTCTACATTTCGTTCGTTGCATGCCACCAGGCCTTTTTTTTCTATCATTACGATTTCAACACATTTAGGTATTTAAATCATATTATAATAATTTAATTATTGTATGTATATATTCGGCCTATGGGTATAAGTACTTCAGCTTCAAGTTGACGTAATTTTATTCTATTGAAAATATAAATAAAAATGGCCTAGGTTTAAATTGTATTGTTAAATGTGGTACAACAAACGCAATAGTAAACAATAAATTTTTTCTGGCTGGCGTAGGTTGGTAGTATAATCGGTATCAAATTACATCAACACGCAGGTGCATCTCATTTGCATAGAAAATTGGCAGCGGACAGAAGATCGTTCTTTACTTTTTTGCAACTCACTACGATACAAGTTAGCTTACAGTTATCATAATAAATTAGCAAACAGTATGGTGATTTGAATTTAGAGAACGTTATTGACACCCTTTCGCCCGAAATGAATATTTTTGGCGATTGGTAAAAGATGAATTTTTTATGGCGTTATTTCGTAAAAGTTTTGAATCTGATTTTTTCAGGGCAGAAGGTTGACGAGAAAGGTTTATAAAATAAAAGCAATTTTTATTTTTGATTTGGATTTAGTTGGTTCTGCCAAATTTCTAGTAATTTTTATAATTATTTTATTCAAACTGCGGAAAGTAGGTATTGATCAAATTTTTTTAAAAAGTACGATCAAGATCAATCATGAATTTTTTTTATCAAATGGATGACTTGATGAGTAGGAACCTAAATCGAAATGTAATTTTTTCAAGTAGGTAATACCTTTCATAAAAAATAAATAGTGACTTGGGTGCTGTATTGAAATGTGGATGAGATTTTTGGAAAGAAAATATCTCAAAACCTTTGCTGCCAAAATTTCGGCAGTCCAAGTTGGTATTTTAAATTTTAATAAATTTTTCAAAATGTTAGGTACAGTGCTCGAGAATTGAGTTTTTCAAAAAAAGTAGTGAAAATTTATTTTTTACGAGTTTTTTGGATCTACTTTTTCTGGACACAAAAACGATTTAAATTTAATTCTAAAAATTTCTCAACTTCTCGTTCCCCGCATGAAAACTTGGGAACTTTAATTTATTACAGAAAATTGAAATTCAATAATTTTTCCCACCATCTTTGAAATTCAGTCTTCCAGTATTAAATTTCGGATTCCTGAATCCATATTTGACCATTATTTCCAACTTGGGTTCTGGTGGTCGATTTCTGATAAGAATTCAAATTTCGTTGAGTTCGGTGAAATAGTACCTATTATTATTATTTTTTTTTTTTCAAAAAAAACTTCTGACTTTCATTCAAGCTGAACTCTCAATTTTTAATTTTTCAAAAATTTGCCAAAAAATGAGACATCAACTTCAGAGGTGAATTTTCTCATTAATGTTTTATTCTTTAATGAAATTTCACAGAGTATTTTATGATACCTAGATTACGAACTTAGGTAAGTAAGTATAAGTAAAAATATCTACCTAACTGGCATTTATTAAAATTTTAACATTATTTTAATAAGCTGAGAAAAAATTAAATAGGTATGGAATGATTGAAGCATTAGCCTTAAGACTGAAATTTTTCGGTGATTGTTTTTGTTTGAATTTTTATGGTTCATGGCCCAAAAATTGATTTTTCCTCATTTTTCAGTGGGTTTTCAAAAATACATGCTTGCCACTTTTTTACATCAGATATTCAGTAAAAAATCAAAATATTTTCTGCATATGACGTTAGTATGAATATTTTTGACGATTTTTCATTCTCTTCCAAATTTTTGAAGATGTACCTACCATGAATTTTTTTCATCATTTTGAAAGAAGTGAGATTAACCTCCTCCCCTGACCTCTCCTCATGATTCATGATGACTTAAAATCACCGCCGATGGGTTTTATTGGTTACCTTTAGGTACTTGAATACTTTTGACAAGATATAGGTGTCTACCTATTTAAAAAATTTAAAAGAAGTGATTTTTTAAGTAACCTTTCCCAATTTTGAGTACCTACATAAAACTATTTTCTCTGTGCTAACGATACTCGCTCAAAAAGTGAATTTAAATAGCTGCGTAAGTATCCTTTTTGTGATTAGAAAATTTGATGATTAGGTAAGACTCAAAAAATTTGAAGATTCTCCTTTTTTTAAAAAATGAGCTGAAGACATTTCAAGGGTGCTTAGCTTACTTAGAGCACTGAGGTCTCTTGAAAAAATCATTAATTTTTCTATAAAAAAATTCCATAAACTTGACCAATGCAATGATGGAAATCTAGAACTGGAACTGAAACTAAAATGATGAGAACTGAAAACTGAAAATGAATTGAAATGAATTCCAGTTTAATATCAGTTTCAACCAGGGCTACGAACATTGATGTTGAAAAATCACTAAATTTTTATTTGAAAAAATCACTAAATTTTTATTTGAAAAAAATCACTAAATTTTTATTTGAAAAAATCACTAAATTTTTATTTGAAAAAATCACTAAATTTTCATTTTAAAAATTTACTAAAAATTATTTTCAAGAAAATGAGACAAAAATAGCCTAAATTGGTCTAATTTAAGGCGTGTAGGAGAAATTGACCTGAAAAAAAAAAAAAAGGTTCTCAGACGACTAAAACCATGAAAAGCTACGAAAATCTATTAATTTTTTGATTTTTAACCAGGGTGTCTACCAACTTTGGAAAATCGAAATTCGCGACTTTTCGCGACCTTTTTTCGCGACTTTTTCTAGACTTTTCACGCAGTACTCCAATTTTGCCCAAAAGACCCCCCCCCCTTGCGTATACTCGTTTTAAAGGGAATTTCAAGCACTTTTTAGTCCCTCCTTTGCAAGTATCTACTCTTCATTTCACAGGCTAGAGTCGCTGATAAACTTCGCTGATTCTGAATCTAAAATTCAGAAAAAAAAAGAAAATCACGGGAAATCTACATGTGAAGCACCATCATGGAGAGGAAAAAACACAATTTTTAGAGAATAGTCAGAATAATATATGCAATAAAAACTTGAAAAATAGGAGCATTTCAGTTCCGAGGGGAGCAAGGAGAAAAAATTTTAGAAGACCTCGAATTCAAAGTGCAATAAAACAATGTTTCAAGTTGATAAATTTGCGTAAAAATTGGTCACTTTCATTTTTTAAAATTATTGAAAGAAAAATATGATTAGGCCGAGCACAGCAAGGCCAAAGCATTTAAAAAATTTGATTTTGAAACTTCGAAAATGATTTTTAAAAAAGAAAATTTCAAGTAATAAAATTGGCAGATGAAAATCACTTTTGAAGCATTTGGTTCATTTTAAAATCATGAAAGAAAAAATCGAATAGGGCCGAGCGTATCGAGGCCGAAATTTTTGAAAAATTCTGATTTAGAGAGTAAGTAAGCCATTAAAAATTACTAAAAGACCTAATTTGATAAAATTTCCAAAATGTTGTCGGATTTCCGAGATTTTGCTGGAATTTCCGACTAGAAATTGGCTGAGGGAATTAATTCCTCCATTCCCCCATCGCGCCCCCCTTGAGCATAGGTAGAACGATGTGATTTGGCCCGAGCGAAGCGAGGGCGAATTTTTTTCGAGAATTTATTACAAAAACAACAAAAAAACGCATTTTCGAATGATTTCTCCTTCTGAATTTTCAAAAAATCCTGGTGAAATCAAAAAAAATCTACGATTTTTCTAAATTTTTCAAAATATGGATACAAAATATTCATTTTTTCAGAAAAAAATTTGTTGAAAATTCCAATCGCGACTGCTACCCAAAAGAATGCGTTTTTCGCTTCAAAATATTCAACTTTTTGGAATGGAGGGAAGGTTTGTAATTTAAAAATGATTAATATGAATTTATGAGCCCGAGCGAAGCGAGGGCGAAAATTTTTAGAAAAATGTGTTCAAAAAACTGAAATTTAAAAAGGAATTGTAATTTGGAAAAAATTTGCGACTTTTGTGCCAATTTCGCGACTTTTTCGCGACTTTCGCGACCGCTTTCTGAATTCGCGACCTTTTCGCGACTTTCGCGACTTTCGCGACCGGTAGACACCCTGTTTAACGCTAAAACCACTACAAAAGCGAAGAAAAAACCTGTAGTTTTTTTTTTTTTTAAAAAGTATCAAAATCACTACCGTACTAAAATCACTACCTTCGTTTTCAATGGTCAAAATTCACTGTACTGTTGGCAGTCCTGGTTCCAACAGCTGTAGTTTTTATTATTTGAAAAAAATGAATCTCGAGCTAGATTAATGAAAAAAGGGGCCAGGGGGTGTAGTTTGGAAAGTTTATCCCTCATTTTATTCACTATCATATTTTTGAGATTAAAATATGATATGATTGATAATTTTTTTTTCTGGAAAATTTTTGGTACAAACTTGTAAGGAAAAACTGCATTCTGAATCGAAAAGGGAAAATGAAAAAGTTTAATTTTAGTGATAAATTTGTTTTTTTTTTGTCCCTTAAAATTTAAAAACCGAAAACTAGAACTGAAAAATTTTGAGAACTGAAGCTTAAACTGAAATCAAAAAAATTTGAGAACTAGAACTGTTATTATTTCTGTTTCCAGCAAGGAAATCGACAGAAATTTTTTTTGAATTGGCAAACCCTTTTAGAGATGGGTAAAACTGCGTTTCTGCAATTACCTTTCGTGAGATACGTATTACGTGCTCTCAAAGTTATTGGATTCCTTTACTAGAAGTTGAACTTGTGAAAAACAAAGTGCCCCTCACTACGCTCTTGGAAGGTTTGGGATGGAAATGAGGGTGGTTCTCGATCTTCTCATATTGGAGGAATGACACGATTTCATGAAGGAAAAAAAATGAAAAAAATAGAAAGAGTTCGACTCAAAAACGTTTTGAATTGATACTCATTTTTGAGTACCTATCTTATCAATGTGAACATAATAAACCGTATTACAAAATTACCTATCTAAAAAAAGAAAACAATTCAAAGATTTGAGAATGAATTTCACAATGTCTTTAAAAGATTCCGAAAATAGTTTTTTTTTTTGTAAAAAAATTATTACATTTTTCGCTTTGAATTTTAAAAAAATTAAAAAAGAACTGTAATCATTTTAGAACTTGCTCCAGTTTCTTCAATTTTTGGCCTAAAAATTCTCAAAAATGTCATTTTATTCAAGTTCAATTTTTTTTTTAAAAAATCTTACATCTGCATATATACCATAACACGGATGAAATAAATCAAAATGTAAATCTTTACAATGTGTTATGAATAATAAACTACCTAATAAATAAAAAACGTACTATCTTCATCACTTATTGAAAAGCTTCCTCATGTTTTAATGAACATTTGCAAAATCCATACTTGCGAGTTGTTTCACATAAGAGCTCCAGGGGATTGGTTCGATTACGATAAACTACAACTTCAAGGTAATACTGCTTCGCTATTTGACTGCCTTCAGTAACCAAATCTGCTATAGTTTCTGTGACATCATCGCGAAATTCTATAACCTTTGATTTTACTTTTAAATATCCTTTTTTGATAGCAGTTTTCATCCGTAATATGGTATCTAAAATCGAATGAAGGTCAACGAGGCCACTAACAGGGCCATGAAAATCACTAAGCATCTCGATGAAAGGTGTAATCAAATGTTCGCCTAAATCACATACTTTGTCGCAAGTGCAATCCCACACGACAATCGCTCCTATCCTAAATTTTAAAATACATAGGTAAAATTGAAAATAATTTCCTTATGTAGATACCTAGACTTACATAGGTAAATATGGAATGCAAGAAAAGGACTGATTTAAAAATAATACATAATAAAAGTTGATCAAAATTGTCAATTTTTCTATAATTCATCAAAATAATTCACAGTCAATACTTACACGCCCGCTATTGGCCCGATAACACCTGCCATTTCGGAGGTAGAATTTTGAGATTCTTTAAGAGACTGGAATTTGACGGATTTTTCATTTTGATGAGCGAATTCAACTATTGAAAATGTTATGAAAAGTATCACAAAGCACGAATGTTTCATTGTTCAATGTTTTAAAAATTTATTAGAATTCACATTTCAGTAAGTTCAGGCAAATACGAACTTCTCAAAAATGGGTAATTAGAAACAAATTATTAAAAGTTTATACGATCTAGGTGCCTATTACCTTCATAATATGTTTGCACCACTTTAAAATTAGTTGCTGCGTCTATTTTAATTAGGTTTGACAATAAAAATTTCGAATTGTATTCTGAATTTTTTTTTCCAAAATGGTTACGAAAAATAGTAACTAGGTAATTAATGCATAAGGTATAAAATTTAAATAGCCCAATTACCTATAAATACCTACACCTCGATGACAAAATTATTACGTAGGTTATGAGTAGATTACATCACTTTTGTAAATTTTCCATTTTAAACTAATTTTTTTTTAACCAAAGAATTCAATTTTATCATTATTGCGGGGTGGTAAATTTTTCCTTCCTCCTTTCTAATTGCTCTATCACTACTGGATGACAAAAAACGATTTTGTTTTACAGCTTTATTCCTCCATTAGATAAAAATACTTGTGACTAAATCTACACGAAAGAGGCTTCAGGCACGAAATTAAAAATACCCTGCGAACGACTGAATCGTTTTTTTTTTCAACTGTATGATTCAAGTGGTCCACTTGCTTTTTTCTGAGTTCGAAATTTTTTATTTTTTTTTCAGAGTTCGAATTTTTTCTCGATTATTTTTTTCCAAATGAAAATTTTTTTCAAAGTTCAAATTTTTTCTCGATTTTTTTTCAAATTAAAATTTTTTTCGTGAGTTTGAATTTTTTCTACATCATTCATTGAAATTTTTTCCGAGTTCGAAATTTTTTTTCAGAGTTCGAATTTTTTCTCGACTACTTTTTTTTCAAAAGTAAAATTTTTTTCACAGTTCGAATTTTTACTCGATTACTTTTTTCCAAATTAATTTTTTTTCAGAATTCAAATTTTTTCTCGATTTTTTTTCAAATTAAAATTTTTTCCTGAGTTTGAATTTTTTCAACATCATTTATTGAAATTTTTTCTGAGTTCGAAATTTTTTTTCAGAGTTCAAATTTTTTTCGACTACTTTTTCTCAAAATCAAAATTTTTTATTGAGTCCGAATTTTTCTCGATCATTTTTTTCCAAATTAAAATTTGTTTCCAGAGCTTGAATTGTTTCTCCATCATTAATTGAAATTTTTTCGGAGTTCGAATTTTAATTTTGAGAAAAAGTAGTCGAGAAAAAATTTGAACTCTGAAAAAAAATTTCGAACTCGGAAAAAATTTCAATAAATTATGTAGAAAAAATTCAAACTCAGGAAAAAATTTTAATTTGAAAAATAATCGAGAAAAAATTCGAATTGTGAAAAAAATTTAATTTTGAAAAAAAGTAGTCGAGAAAAAATTCGAACTTTGAAAAAAAAATTCGAACGTAAGGAAAATTCAAACTCAGGAAAAAAATTTTAATTTGAAAAAAAAATCGAGAAAAAATTCGAACCCTGAAAAAAAATAAAAAATTCGAACTTGGATAAAAGCAAGTGGACCACTTGAATCAAAAAGTTGAAAAAAAAAACGATTCAGTCGTTCGCAGGGTATTTTCAATTTTGTGCCTGAAGCCTCTTTCGTGTAGATTTAATCACAGGTGATAAAAATTCAAATGGCAATCAAAATTTCAATCGTCCGTTTCAAAAAACCTCAAGCAAATATCTCAATTTCTCCCTTCTCATCACTTCAAGTAGGTACCTACAGCTCAAAAAATTCAAATTTAATCACCCAACACTTCACCACCATCAATACACAAACACTCCGAGCACTTCCACTCGTTATATCGATCAACTTGGAAGCTGGAATTTTACATCAAGTTCGAGATCACCTAGAAAAACTTTCACTTTCATTTGACATAATATCATTCAACTTGGCCAGCATCGACGTCCGCCAAAGCGTGTACACACATCGCAGATCCACAAACATCGAAAATTAACTAATCGCCAATTCCGACACTGGTTTTAGTTATTCGACAACTGATACAATTTAAATTAATCATTAATCAGCATCGCATACACCGAAGGTGTATCGCCAACAAATAGCTCTCGTTTTCATCTACCGACCAGGGCCCCAACATCACGCTGCTTCTATTACACTACATTTCGATGGTTACATCTGCGAAATCCTATACCAAAAATATTAGCTGGAAGAAAAAAAACTACTTAACGAAACAAAAAAGAAAGATGACTGATTATTTAGTTGATCAATAAAGGTCAATAGTTCGATCTGACAATAAACGGTGATGATTGATGCCCGAATACTTGCATCTGAATCTGATTAAAGTTCCTGGCAGCATTGAGATTATAAAGCGTGATTAGGAAATTCTTATGAGATGGTCAGCGGTGCGTCGAACGTCGATTTTGTAACGAGGTGATTGATTTACTTGTTTTCGTAATGTATTAGTATTTTCGATTGAATTTTCGGGGGTTTTTAGCGGGTTATAGGCTCGAAATGATGGGTTTTAATTCAACTTGGATCTGCAAATAAGACGTTTAGGTTATTTGCGTATACCTATTAAATTATTTCCGAGTCAATTAATCAAGAGAGTACGAGGAAATTAAAAAAAATTTCGAGAAAGTCGACTCGAAAATACACGACAGTTTGAAACTTTTCTTAATAATCACCCACTGAGCATCGACAGAAGCACCGCCATCCAAGGAGACGTTGAATTAACTCGGTAATATGGCAAATTAAAAACAAGTTCCGTTTTGATTGATGATAAAGATCATTTAAAGGATAAGGGTTAGTATCCGAAACGTAAACAGATGTTGATAAAACCATTACCTATTTGTGGTTTTTTGGTCGGTAGATCAGCGGAACAAGTTTAATATATTCATAAGACTCAAATTATCCGTAAATCTTGGCCAAAAAAAAAATTATTACTCACGATTCGTATATGCAAGGCGAGAACAATACTGATTAGAAAGATCACGAGAATACAGATTATTAAACGTTTAACGCGAAAGGTAAGATAGGTAGTCGTTACGAAGAAGTTACAAATTCGGCAGAATCGGATGATAGCCTATTTCAACTGAAATGACATTGCACATTGAGTCATCTATTCTGCTACGTAGAATTCTCAGCTCACACTTTCGTATCCTTATTGGACGAAGCGCAAATGAACCTTCATGAGTATTCGCCATTATTTTATAATCGTGACTGCTCACCAAGTTCAACATTTTTATTCCTAATAATATCGAGTCTCTCGTATACAAAGATAACGTTCTGGTTCTTCGTGTTCATGAACTTCTGATACACTAAAGCGAAAGTAGATACGCGTAAAACGAACACAATAAAAATTTTTCGACGGGCAATTTGTCGTCGAGGAAAAAAAATAACCTATTTATAAATTGAAATTTACCAAAGAAAGTTTGAAAAATTTGACGCATGGGGAGCTGAATTTTATACGAGCGTTGAATTATTAGCCCATTAAAAAAAAAATAATAAGAAAATTGAAAATTTATTGCAGCGGGGAAAAAATAATGATTTGATGATGTGACGAATGCACTTCCTGTAGAATGAACGAATAAATTTTATAAGTTTGAAACAATATCAGTAACTTGAGTATGATTCGATTCCTGTTCGATGAAAGCTATTTTCGAAACGTTTCGGGTGTTTTTATAACATCTGGAAACTTCCTATAGGCAATACATATAAAAGTTTATTTCGTTTCCGTGTTTTAATGATACAGATTTCTTAATGCAGGTACGTATAACAAAAAAAAAGAACTATTTACTGTATCGCACGTACCTAGGTGCTTGGATTTAGGTAGGAATACATTGTGAACTAAGTGTAAATGTGTGTAGGTATTGGGATCATGATGTAGTGATAATTTCGAGATGTTTAACACCTTCGGAGAAAGAAATTAGTGTTTGGATTTTTGTTTTCTCTGTCTTTGATGAAATAAAAATTATAGCGAATGCTTGGCTAAAATGGTCTAGATTTGTAAATCTGAGAATTGGTGAAATGTAGAGTGATTCTGGCCAATTGTGATCAATGAAATGCATTTTTACTGGAAATTAATGATTGCGACTAATCATTTAGTCTATTTCGCTAATGTATGTATTTTTTTGTAACCGGTTCAGTGGTTTCCAATGTGGTTTCAATATTTTCTTAGAAGAAGAGAATAGCGATGGAAAAAGTTCAAATTAAAATTGCAAATTCGTCTACAATTTTTTCATAAATTTTAACTGAATTGGGATGTTTTTCAATCAGTTTTTGATAGGTACATATTCTTTTCCAAAGCTGAATATCTATGAATAAAAAATTATTTATCGGAATTTCTCTCGAAGGGAAAATTTTTGAATAAAATGGTGTTTTTTCCAAAACTGCCAAGAAAATATTTTATTGGAAATTTTGAACAGCTGAATTCAAGTCTTCTAATTTTCCGTTAATCTTCCAGACCAGAAATAATTTAGCTAAAAAATTTTCTATTAAGCCTTAAAATTTCTATTTTAGAAAATAGACCATTTTAAAATTTTTTTAAAACTTCGTATATTGAATGATTTTAAGACTTAATTTTTCATTTTATTGTTGGACTTGGAGAAAAACATGGAAAAAATTCATTATTCAAACATCTTTTTGGAGAAAAATTTCCTATTGAAAAAAGTTTTGGAATTTGATGCTAGATTCTTTTCCACTGTTAGATTCCCACTCTTTTCTCAGCCAACACATTTCCGAGTAGGAAATTTTCAATTTTCATTTTCCTAAAATTCTGTTAAATTTTATACAAATTACAAATTTGATAATGAGAAAAAACGGATAGGAATTGAAAAGCTGGTGGAATGAAAGTGAAACTGGATAAATTTTGTTCAAATGACATTGCTAATTTTATTCGACGTTCATCGTAATCGTACTTGTGAAAAAATATCAGAAAATTACTGAACTGGGTTTCAAAATTTTAGACCATAGACTCACAAAATCAAAAAAATGATTTTTTTGAATAAAAAAAAAACATTGAGTGAGTACCTAATGCTTGGAAAAAGCGTGGGATAGTTTGAGAAAATTATTTTCATCTCAAAAATCATCTCAGGATTTGAAAAATCTTGAAATAATTTTTGAAAAGGACTTTTATCCAAAGGTCTTCTTATTCTCATTATATGTACGGTACCTGATTTTTCTTGGTTGGAAAGGTTAATGAAAAAAAATTAGCTCCACTTTCGATGGAAAAATAAATTCGATGTAAAAAAGCTTCAAGCTGGTTAGAATTTTCACAAAATTGAAAAATATTGAAAATTTGAGAAAATTGAAAATTTCAAAATAAATTTTTAATTTAATTTTATTCGAAAGAAAACGAGTTTGAAAAAATTTGATTGCCTCTCATACCCGATGAAAAAATTCTCATGTCGTGAAATTATTGAACATTTCAACTCCTCGTGTACTTCTCATGAATGGAAAAAGAAGAGGAGATATTTAGGAGAAAGTTAAAATGTATTCAACACCATCAGAAAATTTGTTTTACACCCTCCTCCTCTCCCTTCCGGTCAATGTGTAATTTTAGCTCTTCCTTAGTTCAACGAAATTTGTTTGAAGAGATTCTTTTGAGACGGTTAAGAAAAAAAATTAATTTTAACAATTTTTCCCAAGGAATTTTAAAAATGTTTCCAAGAATTAAAAAAAAATTTCCAAGAATTTAAAAAATATTTCCCAAGAATTTAAAAAATTATTTCAATAATTTTTTCTAGGAGCTTCTGGATTTTGAGACTCATTTTAAAAAGTTTTTCAATTTCTCCTCCATTAGAATTTTTAATCAGAAAAATTTTTGAAATAGAAAATTTTTGAAAATAGATCCCCTTTCTCGAGAATTCTTTTTGGATTGATAAAAATTGGTAATTTTACGCTAATTTGGAAAACTGTAACAAAATCCAAAAAAATACGGTGAAAATTTTCTGCCCCCTCCCCTCCCCTTCCCTTCCCTCCCCTCCCCTCCCAAGAAGCAATTTTTGTGGATTGCTCCTCGTTTTTTTTTGTTGTTGTTCAAAAGGATTACTTGGATTGAAAAATGAAAAATGTCTGTTTAATTTGAGTTTTTTTTTTCAATTTTAGAAAAGTCTATTTAAAACTCAAGAAACACACTTGGAGTAGGGAATGTGCGAACTCTAACATAATATTTTTTCCCCAAAACGAGCCTTTTTTAATAGACAGCTTTACCCTTAAAATATTGATAAGAATTACATTTTGAGTTGAAAATATGTAAGTTGAAAATTGACGAAACACAGTCGCATACGAGAGTTCTAACATCTTGATTCTCGATCTGCTTATTTTCTGATGATACTTTTTTATTTCTGCCTGTTATCTTTGATTTTATCAAAAAAGTAACCTTTACTCGTACAACGGGTACAAGTGGATGGAGCCAAAATTTAATTTTTTGCTGAAGAGAACCAAAATTGTTTTCTGCTACAAATTAATTTTTCAAAAAGAAGAAATTACTTTTAAAAAGTACTGTAATCAAATTGACTGACTCAAAATTTGGTTTTGGGGTGTAGATGAAAAAATAATCTTTGAGCAAGTCAAATTTCAGCTCAATCAGCCTGAACAGGCTGTAAAAGTTTCTTCATGTAAGAAACGTGTGCCCAAAAAAATGCAAATAAAATCAAAATACTTGACCTACTAACAAAAAATCAAAATTACAAATTTTCAACTTCGACGAATAATTTTGCAACTTGCAAATGAATTCAAAACGCTAAAAATCGAAATAAGGTAATTTGCCCACACATTCGATCTAAAGTGCATATACCTGTTGCGGAGTGATTAACCCGCGAACTCGTTTGTCATTCAGACACCGTACACCTAACATCACATACTTAGTACCTACACCTCATATACGAAATATTTCAACGCATATCTTAAAATATCAAAGTTGTATATTAACCCTCGAATTAACGAACATCAGACCTACTGGTTTTCGAGCTAATAATCGGCACACGTAACAATTTCGCAACGATTAAGCAACGCATAAGGCACCGAAAAACGTCTTTACTTAAATGGTTAGGAATAATAACCGAGTCTAGCATCTGTCTAAGGTCAAACCGCAATTACACGGTTCATTTGACTGCGAGGAATTTCCGGAATGAAGTTAATCCGTGAGAATACACAGTATACTCCAGCGTTGTACTTACTTTCTTCTGCGTTTACTTTTTTTTTCGTATTCTCGCGTCCCTCTCTTTCTAGATTAATAGGTAAAAAAAACTACTGATAATATCTCGATTCATTTTCCAAGTATTATTCTACGGCTACATGGTACCACTGTGCCTCAACCTACGAGCGTACAAATATTGCTAAAATATTCCACGTTTTAAGCAATAAAATGGTAAAATTAGACGTTCCATTTGAATGATATTAATACCTCGTATTACCTCTCTCAACTTTAGCTTTATATTTCGCGCCTTCTCAATCGAATTACCTCATCGGTCGTCGTCTGCTATTGTCGAATCGCCCTGCTGCATATTACAGCAGGATATTGCAAACTAATCTAGATAAACATTTCCGCCTATTTTATTATTTCTTCAGTGTGCAGTGTGTCAATCGATTTCAAAGTTTTTGATACTCGATTATGCAGATACATACTTTGCACCGAGAGAGAGACATCGACAAGTGTAATATTTCACACGACCCATGATAATGAAATGATATTTTCGAATGGATGGCGCTGGCGGTCGTATGACTTGTAGTTAAAATCTCGTACAGGCTCAATATTATTTTTTGCTGAATCTACAGGGCGTTCAAAAAATCTTGAAACGTGTTTTTTTTCTCTCTCTCTCAAAAAAAAATCAAATGAAAAGGAAATGATTTAATAAATGTGAATTCATCTTTTCAAATAAATTTTTCTCCTATTCACCACAATAAAAAAAAAAAAAAAAAAAAAGGTGTAGAACAAAAAATTATAGATTTTCAATTCTTCAAAAACTCATCTTTAGAGGAAGTCATGACTTCAAATGCTTTCGGAAAATTATGAAGTTTGGACCTCAGAACATTTTGAAAATATTTATCAGTTTTTCTCGAGTGCTAGGAATTTTCAAAAAAAAAAAATTGATGACTCGAAAACATCACAAACTGACTTTTTATAAATCCAAAAAATCTAAAATAATGTGAAGTATCAAAATAAATTTTTTTATACCTTTCTGCTGAGCTAAATTTTGAAATTTGGTACCTTTTTAAAATTTTTTCATACCTTCTTATTTCGTCTCTCAAAATCATACTCTCTTCAATTGAACCAGACAAAAATTGAAGATCAAATTAGTAAAATTTCAGAAATTTAACTGCCAATTAGTGAAAAATTACTGATTCAATTTGTGAATTTTTATTTTTGAATCAGTAATTTTTTTTCTTGCTGATTCGTTTCAGTAGTTGAGGAGGAAGAAATTACCGATTCAAAAATGGAAATTTTCTGATTGTATCAGTAATTTTTTCACGATTTTCTATAGTGATTCAATTGTATCTTTTTTATCAGTGAAATTTGACTATCTGATTCAAATCAAGAGAGTACATATCCACTCTTTTCTAATGGCCAATAAATTTCAGAAGTCGACCCCCCCCCCTCATAAAATTTTGCCAATCTAATGTGAAAATATATTTAACAAGTAAAATTTTATACCTTCAATTATAGCCAGAAAACTTGAAAAATGAAAAAAAAAATTCCCAAATATTTGATGGGATTTGCGATACAAAAAAAGTTTGTAGTGGAAATCTATTATTTTTTGTCCTACAATTTTTTTTTTTGATGACGAGAAAATTTACTTATCGGGAAGATCTTTTAACAAGTGGTAAAATTTTGAACCGAAACAACATTTTTTCAAAAGTACAGCAAAAAAAACTCAACATTCAAAATTTTAGGTGCAAAGTTCATTTTTTGAATTTTATCAATTTTTTAAAATTTAAAATTTCTTTATCACCCTGACGACATAAAAATTTGATCTAGTCAACGAAAAAAAGTAGAAAACTGGTGTAGGTAGATCCTTTATTCAACCATCCAAATCGATCGGAAGCAGTTTTGAAACGTTTCGGAGCCTCCAGGAACTTTTGAATTTTTCGAGCACTAAAAAAATTCCATAAAAATGGTTCAAATAAATTAGAGGACTTGAAAAAATGGATCATCCATATCAGTGACCTGTTTGATCGATAAAAACATAATTTTTCAAAATTTCAAATTGGTGGTTAAAATCCAGTTTTTGGCTGAAATTTTTCTTTGGAAAAAAATTTAGAAACAGATGTGCTTGCAGGGCAGACATCGGACTAAAAATCTGAAAGTCGTTAATTATCTTATTTTAAACCTCTCGAATCAGTTAAAAGCCAGTTTCGGATATTTTCGAGCCAATAAAATTTTTTAGAAATTTTTAGCACCGAAGAGAATCTCATACTTAAAAATTTCCATAATTTTCTGAAGTCTCCAAAAATTTTTGAAATGAATTCGAATTGATTCGAGAGGTCCGAAATAGGACATTATTAGTACTTAGGAGCAAGTTCAAAGCTGAATTTTTTCAACTTATACTCCTGCAGAGAAGGATATTGGAATTTAAAAATTCAATTATACCCCCCCCCCAGATAAATTTTGATAATTCGAAATTTCTCCTACATTTCTGTCCGCGACTGAATTTCAAAAATTGAAAATTTTCTGTGCCTCTTTCTAGAGCTGAATTTGAAAAAAATGGGAACTCCAGGAATAATTTTTGTTTTTTAATTCTATGAAAATGTCTTTTGTGAATAAATTTTACATGTTGACAATCTCTTCCCCTCCCACTCAGACTAATGCTAAAAAATTAAATAGGAAGATAAAATATCTCCTTGGTTAAAAAACGTGAAAAAAATAATAATTTTTGTACTAAAGTTTAATGATTCAATTCAATATTCAAGTTTTTCCCCTTCTGTTTGATTTTTTTTTAGAAAAATTTTTCTGTGATTTTTTGGACACCCTGTAGATAAAAATGAAAAATTTTACGCCTTGATCATCAGAAATCCATAATTCCTGAAAATATTTCGATATCTTCAATGAAAAAAAAAAAATGGCGATCCCTCGACGGAACTTTTCAAACACACTGTATTTCTCCATCTTCATGACACAATGTTTGACATCTTAAACCATCGTTTAATCACCTTAATCGATCATCTCGTGAAAAATTACCCACTAAAATAGAAACTGATACCCTTCTACACATGAGCTTTTTGAAAAACCTTGATAATAATTATGTAACTATTAATCTTGTGTCACATCGCACCCAAACAGATTATATCACGAAAGTGACTTTTGTCAATTTCTGTGTGAGAACATTATCGGCCAATAATAAACAAATTATCGTTCTATGTCGTACATAATATAACATAATATAAGTACAATCAATATACTTAGATAAACATGCTACGTGGGCGAAAGAATAAGTTTTTTTTTCTCTTCTTAAATTGAATATAGGCGTATCCATTTGCTCGTGCGTATTTTATAAATATAATAACACACATTTATTTATTTATATTGGTATGTAATACAATACAAGGGTATATACCGCAACAATGGCTCGACCAATGCACATCTGTCTTCATATTTTGATCAATGAATAGGCTAACCTTAAGAGATAATCTCATAGGTACCATATTTAGGACAGGTAAACTTTATCGGTAATTGAATTGTCTTCGATAAACAAATATTTTAACGCGATGGTTTTTTATAAAATCATCTTTTTAAAGGTTATACTTGTACACGATGTAACGGTGAAAGGTGAATTATTTGTAAATACACAAATTACCTGCCCAGCTGTCGAGAATTTTTAGACGTCGATCGAGATATAGGTAAAATTTTCAAAGCGAAAAATATGCACTTGATTAGTAATCGCCATTAAATTCTGATATTATTTACTATAAACATCGAACACTATAATTTTCTCCGGTAATGAGGTATACGTAAGTATGGTATGGTAATAAGTAACCGATTAGGTGTTGCGGTATATTTATAGTACCTTCTATTGGTATAAGTTATGGAGTTAGGTATTCCCAAAAAAATTCCTGTTTCTTGTGAATTACTGGTTCTCATCAGAGGTCAATTACCAAAGTACGCTTACAGGTGGTCTGCGAATCAAAAGTGATTTGTTTATGTGTTTACTTTGAAAACATCAAACGGTTGTAGGAAGAGACCGACAAGAATGTCAATGAGAGCTAGACATCGAGCGTTTATTTGCCTAATCAAATTACATCATTCGAAGTGATTTGATTAAGAATTAGGAGATTGTTTCATAATTTTGAAATAATGCTTTGTTCGAAAAATCCTAAATTGAGGAGAAAAATCATGGGATTTTGTATATTTCCTGGTGACTAATCGAATCCTCTTAACTCTGTCCAATTTACAAAATTGATATATTTAAATACCACCTACTAGAAAAAAGCGATTTTCAAATTTTTTTTTGAATTTTGACAAACCTGTGCTAAAAATTGTGGTAAAATGATTTCAAAAAGACGGGACAAAAATTTGAAATTTTTTAGTACGTATGCACACTCCTCTCTCCCCCTCGGAAAAATCTCAACATTTCAAAATTTTCATTTTTGGCCATGATAAGCTGTTTTATCACTAGAATTGTAAAAAATTCTCGATTTTTCAAGGGATTTGAGTGACTTTTGTACCATAATATTTTTGGAGACACGCAATTTACGATTAATCAATAATTAGGTAAGTAAATAGGAAAAAAATTATTACTCGGGATTTGATCGATTTCAAAGAATCAATTTCGACTCAAGATGGACGTAGGACCTCCTTCAATATTTATTTATTTATTTTTTTTTTAATAAATTCAAAATTGAATGGTAATGAAGTTATTGTAAAGAAACTTTCATTGAAAACGCTGGAACCAATACAACCACTAGAATTTTTAGAACCACTGAAATCAATAGAACTATATTAGAAACCCCTTGAACCTGGAATCACTGAATCCAGCAGAGCACTAAATATAATGTAGAGACAATAATTTTAAATTTCCAAAATTTAGCTTTGGGAAGAGGAGGAATGTGCAGAGTTTTTTTCATTTTTGGAATTTAATTTTAGGGCCAGAAAAGATCTGGAGATTAAAAAATTCAGACTTGGAGGGTAATGTAAAAAAATTATTGAAACTGACTACTTCAATCTTGGAGAGAGGAGCAGGAGAATTTTTAACTTACAAAATTCAGCCCTTTGGGAAGGCGAAAAAAAATTTTAAAATTGCAAAGTTCAGCTTTGAAAAGAATAGGTGCAGGAAAATTGCTGAAATAACAAAATTCAACTCTGAAAAGAGGTATAACGGAGAATTATTGAAATTTAAAATTAAACCCTGAAGGAGACTACAGGAAGAATTTTTAAAATTACTCAATTCAGTCATGATGAGAAATGTAGGAAAAATTTCTAATCGATTCTTGCATCCTTTACAGTACTTCCTCAAATTTTCAAAAATGTACATTTTTTTTAGACTTTTGCGGCTTCTTCTCAATTTTTCCAAAAAAAATATGAAGTCAAAAAAATCGCGATTTTTGTTAATTTCTTGCTTTTTTTGACTGGTTTAGAAAAAATGTTTTTTTTTTTAAATTAGGGATTTTTAAAATCTATTCATTCATCACATTTCAATTTTTGGCAAATATGGATTATAAAATTTGAAAAATTCTAAAATCTGCCAAAATTAAAAAAAATGATCTTTAGCATTTGAAATTTTTGATGAGGCGTTCTTTTGAGATACCTGAACTTGGAATTAATTTTTGTTTAGATTTAAAATTTTACTTGAAATTTGGATACCTACCCCCCCCCCCCCGGGAAAATAAAAGACTTCTCGGTCTCAAAAAACATCTTCCACCTTGAGGTCAATAATTCATGTAAAAAATGACTTTCTTGGACATTAAAAATCCAATTTTTTTAAAACTTCGTTCGGGCACATACGAAATTATAAGTATATAAATTATTTTCAATCAGTTACTGCGAAAAAAGGTCTCTCTTTTTCTTTCCTCTTTCGGTATTCCAAGTCTCCATATACCTACCCACTTTGTACCCTTCCCAAAAAAACTTCGTTTTTGGACGAAGGAGGCAAACAGAAGTCTCCTTTTACATTTTTGCCTGAAATAGTTTTCAAAAATTGCAATCACGTTCATCTTCAAGCGAAACGAGTACAAAATTTAAAAAATTGTGTTTTATTTTACGCTCAAAAAAGCCATTTTTTCACGTTTTAATGCTTTGAAAAATTTCTATCCGACATAATTCAAGGGTATAAATTATACTTTGCGCTTAACCTGTAGAATAAAGGGGGGGGTGTCAATTTATCCCTTGTAACTCGCTTCTCGATGTCACCAAATAAGAGGAAAAATTGCGATCTAATCATCTGATGACCCCTTCCATTTGAGAAATTTCTGGCTGATCCGCAGAAAAGATATTTCTGCTTTTTCAACTTTATTTGAGATCTCGTATCTTGTAAAATTTTGTGTGTTTTTCATGCACTTAAGTACCTATGCCCACCTACTGACAAAAATAAATCAGAAATTTACGTACAAATTTTCAAATTCTTGAAATTGTCAAATGAAAGCATTTTCTTTTTAATTTTCATTATGAGAGGGGAAGGAGGCTGTTTCAAAATTCGTCTCAGCGTTAAGAAATACCTTCTAATTCATAAATTTTCATTTTACGAATAAAATTTCTACTTTGGCTCAACATTCTCTACCTAATTTTCTCATGATTTTAAGCTTGAAATCACTGACTTTCTGATTTTGAAATTCCAACTGATTTTGAACTAACAGATAGCCCAATTTTGAAAAAGTATTTCAATTTTTGAATTTTCATGTTTTCGGAATCTCTAAAAAAAAAAATTTCGCCATTAAATTTTTCAACCCTTCCATTATCACAAACCTAAACTAAATTTCAAATTCAATTAATCTATTCCCCATACTCATACGACTATAACTAATTAAATAAATCGCAACCATTGAGCATCAACGCAAATTCCTACGTTCACTTCTTTTGCATAACCAAGCCTTACCTAAGTACTCGCATAAATATCTACATACTCGAACACTCCTATATCCTGCATTATTTAAATAACACTCGATCTTCGATTAAATTTATTTATTTGAAGTTCAAACACCTATCGTAAGAGTTCACAAGTCAAAGAACAAAATTCCGGATACGTAATTAACGGTGGAAAAAAAATTAAAATTTCCAAGCCAACCCATCTCATCACGCATATTTTTTTTCATCACTTCACGCTCGATAAAGCCATCACACTAAACTCGTTTGCTGGCTTGGCGCTTAAAACGCCGCAAATAACCGCATTCATACCCATATTTAATCAATTAAAGCACCGGTTGAAAATTACAGTGATTATTAAATTTTTAAATATAAAAAACGTCGCACATTCGTGTATAAAATACATAAAACGAAGTTATAATTAGACAGGTATAATATTTCTTTACAATACTAATAACTATGTACTTATACGAATAGATTTTATGGGTTTAATTTTGAAATACGATTCGGTTCGGTTTGCAGACAAACGACGTGATAATTGATAAAAAATACTCGATTCGTCAAAATCGTCGGCGAAAAATTTTTAATTATATTTGACGCTAGGTAATGGTTAAGTTTATGGAAGGTGTAGATGAGAAGAGTGGATACCTATATCTGTGTAATATGGGCCAACTCTTTATGATGTGCGAACGTACTGTACGAGGCGAGCAAGAGCAAAATAAAAAATACTCGGTGTTTTAAAAAGATGACCTATTTTTTTTTCTCGTATATGAATTCATTCGAACGCATAGATCTCCAGGTAGCTAAGAAGGTTTATATGGAACATTTGTGTTCTTATTTTTGTAATAAATAAAGACTGCAATTATTCCATAATTAACAGCATCATAATGCGAGGAAAATATAAATACTATGGTGTTACACAAACAACGAAGACGAAGAGATAATAGTTATGTAAACTAATATGCACCTGTTTAACGCCTATGTGTTCTTTACGGATGGCTAGTTGGCCACGGTCAAAGAAACTCGATTCAATATTTACAACGAAACTGAAGTTCCGCCAGGTCATATTTCATTACGCATTCTTTCATAGTCGTCTACACAGAATTGAGGAAACCCCTGGTCTCGGTGGTCTCTGGAAATTATTGATATCCATATGTTTCAAAGTGATTTAAAGTGTTGCAATTTTTTTTCGTTTTTTTTTTTTTTTTTTGCGATAAAGATGCGGATTTTAGCGGTTGAATCTTATAGGAGATGGCTACCTGACATAAGATTTACGGATAAGAATTTTTATTTTTATGAAACGTTTCCCACATTAATTATAAGGCATCGCGATATAATAACTCACAACCTACTTCCTTTTTGGAGGTTGTAATCCCGAGCTATACATCTGATGTCATTTTTCTTTTCATAAAGCCCCCATTTTTTTCACATGAATTTACTTCTCAGCTTAATGAATTTAAGAAGAAATTTTTACAGGAGTAGGTAGCTCTCATTGAATAACACGGTACCGTCTACGGTAACATCTTAAATAACAAAATAAAAAGCGAATTAATTTAATATTTTTCCGCCATTCTTTACCATGGTGATTCAGACTGAACCTAACTTAACAATTTGTACATGTTAGAGAATATACCGACGAATGTGTAGTTGTTTGGAATAATTTTGGTAAAAATTTCTTCAATTGAATTTATATCTACCTACGTGTGATTTTTTTTCAGTGGGTAAGGTAAGATTTACCGAGTGAACGAGTGGAATAAATTTCTAAGAGGTATGTATGATTCGTTTTTGTTTTGATGGATTGATGTTTTGGTGAATTTTTTGTTTTTTGTTTAATTTTTTACAAATAGTTCGAAAAGGGTTAGATTTGGAGAATTTTCAAAATGATTTTTTTGAAAACAGGTTGCATTACTCTCTCGTTTATAAATCAGTGAAATTTATCAAAAAATCATTGGAAAACAGTCAGAATTGCAGCACAGTAAAAATTCACTGAAAGAAATCAGCGAAAAATTTATCTGGAAAAGCATTGGAAATTTACGAAAGTCAGGAAAATATCTGAAATTGGCTGACAAATCTGTGAATTTTTTTGAAAAATTAACGAAAACCCACTTGAAATCCAAGAATTCCTTCAATTTTCAATTGGCTCTTTTCAGCGACTTTAAACTGATTTGAAATGAGAGAGTGTAGCTTTCAAAAGTTTTGTACCTACTGTTTAATTTCTTTCAATTTTACATTTTTAACTTTTATCACGAAAAATTCACGATTTATAAACATTACGAAATCAAAAAGTTATATTTTTGGAATGAAATTTAAAAAAAAAACAAAATCATTAAATATCAGTGAATAATTTTCGAAAAGGCATCAGGCATTCTATTTCAAATTTTTTGGTAAGTATTTTTTTATCAATATTGAGCTGAATTCCAAATCTCAAACTATTCGTCATGTTAATACGAGTACTTCAAAAAATAGAACTGCAGAAAGAAAAGGATTCAATCTTGGAAAAGGGTTTAATTTGATTTTTTGAGGCATAAGTAAATGCTTCAAATAAATTTTATCAATTTTTTTAATTTCACTCATTAATTGTTAAAATTTGGAGGAAAACATTTTGATTTTTTCAAATTAATCTCCAGATGGTTTCATGAATTTTTCATGACTTTCATGACCATCTGCCCGCCCTTTTAATCGAAATTTTATTAAACGGTCAAATCCAACAATTAAATAATATTACAGAGGCATTTCCGACCGACAAGGAGGGTAATCCTAACTCAAAGAAAAATTTTGAGCCTGAATAAAAATAAATCGAAAGTCCATCATAAGAAAGCCTCATATCCAAAATTTCAGGAGCTGAAGTCCGTTCATCGAATTTTGGCGAATTTTTGAAATGTCAAAATTACCTCACCGCCCTACCTTTCAAAATTATGAAAAATTGATTTAATGAACCAAAAAAATTGAATTTTGATTTATTCCCTATTTTTGATCTCCCGAATCGATCGGAAGCGGTTTCAAGGTGTTTATAAGCTGTTAGAAAATTTTAAAATTTTTCAGTGTTGGGGAAAATCCCATAAAAATGGGCAATACGAATTTCAGCATCTATGATTGCAGATAAATAACTAATTGGTGACTTGGGTATCTAATCGATAAAAGCAAAACCCCTATTTCAATTTTTTCAACTTTGAGTTCAAATCCATATTCTTCAAGAATGATGATTTTTCTGCAAAAAAATATGGATTTGAAATCGAAGTTGCGAATTTTGAAGAATTCTGCTATAATTTATCAATTAGGTTACCAACATTCGTAATCCACGATTATATTATGAACTTATCCAATATCCATGTTCATGGGCCATTTTTATAGACTTTTTTCCAACGCTGGAAAATTCAAAAATTTTCTGTAAGCTTCGAAACGTTTTGCAACCTCTTCTAATAAATTCGGGAGGTTCATTAAAAGATATACACCAAATTTCAGCCGTTTCAGTTTTTGAAATCAAACTTTCACATTTTGCAGGGCATGATGGGGTATAATTTCAACATTTCAAAAATTAACCTCAGCACTTGAAATTTTGGACATGGGGTTATTTTAAAATGTTTATTTTTGTTTAAGCCCAAAAATTTACTTTGAGTTGTGATACCTCCATTGCGAGGTAAACTTTTCTCAAATTTTTCCCATGACCATTCTATAAAAATGAAACTGAAAATGGCAAAGTCCTGATGGATCCTGGACCGTTTCTGTGTCCTTGCACCAATATGACCATTTTACGATCGATTTTTTGAAAGTAGGTACGTAAAAGGGATGTTTGTTTTGCCTTTTTTTTTTTTTTTTCGTAAATTGACGAGGAAGCCCCAAGAAATTTGTGTCTAGAATAGATCTCAAAACGACATGTTGAAATTTTACGTTCCTGATTCTGCATTCACCTGCATCATCTGGCCTAAAATCTATCCATGCTTAAAAAATTAAAAACTTTTTCATAAATAGGTTTCAATTTATGGATTTTTTTTACCTCAAAATATGATTGGAATCCATTTTTTATATTCAAGAAAATCTTTCTCAAAATGTCACTGTTTTTGTGTTTTTTCAATATCTTCTAATTTTTGAAAAACATATATTTTCATTTTTTGAGGAAAATTGCTTGATGAAGTGGAGAATGTTGAAAAATCAAGGCTCCAAAATTATGTAAATTTTCAGGAAAAAAATCAACAAATTTTAATCGATTTTTTATTGGTTAAGTAAATATTGAAAACACACCCAAAAAGGTAATTTTTCAAAAACACCTGCAAAATAAGTGTTAATGGTATTTTTAAGTAAAGAAATCCATCCTAGCACCATGGAAAGGGGCAAATGGAAACAAGAATGAGATTTAAACCACATGAGTTTGTGGTCTAGAGACAATTTCCTAACCACAGTCTCTCTTCAACTTTCAAAAAAAAAAAGTGCAGAATTATCATCTAGACCTACTTATTACAAAATGAGAAATTATTTTTTGAATTTTGGAGGTTTAACCTATTGAAAAAAAAAAATGACAAAGATGACCAATTTTCAAAAATTCATATTTTTCATGCGTTTTTAAAAATAATTAATTAAGTATGCACTCTGACAAGATTAAAGATATCAAAATTTTTTATGATTTAAAAAGTTGATTGATACCTGATTAAAGTAAGAAAATTGGAAAAGCACAAAATACCAAGATAATTTTAGAGTTTTAATGGGAAAACCAGATTGTTGGGGAGAAGACGATACCTCGGCTTTCGTTCTAAAATTGGCCTTGTTCGTAAGGCAAAAAAATCGAAAATTTCTCACTGAGATAGAATTTCATTTAAAAAGATAATTTTATCCTTATTTAAACATTTTTACATGAATTTCACAAAAAATTTGAATTTTCTTCGTTAATTAAAAAAAAAAATTGATAAAAAACACCAAATTATCAAGTAAGTATGTACTTCTGACAATAAATGCCCAATTATTTGTCGGTAATTTGAAATATCTAGGTATCGTCATTTCAACTATTCGAAAATTACACGAATTGCACATAAGATTCCCGGAGATAAAATTTATCCATAGTTGTGTATCCACATTTGTTGAGAAGTAACGAGGCAACTAAGCAGCATAATATGCAATTCTACACAGATATCTTGTGTATTTAATTAACAAAAAATAATCCTTTTCGATTTCGAACGATAGTACACGAAATTTCTTTAATTAAAATTGATGTTATCCGAGCACCAGCGATTATCTAGTATCTACCACTCTGGAAAAAAAAATTGATTTTCATTAGACTTGTCATGGGATTACGATTTTTTATGTGAATCGAATAAGCCATTGTTCTGGCACAAGGTGTCGATTAAAATTCATTAATACGCTTCTAAACTACGGAGAATTTTTCAATTCTGATAAAGATTTCATGAGAAAGAGAATTTGAGTAGAATTTTTCCTCGACGAGTCGCCCGTCGCGGTGGTATTCATGACATATATCGATGGAAAGGCGACGCGACGCGGCGGGGCGTAAGAATTTCAGACATTTCCCAGGCATCGAATGTCGTGCAGGATGGCGGCGCGGCGGTAAATTCAGCACATGTGTTTCTTTTCTTTGGGAAATGTTTATCCGTTTAATGCAAACATGATCTCGTGACGTCGTGTCCCAACTAAACTGTTTATCTAGCTTTAATGCCGGCGCATTCGCTGTTCCTTTAGGAGAAAGCGACGTCTGGCGATCTCTTGCCAATTGTTATCTTCGTTGCCAAATGAAAAGAATTGTTTGTCATCACACCTAGCGACCGGTTATTTTGTCATTTAGTTCGGCGACGACAGAGAAATGCTAAGGTCATTGTAATCGCCATTGCCGCGACGGCCAAATGTAAACACATCGCAGCGGTCATCGACGATCGTAAATTCCATTTGTGGGCAATTAAATCGACCGAGCCGGGAAGTGAAAAAGGTAAATTAGTGCTTTCTTTTGCACTTCATCGCTATTTGTAGGTATTTTTATAAACTATCGGACAAATTACTGGAAGGTATAAAAAAAGGTAATTTTCTTCGTTTAGTACCAAAATGCTATTTTGTTCGAATTTACGAAAAGAAATCTCGCGATGTAGATGGGTACTCGATTTTAATCTGTGGATGTCAATTTTCTAAATTAAAATTACGAAAAAATGATATTTTTGTCAAAAAAGCCAATTTTTTTATAGGTAGGTAGTAGGTACTTTGAATTGAACTCCCTTCGTTCACATTCGATGGATATATTTGATTCAAGGCGATAACGTAACAGGCTTGACCTAATGACCACTCCTTTCAAAGAACACAGCTTCATGAGTAAAAAGATCCACCTATAGTTGAAGAATAATATTACACAAAACAAGAGATAATGGAAAAAGTATAAAGTATTCATAAAGTTCCGCAATCAACACTGCAGAAAGTTTTATTTTATTGGCTCGTAAAACGTAATTGGAGGTCAAAATAATTGAAATACGATTCGAAAAAAAATTAACGATTGGTTGAAAACTCAATTAGTTGCCTATTCCAGAATGAAATGTTAGTAATCTAATACAAAGTGATTATAAGTATACATAGGAATTCTGTCGACATCGCATGTGCACAGTCGGCAATTTTCAACATGAGAATCAATAAATTATTATTAGGTATGCATTTTTAAAGATGAGAGTTTATGGGAAAGGCGCTGAAAAAGAATCTAGGTACCTATCAAGATGATGTTGGTGTGATGATTCTTTATCAATATCTTCCCATTTCTTACTTCATCATTCCAGGAATCTCATTTCCGGAAAATTTTTACAATATGTACCCAGTTAGGTTTTTTCGTTTTTTCTTTTTTTTTTTTTGAAAAAGGATGAAATTAATTTTAGATTGATATAATTATACATATTGTGCCTTCCTGATCGGCCTTTGATTCAAATTTGGTCAAAAGTAGGTAATATCAAATGTTACTTGGGATCAAAGAACATTCCACTAAATTTTAATACCCTTCCCCCCATCACCCACCCCTTACGGAATCATTGCACTGCATTTATGCTGAAAATTCAATGGGTGATATTTTTAGAAAAAAAAGGGAGAAATTTTGGAATTTTAACACATTTTAGGTATCATGTGGGTGCACCTATACCTGATAATTTTTTGATATATTTTTAAAATATTTTTCCAATTTTGGAGAATTTAAAAGTTGAAAAATTGAAAAATAATTTTCGATTTTTTTGGGAGGTTTTTTTTTCAGAAAAGACAAAAAAAGTCAGAATTTAGTCAAGCTCAAGTAAATACTCAATGGTGAGTTCGGAATGATCCAAAAATTTTTTAGCTCTTTATAATCGGAGAGCTGACTTGAGAAAAATTTTTCTTTTGATACCAAAAATCTGAGAAAATTTCAAAATACCCCTTCCCTTCCCTTCCCTTCCCTTCCCTTCCGTTCCCTTCCTGAAAATACCGTCAATTGAATTTTCAGCATGGGGTGAGATAAGGGTCAAAAATTTAGATAGAATATTTGTGACGCGCCATGAGAAACCGACCCTTAAGGTGAAAAATGAAATTTCGCGAAAAACGCCAAAATATCAACTTTTTAACCAATTTTTGCGTTTTTCTCAACATTTTATTTTTCACCTTAAGGGTCGGTTTCTCATGGCGCGTCACATTTTCAGATCCCTCAGCATCTTTTTCGACTTTGGGTCAAGGGATGATTTCACCATTTTATTGAGGGAGATCCTTTCGATTAATTTTTTATTTTCCACTTCAAAAATGGTATACTTCTTACCTATTACTTGATTCATTAAACACATGTTATATTTTTGAAATCATAGACTAGAAACTTGGGTAGTTATTTAAAGACTGTAAAAAAAACTACCAAATTCTATTGGCATTTTTGAAATTTGGCGGGAAAATCTTGACTGAAAATTCAATCCATCGTGGGAAGTATCAATAAGTATCGAATATTTTCACTAATCCAATGATACCAGAATTATAATCTATCTCCAGACAATTTCCTCAATCTCGAATCCATTAATGCAAATTTCAGAATCATAAACACAGTATTCCTGAAAATTTCTATTATATTAGCCCGAATCTAGAAACCCAAACAAATATCATTTTGCTTGAACTCCAAAACATTGAACCCTGTACGAGCCTGCAGGGGCGTAGCCAAGGGAGGTTTTGGGGATTCGGACCTCCCCCCCTTGAGGTCAAGAATTTTTGTGAAAAATGCCTTTTTTAGGGCATTAAATATCCAATGGGCGGAAATTAAATCGCTGTTAAGGTAACGTGCCAGTGGTTGAATACTACAAAACAGTGCTACAGATGAGATTCAGAAAAGTAGTTGGCAACACTGCCACGTTTTACATGTCTCTGCCTGCGTATTGTGGCATGTGAGACACAGCAATATTGCCAACTGCTTTTTTGAGCCCTGATATTGGCAATAATATTCAACCACTGGCACCTTACCTTATATGAATTATTTAAGACTAGAATGCAAAAAAAGCTCATTTTTACCCCTCCCTCTTCTTCACCCCATAAAAATTCTCGTTTTTCAAGTCTCTGTACTCATTTTGCAGCCACCTGAAAAAAAGCTTTCGACCCAGACCCCCCCCCCCCCCCCTTTCGGACGCTTCTGGCTACGCCACTGCGAGCCAGTACAACCACAGAAGGGAGGAGGAGGTTTACTTCTCGACTGCAAGTTTCTTAGGATCTCGCTGAGACTAAAAAATTCAGCCTGTTTACTGAGAGGATTCTCAAAAAAAAAAGAAGTCTTAATCTCGTCACGTCATATCGAAATTCAAAAGATTTTTTTTACTCTTATATCTTTCTCTTAATGGATTAATTGGATTCCTACTTTTCTTGGACGATTGACCTTGCACTTCATTCAATCCCGAATCTGGTTTCTCGCTTCTCAATGACAAAATTATACTCACTTAACTACGTAAATCACTCAAATCTGATATTATTTTCCTTTTTTGAATCAGTGAAACAATTTTCATTAAAAATTAGTGATTTTTTACTGATTTTTCAGTCAAACGTTATTAATTCTTCTTGAAATCGAATTGACTGAATAATCAGTGGTTTTCAAATACAAAATGAAAGATCCGTAAAAAATCACTAATTTTTGTCATAAAAGTAGAATTTCACCAAATTTAACTGATTTAAATTAAGAGAAAGCGAAAAATTTTCATCGATAAGTGAATGGAATTCAATTTAAATAAAGCAAAATTCAGACAAAATTTAAATTATAGAGGAAATGAGAGAGACAAGAAAGAGGAAAAATCAGAAAAAGGGCAAAAAAATGGAACCTAAAATAATTTATAGAAAGGTAATCCTCAATGATTTTTTTTACAGATTTCTCTTCTGGCAGTCTCAGAAAGTGTTATTCATCCATAAAACTCAACAAGGAATTTGATTTTTCAAAGAAATTTAAATTTTCGCGACTGTGTTCCTCTCCCCTCTTCCTCCTTCTCACGCAGAAGATTTTAGAAAAAAAAAATCAAAATTAAATTTTGTCTGGAAAATATCAGTTTTTTGCAGAACTTTTAATTTCAATGATAGTCATGGTCCTCCTCAAGTAAATTGGAAACCAATTACTTATAAGTATAGATTGGCTGCAATAAAAAAGAAAAAAAATCTCAAATATGATGAAAATTATCCATACAGGAAAAACTGCTGTTATTAAAATGAAAATATCTCCCAATGTACGTATGAAGTATGGATTTAGATTCTAATACGTATCATCTAAGTCTAGCCAAAAAATAGTTAGATATTCCAATCAAGTTTAATAACACCATCCAGCATTATTAACAAAAGATGCAATATTATATTTTCGTTTCACTTTCATCGTAAAACCATATCGTTGATTTGTATTAAAAAATGAACGCGTTCAATTTTCGGCAGCGGTAATAATATGCTACCTTACCTATATGTACCTATCTGTAAATCTTCATAAACCAATGTGCTTTTATATAAACGTAAATCCGCACACATACGTAATCCGGTGTTTGGATTAAGATATCAATTCCTATTTGTATGTACATTGGAATTCCAGTAGCATATACGAGTACAAACAATAAATTAGGTGTACGCAGTTATTTCATCCTATCAACATGCATGTCCTATGAGACTACGAGGAGTATACTAAGGTATGTTTTATTATTAGGTATTCATGTAGAGTAGGTATAAAATGTCGCATGTCGCCAGGTACAATATAAATGTGGTTATAGGATTAGATGGGATTACATACGTCTGTCTAAGTATTTTTACATGTCTATTTGGCTCGATTTAGATTCTGGATTATGTAGACTCGATTATTATCCAATAATTTTGCAAAGATATATAAGTATTCAAAGTAAGTACCATATACTAGGTAGTAATTAAATACCTGCATACAAATTTTTGTACCTAATTGACTAATTGTTTTAGGTGGATGTCATAATTAAATATAGGATTGTATTTTGATGATAATGAATGATAAAATTTTATAACCTCAACTTATACCTATCATCAGGTGAATTGTAAAAGGAAAACAACATTGTTTATTAATTGATACCTAATATAAAAAATGATTCATGGATTGTTCCCTAATTTGAATATTTAATTATTTTCACGAAAATTAAAAATGTGATGTATGAAAAATAAACCGATATTAGGAAGCTTAAAACGATTCCATCAATATCCTTGGGTTTCCTTGTAAAAATATAAAAACAATTAAACAATAGAGTTCGTCTAAGGCTAAGGACAAAAGGTACGTTATCTTTGAAATTTCGACTTCCTATTCTCCAAAAAAAATATTCTATCGAAGGCGAGACCTATGTGAGACCTATCAAACTTAAGGAAAATACATTTTTTTCAAATATCCTTCCTTTTTCATTCTCGTGAAAATTTTTTCGATCTTGAACTATAATTTCAACCATTGCACGGATGTGAGATTTTGGTGAATCCTCATTCCTTAAAAACAAGAAAATATTTGTTTTTTTGTGTTTTTTTTTTTAAATAATAATAAATGAGATCAGAAACTTGAAAAAAATGCCAACTCAGATTATTTCAATTCCATCCTAAGTTTATTCCATGAATCATTTTTCAAGCCAATATAAGAAGAAAAATATTGTCGAAAATGTGATAAAAATTATAATTTTTCAGTGAAAAAATTTCAAAAAGTTTGTGCTCAAATTCTTGGTTGAAAGACGAAGGAAAAATCTAGCGTCAAAATTTCCATTTAAAAAGTCAAAATAAGCATCTCAATCTTAATTACAAGAGTGTGAGAATTTGATTCTCAAGATTTACTTTCGATAACCTTAATTTATTCTGTCATGAAAAAAAAACACGAAGTTTAAAAAATGAATTTTTATTTTTTATAAATCTTCAACGTTTATTTTTCAACATGAAATTCAAGCATCTTTTGAAGAAAGAAAATGTGAAGATGAAACTAACTACATAAGTATGTACTTATTACCACTGGATTATTGATTTGAGTGACTCGAAATATCACATCATCAGGGTATCTAACTGATTTTTTTTTTTGTAAAATCATTACTTTTCACTACTTTTTCCACTACTTTTTTTAAAAAAATTTCAATTTGTACCACCCCCCCCCCCAAATCGACTCTCTTTCCAACATACAAAAAAAAACGAGCAAAATTTTTTAGAGAAAAAAAAATGAAATTAGAAAAAAAAAACTTTATTTTAAATGTAATAAATGCAAAATGAACAATTTTTGAAATTTAAAAAAATAAATTTCGCGTCTTTGGAATTTTTTCATTTTTTTACTACTTTTTTTCAAATTTTCGTCTGAATTCACTACTTTTCCACTACCGGCATGACCGGTTTTTCAAATCACTACTTTTTCACTGCTTTCACTACTTTCACTACCCGTTAAATACCCTGATCATCACTTCTTTCGCAATAATTTTAATAGGAAATTAGAAATCAATTTTTAGAAGTTTTATGAAACCAAGAAAGTAGAAAAAAAAATCCCAGAAGATACCAAATGAAAATGGACTTCAAAATCAAAAGAAGAAGAAGAAAAGGCACGAGGGAAAATAAGGTTTTTTTCGATTTTTTTTTCAGCCTAATAGATTTTTTTAAAGAAAGGAAGAAGTGGTAGATTGATACCTCAATACTGCACTTTTATTATCTTTGGCAAGTTCTTGGCCAAACCAAAGGGAAAAATTTTATTGTAACCTTACTTTTTTGAATCTCAAAGGTTTTTTCCTGTTCTTCCTGCTACCCTCAAAGTCCTCCCCTCCCCTTCACGTCAGTACCTACAAAAACTTTCAATGTCAATTTGAAATTTTATTCGAGATGTCTTTTCAAATTTTTTGACCATGTTCCATTCACTCTTGAATCTCATTTTGCACCTAAAAATGAGACGAAATTTTCAAGACAAAAATTCGTAGTTCCCTTTTTCCATTTTTTGACGAGTTGTTGAAATTTTCAAACCGCGAAAAACTTTGGAAAATTCGGGAAAATTTGATTAGAAAAATTTTTACTTACACTCACTCCAGTATAATATCTATAATAATTTTTGGAAATTTCAGATTTTTGAAGCCCCCCTCCCCCCGACGATAGGAGTCATTGAATTTTAAGTATTTACGGACTCATAACTCGGGTAGGGTGAGTAAAAGGGGTTGAAATTTTTTGGAGATAGCTTTCACCAATATCAACATTTTAAGTGAGTTTTGTTCCCATCCGTTCAAGGACCAATTCATTAATTTGCCAGAAAATATTCTTTCACGCCCTTACATTTTTTGAGGGAAGAGGGGGGGTCCTCTGGAGGCAGGACCATATTTTTCTAAGAATAAACTCGATAAGGTTTTTTTACACTTTCCAGGGATATAATTTTTCTCAATTTTAATTTTTTTTTCTTTTTAAAATGGTCATAAAAGTTTGCTTCCTCGTCAATTACTCAATACGAATATTTGATATTTTAATTTCATTGGGGGGGGGGGGGGATTGGTCACATGGTTTTAACAATTGCATCTTCATAAAATTCTTGATATTGTTTATATTTTTTATTGAAGATGATTTTAACTTAGCTACTTGAAGATGTTTTGCTAAATTTTCCAAACATAGCCAATTTTTGTTTTTTTACAGTAACATTAATTTTCTTTTCTTTCTTCAAATTTCGTTTTTCCAATTTGTTTTTTTCAAAATACGTGAATAAATACTAAAAATTTGTTTGGAAGAACAAAACAGAACGTCGCGTCGTCTTGCCTGTAGAAAAATTGACAAATTTCTTATTTTTAAAAATTTTATTCGAATTTTTTTGGCAATCTCTTCCTTTCCCTTTAATGGCTGCCCCACTACGACTAAAGAAATAAAGAAAAATAGATGAGAACTATTACTCATCAAAAAAATTTTCAATAAACCAATCAAATATTTCGAGCTGTACCCCAAGACGAGTCAGCAGATTCACGGATATTATTTCATCAGTGCCACTATTTCGTTTATACGAATCATAAAAATGATGCAATCCCCAAAGCAGATCGACTCTAAATCAACGTAAACCTTCAAAACTCGAAATCACCCACATCGATTGCCAATTACTCGCTTACTGCGATTACGGTACTGATCAAATATTTCCGCACTCGTAAAAATTTAGCAATTAAAATACCCAAAACTTGGGCCATATAACGTCGTCCATAGCTGAACCATTAACCATCCGGATCTTGGCATAAACTCCTCCAATAAGTACATTTTCCGTTATAAACGTAAACAAATTATAATCATCTCTGAACGAATTCGCCTTCTTTTTGGAGTATTTCTATTCGTAGTTCGTACGTAATGCAAACTTCACGACGAAAAAAAAAAACGCTGTCGTGTTTTTCATGCCGTAACAAGATAAAGCGTGGTTCCGCGTGAAACAATTACGATCACATTGCGTGCCATCAATAACATATTATCGAATGTAATTTTCTTGTCTGTTTATATTATTGGAGGAAAATCGCATCCTTTTCGTTTTCTTTCAAAGAAATGATATGAAAGCGCCCGAATATTAAACGAATTTACCTACGTACTATATGAATACGAGGTCTGCAACGCTTCGAGCACGTGTTTTGGTCACGCAGTTCGTGTTTACCAAGGATCCGAATTAGAAACGATAGGTAAGTAGATTTGGGCGGGTGAGGTTTTTTTTTTCTTCTCCGGCCATATTTCATTTCTTTTCAATGTTCTTTAATGGATGAGTAAACGTGTATATTTTAATTATACGGAGCGATATTTTTAAAATGGTTTAATTATCGCTCATTATGTAATATTTTCCAGCAGCCTGGGAAATTTTCTTGGACGGATTTTACACGTGATGATATAGAAAGAGGGATTAGGGAAGATGCGTTTAAGAATATTCCCTCATTTGTCAACAATTTTTCATAATTTACTTTCGAAAAAAAAAATACCAAAATTTTCATTTTCTTTTAATAATTAAGGGCAATTTTCTTACGAAACACAAAAATTAATCTCCTCCATTAAAATCGAAGATGCACAATAAAAAATAATCCAATCGAGTCCCAATTACGAGGATTATTTTTGGAATTACGAATCTGTTGAAATAGGCGTATTAAAATTATACCAGTTTTAATATCCATTAAATCTGTTTTAAGGAATGATTTCAAAACCTGGTATCATCAATACACGTAATTAAGATTTAATCATCACGAAATGTGGAGAAAAAATAACGAATCATTTCAAGGTTTAGGTTTTGACCTCTGCCCAAAAAAAAAACTATAAGTTTTCAAACAATCAGGCCAATCTGTAAGTATTCTTAGATCTAAAAAAATATACAGAAAAATAATAATTATTAAAATTCGCATTCTACTGTCCAATGTTGCGAATTTAATATTAAGGTATTACTTTCTCTGAAACGAAAACGAAATGATTTTATTAGCTATTTGTTGTTTTCGTGAAACATTGGTCACGGTACTTATTGAATGATATACATAAGTCATCTCTGTTCTTCTATGTAAAGAATTTATAATCGTATCGTTTCCTATCAGATTAACCGTTAATGTATCCTTAATCCGTATACTGCTTCATTTTATATGAAAATATCTCGATTCATAGAGTCGCAATTGGTTATGAAGAGGAGGTCTTATGCGTCTAGAGTAAGGTCTGTAGTACCATGAATGCATAATTTATTTTCACGCGTAAGATATAATGCGAATTTACGACAAATGAATAGGGAATTTTCGATTTGGATGAACATCGAGCGGTTATGAATTATGATTTGAGTACCGTTGTAATGCTTAATAGGTTTATTCTTTTTGGCGAACCTTTATTCGAGTGAATTTGAATATTGCCTTGATGAAAACAACGGTGTTTTGTTTGGATGTCCAAAATTCAATGCCAAAATAAAAATGGATTAGGTGGAAGTGTAGAAGTGCTCTGGAATAAAAGCGTAACGAAAAGAATAGAGCAAATTAACTCATCATAGGCTAATATTAATTTCTTGAAATGTACCTATGTTTAGGGGCTCAGGTCGATTCGAAATTTCCCAAAAAAAAACAGACAGTTTACCTACATTATTTTATCACTTTCTTATTTATAAATAAACGAAAATTATCAAAAATCTCTGGAATAAAAGTCGGAATCGAAACACAGTTCTCTCATTTATAAATCAGTGAGAATTATCGAATATCACTAAGAAACAGTAAGAATTGCATCGCGGGAGAAAATCAGTGAAAAAATTTTCACTGAAAACGAACCAGTGAGAAAAATTACTGAAAAATCAATGAAAATTCACTGAAAAATCAGTAAAATTTTTGAATTTTGCTGAAAAATTAGCAAAAATCTTTGAGAAATCAGGGAATTTCATCGATTTTTCCTGTGCTGCAATTTCGACTGTTCATCAGTGACTTTTCACTGATTCAGAATGAGAGAGTAATAAATCAGTGAAAAAATTCACTGATAATCAAACAGTGAAAAAAATAGTTGCAAAATTAGTGAAAATTCACTGTAAGTTCAGTAAAAGTAAAAGATCTGAAATTTTTTGAAAAATCAGTGAAAAAAATTTCACTTCTGAATAGTTTTCAAATAAACTAGATTGTAGTAAAATTTGAATAAAAAAAAATTCTATGTGCTGAGATTCTAATTTTTTCATTGTTTTTCACTGATTCTAAATGAAAAAGCAAACATAAATAATTTTGATTTTTTTAAATGAATATTTTGAATAGTTTGGCTTCAGAGCATAATCTTTTAAATGAATAATATTTTTAAAGATAACTTTTTAAATTAGACTACCTCAGTTATTTTGATTTTTTTCAATTGGTGTTTTTAAAAATTGAAGAATTGCTGAGCTGGCCTTAATTTTCGACACCCCCTCCACCTCCTTCATCCCCCCAAAAAAGTGAGAAAGGCTCTAAATATTCCTGAAATTTCGGTCTCTCCTATTTTTCCGATTCTATTACAATATTCGTGTTGAAAATATTCACACAACTAATGACACACTGCTAGACTTGAAATACGAGACTGCGAAAAAAATTCCATTGAATTTGACGTTATGGTAAAAATAGGGTTGTCATGTTTTATCTTCGCAAAACTCCTATGAAGTATTCAAAAAAATTCAGTAGTGAGGGTTTTCCCCTTTTCAAAAAAAAAATGAGCATGGCACTCAAATTTAGAAGAAAAAAATGGACAGTGATATAAATTTTGAAAAATTTGAAAATGCCCTCGGTATTTTCCAGAAATACCTGCCTGATGTCCAAGAAAACTAATGGAGATGGTGTCCAAATGTCAAAAAACATGGGTTGGGTGGGCGTAACAATTTTTTAAAAAAAAACGAACATCATGTCTAAATTCCAAGAAACACGGACATAATGTGCAGATTTAAAAAAAAAAAAAACATACTTTGATAGGATGTTCAAATTTCAAAAATCACAGATATGCTATACTTATCCAAATTCCAAAGATTTCAAGAAAATAGGACATGATGTCCAAATTGTTAAAAAAGATTGGACATGATATTCGAATTCAAAAAAACATGGACATGATGTCTAAATTTTGAAAAAAGTAGGCATGATATCAAAATTTTAAAAACATGAACATGATGTGTATACCCTTCAAAAAAATATGGAAATATCGCCCAAGTTGAAAAAAAAAACATGAACATGATGTCCAAATTTGAAAAAAAAAAGTGGACATGACGTTCACACCTCAAAAAACATGGGCATATTGTCTAAATTTCAAATAAAAAAAACGTGGGGCCAAAATTTCAAAGAACATGGACATGATGTCCAAGCTTCAAAAATCTGGACATGATGTTCTAAAAAAACATGGGCATGATGTCCGAATTTTTAAAAAAAAAGGTGGACATATTTTATTGTTCTAATTTCAAAAAAACATGGGTCTGATGCCAAAATTTTAAGAAACACGGACACGATGTCCAAACCTCAAAAACCTGAACATGATGTCCAAATTTTCAAAAAAAAAAAATAGACCTGATATCCAAATTTTTGAAAAAATGGATGTGTACTGTCCATTTTTTAAAAGTAGGCATAGTGTTCAAGGTTTTTAAGAAATAGGAATTACAATTCAGTTTTACATCTTTGTAGATTTTTAAAGCAGACATCCTGCCTTTTTTTCTGAAAAATATGTGTGATACTTACTATTTCTAATTTTGGAAAAAAATGAATACCTATACCTGACGTTTCAACAAAAAGTCATCTCCGCACTTATAATAGAACTGATGTAAGAAAATTTTTAATTTATTATAATTTCTAAGAAAGATCAGAAAATTGGAAAAATAAATTTAAAAAAGATTCAAAAATTTAACTTTTCCTCTTTGAATTGAAAGGAGAAATTTCAAACATATCCGAAATTTTTAAATTTTTCCTCCAAGGATAGCAAAACTTGTAGGTACCCATCAAGACTAACTAGTTCACTAAAAATGAAAAAAAAAAAAAAAGTCGATACCTAAAAGGTCTCGTAAAAGTAAACAACACAATTCAGTTCGTTCCTAATACCTAGCCATATAAGTTTTTTTTATTCCTTTAAATTACAAATGGCAACATTCCTGGCCTTGATCTCCAAAATACACCAAATATTACCCAAACCAACATACCCAGACTGTTTTTTCAACAAAATTATTCATAAAAGTTGGTAACATTCGAATCCACCTATTAATAACAATAGATTGCGACACGATAATTAATTGTAAGAATATACACGCGGTAAAATAAATTACATTGTATTATCACAAGACAGGTTGTTCAATTCTTGAAATATAGCTGACCAGATGTATTCATAAGCTAATTAAAATATTGAATACATGAACACTTTTCAAAGTAGTTCACATTTTTTTCTTCTTTCAGAATAAAAATACGACTATGTCGCGAATTTTACACGAAAATTAATTTGTCAACATCTCAACAGGAGTATGGCTCCAGAGAATCTAAGCCTGTCGAATGAATTCCAAATACATGGATAACGAAATATGTAACAGAATTGGGTTTTGAAAAATTGCATCGACGATGTAGGATTTTAAGCCAATTTCTGTAAGATTTCATTGGAAATTTTTGTGCCCTGTGAATTACAAGAATCAAGGAGTCTTTGGGGGGAAAAAATGTTCGGTAAAAATGTTCGCAATAAGCCTGATTAGGTACTCATAGCAGCCTTCTAAAATTATTAATGAACTTGATTAGCAATGCGAAAAAGGACGTCGGATTACAAATGAACAAATGAAATAACAAACGACATGAACTTAATGACCCAGCGAATTTGTAGGTATTTTGAAGTACCCAGTTGAAAATTATGATGCATCAACGAATTTTGATGATATCTAACAAATTAAACGTAGCTCATCGGATAGAATTTCGAAATACCTATTTTCGAAAAAGAAATATTTTTGTTGTTTTGAGACTCAAAAAGCAAATATCTCAGGTACCAAAATATTTATACTTCCTATTGATATGCCAAGCTGTTAATTTGATGCAAAAATTGATAACAAATGAGGGAGAACAACATTTCTATATTTTCTCAACTTATCTACTATTCCATTGATCAGATTCAAAACACATCACTGACGATGGAGGAGCTTACCATCATTTGTATGTATATCTTATCAAAACAGATTCAATAAATCATACATTGCATTCCTCCACAACAACTTCCGAGTGCACCTAATTCATTCCTCAAGCTTCAATACAACTATTTTCACACGAATGTCCATTGCAATCCATTTAGAACACATTTCAATGCAAAAAGTACAACGATGTAAGGTACTTCATAGCATTATACTTATTATATCCGAAAAACCCATCACCGGAATCAAAATCCATGCAAAAGTACGATAACTCAAATAAGTACTCACAATTTCTTCAACACAAAATGCACACTTTTATTTGAAATTTCAGTAAAACGTTATTCATAACACGAACAGATTAATGAGAACTTGTATATAAAAAAAAGTCGAATTACGGAAGAATTTCACCAAGTTACCAAAGTCATCACACAATGAGATACAAGATATGCCGCAACGAAGACTGAGAACATTTACCTTTCTGATAAGAATAAGATGGCGATTTACCTAAGACAACATTGCACTACGTGCTGTGCCGGAGCGGAGTTGATGGACCCAGGCGTAGCGGAACAGCAGCTCTTTCTAGCGGATTCCCACGCAACGATCCAGAAGATGAACCTATCACGAAGATGTTGCAATACAAAACAGGTCAAGGACTCGTTGAAGTATAGCGCGATATATGCAGATCAAATAGATCAGAGTGAAAAAATTCTGTTTTTGGTTGCTTTTAAATTTTAAAGCTTGGTTCTTAAAAATTTGGAAAAAATTTTGGTATTGAAAATTGAGAGCGAATTCTTTAAGTGGAAAATATTTCATAATGAAGTGGAGGAATTTGAATTATGGTTCGAATTTTTAACGTAAATTATTAAAAATACTTATTTTTAGTGATTTTGAACGGATTTGAAAATGATAACTTTTTTTAGGGGCGAAGAAAAATTGGAAAAATTCTCCAACTACTTCTCTACACAATGTACCTATTAAGATTGGGAACCTTGAGGAGAAAAATACTTACAGAAAAAATAATGCATGCATCCAACTAAAGTCTACTTGAAGAATTTTTTTTAATACAGATGTAGGTACTTACCTATTTAAAAATTTGAAAAAATTATTGCAACTGAAATTAGCCATTGAACAAGAACTGAGATACCTACTTTCAAAACATTAACTTTGAGAACCACTAAAAAATGATGCTTGTACTTAATACAGTTTTATAGGTGATATTTAACAAATCTGTGTCGATAGTATTTCGATAATAGTCTTTAGTCTTTCACAGCTTACAATCTTCATTACATTATAATTTTACATCATGAAGTGTGTCTTTCTTGTACCAAGCTTGTAGTTACAAACGCGATTATTAGAAGTTAGAAAACCATATTTTCTTAATGTTGGTTTTATCTTCGTTCTCTATGTTTATATCGATAATATTATCCAATCTAAAATGTAAATTTATGATACACTCAGATATTTATCTAGCATTAAAGGTCTGTTTTGAACTACAATCAGCACACAGTGGAAAGGTGTAAATTTTAGTGTTAAAATTTTTTAAGCTTGTTATTTCAACATCTGAATTCTGAAATAATTTATGGTAGTTGGGCATAATGCAATTTTTAGTACAAATTGCAACTTAAAGATATAGGTAGGTAACTATGTACCTTTAGAGGCTTGGATTTAATTTTTGAATGAATTTCCATCCCAATAATCGTTTCTTTCACCATTTTCCCGAGATTTTAAGAATGAGATGAATTTTGGGTTGACTTTTCATCCCAATAATCATCCCAAGATTTTTCCTGGCCTTCGAAGAACTGGGATAAATTTTAAGATGAATTTTATCATCTCACGATTTTTTTCAGATTTTGAGGGTGAGATTAATTTTGTGAAGAATTTATATCTCAATTATCATCCGACCTTTTCTCCCATCGTTTTAATCTGGAATAAATTTTGCCTGGGGATGATTATTCTACCCAAAATCATCCTACTATTTTTCCAAGCTTCTGAGGCTACCTCAGTTTAATTTTGAAAAACATTTATTTTTGCAATGAAGATCCTTTCTTGTCGGATCTTTTAGAAAAATTATTATTAGAAGCGACAGTTTTTCCTTTTTCAATATTGAAAAGTACATAGTCGTTTTTGTTCGTTTCTTAAAAGGGTTCTAACTAGAAATTCTGGGTTTGGGATGAGCACTTGACTTTATTGATCATCATTAAACAACATGCAATTGATTACATTTCAACAAAAAAAAAAAACATTTTACACCAGTTTGTAGAATTTAAACCTTAGATTTTAGCAAGTCTGGCGAAAAAACACTTTAAAAAAATTACACTCTTGTTGAAAATATTAAATTTTTAAATTTTCAAAAATTTACCAAAATTCAGGTAGGTACCTATCAACTTGGACAGCTGAAATTTGACTGGAGGGATTTTTGAAAACATACTCTTTCCAAAGATCAAAATTTCCCTCCAATCGACGACGGACATCTCCACACCTTCAGGGGTTCCCTGGTTAGTCATTAGTCAAAGATCAAAGAGGAATTAAAAAAAAATTGAATGAAAATTGATATTTCATATATAGGGGAGTTAGTAATTTACTTTGAAGCTTATTTTTTTCAATTATGTAACACAATTTATTACGAAAAAATAAAATGAAATATTGTTGTAAAATTCTTACACAATGACAATATAAAACCTAAGCTTATGTAAGACTGCATTTCGAAGGATAAAATTTTATTGTTGTAACTAGATACTTCGATTGGTTTTTCGATAACATATGTAGGTACTGCACCTAAGAGGATATATGCTTGTTTGCGAATGTATTGATTTTGTGGTTGAGACCACTCATAGTTATAGAAACCTTAATTTAATATAGGTAGAATACGTACTTACATTTTTAGATATCAACAATACTCGTCATGAAGATTAAGTATCTTATACCTAGGTACTAATGCACCAAAACATTCATATTACCTATATGAATAGGTACCTAACTATTTCGAAAAACAACCTCAACTTCCTAATTTCTCTTTTTTAGTGGTTAGAAAAAATATTATACGAAAAGAGCAGTTTCCGCAGAAATACATTTTCAAAGAAAAAATTATTCGACTAGGAAATATTCTGTTTTTTAATATTATTTTTATAAAAATCGAAACGTTTTTCTGCATTTAAATTGGATCAAGATAACGTTTGTTATGTCTTTTTTAGAGAATTTATCTTCATAATAAAGCTTCCCTAAAGCACCAATCTCACACTGAATTTGTATAGACATTTTTTCTCATCTAGTAGCAACGTTTTTAAATTTGCATACTCTCACTTTGCAGGCATTATAAATCATTCTTAACTAGGTATACCTCCTGTAGATCCAGATACAATATTTTTACTGTATTTGAAACACACACGTGAATTTTAAATTATATCATTTTTATTTTCAAATGCAACGTAGATAGGTGCCTATTTTCGTAGTAGGTACTCAATTCATTTATTTTAGAAATTAAAAGGAAGTGCTTATCTAATTGGAACTTGGAAACCGAAAACTTGTTTTTTAAAAAACGGAAATATGATATAGTTTGGATTAAATTTATGAAATTTCCATTTACTTATACATGGCTAATTAAAGTGCCTAATTCAGTATAAATAATAGGAGACATATTCGAGTTTATCAGTCTTCACTCATTCACTCTCAAAACTTCACCTGGATTTTTTACTTTACGAAAACTGGTTAAGCGTTACTTAAAATCTGGATATTTTATTCGTAACCAGTTTATTCATTAGATGTCACTTATCATTTTTCGTGATCGTACGTCGCTTCCAGTTTTGTAGAATTCTGAATTATTTCGGAAGATTTCATAAAAGTTGGAGAATTTGTCAATAAAAAATGTTTCGATGTAAATCTTGAAAATAATTTTAAAAACATGAAAAAGGCAGATTGCATTTGTGATAACTGTAATTCTTATTTATTTTTATTTAAATGTACCTAAGTAGGTACTTACCTATTTGATGAGATAAAAATGAATTATTTAAAAAGTTACATCATGTTCTCAAGTGGCACCCACAAAAAATTCCAAATTTTCACCAAGTATCATCATACACATTAGGTATACTCTCATCCACATACTAATACACTCAATTACTTAGAACAATTGTAAGGCACAAGTGTATAAAAACAGTCATTCTTCTTTTCACAAGCAATAATGCTAAAAAAGCGATGACATGTTCATACCTACACCTCAATATTAACGGGAATCTTTAACCCATTTCAGAAAAAAAATATTACCTGCTACATAATTTTATGTTTGAAGAAATTCCAAATTCCTTTTTTATTGAATCATAAGAATGATTTTATTACGTGGAAGTACAATGCTTTTGTAAGCTTAATACAGTTGTCTAAAACATCATACTTATTTATCTTTTCACTTCCAGAAAAAATGTACAATTTTTACTCCCAGTAAAGAAAGTCAGTAATGAAATTATTGACTGCGGAAGTCTAGACCTGCGGATATATTCTCGCGAGGCAATAAATTTTTATTAAAGTTTAATTTTTGACGTTAATGTATATTATAATAATTAAGTTATTACACGTTGTTGAGATTTTTATAATTTGATTAATTAATTTTTGGATTTTTCAATGAGAAAAACTGAATGCTTTGGCAAGACTGGTAAAACTGTTTATCGATAATAATAATTAAATTAATTGAGAAAATTATCTGATGAAGTAGGTATAAAAATGTGTAGCAGAGCTGTTTATTTTAACACACGTACTGTGTGATCAATAAATGTGTTTTTGGCCAAATTAATTAGGCATGTGGAAGTAAGAACGATCTTAATTTGAAGATAGGTTAGGTACCTAGTTCCATATTCTAAGGAATGAGAGCAAGCGGTTTTAATTTTTTTTTGAGTTTTAAGTTTTGGAAGCTTGAAAAAAAAAATGCAAGATGAACATGGGATGAAAATTCATTCAAAATTAGTCCCAGTTTCTAAAGCTAGAAAAAATCGTGAGATGATTATTGGGATGGAAGTTCATCTCAAATGAGATTAAAAATTTATCCAAAATTATTTCCTGCCTCAAAAGCTTGGAAAAATCGCGAAATAATTATTAGGTCAAAAATTTATTCCACTATTCGTCAACATTCACTCTTAAAATTTCGAGAACTTTGTGGGATGATCTTGGGATCAAAATTTATTCTAAAATTCATCCCAGCTTCAAAAGATCGGAAAATTCGTGGGATGATTGATGATTAGGTATTGGAATGGAAACTCATACCAAATGAAAATAAAATTCGTCCCAAAATTCATCTCAGTCTAAAAAGCTGGAAAAAGTTGTGGGATAAACTTGGAATGAAAATTCATTCTGAAATTCATCCAACTTCAAAAGATCGGAAAATTCGTGGGATGATTATTGAAATAAATTTTCATCCCAAATGAGATTAAAATTCATCCCAAAATTTTTTTTAGTCTAAAATACTCGAAAAAATTGTGAGATGAGCGAAGTATTAATTAAGGAGCAATGACGAGACGAAGGAAGGATGAGGGGAAAATTAGGAGGTTAAACACCACGGGTGATTTTTTTTCCATCATTGGATCGAGCGAGATCAATTTTCAAATCCCATTATAAAAAATTGAAAAATTTCAGAGTAGTCAAATAAGTTGCCTAGTTACCCCTCAAATAACCTTGCGAGAAGAAGAATCAGGATATTCCAAAAGGAAAGTACGCGAAAGTATGCTGACATGTGCTGCGTTGATCTGCGTTCGTGGCCGAATCCGTAAGCTCGAGAAGTTTGTGATAAGAATTACTGATAAATAAAGTGATAACTAAAGACAACTTTGAATTTTTATTAAAGTTCGAAAGTTAGTTCGATAGTTTCTAATTTTTAGTTTTCACGCGAGATTATGTAATATTATTTTACATTTCATTAGTAACAAAGTGTAAATAATTTCCATCCTACTTATCGATAGTTCTTTCAAATGCGAAAGTAAAAATCTAATTACCTATGCCGTTTTGGGAGTAATGTGCAATTAAACTGTGTTTTTAATTCTTCTGTGATAATTTACACCATGAGACTTTTAACACTTTGCAGACGTTACATTCGTCTATCTAATTTAGCGAGTAATTTTTCTCAATCCTGTACGTGTGATTTAAAACCTCAGCTTGGTGTGATAACGAGATGGAACCAGCTCAAGTATCTCTCAACTGCTTCCAATGATGTGAAAAAAGAAGAAAAGTAAATTTCGAATGGTTTTACACTCACTGAATGGTTCATTTTAGTACAATGTTTTTAATTTTCCGATACCTTTGTTGCAGATCTCCTCAAACTTATGAAGTGACATTCGTTAAGAAAAATGGGGACAGGATCAAAGCTTCTGGAAAGGAGGGCGATTCTTTATTAGATGTTATAGTGAATAATAATTTGGATTTTGATGGTTATGGTGTGTGAAATTTAATTGTCTATTTTATGTGTATTTTTGATGTGTTTGAAACACAATTTACTACCATATCTGATGTTTTTCCACAGGTGCCTGTGAAGGAACTTTAACGTGTTCAACTTGTCACGTAATTTTGAAGAAAGAAGATTATGATAAATTACCAGAAAAACCAAGTGAAGAAGAACTAGATATGTTAGATCTAGCTTTTGAATTGACTGATACGTAAGTATCTACTTCATTCAATTTTTTGGTAGGCATAGATATTTTACAAATTCTATACTAACCAGGGGTAAGAATGGTAAAATGTTGTGTTTAAAATTATTTCCCTACCGGCATGGCAATATAATAAAAAATTATTAAATTGAAAACGTATCGTAAAATGAAAAGATAATAAGGTACCTTCATTTTTTGTTGCAGGTCCAGATTGGGTTGTCAAATAATGCTCAGCAAGGAGTTGGATGGTTTAGAAGTGCAGTTACCATCATCAATTAATGATGCTAGAGGCTAATAACTTTGAATGTATCATTCAGTTTTGATATCGAAACTTCTTATTTATGCGGGAACTAAATTTTCGCCATCAGTTTTATATTTATGTTGATTAAATGATAAATGTCTTGAAATTATCGGTGTCTCCTTATGAATACGTCTTTTTTTTTTATTATGTTTGCTTTCTTGTTAGGCTGATGGACCAAATTCTATGTTCAGTCGGTTTTACAAAAATGAAAAATCACATTTACCAACTGAACTTTTTCGAATGAGGCATGTGATTTTTTAATTTTTATTACCTATTTCATATTAAAATGACATTCTCCAACAATTTTCATCCAAGTTCAACTTCAAATCTTAAATTTACTTAGACGTTTCAATTCAAAAATCATCAAGTATTATTGAATACCCCCAATTTTTTCAATTTCGTAAATTTCTTCCACACTAAGCTAAAACTTTTCAAAAACTTACAGGTTTTTTTTTTTCGCTGCAAAATGCAAAACTTTCCAGGATAGGTAATAGTTATAAAAGAATTATTGATCATCATCATTCACTATCAGCTGTCACTGTCGACTGCCAAGTTAGAAAAAATGTTGGGTTTTCAAAAAATTTGAATAATAAAGAAATAAAGTAGTGTAGATGTAGACGTAAATAAAATTTATTTTCACTTTTAGAAAATTACGAAATTTGAAAATTTTCGGAACAGAGGAAATTGTGCAATGATAAAAAATTCTGAAATTCAAAGAAATTGAATTTAGACCGTGTTTAAATTTACAGGCTACAGTTGAAGGAAAACAATGAAAAAAAAATGAAAAAATTGAACAATTTTATTAGTAAACTAGAAAATAGAAATTTCGACTAATGGAGAAAAAATGAAAAATTGAACGAAAAATTTAAAATTTTTGAGAAAAATATTATTTTTCAAAATTAAAACATTAAAAATTGAAAAACAGAGGTATGTAGATTATTCAAAAAAAAAAAGGTAGGAATTGAAGTATTCGTCATTTTTTTCAAAAATTATGATTTGAGAAAATTTTTAATTTTAATGAAAAATAAAATTAAAAATTTGAAAGTGAAAAATAATTCAAAATTATTCCTCAACAACTCCAAACTCCAACCAGGCATTACAGCGCATCACTGTGGCAATGATGACTCAGTTGGTAAACATCCGATAAAACTCGAAAAATTTTGCCTTATTTCGGAACGATGTTACGAGCAATGTAGACAAGAGACGACAATATGTTTTAAGTTTTAGTTAATTCTTAATTAATAAGTAGTTCATCAATTTAATCCTAATCTAGTTATTGTTCACATCTTCACATCGCACTGTCGGTATTAATTATGTGAAAGTATCTTATTGATCATTCGGAAAATATTCAAGTAGCGTTCGGTCATTATAACAATAGAGCAGACCCCTTCATCAAATTCATGTTGAGTATGTGTTACTGAAAATTCACTTCATCGGTTACAAAATGGATGATTTCAATTTTCTGCGTAAGAAGAGAAAATTCACGTGCTGTTTTAAACTTGCTAAAAGCTTGCCAGTGCTTTTAGTTTGTTCATTGATCGGATACTCATATTATTGTTACATCATTCACCTATGTTTAAGTAAGTTGACACAGAAATCTACTCATTTGTGACATTTATTCTCTTCATTAATTTTATTCATCTGCTATGATGAGTTATCGTTTATCTAAAATTGGACTTTTCTTTCCAGTTACCATTACGTCGTTGACTCAACAAATATTTTATATATTGTTATATCACATGCTACTCATATTATTACTATGGTCTTACTGGCGAACAGTGTTCACAAGTACCGGTGCTGTGCCCAAAAGAGTAAGTTGAAGTTTCATATTTTTTCAAAAGATAAGACTCGACATCTCTATCGATAATTTCTAATTTCTGTAATCTTTTTACAGTTCAAGTTGAGTGATGAGATCATCGAGCAATTCAAATCCGCGACCAGCGAAGAAGGAAAATTGCAAGCAATCGAGAAGTATGGAAACGACTTACCAATCGTCACCAGAACTTATATCGGTGGTACGTGCAAATCAACTTTTTTGAAATTATTGCAATGAAAAATACAAAATACATTTGAATGTTTTTAGGCCGTGCCACATATCGTTTTTGTTTCATTTGTAACCATTTGAAACCGGATCGTTGCCACCACTGTAGGATTTGCGGCGTCTGTGTACTTAAAATGGACCACCATTGTCCTTGGGTGAACAACTGTATTTCCTACACGAATTACAAATATTTCGTGTTGTTTTTGTTTTACGCATTTATGTTCTGTTCCTATATTGTGATAACATCGTTACCATATTTTTTACACATTTGGAAAGTGAGTATTTTACTTTCTTTCGGTTGGCGGATTTCGAATACTTTTCTTCGTTCGAGTAACCTAAATTGCAGGGTGTTTTGATACGTACTCGTTCCTATTAGTGTTACGAGTGAGTTTGTGATAACATTGATTTTTCATTAAGTACGTATTTTGTTTACGAAATCACTACAGAATTGACCGAATTGATTATTTAATACCGAAGTGGCGTAGGAAGGGTAAAAAAAAAAGTATTTGAAATCTGCACTATTTTAATGATTCGGCGGTTCTTTGACCAAATAATGAATAGATTATTTATTTGCAGCATAATTCGTCGTCTCCAGGAAGTATACACATTCTGTTTTTATTCATCATCGCTACAATGTTTTTCCTTAGCATTATGTCTATATTCTTCTACCACCTGTATTTGATTGGGTGTAATAGAACTACATTAGGTAACAGTAATTGCGTTATAGGCTAATCGATAATAATGACGTGATTTTCTAATCTGATAATACTTTTACAGAGGCTTTTAGAGCGCCAGTTTTTGAAAACGGTAGAGTCGATAAGAATGGATTTAATTTGGGCCTAGTGAATAATTTCAAGCAAATATTTGGAACTAAATATGCGATGTGGCCTTTTCCCATATTCACCAGGTTAGTTTCGTCGAATTATTTTCTCTTTGAGAGCTTTTCACAATTAACAGCCTTTCTCGTGTATTAACAGAGCTCCTTATATGATTGCTTTACGTTTGTATTTATATTAACGAAAATTCTTGTGGAGTTATTGTGGTAGATATGTTAATTTTAATTCGATGGAAAATGTATAACGAAGCGTTCAGTATTTCAGTGCTTTTTTTGTATTTTAGTTTTAATTTATTGTAAGCTGTGATGTCTTTTTTTATGACGGCTGGATTTTTTTCAAAAGATAGGTACAGTAGGGTGTTTTTTTATTACATGATGAGATTTTTTTTTTGAAATTTTGGAAGTCTCAGCAACTGAAATGGTTTATTTTCTCTAAAAATGAGATTACAGACGTTTCCTACATCTACATATTGCGAGCATGCTCTGGGCTCCCATTTTTCTTGTGGGATTTAAGTTAGGATGGCATGAATGACATGCTGAAAACGAGAAAAAAATTGAGAAAACCAATTCAAAACATCATTTATTACTTAAATACCTATTGAAAATGTGACCCAGTTTCCATTTTTAAGAATGAACTTGTATAACTCGAGCAATCATCCATCCTAAAAGACTTCAAGGTGTCTCAAATGAAACAATAGGAAATATTTTTACCCAATGTGAAAACCTCTAAATTTCTACCGGATGATGATAAAAAATTCCAAGTTCATTCTTAAAATTGAAAATTGAGTCACAATCAGGTTTTTTGTGTGATTATTAATGAAAAATTCTGTACAATTTTTCCTTGAATTTTTTTTTTCGTTTTTAGCATGTTATTCTATGTGTAATAATTGATCAGATAGCTAAAATTTTAGGAATCTCATTTTTAGAAAAAAATGAATCAGCCTTGAAAGTGAGACTTCAAAATTCAAAAATTTGTCTGGGACTGTCTCTCTCTCTAAAAAAAATGACGAATAAAAAATTAAGTACATAATTTGGAAGTGGATTTATGTACATTTTTTTCAATTCATTTCTAAAATTAAATCCTGAACATGGGAGTTGACTTTTCCGGTCGTTTCATGAAAAATATCAGTAATCATACCATTATCTTTTTTTATCATAACATTTTGGTTTCAATACGATGATGTTATGTTACATTAATTGGAATATTTTGATGAGTCATGTATGCCTCTAATTGAATTGAAATTTTTACCATCATTTGATATTAATAAGTACCTACCTACCTTTAATAATTCACCTTCTGATTTTTCGTATTGAACAAATTAAATTTCCTATTATTAGATTAACATTTCCTCGAGCTACTTAATATGTAATATTCTAAAAAAAAGCACGGTGGAGGAATCTGAAATTTCTTTATTTTTATGCTGTAAAATTATCGATCGAGTACATTTTTCTGGCGAATTTTACTCTGAAGAAGTGCATGATGAGAATGTAGATGTTAAAAATAAATTTCCTCGAATGTTCGTTAAAAGAACATAATTATGTTACTATTACCTAGAAAAATATAAATTCGAAGCAGTTGCTGCAATAATGTGAATTTTTTTTATAGCTGTGGCGATGGTGTGTGCTTCCCACAACGTTTCGAAGCTGTTGCCGTTCGTGCTACAGTGAGTGGTGCCGATTCAGCGTCAGCTCATGATGTGATGTATCCATAATGTACTTAATTTGACTGCCTTTGTTTTTTTTTTCACTTAGTAACTTTTTGTACTTTGTATTGATTGTATAGCTAATTTTATTGTTAATCGTAAATCGACGCAAGTGAAATTTTTTTTCTTCTTAATTTTATAAGCATTAATATTTGTGTATCGCTCTGTACCACATTATTCTTTTGTGTATTATGTATGGTTGTATAAGTATTTTGAGAAATTTCCTTGTTTATTACGTACTATTTTTATTTTTCCACGCTAAATATATAACTGAATGCATTTATGTAAGGGGCTCTGTTATTACTTCTACGAAGTGCTTTCATTTCTTAGCTTACATTTTTTTGGGCGTTGCTTAAATATGAAATTTTTGTCTTCTTTTTGTATGGTTGTATTTTAAAAATATTTTTGTTTAAAATTTTAACTAATTGGATAATCGGAAAGACGAATGGTTTTAAGAAATTTTATCGTTGGATTTTAACAATATAATTTTTTTGCTTTCTTCTGCATTTTTTTTGTGGGTTCTAAATTTTTTTATGATGAAATAATAACTAGGAATATAGTTTTCTGTAAAATTTTAAATGAGTAATATGACAAATTACTGCAATTTTAAACTACTAAAAAATTTTCGATTTTCTATTATTCATTATTAAAACAGATTAATGCTTAAGCACTTTTTTTTTTTTTAGAATTTTTGGAATGATGATAGTTATTTGCTATATTAATTTTGATTTTAATTTATAGCTTAGGAAATGGTGTGACGTATGAACGAGCTCGTCAACAATCAGATAGGAAAACATTACTCGATGGAAATGACAATAATTCCGAAGACGAAGCGGAATTGCGTGAAGTATTTTTTGTTTAGAAATGATATTTTCAATTTCTTGAAAATGTGATTTTACGCGGGCGGAGTTGCCATGTGATTTGTTTAAATATTGAGGTACACTCCTCCCTTTCCCTCATATCCAACTATACCTACTTTTGACGGTTGTTAGAAACTCATAATAGGGTTGGTGCAAAAAAAATAGATTTGGCTGAAATTAATATATGTTATAGAATACACAATTATAACTTCAATAGAACAAACCGCATCCAAATCGGTCCATTAGGAGCTAAGATATTGACCATTGAATTCTGCAGTTTGAGCGGGTCGCGAGAAAAAATCGCAACGCGCGTAACATTACTGTGACGTCAGTTCCTCGGATTAAAACGGGAACGAAACAGTCGTCGCGTTAAATTACATTATGATTTTTCAATAATTTAATACTTGATCGTGATTTTTTGTTGATTTTTCAATGCGTACTTTAAAATTTATTTTACCACGCTTAAATAATGTATCATTTTGGGTTTTTTAAAGCTGTACAAGAGTCAAAATTCACAGGACGTGAGCCATTTTCATAGAAATCCATTTTATATTTTTATATCAATTCAAACCAGAAATGAAGTTGAGTTTTTAAATTTCGTTTTTTTTTTTTGGTAACGAAATAACCCCAGTACTTTCATCTAAACCCTGGAAGGGGCGGGGGTGAACCTTGTAAATTTCAAGGAGTTGCCTAATTTGCCGAGTACCTATTTTAGGAATGGATCGAATGAAAAAATTTCATGTAGTTGTGAATTTGTTTTTTGAACGATTATAGGTACTTCGTTTTGCTCTTGAATTGACAATTGCCAAATTATTACATTTTTTTTTTCAAGTTTAGTTTGTTTTAAGATTTTTTCCAACTAAAGAATTGTTTTTATCTCAACATTACTTCAATTTTTTTTTAATTTTTAATTTTTCCACATTTTCTCATCCTTGGAGATTTTTTTTCTCCTAAGAAGTCACTAAATGGCATTAAAGTAAGGATCACCAATCAAAATCGATCGTATGTATAAGCACAAAGTTCAAACTTTTGAAGTTACATTTTAAAACCTAAAAGTTTGTGTAATTCGGTACCTAGATCTTTTGACATAGGTAAAAAATGATAATATTGAAAAATGTACCAAAGTTCATAATTTTTGGAAATTCAGATTCGGATAGAAATTATTAAATTGGATTTTTAAAATTTTTTATCAAAAGTTTTTCTATATGGTAACTCAATCATTAATAAAAAAAGAAGTTATGAAAAAATTTCATTTCTTTCATGATTAATTAGATCTTGGCTTCATTGTCATTTAGTGACTTATTATTTTAAAACCGAATAATATCGTAAAAAATATTTCCAAATAATTACCTATGGATTCAAAAGCTTTATAAACTCTCTTTCAGCTGTTTTTACATTTTTTAAAAATATTTTTTCTGAGTTTTTCTTTCATATTTTCAAATTTTAACTTGAAAGTTTTTAAAATTGGATGGTTGACTTTCAATATTACATCAATTTTTTTTTAAACCGCGCAAACCGATTCACCTTAAGTTAAACCCTTTTGAAAATCAAAACTTCCAACGTTGATAATTTGCCAAAAAATTAAGACATTATAAAAATTATTAGAGCCCCTATCCCTTTATGGAAGGTTAAAATGGAAATTATGGTTGTTAATTTATTTTATAATATTATTGAAAAAAAAAAAATGCAAAAAAAATCAGCAAAATCGAAGCGTCCCATTTCAAAATCAACGAAAAATTGAAATAACGCATTGAAATCCGTTAAGTTTGCGGCGCTGATACGAGGAACTGACGTCACAGGGCATAATTTCGTTGAGGCGTTCGTTTTTCGAACGAGTTCAAAAATCGGAACTTTAAAAATTTTTTTCTTGAGTTCTACTCAACCGATTTGAGTGCGGTTTGCTTTGTTGAATTTATAATTGTGTATTTTATAACATATATCAATTTCAGCCAAATCTATTTTTTTTGCACCAACCCTATTTACCTATAACAATGTTTCCTCGTTTTTGTTATTGGTTGAGATTGGGAAAGATTGTATTATTTTTTTCATGTTGATTTTAATTATTGCAGCGCTAGAGCTGTCGTTTGATTTCGTTGAAAGATATGTATTTGAAAAGGATCTAGCGATTGAAAAGTGATTTTTTTGTGGAGGGAAATTTTTGAAAGATTTTCTTTTTGAATTAACAAAATTTTATTTGAAAATAATGCTTTGTAAGAAATCATCTGGTCTTTTTTCATAGTCGTGAAAAATTTCCCAATTAGAAAAAAAAAATGGTTTCATGAAATTAAATTCAATAAGAATGGATTTGGTTAGCATAAGATACGAGTAGAAATTTCCAAAAATAATTTTTTGAAAATTTTTATTCGTATCTGATGCCAGCTTGATTCAATTCTTATCTATTTTAATTTCATCTGAAGTAAAATTAATTGAATTTTTGTGCGTCATCGTGATGTATTACTCACTCTCGAATTATATTTCTGGTTATGTCACCTGTATTGGTACAATTTTATTACGTCTATTTGTTATATTCACGTATGATATTATTTACCTAATAGAAAATTTGAAACATACGGTATAATTTGACGACAATGCAGTGATACTTTCTGATTAGTCATGTAAAAATTAAATCATTCGCGTTAATTTGATCTCATATGTTTATACGTACTTCCAAGTTCTAAGTAAAAATGCTGATGTACTACCGGCCACTTTTTATTTTCATTTTGTGAAATGTTCGTTTAGTTTTTTAATATCACATCATTTCTCAAATTCCATCATTCCATTGGCTAGTAAAATTGATCTCATGAATAATAAATATCGTTTTAGTAAAATACCTACTTTATTCGTTTGTAAACAATTGTGCATCAATTTTGAAACATTAAAATCTATTTTCATGCTTATTATGTAATTTATTTGTCAACCTATAAACATTTATTTTAATTAATACAATAAAAATTATAAAAAATTATAAAATAATGAAAAAATAATAAATGCTTGGTAGGTAGGTACTAGGTAGGTACCTATAATAAATTGTATAAAATTAATTGATATTTTGTAACAGGGGTGGCAAAACATCATTAGGAGCTGTAAATGGATCCCAATCTCCTAATTGTACCATTTTGACACTCAAATCCCACAATTTCTTGGCATCTTCGGGATTTTCTGCTTTAGGAGAAGGAGCTGTCTTTTCACAATCGCTGTTGCAAGTAAAAATTCGTATTAGAACAAGCATTAGCTAGGTCGAGATGAAAAATATAACCATGTTTTAGATTTTTACAAAAAATGGTGAACCTGAGACTTCTCTAGAAAATTTTAGGTCACTAGTTCAAAGAAAACTAGGAGCTGCAGCTGAAATAATTCAAAGTGGGATTATTTTTCAAATTAAATCGAGGTTTTTCATTTTTGAGTAACACGATCTGCTGGGAACTTTAACGAGGTGCGATTCCGATGCGACCTCAAAATTTAATGTTACTTTTTGACCTTCACAAAGGGTTGCAATCACAAATTTGAGGTTTCTCCTTTCAAATTTATTTTTTACCTAATCAAAGTTACCTACTCACTTAGACACCTCAAAATCGAGTAAACAATTTTCTTGGTCACTTACAAATATTGTTTAGTGTCATATTTCAAAAAAAATTATCTAATAGAAAAAGGCTTCAAAGTAGTGCTTTCAGCAGCATTTCGATTTACACATACCTATGTTATAAAATTCAATTTTTTTTTGGTTCCTTGAAAAATGAATCAAAAAAGTTTTTGGTCATTAAAATAAATTTTTATTTTTATTTTTTTAGATTAATTACTGCAGAGATGAAATTCCAGCAGAAATTATATGAAATTGCATAAATCAAAAAGTAGTTAGTAACACACTGTTATGGAAGTATTATTTAAAAAGTCATCAAATTTTTTTAGCTCGAATTGGGGGGTTAAATTGAGCATGAAACTTTTCAAGTCTCTTAAAAGGACAAAAAATCAGATCCAAGCCTTCTCAGTGATTCGAGGAATTGTAGAAACTTGAATTTCGTCTCTTCAGGATGTGAGAAAAATCTCTGTTTTTAAAAAAAAAAAAAAAAAAAAAAAAAAAACAGCATGAGTTTACCTACCTATCTTCATACCCCTTTGGACTGAGAGGCTCAAATTTGTTTTTCGAGATCCTTGCTCAGAGTAAATTTATTTCAGCCAATTTTCGTCAAAATCCAGGATATGTTTTTTTATGCACTCAAATAGGTACTCACAGTTATCTGTACCAAACTTGATAAAAAATGTTTAAGGTTTGCTCTCACCTGTAGTAGCATCCTGTTTCATCTTCCAAGCTTTCTTCAATCGCACAATAAATACTCGTCTGTGCCCCTTCTTCCGCAGATTTTACAAAAAAATATAAAGCTGTACGGAGGATAGAGCGAAATCCAGGGAAAAACACCGAATTTAAATGACGTCCTAGATCGGTTTGAACGACGCCGGGATGCAAGGAATACACATTTACGCCTTTACCTTTAAAAATACAGCACGATTTATCGGCGTATTAGTAATGAAAAATAAACAGCAAAAAAAATATCTTGATTACCTACCTTTTAGTTTTGCTGCTAGCTCATAGCTAAATAACAAGTTGGCCAATTTACTTTGATTGTAAGCTGCCAATGGACTATAGCCATGATCCAGATTTATATCATCGAAATGAATTGTTCCTCCTGGAAGAAAAAAAAAACTGCATAAAAAATGAAATGGGTAAGGTTAAGGTTGTTTTTATTCTACTTACTTTTATGAGCTATAGATGAAACATTTATTATTCTAGCAGGAGTAGAATTTCTAATTCGAGGTAGCAGTAAACACGTAAATAAAAAGTGTCCCAGATGATTGGTTCCAAATTGTAATTCAAATCCATCTTCAGTTTTGCTTTTAGGACACATCATTATACCTTCATAAACATTTAATTTTAATTTTCACGTTTAAAAAAAAATAGGTAGGTACCTATTTTAAATTTTACCTGCATTATTCACTAATATATTTATACGTTCTTCAGTTTGAAGTATATCCTTGGCACATTGTTTAATCGACATTAAAGAACACAGATCTAATTTTTTAATCACCAATTCTCCTAAAGGCTCATTTTCTACCGGACTTACGGTTTCTTTGATTTCATCGACAGCTTTGGCTGCTTTTTCTGTATCACGACATGCCAATATCACTCTTGCACCTAAATAAAATAACAAATTATTTTTAAAAAAAATTACTGTTGTATGTAATATCAAATATACCTACCTACTTATGCACATATCTAGACTTACACTAAAAGAGTCGAATCGAAATAAATTTATACTTACCAATTCTGTAAAATTCCCTAGCAGTAATTTTACCAATTCCAGTGTTCGATCCGGTGACTATTGCTGTTTTTCCATCCAATCTAGCTTTACTAACACATTTACCAGCTTTGAAGATTTTCATTTTTGAAATAATTTTTCACGAAAAGATAACTCAATATCTTGAAGATACTTATATTAGGTGGCACACATAAACCTTGGCATTGGAAGTGATAGAAAATTATATCTATTTAGTGATACGTTTTATGCATCATGAGATAGAAGCCGCTGTATACATTGAGGTCATGCTGTATGTTTGATTACAACTCTTTCAACTCTTTGAATACGCAGTTGTCCGGTGTTCCGGGGATAAGAGAGTTGAGAGAAGTGAAACAGGTATTTTAAATCAGGCAGCAGGTCGCACAATCATCCAGTGAAGGGGCCGGAGAAAGAGAAGCAATTCCATCAAGTGTGTGACGATGTACCAAATATTCCTAGATTTGTAGCTGGTAGCTGTTTCGAGAAGTACCTATACCTATTAAATTTTTCTATAGTTCATTCAACTCTTTTTTACTGCGCTTAAATACGTATTGTTGCCAGTTATATGTATGCAACTGTAAGAGCATAATATTGTTTAAAAGTAGTATATTGTCAATATTGTAGGCAGAATGAAAAGTTTAATTTTATAAATATTCAATACCTAGGCAAATAAATTAAATAAAAAAATAAAAAATCTATGAATTAACAAACCAAAAAAATCATCTACTTCTGTCATTTATGCATACTACTCAAACTCATCAATTTACTAATTTTACTACAAAATATGAGAACTAACTACCTGCTCGAAAAAAAAAACACGAGTATATTTCAGAAACAAAAAACACTAGAAAAATCAAAAAAAGATTTGGTAGGTAAGTACTTGAAATTTTTTTATTATTTTTTCATGCCAACTTCATCGTTACCTATCAGGATGGAGAAAAAATTTAAAAACTTGCCAGATAATTTTTTAAACAATTAAGGAAAATAAGCTCTAATGGTTTTTTTGCTTAATTTTTTTTCCTAGTTATAATTTCAGAAAAGAAAGTCATGTTTTGTTTTTTCACTTCATGATACCTACGTAAAAACTATAAATATAGTACCCACAAGTAGGTACCTATTTAATTTCTAAAAGACTTCTGAAAAATAAAATGAAGATGAAAAATGGTTGCCAATGAGTTTTATTGATAGAAATATCCATATTTATGAGGATAATTTCCAACAAAAAAAAGTTCCAATTTTTTCAGGTTCTTAAAATTTTATGAGCATTAAAATAGAGAAGTATTAGGATGAAGTCACCACGATGAATTTTACACCCGGTCGTTTTGAGATCCAAAAATCTGAACACAATTTTTTGTTTATTCCTCTTTCTCCTCCCCCTCTCTATTATGACCATTTCTAGTGGAACACTTAAGTAGGTATAACTTAATACCTATTCTTAGGTATTGGATCCCTAAATCGCGATTATGTTACAATCATAAACTTGCTTTGTGGTAACAGATCCTTCCATGCCTATTTTCAATGGCTTATCTTTGTAGGTAGCCTCGTTCATCGAGTCTATCCTCAAATCTTCACTAATAATTTCAAAATCTAAGAGTTTCAAACTACGATCTGGTCGGTAAGTGTATCCTTCAACTTCCACAATATCTCCCTGCACACACTTTTTGGGCACTTCCAAAATATCAGCTGTTTGACCATCGTAAGCCAATAGTAATACTCCATTTGTAAATTCACCAGGGGCGTAGCTAAAATTATACTGCCTGTGCTTTGGCTCCGCTAAATTCATCAAAAATATTGTTTTTTTATTCCGCAGATGTCCCAAAGGTATTTTGTAATCGTAAAGGTCACTGAGCTGCAATAATTAAAAATAAATGATAAAATAAGACAAGTAGATTTTTTAAAAATGAATAAAAATTAACCTTACAACAACTTTTGGGGATGATGCAGCGAAATCGGTTCGTACGAGGGCTATTTGTGGGTACCGAGGGTCACAAATGACCTCTAGGATTTTTCCTACTCGAATTTCTAATCTTCCAAAGTCACCTGCCACAGTAAAATTGAGATGTGTTGAAAATACGGTATAACAAAAATCAAAATTTTTGAATGACAAGGTATAGATAATTAATGTATACTCAGACCGACGTATCTGTAGGTAGGTATTTTAAATGATTTAACGTACCAAAAACAAATGAAGGGATGGCATATAGATAACAAAAATAATAAAAATAATCACGAAATATTTTCAGATGTAAATTACTCATCGCGAATAATACCTAACAATTTTTCTAAATAGTTCAAACAAATAAACTTAGTGCATAATGAGTTGTCATTTTCATGCAAATGCTTCTGTGTAAGTATTTTTACATTTTATACCTACTTAAATACCTATCTGAATTATAATTTTTATTTGATGATATTATCCATCTCAATTGGGCTTTATCTTCTGCTATCAGATACCATAAAATGATTAAAAATGGTTCATTCTGAAACTCAAAATTAATTAAAAATTAAAATAGATGATGATAGGTATAGATCATGCAACGAATAGATTTATTATAACATGTAAATTTAGTAAGTACAGCAACTAAAAAAATCGATTTTTAATTTTTTTATACACAAATACAAGGATCTTGATGAAAGTTTTTTTCTGATTTTTTTTAAAAAAATTAAAATAAATACAAAATGCCAATTTATTTTAAAATGCTTGATACAAGTAAAAATAAGTAAATTAGGAGCAAACAAAAATTGTTACTCATAAATCGAACAATTCATTAAGCTCCTTGATATTTTTCTTTTTAACAATATATTCTTTCTTCAAACCAGGATTATTCGGGCAACTTTCGCAAATAAGAGGAGCGTCTTTGACCCACGATGACAATAAAATTCCTTTACCACTGACGTTTAAATACTTTTTTCTTTGATATTTAGCAATTCTGTTCATATCCACGGTCAATTCACTGAAAATTGTCTCCGTTGTTTCAAAATCCAAGCATTTTTCAGGCTGATAATTTATACCTTCGATTACAACTACATCATCGAGCTGAGCACCTAAAGGAGGGACTAGAAGTTCAGTCATGGTAAACCCTTCTTCACTATCAGGACCTTGAGTATACAGAACTGAGCCAAGAGAGGTGATATTCCTCACAGTTAATGGCTCGATATTCAACAGAAAAGGTGTCAGACGTTCTGCGAACTCTTCTTTTTTCATTATCTCAGCCAAAGAACTAACCTGAATGAAAATATGCCCCGTTTTAAGAATTAAAAACAATAGCAAGCTGATAATAGGTAGGTAATAAAATTCTTACGATCGTTTTAATCCCTGATTTGCCAAAATGAACTCTCAACTGGTAATGTTCTTTCGATTCGGGAACATTTTCCACTTGTAAAATTTTCCCTATTCGTATATCAAGCAGACCGAAACCGATTTCTTTCTTCTGCTCATTTTGTCCTAGTTGCACAAAGAATTTTGTAAAAAATATTACTTCGATGGAAAAAATCCAGTCACAATAATATTCTGAGGGAACGTACCGAGTAAAACACCAAAAATACAAAATGAAAAACACAACAAAACTGTAATTTTTTCTTTTAACGTCATCCTATCTTATCGAGCTGAACTAAATTATTGAAACAGATTAATTCAGGAGTAACATTTTGATACCTAAGTATTGAAAATTAAAAGACAGGTTTTGTCAATTCAACCGACTAAAATTTCTCCATGGGCGCACCGTGAATGATAAAAAAGGTTTTCTAATCTTTACATGGGTCGATTTTTCGAAAAGGTAACGTTTTATCAATTCAATTTTAAAAAATGTAACTGGAAAAAAATTAGAAAACAAAAACAAAAAATATGTGCTTAATAATTAAGACGACTTTTTTTCAAAAAATAAAAAGGATGGATCATGATCTTAAATTGAAGCATAGGTACCTACATGAATTGAACCGTGACATCATTTTAGATACATACAATGTTATAACGAAAAAAAAAAAAAAAAAACTGAAAGTGAACATGGTAGATGAACAGAAAAAAATTAAAATTAAAACATATCCTTTAATCCGATATTATTGAGATTTTCCGTTGTCGCAGGTCCAATTCCACCAACATTCAAAGATATATTGTTATAAGTCAAAACACCATTTTCATTCACTCTCATTCTAGCCATCACGTTGCGGAAATTTGACTTTTCGGTATCAATTAGAGGCACTGGATCTAATTCATATCCATCGACAAAAACAATATCACCTTCGGTAGCACCTTCAGGGGGATCAATGATGTTCAGCCACCAATCGTCTATCCTCGTGACCAAAAGGAAAGCTTCGCTCATAACGTTAAGGATCAAAAGTGGTTTTACATTAACGATAAATAAGCATAAACGATTCTTAAAATCCCAAGTTTTTAAGTAAGTTGCTAGATTGGACGTCACCTGAGGGTAAATACAAAAATTTCTCATCAAAAATTAATAGCAATTCATTTTAAACAAAATTGAATCAACTTACACAACCCAATTCCAAACTGTTATTGAAATTCACTTTCATCTGAAAATACTTCACATCGTTCCAATGAACGTCAACCCAAGAAACTCTACCCACTCTCACATCAAGATTTCCAAAATTAAGTTCTCGTATTTCTCCACTTTCAGTAACAGGTTCGTCGGATTCTGTAAGGTTTTATTATGCAGATGAATCATAAAAGAACCTCATACATTATTTCAAAATTTACGTACCAAAAAATTCGAAACCGTGAATTATCGAACAATACGAAAACCAAAACCACAAAAAATATTTCAAGTTTGAAGAATGCATTTTTTGCATCATATTACACTTGCAAAAATTAAGATTGAGATAGGTGTTGGCGACATTCTTGGAATATTTATGTAATATATAAATCATATCGTTGATTATTTTTATCTAACGATGTTACCGAAATTACTGATCAAAATTTCTCTCGTCAGTTTTTTTTTAAATTTTAAACGTAGACAACATCTTGCTCACACGTGCAAATTAAAGTTATCTTTTCCTTTTACTGATTTTTTTTTTGAATACTTATTTCAGGTAATTGTTGAGATGGGTTTTTAGATTTTTTCATCTTTTTTCAATAGATTTGTCCATCTCAAAAATTAGGAAAAAATTTTTGTTAATAATTTAAGAGTTTGGAAGCAAAAAAACAAAAAATAGTTTTCTCTGAACCCCCAAGAGAGCTGAAATCAAAATAATAAAGCTTTTTAAATTTCCGAGTTTGGAGAAACTTGTATACATTTTTTTAAAACAAAATTTTAAGACTCGAGTCAAAAAAGTAAGTAGACGAACTGACATGGAATCAATTTATTCGAACATCTGTAGAACTTGAAAATTTGATTTCACACCAAAAATGGGACCTCACAAGCTTCAGCTTTGGAAATGGGATTTGAAGGGAAAATTAAATATGATCAAATTTTCAAACAGTAAGTATTTTTATTAGGTATTTTACAACGTGTTTTTCAGCTCAAAACAGAATAAATAATAGGTAATGAAGTTTAAAGTTGAACAAGTGAATGGATAAAAGGAAATACGATGGCAAACGTTGAAAATTCATTTAGGAGTTTTAATGATTCGAAGATATAAAAACACAAATACAAACCGGAGTAAAAAATCGAGCTGAAACTAACTATACAGATCATTTCCCTACTTTATGATAGCATTGGTAATAGCACGAGTGGTAGCTGGTCCCTTTCCACCGACATTCCACGGTATACCCTTATAAGTAGCTATTTTATCTTGATTTACTTTCAAATGCGGCGCTATTATCTCAAAAATGTTCTTTTTCGGGGTGATCACGGGTTCAGGTTTATATTCGTATCCTTCAACTCGAACAACATCACCTGGAACGCTTCCTTCGGGAGGTATCAAAATTTCAACCTTTTCTCCTTCGCTGGCGCACATTATCATTCCTTCGGAAAGAATACCACGCATTTTTTGCGGTTTCAGATTCGTAAGAAAGAGAGCCACGCGATTTTGCATTTCTTCTATCGGTATGACTGGAACTAAGGCGCTCAACTAACAAGATGATAAAAAAATTAATTGTAAAACTATCCCCGAATTATTTATATGATGAATGAATGGAATTTACAGTGCAACTTCAACTTACAATAGTTGAAGGTGTCGGTCCGCCAAAATCTACCTTTTCCACGTACAATTTGTCAGCATTTGGATGTCTTTCAACTTCCACGATTTTTCCTACTTTAATATTGAGTAATCCGAAATGGGGTTCAATTTCTCCTTCGCTGCTTTTGGAGGCATTCGCTTGGCCTTGGTAAAATAAAAATACATTGGTTACGTATCACTTCGTCATAATCTCAGTGAACATTTTGAACGATAATAAATTACCTTTCGCTGCTTTTTTGTTTTTAGGAACATCGGTCTTCTTCTCTTCAACATTCGTCTTCTGAGGAACTTTCTCGGGTTCTTCAACTACTTCGGACTTTACTGTTGTGGTAGAAGAGGCAGTAGCAGCCATAGAAGCAATCGGAATCTGAAATTCGTAACAGTAAAGAATGAATTCACGTTTTACCGACACCACGTTACTTCAAAATACAATAAAGTAATAATTCAGTTACTTGAGGTATATTGTTGGCAATACGTAATTTGATTAATTCTTGTTTATATTCTTCCACTTGTTTTTCCAGCATACGATTTTCTACCTCTAGCTCAGAAATACGTTGGTTACTTCTTTCTTTAATCAGCTGAGAAGCAGCTGACGAAACTTCTGATATCTAATGGAAAGAATCAACCGATAAGTGATCTATTTATGAATTAAAGTTGCTACATGATGAATATAATACGTACTTCGTCATTTATGGATTTCAACAGCTTGGCGATTCTTCCCGAATTTAAATGGATTTTCGACAGCGTTTCCGAAATAATCATAGTTGATATGAGATGATCACGTTTTACTTTTTGAACTGGAACAATGGTCCAAAAATATAACTAATAACGAACAGCTGAATTATTTCTGAAACTAACCGCAAATTCGAAAAAATCTTTCGTCGGACGATCACACGCTATTGTGTTATCAGTATACTTTTCAGTGATAAGAAATCTGACCGGGGTCGGCGTGGCGGTTGGCGGTGCAACGCAATGCACCAACGCACAGCAAATCGTTGAATTGCAAACTGAATACGTTTCATCTAATTCAAATTGAATAATTAAATGAATTTTTGAACTGAAACTGAATTCAATTTTCCAGTAAAGAATAAAATGAATAAGTAGTGAAAAAAATGAATCGATACGTAATTTATTCCGGAAAATATTGCACCAAATAAGAAATTAAAAACGATACAACATGAATATTAATACTATTGCTTAACATTTTATATTTTTGCTTCTCAGTAATCTGAGAAGGGAAGTTGAATCGTTCAGGATAAGTCATTAATCGGGCGACTTCCTTAGGAGTAAAATACCTGAGTTGTAACACTTCATAAATATTAGATAAATTATCCTGAGAACCTTCAATATTACAAACATCACTACATTTCAATTTTGATTGAAAATCAGTGAATTCTTTTCTAGAAAGTTTCGTTAAAAGTGAACCAGTGCCTTTTAAATAACGTCTATAACCTCCGGTGAAACAACACGAATGTTCATCATCAGCAGTGACAATGTCTACTGCTGAATAATATTTGTTCACATTTTCAAAAGACACTAAAAATGAATCCCATTCAGGACATGAACAGTTATATTGTAATATTTCTTCAATTTTTGATGGAGTACTAGAACTAAGTCTGGTTTTCAAATCATTTGTGTATTCTTGTGGTATATCGTGTATAATCTCGTTCGTTTTGTTTTCATCGGAGATCTGAAATCAAAATACTTACACATAATCACACAGTACATCAACAATTATTTTAAAATGTCCAAGAAATCTTTATTTACCTTCGATGCTCGTTTCGCCAAAAGATAATATCGTAGACGACTATTACAAATTTTGAACTGTACAGGATTCAACAGAAATTCTTTGTATGTAAATTTAGCTTCGTGAAGAGCAGCGATTAATTTTCTCCGGGTTTCAGATTCTTCAAATCCTTTAACATTTTCCAACAGAATGTAAGAAATGGAATTCAAGTTTGAAAGTAAATCAATGAACTGCAACAAGGAAAGATTTCTGTTATCTTCCAAATCTTTCTGTTTTCCCAATCTATGAAATATTAAAAAAATCTCAAATTTGAGTATAAAAAAGTGGTTAAAATTGATAAAAATTGTACCGAGTGAATGGTTGACATGGTGGACTCATTAATATTGTATCAATGCCCATTTCATTAATTTCTGCAGCACTCAACGAGCATACGTTTCTGTTGACCACTTTTGTTTTTGGGAAATTATGCGCATAGACTTCATTACATGCTGTGTTCATTTCAACTGCCATAATAACTTCGGCCTGTTTGCCAACTGTGCTAGCTAGAGAATATTTCAAAGGGTTAAAAACTCATTTTTTTATACTAGGAGAAGAGATCTGTATTATTTTCGTACCATTTAGAGCAAAATGCATTCCTCCAATTCCACTGTATAATTCTAAGACCTTCATGATTCTGATTTATTTACTGATTTTCACCTGAAACGAGAAATAAACAATAAGTTAATAAATAAATAGGTAAAAACGTTTAAATCTAAATGAAAAAAGTAACCTTACTTTCATCAAAAAGAAAACTGCTCGAGCCGTACTGATGATTCAGGTTTAAATTAATCATAGGAGCGATAGTACTCAGCCAAGTAATTAGTGGATTAATCTTCGAAGTTTCAAAACTCTTCATAAATTCTTCAGTGCCACACGGATGAAGCATAAAGCAGGGAGTGCGAGTAAACGGATGTTCTTGCTGAGTCAACGTATTCCACTTATTCTGAACAAATTGTTCTTTAAAATTATCATCTATGAACGATTCTAGATTTTCTAAAGATAGTAACTTTCCGGTATCAAAACAAGCGTTGAAATACAGAACAGGAACGTTGTAACTGTTGCTGAATATTATATTGTAATCCCACATAACTTGAGCGCCGATATCAGCGCTGTTTGAGAAGACTGCTTTTCTCAAATAGAGTATTTTAGAATCGCGATCGGTTACGTAATCAATTTTCCAACCGTCTGATAATGTATTGGAAATTTTTTCGAAATGAAAGGCGAAAGTAACGAACTGTTGGTAAGTTATGGACATTCCAATACGTATTTCTACGCGAAAATAACTCACTTACCTCATTAAATAGACTATTTTACAATTATAAAATGAATAAGCAGTTCATTTAACAAAAATCGAGCTCAAAATTTTTTCTCAAAATCAATTTATGATAAGAAATTGATAAGAAAAAAATTAAAAAAAACAAAAAATCAAATGATGGGAAAAAACAAAAAAATTGAAATTTTGTGTAATTACAGTAATTACACTACGAAAATTCAGAAAAAACAGTAATGATTGGTAATTACGTTGGCACAATGTTGGCTATTTTGCTAGTCCAAAAGTCAAAAAAATTTTATTATTTTTTTTCAAAATTTTCAAATTTTGGTTTTTGATAAAAATTATGCAGTAAATTGTGATTTTTTCCAATTTGAAACTTTCAACTTTAATTATTCAATTGCATCGATGTTTTTTCTATTAGTGTAATCACCTACCTTTTAAGTTTAAGCTTTAGTGTTTCTTTATATTTCATTAATATCTCCCAATGGCTGGAATTTTAAAAGCAGCTAGTGATGCGAAATCCAAGGCAGGATCAAATGAAGAAGTCATCATTAACACATTTCAAACCTTACGGGATGAACAACGACAAATCGTTACCAAATTGGGAGAAATTGAGTTAGAAGAAGGCGAATTAAAGTAAGTAATTCTATTCCAAGCGATCATATTACATTCGTATTTCACTTTGAAATAACATGTGATTTTTTTTTTTTTACCAGAGTTGTGATAAATACACTTGAAAAAGTCGACGGAGGCCGGAAATGTTATAGATTAATTGGCGGAATATTATGTGAGAAAACTGTCAAAGAAGTTTTACCAGCCCTTCAGAACAAGCGAGAAGAAGTACGTATAAATCAGTATCAATCCATGGCACAGCTCGATGAAATCGGCTTATGAATTTTATTAAACTCGACTAATTTATTTTTTATCAACAGTTATCAAAATTGCAAGTTAAATTGAAAGAAGATTTAATGAAAAAAGGTACAGAAATAAACGAATTTAAAGAAAAACACAATATTAGAATACAAGGACACGACGATTCAGCCACACCGGCTGGCGACACAGATGTTTCAACTAATACGAAAACTGCTGCGATCGCCAGTAAATCCTGAAAATCTAATCATTTAAAGTAACACGATTTTGTATTAATTTTCAAACGAGTTAACAAAATAACTATCAATTGTACAAGCATAATTTTCTATAAGTATAATTTTTTACGCGTTGCTGTTTACAGTTTTGTTGTACTTGAATTTATTATTTTTTTTTACAAACAAATAGCTGATCAAGTCGGATAATAGAATTGATTTAATTATTACTCAAACAAATGCTTTGTATATAAATCACTTTTTTTTGGTTCTTTTCGATGTTTTTTTAAGCCATGCAATTTGTTAATAAAGATTGTCTTATAATATGAAATAAAGAATTTTTCTATCTATTGCTATTATGGAATATTTTATCATCTTGGTCCTTTTTTAATATTGAAGTACAGAAAAAAAGAGATCTTTATTTAAATAAAACGTAAAACAGTTTCCTCATCTTGGAATGTTAAATTTGGTACTTCATTCCCTGTATCTGTATCTGAGCCTACCAACGATGGTACATATGTAATATATTCATGGTGGTCTCCCAGTAATCATGTACTAGACGTTAAAGGTGGTTCCTGTCAAAATATTTTTCTTTGATGCTGAATGTTATGATAACAGAAAGTACCTACATCTTGGCGCCACTTCCTCACTGACTGGAGTGTCAGCTTTCCTCAGTGACAAAATCGGGAGACATCTCACACCTGGACCAGACCTATGATGGGGTCGTTAATACCCTAAATTTTGATTCGAAAAAAATATAAATATCCAGAAAAAATTCTAATTTACAAAATGAGTCAGCACAATTGAAATCTGAAAATGCAATCAGAATTTTTTCATTAATATTAACCAATTTATGCTTGCTTACCAATGATATTGTCAATTGAATATGTTTTTTTGCCTGCAAAGCGTTGAGTAGACAATTCACAATACATTTCTGTTTGAATATTAGTCTGTAAGCAAATTGACAGGCCAAAGATCTTTGGCGAATTCATAGTTCTAGGTTTTTTTTTCATTTTTTACATTTGCGAGAGATGATAATCAGGAAAATTCCAAATTTTTTGAAAGCTTCCGATGTCTCAAAATTGTTTCCAATTGATTTGATAGGTTAAAAACAGGATGTATACCTACAGAATCTTAGATTTTTTTCTTTGATTAGATTAATTTTATACCAACCTGATATGTAAGTAAGTAGGTATTTAGCAAGTCGCCGATGTAGGTATCACGTTCAGAGTTTTAAAAAGTTTGAAAATTGAATTTTAGCATTTTAATTTTAATGTAGAATTCTTTTTTAAGTAGGTCTGGGTCTGGGTATACACTTTCGACATATTTCTGTTCCAGCCCAACATTCGTTTCATTTGGGACACCTCCCTCGTTAACCATCAAAAATGAAAAAAAAAAAAATATCGATAAAATAACGACAATACGTTTTTCGAAGCTATCAAATCAAAACGACTACCGTATATTTATCCGAACTGAATATTCCTTCAACACGAGATATTCTTCATTCTGTTTTTATTCCCTAAAAAAACCGAGGGTGGTGTTAAAATTGAATTTAACACGTAACTTTGGTTTTTGTTTTTAAAGGAAGGAGAAAACGAGATAAGTCAGTGGTCCGAGACCACCTTGCGTGAAATATAAAAATTGAAATAGGAAATTTAGGACACGATATGTGGACGATAAAATTAAATTGTTTCGACATGGATAGAACGCGGAATAGAACAAAACAACCCTCGCGAAAGTTTGAACGTTTTTCAATGATGACTAAAAATTATATTTTGGTAGCACATTTTCCAAATCTTTCACTTGACGAATTTCTACTCAAACCTAATTCATAATTTTTCACGTCTTCTTGACAATTAAAAATGTACACGATTTTTTTTATTTCATCTATTTTTTTCATAATAATTGTGATAAGTTTTGTAAGGGAGAAAAATGCATTTTGGGATGCACTATCGCTGCGAAACAAAATCCGAAAGTTCTCTTTCGCTTGTAAAAAGAAAAGTTATATAGAAAATCGTACTCGTATTATTGAATTTTATCGCAGTTATTTCTCCTGGGGAAATCAAATTTGTTTGCAGATAGAGCTTTGTTTATTGCGATATAACTTTTACGTTCGTAACCCAGAAGTTAAAAAACTATTACAACGAAGAAAGTGGTTTTTTTCTTCTTAACGAGTTATTTGTTGAGAAGCTGGGCCAAATTAGCGTGGAATTTTTCCAATGCTGCGAAGTGTTTAATGTTTATCGAGTCAAATTCATCTATGTACTTAATGCTCAGGACATGAGTACCTAGGTAGGTATGCACATAGAAAATTATCGTAGGATCATGATATTTGCCATTTTTTGACATTGGATTTGCACTACGAGATCTATCAGCTCCTTCAAAATTTTTTACCTACCTATTTACTTATTGGTGGTAGGTACCTAAGTATAAATGTCTTTTGGAATAAGAGGGCAATTTTCGACAACTGATTTATTTTTTTTAGCTTATTACACACCTGTCTCATATCTCAACTTGAAAAACTATCTCATCATATACCTACGTATTCGTTATACAATATCCAAGTTAGATACTGTAGATATTTTCAAGGTGATGACATCTTTGTTGTACCTACATATCCATTGTAAATACTTGATGCTGGTAGGTAAAGGTACATTAACTGTTGAAACTAAGTAACGCAGTTGTAAGTAATAATGCTGAAAAGCGAACAATATTAAATTATATTAGCGGTAGTTAACGACCATTGAAATAATACTCAATGGAAGGCGGTGGCTTTGAAGAAGTAATTTTTTGGAGTCTCGTTGCCTTATTTATTACTCGCTGTTAAAAAGAAGAAAACTGCAGAAGCGCGAAATGAATAATGTTGACAAAGATTTACACCGACCACATTTATTACCTTTTGGCGTTTGGTAATTTTTAAATTTCACACGTAATAGGTATTGAGTCATAAAACATCAATACTTTGAAAAATATACTCATTTATGGATGAATATAAGTTTTAGAATAAAAAATAAGATATCTATTGTCCCTTTATTAAAGTTCCTATACAAAAGTTGGAAGCAAGTTGAAAAAAGGTCAAAAATATGTGAAAGGTCATTCTTTTGAAATAAAATTTCCATTTTATGGTATAGAACTCATCACTCTATCTTTTAGGTAGGTACGTACATCTATACATACTCATTTCCAGATTTTTTTTTTGTGGTAAAATAGTTAATGAGAAAAAATTCAATGAATACTCTTCTGCAAAAATATTCATCGGTACACTTCTCAGTTTCCTCCATGGATTTAAAATTTCGCTCCCCATACACTTATATACGTACGCGACTGCGAGTATTTTATAAATCCGCTGAATACGTAACAAAATTATTAAACTTTTCTTTCTCTCGTTGTTGCGTATACTTTTTGCTTTTAATCCGCCCATTATTGAATAAATCACAACTCGCAACGAATCTCGGTACGAATGTAAACCGTATGATATTCCATTTAGCTGTTACCTCATCTTTTATATATTCGAATCTCTCCCTTATACTTTTTATACTCTCGCCAAACGTGCAGATTTTTTTTTTCGTCCATGATTATACGTACCCAGCAACCCCCTTTTGATTTCGACGTAATGCCTCTGTGTTTGCGGTGTTTTTTGGTCTCTAATCGGCCTAATCTGTATTAGCCTCCTGATTTAACCTTTTCTGAAGAATTGTTTGTTGTATTTATAATTGGCTTAAGGTATAAGATATTATGTTTGTAAGGTATGAGAATGGTGACAATATTAGGTTTAGGATACGATATCTATTTATATACCTAGTTTATATTTTACTTGCGTGTTGTGGCAGCATCAATGAAGAAATTATGATACCATAGGTAGGTATACCCAACTTGAATATCTATACTTACTCAGAGGAATGGATTTATGTACATCAGGAAACAAAATACATATGTACAAATAGAGTCCATCAAAAATAATTGGAATACCTGTTCTAAGATCCAGTATTTTTTGGCTTTGAAGCATAATGCAAATTCAAAGTTTTGCGAATTCGTGAAATTTAATCTGAATATTGTTTTTTCAAAAATAGTGCTACAATCGAAAAAAAGCTTAGATTAACAAGTTGCCTATCTTCAAAATTGAAGGAGCATCATATGACTGTGGGGAAAAATAGGTCCAAATTGAATTTATTTTTCAATACGTAATGCGAAGTAGCTGGTAGGTATATGTAGGTAGGTATGTATAGGTACAATAATTGAAAGTCAAGTATCTGCTCATTTAAATATTATAAATATTATAAGTCTTTTCTAACTTGGAAACTGAAAGAGGCAACATGAAAATTTTGTTCGGAAAAAAATTAAGAAAATATGGGTTTATCTACACTGAAAAAAATAAATAGGTAATAAAAATTTTATCATTTTTTTTTTGAAAAAAAATTATTTTTTAGAATAAATTTGTGAATAATTGAGACACATTATTATTATTTTTTTAAATAAATTACTTATATTATGCTTTGAATATGATTTAATTAGTTTGATAAAATTAATTATTTTTTTGGATAAAATGTATTCGATATTGTAACTTCCTTTTTTATTTCGTGTAAATAGATATCTACCTATTCGAAGATGAGAAAAATTGACAATTTTTAAAATCTTTTTTATATTTTGAATAATTTGAAGCTTCTTTGATGTACGATTTTTATATTCATTATAGCGAAAAAACCTCATCGAAATAATTTTTTTCAATTTTCGTAATATATTTGGTAGCTACCTATTCATTTTTTTCAATTAGTTTAGTTTTACTTTAGATTTTTTGTAAGAAAATACTTTTTTTTAGCCTTTTCAATTTTCAAGTTGGGCAAAAATCACTTAATAGTGAAATTTGATTCGAATTTCAATACCGTTTTTGGATTTAAGCTCTTCAACTTCCAGTACCCATATCCTACTATTTTGAGCTAAACTTGAGGATACGAGGAAATTTTGGGATTCAAAGTGAAGAACTAAGTTAAAATTTAAACTCAGTGTCCTGGAAACCATTACACGGTAATGCTAAAATTCATTGAAATTTTTCTCCAATTTGGGGCATGGGTGTGGAATAAGTATTGAGGAGACCAAAATGAAAAACTGAGTCGAAATTTGGACTCGGTGCCTCTGACATAGGCGCATCCAGAAATTAATTAAGGGAGGGGCTGAGAATTTGAGAAAAAATGGGGAGGGGGTCAAGTTTCAAATTGAGTCATTTTTCACTGATATTTCACACAAAAATCATCAATTTTTTCTGACAAACAGAGAATTCATTGAGAATTTGGTGATTTTTGACTGAAAAATCAATCAAAAATTGTCGAGTTTTGAAATAAAAGTACTTACTAAAATACTGTCCGAGCGAAGCGAGGGCAAAATTTTTTTGAAAAGATATACTTTGAAGAGCAAAAAATCGACTTTTTTCTCATTTTTGAAGCAAAAAGTTGTTTTTTCCGAGCTTAAGGGGGGCTCGAGCCCCCTGAGTCCCCCCTTGGGTGTGCCTATGGCCTCTGAAATCATTATCTACAAATGGCTTTTCGTTCATTTTTTGAACTTCTTAGTTTCTCTTATAGTAAACTTCACAAAAAAGAGAGAGGGGTATATTTATTTTTTTTCAATGTCGGATGGGGATGAGGTAGGTATCTAATTCATAAAAAAAAAATGAACTGATAATGAAAAGCTTGTAGCATGTAGCGAAATGCTAAAATTATACACCCAAAAATACCTATTTGGATTCAGTCAAATTTTGATTTCAGTAGTTGAAAAAAATTACTGATTCAAAAATGAAAATTCACTAATTGAATCAGTAATTTTTCACTGACTGACAGTCAAATTTCACTGATTATGCACATTTTTTGCTGTTTAATCAGTGAATTTTCAGTGTTTTGACTGATTCAGATTTGTAGAGAGTAGATAGAAATGTTGACATTTGAAATAATAAAAAACTTGTCCTTTTTCTACAAAGCACAATAACTGAAAACCTAGTCGCACCCAAGAGGGGCTCAAGAGGCTCGTGCCCCCCCCCCCCATCTTGGAAAAGAAATTTTTTAATTACAAAACTGTAAAAATTGCATTTTTTTCTTTAAATCGGCCTCACTTCACTTGGGCAGCATATTTTATAGTCATTTTATTTTGAAACTTGAGGATTTTTCACAGATCTTTCAATCAAAAATCACTGATTTCTTAATTCCTAATCTTTCCAAAAAAAATCAATAATTTTGACCAACTAAGTATTATGAAAGATTGGTGAAAATTGAAAAATGACTGATTTGAAATGTGGCTCCCCCCCCTTTATTTTTTTCTCGAATTCTCAGCATCTCCTTTGCTTAATAATTTCTGGGTTTGAAATTAGGTATTGAATTTTATATTTCGATGTAGGTATATAAAATCATTTTTTTTGTGCCATAAACTTCGTAAGTTTCGGCTTTAAGGATCTCTGGTTGATTTCATAGGTACCTATTATTTTTTCATGTAGAAATGAAGTTTTTTTTTTGGTTTATAGCATCATCAGCCAACGAAATAGGAGGGAGGCCTGATTTACGAAACTGTTTGATACATTCGGTTTGGTTTGGTACCTCACTGCCCTTATTACCTGATGCTGAAATTTTGCAAATTTTTCAGAAGCACATGGATTGTATAGACGAAATTGCTCCCATACTTGCCTGTTTTATTTTTCCCGATAGGTACATTTTTTACATTCAAAAAAATAAAAAGTACCCAACAAAAAATGAGTAAATTTTATTTAAAAAATATATAACCTACTCTCTCAATCTCTCATTTTTATAAATCAGTGAAAATTATCGAATATCACTGAAAAACAGTCAGAATTGTAGCACAGGAGAAAATCAGTGAAACCATTTTCACTGCAAACGAAACCGTGAGAAAAATCGCTGAAAATTCACTGAAAAATCAGTGAAAATCTTTAAATTTCGCTGATTTTTTCTGTGTTGCAATTTCGACTGTTCATCAGTGACATTTCACTGATTCAGAATGAGAATATATTCTCATTCAACAAAAATGCTCTGAATAGTGAAATTTATTGATAATAAATTTTTTTATGTAATAGGTAATAAATTTTATCAAATACTTACCTATCGCAATAAATATTAGATACCTATATCTATTACCTATTGACAGAAAGGATTTTGCCAAATTTTGTGACTTAGACTCATCGTCATTAAGGATATGCTCTATATCTTTCTTATCAGTAAAAAATTTAGGATCAAGATATCACGATTAAGTATTAGGTATTGAATAAAAATATTCTGAAAAAATTTAATTAATACGTAATATGTGCTTCGGAGCATTATATTCGTTCAATTTTTAGAAAAAAAGAATTTTCAAAAAAAAATGAACAAAAAATTTTGTTGTTGATTGTCTTAACTTTTTCCAAAAATTTCTTTTTTTCAAAGATGAAAGAAAATTTTTGAAAATATTTCGAAAGTCCTCCAAAGATAATGTTGTGTCAAAGTACATTAAATTTTCAAAACATTGTAAGTATTCAATAGCTAATGCTCATTTATTGACTCTTAAATTTTTCTCTGATGAGAAAGGTAGGTTAAGTATAGAGCATACCCCTAAGTATTTTTGTTGATATAGATACAATTATTACCTAGGTATCTATTTGTTTATTCATAGAAAAATAATTAGATATTTTCCAACGTTTTCAAGGTAGTTTACAGCTCTCAGAATTTTTCCTCTTTTTTTTTCACGAGTAGTGAAATATTACTTATTGGTAGACCTCGTGTAAAAATATTTTTGGTACCTACTTAAGAAAATTATTACTGATGCTTTTCATCAATTTTTCACTGTTTTCAAAATATTTGACCAGTTTTCATCACTCGAAAAAATCTGGAAAAATTCTCACAGGTGTGAAATACTTTGAAAACTGTAGAAAAAAATTATATTCCTACCCGATGCCAAGTACTATACTCCGAATACCGCAAGACTTCGCTAATTACACGCCATTAAGTAACATTCCACCAGGGTAAACGTTCTGTTTTTCGTCTAGGATGCAAATACTAAGTATCGAATTCGGATACATAAACGGATCGCGCGAAAGGGTACGTGGCATCGGTGGCGTAGTTGGCTAGAGCGGTATAGTGGCTTAGTGTTCACAGGGGAAGTGGGGTGAATATCGTTGTTTATCTATCCCCACTGCCGGCGACGATGCGAATCTCAGTTTACTCGCAGGTTGTGGATATCAGCACCTATGAAATGTATACGCTTACTCTGTAATATCTGGTCCGTGATTGGCGGTAGCCATAGTAACCGAGACGATCAGCCAATCGAGGCGTGTCTCGTTTATGATGATCCGGGTAGCGGTAACAGACGGATATTATAAGCAGTATTGTTTTGTTATGTATCCGACAGTGATCTGTTCTCCTCGTCCGTACCGTACCTCGTATTTCGGATATTGCTTTGAAAATCGGCGCTAGTATCGCAAATTTTCGCTCCCCATTTCCAAAAGAAAATTTACCAGCCTTGTTAATTCGTCACCAAAATCTCCCACTCGCCGTTAACCTACCTGACTACAAATTTATCAATTTTTCTACATTTTCGGTACCAGCTTAGTGTTTTTTTTTCGGATCTAGTCTCGCGCGAAATGCGATATTTCACGATGACTATGAAATTCGTATCTTAGTTCTCGAGTGCTGCGCGTTTGATAAAAAATTTTCGAACCAATGGCTCTAGGCCTAGGGCCAGCGATCAGTTCAATGCCGGTTAAATGTGAATCAGTGATAGTGGACAGTGCTTCACCACCGCCGGTCAATGTTAAACAAGCCCCTAGAATTGTACCCCCAGTGATGCCTAGTCCGGTGTTCGCGTTACCCACGTTAAATTTCACCGTTTCTCAAGTAGCCGCCGTATGCGAAACACTCGAGGAAAGCGGAGACATCGAAAGACTAGCCAGGTTTCTATGGTCTTTACCCGTAGCACATCCCAATATTAGCGAATTAAATAAAAGCGAAGCCGTATTAAGAGCTAGAGCAATTGTTTCCTTCCACAGTGGCCAGTTTCGCGAAATGTACAATATCCTCGAGCACAATAAATTCACGAAAGATTCGCACGGAAAATTGCAAGCTATGTGGTTGGAAGCTCATTATCAGGAAGCGGAGAAATTACGCGGAAGGCCGCTGGGACCCGTTGACAAATACAGGGTTAGAAAGAAATTTCCGTTGCCTAGGACCATCTGGGATGGAGAGCAAAAAACACACTGTTTTAAGGAGCGTACCAGAAGTTTACTCAGAGAATGGTATTTGCAAGATCCTTATCCGAATCCTACGAAGAAAAGAGAATTAGCTCAAGCTACCGGTCTTACCCCGACGCAAGTTGGAAATTGGTTCAAAAATAGGAGGCAGAGGGATAGAGCAGCGGCAGCTAAAAACAGGTTGGTGGAAATTTGCAATATAGATGTAGTTATGAATTTTGGCATTGGCAAGGGAATGGGGATTGATCGATGGTTTTGTGCTTTAGCTTAAAAATAAAAAACGAAAGTTTTCACGTACTTAAATGGTGTACAAGAAGAAGCAGTAGATATGTGAAGAGTCTCTCAAAAATACATAATTGTAACTTTGAAAAATTACTTATTTACAAAAATACACTCAAAAAATAAGAGAGTGATGAGCTGAAAATTCGTGAAAATGGTGATGAGGGAGGAGCGTCAAAATTCAGTGAAAAAATTGAATAATCTGTTCTATACTTATCATTTATCAATGGGGTTGGTGGTGGAATAAGAATATCAGTAAAAAATCGGCAAATTCTCAAAATTTTGAGACTCTGGTCCACTTTTCCCATTTTCATCCTCTCAAAACTCAAATCGCAGTCCAAATTTTTACAATCTCTACTTGAAAGAGAATAAAAAATCTGTCAAGCCCTCAAAATTTTGAGGCTTCTATCCACTTTCTCCTCATTTCCACTCTTAATTTGAATCAGTGATAGATAATATACCTATTGAAAAATTAGGAAGAATCAGTGAAATTTCACTGTCAAATATAAAAAGCTATTATTATTTTTGTTGAGGAATCGAAAATTGACTGGGAAATTGGTGATTTTTGTCTAAAAAATCACTAATTTTCAATCATTTTACTGAATCAAAAAAGGCAGAATTTCAATATTTTCATAAAATTTGACTGATTTCAATTTAGAGTGTAACTAATATATTTATTCAAGAAATAAATTGACTGTAAAATACTATTCGGGAGAAGTGAAAGCAAATTTTTTTCGAAAAAACATATTCCAAAAGCAAAACATACTTTTTATGATAAAAAAATCCCCTCGTCAAGCTGGGGGGGGGGGGGTGGTGAAGGGGTTGGATCTCTCTGAGAATTTTTCCTCGAGTGTGTCTATGAAATTATTTATCACGAATGCTTTACCTATTATGATATCTACAGGAGATTTTAATATCTAGGTACATTTATTTTGAGTCTAAACCTTAAAAAAATGCTTGGAAATCTGAATTTTGCGTTAGTTGTGTTGAATAATCTCTTAAATAACTTACAAATATAGATATCTCAATATCTGCTACTTATGTCTGCATGGCAATTCACGCAAGAGGGTACCCTCATCAGCTTTTTGAAAAATTGAATAAAAAATTCTAATCGGAAATTTCTGTTTTACGTCAAATTTCCTTATTAGAAACAATACAAAACTTTTTTCAAAATCTTCTTTTTTAGGAATTTTTCCAAAATTCACAATTTTTTTCATTTTACAAAATTGTTTGATTTTTTAGCTGAAAAATTACGAGAACAAAACTATGTTTACATCAAATTTCAAATGGAGGATATTCTTCAGTTTTCTCTTTTCTCCATGGGGCATAGGGTAAGGGGTGCGAGAAACACGGTAGGGAAAGAAAGGTGGTAATTCTTCATGGAATAAATCATTTTCAAGAGGTAAGATACGGAAAAAGTAAACTTTTCTATTGCATACCTATAAAAAAATAATTTTTATCAGAAATAAATGATGATACCTTTTCGAGAAAATTAATTAATTTATCATGGTAAAAAATTCAAAAAATTGGTGTTTCATACCAAAGCCAAGATTTGAATGAACACTTTTTCAAAAATTCACGCAAAAAGCATCGATTGACTGAAAGAGACCAAACTGTTAAAAATGAGTATTTTATGTCTGAATTTTCGAATTTTCGTGCATTTAAAAAGTGTTAATTTCGGAAATTGGTCAAACTTCTCACTTCCAAGAGTCTGCTTTTGCCCAAAAATTGATTTTCTACAATATTTACTGTGATTTCATGAGTTGTTCATGCATATTTCAAAGGAATCATTACATGGTTTCTCGGAAAAATAGCGGTTATTAAATGTCATGTAATCATTGCCATGTTCTGAGGTACCTAATCATTGAACTGAAGGAAAAAACTAAGTATAGGTAGGTACTCATAATTGTAATTTTTCAGTCACCATTATTTTCCGAGATCTTACCGGTGGGAGAAAGAAGTGAAAAAACGATTTTCAACTGTACCCCTGCAAAAAAAAAAAAAAATGAAATAGTTGGAGAAAATTCTAAATTTCTAAGCACATTTTTCAAAGAACATATTATTGAAATTTCACCATAAATTTGAAAAAATTCTAATTATCTCAAAAACATGGCAGAATTAATACCTAACCATTCAATTCATTTTATATTCTACATTTCATTGGCATATTATCAGATTTCATTTGAGAATAATTTGCGTTAAACCCACATCTACCTACCTAAAAAAATATTTTGTTTGTAAAAAACTACTTACGTATGAGTAGATTTTTTTTCTTCAAATTTTTGCTTTCGAAGATTTAGCAATATTCTTCCCTCTAATGCTAAGAGGTCGTGACTTCAAAAGTTAGGAATATTTGTTTTTTTGCTGAAATGGCAACAATGGGACGTCCTCCACCAGTAAAAAATTTCAGCTTAAACATCAAACAAATCCTTAAAATTAGAAAAGAGATATGTTGGCGTAACTCCATATCTGAAAATTTTGAAACTTTTTGGGCGTAACTCCATTAAAAATACAAGAAGGCCGTGAATCGAAAATCTTACTTTTTACAAAAGTGATAAAAAACAGTGTTACTTATGATTTTTGAATTTTTTGGAAGATGTGACAATTTTAATATGCTTTTGTAGTGTTCAGAATGAATTTTTAAATTATTTTGTTTCGAAATAAGGTACAGATTTTTAACTATAGGCGTAACTCCAAAAATTTTCTGTGCATGTTCAAGTGAAAATTAAAAATGGGTATTTCGAAAAAATAATAGTTGAAAATTCATTCTCAACACTAAAAAATCATAGTAAAATCAACACCTCTTTTACGAAATTCAAAATTTTCAAGTAATAATACAGTTTTTTCTCTCTCCTGTAAAAAGTAAAGTTTTGGAGTTACGACCTTTTAGCTTTAGAGGGACGAATTGGAATAAAAAGTTTAAAATTTTATTTTGAATTTTTCCTGGTGAAAGGAAGGGATTGCTCTCCCTGACGCCAATAATTCCATCAAAGGCAAAAATCGAATACCCATTTTTAAAAAAATCGATCCGGTAAAGTCAGAGATACATTCAAGATATTCCAAAAAGCACACCAAATTCACTTATTATTTGATTATTTCATAGCCTATTGATGTCAAAACACTAGACAGACAAATCGTGTTCTGTCTGGCATTTAAAATCGAATTTTAGAATTTCGCTTCGTACGTATTTAAAACCAGGTAAACGATGTGTTTAAGCCACGACAAAATTTCCTTGTAAAGGGTAACAGATGTAAGTTTAAAGGACTATTATAATCATATGAGCACAATAAGCCTTAGGCTTGTCTTTTATAATACGCTTGTTTCAATAACTGGGTGGTTAAAAATATTCTGTCGTGATGTCAATTTGTTATCATTTTTTTTTTTCATTAAAACTTTGGTGGTTTTCAAGTGTTTGTTAAACTTGGATTTAATTCAAAAATCGTTTTGTTTTTATTTACTTATTTAATTAGATTATTTAAGTTTCACAAACAATGAAAAAAATTTTCTCCAAGAATCTAAGTGAAAATATCGAATCTATGAAAAAAATCTGTATCACGAGGTAAGATTAAAACATTGATGATTTAAAAAAAAAAAATCATCGCCATACTTATTACATATCTACTTGATGAAACTGCTAAATGTTTTTGTCAGTTCCCTAAGAATGAATTACCAACTCCCCAAAGAGTAAGCACACATGGTAAGTGATCTTTTCTAACCTCCCTGTATACAAATGAGCAAGTAATAAGCGTACGTCATTTAGAAAAGGTATAGAGAAAGGGAGCTTCAGTGGGTAGTTGCTGGCAGCGTTTTGCGATTTTGTAATTTGATTCTGCGAGCATACAGCGTGCAATGCTGTACAATCGATATTTACATTAGATTTACGCAGTATTTTCTCTCTTTTATTATAAAAGAACCAAGCGACGTAAAATCTATACTTTGCTCGATAAAAATCTCCAAGTATTGTGACACTGTGGCCGTTTCTTCCAAAAAGAGTTCGAAGATAGCCCATACGCGTGGATTCATTGAGATTTCAAATACGATATGACAAGGGACGAAGGGGGCGCGGGAAAAGAAAAACGATACCGTGGTATTTAACGGTACTATGCTGTGTGCACGTATACCGAACGAATAATCCATTTGAAAAATTTCCATCATGCATGGTTTCATGTCTGGTAGGAAACCATGGTAGACTGTGAGGCAGCAGATAAGTAAATTTCAATGAGTCATGTGAGGTGTGGGTATACTTTTTTTACAGGTAACCTAGACACAGGAAATTGAAAAATAAAGCTATATCGAGTGTGAAAAAAGGACGTTCATGGGCCCATTTTTATGGCTTCTTGTTCTCGCGATCATTTTTTCAAAATGTATCCATTATTGAACAGGATAGGATAGGTTTAGGTGGGTGTTCAGTTATCCTTCAAAAGTATTTTTATTATTTACACCTAGATACACGTATAGGGTCTTCGGCTAATATTTAGACATCAGTCTGTATTTTAAGGATGTAACCATGAGGAAATAGAGGGAGGAGGAATTTATTTCTGTAACTGAAATTTTTTTCAGAGATTTTCTGGGTGGAATCGGGCGGAGGTTTGGTTTGGAAAATTGATAAATTTGTAAATTTTAGAAAAAATGATTGAATTATTTCAAAATTCTTCAAGAAAATAAGTATACATTCTAAACGTTTCTTCAAAAATTACTGAAATTTTACTATATCTAAATTCGATAAAATTTTGAAAATTTGAAATGATTTTGGCAAATAACAGCACTTGGAAAACATTTGAATTTGGCAATCAATGGACAATTTGTAAACAACTAAACTTTTCTGTTGAATTTATCAAAAACGAAGTTACCTACCCTGATAAAAACTTGATTTCACAATCAAATACCATGTACATATCTAATTTTAAAAATTTCGGAATTTTTTGGAATGTATACCTAACCAAAAAATCATTTGCCTCTATTAAAGCAATGACCTGGAAAAATTATAATTCTTCCAAAATATCAATTGATCAGTTTTCTATTTTTGAGACAATTCCAGCAAGACAATTTTTCATTTTCATACTTTTTTAATTTTTAAATAATTGTCAGAACTATAAAAATTGATTTCTTTATTTTACTTCTTACTTACTCGTTCATGATTTTTTTATTTATTTTTTTTTAACTAAAAATTAAGTGAAAATTTATATGTTTCACATCCAATAATATTAAAAAAGAAAAAAATACCTAATACCTAAGTGAGGAGATAGGTATCTAGATATGTCTATAGCTCTTAAAAGATAAAGGAATTAGATTTTTTTAGTGTTTTCATTGACCAAAAATCAATAACTGCAGGTATCAAGATTTAAAAAAAAATATGGTATAGAAAACATGAAATTTTCTTCAAACCTATGTAGAAAATTTTGAATGTATGAATCAAAAATGTATTAAGCAGTGTCATTTTTTTATGCATCAGAACTATAAATTGAAGATTTTTAGATGGTATTTTGCGTTGGTGAAGAATTCTGATGTTTTTTTCAAAAGAATTCTCATGCATTTTCAAACAAATTTTGAAATAAATGAGTAAGAGTAATAAAAATAGTGCAGCAAATTTGTTCAAAAAAGAAATGGATCGAAAGAGCAAATTTTATGTCGTCGTAAATTCGTTATTTTCAACGATTCGTCTTCTTTTGCTCTTGAATACTTTGAAATACCTATTATTGCATTTTTTATCCAGTCTTTTTTTTAGATTTTTCCAACTCATGAATTTGTTTTTATCCCAACATTATTATGTACCTATACTTCAACTTTTTCAATTTTCATATTTTGCCAAATTTTCTCAATTTTGAAAAATCTTGAAATATTATACATGATGAAAGACACAAAATTCTTCCCGATTTTTTTCCTTTATCCAAATTTTTTATTGGAACACTTTTTTCGTTTAGCTATCTAGGAATTTTTGAGTATTTTTTCTCAAATAAGTTCTTATCTGAGATGAAAAAATGTACTGGCCTTGCAAAGGGGATGTTCAATGACCCATTGAGAACCAAGAAAACATAAGCAACCTAAATCGATAAAATTTTGAGGATAAAAAAAGATAAGTATTTAAATTTTTGAAGAACATGAACAGGCAGGCTACATTATTGAAAAAAATCATGAAATTTTCGACGTTCCTGGTAGAGTAAGTATAATATCCCAGGTTTAAAATTTGCCAAGTTAAGTTGCAATTAATTTGATAAAAATTTGAAAAAAATTGTTAATTTATTGAAATCCCATTTCAATCAATTCTAGGAATGTTTGAAAAAATACATTCGAAATGTTGATTTTTCTATGTGTTCCTACTTCTACTGAAAATTAATTTTTTCAAAATTCATTACTTTGAAAATTATACAAGAATAACTTCGAAGAGAACATTGAATAATTTTTGTATTGAGGCTTCTCCTCGCGATCTCGTCTCGACTATGAAAAAGTATGAGAAAAATGTACCACCTTCAAATTAGGCTCAAAATTAAAACAGCATGAAGAATTTTGAAATAAATTTTCAAACAACTTTCAATGATTTCATCTTCTTATTTTTACATTTTTGGTTCATAGCTTCAATCTTCTTTATTTTACAGACATTAAAAAATTTTCTTTAAAACAATTAAATTTCTAATGTCATCGTTGTTGCCGCTCTAATAATGGCTCTAAAAAGACAAACCAAAAGTAATAAAATTTCATTCTTTGTAAAAGTCATTGACCTTTTTCATGGAAGAGAGAAAATTTCTTCTTTGAGTTGGAAAAAATAAACAGATTGTATACTTACTTACTTTATGTTGGAACATGGAGAAATAATATCATTTCAATCCGAACTTATTTTGTATATTTTTTTCTTTTTTTACTAGATATAGGTAAGTAAAGTAGGTATACTTCCTTTTTTCTTGATCATCCTTTTACGAAAAATTTGATTAAAAGAGCAATAATATTTTTTTCATTTTTTTCAAATTTCATAAAAAAGCCTACATTTTTACGTAGGGAAATTTTAGCAATAAATCTCTTGTTGAATGAAAAATTCAAAATGAGTGCACGACTGACCAACGAACATAATTTTTTTTTTATTTCTCGATGAAATATAATCAGGTAGGTATATTCAGCCAAAATAATTTTTCAGAAAAAAATATCATTTCTTGAAAAATGTGCTGACTTGCAATTTAATAAAAAAAAAATCGAATTCAAATTCAAGTTGAATAAAGGTCCATGTCTTTAATAGTCGATAGCCCAATTTTTTTGGAAATTTTAAAAATTTTATTTTATGAAACCCAAACTTTACAAAAATCTCTCATCAGCCTCAAATCTCTGTTCAAATATCACCAATCATTTAAAAATTCCACCTCGTAAAAATAAAACAAAACAAAAATTAATCAACCACCTATATTTATTTACTTGCTTGCGCGAACTTCGCCGCATGACACCCATTACTCAACCCATTCCAGTGTACACAATTCGCACCAAACAATGAGACGAATTTGAAATTTCATAATATACGCCGCCGATACGATACCAAATAGGTACCGTGTACATAATACCCTTATTTCTGGCCATTATTGGGATGTTACAGTGACCTGTTTTGTCACACTGCATCGCTACACGTCTCGTTATAAAAAGGGGAATATACGTAAAAGATATACGTGTGGATGTGGAAGAAATACGATGAAACGAAAATAATAGATTCGTACCTAGTCATTTGTCCGTTTGACACCCTGTGGTAATTGAAACATTCTGGCAAAAAAATCCCCCGCTGTTTCTTTTTTTACCTCAATGACCGACGTGGAGAAATTTCATTCTGTTCAACACCGGTAGCGGTATTGATGACAGCAATAACTAAAGAGAATTTTACCCATATTTTTTCTTTCTTCTGGTGTTCGAAAAGTACCTATAAGTATACGAGTTCGACGAAGAGGATATTTCGCTGGTTTATTTAAAACATGTGTCAGTAGAGGACTTGGGTAAACGAAAGTATTCGCGTTAATGAATGAAGATCCTAGTGGAAACTGGAAGTGGATGCAGTATGCTTAGGCTATTAAAAGCTCGCAATCGAGCTGCCGCTGTTGGCACGTAAATCCGATTGCATGACTGGTCGCACACGATTCGTCAATTGTTTACTTAACGCCGAATAAAAGTACTCGATCAAACTTTTGTAAACGCATGTTCCTCGTACTATACTTACTTACCGATTTTCTAACCTTTTAGTTTACTCGATGGCCTTATGTGTGCGGCGTATCGCGTGAGAAATGAAATGAACTCTTGTCCGATTTCAATTTGGGAAACTCTCTTCTTAAAATTCTTTGATTAATAGCAACATTATCGGTTATTGTCGGGAAAATGAATGCGATAAAAGTTCCTATTTTATCAAAATCCAGCTGTATTGCATTTTTTCGCGCCTTTTTTAATGTTGCCCATTTCTTATTTCACCGAAGGAATTTTATGGAATTTATCATCTGTTTTTGTAATCCAGTGACCGATGAGTTGAAATTTTGTGATTGCCTATTCCATTAATTTTTTTCATCCTATTCCAAAGGAAGTTATTGCGAGGAGTGAATGGTTATGTTAGTGTGAGTGAACAAACTTATCCATAATCAAAATTCTCTCCAAAAAACTTCTAAATACCCTTCAAAAAATTCATGATCTTTCAAAAGCCTTCAATAGTAAAATAAGCAAATGTTCTTTGCTTTTAAATTAAACCTGGATATAAAAACCACCCTTAGGACTTTAGGAGCCAAAAATTGTTTTTTGAGTTGATTTTCCCCCTCATTTTCAATTCTTCTGAAAAGCCTAAAATCAGTATCAACCCAAAAATTTTTTCATAATTGTATCGGTCTCAACAAAAAATTTTTGAAGTTGAATTTTTAAAAAAATTTTACTTTTGATTTTTTTAAAAATTTTACATTTTATTCAATTTCTTCCCATTGCTGAGCTGAAAAAAAAGTTTGATAAACATAAAATTTATCGAGGTAGAAAATATTTGAAATTTTTTTTTTCTACGAGTAACATGAAATATAGGACAGGGACCATGGAACATGAAACATTTTTTATTAACAATGTTTATTGTCAGAAATAATTTTAGGATAAAAATTTCTTCAACTTCATTTTAAAAGAAAATTTCCAACTTGAAATTTATTCAATTTTTCAATTTTCTATCAATTTGAAAAAATTTTTACATTGAAAAATTCTCAATTTTTCCCCCACTATGAATTTTCGAAAAAATTTCAACTCATTAATTAAACAGAGAAAATCTTTTAAAATACCTAGGTAATAAAAATAAACCCCAATTTAAATTATTTTCAACATGATTTGATAGTTTCAAAATCAAACTTTTCGACTTACAAATCATTATTTCATTTTTTTTTTTAGTATATCTACCCTTATCCGAGGGATGGGGGGGGGGGAGGAAGAGGAGGAGGAGGAGGAGACATGTCCTGAGAAAATCAAGCGAGTGTCCATGAGTTTAAAAAATGAGTTACCTATGTATTTGTATAAATCGGCTATTGATGCGCTGAATTCGCTTCTAATGTTGAAAATGTTCGCGAACAATTCATTTTACTGTTAATAGGGGATCAATTTTTTGAAGAACTAAAAATACTATACAAGAAACTAGATTTGTACTACAGCCAGCAAGGGCAGTCATAAGTTGAAAAAGTAAATTTTGCCAAAAACGAAAAAATGAATTTTTGGATTTTTTTGCTGATTTGTGTGCTATGAATTTTGCACTTTCAAATTGTGATGACTTCAGGTCTCAAAAATGTTGTCTCCCTGTTTGAAAACGATCATCACTGAATGTCTCATCAAAATTTTTCCTGTGAAAATGAAGAAATCCGAAATATGGTATGATTTCATTTTTCAGAGGATTCGATTTCAAGGTCGTTTCAATAGCCTGCATTGGTGGTGTAGGAAGAGATTTTTTTTTTTAATTCCCAAACATTATTTCTTTAAATAATACTGATATTTTCATTTGATTTTTTCTCGAAATTTTGATTTTTTTCAAGCCATTATTTTAGATAAGTATTTCAAAAATTTACTACAAGCTCATTTTTCAACCTTTTTTCTTCGATCATTACTGTAGTCGAGGGCCGAGGCTTTTTTTTTAGAGATTTTTTTTATGTTCGAAAGACAGAAAATTATTCCATTTTAAGAGTCAAAAAATGAAAAAAGAAATTCGGCATATGGTTCGGCAGATATAGTTGACGGTGTCACTTTGGTATGTTGAAGATTTTCAATAAAATCAACTCATTTTTTCTGGATACCTAGTGGTGTTTTTTTAAAATGCGTAAGTAATAATCATTATTTTGGGGGGAGTGGGAGTAGAAACGGTGAATACGCGAATCATTGAAAATCGAATCACGAATCGAACAAAGATTTGAAAATTCCATCTTTATCTGTTTCCATAGGTGCACCCAAGGGAGGGGGCTCAGGGGGCTCGGGTCCCCCCCTTAGGCCCGGAAAAAATAATTTTTTGCTTCAAAAATGAAAACAAAGTCAACTTTTGCTCTCCAAAGTATATTTTTTCGAAAAATTTTCGCCCTCGCTTCGCTCGGGCAGTATTTTAGTGTTTTTATTTCCAAACTTGACAATTTTTGATTGATTTTTCAGTCAAGAATCACCAAATTCTCAATAAATTCTCTGTTTGTCAGAAAAAATTGATGATTTTTGATTGAAATATCAGTGAAAAATGACTCAATTTGAAATTTGACCCCCTCTCCATTTTTTTTTTCAAATTCTGAGCCCCTCCCTTAATTAATTCCTGGGTGCGCCTATGTCTGTTTCCAACATTTTAAAGATCGAAAAATCAATTTATTTCTCCATTTTCTTTCTTTGAAAAAATTACGCTTGATCGCTTGTGAATAAGGTATAAAAAATCAATACAAGCTTGAGATGTTTTGTACTTATGTCATCTTACTTCTGTTGCAGCATTTTTCTGCCAAAAAATTCAAAATTCAAAAAAATCATACCTATAGATAGAAATTTTTTTCTGTTAGTACCTAATTCTGATTTGAGCGAGAAAAATGAAAATGAGAAAATTCTATTCTCCATTTCTACCTACCAAACAACTAAATTGCATATATACGTCTCAAAATACACCAAACTTCGTTTCATTGATTGATCAGTAGGCAGATACTCCAGTTTGAAACTGTGAACTAAACTTCTGTAAAAATCGTCTTCAGGACACTCACCTGGTTTTCTTATGACAGATTACTGTATTTCGACAAATAATTTTGTTGAAAAAAAAAATGAATAGGTAATAAAACCCAACACCTCCACCAATCAAATAGAATAATCTAAATCAAATTTCTGAGAATTAGCTAAGAGGACCATATTGATAGGTAGGTATTATTTCCAGCTACCTACTTAATTTCGAATATTGTTAGGTATGAAAAAAAATCCTTTGAAAATTCATATGAACGAATTCAGAATCACCTCGCGACTTGGTAGCCACCAGCAACTCTTCCATTCAATTTTTTTCTTTAAATCTTCTTACGGATCTCCTCAGAAATTATAAAATTATCGAACATCTTGAAGTGCCCAGTTATGCAAATGAAGATTACATTATATTTGAAAAGAATTACCAAACACGTGGTCACCTTTTCCAAGCTCCATTGATTCGGTACATTTCGTCCAAACAATTTGCACATGGTTGAAAATTTACTCAGCAAAGTACTCGAAACCTACCTACGCAACTTTTGAAATAGATGTTCCTGTAAGATGTTTTTGAAAGTCTACAGATCTCGATTATAAAACGTTCGACAAAGTGCGAAGTGCGTAGACTTTGAAATCATTGAAAAGGTAAAATGTATCAGAAAATGGAGACGTTTGCCGTTTCAGCGAAAGAACAATTAAAAGCGGATAACCATTGAACGATGATTATGTTTACATACCCCTCAACCTATAACTTGAAATGGTCTCCGTGTTTGGAGCACGTCAAACTGTAAATAATAAACGACACGACAAGAAGTTCCCTTGAACTATGGCTGAAGGACCGAGACGAAGAGACCCGAGTCTACAGCATTTTAATGGAATTACTTTACAAATCACGAACACTAGATGGGTTTTGTTTATTTACGCCAAATTCTGATATGTACCTGGATTGCGGCGCTGAATAAAAGCTATAGTATTGTGTTTACCGAGCATTAATAGCGTATACATTTTTTATGCGATGGTATACGACGTTTTTGACTTTTGGTAACTTCTTGTAACTTTTCCACGACGTTACTGACTATTGAATGGTATAGAGCCTGCCTATACGACCTACGTATCTAACATTCTACGCCCTCGTGAAAATTAAAAATTTAATGTTTCGGCAAATACATCGCCTGTTTCATTCTTTCTCATTGGCAACAAAATACCAACACGGGTAGCAAACACCGAAGGGTGTCGATTGCTGGAATTCAATTTATGTAAATGTTATTCAATTATTAGTTAGAAAACAGACGCTTACAATCGGCGGTAATCGTCGCTTTAAAGCGAGAAAGTCGATATGGGAAGGGAGGTAAACCGTCGAATTATCGTCCTTTGTATGATAAGGGTTGAAAATTACTTTCTTTGCTGTAAAGATTGCCCTTGGAAGGCGGCAAGGCCGACGCCGGAGTGTGCTGCGCGTCGTGTACCAGAAACATCAAAAGATTACAAAGTGAGAAAACTTTAGGCGTTTGTGTTGCAAAAAGCGTTCACTTTGAAATAATAAGTTTCGGCTTAATACCGCTGCATGAGGTGTTTCGGATCGCTGGCAGTGGCGATGGGATGGGGAGAAGAGCTACTTAATAATTGAGTGCGATGACGGGCATGGCGATCGTTGATACCCTACGGGGTACTGGACAGTGATCCTTGAGATTATAGCGTGAAATTTGAGAATGTACGTAAGCTCTGGAAATTACTTCGGTGTTTCAGCCTTTTTGGGAGGATGGAATTTTGTATGAATGGATGATGCTGATTTTGGAAAAATTTCGCTCGAGTAATGTTATAGGTAGGTATCTATTTGCTTGTTTTATTTCTTTAATTTTCAATCTGAAATTAATCCAGGTTCCCAAATTCAAGAATTGTAATTGAACCCAGACTCGAAGTTCAAGTAAGGAAAGCAAGCAAAAATAAATTCCTGAAATATATATTAATCACATTTGAAAAATTGCTTGAAATTAAATTCTTGAACTCATCAAACCTACAAAAAATTATTTTTATCTAGATTTATTCTAATTTTTTTTAGAATTCATTCCAAAATCCATAAACCTTATTTAAAATGGATTTCAGGAATTATTCAAAAGAATTGATGACTTATTAGTATTTACTTCTTAGACGCACCCAGAAATTAATTAAGGGAGGGGCCGAGAATTTGAAAAAATCAGAGGCGGGGTCAAATTTCAAAATGATCATTTTTCACTGATCATTCAGTTCAAAATTATTAATTTTTTCTAACAAACTGGGAATTTATTGAGGAATCAGTGATTTTTGACTCGAAAATTGATCAAAAATTATCAATTTTGAATAGGTATAAAAATACTAAAATACTGCCCGAGCGAACCGAGTGCGAATTTTTTTTGAAAAAAGAAAAAATGCACTTTTCAAATATTTTTGCGATGAAAAATATTTTTTCCGAGCTTAAGGAGGGGGGGGGGGGGCTTGAGCCCCGCTGATCCCTCCCCCTTTGGGTGCGTCTTTGACGTTGAAGTTGGATATACTCGTATGTAGAAACCACTGGTTTTTGAATTGACACTGATAATAAGACAATTCCATCAGTGGCGTAGCCAGAAGAGTCCGAAAGGTGAGGGGGGTCTGGGTCGGAAGCTTTTTTTTGGGTGGCTGCAAAATGAGTACAGAGACTTGAAAAACGAGTAATTTTTAGGTGGAGGGGAAGAGGGAGGGGTAAAAATGAGCCCTTTTTGCACTTTAGTCTTAAATAGCCCATCGTGATTAGATTTCTTAATGTCTAAAAAATACATTTTTCACAAAAATTTTTGACCTCAAGGGAGGGGGTCCAGACCCTCAACCCCCCGCTCCTGGCCACGTCTCTAAATTCCATTCCACAAAATTGAATACTTTGAAGAGGAAAAAATTCTCTATTAATCAGGAGACTAGGGAGGAATCTTTAACAAATTTTTTTTTAATTTTCATGTTTTTGGAAAAAGAAGATGTCGCTATACTTATTATAGGATAACTCTTATTTTTTAAAAATCAAAAAAAGAACAAAAGGAAAATGAAAAAAAACTGGATTTTTGTTCTTGTTTTTTTTTTTTTTTTTTAAATATTTCAATACCTACTCTCTACATTTCGAATTACTGAGATAACTAAAAAAAAACCAACAGAATTTCAATCTAAAGAAAATCAGCAAAATTTTTTGTTTTTCAGAAAATTTTTATCGATGAAGTACATATATATATTTATTGAATTTTTACTTCTTTTCCAAAAACAATTCACTGATTTACCTATCAACGAATTTCACTGATTTTTTTTTAGCGAATTTTAGATACTTTCCGACTTTTCTGTGATTTTTAATAAATTTTTTTCTCTGATTTATTACTATGCTGAAATTTCAACTGTTTTCCAGTGATTTTCGATCATTTTCGCTGATTTATAAATTAAGAGATCACCTACGGTTGATCGATAAATTCTTTTTTTTTTTTTTTTAAATATTAGCCGGTAGATTTTTCATTCTCGCCTTTGAATTTTTTCCCGGATTTTAGTTCTGGATAAGAGAAAGGAAAAGGACTAAAAAATTACTTCGACGTTGAAAAAACGTTAAAACATAAGAATCCGTCATAAATCGATCCCACTCTCTCATTTTAAATAGAAAGTTTCTAATGAACAGTCAGAATTGCGGCACAGGAAAAACCAGCAAAATTCACTGATTTTTCGAATATTTTCACTGATTTTTCAACTAAATTCGCAAATTTTATCAACTTTTCATAGGATTTTTAGTGATTTTTCTCACTGATTATTTTCAACAAAAATGTATCTCCTGTGCTGCAATTCTGACTGTTTCTCAATGATTTTCGATTAATTTTTTCATTTGAAATTTCCATCAGCCCTACAATACATATACAACCCTTATCAAAGATCATACATTTTCTCCTCAATATCGTATTACGAAAGAAATAGGTACCTACCTACCTACGTAGATTTTTATAGCTAAATCTAACCATACACGCCAATGCTGTTTCCTTCACATAGGCACCGAAAATGATTAATTAGAAAACAGTGTTTGTTAAAACTTTAAGGTGATTTCTTTTATGTTTGAAAACATCGGTATACCTACTTTAAAAGCGTTTACCTCGTATATCTTACTCATGTATCAAAAGCTAACAGCTATGTTACACCCTTTCTTTAAAATAATTATACGCCCTTTATTCAACGTCCTATTTCACGTACACACTCGTATAACTAACCATTACACACGTATCATGAAATTAGAGTTTCCTTTTGCGCGAGTCAAAAGTTTGAACGATATTTGAGAAAAGCCCGAGTCTCAACAGACAATCGTCCAAATTACCCGACGACATCGTTAGGTGAAAATTATACATGCCTACCCCACATTCAGAAACGTGTACTTACAGTTGCATAAACCTTGCTACCTAAATACAATGTATCTGGATATCGTTTCGTTGTAAAAAAAAATTATTTTAAATGGAGTGTGCGACGGGTTTATTTAGTACGACGCGACGGCGGATTGAATAAAATCATTCAAACGTATCTATCTTTATATCTTTACAAAATCATCAATCAGCTACTATTAATAACGGACGGAAAGACTTTTTGTTCTCTTTTTAGGCAATCACTTATACGGATGCGGCGGTGTGGGGGTTTTTATCTCAAATGTAAACCGAAACTAATGGATATAATTTCAGAAGCTGTGGAACGTATAAAGGGCATCCATTGATTTAAAGAACCAGATAAATTATTAAGAAGCACTTAACTCGTTCATTGAATATATCTAATACTCGAAAGAGTATCTAAGTGACTAAAAAAAACTCTAGGTACAGGTTAAAATAGGCGTGTCAATTGGATCTATTAAAGGATAAAAAAAAAAGGCGTGTCTACCAATACTCTATATAAGGCTCAAATTCGTGACTTTCAATTGCCGTTCAATGATATCGATAAAGCTGGAATTGTTTTCAAAGCGCGTGTTGAAATTTACCCGCAGAGGGGCTCGTGATTCCTCCCTCCCTCTTCTTCCGTTCATCTCGAAGTCTCGAGTTCTTATGACTTTTTTGTTTGAGGTCTAAGTACCAATGGTACTTTGAAGCGATACTCGAATATTAAGCCAGATTTTAGTACCCTTTAACGTCATTAACTTATATTTTTATACACTTTTTAGTCTTTTATTTTGGAACATCCTGTTATGCTATTCTATACGGTGGAGCAACTGAAATCTATAGTGATCGATGACTGACATCCTTTAGCGCGGTGTTAACAGCGTTTGCCACCTGACATTTTCCTAACCTACCACCATTCACCATTAAGTGTTCATTTTAGAAGTTTAAAAAACGGTTTTTAATTTCCAGTTGCACTCTATCTCCATTTATACGCGTATAAAGTCTATAAAGTAGTGTATAAAAGGCGGCGCATTTCATAGGAATTATGATTCATTGAACAGTCTATGTAATCAGATATTCCGTGTAGATTCTAGATTCGTTGATAACCTGGTCCTAAAGCACGAGCAACTACTTGACGGAAAGGAAATGTTGGCTGATACCGGTTCCTTGTTTTCTCAGATTAAAAAAAAAAAGTTAACAATTAACGTTCAGATTACGACTTTATTAAAGCGGTCGTTTGTATCCGCGCGAGCATTTTCCTGTTGACGTCGCGATCGTTGGGTAGCTTTTTATTTGAGAATCTGGGCTTGTATTTGCCTTTGTCTTGCTTGTTTTTTAAAACTGAATTTATGTTTCAGAAAGTTAAAAGGGTAATATGATATCTTTCTGGATACGATAGAAAATTTGAAAATCAAAAGAGTGTCCATCCATTTCTTTTGAGAGAAAAAAAACGAGTTTCTAAAACTACATAAGTATGTATCTAGGTATCTAATTTTAAAAAATTCGTGTAGGCATTCATAATGAAAGTACCTGTAGGAATCAGTGAAGAGTCATCGAAAAAAAATCATCAAGTCGGAATTGAGGCTCAGGAGAACGTCAGAAAAATTCTTTGATTTTTAGGGGATTATTACCGGTTTTTCAAAAAATTCCGCCGATTTCTCATAAAAAAATTTAATGAATTTTCAGTTTCACTGATTTTCCAATTTTTTTTCAATATCAACTTTCAGTGACATTTTTCCACTGATTTATTACTGTGCTGCAATTGTGACTGTTTTGTAGTGATTTTCAATCATTGTTGCTGATTGATGAATAAGAGATGAGAGAGAAGAAAAATGGGTTTGAAGGGATTTAAAAACTGATGAAGAATTTTCAGAAAAATTAACTTTTCGAAGAATTTTTGAGAATTTGATCATTTTTGCGTTTTTTTAAACTTTTGTTTTTGATTGACTTGCTCGTAATCTGATATACTTAAGGGAAAAAATACATTTTTTTAGACTTGAGTATACCTATATCTTTTTCAAAAGATACCTTTTTTTGGCTCTGGCACAATTTTTTCTACGCATGCTCTTACGAAAAAAAAATAAATAAAAAAATTCGTAATTTTCAGTGAATTTTTCGGTGGGTATTACCACCATCTTGAAAAATGGATTGAGTAAATTCATCAATCACAAGCAATGAAAAGGCAAAAATTTTTGAAGAAAAAGGCATCCAAAAGCTTTATTTTTTTGAACCTGGCTTTTGAAATATGTACTTACTTACCCTGCAAATATTCGTTCTAAGCTGAAAAAACTGGATTGACATTCTTCAATTCACAAAAATGCTTGATAGCTTATTTTATAGGGGCTATTTTACCGTAGGTAATATCTCTTTCTCTTCCAGTTTGGCAAAATTTAGAAAATTACGATGGGGGGGGGGGGGATCAGTTAGAGGGGAAAAGTGTGGAATTAAAAAGTGAGTCGATAGGTATTCGAATTTTACGCACTCAAATTAGTGATAATCTATATACACTGAAGGGTCAAATACGAAAAATTAGAAAATGTTTGACCTCAGTGCCCTCAAATACCTCACAAGCAGTGTTGTTTAAAACGTCGTTTAAAACAAAGAAAAAAAAAGCAATTTAACAATTTTTATTTTAAACAAAAAATCGTTTTAAATTGTTTTTTTTTGTTTTAAACATGTTTTTTTTCCATCTGCCTGTTTTTTTTTTGAAAAATGTATTTTTTATATGCAAAAATTAATGAAATTTATAGTATTTTTTAGCGCTGAGCACGAAAAAAATGATTTAAAAATTCTAGCACAACTGAGAAGTGAGAACTGACTTTTTTACGATTACATTTTCCTGGGTTTTCAAAAATTTTGGCAATTGTTTATACATAACAATGCATAACGAAAACTGAAACCAATGTAACTGTAACCAAATCTTATTAAACTTTTTAAAGGCCAAAAATATGTTGTTTTTTTTTGTGTTTAAAACAGTTTTTTTTTACGTTTAAAACATGTTTTTTTAATTCTCAATTATAACAAGTTTTAAACAGAAAAAAACATTTTAAACAGAAAAAAACATTTTAAACAAAAAAACACTGTTTTTTTTTTTTAAAAAAAAACCGTTTTTTTTTTCAACACTGCTCACAAGCAGCAGATCACCCCTTTTTTTTTAATTTTGACCTTTTCAAGAGGGACAATGGGCCAATGGGGGGGGGAAGGGTCAGAGGAGTCGAACGAAAAAACTGAACATATAGGTATCCGAACTCAGCGCATTTGAATCAATAGAAATCAATACGTTACATTACTTTTTCGATTTTTAGCGGACTTCCCGCCCTAGTTTATTTGTATTTTAGTTAAAATTGTGGGTCACTCTACCTCTCAGGGATGTGACGACCCCATCTTAAAAATTTATCGACTGAAAAAGAGGTGAAAAAGGCTACTTTTTAAACGGTAGCTTTCATCTTTTATCCTTCTCATAAAAGTCGAGCTTTCACCAGTGGCGGATTTGCCCACTTCCCAAATCGAAAAAAGGGCCAATCACAACTCCAAAAAAGGGCTCAGTTCTCACATTTTATTGATGAGGAAAAAAATGAATCACATCTTTGTGTGGTTGATCATTTTGTTATAAACAGGTCTAATAAGGTACTTCTGAAATAGTTGATAAAATAGTATTAGAACCAAAATACTAAAAAATTTTACAGCCCAAGGGTCCATTCCCCCATTTCCTATGGGGGTCCAAGAGGCAATAGCCCTTTTGTTTACGATTAAATCCGCCACTGGCTATCCCCATCAAAATTTAACTTGGTATAGGTACGAGGTTCTCAAAACGGAATCTCCTATCAATTCTTATTCAGGGAAGGGAAATAGTGGTGGTTTTATGAACAGACCATCGAAACACGGAAAAAACAGAAGTTACGAAAATGAATACATTTTATCCCAAAAATAATAAATTTTATCAAAAAAAAAAGATAGATTTTATCAAAAAAATTAATAAATTTTACCAAAATAATGAATTTTAATCAAAAAATAATACCTAAAATATATTCAAAAAAATAATAACGTGTTTCAATTCACAAAATAGGTAAAATTTGTTCTAAAAAATAATATTTATTGTCAGAAAAAATAATAAAATTTGTCAAGAAAATGATAAATTTTACCTATTTTGAGAATTAGGACACGTTATTATTTTTTTGGATAAATTTTATTATTTTTTTTTCAGTGAAGGAACTCGTAAAAAATTGAATGAAATCAGAAGACCCGACTTTATTTTTGGTCCAAATTTGTTAGGAATAGCTCTTTTTCGTCTTTTCCTCTAATTGCGATTGTGGGATTGTGCTATGGACTTGAATTTTACGCTCTTGGCAGGTTTTATAATGCGCACCTTGAGAAAAGGCCGGAAGGGGAAGGAGAAGAGGGAAACTTCACTTTTCACATCGTTAGTGATAAATCATCCAATGCACAGATACTTGATTTCTCAAAAAGAAAAAAAACTTACCAATAATTACGCATACCTCTATAATTTGCGTATTTTCCCTTACTTTACCCGAATCATACACCAAATTTTCAAACTTGATTAGATTCATTTCCTACCGAACCTTTAAATTCGATATTTTATCCAAAAAATTAATGAACTACCAGTTGGCAAATGATCAACTACTGGAAACCTATACCTACCTTACCTCAGACGGCTCTAACCAGATAAAATAACCATATCCCCAATCAGATCGTAATGTGATATTGTCGAAAAATTCTCAACCGCTTCGTATTGCCCAGAAACAAACAGCGAACCGCATCGCTGAAGTAAACGAAATTGTCGTAGCCGATGCCATTGGCGGCGGTTAAAGGTTGCGGTTCATAACATTCATATCTGGAATCATCTTCATTGACTGAAAATTGGAAGACAACGGAACTGTCCAGCTGGAATATTGTACCCGTCGTCTTCGTGTTTAGGCTAATCTTTATAGATAACATTGCGTGCAGACAAGACGTCGAGCTGCAGACGGTACCTATACCTACCTCAACCTATAGATACCCAAGGAGTTGGTACTCACCGCCTCGCCAGCGCCTTACCGATCAACGTATCGCATTACAATTTCAACTGGTTTTTCGTGTGTCTCGTGTACCTACCATATAGCCGCCAATATTTCTTTTAATGCTAAATCAACCGTGAGTTTAACAATTTTTTAATTTTAATTCCATCTTTTTTTCATATTTGTGATACCGCGATCATCAAATATAAACTATATCGGAAGCTTCTCTTTTTCTCTTATATTTTTCAACGAGTCTCCGAATGAATGAAAAAAAGGTTAGGTACCTTTATTTCTGTGGTAGACGACTAGACTGGTACGATAAGTGCCCTGAGTCTCAATGATTTCTGCGATCAGTATTTCAAAATAGAGATATCTTCATTTAGATAGGGAGCTTACACTATTAATCTGTTGTAAACATCAAAAGTATAGATATCTATTTCAATTTTACGAATTTGACTCAACCTTGTCATCAAATTGGCTCATTACAAATTACTCGAAAAATGACGATCGATTTATTAAATAATCTTTTCGCCTAAATCAAAAAATCAATAATTCGAAATTCGCAAGGTCAACGACTATAAAACAGATACTCATTCAGTCGTATTCATACATCAAGATGATAAAGTGGTCAAAACAAAGCTCGGCCTTAGTAAAGCAATGAATCTATAGCTAGAAGAACAGGTTAGATCAAACGAAACCCAACTATATAGATTGTCGGCAACCACGGAAAAGTAATTAATATCAAAGCGGTCCATCATCTGTTAATAATTAGACTTGTGCGATTGAAATTCGATCTCTGAATGGAAGTTTTTTTTTCTATCTTGTGTAGATCTGGATACAGCTATCTGCAGTTTATCGTTCGGTTGTCCTAGATCATTTTGTTAATTTCGAATCCGAAGAAATTATTCCATTCGGTGTAACTTACGGTATTTTGTCTGATTCGGGTTCTTTCCAAGCGTTAAAATCTCAATGGACGTTTATATAAATGTTCGTGCTAATTCGATTGGCGCGTTTTTTGAATTCGCTGGTTCAAATGAACTTACACCACGGTCCAATGTCCAAAGGTACAGGGGCAAGATTTTCAAATTAAGTATACTGGGAAGTCCAAATGTAGAAATAATATGCATAGTTGAAAAATTCATGATCTTTGATTTTCCAAAATATTTTACTTGCGAAAAACGATCATGAAAAATTGCACAAATTTCAATTTAGAAAAGCTTTCAAATGATGGATGTGTTTTAGTATAATCATTTCTCAATTGAAATGTCGAGAAGTCCAGATACTTATTTAATTTTTTTCGATCACTTACTGTTTTTAGTTGGGCATTCGTATTTTTTTTTCTTTCTCCAATTTTCAAAATTGTTTCAAAGTCTGGCAAAATATTGAAAATTTATGGAAATGCCAATTTTTGAAATCAATTTTCTATTATTGAAATCGCTAAAAAATTTTGTAAATTGAAAGAAAAAAGAGAGAAAAATACTCAAATTATGTAACTGACAATTTAACAAAATGTCATTGTCATCAATTGTGACAAACATTGATTATTTGACATTTTAATAAATTCTGCGACATTTTGACATTTTATTGAATTTGCCACATTAAAATTCGATAACACTTTGTCACAGGCGCACCCAGAAATTGATTAAAAAAGTGGCTGAGAATTTTAGAAAACATGTGGAGGGGGGTCAAATTTTAAATAAGTGATTTTTCAATGATCTTTTAGTCAAAAAACATCAATTTTTCTGGCAAATGGAAAATTTATTGAAAAATTGGTGATTTTTGACTGAAAAATATTAAAATGACTAAAATAACTGCCTCAGTGAAGCGAGAGCGAAAATTTTTGAAAAAATGTTGTTTGAAGAGCAAAAAATACTCTTTTTTCAAATTTTTGAAATAAAAAATCTTTTTTCCGAGCTTAAGGGGGAGGGGGAGCTCGAGCCCCTTGAGCTCTCATTAGGTGCCCCTATGCATTTTGTCATTTTGTTAGATTTTAGAAAAAAAAAAATTCCTTATGAAAAGTCATTATACTTACTTACCTATTGATTTGATAAACTTTTACCAAGGTTTCTTGAGTCCATGAAATCATTAAGTATCTACGTCAATGGTGTGTAAAATTTGACGTAAGAAAGTTGGCCTTGAAAAATTTCAATTGTCCACCTGACAGATTGACCCCCAGCACTGTAACAGAAAATGGCCAGCAATTTTGATTTTTTTCATTTTTTCGAACTTGAACCGCTTGCATCATTTAAATTTTGAACCTTCCTTGGCTTCCTTTTTCCAAACTTTTACTTATCGAACGCCAGTTTTAGTAATTTTTCAAGAACCTTAGAGTATCTGTGTACAAAAAAAATACTTACCACATTTTTCAAGTTGAGAAATGAGAAAATATGTAAGCAAGTAAATCAGAGTAAAATATGTACCTTGCATGTATTTTTAAACTCTACTTGGAGAAACTGTTCCTTATTTATATTTATCAAAATGTCTATAATTTCAAACCAAAGTCATTCAAAATTCAGTTTTTTTTTTCAACTCAGAAATTTTTTAAAAATCTGTTTTTTGACCCTCAATTTTTTTTGTAAATATTCCTCAACTTTACAACTTTGAGGATTAATTTTGAAAACCAAAAAATTTTCAAGTCGAGCAGATTCCAAAAAAATTTTCATTGCTGAAATCATTTTAAATTTGAAAAAAAAATTGTAAAAATTTAAGAGTTGCAAGAAATTTTTAAAATAATGTTTGAAAAAATCTTGCAAATATTTGTACTTGAAGAAACGCCAGAAAAGAAGGAGTTATGGCTTATGGATTCAATCATAGACCTATAATATCAACAGCATTGAATCCGCATAAGCAACCAAGATCAGGGATCCGGAATAAGGTCTCTGGTCCCTTCAGCTCCGGCTCGGGCTCCAAAAAACCATCCGGAGAGGAGCCTTCCTCCCTCCGGCTTGATGCAGATTTTTGACTGTCTCGGGTATCCGAAGGAAGCCCTCCCCTCTCTGGCTCCAACTCCGATATTTTCGATTAAAGTTCCTCCGGCTCTGGCTCCAAGACTTTTAAAAAAGTGCTTCTGGCTCCAGCTCCAGCTACGAGATTTTTAAAAAGTGGCTCCAGCTCCGGCTCTGGCTGCAAGGGAGACCCTCCTCCCTCCACCATCAGCTCCAGATCCCTTTCCAGAATATACTTGGTGGGAAATCGAAGTAGCGAGTACCATGAAATTCTGAAAAAAATCAATCATTTTTGAAGTCTACGAATGAAAATAATGAAAATATCAAAGACACGATACCTGAAAATTGTGATTTGTTACTTATACTGTGCGTAATTGAAAAAATATGTCTAAGAAATTTCTTTACGAGTTCTGGTCGAGGCACTGAATTCGAAAATTTCGAAATCAAGAAATGCCAATTTTTGGCTTAGGTAGGTATGTATTTTGAATTTTGGATTGTTTGGAACATAAAATCTAGTTTTAATTTTTATCAAAGAAATACGACTTATAACGACGAATTTTCAGAGTAGAATTGACCAAATCGAAAAACGAGCCTCAGGTTCGTATTCAACTGGTCAAAATCCCCTTCATTTGCCATTTCAGGGATTAATTTACCCAAAGTCTCATAATTCATTTTTTCATTCACAATATTTTAAATTTTGATCACAGTTATAGAAAAAAAAAACCAAATGAAAAAACTACCATCAAAGTATTCAACGGGCCAAAATACTCCAACAAACGACCTTTTTGAGCTCAATCGGCTGTTTGTGAAAATTTTGTTTAAAAATCTCGTCTCCATAAAGTTAATACTTTTGGACGGTGCCTAGGTAGATAAATTTTGTGAAGATACATACAAAGAGCAAAAATTTCACTCAACCTCAACCATCATATTTGAATACATTTTACGCAATATTTTTTACCAAGTACTTGACACGTTCCGCTCTTTTCAATAATTACAAAATATCGAATTTGGACTTATACGACATTACATATTCAAGGAGAAATATCTTCAGATTATCCTTTCGTACTTCGTATAGTGAAACTTGACCATGAATAAACACGCGTGGTACCATGTATACCTATAAGTATTCTGTATACCTACAATACACTTACCCAGGTACCTAACTATGGATATATTAAAAACTATACACTCATTGAAAAGTTTTTTTTTTTTTCAAAAAGAACACTTGTGAAATATACATCCAGAAAGATAGACCACCAATGTACCAAGTTATCGTAATCTTGTACGAAGATGGTTCAACTTGACTTAACGTTTAACATTGTCTATAGAGTGGAAACTTTGCTTATCTGCCTATATAAAGGTAGACGCAAATACTTACCCATGGTGAACGTAGCTGTGTTGATTTATTTGTCTACAACTACAAGTTTGTTTATTTGTACTATTGCCAGTTTTTGTTTATCCATTTCAATACCCGTTAAAGAAGCTAGAATGCATTTTCAAAAGTTTAGATACATTGGAACGTTCAAGCTGTAATTGATTGTTATTTTAAAGAACTGGCCTCTGTATGTGTTACGAGTAGTTTGTGTTTGAGATTCAACATACCTGAACGGCGATTGTGTGGTTAAGTTGATAATGGCGGTGGACAATCAATTTGTAGTATCGTTTGTTTTGAATAATATACAAAAGCAGTAAGCTACCTACATGTACACCTTGTACAATGTATGTAGCACATTCCTTTGGATTTACAGCCAATAGAAAGTAGGAAATCGATTAAGCAAATAAGTAAATTTTAATAATTGAATATGAATAAATTTCTTAGTTCAAAATTTTATTGGCCAAAAGGAATTTGAACTTTGGTCTCAGTGCCATCAAATATCATGATGAAAGGACTTGAAAAAGACGAAGAAGAATTCCGGCTAAAACTAATATTATTCGTTTTTTTTTTTTTTTTTTTTTTGCAAAAACTCAATGAAATTGATAATATTTTTTCCATTACCGCATTGTCACCAGATTTCATTTTTATTATACTTGGTTATAAATTGCTGGAATTTTTTTCTGATCTCACTAATTCACTGGTATTGGAATTGGAGATAGTTTTCAGGAACAAGAAAATAAAGCAGGAATATTTGAAGCGATTCAGTTTATCTGTATAAAGCGTAGCCTATCTATCGATTTTAGGGGCCAATTATATGCATAAAAGAACGAAAATAGGTTGCAAATGGGGGACTTGTGAAGTAGGTAGGTATATTTCTCCTCGTACGTATGCATAGCCTACAAAGTACGTGAAATTTTTGAGTTCATTAAAATTACGTTTCGTGTTGAGAAATATATGTAATTGCGGAAAGGGTGTAGGATTAGTACGATTTTATGTTACATTTTCGATGTTTATGTGCAATTAGCACAGCACTTGGGTCATATCAAGTATTACCCACTATTACACGATATTAAAGGTACAAATAGGTACAGGGTGTTTTATCTGATCGGCGTCTAATCTTAAACCATGAATTTTGTATGCAAATTAGGTATATTTCCTTAATTAGAAAAACAATTATATTAAGTGATGCCTTTTTCTAAGTGAGCAAAAGTAAAATAAGATTCATAGTATAAAATCTGCATGAAATAATTCCATTTTTCTTATATTTTTTCATTTTTCATGTCAAATTATTCAGCTAGTCAAAATGACGAAATATCATCCAAATTGTACAAAAGTTGATTCTGAATGGGGAAAGATGCAGGAGTCTACCCACTCCTCTGTGAGGGAAAGTATTAAGACAATTTTTTGTTTTCAAAATTTTCTTCCTCAAGATTTTGATTTTTTGTTCAATACGTACCTGAATTAAAATATACTCTCTCATTTATACCTATATCAGTGAAAAAGATCAAAAATCAGTGAAAAACAGTCAGAATTGCAGCATAGGAGAAAATCGGTGAGGAAATTTTCACTGAAAACAAATCAATGAAAAAAACAGTGAAAATTCATTGAAAAGTCAGTGAAATTTATGAATTTAGCTGAAAAATCATTAATTTTTTTTGATAAATCAGTGAGAAGTTTTGAAAAATCAGTGAAATTCCTGAAAAATTATTGAATTTTGCTGATTTATCCTGTGCTGAATTTTTGTCTGTCCATTAGTGTCTTTCACTGATTCAGAATGAGAAAGTAGGTGCCTATACTTATTTAGAATGGGTATTATCGATGTACAGTGTGACACAAAAGTCTTGTCCACGAAAAACACTTCGTTCTACCTACAGGGTGTCCACAAATTGAGAAACCGATTTTGGTTAAAAAATGGGGGTCTGGTTTTTTTTATGGATTTGAAGTCTACACATACAGAGACGATTAAAATGTGATAAATTTTTTTCTAAACCGGTTCGAAAATTTGCAACCGATTGTCAAAAATACTCCAAAAATCGAGATTAGAAAAAATTTTCAAAATAAAATTTGTAGAGCTTTGTAAGCCTAACGTTGTCAGTGAACTCATTTTTTGAAATTTCAACAACAAAAAAGATATGAATTTTTTTTCGATTTTTAACGGTGCAGTGTTCAACATTCATTTGAAAAAAATTTTCATATCTCTTTTTGTTGTTGAAATTGTCAAGTTGCCGAGAGTGAACCGATTCAAAAAATGAGCATGTTTGGCTTACAAAGCTGTACAAATTTTATTAGGAAAATTTTTTCTAATCTCGATTTTTGACAACCGGTTGCAAATTTTCGAGCCAGTTTCGAAAAAAAATTATCACATTTTAATCGTCTCAGTGTGTAGACTACAAATCCATAAAAAACCCAGACCCCCATTTTTTAACCAAAACCGGTTTCTCAATTTGTGGACACCCTGTAGATAGAACTGAAAATTTGACTATCAATCTTCAATGTCCTTGTCTCCAGGAACATATTGCCGTTTGAATCATTCCGATGGTATAAATTCCGTATTTTGGAATTTCAAGATTTGCTGTTGGCTGCACTGGTGTATAAAATTTTCCTCTTTTTTTTTTTTTTCTAAATTCACTCTCTGTGGGTGAAATTTTTTTTTGTTCAATTACTCGATGAAAAAATAATAATTTCATCTTAGTGAAAAATTCATATTATTGAAATATTGCAATCTGCAACTTTTGGGCCCCCTGGTAGCAGGCTGAATTTTGATTGGAGACGGATGGCGATGGTTTAGGGAGATGTAGAAACTCAAATCGCATCTTTTAAGTGCTGTCACGGCTTCTCACACAATTTTGATTTTCTAAAAAAACACAAATTACGGCGTTTTTTTCAAAAGTAGGTGCACTTTGAGCACCCCCTGCTCCCCTCCCCTTGCAGCTGGGAGGTTCAACATTTTTTTGGGTGGTCTCCCACTTGAAGTAAACAACTTCACCAAATTTTGTGAAAATCCAAGATATATTTTTTTTTCACTCTTTCCGAATATATGTAATTATAAATTCAGGGGTTAAAACCGCTTCAGTTTCGATTGGTGGTGCATGGTTGTTGTGGTTTTTGAGAATTGGAAATCAAATGGTTGTTGGTTATGGTTTTTCGTGGTTTTCAACAGAATATCTCAAACGGTTCCAATTGGTTGCGATAACCACTTGAAATTTTCAAAAAATCTGGTTGTGGTGGTTTTTAATGGTTGTGGTTTCTCAGAAATTCCCCGTAATTTGGGGGAAATTGAACATCAGCATTTTGACAGTATGGATACTTGCCTTACGAGTTACAAAGGGATTCAAAATTGAAAATAAAATAAGAAGCAGAAAGTAATTTTATCATTGAAAAAATTGAAAAATTTGATTCAATTGGTGGTTTTTGTGAGTTAAAAATCAATTGGTTGTTGGTCATGGTTTTTAGTGGTTTTCTGCAAAATATTTGAAATGGTTCCAATTGGTTGTGATAACCACTTGAAATTTTCAAAAAATCTGGTTGTGGTGGTTTTTAATGGCTGTGGTTTCAAGCGGTTTTAAACCCTGATAACTGTAGGTAGATACTTACTTTCGATTTCATCAGTTTTATTAAATCCCTCCCTAGTAGGTACATTCCATTTCTCGTTCTATGATCCTGCGTATGAAAGTCAATGAGATAAAATTATTAGTTGTACAATATTTGCCTTCTATACTTCCTTCCTTATGTACGTCTATACATACATAATTGTCACCATAATAATCAGTACCTACATTGGGTATACATTACTTTATCATACGTACGCAAGGTAAAAAATTTATACAACGCATTAGCGACATGAACTACATCTGTTGTTCTATCTACCATATTAGATCAGGGCCGTTGAAAAGTTTCAAATAGGTACCCTAGACAATACATAATGGTACTGTGTATATGCGATACCCCTATTACAGGGTGTCTGTTACAGTAAGTTCGTTCGATATCGTAATACGATATATGTCTTTTGAATGCGCCCAACGTTATGATTACAGATCACCGTGTAAGTTTTCATGTGCCAGTAATTAAGACGAAAAAAAAGCACACGTTGGCGTGATTGGTTCGACGATAATAGCGACAATAAAATAATAAAAAAATGAACCGAAATTTTTGGCTCGACGCATTCAGACCCGGCACGGCGCCATTGTTGTAGTCGTAGAGCAACAACAATGATAACCGAGATGCAGCAATAGGCACCCTTGTAACGGTAGCCTATATCATAAGTGGAAGTTATTCGGGAAATGTAATAGGCGAAGAGTATTCAAGTGGCTTTTTAGGCGCCAGCATCAATTCAATTCTATCGTCATTCGCGTACGAGTACGACGAGTGTTTTAAAAACGCGGAAAATCGTACCCTTAAAACATATTTGTATTTGTATAGATTAATGTAAACGTAAGAATCGTGGGAACGATCTTTAATAGACATTTTTTTCTCTCTCCGGAGGGAGGACCGAGTCTTTTGACTTTGTATACTTGAAAGCGTATGGATGACGTATTAAATTACCGCGTTTATTAGGTACGATGACGCGGGTCAAAAGTCATCAATTATACACCCTCGTTGTGTACGCGAATTAGCCCTTTTGGCTACATCGCATTTCAAACCGAGCTCAGAAATTTTATTAGACGTAATTGCGTACAAATTGACGATATGGATGTTTAATCGCGTGTCATTATTTTTTACTTATAGGTATTTTTTGATGGTAAAATATGTGCGAGGATTCAGATTGTAGGAAAGAATTTAGAAGCGTGCGTTTGGAGACAAAGAAAATATGTTTTTTGTATCTCTGATATCTTGACGTTCTAAAAATCAAACGTGAAAAACACGTTTGTATTTTAGATTTTATAATCACCCTTTTTGAAATTTGAGTACGTAATTTATTTTTAGGGTGAGATTATTATGCACAGATTCCCCTATACCTACCAAAGGAACGAATATGACTTATCAAATACTTCGTATTGCAACATTTGTTCCCAATTGTTGCAGCAATCTTTGAAATTGCACACTCGTTTGTATGTACCTACTTCAGAGGCATGTATTTCGAAAAGAATACGTTTAAAAAATATAAATATTCGTGAAATATAATGAAAAACGAACGGAAGTGGCAAATAATTCGTTACACTTCCAAATCCGCACTAAGTTCGTTGCCTGAATCGATAATTCGATGGAAAAATATTCTAAAAATCAAACGCTCTTGAAAAATGATCGAATCGAAGCGAGGTATTATAACCGATCATCGTCTTGAATATTCCATCGTATGAGTAATTCGATATCAGGTTCTTGGAAACAATGTACCGTGCTTTTGAATAAACTGATGAGGGCTTGATATGCCTACCTTCAAGATTTTAGTCTGGTTCACCTTTATAGAAATGTAATCGACACCGTCTTCTGGCATGGAAAAGGTTTGCGAAAAACCCTGCTGTGTTTACTATCGCTTAAAAGATGTATTGTTCCATTTTGTTTTATTTGTACAGCTGAATAATATACGATGGTTGTGATATGGTCTACTGTGAAAACTTCGGATTGAGAAAAAAAAATAGGTCTGTGTTGTGCTGAAATGGTACTCCGATATAGGCTACCTGTCTCGGTTTACGAAAATCATTCAGGGTGGTTTGAACTGACCAGAGGGTAGAGGCATTATTCGGTTAGTTTAACTAATTAACTTGTAATGTTAATCATTGCGGAAGAGATTTGTAGGGTTCGATTGGTACATGGTTGGCTTGTTATTGGATTAGGTGGTTTGTTTTTTTAATTCGGTCGAATTTTAGGGATTGAAGATATTTGATATGAGGTTGGTCTGTCTGGAACCGGCTACAACAATTTTAAGGGTTCTGGGCGATGGAATTTGCCCAAGTCCAAATATGAAGGCAAATTACTGTTTAAATGCGAGTCATAAGGGCCGCGATATATCAAGCTGCTGAGGAAATCTTGGGTTTTTGGGGCTTAGTGATATTTTGTACTGATTAATGTCCCAAAAAGCAGTGAAAAGGGTTAAAAGGGACTAATGTCCTATAGAATAATAATATTTACCAATTTTGTTTTCGAAGAGAAGATTTTAAATCCTAGGCGTTCAAGAGATGACTTTTTCTTAAAACGACAGATATTTCAATTTTTATTTCATTACTTTTTATAATACTTAATAGCAGATATATTGAGACAAATTGAAGCCTTTTCTTTTTTTGGTTTTTCAAAATGTCTAAGCCAATTTGGAAATTAAAAAAGAAAAAGCTGACAAAATTTTAAAATGTTGAAGACAAAGAAACGTCAGAAAGGAGCGGAAAATATCTAACAATGGTCTCCAAAATTTGATCTTACATTTCATGCATTGACTTCTAACATTATACCATGTGGCAAATTGAGACGAAATGTCCTACCTACCCGCGCTCATTCAGACAGAAATAGTTTTTCAAAAACATCGATATGAAAACAAACTGTATTCAGAAAAAACAATAATTGGGCACGTACCCTAGAAGACTAATTGAACTCAGTGCAGTGGCGTAGCCAGAAGAGTCCGAAAGGGGGGATCTGGGTCGGAAGCTTTTTTTTTGGGTGGCTGCGAAATGAGTACAGAGACTTGAAAAACGAGTAATTTTTAGGGAAGGGGGAAGAGGGAGGGGTAAAATGAGCCTTTTTTGCACTTTAGTCTAGATTTTTTAATATCTAAAAAATACATTTTTCACAAAAATTCTTGACCTCAAGGGGGGTGTCCAGACCCCCAAAACCCCTCCCTTGGCTACGACGCTACGACTCTGACTCAGTGTGCTAGTAACAACTTCCCCTTTATAGGACACACAAACCTACCTATGTCCCATAAAATCTCAAATTTGGACAAGTATTTCAAAAAACCTCACTTGAGACATATTGTCCTAAAAATTTGATTGTAATGTTTCAACCCAGATCATTTGGACATAGTGTCCCAAAAACACTAAACTTGAACATAACGTTTTCTAAAAAAATAAATGATTGAATACGATATCTACTCTCTCATTTTTAAATCAGTGAAAAGTCACCGAAAAAAAGTCAGAATTGCAGAAAAAGAAAAATCAGAGAAACTCTGATTTTCAGTGAATTTTCGCCAATTTTTCTATTCAAAGAATTTGACTGATTTTTCAACGAAAATTTTTGATATTTCACTGACTTTTCAGTGAATTTTTACTGTTTTTCCAGCAATTTTTTTGTGTTTGCTTTCATTAAAATTTCTTCACTGATTTATTACCATGCTGCATTTCTGACTGTTTTTCAGTGATTTTCAATAATTTTCACTGATTTATAAATGAGAAACTGAAAAAAAATATACGTAGATAAGATACCTATTTAAAAATAATGTATACCTACTTACCAATTTTCCTTCAATTTGGAAACGATGTCTCAAAAATTCAAATTTGAACAAAATGATCTACAAAATCATAATTGAGGCATATGTGACCCTACAGGAAAGAATGGACCTTGTGAAAAAAAATTGATGTCATTTTTCACGTTTTTGGTTCAAATCACACCCAATCTGTAGATATAAAACACGTAAAAAAAACTTCGATTTTTTTTCACACATGATTCTTTCTTTCCGGCAGGGTCACATGTACAATAATTATTGTTCAAAAAAAAAAAAATGTGTCCTATAAAAATCCCAATTCACCCTGAGTTTTCAAAAAAACTCACATGAAACATAGTATGCCTCAAAAAATTGAGAAGTGTCTCAACTCAAAAATATCAATTTAAACAATGGACAATTGGACATGAAGTTCATGAAATTTAAATTTGAACATAATGATTTTACTATCTACTCAATTTTGACTCAATTTTGCATATGATGCCTTGAGAAATCGTAATTTGGGTCCTAAAAAGTCTCTCAAAATATCATTTATATCACTTCATCAAAATTTTCACTTTTCTTCATGTCGAATAAAATTTTATTAGGTACTAAATAAAGATCAGTGATGTAAAAAATTGAATCAACAAAATTTGGTCTCCCTATCCAAATAGATAATTTTCTTCGCCATCCTTTCTTCGATACCAACTCTCTCGTTTCAAAATTCAAATCAACGAAAATTCATTGTAAAAAAAATTAACATTGCAGCACAGGAAATATCAGCAAATTGCGTGATTTTCAGAGAATTTTTGCTGATTTTTCAAAAAACCTCGGTGATTTTCCTGAAATTTTTCTCACTGCTTGCTTTCAATGAAATTTTTCACTGATATATTATTGTGCTGCAATTTTGACTGATTTACATTTTTGATAATTTTCACTGATTCATAAATGAGAGAGTAGGTGCGCTTGTTCTTTCTGCGATTTCATCAGGAAACAATGTGGGGTGTCAAAGAGGAAACATTCGATTATAAAACAAAAACATAAACAATACTTACCGAATTCAAAAAAATTGAAAAAAGATAGGAATATTTAAAATGTATTATAATGTAAAATAGATGGTTTTATTGCAGGGATAACAAATTTTATATACCTACTTAGCTCACAATGAGAAGATTTTTTTTTTTCAATTTTCTTAATATTTTAAAATAAGTAACAATTTTTCCCATTTTTGATTCAAGTGAGAAATCTCGTAAGAAAAAATTACCTATCATTTTCCAAATTTTCTCACTGGAATAATTATTCTTCGCTAAAAAAATTTTTGATGGGGGGGATCTCCACATTTTTCTTATTCCACTCTGGAGTTACCTTATCTAACTAGGCACTTAGTTACATTAGCAAACCTCCAGCTTCAGTTTTTCATTTTTCTATCACTAGTTGATAATTTCAGTCGATTAGTCATCATATCGATCGAATAAAATAATTAGATACCTACTTGCCAATTATCAATCTTCATTGCGTTCTTTTGACAGAATAAATTTTTATTTTTTATTCAATAGTTGAAGTTTGAAACCTCTCCTTCCGAGTAGTTGTTGGCACTCTAAATGCAATTTTGCATGAATTTATGTCAAAAATTGACCTCAACTGCTCTTTTGAAACATTTTTGGCATGAATAATGAAACATACAATACACATGCATCCCAAAAATTTTTCTGAAATGTGTGCGATGTAAAAGAAAAATGAAAATTTACCCCTGCCCCATGTCCATCATTTTGTCCATCTCTCGAATTCGTACAACTACCCAAAATCCCAAAACAAAATCATCCCTCACTTAATCAATTACTTTTTCCACCATCAAATCCATCTTGATATCAACACCAGCAACAGTTTACTCTCAAATTTCGCCGTCAAGAGCTGCTAGCAGGAGTCACCGCATCGTTCACCGCTCTTCAAAACGTTACCTACGTTAATGAGAAGTTTCATTAAAACGAGCATACTCCCCTACGCATCACAATAGGAAACATACAGCTCACAAAAACAATCATATTTCGGTTATTGTTTCGCCTCCTTAAGAATTCATCGTCTAGTACAGCGGAACGTGAAAATAAACGACTCTACTTATCGCGCGATGGCACTCGAAGCCTCATGCTCCGCTACCTTAGCAGGTAAATTAGCACAGAGCTGATTTCTTTGCGTATATGCGGTGAAAAGTACCTCGGTGCAGCGTTATTCACTAGCATGTCCAACAAAATACAAACAAATTTTGAAAGCTGTCTGCTGGCAACAGGGTAGCATTATGATAGACATATCCGATCCGCCTACACCGCAAACAAATACGACGACAAATGGAACAACGACGGTGGAGCGTGCAGGAGGACATTATTTGTAAAAACAGGCTACTCCTCGATGTTGCGACGACGACATTTACTAGGCGGAATATGTTATAGCTGGAATTACAAGAGTGCGAGGCGGAGTGGACCATGTATGTTTACTCGGTAGCTGTGAGCTAAATTAAGGTAGAGTTGAGGAGTGTTAGATTGTTATTGGCTTCTATCAGACTGTAACTTTTTTTCTTCTGCCTTTTTTTTTCCATAGCCTCGATTTAGGTAGTGTGTTTTAACTTGTATGCCTATATAAACGCCCATCTAGCAACAGTCAACAGACTTACTATACGGTGCGCTGCGTTTGTTTGACATTATAATCTTTATAATAATAATGTTGTCATTCTGTTTAATATAACCAGTCATAATTATGATCTGTCTACGGATTTTTTTCCCTTCACTTTTCAAGTCGCCTGGTGATGTGCGATAAAAATAGCTAAGGGATTTCTATCAAAAGACCATTCTAGAGGATTGAAATTTAAAGAATTTTAATTTTTAAAAATACACGGAGGATTTTTCTACTCAATTCAATTGATGGAGAAGTCGATAAATTAGATTTGAAGCTGTTCAATTGCGCATATGATTTTAAACATAGTCATTAGGTATCATTAAAAATCACCTTGTTTGCGAAATTCCCTACTGGCGAGCTCCCTCCTTTATTTCATATTACCTATGACTAAATCTACACGAAAGAGGCTTCAGGCACGAAATTAAAAATACCCTGCGAACGACTGAATCGTTTTTTTTTCAACTGTATGATTCAAGTGGTCCACTTGCTTTTTTCAGTTTTTTCTAAGTTCGAAATTTTTTATTTCTTTTCAGAGTTCGAAATTTTCTCGATTATTTTTTTCCAAATTGAATTTTTTTTCAGAGTCCGAATTTTTTCTCGACTAGTTTTTCTCAAAATTAAAAATTTTTTCCAGAGTTTGAATTGTTTGTCGATCATTTTTTTCCAATTAAATTTTTTTTCCGAAGTTTGAATTGTTTCTCCATCATTTATTGAAATTTTTTCGGAGTTCGAATTTTAATTTTGAGAAAAATTAGTTGAGAAAAAATTCGAATACTCTGAAAAAAATTTAATTTGGAAAAAAATAATCGAGAAAAAATTCGAACTGTGAAAAAATTTTAATTTGGAAAAAAATAATCGAGAAAAAATTCGAACTGTGAAAAATTTTAATTTTGAAAAAAAGTAAGTAGTCGAGAAAAAAATTTAAACTCTGAAAAAAAATTCGAAAAAATTCGAACTCGGGAAAAAATTTTAATTTGGAAAAAAAATCGAGAAAAAATTCGAACTCTGAAAAAAAATTTCGAATTCGAAAAAAAATTCAATATTAAATGATGGAGAAAAAATTCAAACTGGAAAAAATTTTAATTTGGAAAAAAAATCGAGAAAAAATTCGAACTCTGAAAAAATTTTAATTTGGAAAAAAATAATCGAGAAAAAATTCGAACTCGGAAAAAAAATTTAATTTGGAAAAAAATAATCGAGAAAAAATTCGAACTCTGAAAAAAAATAAAAAATTTCGAACTTGGATAAAAGCAAGTGGACCACTTGAATCAGTTGAATCGTACAGTTGAAAAAAAAAACGATTCAGTCGTTCGCAGGGTATTTTTAATTTCGTGGCTGAAGCCTCTTTCGTGTAGATTTAGTCATAGGTTTTCAACTTCTGTCAATATCCCAAATCAGCTCTATCTAATCATTTCTATTTTCTGTTTCAGACTGCAACAGCAACAGTTAGCAGCCCAATTAGCACACTCTCGACATCAGCCACAAGGCAGCAATAGTAAATTATCGAGTCCCAGAAGATGCAGCGAAACATCGCACAGTCCAGCCCACACCGACGACTCAGATTCAGATATAAGTTTAGGGGTGCCTTCTCCGGGCCCGCATAGTCTAACTTTAGGGCCCCCTTCGCCAACACCCAACAGTTTACCACTCGGGCCTCCGACACCGCCATCATCGATGAGCGCGCTGCTACCTCCGTATGCCAACGTCACCCCTTCAGCGTTACCTTTGGCTCTGCATAGGCCTTTTTCATCTCCTAGATTATCATGATATTCAGCAATTCACCCGCTCGTACCAGGCTGGTGAATTGGGTCTAATTTAAAATGGTATTTGTTGATTTTTTTAAAAACTCATCTTGTCGTTTATATTTATAAATTTAAAAAAATGATGCAAAAATAAGACGTCGTTTAAAACGCATTTAGTAGTTCACGAACGTATTTTTAAGTGTTTCTCTTTTTTTGTTGTGCAATTTATATTGTTGTGATTTATTAAGTATAAGATCGTATGTGTAAATTTTCAATAGTCTAGTGTTTCTTTTTAATATTTAAATCGCATATGAAAATACCCTTATACCTGTTATATGCTTATGTTTTTTTTTTTCAACATACTCTGTCGTAGTAGTTCCTTCGAAAGACTTCTCGAGTTCCTAATTATCGCACATACGTCTAATGCTATTAAGTAATTAAAATCCAGAGCTCGAGTAAATTGAATTCTTTTCAGTACGAAACGTATATTGGTGCTTGATGTATGCAATTTGTATAGAGGGGCCTTCGTACATTATTCATATGCCATACATTGTAATAATAGGTAATGATAAAAATTTTGAGTATGGTCTGAAATTTTTTGCAATTTCGAAAAAAAAAAAATGGATTAAATGTTTCAGATAAAAATGGTCTTTCGGTGATCCTTTGATTTTTCAAATCCAAAAAAAAATTAGAATGTATTTTTTTTAATTACCTATTCACTTCAAACAATACTTTTCTTATAGGTTTAATTTTCTCATTCGATTTAAAAAATTAAACCTGAGGTACCTATTTACCTAAGTATTTAAATTATTTTTTTAAACTTTTGTATTATCATTTTGAAGAAAAAAAAAATCAAAATATGATTGTTGTGCTGATGTATAATTGCATGAACAATTCGTATATTTTTAAATCACGTATTGAGCAATTTTTCGTTATTACTTTTAAGCATTTTCTTGTATACGTCAGTTTTCGATCGATAATTTTTGTGCAATATTTTATCAGAAATTTTTGAACACGGCGCATTTGAATTATAATTTTGAAAAGCCTTATGTGGCAGTAGTTTGTCGTGACTGAATGATACCAATTTGTACAGTCATGAAAATTCATGTACCTATGTAATACTTATTTGAAAAGGTTTGTCTTATAGGCCTACAGACTTTTAATTTATATACTCGGTGTTATATATATTATATGCAATATCTACTTAAATGTATTTATTTACTTGATAAATATAATATTCCTAAAACTAAAGTGTGGATTTTTGTTTAGAATGGAAGAGTAGGCACCTATGAAACACAGAAGCACTTTCAAGTGACCAATATTGTTCGAAAGTTGTCGAAAATAAGTTATTTCGGGCTTACGTGTATAGGTGGATTTAGAGGAGTGGATCGGGGGGGGGGGGGGAGGAGCCAGAGGTCAGCGGCGTTGAAAATTTTTTTGATGGGTGCAAAGGTGCAGAGACTTGTGATACCCGAAAGATTTCAGGGGTGGAAGTAAAAGAATACCTTTTTTGGCAATATCGTCTACCTTTGACTAAATCTACACGAAAGAGGCTTCAGGCACGAAATTAAAAATACCCTGCGAACGACTGAATCGTTTTTTTTTTCAACTGCATGATTCAAGTGGTCGACTTGCTTTTTTCTAAGTTCGAAATTTTTTATTTCTTTTCAGAGTTCGAAATTTTCTCGATTATTTTTTTCCAAATTGAATTTTTTTTTCGAGTCCGAATTTTTTCTCCACTAGTTTTTTTCCAAATTAAATTTTTTTTCCAGAGTTTGAATTGTTTCTCCATCATTTATTGAAATTTTTTCGGAGTTCGAATTTTAATTTTGAGAAAAATTAGTTGAAAAAAATTCGAACTCGGAAAAAAAAATAATTTGGAAAAAAATAATTGAGAAAAAATTCGAACTCTGAAAAAAAATAAAAAATTTTGAACTTGGATAGAAACAAGTGGACCACTTGAATCGTACAGTTGAAAAAAAAACGATTCAGTCGTTCGCAGGGTATTTTTAATTTCGTGCCTGAAGCCTTTTTCGTGTAGATTTAGTCATAGGTCTATCGTCTCAAATCGTTCAACGCTTCGAAAGAATTTGATTTTAAATGTTCAAAAAGGTCATTTTCGCGTTAGTTCTTTCAGATCTTAAAAAGCAACCAAAAAAGTTTGTAAAGAACGACACTAAAAAACAAAAGCACTAATGAAATTTGTCCATGTTTAGGAGAAGGTAAGTTGCTACCCCCGGCTCCCAAAATGGTCTTAATCTAATGAGGAATAAGTTAGATGACATTATGGAAGAATATAAAATTTTAGATTTGAACCAGCTTTTCAGATTTTTTTCTTAAAATATCAGAAAATTTTTAACATGGTATGATTTTTCCTCTTGGGTGGGGGGGGGGTCATTTCAAAATTCTTAAGATGCTACGTATTTTGCGTGACGCCAAGTCTAAAACTTATACATTTTTGTACTTTAAAAACTTAATGTCAGAAAGTCAGAGGCTGACTTTTGAAAACTTACAAATTTTCATTTTTTCAAAATATAAATAGGTATGTACCTATCAGAAAGTCGGAAGGTGAAAACTGACTTAATATCAGAAAGTCAAAATGAACAGAAACATATCAGAGAGCTATAAAAGCCGATTTTTCAATTTTTTTTTCCTCTTTAGTGAATTAACATAATGTCAGAAAGTCAGAAACTGACTTTTATTAAAAACTTACAAATTATTATATTTTCAAAATCAACTTATTATACATCAGACAGTCATGAAGCTGAAAATTGACTTGATATCAGAAAGTCAGAATGACAAAAAAAAATATCAGAGAGCTGAAAATTTTCAATGATTTCTCTCCCCCACTCCGTCTCTACAATTTTGATTGTGTGCACATATTAATATAATTTTCATTGATTCGTGAATGAAGGAGTCAGTAAAAATTCTTGAATAGGTAACTTGAAATTCTTCGAAAATAAATTATCTTTTCTCTTTATTTTTATAAAGTCCTTGCTGCTTTTTCTTTCCTTCAATTACGCCTCAATCCTTGAAGATTATTATTTTCAATAATTTCAGAACTCCCAGCAAAATTTTGATTTTTTCATAAATTTTCAGGCCGTCTGTTGAGATTTTGACACTTCTTACTGGATCACATCTACCAATGTTTTAAAAATCCAAGATTCAGGAATTTCTAAAAATTTTTAGGAAAATTATTGATACCTACAATAGGTGCATAAACAACCAAATTTTTTGATTAGGAAACATTTTTTTTTTTAAAAATCGAACGAAACACTTGATTGCCAGCAACCTACATATTTGTTACTTTTTCGTGAATTTGAGAAACCCTGACACACTTTTTGACTGCTAATACCACTGCAAAAAAAAAAAACAAGTTAAGAATCGACAAACCGTATGCCTGCATGTATTAAAAATCCATAAAAATCATTCGAAAAAACTTAAGCTGAATCCACTTAAAATTTATTCGCTCCTATTTTCGATCAAGTTCCTAGCCTAATACATAAAAAATCTGCAGCTGAATATGATATTTCGTTTAAAAAAATAATTTGGCAATCAAACAATTTTTAATCACCATAAATTGGAAATTTTATTCCCTTATAATTTCACACTATCGTACATACACCTTTACCTTGTGTGAAACACTAAAACCTGAGCAAACATTTATAAATTTAAAACCTTGTAATAAACATTGTTGCGCCACCAGTTTACACGACTCATTACAACTCGAAAAGAAAAAAAAAATCAGAGTAAAAAATCGTTCTAACGATAACAATCTACATGCATTGCTAATTTGTAATTTGCCTACTACATTTCTCACACCTCAGGAGAAAAAAAAACACCTACACTTTGTACTGATTTGTGATTTAGATAAAATTTATACCTACTTATAATCTTCATCAGCATATTTTATTTACATTTTGTAGTAACCATAGATCTATTTTATACCTACCTAATTAGTTATACGTTTCGAAGATCACTCCTCTCCGCATGCATAAGAATTAAAATATCACCGGTGTGGTGTGAAATCGAAAACTAGTTTTTAAAAAATCAAGTTTTCATTGCGTTTTCACGGGTTTTAATTCGTAACTCGCTCGTTAATGTTACTTTTTCAGTCATTTCCTTATTAAGGTGGGTATTATAACAGCGTGCGTATTTTTGATATGATATACCTATTTAATTATCAGCGGCGGATCTAAATAGATTAGTTTGTAGTTGCAGTGAAACCAGAAATCATTTTTAATCGACTTTTTTTTTTAATTTGAAAAAATTTTATTTTTCGTGGCTGTGTCGCTGTGGCAGGTGAAATCGTTGGTATTAAATTTTCATTTGGAATATTTGAAAAAAGCAATAAAAAAAATCCACAAATTTTTACAATGAACTTCGTATTTTTGGGCGGGGAGGGGAGGGGGGTGTTGGAGGGAAGATTCCTCTACTTCTGTTTAGATTCTTATTACCTACGATTTCTCTTTACTAAAAAAAAGTGGATTAAAATTTTTTAAAAATTATTTTGTTTGGCTTTGGGCTTTCATTAGCTTCGTTTGATACAAAATACACATAGCTGCTCATTTCAGTACAATCAAACGAAGATACGTTCATATGCGCACCCAGGGGGGAGGGGGGCTCGAAAAAAATATTTTTTTTGCAGCAAAAATGTAAAAAAAGTGCATTTTTTGCTCTTTAAAGTATATTTTTTCAAAAAAATTTCGCCCTTGCTTCGCTCGGGCAGTTTTCTAGTTCTTCTATTTTATAACTTGACGATTTTTGACTGATTTTTTAGTCAAAAATCACTAATTTTTCAATAAATTTTGTTTGTCAGAAAAAATTGATGATTTTTGACTAAACGATCAATGAAAAATGGCTTAATTTGAAATTTGACCCCCTCCCCATTTTTTCTCCAAGTAATTAATTTCTGGGTGCGCCTATATGGATACGTTTAAAATAAATCAAATTCTGGCTTTTCTAACGAGAATCAGGTCTAATTTAGAAACACATCCGCATATCTACCCATACCTACCCAAGTTCAACTTGTTTCGTTCATTCACATCACAGTAGCACTTCCAGGAGACAAAAATATCGGCCCATCGAATTATCCACACAATCTACAAATTTATAATCGCACGACAGACGGCACGACAACCAACGAGACATGTTGTAGGTAAATCATGGGTATTATTTTGTATTTAAAATTAAGACGTATTTCAGATTCACTTTATTAACCACCTATACATATTTAATAGAACGACATTCTTCCAGTTTTCACGTAGATATTTTAATATAAGATACGAGATATTTTTCCAGTTTCATTTATCGTATCACGAGGCTAAAGAAGTATCATAATCCTTTTTGATAGGTGGACGAGTCCAAAGACAACCAGGGATTTGTTTTCGTATAAAAAGCATGATGTTGAGTGTGCTTTTAACAAGTGTCAATGAGTTGGAAGGTGCCTCGTCACAGTGGCTATATCTATACCTGGTACATGCGGCACATGACGTATTCGAAACACCGAAGTCCGAATGCAAAGGTTGTTGGAATATGAGAACATCAGCAGGTAGCTGTTTAAGTTGGTATTAAATGATGACGCTACATTAACTACTGCTAAGTACTCCGCATGTTGATGAAATGATTGGGCCTGATTAACCAGGTATTTTAAATAATAATAAACATACGAATCGTCGTACGAATTGTGGACTGGTATTCTCATTTCGATTTTTTCTCGTGCACGTGGAGGCGGATCGATTTTTATACCTTGATTTGTGGGTTAGACAATCCGTGTGTTTTTAATACCTATGTTAATAGAAAATAAGTAGGATTAATGTTAAACGATGAAATATCAATGTTTGGTATACCTACTCGTCAAAATTTAGTCTCGGTTGTGAGTTTTGAATAGAATAAGTATCGGTAACTCATACACGAGGATAATAAACTGTATTTGTAATAAGGAAATGTCCCTCGTCAAAAAAGGTTCTAAACGAGTTGATAAGTTTGGCGTATAGGATTAAACTGAAAACTGTCATACGGAGACCGTTAGGTATATTTTTCGAGCCAGCTACGTATATTTCGACTACATTCATGATTTCATATTTTCGGATTTCTTGACCGGAGAAGGTTTCTTTAATTTTTGGAAATATTCGAAAATTGACCTAGATACCTCGAAGAATTAAAAATCAGTCAAATCATCATTGATTGAACTGGAATTGATAAATTCGACGAGTAAATATTCGAAATTAAATTCATTTTATCAATTCTCCTCGGACGGATTGATAATTAGATGTGAAAATTACCTCGAAAACTTGTAAGTACATAACGAAAGTCACTAAACCGAGTCAATATGAAAATTGAATGAATTTCGAAACCCCTTTCGAATGGAAGTTAATACACTACGCACGTTTCAGAGACGTCCATTCTTAAAAGAAAAGAATTCAGAGAGGGTTCCTGGATAAATGGCTTTATATTAATTCATAAAAAGTTTTTAATACGGAATGAGTGGACATCGGTAGAGGAAACGACATATTAAGGCATGCGAATAGTATCTCATCCGCTGTATTATACTATTGTTACAGAGGATGGTATTAATTACTTTACAACGTCGTAATTTCGTAGGGTGAAATGAAGAGGTTAAAACGGGACGCGTAATTCCTATTCATTACTTGGAAGATACCTGGATATGTTTTTGGAAGCTTATTTGTGAGGGTCAATAGGGTGTTTTTTAACGATCAAAGTTTTTTATTTAGGGGTCCCAGAAAATGTAAATTATCGTGGAGAAATTGACGAGGAAAGAAAAATTTTCGGTTTTTCATGCTTTTTTATTCGCAAAATTGCCAGCCGAATATTAAATATGCGATTGCCTTCTACGTAATTTTTTTAAATTTTAGAACAAATTTTCCCAGCTAATTTCTCTCAGAATGAAAAAATTGCTCGAGGAAATAAATAAATTAACAATGTCGTCCCTCTGATGCTAGAAGGTCGTAAGTAACTCTAAAATTTATTATTTTTTTCCTAAAATGGCAACTATGGGACGTCCTCCATGTGATAATAACATCAGTTCAGCTCAAACATCAAACAATATTTAAAATTAGAAAAAAATATGTTGGTATAAATCCATATTTCGAAAATTATGAAACTTTTTGGTCGTAACTCCACCAAAAGTGCAAACAGGTCATAAAACAAATTTAACTTTTTACAAAAGTGATAAAAAACTATGTTGCTTTTGATTTTTGAATTTTGTGAAATGTGTGACGATTTTAATATGCTTTTGTGGAGTTCAGAATGAATTTTTAATTACATATTTTGTTTTCTGTGTTCAAGTGTAAAAGGTCGTAATTCCATTTTAAAAATTAAAAATTGGAATTTTGAAAAAAATAATGGTTGAAAAATCATTCTCAATACTAAAAAAGCATAGTAAAATCAACGCCTCTTCCACGAAATTCAAAAATCTCAAGTAATACAGTTTTTTGTCTCTCCTCTGTAAAAAGTAAAGTTTTGGAGTAATGGTCTTTTAGCAGTGGAGAGAGGGACGATGTGTAATAAGTAAATCAAATAGATGAAATCGATTTATCAAAATAAATACAGATAAGTACATCTTAATTTTTTCAAAAAATTAGATACTCGAATAGGGTTGCATATTTTTTTTGAAAGTTGATAGTGTAGTGATAAGAGGAGGAAGGAGAAAATGCTACTGGTGAAAATTTACTTCCTCACTTTTGACTCAATTCTCGTCTCTCATTCTCCCCTCTCTTCTTCTCTCCACCCACATAATACAATTACCCAAAAAATTAGCAATATTGAAAAAATTGTCAAAAATAAGCGGGTATTTTTAATGACAAATGTTTTTTCTAAAAATTTAGGCACCTTTTTCTTTATTACCCCATTTTTAGGAATAGATAAATGCCTACTTCTAAAAATTACTGTTTTATTTTTCTTAAGCTTTCTGTAAAATATCGAAAAAAATTCCTGAAATGATTCTAATTCGGAAATTAGGTAGATTGAATGAATAGGTAGGTAATAGGTATCTACCTATCTACTTTAAAATTACTAACTTTCTCCTCTCACACACAAAAAAATGTCCGGATAATCTCTTACCGTTGCCTAGATTTTGACAGGAAAATATGAAAATATTTGAAAAGAGGAAATAGGAAAAATTTTAAATTTAATAATTTTTTTGAGTAAAGTATCAAGAATATTTTAACTACCTATCTCAGTTTTTACCCCCCCCCCCTCCCAAAAAAGAAATAAAAAATTTTAAAAATCGTGAAAAAGTGCAACGACCCGAAATAGAGAATTTCTGACCCTAAATCAGGTTTCGGCTCATATCTGTCAAAATATTGGAGAGTTAAAGTTTCAACCTTAAATTCTGAAAAGCTTTCTTCAAATTCCATGGAAAAAATTTTAAAGTTGAAAAAAATGTAAGTCGAAAAAAAATACATAATTAGATACCTACCTATTTACAAAGAAATCAAAAACAGAAAAAAAGCAGAAAAAAATTTCAAGATTAATAATTTTTTTGTGATTTTAGGTTTAAAAAATTTCAGAGTTGATAATATCTGAGAAAAAAAAAATCAAAATGGCAAATAATTTGTTAAAAATGGAGTTGAAATTTTTTAAAAAATGGAAAAAATTTGAGCTAATAATTCACAGTTGAAAGAAGTTTTTGAGAAAAAAAGGAAATCGAATTGTCCCCCGAAGAAATTGAAAACCATTTGTAAGTACATACCACGAAAAAAATGAGAATCAATTCGTCCATCTTTTCACAAAAATATTTCTGTGGAAATCAATTTACTTACAGTCAAATATGTATTAAAGCTAAATCAAAATGTGGTGTAAAAAATTCTTATTAGATGACGTTTGAATGGTATGTAGGTACTACAAATCCAAGGAGACTGGAGCTATTGATCAAAGAAAGAGAGTTTTCTCCGAAAATATGACTTGTGGCTTAAATCTGCTCAAATGTTAATTCCAGAGCGAAAACTGGAATCTATAAAACTTTGCCTACATAAATAGGAGACTTGAAATTATCTACAATTGAGCGAAGAAAGGGATTTCTCATGTGATTATTTTTCATTTCACGTTGTCATCTTGTCCATCACATCAGTTATTTTTTTCTTTCTTTAAAGTGACATTCCATAGTGAAAATACAATTTTGCTATTCTGATCAGCACACGACTTTTTTGACAGAGGGAGTTTTTCATTTTTTGGCTCGAAAATATGCGCACATATGTGAGCCTGCCGGAAAGAAGAGACCTTATGTAAAAAAAATCAATGTCTTATTTTTCAAATTTTTGGTCCAAATGACACCTTGGTCCAAAAATCGATCTTTATTTTTAAGTATACTTAAAAATAAAGATTTCGATTTTTTTTTACACAAGGTTCCTTTTTTCTGGCAGGGTTACATATTCTCACTCATCACTAACTGAAAAAGGTTTTGAAATCCACCCCCCCCCCCCACACACCAAAAAAAGATAATAAAATTTAAGGAATATTTTATAGGCAGACTATTTGTAGGTACAATTCAACTTTAAAATGATAGACATATAACAAACCCATCATACATTAATTTGGTGACATGGAGAAGCTCTGCTAAGATCTATCTACTTCCAAAATCATCAATTTTTCTGAAAAACTTTTACCTACCTATAGAATTTCATCACCTCCCAAATTAAAGCCCGACGAATGTCGCTCAACATAGGGTAATATTACACGGAAAAAATCATCCCAACTTACACGACACGAGTAAGCCTATTGAAACGTAAAAAGGATTCAGAGACGATAACAATCCGCGTGAAAATGAGATGTAAAAGCGCTACCGAAACATTAATAAAGTAACAAAAACCAGAAAATGAGAAGGAGGTACACAAATTTCGCGTGTAATACTGCCTCACGTTACAACCACTAATGATGATGAAAGAAGTTTAAATTGAAATGTAAAAGCTACTATGTATTTATCTGCTGTGATGGAAAGCGATTTTCCCGTTCAACGAACATTTTCTTTAGGGAAGGCTTTCCGAATTCAGAGTCAAATTTCAACCCTGTGGACAGATTTACATCCCTTCTAATGATAATATCGGGGAACTTTTACTCCTTTCTTCGTACATATCCACGAGTAACATTTCATTAATTCTTTTACTAATGTTAATTTCACCACAGCCAAGTTTAATTTGCATTTAGCTCAATTTTTATAAGATTTTGGAAACAGAATTCGGTAAACAGAGTTTTTCCATCAGTGTCGCCAAGAACTACGCCGAATAGTGAAAATAGGGTAGTTTTTTCACCACTACGACCCCGAAATCGTTTAAATTTTAACGCTGCATGCGGTTACCCGCGACATTCACCATTAAAATCTTCCATGTTTTGTCGTTTGTTTCCTCCCCTAAACGTTCTAAACGAGGATTAATTCTCACTCTGATAGCTGCAAAATGCTTTTGTTACTATTGTAACAAACCTGAATATTTTAAGGCTAGCTGGCCCGATGTCTTTTTCGGGTATCGTAGAGCCATACGATCGATTTGGGGAAATTTCCGATTGAAGATGGCTGCTGGTTGGAATTTTGGGAAAAAGCGAAACTGAGATTCTATTTTTGGAATTTTTCTTTAGAACGAGGGGTTTAGTGAGAGTAAAATTGCTCATTTAATCTTCTAGGTGTAAACATTTTTAGCGGACTTCCCGCCCTAGTTTTAAATGGTCGATTTTTTCTCCTTGTAGAATTACTTATGCAATATTTCTATCATATTCGTGCTTAAAAACCTTTTTGGAATTTTTTATTTTTTTTTTCATGATATTTCAACAAATTTCCACGATATTTCAATTTTTTTCCAATTTCATAATTTTTCTTATAATTTTCAATTGTTTTCGTCACATTTTAAAAATGATTTAAAATTTTTAATATTTTAGGAAATTTCAAGGCATGAAAAAATTTTCTACATCTCAACAATTCGTGTTCAAAAATATATTATTGGAAAAAAATTCATAAATTATCAGAACAATTTTTTTTTGAATTCATAAAACAAGCATTTAAAGCTTTAAGATTATAATTTTCCAATAAAATGTTAAGCTCGTGATTTTTTTCAAAAATTAAAAAATTCTGCAATTTCGGAAATTAATTTCGATCAAAAAATTTGGCAAATTTTCACGAATAACCCCCATATTTAAGGTTTATAGTCATACTTACTCTCACAGTTATAATCTGTCATCTGAGAAGATTATAATAGTCGCGCTGTTAGTGGTTTAACGGATAACGTAGAAATAAATACATTTAAGTCCCTATGCAAAAAAAAAAAATAGCCGGGTATTATAAACAAGGATTAACGAAGAAACAGTTGGGTTATTTTTACATTTAGGTTCTGGTATTCCATTCAAAATGAGGTACGATCCGCACGCCACATATGTTATGGAAAATGTTCGCGGCTATTGATCGGGGCGAGAAAGCATCGATCATAATGGGGGTGTCGTTGATAATCCGGATTAGTGGTGGTTGTTGTTGCTTTTACCAGAATGGACTTGTCCATTCCGATCTTCTTAACGTTGATATTAACGTTTTATTAACTGATACTTCTGAACTCGATTGGGGAAGCATGGAAAGAAGCTTATAAGGATTTAAATGCTGAGTGGAAGTGGTAGGATCTATACGAGATAGTGGTTCTCGTTAATGGGCCGCAATTCCTGCCTCATTTGGTACATAAATTGGAATTTTTCAAAAAATTTTCTGGTCAACAGAATGCTAAAAAAATGATTTTAAAGAAGAAAAAGGGGCGAGAATCTCCAATAAAAAATTTCATGGAGAGAGAAAAATCATAAAATTTTCAAATTTTTTACCTAAATTTAAACATTGAAGAATTTGACCACGTATGCATTTTTCTAAAATAACTTTTTAAATAGGTAGGTAGCTAGCTAGGTGTCGAATATAATGGATTCTAGTTTTATTTTTATCATTGCTTTCTAAATTTCTCTATTTGAAAAGTTTTTTGAGTGGTTGGATGACATCTTCTCTTCCTCCTTCTCGCAGTTTCTCAGTTTCGACGAAGAAAAATAATTTGTCTGAAGCGAAAACGTGTCATCAATCTGTATTTTGACGGATCACTTCCAAAGTGCGTTCGTCAATTGTCAATCGATATTAATTTAGAAATTTGTTTGAAAAAAAGCCAAAATTAACAGCACGCGGTGGGCCACATTTAAACACAAGTTTAGCAGCAGATATTATTTAATTTCGACTTCATTCAGTTAGGTTGTTCATTATTTTAAAGGTAATAGAATTTTTTTTTTAAATAGAAATAAATACCTATTTAGAAATATATTGATAATTTAAGAGAAAAAATAATATCTAAAAAAAATTTCTTTGATATGGGTATACCTAATTGAGAATTTCATCTCTGATATTCCACCCACAATAACTTGTCCCGAACGAAACTTCATTTTGACAACCCATCTTTCATCTTTTATTACCTGCGGCATCGGCGACATAGATAGGTGAACCTCGTTGACGAGATAAAAGAGACACCTAGATACATAATTGAATAAAAATCAAAACTTGGAAAATTCACCATATTAAACAAATATAGTAGGTACCTACGTATAGCTATAGAAGCCGAACTAAATAGATATCTCGAGTATACGCGTTAAAGTTTCCATCCCCGTTTTGTTATTGATCCACCTTCGAAATAGCGGCGCAAAAAGCTTGAAAGCACTGCGACAAAACGAAGCTTATCAATCTTACACCTCAAACTGTAAATAAACCACTGAGGGCGGTCGAAAGCGCAGACACGCCTACTTGAGATATGAGCTTTATTACATTTATATAAACAGATACCATTTTCCGTAATTATCGATTTGAAATGATTCAGCAGCATCCGTTTGTTGCAAATAAAATTCTGGGTCTGGGTGTACGTAGGTGTATAATAGATATACACGTACGAATACCTATATGTACCTACCTATGCGTTCATACAATGTCATTTTACTGCTCGGCTCAGTTTTACAGTTGTATGGGAGATAATTTCCTTGAACATGTACCATAAATTATGATTTTAGGTACACCTACCTTCCTACCTAGTTACACTTTTATTTGATTAAATTCAAATAAGTATTATGAAAATTGTGCGAATGATTGATTTACGTAATATTTTCTGTATTTTGAAACTTGTTAGTGAATTTTTGTGCTCAAAGATATGGCCCTTTGACTTAGAAAAAATACACCCTTTGGTACCATCAAGAATAATTAGTATTTGAATTGCCTTGAGAATTTTTGATGTTCATAGGTACCTAATACCTATTGACAAAAAATGAAGAAATTTTTGGAGGATTACTTCGATAAAGTAAATTATATGTATAATTAAATTTATTTTTATTAAAAATTTGAAATAAAAAAATAATATAATTAAAAACTATTGGAAAAAATAATTTTCAAGACTACCTAAACATCTCATGGGTAATTAGAATTTCTGAAATATTTTTTCATTTTTTGTTTGACTCATTCTGGTTTTTCTCGTTTTTCTGACCATTCAAAGTTTTCAAATGTGAAAAATAATTTGAAAGCAATAATCTTTCTTCTAAAATCTAATACGTAGGTGTGAATAAAGAATAAATAAGTGAAATGGTGAATACGCAGGTATAGGTACAAGGAAAAAGTTAGGTAGATGTAAAAATACTAAAAAATTTCTAAAGTAGATACTTCTTACGTGACCTATTTTGTTTTTATAAGCAGAAAAGCTAAATTCAAGTTTTTTGGTATTTTTGTAATACATTTTCAAATGACCAAAAAACATTCAGGAATAACAGAACATTAAAAAAAAATTATCGCAGAAATCTACAATAGAATAAAATGTAAGTTTTCACAGACAAAGCAAAAATTTCCTTCATATCTCTGTCGAAATGAAAATTTTCTGAAAAGAACTCTAATTCCGATAGAAACAAGGAAGAAGAGAGTTTAAAACTGAAAACGTTCCAAGAAATTTTTACATCCAAAGAAATCTCACCATCTGAAAATCGAAACTCAAATTAAAAAATAAAAATTATAGCGAGACATAACAGGGTCTTTGAATGAAAATTGGACTTGAGTACTTTAAAAAAAAAAAAATTAAAAGAGAATTATATTTACATTAAAGTCGAGTCGTACCTGATAATAAAAATTCTATCACGCAGGCACGCACCTCGCGCTCCTCCCCTTCTACTTAACCCATATCATGTTCAAGTTCATGTCTCAATTACACTATTAACTGAATTTAAAAATGTAAAAAAATCCTATGAGGTATTAATAAATAAATAATTAAAATTTTTCTTTTATAAAAATCCACATGGTGTAGGTAGGTACAAAATATCAAAAAAAAAAAAAAAAAAAAAAATGCAGAAAATAAATTTGAAAATATTGTATCTCCGGGTGTTCATAAGGTTATTAGGTTCCTAAAAAAATTATCATGTAGGCCCATTTTTGAACTCGCCCAATTTTTCATTTCATGGACAAAAAATATCGACAACCAAACTTTAATAAAATAGAACGCCGATTAAAATAAGAGTCGTCAAGCTTAAAATTTCACAGGCTTTTTTATCTTCCTAGAATTTTCAAATCAGTCTTAACTCTCGGCTGTTAATCGTAGGTACATACTTACATAGATATACTTACCTATTCGACCAGATTTTAGAATGAAAATTGGAACTGATGTCAATTTGGTTGACTCTTAAATGTCTATTAATGAAAGAAAAAAATGCTAGATTATTTTTATATAAAAATTTGTTAAAGATTACTCATTTTGAGAAAAAGAGGAAGATCCAATTGCGTCAAAAATAAAATTTTCGATAGGACAAAAATTAAAGCGTTCGTATAGTTTCAAAATATGGACTGTAAACCTTTGATATCATTTTAATACCTTCTTTAGTTCTCAGAAATTGAAATGAATTTTTTTTTGTATATTTCTTAATCTCATGGTTTTGAAGTTTTGGAGCTTTACCTAAATACGTTTTAAAAAACAGCCATAAGTAGTCCTACAGGTTGATTTTGATTTTTTGATTGATTATGATTGTGAATAATCAATGATCAATCAGAAATATCAGAATTATCCCAATAAACTGGTCAACTGGCTTTGGGGGGACTCGGAAAGTATTTTGGTACGGCCCGAAGGGGTGAAAACTTTTTTTTATTTTTAAGGCTTTGTTAAAAGCATATTTAATAATATCAACCTAATTACCATCTTTTTTTTTACATAAAATTCTAATGCAGAAAAATTCTCTAAATTTGAATTAAACTATTAAAGTTGTTTTTCAAATGGGCGAGACTCTTCAATTGAAGCGTCCGTCCGCTTAAAATACGACCGACGACCGTAGTCCAAAATCTGTGTATGAGAAAAGAGACATAGGTGTACCAAAAAAAAAGGCAACATCTGGGTTCTTTTTCTCATATACAGTTTTTGGACTATGGTTGTTTTTTTAAACGGATGCTTTAATTGATTAAAAAATTTAAAAATAATTAAAAAATTAAAATTAAAGATATTGTTGTTATTGATCATTGTAGATGGCACCACTTGCTTTGATCATCGTCAACATCACCGATTATCGATTATCGATCCTGAAACGTTGATAAAGCTCTCTTTCTGAAATTCTGATAAGTAAAAGTAATAATTAATTTTGTCGGCAATGTCGGCATTTTCTTTTTTCCCGGCTTTCTTTTGAATTCTGAGTATCTAAATAGTCTTTCGTGCAATTATTTCGTGTCTCAATGATCATTTTCTAATCTTACAAATATCAAACTTCATAATCGAACGCGTGAACCCGACAGTTTTCCATCGTTCCTTGCTCACGAGTCTATATTCGTATCATTGTGAAGTTTTTCGTTTTTTAAAGCTGAAAGTTTAGCTTAACCAAATTTTCTCCTATACCCAAACTTTCATAATATCGTTGAATGAGACGATTTTGAACGTTCAGAAGTTGTATTGTAAACCGAGCTGTATGTTTTCCCCATTGAAATTAACGTTTCAAAACATATTCTCGCATCTTTGAACCGTTCGATCGATCTTTCGCGAAATAGTTCGGATATTTTTCACAGTTTTTTATTTTTTGTGTTTGTAGTTGATTATTTATCTACACATAGTGCATAGTGAACTTTATGAACTTTCGACCGCAGAATTCAATCTTTACTACCATGGATCAGTGTATCATCTGTAAGCTGTATTCAAGTAAGTATTTAGGTATATTCTACTTATCTATGTGCATATGTATGTATAACAATAGAATAGTGCTCTTGTTACCCACCATAACTTTGTTCGTTGAATCTAATATCAAATATGGCTTGTTATCTACATCATCTAACAGCTTAGGTACACCGAAAGGATTTGTACGAATCCAGCAGCGAATAAATTACCGAACGTATTAAACTACCTGACCGAATTCTATTCCCTTTCACGTTGGTATTGCAGAAATCATAACGTTATGGATAACAAACCTTCGATTCGTTGGTTAGTTTGAGAAAACCGATCGAATCTTTATCCCGGTTCGTCTTCAAAAACACTGCGAACTTTCAGCTTTCAGCAGTCCGGCGGAGAACTGGCGAAGATATAATCTAGAGTAAACTGCATTACGAATGACGACTAAACTAGGGAGATTTGATACAATTGATTTATAATTCTCGACCTCGGCAACTTGACGGAATGCCAAACCGAACGTACCCTTTAGAAAACTGCAACTCGGTTATTATACACTTTCAAGTGTTTTCCTACGGATGCTCTCGAAAGCATTGTGGCGCATAGCAATTGTGCCATTCGTTCAATTATCAGCCATATGCGGACCCATTAAAACTGCAGCACAATACACACCTATGTTCGTCGCAGTTTATCTATAAGTTATTTAAAAATATTTATCTCGACCGCGTTGTTTATCGTTTCTTTTCATCGATACTCGTGGTATTGTTACCGGGTGTGAAAACCGGGTGCATCCTTTTTATCAGCGTTTGATCTTGAATAATCTGTGTACATACAGGTAACAGAAGCGAGAAGAAATAACACGACATAGGTGTACGTTGCCTGATCCTCGTCGTTTTCCAAAGTGTCTTATAGAAGCGATAGCCCGTATAAATCGCATCATCTGCTTCTGGTGATGTGCGTTCGTCTATACTTAAATGAGTGGCTGATATAAATATTTCAAAAGGAAACTTATCCTAGGGTTTTCCCTATTTCGCCTACGCCAATTCTACGCCAACTATTTCCAGATTAAGGATTATCTAGAATTCGTGGTAAAGTGAATTATCTACCAGTATACTTTGGTGATCCTGAAACTTGAAACGATTCTGTGTAACAGCATTCACCCCTTTTTTTCCAAATATCGTCGTAGTTTGCCATCCCTTCGTTGGCGACATTTAAAAAATAATTCTCGCTGGAAAATTCCTCGTACCCGATTATTAAAAGCGGAAAAATGGTCGAGATTTTTTAAAATGTTAATGATTTGAAGGAAAATTAAGTAAGAACTTTCGCTGATGTTAATAAGAACCGCTATTTTTATCCCGTCGTTATTTTTTTTGTCGCTTTCTTTATATCCCCTTTTTTCCCAGTCTCTGTCTTTCTGCTTTTTTTTTTTTACCAGTTTTCGTTTTAATTCTTTATTTTAAAATTTGCGCTTTTTAGAAGGAAGCCCAAATATTCAGCATTTTAATTAACTGCATTGTCTGCGTTACTAATTATAATATTTTTAATTTCACTTGCGTAAAGTATTTTAGCTTTTTTCTTGATTTTTTTTATAATGAATGTAGAAAGAAAAATTAACTCGTTGAGTTTAACTCTTTTTCTGCAAAGTTGGCGAAAAAAAAGGGGTAATTTTGTGTTCAATTTTGACGTTTAATATTTCGAATTCGGTCGACTTAAAAAATAGTGGAAATTGTATTAGATGGTACCTACCTAAGTCTTAGTTGCTGTGTGTGGTGTTGAAAAATATTTATAGAGATTTATTTTGACTCAAAGACGTAAATATAGGTTATTCAGAGATTGGATGGAGAGAAGAAGAATGATCCTTTTTTTTGAAAGTTCAGATTTGGTGGCTCCCAAAATCTCAATCGGCCCATTTTCATTAAAAACTAACATCATGAAAATTTCAGCTCCCATCGGATTGAGATTAACGTGAGCCTGTAGTCCATTCCTTTTTTTTCAGATATTATTAAAAAGTAACGTGGAAAAATATTTCATTTTTTTTAAAAACAAAACAACGCAAAAATGATGGTTTTCATTTTGAAAACTGAAAATTTACATGCAGTTGATAAATTACAATGCATTCCTAGCTCAAAAGGGCCATGCCATGAGGAAACGAGATTCAGTTCACTCAATATGAGGATAAAATAGACTGAAATTAACGATACAAATTATTAAGTACCACGGTCACTTTTTTAACCTTGATGAATCTTGAGAAATAATTTAAACTCGAGAAGATACTAAAGGAGCATTTGAGAAAGAGGAGATTGTGTCTCCAAATTTTCCTAAACTCTGGAAATTCGATTTTGTCAAACTGACTGAAGAATAAAAAAAAAACAAATCATTGAAATTTAAGATACCTTCCCAGGTGTTTATGGTTGGTAAGGAAAAGGGCTAGGTCCTCAAAATTGTGAAAAATAATTTTTTAGTCATACTTGACAAAACTGACAAAAAAATTCAAAACTATTTAATAGATTTAAAATCATTATTATTATTTTTTTTTAATTCTAATAAAAATTGTGATTTTGTCCTTTTGTGAATTTTTCAGACTGATAAAAAAGTTCGTATATTCAGGTTGAGAATCAAAGTCATGATCTAATTTCCAAAATATGTCGAAAAAATTTTAAAATCTCTAAAAAGTCACAATGTTTGCTCATATTTCAAATAATTATAATTGTGATGAAAAATTAAAGTACACATTCTTGGCTTGATGATTGAAAAAAGTCATATGTATTTATGGGAATATTCATTCGTTAGTTGAAAAAAATCTAAAGAAATTAGCTCAAATTTTCGTTGTTTTTCAAAATTTTTAGTCCCAAACCTTCTCCCTACTCTCCATCTCAAATATAAGTTCCTTGTACGTCCAGGATATTATGGTTCAATAATCAATCATATTTTTATTCGTTCATAGAAAAACTTGGTAGAGATAAAATTTTCGTTGTTTTTTAAATTTTGAGGTATGTAAACCCTCTCCCTCCGAAGTGCCCCTTCTACAGCTTCCATGGGATCAAAATATACTCTTATTTTTCGAGTTTCACCTCGTATTTGTTTTCATGTTTTATGATCGAAAAAATGAACGTGGCAACAATTTGTGTCAGAGTAGATTCAAGTTCAAGTATTTTAATTTTTATTTAAGGAGAAGTACCTCCCCTCCCCTCTTCTCTGCAATTTCAGATTTTCGTTGTCTGACTTCAAAAAAAAATTTTTTTTCGTTTTTGAAAAATCTGAAAATTTCAATTTTTTTCTTTTTTGTGCTTTTAATAGTACCCCCCCCCCCCATCCGAATATTTTTCAGACGTAAAGAGTTCTTTTGTTGAAAAAAAAAATGGAGAAATAATAATGTCAAAAAAATTTTTTTTAGATATCTTTTTTATTTTAAAGAGAAAATTTATTACGGATTAGAATGAAAAACTGCCGCAAATTGAAACACAAAAAAAACTGTATGAGTTACCTACTTATTTTTTTTCTCCAATTGTAGCTAAGTTCATTAAGAATGGTATTTTTTTTTTCGACAACGAGAAAATTAAGTTTTTTCAAAAAATTTCCAACTCCGTTCTTCTTGTCTGTTTTGAAAAATAGACTTTTTCGAAAAATAGTTGCAGTTGAAAAAATATACTTTTTGTACCCTTGACCCCCCACATTTGTCTTCACATTCGAAGAAAAATAAATGGTAATAAAAATTTGAAAATTGGGTGTATCTTGACTAGAAAAACAATAACACATCAATGAAACACATTAATATGTGAAAGAAGAAAACAAGGTTCATTTCAATTTTTGAATTGGTTGGTTGTAGGTAATAGGTATTTATAATTTCTTTTTGGTATTTTTTTTTCGAATTCATGGGAGATTTCATCGAAAATGGCAAATCTTATTCATATATGGGAAAAATTAGAAAATTTTTGAACGACTTTTTCAAAAGTTGTTCTGAATTTGCAAAGGCGATTGGAAGAACATTTTTAAAACTCGAAAAATACCGTTTGAAATTTTCTGAGACAACCTGTGGGGAATCTAATTTTTTTCGTCACCAATATGAAGGGGGTGACCCCTAAAACCCTTATGTAACTACATCAATGAATATTTTTACACCTAATCCTATACGTATGAGTCAACGTATGTGAAATAATGCTGTTACGGGTCTATTTTACCGATCATTAATTTGTAAGCGGGGTATAAGTGAGTAATTTTCGGTCACCAAGAAACCCAGAAGAGGGGTTTTGTTTGATAAATGAACAATGTTAAATTAAAAAATGAACTGCACCGGCGAGGTATCTAATCCTAAAAGTGGTTTTTTTTTATGAATTAAATCGAGGGTGTGAAGGATTTGATTGATGCCTTACAACGCTTCTGTAATTTAATATAACGTCCTGTTCATTACCCGAGTGTGTATCCTAAATGTCTTAATTTTGTGATTAAATGCAGCTGTTGTACGTATAAATTGCATTCCATATGTTTCATGTGAAATAATTTTTTTTTCTTTTCACGAAGAAAATAAAAATTGTTCGTACTTGGAACTTGGAAGGAAAATACGATACGAGAGAAGACCAATACCTAATTCTAAATCATAATAAAAAAACCCAACACTTTTTTTAATACGTGCTAAGAGCACCCCGATGTAGATAAAATAACACACTTTTGAATCCTCTTACTTACAATTCCCGCAGGATCATCTTTTGGCTGTTGGAGAGTAAGAGGAAATATCTATGCGGTAATACGTCGGCTTACCACTTTACATTAGGCATCAATACTTAAAAATGTCTGCTATTAACTGCGAAGCTGTAGTACTTGGCTCGAACGCTGAAATGAGCCGCAGTTTATACTTCCACGTATTCGGTATTCTTTACCATCTGTCGTATTTTAATGTGAAGGATTTTCGTTTTGTCTGGCGATGGTGTCAAAGTATGAATTATTAGCGTTTCGTCTGACCGTCGGTGTAAATTCGATGTTGGCTATTTGAAGCACTGATGTGTGTACAGTTTAAAAGTACAGAAGTTTTACTGGAGGTGTTGGCTGACGCTATAACTTGACAAATTGACAATAATATTATCATCGTGATATTTATGAATGCTTGGAATAATTATGACCCAAAATTTGGAAAATTTGTGTACGTGCAGTGCGGAACTTGAATTATTGAGGAATGTTGTTTAAAAAGTAGCTAGAAAAAATTTATGTTTTTTTGAATAAAAACTGACCGAATAGGTCGGAGGGGGGGGGGAGACTTGCCATGTCGAAAAAATTAAATTAGATGAAGTGAAAAAATTTTCAATGACTTTGAATTTAAAAAAAAGACCAATTTTGTATTTCAAGTTCAGAAAACCTAAACAGTCACACCCATTTCATACCTACATAATCGAAAATTTGTAATATTTGTTCCCTCTTCTCGAGTAATCATGATTTCAATTTTTCATTTTTATTCAATTTTAGAAATATTTTGAGGTACCTAATAAATAAAATATATAATGAGAATAATGAATTGATAGATTTGACATTTGTTTTTGTGTTACAGATAAAAAATTCAAAATTTTCGTTCCAAGCGGAAATATTTTTCAACCATTCCACCATTTTTCTTTGGTAAGTTGAATAATTTTCAAGTACTGTAAGTTATTACTTTCTTAAGAACTCGAGATATTGTTATATTTTCTTTCTATTTGAAGTTAGACTGAAAGAATGAGAGAAACTAGGACAGTTTGCCTTCTCTAATTGTATTTTCAGCTGAAAAAATTTGCTTCGAGTTCGAAATTTTGTTAAAATGATGAATTTTTTTTAGAAAATTTGAAAATTATGAATCGAAATGTCAGTAAAAAAATATCCAAATACTCCAATATTTTTTATTTATAAACAAATTCAGGGCAAGAGTTTTCAAAATTTTTTATACACAAATATGTACAGTAGAGAAAAAAGTCATTTTTGAGTATAGTGGATTTTCAAAAATTCAATTCAAAGGAAGTGGGAAACATTTTTTTTTTTATTACTTGAAAGCGAACAAATTTGTATTTCGGAATGAAAAATGCAAGGAGTTTATAAATAACAAAAATAAATACCTAAAAGAACACCTGCCTACATAAATGTTTTTAGTAAAGTTTTAGAAAAGTTTGTAAAAGATACGTCTTTGGAAATTGAGAAAAAGACACCACTGATTTTATTGCTTATTACTGTTTTTTTGTACCTATCATCAAGAAAATTTTCTCTGTGATTCAACTGAAGAATTTTTGCATAGAAAATTTTTTGTGTTTTTGAATTGAATTGATTTATTCACCTGAATTATACTGAAAGATTTGACGAAATGTTTGAGGAAAAATTGGAAGTTCTTTAGTGTCTCTCTGCTAAATCATGATTGAGATGTTTCTGAAAAAAAAGAGTAAAAAATCGAACTTTGTGAGTGAGTAGACTATGTAGTTTCTGAGAAAAAAAAGCTTGAAGCAGGGTCTTCATTTTTTTCTTGTAGAAGTCGAGCCCTTTTCTCAATTCTAATACTTGACTAAAAAACTTGACAGTAAAGTATACCAAAAAATGGATCAGAGCTTGATTGTGGGTCAAAATAAGGGAATGGGTGGAAAAAATTGAGCATGTGCATGAACCACTATCGATTATTTGCCCATTACATAATTTTTATTGGTCGCGTTCTTAATAAAAAAACATAGAAAAAATTGATGATTTTTGAGGCATTTTTTGATACTTCTGAAATACTTTTTTTGATCGGATCCGTAATACTAATAAAAAACACTTTTCGTATAGATATGTTTGTTTTTAAAAATTTTCTGTCCAGGACGTCTGCGAATTATATGGCCTTAAGCGAAACCTCCTGAAAAATTTGAAAAAAATGGAGGTTGGAGGAAAAAATTTTCACAGGCTAGCGACTCATTGTAAATATCTGAAACAGAGGTATATTTGGGTAGTAAAAATCCTGCTCTTTCAGATTCCGCATCCCATTTCACCTGAAATTCAAAATCTCTACGTCTGTTGGGTGATCATAATAAGAATTTTCACCGATTTCCCAGCCATTTTTTTCGCTATTTGCTTTTTGCTCTCGGTGAAATTTTTCATTAATTTATTTCTATGCTGAAATTCAGACTGCTTTCCAATGATTTTCAATAATTTTCACTGATTCCCCCCATTATTTATCTAATTGCTTACCCTTTAAAAAAAAAAGTGAATTTAAACCAATTCTTTTGGATCTATTTTAAAATTTTTTCATTGCTCGAAAATAAGTTTTTTTTCTACTGTAGGTGTATGCATGCGACAAAACCAAAAAATTCTCAATCTAATCCCCCCCCCCCCCTAAAAGAAAAAAATGATTCCAGGAGCAATTTTTTTTAATAATTTCGTATTAAAAACAAAACAACTAGTAGTTTTTAGCCTTTTAACACACAATTCTAAAATTTGTGACTGTCGAGCCAAATTTTTCATTTTTCTCAAAAGTTTTGGTCGAAAATATTGGATTTGAATCGGCAGTTGAAAATGTGGAAAAATTATTCTTTAATGGATCAAATTGGCCAGCAGTAAGGTATGAATAATTATTCAAATTTATTAATGCTTCAATTCATCTGGACCATTTTTATCGTTTTATTTATCTCTAAAAAATTCCACAATTTTCTGAAGGCTTCAAAGTATCTCAAAACGTCTACCATTCTCCTCCCTCAAATTCTGGTAAAGTACATAATATCATTTCAATTCCTTTTAAATTACTGGCATCAAATAAAATAATTTTTAAAGTAATAAAAATCAGAAAATGTATTTTTTGGGCTTTAGATGCCCAAATTCATTTCAGCATGAACAAAATTACAATTTTATGAACTATTTGAATCAATTGTGCTAAATAAGGGTCTTTTTGCCCCATTTTCCAAGAATTCTTCTGGTTTTCACAGTCTTTGTATATTCACTGTACCACTCCCCCCCCCCCAAAAAAAAATGCGACTCCAGTGATGACCGCTGCTCAAATTATGAATGAACTTTTAAATTTTTTTAATAAAAATAGCTTATTGAATAAAAAATTGGGAAAAAATTTTGAAAATTCGTCAAAATTGTAAAAAATTTCAGTTTCAAAAATTTTGAATATAAAGTTTTTTTATGATGTATACTTTGAATTTATTTTTGTTTTCCCCGAAAATTTTACTGTCAATTGGGATACCTCCTTGTCGGAAAATAATATTGAAAGAAAAAAATCAACATATCAAAAAAACTATATCACCGTCTATCTTTTTCAATACCATATAAAATTAGATACAATTTGTCCTCTGCGCCGAAATTTGGCTATACCGAAAGACGATATAGGTACCTCGTATAACAATGGAACTGCTACTTTAACGCTGCTTTAAAACGCAATCCATTAACCCTTATTTACCATATTCACACGATGTTTCCGTATAAAGCTCTATTCTACTTTTCCCCTTTGTTTTTAATGTAAAGTTATTAGGCTTATAACTTCGACTTGAATGTTTGATCAAAAAACAACAACATTCGCGCCTTCAATGTATTCGTCCATGTGCTTGATCGGGGGTATAAAGTTTAACCGCCATTGATGTGGGAAATACTACAGCACTTCGTATTACCACCGAGGGTTGTTCAGAATTCTTCTAATCCAACAAGCTAAGTGCGTAAGTCACGTCGATAAAGTAATGCTATTTTTTATAGCGGTGTATTCGATTTGCGGTAAAATTACACTTGTTTCGATGTTCTATGTGGGTGGCTGTGTGTTTGCCATGATGTTTGGATATGGGTTTTGTTTTTTTCGGAGGGTTTGTTCCTTTTTTTTTTATGTGGGATTTTTTATACAGAGTTCAAGTGGCCAGACTGAGTGAGGAATTGGTCAATTTTGGTAATTTTTCGGTATGATGAGTGTCAGTGACGTCAGAAAATGGAGTGCTAAGGGTGAATTGCACTCCTCCCCTAAAATCTGGTGAAAGAGGCAAAGCATCATTTTTTTGAACCACTTCTAAATTTTGCATCAGATATTAGAAATTTTTAAAGCCATAAAAATGGAAAAATAATTTTTTTGGGCTTTAAACGCCTATTTTCGTTTGGGCATGAACAAAATTTCAATTATATGAATTTTTTTTGCCCCATTTTCCAATAATTTTTCTGATTTTTTAAGCCTTTGTACTGACTTTGCCCCTTTCCCAAAAAAGTTTCCGAAACCACTGATGACTTCTGTTTAAATTACGAATGAATTTTTGAAAAAATTCAACCAAATAACGTATTGAATGAAAAATTGAACAAAAAATTTGAAAATTATTCGTTATCGATGCATTTTCGAAATCAATACGACTGATTTTGTTTCTTCGCAGACATCAGTTGAAAGATTCAGTATAATTTTATGGGACTGGTGTTTGAACGGGGATGAAAAAAAAAGAAAAGGAAAAGTTATAATAAAAAGCCACCACTCGTGGTGATTGCCGGAGCAAGAGAAGCAGCAACCAGAGAGATAAAATGGTTAACAAACAATAAATGAACGTTAGCTTTCGTTAGCGAAGAACCACACTGTATACACGGCGAAGTCACGAGAGCGCGAGGAAGCTTTCGTACGAGGGGGTTGCGCAGGGCTAGGGGGATTCGTTTATTCGTAAATGGGTAAAACGTTACCGCATGGTATTTTGGTATTTGAAAATTTGCAGAACAAACTCGACGACGCTCATTTTATATTCTAAACATTCACCGTAACGGACCCCATCATGCTCACCCAATTACCTCTACCTCAGTTTCAGACTTTAAATCTGCGGTTTTGGACCCCACACAGCAGTCCGTTTTGAATTAATATCTTCGTCGTTTCGTTTCCCCTAACGCGAATGCATTATTTCGGTATTTATTTATGCTATTTAACAACATACGTAGTCAGCCATTGTTTTAAAAGTAGCTCGGTACGCCGCATTAATTTTCATCCAAATGGTTTTCGGCGGCGTTTGGGCGGGTGGAACGTACGGATTCGAGTTACGGTATTTCACCAACGACGAAACCATCATTTTTACCGATTTACCTTCCCAACTACTCGGTATTTGAGTGTAGCTGGGTTCGGATTCGGATTCAGGAGCATTAACGAGCGAGTCTGCTTCTTGAAACTTGCAGGTATTTTTTTTATCAGCGCCTACGAATCGTTGAACAGGCAACTCAATATGTTCGATTGAAATAGTGATTGCTGATTTATTACGCGGTGAAAAATGTAAACGTGTATTTTTTCGTATGCTACCGGGTGACCGGAAAGTACATACCGAAAAAAATTTAAAATTTCAGTAAAAAAAATTTATTGGCGAGGTAATCTTTTTTTTCTCATATTCTACTAAAATAGACTGTCTTCTAATCTCTGCATAAGTTATTGCTCGAAGAACCTCAATAATCCACAATTTTCTTGTAAAACAGAAAAATAATTCAGTAATTCAGGGATAAATCATCTGGTTCCAATTTGTGAAGCGCTGAAATCTAATCCTCCTTATTTCAAAATTGAACGCATTGTTTTGAAATTGACAGGGTTGAAATCAAGCTTTTGGCTATCTTGAAACCTACCCCCAGATATTCGAAGATTTTATTCCGCGCAATTTTTAAATTTTGCTTGACTAATTTTAGCTGTAGCATTATAAACTAAAATCGAATTATGCTTCACAAAAAATTTAAAAGAGTTGAGAATCTATGAAGTGGCCTATGATCGAATAGTAATGAACCAAGGATTATGCCAGAATTGAAATTTTTCGGATAAGTTGATTAGGGAATTTTTGAGAAGCATTTATTTTTGGGAACTACTTTTCGGTCACCCTGTATAAAGAGCTACCTACTGTGTGAAGATTTGTCAATAATTTTCAGTCTTGATTTATCCATAGAGAGAATTTTTTTCGATCGTCGAGGAATAAAAGAACTGAAATGAGAAAAAATTCTCGTTTTCGTGTTTTTCGAATTGAATATCCGAAAAAAAGTAATTCACTTCAAACGTTTTCGAATTTTTCATATTGTTTGTTGTGAAATATGAACGAACGATAGTGCAGTTTTCCAATGTTTTTACGTTACTGAATAAAAGTCGATGTTATATAGGCTGGTTGTACTTCTACGTGGAAATTATTGAACCGCCAGCGTCGTTGACACTGTAAATTCGTATTGCTTTGTTGAATATTTAGGTTGAAAAATGAGCTCGTAGCGATTTATTTTATGTGTTTCCAAGGTTTGGCGGATAAAGACCGTATTTTGATGTGTTACGAATTACGAAGTGATATTACGGCGTAAATATGTCATTTGTGAAGAATAATTGTTGAAATTGATTTTTTCCTTTGTGAAAGGTCAGAATTTTTAAACGAGAGGAATTTAGGAATCAAATAAGGAGGGTCGTGGTAATTTTAGTTCAAGTGGGGAAGGCGTTGAAAATTTTTTGTGTCAATAATTTTTTTCTTACGAGGATACGTTTTTGGACTAGAGCTATGTTTACAATTTTTTTTACGAAGAATCCTTTGAGAATAAAAAAACTCATCTGTGAGTTCAGTAAATGTGACCTTGCCGGAAAGAAGGGACCTTGTGTGAAAAAAATCGATGTCTTTATTTTTACGTGTTTGGTCCAAATTTGGTGTCATTTGGATCGAAAACGTGAAAAATGAGACATCTTTTTTTTTTTTAAACACAAAGTTACTTTTTTTCGGCATCAGGTTCAAAATTGTCTAAATATGAGAATAGTTTTTATTATTTTTTTTATGGCTGTTTATTTAAATCTAAATTCGAGATATTCTTTTTCCTTTTTGTTGATTGCTTTTCATTTAAAGTATGTTTCTTTTCTTTTCACGTTCAGTTCGATTATAATTTTTGAAAAGATTTGAGTGCTTATTAGACCTTTTCTTATTGAGGCTCTAAAAGCCTTACTTTCCAATTTCGTGGACCACTAACTCTTAAAAATTGAAAAATATGATATGAGATTTCGAGTGTAGCAAAAATTGACTTTTGGCCGAAAATTGAGGTCTAGTAGGAAAATTATTGTAAATAGGTAGGAATTGCATTTTTTTGTTGTATTTTTGAGCAATTTTCGTTTGGCTAAATTTTAAAAAAGTGAAACTAGTGTTTGAAAAAAAAAATTACAAATTTTTTCGTTTTTTCAATAAGCCAACCATTTTCAGACTCTGATTGATATCTTGAAGCGTATAAAATACTCTTTTACAATTCATTATTTTTGAATTTTATTAATTAAAAAAATTCAGGCAGATTATTATTTGAAAAGAGCAAATTCAAGCTCGTAGATACCTACATGTGTTTTTTTATCTTTTCTCATTTCTGACATTTCAATAATTTTTATCTATACTTATTGAAATTTCAAAAACCGTATACTTCAATATGTTGAATTTTACAAAACTTTGAAAAATTAAATTTTTGTGACTACAAAAAACAAAGTGCAATTTGTCATCAAACCTGAGGAATATCTCAAGATTTTTTAAAAAATTGATTTGAGATTTTTGTAATTTTAAATGGTTATTTCAGCATGCTTTGGAAAACCTCGAGAAAAATATATTTTCTTACTTCGAAACTTATTTTTTTGGACGTAGTTGTTGAATTAGATTGATGGATTTCTAATTTCAGAATTTTGAAGTTTGAGGATAATAAAATGTCAAGTTTCCATGAAAATTCATAAAAGTTGAATTTTTGAGTTTTAATGTTGAAAAATTGCCAACTTGAAACTACTCATTTTATTTAAAGCTTTTTTGTGTTGTAAAATATGCACTTGATTTTTGGTTAGTACCTACGGAATATTTTGTTATTTTTTTCGAATTTTCAAAATAGTTGAAATATACAACTCCACTCTTTCTACAAGTCTACAACTAAATAACGTTTCCATTACGTCATATCTAATTCCAAAAATATTGTAAAATATGAGCCTGGATATCCGGATTTCCAGTGACCAAGGTCGAAGAGTAGAAATTTTTTTTCACGTTCATTAATTCGATTTATATTTTGTTTGAAAAAATTACAAATACTCAGTATTACTTTAGCGTTTGAATTTTATGGTTTTTGACTCGAATAACAAACTTGAAAAATTTTCAATTTATGAAGAAAAGACTATTGTGCGAATGAAAGTCTATGCCTGAAATTTCTGCAAACCAGTTTTGCAATTTTTTTATTTCTATTTTTTTCTTTCTTTTTTTTTGTGAAATTTTTTAATATCTACTCACTATCATCATCAGATCCTTTCAAAACACTCGTAGTCGTACTGATTCAGTTTTTTTTTTTTTTTTTTTTTTCGTAGGGACCTAATCGGTTGGTTTTTTGGGAGGGGGTTGTTCTTGCTAAAGCTTTTTTTTTTCTCTCTCTCTAAATGAGGCGCTAACTATATTATTATTCTCCACGATTCTTAAAGCAATTTTCAATTTTTTTGATCTGTAGATAGAGACTGTTTCTCCTCGGTATAATTCTACAAAAATGCTCTTCTATAGGTAGGTCTGTGCTTTTTATCTAATTTTGGTCGAAATTCCTGTCATTCTGTCTGATGAGAAGCTGAATTTTCAGAATTATCTGAACTTCTCGAGAACGGTGATCAAAAAATGACCAAAACTGATCGAATTGGTTCAAAATGTAAAAGTTTTGAAACGTAAAATTTTTCAGCCTGTAATTTAAAGTTGAAATACGCATGTAGTTTGAAAATCCCGAACTCAAAATAAAAATAATTTTTCGATTTTAAAACCGAAAAATATTCGACTTTGAATATATTTTCCATTGACTGCAGTTTTGTTCAACTTGATTAATTCATATTCGAATTATGTGTGAATACCATATCAACTTTATAACCCTCCCTAGCTTATTAAAAGCCATACATGACTATACATAGTTATACCTATCACGTACACTAAAAAAATATACAATTCAAAAGTATATATTTCAACTTGTTGAACACGTAACAACAGCATCACACTATAGCATCCGGACCATTCATTTTTTCCAGTTCAAAACTTTTGAATTGTTCGCTAATTAAAATGAAGACATGATCGATAACATTCAGAAGTCTTGAAAATACCGCGCTCGCTCTTTAACATAGTCATAATATTGAAACCAACAACAGCGTAGTTAATATTCCACCAAACCTAATCGCCACCGGGTGTTCGAAAAATTTAGTGATTTTTTTCTTCGATCTTAATACTCTGTCTTTGCCTCTAATTTTGAACTTGACCTAAAACTTTTTGTACTTCAGTTGGAAATTGATTAGGTGTACTTAGAAAATTGTATTTTTTAAATTTTTAAATTGTTTATGATCAATTTGAAATTTCTTTTGCTAGATTTGTAATAATATTATGTATCAAATTTAATTTGAAAAATTATTGTAGCAGCTTTTTTAGAAAAATTGAATGGATTTTATTCAAAAAATGGAAATTGCTTTAAAACAGTATAATTTGGTTAATTAAAATTTTTTATTGAATGAATGAATCAAATATTTTCAGATTTTTCATTTTTCCCAATTGTAGGTGGAGGGGGGAGGGGGGATAGAAAAAAACTTCAAAATTTCCTCTCCAATCTCTACTCAAATTTTTTCAAAAAAATTGACCCATACCGCGAAATTTTTCCGCCATCCTACCACGCAACTCCACGCAACCGGTTCCATAGAGGCGAAAAAGAAGAAGAAAAAAAGAAGTTGTTATTTTAGGCCGAAATGACAGCTGGGAAATATACACTGCTGCTAGTCGTGATCATTTCTTTAAATGACTCATCATGATACGCGAGAGGAAGAAGTTAGAGCTCTCTGTCACGACCAATGACGTTGCTACCTTCGTTTTTCCTCTTCTTCGGCCCAGCTCCGGCAGAGTATTTCCATCGTCTTGGAGCGGATATGAGTCCGCATTATTTTTCATTATATATTATTTATTATCGTAATCGTTATCATTAACAAACACGCGGTGAAGAGTTAACGAAATGTACGTTTCTCGAAATTAAACAACTACCTTTCGCGTACGTTCCTATATTTTTTGGTATTCGACTCTCGTATTTTGTTTTACCTCTTTTGTGTAATTTTATTCGGCGATGAAGATTGTAACTCTGCGAATGCGACTGTAGGTATTTTGTATTTGAACTATGACAGAAGGTGAGAGAAATGTCGAAACATTATAACGATTGTTTTGTAAACTGCTGCTGTGTAATACGATTGCTATTAATTTTACATTTCGCCTCTTTTCAACGCGAGCAACATGAGAATGATTTAATTAGTAGAATTCTTCGTTGTATTTTATCCAGGCCTAGTTAAGTGTTTTGTTTATCCAAAAGAAAGAGTTGGAAACAGAGTAAAATAGTCGTGTTTCGTATAACCAGATGCGTTCGTACTGACCTTTTATTTTCCTATCACCTCGACCTCGTATCGTGTCACATTTAGGATAATAAAACCTTTAAAAATATGCTGCTGCGGATGGATAGAGATACATAGCAAAGTATCCTACGTATAGCTGAACACTTTACGTGTATTTCCCGTTACTTTTACTCATAATACGATTTTTCTTTTTTGAAAATAATCCTTTCGTGTGACACTGCCGGATAAATATCTTAAAAGACAATACTCGCTGAGCAGGATAAATAAACAGGATAAAGGAAATATACAGTTAGTTCTTTCAACTTCGGACCCGAAATAAGGTCTGGTGTTAGATACCTGTCTTTTTTATTTGACACTAATTCTCGCTTCGTCGATTCGCGTGATGTGTGGATCGGTACGTGTTTCGTCCAAGTACCTTTATTAGGGTGTGTCTTGAATCGAATTTTAGAATTTTGAAGGTCTCGTCGTCCGAATCGGTTGCAGAATTTCCAAGTATTCTTTTAATATTTGACGGCGAACTATCCGAGAAAAGTTCGAGAGCCATCAAATTTCATAAAAATGATGGGTTTGAAATTAATATTGATGCTCTTGAAACCTCCATCGGATGATTCTTCGGATGCAATGATGCAACGTTCATCTCTAAAGATCAAAATTGAGTTGAATTTCAAGATTTTGTAAAGTTTGCATACAGGGCGTCTATTTCCTGAAAAAGCTGAAAAAGACAAGGAATTTTAATCCTCTGGAAAAGTTAATGAAAAGTCATCGAATTTTTTTAAAAATAAGACGAAAGATGAATTATCTGAAAAAAAGTTTCTCAGCTCTTTTTTTTTATTACCCATGAATTTTTCGAAAGTTTTGGTTTTTGGAAGGTTTTTCAAAATAGAAAATCCCGAAAAAACAATTTTGTTGTACGTTTTTCTTGTTTAATTAGTTCAAAGTCAAATTAATCCGAACCACAATTTTTTAAAAAAATTAAATTTTCGTACTCCGTTTTAAAAGACCTTCATTTTGATATCCATCATGACATAGTGTTTTTATTCAAATTTCTTCCCTCTCTCTGAGGGGGAAGAAATCAGTAAAACCTGGAAAAGTCCGGGAAAATCATCTCTGAGGGTTTCTGGACACCCTGATATTAGACACATTTTTGGAGATGAACTTCGGATACGAGAAACCATCCTAAGGTAAGTGGGGGGGGGGTAAAGGGTCCCAAACTTGATAAAAATGGATAAAATGTACTTTCTGTGTAAAATTTAAATCAGTCAAACGTATTAGTAAAATTTACATGAAGTTTTGGTAATTTTTTATAACTAATTCAGAGATGATTTTTTTGACTGAATGAAACCATAAAGTTCTACTTCATAATTTAACAATACGTAACTCAATCCTCCCTATCTCAATTGTGAGAGAAAACATCAGTTAAAGTTGATCTCGAAAAATAAAGTTTGAGTTACCTATATTTTTAGATTTTTAAAAAATACATATTTTTGGAAATTTTGCATAATTGGTACAATTTTGATTTTTTTGACGAATTTTGGGCCAAATAAATTATAATTGAGGAAGGTTGTTCGAAAGTCTCCTTTGATAAAATTGGCTAAAATTTTATGTTAAATTTTGAGATCATGAGATCCCAGCCCTCGCCATAGATTGATTCTTACGGTCCAAAATTGATCTCTAAAAAAAAGTTTGGTTCTTCTATTTTTCAGATACCTAATTATGTGTACACCTACCTATCATCAAAGGAAATTTTACGTAATGGCACAATTTTAATTTTTAGAGATGAATTTCGAACTCCCTGGCGTAGTCAAAAATTCCTTATGGAAGGAGGGGGTCCAAACTTTTTTTTTTTCAAGAAATTTTGAGTTTATCATTTTCCTCTTTCCCTCCCCCCCATAAAATCTCACGCTTTGAGACAGCAAATCCAGAATTTGGAACATTTTCATTCGTACCTATTTATCAAGGAGTCACATTCACACGGGTGATATCAAGTGCTTATGTGTTTTGTATAAAATATTTAGGAGAAAAACTGGATAAAAGTGTAATATTGGAACAAACAACTTTCAAATTAATTATTTTGATTTTAAAAACCGAAAAAAAATCCCTAGAAACTTCAAGCAGTACCTAATGACAAAAACTATTTTTGGGAATAAGGTACAAAGTGGATATGAAAACTTTGAAATACCAAGAGGGAGCCTTTTCCCGCATACCTGATAATGTATTGCAAGCAATGTATAAATGCATTTTTTTCACGTAAATTTTTGACTTCATGGAGGAAGGGGTCCGGTCCCCCTAGATCCCCTGGCTACGTCATTATTTTGAACCTAAGAAACTATATCCTAAGGTGTTCAACAGCCTTCAAATTTGATTTTTTTTTTCCTAAAATGACTAAAATGTACTTTTTTATACCTCATAGAATTTTCTCTAGAATAATTCGTAAAGCTCAAAATTAATCTCTAAAAATTAAATTGATATTTGGGGAAATTTTACAGAGAACACCACTTTCATTTTCAGATATGAATTTTGGGCAAAAGGAGCCATCTTTGAGAGAGCGATTCAAGCTGCCCCCCCCCGACCTAAAATTTGGTAAAAATGACTAAAATGTACTATTTGAATTGAAGCTTCAAAAAATCTTTTCAGAATGATTCCTTGAGTTCAAAAAAATTCCTTTAAAAATTATACTTGAATAATATTATATTTTTCGTTTTTTGTTTTCGGTTTTTTTTTTTTTTTTACAAATATTTGTGAAAATTTTGCGTGTGATCCAATTCTGATTTTTCTAGATGAAATTTGAAATAGAGGACCCATCTTGGAGAGAGCAGATCAAATTTCTCCAGATTTGATGAAAATAGCTAAAATTTGTACTATTTGAGGCTCCCAGAATTCTCCATGGAATGATTCATTGTGTCTAAAATTTATATAAAAATTTCGTAAATTTCCACGTAACACAATTTTAATTTTTGGAGATGATCTTTGGACCCATGGAGCTATTCTAGGGAGTTCAAGAGATCTCGAATTCGATAGAAATGGCTGAAATGTATATTATTCAAGGCCACAGAACTCCACTTGGAATGATTACTGGGGTCAAAAGTGTCATTACTAACTACATATATGTTGGGGAATTTTATACGATTTATTCTCCATTTCTTATTTGGTTTTATTTTATTATTTTATCCCATGAGAGAAAAAAAGCCCCAACGCATGGTCCCAAATTGATATAGAGGCTCAATATTTTAAGGTATCCCATTTGTAGAGGAAAATAGACCATCGAAGAGGCACAAGACCTCCAAAATTCCAAGAAGAATTTTTCTCCTGTTATAGAAACACTTTACCTTTGATAAGCGGTAACATTTTCGAAGAAAAATCCTTATTAATTGTTGCAGTAATAAATTCATTATATAAAATTATACCTATATATAGGATACCGCGTGTATAGTATAATTACATCATTACGGTCTGGGTTTCATTTCATAGGTATAAGAAAAAAACACGCGTGGTGGGCTGAAAGCCACCAGCAATGAGGTGCATAGCATAAGACGTCATGCGTTCTATCGGCTCAGCTCTTACCGGCTCGCACTCTATTTCGTGAAATAATCATAAATCATCGACGAGTAGGTTCTGCTGATGTTCGTAGCTCGTACCTGTACCTGGTATAAGATAATCATCATCTGAGGTGTTTCTTACTTCATTAAAACTTTAGTTAGCGCATTAGCGCGAGTATATTAAACCATTAATAATCGCGGGTTTGGTTTGTGATATTTATTGTTAATAGCTCCGCATGCGGCATAATGTATAATAATGACATTTGACACCGGACTTTGTGCTTCGTTTGGTATATCGGGTGACGAACTGACGATATACGATAGATACGTATGGATATGAGGTACTTTCTTTTCCTCAGATACCTATACGTATGTTTTGACGATCTACACGGTGATGAATAAAATTACGATAAATTATTACCGATTAATATGAAATTAATTGGTTATTTATCGCTGGGCTGAGTCGGTGCGAATGATATGGGAATTGTGATCGCAACGTCGTGTGCGCGAATTCGTTTCGGAAATTTTGTACGCGTTACGGTTTGATGGAATTTTGATTTGTGTGAGGTATTTAGGCGATATGGGTTGCTGGGTATGGGATTTTCTTCTACGATGGGTATCTTATTTTCTGTCAGATATTTAGGTATATTGTTTTACACAAGTGTGACTGTGTTGTGTTTTTTGCGTAATGGAGGATTGGTCATTGAACTGATGGTATTCGATTTTCGAGATTTGAGAATTATATTCAGGTGTTTCAAATGGTAGATACCTCTCAACATTGGCAACATTCATCCCTCTCCCTCTAAAAAAGCATGAATTTGAATACCATATAAATAGACGGAAAAGATTCAGCCATTTTCAACTCTGCCTGACCTAGTTCCATTTTTTTAAATAATACTTTTCACGCAGTTTTATTTTGAATTTTTCAAAAAAAAAAAAAAGGTCAAAAAAGCATAGCTAAATGAAAATTTTAAGAAGGGATGAAATACCTTTTTTCCCTTCAAGGAAGGACAAAATAAGTAAAGGCAACACTGCTAATGTCAAAAAAATGGAAAAAAATTGAAAATTGAAAAATGACATGCATTTTCCAAACTGATTTCTCAAAGTTTAAAATAATGTCACATAATGAAAATTTTTTCGATTTTTCACGTAACACAAGCTTTTTGAGACCTCTTACGAGGGTAAAATCATTTTTTCCCCATTCCAGTGATATCCATGACTGGCAGACGTTCTCAATTATAATTTTTTTATCTTTATCACTTTTATTATTTTTGTTTTCTACAACTTTAAAAATTAAACCCGCAAATACAAGAAAAAACACCCTGGAACTCGAATACCCTCATATGACGTCCTCTCCTACTCATATTGCTGAATGTCGTTTCGACTTTTTTTTTTTCAAAGTCCAGAATATTTATGCCATTTTTAAACAGTTTGGAATTTCGTGAAGAAATTTCCCAAATTTTTTCTCCATAATTTTTCAAACTCTCATTTTTTTTCAACTGAATTTTTTTCTGATGTTATTTTTTCCCCGACAAAATTTTTTTCTGATGGAATTTTTCCACGACCAAATTTTTTTCTCACATTTTTTTTCATCTGAAATTTTTCTGACGCAATTTTTTCACTGTAATTTTTTTCTGAAGAATTTTTTTATTCTCGAACTTTCATATTTTTTGAAGAAAATAATTGAACTGTTTGAATGACGCCATAAATTTTTTTTCACAATTTTCTCATCAGTTATTTTTTTCTGAAGAATTTTTTCACGTCTAAATTTTTCTCTGTATTTTTTTAACTTGATTTTTTCCCCTCAAAATTTTTATGACCGTCAATCAAACAGAAGTCGTTCTTTTCAAAAAAGATATAAGTATTAAGTTCAACAATGGAAAAATTCTTCAGGAAAAATTTCAGTAAGGAAATTTTAGATGAGAAAATTATGAGAAAAGAAAAATAGGAAAACTTCTTCAGAAAATTTTAAACGGTTTAATGACGTAAATAATCTGGACTTTGAAAAAAAGAAGTCGAAACGACTTTCAGCATTATTATGAGTAGTGGCGTCATGAAGGTATTTGAGTTCCAGGTTTGACTGTCTTGTCCACCAGTGGCGTGGGAAGATTTTTTTTTTTTGGGGGGGGGGGGTGCAAAATGAATGCGAAAAACTTGGAAAATTAGAAGAATTTTCAAGGAGGGGGAAAATGAGCATTTATTCAAATTTTTGCCTTAAAAATAGTGTTTTATTTGTGATTTTGTTTATGCCCGAGCGAAGCGAGGACGAGGGTCCAAAAAAGACATTTTTCACTGTTTTAAATGCATTGAAAAACCTTCTCTGAAGTGATGGGGGGGGGGTGCAATGCACCACCTGTACCTCACTTTCCGACACCACTGACCTCCGCTACCCCTCTGCGGTCAGGCCTTGAGCGAGGGACCCCCTCTCCCTTCGACAATTGGAAACGTTTTTTCTGCTACACTAGAAGCATCCAAATTACCGCTCGTTCCTTTTAAAAAACGACTGAATGAAAATTTTCCTACTCAACAAAACCCCATGGTTTCCACTCAAATTTTGTTAATTTCCAATGAACGATAATTTTTAGGTACATTGGATGCGTCGCGTCGGTTCCTTGAAAAACGACAGAAACAAGGATTCTCTAACATTCTGTGATTATGGTTCCCACTCTAAATCTTTTTTATTTTTGAAAAGTGACGAAAATTAACATTTTTAGGTACTTTAGATGCGTCGTTTTCTGTCGTTTTCTCGAAAAACGACAATAAGAAAATTTTCCAACAAATTGAATTCATTGTTTCCACTCAATTTTTTTTTTCGTTTTTGAATAACGAAAGAACAAAAATTTTCCCATCACACTGAAGTCATTTCTAGAAAATGACAAAAAGTGATCGTTTTTAGGTACGTGGGATTCGTCGTTTTCTGTCGTTTCCTACAGAAAGACGACAGAAACAAGAATTCTCCAACATTCTGAAATCATGGTTTCCACTCAAATTTTTTTTATATTAGAAAAACGATCAAAAACGATAATTTTTAGGTAGTTTGGTTTCGTCGTTTCCTGTCGTTTCTCTGAAAAACGACAGAACGAAGATCATTGGCTTTGATAAAAAAAAACTTGAAAAAAAAAACTGAAAAAGTTTTCTAAAATATTGAAAAATCAAAAATTAGCTGAATTTTTTAGATTTTAATAAAAATATAAAATTTTGTATATTTCTCCTCATCTCTAAATTAAGAACATTTGAATATATCCTCGATCCTAACTTTTTACCATAAAAAAAATTGCGTCAATTTTTCGATTTGACATTTTCCCGAAGAGTTGGATATGGATAATGGGGGAGGGGGGAGAGAAATTGCGTTTATACCCACTTACCTTAAAAGGACTTGGTTAAAATATTTCTCTTCTCTGTCTCAATCCTTAATTTTATTCACAATTTCCCTTAAAACCTGAAAATATCGAAAAAAAAATTATTATTTTTTTGTACTTGGCAAAATCAAATTTTAAGAGAAATTGGTGGATATGGATCTACCTATAATTATGTGAATCTAAAGAACGAAAAATAACTACCACAACATCAGCATAATTAGAAACTAAATTTAACGAAAAGAAACCGCGACTATTACAAGATCAATATCATTAGATCAGGAACTAGTTCACACCACACAAGTCTGTACAAAAATATAAATATTAATTGATCACGCCGCCCTCAATTCTGCTCTCAAACACCCCTTATCAACCATAAACAATCAATACGATAAATAAAACACCTCTTTATCTCTACCAAAAAAAACACCCGTTCGCACATTACGTATCTCGACACATTATGCAAATTTCTCTCGTCCATTTGGAAAAAGAAAAATATTTTCCAAATTCATCGATACAATTTTCACAACTATACATCCACATCTCAACAGCGGCTTGGTCACTGATGATGGTCATACGTATACAATATTCATAATTCGTAATCTGTTTAGTATATTTCGGTTTCATTAGCATAACAATGGCGACCAGTTATCTATTTCTAAAACTCGGCCGACGCGGCGAGTGATAATAAAACCAACAATAACAATCGTATAATAACGCCAAATGATGTTTTCATAACGAATCGTAGGTACCTACTTCTGTATAGGTATAGGTTGGAAATTGAAAATACAAAAAAGTAGTTTACCGAAAACGGCTTCAATTGGATTGCAGCTAGTTATCCGCGTTAAATAAACATTTCATTTAACTCTACATCCAAAGTATAATTGCCATCTTTAGTTTATTTTTCGTTCTAATAGCTTTATTTTCATTAATCACCCTTTTTATAATAGTTTTGTGTATTGATTACGAATTTCATATAATCATTGTAGGTAAAAAATAAATATTAATTTGGTCTGTAAATATACCTACTTGTCTATTGATGAATTGATATTGATAAATAATAATAAAAGTCCAGCTCTATGCTGTAATATTATAGAAAAGTACGTAGAATTCGTTAGATATGCTTTTTAATCTTTCATACGATTGCTATGACGTATGATTGATAGATTTTTTCTAAAAAAATTTATACGATCTCGAGTATTTTTTTTCTTCGAATCGTACACAGATTCAGCATCTCACGTATTAGATTCATAAATTTCTTATTCGAGTATTATAAATTAATGAAAAGAAAATTAAACTGGTGATAAGAGCAAGACTATGATACGATGAATGAAAATGCAGTAGCTGTACGGTATAACATCAATGGAGAATATGACAGTAGCATCCTTAACTTTGGAATACAATAACCAATGGCGGCTTTGTTGGGTGCCTTCATCGGTCGTTTCTTATCGTTAATACATGACTAAGTAAAAAACTCGTAGTTTGTATTGTTAAATAAAGAGATTGGTATCAGAAATGTCTTAAGTAAACTTCAAATAATGAGCACAAATATAAGTAAACTGATTCAGTGGAGGTAACAACAGTGTACTGGCATATTTCTACCTCATTTTCGAGTCTAGGTATAGGGTATTACCGTATTACAGGTAGCTTTTACTATGTATTTGTTTTACAACCGTGTAAAACATGTGTAGGTATCGAGATTATTGTGCGATATTGAATGTACTTACATGACGATGTCTGTTTGAAAAGTGATATGGGTATATGGAACAAAGCTGATGGAGGTGTAGGTTTAAAAAAATAATCTATGGCGGGTTTCTGTGAAATATACCGACGAAAGGTTTTGTTTGGAGTGGTGTTGTTGTATGTATCGTTTATGGCTGGGAAATGAAAATATAAATATCTTTTTATCAAATTGAGATTTTGAAAAATATTCAAGTTTGATTTGATGGGTTCTATTTATATGGACAATAGGTAGGTACAGTTGTGAGGTGTAGTGCGAGGAAAGACGAAAAATATCGAGTGTGGAAAATAATTCGATTAGCTTTTAAACCATTTTAAAAAGCTTAATTGAGATGTTTTTTAAAAATTGAAACTTAATGAATTTTGGAAGATTTTTCATCTTTTGGGATTTTAGGGAAAAAACGAAGGTTCCTTGTGGTTGAAAAATTGAAAATATCTTCAATGTGGATATTTTTGTGATGTACTACACGTAGGATATTCATAATTTGTCTCAGGAATTTTATTAAAGATTCTTGGAGAAAAAACAGATAGCTTTTTTGCTACGTGGAGAGTTGCTGAAGAAAAACGCCCATAACTCGGCTAAAAATTGCTCAAAATGCAAAAACCAATACGAATACATTTTTGGAATCCTCTCGTCATGAACAATCGAATGGTTTTTTAATCGTTCAATTTCGAGCATTTGGGTGGAAGTTGGTTTTTTTGTTGTGAAAGGTAGATTTTTGGGGGAGACCTCGCGAGGAAAAATTCCGGCAACGTTTTCGAAAATCACCCAAAATTCAAAAACTAATACATTTTCAGAATCCTCTAGTCAAGCACTGTCGAATGGTTTTTTCATCATTCAATTTCGAGCATTTGGGTGAGAGATATTATTGATTTGCGCGGATTGTAATAGATTGAAAAAAATGATGGTTTTTCGGTCGAGAATTGCTCAAAATGCAAAAAGTGATACATTTTTGGAATCCTTTCTTCAAGCACTGTGGAATGGTTTTTTCATCATTCAATTTCGAGTAGATATTTGGGTGGAAGTTGGTTTTTTGTTGTGAAGGGTAGATTTTTGGGAGAGACCTCGCGCGGAAAAATTCTGGCAACTTTTTCAAAAATCACCCAAAAAGCAAAAACTACATTTTCGGAATCCTCTCGTCGAGACGAACCGACTGGTTTTTTTACGAATAAATTTGGAGCATTAGAACGAAAGTTGACTTTTTTCCGGTGCAGATGGTTGATGGATGGTCGGCGTTGCAGAAAAATGCCCGTAACTCGGCCGAAAATTGTTCAAAATGCAAAAACCCATACATTTTTGGAATCCTCTCGTCATGAACAATCGAATGGTTTTTTCATCATTCGATTTCGAACATTTCGGTGGAAGTTGGTTTTTTGCTGTGAAGGGTAGATTTTTGGGGGAGACCTCGCGAGGAAATATCTGGTAACTTTTTCGAAAATCGCCCAAAATGCAAAAACTGTTACATTTTCGGATTCCTCTCGTCGAGACGAATCGACTGGTTTTTTTACGAATAAATTTGGAGCATTATAACGAAAGTTGACTTTTTTCCGGTGCAGATGGTTGATGGATGGTCGGCGCCGCAGAAAAATGCCCGTAACTCGGCCAAAAATTATTCAAAATGCAAAAACCCATACATTTTTGGAATCCTCTCGTCATGAACAAACGAATGGTTTTTTTACCATCCCATTTCGAGCATTTGGACGGGAGATAGCTTTTTTGCTACGTGGAGAGTTGCTGAAGAAAAACGCTCATAACTCGGCTAAAAATTGCTCAAAATGCAAAACCCAATACATTTTTGGTATCTTCTCGTCATGAACAATCGAAGTCTTACCTTTTATAAATTGATACCAATCCTTGATTACAAATTTTCTGTATCTTCTTGTTAGACGCCGATTTGGACCTAATTTTCCAGTGCCTTGGCCTGAAATTTTTGGCAGAGATGTTCCGAACATTCATCATTTTTTGAAAATTTTTGAAGTCACCCTTCCCCTCAATAATTTTCCTTCTTTTATGAAGACACTAAGTTTAAAATTTTATCATAGATGAAAATGTACCTAATTTTGTAACAGACAATTGGAATTTTCTTGAAATTTTTTGCTCTCGCTTCGCTCAGGATGAGTATGTAGACACTTCCTTAAGTTTTTTCATCTAAAATGAAATTGCCTGGGGATAAAAATTGAGGCTTAAGCGAGTTCGACACTTTGTAATAATTGTAACTGCTCAAATCAAAATGTTGCGTTGATAAACGGGAGAGGGATGGGTAGGTGGGTGACCAAAAGGGCATTCCCGGATAAGCATAGTGAATCGGCCCCCGGGCCCTTCAGAAACGCCACTTCGGTGGTAGGTAGGTACCATCAAGGTACTTTCATTCCCAAGTTTCAGACCTGTATCATGAGTGGGTCTTGAGTAATCGACTCAAAACTCAAAAACGTCTCAATTTTTTTTCTCCGGATCTACTCAACCGATTTTTTTGAAACTTGGACCAAATTGTAGGTATATACAAAGACTTTCTATGAAAAAATTGACAGCTCTCCCCCACCATTTCTACTCCCTCAAAACTTTGAGTAAAAACTTGAGTGCCCTCCTTACCTATGAAGTCGGTGAGGTACAATTTTCAAAAAATTGTTTTTAGATGTATATTTGGCCTAAGAATAACATATATTTTTTCCAGAATTTTATCTCACCGGCGCCATGGTCAAAAATGGCCAAAAGTAAGTTAAACTTGAGGCCAAAAATTCGAACAAAAGTAATATGCTAGTCGGATTCTCTTGAAATGTGTACAGAAAAGTTCAAATATTTCAAAAGTAAAATCCAAAAGAGCCATATATTAAAAACGCCAATTTTCTGTCATTTTAGCCGGGAATTTCCAACTTTGGAAAGTGATTATTCAATTTTTTTGGTGCGTGCCTACTTCTACACCTACATAACTCTCTTCAAGAATTTGAACAAAATCGGCGCAAAACAATTTTTCCCCCATAAAGGGTTCACCCCCCCCCCCCCCCCTACAAGCTGAGGGGTCCGGGGGCGATGCGACTTGAATATTGACTCCGTATGTCATATAGAAGCGTTTTTAGAAATATAATTTCGATTAATATATTTTTATTTTTAAATCGATTTTTTGATGCTAATTTTCCTGAATTATACACCTATAATTTTCAGGCTCACACCCCGAAACGAGTTACTGGAGGCTTTAATCGAACTTTTGACTTCATATTCGTGATCAGGAGGTGCGATTTATATGAAAACGACACCAATATTGCCTATCCATCATCAACCCCCAAAAATGGGGTGTAGGGGGGAGGGGGTGCGCTACTGCAGCTGAAATGAGTCTCAATGAATTTTTAATTTAGTATTCGTCATTTTTCAGTTCCCCAAGTAATCTGAGTGAGAAATATGAATTTCTGTACGGCGATTATCTATACTGTTCTCAAAATTGCCTTATTTTGGCCTCAAGTTTAACTTACTTTTGGCCATTTTTGACCATGGCGCCGGTGAGATAAAATTCTGGAAAAAATATATGTTATTCTTAGGCCAAATATACATCTAAAAACAATTTTTTGAAAATTGTACCTCACCGACTTCATAGGTAAGGAGGGCACTCAAGTTTTTACTCAAAGTTTTGAGGGAGTAGAAATGGTGGGGGAGAGCTGTCAATTTTTTCATAGAAAGTCTTTGTATATACCTACAATTTGGTCCAAGTTTCAAAAAAATCGGTTGAGTAGATCCGGAGAAAAAAAATTGAGACGTTTTTGAGTTTTGAGTCGATTACTCAAGACCCACTCATGATACAGGTCTGAAACTTGGGGAATGAAAGTACCTTGATGGTACCTACCTACCACCGAAGTGGCGTTTCTGAAGGGCCCGGGGGCCGATTCACTATGCTTATCCGGGAATGCCCTTTCCAATCATCTTCGGAAAAGTGGTAACCGCCTGCAGGCCCCTGGTGCAAATTGAGTATGGAGACTAGAAGAAGGGAATCTTGTTTTGCATAGTTTTTTCAAATAATTTATGTAATTTTTTATGATTTTGAAAAATCATAAAAAATTATAAACATGTTCAATTGTTCATGTGTGAGCGAAGGTTTGAAAAAATTTAATTTTCAATTCTCCAGAATGGCATTTTTAATGTAAATTTCCAATTTCAGGAGGGGGGGGGGTCAAGACTTCAATCTCCTTAACTATGCCTGACTCCTCTACGATCTAACCACCCCCCCCCCCCCCCCCAAAAAAAAAAACTGGGCACGTGTACCAAAAATATTGATCTGGGCATAAAATACTTGGAAAAAATCTAATTTTAACATAATTTTTCAAAAATACCAGTTCTGAGGACATTAGATACTTATTAAGAAAAAATTAGTTTGGGCATAGTGCCTGAAAGAAACGCAATTCGTCAGACATGGTATACAAAAAATAATCAATTTGGGTATAATATCGCAAAAAAAACATCCTCAATTAGAACATGATGTCCCAAAAACCGAAATTTGGATTCATTGTCCCAAAAATACTCAGAGTTGAGGCGAATTATTCTGAAACTTCTGCAATTTGGACATATTGCCTCAGAAATCCCAATTTTGGACACAGTGTCCTAAAATTACGATATTTTTGGATATTTCTGTAACTTTTCAATGTTTAGGTAATTGAGTGAAAATCCCTCATGTATGGTTTGAATTTTCTTCCTATAAAGACCCCCCTCCCTCCTTTGAACCACAATTAATAGCCAAATTATCATCATTCTTTGGCAAAGATTGAGTGCATCAATACAAATCTTACGATTTTATGAAACAATTTTTTTTTTTTTTCAAGAATTACTTTTGAAATTTCGAGGGTACATTTACCTATATCGCTCTTGAACTCTTCAATCCAATTTATGATCTGTGCACCTTATACCTATACTTGTTGAGCTGAATAATTGTAATAGACGAGTAACGAATATATAAGGCGAAGAAGTAGCATTTTAAAGATATAATTTGTTACACCGTTGATGGACAGCCTTCTTATATTTCAAAGCTGGATGTGATCAGGTCTAATTATATTTTCGGTTCGTTTTGTTGCCTGGTCGGTGGAATTAAGCCGAATGAAAAGTTTGATATTATGTACGGAATCACTTTACAAAGAGGTTTCTGTAGTGTATAGATTGAGGCACCAATGAAAAAAGTTCAACAGCACCTGCGGCTGCGTTGAAACTGTCAGTTGTGAAATATTCAACTTTAAAGCTATACTGTATCAATTTGTCGAGTAATTGGATCGCGGGCATATACAACGTGAAAGATTTAAATTGCTGCTGGGTGAATTGAAAAACCTATTTACGGATAAAATTAATGATGATGGTATTATTGTGGCACCGTGTAATCGTTTTCGTTTCCATTGCCGATGTCGCGAAATTGTATACTTTATGAAAAATTGACGACGAATAAAAACATTGTAGCGATGATGGAATTTCACTGTCATCATCGGTATTAATTGGGCCAACCTTGGGGCATATTTCAATGGCAAGGGTAACTATGATTAAAGGTGGAGTACGCTTCATAGGTAATTAGCGCGTATGATACAAACAGACGAATAATGTATTTACACGTATAAACGGAACCGGACAATACGGTCGAAAGGCTCTATTGAAAAAGTTCTGTGAAAATTTATCATTCAATTAATAGGTATTTCTCTCTTTTCTTATTAATAAAAAGCACGCGCCAAATCTACACCTTTTTTTTTTTCACGTCAGAATGGTAGTACCGCTTGTCACGATTTTAAACTCCATTAGGTACCACAAGTCAGTAGCTACTACTCCTCCTAATCCCATATGGTTTGTAGCACATTTTGTATAAACTGAGCGTACATTGACGTGCGCTCGGCGTTCTCTTAATGGAAAGCATTATGTTAGCGCAATAGTCTACTCCGTTACTTCAAAGATGGTCTATATCTTTTAAAAAGATACCAAAACGACATTGTACCGATGCTACGTTTGAATTATTATCTCGTTTGGAGCATGCAGTGGGGTTCAAATAATTTTTCATGATTGGCTATTAAATTTTTTCGAGATGCTGCGGCGTGTTTTGACAGCGAAATATGGATATGCCTTCTGCATCGTGTGATTTTTACGGATGAGTCTGGGTGCGTGGGTTCATTGATGTGGTTTTTTGGGGTCCTTGAATTGTATTAATGGAGTCATAAGGTATTGAAGTTAATTTTATAGAATTTTTTGTAATTGATATGGGGAAATTTCTTAGAATTTTCGTTAGTCAGGGTAAGGATAAGAAAATGTAACCGTGGCATCAAATTGCTCTCATGACATACCTTGGTATGAGACATTGAACATTTCCGAGGTCTAGTCCCTCCGGCTCCAAAAAATTTTAAAAAGTGCCTCCGGCTCCAGCTCCGACTCCGGCAAGGTTAAAAAGGCTCCGGAGGGACCCTCCGACGATCAAAAATAAAAAATTTTGTGGAATTATCATGAAAATAAAACTACCATTACTTTTTGAAAACAAAAAAACAGTCATTCTTAACTATTGTCGGAAGCAAAACAATAACGGACAATTTTGATAGTTTTTAGGGAAGAAAAACTGAAAAATTCCTAGTAGTAAAATAAAAAATCAAAGGAGGGACCTCCGAAGGAGGACCTCCGGAGCGAGGAGCCGAAGCAGTTCCAACGTGATCCCTTCGGCTCCGACTCCGGCTCCGGAATTTTTTTAAAAAGTCCCTCCAGCTCCGGCTCTGAGATTTTTACAAAAATCCCTCCGGCTCCAGCTGTGGCTCCGAAAAAATCGTCCGAAGGGGGTCCTCCTCCCTCCGGCTCCGCTCCGGGATCCCTGGAATTTACAATTAAAAATCATAGTTGCAGGAGAAAAATTGAGCATTTTTGTTTTTTTTTGAACAGTTTTGTTTTTTCAACAGATTATCGAGATAATGAGAACTTGAAAATTTTTAAATAGTTTCCACACAGAGTAGTTTTTTTTTCTTTTTTTCCTTCTCTATTTCGAAATTGAAGAAATTTTTCAGGAACCCAGAGGTGCTGCGACCTCCTCCCCCCCTCCATGTCATATTATTCTACACTTTGAATTTTGACTCCTAGCACCTTGAAAAAACGTCGAAAAATATTGCTTCCGTTGGTGCTATTGAGAACAATGATTAGGTTGTTACATTTTCCCAAACTGGTTTCGATTTTTTAACTTATTTGGCAAATTTTGATTTTTGGCAAAAGAAGAGGTGGATGCATTTGAGAACTCCTGGTCCATTTTGCTTTACAAATTGAGAAAAAATGTGTTTTTATTTTAAAATTTTTCTGAATCGAAATTTTGTTCATATGTACTTCCGTTAAATTGTCTTGTTCTCAAAGTTGACAATGTTAGGTATCGAATTGTTGCCCAAAATTTAAAAAATTCTTTTATTTTGATTTTTTTTTGGAGGGGAGTGTATTTCTTAATTTTGTTTCACAGTGCAGATGATTTCAGAGAAATGTTCTTATTCTCTCGTGAAATTGTTTTAACAAGCCAGTGAAAGTGAAGAGAGAAGAGAGAAGATATCCTTCAAAGTAGAAAAATTTAATTTTGCTTAAATTTTCGAAATTAGTAACAGAAATCGACAAATTCTTGAAAAATAAGTCTTTTTTAGGTACGAAAGTGGCGGTTTTAATGTTGACAATTTGACATGAATCGTTTTTGTTTCCGAAAAATTGTCCAATGCTGTATGTAGAAAAAAATTATTAAACATTGAAAAAGAAATTCCAGATGCAAAGATTTATCTGCGTGTACTACATAGAAAGTCGACCAGAAGAAATTCTTTTTCAGCATTTAATTTTAAAGTTTAAGTAGAAACTTGGATTTTGTATTTTAAAAAAATGTTATAGATGGAAAATTGAAAAAAATCAGTTTAATTTTTCATTTTTTTTTTTGTTTTATGTCATCAAGTTTTTGGTTTTCAATAATTCAGTATTTTTGATTAACTTTTAATTTTTTTTTTGTATTTTAAAAATGTTTTTTTTGTTTAAATCTAAATTTCGCTGAAGTTCGAACTCCTACCTAATGAAGAGCTGATCTTTGGAAAAAAAGAAACGATTTCAGTTTCATTAAAATTCCACATTTTCGGGTACTGGATTCTCATTTCATTCCATTTTTCAGTTTCGGTTTTTTATATTTCAGTTTCAGTTTCATTTTCAGCCTTTCATCATTTGGAAAATTTTTCTTTTTTCTTTTAGTTTTGAGGGTTTCAAAATTTCAATGGTGTATTCATCAATGAAAGATTGAAGAGTTAGAAAGAGGGAGGGGATGAATTTCTTCTGGAATAACTTGGGAAATTAAAAATGAAATGATTTTGTAGCTTGAATGTCCTTGATTTTTTTTTTTTAGACACAGGTAATTTTTGTATTTGCCTATGGTCAGAAAATCAATGTGTAATTATTTATTCTGACATAGGTTTCCTACTAAAAAAATTTACTCGTTAAACAACTGTTCAGCTATCTCCTGATGGAATTTGTTATATCTGTAATCCCTCTATCCAATTTTTTAAAAAAAGTGAATTTGACAGGTTGCATAAATTTGAGATAAGTTTCTATTGAAAATCAAAAATTGTAAGAAAATTGAGATTACCAAGAATGCATAATTGCTTTGCGAGATGGAAAAAATGAACATAATTCTAAATGTTTAGAATAATTTTAATTTTTCAGATCTCTCAAACAGTTTCTCCTCATCTGATCTGTGATCAGGAACGCAACCAAAGGGATGGAAAAATCGTAAAGTTGATGTAAAAAATTATTATTATTCAGTTGAACTCTCATTTATAAACCAGTGAAAATGATTGAAAATGACTATAGAAAACAGTCGGAATTGCAAAGCACTTGATAATTCAGTGAAAAGTCACTGAAAGTGGACAGTGAAATAATTGCTAAAAAATCAGTGAAAATTCACTGGAAAGTTGGTATCTCTGAAATCCCGTGAAAAAAAGTGAAATTTTTTGAAAAATCTGTAAAATTCTTTGATAAATCATGCAACAAATTCGCTGAAAATCAAAAAAATTTAATGATTTTTTTGTATTGCAATTCTGATTACTACTCAGTGACTATCACCGATTTATAATGAGAGATGGTGAAAACTTTTGGAAATCATGGCTGTTTCTTAAAGAAATTAGAAATCTTTGTTTTGGGTCAAAAATTCGATTTTATTAGTTGGAAAATTATCGAATGTACCATTGCACCTATAGAAAAAAATTATGAGAACAGAACTAAAAATGTATTTATTAGATTGTGTTTAAGCAATTGTTGAAGAATTTCGAAGCAGAATTTTCTTTAAAAATAATATATTGATTGAAGAAAGTAGGCAGTTACGTATTATAATTTATATTCTTGATTCAGATATTGACATCTTTGCCGAATGCAATTTCAATCATTTTTCAATCATAATTAGTAGATACCAATTACTAAGGTGTACAATGTACATACAACACCGACAAAAAAATTTTTAAATGATTGACCAGCATCGACCGATCGTTTGAAACCCGTTATCGATCGTACTTTAACGAATATCCTGCACGTTAGGATGGTCAATCGTTCTCGATGCAACATCATTTTGGAACCACTTTTTCGAAGCTCGGTTATCTTTCACTAATGATCTACTAACCGCCTGCAAAGAAAGACCCAAACTATTATATTGTCTTTTTATAGCACGTTTTAAAATTATTTGGTACACGAGCTACGGTTAGTTATTCGTTTATATCGAATGCGCGGTGTTGGAGAAGAAACGACCATGAAACAGTGGCGTGTATATCATGTAAAGCTTTCGCAGGTGATAACTTAATATAAACCGAATGAACATAATTAAAGTAGCATTTCGGATACTGAATGGCGAAAGATTTCGACTTTAATTAATCATCTTATCATATCTCACGCGGTTACCTATATACAATACATTGAAAGCGAACGACCACGAGTACATAGCGATGATTTATTAGGATATGGATTTGTTTACGAAATATAGGTACCTACCTATATTGATGGTGAACTGGGAGAGGGGAATATACATATATGCAATTAGTACGTATATTCGCACTTTATGTAGAATTTCTGCAGATATGATTTCTCTCTCTGCGCTGTTGTAAATCACTTAACATTTTAGATTTAGTTTCTTGCTTGATTTAAGATTATTTAATCTTTACGGATCATTTAGAAGGATTAGTGAGGTAAAGTAAAAGAGATAAGGGTGAGTCCGCAATAATTTTGATGCGACACCCCTAAAGCACTTGTTGACGGCAAATCTACTTCACACAATATCCACCCTTCACGGGAAATATAATGTAATAACGTCCTTTACCAAGTTTATAAAGTTCTTGTTCACCTTCGCGTTATACAGCTTTTCCTATTATTATTTCTGATAGATCTTCAGAACCGTTGGCCAAGGGAATGGGCTCCGACCAAGTATGCGGTCAGGCCGTAAGAGTTATTAAACTGTGCTCGGACATGTCTGCTCGTGACAGTTTATTATATTTTCTTCGCAGCGTTTTGTATATTTATTCGAATCTACCCTTTTTGTCGATCATCTTGTAAGAATGAATTTTCATCGTGTTTTTGATCTTGTATAATTTGGTCGTATGAGGAAAGATTTTCCCACACGGAATGGTGGTTGTGCTCCTTGTGGTGAATCAGTGTGAAAGATCGGATACAGAATACGATAAGTGGTTTGATTTCGAGTGAAATTGAGAAAATTCGATTGGAATTTAAAATACAGTGACGAATGAGGTACCTATTATAATAATTTTCGGTGTGAAATTTTGGAAAAAATATATCGAAAGTAGGTATTCAGTACTCGTGTTTGAAAAAAGTCTATTTAAAATTTGAGGGGGTTGAAGTCGTTTTCAGAATTCTGCAGCGAATTTCGAAAGGTTCAAAATCATCTCATATGTTCTTGCAAAAGTGTAAAGTATGAAAATTGGTTTCAATCAAAAATTTGTATGTGCCTTATTTTTGACCTCCTGAATCGATCGAATGCAATTTTCAGCCGATTTCAAGTTTCTAAGAAATTTTGGAATTTTAAGCCATTAGAAATATATACCTGTTCATAAAACTTTTCAAATGAATTTAAACATTTACAAAGGAATGTAGAATGTTTTTAAAAATGATCAGGATTGTGAAAAGGTGTTGTTTAGAAGAGTCCCTCAAATTCTGGCTTCTCCCCAAAAAATCATTTTGCACACTTCTTACCTACATGGTACGAGTATTTTCCCCCGTTCAAGTTCAATTTTTTGCATAATTTTAATATTTTATTGATTAACTACCTACCAAATTCATTCAACTTTGCTTTTTCATTTAGAAAAAGCCAAAAAACTGCTGTCCAAAACACGACCTTTTTTTTGCCTCCCTCTCATTATTATTTCTTGCAATGCCACTGAGATTGCGAAAATTTCCCATTGTTTTTTTCAAATAGAACGAAAATGTAGAATGGTGATGACATTGGTCAAAATGTCGTTAATAAAGTACCACAAAATTCTGCAAAATTTCTGCGAAGATAAGAAATCTTTCATCAACGTGGTGTTTACTGGCGATATAAAAAAAAGAAAAGCAAAAAAATAGTTAAAATTTCAATTATTTTTACGCAAAAGCAAAATGCAAGAATTTTCAACATGTAGTCCTTTTTTTCTTGAATTTTGAATTGAAATAGGTTTTAAAAAATGATCATTTTTTTGTCAAATTTCAAGCAAGAAAAATTGCAGGAAATTGACGAGGAAACACCAGAAAGTGGCGAAAATTTCGTTTTTTCTGGACCAAAATTCGATAAATCATGAATAAAAATAATGTTTGAGATGAGGGAAAAGTTTTCTAGTTTTTTTTTTAAATTTCTTCAAATTATGAAAATATAATACGTTGGAATTTCCTTACAAATTGTAAAAAATTGTGCTCAGAAAGAGTTCTCAAAGTGCAATAGGTAAATAGATATTGAGATGGAGACCTGCACCCTTTACTTTAAGTAAAATCAGTCCAATGTATCAAACTGCCTCTAGAAATTTTTTGGTATTTAATTTTCATTATTTTTGTACCTATTATTTTAATCAGTTATCGACCCACTAATTCTAAAACCGTCGAAATTTCAAATTGATATTTTTACTGGAAAGCCAAAAAAACGTAACAAAATTTGCATTGCGTTTATGGTCATTACAGATTTTAAACTCATCTGGAAGAGGTTTAGATTAATTATATACCAATTTTATATTTTTCTGACTATGAGTTTTAATCGATGCAGCTTAAATCAGTGAATCTAAAACACTCAAAATCTCAATTCTGAAAAAAATGGCACTTGGACGGTTTTCGAATTCGTGGGTCGTTCTGTGAAAAGATCCATCAGATTAGTTTAAATAGGGATGGGAAAGGGAAGTTGAATAAATCATGCTGAAGAAGATATCTATAATTCAAATCAATTTTTTCAAAATCAATTAGTCTTAGGTACACATTTAAAAATCTACTTCCTGCTCTATTTTGAACAAAATTACTTACCAATCCATTTTCTATAGCTGGAAAACCACATTTTCATCAGTGCACTGAAAAAAAAAATTTATCCAAAAAAATAATAACGTGTCCCAATTCTCAAAATAGGTAAAATTTATCATTTTTTTGAATAAAATTTATTCTTTTTGGTAAAATTTATTCATTTTTTTGACAAATTTTATCATTTTTTCTGATAATAAATATTATTTTTTAGAACAAATTTCACCTATTTTGTGAATTGAAACACGTTATTATTTTTTTTTTGAATACATTTTATTATTTTTTGATTAAAATTTATTATTTTGGTAAAATTTATCAATTTTTTTGATAAAATCTATCTTTTTTTTGATAAAATTTATTATTTTTGGGGTAAAATGTATTCATTTTCGTAACTTCTGTTTTTCCGTGTGATGAAAAATTGAAATTATACCCACCTATCAGACCGAGTTTCAGTTTCAATTTGCAATTCCCAGTTATTAAAATTTTTTAATCAATTTTTGAATTTTTTAATGTTTTTTATTTTAATAACGATATTTTACCATATTTGTTTTATCTATTGCTTTCAATAAGCTCAGCTCAAAATGAATAAAATTGAAGAAAAATATTAAAAGGACACCATAATTTTTGAAATTTTTACCATTAAATGTTCAAACTTTGCTAAAAATGAAAAAATCCAAAAATTACATCTTTGGAAAAAACTGAATCAAATCCAGTTCATTTCAGCCAAGTTTTTCAGATTTGATTTTTACAACTTGAGAAAAAAGATAAGTGTGATATCTAAGCCCATGAAAAATAAAAATGATTTTTTGTTGTTTTTTTACTCTTTGTTTCGATTAAACCATAGATTTGTCCTTTTTCTATAAACACGGATATAATAAAAAAATTGAAATTTTGAAACCAAGAGTAAGACAATTTTTTTAGGAAACAGCGTGAAGATGATAACTATATTAAAAATTGAAAATATCATTTCAAAACATTGCCCATTGACTTTAATTAAAATCCAGAATTCTGCTCCAAAAAAATATTTTTATCAATTTTTCAGAATTTTCTTCTCAAACGTTAAATATTACAATGCTGCTCGATAGGTACTCCCCAAGTTGAAAATTTCTACATTTTTTTTTCCAAAAAATTATTTCCTCAATCATCAACATCAAAAAAAAGCTGACCATTACATCACTCCAACTCCATCAAACTCTCATTTTAAACCACCTCCATCGCTCGACCAAATTTAATTAATTAGACCAAGAAAAAAAAAACTTGAAGTCGGAATTAAATTACTCATCTTGTCACAACCTCGTGTAAAATTAATTTAAAACACTTGTTCTTCGAATTTCTCGTCTGTAATACATTATTCGTCATAAAATTTAACCCTGTACCGTACCAGGTATGATTTTAATTAAACCCATCGCACCGTAGTCGGGTACAGCGTCCATTAAGTAAATGTTCAATTTCACGATACGAAACATAAAATCACCCTGTATAATCAAAATAATACAACAATACACATTACCTACGTGCACGTATCGTAGCATACCTTACCATAATACGATGAAAATTCGTATACGCCAATGGGAGTAAAAAGAATGGAAATAGGTAATAAGATGTGCAGCGTGACATCTTATTAAAGTAGAAACCAACTTTAAAATAATGAAGTAATTTGTTAACGTGTTAATAAATTATTTTGTTGTTGTAATGCTTAGCAACATTAGAAGAGGTAATGAGCGTACAGAGAAGGCAAGTTGAGCCGCTAATGATAGGCCTATATATTATGTTCACACTTAACTGAACAGTGACTGATAGCTCAATCAAAGCAAATATCCATGTTCTAATATAGAGTTTACGTACCGTTCTTATTAGTACTACAGATGGTAAAAATCTGCTGTATTGTTGTCGGTACTGCTTTGGTGGTTAATCATAATGATTGAGTGATTGTACCACGGTACCGAGCTCAGTACATCAGGAGCAGAATTACATCTCCTATGGTAATACACCTCGTTGCTTATGCTCACAGGCAATACGAACCCGAGAAAAGGGAAAGTGTTAATGTTTACCTCTGGCGAGAACCCATCTTGCTAAATTAAATCGTAGATGCCAAAATAACGCTGCGGTAGTGCTACTACAAAATATATAGATTTCTTCGAAATGATAACCCATTTGTGGATAGTGCATTGTTAACCGGTAAGACTTCAATGTCTCGAATAAACAATTCTTTTTCGAGAGAAAAATTCTATTTCGATGAAAAGATAAGTTACTCAGCAAAAAATTCGATGTAAATGTTTATTATTCCGGTTTTTAATTCAATCCTTTCTTCATTTCCCGGCTGCACGCATTTATAAAGAGAATTGGGAAAATACACCTTTGGTACGAATCGTCCGCGCCATACTGATAAATATCTTTCACACTTTGCTAACTGCTCAACGTATATTTTCTAAGTAAACAATGTAATTAATAATACACTTTGGTGTGTAATTTTAAAAGCGATAATTAAAAAGATTTACTTGATGGAAACGCAGAAAAGAATTCGTCAGCATGGAACGAAAGAGAAAGAGGTTTGAGGGATTTTCAACTTACGATGAAATTTTGGGTTACAAAACGATATCGAAAGTACATACGTTCAAATTTAACCATCTATCTAAAATCTCAGGTACCAAAAATATTATTTGAGTTTTGTTGAATTTTGGAAAATTCAAAATCGCTTCATGGTTCTATGTAAAGGTTTATGTACCTACTTGAAATTTGAAAATGTGATCAAATCAAAGTGAAAAGCTCAAATTTGGCGAATATCCTGTTTTTGATCCATTGGTTTTAGAATGTTTTAGAGCATCAGAAAATTGAAACTTTCCAGCTTTGAAAACTGGGCTAAAAAAATTAGTCCATGTGAAATTGTGAACTTTAGCATAACTTTTTGAAATTCGTTATCGCTGGGTCAAATCAATGTTTTTCTCGAATAAAATTTTGTCCTCCAAATTTGGAGCATTCTAAATTTTTTGGAATTTTCCAGCCCTGGTGAAAAGCCCATAAAGACAGTACTAATATTGGTGACCTATTTGATCGATTTAAGCATTATTTTTCAAAATTCGCAACTTGGAGTTCAAATTGCTGGAACATTCCAAAATTGTCTGGTTGCTCCGAATTCTCCCTAAACTGCTTCCAATCGATTCAACGTGTCTGAAATTGGGAATTTACCAACTTTCAGTTCTTTACCTCGATAAGTGTGGTATGCGATGTATATCTCTACATTTTTTCCAGTTGAATTTCCTACCCAAAAATGTATAGCTGATTTGAACTCGATAGTTACAAATTAAAATGGTGCTCTGATCGATCAAATAGGTCACTTATTTTTTGGTAATCTACATACATGCAGGTGCTGGAAGTATATATGAATCATTTCAATGGACTTTTCTCCAACGCTGGATAATTTCGAAATTTTCGGGTAGCTGTGAAAAGTTTTGAAATCTGGTTGACTGGTCGAAAATGGCGCGTATACAAAATTTCTGCTTTTTTCGTTGATCAAATCAAATTGTGATATTTTGCAGGCTTAAGGCTATAAAATACATGCCCTAATTTGAAATTTCAAAAATTCTCCCGAATTCGAAAAATGCAATTCAGCACCTGAAATTTTGAAATCAGAATCCTGTGATGGTGTACTTTCGATTAATTTTTGTTTGGGTTCAAAATTTTATTTTGAGATGAATATCTGCCTTGTTAGTTCAAACAATCGAGTAAATAAGTGGATTTTTGGAATTTATTAGACACCCTGTGATTCTTCTAATCTCTGAGTGTTTTGAAGAATTTTATCAATGTCATATTCTTAAAAAAAAATTCGTAAAAATTTTAATGAATTAGGTCATTGTCATTATGTTTTTTTTTTTTTTAAAAAAAAAAAACATATTTGTTTAGCAGAGATGTGGAAACGCGAAAAAAATGTTCCCGTTTCCGTTTCCGTTCCCGTTTCTTGGTTCATTGTTGCCGTTTCTCAGAAACGTTTCCGTTTAAAAAAACACATTTTCGTTCCTGTTCCTGTTTCCGTTTCCAGAAACGCGTTTCCATGCGTTTCCATCATTTTTTTTTTTCAAAATCTTCAGGGGAATTTTTTTAAAGTGCAATTTTTTTTTGCTCACTCCACTCAAAAAGGTTTTGAATATCAATATTTTTAGTAATTGCATTTATATATTAAAGGTTCACAAAAATACAGCGATGGAAAACTGGAATCGGAACTAGAATAATTAAAAAACTGGAACTGAAATGAGAACTTCTGAAAACAGAAAAAAGGAACTGGAACTAAAATGAATTTCGGTTTTATACAAATTCCAGTATTTTTTGAAAATTTTAATTTTTCCTAAATTTTTCATCAATTTTTGCACGATTAAAATCATCTTCCTTTTGTTCTTCCCTTACATAACACATCATTTTTTCCCGAAAAATTCAGGGTTTGTCAACAAATTTCTAAACAGAGTAAAAAAACAGAAAAAATTCAAATTTTCGAAAATTTGACGTGGAGAAGCAGAAAATTGAGATGTTCAATATTCTATTGAAATTTTTTTACTAAAAATTGAAAAAAACGACCCCAAAAAACCTTGAAAATTTAGATAGAAAAGTGAACAAAGAAAAATGAGTTGTAAATTTGAAATTTTCTGTTGAAAAATTAAGGACTCGGGAAGTCATGACCAGGAGTCATCGGGTTCTCCTAGAAATTTTTCGTACTGAGCTCGAATATGTATGAAAAGTTGAAAAAATGAATTGAAAAGAGAAATATAAACATCAAATTCAATTTTTACAGAAAATTTTGAATTTTTTTATATCTTAAAATTTAAAAAAATTGGAATTGCGGAAACGCGTTTTTTCATCGTTTCCGTTTCCGTTCCCGTTTTTCGGAAAGAAACGTTTCCGTTTCTGTTTCTCGTTTCTGTTTCCCAAGAAAAACGTTGTCGTTTCTTCCGTTTCTCCAAATTTGGCGTTTCTGAGCGTTTCTGGGGAACGTTTCCGTTCCGTTTCCGCAACACTGTTGTTTAGAGTCTTGTAACAGTTATTTTTTTTTGGGGGGGGGGAAGGGTGGCTCATTAAGAAAGTCATGCAAAAAAAGTTGATAGGTATACCCAAATGTAAACAGCACACGATTGAGACTCGTTGCCATCTCTTTTCTCATTTACTTCTACCCAAAATACTCACTAATTCGTTTTTCTAATCGTACTACCTACTTAACCACCTGTACGCGTCGAATAAAGAGCAAAGTAGTTGCAAAGATTGTATTATCGGCAATGGTACCTGTCTGCGTATATCCGCAATCTACGAATTTACCTGCCTCGATATTAGACTTTGTGATGTTACCGACATCAGCGCGGTGTTTGCAATACTTTTGAAGTTTGTTATCTTCTCATTAGTAAATTTCACTAATAACCTTTTAGCCATCGCTCAAAACACTAGAGTAATATACTTATTCATTACAACGAACCATTTCGGACCGCAGCACGTCCACCATATATCTACATAGTAGGAATATAAATACGTATAACTCATTTTGCGGTATTTAGCTTCGTCATTTCCTGCTGTTTGTGTGAGTATTTCATTGAAGGCGTTAATGTCATAACGATAATGATTTCATTTCATCAATTGATACGCGATATAGTTACCTTGATATAATATGGAATTGTAATTGTGTCCAGCAATATAAAAAGGAACCTCTACTCTAAGGGATACCTTTACGTACCAAGTGTAGAATCAATTTAAAATTAACGCCAGATAATATCTAAATTTTCAGCATACTCGAAATACTTGTTATGATACAGGTACTATTTATCCATTTACACCACCACGGTATTAATTTGACCAAACGTACGCTGTACAGGTATAGCATTAGATTTAATACTCTAATGGTTTTTTTTTCTTCTAATTCTTACACCTACAAATGAAACAAAGAAATTACACGTAGCGCAGAAAAATTTATGTTCTTGAGGTAGGGGCACCGCCGCGTATATACGGAATTAACATATACAATACACTGTTGGTAATAATTCAAAACAAATCAAGATAAAAGCTACAGCTTATGATGGTATAGTAGCGTAAAAAGGCGTTACATTGGGAGTCGGTACTGCGTTGCTGATCGCCGTAGCACACACCGCTCTACTTTGGGCGTCTTGAGTTGCCGTTCCCAATCGTATCATTGTACGAAGAGGCACTAACAGTATGCCCTTATCAGTGAGGATATCTTTTACAACAACTGTTTATTACCGTGGATTCCGTTCGAATGCATATCTTCCCTTAGACCGACTAAATATATCGCCTCAAGGGTGTGCCTTGCGTCCGTGAGGAACGCCTCCATCGCACGTAAAGTGAGAGAAATTTATTATAAATTTTGTTACTTTTTCACCTTCGTATTGGTAAGCACCTTTTTGGTGGGATGCCGGAACGGGACAAGTATAGAAAATACGGTTGCCAAAATCATTATATGAGGTTTTGTGTCGGGTTTCATTTTATATAGGCTCGGTTTGTAGGTATAAAACGGATATGATATCGATTAGGTGTATTTCTGTACCATACCTATTTTAATTTTAAGACTTTTATCATTAGTGTATGATTAAGCCTGAAAATTATATAAAAGTTGAAGAAAAGTGATACGCAGTGGTTTTTTTTAAAGGTCTGTCGCGTTTACGAGAATTATTATGGTATTTTTGTGGGTTTCTAACCTGTTTTCTATATGTGAAACATCAGCCGTGTAGAATTAACTAATTAAGCATGTAATATTACCTAAACGAGGAAATTATACCGAGTATCCATATGGGGATTTGGTTATTGTTACGTGGAAGTACGGGTATAGGTTGGGACCTTATAGGATATTTATCTCATTAATTTTTCGGATCGGTTTTCGCGAGAGGGATGCGTTATATAATTTGGGCAGGTTTGATATGAGAGGTGATGAGGTGCAGGGGGAGGAGGAGATTAAAAGTGAGAGGGTATTGAAATATTGGAGTTATTGAATGTCATGCGTGTACTTGGATTTAAGAAGTGTGTGAATTCAAAACTATAGGATTAAGATGATGTTCATTTGTTAGAATTAAAAAGGTATTCCAAGGTGCATAGAAGATCTAATTGGGTAGGTACAGTGTTTATCTGTTATAACGACATCGGTTATAATGACATACCGCTTATAATGACCAATTTCAAAAGTCCCGGCAGAACTCCAAAAGACTCCATGTTAAATAATATTGCTTATAACGACATCGCTTATAACAACATATCGGTTATAACAACGTGATTTTTGGGTCCCTTTAGTAAAAAATATCGGATATAGCGACCTTTACATTGAAAAAATCACTATTTCCTTTTAACACCAGCAAATCTACTGCTTGGCTAGTACCTGTTATTAATGATCCCTAGGGTTCAGGTGAAGACAGGTAGTTTTGTGTCTATTCTGAGAAGTAGGACAGATTTTAAGGTGATAATGATCGCTACCACTTGCTGTGTTTTTTTAGCCTGTTTACTTTTGCATCCTATACAATGTTGATTTCACAATAGAGCTGAAACCAAAGTAATTTCAATATTTTTCTTGGAATACCTACCTCATTAATAGATTGGGCTAAAAAAGGGAAGTATGGTTATAGCGACCTACTGGTTATAGCGACCAGATTTCGCGCTCCCGCTGATGTCGTTATAACCGATAACTACTGTAGTAGGTACAGTTTTATAGCTTTTTCTTTAAACTTCAAAGACGATAAACTTAAGAACGTTTGTCGATCCATTTACATTAGATCATTCAGATGAATATTTTTCTTCCATTTTTTTTTTTTTTTTGGCACTATACTCTAACGATATTTTCAATGAAATTTTATCTTAACCTAACCTAACAATTTCGTCATAAATCAATCGAAACCTCAAATTAAATATCTCGTTAGATTTGAGCTTGAAACTTTGACAAAAATCTATGAAAATTTAAAATGGAACATACTTAGGTACCACTAGATTTGTGCCTATAATTCTGGAAAAAATTGTATCAAAATTTCAAGCCGAGTAACCCATTAGATGGTAATTTTGATGGATAATTCCTAACCACAAAATTTGTCACATGTTCAAACTTTTTCATTTGTGGTGAAATACATGGATAATTTTTATCCATAAACTTGACCAAAGTTTTATGGGTTTCTCCGAACTCTAGAATTGGTAATTTTGATGGAAAATTCCTATCCACAAAATTTGCCGCATGTTGAAACTTTTTACATTTGTGGTGAAATGCGTGGATAATTATTATCCATAAAATTAACAACAGTTTCATTGGCTTTCCCGAACTCAAGAAACGGTAAATTTGATGGAAAATTCCTATCCACAAAATTTGCCACATGTGGACACTTTTTACATTTGTGGTGAAATGCGTGGATAATTATCTTCCATAAAATTGACCACAGTCTAATGGGTTTCCCCAAACTCCATAAACGGTAATTTTGATGGAAAATTCCTATCCACAAAATTTGCCACATGTTGAAACTTTTTACATTTGTGGTGAAATGCGTGGATAATTATTATCCATAGAATTAACCACAGTTTAATGGGTTTCCCCAAACTCCAGAATTGGTAGTTTTGATGGAAAATTCCTATCCACAAAATTTGCCACATGTTGAAACTTTTTACGTTTGTGGTGAAATACATGGATAATTATTATCCATAAAATTGACCACAGTTTAGTGGGTTTCCCCAAACTCCACAAACGGTAAAATTGATGGAAAATTCCTATCCACAAAATTTGCCACATGTTGAAACCTTTTACATTTGTGGTGAAATGCATGGATAATTATCATCCATAAAATTGACCACAGTTTAATGGGTTTCCCCAAACTCTAGAATTGGTAATTTTGATGGATTTATAATGCTGTTTTCCAAAATGGATCAAGTCCAATAACCGTGTACGAGAAACTACCTAAGTGCATAGACGCACCCAAGGGAGGGCTCAGAGGGCTTGAGCCCCTCCCTTGTCAAAATTTGATGTCTTTTTTGTCAAAATTTGATGTTTTTTGGTCAAAATTTGATGTTTTTTTGTCAAAATTTGATGAGTTTGGAAAAAATATGTTTTTAATGGCAAAAATGTGGGAAAAGTGTATTTTTTGCTCTCTAAACAATATCTGTTCAAAAATTTTTCGCTCGGGCAGTATTTTAATCATTATGTTTCAAGAGTTGATAATTTTTGACTGATTTTTCAGTCAAAAATCACCCATTCCTCAATAAATTCCCCATTTGCCAGAAAAAATGGATGATTTTTGACTGAAAGATTAGTGAAAAATGACTGATTTGAAATTTGACCCCTCTCCCATTTTTTCTGAAATTCTGAGCCCCTCCCTTATTATGTATACTTTCTGTGTGCTCCTATACCAACATAAGTGTAACTTTTTTGCCAGGTTCTGACTAGGGAAAATTTTTTAAATGTACCTAAGTCCTTTTTCTCATGAAATTTTCAGAAATTTTGTGAAAAGTAAAAAATGATTTTGTTTTACGGAATTTTGTTCTATTTTGTTGTATTTTTTCCAAAAAAACCGAATGAGATTTTTTTTCTCGAATTCTCAAAAATTTGAAATTTGCTTTGAAAAATTCTACTAGGCTTCCATCTGTTTGTGAAAAATCTGTCTTAAATTTGGTGTTTTTTACCACTAAGGGAAAAAGATTAATTTTTCACAGAATTTTGAGAGTTTTTCTTTATTTTACCGACTTTTTTGATTTTATGCCTATACTTTTGAGTAAATTATTGGTGATTTCTCGGTCATGTGCTGAAAATTCGTCTCCGGAAAATTCACGGGCAAATTAACAATTTTTAAAAATAAAATGGAATTAAATGAAAAATTCGGTTTCAGAAAAAATTTCCGAAAAAGCACCAAATTTCCTGAAAAAAAAAAAAAAAAACTCGAAGAGCATGAAATTTTCTTGGAAGAGAGTTTAAAATCAATTCTTCTCTCTTTAATCGTTCATAAAATTGTGAAATTTTCGAAACTTTTTTTTCTCCTGTTCTTCCTCCTCCTCTACATATACGAAGTTTGAACTTAATCCACTTTGGAAAAGATTTCTTCAATTTTGCCCAATTTTTATTTTTTCAATCTATTCGTACTTTTTAGAGTTCTTGAAAAAAAATCTCCAAACAGTTGTCAAAATTGTCTTTAGAACAAACTTTCATGATTTTTGTGAAATTTTCAATTTTTTAACCAATTTATATTACATTTTCCGATTTTCAACGTTTTCTGACTTTTTGGCATAACTAATTTATTTTCGTTAAGTAGGTAGGTAACTAGGTATCTACAATTAAAGGGACCATGTTGCCTATAGTGTAGTATAATTATCTTTAAAAAAGCAGGAGTCATAGATATTTGCCTACATTTTTTCCTTTGAAAATCAAGTTCGTAAGGTACGAATTTTTTTGAGCGAGAAGCACAAAAATGATTTTGGAAGGGGAAGGGGGATAATTCAACATTCGTGTTGGAGTTGTGATCATTGAAATTTTTGCTTCAAAATCCGAGTACATAATATCTAATTTAAAAAAATAATTTTCATTCATTTTTCCTTTTAGAAGTTTTTTTTTTTGTGAACAACTCAATTTTTAATTTGTTTCGACTTTCGAGAAAAAATGGATGATTTCTATGCTTCCAACTTTTTAAAATGTTTAAAAAAAAAAAAATGATCATGATGCCGGGGAAGGGAAGGTAGTCTAATTTTTTTAAAATTTTTCTGAAAATTTCAATGAATTAGGCAAAAACTTCTAAATGTTTCAGAAAGATGCAAAAACTCATTTTTTTTTTTAGAAATGACCAAGACTCAATAAAACAAATTCTTGCATGACGTGAAAATTTAATTTCACAGCAGAAATTCTTTTATGCATGTCAATTTGTAATTTCTCATCTTGGTGAATTTACTTTCTTAAATATTATGATAGGTCTAAAGCTATAAATATTCGAGATTTTTATCAGAATTTGTTTATTATACATTTACCACGAGTGAATAGGTTTTTATTATTATTTTTTTTCAGATTCTATCCATTTTATGCTCTCAATTTTTCCATCGACCTATTATTTTCGTGCTAAAATACTCAAAAATTATAATCCCTTAAAATATAACTTTGCAATATTGTCGAAAAAAATATTCAGTCGATGATACCTATAAGTGTAAAGAACTATAGCTTCGTTGTGCAGTACATTTAAATATGGAAAAAGGTACCTACATTGGAAACGGTTGTAATAATGTATGACCCGTGGTGTATAATTATACGCTATGACACGTACTTTAAACGCCCACACAGTAATTTAATCCGTCTTCATGATTAAAGTTGTAAAGATAATTAAGAAACTCATATCGTAGTTCATCGTAGGCTTTGCATTTGCTGTACTTATGATTGAATGTGTAAAATTTTTTCAGGTCATATTATATTTTCAACACGAGAAAAAATACTCATTTCCATTAATGAAACATCACATAATTACGAATATATTTCACGAGAAAAAAAAAATGAGATCATTGGATTGTAGAAAATCATAAACCCAGATAATATAAACTCAATAAGTATACAGATATTAAAAATGATAGGACGAGTGGTCGGTCTCGGTGTCCAATATGGTGCGGAATTTATTGCATTGGTAGCTGTTTGGCAGGCCTTTGCTGCGAACACACGTAGCTGGCGTATAAAATTCAAGAGCTATCACTACGCTAAAGATTATCTTCATCAACTGTTCTTTTATTGTTCTTTTTTCAACCCTTTAATCAAATATTTACTGTTTCAGCTTGGCTTGATATTTACACATAACGAAATACTGACAGTTTCGCCCCTACATACCTCGAAGCGCCATTCTGACCGTCGAGCCTTCACTAAATTATAAAGCTCTGTAATTTAATTTCGATTTATTTTTAACCCTTTTTTCGACACTTTTTTTTCCTCCATCGCATCGTCGCTATTATCAAATAAAAGTTTACCCGATTCTTGTTCTGGTGAAATTTTTGACCTTTTTTTTTTCCTCGCGTAAAAACACAAACAAGCCGTTTGCGAATTAAATACCCTATTTTTCAATTAAAATCTGCCAAGGTGTACGGATTTTTTTCAGCCAGATTTATCACGCTATTGCGGTTCGGTGTAATTTCGTTTGCTTATCTGTTGTATTGGAATTTTTTTACGGAATGAGGATAAGGATGGAGAATTGGGAGATGGATGCGTGCTGGAGAAAAATCGTCGTCGCGTTTCGTAATTTAATACCACACCGAAGTAAGAACTTTTAAATTTTCGTTTCCTCTAATCGTAACTTATTTGACGAAATAATGTTCGCGCCGGTCGTCGAACGCAGAAAAAAAAATCCTAACAATAATCCAATAATTTCAACGGGGAGGATTTTTTTCTCTTTCTTTGCTAATGCGAACACGACGATGGTATAAGATTGAAGTAACGTCTACGCGAACAAGAAGGAAAGAGGTACAATGAAAAAAGAGGATGGAATCGTTGTAAATTAGAAGAAAGCGAATAATTCGAAAAGTAAACGAATAAACGAGAAAGGAGGAATATTTTATGAGAAGTTGTTACTATACAGAGGGTGTCGAACTTATCATTAAAGCTCGGTCGTTTAAACTTGCTTCGCGTCGTCGTTGTCGCGGCGATGAAATAAGGCCACCCGCGCGATCCGACGTTTGTACGTTTTACTCGTTTTATACATTTACACCGTGTTTTTAAAATTTTTACCTCGGAGTCGATAATTGTTTCAACGTGTTCAACTTCGCAACTTTTTCGTTATATGGATTTCAGGAGGGGGAGGGGTTGGCGCCAGCTTCCGGAGGAGTTTGGTGAGCGGATTATGCTTTTTTTTACGATGTGGATGTTTTTGAGTGAAGAGGGGGGGGGGATGTGAACCTGATTTTCGTTGCTGCAAAAAAACCACGACGGTTTTGGAATTAAGGCAAGTGGTCGTTTCTGGTCGTTTCTGGTCGTTTCTGGTCGTTTTTGTAGGAAACGACGAGAAAAGACGAGTTGAAATATGTTTATACTTCGTTGTTTTTGGAGAAAAGACCGGAAATGACCATTTTTTTAATAAGATATAGAGATTTTAAATCAGTCTTTTTTCATCGTTTTTAAATAAGTAACAACCAGGAACAACTAAATTTGAGTGATTAGGTGCTGTCGTTTTTGTCGTTTTTTCAAAGAAACGACGAGAAACAAAGGTTTCAGGATTAAGTGGAGTAGTCGTTTTTAAGAAAAGAAGGATTTGAAATATTTGAAAATAGTCATTTTTAGAGAATTAACTAGAAATAGGTAACTAAATTTGGAACATTTCAAATTGGTATTTTTTCGTCGTTTTTGAAGAAACAACCAAATACAACTTTTTTTAGGGCCGTGAAGTGCTGTTGCCTTTTGTCGTGTTTTTATTTTTAATTTTAGAAACGATAAGAAGCGATGGATGAAGAATATTTGAATCGTCGTTTTTGGAAAAATTACAAGGAACGACTGATTTACATAATTGAAGTGGTCAGAAATAACTATTTTCTCATTTAGAACGTTTTTGAAGAAACAACCGAAAACAAATTAATTCAACTGAGGAGCTCATTTCCAAAATGGGTCAAATCCAAAAATCATAAGGGCAAGGGTGCCATATTTCGACTTTCGACCACTTTTTTCAATCTTTTACCAATAAAATGTTTTTTGAGGTAAAATCTTCGGAAATGCTTTAGAAATACCTTCATCCTTCCTGTACAGCCTCTTAAAATTTTGAGCCCATCTGAAAATTTTTAATATTTTTTGTTATTTTTTTTCAGAGGGAATTCAAAAATTAATTCTGAAATTTTGGGTTCCTAAATTTGATTACTTCTTGATTTCGTCTGCTATGAGTAAAATGCTTACCTGAAAAGCATTTTTTCATGTTCGTTTTTCACAGATGAACAAAATGAGACCGAAATGGCAACTTTTGAGACCAAAATGGCAACTTTACAGCTAAAATTCGCAGAGAAAATATTGAAAAAAAAAACGAAATTGTGTATCGCATAAAATAAAGATATTACATATGATTATCCTAAATATTTTTAACTTCTGTATAAATTCATGGTTTATGTGACCCTGCCGTAAAGAAGGGACCTTGTGTAAAAAAAAATCAAACGATGTCTTCATTTTTATTTGTTTGGTCCAGATTTGTTGTCATTTGGACTAAAAACGTGAAAAATGAGACATCGATTTTTTTTTTTTTAATACTAAGTCCTATCTTTAAGGCAGGGTCACTATAATTATACCTTGATTCGATTTCGAAAACGATAATTCTATTGAGGATTGAAAAGTAGAACTGTAAACGATCACAAATCACTATTAAATGTACAACTTTTCGGATAAAATTTTTCACGAGGCGAGTTTTACGAATACCATATCCCCAAAAAATTTTCACCTATGCGATTTCTTTTTTTCGTAATTTTCTCGGCAAGTTTTGGGTTTACTATTCTCGTTCTGTTCTTAAAATGTTAAATTATTTGTGGAAAAGGAATGTAAAAAAAAGTTTACTGGTTGCTAAGGCTTATAGCAGCTAAAATAGGTCGTTGGTCGAAATTGAGAAGTGGTCGAAATTAAGGCACTTTACCCTAATCTGGATTATTTTTTGAGTTTTAGAGTTCAGAGGCGATTTTGAAATGAGAAATTTGAAATTTTTCAAAATCTTTTGAGTAGAAATCTATCAAATAACTTGAAGTACCTATTCAAAATTGGAATAGGATCACGTCTGCGTCTTCTGTACTTTTATTGTACTTTTAAAAATTTTGCCGATTACTCATTGCGTGGGAAAGAAATTTTGAAAAACATAACGTTGAGAAAATTCTTTGAAATTTAGTAATTTAGTTGAATTTTTTTTTTAAAGATTCTGTAAAATATTTTTCAACTGTATTTGTTTTAATTTCAGATTTTCTAAAAAATTTTCTAACTTGATATGAATTCAAAAGAATTTTTTTTTCAATTACCTACCTATTTTGAAATTTTCCCTTTTTTAAAATTAATTTCAACTTTATGTTTTTAAACATACCTATTTTCATATGAGTAAATAATTTAAAAGAATTTTTAAGAATACGAAATTTAAATAATCAAATTTAGATTTAAAATAAGTAGTAAGATATGTAGGTAATTTTATTGATAAAAAAATTGGAAAATTAAAAATTTGGGTACAATTTTGAAAAAAAAAATGGAAAAATTCGGATTTAGATCGTTGAAATCTCGTTTATGGTCTGATTCTAGGGTAGAATTTAATTTAATTTTCCATTTTTCTGGGCATATTTTACCAAAAAATTGGTACCTACTTAAAAATCTTAATCTTGAAAAAAAAAAGTCAATGGAAGTCTGACTTCCCTACTTTACTTTGAAAATCACCTGTGTTAGAGTTGATACCTAATTATTTCAGTTAATCCGAAAGCCTCTATTTCATTTTTTTTCCTAAAAATATTCATTTTTGAATTCTTTTTTTTTTTAGTATTTTTTTTTTACTCTATTTTCTTGACTAGAATTCAGAATACTGTACGCGATGAAAATATTTTTCAAAATTTCCGAGTCCTTTGGTGAGATGGAACTGGCCTGCCTGCAGAGGGTAGCAGTGGAGGAAGCGATCGCTACCTCATAAACTTTTCCTATCCTATTTTTTTTTTTATTGTTTTTTTGCTCAAATTTTGAGATGCTATAGAACACAAAATTCAATGAAAGTTGAAAAAAATGGAAAATTTTCGATTGAGAAAGTCTATCAAGTTCACTCTCGCTCGTGAGAAGTGTTAAGGAGCTTAGTTTAATGTATGACATTTTCAATTCTCATTTTTTTCCTTTTTTTGACATTAGCAGTGCTGCTAATACTGATTTAGCCTATTGAAAGATTTTAATAAATTTTGAAACAAAAACAGTAAGAAAATAAAAAAATAGAGAAAACTTGGAAGACAGTTGGACCTTTCTAAAAATTTTAATTCTGCTCATATTTTTATAATTTGTGCGTCGCACGGTGAATAAAATTAGTCTGAGAAGTGCTGCATGTCCCCCAGCTCCACCAGTAGCGAAAGAGAGATCAAAACTAAGGACACATCAGTTAGAAGGGTAAAACTGGGTTTGATGCTGTTAATTTTTTATCGATTTTTATATTTATAATTTTCTAAAAGTAAAACTTTTGATTTTCCGATCAAATAAGTTCGCTCACTAGTAACCGGTTTCTATCAAAATGATTTGAATTCCTTTCACAAAAATTGGAAAAGGCTGCTGAAAAGAATTAAAAGAAGTCAAACGTTGTGATATCGTGTTATCAATGCTCGATAAAAATATTCAGGTACCTTTTTCACTCAGATAGTGCTTGGCCAATTTTCAGCCTTCAGAAATCCAAAATTAAAATTTAACCTTCGATATTTGACAAATTAGAATTTTTCAACGAGCTCTCCCCAGCATCTATCAAAGTTCCATTCCAACCTAAACTAATTTCAAAAAATTATGAAACACGTTGAATTTAAAATTCACCACACATACATTTATAAACCTAATTTCAACACCCATGAAAATTTCACCATCTAAAAAAAAATAATCGGTCAAAATTTACTCGATGCAACTCGCCAATTCTCACGTAACTTTTACGTCTGCGCGCAAGAAACTCCCATCTCGCCATCAGTCGACACCTTCGCCTCGTCGCGATAATTTCAGTGAAATTTAAGAGAAAACATCTGACTGTCCGCGCGTTTTGTCACCCTCAAAAAACACAAACACAACAGTAAGCGGATCAAATTGATTGTAGTATGGTAAAACGAAATGAAATGCGTTTCACTTCATTGGGTTTTGACGCAGCCCCTATTTTATGCAAATATAGCATTCGTTGTTGCAGCAATTGCCGGCCTTTTTCAGACAATTCAGTTCAGTCTATTAATCTGATATAACAGGGCAGATATAATACTGACAAGAGTTAAAGAAATGACATTCTATAAACCGTTTACAGTACTATCTTGTTCACAGGATTATTATTATTACGAGTTTTTTTTTTCCTTTGCGACACCATGTACTAGGATATGTTTCATTATAGCCTCTGAATCTTTCTGTACTGGTGTTTGGTGTTTACCGAACACACTTTTTTTCTCAGTGACGGGTTGATATTTAGGCGAGGAAAATTGATATTTTATTTACACAGTGGAGACGATGGACCGGAGTGAGCTAATTTTTTATTATTGAATCATACTTGACAGAGAAACTGTTTTCAATACAAATTAATGAAGATGTTTTTTGCATAAAAAATTGCCTCGAGAACTGAAAAAAAAAGATAAAATTTATCCAAAAAAATACAATTCTCAAAATAGGTAAAATTTATTATTTTTTTGAATAATTTTTTTTTGGTATTTATTCATTTTTTGACAAATTTTATAATTTTTTCTGATGAAAAATATTATTTTTTAGAACAAATTTCACCTATTTTGTGAATTAAGACACGTTATTGCAGTGGCGGTTCCTCAATGTAATCGCTGTAATCGCCGATTACACTCGAAAAATCAAAGAAAAAGTTTTTTCAATGTTGTTTATTCATGAAAATTTCACAATATTCAAAATTAAAAATGTCGATCATCTCTCATCTGTATTGAAAAAAAAAATGAAAAATTTAAAAATACTTTTTTTTTGTAATTGCGTTTAGGAACGATTACAAGAAACCCGTTTGAAACCCACGTTCGTGCATTTTCGATTACCGTTCGGCACATTTCGTACCGCACGTTTGTAATCGCTACGGGAAACGATTACATGTGTACGGCTCTTGATTAAAATAATGCGAGGATTTTTGTTGCAATAATGATTTTTTAAATTTATTTTGGGGCTATTTCAGCCCTTTGCTATCCTTCAAAATAAATGAATAAAATATTTTTTACTTCAAAATTTTGATTTTTGATTTTATGACCTCGAACAAGTGATTCATTCGGGGTGGTGTAATCGCTACTGTGAGCGATTATTCATGAATTAAAATCGCGCAGACGGCGTTTTAAAGCCCTTTTAACGACCATATTCAAACATAAATAATGCTTTAAAAATATTCCTCGGATAAATAATGAATTTTAAGTCAATCCTTGGAGTTTTTGAATAAAAATTTCGTAATTTTTCAATGATAAATCAATTTTTGAAAGTCTCATTATTTTTACTAAATTTTTTTGTTGATAAGACGATTAAATTTGACCCTGGCTATATAGGATCAAAATTTTGAAATTTTTTGATCCTATGGTCGAGTCTACAACGAATTACGATTACAACTCGAAAAATTCACGCGCCGCCACTGCGTTATTGATAAAATTTATTATTTTTGGGATAAAATTTATTCATTTTTGCAACTTCTGTTTTTTCCGTGTAGGAATATTTTTCTTAACGTATGTTCTTCTCTGATTTGTATACTTTTCTCGATCCCTTTGCCCAAGTTAAATCGAGTGTTCATAGCCGAGTTTAAATTTTAAAAATCACCTACACGTGAAAAATCGTTACACAGCATACCCTTGCATATGTATTTTATTTATACGCACGTTTATAAAAAGGGTAATCCAATTTTAAATTTAACAAACGTCGAAAAGTTTATAAAAGTAAGTAAATATCCTCGAAGATTCGAAGGAAGTTATCGTTGTTTGAATACAAAGGGTAAAATACGCGAAAAAATACCGACACAGTGGAAAATAACGTACGGTATCTGTATATCTGTATAGTCGAAAGTGTATAGAAAAATATCTTGTGGGAGGAGTAATAAAGGTCTTTGAGTTTCGAAGAAACGGTAAGAAAAAAGAGAAAGGGAGATAAAAGGCACAGACGCGAAAAAGAGAAACGCGGTGTTACGTTAACATCAATTTTATAAGTGATATTTCAAACTGAAACGATATTGAAAAAGTTATCTTTTTGAAGATTTTTCTGTGCTATATTTCCATTTCACGTTGTTGATCCATCATACGGGCTCGATTTTCTTTGCGAGCATTTTCCTTTTTCTTTTTTCCTCGGGTTTTTTTCTCTCGCTCCTTCTTTCAATTTGAGAAAGGGTAAATCTTTCGCGTTGAAATATTGAAAACTATAGAAGAGTGTGAATTTTCGTCCGGATTGATAGGCCTATTAATTTTTATAATCAGCGGTAGGCTGAAATGGTTTCGTTTTTGGGGGCTGGGTCGACGTTTTCAGAGTTGAAAAGGGTTTTGAGGGGTGATTTTTTTTAGGCGTGGAATTTTCCGATTTACTTACGTATTTTTTAATTAGGTGTTTTTAATAATTTTTAAATTGGATTTCGTGATGTAGGTATATTGAAGGAGGTGGATGGTTAGGTACGAATTATTTCATGTTTTATGAAAGTTTTACCTCCTGAAATTTAGGTATAGACTCGATACGAAAAAGTCCTGCTTTCGATGTATATCTAATCTAAAATAATATTCTGAGATGAATATTTGTTTTTCAAACCTATAATTTTTTTCAACGCAATTTTTGCGAATTTCTTCCCTCACAGAATTTTATATTTAGGCATAGACTTGAACCAAATTGACCTTTTATGACCTATCTTACGTATCTGTTAACTTCCAGTCAGTATGAAAGATGAACTGAATTATTTATAGGTTTTATATGCTTTGAAAAAAGAAAAAAAAATGACTTTTAAATTTGGATAAAAAATGACCCAACGTCAATCATTTTACACTTTTTTTAAAATTTCAATTCGTAAAGTTTTATATACTGAGTTGACGTGTGATGCTAAATTTTAGTGCATCTTCAACAAATTACCCCCTTCCTCCTATTCACCAACCCTGAAAATCAATTTTCTCTGATCATAATTTTGAATAATCGAGCAGAAGTATCATTCAGATTTTTTGTATGTCCTTTTTGAAATTAGTTAAACGTGTATAATAATTTTCAACTTGATACCAAATGCTGAACTTGGATCTTGTGGACGTGTAACTCCATCTGTCGTGAGACTAGTGAACTTACTGAATGTGTCTCGAAATTGTTCTCTTTTTAGATTATTTTACTATAAAGTCGCTGACTGATCAGTAAATTCTATCATTTTACATTTGATTTGAATAAATTACTTTTCATCATTATTTTAAAAATATTAATTTTGTTATCTGTTTTTTTTTTTTTTTTTTTTAAATAAAGAAATAAGCCAAATTTTCTTGAATACGATAAATAATCTGAATAAGCCCTGAAGTGAAAAAATAGGTAATTTATTCAAGAATTTTACCACCTAACTTTGTACCAAAAATTTCAAAAAGAAAATTATTTTTGAATAAAGAAATAGGTCAATTTTTTTTGAATACGATAAGTAATCTGAATAAGCCCATAGGTAATTTATTCAAGAATTTTACCACTTAACTTTGTACCAAAAATTTAAAAAATTAAATTGAAAAATTTGCATTTGAACATTTCTAAACAGAGACAGACTTTGACTTTTGCTATTTTCAAAGCTTTGTTTTTGGTAAAGTTGAATTTTCGCCGTTGTATCAAAATCAAACTGTCTTCAAAAATATTTTCAACTTTTTTTTCAACATAGGTGCATCAATTTCATGTCCACAAAAATTTTAATCATTCTATTTTTATGGTCTTCCATACTATTTTTCATTACATGCATTCCAATTTGCAATGAAAAACTGAGTTTTTTTTCTCTGAAAAGTTGGATCATTTCTTCATTTTAAGATATTTGGGCTTGAAATAAATTCGATATGCATTTATTTTTTTGGATGAAAATGATCGAATATGGAGGAGAGAAGGCAACTTTTCTGTGTGACAGAATTTGATTTTTATTTAGAAAATTTTTTGAACATAATGATCTTTATTGGAGAAGTTTTGAGTTGTTGAGTCGTCGGAAAAGTTGAAGAGTTCATTTATATTTTATTGAATGGGAAATATTTTATTTTACCTATTAATGGATACCTCTGGATTTTATGAAATATGGATATCACGTGCGTTTCTTTAGATTAAGAATAAATTTTATCTGTTTCTCTCCTATGAATAATTATCTCAAATCTCAATTAACCTATAGATTGAAATCGAGACAAAAAAAGTCAAAGGACACTGTAAAAAATCGATTTATTTTCAAGAAATTTTTCAGAGGACTTAGCCAGAAAATGTCATCAGTTGACAACTCAATTCTTAGAACGTCGTCACAAATTCACCATATACTGGGTGAAAACAACAGTTTTGGTTGAAAGAATTTTCTAATATAATTTTTTTGAGGGTGGGAAGGCGAGAGATTTTTGCGTTGAAGTCGAAAATTTTCGATTTTTTCGGTTCTTCTTGGCATTTTTCTTTGTAACCTCGATCTTCCTTTTTGAAATTAGAATAAATTTTTAAAAATACTTGATTTTGAGATCTTACATTTAAAAAAATTGGTTGGTATACAAAATGTGGAAAATTATCAACTTTCCTCAAATTGCTTTTTGAATGATTCTGAAATTTAATTTAAAAAAATTTTTTGTTCATTTTGATCGCAATTTTAATCAGTGAATTTTCAATTTTTGACTAATTCAGATTTAGAAAGTGGTCAAAAATAATGAAGAAATTATGCTAACTGATTAATTTAAATTACCTAATTGAAAATATAATTTTTTTGTCTCATGCATCTTGAGAAATAATTTTCAATAATATTGTAAAGGAAAAAAAAAAAAAAAAACTTTAAGTCGTACTCCATCCAGTAAACAGTAAAAGTAATCTGTCATTAGAAAATACATCAGACCATTTCACATTTAGTAATACACATCGAAAAAAAAACTAGATTATAGGGTGTTCTTGAAAAACCGATTTTCATCAATTGATGGTACAATTTGTACGAAACTTTTCATTGCCACTGCTCCTAAAAAATACGCACACATTCAGGAATACTCCCGGTAGGTATGCTGAACATGGTTTTGAATAGCGAGTAAGTTATTATGTTTCATTAATAAGGGCATTTTCGTAATTGTTCCCGCTGTGCCGCACACTCATTAATGTTGCCACATAATAAGGGAAAATTTGTCATTTGTAATATCTAATAATAAAATTGCGTATAACGCCTTTTACTTTTTGGAAGGGATGCCATTGTGCGAGTATAAATTATTATAAAACCGTCGTCTAGCTCGTTAATAAAATGGATTCGCTCAGTGACGTATAGCCAATCCCTTTTTTTTGTGTGTTTCGCATTATGACACGAAATCCGACGAGTATAGGGTGTTTAGAAAATGAGCTCGGGTTACGATTGTGTTTTTTTGTAAATTGAAAAATAGCGAGCTGAAAAAAGTGTTTTTAAAATTTATTCATCTAATGTTTTTTTGTTTTTTTTTTTTTTTTTAAATAAAAAAAATTGAAATTTTGTTGAAAATCGTGCATGATGAATTTTAGGATTATTTGTGACAGTTTCAAGTTTTTAAAAAAATTAATTGAATTTTGGAAAAATTTTCAAATCTAGAAATCTCTTAATTTTTAATTTATTTCTCGAATTTGGAAAATTTTTGAAATTCAAAAATTACCTCAGTTGCTCTGCAAAACTGCAAATCTGATTTAATCGATAGAAAAATTTGAAATTTGGCAGGTATGTATCCTACTTTTGACCTGGATTGATTGGAAGTGGTTTCAAGACGTTTCAGAACCACTGAAAAATTTGACAGTTTTCTAGCACTGGAGGAAAGCCCATAAAAGTTTGTATTGATGGCCTAATTTGATCGATTCAAACACAATTTTCCGAAATTCATTAGCTTCAATTTCAAATCCATATTTTTTGGTAAATAGAAAAATTTTTTTGAAAAAAAAAATAATAATAAGAGGCTTTGTTGAAAATTAATAGATACCCTATTTTTGACCTCTGGAATTGATTTGATGTGGACAATGATTAGGTGCTAAAAGTCATATGGACCATTTTATGGTCTTTTATCTAGTTCTGAAAAATCCTGAAATTTTCTGGAATTTTCGAAGCGTCTCCAAACCATTTTAAATTGATAAGATCGAAAATAGGAAGTATACCTTTCAGCTCTGTCCATTGATTAGATCAGATTTTCATTTTTGCAGAGCATTGAAGTTTGAGGTAATTTTTGAGTTTCAAAAATTCATCAAAATTTGAAAAAATGAATTCGAGAATCTGCAATTTTGGAAATGACGTTTTTTTATGACGTCATCAGTTTGTTTTGTTTCGGCTCAAAATTTTTCTTCATGCTGAGATACCTCCTTTCTTGTCAGTTTTTTACGAATAGGTGATCACTAATTTCTATTTTTCTATTTTTTTTTTTTTTTTTTTTTTTTATTGAAAATATACTCAATGTATAATTTTTTTTTAATTTTTCTGTTGACAAAATTCTGTGAAACTCGATTCCAATAATAGACTTTTTTGGATCGATATTTATACCAAATATCTATCTACCTATCAAATCGACTATATAATTTCCTATCCTATATCTATATCGAGTCTAACGAAAATTCATCGAGTCGTTCGGTATCAGGCCTAAAACCGCAAACATATACCTAGCTACCTATACGTAGGTCTATAGGTATATTCCGCCAGCCCGTCGCGGGCATGCTGCTGAAAATAAGTTATATCATAAATCACCTCACCCGTTGCATTAGCATTTCACCCTTTTCAATCGATTCGAGCTCATTATAAGCGTCACCTGAACCATGTGCACGGTGTTAAAATTGGCAAATCAAAACGCCACTTCTGTGAGAAGTAGGTATTGTGCTGAATATGAAAGGCGTCATTAACTTTTAGCCGCCGTATACTACACGTTAGGTAAACTAACGAACACCCTGTAATCTAAGGGAGCTTTTCGAAAAATAGGGAACGGTTCTCCCCATCTGCGTCACGTTTCCGAGTCGAGATGAAGATGGCTGGCGAAGTTGTTCATCGCTCCCTTCATCTTTCGCTGTGCGTGTCATTTGTTCACCATCTCCCTTGTAAAGTACCCAGGACCCCACGGATATTGAAAATCTCTCTCGCACCCGCGGGATTTCGGTTATTGTGTAGAATCGTCAGCCATTATTATTAACGGTGCCGGATAAAATTGCAACACGACACGATGGTATTGCTATCAGTAAAACGTATAGTTGATAAGTGTACGTTGACGTCCCCCTTTTTTCCATCCCGAATTGAAAACAGTGTTGCCCTTTCGACCAGTGCGCCATAATGGTTGGATTTTCATTTTTTTATAGATTGGAATTTTTCTATTTCAGATTTTGGTTGCATGGAGATGGCGAATGATTTTTTGAGGAGGCGATGAAGACCAAAAAAAAAAAAAAATTATGGAAAATTGGTGAGTTTTTTATTTTATTTTATATAATTATAAATATTTTTTTTTTGGGAGGGGGGGGGGGGTGAATTTTCTACGTTGTCAAAAATGTCAAAAGTTCTGTCGACTTATTAAAATGAATAAAAAAAATTGGATGAGGAAAAATTATTTTTATTTACTAAGGTAGCTTTTTGAAAAATATATATAAATTTTCAATTTTTGAGATACTCAGTAGTAAACCAAGTATAGGAAAAATGAAAAATGATATACACTTATATCGATATGTAAGTAGAATGGTATTATTTTTTCATGGCTAAAATTTCAGTAAACGAAGATGTTTCTATACTCAACTCTTCTAAGCCGTTTACTGGTTGAAAAAAATTTGATTTAGGTAATTTTTAAAACTTTTTTTTTCTTCTTAAAAATACCACGTTGGCAATGGTATAGCTATTGAAGAGCTTAATAATACATACAGTCAAACCCTTCAAAATAAGGAATGAGAGGCGTGGTTTCCTTTATGTACGAACTACCAGTTCCGCTTCATGTAATTCGTGTTAACAGTTTTGCTAGGTAATGGAATTATTACTTTAAGAGGAAGTTCTTCTGCATAAACTACTTTTAAAAAAGTATAAAAAGTAAAAAATAAAATTACGACGAACTTTCGTTGAAAATTTATGTATCTCGTTGAGTTCGTTATTAAATTTCATCGTTCGCGAGGTTCGATGATGGAGAATTCTTTTTGAATAGGAAATTAGCAATCTAGTCTGTTTCTGGTCATGTTTGTATGTATGCATTTTTTTTTCTTAGGTATTGGGGAAAATATGTGTGAGGTGTTTGTGGATTTTATGTGAATCTGTGGTCGTAATTGGAAATTCAAACACGTACCAGTATACACGTAAATTTCAGAGGTGGGTTATCGGAATGATGAATGTTGGTTTGTGCTGTTATAGAGTAGGTAGGTATAAGTTATAATACCTATCTCTTTTCTTTTCGTTTTTTGGATCGAATTTTTTGTAGAAGGATGCAGCGATGAAGTGGAATCAAAGTTATGTCTCATTATAGGTCCCTATAGATATATTTTGATCAATTTTTGAATCATTTGAAAAAATTTGAAATTGTGACGAGGAAAGAAGGGGACATCTTGCTCTGACAAAATTGCTCTTAGAGTAGGTACAGGTAGTTGATTAATTTCATCAAAATAATTATGTCAGAAATTGACTGTTTTCCGAAATAATTTACTTGTAGATATTTTCATGATTTTTGCTGTCGTAGTCGCGTCCAGAGGTATTTAAATTTTTAAAAAGTTATTCTAAAAAATTTTTATGGTCTGTTCAATTGTTTATTTTCAAAATGTTTGTCCATTTAGGCTCAGCATGTCCAGTTTTTTCAACAATGATAATTTTTTTCTGACTTTTGCAAAGTTTTCATTCAGACAGACTTTTTCATGTTTTCCATTCCTTTCAGGAATTTTGATGTTCCACAAAATTTCAAAATTTAAAAGCAGTAGGTACTCTTACATAATTTCACCACGAATTTTGTATTAAGATTTTTTTTCACGATTTTCAATATTACTCCAGTGAAAGAAGGAGTTTTTGACGAGCAAGTTATGAAAAAAAAATACTGCTCTAGTTAGGTATCATTAATTTTGAGAAAATACTTAATATCCAATCAAATAAGGCGTGATAATTTGTTTTACATAATTTCGACTGTAGTCAAGAAGAAATTCAAAAATACTTTAAAAAAAACCTAATGTTTTCAAAATCATAAAAGATATTTCATTTTGAACTCATTTTTGAAAAAAAAAACACCGTAATTTGTTTACCATACTTATACCACAATAATTTGTAAGCCTTTTGTATTCTTTGGACAATGAAAAGCTCCCTCCTCCTTTCCTGCAGTTTTTTATTTTTTTCTGTGCTTGGCTTTCATTATTTTCATTGTCGTTACCTACTTAAATTGCAAAACGAATCTGCAAAAAATCTTCTGGAACTTTTTTTTCCATTATTTAAAAATCATGAGATACTCGTAGGTAACTTACTTTTCATGGATCCTAAAAAAATTCAACGAAATTTATCAAATTTGAATGAAGTGGATTTTCCAGACCAGAAATTTTTGCCGAAATTCTCTCCTTGGAATGAGGATTTCCCACCATATGAATGATTGAATTTTCTCATTTAGAATTCGTGAAAAATCAAAGGTCAGAATTGCAGCACAGGAAAAATCAGCAAAATTCTTTGATTTTACAGAGAATTTTCGCGAATTTTTTCAAAGAAATTTACTTGTTTTTCAGCAAATTTCCATATATTTTACGACTTCCTAATGCATTTCAGTGATTTTCCAGCAATTTTTTCACTGCAGAATTTTAACTTTTTCCCACAGATTTGAATTAAAAATACCATTTCTTCGAATATTTTCATCTCCACGATAATAATAAAATGAGTTCAGTTTGATTTTTTTTTTTTTTGAAAGTGATGACTTAATTTGAAAAGTGTCGTTTTAATTCGGAAGAAGTGAAAAAAAATCGTGTTTTGAGTTGGAATTCCAGTTAAAAATTTTCATAATTTTTATCTTTTTATATAATACCCAAGTCAACCTCGAATTCATAGGTAGATTTTGAGGAATGGATCTGCGGGGGGGGGGGGAGCCCCAGGGAAACCTTTTTTTGGAAAGGCACAAATTGCCAAATGGATACAAAAACTTGAAATATACCAGAAAGATTTTATGTGGATAAAGTGGGGTAGGGGACCTTCTTCGATATTGTTTTTTTTGTGGCCTCATTTATACGGGTTGAGCTTTGAAAAAATTGGATTTATAATGCTCAAATTTTTTTTTTTTTCTGTACTTTACTTCATGCTTTCAAAATTTTGATTTGATGTAATTTGAGGGGGGGGGGAAGTATGATCGAAATTATTATGAAATACTAACTTATAAGAGCGAAACAATAACATATTATTCACAATCAGTGGCATCGCTTCGGAAGTTTTTTTGGGGAGGATATTTTCGAAGGAAGAGGCATAAGGAGTCTTTTTTCGTGATGTTGCTGCAAATAATTTGTTAAAATTGTAGTTTAGAAAAAATTGGATATTTAGTGTTCATAAAATACTTTTTTTTTCATGGTACGTATAATTGGATGGTGTTTGACAATCAAATTTGAATTTTTTGAGGGGATTAATTTCACTTTTGGGAGGTTCAAGCCCCCCCCCCCCGAGCCCCACTCAAAACCGCTCTAAATTATTTTGGTTCTTCTGCAGAGCTTCTGTCTTTTGGTATAGAAAATTGGAAACCATTTCAGTTCAATAATACTCGAAGTCAAAATTCTTGTAATATCATCATTGTGATTGATCCAGATGAAATTTCAATTGTCTGTGTCTAATTTCAAGTTGAAAGAATGAAAAATTGATCCAATATGTTTCTCTGTCTTTACTTTGTGTGCTTGATTTCTTCATATGTTGTTATATTTACTGGAATCGCTATAGAACTTCTTCAATTGCTTATTGAATCGAACTTTTACCCATTTCAATGAAACTGTCCTCATTACGTTAAAGATTCGATTTCCATCATGATTCGTAGCCCTACCGAAGATCTAGGTATGGGTACCTATTTTGTATAATTTACTCGTATCAAAGAATTTTCATTGTTAGAATCACGTTTATAAAGATGGCAGCTTATTTACAAAATATTTATTTCTCGATATATGGGCAGAGCGACATTATCACACTATCAGTAACCATTGTTGGTATTTTTGGTTCGAGTAGGTACACCCGTCAAAAGAATATTCGTCAAGTTTTCTCATTCTCGTACGTGGTAATACTACAACTACATTTTACTTCAACGTATAAATATACGAGGGCAGTAAAGAAATGGGTACCACGTAATACGTAACTTATCTCGAAATCAAATGAAGTGAAACGAACTAAAAAGTGAATTGGGTAAAGGGACGAGGACGTGGTGACGAGAAGTCGAACGATTTTAGAGCCGAAATTACGGGGAGGTGTGTCAAGTACGGACTTTACGTCAATCATATTAAGTTAACTATCGTCGGGGGGTATTGAAACGAATACAACCGAGAATATAGGATAAGGGTTGCTTTCGTTCTTGGTAATTGTAATGGCGTCGACTTGTTCCGCTACTAATATACCTTCTGTTGCTAACAGATTATAAACGCATTGGAATCGAAGTGGAGTGCCCATTGAACGCGTTTTCATTAATGCCGCGCCGAATTGTAACTACTATTTTGTACTTTTCTCTCGAGGGTCTCTAGCCCTTATACACTTGACTTGTGCACGTTTATTCGCACTTGGGGGTTCTGCGGATAAATTTTCATCCTAGCGCCGATACAAGTACCGTGAACCGTGCACGTTATCGATAGGAATATGCGAAAAAATTCGAATTTGTAATGTCGAGGTGAAGTGAAATGCAAATTATGCTGAGATGTTTTATATTTGTTTAGAGTATTATGAAACGAAAATATTATAGTTTTTATGGGGAGTGGAACCCTTTTAAATGATTCAATGGAGATGACGATCATAGAATCACCATTGGATTCAAATCTGTCTATCTTCGAAACGAATCGAAGTATGAATCAACTTTTTATTTTGACTGATTGGTTCAAAAATGATTTTTTACCCGGAAGTTTGGTGGATCTTTTATATGGGACAGGGAAATCGCACAGAAAATTGCGTGTAAATTGGGGCAAAAATTGATCAAAATTTATAATCGAATATCCATTGGATTGGTCAATTGTCAAAGCGAATAAATATGGATTTTTTTCATTTTGATCATTTTCTTCAAAACTGATTTTTTTGAAAAACAATCATCATTATATCACTTTTTTAAAATAGGAAATCGCCCCAAACTCATGTAAAAATTTAAATTGATGAACCATGAACCCTGAATCATAAACAACAATCGCGCCCATAACACGAGGTAAAAAATCGATCAAAATTCAAAATCGAATGTACCTTTGGATTCGTCTTGTCAAGAGGAATCTGAACATTTCCTTTAAAAATAATTTTTTTTTTTTGGAAAACTATCATATTTAATTAGTCAAATTTTTAAAATAGAGAATTCGCCCTAAACTCATGCAAAAATCGAATATAGTTCAAATTCTATATAAATTATGAACCATACCTAAACATCAGGGCGTCCAATCGTCCATTTTCTGGAAAACAGGAGAAAGTCAGTGAATTAATTTTGAAATTCTGCAATTCCCAGAATTTTTGATGGAATTTGGTAAAAATCCAGGAAAAGAATAAATTATCCGAAGTTTCCGGACTCTCAGTTAATTATAATTTTTTCAAAAAATTTCTCCTCGCTCCGTTAACACACAATATTTTTACCTAATTTTAAACTTTCGGAAAATAGTTCAAAGCGTGTAATTATTCGATTCTCATTTTTTAAAAAATTTTTTGACATTAGTATCTGTGTTCTGTGACTCTGCCGTAAAGAAGGGACCTTGTGTAAAAAAAAAATCGATGTTTTTATTTCAATGTGTTTGGTCCAGATTTCGGGTCATTTGGATCAAAAACGTGGAAATTGAGACATCGATTTTTTTACACTAGGTCCCTTCTTTACGGCAGGGTCACATCTGTGTTGCACAATATTGATTTCGCCTATAAAGGGTTAAAATTAATTTTAAAAAATTAACACTACAAAAAAATGGATAAAATTTGGAGTTAGACTAAGTAAAATCTCAGGATAGCTGGACCACCTTCTCCTATTTTGAGGAATTTTACTGCCCATATTTTTCTCGTTTATGCTTCCATAAGGTGAATAAAGATAGTATGAGGTTGCGCCATGCCTTCAGCCCCAACCATGTTGGATGGAAGGTCAAAACTAAGGTCATTTCAGATAGGAGGGTCAAACTATAAAATCGATCGTTCCAAAATTCGTAACTTCCAGTTCAAATTCGAATTTTTGGACAGAATATTTTCCTAGAAAAAATTCAAAAGTAGGTACTCATTCCCAAGGCACACGTTACGAAGCTGAAATCCCAAAATCTTCGGGTGGATCCGAAACGTCTCGAAACTCCTTCTAATCGATTTGGCAGGTCGAAAATAGGGTATCTACCAAATTTTAACTTGTTAACGCGTAACGTGTACCTTGGGCATATTTTTGATTTTTTTCCAGAGAAAATATTCTGTCCAAAAATGCAAATTTGAATTGAAAGTAATGAATTTGGTGAAACTGCGCCCCAATCGATTAAATAGGTCACCAAGTCGGGAAATCCGCGATTATGGGTGCTGAAGTACTTATGAACCATTTTTAATGGGTATTTCTCCGGCGCTGGGAAATTCCAAAATTTTTTAGTGGTTCTGAAACGTCTTGAAACCGCTTCCAATCGATTCAGCGGGTCGAAAATAGGGTATACATATACCGAATTTCAATTCTCAAATTTTGGCATTTTCGAAATAAAAAATTCGTCAAAATTCGAAAAATTCACTTCAGCACCTGAAATTTAGGTTACGGGGTCCTCTCGTAGTGTACTTTCGATTAATTTTTGTTTGGGCTCCAAATTTTACTTCGAGTTGGAATACCTCCATTTCCCTCGAATAACATATGTAATATTTGAAGGTTCTGGAAATTTTTTAAAAAATTGGTCAGGAAAACCTGTGAATGCCAGGAAAATTTGATTTTGAGATGTAGTGGACACCCTGCACTAGATATGAGAACCATGAACCCCAAATCATAAACCATGAGCAACTATCTCGTCGGGACAAATCAAAATATTATGTGTTCACTTTTTGATTTTGATTATTTCGTTCAAAAATGATTTTTAGAGAAACATTTCGTATGATTTCTACTGATATGTACTTTGCGGTTTTATTCCAAACCTTTGTACCTAGATGATGTATCGAAAGGATAAAAGGAAATGAATCATCTTCAGCAGTGATGGAAAACTGTAATTGGAACGGAAGCTAAAATGAATTTTAGTTTTATACCAGTTCCAGCATTTTTTTGCTACCTAATTGCAATTTTTCTTTTTTTCAAGTGAAATTTCCACTCAAAATCATCTTCTCTTACATTAAGTACCTACACCTTACACATCAATTTTTTTTCGAAAAATTCAAGGTTTTGTCAACAAATATCCAAAATAGAGTAAAAAACAAAAAAATTCAATTTTTGAAAATTTGACGTGAAAAAGTAAAAAATTTAGATGCACAATATTCAATTAAAATTTTTTTAATAAAAATTGAAAAATGAAAACGGCCTCGAACGATCCTTGAAAATTCATTTAGAAAATTGAATAAGTAAAGAAAAAATGTGTTGTAAATTTGAAAATTCCATCCAATTACATAAAAACATCCTCGCACACATTGTTCAAATTTCAATTTTTTTATTGAATAATTATTCAGGACTTAGGAAGTCAGAACCAGGAGTCATACTTCTAAAAAAGGTTATTTCTCAGGTTTTTTTCAGAAATTTTTTGTGTTGAGCTTGAATATATGAAAAATGAAAAAAAAAGTACTTTAAAAAGAGAAGGAAAAACAATAAAGTTCAATTTTTGCAGAAAATTAGATTTTTTCATCTCTCAAAATTAAAAAAAAATATGGAATTTTGGAACTGATATTTTGAACTGGAATTGAAAACTGTAAGTAACTAGAAAATATTAAGAACTGGGATTGGAATTGGAAATTTAAAATTTTGAGAACAAAAACTGGAACTAATATTACCTGTTTCAGTTTTCCATCACTGATCTTTAAGACTCTGTAACTAACTATCATTAGAAAAGTTTGATAAATTCGTAGCAAATGAAAAATTGGAAAGATCGTCAAAAAATTTAAAAAATTGTATTTATTGGGGAAGAAGAAAAATTCATTTGTATGATAGATGGTGTAAATGTTTAATTTGAAAGTATATGTGACCCTGCCCTAAAGAAGGGATCTAGTGTAAAAAAAAGTTTTTGGTCCAAAATCTGGACCAAACACATAAAAATAAAGGCATCAATTTTTTTTACATTAGGTCCTTAATTTTTCAAGCATAGCCCTACCTCTTTAGTAGGTGCAATTTTTTTCTTTCAAATCTTTCTGTTATGACGAAATTAAGATTAGAAAAATTGCGAAAGTTATCCCCTTGATAAAAAATATTTTGATAAATTCCGAGTCTAATTTCAAAAAAAGTCGCACCTACCTATGTTCAAAAGCTGCGACATTTCGTCAATATAATGAATCAAATTCTTAACGGAATAATTTAAAAAATTTCGCACCCATTACCCAGAAAATTTAAGTCTCACCGCCATCAAGATTCTCGTTTCACCATTATCCTACATTATCAACATATGTAAATTATCAAGATAGTAATAGCTTCGAAGTCCGCCATGAAACGAGCCGCGAGTAATTTTTTTTTCGTCATCGTCGTCGTCGTTTTTAAACAATGTAGAAAAACCCATTGATATTCAAACAAATGGGTTCGAGCAGCACAATAGTAGGGGAACGGTATATACAGCGGAGTGCATTGTTATGTAGATTAATTTCTGTTACCCTTGTTTAATATTCAAAATAAGTCGCTTCCATTGGTGCCTTTTCAATTTTATATTTTTCACTAGCGCGAGTACTGTAGTAATCGTAAAGCCCTGGCCCACCTTCCGTTTGATAATACATTTAAGCTTCTATGGCTTTTATCTCGACAGTGCTGGCGAAAATTAAATTGTTATGCGATGAAATTCCTACAGCATCGATCTGATAAAGTGATAAAAATCGAATAATTTTGGCAGCTATCTTCATTGTGAGAGTTGCTACCGATGGTTGTTCTTATATAAGCGTTCGTGGCTCTTATTGTGTCCAATTTATGTAAACCTACGTGTAGGTACCTTTGCGAATAATATGAAAATGTTTCATATTACCGCTTCACCGAATCGAACAAACGATCGGATTTATATGCAAGGCGAAATGTCAAATTACACCTAGGTCGTGTAAATTGAAAGCGACGAAATTTCGATAATTGTACAAAACGTTCGAATTAACGATGTTAGGCTGGTTCAGCAGAGGCTGGTTTTAATCTGCGGTTTAGCAGCGTTACCTAAATCCCATTATTCGTCCACCGATATAGTGTAACGTATCAGATTACCAACCGAATTCGTGCTTATTGACTGGTACAGTTCCTGTTTTTCAAATTACATGTGACAACTCAAGGTATACAATACGATGCTCGGATTGATAAAATTTTCTCCTGGGTTGAGGATGTCATCGTTTTAGGTGTGTTTTCACACACAGGCTCGTAGCATTTAGCTCATGTAACGTGTTGACAGTTGTTTACACCTTTTTTTTTCAAACTCTATTAGGATTACGTGGCGTGAACGTGTCTTTATGTACGAGGTGACCAGGCTCTTTTAATAAATCAACAATTGACCGTGAAATATGAACTAAACACGTGGTTGGCGTTTAATTTCCGAAGTACGAATCGAAATATTTTGATGAAAATGAAAAAATCTATGGTTTTAGAAGAAGACCGCTTAACCAAATAGGTAACAAAATTGAAAAAATATAGAAATCTATTGAAAAAAAAAAAAAAATAGAGAAAATTTAAAGTTAGCTACAAATACTTCATTAGATATTCTGAAAAAATTTACCTATTTTCGTAGAAGAATCTGTAAGTGTACAATATTCTCCAAATCCAACATTAGATATAGTCAAATTTGATGAAAATTTCAGTGAGTCTTTTGTGATTTATTCTGACAAAATGAATTTAGACTAGAAAATTGATCAGTTTTGAGTGAATAAAAGATCATATAAAAATTAACGCCATTTTTTCTTCAAAGTAGAGCCTTGCAGGAAAAATGTAGACCCAGGGGAGAATGAAATCATGGAAAAAAATTGGAAAACTGCCAAAATTTCAAAATATCGATAAATCAGTAAAAAAATCACTTGAAACAAACGAGGAAAAAATTTCTGGAAAATCAGTGAAAATTCACTAGAAAAGTCAGTGAAATTTTTGAAATTCGCTGAAAAATCAGTGAAATTCTTTGAAAATTTATTGAAATTTTTTGAAAAATCTGTGAAAATCTCTTGAATCACTCAGAATTTTACTGATTTTTCGTACTCTGCATTTCTGACTACATCAGTAAAATTTCACTGATTTAAAATGAAGGAGTGAAAATTAACATAATTATAAATTATTACAAAATCATTATTATAATAAACTCTCGCAATGAAGAAAGCATTTTTTAGCCTTGTAGGACCATAAAAAACTCGAACGAGGGAGAAAACCTCTCCCACTCTTCCTCCCCACCCATCAGCACATGGTCTGTTTTAGGGTAAAAACCTTGAATCATGGATATGTATTTAAATATGTTTCAAAGATGAGACAACATTTTTAGTTCGCTGCAGCATAATTTTTTTTCTATATTTTTGAATTTTTCCCCATTTTTTTTCAAAACATGGCCTAATTTTCCTTTGAATAAGTATCAAAAAATATTGAAAATTGAAAAAAATCAAATAAAACACGAGATATTTAATGTGTTTTTTTTTTCCTCCTTTTTATTTGCTATTTCTAAAATATATAGGGGGAAAAAAGAGAAAAGCACTAAAATATTGGCAATATTTCTACAATTTTTTTCATATTTTCCACAAATATTCTCTCATTTTTAATCGGCGAAAAGTCACTGATAGGTAAGAAATCAAAATTGCAGCACAAGGAAAATCAGCGAAATTTTTCTATTTTCAGTAGAATTTTCTGATTTTTTAAAGAATTTTGAAGACTTTTCCTATAGAATTTAACTAATTTTTCATAAATTTTTTAGATATTTTACCAACTTTCCAGTGAATTCTCGCTGATTTCTCAGCATTTTTGTGATTTTTTTTGATTCATTTATTACTGTGCTACAATTTTAACTTTTCCAAATATTTTCGATTATTTTCACTGATTTTTAAATTAGAAAGGAACCATTAAGAAATCAACTTTTCTGTAACTTTTCTTGTCATTAATGTCATGCAAAAATTTCCCATTTTCAAAATCTGACAAAAATTCTTCATTTCAACAGGTCAAAAGTTTACAATTTTTTTAAAAAGTTGAAAAAATATCATTATATCGATTACTTACCCTACATTGGCTACATTTTCCCAAATCTACTTTCCTGAAAGACATTTCCCCGAAAGACAAAATCTCGAAAGGTCAGGTTCAGGTTGGGCCTTGAGGATCAATAGATCTAACAGTCATTATCAAATTTTTCTCAAAACCAAAAATTCTTATCTACTTACCTATTATTGGCCTCAAGCTTGGCTGCAGCAGCATTAGAACACAAAATAACCTTGCAAGAAAATATTACTTTGTAATTGAAGCATGGAGTTGGAAATGGGCCTAACTCCAAATTCCAAACCACACTTCTCTGTGACTTGCAGCGCCATCAAAGTCGGATTAAAAATGTTCCAAGTAGAAAATAAATAAATAAAAATATTTTACACCTGTGTGCAAAATTTGGAAAGTTAGGCCCTTTCCAAATTCCATGCTTCAATTGTTTTTCAGGAAATCAGGATATTGGATTTGAGTAAAAGTGGTTTCCGGAATTCTGTCCATCGAGGAATTGTTTTTCAGGAGAGTGGATTCGAGAAAAAAAATGGATTTTTTAAAAATTAATCCCCTAGTTTGTGGCTTATCCTTGTCATTGATTTTCACTATGAAAATAAATTTCCCCAAAAAATTATCTAATTTAGATCTAAAAAATAGGTATACCTACTTAATCCACTCTTTCGTTATAAATCAGAGAAAATTTGCTAAAAAAAAAAAAAGTCAGATTTACAGAATAAACATAAGAAAAATTGGTGCAATTTATTCATTTTTAACAAATTTTCGCAGATTTTTCGGCAGGTAAATTTTATGAATTTTACAGACTTTGGTGAATTTTTTTCATTTTTCAATAATTTTTTCACGTTTTCATTTCAGTAAAAATATTTTTATACATTCGTCTTGGGGTAATTTTTTTTCTCAAATTTGCTGATGGTGAAAATTTTTCTCTGATTTATTTCTCTGCTGAAGGGTTTACACTGGTACGAAAAAACATAATATAAAATTTTCGCTGCGTAGCACAAAATTGCAAAAAGTCATAAAAAATTTTTGTAAAAAAAAATCAAATAGTACAAAATCTTATCAGAGCTTTTATCAATTTTTTGATTTTTTTGAGTGACCTTCAATTCAGATTTTTTTGAAAGTCAAAAAAGTAGCCCAAAAAAATACAAAAAGATGAATTCTTGAAGATTAAGTATTGTGTCGAAATTCTGACTGTATTTTCAAAGATTTTCGATAGTTTTCAGCGATTCATGCATATGTAAGCACGAGCGAAAAAATTTACCTTCTCATAAAAGGTTATCTATTCTACAAGGACATAATAATTTTACCTAGTATGTCATATAAGCACATTAATGATATACGAAATTATGTAGGTATCTGAACGCAAGTACGTAGCGGTTCAATTAAGCCCTAAATTACGGTTGAGAAATGAGAAACCATACTTAGCCCGTAGGCTTACACGACGAAACCTTTGTTTAGACAACGACAATTCGATTAAATTCGTCGATGCGCGTAATGTACCATTTATTATACACGAGTATCCCTTAACCAAGTTTCCACTTAATAAGATTGTAAACTGAACTATACCGCAAGTACAAAGAGTATATTACGTCGTACAAAAGTTGAATTCATAGACCGTGAATAAAGTACATTTAGCAGAGATTGTATCGTTTACAGAGCAGACCCGTATCTTTGGATCGGTGGATGGAAAAACGCGACAGATGTGCTTTAGAAGTATAACTTTTTGATGCGAATTTGTCTTCTGCGTGTGATTTCGATGTTGTTGGGCTGCATACTTCGAGTTGGCGAGTGTTGAATGAGTTGCTGACAGCTGAATGTGGCTGGCGTCAGAATACTAGATAATAATGTAACACGTTGTGCGAGATGTTTGGTAAACTGAGATATTATGATGTGATTTAATATCGATCAAATTACTGTACTAATTTAAGACGAAATTTACTCAACTGCGTTTGTGCGATTGGCCCTGAGTATAGAATTGGTATTGGTAAATATTATTTATTTATGGATAAGGAAGCTATTTCAGATACATCTAGTAAAATTTCTACTCTCCAAATTTCAGATGCTGAACTAAATTTTTCAAATTTTAGAGAAATTTTGATATTTTGAAATAACTCCCGTGGCGGTTTCGAGACGTTCTAGGGGCTCAAGAAAATTGTTTGCTTCTTTCATCAAATTTTAAAAGAGCTATAAAAATTTTCCATAGGCACTTCAAAATCAACAAAACGTGGATTACCCATTTTAGTAATTTGTCTGATCGAATACAGCACGATTTTCCAAAATTCGTTACTGGCGAGTGCCTAAAGGAATACATTAGGAATTTTTTTTCGAAGTTTGAGAAAGTTGAAATTTTCAACGGCTTCAGATCGAACGATCGGCGCAATTTTTCGCTGAAGAGAAATATGAATTTGGAATATTGAAAAATTCTGCTTTGATTGATCGAACATGTTACCAATTTGGGTTATTCGCGTTGGAAGATCATTCTGATGAACCATTTCTCAAAGCTATAGGAAATGCTAATAATTTTTTCAAGTCTCCAGAACGTCTCGAAACTGCTTCCAATCAGCTCAAAAGATGGAAAGTAAACCAAATATTATGTACTTATGCAAAACGTATAATCCATGTTTTTTCTCTATTGATATGCTCAAATTTTCATATTTTTTAATGCTTTTGCAGGTCTGTGAGATGACTTGGAATTTTCAAAAAAAAATTCTAAAAGATACTTTAGTATCCACCTGAAATTTAGGATGGTTATTTTTTTTATTGCATACTTTTGATAAACTTTTGCTTTGGTCCAATATTTTACTACTAGATGAATGTTTTTTGAGCTGGTAGATTTATTGTTTATATGAGATTTTTTGGGAAAAATCTGGAATACATGATTAACTACAAAAAAAATCGAAATTGTGATTCATTACTTAGTTGAATTTTTTAAATTACCTATTGATTTATCAAATTCGAAAGTTTGATAAAAATGATTACCAAATTTTTTTGAGTTGGGAGCCGGTTACAATTTTCAAGTTCTGTTATTTTCACTTTTTTTAATTTTTTTTTTTCAAGTATCAAAATTATTGAAAATTGGTTTTATTTATGTGTTTTCAAACTTTAATGGATTTATTATATTTGAGCCTGGATAAAACAACCATCTTTAGAGAATTAAAAAGTGGTTTTTGAGTTGAGGTTCCTTTGATTTTACTCCTGTAAAGCTCAAAATCAGTGTCAATTTAAAAACCAATTTTTGTCGTCGAAGGGTGGTTTCTGAACATCCAGGCTCTTCTCACGCCTTCTCCTATGTTCGAAAAATTATGATTGCAATTGGATAATTTCGAGTTTGTATTCGAAAAATTGAGTAGTTCTGCGTAGAAAAATTGAAAATTGAATTCCAGATTTTTAAAACATCAAAAATCACAGGATTTCTGGCTCAATTTTTGAAAAGTATGAAAATTAATTTATTCAGGCACGAAACCGCTTGACTTTTTGGAGAGGAGGGAAAAAGATGACATAAAATTGCAGACTGGACTAAATTTTTCGAACATGTTTCTCATTCAATTCATTGCTTTTCCTTTAATAATTTCATTGTACGAAAGAGCTACCAAAATTATCATAAATATGTGTAATTATAGCCTACTAAATTTGTGTGATTTTTAATCAATTTTTTTCTCAAAAATTTTCTTTTCCAAGTATTAAAATCTGTAAAATTTTGTGATTTGAGAATAAGTGGCGCAAAATTTTTTAAAATTCTGAAAACAGGTTTGAAAAAAATCTCATCTAAGTAACCAAATTGAATAGAATTTTAAAATATCATCTAAAAGCTATTTTTCAAATTTTTTTGAAAAGTACCTAATGAAAAAACTTTTTTTCGAACAATGATATAAAATATAAAAGGTACAAATAGGCTGAAGTGAACCCATTTTAATTAATTTTTTTTTTTTAAATTTAGGTTGTGAAATGTAATAGACATTCTACTGTCGAATGAAGAGATGTGATATTGGGATTAAAGGATCCTATGTAGGTAAATCAAAAACATTTGGAATGTCTTTCAAGGCGTATTTTCAATCAAAAATAAATACAACTCCAATTTTGATTACGATTTTCGTATTAAACGCATTTTAAAAATATTTCAAGTTGAGAATTTTCAAAATTTTGAAGCTACCTATCTGCTTATTTTACAAAAAGAAAAAAAAACGGTCCTTCTAAATAATAAACAGGTACATCATTACTCAGATATTTTAGTTTATATATGTAAATACCTATTTATAGTCCTCAGTGCTTCTTCACAAAAAAATCTCCACAAAACCACTGAAAAAATGAGCTGAGTTTTATTTAAAAAATGTGTAGTTATCCTCGCTCCTTTGAGAACCCAAATAAACGAATGAAAGACATACGGAATTTTTATAACCTACCTATGACTATCTAAAATTAAAAATAAAAATAAATAAATAAAAGAAACTTAATTGATAATTTTAAACGAAAATGCGTAGGTACTTCAGAAAACGGGTACGTTGAAATAAAGCTCAAAGAAACCAGTAACAATTCGTACCCAACACCGTTGTAAATTCAAATTGTATAAATTCTATGACTAAATTCTCAAATTTTATACGAGCAGGTACAACCTTGAACCTTGAACGTTGCGAAAATTATTTTACAAACTTATATTACGCATACTTGGTACCTACCGACAGATGAAATCGTACATAGAACTCGATTCACCTTCCAGTAGCATTACTCGCCCTATAACAATAAAACAATAATAAATTATTCGTTAGCATTTTGAAGGAACAATGTTTTAAAAGAAAGTCGAACGATAACATAAATCGGTTGCAATTAACGAAAAATATTTACAAAAAATGAAGGAAGTAGGAAATAGACTAAGAAAATTAAACCTATCCGATTGGTTTCAAATGCTTATGATGTACAAGTAAATAATTAATTGTTAGTTATGGTCGTAATCCTCATGAAGATGGTTTAGCTCCTGCGTATAAACTTTTAGATAATATCGAAGCCATAGCTACATTAGGATCGTTCTTGATATTCGACAGGACTCCTGATCCGTAATTTAATCCGTTCGACACTGATCCCATCACTTTGCCGAAAAGTCCGCCTCCACTCGCAGGAGCTTCTTTTTTATTCTTCATTAATGGCGGATCTAAAGGATGAAAAAACAATAAAATGAATCATAATTGGGTAGTTTTGTTTCGAATTTAGGATTTGAGATTTGTAAAATATGTATTTACCTAGGAGAAATTCCAACAAAGCTTTGTTCACTTTTTCGGGATTTTCTTGGTGAGGATAATGACCAGAATTTTCTATTACTTTGAGGTAGTATTTTTGTATGTATTCGGTTGACTTGACTACACTCTCCAAAGGCACAGATTCGTCTTCTTTGCCTGTGATTAATAAACAGCGTACGTCGATTTCTCGTAAGTTTTCATCTTCCAGTCTGTAGAACGGTAGATTCCGGAAATAGTTTATTGCTCCGGTCCAGTCCTCTGCAATACGAGTGAAAATGATAAGATAATTCAATCAGTGTTGGAAAGATCCTTTCCCTTAAAATATTCTCTACCTTTCTATAAATATAAATGTAAATAAATTATTTAAGATAGAAAAAAAATGGTTCCTTCAAATAGATATTTACTTAGTTAGCTGTAGGACGAAGAGATTTTTCTATAAATGTGAAGTGTTCGCCTCTTCGGACATTTGCCTGCGTGTTTTTTTTAGAGGGAGGAAAGGGATTTGATAATTTCAAACAGATTTTAACGAAATTGTTAGAAATTCAGATAATGATTGAGAAACTGAATCATTATGAAATTTAAAAAAAAAAAAGGCAAACATACAGATTGGGGGGAGGTAATGAAGAGTTGAGTAACGTCTTATGTCAGATTCAGAGCCCTACTATAATAATTTTAAAGAAGCTACTTTTTATTCCTGATGACGAATCCATTTAAAAACAAGAAAAAATTTAGGATTTTTTTTGGAGTCAAGTACAACCAACTTTTTTCTATATGTTTTTCCACTCTAAAATTTTTTGTCAAGTTTTTTCTATTCTAAAATCTTTCCAAAAATTTTTCAACACTTCATGTTTTTTGAAAATTTCTTTCAACTTGAAATTTTTTCTAAACTAAAATTTTTTCAAAATCTTGACTAATTTTGAATTTTATTAGAAATATTTGTCAACTTTGAAATTTTCTTCAACCTCAAGTTTTATGTTTTTCCAAAATTACTTAATTTTTACTCAAATTCCACCTACAAATTTTTAAAAAATTTTACTAGTTTTAAATTTTTTCAAAATTTTTTCCTATTTTAAGGCCGCTTGCTGCAGTCGAGATTGAAAAATTAAGTATGTACATTGTACCTAGACCTACCTACTTAATTCGAAAAAATATATCTAACTCGAAATTTAAGGCTTTAAATTTTGAATTGGTCACTAAACTTAAATTTCCTGAATTGAAAATTGAACTCTTATTCTGTTATAAACTTGAAACGTAGATTTCAAGCTAAACCTTTATGCAATAGGTTTTGCCATCTTTGCTGGAAAGTTGATATTTTTGTCCGAAAGTTTATGAAAATAATAATATTGTAAGGTTTCCAAATTTAGATTTTTATCATTCTTCAGAGTAAAATTTATGCAAAAAAAGTACATGAAATATATTTTTTGTCTCTATTGATAATTGAGTAGCTATTTATAATCGAAAGATTTTTTTGGAGCTGCCCAAATTTTGGAAAATTTATGTTTTTTACCGCATTTTTGTTTTACCCGGCTACGTTTCCTCACCCCTTCTCCTGGACAAAATGTGCAATCCATTTTCAAATTTCCGAGGTATTTGAAAACGATTATTGTAAGAAGCAGAAACGAAATTTTATCGAAAATCACGGAATTGAAAATGAAAAATTTGCTGATTAATAATTATTTGAAAAGTTTCCAACCAGTTGTACCTTTATTTAGTATAAAAAACAAACATTCGTGCTTTTTTGAGCTACTTTTTTTGCTTTAAAAAAACCTGAATATTTAGTAACCACTTCTTCTAAAAAAAAATTGAACAAATTTTTTCTATTTAAAAATATTTAGTTGGATATCTGGTACAGAAGGGCATCATTTTGAGAATTGATTGTGTGAATTTATCGAGCACCAGCGAGGAGAGGACGAGAATTTTTGAAGAAAAAAGCATCCTAAAGCTGAAATTTCTTCATTAAAATTCGTACTTTTTTGGGCTACTTTTTTAATTTTTAAAAAAAATCACATCCCTTAATAAGTCCCTTCCCTTGAAAACATCGAAAATTAATTTGAAAATCCCATTCAACATAAGCCAAGACGTCTTTTCAAAACTGGCATCTGTGAGATCTGACCAGAGGCGATTTTCCAATAGAAGTTTGGGAAGTTGGACTTCCATTAATTTTTTCGGAGATTTATATTTTTTCAAGTAGGTAGGTCCCAATTTTTTGGTAAAATGTGGCGGAAAAAATGGACAAATACCTAAAATTCTATCCTAAAACAAGTCAACTGAACTCAGATTTTTTAAACATTTTTCCAAATTTAGATTTTTTCACTTTTTTCAATTTTATTTTCCAAGATATCTTTTAAATTATTGAGTCAGAAAACATTTTGAATTACATCAAGATGTAAAAAAATTGGAAATATTTTATAATTAGGTTTCAGAAAAACTTTAAAATTGGAGAAAATTTCAAAAAAATATATGAATTTGATTTTTAAAAAAAAATCCAAATTGAAAAAAATGCATTTCAATTTTTTTCGTTTTTTTTTTTTTTTTTTAATTTCTTCCATTAAAAAGATTTTAAAAAGTGTTTAGTTTTTTGAATTCTGACATCCTCAGATTTCCTCTTCCAAAATCGCCATTGGATCTGACATTTTTATCAGATCTGACACTGACAGTTTGATATTTGAATTTTATATTATGTTGAACTACTTCTTATAAAGAGACAGTTCTATGACCTACCTCATCAGTCGAATGAAAAAATCTCAAAGAAAATACACGATTCAAGTTCCGATTTTTAATCTCGTCGATGAAATTGATCCCCGAATAGAAAATAAACGCGAATAACATTCGCGTGTCTAAAGAGACCCACATTCATCTGATATTCGATAAAAAACTCTCATCCTCATCGTTTCTATTTGCGGTCAACAACACGTCAGATCTTTCCACTTTTACATAACAAATGAGATTTTTCAGCTGTAATACGATTCATTTTCCATTTAATAAGTAAATAATACAGAAAATTGACGTACCTCGTCGATTAAATGTGTATTTATAAGCTTCGATGTACCCTTCGTAATTTTTTTTAGCTTTGAGGTGTCGGTAGCACTGATTTATAATCTCGAGATCATTTTTCAAAGAATCCAGCTCTGGTAAGATTGGCAACTGAGCTAATTCTATCCAGCTGAAAATATTCGCAGACGAATTAGAAAATTATCGAAAAAATATTGAACGTCGAAGTTCATTCATAATTATTAAATAGGTAATTATAATTTATAATGAATGGAAAAAAACGGTTGTTTTGTTACGCTGCGCTGGCTGCGTTGATATTGCAGACACGAGTTGTACAATTATATTCGTCATATTATCGAGATGCTATTTAAAAATTTTTTGATCGAGAATCAAGCTCCATAGGTGATAAAATGATTTAATTTTAATGTTAAAAATAAATGCGAAATTTTTACAGGTGAATTTTCGAGATATCATTTTGCCAAAATTATACACAGTTCGTTTTATTCTTATGAAAAATAAAATTGTAATTTTTTTAGTAGGTAAAATTTTCAATCTCCATTCAATTCGAAATTATTTTTCTACCTGAGGCGATGAGATAAATAAACAAATATTTAAATAGGTATACAAAATTTGATCCATGAGAACTGTCTAAAGAATAATAATACGTCTGGTTGAACTTTACACATACCTACGTAGCCGGTAGGTATTATCTTTTAACGTAATAATTGAAGTATGTTTCATACGATAAACGATTAAATGTGTTCGATGATGTTTGACTTTGAAGCAAGATAAAAAAATCTTTTTAATTATGATTCGTTTTGAAAAAATTCATTGCTTATGTTAATTTTGTACGTTGGAAATGTTGACGAATTCGTTATTGTAACCGAACGAATTACGTGATTTCGAATAAGTAATGACGACGAATGCGATGTATCGTACGATTCGAGTAAATTTCACTTTCTTATGAAATATCCCAACCGTATGGTATAATACGATAAGACTCACTTTTTATTGAACCGACTTTTCGATGGAATATCGTCCCAATACACATTCGGATGTGGACACGATATAGCGACGAATTTCGCTACCAAATCTGGATTCAAATGCACCAAATACCAGCCAAAAAGTGCTCCGAAATCGTGCCCTATAATCGAACACCTCGTGATACCCAACGACGATATGAACATGGTGAGTTCGTCGAGTAATAATTCCAATTTGTAACTTCGTCTGGCCAATGGTTTATCCGAATCTCCAAATCCTTTTAAATCTAAAGCTATAACGCTGCCAAAAAAAAAAAAAGACACAGTGGATTAAAATAATGGAAATAGACGTAGAAGAGGTCGAGGGAAGGGATATTTACCGAAAATGTTCGGATAATTCTGGTATTTGATTAAACCAGCTCATCCAACAATCGGGAAATCCGTGAAGAAGTAAAAGGGTTGGTTTTGTTTTATCTCCGGCTTCGACGTAATGTAACTTGATGCCTTTTCCCTGATTAAATAAATCGACCGGTTTATGTGGAAATTTTCCAATACGAATCGGATATTGTAATATGGACGTACCTTTATTTTCATATAATTGTGCTGGCCTAGTTTCGTATCAACCAAACATAAAGGTGGATTGTCGATGTCGTTCCATTCGAAGCTGGACGATTTCAGCATTTGTAATACGACTCGTTTCGCCATTGTCCACATTCCCCATATGAACGAAAAACAAAATATTTTTAGCGACTCGAAATGGGGAATTATTACGATACTCTCGTTGTATTGTACGGTTTTCATTGTGGACATTTTAACGCGTTAACAAATAAATTAATACACACGACCGAAGCAGACAACATCACAACATGATCGTACGCTCGCCTACGAAAGTAAAGAAAACATACGATAACAGGCTCGTGATCTGTACCACCGAGTACAAGAAACGGCGTGAATCATTTACCTACGATTCGTGTACGTATTATAGGTTAGGTACGTTTAGGTGTGTTAATGTGAGAGATAAAAGTGAAGTTTATCGTTACCTGGATTTGCTGAAATGATATCAGCTTCGTCTGTTTGATTTCACGAAATACCGTTGGGAGCAGTATGAGAAATATTTTTTAAAATTGGAATTTTTTGAGATGAGAAATTTATTTTTGGTAGATTATTGATTGTATTTTGACCGACTTTCAGTTTTTTCGAATTTCGAAAAGCCCATCAGAAAAATAGATGCGAAATGACCATGAGAAAAAGTAAAAAGTTGTCAATTTTTGTGACCTTTTCTAGTCCCATTCTCCCGAAAAAAAGCTCAAAGTGTCAATATTCAATTTTTTTTCAAAAATATCGATATTGGAGGATGAAAAAGTTCTCATAATTTTCTCGTTTATTTTAAAATTTTTTTTTTGAAGTGTTCGCATGATTTTTGGATTTAGATTTATGAACAAAAAGTCAAAACCACTGATTTCAGAGATATTTGGGAAATGAATGAAAAAAATAATTACCCAGGTTCTGTCCAATTTTGTGAGGCGGAAAATGATTTTTTACTCTTGATGGACGTAGGACGAGCCCTAATCTCCTTACTTATCCCTTTTTCAAAAATTAATTTCAATTTTTTTTTGCATTGCCTAACATCGTTCAACGACATCATCTTGTAATTTTTTACGTCTATCTGGAGTGAAAATCAAGCTCAAGAAATTGACTAAAATCTATGTAATTCTTTTTTTGTATTTTTTCTCAAAATATTTCCGAAATTAACGTTTTGACCATTTACAAGAAGTGGGTATAATTGGAGAAACTTTTAAAAATCTACTATAAGCATCCTCAAAAAATACTTACTTCATTTTTTTTTATTTATTTTTTTGAAAAAATTGAAGGTTTGAAATTTTGATCGTCTGTTCCAAAAAAAAAGAGGAGGGGAGGCAATAAACTTGTACCTATTTTTTTTTTTTTTACTAGGTTCCTATTTGCCTTTTTGTGGTTATTTCACACGTATTCTTAGCGCGGTCAGTTCCTTCAAAAAAATTAAAATTTTTAAAAAAATACTTACTTTGATGAGATGATAATATTCTATCTAAAAATATGAAAATATACATACGTTTTGAAAACGTAATTAAAATTTATTGAAATTAACAAAAAATTTAGCTTGAAAATTAAATAAATGGTACATTTTTACATCTATAGGTACAAAAAAAAATGGCATCTGGTTGAAATTCAATATGGCTTATTTCAATAGTCACTATTTGGTTGATAGTACTGAGGTATTGTTGGTCTTAAATATGGTGTCGGTGCCGGTTTGTAGTATTGCGATGGTGATTTACGAGTATATTGAGGGGTGGGTTTGTAATACTGAGAGGATTTCGAATTGTAGTATTGCGGAGTGGCTTTGTAAGCTTCGGTGTCTACGGTTTCTTCGCTGGATTTTGGTTTTGGATTGAATGGATTTGTTTCGGGATCAGCGTTCAGTCTATTGGATATAAAAATGGAAACGTTGGAAAATTTAAAATGGTGGAACGTTGAATTTAAAGCGAAATTGTACAACTATTTTGGAAAAAATAAAATTTTGCATGTGTTGAAAGCTTTCGATAAAGTTGTTTGAATTATTTAGAGGGAAGGTGGAAGGGGGAAGGGGGAAGGGAAGAGGGAAATTACCGTACTACAGAATCAAATGACTAATTTGTTTGATATGAAAAAAAAAATTGAAATGCATTGGGTATAAATCAATAAAAAATTTCAATTTTGGAAGAATTTTCAAAAAGAAGAAAAAGAAATTTAAGGTCATTATCAAACTGCAGAGATTCATAATATGAAAAAAATCTTGAATTGCTGAGTAGGTAATTCTAAAAAGTATTTTTAGTGGTCAAAGTGTAAACCTGGATGAACGTCATGATCTCATGAATATTGAGAGAAGTTGTGCTTTCAAAAGTAGATTAAAAAGTTGTTGGAAATTGCAAAATACAAAAAGTTGAAGAATTGAAAAACGAAAAATTAGTTTTAAAAAATTGAAAATTTCGTGTGAAATTGGGCTCAGAAAATACCTGCGTTATTTTTTCAATTTTAAAAGGAAGAGCATTTAAAAATGGAGTAAAAAAGCATTCGAATTATAGATAAATGTTTTAAATACGATTTTTCATCAGAACGACAGATTCTTATTTGAATTTTTTGATTTAATGAATTTTTTCAAAAAAATATCGAATTAGGTCTTTTTAAAAATAAATTTTACAATGTTGCACAAAAATTGAATTTTTACATCATCATAATATCGTAAAAAACAAGCCTAGAATAATGACGTAGGTTCATCGAAAGAAAAATTAGTCCGATAAAAAAAGCAATTCACCAATCAAAATGTTCAAAATTATTCTGATAAAAAAAAAAATGAAAGTAGGAGAATTATTTCAATCTCCATAAAAAAAATGTAAATTATCTGAGCTAAGAAATTTAGGTTGGCAATTTGTGAATTTTGGTAAACACCATAGAAAATAATTTCTACCTGTTTCGTATTTCGACATTCGAAGTAACTGAAATTTTGAGAATTTTCAATGCATTATTTTTTTACCTAATTTGTGCAACTCTATAGATTGAAAAGGGCACTGCGAAATTCCATGTGTATCAATTTTTCTAATAAATATGAGAGAAAAATCACAAAAAATGTAATAAAATTGGTGAAAAATCTTCAAAGTGAAAATTATTTGAGGAAAGTTAAAATTATAGCTCAATTTATCATATCTGAGTAAAAAAAGATCACTCAATTTTACAGGAAGAAAAAACCATAAATCGAATGAGATTTTGAAAACTCCAAAAATGGGGGATTTTGATTTTTAAAAATCTATTTTAGTTTTTTACCAATATTTTGGATTTTCCTCCTTATCTGTTATTTTTAATCATAAAAAAGTCGTCGAATATCTATTTCCTCGTAATTAGAGATAAATTTTGAAGCAGAAGATTCGAAATAGATCTATTTGATAATTCATACTTGCTTATTTTGTAGCAGTTGGAATTTTTTTTGAAAGAAACTTTTGAATCAATTTTTATCAATTTGAAAAATCAAAATAAATCTTCTATTAGTAAATTTATCATTTTTGATGAAATTTTAAAAATTATTGCTGTAAAAATAATTTTTTTTTGTTATTTTAAAATTATCAAAAATTTGGAAAATGAATTGAGCAATCGATTTTTTAAGAAAATGATTATTTTAATCGAATTGTTTTTGAATTGCCCATGACTACCTCATGTGGGGAAAGGCAGATTTGTATATTGCTTTCTTTAATGGCTGTAGTGCATTGTTAAAATGATTCAAATTTGAATATTTTCCTTCAAAAATCGTATTCTGTTGTTACAAAAATTCAGTAAAAGAGAGGAGACCAATAAATTTTTTGAGAACTTATTTTGATGATGGCATAATGGTAAATTTTGCTAAGTAGATGCAGATTTTAACTCTGTCCCCTTTCACCTAAAAATTTATTTTCTATGCTACGTCATAAATTACGATTAAATGATTAAATCTCTGATGTAACTAAAAATTAGCAACTAAAATCATCGTAGGTAACTGACCTGTACAAGGATTCAGCTTGCCCACAGTCAACATTGTACCAATAATCGCAAGTGAACTCTTGTTGATTGAATAATGTACCGTTACTACATAAGAACGAAGCTCCTTGGTGTCCTTCGCGTCCATCATGGCACACATGATATGCCTGAAAAAAAATCACACAGGTTTTTAAAAAAAGAGTTTTTCGTAAAGAAAACCAAAGTATATTTATAATTTTGATTCTTTATAAAATTTTGAAAAATTTCCCTCATTTTGTAAAATAATGAAATTTATTTGATCTGGGCGAAGCAATGGTTGGTATTTTGCAGAAAACCGACATTCAAGGACCAAATTCCATGATTTTTTCGATTTTCGAGTCGTCAAAAAAAGGGGTCCAGACTCCACCCTTTTGAATATACCTGTGGCTGATTTCGTTATTTTATTTGAATTTTTAATGTAGGTAGTAGGTACATAAATTGAAATTCGAACCTATTGTAATAAAATAATTGTGCAAATACAATGTTTTCACATCTTACTTGACATCCTGTTTCAACATTTGCATACATGCCCGGTGCATAGGGCACAGCTCCGCAATTGAAGTTTGTTTCTGGTACAGTGTGGTAGAGCGGATAATCTACTCCTGGTTGACCTGGAATTCCGCTCAAGTCTTGTTCTTCTTCTTTTGATGCTTGAGCTTCGTAGCCTGCATTTTGATGGCCGTAGTAGGGATTGGAGGGTTTCTGCGAGGGTGAAAAATTGAAAGAATTATTCAAAACTTTTGTTAAATTGAAAGAATATCTTTGCAATGGACCAGGATTTATTCTTTAAAAGGATCTTTCAATTAGCCTGCTTCATTCGATGAAATAAATTTTACTGAAAATTAGTAATTTTTCAGTTAATTCCTGATTTGGCTCAAAAAATCAGTATATTTTGACTAAAAAATCGCTGAAAAATCGTATGGGAAAATTTTACTCAAGTTTAACAGATTAAAAATTGAAAAGTGTGATAAGGTTGGCAAATATTTTTTCTGAATGAATAAAAGTACTGGCATAGCACCTAAAATCAATTAAAAATTTGAAAATTTTATATTTTTGCACGAAAAGTATATAGGTAAAGACTTTCTAGAACCGTCAGATTTTGAAAATTTTATATTGAAAATTCGAATTTGTTCTTTTTCAATTTACTCGTTTTTATTCACGTATCAGAAAAAATTATTAAAAAATGATTAAAAAATAAAGAAAAAAATTTAAAAATGAAAAAAAAGGGAAAATTGTTTGAAATTTTCTCCTTACGATAATTATTGAATATTAGCTAAATTTAATGAATCGAAAAATTTTTCGACCGGCTCGACAGAAACACATCGAGATTCAAAACCTCAAAAAATGGCACCAAAATGACCAAAAAAAAAAGGAGAAAAAATGCTCACTTACCTTCTTCAACCTAGCAGCATCGGCTAAAAGCACCACACTCAAAATCGGAATTATCACCCGAGTAAGTAAATGAAAGAAATACATTTCTGCGATATTTTAAATCAACGCCGAAATTAGTATACGATTCGCTTCACCTCGAACCATTGACTGACAAAATAACGACTGCGAAATGTGCACCATTAAAATCCATCTCGCTGGTATAGGTATTCGATTTTCGAAGAATAATGTCGCACGTTAATGTTGGGGTACTATGTAATCGATGGGCGGTAATTGTAACATAACTTTATTATGTATGTTCCATTTAATAAATGTGCGTCGCAAATCTAACGGAGTTTAACAGAACGACCCATTCTACATTTTATACCTGGCGGCTCAACTTTCACTTGTACGAATGCATGGACCAAGAGTCTGTCGTTTAAAGCGCCGCGCCGCTTTGTAAAAAAATTCACACTCGAGTTGTGTAAGTATTGAACCGAACGTACGGACGGATTGTGTAATATTTCGGTGACCTTGAATTTTCGATGATTTGGTTAAATTTTTGGGCCAGGGGGTAATGATGTGCGAAATAAATGCCCGAGGTGATGAGATTACGTATTGTGATGCATTTATAGTCGAGGGAAATTGCAATCGGGTTTGATAGTTAAAAGTACCTGTATAGATTCGTAGGTGTTTATGTATTTTGATAAATTAGATAAATAGAGATTGCAGAAGAGTAATCCGTGAAGTTGATTTTGATAAGTGCTATAGGTATTACAAGGTTTTAATTTTTATAAGATGTGCCTTTCGGGTTGCATTAGCGTTGGAAATTAGGTAATCGGTGTATTGTTTTATTGTAACGATGATTTTCGATTCAGGGTTAAGAAGATAATTCATTTTTGAAGCGTTTCAAAACAGGTCATTAACTTTTTGTACTGCCTACGTACGATTGTATTATTGTCATTTATCAGGCTAAATATACACATGAAGATGCTTATTTACTGTGTTTTCAACTGATCTGTAAAATGGTGGAATTTTTGAGAAACATAAATTAAATTCAATGGACTAATGAGCTTAAAAAATTATCAAGTTTGGTTTTTCAAGGGAGAAAAAAAATTCATCAGTCTGCTGGTTTTCTGAGAATTAAAAATTATAGTGATGTATCTGGGGAGGAAAGAGTTCAATAATGTCTCATAAAATTAGTAAAATGTTCAACGTATGGTCATTTTTTGTTTTCCTAATACGAATGTTTGAATTTTTTTTTGCTATTTCTGCATTTTGATAAATCATAATATCGAAAATCATCCTTCACTGTGGTCACTCACATGTTTTTTTTGCTTTTTTTTTTTTTAGGAAATAAAATTGGAAATTTTTCACCATTGTCAATCTTATTTTGCTGAAATGCAATTGTTTTTTTTTTTCTGTTCAAATTGCAAGTTTTCTGTGAAATCCACCTTAATTGTCCAGTAATTTTTCACTTGCAATCGATTTTTTTTCTATGAAGGGAACCTCAGCTCCCCAGCTCCATTCTCACCAAAAAGTGTAATAAATAGGTACATTTTTGAAGCAGAAAAAATTTAGGGTGCCTCTGCGAAGTGGTCAAATGATATTTTTATTTTCATCTAAAATATTTGACACCCCCCCCCCCGCCCGATGAAAACTTCTGAAAGATGATTAGTCATGATGAAAAATTAATTTTTTATTGTAGGTATTTGGAACTGAGAAACCAGATGGGGTTCTTGGTACAATCCCCTTGTGAACATAGGTGTGTCTGCAGGGTGTGCCGAGTGTGCCTTGGCACACCCTACTTTTCCCAAATTTTTAAATTTTTCGCTCTCCGTGTACTTACACTTTTAGAAAAAACGGATAACAAATCAAATAATGGAAATTTTGTATCGTTTTCGGATAACTTGACGAATTTAAAACATGAAAAAATGGTTTCTTTGGTCGAGATGTTGGCTCAATTTTTTTCAAAAATTTTTTCAACTCCAGATTGTCCATTTTTTCCAAAATTTTCTCAATTCAAATTCTGTAGCTGTGCCTAAACGTTTCCACAGATGAAATGAAAATTTTTCAAAATATTTTCCAACTCTCAAATGTTTTAGAATCTCGCATTAAATTAAAGAAGTCGAAGTTTTTTTTTAGTCAAAAAATTGGAAAAATTTTGTAAAGCTTGAAGATTTGTGAATAATGTATAAAATTTTATAAAAATGAAAATGATTGAGGTTTTTTGAGAAAATTTGGAAAATTGTTGAGTTTTTCAGAAAATTTAGTTAGGAAAATTTGAGGTACACCCCTCCCCTTGAGTTTTTGAGCATCAGAAAACCAATTTTTCCAAAGCTTCGCCCTCGCTTCGCTTGGGCATGAGCACAATTTTATAAAAATACTTTTGGGTCATTCCATGTCAGTTCGTACGCAAAGTGGTAAGGTGGGTCGGCGATTTTTCTGATTTTTTTTTTATGTGAGTAGACCTCGATGAAGATGACGAATGCCGCAAATCGCAGCTCCCTAAGTCTTTTTGGAGTTCAAAGTTTTGAGGTAAAGTTGGAAATGGTAAATTTTGAGCGTGGATAATTTTTTTGGACATAGATTTTTTCAATTCCATTGGAGGGCCCAAAGTTTTGGCACACCCTACTCAGAAGCCCCAGACACGCCTATGCTTGTGAATACGATTTTACTCTTGATTAGATGAATAGGTGAAATGAAATTTCAAATACCATGGATAGGTATGAATGTTAAGGTAGGAACGTTTAAAATATAAAATTGAACGAACTAATAGATTATAATTGGAAAATTAGCCAAATAAATACCAAAAATTCGTTGTTTTTTTTTGTCGTGTGAGTTATTTCATGTTATTAATTTTGATTAAAATTTTAAAATTGGTAAACTAATTAGAGAATCTGATGAAATTATTGAGAGGGATGAGATAATTTCGTTAGGGAATTTCTGAAAGAAGAATTGAAAAAATATTAGTGTGATTTTTTGAAATGGGAAGGAGGAATGTTTTGAAAACGTTGAAAAATTCTCACTCTTGCAATAAATTCAAAGTGTAATTTTTGTCTCCCCCCCCCCGCTTTTTTGGCATCTATTGACATAGGTAGGTAGGTAGGTAGGTAGGTAGATCTTGCTTGAGGAAAGGGTAGAGGAACTTCAAGTTTTTGTATAACGTAACGTTTCTAAATTTGAAAAAAAAAAATTGTAAAAAACGAATCAAGTAAGTATCAATGACATCCTAAGTATTATAATATAAATGCTGTTAAAATTAAAGGAAATGAATGTAATAATGTCGAAAATGTCGAAAATGAAAAAAAAAACGGATGATTGCTGGCATGAAAAACATTTAAAAAAATAAATATGGAAAGTGGAAATTCGTAAATTTTTTTGATAACAATTTTCAAAAAATTCAGGCCATTAATTGAGTCAAGTGTAAAAAAAAAACCAACTTAAAGAAAGAAAATAACTACATTCTCTTGGATTTTTTTTTTCAAAAGTGTCAGGATCTCAAAAAATTTGGTAGTACAAATTCACCCCTTCCCCTCGATCAAACCCTTTGCCTGTATTTAACCGCTCTTAAATTTCAACACATTTCCAATTTTTCAAAAACCTAAAATGGGTAAAATAAAATATAAAAATGAAAAATATTACCAAAAATGATATTGATACGTATTATCTATCTATGTGTCAAGATATTTCTACTCGAAAATTCCATTAATCTCTATTTTTCATTTTCATCGTATTTTTCAGTCGTTAGTTGGTCTTTGAAAAAAACGCTTTTATTATTTTTTAAAAATTGAAAAAAAAATTGTTTGAATCATTCTTTCTTCAAATGATATTAGTGGCATTAGTACATGAATATGGGACATACTTTTACCCAAAAAATCGTCAGCGAATATTTTTCATTGTTTTTGTTTTTTCAATTCTTGGAAAACACGTTGCAGAACATTTTTTTTTTTTTTTGAAAAAATATCAGTGATTGAAAAAAAGTCAGTAATGAAAAATCCTAACAGATTTTTTTGTGTGTTGAATATCCAGTACAATCAGTATTTGTGACCCCGTCGTAAAGAAGGGACCTTGTGTAAAAAAATCGATTTCTTCATTTTTATGTGTTTGGTCTAGATTTGATATCATTTGGATCAAAAACGTGAAAAATGAACCATCGATTTTTTTTCAAACTAGGCCCCTTCTTTCCGGCAGGGTCACATTTATATGTATTTTCAAATAAAAACATCGACTTTTTTTTCAAAAAATTTTCCAAAATTTTAGGAGCAATTTGATACGTATAAGTAAGAATGAAACTGAAATCAAATTCGAAAGATAGACTTTTTGAAGGATTTTTGCGGTAAAGATTCAATTTTTTTCATACCGTCTCCCTCATATTGAAAAACGATTCGGAAATAATTTTCCTGGTACCTAATTAAAGCACAAAAAAAAGTGTAGGTATACAAGATTGAATTATCCGCTATTTCAGTGGTGCCAACGAAAAAAGTGCCTACTCATGGTGGCATAGATGAGTGCTTGTAAATCTAAATACTTAGATATGTAGGTATAGCTCTGTATACCTACTTTTATTTCTACGAATAATATCAATATTTCAATTTTCTTACAAAAAGTTATCATGAAATTACGTATAAAAATTTGATATAGTATTTACATAAAAATAAATTTTAATTGTTTTGATTGAATTCACATTAAATATAAAATTGAGGTATATAATAAAAAAGCACATAAAAAGTCTAAAAAAAATTCCTAATATCTAATGAGTAAATGAAAATAAAAATTAGGTAAACATTTAAAAATAAAATTCTAATTTTAAAACAACAGTACATTTGAAGGTAATTTAATTTTTTCAACAAAAAAAATTGTTCATCTAAGTAATTAATGTAAAAATGTACAGATAGGTAGATGGTATATTTGTTTAGGTATAAAACTTAGTTATGATTTGAAATTCTAAAATTTTTCAATATTTTAATAGGTAGGTTTCTACTTTCTAAAAATTGTTAGGTACTTACTCTTGATGTATATAAAAAAAAAAATACGAGAAACAAAAATAAAATATTCCAATGAGTAATTTGATTCATTTTATACCTAGGTAAATACACATAATGAATTGAAATGGATTCAGTCTACTACCTACCTCTACGTAACCTCTAAATCTACACAAGTATCTTATGCTTCGAAAAAAAAAAAAATTGAAATCATAATCAGGAGGGTCATGGAAGTAAATGAGAAAATCTAGGGTATATTTTGATTAACAAATGACTAGGCCAGTTCGACCATCCGAGATGGATTTACGCTTCAGCATCATCACTATCACCACCCGCGGCTCTTTTCTGAATAAAATTCAACAAAGCTGTGACAAAAGGACGACTGGTCGTGGTCGGTACATTATTACCCAGCAGCCACCTCAACGATTTACTCGAATCACCTAACAGCAAATTGGTCAATAAGCCAGTCTCGACTTGGTTATTTTTCGTGATCTCTGATCTACTACCAATGGCTCTTTTACCAGGCGGAGTTCTGTAGACCAAAGACGATTTAATAATTTGAGGCGATCTATTACTATTATTTTTATGTTTCGGATGCTGCGAATTTTCTTTTTTGTGGATATTTTTGGTAATAGTTTTATCAAAAAGGAACCCTACTGTGCTGGTTGGTTCTTCTGGGACTTTGATGAAAATCGCTGTCGATGGATTATCATACGAGGCTGTCGTACTCTCGGAAAAATTCGTATTGAAAGTATTATTTTGTTGAAGTTGATCGAAAAATTTATCATGTTGTTGAAATTCCGAAGAATATCCTCGTTCTAAAATTTTTATTTGTGGTATTGCCTGTCGAGCTGATTTCTCATTTTCCTTCATTTCATTGAGTTTTGATCGAAATAGAGAAGCGACGCTGATCCCATCCGATGGCAAAGATCGGCCGCTGATGACTTGTAAGAACGAAGGAGTCGATGTGATCGGTTTTGGGCTGGTTTGGTCGATATCGTAGACTTGTTTATAGGCCTGATAAACATTACTGCTGTCGTAAGGTTTAACGGTGGTTTGGAAATTTGGTATCTCTGACGAGAAGGGAATAATTTGCACATTTTTGATTCTTTTCGGTTCGAAATTTTCAAATTGTTCGGTATTGGTTGTTCGTTTGGAATCAAATTGGTCCAGAAAGTTGGGAGTGCTGGTGGCGATATTTTCGAGCCCCCGGATACTGTTCCAGTTCGGATACGAGCCCAGATCGACGTTGCTGGTGGTAGATTGGTAAATTGGCGTAGATTGATAGATGGGTACTTGGACCGGAGCCTCGGTTGAATATTGGAAATCAAAATTTGACGATGGTTTGGCGGTGGTATGGGAGTAAAATGGATGTTGGAAATCGATAGGGGATTTGGTGGAGTGTTGGTTGGGTATCGGGGTAGTGGAATACGACAGATCGTATTCTAATGGCGATTTAGTAGATTCCTGGAACGGAGAAGGGGTAGAGTAATGTATTCCCGGGTTGGACGTCGGTCTGGGAGTGGAATGTTGATGTCGTTTGGACGCGGCTTTCGTGAATCCTGCTAGATTTCGCTGTATTTGTTTGGTCAAGGTATCTATCAACCAGTTTCCTATTTGGGTTAGGTCTTCTTTTGGCGTCGAATGCTGTATCAAATTACCAAACAACGGTTGCGGGCTAACTGTTGAACTAAAAAAACCGAGATCATTATGAGATCCTAGCTGCCTATCGATAGAACGCGCAGATTTTTCGCTTATCGAACGAAATTCACGTACTGTTGGAAAGTATGCCTGTTGGTTGTTGAAATCAGCCCCGAATTGTAGACCGTCCTGAGGCAGGGCGGCCTGTTGGGTGGCCGGATCGCCGAACAGGAATTGCTGCTGTGGGTCGAATTGCTGGAATAAGGGGTTAACTGCTGGCTGAGGAGATGGAGGTGGTGTGGTCGTTCTGGGACGAGGTACCCCGAAACTTTTCTCTTGTTGTTCTCGTAATCCTTGATCGGCGATTTCTTGCTGGAATCTGCGCTGCTCTTCGGCCAATTGTTGTTGGATTGGGTTTTGGGTCGATGCAGGTGGAGGATTGCCGAATGATAACGGGTTCAGCGTTGTGGCCTCTCTGTAAGACAACGAGAATTAGTATCGAGAAAGGAATAAAAAAAAACGAGTTTGAGAAATTGGAAAAAATTTATTACTGGTTTAAGAAGAATCGTTCTTCTTCATCTTGAGATCCGAATTGATTAAAGAATTGCCCAGTTGGAAATGGACTTTGACTAGCTGGTAGGAAAGGCTGTTGAAAATACTGCAAATAATCACTCGAACATTTTTTTAAAATTATAAGTAGGGTCGTTACGTTTAGTAAGCGGCGTTTTCGCTGTTACTTTTTCTTTCTTTTAATTTTTTAGTTCGACTTGAAAGCGTTATTCGCGCCATCATTACCAATAATACCAGTTACAAGTAGGTACGCAGTGCACATATACGTACGATTTCACAAAATACGTGCGGTATGTACCCAATGGAATTGTGTCTGGTTTCCAAAGTTTCTGTAATTAATATTCGAGCAATAAAATTACCTGCGGTTCGTACGTTTGCCCTAATTGGGTGAATTCCGGAGCAATTTGACGCTTATGGAAATTGTTGTGAAATTTGCCATTCTCATTGTCACTGTTTAATTGATCGACCGGTTTTTGGATGTCTTTATGTTCCGTATGTTGCGCAATAGTTTTCGCATCTGAGGTGATAATTTGATTCGTGATTAATACCGAATGATGTACGTGTAAAAGTGATTTGTTTTAATGATAGAATATTTTAACTGCGTTTTTATTGAAAAAATACAGATATCTTTCTTCAAGTGGTGACAATTTTTATCAATAGTGTTGAATGCAGATTTTCCTACCTCCTCCAGATTCTCTTTCTAGATTCGGATTTCAGGCATTTCACAAAAAAAAATCATGAAATCAGCAGGTATTACGCAAGTGGTGAAATTTAAAAGTGAATTTGGCGTGTTTAAGTATAATTTTATGCTGAAGGTCGTTTGGGGACTGAAATAGAGAATTTTTCCGATGGCTGAGCGATGAAAAACATTGAGAAATATTTTTACTTGATGAAAAAATTTTCCACGATTTTATTCATTCATCTTCTTCCCCCTTCCTCAGATGAGTTATTTTTATGAGAAAAAATTTTCGTAACTCGAGCCAGCTAGAGCGAGTATAGAATTCATTGAAAAGAGTTGTACTTGAAAAAAAACAAGTACCTAAGAATTTTCTATACGTTTTTCTCCCCCCACCTTGCTCCTCACTTCTGTAATCAAAAAGTATCAAATGATGTCTGATTTTTATTAGCTCAAGCCAATGGATTTCGACCAAATTTGGTAGGGTGGTTTATTTTGAGTGGAAGACCTCCCAAAAAAATTTGAGCCCCCAAGAGGTAAGTGGATGGGAGCAGGGGAGGCTCAAAGTGCACCTACTTTTGAAAAAACGCTGTTTTTTGTGTTTTTTTTTAGTCAGAAAAAATTGCGTGAGAGGCAGTCGTAGCACTTTAAAGTTGCGATTTGAGTTTCTACGTCTCCCTGAACCATCGCCATCCTTCTCCGATCAAAACTCAGAGCGTTACCAGGAGGTTGAAGAGTTGCGGATTGCAATATTCCAATAATACGAAATTTTCACGAAGCTGGAATAATTTTTTTTTTCATCGGGAAATTGAACGAAATATTTTTTTATGAACCACTGAAAGTAAATATTGAAGAAAAAATTTGAAAATTTTATACACCAGTGCAGCCAACAGCGAATCGTAAAATTCCAAAATACGGAATTTATATCGACTTTAAATTGATTATTTTTTCGCCGAAAAATATTATGTATTTTTTTCAATCGCCAGTGGTACAGGTATTTTGGCAATTTTTTTTAAAAAAAATTTGTATGTCTGGTAGCGCTCTGAGTTTTATATCGGAGAAGGATGGCAATGGTTCAGGGAGACGTAGAAACTCAAATCACAGCTTTCAAGTGCTACGACAGCCTCTCACGCAATTTTTTTTGACTAAAAAAAAAACACAAAAAACAGCGTTTTTTCAAAAGGAGGTGCACTTTGAGCCTCCCCTGCTCCCCTCCACTTACCCCTTGAGGGCTTAAATTTTTTTGGGAGGTCTCCCACTAAAAGTAAACCACCCTACCAAATTTGGTCGAAATCCAAGATATTTTTTTTCCCCTCCACCCTAATACCTAATTATGTCAAAAATTGTGATATTCAGACTGATTTTATTCATAAATCTTCAGATTTTTTAAAATCTAGTTTTTCTATTTTTTGAGACGGAGGGTGAGAAGGCGGGTGGGTGGGGAAAGAGAGAGAGGAAAAAAGAAATTTATGAAATTAGAAAAATTTTCAATTCTCTTCCATTTTTTATAGAAGTTATATTTTAAATTTGATGCTCAGTCATAATTAAGTTTCTAAATACCCTCAAAATATTTAGGAAATATCACCCAATTCTTCGAAAAATTGCTAAATAGTGCAAATGCATCTTTGGCACCCCTCTTTGCCAATTCTGTTTCATCTCTTTTTAGTAAAATTTTTCATTAGAATGAAACGTTTTCCATTTCAAACGTTTAATTATTTAGATTTTTTTTCGTGAAAAGTGGTACTGAAACAATTTTTCTTCATTCAAATGGTATGGAAAATGGCGTCAAATTGACTCAAATATTCAATAATTTGAAAAAATGCAGCAAATACCTAATCGGAAATTGAGAAAAAATTAAGTTTCAGTTTTTTTAAATAGTCTTTCATATAATTCATGATAAGAAATTGGTGAAAAAATATCTTAGCTCCCCTTTCTCCCACCGAGTCCCAAATTGAGTATTTCATTATGTCAATTTTATATTTGTTATGAGTTGATTTTCAATTTTTTTGAAATCTGAATCAGCTTGAATCTCTTTCACTTTTCATATAAAGAGGCTACATTTTTCCCTTCAATTATTTGTTTAAAAATGTTTCTTTTTTTTTTGGAATTTAAAATTTAAAATAATTACGTGAAAGTATTTGAGAAAAATTGAAAGTTTTCTTGAAGACTTTAGGATCACACATTTTTATTTTTCGAATTAAAATATAAGGGCTATTTTAGAGAATCAGTTTAAAATTAATTCGGATCCATTAAATCAGAACACGTTTCATCTAAAATTTTGGGGTGAAAAGAATCACTCAATGAAATTTTTTAATGTCTTGAAAAAGCAAAGGACCATATTTTTCGGAACCTCCAAAAGTCAAATTTCAAAGTTATGTAAGTATGAAATTCGAGTGATAATTTCAAAAATTCCAAATGATTCCTATTTTTAAAGTCTTTTATGTATACAATTACGTAGGTAAATGCAATAGTACTGGGTATAGCTAACTATTGATTGATATTTTTCACATCATTGAATAAAATGAATAATTTTAGAAAATAGATTTGAGCTGCGAAAACTCGAAAAATGATATCATTTTTTAAAATAAAATTTCAACAATGTAAAACAAAAACATTTTCATAAAAATGATGTTATAAGCGCAAGTGAGTTCAGGAGAATTGATGTGGTGGGGAAGAGACTGAGTCCCAATTCAGTGACGTAGGAAGTATTTTTTTGGAAGGGTGCAAAGTTAGTACAGAGACTTGAAATAGGTACCAGAATGATTTGATGTGGAGGAAGTGAAGCAGATTCTTCCTTGGCTCTTTCGCCTCAAACAGTTCGAAGCTTTTGAAAATTGGATTTTTGATTCCCAAAAAGTCATTTTTTCATGTTTTAATGCTTTCAAAATTTTTATTCAATACAATTAAAGGGACTTGTGCAATATGCAATTTGTATCTCTTTTTCCGACACCCAGTGCTCCAGATTACTTCAGAGAAGGATTTTCGAGAGATAGGACAAAAAAAAACTTTTTTCGTACTGTTTCCTGAAATATAGCTAGTTAAATTGTTATTTTGTTATGCTCGAGCGAGGCGTTGAAAATCTTGCGAATTTAATGCCCGAAAGAGGTATTTTTTTCATGTTTTAAGAACGATAAATTCAGAAATGATTGGCAATAAAACACAATTTTTTTGAAGGGGAAGGGAGTATTTTACTTTTGAGAAGGTCAAAAGTCTTCTTGGAACCCCCTCCTCCCACCCCAAAATCCCTTATTGGATTGGTAATTAATTATTAAGTAATCTCCTTGAAAAATACCGTTTGTAAAAATTTGTTTAAAAAACGAAATGGCAAATATTTTCGGACGAAAGTGACGTATAAAGAAAAATTACCTATCAAAACCCCTTTTTGGTACCGAATCTATCCAAAATTATACCCATCTCGTCAGATGTGAAGACTGGAGAGTATAAAATGGAAATTAAAATTAGAGGTTCAATATTTAAAAGTAGAAAATTGTAGTAATCTCTTCGAAAAAAGTACATTTTTAGTGAAAAAATTTCTAGATATGACTCAAAAGAAACGAAGTTGAGAAAGTAATAATTTTGAACTACATACCTCCCTTCCTTAAATTACTCTATAATAATTTTTTCTGCGTTATAAAAAATTTTCCAAGTGAGTTATTGAAACTGATTGGTTGAATAACGATTAATCATAATTAGCTTCTTTTTTTTTTTTAGAGTGGACCTTATTACCTAACACATCGAAAAATAGCCTTGACTTCGTTTAATTATCAGTATAGGTGTGAGCAACATTAGGTGGGCACCTATCCGATAAAAAATTTTTAGGTACATAAAATTGATTACATTGTATCTACTTACTTACTTGCGTGTGAATTTTAATGGTATTTGATAAAATTTTACGAAAAAATTACCTATCGGATGAGATTACAAATAGATGAGTCCACAACTTCAAATGTTTTAATTTTTTGGTTGGATATGATCCAAGTTGAAATAATTTATTATTTTTTAGAAAGTTATTTAAAATAAGAATTTTATTGAGAATACCTGCTCTCTTATTTCGAATCAGTGAAAAAAATCACTGAAAAAAATTACATGTTGCAGGACAGTAAAAATCAGCAAAATTCTTTGATTTTCAGCGAATTTCAGATATTTTACCTTTTTTTAATGAATTTTCACCGATTTCCCGGCAATTTTTTACGATTATTTTCAGTGAAATTTTTTCAGCAATTCATTTCTGTGCTGTAATTCTGGCCGTTTTTTAGTGATTTTCGGCAAAATGTACATATCTACTTTTCTTCAGGTATAAATCAGTAAAAATTGTCGAATATCACTGGAAAACTGTCAAAATTGCAGTTTAGTAATAATTCAGTGAAAAAAATGGCTGAAAAATCAGTGAAAATTCACTGAAAAATCAGTAAAGTATCTGAAATTGGTTAAATAATTGGTGAATTTTTTTGAAAAATCAGCGGGAATTCCCTTAAAATCAAAGAGTTTTGCTGATTTTCCTTGTGCTCCAATTCAGACTTTTTTTCAGGATAAGTACCTGCCTCAATATTAATTGTTTTTTGAACTTCTCAAAATTCCAAAAAATTTCACTTTTTAGGTGTGTCGTATTTTTTTGCTGCAGTTATTTATTGACATTTTTCATGATGAAAAATTGAATTTAAGGTAAATTTTTTGTTGAAAATTAAAAAATTTTTATTTCTGAAAATTCAGTAAAAAAAATTACATTACGAAAATTTACGACTAAAACGTGTGTTTTGATACTCCTAGATATTAATACGAGTATTCCTAACATCCTTCCAATACCTATACTTCGATAAACCATACACTTATTTTTTTCACTCGTAAAATATCTCTCGAAAAAATTCAAGCTATTAAACATAAATATTTAAAAGTGTCCATAAAACGTACCGGCAAATCTTAGCGATAATATTCCAAGCGCGAGGAAGACCTCGACGGCGTATATCCGCGATATAAACATTGTTCTGCAGTTCCTGAATTCTTCAGCACATATTATCACAACACGAATACACTGCGGGTTCCTCGAACATTCGTCGCAAATATGTATCGAACGGCGCACTCGGTGAAAATTAAATTCGATTCATCTCGCCATCTCTTTGGATGCCGAACGAGTTGATTTTTTATTAAGAAATAATCCACTTACAGAAGAAGCAAGTTACATTACGATAAAGTAACAATTAACGCATACGCCTAAAGCAGGATGTTGGATGTAGTCTGTAGTGTACAAGTACATAATAGGCAGTTGAACTCGTTAATCAAACAAGAATATTTCATAATACGAGTATACTTATTTGTATCAATCGACAGACTTGCACCTTATAAGTTATGCTGAATACAGTTACCCTTACCCATAACGAATCGTTTATTCATGTTACAGAATACTCGATGATAATGCTGATTTATGTATACCTAATATGACAACCACGATGCTACCGAATTTTCATCTTTGTATTATGATCAGCCAGTGGAATATACATAGTAACCTTGTACCATGCAGAATGTAGGTGTAGGTCTTTCGAGATACTTATTCGATACCTGTGAAATTAATATTACTTTTAGGTGTCTATTATATTCACGAACATCTCTCTGATTCGTGTCAATGTATCTTTTTCACAGCTATCTACACGGAAAAAACAGAAGTTACGAAAATGAATACATTTTACCCCAAAAATAATAAATTTTATCAAAAAAAAAGATAGATTTTATCAAAAAAAAATTAATAAATTTTAATCAAAAAATAATGAAATGTATTCAAAAAAATAATAACGTGTTTTAGTTCACAAAATAGGTGAAATTTGTTCTAAAAAATAATATTTATCATCAGAAAAAATGATAAAATTTGTCCAAAAAAATGAATAAATTTTACCAAAAAGAATGAATTTTATTCAAAAAAATGATAAATTTTACGTATTTTGAGAATTGGGACACGTTATTATTTTTTTTGGATAAATTTTATTTTATTTTTTTTCAGTGTAGCTACGAAGTTTGTATACTTAACCTAATGAGAATTGACGTACCTAGATTTTTTTTTCCTGGTTTGAAAAAAAATTAACGTCTTATTACCAAATGTAATTACCACAACTGATTATCTATTCGTGGGTAGATATTTACTTACATTACTTATGTTGTCAGGTATGTAATTTCAGTGAATACAGAAGTCGGGTAATAATTTTTCACTGATCAGATATGAATGATTTCACTTTCGAAATGATGGATTTCATTTTGTAGGTAATTATCACATAATTCGTGTTAGTCGATCGTCGTGCTCGTAATTGAAGGGGAAAAGTGTTATGACGGTGTGATCATTTCACAGGTAATTTAACGCAGCTTTGATAACCCCAAAGCTTCAGGCTAGAGGATATTTTTTTCAATGTATGCTACGTAGGTGTACGGATATCTTGTTCTATTATATCATTCGGGGTCGTTTATTTGTTTTCAACTTACTTCAAAACTCGTCTTGAATATTTTCTGTTGGTGATGAAAAAAAATGAGGTTGAGTGGTTTGGAATTTGGGTTCAGTTTGCAGTTCCTTCGATTTTAATTATAGTGTAGGAAAATTAGCAACAGTGGTGTAGCCAAGAGAGGGTCCGAAGGGTCGGAACCCCCCTCCCCCCTCAATGAGGTCAAAATTTTACGTGAAAAATGTCTTTTTGGGGCATTAGGAATCAAATTTTCTCAAAGCTCATAAAAAGAATCATAATTATAATATAAATTATTTTTTGCAATGATTATGTGAGAAAAGTCTCCTTTTTGGTATTCTAAATTCTAACTTTTCTAAGTCTCCACACTCAATTTGTACCTTTACAAAGAAAGCTTCTGACGTTATGATTGAAGTTTCGGGGTATTTTTTTCTTTTTTCAAAGTCAAAATAATTAGTTTGAAAGCTGCTTGTTCCAAAATTACTCCTTTATCGAAGTTTTTTCTCTAAATATTTTGTGCAAATTGCATAAGAACTTGATAACACCCGTATAAATGTGATTTCTTGATACATAAATAATGAAAATGTTTCAAATTATGAATTTACTGTTCTCATAGTGTTTTTTGGGGAGGGAGGGAGGGAGGGAGGGGGAGGGAGAAATTTTTATGTTAGGAAACCGTCTAGAGAAGTCCCCTGAGTATTCCCTAGCGAGTTTGCGACCCCAAACCCATTGTTAACTTTTTTATGGGATTCTATCCTCTCCCAAAAAACGGATTCTCTTCAACATTTTCTTATTTTGGATTTGATTTTTCAGTAAAAATAATTGAATAATTTTTTGTACTAAAATCAATTTTCAATTTTTTTTGTGTAAAATTTTTTCCGTTCGATCCTTAGCAGAGGAGATGGAGAGTCCTGAAGGATGGGGGGGGGGAATACGCTACAATTTGAAAATGTGATAATTACAACTATGACTCAAATCTTTTTTATTATGGGAAAACGACTGAAAATAATCATTTTTGAGTATAATAGACCCGTCGTTTCCTGTCGTTTCCTAGAAAAACGACATTTTGAAATTTTTCCAACACACTGAAATTAGAGCTACGACTCAAATCTTTTTTATTATGGGAAAACGACTACGAATGATCTTTTCTAGGTATGGCAGATCCGTCGTTTTCTGTCGTTTCCTCGAAAAACGACATTTTGAAAATTTTTCAATACACTGAAATTACATTTACGACTCAAATCTTTTTTATTCTGGGAAAACGACTAAAAATCATGATTTTTGGGTATAATAGACCCGTCGTTTCTTAGAAAAACGGCATTTTGAAAATTTCCCAACACTCTGAAATTTTATTTTTGACTCAAACAGTTTCGGATTTAAGGATTAGGGTCCACTTCCTAAATGGAAAAGGGTCCATCACAACTCGAAAAAAGGGCTCAGTTTTCACATTTTTTTGATGTGTAAAAAAATGAATTAAATAATCATTATGTGGTTGATCATTTTGTTAAAACCGATCTAAGGTACTACAATATCTAAAGTAGTTGATAACATAGTGGAACTGAAGTACTAAAAATTTTTCCGGCCCAAGGGCCCCTTCGCTCATTTCCTCCTGGGGCCTAAGAGGCAATTGCCTCCTTTGCTTACTATTAAATCCGCCACTGAATTAGAAAACAACAAACGAGAATGTAATGGAAGCGATTCAATTATTTGATGAAAATAAATTTGCTCCGAGAAAAATTTGGATACCATCAACTTTTTCAAGTGTTTGGTCAATCCATAGAAATAGCTGAGGGCTGGCTTTTTAAATTTTTTTTCAACTGTCTGAAGATGAAATTTTATAACATAATAAAGTATAAAATGTCAATTCAATTGAGTATACCGACTTATTTTCGTGTAATTTTTCTTCTATTAACATGCATCTGTTTTTCCTCTTATGGGTGGAAGGTCATTCCAAAAATTTTAAGACCCTATTTTGCGTGACGCTATTTTGTGTCACCAAAAGTCAAAAACTTATAAATTTTTATATTTTCGAAATTGACTTAATGTCAGAAAGTCATAGATCGATTTGTTTTTATTAATCACTATTTCAGGAAATTAATTTAAGATCAGAAAGTCAGAATGACAGAAAAAAATCAGAAATTCAAGATGACTTTTACATACTCATGAATTTTTTTATATTTCGAAATTAACTTGATATCAGAAACTCAGATTGCTGACTTTCGAAAACTTACAAAAGTTAATATGTATTTTCGAAATTAACTTACTAAATATCAGAAAGTCAGAAGCAGAAAATTGATTTAATATCAGTCAGGATGACAGGAAAAAACATATCTATGTTATCAACATTTCTTTGCAGAGGAAACTTTACTTCATTTTTTTTTTTTTTTAATTATAGTTTTCAAAAATTACGAAAAAATAACTGCACCAAGTCCACTTTTTTAATGAAAGGAAATCATGAAAAATATGGTGGCGGTGGAGGAAGTTACCCTACAAATTCTTTAACGTGTTAGAGCCATAAACCGGTGGTCTGCCTAACCTCAGAACATGGTTATTTTACTTGTACGTATAAAAAATTGATGTACTTGCGTCATCACTAACAGATGAGCCATAAAAAGTGATACCTTTAGTTCTAAATGTAGTAAATTTGTGATGACCATTATGAAGTGATAATTAAGAAAGTACTCGTATTTATCGGTGCCTAAAGCAGTCTAGTATGAAGTTATCACAATCTCTCCATAAGTCTACCTATCAATTGTGCGGTTTGAAAAACGAAACAAAAATCATATGTGCTCCACTGAATACTCTAAATAAAAAAAAAAGTGTTTTTTATTAGATATGTCGTTGATTTCCGGAAACGGTATCCCTTTGACAATGATTCCGAACAAAGGTCAAATTCAGGTAATCTTCGGTCCTATGTTTAGTGGTAAAACTACCGAACTAATCAGACGACTGAATCGGTACACTTTCGCGAAATGCAAATGCTTGATAATTCGCAGCACGAAAGATAACAGATATTCCGAAAGTTGCATCGTATCTCATGATGGAAATTCCCTCGCTGCTGTCTCGTGCGCTAATCTATACGACGTTACTCAAATGGTGGATAATTTCGACGTAATTGGTATCGACGAAGGGCAATTTTTTCAAGACTCTATAATTACCTTTGTCGAAAAAATGGCCAACCGAGGTAAAATTGTGATCGTCGCTGCGCTGGATGCTACTTTTCAGAGGACCGAGTTCGGGAAAATTCTGCAGCTGGTTCCGATCGCCGAAAGTGTCGTGAAATTGAGCGCCGTATGTATGTGTTGCTTTAGTGATGCTTCTTTCACCAAACGTACCAGTGACGAGAAAGAGGTCGAATTGATCGGAAGTACGGATAAATATGTGTCTGTGTGTCGAGAATGTCATCGGCTGGGTAAACCAGTCAGAAATGTACCGAGTAGGAGATCTATCAATAAATGAATGTTAATAATAGTGTCTAGTTGTCTACGTCGTCGCGTCCAAGTTAGGCGTCAATGAGAAATACATTCGATCTATTTGCATAAGAAATGTATCGGAAGAGGAGTTATGTAATATGGGGAAGGTACAGTCGACTGTTATTAAGCAATCGAGTTTAGAATTTTGGTCATATAGTAATGTGATTTATTTTCGAGATGGCATAGTGTTTATTTCTTTGTATCGTTTTGAATTAAATTGTGCTGCAATTTCTTATGATTACCGCGATGAATATCTGCGTGCTTTTGTGTAAAGAATTATCCCCCTCGGCTCCTTTCCATGTCCAATAAATCGTTTTTGACCCTTTTTTCGAAAATTAGTTGGAAATTAAATGAGTCACTACCTATTGCTTAAAATAATTTAATGTAAATAAAACTTCAAAAATTGACGTCTTCTGCTGATTTTAATTTAACTCTTGCTTGGTTACCTAAATTCATTATTCAGTACTTCAAAATTCAAAGAATTATTTCTAAGTATTAGAAAAATTAATATGTGAGAATTACCTTATTTTTGAGCATCGACGTAGCCCCAAGGGAGGGGGACGAGGTCAAAAATTTACGTAAAAAATTCCTTTTTGGAGCATTCAAAATCAAATTTTTTCAAAGCTTCGCTCGAGCATGTCGATAATCACATTAGAATAAATTATTTTTTGCAATGATTATTTGAAAAAAGGCTCTCTCTGGGTATTCTTAGTCTCCATACCTACTTTGTACCTTGTTTTTCAAGGTAAAAATAATTAGTTTGGAAGTTGCTTGTTTCAAAATTGCATTTTCATCGAAGTTTTTTCTCTAAATATTTTATGCAAATTGCATGAGAACTTGATGACACCCGTGTAACTGTGATTTCTTGATACCTATACAGAAATGAAAGAATGAAAATGTTTCAAATTATGAATTTACTGTTCTCATAGTGTATTTTTTTGAGGTGGTGGTGGTGGTGAGGGGAAGTGGAGGAGAGGGTGAAAAGTGAACTAAAAATTGCCCGAAAAATTCTAAAGTTCGGACCCCCCCCCCCCCCTCATGAGAAATTTCTGGCTACACCACTGTTTTTGAGATAGTTTCAATTTGAATGAGAATGCGCTACAATTATAAAATTTATTTTTTGATTTTTTCAGAATTTTAAAATAGATTTTAATTTTTATGAACTAGCTATGCACCTGGACACCTATATTTGAGTATTTTAAAAAGTGATTTTATATATTTTTTTACTTTAAAAAGTCACAGCATTGAAAATTTTTGATCAATAAGCTTGAGAAATTTTCTGCAGTGTTCTCATTCAAACTGCGAAATTTCCTGAAATTTGTTTACTTGATTATTTTTATTTTATGGAAGTAAAAAAATTGAAGTGTAATAAAATTCGTGCGAATCAAGATGAAAATACTTCGAGATGAGATGTTGAGATGAAAAAAATTAACAAATACTTATTTTAATGAAAATTAATTATTTTTTTGGAAAATTTTAGTACGTTTAGATGAACTTATTTAATTGTTTTGTGACCAGAATTTTCAAAAGGGAAAAATGTGTGAAAGAAATGAAATTTTAATGCAGTTTTTATCTATACAATTTAATAAATCGAATGCAATTTTTTCTTAAGGTGACTCAAATCCCAATTTAATGTCGAGTATTAATTATGTCGTAGTTGTTAAAATTTCAATGATAATTTTCACTAAAAAATTTCCAAAATTATTTCATGAACAAAATAATACATTCCAACTAAATTACCAATTAAATTTAAGGAAAATTAAAATTACATCAATAAAAATGTAGCTGGCAGCATGGTATGAAAATTTTTCGAAAAATATGTATCATCAAAAATAAAATTGTTTTACAACAGCCAAAAAAAATGTTAGGCTCAATATTGAACTGTTTAAGTGAACAATTGAAATTTGGTGAAGATCAAAAATTTGTCAAATTATCGATCTGTACTGGCAACTTTTTCATAGAGGGCAAAAAATGCTACCTATCTTATTTTGAATTTTGTGGTTCAGAATTAAAGAAGGTCAAATGGAAGCCTTTTTTCATGAGATCTTCCGAGATTTTTATCTGGTAACAATAGGTACCCAAAATTGACAAAAACCATGCGTTTTTTTTTTTTTTTTTGAAAAATAACAATCATTTATAAAGTCTAATATCCCCGTACTTTTCAAGCTAGGGGTTCAATCTTTTTTTTTGGGGGGGGGGGGGTTCTCATTCAATTTAAATCTTTTTACTATAATTTGTCATAGTTTAAAGTATTTGAATATTTTCAAAAAATTTGTCAATGGTTAATTTTTCTTATTTCAGGAAAACTTGTCGTTTTTTTTTCAGATTTTTTTTCTGAATAAATCATCCAGTAAGTTTATTCAAGTTTTTTTATAGTAAGGCAATTTTTAAAATTTTTCAAAATTTATAAACGTTCAAAAAAAGTGTTCCATTCATTAGAAATTAGTCGAGCTTTAAAATATTTGTTGATTTTTATTCACAATGATTGAAAATTGATGTTGAACAATACTGCTTCTTTGAGGGAAGTGCAAACAAAATTGAGGGTTTGTCTGAAAATTCGATTGGTCAGATTTTACTCCTCTACTCTCTCTTATTTACTCTCACAAGCTATCGACGTACTATTTTTAAACCATTCTAACGAATTCATAACGATTTTTTTTTCCAAATTTCAAGAAAATGTTTTTGAGAACGTATACCTAAATGATAAAATATTTTGCCCATAAATTATTTCAGCAGTTCGATTTGAGGTTTGCATACAACTCGTATGAATTTTCTCCTTGTATAAAGCGATTCCATCTTTTTTACTCATTTGCCTGCATACAAAATTTCAAAACATGTTACTCGTACATATATTTTTTTTTAGTAAAAAGCGTAATTTTAAAATAAGCTCATGTCATGTGAGAAATTAAAATTAGTAAGTATGTATTTGACCAACGTTAACTGCTTGATGTTCCACTTTATAAACGTGTTATAATCTATAAATACAGATACACAGGCCTACAGTAGATAGACACTGCTTTGGTATTAGATGTCGTAACAACAATTTGATCTCATTAACTTATAAGTAGCAGGTATCAATTATAAGAGGATTAATAAACACGCCAGAGAATCTAGCTACACACATACTTAAGGTAAAAATGTTGATTTATTTGGATAAAAAATCCGACATAGATTGACCACCGATGCGATGTTGTTGATTTTTCGTAATAAATATTTTACAATAAACGAACCTGTACCTAACTAAAGTTTATTTATTGCACTTATAAAAATTTATTATTTGAAATAGGTAGATGTAAAACTCGCGAAATTTTTTTACACTTCATTAAAGCTGTGAATCAATGTTAAAAAAAATGTCGAGAATAAATTAAAAATTACATATCAATACTTGCGAATGGCGATCGATTAGCAATATTTATTAAGAAATCCATCAAACTCCATAAATGCTCAACAATGAAATAATGAATTAATAGATTTGCTTAGAACTGGCAATTGTCAGTTACTCGCGTAGAACGGATTGTAACATGGTACGTTTAGTAAATCGGATGCAATAAGATGAAAAAAAAAACTATACGCATAGTCTAGAAATCAATCACATATAAAATTTAAAAAGATAAAGTGAGTAATTTTATTGCTGAATATTCGTCCACGAATGCATTTGCGACTGTTTATTTGCTGCTGATTTGATTTATGGCTTTTTATGCGAATTTCCTTAACAAAATACTTTGGGAATTTTGTTTTAGGTGTTAGGAGTATTGTGGATATTAGTCGAAGAAAGTATGTAAGTAAAAAAACATTTCGAATCAAAATACTTACCTATGGAAAACATTAAAAAATTAAAAATCCTTCCTCCCCCCTCCCTCCCAAAAAAATCAAATAAGTTACCCAATATCCGTTGGATTGATGAAAAATGTAAAGAAAATCCAAGTATAATATTTTTGCAATTGCAAACGATGCAATGTTAAAATTTTACACTCATGGTTCGCAACTTTTCTATCGAATGTGGCACACGTTTGATGTTTAGATAGGCAACTTATTCAACTTGAACGTCAAACATGATGTTTGGACGTTCCAATTAAACATTATCGGTAGCTTGCCATTATGAATGTTTCATGTTCTGCTTTATGCGTATCTCGTAGTTGATCAATTTTTTTTCTAAATGAAAAATTGCCAATGAATATAATCGCCCTGAATAATTTTTTATTATTTAACAGATTGTATGATTTGAAATATTCTGGTGAGTTGTCAGTTTCTTGTCAATTGTAGATTTGATTACATATTTATTTAGCCACTTATTCGAAAATTGAGCAGTGACGAGTCTAGGAATCAAACAGTAAATATTTTTAGTTCAATGTTTTATTACTTTTGAGAAGTTTCCATCGTTTTCATTATGGCAGAAAAAAATTTATACAAAATTGGAATTGTTGAAGTTGGTACCTATTTGTAAAAAGAAAAAATTGATAATAGTAGTATTTTTTTGTTTCACGTATTTTTCAATAATAATGATTTATTGTGTTTTGTGATTTTTATTTTTTAGGCAGTGCCTTGGTCATACAAAACAAATGGAAAATGGAAAGGATTTTGTATAGATTTGATTCGAACTTTAGCCAAGAGAATGAACTTTGATTATCAACTAATTTTGTCTCAAGATGCCGATACATTGGGATTGGAGACAATTAACGAAGGGATTCTGCACGATATTTTTATTGAGGTATGTAATGCATGTTCAAAATATTATGAATGATTAAAATTTGTATTTTATATTCAAAATTTAAAGTTGTGGTGGGTTGAATTTAAAAAAAAAAAGTATTTTTGGGTCCTAAGCTTTGGGGCCTTGAAGTTGAAGTAGACACTTCAAGGTATCTTTTGAACCCATTTAAAAAAATTTTCACCCAAACGGCTCAGAGTTAGTGACGTTTTATCAAATGGAGGGGGGCACAATAGAGCACCTTGATTTTCTAACGTATTTAATGTACCAAAATTTCACATGACCGATTGGAAATTTTTCTCTCAACACCACATATTGATTATAAAAACGACCATTTTCCATTTCAAAATCCGTCGACTCCTGTCGGTGTCGATGTCGTTTCCTCGAAAAACGACAACTGTGGAGTATTTCATCAATTTTACCAGTAAAATTATCTATTTTTCTGAACAGAGATCATTTTTTTTGAAAAATTATAGGTACGTATTTTTTATTCTTGAAAAATTTAAAAATAAATTTAGGATTTTATGTATAATGAAATTTGCTCTTTCCAAAAATTTCACGTTAATTCAAATTTGAAGTGCACGTTGGAAAAGTTTTGAAATCAACTGAAATGTTATTATGGCAATTTCCGGAAAAAAGGAGCATTTTTCAACAGCTATCAAAATACAAAAATTTGAGATTTCCAATCATTTTCCGATTGACTTTTGAAAACACTTTTCTTGAAACCTTGAAAAATTCCTCAGAATTTAAAAATTTCATCATCGTTTTGGAAAATGATCGTTTTCATACCTTCTGTAATCCGAGAAGTTCAATTCGTTAAAGCAAATGATCAGAATTTTGGGAATGATTGATTTTAACTTTAGGTGTCTTTTATCAGGGTTTCCTTTACTTTTTCTGAAAATGTTATCCATTTGGATAGTTCATTCATTTAGACTCTTTACTCATTAATTATTATTTTTTGAACATATTTACGAAAATGAAAATCATTAATATGTAGGCACCGAAACACAATCAATCATTTAGTATCAGACCGAGGCAAACAGATTACAACAAAAAAAGGCGGTTTGTTATCTAATTGGGTATTTAAATAACATGACTTATCTTAATGCATTAAATTAGTAGATACGAATTGTTTCTATCTAATATGTGCGTGGTATTTGGTGGGTACTAATTTAACCTGCAGTTTCACAAGATCGAATAATATTTTCTATTTCATTACAACAAATTTCTATGCCAGAAAATTGACATTTTTGTACCTAATCACCGACCTAAAATTTAAATTTAATGAAAATGAAAGGTTCTGAGTGGTGTACGCGTTTCGTGCTTGAGAAAAATTTTAAAAATATATTCGGAGTGTTACCAGTTCGCGATAATGTTAAAAGCGTAAAAATCAAACTGAAAAATATGGAATTTTCGGAAGGATACCAATCAGACATGATGATCACATATTTGGTGTATACAAATGAACAAGGAAATGAATTTTGTTCAAGATCATTCGTCGTGAAAATCTTTCCAGCTCTATTCTCCAGATCCAAGTTTACTGAGATGACATTTGCCAATGAGATTTTCGTGTTCAGCACAGTGATCCCTTTCTTTAAAAATATAAATAATTCTGTTTCAAATCTGTTCCCCAAATTTTTCTACGGTTGTTTGGATTTCAACGAGGGAGAAGAAGAAGGATGCATTGTAATGGAAAATTTACAAGAAACCGACTTTCGACTGACAACATCCAAGGTATTTTTAGACATTGAACATTTGACATTAGCTATGAAGAAATTGGGAGAATTTCATGCTTATTCTTATCAAGCCAAAAATCAAAATCCTGAAAAATTTTACTCTGTGTTGAGTAGTCTGAAAAATAGTCACTATACTGTAACCAATATTATCAAAGGATTTACACCACCATTGGTCGAATATGTATTCCACTTGTTGTCGAGAGAATCGCCATATTACGAGGATAAAGTGCAAAAAATGCGTCAGTATGTGGGAGATGTAGAAGAGTTCATCACCAAGATTCTTACTTCGTCCAAGGAACCAACATCTGTGCTATGTCATGGTGATTTTTTGCGAAATAATTTGATGTTTAAGTATGATGAGAAAAATTTTCCGGTGGATATTAAATTTATTGATTTGGGCAATATGGATTATTCCACTCCGGTTGTAGATTTGGGGTTAATATTATACATGAATGTTGATCAAAGTATCAGAGAGGAATATTGGGATTCTTTGATCGATACGTATTACGATTCGCTGAAAAATACATTTCCTGATAATAATTTGGTGCCTTCTAAAGTTGAAATTTTATCAGAATTTAAATATAATGTGTTAGCACCCTGTTTCTTGATTACTCCTTATTTACCTTGGATGCTGGCTATTGAAGAAACTAATAATCCGCATCATGTATTGGATTTATTCTCACCGGAGTATGAAGAATACAAAGGTATGCCATTTCCTGCTTTGCCCAGAGATGTCCATGTTAATATTACGAAGAAACTGTTTCAACCTGATAGAACAGAGAAAGTATTACAAATGTTTCGCGATGTTATCAGAAGAGGTTTCGTTTAGGTTTCATTTACCTTAGCTTAGGTGTCATCCCCCCCCCCCAAAAAAAAAAATATATGTAGAATTAGTCCTCCTATCATTTTCTGCATAATTTCTTTTGCTAAAAACAATTTTCGACTCCCTAATTTTCTAGAAATGAACGTCTATATTTTGTGATTAATTATTTTTCCAAGCTGCTAAAAAAAACTTTGAAAATCGCAAAATTTCTGTACCCAAATTATGGAATTTCTTTAAAGCACCGAACTATTGAAAAATGATTTTTTTTTTCAAAAAACCATCAGCTTATCAAATTTTTGCCCTCACGGAAATTTAAATATAATTAAATGTTAAGGGTTGAAGATTTCACCTCCATTTCATTCGATACTCGATGTGTCTACAGATTTTTAAAGTCGAAATTCGCATCTTTTTCACAATTTTTTCCCCCATTTCATTCATCTCTCAATTCTCTCAATTTTCCCACCAAAAAAAAAGTATGTACCATCAAATTTATTACCCAAAAACGTTTCAAATCTGGTGGAGCAAGGGCAAAAACTAAAATATCCAAAATTTAAAATTTTTAAATCTTTGCATTAAACAAATAAGAGAAAATGATTCAAGATGTTTGGAAAAAATTAGCAACTTTTAATTAATTTTGAGTCAATTTCTCAGGTTTTTTTTTGCAATTTCAACGACCAAAAATCTAAATTCTTTTTGTTTGGTCACAACTTACGCGACCTGTAGACTCCATGATGCTAAAATATTGATTTTAAAAAATGGAAAATTCATCTTTTGAATTCTTTTTTCCCAAAAATTGTCGTCTCAGCTTCGCTTGGGCTCAAGCTATTTTCACAAATTATTCTCAAAATGATGATGCAATATGAATTATCCCTTCCATCGATTCTTCATATCATTTAAACAAAATTCAAGTTGAAATGACGTATGTAATGGTAAGAGTTGGAAAATTTTTAAAAGGTCAGAAATCAACATTTTTATTTCAGTTCCTTTTTTTACCTGGGGCTCAAGCCCTCCAAAAGTAACAATCCATCTTCGCCCATGTTAGGTATTATTAGATATTTTTTTCAATATTAAATTTATTTTCAAGATTTTATTTAAAATATGCTTAGTTTTTAAATTCTTGTAATATTTTTCAAATACCTCTACTTACTTAATGTTTGTTTATTACAATTTATACCAATTTTTTGTGAGGATGTGATTTTGTTAAATATGTGAAATAATTGTTATATCAAGTACAGATGGTGCTGTTGATTTTAGTACCTTGCCTTTGAAATGTTAGTATGGAGTAAACTATTATAACTTTTTGATAAAATAGCTGAAAAAAATCATAGGTGGGTTGGCGTGAGTCTGTATAAAAATATAAAATTTAAAAAGGAGGAATCAATTCGTACATACCTATAATCAAAAAAAAAAAAAAAAGAATAAATTCCCCTATACTTTTAAACAAATTTTTCTTTGGGAATCAATTCGCCTACAGCCTTATGGAGATATGGTACGAAATTGTTCTACAGATTTATTCGACTGAAAAAGTGACCCTGTCAAAAAGAGAAACCATGTGTAAAAAAAAAAAATCGATGTCTTTATTTTGATGTGTTTGGTCCAGATTTGGTATCATTTGGACCAAAAACGTGAAAAAAGAGACATCGATTTTTTTAATACAAGGTTCCTTCAATTCATTTCCGGCAGTCACAAATGTAATTTCAAGATTATTAGGAAAAAAGTCATTCATCTCTGCTTCCGCATCAACCAGCTTGGATGATACTTCATAGATTGAAATTCAGAGTTCAGGTGTTCAGACATGTTTTTTGAATACTTATTGATTTTTTCGAAAATATTTTTGAAACAATTAACGATTATTCAGAATTTTAATGACTCTATTATCAATTGTGGAAATATTATTAAATTTTCCAAATTTTCGATTCTGGAGATTAAATTGCTTGGCAAATTTTTATCAAATTAGGTGTCCTTGGTCCCCCTGTCTTTATGCTGCCTTTGAAAATTTCATCGATATAAATGAGACAGTTTTTGACGTTTTTGTAAATTCGAATTTCAACACACTTGACAAAAAAAAAAAAAAAACGAACATGAAACTAAAAACCCAATTACCTATGTACTTACAATACTTACATATTCGATGTATTTTTTGGACAGGTAAAAATTAATTTAAATTATTTTTTATTTCTGTGTATACTTGATTTGTAAACGTAAAATAAACGAAAATGAAACACATCTAGAGTGCGATTGATTATTTGTTATGTAGGTACTAGGTACTTACCTACTTACTTATTAAAGTATCATTATCTGAGAAAGTACATGATACATTAAGCATTGTTCATAATTTTTTGTTTCTATTCCACTTATAGATACTACCTACCCACTTGATATTATTTTATCTTATCATACCAATTTCTACAACAGAAAAGTGATATCATTCGTTCAAAATTTTAAATTTAACAAAAATGAAAGGTTCTGAATGGTGTGCTCGTTTCGTGCTCGAAAATAATTTTAAAAATGTATTTGGAGTGGTACCAGAGCCAGATCCCCAAAACGAACAAAACCTGGAAATTAAATTGGAAAAGATGAAATCATCTGAAGGTTACCAATCAGACATAATGGTTGGTTATTCAGTGTATACAGATGAACAAGGAAATGAAACCAGCTCGAAATCATTTGTGGTGAAAATTTTTCCAGCTTCATTCGCAAGATCCAGTTTTACCGAGGTGATATTTGCCAATGAAATTTTTGTGTTCAACACTGTGCTCCCTTTTTTCCAAACGATGAATAATTCTATTTCAAATCTATTCCCAAAATTCTACTGTGGTTGTTTGGATTTCAATAAGGAAGAAGAAGAAGGATTAGTTGTAATGGAGAATTTACAAGAGACTAATTTTCGTTTGCCCATATCCAAGGTATTTCTAGACATTGAGCATTTGATGTTGGCTATGAAGAAATTGGGAGAATTTCATGCTTATTCTTATCAAGCCAAGTACCAAAATCCAAAAGAATTTTTTTCTGTGTTGAGTGGACTGAAAAATGCTCATTATATTGTGACAAAAATCTGCAAACCATTTGTACCACCATTGGTTGAATTTATATTAAACTTGTTATCAAAAGAATCGTCTTATTACGAAGAAAAAGTGCAAAAAATTCGTCAACATGTAGGAGATATCGAAGAATTCATTGTTAAAGTCATCACTTCTTATAGAAAACCTACCTCTGTGTTGTGTCATGGCGATTTTTTGCGGAATAATTTAATGTTTAAGTACGAAGAGAAAAATATACCAGTGGATGTTAAATTTATTGATTTGGGTAATATGGATTACTCTACTCCGGTTGCAGATTTGGGGTTAATTTTATATATGAATAGTGACCAAGTGATCAGGGAAGAATATTGGGATGCTTTGATCGATACTTATTACGATTCGCTGAAAAATACATTTCCTGATAATACTTTAGTGCCTTTGAAAGATGAAATTTTATCAGAATTCAAATATAATGTGTTAGCACCTTGCTTCTTGATTACTCCATATTTACCTTGGATGCTGGCTAATGAAGATACTAATAATCCACATTATATATTGGAATTATTTTCTCCGGAATATGAAGAATACAAAGGTATGCCTTTTCCTGCTTTGCCTGGAGATGTGTTTGTGAATGTTTTGAAGAAACTGTTTCAACCTCATAGAACAGAGAAAGTTTTGCAAATTTTTCGCGATGTTATTAATAGAGGTTTTGTTTAGTTTTGGCTTGTTGCTGTTATTATTTTTTCAAAATGAAATCGTGGAGGTTTTATTTAAAGAGGGGTCCTGGATTTTAAATTCTTAGAATGTTTTTCAAATATTTAATATATCTACCTCTATCTAAAGTTTGTTCATTACTACTTATACCTACTTGCGCAATGATCTATGTAGTTGTGTGATGTGAAATTAATAAATTTTAGATAAATATTACAAATGATGCATACCTATTGACTTTGGTTTCTTTCATTTAAAATTTTATTATAGATTGTAAACTATAATTATACTCTTTAGGAAAAAAACAAACAGGAAAATTGTACGTACTAAAACTCTAAAATAAATTTTTGAGAAAATTCAAAGAAATTTTTTTGGAAAAATTCTAAAAAATTCAAAGTATTTTTTTTAGAAAATTCAAAGAAACTTTTTTAGAAAATTTTAAAAAATGGGAATGTTCAAAGAAAATTTCAAAAATCTCAAATCCGTTTTCCCAAATTGACAAGAAATGGAAAATGAATATTATTACATAATTTATGTATTTTGTTTTTACAAAACGATGTCATGTGCTAACCACGTAGGAAGTAGGAACCCGAGCGAGGATATCTTAAGGGCTGTATTCGCCACGCAATGGTTTGAAATGGATTAGAAAATTAATTTTCTCATTTTGGGTGTAGAAAATTTTCTGGCTAAAATCGTTCGGTACTCAGCTTTGAAAAAATTATTGAGATTATCCAATCTTTTTTTCATCCACATAAAAAGAGATATCACTGTTTGAGAAAAAAAAATTCAGCTTCATTGGTTACAACCAGAATCAGTATTATGACCGCGGGGGAAGAGAATTGAATAAAAATTCAAATAAAAGGAAATTTTGTTGATTGATTTTCCATCAAAAAGTCAATTTTTTCAATTTTTTTTTTGTTTTAAATTCTGTGGTTCTAATTACAAACTTGTCTTTCAAAATTCAAAAATAAAATTTTAGATTTTAACATGGAGTTTTTTCGTCCAGGGCAGAGAGCCATTCAAAAATTTTTAAAACCACGATTTCAAGACGCTAATTTTAAGACGCAGACTCTCGAAAACAAATTTTATCTGATTGACAGGAAAGTATCAGAAATTCAGTAGCTAACTTTTAAAAACTAAAAATTTTTCAACATTTCAAAATTAATTTGGTATCGTAGAAAGTCACCATCTTATTTTGAAAAACATAAATTTTTCTATTTTTGAAATTGACTTGATATTAGAAACTTAGAAGCTGATTTTCTAAAACTTACAAATTTTTATATTTTTTTATTTGAAATGAACTTACCAAATACTCATCAGAAAGTCAGTAACTACCATAGATGACTTTTAATAACTTATAAATTTTCATCTTTTCGAAATTAACTTGGTATCAGACAGTCAACATTTTACTTTTAACTTAACATGAATTTTTCTATTTTCAAAATTAAATTGATATCGGAAAGTGAGAAGCTGACTTTTGAAAACTTACAATAGTAAGTCAGAAGCTTAAAATTGACTTAGGTAATGACAGAAAAAATATCAGAGAGCTAAAAGCTGATTTTCAAAAAACAAATTTTTGTATCTTTGAAATTGACTTGAGAATGAAAGTTTACTTTATTTTTCGCTCAAATTTTTTGAAAATTTACATACATTTTTCGTGTTCTCCATCCAAAAAAAAAAACACTAGAAAATGATGTAATTTGCAATTTTTTAAGTTTCAACTTTTCCAGATTTTTTAAAATTTAGACCAAATTACCTTCTTTCTTTGTAGTTACATTCGAGGAAATGTCATTCAGAAAAATAAATTCGGGATTTTTTTTTCATTCAGGGATTTAGTCGTTCGAAGGAATCTTGGTGTTCAACTACTTTATCAAAAAAGGTCCCAAAATTTCGATGAAATAAAGGCTACCTAGAAAAAAATGTCTAAAAAATTGTGATTCTCCTCACTTGAGAAAATTCATAAGCGTGGGCCAGGTCCCGTTAAAATGTCCTTTGGCTCGACCTATTTTTTCGAAAAAAAATTGGTTTTTTTTCGAATTCCAGAGAAAAAAGGTTTTGGATATTTCAGTATGCTGCGAATATCGAATATTCGCTATTCGAATATCCATTTGAAAGATATTGAAATTTCCGCACAGGAAAAATCAGTGAGTAAAGTTCTTATAGACTTTTGAAGGATCTTACTGTTTTTTTTTTTTTTTTTTTTTGAAAAACTTCATCGATGTTTTTTTTGTAAATTGGGATATCTTTCTGACTCTTTAGTGAATTTTCATTGATTTTCAGAAATTTTTTCACTGTTTGCTTTCAATCAGTGAATTTTAATAATTTTTTCACTGATTTAAGTATAAATTATAAATTTTACCACGAGTCCATAGGTATATTTTGAACAATCAATCGAGAATTATGGATTCAAAAAAATAATTTAATCAATATTTATTTATACGCTTGAATTTTTTCAAACGTAAAAGTAGGTACTTATGATAATAAGAATGATAGATATTCTTTGGGTACATAGAGCCACAGATTACAAAAACGTATGTGGAATTTATTATCTAAGAAAGCAGATAAGTATGTAAATAATGTTACTTTTTTTATGCATTATCTATTTTTCATAATTGCTTCTTTCAACTCCACCGTATCAAATGTTATTTAATCTTATCAGAAATAATTTTTATGTAAGAAAAGTACACTATAGGTACCCATTTGTTTAAAAATTGAAATCCAACAAAAATGAAAGGTTTTGAATGGTGTGCTCGTTTTGTGCTCGAAAAATATTTTAAAAATGTATTCGGAGTTATACCCAAGCCAGATCCCCAAAAAACACAAAACTTGAAAATTAAATTGGAAGAGATGAAATTTTCCGAAGGATACCAATCAGAAATATTGATCGCCCATTTCATGTACACACATGATCAAGGAAATGAAACAAGCTCGAAATCATTTGTTGTGAAGATCTTTCCAGCCATATTCACAAGATCTATTTTTACTGAGGTGACATTTGCCAATGAGATTATTGTATTTAACACAGTGATTCCTTTTTTCCAAACAATGAATAATTCTATTTCAAATCTGTTCCCCAAATTTTACTATGGTCGTTTGGAATTCAACAATGAAGAAGAAGAAGGGTGCATAGTCATGGAAAATTTACAAGAGGCTAATTTTCGATTAACCACATCCAAAGTATTTTTAGACATTGAACATTTGACTTTAGCCATGAAAAAATTAGGAGAATTTCATGCTTACTCATATCAAGCCAAGTACCAAAATCCGGAAAAGTTTTACTCTGTGGTGAGTTGTTTGAAAAATGCCCATTATATTGTGACAAAATTGTTCAATGAGTTTACATCACAAATAGTGGAATATGTTTTCCAATTACTATCCAGGGAATCTCCATATTATGCAGAAAAAGTGCGAAAAATTCGTCAACATGTAGGAGATGTCGAAGAATTTATCATTAAAGTTCTCACTTCTCACAGAGAACCATCTGCAGTGCTGTGTCATGGTGATTTTTTGCGAAATAATTTAATGTTCAAGTATGATGAGAAAAATAAACCTGTTGATGTGAAATTTATCGATTGGGGTAATATGGAATTTTGTACCCCAGTGGTAGATTTGGGTTTAATTTTATATATGAATACTGACCAAGCGATCAGGGAAGAATATTGGGATGCTTTGATTGATACATACTACGATTCGTTGAAAAATACATTTCCCAATAATAATTTGGTTCCGTCGAAAGATGCAATTTTATCTGAGTTCAAATATAATGTGTTAGCTCCATGCTTCTTGATTACTCCGTTTCTACCCACAATGCTGGGTGTGGAAGAAACTGGCAACCCGCATTTTTTATTGGAGTCATTTTCTCCGGAATATGAAGAATACAAAGGAATGCCATTTGCTGATTTGCCCCCAGATGTATATGTGAATGTTTTGAAGAAGGTCTTTCAACCTCATAGAGTGGAAAAGGTGTTTCAAATATATCGCGATGTCATTTGTAGAGGTTTTGTTTAGTTTTCATTTTTTAAATTATAAATAGTTATTATTTTCTCTCGAGTAAAAAAAATTAATTTTGGTACTTTAAATGTAATGGTCGCACAGTGGCCCAAATGGGCAAAATATCTGTTCATCAAGTTTTATTCTCATAGAAAGATCCCAAGAACTGGTACTAGTTTATACATCACACTATATTTACATACCTACTGAATTCAAAATTTAAAAAAAATTCTCTATCCTCAAGGAGGGCAGTACTAACACCCAATTTGGAAAAAATCTAAAAAATCTACATGGATGTGAAATTCAAGGGTTTTTAGATCGAGGATTCCCAATTTGGGGTTATTTTTTCTCTCAATCCTCAAGGAGAGCAGTATCATGGGGAAAATTGGAAAAATTTGATATGGGCGTAAAATTCTGGGAAGAATCTCGTATTTGGGGATATTTTGTCTCCCAAACCTTCATTGAAAAAAATATACGTGTTTAGTTGACATTTCTTAACTGATAAATTGTCAAATAACTAAACAAAAGTACTTTTCCAGCAAAAAAACTGATAGGCATCGTTTTGCCCAACTTCGATGCATAATTTCATGCGATTGATTTCTCGGTCCAGAGTGGTCTAAGAAACTGTGATTCATTCGGTCCACTGTGTGTCAGATTTAATAAACTTACTGATTACGAATATTTCTCGACTTTGATCAATTTTTCTTAAATTTCCTGATTTTGAACTTTTTTTCTAAAAACTTTCCCCTTTGCTCCTTCCGATTTGAAATTTTGGAAATTTTTTATGTCATAACACAGGTCGAAGTTTTTGATACTTTTGAAATGCTGTTTGAAGTTTAGGATGGAATTTTTATGGTATTTTTTTCGCGCTGTTCACGAAATCAAGGATTTTTCACAATTTCAAATTCATTGTTTTGATTTTTTTTTTACTTTTTGATAAATTTTGATACTTGGAGTCAATTTTCTGGACAACGGAAGGCCGCTAAGAAAAAAGTAATAGAACTCTTCAGAATGGAAATTTGACACTCTGCAATTACCTAATGTGCTATTCATTTTTTCTCTGGTAGGCTTTCTTTGTCCGGAAAATCGAATGGTCAAAAGTTATATTAAAAAATGGAAAATTTTTCAACTATAAACTCAAATTATTGAAAAAACCCATTTGGAGGAGAGGGGGTAAAACTGACACCATATTCGAACTCAGCACTAAAAATTAGGTCAGAATCACCGATCAAAATCAGTTATGCAGAAAAAAATTGTTGATTTGCTAGCCTTTGGTATTCCTATTGTTACAAATGGGAAATTTTAAAAATTCGGTTCATTACAAAAAATCGATTTTTCGGGCAAAGGAAGCTTCATACAAAAAAAAAAAAAAAAAAGAATAGAACATTATTTGTAGAGCGTCAAGTTTCCCATCTAAAGAGTTCTATTAGCTTTTCCTTGAAGGGCTTAGTTTTTGAGATATTTTCAATTTTTTTTTTTGAAAAAGTTGAACTTTGAACTATGAACCAAAATATCTAGAAAGCTAAACCTATTTAAAAAACCTGGAAATTTGTAGCTCTGCAATTTATGTTCTTAATCATTTTTTCTCTAGAAGACTTCCTTTGCCCAGAAAATGGACTCTTTTCAAGTGTCAAATGTTATCAAAAATGCAAAATAATAAATTGAAATCGTGAAAAATCCTTGGGTGATGGAATTTAAAAAAAAATTTCTTGCGGTCAGCGTGAAAAATTCCTTTAAAAATATTTATCAAACTTCAAATTGCATTTCCTACGTCAACCTGTGTAATTCGGTTATAATATAAACCTGATTGCATTACCTTTTTGAGGGGGGGGGAGGAGGAAAAATCAAATTGAACTTTTTTCCTAAAAATTCTTGTCCCTTCTGAATTGAAATTTTTAGAATTTTTTGTGTAGTGAACATGATTGCATTACTTTTTTTGAGGATGTGGGGGGGAGAGGGTCAAATTAAGAGATATATACCATGGAAAAAATTCGAGAATTTTGATATTTAAAAATCCGTGTACTCCTTGTATAGCAATTTGTAGAGAACAAGCAGTTCGAAAAAATTCTAAACAGGACTAGAGCTGAAATCGAGTAGTTCATGAGAAATTTACAATTTAGATTTATACATTATTTTTTTCGGCTCTACCTAATTTTTATCAACACGCGAAAATATACGAAAATGAAATAAAACAAATCAGTAGGTAAGATTAATTACATAGCTACCTACTTATTCGGCATTACATAAAAGCCAACTTAGGTAAATAAGTAGATTATGAAAACGTGTACAAAGTATCATTTCTGCTTATGAATTAGGTATGTTATTTTTAAATAATATTACGAGAGTATTTTACGTGGATGATGTTTACAATTACTTAATGTTTTCTGACACGTAGTATCTAAATCATATTTTATCTTATCCACAATTAATTTTTGTGCTAAAGAAGTAACATCATTATACCTGTATTCGCAAAAATTTTAATAAAAATATTTATTATCCTAATGAAAATGAAAGGTTCCGAATGGTGTGCTCGTTTCTTACTCGAAAAAAATGTTAAAAATTTATTCGGAGTGGTACCAGAAGTTGATCCTGATGAAATACAAAACGTGGAAATTAGACTGGAAAATATGCCATTCCCCGAAGGATTCCAGTCAGATATAATGATCGGTCAATTGGTATACACAAATAAAAAAGGAAATGAAATTTCATCCAGATCATTCATCGTGAAAATTTTTCCAGCCTCACTTGCAAGATCTAATTTTACCGAGGTGACGTTTTCCAACGAGATTTTTGTGTTTAATTTGGTGATTCCTTTTTTAAAAACGATAAATACTTCAATTTCAAATCTATTCCCCGAATTTTTCTATGGTCGTTTGGATTTCAAGGACGAAGGAGAAGAAGGGTGCATTATAATGGAAAATTTGCAAGAAACTGATTTTCGTTTACCTGCTTCCAAGGTATTTTTAGATATTGAACATTTGACATTAGCTATGAAGAAATTAGGAGAATTTCACGCTTATTCTTATCAAGCCAAGAAACAAAATCCGAAAAGATTCTATTCCCTGATGAGTTGCTTTAAAAATACTCATTATGCTGTAACTAGAATATATAAAGAGTACGTACCACCAGTGGTCGGATATTTTTTTCATTTATTATCGAGAGAATCTAAATATTATGAGGAGAAAGTGCAAAAAATACGTCAGCATGTTGGAGATCTCGAAGAATTCATTATTAAAGCTCTCACGTCTTACAGAGAACCAACTTCTGTGCTGTGTCATGGTGATTTTTTGAGAAATAATTTAATGTTCAAATATGATGAGAAAAATATACCGGTCGATGTTAAATTTATCGATTTGGGTAATATGGATTACTCTACTCCGGTTGTAGATTTGGGATTATTTTTATACATGAATGCTGACCAAGCAATCAGGGAAAAATATTGGGATACTTTGATCGATACGTATTATGATTCGTTGAAAAATACATTTCCCAATAATAATTTGGTTCCGTCGAAAAATGAAATTGTATCTGAGTTCAAATATAATGTGTTAGCTCCATGTTTCTTAATTACTTCTTATCTACCCACAATGCTGGCTATTGAAGAAACTGGTAATCCCAATTATATATCGGATTTATTTTCACCGGAGTATGAAGAATATAGAGGCACCCCCTTTGCTGCCCTGCCTCCTGATGTCCATGTTAATATCACCATGAAGACGTTTCAACATCCTCATTTAGCGGAAAAGGTTTTACAAATTTATCGCGATGTTATAAATAGAGGTTTTATATAGTTTTCAATTTTTTGAGCTCGCTTATTATTTATTATATTGTTATTTTTTTAAATTTCTTAAATATTTTTTAAATGTATATTTGGGTACCTAAGTTTCCTCATTATAACATAAACATTCGTACGTGTATGGTGTTTTATTTTGTGAAAACGAAATTTCTGATTAGTTATGGTTTTGAGTGGTGAAACAATTTTCTTCAACAAATTTAATAATGAACAATTTCCTTAAAAAAAAAATCGTTTTGAAAAATTAAGTACCTATTCCTTGAAATTCTGATGGTATTTTCCTCTTTATGTTATGATCGCATATTTCACTAATAATAATTAGATATTCAAATCTTCAAATGGATGTTAAATATGAATAAAAAAATTTTCAATGTATGCTGCTGTTTTAGAAAATAGACATAGCCGTTGCACCTTTATCAATGACAGCAGCTAAGGCCGAAATCGTGGACTTCGTGACACCTTATTTTGAGAATTCGGGATTATCAATTGGTAGGTACCTCTTTTAGAGAATATTTTTAAAAAATGCTTTTCAAAGTTTGTACCTAGATTACTTTTAAAAAAATAGAAATTTTCAACAAAATAATCATATCTAATAATTTTTTTCAAAAATATTTTTTTTTAGAAAAAAACAATTTTTAGTAGGTACAAAATGATATTTTTCCATGATTTAGTGTCCAATTTTGATGATGGTATTTTTTTTTGCCCTACATAGGTAGGTATGACTTAAAATCTAGGATACTCGTCTATTTTTTTGTTCGAGGTTTGAAAATAAATGTTTTTGAAAATTGAGCCAAAAAAATTTTGATGGCCCAGCGTAGAATGAAAAAATACGTTGAAAATTTTTCCTAGATTTTTGAATTTTTAAAAAATTGTAATTTTCAAGAGTATCAACGGTTGGTTACCTATAAAAAAAAATTCAGAAAATGAAAATTTGAAATTTCTTTTAAAAATTATATTTATGTCTAGAAAATTGAAATTATTTCAGAAAATGATTATTTTTATCGAAAATAGTGCCTAATATTTTAATGATGGATATTTTCAGTAATAAGGAGACCTGTACGAAAAGCATCGTTTTTCAAATTTATGACTGTTTTGAATATGGAGGTATGGCTTAGTATCATAAATACAATTCTCATAACAGCTTTGGTGATTTGGTTAATTCAGAAATATTCACCCACGTGTAAGAAAATAAGCTCATACGAGGAAAACCGAAGGTACCTATTATCGTTATTTAAATAGTGGATATATATTATTGAATTTTTTTTGACGAATATTTATTTCATTTTAAAGAGAATTTACTCTTCGAGAAAGTATTTGGTTCTCAATTACGACGTTCACCAATCAAGGAACCGGTGATATGCCATTTTCGCCACCTCATAAAGTTCTAATTGCGGCGTATTGGATATTTGTGTTAGTAATGATGGCTACGTTTACGGCGAATTTGGCAGCTTTTCTGACTGTGGAACGTTTGCAGGTAATAATTAGGAAAAAATGAAGTATAGATTTTGTGTTCATAATGATTTACGTACGCAAAATAAATGAAATAAAAATTTTCGATTAATTTGAAAAAAAAAATCCAGGCTCCAATTAGCTCTTTTTGGGAACTGACCCATAACACAAGGATCAAATTTACTGTGGTGAAAAATTCTCATGCTCATTCATATTTCAAAAACATGAAAATCGCCGAAGAAATTTTGTTCAGGTATAAATCAAAAGTTTTTTTTTATTTTTAAAAGTAGGTAGTACGGAATTTTCATATCAGGAAAGTGCCAATGTGCCAATCCCAACGTCAATTGAGTGTTCCGATTTGAAAAAAAAAAAAAAAAAAAAAAAAAACTTCAAATAGATACTTACATACCTATTTCTATTTGTCAAGTTTTCAACCATACGTCGAATTTTTATAGTTTTATTTTGTTGTATTTTTTTAATGAATGTTCATTGTCCAATCTCGCTGAGAAGCTGAAATGTCATTTCTTGGGTGTGAGGGACGTAAATAGAACGGGTGTAAATAATCAATAAATTCCGAATGAATCTTTTTTTTTTTTTTTTTTTTTCAAAAAGACTACTTTTCCATTTTCTGTCTGGCTCAAAATGAATATTTAATTTTAAAAAGTTTGTCTCATGTAACATTTTCTAATTTTAGTGGTTTACTTTTTTATTGTTGATAAGTATTATGAAGATGAATTTTTTGTAAAAATGCAGGTTACAAAAATTCGTTCTTTTCAATAGAATTTTCAAAATGGCCAAAAGAATCATCATGAGGAAAAATTTCGATGCGATCCGGGGGCGTATTTCATAGTTTGATAATTTTCAACATTTTTCAAAGAAATTATTTGAACCTAATTTAAATTTTGAGCTGTCGTAGTTCGAACCCCTAATATATTCAACATAGGCCAATAATGTTGACTTGGAATGCCTCCTTTTCCTTGGACCAGAATTTTAGATAAAAACTAAAGTTGGTTTTAGTAAAGGGGCAGAAAGTCAAAAATTCCCTATTAAATTTTTCCCCCTTTTTTCAACTTTTGTGATTTCATTTGCGATTTTTCCAAATTTCATTTCTCAAAAAAATCATCATTTTCCGAAAATTTTCGACTCGAGAAAAACTTTTCTAGAAGAAATTAAAATTTGAAATTATGGAAAGGACAAGCTGTCCCCTCTGCCCCCAATCAATCCGTTTCTTTCTTTTAGCCTGAGCCTAGGTACTATTCTTATGTGAAAATTTCATTCTTTTATTTTCGGGTTAATGGTGATGAATTTTTAATATGCGCCTAATGATTGAATAACATTAAAATGAAATTTAGTGTTTGGAAAGATTTAGCTTTGAAGCAAAGTAAAGAAAACGAGACTCATTACCGTATATGGGATTATCCGATCAAAGAAGAATACAGCCATGTGCTGAGAGCAATCGAAATGTACAATCCAGTGCCAAATGCATCGTTTGGATTTCAAAAAGTACGTTAATGATTGGTAAAGTAAAACTAGTATTGAAAACGATAGCAAAATATTTTCCTACGATTGCGTCTAAATCAAAAAGAAATTAAACCATCTGTGAACAATATTGAAGCAATATTGAACTCGTAAAAAAATGGGTCCATTTTTGCCTCAAATCGAATTTTTGTATTTGCTCCTGCAATATTTTCCATAGACAACTTTTTATCCTCGTATGTCACACAATTAGCGTTTTGTTGTATTTAGTGCTTATTTAAAATGTAAGTGATTATTGAATTACTTAAATATGATGCTTTTCTAGAATTAATTAATTTTTCAAAATTTGATTTTATTTTTCAGGTACTTGATAGCGAAAAAGGTGAATTCGCGTTGATACATGATGCATCAGAAATACGATATCATGTATACCGAGATTGTCGATTAATTGAAGTTGGTGATATTTTCGGTGAAAGACCATTCTCTATTGTTATTAAAAAACAAAGTCAACTCAAAAACGAGATCAAAAACAGGTTAATAGTTTTTTTGTAAGCTGATCCTGATTTTTCCAGTGGATTCGGACTTTTTTTTTGACAAGGTGATAGAAAGGGGAAACCAAGTAGGTAGGTATGTAGACTTGGAATACTAGAAGGACTTTTTTGTTGAGAGGAAAAGGAAGCATTTTTTGCACTGTGGCTTCAAAAAGTTTAGGCATGCAGTTATCATTTTGTTCATATCCGAGCGAAGCTCTGAAAAAATTGGGGTTTTTATTTCCAAAAAAAAATCATATTATTTTATTTAAGTCTCAATACTTTGAAATCGCCTATCTGATGTGATGAGGAGGGGAATCATTAATTCCCTGCGTTTCAGTAGCGAATCGAGGTATCGAGGGTAGTTACCATACACCCCTAGTTCCTATTTCTCGTTTCTACAGATTTTCCCATTACATACTTACCTATCTGTATTAATAAAAATAAAAACAAAATTTTAATAATTTTTTTTTCTCATGTTGATCCAGAATTTTAGATTTACACGAAGAAAGATATTTCGAATGGTTGAGTACTAAATATTGGAATACATCTAAATTATCAGCCTGTTCGACGAATGAAGGCGATACGGAAGCTGTTACATTGGATAGCTTAGGTTTGTTTCTTATCGTAATTTTGTAGGTACCTAATCGATGAATCATGCTATAGTATAAGTATGTAATATTTGATTGTATTTTCACTTTTTTTTTCTTTTTTTTTTTTAAATTTGAAACCGAACAGGTGGCGTTTTTATTATTTTATTCAGTGGCATACTAATTTCGCTAATCAGCTTTGCCATAGAAATCGTACGGTTTAAACAAGAAGCAAAACCAGAGAAGAGAAAAACGACAAGAATATTTCTCAGAAATCATACAAAGTAAATGCATGACAATTGAAAATATAGGTAGGTAGTGTGTTCATTAAAGTGCCTATGTGAGTATATGTATCTCTCTGAAATATGAGAGTGCTTCGTCTGCAAAAAAAAAATCTTCATTTTTTCATTCATAGGTACACTTTTACATCTCCTGCTTACATACGGTTTATCGGTGTTCCATGAATTCTTATTCCTCTACCAAACCTACTTTCAGAATATGATGATAATTTTTAAAAAATTTAAGATAAACATGTTACCAATCTTGAAAATTGAAGGGGTAAATGCTGTATCTAGAAAAATTACACGAAACTATTTTTCAACACGGAACAGGATATTTGAAAACGAGCAAATTTTTTTCTCGCGACTTCTTGCCCAACTTTAAAACTGAAGAAGCTGCAAAAAAAAATGTTCAAAAGAATACTAAAAAAGCCCAATCAAGGGAATGGGTACCACGTTGAAACCAAAACATTTTGTTTTATGGATTGTTTACCTAATTTGGAAAATGAAGAGGCCTTGAGATACTGGAAATGAATAAATCTCAACTTTTAATGACCCTGGGCCTCTTTATTTTTGATGTTAGGCAAAACGTGTACAGAACGAAATTTCTTCAATTTTAAACATAACATCAATTCCCTTAATTGGTTAATAATTTTTTAGAAATTTTTTTTGAACAATTTTTTTTATAGCTTTTTCAATTTTGAAGCTGGGCAAAAAGTCACGGTGCGGTGTAAAAATTTATTCAGCTTTCAATTGAAAAATTTTCAATGTGATTTTTTCTAGAAGCAGAACTTGCCCTTTCAATTTTTGAGATAGGTAGGCAACATGTTCGTCTCAAGTTTGTTTGGATCCATCGATTAAATATATAAAAAAAAAAAAAATGATAGACAATTCATGGAACACTCTGCAGATTATTTATGCCTTATGTACCTAATTACATACGATGAATTTAAATACGTTTTGATATTCATAAGTAACATTTTGCTTGTGTTGTAAAAATTTAAGAACGTAAATAATGAAAATGTACGTCCATGGAAGCACAGTACATAGTTCTTAACGTCCTGTTAAGATAAGCGTTATCGGTTGAAAATACTTTCGTGTTTGCAAATTTTTCTATTACAACGATTAATTTGAATTCAGTTGGCATGTTATCAACACGTAGTACGTACAATACAATGTAATTCGTGTGACATAGGTGGGTAGTTGAAAAAAAAGGGAATGAATACGACAATGGATAAGAATTGCCCTTTTAAAACATTTTAAATGAAAGGCTGAAAATTTAAAAATAATTTATCAATAATATTTTCACCTGAAGGAGTTGTAAAATTTGAGCTTCGAATTGATTGAAAGTATTATGTTACCTTCGTTGAAGTTGAAGTTCAATGATAAGTACCAGCCTACCTACTTACAAACATAGATAACGTTTTATTGAAAAAGCGAATCCCTACATCTCATCTAAAAGTAAATAACTGAATGAAATTCAATTATCATGTTAATTCATTTCAATTTTTAGCTGTTGTAGATCGGTGCTGTGTTTTCGCGTATTTCAAAATGAATAATTTAGATTGGTTCGTTCATTTCAATCTTCCTCGAAATTTTCAATTTTTGGAATTCGCACAAAATGGTAACACGTTTTTATTTTTTAAACGAGAAATATTAGAAGGAAACATCGGTTTACAGTCAGATGTACTCGTGGGACGAATTGTATACGAAGATGAATCAGAAAATGTCCACCAGTCTCCTTCCATGGTGGTGAAAGTATTTCCGAATAGTTTTCAAAGAAATACCTACACTGAGAATACATTCGCTAACGAAATATTCGTGTACAACGAACTGCTTCCATTTTTCGCCTCTTTGAATATTTCTATTCGCGATTTATTTCCAAAATTTTATTTCGGTAATTTGATTTTCGACCAGGACAATGAAGATGGCTGCGTCATGTTGGAAAATTTACAAACTATGGATTATCATTTGCCAAAATCGAAGATATTTTTAGATATTCACCATTTACGTTTAATGATGAAAAAATTGGGAGAATTTCACGCGTATTCCTACCTCGCTAAGGATACCCACCCAGAAGAATTTTTTTCAAAAGTGGATAATTTAGTAGAAACACATTTCGCTGCGGTTAAAATGTTCCCAGATTTTTTACAAAGTTTGTTCGAATTCTATGTGGATTTGTTATCTAACGACGAGCGATATAAAGAGAAAGCTGACGATGTGCGACGAATTATTACAAATGCTGACGAATTTGTTGCTGATGTTTGCAGTACGAGAAATGAGCCAACGGCGGTGCTCTGTCATGGAGATTTTTTAAGGAATAATGTGCTATTCAAGTACGATTCGAATGATAATCCGATTGATATGAAATTTATCGATGTAGCTAATATGAAATATTGTACTCCTGTCGTCGATTTGGCCCTAGTTCTTTATATGAATACTGATCAACTGATAAGAGAGAAATATTGGGATGAATTATTGGATGTTTATTACGAATCTTTGAAGAATACGTTTCCAGATTGTAAGGTGCCTTTGAAAATCCAAATTGTTGCGGAATTTAAACGTAGTGTTTTACAAGTTTATCTGCTCGTTATGTATTTTATACCTTTTATGATGGAGAAAGAACGTTTGGGAGATGGATTTTCGTATAATTCGCTATTTTCGCCGGAGTACGAAGAATATCAAGATAAACCTCTGCTTCAGGTTCCTGTGGATGTTTTGATCTTTGTAATAAAAAAAATTCATGTCGGTAAAAATCGCGAGGTGGTGTTGGATGTTTTGAAAGATATGATTAATAAAGGTTTTGTGTGATCTTCGATTTTTTCTTCTGAGGATAGAGTCGCTCGAGGTGTCTGTCTTGGACTGAAACAGGGCTTTGATTTTTAGAAAGAGATTATAATATTGAAATCACTTTAATCCTAATTTCGTGTGGTCCAAGTTGATGGTCCAGGTTTTTACTGAATTTTTGAAAGTATAAAAATCAGTTGTTATAGCGATAATGGAAGGATGACAGAATTTATTACTTGAAGGTTTAGTTTCAAATTCTAGGTTTTTTTATATCAATTTTTAATTCAATTACGAAAGTCATCCTCGAAATTGACAGATATTGTGCCCCTGTCGTAAAGAAGAGACCCTGTGTAAAAAAAAAATCGATGTCTTCATTTTTATGTGTTTGGTCCAGATTTGGTGTCATTTGGACCAACAACGTGAGAAATGACTAATGTGACATCGATTTTTTTCTCATTAGGTCCCTTCTTTACGGCAGAGTCACAATATTGAGGAAATTCTTTGATAAAAAAATTTTCAAGTTGAAAAAAATCTTTAAAAAATAGGTAGGTAATTTACTTACCACAAAGTTGTAAAAAATTGAAACAATTTTTGAGTTGAAATTGATAAATTTAAAAAATTTATAATTGTTGAGAACATTGAAAAAATCAAACCTAGAAAAAAAATTGAGAATAATTGAACATGTAAAAATTAAAAATTAATTACTTACCTATTCTAAGGAAGAAAACTTTTGAGGTAAAATGTGAGTATAAAGTCGAGAAGAATTGGAAATAATTTTTGTTAAAAATTTTCCAAGGTTACACAAAGATATAGAAAAAAATTGTAACAATACAAATTTTTAAAAATGGTTAGGAAAAAATTCTAAATTGAAAGAAGTTGAAAAAATTGAAGAATTTTGAAACTGGACTCAATCGTGAAAAAATTTTAATTGGCAGAAATTTAAGATTAAATCAACAATTTTTTTACATTATTGTGATGTTTAGTTTATTTACTGTGTACTTAATTTTTTTTATGAATTCCATGAAGAAATTTCAAAATAAAGTTCGTGTTATATATTTGAAACATCCTTTGTATTTTTTATGTTCAATTTTGAGCTTAGTTACAAATTCGCATGATATGGAACTCAGTTTCAAGTTTTTATCAAAAATCACGAAATTTTAGCTTTTTTTCTAGTTTTTAGTTTATGATTCCCGATTTTTCAAAAATGTGATTTTTGTAGGTATTTCAAGTACTTAATCCAATGAAACTATTCCTACTACACATAATTTCCTGTCATTTCTGAAATCGCCAACGCAATTTTAATTTTCCGCAGCAGAATATTTTTGATTTTTTTTTAGAAAACTTTAGACATCAAAATTAACCTGGGTAGTTGACTAATCAAGTTTTTTTTCCTTTGGAAGGACTACATACCTACCTATAGTTTAACGAGCCATTCCGCCTCCGGATCGATTTTCAGGTGCTCATCAGATGTTTATTTTTATCCAGCTTCAATTTGGAAAAATACAAAAACAAATAGGTACCTACTTTAATCGACATGGTCAAAACGTCGAGATGCCTTACTGCTGGGTAGAATGAAACATCTACTTTGTCAACACTTCGAAACAACCTCTAGAAAAATTCAAAATTGTTGGCAAAAATTGAAATTACATCGGAGGCTTCAGAAAGGCTGAAAATTGTCGAATTTGGATTTGATTGGGACCCAAATCTCATCAAATTGGGTGAAGTGGAAAGCACATTTCTCAAAAGTATCACGTTTCTGATGAAAAACCTGTGTTTAATTCAGACAGCTGAAATTTTGGCTGGGAGATTTCATGTCATGTTCTTCCTAAAAATCGAAGTCCTATTTTGATTAAAGGCGACTCTTCGAAATGTATCTTCACAAGTAGGTAAATCAAGAAGATACCCAAGAAATTCTACGTTGATAAATCTAATATTCAATGATCATACAAGATTTTCTCATTTTCAGTCATTTTCGACGTATTTTAGAAGAATCATAACACCTATGAAAAAACAAGTTTAATAAGTACTTGATTCAAATAATAGATATAGGTACGTAAAAACTTAAATCTAATAAAATCACGTATAAAAAAAAGCCAATAATTTTTAAAATTAGGTACTACGACTAACACAGATGAAAAAACACAGTCTCAATTCGAAGATTAAAAATAAAACTCACAATAATGAAGAATTCAAAGCGCCAGCATTTTGGCACTTGTAGCAGGATCAACGTTCGTAGTAATTTCTCTTTCCTTTTTTTTCAGAAGGCTGTATACTTTTTTACAGTGCTCAAAATCTTCCTGGCACAATCCTTTAACGGGTTTCTTGGACATCAATTTCGCATACGTTGGTCCGATATTACTGCCTTGGTAGGAATACGTAGACGATTCACTGAGATCGATGATCATGGCCAATATGTTACAAATTTTATAATTCTCCTCATAGGAAAGATCCATGAACACGGTGGAATCAAATTCTCGAGCATAAGGCCATAATTCGTCTTTACCCAATGGATGCTTTGAATCCAGGTATGTTTCGGTCATTTTAATGTAAATTTCCCACGATCGGAGAGTTCCAGCCGATAAGGAGCTCACTAAAGCGCCACATTGGCCACATCCTACCATTTTTCTGAATTGGTCCACCAATGTAATCAGTTCCATGTTTTTGAAACGTAGAGATGGAATCATTGTCAAATTCAACAGATCGATGACGGTTTTCGGAGTATTTTCAGTGTGATAAACGTTAATCATGGCCCAGTAGAGGGAATTTTTCTTTGGTTCATCCAAATCAACGATTTGAACACGTTTCAATATTTCTTCCCAGAATTGAATATTTACCTTGGGAAAACTGAATCCGAGACCACGATAAAGACGATACAGTTTGGAAAATAAAGTATTAATGTTTTTCGCTACATCATTTGGGGATTCGTTTCCAAGACTGAGAATCATCGTGGCCAGCCAAGGTCCCCAGTATGAGACACATTCGTCGTTCGATGGTTGCTGCAGATATTGGATAAGATCAAGTTCGGAATCGTCCAGTGTGCTGGGAAATTTGCACCATTGTTCGAACCAACCGTTGCTTACGAGGCTGACTTTTCGACGAGTATTGGTACCGAAAAACTTCTCCGATAGTTTTAAATTCTCGAACGTTAGCATATTTTCGTACACGAAGCATGCATCGTCACCTTCGACGACGTAAAACGCCAATTTCAAAACGAGATCGATAATCTGAGCGTTATCTTCTTTGTTTACAATGCCGCCGATCATGTTTTTGGTAGCCGTTGCGATGGTTTGTGAATTATACGCGATTACGGGCTCCTTGATTACGACTTTGTCCCAAAACGTTTTACGACTGTATTCGGTTTTTATCGGTCCTTGGACGGAAACTGTCTTATTTTCGGTTACTTGTAGTTTTTCAAAAAGCTCCGTCAGGGTTTCGTTTGTTATCATGGCGGCGGTGGATGATTGCGAACAAATTGCGATTAACGAGTGGCGGATTGAAAATGTCGACCTGAAACAGGCTACCGAATTTTTAATTAGAATAATATTACTTTTGTGAATGCTTGAGTGTTTACACTATTACTAAAACCATTATTAAAACGCTTGTCCGTTGATACTTTACAGAAAACATGCCGATTGTCTGATTCAACAAAATAGAAATCAAGTGCATAATACATAGATACATACGAATAATTGTAGATAACAAGCTAATTTGGGCTTACCTGCAGCAGGACTTCAGAATTAAGATGAAAGCGAATAAATATAGACGATTAGACCGGATTCACAAAATGCTAATCGAATTTATAAAGAATACTGAATAAAATAACGGCGACACAGAATGAAAAAAAATTGCAAACAAACCGAACACGAAGTACGACGACAAGATGAGATTAGAATTAGAAAATTGAAAGTTACTTCGAATTCGAAATAACCACACGAAACGCAAAACGAAACTTCAAGTTCTAGATAGTGGAGAGAGAATTCAGACTCACGTCAGAGAACAAAACAAAGAACGATTCATAGGTTGAAGCTTGAAGCGAACCAGTGGTGGAGGGGTGGAGGGAACGACGATCCAAAGTATGTTTGATGGTGGACAAACAGGCGTCGAAAAGTGGGGAGGTGCATCGCACCCTCCCCAAAAATTACATCAATGGAAAAATGCAATAAATGCATTAAAAATATTCAAATTTTTGAAAGATTCTGCTTCGCCATCTTATCATTATCGTCGCTCGGTCACGATGTCATGAACGAAATCATAATGCAACTAATTCAAGGCAAAAGTGTAGGAAATACTTACTGGTTACCGAAATAGTTTTTTTGCCTCCTCCCCTCCAAAAAATCCTTCTGTCTTTCCAAGTCTTGGTACTGGTAGGTAGAGGTACTTATTTTGCACCCAGCCAAAAAAAAAAGTTTCCACTGCTACTTAGGAAAAGCGAAAAACACGCTAAGTAATTAAAAATTCTGCATTAAAATAAGATTTTTCTCGAATTTTTAAAAATTTTCCATTTTCCATATCAAATAGACTCTCTTAACGAGAATTTCATTGGCTCCTGAATCATTTTGACTCGAATGGGATTTCGATCGTCAAAGTTCAAATTCATGTGATTTAAATTTTTTTCGACTAAGTACATGAAATTTTTCATAATTTTCGCAATACTTTTCACCTTTGATTTTCAACCTTGAGTTTTTTAATTTTCTTCTTACTCAAACATTGTTTAAAATTTTTCCCTCAAATTTTTTCAATTTTTTTTTTAGTTATCTACAATTTTTTTCAGCTTTATAATAATTGGAAAACAAGTTTTAAAATACAAAATTCAAAAAAAACGGACAAATTTTGATAAAACGTTGGTAATTTTGGGAATTCTTTTTTCATAGGTGGAAATCTAAACAAAATTTGAAGTATACCTAGATGATCTGTTCACAAGTTGATTATTTTTAGATACTTTACTTTCAATGCGATCAAATTATTTCCGGAATAATGCGAACAGTTGAAATGCAATCGATTTAATTCTCAATAACAAACAATAAGTAGGTATTTTTCAAAAAATGTATTGAAGTGATGAAGTGAAGCATATGTAACTAGGTAGTAGGTACCTACTTAATTAATAAATTGAAAGATCCCTGTATAAAAATATTCATTAAAAAATTGAGAACTAAAACCAACTTGATTAAAAAATTCAAAATGAAATTCTCACAACCGACCATTTATAGGGTTAGCGGAATGATTGCAGGATTGGCATTGATTGTAATCGCACGTACTTTTCTTCTTATAAGGTTATAAACGTCTACACACTGGTCAAATTCCTCTCTGTTCAACTGGTAAATACTATGATTATTGGAGGTCAATTTTTTATAGGTTGGTCCGACTTCGGAGTAATCATACCAACAGCCCAAACTGCAATCAATCATCACAGCTAAAATATTGCAAATCATAAAATTCTCTTCGTACGACAAGTTAACAAACACGGTGGAATCAAATGCTCTAGCATATGGCCATAATTCATCTTTACCCATTAGATTATTCGGATTTAGATAGGTTTTCGCTGTTTCAATATAATTTTTCCACGAACGTAAAGTTCCAACAGATAAGCTGCTGAGTAAAACACCACACTGGTTACATCCTACAAACTTTTGAAATTGATCGATCAATTCAATAAGCTCCATATTTCTAAAACGTAAAAATGAAATTATCGTCAAGTTCAACAGATCGATGGTGGTTTTTGGAGTATTTTCATTATGAAAGACATTGATCGCCGCCCAATAAAGACAGTTTTTCTTGGGTTCATCCAGATTAGTTATTTCAATCCGAGTCAAAAAGGTTTCCCAGAACCGATTGTCTAATTTGGGAAAGGAGAAATCAAGTCCTTGATACAGACTAGATAATTTTGAAAATAAATTATCAACGTTCTGCGCCACTTCCGCAGCAGTTCTGTTATCTAACAGTGAAGTTAGAATCGTCGTGGCCAACCATGGTCCCCAATAAGAAATACATTCGTCATTCGCCGAATTCTGCAGATAACGGTAAATTTCTGCCTTTCTATCGTTTTTGTTCCATTTTTCGAACCATCCGTGCGAAACGAGACTGATTTTTCGACGGTTATGAGTATCGAACGACGGAGCGTACAAGTTCACAAATTTCAAATTATTTTTGTACACAAAATTCGCATCATCTCCATCCACAACATAGAAGGCCAATTTTAGGATTAGGTCAATAATTGGCGTTTTATTTTCTTCGTAAAGAATTCCGGCTATCATATTTTTTGTTGCTGCGGCAATAATTTGCGTATTATGTATTACGACGGGCTCTTTCTTGATTACTTTATCCCAAAATATTTCACGTTTGTATTCATTTCTCAGTGGACCTTGTACGGAAATTGTCGCCCGTCTCTCCGTTCCTTGTAAGTGACCAAAAAGATTCGCAATTGTTTCATTCGTAATCATGATGAGATGGTGTAAGATTCCCTGGAACAAAGACGGAAATCGAGACGTTTACCTGAAATGATAGAAGAATTCACAATTAGTAATTTTCATACGAATAATCATCAAAAACATAATTTTTTCGAATATTTAAATTTTGATAGGGTTCTACATCAGAAGAGTGCTCTGTCTTTTGTAGAACTTCTCTATAAACTTTTACAACCATTCACAACATAATTGAAATTCGAGAAAAATGATGATTTTGCAGATATATTCGCGATAATTACCTACTTTTGAAGGATTTTTTGCAGAGATGAAGACGGATGAAGACGAGTGCACAATTATCACACAAATATGCGAGTAAGATTTGAAATTTAGCACAGTCAACTACCGATATTATTTTTGAACAACAACAGTAAATAATAATGGCAAAAATTACGATAATGCACACGTATCATGTATTAAATCATCATTGACAATGGACCTAGATTTAGATGGCCCAGTGTCTGGATCTCTCATCAATTATCATTTATCAGGTCGAGCGATAACATGAAGAGATTTAAAAAAAAAAAACGTCGCCACTGCCACAAGCGCCTATGCTGGCTTCAGATAATGCGTGATTCGCGAATCGAGATTGGAGATTCGCGATGAATTCGTCGAAAAATGACGAATGACGAATAGCCACGAATACCAACCAACCGGAAATTGGTATCTTTCTATCTGAAAAACAATTACTACGATTTTAAAAGACGATACAACAAAGATCTCGTCGAACTAATTAATCAATCAGAAGTTTAAAACTATATGTACAGTAAAAATTGAAAGTGTAAGTACTAGGCTCTTGAAAACTCAAGTGTTTGACAGTTTTTTTCCTTCTATATGTTTATCAAAAAATCTATAAGAAAAAAGTTCACAAAATTTCTAGTACTGTTGAATTTTTACATCCATCTGAGCATGACCACGTCGTTGATCGTAGCGATCTTCTGAAGTGAAAATTCAAATTTTTTCAGCGAGAATTTTTGAAAAGTTTTTTTGAATTTGAAACATGAATTTTTTTAAAACACTTTTCAAAATGTTCAAAATTGCATTACTTTCATGATCAAACTTTACTTCAACGACCTACAATATGTAATACTTATTGCAGTACTTTCTTATCAAAGTCGAATAATATAAAACTCAAACGTACAATCAACAAATCGCACACTCAATTTGAAATCAAAACTTTGCATCTATCAGACTTTATATGGTTATGAAAATACTTATTACATATTTACGGATAAATCACAGTGAATTCATTTAAAATCAGTAAAATAGTATAGAAAATGCCATTATCACGCAACACGCTGCAACATAAGGACTCTTTCTTTCACCGATTCGAGCTAGTTTCCAAAATGTGCCCAATAAACTGAAACGCAACGATGGAATTACATTTTCATAGTACATGGTAAGTATTGTAAGCTAAACGATTGCGATTTCACTTACCCAACTTTATTCCGATCGAGTAAACTGGGAAGAATTGATCTTACATAAGCGCAAGTGCAGATCAACAGTAATAAAACGCAAAGTAAACTTTGGAAATTAAACAAAGCCGACTGAAACACAGAACAAGAAATTTTTAAAATGTTACACAAAATAACAAATGATAATGATGGAAAAGTGAGTAAAAACTGTGAAAACTTACCATTTTGATTCGGTAGCATAATATAGAACATGCAGATGGAACAACGCGTTATCTTTCTATCGAAAAATGAAAAATCTGTGACAAAATTTACGATTTTGTATTAAATTTGCAATAATTCATTGAAATATTGACTATTATTTCGTGTTTCTTGTAAATTTTATTATCTATCAAATCGGTGAAAATGTTTTTGTTTACGTAAATGTTGCCAACTAAAAAGTCGAGAAAACTTGAAGAAGATAGGTTTTTGAAATATTACCTATAAATTCGAACAGTGTTGCCACTACCTTATATAGTTAGATTCATTTTTGAAAACTTTTTATTTTTTAATTTTTACACTTTTTAGTTTTTATTTTTTAATTTTTTATTTAAATTAAGTTAATTCTAATTTCTATGTTTATAATAATGAACCCAGTTTTTCAATCTAATTTTGACGCTTCTTGAGAGGCAGTTGACTTGACACTTGAAGCGTCCGTTTAAAAAACAACCATAGTCCACAAACTGTACATGAGAAAAAGGACCCCAGTGTTATCTTTTTTTCAGTACACGTATGTCCTTTTTCTCATATACAGATTTTGGACTATGGTTGTTTTTTAAACGGACGCTTCACTTCTTCATAGAAAACGTCGAGCTGAAATTGAAAATGATCTTGACTTGACCTCTTGTGGCTGAGAGGGAAAGATAGAGAATTCATCGTTCGGATCGTTCCTCAATCCTCATTCGTACCAAAAATCGAAAATTTTGGAACCTAATAATTGGCGGAAATTACTTAAAATAAACTCTCTGAAGTGAGAATTTTTAAAATGGACTAAGGTTGTTTTATTAAACAGATTTTTCAATTGAAGGAATCACAAATTTTTTGCACACAAATCAAAGTAAAATGAACTATCCGTATCGTGTGGAGTCTGCGCTGGAACTGCGTTAGTTACGAAAAAATGTACTTGAAAAAAAAGTACATTTCGGGGTAAGTTGACATTCTGTACTCGGAGGTAAGTTGACAAGTGCATTTTAAATCACCCTCGGCCCAGAAGTATGAAAAAACTGAAATTTGTTTAAAGAAAAATAACAAACAGTCGAGTATGATATTTGTACTGAATTATTTCGTAAAAAAAAAACAAAAAACGATCGTATAAATATAAAAAAATAATAATTGCAACACCAAACATTTGTTTAGAGTATTTATCATAATTACGAAAGTTGAGCAAAAAAACCTCTGAAATAGTTTAATTGAAAAAATAAAATAATAAATACATGTGATATCTGCCTAATACCTATTAGGTTATATGTAGGTAACCAAATTTCAAGTTTTTGTAATCATTTACCGAATATTCATTACCTATTCACACCTATTCATTATATGTATCACTATTTTCGTATTTTCAATGTTTTGCGGTAAATTACTTACATAATAATTTAATAAAAAAAATAATTATATTTTTTTACGTTCTTGCGTTTCGTTTTTGACAAAAAATAATGATTAGACCGCTCACACACAGTAGGTATCCTTCATAATTAATTTCATTCCAACAACTCCAGTATGAAATTCAGTCCGCCAAAGTTGGCACTCTCAAAGATATCGATCGACGAAGCGCTAAAAGCTGAGTGTTTGAAACTGGACCAATTTTATTGGGAAAACTTCAGCGAGATAGAGACATGCTTAATTTCAAGTTAAAACGAATTATAATTTTTTCTCTCACGTTTGCAAATATTTTTTCAGCATGAGTTAACTCCAGATAATAATTATGACGTACAGAATTCATTTTTTTGCATTGCTGCTATTTATTTTTCTATGTTCTGTAAGAGGTAAGCTGAATTTTTTAAAAATCGTTAACAATTTTCAATTACCTTTGCATAACAAATATATTTTTTATTATTCATTTAAATTTAATTTCTTCAACAGGTGATAAGATCGGTGAAGCAAATCCTGATGCTAAAAGATTATACGATGATTTATTAAGTAACTACAATAGGTTAATCAGACCTGTAGAGAATAATACTGAAAAGCTCACTGTTTGGCTGGGTTTGAAATTGGCTCAACTTACAGAAGTGGTGAGTAAAATTTTTTGAAAATCGATCAAATAATTTTACCTTAACACTTTTTGCATTATTTTGAACACAGAATCTCAGAAATCAAGTAGTGACAGCAAGCATTTGGGTAGTTCAGGTATTTATTTTCATTCAATTCGTTTTTCCATTCTGAAAATTAAAATGGACGAGTAGAATAAAAATTCAAAACAATTTTTAGAAATGGTACGATTACAAACTAAGATGGGATCCGGCGGAATACGGTGGCTTGGAAAAAATCATCGTACCCTCCGAGTTGATCTGGTTACCTGACATCGTTCTGTACAATAAGTAAGTTGACCACATTCGAATGCCTTAAAATCACACCATATGCAACCTATCGTACACTTCTTATTTGAGAATTGCGAAATTGAAACTTGTACATGATTACACACTACTTACTGTTTGTTTTACGCAGCGCTGATGGAAATTTTGAAGTTACACTAATGACCAAAGCTAATTTAAAATATGATGGAGAAATCGTCTGGGTACCTCCAGCTATTTATAAATCGTCCTGTGAAATGAACGTATTATATTTTCCATTCGACGAACAAAACTGTTTGCTGAAATTTGGCTCTTGGACGTATAACGGCCTTCAAGTAAATTTTTATGATTGATTTTAATCTCAATTATGCGGTCAACATTGAATATTGCAATTTTTCGCCAAAGGTTGATTTGAAACATATTGATGGAGTTCCTGGTTCTGATAACGTTGCAGTTGCTATAGATTTAAGCGAATTATTATTATCTGTAGAATGGGATTTATTGGCAGTTCCTGCGACCAAGAATGAAGAATATTATCCGTGCTGCGAAGAGCCTTATGTTGGTAGGTAAATTTCAGATACCAGAATTATGTTTGAAATTATCAAAATCGTGATCAATAATCGTAAATTTTTTCAGATATTACTTTTAGCATACTGATGAGAAGGAAAACACTTTTTTATACGGTCAATTTAATCATTCCTTTGGTTGGCATTACATTTTTGACCGTTTTGGTATTTTATCTACCATCTGATTCCGGAGAAAAAGTAATTTTTTTGAAAGAGAAAAACTATTTATCTACCAGCATGAAAATAATGACGATGATTTTTATTATCAGGTAACCCTATGCAGCTCAATTCTTGTATCTTTGACTGTATTTTTCCTCCTGTTGGCTGAAATTATTCCTCCGACGTCGTTAGCAGTTCCTTTATTAGGAAAATATCTGTTATTTACAATGACTCTCGTTACGCTTTCGATATGCGTCACTGTATGCGTGTTGAACGTGCATTTCAGGTAGGATTTCGTTTTATCGTAGGTAATTCGATATAATTTTTATAAAATAATCTCGTCTAAATAATTCTTTTACTTTCAAGGTCGCCGGCAACTCATAAAATGTCACCTTGGGTGCGTAAAATATTTTTGGACATCATGCCTTCCTTGCTGATGATGCGTAGGCCACCATACACACTCGCCGATCTATATGGTCATAATTATTTGATGGGTAGCTCGGCGTATATTTGTGACGATGTGAGGTAAATTTATGTACATTTTCTTACTGGCGTAGGTATTTGTTAAATTGTCTCTTTTCTCCCGAATTTTGTTATTTTAATTTCTTTCAAGGTATGTTTTAATTGATAGAATTTTTCAACGATATAAGTAATTTAAAAAATTTTAATTTAATCAAAAGTTGAGTAGATACCTGAGTGAAATTAAATGAAAAAACTTAAATCTTGACAAAAATTGGTAAGATGAATATAGGTACTTACTTTGAGTGTAAGATTTCCCAGAAAAATCTGAGCTTTCAGACCTAACTTGAAAAAAAATTGCTGCAATAATGCCAACTGCATTTTAATTTACTAAATTTTTAAGAAAATTTTTGTTGGCAGCACTGTTGCAAAAAATTTTCAAAAAATTGACCCAAATTCATTGTACTCAATTGACTTTAAAACCACTAATATTGAATAAACAGCTTGATTTCTATAAAAATTGAGTTAGTGATGTAGTTGACAGCACTGCTGTGAAAATTTGTCGAGAAAATTTTTCAAAAATTATTCCGGGTCATACAATTTTTTTTTAGCTGATTTGAACTTGGTAAAAATCAAGTACTTTTCACCTTGATATCTGGTCAAGGGAAATTTGGAAACTAAATTCACAACTTTTTAGAAGGTGGCTTGAGGGGTCTCAGCAGATGGCATAACTAAAAAATAGCAGGCAATGATCCCATTTTAAGGTCAATTTGTACTTAGCTCCATCTCGCTTGGGACTGAGGGCTCAAAATTTTTTCGAAAGGTTCTTCACTCAAAGTGAATTACCTACCTCATCCTCATTATTCATCAATTTTTGTCAAACTTCAAAGTAATTATTCAACAATTTTTGGGCCACCTTCAATGCAGGCACCTATGCTTAGAAAATATACGTACCTAAGTAGGATTTGAAAATTTTTTTATTGATTATTTAAAAATCACATTTGCCTGCGTATTATTCAAACGCAGAGGTAGTTTTAGCGAAGGATACGGAGTAGATCCAAAGAACAGCAGTCCTCGAGAATTAACTGCAGGATATGAAACCATGTCATCAATTTATAAATCTTCTTGTTCGAGAGACTTGCACAAAGGACTTGATTCAGGTGAAGAATTACTATTTTTACAGTCAATTTTTACGAGAATCATGATTTGAATTTCTGTTACTAATTTGTAGTATCCATTGATCCAGAAAACATTATTCCGCGGCATATGTCTCCCGACGTTCTCAGTGCCCTGCGAGGGGTTCGTTTTATTGCTAATCACATAAAACACACGGACAAAGAAAATGAGGTATGGATTTCGTGTTGATTTTATGTACCTACTTATTATTAGGTTTCCAATAGGTTCAAAATGACACGTATTGGCATAAGTGATAATGAATTTGAAATAGGTACTTCAATTCTTGAAAGATTTTTCAATTTTTGAAGAATTTCTCAATTTTGAAAAATTTTTCATCATTTTAGAAAAATGCTTTAATTTTTGGAAAATTCCATTACCTTAGAATATGTACCTATCTTTAAATCTCTCGAGTTTTTTGGAAAACTTAAAAATCGTTTTTTATTTTAGAAAAATGCTTTAATTTTTTAATCTCTTAAGATCGTTTAAATTTTGAAAATTCATTCAATTTATAAATTATTTTTCATTTTTAAGCAATCTTGCAGGTTCCTAGATAGGTAGGTAGTTCTTTAATTTTTCTCGGAAAGTAATTCTTCAATTTTTTCTGGAAAATTCTTCACATTTTCTTGAAAGTTCATTTTTAGAAAATCCTCCAGGTTCCTTAGAAAGTTCTTCAATTTTTCGTGAAAAATAAGTCTATCAGTTCTTTTTGGAAAATAATTCTTCAATTTTTTCTAAAAAATTCTTCACATTTCTTGAAAAGTTTTTCAATTTTTCTGTGATGATTTTTCATATTTTCTTGGAAAATTCTTCAATAATTGTCTAAGACAATTCCTCCATTCTTTTTGAAAAATCCTTCAGTTTCTTGGGAAATTATTCAATTCTTTTTTGAAAATTTTTTGATGATTTTTCTCTGAAAATGTCTTCGATTTTTTCTGAAAAATTCTTCAATTATTTTCTAAGCAAATAGAAAATTTCTCATTTTTTCGTAGAAAATCCTTTAGATTCTTCCAAACTTCTTCAATTTATCTCGGAAAATTAATTCTTCAATTTTTTTGAAAAATTTTTCATGTTTTCTTGAAAATATCTTCATATTTTCTTGGATAATTTTTCATATTTTCGAAATTGACTTGGTATCAGAAAGTCAACTTCTTACTTTGAAAAACATAAATTTTCAATTCTCGAAATTAACTTGATATCAGAAAGTCAGACGTTGACTTTGGATTCGACATCACTTGGTCAAAAATTGATGAAAATCAATTCTGTTTCCATCTTTGGATTTGTCTCGTCGATACGAATCAAATGCCTTTTTCAGAATTGAATTTGGACCATTTTTCGAGATTTTTGCTTTCACAGTCAGAGGGGGATTTTCCCCTTTCGGATCCGATTTCGAATACGCGCATATCTCGGCCAAAAATTTATAAAATTCTACTTTTACCCAGATTTTTAGATGTTCTCCTTTCTGGCCACAAAAATGATGAAAAAATTTCAAATAAAAAGGCAAAACTTTCCCATCGATTAAATCGTATAGATATGTTTTTTCCTCTACGGTGGGAAGGGGGAGATCATTCCAAAAATTTCTAAAAAATTTATATTTTGGAAATTAACTTTCCTGATGTCAGAGAGTCACAGATCGATATGTTTTTCATTCAACGCTATTTTAGGAATTTATTTTAATATCAGAAAGGCAGAATGACAAGAAAAATATCAGAAATTAATTTTTATATTTTCAAAATTAACTGGATATCAGAAATTTAACATCTTAATTTTAATAACATAAATTTTTATACTTTTGAAATCAACTTACTAAATTATTAGAAAGTCAAAAGCTGAAAATTGACTTCGGTTATATCAGAGTCTGAATGACAGGAAAAATATCAGAGAGCTAAAAGCTGATTTTAAAAAACAAATTTTTGTATTTTTTGAAATTTGCAATGTTATCATCATTTCCTTTCAGAGACACCTTTACTTCATTTTGAAAAGATTTTGAGAAATTCATTCCACATAATTTCATAGAATTTTTTTCGTTTTTTTTTTTTTTTTTTTTTTTTTTTTTAATATTTTTTATTAAATCGATTCCAAAGCATCAAATAAGTGATATATAATTTGAAACCCCTAAAAATGAGACGATGATAAAAAATGGATGCCAATTGTATTTTTGAGTAAAGACATCCATGCTAAAAAATAATTTTAAAAAAATTTCAAAAAAACACTTTTAAATTTTTTTTGAACACACACAGATTTTAGGCTCCGTCCAGTAGAAAACAACAAAGTGATGGAGTCAGGTAAGCGAAAATCTAGACGCAACCTTTCTGTTGCCCCTTTTCAATTTTCAAAAATAAAATAATCTACATGCCTTTCGTTAAATGCCACATATCGGTAGATAGGCTCGGTGGCTAGGTACTTACCATGAGTTATGTAACTCGTATTATAAGTTAAGTCACACCAACATAACATATTTGAGCAGCCACAGCCTTCAATTGGTTTTATGTTTCTAGGTGATAGAAGATTGGAAATACGTATCGATGGTGTTGGATCGATTTTTCCTATGGGTTTTCACAATCGCTTGCATCGCTGGCACTTGCATGATAATTTTCCAAGCTCCTTCGCTTTACGACGAGAGAAAGCCTATTGATAAAATTTTCAACCAAACCATTCAGAAAAATTTCACAAATAGTATTGCCGTTGTACCCAGCACTTATAACATTTCAGCCGAAAAAGAAGATGGTACGTTTTAAAAACACCAACACCAAAAGAATCTTACCTATATTTACTTTCCTACTCATGTATTGAATATTTTTATTGCAAATCATATCTTGAAAACTATCGATCCGTGTATTTTTTCATTTATGTACCTAAGTACCTAATTTACTTATTTCATAGTCTATTTTATGATTATTAACATTATTTACATCAAAACTTCTTCATGGGTATATTGCAATAAAAAAATTCAAAAAATTATGAATAATATTCTTCAAAGAAGATTTCGTTTCAAAGAGATCTCAAAAATGAGCTTTTTGGCTAGTTTCGCTTATTTCTAGGTGAGAATACTGATCGATGATCTGCTCACTTCTTCCTGTATCGCAAGGTGCTAAAAAAACACGAGAAATCGTTTTTTCCCTCTTTTTTTTTCAACGTAGGAACTTAAATGCCTTTTTTGCGAGTAGGTGTTTAGTACTTAAGCGTTAATTAGTGCCGCGGTCATCGAATCTGTACGACCAGTAATAAACTATTTTGTTGTTATATTTCAATCTTAAGTAAAGAATTATGCTACTTAATTTAGTAATTCGTTATAAAAACGTTATAAATTTCAATATTTTGCTTTTATATTGGATTTTGACGTATTATCATCTTGCGAGTGCTACTGAATTAAGACTAAGAGAAGATTCCAAATTGTTTGTGAGTTATTTACTACTTTACTTTTTTATTTATTTTTTAAATCTCAAATATATTTGTTTTAAGTGTTACGAAATATTTCGTTATTTGGCCGATTACAGGTTCGTTTTAATTTAAAAATAAACGCGCTCGAATTTTCAAAAATATTCGCTCACGCGATCGGTTTTCGAGTAAATTTCGATCTGAGAAAATCAAAAAAACCTAAACAGATGGGATTCGGTAATGAAATGAGTACCTATTTCCATCACGAACAGGTACAAAAGGTGACAGAATATTTGTTCAATTCGTAAGTTGAATATTTTAACAAAAATTTTTTATACCTATCTCATTATTAAAATGAAATGTGAGAACCACTTTGAAAACCATTGTTTTAGGTACGGATTGAACGGTACGGCGTGTGTGATTCGGACCATGTGTGAAATTTCTCATATTCCAGGGTACTCTTACGATGTGTTAGGTCCATTAATGAAATTAACGTTTTTGTGAGTAGAATAGGCGCAGAGAGATAAAAACTAATTCGAATAAATTAAGACCATTCTTTATCTCTTTTATTTGTGTGGACAGCGGATCGATGGAATCGCAGATTACGAAGAGGTATTGCGAAGATGCTGTAAATTGTCCTATTTCCGTTCTACATTTGCTAACACACGATGAATTTTAAGATTTGGGATTTCCACCGGCGTAACGGTGTCGTATGAAATTTCCAGTTAGAGAGGCGTTGAATTTTTATGAATTTTTGCGTTAGTTTTCTCGTTTTTGTTTTTTTTTTTTTTTACTTTGTTGTAATACTTATTTATAGATACCTATTACCTACTCATACCGAATTTCGGGTCGATAAACCAGTATCGAGGGATAGAACATGTTTGTGGCAGAGAAACATTTTCAGTAAATAAGAAGTTTTTGAATTTAATGACAGAATCATCGAGAAAGACTGAGGTACAATTTTAATTATTTACTCAGGGTTCCAAATTTTTTAATGAAAGATATTCCCAAGAGATTTAATACATATCGAACTTGAAATGTCAAATTTGAATTTGAATACCTACCAAAAATCGAACATTAAAAATTAAAAAACTAATAAATAAGTATGGATGTAGAAATCACCCTTGGATACGAAAATTTGTTTTGGATTGGAGTTGACACTGATTTTAAGCCTTTTAGAAGGGGTAGAATAAAGCAAGGGAAAATCTCAACTAAAAAAACAATTTTTGGCATCTAAGGGTATTTTCTAGGTATATTCAAATTCACATATTAATGACGAAAATTATAAATCAAATTTTACTAATATGAAAAAGTTCTCAGAAAAACTTACCTGCCAAATTTCAAGGGTGTCTAAATCAGTGCCATATTAGTCTCATCAAAATATATCATAAGAAAAAATTGGTTAATTTTTGAAAAAAAAAACATCAAATTTTCACTTTATAAAAATTTTTTTAAAAATTGAAAATTTTTGGGGACATTGAAGTATTTTTGAAAGAGATTTGTCACAATGCCAACATAGACTATATAGGTGCCTACCTAATAAATTTGTAGTATCTATTTCAAAAACATTGATTAGTTACTCACGCGGATGGAAAAATTTTCAAAATTTGAAATTTGACATCAATTTTACTTTAGTTTTTTCAACAAAAAAAGGTCAATCTTGTGCTAAAATTTTATTTTTCAAAACCCTTTTTTGCCCCATGAATTATGAAGTCACCAAAAATTTTATACGATTTGTAAATTGGGGGGGGGGGGGTGGGAGTGGCCAAGTTTTACAATTTTTCCAATGAATTTATTCAAAGTAGATTATGGCATTTATGGCACAGTTTTTCAGAAGAATAAGTAAACGAAAAATATTGTCTGTAGTAAAAAAAAAGTGTGTACCAACCTTCAAATTTGAAAAAAAAATTTATGCTGAAATTTCAAACAAAAAATTTGCTCTTAATTTCAAAAGGTTGTATTTTTTTGAAATTGGATGAAAGAGGGGCAAAGATGGAGACTATGAGTACAAATGTAATTGCAACAATTTTGTCTGACATAGGTAGGTTTAGTACCTGTCTATGAATATTTTTCTTCAAAAAACTATTTACTTAAGTATATCAATTTTTCACTTCCATCCCATTTTTAGAGGTTTTCAAAAAAATATTCAATTGTTTTTCAGATACCTACATATTCAATATGAAAACAATTCTTCTGTTCGGACAAATTGTATTAGTAGATATTAACTATGAATATCATTAATCCAATCAAGTGCACTCATAAAGACCTTTTTGGGTTCATATTTTCTTGGAAAATCAAAAAAAAAGTATTAAAAATTGTCACATTAATGATGTACATATGAAAATTAAAATATTCACGCTAACACAATTTTTGGAAAAAAATTTCAAAACGATTTTTTTTTGTCTTTGTAAAAGCTCTCCCCTCCCAATCCTAATGATTTTTTGGGTAAAAAATTTTCAATGCCTTCATATTTTAAAATTTTTTGTACAAAATCAGATTTTGGAGGAGAACTTGTGTACTTTTACTTACTACCTCTCAAAAAAAAGCCGACTCCCTGTAAATACCTGAGAATTTTTAACCTGAAATTAATTTTTCAAAAGTCTGATACAGTTTGAAGTTGTTGTGAAACACAGGGCCGGCGAGAGGAAATGCGGGCCCGGTTTACAAAGCTTTTTGCGGACCCCCTTTTTCTTCAGTCCATTTTTTCATTTCTCAAATAAACTTGAGCAATGATCTGAAGTAACATTTGAAAACAAGAAAGAAGATTTTTTCCATTCTTTAGATTATGACAAAATTGAATGAAAATTTTGGAAATAGAGAACATACTATAGCCCAAGCGAAGCAAGGGCGGAAATTTTTGGTGAAATTTTGAAAAAACTAAAATTTTTGCTTCAGTAGGTGATTTTTCCGCTCATTTTTCACGTTATTTCAAAACTGTAATTTTACAAGGAGCTTTCAGTCAAAATTATTGATTTTTTTGACAAATTAAGAATTAAGTATGTACCTAATTGAAAAACAAAGATTCTTTATTGAAAAGCCAGTGAAAAATAATCAGTTTTCAAAATAATGATGAAAATATCTACTGCCCGAGCGAAGCGAGGGTGAAAATTTTTCAAAAAATACGGCTCTTTTTTTACACTTTTGTAGGCAGTGGAAAAATTTCCTTCAAAGGGCGGACCCCCTTAAAATTCGGGCCCGGTACAAATTTACCCCCTGTACCCCCTCTCGCCGGGCTTGGTGAAACATTTTAATAAATTGATGTGTATTTGTAAAATTTTCCCTTTCAAAATCGAGGGGGAAGGAGGTACTCAAAAATATTTGTTTGCCATGTTTTTAGTATAAAATCTTGCAATTTTTTTTTTGGAATCTTCAAATTCGCCTTCCAACAATCTCAACATGTAAAGTATTGCAATGAGCATTTTATGTAAAATTCCCCTTCAAATTAAAGTTGGACCATTTATTTGTGCATGTGTGAACCTGGATATAAAAACCACCCATAGAGGTAAAAAAATTGTTTTTTAATTTGACTCAGATTTGGAGCCTTTCAGTAGAACTAGAATCTGAGGAGAACCTCGACTCAAAAAACAATTTTTGACCATCGAGGGTGGTTTCTATATCCAGGCTCACGTATAAAATTTTTCATTTGTGTTTTTCACAAATTCTATCCATTAATAGGAAATTTTTCATTCTAAAAATTAAGAACCTACCTTGCTTACCTATTTACCTATATTTCAGTGTTTTTCTTATTTCAATTTTTTTTTTGAAAAAATTCATCCAATTTTTTGGAAAAAATTCATCCAATTTTTTTGAAAAATTTATCCATTTTTTTGAAAAAATTTATCCATTTTTTTGAAAAAATTTATCCATTTTTTTTGAAAAAATTTATCCAATTTTTTGAAAAAATTTATTCTATTTTTTTGAAAAAATTTATCCATTTTTTTTTTAAACGAGATAAAGTTATAATTCAAATTATTTAGTTCCTTTTTAATTTTGTATGATTTTTTGGCGATCACAGCTCAATTTTTTCATCTCAAATGTTATATTGTTACAATTTTGAAAATATTTCGAGTTGAAAAGCAAAATATATCATTTAAAAGCTGATTTCATGAAATTCTTCAAGAAAAAATTTCTAAAACTGAGTCATTCTAAAGTCACGTTGAAAAAAAAAATCAAAAATATTCATAAGAAAACTAAAAACATTAAAACTGTAAAAGCACTGGGTGTCTGTATCTGATATTCACAGTATCACCGTAGTACCATTCTTCTTCACCAGGTATCGGGCATGCTGGCTTATCGATCCGAAACCAGGACACCCTGTATATGAAATACCTACCCATATTCGTATCTATTTACCCGCCTAATTTACCTATACAAAATATTCGCTGTAATACGAATAAATCAATTAAAAACAGATAAAAAACTTTCAATCAGCTTCATTTTTATTGATCCACCAAACAAACCAACACCTTCTAATACCCGTCCATATCTATCAAATTTTACAAATCTTCACAGAATAAACCCACGTCGACGAATTTTTCATAAATTGAGTAACCTGTTTTTTCCCAAAACACATAAGTACCCATTCATCGAGAACAAATGTTTAATACACCTATCTATTCTACTTTTCTCATGGTGCTTACTTAACCTAAAATATACGAGCATTACACTATAATTTATGGAAGTATTCGTAAAAAAAAAAGTCATTTATAAATTTGTACAAACTTTGTCTGATTTCTTGATAACCTAGATACAAGATAGCTATTGGTACCTTTACAGTCCCCACGTAGTATATTTGTATCAACATCGAACAATAGTTTAATGATGTGAACAGCCTCAATGTATTTTTTCTAAATTCAAATTAAATTACAGGTATCGTGTAAAAAATCATACACCTTAAGGCGGTTCTAATCCGATGCAGGCACGTGTTTATTTTTTATGCAATGTGACTATATGCAGAAAACACCGAATCATGTGGCATATTTATGTGAAAAAATCCTCGTATTTTAACAATGTACCTAAAAATTGTGCATTACAAATTTTTTTTCTTACTTATGCATGAATACGAATAAGTCGTCGATGTTTTCCAACTATTTACTTACTTTGTTTTCTGTCAAATAATATCCAATTCAATTGGTTAATAATTTACATATTTACATTGCCCGGTGTAGGTATATCTCTGAACTTGTGCGTCATATGCAAAAATCTTGGTATTATTTAAAAATACCGTTGTGTGTTTATTTGCACTCTAGTTACATCTGTAACATTTCTGACATCTGTCATAATTACCGTTAAATGATTCCAGCTCGTGGATAGATTCCCATTGAAAAATACGTCTGCATGGTTGAAATGTTTACGTGAAATTTTTATCATTTGATTTCATTTCGCAATTTCGTTGCATATAAATACGTTTCGTTCGGTGTAGCAAAAAAAAAATGGATGATGTGTTTGAAAAAGAATGCACGTATTTTGTAAAGTGTCCTTTATCATATCGTTATTAACTATTCAAGCTACTTTTATAGCGTATGGTCAGGATTTATCTCAACAGACGAGATCGAATAGGAAAAAGAGATTTTTAATATTTCCAAAAGGGACAGTTATACAGGTGAGTAATTTTTTTCCAAATATTTACCTACCTACCTAATTTGAATTTATTTACCTATTTTTGATATTTTTATATTCGAATAATCTAAATTTATGAAGATTATTGATGTACTGGTAGAGCTTTAAAATTCACCACCTGGCTAATTTTGTTACTAAGAAAGATTAATTTTGAAAATTATAAGCTGAAAAATGATTATCGAGCTTTCGACGAAAATTATTCTCTTTTTTTTCAGCTCGTCTATTGTTATCTAATGTCAGCATTAGGAACCGAAGGGATTTTCACGGTTGGAGCCACATTGGGGACGAATTGGGACGTACCAGTGGATTTGGAAAAATTAGTTTACGACGATAAAATGAAAATTAAAGCAAATAGGAGAGAAAAAAGATCACTTTATCCAAGAATCGAGTATATGTTAAATCAGTAAGTAAATGAGAAAAAAATGAGGAATTTTTGGTCATAAATAGGTACTTGGTAGGTACCTACCTGTAGCTAGTACAATTATTCCAAATTTGTACCTGAATGTAAGTATCTTAAGGGAATAAATAATTTCAGATTAAATATCGATGGTAAATCATGTCTTAAGAACTTACTATGCCGATCTAAAAAACGATTAACGTCATCATCCAATAATCGGATTCGAAACTCGTTTATAGAAGAAATCGTCCATCTAATTTTTTCGTAAGTGTAGTCTCAAGTCTGTTATCATCTTGGTATGAAAGCTGTTCTCGGGTTCTGGTCTCCCAGACGGTCTCATTTTTTTATCCGATGCTTCTGCAATTTTACTGATTTTATTACTGATGTATTTTTCTTTTTTTCTTTCCAATAGATACCCTGGGTTGCCGGAAGGATGGTACGAGCCAGTTGACGAGTACGATTACATGCTAGATCAGTGCGCAGATACGATGTATGACGAAGAAGCCTGCGTAGTGAGATGAAGATCTCAGATTCATCGTTTTTTAGATTTTTACTGGGCGCCTATTTAATTTATTATTTTTTTCCAAATCACGATTATCCTATTAAAGTTCCATTTTAATTGTCGTTTGTGCATTGTAAATATTTATCGTGTTTATTTTGTGGTAAAATGAGAATAAAAATAGTCAATTTGAATGATTGTTTTTTGAGCTCGGAACGAAATATGAAAAATAGGCAGTTCAGTGCGGAATATTGACTAATTTATGATTTGAAGGGGTGCCCTATTGGCAAGGAAACCGCTATAAAAAACGCACAGCGTCAAATCTGGACTTTCGTCAAAAAAAACGCCCTTTCTTTTGCGTCTTTAATGGCGTTTTTTACTGCTGTTATTTCAGCTTAAAACGCGATAAAAACTGCTTAGCGTTTTTAAAGCGTTTTTTCAGCGTAATACACCCCTTGAAGGGGTTTTATCAGCATAATGCACCCCTAAGGGATGCATTATGCTAAGAAAGTCATATGTAGGGGTGCATTACGCCGAGAAAAACGCTAAGCAATTTTTTTATCGCATTTTAAGCTGAAATAAAAGCAGTAAAAAACGCCATTAAAGAAGTAAAAAAAAACGCCCTATGGCGTTTTTTTTGACGCAAGTCCAGATTTAGCGCAGTGCGTTTTTTAAAGCGGTTTCCTTGCCAATAGGGTGATAATTTATCCTATTTTCACATTTTAATGATTTTAATCCATTTTCATAAAAAATTGAACGATTTTTCCAGAGAGGGAAAAAATTAGATCCAAGATCCAATTTGATCTGAAAATGCGCGATTTTTTGAATCTAAATGTATCTATGCAGATCAGAATTGATCCAATTAAAGACATTTTCCCCCTTGAATTGGGATAAAATTTGATCCAATTGAATCTTTCCAGATCTCTTCTCAACTTTTCGAATCTTATTGGATCCTAATTAGAAAAATGTTTTTAATTGAATTTATTTGGATTTATTTGTATCTACTTGTATCCTTTTAGACACACTCGGATCCGATTGGATCGTGCCATTTTTTGAATTCAATTGGATCTAATTTTTCTCCGAGTTTTCTTTGAAATGCTCTAACGAATTCTATCTCTTCTTGATGAAAACCGAAACACAAAAAATTCAAAAATATTTAAGCGAGTCTATAGCTAATGTAAACTGCACCTAGGGATAAAAAATTAGTTTTTTAGTTGAGCTACTCCTCAGATTCTACCCCTTTCGAAAATCGAAAAACTACCCTGTGAAAAATTTATACAAATCGATATCGATTTATAACGATTTCTTATAAAATCGACAGAAATCGAATTCGATTTGCATCGATTTTTTACGTTGTGGTTTCTCGGGTAGTATCATCAAAACCCAATTTTTGACCCCCAAAGACGGTTAGTGTCCAAAAATAGATTTTTTTATTCATGTATTTTTTCATTAGAAATTTAGTGCTCTTTTCAATGAAAGTGAAAAAAAAATTTGGACATTAATCGGTTTTCTACCGAGTTGGTCAAATGTGCAAATAAATGCATCTGAAAATAAATCATCATCGTCGTTGCTTTCATCCGGAATCACCGGGTTCACTTCCTCAAAATTAAATAATTCTAGGTATAACTTTGTGTCAAAGAAGAAAAATTCCTGCACAACAATTGAAATAAAAATTCTTGAAAATCAAGCAATGTCAAAACTTACTGTGACAAGAACATGACAAACACACCCACCCACCCATATTGACTCCCCCCCCCTACACAAAAAATTGAATTAGTTGATTTTTTTCAAAATTTAATCAGTGCTAATTTTTCTCAAAACAACGTAAGGAAGCATAGAGGCAACACTTGGGCAAAAATCTTGGAAGGTGTGCCTAAAGGAAAAATTTTCCGACTCATTTTTAGAAAGAGGGAAATTTGTTGACCTGGTATAAATTCGTGCATTTTTCAAATTGAAAAAAATTTTAATTTTTTTGAAAATTCCATTCAAAAATGCTTTCAAGTTCAGAACAATTTTTTTCCTTTTTAAAGCATTTTGTTCTCTGGATTGAAAACGAAAAAAAGTACATCCAATCATTTTGAAAATGAATAATATAAAAAGTAATCGAGCCCGAGCGAAGCGAGGTAGAAAATTTTTGAAGAAAAAGACATCAAAACTTGAATTTTCTTCATTAAAATTCGTGTTTTTTTTTTCATCTTACTTTTATTAATTTCAAAAATCACGATTTTTTTGATGAGGAAGTACCTCTTCTTCTAAAAACATTTAATAATTCTAAATAGTTGATTGTTTGGATTAGATGGAAAGAAGTTGAAATTTCATACCATTTTGAAAAAAATGATGCAAAATCATTGAGCCCGAGCGAAGCGAGGGCGAAAATTTTTCAAGAAAAATGCATCCAAAAATTGATTTTTTTTCATTTAATAAAATCAAAATTTTAGTATTGAAAGAGAAACGAAATCCTCCTAGTGCAAATTTATCAAAAAGTTGAGTCTGATTTCTGAATGGGTAGGTAAGTGACATTTTCCACGGCGATTTCGTTCACTAGGATCTGCAAAAATTCTTTGATTTTACTCAATTTTCTAATAAGTGCTGTCGGCTTCGTACACTATTCAAGAAAGTTAAATCGTTTCAGAATTTTTGGTTGTGTTAATGATGAAATGGATATTTTTGAATCGTAAATTGCATTTTTTCGTCTCTTTCACCAATTCTAAAAATTTGAAAAAAAAAATCATTATATTGTACCATGGCAGAACTATACTTATACCAAAAATTTAAAAAAAATGAATGCCTTTTAGGTTAAGGATTACGGCGATTTCAAAGTTTCAAAGTGGGATTTTGGCTGAAAGACGGTGCAAAAATAATCGGAAAAAATTCTCAAAAAATTGGTCACCGTCATCACTCCTTGTACACTAAGGTGGGCCGAAAAAACAATTTTTTCGATTTTCAAAAACATACCCCCCGCAAAAGTAGTTGGCTGATGAGATTTGAAGAATAAAAAAAAAAAAAATCAAAATCAATTCATATCTTCCAATCGCGCATTGACATTGAAATTTTCAAAAATTGGCAAAAATTCAATATTTTCAAAAATCTTAGAAAATTTTGAAAAAAATTGAAATTTATTTAAATTGGTTTTAAAGCTTATCTAGTGACTATTCAAACCAAAAAGCAGAATTTTTTGAAAAAAAAATCATGCTTTATACGCCTTTTTTAAATTTCTGCTCTTTCTTCACATGAAGAAAAATCAAAAAAAAATTATAAAACGTTGATTTTTTCAAAATAAATTTGTTTTTTGGTCTATGTGGTCACTAAATAAGCTCTAAAATTAATTTTAATCAATTTCGAATTTTATCGAAATTTTTAAAATTTTGAATTTTTGCTAATTTTTGAAAACTTCAACGCCAATGCGCGATCGGAAGATATGAATCGATTTTGAATATTTTTTCTATTCTTCAAGTCTCATCAGCCGACAACTTTTGCGGGGGTATGTTTTTGAAAATCGAAAAAATTGTTTTTTCGGCCCACCCTACCGTACACACCGCATAAATTTCAGAATTTTCGGTTCATTAGGTTCCGAGATAGGATTTTTTGACGAAAATTCGCTATTTTGGGGGTGAGGGTAAAGGGGGGAAGTTGGGAAACGGAAAAAATTTCCTAAAATCATTTTTTGGGGGTCCTTAATAATGTCTGCTGGTTAATTTCAAAAAGTAGCTCTTACGCCGATTCACTTTCCTTAATCGAGGTACCCTTTGAAGACGTTCTTGTACCAATTGTCGATTTAAAAGCTCGTTTTGCATTCAAGGAACCTCGAGAGGGTTTTACCTTATTGGTTTTTCAGGGTTTCTCGATTCCCAATCGAATCCTCAAAAATGTTTTTCGGTAAATGACCCTTTATGTCTCTTTATTTCTGGGCAGCCACAGAAAAATTCCGCCATTTCATATAAATTCACTAAAATAAACGTTCTCATTCGTCATTCCCGTCATTCCGTTTTGTTTTTTTTTTTTTTTTTTAAATCAATACCTATCTACATATTTTGATAAATCGTTCGAAATATTTTTATCGATTTTTTCAACTTGAAGTACGTGTAGAAATTTCTTCACAATGGTGGGTACATGAAAGTAGATAATGTATAATAATATGAAAAAAATTTTATACTCACCACAAAAAATGTTCCAAATTTTTTAAACATTATTGCTCGGTCAAATTTTATACCCACGAAATAATAAAAACACATTTTACGAACACGTGTGAAACATATACATAATTTTCTACCAATATTATTATACCTACGTAAAAAAAAATCAGTGTAAAATTTCCAGCATCTAGAAAGGCAGGTTCTCAAAACTTTTAATGTATAAAAAATTTCACACGTTTACAATTATGCAAATTTTTCAGATACCTATTCCAAAAGCGAATATTTTCACCAAATTGAATCTTAAAAAAAAAATTCGTATAATTTTCAAACCTTCTCTTACGACAGACGGGGCAATCCACCTACTCTCATTCGACATGCCCCATTGTTTCCAAGCTTTAAAAACCATACTATTAAATCACACACGAATTTATTTATTTCATCATATTCCATCATACACACGGCTAATTTACGTCGAATAATCATCCAAAAGATCAAAATTATACGAATCAATTACCATAATGCGAACATTTGAACGCAACGAGTCATTATACGAATTAGCTAAGCAGGTAACGCGCATCGTCGTTATCCCACCAGTTCGCAGTCACCATTACGTACGATTTAATTCTTAATTAATTTATTTGTCGAATTACTCTCACGTATAATCGTAATCAAACAACGTAAAGAATAAAACGTCGCTTTTATAATCATTAACACATGAAGTAATATTTTAATAATGGATAAATTTTTATAGATTTAAAAAGAAACGTTTTTAGTACCGATTCTCTCCATGTGTGACCTTTGTTAATTCCTTGTTCCTGGATAAGTGTAAAGATTACAGTACTGATTCTCTCACCAAACACTTTGTATATTAGAAAAAAAAAACTCAAGGTAAAATTATAAAAACCTGTTTTTTTTTTCACCGTGTACGTAGATATTTAATATATTCAATTTTGTAAGACAATTTTATTTAGAAAAATTTTTACAAGCCACCTGTGATAGGCGAACATACAGATGTACGCTCGTGTCGATATAGCCGAAATACCTAGAATAACTTTTTTCCAATTTTTTTTTCAATTTTTTTTTCTAATTTTTTTCCATTTTTTTTTCAAAATATATTTTGAAGATCTCGACACGAGGTAATTATTTTTCGGCACTTTTAAGCTGAAAAAAATTGACTATTTTTGCACATACTTAGGCATAATTTTATAATTAAAATATGCAGAAAAATTATACCAATTTATCACGCCATCATGTAATGACATTTGTGTGCGTAGGCACACGAACGATAATTAAAGCAGTACTTATTATATAATCGTCAAAAATATACATGTCGAGGATCATGCCATGTAAGATGGCTAATTAGGTACCATACTGTCATGTTTTCAGTTTCAGTACAGTTTTTATTACCGAAGACAAAAAAATATTTAGTTTTTTTGTAAATTAAATAATATTTGCAAAATTGAAATAGAACAAGAGGAAAATAATTCGTGGCATTGGTTATTTTTGTCGAATCCAGTCCGGTAGGCAGCATCGTATTCGAAATGTTCCGCTGGTTCTGATCCGGTTACTTTTTGAAGTGGCATTCTAAACAAGAGGAATACAGCCAAATAAATTTACTAATTTAAAATCCAAAACATTCTCGTTTTAGGAAAATAATAATAAAAAAAGGGGTAAACAAAGAAAAAACACATAAGGAAGATGGAACTAAACAAACACTTATTATTGTTATTATCGAAATGTTAAAATTCAAAATCGATTCGTGGTAGCATTGGGTTTAAATGGAGACAGCATCGAGCATACTAATTGTGCTCTTAGACACTAAGGAAATTCCATATTTGAAATAACTTCTTCTATAGACAAGTAAATATCAATATTTGAATTTTTTAAAATTTTCAGAGTAACTTTGAGAACCCCTGGTCAATTTTTTTTTGATTAAAAATCGTGTCGTATTTAAAATTTATCCCTACTCTTATCGAACCTATATACCTAATTTTTAAAATTATTAAAAAGTAATGCTATAGCCGTGTAAAATTAAATAAAAATATCAATTACACATTGTACGAGAGAAGATAGGTTCATTGAACCAGTTTTCAATGACGCATTGGTTTCTTTTCAACGTAGCGACGAGGTCATAAACGATGCCCCTAGCCGCACTGGCACTCGTTATCATATTCCGAGTGGACAAATAAAGTATACATGGATACAAATTACGTATTTACATTTTTTCTACCCAGGTACTTAACTAGAGGCTTACCTACATATTGTTTTAACACACTCTTTGTGATATTTTTACTGTTTACGACAAGGTATTTAGTTGATATTTGTGTAAAATAGGTAAGCTAGAAGTACATCGAGGTATTTACTTGAAAAGTAATTTAATGATAGCTTCGAGAAATCCGTCGTTTTCTGGTAGCAATTGTGTGACTTCGCAGAGTGATCGTAGTATACAAGCTCGGCCATTGTATCCGTATCTGTAATAAATTGTCCTTCGAATTAGAGATTAATTTTGAGCAAGCAGGTATCAAAATAGGTATACAAATGAGGATGGATTGAAAAAAAAGATTGATTACAATTTTTAAATTGATTAGTGTTCATTTTTAGGGTGAAGATCCTATTTACAAATGAACTCCCATAGACGCCCCCAGAAATTAATTAAGGGAGGGGCTGAGAATTTGAGAAAAAAAGGGGGTAAAATTTCAACTTATTAATTTTTAATCGATCTTTCAGTCAAAAATCATCAATTTTTTCTGACCAGCTAGGAATTTATTGAAGAATTGATAATTTTTGACTGAAAAATGGTCAAAAATTATAAACTTTAGTGGGGGTGAAAATTTTTTGAAAAAATATCATTATTTTGAAGAGCAGAAAAATGCACTTTTTTCATTTTTCACATTTTTTGCAATAAATTTTTTTCCGACCTCAGGGGGGCTTGAGCCCCCTAATTCCCTCTTGAGTGCGGCTATGGTATTAGGCTCAAAATCCAAAATCCAAACTTCAGGGGATAAAAGAAGAAAAAAAGTTGCAAAAAATCGCAATGGCAGTACCACTACATTGCATTTTGATTTTTTGTTCAAAAAAAAAATTAAAGCACAGCTGTCACAATTTTTTTTTCGAATCAACTCAAATTTTTGTTTTTTGATGCCAAGCAAATGTCCAATTTTTAAATCCACTGAATGAACAGTTTCATTTTTATGAAAATTATGAGAATGTAAACGCTGTTGGCTCCATGGCTACCTACAAAAAATTGTTGAAAATCAGCATCAAAAATTGTTCTACTTAGATAAAAAAACATGCTCGATTTTTTTTTGGAGCGTGAGAGGGAGGGAGGGGGTCAAGTGAGAAAGAGTATGGTAATACTAGAAAAATCTTCAAATTCGAATCTCTAATTTGAAAACTTTTTTGTGGAGGAAAAAAAGATATTTGAGGTAGATGGTTCAGGAAAGTTTGAAATTCAAATCACACCCTTTCAGACGTGGTTTGACCGAGATTTCTATTGGGTGTGTTATCAACCAAAAAAGCAAATTAGCAGCATTTGTTTTCTTCTTTTTTTCTCCCCGAAAAATGCCTCATTTTTAGGTCACCAAGTTCCATCTTCCATAGGCTTGAGAGGTTCAAATTTTTAGCATAACTGTAGGGGGGAAGGGGCTCGAGTCCTCCCTTATGCTTGAAATTTTTTTTTGCAAAAATATGAAAAAGTGCATTTTTTGCTTTTCAAACTGAGTACCTAATTTTATTTTAAAAGTTGATCATTTTTGACCAATTTTTTAGTCAAAAATCATCAATTCCTGATAAATTTCTAGCTGGTCAAAAAAAATTGATGATTTTTGACTGAAAGATCGATAAAAAATGTCTAGTTTGAAAATTGACCCCTTCCCCATACATTTCTCAAATTCTCAGCCCCTCCCTTAATTATTTTCTGGGTTTGCTTATGGCTGGGAATGAAAAATGAGATCAAATTCGAGTCACTGAATTTTTCACATTTGTGATATATTTTGTTAATTTTTAGACGCTAAAAATTTCTATACCTATATAAATTTACCTTATTTTTTAAAGCTTGAAAAATATCGAAATATTACAAACAAATATCGAAGGTGATCATTACGTTTCAATGCATTGAAATTATTGCAGTTCAATTTAAAAAACCAAGAAAAAAAACTACAAAAAAATTTTGTAGGTAAATAGATACCTATTTTTCATTGCAAAAATGTTGAATTTTTGTTTTTTCAAAAGGTTGATTTACCATTATTGGAGAAACAAAAACGTCAAAATTTTTGACTTAGATCAAATTTTTACTTTACTTGGATACGTTATTGAAATAGAGGTCAATCTACCTGTGTACAAAAATAGAGACTAAATTGTTCCCACTATCCCATCAAATGTTTACGATTAAATTTTCGCCTTAACATAATGGCATTTTCTTAAAGTTGAAAAAAATTGGAAAAATTGTTGATGGATGGTCACATTTTGTCAATTTAAAAAAATGAAAGCATTCTTAGGTAGGTACCTAATATTAAAAAACCCTCCAATTGAAAAAAAATAAAAATTATTAGGTACCTAATTAATCTGGCACTTAATTTCTAAACACATCCACGATTCAAAATCTTTCGCTCAAAAACAAATTGTGTGCAATTTTTTTGTAAGATCTTTTTCTTAAAGTAAGTAAACTACCTTAGAAATTTTCGTCAAAATCAATATTTTCCTCCCTCTGATCCAATATTTGATTCTGATAAATTATGTCGATTCCAAATATACCTATGGGCACTTACTTATTAATGAGAACTTCTAATTTCTTATACAAATTAGATCGTTTCTTTCTAACAACAATAGGAGGCGTATATCCGTACAGATTTTTATCATAATCTTCAACACTTTCCGGTAAATCATACGTTAATGCCCAGTTGATAGCTTCGGTAAATATATCGTAATCCGGAGTGAGTAATTTTACAGTCACGCAAAGAGCCACCTATAAGAGAATTATTACGAGTATTATTACGAGTATTATTTTTGGATTCTTCAATTTAATATAAAATAGGTAACTCTACTCCAGTTCAGACCGAATCTGTTAGTAAAATTGTAAGTAAGATATTCCTATAGTTTGTGATGTGTGAATGCTTTACTCACTGTGAACGTACTTCCTTCAGGAAAGATGGCATAACGTTTTTTACGCACGTGCTCGTGCCGTAATTCGTCACCGGAATGTGTAATATTTTTTATAGAATAAATCAAGTCATATTTCAAACAAAAGCACGATAATAAGTTTCCTGAAAAAAACACGAATATCAATGATACCAGCATTACAAGTTCGATATTGACTACGAATGCGTGATTCAAAATAGAAATTCGTGTCGCAGCTTTGGTATTCCAGATCCGCGAGTTTTTCGCGCCATTGTGCGAAGTACATAATTATTACGCGTATGTGATATTGATGAAATCAGCTTGGAATGAAATGTTTCGGTGCTAACGGTTCATTCAGTTATTCGCTGGAAAAAAAGTAATGAAAAAATTAAATAGAAAATTGTAAGTTGAAAATAACGATTAGGTAAGCAAGGGAAAGAGGGGTAACAAAATATCCTCAAAAGGTCTGCAAAATCATAATTACGAATATCTGCCTATTTAAACAAGTTTTTTGGGGTTAATTTTTTTGGAGAAAATATACAAACCGTCGAACCAGGAAAAAAAACAAAAATTAGCAAAAATGCAATCAAAAATGGTGTCGGAAAAAAATCCGAAAAATGACTGTGAGGACTCGGAAGGAATTTTCAAAGCTTTTTAAATCCATTTTTCGAGTATATTTGACCCTTAACCAACACACCGAATTTTTGGGAGAACCTAATTTGAAAATTTTTGGACTCATGGAAGTCGAAAGGTAAGTTCTTGTGCTTATTGAATCAAGTAAGTATGTGACTAAAGAAATCAAAAAATTAAATAGGTACATTGATCTCAGAGACCAAAAAACATTTATATAAATATTAATGACAAAATTGATTTTTTCAAGATCTTAAATTAGGGTTTTCATTCTTGGGCTCCATTTAATTTTTTATGTTGAAAAATTGAAAAAAAATCATCATCTACGAAAAATTTTATACTTTTTTTTCGCCAAAAGTAAAGAAAAGAAGAGTTTTCGATTTCTCAGTTTTGGAAAAAAATGCTGTAGCAGAGAAAAAGTTTTAGACAAAAATTGTTGAGCGACTGCTTTTTTTAAGAAAATCAAAAAATGTAAAAAATACTCACAAAAAGTATGAATTTTTCAAATCATAAATGGATTTTCCCACCTAAAAATGCGATTTTGAATTCAATGATGATTCTTGATTATAGTAGGTGCTGAAGTTAATACGGGCCATTTTTATGAGCTTTTCTCCAGCACTGGAAAATTCCAAAATTTTCTGGTGGCTCAATAACCTCTTGAGACTGCTTCCTACCAATTCAGTAGGTTGAAAATGGGATAATAAGTATACCAAATTTTAGCTTTTTAGATCAAATTTTCAAATTTTTCAGGGCTATGCCGTAATTTTTGAAATTTAAAAAATTCAAAAAATGCACTTTGGAGCTTGAAATTTTGAATATTTATGGGGTTCTTTTATGTTGTTTTTTCGATTTTGGTTTGTTTTAAGTTCAAAATTTTACTTCAAGTTGAGTAGGGATATATCCCTTGTCAGAAGTTCCAGATTTTTTCATTTCCACTTTAATTATCACTTATTCCCCTAGGAAAATCCTGGGAGGGGGGAGACCAACGCCTGGACATTTTGCAAGACAATTTTAGGACATTCAAGCGCGTTCCTCCCATTTCCTTAAAAATATATGTAAAATATAAATTTTTTCTTCCTAGATTTTTTTTCGAAAATTTGTCTCAAGAAAATTGATATAGCTAGAAGAATTTTTCAGTCAATTTTTTTCATCTAAACTCACCTGTTCAACAATGCTGAATAAATATTTTAGAAATTTTTAAGAAAAAAAATTCTCTTTTGATAGTGAACACTTCAGTAGGTACACTTTCTTAGCAGGATCCCTGTCCCTACTATTCTTTTAATTACACGAACGTAGGTAGGTAAAAATTTCAATTTTGGTGAACCTAAATTTTCAGTCAAAAATAGGAAACCAAAAGTTGGAATAAAATCAATTCCGTTTTTGGATCCAAATTTTAAAATTTGTTTTTTCCATTACATATTTTCATTTTATTAATTTTTTCTTTCTGTCCATTGAGAATTTTGATAGGTACCCACCTGCATCAATTGAATCATTTCATTTTGTAATCTTAAAGAAAAATATCTTCAAATACATTTTTTTTAATATTTCAAAAATAAACCTGATTATTACCGAAATTTAAAATCATAGTCAAAAAATTATTATGATTTTGACTTTCATTCTCGATCGACTTTCTATTGCTGTAATTTACTTTTCTAGTCCTCAATTGTCAATTTTCAACTTCATCCTTGTTTTTTTCGCCTACCAAAATTAGATTTCTGCCCCAGTGCTGCTTCAGGGATGCCTAATCCTTTAGCTACGTTCAAATAAACACCACCTTTCCATTACCAATCCTCTTTAAAAGCTTCCTACCAATTTTTTTTTTTCGTAAAAATCCATTTTCGAATCAAAAGTTAGTGTTTCCATTATAATATTTCACCACATTCGCTTCCGTCTTACGTTTACAAATTCTCATTTCCTCGTACATATTAAAGTAATGTTTCCTTTGAAAGCGAAATATTCGAATATTTTGCGACGGGGAAATCGCGTAATATTTCGCGGATGTTTTTTTTTTTTGTAATTTTAACACACTTTGCACGCTGTCCATGCCAGTTCCACAGAACAGCGAATAGCATCGCATTTCAATTTTAATGCGAATCGCACAAGTTCAAGGGAATCTTGTTTTTCTATCAAGTACCTAGTTCCCCCTCTCGAAATAAAATTAACCGTAAACTAGATTCCAGTTGGCAGATTTTTAATAGCGCGTGTTTCGCGGATAGTGATACTTAAAAATCTCGCCGAGCGAAATTCATCATTTCAAATTTACGAATTATCGTGATAATTTAACTGTTGTAATTGTAATGGTAACGTGCTAGTACAAATAAATGTACGATGGTTATTCGGGTTCATGACGAGTTCGCCAGTCGACAGATTTAGTTCATCAATGGGATAGGTGATAACAATTTGCGAAAAAGTGGAAAATTTTATAACCACCGGTGGTTTAGAAAATTTTAACATTTTTCGTCTAGTTGATTATTTTAATTAAATTGCTGATTTTTTTTTCGCTCCGAACGTGTTTGAATTTCGGATTTTTACTGCGAATTTATTCGGTTGGTTTCATTAGCAAGTACTTATCGAATAATTAAGTAAGTGTTTAACACGAGTATCGAGTATTTTATCATTAATCGAGAGTACGTATCCGTATTTGCCCTTTTTTCGTAAAATATAAAATTTTAAATTTGTCATATTTCGATAGGGGTAGTTGGATAAATTAAAAAAGGGGTTGTTTTTGTCGCTGATATTGATTCGGTGCCTGGTTGGAAAAAAAATCTGTTACGACGTATTTAAATTCTCGTTATACGATTTGCGTTGGTGTACTTTGATTACCTATTTGCAAGGTAAGCTTGATACCGTTTTAAACTTGGAGCGAAAAATAGATACCATAAAACTACCTACAAGTATTAAAATATTTTGACAACTTCCCATTAAAAAACCAGAAACGGTAGTTCAATTTTACGTTGGGAAATTAGAAATTACGGTTTAAAAAGTCTCCGGGGGAAATTCAATTTATCAAGAAACGATTAATCAAATTATATTTTTAGCAATCAATTTTCCCAAACAAAGGCATTAACCCATCCAACCAAGTCGAGTTGTTTTCTTGTAACTACATTAAGCTAAAAAAATTTATTAAATGGTATTTTCACGTTAGTGAAATTCTTGAACGAGGTTTTAAAACAGAAGATACCTACCTACCTAGTTTCTAACTATTTCGATTCGTATGTTTTTGTTTTTTTTTTTTGATAGAAGTGCGACTGCTTGCAAAAAACCAGTTCGAGAATTCAATATTAGGTACTTAGTTTTTTTCATCAGTTCTCAAGATCCAAATTTTTCTCCAAAAATATTCTGGTTTTAAAATTCAAGATTTTTTAAAAATTCGAAATATCTTTACTCGATTCATTAACCAGTATTTTTTTTTTCAATATGCACTGATCATTATCAGCAAAAATTATCCTGGAAAAATTCCTAAATCAGGACGGTTTTTTTATTTTGAATCAGTGAAAAGTCACTGGAAAAATAAGTCAGAATTGTGGCACAGAAAAATGAGGAAAAATTCTTTGATCATAAGCAGATTTTTACTGAGTTTTCGAAGGATTTCAGATATCTTACTGATTTTTAGTGTATTTTTACTAATTTTCCAGACATTTTTCCTCTTATTTGCTTTCACTGAATTTTTTTCACGTGTTGCGATTCCGGCTGTTTTCTTGTGGTTTTTGATAATTTTCACCGACACATACTGACATTATAAATTACTAGAGAGTAAGACAAACAAATTAAATACCACGAGTGAAAGTTTGATGTGTTCAACATCTCAGAGCTTCGACAGTTGGTATTTTTGGACCCTATTCATACCTACAAGGTAAAAATAGGCAGATAGTAGGTAGTAGGTACCTACCCGAAGTATGAGATGCAATTTTTTTCAAATCATGTTACATATTAACGAGTAAAATCCTCCAAAAAATATCCAATTTTTGAAAAAATAGGGACGAAGGAAAAATTTTCAAAGGTTTGTTTTTAGAATCCAATATTATGAAGAACTGACCCCCCCCCCCCACATTGATTACCTACAATCCAATTTCGAAGTATTTTGCAATTTTACTTTAAAATCATAAAGACGGAATGTCTCGAAAGTTTTCCAAATTTCAGGGGTCCCTAAAATAGGAAGGTACTACAAACGAGAAAAGTCAAAAATTGAAATTTTTATTAACAATTTTTCTGTGGAAATCGATGAGGAAAATGCAAAAATCGAACTCATAAAATTTCCCTCAACATTTTGAAACCCCTCATTTCTTCTGAAAGTGATCAATACTCAAAGAATCACGTATTTTTTGTAGTCATTTAACCATCTCACTTGTCAAAATGTCGAGGGAAATTTCGTACAGAGGTTCTCAGAAATTTGGTTAGAAATTTCAACTTGAAAATTATTTCATTCTCTGATACAATTTTTGGACATTTAATTTCGTATTGGTTTTCAATTTTAAAAAAGACTGCTTCTTTAATTACAGGTTATAAAAATAATTAGAAAAAGAAAAATTGCACTTCATGTTAGGAAATTGAAACTTCCTGTTGGGAATCCATTGTCAATTCAACGATAGTAAAATTTCATTTAAAAATTGTTTCGCTTTCAATTTCTCCGAAACTTTGTCGGTCGAGTGGTATGTGTTTTTTGAAAAACCGATCTTGAATCGAAAATTTTTTGAGCAGAACAAAATTAATGATGAAAATTAAATTTGAGAAATTTTGACCCATTTGGAGCCTCAAATTGGGTCAATTTTTGAGTACCTATTTTTAAAGAATTGACATGTCCTCTATGAAAGTGGGGTTAAATTTCCCCCAATTCAGAAATACCATCTAAAACGTTTTTTTAGCCACTTCTGAGAATTCCGAGCCCTGAGTCAAGTCAATTTTCGATTAATTTCAAAAAAATGGCATGTGACCTATGAAAAGGGGTAGATTTTTTTTAGAAATTCGAAAATGCTATTCAAAACGTATTTTTTGAGGTTTGTCAAAAAAATTATAGAAAAGAGGTTCAATTTAGTTTAGGTACCTACTTACCCATGGTAACCCACAAAAAATTTCAATTTATCCCCCCTCCTCTTTCCACAACTTTTATTCTCGATTAATTTAGACAGATAATTTAATTAATTTTCCCAGAAATATAAAAATAATTGAACCAAATTTCTATTATTTCCCTCTATTTTTGATAAAAGTGAGCACCTCTGCTTGATTTTTTTTTTAATAAGTAAAAAATTTTTTCTTCAAAATAGTTTAGGTACCTATAAAAAATTTTCTATCATCACTTATCAATTGTGTTTTTTTTTTTTCAGGGAGACAGCCATCAAAGAATAATCATGGTGGTACTATCTTCTGGACCGGATCCTGATCCGGAAGGAGTCAGAAATTTATTCAAAGAATATAGTATGTCACCGGAAACAGTTCGACAAGACGTGGCTCTTATCAGACAATGGATGATCAAACAACCTCATTTTCCTCATATACCAGCTTCTAAAGATGGTTAGTTTCATAATTTTATCAGCAGTATGACGTCATTTTGTACCGAGGTGTTTTAAAATTTATTTTAAAAAAGTTCAAACTTTTTGCTTATGTGCTTAGCTTTTGCAGCTAAATTTGAACAAAGGATATTTTTTTCATCATTGTGTCATCACTCAAGTACAGTGTTACCAAAGTTATGGTAAAAAATTACCGTTTTTCATTTTTGAATCTCACAAGTCAAAGCCCCAAAATCTTGATTTTTCCTAAACATAAAAAGAAAAGGGTCAAATTTTTTCCTCAAAAAATTATGTTAAATGGGCAAAAATTGTGCAAAAATTATTTTTGGTTCATTTTGAAAAATAATCTAAAATTAGGCTCCTCCCTTTTTGAGGAAAAACAAAAAAAATAATAAATTTTTTCGTGTTTTCCTGCCCTATCCTAAAATTTTCATCCAGTTCCGCCATCGCCCTTGCACAAAATCCAATTTCCAATCTGAAATAAAATACTCAAATCATTCAATTCGGAAAAAATTGTTCTAAGTAGGTGGCAACACTACCTATAAAACCAGCAGAGGTATAATCATAATTATGAAATTCGCGGTATTCTTAAAACGATAAAAGTATCTAAGTATTTACCAAGTACTCACGTTTTTAATAATTAATATGAGGATCATTAAAATAATTTAAATGCTCAGATAATAACAATTACTTACAAAACAAGTTCAAGTTTAATTATTTCTGATGTAATAATCACATTTACTAATTTCACGCTTATTTTCAAAAATACGAGTCATTATGTCTACTTACACATGTACATAGGTACCTAGGTACCTATTATAATGGAATATTTATGCGGTCAACTTTTTTCCATCTTTTAAAACGGCCAATTTAGACTATTAATCGTGTTTTTATGTGTTTAAATGCAATTTAGATGAGTAATGGCTGCAAAAATGGCTATAAAATTTTTTAATGACTAAATTTCAGCAAAAAATTTGTTTAATGAAATTTAAGGCGTTTATTCTGTACCTCGTTAATTTTTTTATTCCTTATCAAAAACCGTGGGTAATTTTTTTTTTTTGCTACCAACCTACAAATTTGCAAAATTTAATGAGCTGTTAAATGAGTTTATCTAAACTGTACAAATGTCATGACAAACCAAAATCCGACTGAAAAAAGCGACCACACAATAATCGCAATATTTTCAACTTGAACGACGTTATTTGAATTTAAATCGAGCGATGTAAATATTTACGTTGATGAAATTAAAACTTCGACGTGGATGAGGTTGCCTTGTCATGATAATCTCCATAACACAAATGCTCCATTAATTGTATTGTATTCCACAGTTCGATTTTAAAAATGTAAATCGACTGGCTGACATTGTTGGCAGTTCTACAGCCAAATTACAGTTTTCATTTCAAAAATTATGCACCGTGAAAAAATTTAATGAAATGTCTGCAACTTTGCATTTCCTGTGGTACTAATGATTACAAATGAATGCTCGCTCGGAAGAAATAATTTATAGAATCATACATTAGACGAGACCTGCAGTACGCTATATTTACATGCTTGAGTATTTATTTTTTGCGAAAATACTTAATACAGGTTCCTGAACAAAGAAAATTTTCTCAGAAAATACGTAGGATGTGCAAAATTGGCAACGTTAACTTCCTATAGAATTTTATACTCGATCAATCAATGTATTCATGATTATTTATAGAATGCAACAGACGAAATTTAAATGAAATTTTGGTGAAAACCCCAAATTAAAGATTTATTGTTAAACCTGCTGTAGGTATCAGTGATAGAGTAGGTTGAGCAAGAATAGATCGTACGCATTAGACTTAACAAATACCTGTATTCGTTTCAATCTAACATCATACATATTTTATCTGCGTCATAATAGGATGAGTCAAATAACAGTACACAAGTAAAAAATTTAAGTATTATTGGTAATCCCATGCTACGTTGGCTGTTAAATGTCAAGGATGAAAAAACAACAACAAAAACGTTTACCTACCATGTATACATAATAATTATACATTATACAATTTACAAACACCCAGACGCAGATATACAATTTATTATAATTATTTGTCTTCTCCTTTTTCTTTTCTTTATTGCAGAAGAGATTAACTTTTGGATTGAAGGGTTTTTACGAATGACAAAGAACAATGTCGAGAAAACGAAAATCGCAGTTGATTGCTATTTCAAAGGGAAACACATTTTATGTGAAATTTTCTCAATTAAAGATTTCCAGGCTTATACGTATTCGACTATGTTTGATAACTTGTAAGTATGATAGGTATAAATTAGATGTAGGTATATAATTTAACGTTAAATGAAGGTAGTTTTATGATGGAGATGATGGATTAAAACTTTGCAGAAATTTGGACCAAAAAAAAAGCTGAAATTTTTTCATTTCAGTATCTTTTTTTTTTTCGATTCAAAGATATTGTTTAACTTTTATGATGAAAATGTTTTGAAATTTTGCTTCAATAATTCATCACATCTTATTTTGAAGAATCTATTTTCATTCAGTTACCTATCTATCAATTTGAAAATTTTTAAATTTTATATTAAAATTATTTTTTCATCTTAATTTTAATTTTTTTTTTCATTTTTTGGTCAAAAACTCGTTCATTTTTTTATTAAAATTTCTCATAAAATTTATTCAAAAGAAATTTTATTACATAATTCCTCAACTCTCTTTTCACCAAATTCTTTTCATTTTTTGTTTTGAAAAATTTCTCATTTCATGTTTTCAAAATTATCAAAAAATTCTCATTTTTGTTACCTATCAAAAATGAGAATTAAATTGTTGAAGTTGTTTATTCTTTTGTTTAATGAAGTACCTACCTAAACTATTGTTCAATTTTATGGAAAAAAATTGTTCATTTCTTGGTGTCAAAAAATCGTTTATTTTTTGATGTCAAAACGCTGAGCATTTTTAGTGTCTAAAAATTACGAGTACACAGTTAGTTTTTAATGTCAAAAATCTGTTCAATTTTGATGTCAGAAATTATCTATTTTTTGATATCAAAAACAGTTTTTAATGCCAAAACCCATTATTTCTGATGTCAAAAAACTGTAATTTTTTTGTATCAAAACCGTTTAATTTTTCGATGTCAAAAACTGATCATTTATTTTTGACGTCAAAAATTGTGCAATTTTGATTTCAAAAACAGTTTTTATGCCAAAAAACTTTATTTTTGAACTCAAAAATCTATTCATTTTTCGCCATAGGCGCACCCAGAAATTAATTAAGGGAAGGGCTGAGAATTTGAGAAAAAATAAATAAAAATGGGGGAGGGTCAAATTTCAAAATAGTTACTTTTCACCGATCTTTCAACTTTTAGAATAAAATGACTAAAATACTGTCCGACCGAAGCGAAGGTGAAATTTTTTGAAAAAATATTTTTTGAAGAGCAAAAAATACACTTTTTTGAATTTGTGCAAAAAATAATTTTTTCGAGCTCAAGGAGGAGCTAGCCTCTCGAGCCCTCTGCCCACTCTTTTTTTCATTGTTAAAAACTGTTCATTTTTGAATTTTGATGTCAAAAACTGTTGATTTTTGATGACTGTTCATTTTTGATGTCAAAAAACTGTTCGTTTTTGATGTCAAAAAACTGTTCGTTTTTGATGTCAAAAAACTGTTCGTTTTTGATGTCAAAAATCTGTTCGTTTTTGATGTCAAAAAACTGTTCGTTTTTGATGTCAAAAAATGAAAAAATGTTAATTTTTAATGTCAAAAAAACTGTTCATTTTTGATGTCAAAAAAATGTTAATTTTTAATGTCAAAAAAACTGTTTGTTTTTGATGTCAAAAAAATGTTAATTTTTAATGTCAAAAAAACTGTTCATTTTTGATATCAAAAAACTGTTCATTTTTGATGTCAAAAAACTGTTCATTTTTTGGCTCAAATAATGATCTCATTCCTTGAAAGTATCTTCAGAAATGTTGTCTTCATCAAAAAAGTTTTTTTATTCATAAATTTTTCGAAAGTTTTTCATATTTTATCCAAAAAATCAAATTTTATTCAAATTTTTGAAAAAGTTGTCGTACATTTTCAATCAAAATATTTAAAAACGCTTTCATTAAAAAATGTGTACTTGATTTACTTTTTTTAAATTTTTTTAATCGCAGGTTTATGATGTTGTTACCAAAACTGACCCCTGACGGATTACGAATTATGCTATACGGCGTCAGAAGCGAAAACGCAGCACTATTCCAACCCATGGACTTCTTTAGAAGAATGGCCATGGTTTTGGATATCCAGCAAAAAGCCGGTATCGATTTCACCGGAATTCACGTGATCATTTATGCCCGTCATGGAACCTTGGGGCATCTGGCTCAATTTGATCTCGCTGTGTTGAAAAAAGTTTTTAAATTAGCCAAAGTAAGTGCGAATTATGAAGTTTTTCATTATGCACGTTATGTTAAAGTTTGCCATAATAACTTATTATTTTACTTATTATTGCTGGTGTCGCGAAGTTTTCCGGGTAAGAACTTGGAAAAGCATCTAGTTTATTTTAAAGAATGTTAATTTTTCTCACAACGTCTTCTGCGTCTGTTTCGCTTGTCTCATGTGAATGAAAATGTAATTATGAATATACAATGAAGTTGGTACATAGAATTTTTTAAGGGTGAAAAAGGGGTCTGATTTTTTTAAAATTAATATCGAATTGAGGTCTGGAAAAAACGATTGTCGATTAGGGAATTTCAATTTCTCGATTTAAAATTAAATGCTGTTTAACTTTTTCAACTAGGGATGTATTTTTTTTTTTTAATTTTCATTGAGAAAAATCTGTTTTTGCTAAATTTACCAAGTCATGGAATAAAAATAAATTTTTTCAAAAGAATTAATTAGAAATGAGAATAATGACGCTTCATTATGTGCTTGAAAAAATAATCAACTTATTGATGTATACTTTTTTTTTTCAGAAAGCTTACCCCATTCGTTTAAAGCATACTCATATAATCTATCCTCCGACATTTGTTGAAGCTGCTGTGAAAATTATTAAACCATTTTTATCGAAAAAGGTCATGTCTAGAGTAAGTATAAATTATACCTATTTGTGTATTTTATTCGGTATCTTACTTGGAGATGTGGCAACATTGCGGGTTTTAATCTCGATGAAATAACTCTTCCTGTATCCGGTTTTATATGAAAAAAAAGGGAGGGTTTTGACGTTGTGAAGATCACATACTTTGTAGATACCTAATGATTTTGTGTTACATTTTTAGCATTTTTTTCTCTATATGATTCGAAAAAAAACATCTATCCGAAATTGAGAACATTCAGCTCTCAAATTATACAATTTTTTAAAATTTATTTTTCTTAAAAATTATATCAAAAAATTCTCGAAATTGAATACCCATTTCCGAAAAAAATTATTCAAAAAACGCTGACAAGGAAACATCAAATCATCAGGCACATATTAAGTGACCCTCACAACGGTAAAAGCTTTACAGGTACCTCGATTTATAGTTTATACGAAGACGTATGACGAATACTTGGATGGGAAACGTTTACAGCTGAATTTCCGTAAATACGCATGAATAAATATTCAACAAACGTCTGCGTCACGAATAAAATGTCTAACGAATCGTTTGATTTTTAATTCATTGGTATTAACGTTTGTGGATACGTTTTAACTACCTATCGTATCGATTCAAGGTTTTCTCTGTGTGTTTGATAGGTAAGCGTTCACAAAGATCTCCAATCTTTATGGCAGATGTTACCAAAGGATGTTTTACCAGCCGATCTTGGAGGCGAACTGCAAACGTTGCAAGAATTGCATGGTTAGTTTACCTACCTACTTTTTTTAATACTATAAAAATTAGACTTTAATCCCTACCTGACTGAGTAAATACCTACATTAAAAATAAATATGCTTAATTGATGCTTGAAATCTACTCATAAAAAAAGTTTAAATAGGCATGTATTTATTATTTACTTAGGTTCATAGTTGCTTGATTTAAAACTCAAAAATGAATTTATATCCGAAGCTAACTATATGAACATATTTCCCTCATAAATGACCAACTGTAGGTCGAATTGACCATTAATTATTATTTTGACCAACATGTTGAAAATTTTTTTAACTTTCGTGATTTACTGAATTGTCCTTGAGCAAAATGTACGAAAAAATTCCGCGACATTGTAATTAGAAAATTATGGACATATGTACCTAGTACCTACCATACTATTTATTCAAAGTTATAGCTTGTTTATCTACGAAATGAAAATCACATATTAGATTGAAGATGATTAAGCTTAGTAGATGGGTAGGTTCATTATCATTTGTATGATTTTGAAGCTTTTTTTTTCCAAGTCGTATTGTAGTAGAAATAATGGATTGATTAAAGTGATAATTTTACTCAAAGTTTTAAAATAAAATAAATCATATAAAAAGAAGAAAAATTTTGAGAATTTGATTGCAATGATCCTAAAAAAAAGTGTTATTGGGAGTATTTTGACGTAATAAGACACAAATCTGGAATTAGTTTTTCATTTTTATTTTTTGCATAAAACTTTAAACATGGAAAAATCTCACATGAAAAAATTTATTTTAAGACTTCAAATAAAAAGGTCACTTGAAAAGATTTTTTTTCTAATTTTTATTCCGATACGAAATGAAAAAATTTTCATTTCTGAAAGAAATTAATCGGACGAAATGAGAATTTGAGTAGGTAGGTATCATAGGCGCACCCAGAAATTAATTAAGGGAGGGGCTGAGAATTTGAAAAAAACGGGGAGGGGTTAAATTTCAAATTAGGTCATTAATCACTGATCTTTCAGTCAAAAATCATCAAATTTTTCTGACAAACAGAAAATTTATTGAGAATTTGGTGATTTTTAACTGAAAAATCAGGCAAAAATGATCAAATTTCAAAATGAAATGACCAAAATACAGCCCGAGCAAAGCGAGGACGAAAATTTGAAAAGTATACTTTGGAGAGCAAAAAGTGGACTTTTTTTTCTTAATTTTGAGGTAAAAAATTATTTTTTTCGGGCTTAAGGGGGGCTCGATCCCCTTGAGCCCCCCCCCCCCCTTATCGAAAGAAATTCTACATGCATTAAAAATTCGACACGAAAAACAGCAATACTAGAATTTGAATCTTACCAAAAATTTTACCCGATAAATTAAAAAACTTTTCTTAAAAATTTTATCTCCACAAAATTTATGCATTAGAGTTGTATTTTTCGCTGAAAATTTTACGTAAAAATTGAATCTCACAAAAAATTTGTGCAAAATTTGAACTTTTTAAAAAATTTTATACGTTTCAAAGACTCAGTACCAAGAATTCTACATCAAAGTTTTGATTTCATTAGAAATTCTCCAATAGAATCTAGGTCTCGTCAAAATTTTCAGGTTACTTATTTGAAAATTTACTTTACTTACTTGAAATTTTACACCAATAATTAAGTCTTGAGCCTTTTTAAAACATCACAATATGTGACCCTGCCGTAAAGAAGGGACTTAGTGTAAAAAAAAACGATGTCTCATTTTTCACGTGTTTGAAAAAAATGACACCAAATCTGGACCAAAAATATAGAAATAAAAACATCGATTTTTTTAAATACAGGGTCCTTTTTTATGGCAGAGTCTCATATAAATTGAGAAAAAAGTTCTTGAAGCCAGTTTTAGCTTCATCAAAAAATTCGTCAAGAAAATTTCATCCCTGAAAAAATGCTGTGTAAAATAATATTTTACTAGAAAATTTTGCAAATGAATTATAAGCCCTGTGGAAAAAGATGTGAAAATTGAGCTTCACCATAGAGTACTTACTCTATGGCTTCACTAAATATTCTGTATTGAAAAAATTGGAAACCAGAAATTCTCAGGCACATGAAATATTTTACGTCCGAAATTCCCCCCCTCCCCCCCCCTGGAAATGATCAACATCTGCGTCAAACAAGTTTTCACGTCAGAATATTTTTTTTAAATTTTTAGTTGAAATACTTCCACCAGAAATTTCATAATAATATTAGGTTTCATAAAAAAAATAGTTGGCATTACTACAGTGCAGATTCTTCTGAGATTCTTGAATTATTTTGCCAAAATTTCTACTCGATGACCAAAACTTTTTGGCTTGAATTTAAAGTGTTTAAAGGAACACTTTATATTTGATAAAAATTTAAAACATTTTCAATTATCGATCTGCAAGCCTCCTGATCACACTTTTACGTTAAACGCCTCTTCACTTCCCTTTAAAGTTTGATAATGTTAGGAAAAAATAGAAAAAATATAATCGATATTAGCTCCAATAAAAATATTTCTATCCAAAAATATAATTTAGATCACTTTTCTTTTCAATCTTTTTGCAAATTTTCCAACTTTACCTATTCAAAAGAAAGGTCTATTTTTCTAACTTTTTTTTTTTTCATTTCTCTATGAAAAATCAAAAAAAAAAAAAAATAGAGAAATGTTCATTAAAATGGTCTTGTGTGTGTCCTAATTTGAATATTTTTACTTGAAATGATCATCAAATTTCCAAAATCATTTTTTTTTCGAAAGTGAGGTGACAATGAAAATTACCAAAAAAAATTAATTTAAGTGAATATAAAACCAATTATAATTTAGATTTTCAAAAACTAAAAATTTTGTATAACATTTCTAAACTCACTTTTCATTTTCCCTTCGCCACCTTGGAAAAACATTTGAATTATGCCAACTCCAAATCTTATCTCGTTTTTGCACATTCAAGGTAAAAAGCTATACCTAAGAGAACAATAAAATAAAAAAGAAAACAACGTGACGAAAAATATAAAAGTTCTCAGCAAAGCTATACCTTACCTACGTGGATATCTGAAAAAAATGAAATAAGTTCGCCCTCGAGCTACATAATCCATATTTTTATCAAGATAGCAATAAAATTTGGCAAGTTGAACGATGGTTTTTAAAGTATTATCGAATCAAAAAGCGATGAAATACCTACACTTGGCAACATTCTCCTTTATCTTTTATTTTATATTTTTAAACATTACGAAAAAAAAAACAATACATATCTATTACCTACTCATTCGATTATTTATTTTTTTCAACGTTTATTTTTCAGATCTTTGGAGAGATCGTATTCTAGATCATTACGAATGGTTCCAAACTAATCGTAATTTAGTATCCGATGAATCTAAACGGAATCGAAAAGATGACAAGAAAGATAAATACGGCGAAAACGGTACTTTCAGGAAGTTATCGTTGGATTGATGAAATCTTTATGACTAATAAATCCCATCTTAATAGGTACCGCAAAATAGCGATAATTTTTCAACACATTGATAACTTTACATTGTAATTTTATTCTTTTTCCATTTCGCAGTCATAATTTTGACGAAAATCCTACATCTCAATCTCGATCCAGTTCCAAGGTATCGTGTCTGTGATTTCCTCCACCAGGTCAGGCAAGATTATCACGGGTAAAAAAAATGGAAAATGAAAACAAAAAATTAACAAAACAGAAAAAAATGTATTATATTAAATCATTGTCAACGCCGCAGATGATAATGAAAATTATAAATTAAACGTTCACATTTTATAACGTAGGTACATTTAAGTTATATTTTTAAACATGAGTTAAGCATCATCATAAGCAACGTAATGCGCAAATTTATTTTTCAATTTTTTTTAAATAAAAAAATTTGTAATGAGATGAATTTATTGCATGGGCACGTACAAAATTTAAATTATCAATTTTTTTTTAAATAATTTGTTTAGATTTTTTCATTTTGTAATTTTTCTCAAACACACGTAAAATTAGGCTAAAAATTATTATTGTACGTGAACCTATAAAAATAAAAATGTAGTTTTGATAACAAAAAAAAAATTTTTCGAAAAGCGTTAAGAAATTATTAAGCATATAAAAACTTAGAAGAAATTTTTTTACGTCAAAAACACCATATACATACAGTTTTACAAGGTAATTATTATAAGTAATAAAAACGAACAACAATTCAACTATGTATACAATATAGTATGTATAAAAATTGTCTAAAATTACATAACGTTCAACACCTATCAAAATATCCTACCGGTAATCATGAGCGAGAAAAAAAAATAAAAATTGTACAACACATTGTAGAAAAACATACATAGACATACACACCGTATAAGCGACGAAAATAATAATAATTTATAATGAATACCTATCCAACTACAATTTAAAAATTGAGCTTGATAAAAAAACGAAAAAAAAAAAGATCGCCTGGAAAACCTAGATGCGTAGTTCGCGAAATGGAGCCTTTACGATTGATTCAATCTGGCTAATTTCCTTTTAGCGATTTTCGAATATTGTACGTCGATCGGTAGCGTGGTGTCGTATAACGACGGTGCTTGTAGAATAATCAAAGTCGTACCTAAAACGCAAGCTAACGCGAAAATCCATAAAAATAATCTATCCAACACCATGGCAATATATTTCCAATCCTCTATCACCTGAAACAAAAAGCGCGTCTTGAATTAAACGTTTTGCCTCTTCGTCTCGTCTTTTGGGAGTCATTTGGAAAAATAAAAGGTATAAATTCGAAAATCGATAAGAAAAGATAACGCCGGTATCGGTTTACTTTTAAGAACAAACGAGCCAAGTGTTAATTTCCTGTAAAGTGATGGCTAAGTTGAAAATTTTATTTGACTCGAATCGAACGGAATTCCAGCAGGGTATCGAGTTTTATTATCGAAGGTGAATTTTTTCCTTGCTTTTTTGGCTTTTATTAAATTTCAATTTCAAATTACGCCGAATAAGCGTATTTTCGAATTCGTCGGCGAAAAATTACCTAGATGGGAACTTCATCGAACACTCGATAAGTTTTCAATTTGCAAAAGTTTGTCTTAAAATCACTTTTTACCCAACTTTACCTTAATCTGTTTTAAAGTTGGGGTTGCCTGGGCGAATTCTCGCTGTTTCTAAAGGCAGTGATTGCAGGAGAGAATGCGGAACGATTTGAGAGGTTTGAATTTATTCGCGGGCCAAGTAATTTGGGATTATTTTGATCTAGTGGTATTAAGTTGGATGACTTTTGGAAGGATTTGTAGACAATTTCAAAATAGAGGAGGAAGATTTTCCATTTCCAACATTTTTTTTTTTTTTTTTTAGAAAAACTGTATTTACAAGATAGACGGGGTCCAATGAGAGATTTTTTGACAAAAAATCTCAAAAATCGACTAAAAATTCTGTCAAATTCCAAAACATTGAAAAATGACTGATACGACCCCCAATAAAAAAAGACCATATCGGAGCAAAAAATTGAATTTTACCTATTTGATGGCTAGATTCATTTAAAAAACCTTGAGAAATCGATAAAAAGTGGTTTTAAGTCCGTCAAGTCTAAATTGACTGAGTTAATTTATTTTTAAAACAGTTTTAGAATACCTACAGAGAATTTTCAGTCGAAGAAAGATTCAATATTCAGCTCCAAATTTAAATTTACAGCTCGTCGTCCAATAAAAACGTATCTAGGTACGACCAAAAAATCAATTTATCATTAGTTATTTTTCAACCAAAAAAAAACCCTCGAAAATCGACCAGAAATGGTTCCAGCTTCTAAGTTTTCAAAAAAGAAAAAAAATCTACGTCCAAATTTTAGACTTTTTTGCTTTTGGATGAAAAACTAAAGATCCTCTTCATTGGATACTTTTACATACTATTATTATCTACTTTTGAATGAGAAGCAAGATTTTGTATTTTTCAGATCTATTTTCATTCTCAGGGGTTCCAATAATTTTATTGGTTTCAGTAGTTCCACTGGCTTAAATGATTTCAGTGATTTTAGTGGTTTCAAGGTTAAAAATTCTTTTGCATATTGGCTTTCTAAGGCTAATTTTTGATGTTTCTTAATTTTTCTCGTACGATTCTCCAAAATTGATTTTTTTCATCTTAAAAATTCTTCTGTACTCCCCTCCAGAGTTGAATTTTGTGATTTCAAATTTTCTTCTGTATCTCTCTGAAATGCAAAATTTTGTAATTTCAATTTTCTAAAGTCACCCTACTTCAAGACCCTCGAGCTCTATCTTACAAAATTTTGAGCATCCCTCCTCAACCCCACTTTTCCTAAAAAAAATTGGTTTTGGGTTTTTTCGAGATTGGGTGGATGGAATTTTTTGAAATTTTCACAGATTGTAGGCACTTTAAAAGTATATCTGTAGAAATGTTTTCAAATTTTTTGATACATATTTTCCAATTTTTTTGCCCCTTAAAATTTTTAAAAAGTTATTTGAAAAAATCAGCTATGTACTTACCCCCTCAAAATTTATTTTATGGTTAATTTTTAGTAAAACATACCAAAACTTTTGTAAAATTTTCTTATTATTTTAGTTGTTTTTTTTTGACTCCTAAAAATGTTTAATAAAAATAGGTACCAATTTTTTAAATTCAAAAATTTAGAGAAATCAAAAAATTTCAAATTTACATTTCTTGAATTTATTTTTAAAGGCGAAAATTAAATTTTTAAAAGGTGTTGAAAAAGTGTCTGAAAGATTTAATATTGGGCTCATTTTCGCATGCTAGCGAAATAAAAATGAGGAAAGATGCTTCTTCATCTTAAGTAAAATTTAAGCGTACCTATTTATGCTTATAAGAGCAGTTGGGCGTAGCATGAAACCATTTTCATATTTTTTCAATTTCGGATTTGAAAAGGTGTGAAAAAGTTTTAATTAGGTTGCGCATTCAAAAACGTAATAATTTTTCAAAGTTCGTATCTTTATCTGATGGGTAGTTTCTTTATGAGAGCTCCGCTATCGATATGAAGCGCAATAAAAAATTCAAATGGAAGTGAAAGGTAAAAACTTTTAAAAGAACTTCGATTTTACTAAAAAGTTTAAATTTTAATTAGATAGGAAGGTTGCAAATCCTTGAGAAATTCCTCACTTAAAACATGAATTGGATAAAATTTGCATAGACCGAGCAAGTATCGAATAAAAATAAATTTTCAAAAAAATTGTACAAAATAGGTAAAAAAAATTACCCATTCTACGAGGATTTTCTTCCCTATCCGTTTTCTCGTTCCAATCACGAACCTGGCTATAAAAATAATGAATCCCACAATAAAACGACAGTCTCGTCACACCCAGAACGATTATAATCCACCGAACGGATCAGAAAAATACAAATTTATTTCGAATAAACCGTACAAATTCTAAACCCATTTCTGTTTTCCTCCTAATCCGCAACAATTTTTTCCATCGTGAATTAACCATCTACGGGCACGACGTTCCGCCCACCATATAAATTACCGATTTCAATTTCAAAATCTGAGATTCAGCCATGATTTATATTTATTTATCCGAGTTACATCGGTTGATTAGTTTTTGATAACTTTTTCGCCCAGTTCGATGAAGTAAAAATTGCACCATCTTCCAAGAATAATTTCAATTTAACAACCCAATACTGTCAAACTTTACAAACCCTACAAATTATATAAAAGATATCGAAAAACTTGAAAAGAAACCACCAAGTTTAATTTACTCTGTGTTTATTTCAAACTTGATTGAATCCTTGTTGAGAAAACTTGTAAAGTACTTCTTTATGGTATATTGACATTTTGGAAATCCATTGTAGTACCTATTTGATATATTAGTTCATGATGGATGTATATGATCGTTGGAGAAATTTTTTTCTTCTTTTATCCAACATTCTAGGTGTTTTTGTACACTTATGTGGATGTGGTTCGTAGTTCTCTCCGTGTTTATTTACTTTACTCTATTTTTTCTCTCGCCGCGATAAAGTAGGTCTATAGAAATACGTGCTTGGCCAAGTTACATTCGCGGTTTAAATTTACTCGTTATTTATTTCACGTTCGACGTCAAATTTCAAGCAACTAGGTACCTATTTTTCAAAATAACCACCCGAAAGTAAGAAATTTCGGGGATATTCCAAACTAATTCGAATGAAAAAAAATGAAGTCTGGTCCTGAGTGCGATAAAAAGCTATGTTTTTTTTTTGGGGGGGGGGGGGGCAAATTTTCTCAACTTGATTTTCTGAGAAATTCCTATCAAGTTTTCCTATTATCTCCAAAAAAAAAAACAACTAATATATTCATAAAATTTCCTGGCTTCTTTTTATTTATCTCTCAATTTTTCAAAATTCTTCTAATTTTTAATTCAGTCAAAATTGGTTTTGACTAAATTTTTTTTCCAATTTCCATTTTTTTAAAACAATTTTTACAACATTTGAATTTTTAACGTCATTTTTCAAGAAAATTTTCATTGGATGAAAATGACTTTTTTATCTAATGCAAAACTATAAGATTTAAGAGTAGCAAAAAATTTGAACTTTGGAAAATTTTGAAAAAAATTGAGTAAAAAAACATTTGAAAAAAGTTTGCGCTGAAAAAGTTTTCAGGAAAAAACTGAGCTCAAAAGAACTTTTTAAGAGCCGAACTTGGGCAAAAATCTGAGGGATGAAAATGAAAAATTTACCAAAGTCATACATTATTTTTCATTTTCAGAATTTTAACCTTTTCAGAGGCGCAAATAGAAGGGTTCAGAGGGGTCGAATGAAAAAACATATTCGTACCCAGCGCCTTTGAATTATTAAAAATCGATACGTTGAATCACTTATTCGATTCTTTTGAATTTTGGTTAAAATTTTGGGCCCTTGTACCCCTCGTGTAGATATTCCATCCTGAAAATTGATTGGTTGAAAAAATAGTGAAAAGGGGTACTCACTGTAACCCTTTTCTGATTTTTGAATCGTAACTTTCATTTTTTGTACTTTTCATGAAAGTTGAGCCTTCAGAACAAAATCGGAAGACCCGACTTCATTTTCGGTTCAAAAATTCAAATTAGTAAGTATGGAATAGTTTTGCAACGAATCGAGATAATTTCAGGTACTAATCGTCGAAATGGTTGACTATCTATAATAACAAAGGCGCTGCGAGACTTCCGTATCATAATTTTATTTCACCTAGAAAAATCTTCCTCGAATGTATTTTCCTTGGAAAAAACCCCTCGAGTGAGAAAATTGTCCCTTAGAAGTTCTAAGAGCTTATATATTTCAAAGAACGGTAAAAAAAATCGCATCGTATCTAAAATCTATCCATCTTTGATGAAAAAAAATTACACATGTAACTCACACCCTCGACTAGTCGACAATTTAACGATTTTTACCATTATATACGGCAATTTGAAATTACTTCAAGTTTCCTGTTTCCGATAAGAACAAAGTGTTTTATTGTTTTTATTAAAGAATAACAAAGAGCTCTTCGAACCCTTTTTTTTTCGATTAAATTTTTAACCGGCGCTCTGCACGAGGAATTCTTTATCAGTAGACCTCATCGTCGTAAAAATATCAAATTTCATATAATTTCACGACAAACATTTCAAAACGCGTTTTATACAGTCAACAATTTTTTCCTCATTTTTCATAAGCTTTTCTATTTGACAAAAAAAAATGATAAAAAAAATAGGAAAAAAAATTAGGTCTATATAAATGTTTGATGAACTCACCTCGTCAAATCGATTTTTATTTTTAACGTGTTGAGCGATAAATTTTGCATCTTCGATAGTCTTCTCTAACGACCGGACCCTTTCAGCTTCGAAGACAGGGCTGCCGTCCGACAGATTATTGGAAGCCAGAGCGCCGTTACTGTTGTATTCGTCGTCCAGTCCGCAATCTCCATTAAACTGTGCTTCGTCTAAGCTGGGTAAAACTGTACTCGTAGACATGCTCGTGTCATATCGAGGAGCAGGAAGACCAAGAGTAGGTATTGAATAATCAATATTATTATCGGGGAAAGGTTTGGATGCATGGTAGTGCGCGAACCCATCTAAATTATTTGGTATTTCAAAAACGCCAGTTAAAATCTCTTCCGGTCTGTCTTCATCGTCGCCGTTTTCTTTCTTCGGTCTTTCTATCAGCAATACTTTAGGCAGTATTTGTATAAATATTTTATGCACCCAGGGTTTCATACGATGGGTAACTGGGGAGCGAAAATTTACATTTAAAACGGCTATAGTTACTACTACAGATAAGGTAACCAGAACCATGGTAAATAGTAGGTATTTACCGAGTAGAGGTACGGTTAGAGAAGTAGGAGGTATGATTTCGGCTAATAATAAGAAAAACACGGTTAGAGATACGAGCACCGATATACAAAGTGATACTTTTTCTCCGGAGTCGGAGGGTAAATAAAATACTAATACGGAAAGAAACGATAATCCTACGCAGGGAATTATCAAATTAACAGTGTAAAATAACGTTTTTCGTCGTAACGTTAAATTGAATACGATATCTAAGTACGGCTCTTCGCAACAGCTGTAGTATTTTTCGTGCCTGACCGCCGGCACTTTCATCACGTCCCATTCTACAGATAGGTAGAAGTCTTGCAGATCCATACCGTAATCGACGGTATCGGTGTTGGGGTCGCCGGATAAATGTTGCAAATCGACCTGAAAATGTTCAATGTGCGATTGATTCGTTGGTTGAGATTGGTAAGCAAAATATCAAGGTAGCAGGTAGAGGAGTTTTGGTGTTGAAAGGATCACATACTCAGGGCCTCGTTTTTTATCGACATTTTTTCAGAGTACCTAATTCCATAAGGATTGGATTTCGGATGATTTTCAAAAAAAAATTTTTCGTATAGAGAATAGAAGTAAATTTTAAATGGTAGGTATAATTTCATTCTGATTATCTTCGGAAAGTTTTCTCATTTTTATGGCACCATCGTGACAAAATGCAATAATCGAGGCATAAAAATGGTACGAATTAAAAACATAATCGTACCTATAATTTGAAAATCCGTCTCATTTCCTATGGCAAAAAAAATCAGTTGTGAAAATTTTCTAAAACTGGGTCTTCCTCATTTATAGATACTTACACAAAAAAAATGGAAAACATCAAATCGCCAAATGCAGGATATGTCACATTACAAAATTAAATTCGCTGTATCTAGTGAAAAAAAATTACACCTTGGATCTCTATTAAAATTGGGGAGGTTGTTTACTTTGAGTAGGGATACCCCAAAAAGAAAATTTAATTCTTAGCCATAAATGAGGCGGAGGTAGAGGTAGAGGTCCTCCAAGTAATATAAATCATTAAAATTCGAATTTTTTTTTCAATTTTTCTAAAATAAAAATTTTGACTCATAGACACTTGGGATTTGAAAAGTTTGAAAAAAATTTGATTTTTGCTTCTTTTGGGAAGTGTTGAAAATTCATTCAATGATTTAAAGAGGCTTCTCATCAAATTTTATCGATTTTGGTTCAAAGAGAACTGAGAAGATACCTTGGCTATTCAATAAGACTGGATTTTTTGAAGCAAAAACTACTTGAAAATAACCCCAAACTTTTATTCAGAAGTGATACCAAATTTGAAGATCAGGATTTTCAGTTCCACCCTTTTTATGACGAGGAGACCCCCTTTTTTCAGAACATCTTCCACTCAACGTGAATTACGTATTGAAGTATTCTGGATTTTGAGACATTTTATAGCGAGAGTGGAATTTCTCTGAAAAAAATTGAGACTGCTCCATCCATTGGAATAAAACGCTTGTTAATTTCTGAATGGGCCGTTTTCGAAAAAATGGTACCATTTGCTGAAATCTTGGGCCAATCTTTACTTCAAAATTGGGCACCAATTTTTACCCCTACGATGAGATTTAAAAATGGTCAAATAATTAATTTGAAGATCTTTTGATTTACGGCATATTTTTATGTTCAACCTGAATAATTTTCGAAATTATTATTTTTTAATTTTTGAAAATGTTGCTAATTACAATTTTAAATTACTTACTCATGCAATTTTCATAAAATTCCAGTAGGTATTTTGGCGGCAAATTACTTCCAAATTTTTTTTAATTTATGCAAATGATGAAAAAAATACTGGTTTTTTTTTCAAGATGAATACTCTATCTTTGGAAAATCTCATGAGTCAAAATGCAGTTGGCAACATTTTTATAAACATTTTTTTGAATTTCATAAAAATTATTCTACATAGGTACGTTCTACGTTGGTGACCAAGCAACTTTTCAATTTGATTTTGAGTTGTTCGAATAAGCCAACAGAATTTGACCAAAAAATTTTCAAATTGGCGATCTACAACTTTTGAATTGTCTCAACAGTAGAATTGACTCAAACCGCTTCATTTTAGAAGGCGGGGAGGGGGGATAAATGAGGAGGATAACTTTTGAAAAAATCGACTTGAAAGTGTTCAGAAATCAGAATGGTGTGAAAATATCGAAATGGACAAGTTCAGAAATTTTACATTACCAAAATAGAAAAAAATTGTTCTAATTTTTTTTCAAATTTCTCCAATTTTGAGGTTGGACTTGTACAAGAAATCATAAGATAGTGTTCGAGAATCGAGGTCCGGGAGTCTTATTCCCATGATCAGAAATATGATTTGATGTAACCCTTCGATTTTAGAAGCAGGGAAATGTGCATCTGATTTTGTTGATCGACATTAGTAAAAGCATAGTCAAGAGTGGCGGAAGGGGAAGGAGTGCAACTGCCTCTAAGGACCTTGAAGTCTGAAATTTTCTAAAAATGTTCGTCAATTAAATTATAAAAAGGAAAAAAAATCAAAAGCTCATCGATTTCTTTGGTTTTTTTTTTTGGCTTAACATGAAAATTTTCCGAGAAAAAAACATTGATTTTGAAAATTCTTCTACTCAAATCATATTTTTCGACTGATTGAAAATGCAAAATTTGCTATTACTGGATTGGCTTCTTCTACTTCCCAGTTTAACCTGACCCTGTACTTTCAAAAATTTATACCTACCTACTTCAAGTATGAAACACCCTTGAATTTTGTATGGTTTTTTTTTTGCACAAAAATCGTGTTATTTTTGATTTTTCTTTCCTCAAACTATATTTTTTAGATTTTATGGCATTCTCATAGTAGTCTCCCCCTCCCCCCAATTTAGGGAGAAAATTCAAAACTTTAGTTGATTTTTGACTGTCATTAACTGGAATTTACCTATCTTTTCTAGTTTCTATCTTTACTTAGTTTGTTTATTTTGAATAGTTGTACTTACCTATTGATAATGAATAAATAAGTAGGTAGGTACCCTACCTATTTAAGTACATATATCTATATAAGTGTAATTAAACTTACTTTATAACCGTCATAAGTCCAAGACCCGAATTTCATCAAACACGTTTGTTCGTCGAATGGAAAATATTCTAAATCTATTTCACAGAACGATTTGTAAATTGCTGGAGGTTTCCATACAACTCTCCCGGTTGAATATACGATTGCTTTTGTCATTATTGTTACTTCGTAATTTCCATCGGCACTGAAACACACGGATGAGTACAAATGATAGGTTATGTATGTGTATCCTTAACGATAAAAGCGTTTAGTTTGATCGCCTCGAGAATACCGATAGTGTGTTTGAGAATTATACTCGACTTACTTGTTATATAAAACTATATCCGGAATCCATATGTGTTCAGAAGGTACATGCAATGAATCCAATCCTCCGTAGTCGTCTGGATTCCATTTTAATTTATAATCAGTCCATTCCTGTGAGAAAATGAAAAAATGCATCATCAAAACTTCTTATCTTTCTGTTCACCAAAAATCTCCGGAAAAGAAAAACGAAAAATAAACAATATCAAATTAAAAATTGAAGTCAACTTTGTTTCTGTTTTTTTTTTTTTTTTTTTTAGCTCAATGTGAAAATTTTCTCGTAAAAAAAATCATAATTTTGGCAAATTATCGAATGTCACTCATTTGGCAAATCACACAAAAACTCAATTTTCCAAGATAGATTAGAAAATTCAATTTTGTGTCCTCACAACTCTGAGAAACCCAGGGAGCTAAAGAAATAAAATCGTGCAAATTGTTAGAGCTATAACTCAATAATAATACGATTTTATTTATGCACAGAATTTTCTCCTGCCAAAGTTTGCTCCTTCATCACTTATTTTTTTTTCAGCAAAAATAAAATTTTTTCGACTTGAAAGAAGAAGAATCACTCTGTCCCAACTCAGTTAACTCATTAATTTTATTTTTCATAATTTTGATTGACATAAAAATAGTTCATTTAATATTTGATTAACCAGACAGATAAATTCCACTTACTTGTTCTACCCAAACGCTGGTCGTCATGACCTGATTTTTCAAATTCTGAAACAAAATCACAGAATATAAAAATTGACGGCACTGTGCATTCAATTACTGTGCACATCTTATTAACAAAATAATGATAATATCATCGGATCATAACAAAAAATTTAAATGGTAAATGCCAAAATGGCATCTGAATCTGTCCGTGGAAGCGGGGGGGGGGGGGGGATTTGTTGTAAGAATCAATATGTGACACCAAAAATTTAATTATTTCTTATGAGATTATTTTCTATAATTTGTACTTCTTTTTTATATTTTTCAAATAAAATGAATGAATATTGATAATAAAATGATGAATCATCAGGAAAAGAGTATGCAACTTAAACAACGTTAAAATTTCTCCACCTTAAAGAGTTGATGAAAATTGGCGAGGTTGTTTACTTTGAGCGAGGATTTCATTTTAAAAAATACAATCTCAAATTCAAATAATGCTCAAAAATTTCAAAGTAAAGTTATTTTGAAAAAAATACGGTTTTTTCACTCTTAAGTTCCTAGAGCTTTCAACAAGGAATTTCATTGGTTAAAATTTTTTAAAATTCTTATCTAACAAATTCAAATTTCTAATATTAATATCTCAAATTAAAGCCAAAAATTGTTTTCTGATTTCAAGGAAACAAATTCTTTGATGTTTTTCGCCAAGAATGGTTTTCTGCAGCATCTTGTTTTTAGGTACACATTTTTTAAACTTTTATTTTTGATACCAAACAAAAAATATTGAAGTTTTATTTTCGTTTTTTTAAATAAGTGAAGAGTTAACATTTGAGAAAATTTTTAAAAATATTACCTCTTTCCTTGTTTTCTTATGAAAAATTGACCACTCCTAAATAAAATGATTCAATTCGAAAAAAAACGACCATTTGAATTTTTCATGCAGAGGACAATTTTGATTAAGAATCACAAATCTGTTCTATAACCAAGAAAAAATTTTAAAACTTTTGTTTTTTTTTTCAAACTGACTAAATTTTTTTTGAAAACACGTATGTAGGTACCTACTACAAAATTGTGACTTGTACTCATTTTTTGTTTCCCCAGAAAATTCTAATTTTTTCATTTTTGTAACACTGCAATTTTAATAAAATTCAATTTGTTACTTCAGTGACTTGAGAAGTAACCCCCCCCCCCCCCCCCAAAAAAAAAAATAGTCAATGCTCAAAAACATTAATCAAATTGTTTTTAAATTTCTTGTGGCAGTGCTGTCAACTGAAATTTTATCAATACTGCGAAAATAAAAATGCAAATGGCGGCGCTACCAGCAATATTTTTTTGAAAATTTTTATTGAAAACGATTTCAGAAAACAAATATATAATATATATTCGATATCAAACTGTTTGAGCGAGAAATTTAAATTCTAAAAATTCCCCCCCCCCAAAAAAAAAAACACTTGAAATTTGCTATCAGGTACTTTCAACCTTGTTGTGGGCGAAAAATGCCAAAATGGTACCATATCCAATTTAGAAGTCAACCACAAGGCGAAAAATCTTTGAAAATATGCAGGTAAATAACTTTTCTTTAAGGTTCTGGTCCAGTTTTATCCTTCTTTCCTTTGGGCTAGAAGAGGGCTCAAATTTCCTCGACAGATTTCTTTTTCAGGTATAAACAATCACATTAATTTTCGTCAAAATCCAAAATACGTTTCTTTTTTGATCCATCCTACTTACTCATACACTTTTATTTTAGAAAAAAAAAAAAGAATACAAAAAGCAATGATCTGCGAAAAAATATCGTTTCCTAATTTATTCAGATATCTAGAGGTCTCACGAAGAAAAATATAGTTCCAATTTTAAATAACACGATAAGTTTTTAAACAAAAAGAAAAAATCTTTCATCCTCCCCAACCCTCTTCTTCCTTCCCTTCATTCAAAAATGACAGAATCGATCTTCCAACAAAATCAACGCGAGTTTTCATCCCACTCCAGCACTTTCCTTCATTTCTGCCTCAGAATCGACCAAAACACAACACATTTTAAATTAATTTTCCTCTTTTACAATACTGTAAAGTTTGCGCGACAAGCCATCTCCTTGAAACTATTCCAAGGATGTACGTATAGCACATTCGCGTTATGCAGAATAATATAGCATTGTTACTTCAATATTTGAATTGTTGATGATAGAAGACGTTTCAGCACTAAAACTAAAAGCAATGTGCCAGGTAGGCATATACACATTAAACATCCGTCAGTGCGGCCACATCATCAAATATGAGGGCGCCGTGAGAGTAAATGATGAAATGAGAAATGTGTAACGAATACCTACTAAAATATAAGTTTCGCTTTACAGTTTTACCCGCCGTCTTACGTCTCCTCCCTACCATGCTGCCTCGGCACCTATAACTATTTGAAATTCCAATGTGGAATAATATAAAGTTACGTATAATCAACATAATTTAATAAAACTTTAACCTCGCAGCTCGCCGCAAGAAAGTGGAAAACATATCCAGATTAACGTATTTTTATCACGTTTTAATGAAGGAGGAAACAATCAAACGGTAAGGCCCTCTCTGCATTGTGAGTTTTCTTTATCGAACACACAACCGCTACATTTCAATTGAGCAGAAACTTAATTACAAATGGCAGCGAGAAGTGAGAAAACACAACCGTACGAATCTTCGTTGAAAATGTTCACCTCGTTTTGCGAGTCCTAGCTTTATCTAGCTAGGTATACGAAGTAGGTCCTCGTTTTAAATGTTCATCGAGACATTTGTTTTGTAACGCGAATTGTGATCTTGTGAATAATTTATTCGCAGCTTTTTTTCGCCTTTACGCTTTTTTTTTTCTTCTATCGCCAACGAATTAATTTGTTCGTTGTCACATTGATTTATTGTTAAAAGAAAAAAAAAAGCTTTAATTTGCCAGTTTGTTCCAATACCTAGATCTACGTAGCCTAAAACCATAAAGTCGTCTTTATAAATTTTATCAACGTGTAAATCAGTCCGGGTCATTTATCGTCTGTCATTTTTTGGGGCTGGAAATTTCATCAAACATTGAAACCATAGAAAATGAATTTCGCCGAGAATAATATTTCTGTCAACGTTTTTAAAACCGTAAAGATTGAAGATGTTTTTTCTAGTCGTAAATAAGCCGAGGCATTCGAAAGCCAACGCGTACCGAAGCCGGTGAAAAATTTCCACCCATATTTGCCTTTATTTTTCAACTTCGAACGCGCTTTCTTGAATTTTTAAAACATTGTAAAGAAACGCGTGTGTGTATGTACGACGTATATACACGTTTATGATACTAATGTAGCGTTTTAAGTGGGTTATTCTCTCTAGTCTCCGGCAAAGTGTACCAATAGTAGGTATGCAGTGATGAATTGAAAGCATTTCTGCGAGTTCGCTCGAATTGCCGCGATATTTTCTCCGCGACCCGAGTCGACTGTGTAAAAAGTAAATTCAACCTTATACACGTTCTCGAGACGTTCATTTATATAGTAATTTATCGTTCGAGAAGTATAAAAATTTCCAATTTATCGACGTTTTTTTTTCGGGCAAAGAAAACATATCTGAATTTCAGTGTTACACGTAATTCAACACTTCATTAAAAGTAATCGATTCCATTTACTGTTCGAGCGTGTTTTTCTACTTATATTCTTGCAGTTTGCGTAGAAATTATTTTGAATTCTTTCCAATAAAGGGATTTCGAATCGAATGACCCAATGCACGATAACATGTATGGTTACTTTTACCCATACACACGTAGCGGGCAAAAAAAAAGGAAATATCGTGATGGGGTGTATAGGCTATTCGTATTACTTTCTCAGCGGAATACCCAATTTACCAAACTGATGAAAATTCCCCGTTCTAGATAAAGATAATACATCACCGTATAGCTATATTACTGTTTCTATTATTTTAGCCGGAGCACTTGTAAATAGAAGGTGGTTTTGAATAAGTGGGAATTTTTTGGGGAGAATTTTCATCTTGGATATTAAGAAAGGTTGGATTTTATTTTGAATGTGTTGAAGTTTTTGAATATTTTCACGAAAAGGTATATACTTGTAAATTTTAGAGCATTTAGAATAAGATTTTGTTGAGAAGGTGGAACTGGAAAGATGAGAATTTAATGAACGAATTTGAATAAGTAATTTTGATACTTATAAATTTCCCAAACAATCATTTCAATTTTTCAGGTCAAAATTAACCTCGAAAAAAATCAAAAAATGGAAAAAGTAACAAACAAAATGAACTTTTCGAGGAGTCCAGGTAGGTATTCGCGAATAAAATTTTTTTTTAAACGAATTTCATATTTTTTTCAACTACATAGGAAAAAGAGCCTTTCCTAATAAGGGTCAAAAACGGCCCTTGACCGAAAATCGGTCAAAATGGTCTCAAAAGGTTACTTATGGTCTAAAAACATTCGAAAAAATGTTGACCCTCTACCCCCACCCCTTTCGGAATTATCGCACTTTTAATGTCGAAATTTCAACACGCGATATCTCTGGAAAGGGTGAGTAAAAAATTTTGAAATTTTCACAGATTGTACATCTTATTGGGTAGTACAAATGAGAATTTTTTGAAAATTTTCGGTTCACATTTTTCCATTTTTTTTCACATTGAAATTTTCAAAAAATTTTCAAAAAAAATTTTGAGAGGGTACATGGCTGGAATTTTTTTATTAGTTTGGCCAAGTGGTCATGTATCACATAATATTTTTTTTGAACCCCAAAACGGGGTGCAACATGGTCAAAAAAATTCAAAACCAATAAAAAAACGTGATTTTTTACTACTTTTTTTGTAGTTACAAGCCAGGTATCCCTACCCAACGTAAAATTTTGAGTCAAAATTGTCATAAATTGAAAGTACATCATAAAAAAGTTTTATTTTTAAAATTTCAAATGCTGAATTGCATTTCTCGAATTTTGGCGAATTTTTGAAATTCCACAATTACCTCATTGTCCTGTAAATCATGAAAATTTGATCTGATCAACGAAAAAAGTTGAAATTCGATATACACCCTATTTTAGACCTGCCAAATCGATTGGAAACGGTTTCGAGACGTTTCAGAGCCACCAGAAAATTTCAACTTCTTTTCAGCTCTGAAGAAAAGCTCATAAAAACGGCCAATATGAACTTCGGCACCTATAATCGCGCATCAGCATTATTGGTGACCTAATTGAACAACTGATGCAAACTTTTTCAAAATTATCTCTTGCTTTTGAGATAATAGGGTTTAAAGTTGGGGTTGAATAGAAATTCAGAGGCAAATGTGGTCCATAACTCCAACCCTTGACTTTGAATGACGATACAAAGCCAAAATTATCTTAAATCGAAAAACCGCGCCAAGTTGAAGAGGTAAGAGAATGATTATTCTTATACCTAAAAGAGCGAAAAAATTATGTTTCTGGAAAATGAGAGTCAATTTCACATCCTTAATTTTAACTTCCATGATTTTTCAAGTAAAAAAAAAAAAACAGGAATAAATTTTATTTTTCTAGAGGAAAAATCATCATTTTTCAATCCATATTTTTCAAAATTGAGAAAATTGAACAATTTTGCTCTTCATTTTTGTTCTTTTTTTTTTTGTTTAATAATAGAAAAGCAAACAAATTTTTCAAAAACACAGAGCAATCAGGATCCTGCAAAAGTTTTGTCTCTCCTCACCCTAATTTGAAATCTGCGTTGTTTTTAAAAAATGTTTAAATTGAAATAATGTACATTTTAAAGAAAGTATTTTAGTACCTATACTCAAATTAAGGTTCAAAATTATTGAAAATTGATGTTATTTTTAAACTTTTTAAAGGAAGAATTTAAACTAAGATGTTACAAGTATAGTAATTTATTTCGACCGTAAATCCAAATTTTGAGCAGAATGTTAAAATTAAAGAAGTGAAGAACTGCAATATCCTCTGAGGGTCTGTTTGAGTATGGAGTCAAGTAACCTCTGAAATGGATTCAGAAATACAGGAACTTCAAAAACTCTTGAGCGATTTTTCAATTTTTATGAATAAATTTTGAGAATAGAAAAATTTTTTGGGAAAAAAGAAAAATTTTTGGGGAAAAAATTTCTCACGGCTCATTAAAAAAATCCCCAAATAATTAAGTAAGTACTGTGATTGAACTTGAAAACTATTTATTTTTTTTTTCATGACGTGTGTTAATTCATCCATCAAATCGAAGAAGTTTAGATAAATATTCCTCAATAAAGTTTTTTTCAATTTTTTATCATTGTTACTCACCTTGATATGAATTGAGGGGAAAATTGATTATAAAATATTTCTAATACAAATATAAAGCGAAATAATAAGTACTTGTCATTATACTAGAAAATTTTCACATGACAATGAATTTCAAATTTTCATCTGTTCTGCAATTTTACTCCTGGCGCAAAACCTCCCTAAAAAGTATCCACCCCACTAAACAAATTTTTACAAAATTTTTCAGCAAAAAATTGAATTTCGACCCTGTTACTCCAAAAATAAACCAACATGCATAACTAGACATAAAATAGATACATCGCCTACTAACTAGATCTTTCTCAGTGGAAAAAAGTATGAAAGGCTGTGGTTGAATTTCAAAATAAGCAGGCTGGTTTTGATGGCCAATGAGTTGCCTACAATGACGTATTGCAGGGGCAAAACACTGAAATATTTGCATTTGCGGTTTAAAATGTTGTAAAATGGAGGTATTCAGGACTCATAGAGGGAAGGAGAGCGATTCGGAAAATTTAAACATCGACAACCGTTAGCTTTTGGCATATGGCATTTCATAAAGTTTCATTTTCCATTTCCACACAAATTTGAAAAACTCACCAACGAAAAATTAAAATACAGAATAAAAATACATCGAATTTTTTTTATAAGGCAAGCTCATACTTATCTTTTGTACCTACTCCAATTTTTATGTTTTAAATCTCATAAAATTACACAACATAAATTTCTATGTGTATTCGAAGCTCTTGATAAATACTTCTTGACTCAGAAAAATGTATGGAATGTCGACAGAAATCATTTAAAAGAAAAGCAAATTAAAATATTTCAGAGGCGACCCATGAATTATCAATTACCAAAAAAAAATTGGTATCTCCAAATTTTCCAAACCTGCATGCAACCTTCCTTTCAACATAATCAGAGATCAAAATTCGATTTCTCTGAAAAAGTACCCCAACTATAAACTTTTGATTCGAATCCGTAATATCTCCATTAAAACTATTAGAGCCCACTTTGAATTCGAATCGAGCAAGGAAAACGTTCAAAAAGGTCAATTGTAAAAGAAACTCTGATAAAATCGTACACAAAGTTATATTTTCATCTCGAAAGGGGAAACACAGAGCCAAACAAAATGTAACCTAACCCTGCCACTCGAACGTTCCGCTGAAAAGGCTTAATTTTTGAGTAATTTCTCAACTATAGACGAAAACATGAGAATTGAACGGTTCTGTTTGGGTTGGCAATATCACATTCACGTTCCACGATCAAGTTTAAGTTTTGCAATCATTGTAAGTACCTGTATCGCTATTTCTGTCTTTCTTCTCACTCAGACAAAAAATAATGGAACAGAAATACCCGTATTACGTTTGACGTCTGCATTACCTACGCTTATAACCCGAAACCGAAAGTTTTACTTTTTGGCGTAAATATTCTCCAGCAGGAGGGAAAAAATTGAAAAATTATTTTCCCTTGAAAACAGGGTAACCTATCAGTATTCTCATCTAAGATATTTTCGGTTCTTTTTACCTCTCCATCTAAAAATGTAAATAGGTAAGTAAGCGAATAAGTAGGTATAATATCCATCATTTTTCCTAGCTTTTTCATTTTCCTACAAAAAGAATTTTTAAATAAGTAAATTTACATATTTTTAAATCGACGTCGTCGAGGTGAAAATTAACGAGCAAATATTTGACGATAGAGAGAGAGAGAAAAGGCAGGCAAAACAGCAGAGAATAACAATTTCGTAGACGACATTGCCAAATCTCCTTAAAATAACAAAAGCACAGTACCTACATTTTCCACATCTCTGTAGTAAAAAGTTTTCTTTCAGAAAATATTTTTTGCGTATCCGAAACCTCTTTTTCGTCGTGTTGTCGAACTGGGAACATTATGGATCGGAATAAGCGACCGAGGTCCGAATTCTATACACTACCTATCGTTTATCGTTATCGCATTTCATATTGAAAAGTCTAATACAGGTACATTAGTTAAAGTATACGTAGCGAAGTTAAAGAGACATTAGTTTTGGACCAGAAAAAGAGAAAAAATTAATATCGTGGGTCTTTTCTGCGGTATAAAATGGCAAAAAAAAGGCTCGAAAGAATAAAAGCAACGCATTTAAATGGTACACGGTTGCCAAAAATTTCACTTGTATTTTTTCCAATTTCATAATATTTGATCCGGAAAAAAATAAAAGGAAAACTCAAAACGTCCGATAGTGCTATTTGATATCCGAACGAAAAACGAGCCTAATTTAAATATCAATAAAATACTGTGTATAAATTTTGTTCAACTCGAAAATACTATATTCTGAGGTGAATATTTGGTACCTTTGTGTGTACACGTTCGACTTACATAACGGCGGCGTTAAATTACATTCAGTGACGAGAATGATTCCGAATAATCGTACTTATACATAACAATTACACTTCGACGTGGATTGCCGATCAGCTATTCAGTAAAGAGTCGAAAGGAAACCGCAATATGGCCACATTTGAATTAAGAATTCATCAAAGGGTTCTGTTGATGGGTCTGCGTTTTATTTGCACAAACGTACTTATTGTTGAAAGCGAAATGTTCCATGCTGCGGGGGAATGATTTTCAAATTTCTAGTTTTCATTTTTATACTTCAATTTTTTTTCAAAAAATGGATTTTTTTAAAGCCTTCAGGTATCGTGATATTTGAAGAATTGAATTTGAAAAAGGTCATTATGGTTTCTGGCTCTTAAGTTGATGCAAAAAATATTTTCATTCTAGTCTGAAATCTTTTTATCACTTTTTATTTCAAGTTTGAGAACTTTAGCCTTTTTTTGAAGTTCAATTTTTCCCACAAAAAATGATTTTCATTTTCAAACCTCAAAATATGTGATAAAATTAATTTAAAAATCGTCCCAAGGATCTCAAAAGAACTTAAAAAAGCATCTACCTACTGATCGATGTATCAAATTTAATTTTAAATTTAGGAAACTTGACCAGCTTTCATTATAATTAATTCAATATTTCAATTTTTTCCTTCCCCCTCCAAAAAAAATTCCAGACTTTGGAGCCTCAAGTCTTGAAATATTTAAAGAAGTATTTTTTTTGAAAAAAAAAAAACAAAAAAAAACATTGAAGCTTCCAAGGTATTTTTGACTTGCCGAAAAGAAGGGATCATGTGTAAAAAAATGAATGTATTTCTTTTTACGTTTTTCGTCCAAATTACACCAAATCTGGACCAAACACATAAAAAAAAAGACATCAATTTTTTTTACACATGGTCCCTTTTTCCCGGCAGAGTCACATTTGCAGAATTTTATTGTTGAAAACTAAAAGATTTTAATATTTCTAGTTTTTATTTTTCTGTTTCAAACTTTTTCACAAAATGAAGAGTTTTTCCTAAACCTACAGGTCTCAAAGTATTTGATGAAGTGAATTTGAAAAGGGTGATTTGTGCTCCCAAGGTACTGAAAAAAAAACTTTCTTTCCTGTTCAGAATTCACCCATTTTTTTATAATTCAAATTTGAGAACCTCGGTCTCTTACATGTGATTAAAGAGAATTAGAAGTTCAGTTTTTTCCCTCCGGATTTTTTTTTTTTCAAACTACATTAATTTTAAAATGGTCATAGGGATTTCCAAAGTACCTAAAATGCAGCCTCCTAATTATCTATGATCCATCTATCAACTATAATTTTCAATTTAGGAAACTTGAACAGATTGTCATATTTACAAATTCAATCTATCCAATTTTTCATTTTTTTCCTCCTTCCAAAAAATGTATTGTTTTCTATACAAATTTTCGTTTCTTGAGTCTAGATTTTAAAAACCATTGTTGTGACAAAGGTACCAAAAAACATTTTCTTTCGTGTTTAGAATCTACCTATCTTTTTGATTTCAAATTTGAGAATTTTGATCACAAACACGTATGTGGATTTTCAATTCAATTTCTTTTCCAAAAAATGATTTTTCAGTTTTTCGAATCTTAAAATATTCGATAAAGTGAATTTGAAAAAGACCATTGGTGCTTTCAAGGTTCTAGTTCAAAACGTATAAACCTTTGATTTCAAATTTTTGAAATTATTGATCTCATGTAATCATATCGAATTTGAAGTTCAAATTTTACCCCCTCCCCCCAATCGGGGTTTTCAAACTTTGGAGTCTCAAAATATTTGATCAAATCCAATTCAATGGGTTTTAGGCCTTGTTTGAGTAGCTCCAAAAATTTGTTTGGTGACTTAAAAAAAAATTGGGAAGTTCTAAAAAAAAGTTCAGAAAAAATATACCTTATTTCAATATCGAAATATTGATTAAATGAAATAATTTTTAAAAAATCTGCTTTTGGATGCCTTTTTCCAGAAAAATTTTTGTCTTCACCTCGCTCGAACTTGTAGGAGCATCACACAATTAATTTTCAAAATAATGGCATTTATGAACTTTCATCCTTTCTTCAAATGAAACTGTGTCCTTCTCATTTATCAGGAGACTTGGTGACGATCTCTAATGGAATCTTCAAAAATTGTTCGATGTTTTTAGAAGAAAGTTTTCATTCGGGAATTAAATCTTTTTACATTAATACGACTGGACTGAAAACTTTCATTTTTTTCTAAAAAATATCAATTCGAAAAATGTTTATCCCCTCCCAAAGATTTTTGCCCCAAATTTCATTCCTGATTCGTACCTTTATCATTTTGAAGTCTTCAAGTTTAAAGATTTTCACATCGAACAAGATTTTGAAATTGAACTGCATATTTTTTAAAAGATACGAGGATAGCCAAATAGGAAAAAATTGGCGAAAAACACAAATTTTCCAATTTAGACAGCTCCAAAAAAAAATCAGATTACATACGGGATCAAATTAATTTAAAAAGGCCATACAAATCTTCAAAATATCTTAAAATAATTTTACCTACTCAGCCATGATCTATCTACCAACTTTAATTTCAAATTTAAGAATCTCAACTATACTTAGATATGCAATTATATCAAATTCGAAGTTGAATCCCCCTCCCCAACCGATTTTTTTTCAAACTTTTGAGTCTTGAAAAGTATTTGATAAAATTAATTTAGGAAGAGCCCTGGTATCCCGAAAATACCTCAAAAATTCACCCAGATATTTATCTAAGATCTACCTATCACTTATAATTTAGAATTTAGAAACTAGAACTATAAATACAATCTAATTAAAAGTTCATTTTTTTCCTCCCAAAAAATACATGTATTTTTTTTCAAAATTTCAAGTCTCAAAATATTTGACAAAATGAATTCAAAATGTTTCTCAGGTACTCCAGAGTACCTCCAAATACACCTACCTACCCATCTAGAATCTACCTATCAACTCTACCTCTAAATCTGAAATCTTTGGCCAAATAATAATTTCAAAGACCCCTCCCCCCCAAAAAAAAAGACAACAAACTTGAACTCAGCTATCTCTCCATTTAAATGCGGAGAACCTTTCACAAATTATCGTTCGAGAATAAAATCTAACTAACCGAACTATGGGAAAACAAACAAAACCAGGTTATATTTTGGTATAAAGCTGGGAAACATTTGGGAAAAAATATCACGTCAGTCGAGTGGCGTTATCAGGGTCGAATTTCACGCGGCCACAATTTCTATCGGGAATTTTAACACTGTTTGTATTCTACACTCGATATTCAACGTTTCGAATTATTTTCCAAAGCAAACTACCATAAAATGCAATATTTTGTAGTAATTAAACGCTGAAAAAATTCGAACCGACGCTACAAAACGATGGCAAGTTTGAAACAAGAGTTAAACCACCTCGATACTTACTACTTCTATAAGCTGAGATAAACGTAGTCCCATTTTCACCGTTAAACGATCAGAATTATTACCGACAGGTCTTATAAGACGATTATAGTTGGTAAGTAAATCATCATATAATCGTCTGGCTTCTGGATTGGCTTCAATTAAAAGACAACCATTAATCAGCTGTAGTAGCCATAGAACAGCCACACCACTAAAATCCATCTTTTGGCATCACTGCGAAAAAGAAAAAGCCACACCGAATTGGAAAATTTACTTATTCGAAGCAAACGTTCGGAAAATTCGCAATTGTAAAAAAAAAAACCAACTCGAGATAAAACTTATTAATACCACATTGTTATTTACTTACGTCAGAATATCACGAAGAAATTTTGATCTCATGACGGGGTAACCGACCATACACCTATGTAAGGTGCATTAATTTACGACCACTTAATTCGTTACACTTCCACCTCGATTCATCGATTCGAATTCTTTTAAAATTCATCGTAATACCGAATGAATAATAATTTTACGATTTCTAATGACCCCACCCCATCCGAAAAATCCTATCACTACGAATGTTTCTTCGCTACTTATGAGCTTTTACTGCTTCCAGCATCCGAGTTTTCGATTCTGCCCATCCCCTTCCGCCGGCCGCCGCGATACTCCCGCGGTTGTCGTCTCGCATCCGAGTTATAACGAAATCAAACGAACGCCGAATTTCAGCTGCTAGTTGAGTCGATATTTAATTTTCAAAACTCGCCCTAGTGTCTATTTATTTCGCTATTTTTTTTTTCGTCTTTTTTTTTATTTTATTTTACGTACAAAAGTGCTATTATAGAATTCTCGTTTTTATACGTATCAGTCGTATGTACGTAGATGGTGGAAATTTCCCAGCGTAGGGGTTTGTTTCTCGATATTTTTTCGAAATTGTAGCACAGTCACGTGTATAATACATTTTTTAACTTGTGTAGGTACCTATAGAGGGTCTAGGTGTGCATAAAATTTGCCATATACGTACTCTGCTGGTGTATATTGCTAAAGAAATTATGTATATTCGATCTTGTTAATAATTTTCATGGTGTACTAAAAAATACTATTTATTGCTTCCGTTTGTTTTTTTTTTCGCGAATGTACTTTTATTGGGCCATTTTTTCCAGCACAATTCTGAAAATTATTTTACGAGGATTTCTGCAAACGCCCTGTTTTTTTCAATTTATTTAAAATAGGAGGTTTGTGGCGGGGTAATAAAAGTGAAATAGGTCTGAGTACCTATGTGTGCATTTAACTGATTCTTTTTTTGCCTGCTTTTTTTCATCAGAGCTTACCAAAATACATGCTCATTTTCTTAGAAATTTATTTTACTTACGAGCCTACCTACAAATTAACTTTTTTTTAGGAATGAAACTAACATCCAATCTTTTTTCAGGTCTTTGAATATATTTTCTCTATACTTCCCTTCTCCCCTCTCCCCTTCTTGCTTATAAAACTACGAACATTTTAAACTAAAAATAGTACCTACCTTCTTACCTAATATATTTTTCATTTGAAAAAAATTATTCTTTACAAATTATTCGATCATTCAGCCATCAACTACGAATTATTTAAACTGAAATTAACCCACCAAAAAATTCGAACAATAATTCTAGACTTTTTATTACCCAGAAAAAGGATAATAATTCCATTAATTTATTACTTACTTACGTTGGAATGGAAAAAAAAAAGGCAAAGGCAAAAAACGTGCTGAAAAGTTTAGAGAATTTTCAAATTACTTGGCACATGGCACTGCATAATGAAGAAGTATTGCGGATGTGCTTTTTTTTTCTCTGTTTCTCATTTTCTTTAATTGATTGTACGCAGATCTACGTGAAAGGCTGAAATTTTTTGCTCTGCGGTTGACGCAGTTGCGAAAGGTAGGTTCACTCTGTACCGAATTCTAATTCGACTTGAATAAAAAACCACGTTGGCAAGAAAACGCGGAATAAAATTTTAAACGAGTTCAAATATGCCTTTGGTTATTTCTCGAGTGAGAACAAATTGAGTCGAGGATTGTGTGGGAGTTTGAATTGGAGTTGAGAATTTTAAATTTCGAGATGGGGTTTAATTCGGTAGAATTGAATGGTGAATTTGAAGGGATGGGGGTTGAGAATTGAGGTGAATTGAACGTAGAGCAAAAAAGAGGGGGAAGGGAGAGAGAGGCGTTGTAGCCTTTTTAAATTTGATGAAATTATGCTTGAAAATTGTAAAATTTGGTGTAAATTGAAAATTTTCATTTTTGGAAAAGTTATGGAAAATTTGGAAAAAAATACTTTTTTTTTTTAAAAAAAAAAGAAGAAGTATTCAAGTTAAAAAAAATTATTTGATGTAATCAAAAAGAAAGCAGGAGCTCCAACTTGCCCCTCTCCCGAAAAAAGTCTCAAATTTAATTGGTAAAATGAGATTCGAATCAAGAGATTTTCTGAGGCAATAAGATTTTTTTTTTGGAGAAATGCAGTTTTGATTCAAAAAAGGAATTTTTTGCGTTGAGAAAATCATTCAAAAAATAATTATAATCGAGAATTTTCAATTTTTGCACCTCTTTCCTCCCTTTAATGTTTTTTTTTTCGGGCGTTTTTCTTTTTTTTGTGAACCTATTTTTCGGAATAAGGGTAAGAATATTTAGAAATTAATTTCCGTCAAAATTTCAAGTTTAAATAAACCAACATTAAAACTATTCTCATAAATAAAGTATAATTTTCAGCTAAAAAAAAAACAAGAAAAACAAATGATGGGAGATTTTAAAAAAATATATAAAACCAGAAAAGAAAAAAAATTTTTTGATGAAGTTTTTTTCACACGAAGAATGAAAATTTTAAGAATGATGACTGAAATCAAATTGAATTAAAAAATTAGAAAGGTGGTACAAAATTTATTTTCAAAAAGAAAAAAATTTTAAAATTTTTTTTCGTCAACATCCATTTTTTTAAATACGCAAAAAATAAGTACCTAACAAAACTGTAAAATTTTTTGAGCCAACTTTTATTTTTTTTAAAAAAAGCACCTTGAAGACAAAAGAATTATTTTCAAGCATTTATGATTTAAAAAAAAACAAATTTGAGCGTAAAAAAATGTTTTGAATAACTTTCTCTCAGATTTTATGTTCTTCCCCTACAGAAAGACCTAAAATCAGTGTCAACTCAAAAACCAATTTTCGACAGTTAAGAATAATTTCTATTTCCAGACTCACAAACCTTACTCCGAACAGCAAAATTTCACCCTGATTCATTTCAGAGAAGAGTGAAACAGCCTGAAACGTATTCAAGAGGGAGGGGAGGGGGTAAAAATAATTTTTCAACATGAAAAAATCTACTTATTTGAAAAAAATTACAGCAAAGGGAATTCAAAAGATTAAATTTCATAAATTTTGCAATTTTTGTTGTCTGAAAGGGGCAAGTGGAGCAACAACCTCAAAAATTTTTTAAAGAGATCATATCAAAAGCAAAATCTGCAATTTTTCCAAGTTTGTTGAAGGTATCAAAAAAGAATTTGTCAATTTTTTCAAATTTTCTAACTAAGAAAAAAAATTAAAAAGCATTCGATGAAAAATTTTTCGACAAAAAATACAGTTTTTTTCATTAGGTACCAGAAGAAAGACAAATGCTGCCACTTCCCCTCTTTGGTTCGGCCTAATTGAGGACATCTTTTTCAAAAAAGAAAACACGAAAATAATCCATCAATGAAAAATGAACCCTATTCGACTTTCTTGAAATAAAAATGTGATGAAATGATGAAAAATATACCAAGTAGGAGATTGAAGTAATTCGAGATGTTTATTCTTTTACCGTAAGTACTCCAAACACCTATAAACGATCAAAGAGTTTCTATTGGATTACGTGACCTCCAGTTCGGAGACCCTCATTCCAAAATATTAAAATTCGTAATTTAACCTAAAAATTTGCCAATGGTAGGTGTATAGTTCTTCAATAGCATTTTTTGTAAGTCAAAATTATGATTTGTGGATTGGCTCTTTCAGAGGAGGGAGGGGGCAGTGGTCTTCCCAATCGTCGTTTATAATTCAAAACTACAAAATTTTATACAAAAAAAAAATGTACCTATGGTAGATATCTGTACAAAAATTGATATGTGAGCTTGGATATAAAATCTACTCCCAGGAATCAAAAATTGGTTTGTGAGTTGACATTAATTTTGGACTTTTTGGAAAAAGTAAACTCAAGGGAGAACTTCAACTCAAAAACCAGTTTTTGACCCCTACGGATGGTGGTTTCCATATTCAGACTAACATATTTTCTCAATTTTTCAACCTTTACTTTTCTCAAATAGAATTTGTTTATAATTTTTTTGGAAAAATTCTCCATCAATTTGAGAAAGCACTTATTCTCTCCAGAATTTAATTTTCTCTCTCCAAAGCAAAAAAATAATTAAAATAATGAATCCCCAACTTCTGACCCTTTACTCCATCCAGCAATTCAATTATCTTCTATAACGAGCTCAAAAGCTCCCCCAAAGCTCCACAACGATAAAATCCTCTCTCAAGACAACCCATCCAGAAAAAGATGTAAAATTAGCAAAACTCCGTCCAATTGAACCTTCTAATATCTCGGAATGAAAAAAATCCCGAAAAAATTAAGTACCAACGTTATCGTATCCCTAAATTGTTATGGTTTGACCCGTAACGCGGCGGTTTGTTGCTGCGAGCAAATATCGCGCTGGGAATGCCTTGCTCCTTGCACGGCTTGGCGCAGAATTGTGACAGTTTCGAGACGCACGATGCCAATAACAATCCCGGTCTTTGATAATTTCGCGAGCTGACAATACACGACTGCGATAAGAAGGGCCAGCCGAGGTGCTGGGGGCTTCTGAGAGGAATTTTTCGGACGAGCTAATACCGGCAATAAATCGGCGACGCATAACGAGTTAATGTATAAAAAAATGATGTTTATTCAACGTGGCAACGTCGCCCTAGAGATAAAATAAACCCCAGTAAATTCTTCAGGAAACGCATAATCAACGAAACGGACGAAACGTTGCTCTTTTTCTTTTTCTTCTGGAAGATGGAAGATACATTGGAAAAGTGCTAAGAACCATGTTTTAGTAGCGACTTTGTGCGCGCGCGTACGAGCCTGCAAAATGTTTTCCCACAAAGGACGGGATAAAGCGCGCTACTATTCCGATAATACAGCCACCGCCACGGTGCTGTTCGCTCGTTAACTTCCGAAAACGATAGCAGTGCGATACCATCTTTTTTTTTGAATTTTTTTCACCTTTTTTTTATTAGTATTTTCGATGTTTTTTCTGGTTAGGAAAAAGTCGTTAGTAGAAATGCGTGCCTTTTGTAAAAACGTTAATGTAAATCGACAATAGGTCGAGATGACTTTCGAACGCGATTCGTATTTATGATTAAACGTTAGTTTAAAGCCAGCACCTAGTGTACGAGTGATAAAAGTAATTTATACAGGTGCTATGTTAAGTGCTCCGAATGCGATCAACGTTAAGTACACTGATGCTGCCTTTTGCACTACAATTATTGGTCACGATATCGGGAGTATTTGCTAATCCTGACGCCAAACGATTGTACGATGATTTACTCAGCAGCTACAATCGACTCATTAGACCGGTATCCAATAATACGGATACTATTTTGGTGAAACTCGGACTCAGGCTGTCTCAACTTATAGAATTGGTAAGCTCATTGACTCGAAATTTTACATAATTTAGTATCAGCCGAAGACGAGAAATTGGAAACCGAAACGAAAAATAGGCGTGTGCCAAAAACACACAACTCGACGTCGTCTCTGGTATTGTTCTCGTCGTACTAATTTCGTTCTCTGCTCGTATGTGATATTGATTTGTAACTGCAACCGTTTGTGATAAATCAAAATTCTAAACGAAGTTCCGTGTGCACACCTTTACGTATCGTTAAAATATCGTTTACCTTTGGCCGGATTATAGAGAAGAACGATACGGCGACGATTTCTATCGTAGATTACGTACACGTTTGCGTAAGGTATTTTGAAAATTTCCTTCAAAATATAATCAATAATGCTTCCTGAAAACGGTGGCTTTTTTGAGAAGCTGTTTCGGCTTGCAGTTCGTCTAATATTGGGTAATTTTTTTGAGGCGAAAAAGGGTAATTTGGAAGCTTACGTAGGTGAATATGGCGAGGCAAAATGTTCAAGTTCCCCTGCCACTTGCCTAACCCATTATAATCAAATAAAAAGTATGCCATATCTGATCCCTTCTACCCAGCTGACTTCTGACAAAATGTTGACAATTCAGTGGAGCGATAACGAATCGTTATTCGAATAGAAGTTAATAAATTTGCATACTTTATCATTTCAAAGGAGTTGTGAATCAGTAATGTGGAAATTGTTGAAGATGGGTAAATGTATCGACAGTTTGTGATCATGGTGATGGCATTATCGACTCTTGACAATTTGATATTTTTTCAGATCAATGGAAAGATTAGATAATTTATTTTTTTTTTTAGATAACTTGAGAAGAACTTGATTTTAGATTTCGTGGCAATTTTTAAGCAGGGAAAAAATTAGGTTTTTGATATTACTTTTGATATTAAACAATTTTAGTTTTTTCAGCACTAGGTACGATTAAAATTTCAAAAACAACCGAAACTGTTCAAAATCAAGATGAAAGTAAGCCATTTGATAGGTAATGTGATCCTTTTTTTGAATAAGTTACTAGAAAAATTCTCTCAAATTGAGTTCTTTTTGAGTTATGCTCAAGAAATGATGAATTTTTTAGGATCAAAAGCTCAATTCATTGGACACCGAGATTAATATGAGCCTGGTGATGGGAGTGGAAATTATGAAAATTGCGGAATTTATGTCCAATAATTTGGTATTTTTTTGATATAGGTAACTCGAGAACTGAAATTTAAACGTTTTCATGGCAATTTTTTGATAGAAGAAAAGTAAGCTTTTAAATAATACGATTAAACTTCGACTTCAGACAATTTTCTTTTTTTCAACATTACGCAAAAAAATTGAAAAATGTCCGAAATTGATCGAAATCAAAATGTCACCATATCGTTTGATAGCAAATTTTATCTTCTTTCAAGTGAGTTATTATGGATAATCTCCATAATTGTACCATTTTCCAGTTATGCTCAAAAAATGAGATATGCTGATAAGAAAAAGCAAGCTCATTAGGCACAGAGTATGTGACCCATACAACAGTACCTAAGAATATTGCAATAGGAGCAATGCTTTAAAATATCCTCATTCTTTTCACATAAACTCAAAGAATTTAATTTTGAGCATGTTTTCGAATGTTACAATTTCTTTTTGGCTTTGGGCAATTTCTTGTTTTTAACATTATACAATAAAAAAAAATCACAAAAATAGGTACCTACGTGAAAATTTCTCAAAATCTAATTTTATCGTCTTCCAGACAATTAGTAATTATGAAATATTCCCAAAATTGAGTCTTTTTCCAGTTAGGCACCTATGCTCAAAAAATAATAAATTATGCAGGGTGTGGAACCGTTTGAATTTTTTTTGGTGCTTCTGGGGCTAGGGGGCTACTTTTTAGCTCTCAAAATGAAATGGTTCTGGTTCTAAAATGGTTCCGTAATCAGGTTTTTTTAGGAGGGGGGAGGGGTCTGATTCTGGTTCCAAGAGTCAAGAAAATTTAATGGTTCTTTCAGTTTTAAGTGGTTCTGGTGCTCCCAATTCCAGTCATTTTTTTGTTTTTTTTTTCTTCAAAAATTTTTTTACTTCAAAATAACACATCAAAATTAGACTAAATTTCAATTTTGAAGTCAAATTAAGGTCTGCAGTATAGTTTTGGAATTTTATCAAATTTTTATGAAGTAGTTGAAATTTTCTGGTTCTTGTGGTTCTGGTTAATTTCACAATTATTTCTTCCTGGTTGTTCTCTTTATTGAGAATGGTTCTATGAATTCTTTCACTTAGTTCAGTTTCTGTTTTCAGTTTTTCAAATTTAAAAGTGAAAAAAAATCTAAAATTTTCTACTTATAAAAATTTTGAACTTTCATTTTCTGTTTTTAATTTTATCCATCTCAAAAAAATTTCGGCTCAGCTCTACATTTTTCAACGAAAAATCTCAAATTCACTAGTGAATAAAAAGAGATAGCAAACTCCCCTTCATTACCACTTGCCTCCCTGCCCCATCCCTGCCCACCCTCCCACGAAAACAAAGCTAGAACCATCGGAAGAGAGAGCTTAGGTTCATGATTCAAGTACATAGTTCAATTCTCAATTCTCATCATTTTAGCTCCAGTCCTAGTTTCAGTTCCAGTTTTTTTATTTCGAATTCTAGGTTTTTTGAGTTTCAGTTTTCCACTATTGACTGCAGCTGGAGTCTTCGTAGTGTAAAATATTCCCACTTTCTGAACGTCAACGCAAAAAACTCAATTTTGGACATTTTTTATAACAATTTTTGGCAAAAGAAAAACTATAAGTTTTCGAATAATACAATTACTTTTTGATTTTGAGCAATTTTCCTGTTTTTAACATCACGATAAAAACTCAAAATACCTGAAATTGCTCAAAATCAAAAAATAATCGTATCATTCAATCGCAAATTTTATCCTCTTTCAAACAAGTTATCATGAAAAATCCTCAAAATTGAGCCTTTTTCCAGTTATACTCGTAAAATGATGAACTCTGATAAGAAAAGGCCAATCCATTAAGCAGATCGTATGACCCATACAGCAGTAAAAATACTGCAGTAGGAGTATCTGTAGTGTAAAATATCCCCACTCTTCGTACTTAACCTCTCAACTGGGAATTTTTTTTTCTAAAATTGTGGTTTTTTTCGATCTTATTTACAAAGATATCTCGGTTCAATAAAATATGCCTACATTTCGAATAGAATAAATGCTCGCTGCGAGAATCTATCCATTTAATATTTATTCAAATAATATACCAACGTTGAAGCTATTTCGACGTCGAATACAAACGTAAATGTGAAATACAAATATTGGTCGGATTTTTCAACTTACAGACGCAGATTCAGTAGTAGATTTAAAATTGTTTGCATAGCAGGCCATCTCAGTGAGCCGACGTTCTTGCCTATTTTTCGTTTTTCTTTCTTTAGAGTCTTAAAGCGCATGCTAGAGTAGTTCATGTAGTATGTGCAGTGAAAGAATAAAAATTTTATTCAAACAATAACGGCAAAGGAAACCCATACAGGAAAGAAATTACCTAAATGGTTCGAGTTCGATTGCGGGTATAGGTATAAAAGGTCTTAAAGGTCTTATACATGTAGCAAATGCACATGTTGGAAGTAAATGTTGTGGATTTAGAAATGTGACAGCGTCGCTCAACAGTAATTAATGTTAATAATCTGTTTTTCGAGTTGGCCCTTGTCGTCGACAGGAAGAATAATTATTCAACTTGAACAGAAAGGGATGTTGGGATTGTTCAGATGTTCAAAATTGTTCATTTTCTTTTATATGTATAGGTTATTTTTTACGATTTTTTTTTTTTCAATGAATCTGTTATAGGAATAGTGTTTTTCTTACCAACATTTTGTCTTTACGAGGTTTTTTATTTTCCAAAACTAGGGACATGTGTCTTTCAATTTTGTAAATAGACAACCCATGCTGAGAGCAAAGTAAGATTGTTTGCAGAATTTCAAGTCATAGGAAAAAAACATGCTCTCTCTGAATTATATCGGCAATTTGTTTAATTATCTTGGATAATTATGGACGATAACAATAATAGAGTATGATTTGCAGACATTTAAGGTGTAGCAATTCAAGTTTTTCTCAAGTAAATTCAACAGAAGGGGTACAGGTGAAATTTTTGTGAGAGTTGAACTTTTCCTGCAATCCCAAAAATATGCAAGAGTCAAACATACTTATTTGCGAGTAGAATGGGTTGCCTAATTACGGTATTGATGAAAACTTCTTATTTCTATACATAATACAGCTGTTCTTCACCCCCCCCCCCCCAAAAAAAAAAAAATTGCATATTTTCATGGCTTCTCCTACAAAAACAATATTCGAAATTTCCATTAATTTCAATTTTCAATCAAAATTTCCAACTGTCCACGTTATGAATTTAAATCACCAAAATTTTTCTATCTCCTTAAATAACAAAAGAACTAAATTCCAGACATTTTTCACAATTTTTTTTTGAAAAAAATTTTGAAATTAATTTTCAAATGATATGATTGTAATGTTTCATAAAATCTCACAAAATAAAATAGTAGCCATATTATCTGTAAGTAAGTCAAGTTTTCTTTTTTTAAGGAAGTTACATAAGAAAATTATTTTCCAAAATTGAGTTCTTCTTGAGTTGAGTTAAAAAAATGATGTAAAATTTCTAAATTGTTGAACAAAGAAGTCATTACAGAGTGGAGCGAAAAAATGATTTTTTCCACTAAAATTCACAAGGACAGGGAATTTTCAGAAAATATTTCGCTCTTCAGCTCAAAGAATGTGAAGCTAGAGATCCTTAAAGATGGGTTAGTATCAATATCAACAATTCTATATGTGACCCTGCCGAAAAGAAGGAACCTAGTGTAAAAAAATCTGTCTCATTTTTCCCGCTTTTTTTTGGTCCAATTGACATCAAATCTGGACAAACACAAAAATGAAGACATCGGTAGGGTCACATATGTTTTCTTGACGAGGTTATAATTGAATCCGTGTACCTGTTTAAAAATATCCCAAAAAATGAACGATTTTGATTTTCTCCATCCGCCCCCCCCCCCGATTAATGAATGTTCGAAACAATACCAATTTTGGACTGATCTCTAATAATTATGGCTTTTCTTTCTTTTTGTGGAAGGAGGGGGTGTTGAATGGGGAGAAGGATGGTGACCAGAAAATTATGCCTGGAATTCCCTAACGCTCCTCCTACCTCTTCCTTTATAGCCTTACAATTCAAAAAAAGTTTGAAAAATGGAAAAAAATTTCTGAATTGATGTCAACGTGATTACTCCAAATCCATGAAAATCATCGGTTACAAAATTTCATAGCCCCCTCCTCCTCCTTCTCCTCGATAGTTGAGTACCTACACATCCAAAAAGAAGTAATAGTTTTTTCAGATTTATTAAAAATGGAAAACAGGTGAAAAATGAGTAAGTAATAACAGATTCGAAATTTTCCAATCAATGGTTGCCACCCTAAAAATGGAATCATCTCGAGCCCTGAACATGTCAGGAAGATGTACACATAAACTCGAATTTCATCTTTTCAAACCATACCTAAATAATATACCTAAATGTATTCTATTTTCCAATGTCAATTTTATTAAGCCTCCATTTAGAAAAATGATGATTTTTCATAAATGATCCTAATTTTAAAACCTCTAGCTTCACCTTTTTCGAGCTGAAGTATCCATTGCTGCCATGGAAGTCCTATGGTTTTGAAATAATTTTATACAGGTTTCATTTATAGTCTTTTACTTTCGTTGCTTACCAAAACTGATTTTCGTTTTTCTTTGTGAAAAAATCCTGATATTAAAAAGAAACGTCAATAAAGATGAGCTTGAGAGTAAAAGGGAAAAAGGAAAAGCTAATATTGAAACTTGTCTTTCCCTCATTTAAACGAATTGCAAATGACCGTTGAAACAGTAAATCTGCCAATACTTCAATTCCAGCGAGATTAAAATGAATTAAAATGTTGGGGGAAAAAATACAATTTTAGAAATAAAATCGAAAATCTCCATTCATCGGACCAAATATTTTTTTATTTTCAAAAAAGAAAAACTTCTTATTGAAAAAAATTAACATTTTCTATCCCCCCTTTTCACCTCCCATAGCTATAGCAGCCTCGTCCAATCTCTTCTATCTGATTAGGTACCTACGTTTTACAGCACTTCAAAATTCGATCATTTTTACTTTTCGTATAATTCATCATTAAAATACCTCCGCATAAACTGCCACAAAATTGATGAGATTCTAATCTACGCAGTAAACATTTTGTTTTATTATGATTTACTTTTAGCAGATTACATCCAAACGAAGTACACTACCCATCAATGTAGCGCAATTAAAGCACACGCTAAGTGGAAAATTAATTTTCATAATTTCTTCTAATAGCTGTAATTAGCAACGAAGAGATATAAGAGTGAAATATATAGATACTTAATAAGTAAAGCGTAAAATTTCATGTTTCAATAGCACCTATACCTACTCCACGATATACGAATAATTATTCATATTGTAAGCCACGACCTAAAAGAAAATTACGATGTATATATTCTGGAAAAGTTGAAATTAATCCGTAATTTTCATCTATTCGCGAATGAAGATAATTAAGAAAACCTGCTTGTTGAACGAAACAAAGAGATATCAACATTTTCCATTTTTTTTGTTTGTAGGTATACTTCAGCGACGTACAAGTACCTAAACGCTTCGGTAATTTTACTCGCGATTTTTATTTTCAGAGTTCTCGGTTACGTGTGTTACAGAAACACATTTCAAAAAGTATAATTGACGCAGGTACCTAGACCATAACGGGCTAAAAAAATATCTCAATGAGTTCGTTAAGATTTTTCCGAAATTAAGTCGGAGTTGTTTGGATTCGTGTTGTTCATCTGAGATTGAAATCGAAAAATGTTCTGCATGAAAATTTAATCAAAATTTGTTTATCTAGAAGTCTGGTATTTTTTTTCTGCATTTACTCTTCTCCTTTCCTCTACGATTTCCATATTAATGCGCGTAAAAGTGTTTCTTTTTAATAATGATTTTTTTTTTCAATTTTGGAGGTCCAGCTATATTGCAATTTTCATAATTCTTTTGAAAATTAGATTCCTAAAATTTTATGGGTACCTAACTTTTGTGCAAAAAATGAAAAAATTGATACAAATTTTCCAAATATTTTTCAAAAATCTGAAAATATGGCTGATCTTTTTTTAATGAGTAAAAATTCAATTTCGAGGAACCATCCTAGAGGGAGTTCTGGGAGACATAAAATACTAAGTAGGTAGGTATGCTCATTTTTAGCAATTTTTTACCCAACTTTGGATTACTTGAAGTCCCCTAGGATTAATTTTTAGGTCCAAAGTTCATCTCTAAAAATCAAAATTGAGTCGTGTTTTCATATTTGAAAAAAAATTCAAAAATTTTGCATTCTATTTCTTTTTTTAGCATTTCATCTTACATGGGGTCTCAACTTTCTTATTTTTTTGCAAATTTTTAGATCTGCCTTCGCTTTTACCTCAAAAATTTTTCTTCCACTATAATAACCATAAATTGAGAAGTTCGATTTTAAAGTAACCCAACAGCAAAACTATGTTTTTTGAATTAGCGATGCAATTTGGTGATAAATACGGATCCTTATTGTATTTCTTCTTTCCTGGAGCTCGAATTGGCTTCAAACTTCAAACTGAAGTTACAACCTGCGCAAATTTTCCTTGGTGATTTGTATTCGTTCCAAAGTAGTCTAACATGAACAATATTGCGTCAAAATGGTCTTCAGGGACCCATATAGATATAGAAATATGATTGATAATCCCCTGGCACCATCTTGGCACCTGTTATGGGTCTATAGGTAGTAATTTTCTTCATTTTCCACGTTGATATGGGAAAGTGATAAAATGCTCTTGCAGATTCGAGTTAAAGAGGGCCGAATTATATAAAAATGACACCAAACTTACCCCTGACCCTATATGTAGAAAAATAGGGCCTAATCCCATGAAAAATTTATGAAAAATAATAATTACCAAACCGGGGTTTCAAACTTCCACCTTTTGAAAAAAAATTGAAAAAATTTTGAAAGGTGTCAACTACATTCAAATTTTTTTTTAAATTTCTACTTGTTTCAAAAAATTATGTTCCTTGCTTTGGAAATTCGAAATTTTCAAAGTCAAATCCAAAGTCATTAAAGTACCTATTTGAAAAAATCTGAAAAAATTTCAGGGTAATCCCCTCTGGTTTCTTTATTAACATGCATAGTTTGAAAAAAAAAATCAGTTGAAAATACGCGGAGGTGGAATTTTTAACTTGGAAACCCCTTATTTTAGGACCCCTGCCCCCTCCCCCCCCAGAGATGAGATAAAAATTTGCTCATGCACTCTAAAATAATCAATAATCATATTTCAAGGCAAATTGAATGGCAAAAATTTGTTGATAAAATTCTAACAAAGGTCAAATGACCTTACCAAGCCAGGGCCTTTCTTTCCAAAATGGCTAAATCACTTCTTTTTTGACTTCCTTGCCTGGTACGTTTTTTTCAAATTCTCAAAATTATTACTTTTTTGCGAAGAGGACTCTTGAAATCGGACTTCTCAATTCAAAATTTGAATTATTTTCATGAATATTGAAGAGTTGCGCATAGGTACATTGATCCATGAAATCGTCAAAAAAATTGAAAATGTGTTGCAGTGTTGCCAAGTTTAATCATTTGGGTTAAAATCAAATTGCCTTATTAAAATTTAAAAATTAAGACAACTATTTTAAAAAAACGAAAAAAATTTTGATGAGATGAAATTTTGGAACATACACCTTTTATGCTACAGGTAATTATTTTTTTTAAGCCCTAAAAAACTGTTTTTTATATAAATTCAACTTGGGTGAAAGGTAGAGAGCAATCAATTTCTTTATTTTTATGTGTTTGGTCCAGATTTTGTGTCACCAGGACCAAAAACGTGAGAAACGAAACATCGATTTTTTTTTACACAAGGTCCCTTTTTTTCGGCAGGGTCACATATTTTAAAACACATTAATATTCAATTATTCATGACTCTTAATTTAATAAAAATATTCGACTATTGTACTTACCCCTTAAATGTTTAAATGCGGCTAATTAATTCACACTCCAGTAATTTGGGTTGAAGCTAATGAAAAAGAAGGCGAAACACTGCTACCAAAACACCTCATATGATTTTCTACTTTTTCGAAATGATAATTTATCGAATAGCTCGAAACATTTCGCAAATAAAAACCGATGGAATAGAAATTCATCAATTTTTAATAATCATTCCAAGGACAGTTTGTAAAAATGTTATTAAAATGAGTCCCCAATATTTTATTTACATCGACATCCAAATGGTACAGTTATTGCTCCTGTACACTTTTTATTACATAAAAGGGAATTTTGGGCCAAAGGTCGCCTATTTAAATTTTTTAGTGTCCATTATCTCTGTGGTGCTTATACCAAATAAGCTCGTGGATGTTTTAGGTACAGGTATAATATAATATTGCACCTGTATAGCTCGATCGTAAACCTAAGAGGGGGTCAGTTGTTAGATACAAAGCAACTTACCTTTAATTGTTTTCGTTCAAGTGGCTACCTATGTACTTTTGTTAATTCAATTTATTTTTTTCAATGTTTCAGAACTTGAAGGACCAAATTTTAACGACTAACGTTTGGCTTGAACATGTAAGTATTATTTTTATAGAATTTAATAGCTCGGTAATGATAGTTTTCCCCATTTAATTAAAAGTATTGAATTTTTCCATTTTTTGCAAAAAAAAAAAAATGGTGATATGGGACATAATTGACAGAAATTTTAAGCGATGACGAAGCTTTTTTTTGCGGTCGTGCGCGACATTTTTCATCATTTAAATGTCGACTAATGTGGTTTTAATAAACGTACCTGAAAATTTAAATTTATATCGATACGACCTAAATATTCGTATATTTTTAACGCATTCTCGACAGTTGAATTCGATGAATATTCATTCGTCGAATTATTCATCAAACATTACAAAATCAAACCAAAAAATATTATCATTGTTGCTACAAACAAATTCTATCGGGGAAAATGTAGAAAAGAATAAAACATCTTGCTGAAATACAATTCGATGAAAAGTAATAATCCGCTTTGAAATTAATCCGAAAAGGGTTACCTATTCATCTTCACTATAGCTATAAAAGTCTACGTTTTAAACATCACGTCACCGAGGATACAAGCGACACGGGAATGCCGCTGATTCTTTCGCAGCAAACATTTTATTCTTTGGTGGAGTTTTCGAATACATTTTGAATTAATCCGCAGGAATGGAATGATGATAAATTCACATGGGAGCCGGCGGAATACGGAGGCGTTACAGAACTTTACGTACCATCCGAGCACATTTGGTTGCCCGACATTGTACTTTATAATAAGTAAGTGCTCCGTATGATTCTGTTTTCTAAAATTCTGTTTAGTTTCACGTGCTGATGCTGTAGTTGAACATGACTCGCATATTTGTATGTAAATCGTAGCGTAAAATTATTCGCGATCAAATTCACCCGGGATTCCTAAACTAAGTAATTTAATGGGGTGTGTAGTTTTAAAAAAATCAGTGGAGTTTTTAACATAATTATGGGAATGAAGGACCCAGGTGCGTTTTCAAGGTTTTATATTTCGTCCTTTTAAATAATTGATCGGTGATGTGGGTGGATAGGCATATGGAAAAATGAAAAGCTACGTTTTGTTTGAATTAATAAAGCTTATGTAGGTACCTTTATCCACTTATCTGTGTACTTATATTTTCCCGTGAATTTTTATTTCATTGCTGTTTTTATTTTATTGAAGTCGATAGCCTTGGTCTAGAAAATTATACAGATTGCTTGAGAGTAGAAGCAAGGCCTTCTATTTTGTAACTATGCAATGCATATTGTATCTGTGAGTATGTTTGCTTACGTCTGCGATGAAGGGGTAAAATTATTTTCAAGAAACCGATTTATATTTTAGCAAAACCAGTTATGTTATTTTATTTGGATTAGTTTTTGAAATTTAAATTCCCAATTGTAACTTTTGATCAAATTGAGACAGAGAAATTGATTTTATATCAATGCACAGCCCAAGGATAATTTATTTTTTCATGTTCAAAATGATCAGGAAAAAATTTCAGTACATTTTTGCAGGAAATTATGATAAGTCCTTGAATCTAAAATTTAAGGTGAATAGTCAAATATGTACTAATTTAGGTGGCATTTAGTATGTAGGTAGGTACCTACTTTTTTTAAACAAAATTTTATACCCATTACCTACCTATGTTGGAATGCATCTTGAAAAAATTTTCATAGGAAAATATTTTATAAAGATTGGGACAAAAATAAATTGAATGATCCCTGAGAGAACTAAATGATCGAAGAAAGATACAGCTTTGAAGTTCAATGACCAATGTTCATGATTCAAATTTGAACACTCGCAACCCTGTAAAAAAAATTCCAATTTTATTTTCTGAAATATCCATTTCCCAAAGTAATAATTTTCCGAATTCGTTTTTCCAGATTTCCAAATAGGTACTCCTGATCCGGAATATCAATTATGTGGAAGTTTAGATCCTAAGCATGCAAATTCCTAAAATCTCAAACTCCTTTTTCCAAAGCTTAATTTTCTTGAATCCGTGTTGCCAAACATCCATATTCCTTAAGACAGATTTTCCAGAGACGTCAATTTCTCAAATCTGTTTTCCAAAAAATAAATTCCTAAAATACCGTTTTCAAATTTTAATTTTTTGAATCCGTTTTTCTAAATGTTGATATTCTTGGGAACCAGTTTCCGAAATGTTCATTTCATGAATGTCAGTTTTCTGAAATCGTTTTTCAAAACGTTCATTTTCCTGAATACCGATTTTCCAAACATCAATTTCTGTAATATTTTTCTCAAAGGTCAAATTTTCGAATCCGTTTTTGCAAATGTCCCAAATATACATCTTTTCCAAACGCCACTTTTCCAAAGTATTCATTGCACTGAGCACAGATTTCCCACGTCCGTTTTCCAAAAATCTGTTCGTCCAATTCATTTTTTAACCAAAATTTTAAAAATTTTTTCTCTGTTACTAATTTTTTGAATCCATTTTTCCATTTCTCAAAAAAAAAATGACTGAATGTTTTCAAATGCCAATCCTCAAATCCGTTTTTTGAAATGCCTCCTTCCTTTGCGAATCAGTTTTTCTCAAATGTCCACTTTCTTGATTCCCTTTTCACATGTCAATCTCCTAAAATATATTTGATACCTAGAGTCAAGTTGGAATCAAAAGTGAAGGTCATCGGAGTCAAAGGGGAGTCAAGCATCAGGGTGAAAGTTTGACTCCGGCGTCTCCGGCTTGATTTTGGAGTCAGATTAACCTCGTGGTCAAGTCGAAGTCGAGAGTGAAAGTCACAGATTGACCTTGGAGTCAATGTGGAGTCAGGAGTCAGGGTGTGAGTTTCACTCCGATTTGATTCTGAAGTCAACGACATAGATTGGCCTCGGGGTCAAGTCGGAGTCAAAAGTGAAGGTCACAGATTGACCCTGGAGTCAAGATGGAGTCAGGGTGTGAGTTTGACTCCAGCTTGATTCTGGAGTTAAAAAGTCAAGATCATATAATGACCCCCGGGGTCAAATCGAAGTCAAGAGTCAAGGTCATAGATTGACCCCAGAGTCAAGGTGGAGTCAGGAGTAAACTTTTGGATGGAGTCAGAAGTGAACTTTGGTGCGAAATAATATTCCTCGAGGATAAATAAACTAAAAAAATTACCCTTGGGCCAATCACCAAGGTACCTAATGCAAAAAATTGAACAAAAACTAGGAGAGCACCCTACACATGCTGTTATTCTTGAGGTATCCGCCAAACAGAAATACATTTCAAAAATAGGCTGGCGTATTCAAATTTTTTAACACTTAATAAAATTATTTTAGAATTTGAAACCCTATACGCTCGCCAATTTGTAATAAATTGTGCAAAATGTAGGAAAAACAGATTCGAAATTCAGAAAACTGGATCTCTTTTTCATACAGAAACAAAAAATAATAATAGCAGTGATAAATCTAATTTCCATCCTGAAACTTGAAACACTCTGTACTTTGAAACTCATATCTATTCCCTTATCATTTTTACTTATGAGAAAATAATTTCAAGATTTTTTTGGGTACCTAGCTAAAAATAATCTACTGGTGGACAGCTCCAAAAAAAAAATATGTAATAATAAATAGAATTTAATAACGTTTTTTTTTCTTTTTTGAAAATTTTTTACCTCTTTATTTTTAATCTACGTATCTACCGACTATGGAAGATTTTTCCATTGAACAAAAAGTTGGCATTGGATTTCATGTTTTTATCCCGAAGCGGAGCTGGGGAGGGATGAATGTAACCAAATAGAAGAAAAATGGTAAAAAAAACACTCGTCAATTTTCCAATTAGGGCAGCTCCAACCAGATCTTATAATGCACACTGAAAAAAATATAAAACAATAATGTCCCTAATTTGAAAATTGTTCCATAAAAATCTGATGATAAACTACTCGATAAATAATTGAAATTAAGATGCTGTTCGCAATAACAGATACTCGTTATTAATTGAAACCGATATAGCAGACTCGCCTAGCCAACCCTACCGAATTTCCTCTTTCAATAAAAGCCACAAATGACAAGAGATACTGATAAGAAAAAATGTCTATTATGTTTACCATGAAAAGGTATCTTTTTTTCTACTTGGAAAAGTGAAAAGTCACAGAAGGTACACACTTGTTTAAATGAAAATCAATAATAAAACTAATTTTTAGATGTTTTCTCAAGATAAACGGTTCAAAAATATACTTTTCGATCGCTTATCGTAGTTATACTTTGATAAGTAGGTAGAAAGTAAAAATTTATGTAAAATCTTTGACGATGCTTAAAACGAGGATAAAGGAAACCGCGTCGTACTCGACTTCAATAATTAAAAAAATTTTGAGGGGTTGTCAACGACGCGACGTGCCTTTTTCCCTCGCCGAACGCTTTCCCATTTTCATTTTTGATAAAAAAAGATCCCGGTTGAAAGGAGATATAACCTCGTTAATTTCGTAATTTGCAGCGCCGACGGTGAATACGTTGTTACCACGATGACGAAAGCTGTCTTACATTACACTGGTAAAGTGTTCTGGACACCTCCTGCTATTTTTAAATCATCCTGTGAAATAGATGTAAGATATTTTCCATACGATCAGCAAACATGCTTCATGAAATTCGGCTCATGGAGTTACGGCGGAGATCAAGTAATTATAATTTAATTTTGAGATAATTCGTAGATATAATTTTTCGCTCCTTTTTATCCTCATTTCTGTAATTAGATCGATTTACAACATATTAATCAAAGAGCTGGCAATAATATGGTTAAAATTGGCATCGATTTGAGGGAATATTATCCTAGCGTAGAATGGGACATAATGGGTGTACCGGCTGAAGCTCACATAAAATATTACTCCTGCTGTCCGGAGCCATATCCCGGTAAGACGACAAATGCGTTTATTATACGCTTAGGTTAGGCTAAGGTTGGGTTAGGTTAGGCTTGAAATATTTTAAAACGAATGTAATCTTATTTAAATGGAATTATAATTTTTTCCCTCGCAGATATCTTCTTCAACATCACACTGCGCCGTCGAACTTTATTCTACACCGTTAATTTGATCGTGCCAACGGTGGGAATATCGTACCTTTCAGTATTGGTTTTTTATCTGCCGGCAGATTCTGGTGAAAAAATAGCTCTATGTATTACCATTCTTCTATCTCAAACTATGTTCTTTTTACTGATATCGGAAATTATGCCGTCGACATCGCTGGCGCTACCATTACTCGGGAAATATCTTCTATTCACTATGTTCCTCGTTGGTCTCTGTGTGATAATTACAATTATAATATTAAATATTCATTATCGAAAGCCAAGCACTCATAAAATGGCTCCGTGGATAAGAGAAATATTTATCAGACGACTGCCTAAATTATTATTAATGAGAGTTCCTCAACAATTATTAGTCGACGCGGCGTTTAAGCAAAAACTACGAGCTGCCAGGAGGTCCAAGATGAACTCGGCTATGATTGCAGCTTCCATACCTTCATCGCCGGATTCGCTGAGAAGACTACAGGCTGGTAGCTGTAATGGACTGCATTCGGCCAATTCCAGATTGGGAGGATATTTAGGATTTTTAGGCGGAAATGGTGTGACCGGAGGGCATACTTATAATGGATTACCGTCTATGGCTGGTCTTGATGAAAGCCTGAGCGATGTGGCTGTGAGGAAAAAATATCCATTTGAATTGGAAAAGGCGATTCATAACGTGAAATTTATTCAACACCATTTGCAAAGACAGGATGAATTTAATGCCGTAAGTTTATTTATTTGAAATTTTTTTCAAATTTTTGTCGAAAATTTCCACCGATCAATTTTCAGTCGATGAGGAAAATTTTGAGGAAGAGGAGAAAAGAGAAGGGTTGGATTGAATGAAGGGTGGAGCAGGAATTTCCCCTAAGAGCAAAAAAAAATTGAGAAATTTTCGTTTTGGGTCATGCGAATTGAAAGTATTGTAACTTTTGAGTCCACGATTTTTAAAAATTCCATTTGAGCCGAAAATTTTCATTTTTTTTTTATCTCTTCCATAAATGAACCATGCACTTCTATAATTCATCCCTGCAAATGAAAGCTCAATCTCATTCAAAAAATATTCTCATTTTTGCCCAAAAAATAATCAAACTTGACTTTTTGGCAAAATGTCTATAGCTTTAAAAGATGAGACCATAAATATCAGATTTTTGAACTTATAATTCTGAGAAGTGACCATTGACCAGTTAATTCTAATTTTTTCAAAAATGTACGAATTTTTCTCCATAATTTTTCACCAACTCTTGAAAAAAATCTATTCGTATTTTTTTTAAAAAATGGTACTTAGGTACCTACATTTCAAGTAGGTACTGACTTTAAAAAATTTTTATTTTGGACCTCTGATGTTCAGAGGTCGACGTAAGTTGATTTTTAAAAAAAGCCTTGAGGCCCTCTAATGTGGACTCTTTTATTCATGTTTTCATCGAGTATCAAAATGATCAAAATTTTGTTATTTTGTATCATTTTAGAGTTACAGATGGTAAAGTTAGGAAAGCATGGACCCCTCTCCCCTGAAAATTGAATTTCATGGGTTTCTAAAAACTTTTGGAGGATTAATTTTGAACACTCAATTTTCTTTGAAAAAATCGCCAAAAATCAAAGAAATTCATCTTTTGGAATCCTGTTGGTTCTAATTGTTCTAATGCATAATTAAACATTAGTAAATAAGCACATATGTATTTTTCGAGAAGATTTTTATGGTGTTTCAAAGAAATTTTGAAGGGATCCAGATCCAAAAAATAGTTTTTGAAAAATCACCTTTTTACTGAAAAAAATCATCAAAAATCGAGAACTTCATTTTTTAAATTTGTTTGGAGGGAGAGGGGTTGAAAGTCAGCCTGACTTGGTTTAATCAAGTCCATTTCCGCTTCTTTTTAGGTGAATGGGGTTACCTTCAGAGCCCAAAAATAAGATGGCAACCTTACCTTAATGAAATTTGAAAAGAACATTATTCAGGCTTGATGAAAAAGGCGAAAAAATACAATTTCCAAATTGTAAAAAATTGCAACCCACTATGAAATTTGATGAAAAATCATTTTCAGTGGTTCCAAAAATTTTCCATCTTCCATTTTGTTGCTAGCAACCCTCCCCTCTCTTCTTTTCTCTTGCTTCATCTAGAACACAGCCAATCTTTCACCAACAAACAATTTTCAAAGGAATGACTTCTCCTATTTTTGACTTATTTGCTCATTCAAATGAAAAATGTACATCTACCAACTTGGTATAAAGGTATCTATTCTTTAATGAATTGATCGATTGGAAATTGGGATTTTTCAATTGGAAAATTTTTGCCTTTGGTCTTGAACTCTTACATTCCCTTCCCCTCTCCCTCACCCAATCATAAATTTCTTTATCTATTCTTTTATACTTATGTAAAAATATATATAGATTTATAATCTGGAAAGGTGAGATCCAAAATAAAAAAATACGGGCAAGATGAGATCCGTTTTGGAAAGGTGAGATCCGACTCCGGATCTCACCTTTCTTCATGTGTATAGGCCAGCCCATTAAACCTTGAGACGTCTCCTTATTGGTCTGGAATGCTTTTCACATCTCCACGTAAATTGCCTGAACAATACAACATCATATTAGATATCGTGAATGCGCGGTGAGTGCGCAGATAAATTTTCGGTCGGATCTCACCTTTGCTCTTTTTTTATCCTATTTATACAACATAGGCCTACTTTTCATTTTTTTCGCGCATAAAATCATGCAATAAATATTTTGAAGAACTCGTGGTCTTTAATCCCGCCTAAATTAGTGAAGAAGAAGATGCAATAGCGAACATTATTTATTTTAAAGGGGTTCCCAAAATACGGGTCGGATCTCACGTTGCCCATTTTTATAGTCGGATCTCACCTTGATAGATTTGTCTATATATATATATATATTAAATAGGTACTTACCATTCTAATACCTACTTACTATTTTTATCGCAGGAAGACTTGGACTGGGGATTCGTAGCCATGGTGCTTGATCGTTTATTCCTGTGGATATTTTCGATCGCTTCTCTCGCCGGAACCGTAGTAATTCTTTGCGAAGCGCCGACGTTTTGCGGAGAAAGCAATCCTGCGATAGATGTCGCCCATTCGTTCATTCCACTGCAGCAAAATCTTCCAGATCCGGAAAACTGATTTCCGAATTAATATGAAATCCGTCATCGTAACATTTTAACTTTAATATGTTCGTTAAATATACCTATTTATACTTTTTTTTTTCGAATGCTCATTTGATTTATAAGTTTAATTTTTATTTATTCCTAAGTTTTCAATTCGATTGCTTTGCCTTTTTTTCGCTACAAAAATAAATTAATAATTCTTTATTATTTTTGTGTGATATTATTTTATTTTTAACTCAGCTTCAGCGATAATGTATCTAATGCCGAACACGTGAAGCATAAAAGCATATTTTTTGTACGGTGGCGCCTGAACAATTTTTTTGCTGCTGGTATATTTTCTGACACGAGTATTTTCTGCTTTGTAAGAAGCTTGACATTTTTATATCACCAAAAAAAAGAAAAGAAAGATATTACATATGAATGTATGAAGGTTTTGAATTTCCGAGCAAATTGGAAAAATTATTGAAGGGGAGAGGGGGATGATTTTATTATCAAAATTATCAGGTCCAGGGTCCAGAAATAAGAGAGATTTCAGAAAAGATACAACTTTTCGAATTTTAAAAACGAATGCAGCAAAAAAAATTGTGGTAAAATAATTTTAGAAACACACGGTAAAAATTTGAGATTTTTCGATCAACGTTCGCTTTTCCACCCCCCTCTCCCCTCCTGGCCAGATCTCAAAGTTTCAAAATTTTGATTACCTATTTGATTTTTTGCCAATTCTTTAAATCATAGTATTATCATTGAGCAGTAAAAAAGTCCTATTTTTTAAAATGTTTTCTGGGTATTTTCATGACCTTTGAAAATGATCAAAAAAAAAAAAAAGATTTTTCAAGAGATTTTTGAATTGAATTTAAAAAAATAGATTTCGTAGGTATGATTTTATTGTTATAAGGAGGTTGATTTTCCTTCTGAATGGACATGAGACGATTCTCGATATCATTTTCCTCTATTTTTAGGTTTTTTTTAATTTCCATGAATTAAGGTCCAGGTCATTAAATTACATTATTTTGTAGTTCGACTTTGATGTTATTTTATATTTTATCATCGATAAAAATTGAGACTTTTTTTAAATTCAATGATAATAATATGACTAACAATTGAAGAAAATCATTTTGAAAAAAATTCAAAATTTTGAAATTTTGAGCTTTGATGGAAGAAATGGAGTAATCAGAAATGATCGTTTTACACTTTTTTCTGAACGTTGAAAAAAAGTCAGCTAAGAATTTGGGTCTAGACTTCAAAGAACCTGATGAATTTTAAGATTATTTTAGGGAAAAACGATCATAAAATCCATTCGATTTTTTTACCAACTAAATGTAAATTTAAAAAGGCTCAAAAAAATTTAAAGACCGCCTTTAAAAAACGGATGCTAATCAAATTTTTCGTAAAATCATTCAAAATTAAACCACCCCTAAAAACTTTTTAAATTCTGTCAAATTTTTGAATTTTGTAAAACATGGTCAAACGACGAGAGCTGATGAGGCTATTCATGATGTGGAAATTGTTTCCAGATCATTTTAAGGCCTAGACTCAACTTCCTAGCCATCCTTTTCTGCTAGTTTTGGAACAAAAAAATCCCCTTTTGAAATTGAACATCATTTACTGGACTAAAAAAATTCCACATTGTCACTACGTTCCGTTGAAATTATTTCACAGCCATTTTTGGATTGAGGTTTATCAAAATTTAGACCAATTTTTGACCAAATAACACAGGAAATTTTTCATTTTGAAAACCTCTAAATTCGACTTCAATTTCAGAAATGAGCCGAAAAATTCCCGAAGAGACGGAAAAATAGAAAATTTTTATCAAAAAATGGAATTGATTCAAAAAGTTTTCAAGCAAAGAAGGTGGAATGATGCAATGAAGTTTTTCCTCATCGATTATTCATCCTCCGACATATGTCCTTTTGAATTTGAATTTTTGTGTTTGGGCGCCACTGTTTCCATATAAAATACATACCTACTTAAATAGTTACAAGACAATACGTACTTTTGTTGTGTGCATGATACGATTAGGTACCCAATATCTTCAATAACGATATCATCAATACTAAACAGGTACGTGTATTTTTCTTAAATCATAAATAGTTATTTGAAATCGGCCAAAATGAAGTAAGAAAAATGATACCTACTTACCAGTTACAGGTAGGTTTCATATTTTCATCAATTCACAATTAAAAATACTCACGCAGTGATAATTTTCGTACTGTATCATGTGCACAACTACCGTCCTGGTTTAATTCTCGTTTAATTATGCGCAGACTGAAGGTTTAACGACTTTTTTACAACTTCTCTTTTAAACTATCTATATGTATTTTATTTACTTTGAAATTAAGCTGGAGTGTAATTACCGGGGTGTAAAAAGGTGAAATAGCGTGTGATGGAATAACGATGTTGGCGAATGCCTATAATTGTAGCCTGTATATCGTGTAAAGTGATCATAAAAGTTACACTTTTAAACCCCATTTCATCTTGATCTCCCTTCTTTTACCTTCATTTGTTCGTGAAGCCAGTTCATCGTAGGTACCTATGTTTTGATCCGTCGCAACTTCTGGGTTGCTTAAGTTATAAACGAAGCTACTAATGACACAACTGCATAATTTCTCAGTTAATTGATACTTAATCGAGTAAGATAAGATTAACAAAAATCATCCGAATAATCTTTCGCATTAATTAGGAGAAATCATTCGTCGTTGAAATAATTCCATCCAAAATGTTGCAATTTAATCGCGCGATTTTAATCTTCTCTATCTGTCTGATAAATCAGTCCAGCGATGGGGGAATTTCTTGAAAAAAAATTTCATCAAATGTATAGTGTTCAATCGTTCATTAAAAGAATCAATCAAATGAATTTATTGAAAATTCTCGACCTGAATGGAATTTTTCCTCATTTTTTTCGATGTTAAGCACTATTTTTTCATTTTTTTTTTTTTTACCTAATTACGAAAATTACAGTCATGATTTTCGAAAAATTTCAAAATTGAACCTAACTTTTTGAAATGTAATTTTATCATCATCAAAGGTAGCCAAATTGTCCCCTTTGCCTCCCCCTCCCCAGGTTAGTTAATTTGACCCTAATTCACATGGTAAAGAATTGAACAAAATATTAAAAACTTCAATTTTCATCATCAAACAATTTTTTTTCAAAATTTCATAATTCAAATTTGTCAAAGTTTTTTTCATTTTCGTACTACAAAAAATAGTACCTTACCTACTGTTGAAGGTGTGATAAGGGCAAAATTGAAATTCCTTAACAAGATGGATTGCTTCGACTCAAAATACAAGTTTTTCAAATTTCCTCCAATTTAAAAGAAATATTTTTAAAAAATCACCTCTTTGAAGTAATTTTTGATTGAATCTTGATTTTTTTCTGGCCATTAACGGAAAACAAACTATCTCTCATGTACCTTTCCCATCTAATCTCGCTCTAAACGTTTCATTATAGTCAATCAAAACCAAAAAAAAAGAATTGGAAAATGTAAAATTTTTTAAAACTTAATTTTTCAGGTAATAATCATTTTAAGGACTATTAAAATCACACACCTAGGTACTCAAAATTTCGAATAAGCTCTTCTATTTTTTATTCGTTTCCTTACTACAAAACGAAAAACTGGATACTCTTATGGAAGAACCATCCTTGGATTATGGGAGAGAGAAGGAGGAGGGGAAAATTTTATTATTTTCATCCAGTGCGGATTTTTTTTTTCGGCGTCATTCTATTCAAAAGTACACTCAATTTTCCCTATTTTTTTCCTCTCAAGACAATAATTTTCTACAGAACGACTGCCATTTCTAAAAAAAAAATCAGATCCAACTCCAACTATTTTGGCTAGAGGTGCAATTTTGCCCAGCCAGGAAATGCTGCATCCTTTGTTTGGAAATTTCATTTTTAATTAGCAGCCTTGCTCCATTTAAATTTCATATTTTTTTCAAAAATTTTCTACACTCTTCAAAATCCAAACATAAGAACCAAAGGTGGTTTATGAAAGGAAGGAATTGAAAATTTAAGACAGAAAGGGATTTTTTAATGATTTTTTTCCTGTCAAGAGTTTGATTCCCATAACTTTTGCACACCTACCTACTCTTTTGCCTGCCAATGCACATTGGGCTTGCTTTTATTGAATTTTATAAAATTGAAGATTACTTGAAATGAAACTGATGAAATTAGCTCAAATTTGAAATTTAAATTTTTCCAAATGGTCTGTAAAATCATATCCATGATTTTTTCGTTACACCGAATATTTCACAAAAAAAAAAGGAATTGAAAATGACTGGATTTTTTTATGAATGGTAGTGCAAGATTTTTCAAATTCAGCATGCATATGATTTTATAGACCGGCTCGAAAAATGGGCATTTCAATTTTAAATTTGAGCCAAATCCATCAGTCTCATTTCAAGTTATCTTCAATTTAATAGGTACCTACATCATAAATCCAATAAAAATTGGCAGACAAAAAAGGGCATGCAAAAAGTTATGGGAACTATGTCCTTGTAAAACGATTTTCCCCAATCAAAAACAAGATTGAAATCGATTTTGCAAAACTGATGGATGAATTATTTTCAAAAAATAGTTTTAAAAATGTACACTTTCAAATTATGTATTATCAGCAATTCAGCATGGCTACTAAAACGAGAATAATTTTTTTTTAATGTTGAAAAGGGTAAGTGGGAGGGGGGAATAGCATGTAAATTCAATTTCACAATTTCTGGACTTTTTCATATAGTAATCATGAGAAAAATCCCTAAATTTTAATCAGTGATTCGGAGAAAGGGAATCTAGTCCATTCAGCTCCGGCTCCAACTTTGAAAAAATCGTCTGGAGAGGCCTTTTTTCCTCTTTCCTCCCAACTCCGGTCCAGAACTCAAACTGTTCCAGGGATCCAGAGCGGGATTTCTTTTCTCTGGTTCCTGCTCCTTCCTCCGGTTCCGGTTCTGGCTCCAGAATTTTTGAAAATGTGACTCCAGCTCCAAAAAAATTTTAAAGTACCTCCGGCTCCGAAAAAATTTTCGGAGGGCCCTTCCTTCTTCCAGCTCCACTCTGGATTCCTGATTTTGATAGGTACCCATGTTTTAATTAGTTCTTCTAAAAATAATGTTTTTTCGTTCGCTACACATGGGTAAATTTTACTTCACCAGCCTTGGTATTTAGGTAGGTGCAAGGGCGGAAACTTTCGTGTCACGCATGTCGCAAGTGCGACATGCGAAATTTTTTGGCGACATGCACGAAATTTTCTTGCGAAACTCAAATTGTTTGCGACATGCCAAAAATTTGTCAAAAAAATGTTTTTTTTTTTCAAACTTTTTCATTCAGATATTAATTTTTTTTAAAAATGATATTGAACAGTGACATCTTTAACTTGATAATGTATAAAAAATGGCGAAATTTCACGAATTGTGATTTCCCATCTTCGAGTGTGCTAATATTACGGCGTGAGCCGCCACCTACCGCCGCGCCGCGCCGATTGATGAACGGCGGCGTCTGTCATAAAACATTAAAAGAATGCCCTTTTTGGACATTGAAAATCCAATTTTCTCAGAGCTTTGCCCTCGCTTCGCTCGGGCATGAGCAACATTACTATTCTTATGAAAAATTTGAAGCGTCGACCCTTCATTCATTTTTTCAAAATAATTGGCAAATTTTCTTAATTTTCTCTTTTACACCGTTGACGACGCCGCCGCCGCCGTTATTTTGAAGACAGCGCGCCGTCACCGCCGATAAATTTTTTAGAGCAAGCCGCCACCGACGATTTTTCTTCGGCGCAGAATTCTAGACTGATAAAATTGATAAATGACATACATCTGTGAATTTTCCATGATTAAAATTTTGCGACATGCGGAAAAAATCCAAGTTTCCGCCTCTGGGTAGGTGAGCTACGAATATTTGATAATAAACAAATCGACTATAATATTTCTTTTCCAGTTTCCTGTTATCTCACTTATCTGAACTACTAAACCGTCAAAGATGAAAGCAATTCGTTGCAGTGTTATTTTACGTAATCATTCAAAGTTTTAACTTTTTTTTTTACACAGATGCAAAAAAAAATTCAAATTTTTTGACACGTAATACGCAAAAATTGATAAATTATCGCTAAAGATAATCAACCAAGCATATGATGAAATACTTACCTACATTTTACCGGCGCTGGCGATTCGAGATCACGTAATCGTGTAAACCCAGGCTATTAATTTCATCGCGTCATATTCAATATTTACAGACTGGAGTGCCTGCTTATTTAGTTAACTTGATGATCCAACATAAACATATTTAACCAAGTCAACAGCTTTTAAAAATAATCGGTTTTGAAAAGTTCCTAAATGTGTTTTGTGTGTTTAGCTTTATTTATCGTGGATATAATTTTGAAATTACGTCTGCTCAATATTTTTATTTTCTTAATGTTCTTTGCAATTGATAATCATTTTTTTGTTTTGGTCTTTCGTTATGTTTATGATTTCGTGTTGTGTGAATTTGTTTAATTGTTTGAAATTTTGACGAATAATAAACCGCTTTTCGTGTTTTTATAATTTAGATTTTTATTGTGTATGTTTTTTTGTGGTTGTTATAGAAGCTTGTAATGTAATACGTTTATCAACGATTGTGTAATTGTTTTAATATCACGTTAGTTATAATTGTATCTATATTCAGAACTAAATGATTTTATATATTTTTGTTTTTTTTATATTATATTTAATTATATTTTGTTATACGTTCAATAAAAAGAACATTGCGTTTATGGGTACTTTTTTTATTGCATTTGTTTTATTATGCCGAAGTGAATATTTACCGGGTAAAACTTGAAGGATATGCATGTTTTGGATTAAGAATGTGTGGAAAATTAAATCCTGCAATGTGCATAATTATGCAATCGCAAGGTCGATGCAATTATTAGAGTAGGTAGGTAAGTACGCTACGTAAGTGTCGGAGCTTTTTTACTTATGTTATTTACCAGTAGCACGAATTACATGCCTGGATAGTAATTGAATATAATTTTTTCGTACATGCACGAGATCAATTTTGTAGACTATCCGCTCATATGCATTACGTATCTAATGACTAGATCTAAAAATAAAGAAAAAACTAGGTACTATACTTATCGTGATTTTGATCTGGGTGTTGGATGTTAAATTAGTCCAAGTAAAACAACTACTTTGGGATGATAATGATTTGAATTGGTATATTTGAGGAATTTTATGAATACTACCTCAGATTAATATTTGCATAAAAATCGACATTGAATACATATCAAGATAGATTAAGCAGGGAAAGAAGGAACAGTTCGCCTTCTACCAAATAGGTATGAAAATTACATTCGAGTTGGAAAATTTTAAGAAATAACGGTTTTTTTGTAACATCTAGATAATAAAATTATTGTAAATGTTGGATTTTTTTATTTTTAGCTCTACAAATGATGTCAATTTCGATAGAGAAAATTCGTAAGAAAATTTAGGAAGGTCATCGCTTCATTTTTCGGTTAAAAGTTTCAGGAAATTCAGCAATTCTTATTGAAAAATATTGGAAAAATTGTGAAAATTTTGGGAAAATTGTGAAAACTTTGAAAAACTTGAAAATTGCGGGAAAAAGTACAGAGTGACCCAATAGTTACGGAACGCAACGTTCTTTTCGTTATTTAGAGTGGAATCGTTCCACATCGCCATGCGTTGATCTGAATTAAGGGTTGCCTACATGTACGTCGACCAGGGACAATGCCAACGCTGTACTCAAAATATCCTCGAGAGGTTAAGTGGGGGGAGGCAGTGTTGCCAATTTTACAAAAGTTTAAATTTTTTTGGTAAATTTTGGCTCCTTCAAATTTTTGATTAGGCAAAATTTGTATGCAATGATTTTTGATCCTTGTTCAATGACCTTTGATATGATGACCTTCCAGGAAGAAACCGACCTTCGGTTCGAAAAAAAAAATTGAAAAAAGTTTCCCAATCAGTCCAAAACCATGATCATTATTTGTTTTGGATTAATTGAGAAACTTTTTTAAGAAAATGGTTTATTCCTGGAAGGTCACAAACGATGGTTTCTTCCTGGAAGGTCACAAACGCAAATATTAGTTATTGAATATCTCAATTTTCAAAATTTTCGGAATTTTGGGTTTTGAGATTTTTTTTGGAAAACTCAAAAATTTGAAAAATTTGAAATTTTTTTAGTGATTTGTGAACAATGGGGGATGAGTTCATATTTTTTTGAAGGGAATGGAGCTTCAGCTACGTTGTAAATAAGATTTCATTATTTGCTGGCCCTTACAATTTTTTTACGAATCAATTTTTGCGTTCCGAAAATTTTAAGTCACCCTATATTACCTATTCCATGGATGAAAAACATTTTGTTTGATTTTTTTGGAAACAACGGTTACCCCTTCAATTCTGAAGATTCGCAACATGTTTGTCTAGTTTTTTAATTTTTTTTTTATTGATACTCAGTTGAAATTGTCGCGAATGGAGTCAAAAATTGATTTTTGAGTTGACAATGATTTTGGGATTTTCAGGAAGAATAGAATCTAGAGAGACCTTTACTGAAAATCAATTTTGGACCAGTAAAAATGGTTTCCATGTCCAGGCTCACATAATGTGACAAGATTTTGTGGAGTTTGCACAATTTTTGAAAAATCTTCAAAGCTGTACGAATTGGGCAAAATTTTATAATCCGAAATAAGTTTAAAAATTTCAAACTAGGTACGTAGGTATTTCAAAATTTTAATCAAATTGTATAAATGGTGAAAATTTAAAGAATTTGACCACATTTTCAAAATTGGCAAAATTTTGAACGTTAGGTAGAATTTTAAACGAAGTGATGAATTGTTCAACATTTTACAAGAGATTGAAAAATTGCCGGAATCGTAAACAATAATTAGCAAAACTATGAAAATTTGGTAAATTTTTTTATGAGCCTCGAGAATTTTGCAACAGATTGAAAATTAGAGGATTTCGCAGCGCTTCGATAATTTTCAAAAAATCTTACTAATGTTTGGTCGATTTTTCTAAAAGTTGACGAAATACCGAACTGAAAATCGACGTGAGAAATTTACCATTTTGTAAAATCTACTGTAATGGCTTAAAATTTTTAGAATTTTTCCAACTTTTGGATCAAAAATTTGGCAATATTTGGATAATTTAGAAAACTCTTTTAGAAATCTGAATTCGACAACGATTCTGTAGTTATAAATTTTTGTAACATTTTGCCATCCTAGACCTACTCTTACTCGAGAATAAGTGAAACAATTTCCTTGGAAAATTAATGATTTTTCAGTCAAAATCACTAATTTTTTAATCGATTTCCAATTTGTAAAAAAAAAATCAATAATTCTGACCGAAAGATCCGTGAAAAATCACTGATTTGAAATTTGACCCCGCCCATTTTTCCTCAAAACCACACCCTTTTAAATGCTTCTAAAACTTACAATGGATATTTCAAAATCTCGATGCAAAGGACAAAGCTAAATTTTAAAAAAGCGTATTCAACATTTATTTCAAATGCATAAATCGACATAGTAAGTTGCTAGGTAGGTAGGTAATAGGTAGGTACTAGAAAGTAAGTACAAAATAATTATGTACAAAAATTGATTCGTGAAAATAGTAAATAAAAATAGGTAAGCACCTGGTCGACTTGATCTTATTTTTGAATTACAAACTAAAATCTACTTATGTACTTATGCACAATAGGTATGCATAATATCCCAAGTAAGACTTGAAATTAACCCATTTTATTGAAATACGTATTTATTTGCTAGTAAAAAGCTTTTATTTTTTTCATAAGATACATGAAGTGACTCCCTCCCCCCAATCAGTAGAATTTTTATAAAATTATTCATCATGCTCCAAGTATTTCTAGCAAGGTACAAAAATATTGATCAAAAACTTATCATAAAAATAATTTCCTATAGGTATTTTTATTCAACTAAATAATTGGTACCCAGCTACCTACAAATCGATAAGCAGGTAAGTACATATTTATGATGAATTAAGTATTTGGAGGATATATTTAAAAAATAGGTACCTCGGTAAATTATTGGACTACCTACAATATAATAATTGAAATATTAATCGTTTTTATTAATTTCATAAATTAATTGGGTGAAAAATACCTAATAAAAAATTTTTCATTGATACAATGAATCGAAAACATTAATCATTATCGTGATGGATGAACGAAGCATAAAATTGATCAAGATTAAAATCAACGATGCACAAATTACACAACTTAGATCAATTAAAACGCACTTAGTGCAACTTCCCTGAAGGTAGTACATATAATCTCACAAAATGATTAATTTACCAAAATATCTTACATTTGTAAAAATACAACATAGTTTCATTCTAAATACTAAATTCAGGTCGAGGTGGTTGAATTGATCCAATTCCAGTCTTCTTTAATGAGATCGGCGCCTTTTTCTCCGACCATATACGCACCAGCCACGGTATGAGCTCCGGGAATCGTCGGCATGATGGAGGCGTCGCACACCCGCAAATTTTTAATACCGTAAACCCTCAGGCGAGGATCGACGACAGCGGTTTTATCATGTTTCGGACCCATTTTACACGTACCGCATTGGTGATGCATCTGCATGGTCAGCTGACGCACGCAGCAAGCCCAATACTCATCGGAACCGAATTCCAGATGTTTACAATTCGGTATTGGGCGTTTGTTCAGAGTCGAGCCCAAGGCCTGGAACGCTTTAGTTTGGCTCAACTCGATAACCATTTTGATACCTTCGACTATTCTGTACAAGTCGACAGATTCGGCAAAGAAATTCGATTGGACTTTGGGCAAATGCCAAGGATTGGATGATTTGAGCCTGACAGTTCCTCGACTTTCGGGGTACATCAACATTGGCCAAATCGTCCAAGCATCTTTATTCATTATATCTCTATAGACATCGTAATAGGTGCTGTCGGGAATACCCATAGTTCTTCTTAAAATACTCCCTCCTGCTCCGGCTTCCCCTGCCATTGAAGTTGGCACGAAAATATATTCGATATCTGGGGCCGGATTTTTGGATCGATCGTTGTATTTGGTATGGACGTATCCTAAACCTTCGCAGGCCAACGTGGTCAGCCAACCCTGGCCTTCTGCCCAGCTCAAAGTCGTACCTACGACATCATTCAGTAATCTTTCTGGTATCAAACTAACCTGAGTTCTGTTTACAGTAAATGCCAAATTAGCGAAGGCTGGATGCTCTTGTAAATTATCGCCGACTCTTAGATCTTGCAAAACTGGTATTCCGATTTCCTCCAGATGTTCCTTGGGACCTATACCCGATAACATTAGCAAATGAGGCGAATTAAACGCCCCTGCGGATATAATTACCTCTTTACGAGCTCTGACCGTCCTTCGACGTCGGGATTTTACAAATTCCACCCCGTACGCCGATTTGGTATCGGGATCTATGAGAATTTTCGTGACTCGCGAACGAATTGCGAAATGTAGATTTTTACGATTTTTGAAAGGCCGAATGAAAGCCTTATAAGCGCTTATTTTTCTACCTAATCTAATGGTGCCTTGGATATGAGAAAACCCTTCGTGAGTATTTGGATTATTATAATCGACTAGATTCAATCCGACTTCTTTGGCCGAATCCAGAAATGTGTCCAGTAAAACAGAACGAAAAGGTGGGTACTCGATGGGCATTGGGCCACCGATCCCATGATAAGGTGATCTCTTCAATTCTGCGATGTTTATGTCTTCGCTTTTCATAAAATATGGTAGTAAATCGTCGTAGCTCCATCCTTCGTTGCCAGCTTTGGCCCAGCCATCGAAATCCTGCCGATTACCCCTGGTATAGATATTATTATTTATTAAACTACTGCCTCCAGTTCCTTTTCCGGCTGGCCATGGACATCGGCCACCATTTGTTAGGCCCAAGCAAGCTCCACTTTGATACTCAGTGACAAATCCCCAATTGAAATTGGTGAATTGTAAATAATGAGCTATGGTGGTGAGTTGATTGACTACAGATTCATCCTCGCCGGCTTCTAGAATTAGTACACTCCATTTTGGGTTTTCACTGAGTCGACTGGCGACCACGCTGCCAGCAGGGCCAGAACCAACGATGATAAAGTCGTATTCTTCGAGGATGGGTTTATTCCCAAAATCGGGATCTTCTCTGAATGGGAAGCCTTTTAAACGATACGTTCTTTTAAAAGGTGTTAGTAAATCGATCACGGCGTTGGAGAGGACTGCACATGATGAGAGTATCACAATGAGGAATATTTGCGTGTGCGACCACATAGCGATTCATCGACCGGGCAAATTTTTTCATGTTAAATCTTCTGATTTTCTTACATTCGAGAATCACCTGCAATTAGAAGGAAAAATGTTTTTTTTAAATTAACCGCTAGTTGTGTTAAGTGGCGTGTTACGCGTTTTTACCTTGGATTTTTATTTTATATGCGGATGTGTTATGATGTGTGTATTAAGTAAGTATATCACAAAATTTCACAATGTAGGTAATTCGAATACCTACAATGTGTCGTGTTATCATTTTACATTTTTTTTTCATTAGGTAGGTAAAGATGTACGAAAATAAAGCAATCGTAAAACTGGGTGTTTTTTGGAATTTTTTAAGGAAGAAGAAAGAGATAGGTGTTGAATAACAATTATTACATGCTGAGTATTTCAACAATGTATTTCACGCCAAAATAAAAATTACACCTTCTGGTACACCGGAACGGTTAGTTTCATTTCTTATGTTTTGATTTTGGAACAAGACCAAGAAGACTTATTTACAAATTACAATTTTGGAGAAAAAAATCCAATTGTACTCGAACTACTTTTCATTGTTGAAAAATGTAAAAATAGACTACCTAGCAGAATATTACATTGAATTAAAAAAACAACGGAAAAAACCATTCAAAAATATTTCCTTCACCTCCCCCCCACCCAAAATTCTCTGTGTTGAAGTTCATTTTTCAAATTTTGAAGAATTTTCAAAAATTCAAAATTCGATCGATTTAGTCATAATTTTTCAAAAACACTGTTATTTCTCGGTTCAAATCCGAATCTTTCCACAATAGAATTTTTTCCAGAAAATTAAGAAATTGGTCAGCAGCATTTTATATCAATCAACGAGGGAAGCTGTGATTTTTGGGAGCCTCATCTCCAGTTTTTGCCTCTCCAATTTACCTATGGGAAAATATACGTAATATTGCGCCAGTTGAAAATTTTGAAGCCTTCGGTGAATTTTTTAATTTTTTCGAAGAAAATTTTCTGGAGAAGAATATGATTTTTTCTCATTTATTGAAAAGTTTTCGCATCAAATTTGGTAATGCTTTTTAAAATTCTTAGGTAGCTAAAATCGATTCATCAATTTAAGTATTTAATGATCATGGAGATTTTTAAAATACATGAATCTAACTTTTTTAAAAATGTATGAGTGAAGAGAGAAATAAATCAAAAATTGACTTCAAGGGAATTCTAAATTTCAGACTTTCTAGGATAAATATCAAAAAATCCCATTTATCAATTTTAGCTGTGTAAAGTTGATTTGGTCACCTCTTTTTTTACAAATCATAGGTATATTTTTTATTAAAAAAATTCGTCAGAAACCGATGACGTTAATTTGAGTAATCATCTTCCAACAGCTATCTAATATTCGAAATAAGGGTTATTCAAATACCTACTATGGTCAATTGGTGATTTGTGTTTCCTGCTTCTCGCCCAAATTGATGCATTCGAAACTAAAGGTTATTTTTAACCGATTTTTTTTTACCAGATAGAACTTTTTCAATTTAAACCCAAAATTTTTTGGATTTTTTTCAGAAATGTTTCCAGTGATCATGCTTGAAATATTTTAAATTAATCTTAATTTTATTTGACCAAAGTAGAGTTGGAAATTTCTGGTTGGTGGCATTTTTGAGCTTTGAGAAATCGAATAGGTAATTAAAATAAAAATATCATCGAGGGGTTCTCAAAGTTGCAGAATTCATTTCTGAGATTTTTTATTTGGTCTTGAAAATAAATTGTGTTTTTTACTTTTTTTATTTTATAAGCACATCTTCTAATCATTCTACAAAAAAAAACAACAACAACAACAACAACAACAACGATGACGACGACAACAACAACAAAAAATAGGTATGATCATAAGAGATGAGATTTTACTATAATATTGAAAATTTTTCTATTAAGCATTTTTCTTTCAAATTAAGAAAATCGCTTTGAATTTTCTCTTTTTTCTTCTTTCTTAGAAAATTTCTGCACATAACATACTTGAAATTCTCATTTAAAAATATCGGAAGAGACATTTAAAAAATTTTGATAAAATTTCAGACCTGACTCAAATAAACGTCAATGATCTTAAGTGTCAAAAAAATCTGAAACCAAAGAATTGAAATTTTTCTGAAGAAAATCAAGAAATTTTTAAATAAGATGAGTAAATTTTCGAGATTTTTTTTTGAAAAATAGGGTCAAAATAATGGAAAGATTGGCCAATAAAAATCGTTACCTACATTTCTAGAATATTGTCCAAGATCAATATACTTATTGCAACTCCAAAATACTTTTCTACAAATTTTTAAAATTTCGTCTATAATTTGATACGAGTAGGTACCTAATTTCTAAAACTTCAAGCAATCGTCAAACTTGATGGCAAGAAAATTTAATAGAAGTCCAGTCTGATGTATGATTGGATAAAATTCATTGAATTAGAGAAATAATTTGTATTTTGTTGAAATAATCAATTACTTACTATTCCCAAATTTTTTGCGTTCGAGAATTGAATAATGATAATAAATAGGAAAAATATTTTGGAAGTTTTCTGAATTGGTGACAAGGAAAGTCAAATTAATTTTTCTTTTTGTTTCTGGTTAAGAAATTATAATTTCGTACTTGACCAATTAACTTTTATGCATTTTTTTTACTTTTTAAAACTACCTGCTTCCTATTCCTAAAACTTGCTATCACATTTGCACATTTCTTCATTTCTTTCTCCTTCCCTTCCATTTTAGCAATCACTGTGAAAACAGAGAAATTCAGACGTATTAATTTATTATTTTATTTGTTGATGCAGTTTGACAGTAATTATTTATGAATTTCCTCGAATGTACCTACTTAATTCAAAAAATTTTTCAAACTAGGTGTCAAAAATTGATTTTTGAGTTTACATAGGTACTGATTTTGGGTCTTTCAGAATAAGTGGTAGAAAGTAGAAACAAAAGAGACTTCAACTTAAAAAAAAAAAAAACAATTTTTGATACTTAAGGGTGGTTCTATATTCAGGCTTACACATGTGACCCTGCCAGAAAGTAGGACTGGCCCCAGTGAAAAAAAAAAAATAGAAAAAAATAGTGCTTTGTTAGGTCTACACCGAAAAAAAAACAACATTTTTTCACACTTTGGCCCTTCTTTCCGCCAGGGTCGCATAATCTAGTATTCGTAAAATTTTCTCATTTTTCACGGAAAACTTTTTACTCAATTGATAGTTATTTTTTGTAAAAAATATATCCACGATGCCTACACACCACAAATTAATCAAAAAGATAGACACCTTTAAAAAAAAAAAAAAAAACATTGGAAAATAGATGGGTGTTTGGTTAAAAAAATTACTCACGATACTTATTCACATTAATTTATCCAAATTGAAATTTAATAAATTTTCAAACACTCGCGACATTCTTAAGGAAGTAACCCAATTTCTAATAATTTTTTTACAAACTTACCAACACAAATATTTGCACCGATGAATCATCTCGAAAAAAATACTCGAATTACATCTACAATTAAATCATTCGTGTATCTGCGTTCCAAAATCCGAACCATAGACTCAGACACAGAACTCTATCTAGTTAAACTTGAACTTTACAATACACTTCACTCTTTAATAAACGAGAGTTAAATACTTCAGTGTCGCGTAGAAGAACTACATGTTTCAAGGTAAATAAACAATTAAAAAAAATTCTGCATTTGGGATGGTGAAAGACAAAGGCACTATAAATAGCAAACTCGTTTTCATTAAAAGATCAACGAATTTCTGATTTACTGTTAATAAACTTTAAAGGATGTTATACCCAGGTACCTAAGTGGTGAGTAAACTGTCAAACAGAACGTTACGAAAAATACCGAGTCAATGCGCTCGCTGGGTAGGATTGTATGTAGATGAGTAATTGAATGAGTAAATAAAAAAAATTGCTAATTGCGTAAAAAACCACTAGGAAAATTTTTATTGCGAGTAATTTTTCATTTTAATTAAACCGCGAAGCTGCTTTATACGAGGCGGTGATTGTGTTTATTTTGATTTGATTTTTTATTTTTAACAATGAAAACGACGTGTTTGCAAAATTGTTAGGTAGGTACCTCTATGGGTATGAATTTATCGCAGAAGTAAAAAGTTTGTTTCAGGGTTTCAAAAAGTAAAATATATGTGGGTAATTAATATCAAAAGCCAGTTTCGTTCGCTTTGCACATATGTGTAGTGTACGATGCCCACACGTAGCTCAGTAGTTATTATGTGTTTTGCAGTTGGTGTTGACAAAATAACTTATATTCTTAATGCGATTGCTAAACCCGACCGGAAAAAAAGGTTCTTACTTTCGTTTTACTTTCGACGTCGCATAAATATAAGAATAAACTATTTTTAAACTTTTTACTTTCAGAGGAATGTTGGAATACGAGTTTTTTCCTCGATTATAGACTTCGATATGCTATTTTTAGAAACACGTAGAAAATTTTTTCGATTCCATAAGCAAAAGGTTTTAGTGAAAATGTCGTAAATTCGATTTGAATTGAACATTAAGTCAGATCCTGGGTGGTATTGAGCAAGATTTTGCCTTTTGGAAACTTATGGCAGTTGGTCGTATTTTTCGGTGTTGGGTGGTAATATAGCTGATGGAAGAAGGGGCAGGGTTTCATTATTTTATGCTTGCGATGAAAAAATCTCGTTGATCGAGTGAGTCTATATTACATTAGGGCAGATGATATTTCCCATCGTTTGGGGGCCAAACATGAAGATGTGTGTTTTTCGGGTTATTTTTCCCAAGTTTGACACTGAAAGACAAATTTTTCAAAAAAATGTCTCTAAAAGCGAATAGTTTTAAAAACTTTTTTCAAATTGAATTTCAATTCTCATGCTCTGTTAAAATGGATTATAAAATTTTGTCAAGTTAACAAAATTAAAAATATTTCTTTAAAATTTTCGGCCTCAAAAGGAAAATTTTCGAATTCAAATTTTTCTGAAACACATATTGAACGCAATTTTATAATTTTAATGGAAAAGATTTCCGACAGAGACAAATTTGAGAAAAATTCTGATGGAGAAAAATTTGAAAAATAATTTTGAAAAAAAAATTGAGCAAAAATTCCCTTGGGGGAAAATTTAAAAAAATTCTAATGGAGTAAATTTTGGAAAAATTCCGATATCGAAAAATTTGAAAAAATTCTGTTGAAGGAAAATCGGAGGAAAAATTCTATCAGAGAAAAATTTGAAAAAAATTGAATGGTGAAAATTTAAAAAAATTATTCTGACGAAGACAAATTTGAGCAAAAACTCCCTTGGAGGAAAATTTGAAAAAGGTTCTGGTGCGAAAAAATTTGAGGAAAAATTCGGATGGAGAAAATTTTTTGAAAATTCGGATGGTGAAAAATTTGAGAAAAAATTCTGATACGAGAAAATTTTTTTAAAATTCTGTTGTTGAAGGAAAATAGGAGGAAAACTTCTAACAGAGAAAAATTGGAAAAAAATCGAATGGTGAAAATTTAAAAAAATTTTTCTGACGAAGACAAATTTGAGCAAAAAGTCCTTTGGAGGAAAATTTGAAAAAAAGTCCTAATGGAAAAAAAATTGAGAAAAAAATCCGAAGAAAATTTTTTAAAAATTCGGATAGTAAAAAATTTGAGAAAAATTCTGATGGAGTGAAATTCGAAAAAATTTGTGATAGAGAATACATAATTCGAAAAAACTGTAATGTGAAAAAATTCTGATGAAAAAAATTTGTGAGAAATATACGATTGAGGAGATGGAGTTGGTGAGTCGATTCCTTGAATTCAGAAATGTGTAGGTGGATTTTTAAATTTCTGTGGGAGGGGAGGATGTATTTGTACGAATTGATTCACATTTTTTGTGGAGTATGTGCAACGAGTTAATTCCGAACTTTTTCAGCATGCTAATGCTACCCAAGAAAAAGTATGAAGAGATTGGCTTGATGATTTTTTTCAAAAATGGTTTTAGCATGGATCCTCTTTCTTTATTTACTCCAAAAAAATAGCATTGGCACCCGGTTTGATCATAATCCTATTTTTTGAGGGGTCCTGAATAAAATATGTCACGGTGGGAAATGCCCAGGCTGCTTGGTGGTAACACTGAGCCAGCCGGAATGGTTTAGGTGATGTACGAGTTCTCAGCTCGTACATCGCCGCCATTTACCTTTTGTTTGTTACTATGTAACGTTCGTTTTATGTCAATAAAAGTGTTGTGTGCATGATTGAATAGTTCTCTGTTCTTGCCGCGATACCCACATCCTGAGATGTGATCGAAGTGTAAGTGCTTGACTGAGTTAGCCAGGGTCCACAGCCCTCTCTGTGAGTTTGGTCTAAGTCTTAGAACTTGACGTGATCGGATAAATTACCACCAGGATCAACCCCCACGTAATTTATACCCTTTCAGTGGCGCCCTTCCCGTTGGTCAAAACGGAGAATTTTCGTCCATCAGGACCTTGTTTCTGGATTTTGGAAATCCTGTCAAAGGTTTGGTAAGTAGGAGACTTCTCCAAAACCTTCCTATTCGCTTTGTAAAAAAGTAGAATTTCTTTTTTTTGTCAGTTCCTTTCACAGGATTTTTTTCCCCTTTTAACCCCTTTTCCTTTTTTTGCTATTAACATGTATTTATTTTTAATCAAAAGTTTGTTAATTTTAAGCAAAAGTTTCGAAAGTGAAGGCTAAAAACCTTCACTCAAAAGTTAATTTCTAGTGTGCAAAAACGAACGTGTGTAATTTGTACATCGGGATAGGTACCCCGCTACCCTCTCCGCCTACAGCTACGTCCGCATTGCGTTGGTACGTTACAACGTTCGGAACAATAGAAGCTACGTTTTCGACATCGTTTCAGCGTACCTACTCGATTTTTCTGTTAGGTAGGTACCTGGATTTATTGAATAAATTACCGTTATCATCTCCAACGTCATTTATTCGTGATCGGATACATTTTCAACGTCGTGCCTGTTTTATTTTCGAATAAAATAGGTACCTATATTTCCAGATAAATTTTATTTCGAAATAAAAACGTTAGGTGACTTGGTAGGTATTTTAAAACGTTCGTAGCCTATTTTTTGCATACGTACCTATTTATTTTCGTGAAAATAGGTACCAAAAATTAACTTGTGTATTTTTTCAACGTCATAAATTCGTATGCAAACTTCTTTACCTATTATAGAAGAATATATTGAAACTCCTGTTGAGGATAGGCTTAAAAATCCTTTCCTATTTTCGAATGCAATTCTTTCTAGGTTAAAATCTGTAGATTTTACTCCGACTATCGAATTTTTTATTGGTCAACGCAGGTATTTTCGTGATTCTAATAGGAAATTGCAATACGAATCCTATTTTATTGACAACCTCTATTTTTCGAAAATCCTAGGCAATTTGAAAAACCTTTGCAGAAATTTTTGCGTCTGCAGTATAAAATACCTAGGAATTTTCCAAAAATGTACCCGAATATGGATCCTAATCGTCCGAATCCTAAAATGACTAATGATGATGATGCTTTGTTGACTGAAGCTGAACGTAGAGCTAAATTATTACGCGAACGTAGACGTCAACGAGCTATCGAACATGCTTCTGGAATGTATAAATCGCCGACTATGGAACAGAAAGTTCAATTTTATAAGAAAATACATAGTCATAATGTATCAGAAGTTCAAGAACAACAAAGAAAACTTCAGAAATACCTCCAGGAGCAGGAAAATCTTCGAAAAGACTCGCTACTTCAAGAAGAAAAATCAGAAAACATCTGGAGAAGTTGACTATCCCTCCCACTCCACCCGACGAAGAAATTCAAAAGCAGGTTGAGAATATTAATTTTGAAATGTATGACGACGATGGTAAATTATTATTCGACAGTCCTGAAGAATACACTGATTGGTTGCAAGGTGAATTGAATGCAACTTTGAAAAATAAAAACAATGATGACGTTTATGAATCAGATAATAAATCAGACGATAATGAATCTGAATTCCCATCATTACTTACTCAGTCGGAGAATGAAGAAGAGGAAGATACTGAAAAACCGGTAAATCCCGAGAAACCGGTTAATAAGCCAACTTCTAAACCTTCTGTAGCGAGAAAATTATCATTTACTAATCAGGACGATACTAATAAAGCGCTAGTACATGCGAAGAATGTACATTTGGCTACTAAAGATAAAATTGCATCTGAACGCGCGCATGGCGAATTATTCACATCATTGAAACTGCCTCCGGAAGTTATGTTACGGATTGGTCAGCTTCCCAAAAAAGCAATTCAATTTACTCCTCAAAAAGTAACACCGTATGAGGAAATTTCCAAATTTGAAAAACCAAATATCGAAGACCAATTGCAGGCAGCTAGTAGGATCGTTTCAAAAACTTTCGCAGGATCAAAACCAATTCCTGAGGTAAAAGAAATCGAAGTTCTTCCAATTAAAACAAAATTTAATTTAGGAGAACACGAAATATATGGTCATCAGGGAATACCTGAAATTGAAAACCAAAAGGAAGACGATCCTGATACCTACGAAACCTACTTGTTAAAACAACTACAAAAGATGCAAAAAGCTGGTGACGATGAACTCACGAGACATAATTCTAGGATAAACCAGCTTGAAACTGATGTAAATCGAAACATTCAGAAAGCTAAAGCGACTCATAAGGATGTAAAGAATTTACGTGAAAATTTGAAAGAACAACGCGAAGCTATTTCCGATAATCAACAAGATATTGATATTTTACGTCGTGAAAACATCTATATGATGCATGTAAATGTACAAAACCGAAAATTATGTACTTCTCTATACCAAGCTTTCGACGAAGCGTTGAGCGGCAATGTTAATGCTATAAATCAAAAAATGGATGCGATATACGATGATACGCAAGAACACATTAACAAAGTGTACAAGAACAACGCTGCGTTATTATATAAATCTCTCGAACATGATGCTGAGATTGCTGAAATTAAACGAAAACAGCAAACGGCAATTTCATGGCCCGAATCATTAAGTCTTGCAAAAGTTGATACATCTGCTGCAGCTTTCATGGCTGCTGGCATAAAATTCGGCTACGAGAACCGTTTTCACGTCGTGAATTTTCTAGACCGTTTTAAGAGATATGCCAAGCACGCGAAAATGAATGACGGGCAGATGTGTTTTACGTTTCCTCAACTTTTGTACACTCCTTATACAGAATCTTGGAAGGATTTAAATCAAGGTATAGAGCCATATTCTAGCCTAGAATATAATTTCAAAAATTATTTCTGGAAACGAACCGACCAGAAAGCTGCAATGACACATTTCGAAAAATGTGAGATCAACTCGTATAAGAATGCGCTCATGATCGGTGAACTAAAGAAATGGTTCGAAACCTTGATGTCGGTTGACAACCCTAACCTTCAAGACTGTATTAGAAATATCGTCTTAAAATTACCTCGATATCTTCGAAGCCGTTTTTCGGGAAGACCGTCATATGATCGAAAATATTTCTTCAAAATGTTGGATATCATCGAGAACGAGGAGGATGATCCTACCATTACTGCGTGTAAGGTGGACGAGAGATTTGCGCCAGATTTTACAGGAGCAAATCAACCTGCGATTGAATGGTACCAAGGAGCAAACGTACCGACTCAAAAGTTTCCCTACGTTCTGCCTCCGAATATGTACCCCGCAATGTATCCAACCTCGTACCAACATGCCTTACCAACGACGGTCCCCCAAAAAGCAATTATGCCTAAGCCAGTTGCTGACAAACCTGTGGTTCAAAAACCAGTGATACAAAAACCGGTTATTCAGAAACCCATCATTGCAAAACCTACGGGTACACCACAGGTATCTGGAAAGCAGAACACTAAGCCTTTCCCAGTAAACCAGCTTACGGCAGAAGAAGTAGAATATTTGAACAGTATTCCAGATCAAAATGTTCCACCTTCCCCAGAACCGGTTACGATCGAAGATGTAACCGAAGAGACGTCGGGAAACGCTTAATTGACAAATGTGGAAACACAGGCTCCTCCCCGAACGCCTCATTATCTGTAAATATTCAAAAATTAGAAGCTTTCGATAAAACTGATCTTAGGTACCTGCAACAATATGAATTTATTGGAGATTCGCAGGCTTATATTTGTGCTCGGTATCTGAAAAGATATGATAAAGATAAAATGCCAGAATATTTAAGAGAGCAAATTTCGATAGGTAAAATGCTTCAAATTTTAAAAACAGCATACATACCTAAAAGAAAAGCGATTCTTTCGATAGGAACGTATGAATTAAATTATTCTCGTCTACCCTTAAAGCAACTAGGTGAAAAATTGGTCCAATTGATCAATCTGTTGCTTGTAAATAAGGAAATGAAGGAAATTATCGTCTTATTTCCGCTTGTACGTCCGACTATAGACAAAGATCCTGGTGTATCAGCTGACAGATATTATCCATTTCGACGTTTATACCAAAAATTGGAGTCAGATGACCGTATCCGCGTTATGGTAGAACCGTCTCTACGGTATTTAAAAACTGGAAATGAAAAACGACATCTGACGGGTCCGAAAGAAGTACCGGATCTAAAAAATGGATTGCTGATACCAGATGAATCGAAATTTTATTTTTCTCGATTCTATCGTAAATACTACACGGCGTACGATTCTTACAAGTATACGTTACATGCTTTATTGGATGACTTGGATAATTGGATTTATTTAAAAATTGGAAGCCCTCCAGTTTGTAAAGGACGCTATCGAGAACCGCCTCCTACACCACCTCAATCTCCCAGGGAGGACCCTGCTAAGAGATTAGAAGAGGCTCGCTTAAAGAAATTAAATTCTGCTGAATCGACACAAGATACGAAATCGGAGCCTGTTACATCGAAAACTGCTGATTATGGAAAGAATTTTCCAGCTTTAAAACCGATTATACTGAAAGGGGCAAAAAATGGTGCTAAAACCACTGTTATACCCCCTCCACCAGAATTCGCTGATTCTGGGGCAAATGATCAGCTAAAACCTGATCAAGCCAAAACCTATGCTGACGCAACAACAAATGCTTCAACAACTACTTCGGAGATTCCAAAACATAAGATTCCAATTCCAATGCCAGATATTCCTAAAAATACGAACGAAATGGAATTGGGTAACTCAAATAACACTGTGCGTATGCCCCACATACCACAAGAACAGAAAGTTCACAATACGAGGATACCCGATTCCAACAATACATCACAACCATCAGTTAATCCAAAAACCACCGTGCGTATGTCCCAAATACAATCAGAAAATAAGAAAATGAATAAGGAGACGACTGATGGGGATAAAAACCAACCTGTCTCTGACAAAAATAACTCCGTGCGTATGCCCCATATACCACAAAAACAGGCGGAGACAGGAACTCTGAAAAATTCTGGTACAGGTAACAAAGAAAATTCCACACCTGATACAACTTCATCCACCGTGCGTATACCAACTGATACGATGAAAAATATGGCATGTGGAATAAAGAAAGGAATCGAAAATTCAGATAAGATTCAATCGTTGTCAGATTATCTGAAGGAAAACTACGGAGAAAATGTTGAAGAAGTGTTGAATCAAAAGTTTCAAAATAACTCGCAAGCGTCAACATCTGGGAATATTTCGTTTATACAAGAGACGGATAACCCAGTGAAATATTGTCCAATTTCAATGATCCACTCTCTGGACAACACCAATATCAAAGATTTCAAAGACATCCACCCACTCATCAGAGATCAGATCGTCAACGAACATTCTGATGACTCAACATGTGTGGTGAATTTAAAACTTGGAAGTCAATCGATGAAGACTCAGCTCGACACAGGAGCGTATCCGAATGTTGTGTCTGAGCAACTTTACGAGAAACTTTGGTGTGCAGAGAGAAGATTGGTTCAACTGGTACAATTGCCACGAGGAGTTCTGCTTAGAATGGCAAATCACGACATTATTCGTACCAGTGAAATTATGCCAATATTTCGCGTGATGTTTAGTACGCAGGAATTAAAAATTCCATTTTACATAATCGAATCAAGTAATCCGGTAAGCATAATCGGGAGGCTGACTATGCAAGTTTTATGCATTCAGCCATTGATTCGAGAAAGATTTGCTACATGTTCTTTGGTGCCAAGTGCTCCAGTCAAATTGAACTTCTTGACTGCTGATGAATATTATGGAAATCTTACGGTACAGCACGTCGATGTCGAAGAAACCGACAAGAACATGGCAAATCACTTCATCCAACAGTATTCGAATCCAGCGAATTGGGATTTATTAGAACCTGAAGATCGAGATTTTGGTCCTGAAATATACGTAAAGAAAACGAAGAAAACCTTTGAACGCCTCGAAGATAAAAATTATACAACTAAAAAACGTTTGAGTGAAATACTCGAGGCTGCCCTCGCGTTCAAAGATATCTTTAGTATATATCCAGGTTCTTACAACGGTAAAATGTCGAAATTCGAGTTTAAATCTGAGGAGGATAAAAAGAAACCGTGGAGAGGAGAAAAATACAAGCCTCCGAAGAAAAAACGTGAACGTATGAGAAAAGCTTTGAACATCTTGCTTGCTCTCGGTCTCGTTGAAAGATCAAATTCTCCATTTATTAATACGTCGTGTCCAGTCGAGAAAAAAGACGGCAGTATACGATGGACAATAGCCTCCGATGAATTGAACGAGAAACTACAGCCGAACTATATTGAACCACCGCCCCTCGAGTATGTAATTTTCGATGGCGAAGACGATCAATTTTTCTCGACACTAGATTTTGTCTGGGGATTTATGAACAGATGGCTTCACCCAGAATCGAGAAAATATACCGCCTTCCAATTCGAGGGGCAAGTGTATCAATTTACTCGTGTACCCTATGGTACTAGTGTATCGGCTGCAGAATTTATCGACATGATCAATCAGATCATCCCAAATCAGCAAGGTATTTCGAAATATGTTGATGACATATTACTCAGAGCTAAAACCTTTGAGGAAATGGTCACTTTGCTGTTTTTCGTTTTCACAAGGATTAGATCTGCCGGAGTGAAATTGAATCCGACAAAAACAGAGCTCTTTCAGACGAAAACGGAGCATCTCGGCTACGTACTCTCTCACAATGAGATTGGAAAACAGAGTAAGAAAATTGAGAAATTCGACCAATTTGTGGAGAAGCATACTAAGAATGGTCATTTCAAGTTGAAAAACAAGAATGAAATTCTGGCTTTGCTAGGTCTGACTGGTTTATACGCCAAATTCATTCCTAAGTATCCGCAGATTGTAAGCGATTTATACGCTCTTACTTCTGATAAAATCCCGTTTGAGTGGGGTCCAAAGCAGGATGAGGCTTTTAAACTGTTGAGTGATGCATACCGCAAGGATTTTAAGCTCATGCCTCCCCATCAAGATCACGATCTATATTTGGATACAATGCCGACGAAAGAAGGTAGGTGCGGATGCCTATTCCAAATTATAGACGGGGAACCACGAATTATTATGTATGCCGGATACCTTTGGAAACCTTCGCATAAGAACTACACGCCTCTGGATCAGGAAATTTGCACGCTGGTAACCATGCTTAAAAAGCTGGGTATCTGGTTGTATGGTAGCCAGTTACACGTACGTGCAAACCTGAAACCTTTCTTCAAACAAGCAAAGGATATGATGGTTACTCATCGCAAGATGGCGGTATGGGTTTCATGGATTCAAGGTTTCAACGTAAAGTGGGATATGAAACACAAGCCCAACTTGTACAAAATACAAGCCCCTGAGCTGACTGTTTCTAAATACCCCACTATGTTACCTTTGAAAGGAGTCAGCTTTACGTCACTCCACAGCTACGAAATCAACTTTACAGCTGAAATGATTGATCAACTCATGGAATATCTGGAGAATATCCATATATATCAACAAGAAGATCAAATCATACGAGATACCATGTTACTCCTTGAAACTCAAGTACCGGAAACTAATAAAAAGTTAAAGAACCGTCAAGATGCCAAAGCGAAAAAGTTTGAGATCGTTAGAGACGAAGAAGGTAATAAGGTACTTTACCGGAAAAATAAGGATGGAACTATGGTTCCATACCTCCCGACTAGTCTATTCTATGACGTCGTAGATTATTTACATGACCAATATGGCCACCTCGGAGCAAATAAATTAGACGTAGTTTTTCGCCGGATATATTTTTACCCGAACCAGTTGAAATATATCAAGGAAGTCACGACCGGATGTCTTGTTTGTAAGTGTAGTAAATTCTACGGGTACAATAAGAAATTGGAGTACGCGCAGATTGAGGCATATACATTCGGTGATGTCTTGTCAGTGGATTTGTTTGGACCTGTTGTCAATAAAAAAGGCCTCCCTCGATATCTTGTCGTTGCGAAAGATGTTTTCACATCGAAAGTATGGTTACGACCTACGATTACGATTAAGATGAAACCCGTAATTCACGCAATGGAAGATATCATTAAAGATATCGAATCGATGGGAGTAAAGGTCAAGAAAACAATTTCTGACAACGGGAAACAATTTGTGAGCGAAGAGTGGAAACAATTGATGGTCAAATACAACATTAAAGATGGCCACACTACCGCGTACAATCCGTGCTCCAATTTGGTCGAGCGAGCGATGAAAACGATCGCTGAACGCATTCGTGTTCGTATTAATATCAAGCTTGATCCAGAGAAAGAACACTACGGTTGGCACAAATTTGTCAAACAGGTCGAAAACGAAATCAACAATTCTCCGACGGAATTTGGTTATAAACCAAATGAGGCCTGGAACATTGAAGATACTCTCACGCATAGAATACCCTCGAAAAAGTTGACCTTTAATTTTAGATATCATTTAAATCTTCTGATCGAAGAAGATAAAATTCATGCTGTGACTTCTACAACCAGTCAACACCTACTCACCGAAAAAATGGATGAAGCCGATTTCGTATACGATAGGGATGGTTTTGTAAGGGTAACAGCCGACGGTGCTTGTGCTGGCAATGGTAAACCCACTGCTAGAGCTGGTATAGGTATCTGTTTTAATTCTGCAAAGGACAAAAACGTCTCTGAGCGAATTTATCATAATGTGTACCAACCTACGAATAACTTAGCCGAACTTATGGCGATTAAAACCGCTATGAACATCTTGCTTTTCAACGAAGTCAAGAAGGTAAGGATATTCTCAGATTCGAAATACTCGGTAGATGCGTTGAATATCACCAAAGACAAGTGGATCGCGAACAACTGGAAAAATTCGAAGAAAAAACCAGTGCGACACTTGGATCTTTTTAAGGAAATTCTCGAGTTGCGCGTGATGTTTGAACAATGCGACATCAGACACGTATACTCAGAAGACCATATATACGATCATAAATTAGCTGATATATTAGCGAAGAAATCAGTTTATGACAAAATCAACGCACTCGAGAAAATCGAAGAGATGTCTGACAAGCAGGTTATTGAGGCCTACATCAGGGAGCGTCGGAAACTCCAACGCATCTGTGATGAATACAATTGGGCCAAGAAATTCGGTGATACACATCCATTTGAAGTAGGTGACATGGTATTATTGACTGAGCACAGACAGTCTAAATATTACAAAGGTATGTCCCGGAAATTCTTTACGAAACGAGCAGGGCCCTATTTCATCAAAGAAAAAAGGGACCACAACTGCTACGTTGTCGTGCCTACTCACACGCCTCGAGCCGAAGGCAAGCCTGTGAATATTAGGCAAATCACGTTATTCCTGTCTGTAGAGCAACAGAAAGCTTTTGCGACAGAAGCCTGCTTAAAGTCCAAGTTAAATCGAAAAACGATTGAGGAACGAATTCGTGATTTTATTACTCGACAAAGTATCGATCCTGAACGAGATATCGATGAAAATGCCTATGTTCGGGCTTCAGCTAAAATTTCTGAACAAGCTCAGAAACAGGAGAGAGCTGAACGTTTCAAACGATATCAGGAAAGGAGAGAACAGGGTGTCGAGGAAATCAATTCGGATTCGGATTTCGATTATGACGAATTTGACTCGGAGTTGGAGTGGGAAGATTCAACTGATGACGATGACGATAATCCACCACCTCCTCCTCAACCTAGAGTTAGAGGATTTAACTCAAGAGGTGATGCCATTCCAGGTTCATCAGGAATGAGCTCGTCAACACCAATTCAGACACGTGGTCGTACGATAATTTACCCGAGTACACCTGATCACTCTGACTCAGAACAGAGCCCCGATTCTCGAATTCAAAGCTCATCGAATGAGCAAAGTTCTGATCAGAGGAATACCACCACTCAGAATACTGAGGATCAGGTGATCGAACTCAGAGATAATACTGAGAGTTCGACTCGGCGAAATGAATCTAATGCCGAAAATACAGCTGAGTTTGACTCAGGTTTTGATACCATGAATCAAAACACTGAGGACTTAGAGAACTCAGCTGAACAACAAGAGCCACCTCAACCTCCAAAAAGGCGCCCAGGAAGACCAAAAGGCTCCAAAAATAAGAAGAAAAGAGGTCGACCTCGAAAAGACCCCCCTCTCGATACTCAACGATTAGAAAGAGAAATTCGAGAGGGAACTGGGGCAAATTTTGAGGAGATTGAGGAGAAAGCCAGAGAATACCTCAAAAAACGAGGTAAAAGAACCAACAGATTCGAGGTTCAAATGGCTAAGGCAGAAAATATACCTCTGAGAAGTGTACAATGCAGCAGAAAAAAGAAACTTCCTCTACCTGTTGCAATGCTCAGGTTTACCCCCGAATACACTGATCAAAGGTTCAAAATTCATAAGTGTAAGCCGGACGTAGTTAGGTTGGAGTCTGAAATTCAAAGTGAGGTAGGGGTAAAATTTACAAAATTGAAAGCTGAGGCTGAGGACTATCTCCTAAAAAGAGATAGAAAAAACCCAGTCCCACTTCCAATTGCAATGTTGAAATTTATTCCTAAGTACACTAAAAGAAAATTCAGACTTCACAAAATGAAGTCCAAAAAGGTACCACCTGATAAAACAGGTGATGAAGGTAAAAAATTTGAAATTTCTAGGGAGCATGTGGAGCCAAACATGAAACTCCTAATAGAAATGCTCAAATTTATTCATGATTTTAGTCCCGATGTACATAAGATAGGTAGTCCGAATTTTGAACAGTTTGAACAGATTAAAACTCTGCTTTCAAACTTGGTAGGTAAAAGTGCTAAAAACACTTCAGAAACCTACCAAGGTGAAAAAACTGTCAAAAATTCAAGGATAGAATCCTTCAGTCGTTTAAAAGAGTATTTGACATCACTATTTAAAAAATAGCGATGTCAAATAGCTAATTAGGTAGGTACAAAATTATACAAATAGGTAGAAACCTGTACGAATAAAAATCGTACAGTTTCTCAATTTATTTTCGTTCGAAACTCGATAAACTGCGATAATGCAGTAAATAGGTATGAAAATCGTTGGGTAGGTAATTCCAAAAGGCCCAAAATAAACCGCCTAACAATGGAATTACCGAGCAACGAGGTAATAAGATAAGAAATCAAGTACACGATAGATAATTCTGCTCTGCAGAAATAGAATAATCAAATGTAAAACCCCTCCCTTCCCCTCCAGCGTATACGTACGATTCCAATACCTTCAGGTTTCAAACAGCTTCAATCGTATTCTAAAGTTTGCCGAAAGTTTACAGTTTTACTTTTTCGTGTTAAAAATGGATAGATGTTGCAATAAGTGCAGAAGTATCACTACCCGTCGAAGCTTGTTAATGCGGATGTTAGTCGCGATTCTCCGATTGGTAGAATTATTAGAGAGAGAAGAGCAGTTACATCGTGAGGATAGAGAGTCGAACGGTAAGGTCTTTTTTCTAAAAATTAAAATGAGTGAAATGGATAAACTTTTTTCGGACTTATGTAAAATTACGGACACCATCGACCGAATTGCAAATATGAATATTCCCAAACAAAAAAAGACTGTAAAATTTTCAAATGTAATCACGATTATAGAGCCAAAACCAAAACGAGTCACTTTTTCAAACAAAGTTACGATTATTAAAGGTAAATTTTTTTTTATTTTCTTTTTCTCTACAATATTTTCCAAAAATTTTTTTTTTAAATTAACGTAAATTTTCAATTCGATAATAATTTTCTCCCAAGTTACAACTATCAAATACACAGTTAACGTAAAATTCATTTCTGATAATAATTTTGTCGTCCTCCCCTAAATCTACCAATCAAAATAATAATATAATATAATTTGATCACATTTGTTTCAGTATAATTATCTGAATACGAAGTTTAAATTTCAAAAGTTCCGTTTGCCTCAATTTATTATTCCGTATTGCCAAAAGTAAGTCATGTTTTTAAGCAGTTCATCCAGGAACAAAACTGTTTCTTACAATCTAATATATCAGGTTCAAAAGTTTCCCGAAATATGTTATTGAAATATACAACGATGTTACTAGACCATTTTCGTCTTCAAATCCAAAACAAATATATCAAATCTGTAACACTTTCTAATTATTACTTGATGTATCGGACCGATCACCGGAAGTTACCGGAACTAGAACCTGATACAGAAAATAAAATTCTAGGAATTTCCATTTCGGCTAACTAGAAACAAAAGTTTGTCTAAATCAAGGTTTTCAGTTTAAAATTGCAAATATCTATTCGGTAAAACCTATAGCAAATACAGCGGTAGTTTTCAAAGCAGCGTACGAATTGAGTTGTGCCGGCAAGCGAGGTATGTTTAGCTACGGCAATAAACTTACTTCGTTTTATCGGTGTTATTACTTGTACGTTGCCTGAAAAGTAAAGTCGTACGACGTATCGGTAGTACTGAATAGATTTCTCCATAGTTTCAGCCAAATAAATAAACCAAATCCCATAGCGTCTCCGATAATAAAAAACCCTTCGATCAACAGGTAATCAGCTGAAACAGAAATACAGATAAATTGAGGAAATAGAATAGGTTTTATTAATAAAACGTCACCGCAATCTGTCAGTAGCTTTTTCGATGAAATCAATCATCAATTATCTTCTCCAGTTGAAAAAATCCATATCCTTTTTCCTAAAAATTAAAATTTTCGATCACTTTTCCATCCAAATTGATAAAAATTTCCTTCCAAATGTAAACATCCGAAGTTATCAATTGTTCAGTCGGTAGCTAGCGCTATCGAGTGAGCAAAAAGGTAACTACAAATTCCAATTTTTTATTTTTTTTAATTCCGATTCCAACTACATTTCCCGTACACAAAGCCAAAAACTTATCCAGATATTCAAAATAATCAATTTTTCCCACAAAATTCCAAACTGATGATTAATTTTCAACTTTGAGCAAATAATTTCAAGAATAGTTCGTCAAAGTGTAATTTTGTTAAATACTTTCGGTAAATAATTATAATATGCCGCTGCTTTGTGATTCAGGTATTCATAATAATAGTCAACGTTCTTTCTCCCTTTCTCAATTTAACAAACTCAATTTTCTCTCTTCATAATTAATTTCGACTATATAAATCTCCGGTAGAAATAATTTTTTTCCCTTTTCTATCAAATGACAATAATATTTCAATTAATTATAGGTTTCGTGTATAAATATGGCAAAAGTTCCGACACCCGCTGACTGTTCTGAAAAGATGGAAAGTATGTATACGCTGGTTAATATTTTTCCCGTAAAATAAATATGGTATTAATGGTGGTAAATTTTAGATACGAGTATTATCGATTACCAGCCGCTCGTTCATCCGTTTATAGATGAAGACTTTATCATCGAAAGCCAATCTTCGAGTAGAAACGGTGTACTGATCCCTGACGTCCCAGCTGTAGCTGCAGTGCTGCAGATTGCTACGGTATGAATACAGATAGTGATTCTGAAACAGAAATAATGCCGTATATTAAAAAGCGTGCTTCTAAATCTCAAAGATTAAAATTTGATCGTACGAAATATAAACTCGGAGGGAAAAGGTTAGGTTCCGTTCGGATAATATCAAATAGGAAAAAACCTGACGACGAAACGTCGATCTCCAGTAATAGTGATATCGAAGATGTAAGTACGACTTATTATGAGAATTGTAAAGGCGCACCCCTAATTGCCGCGCGTAAATTCACGAAAAATAGGCGTCTAATTGTAAAAATGTTTAAAAACATGCCGAGATCGAAACCGATCAAAATTAAGCGTTTTGTTACAAAAATTGAGTTAGAACATGTTAACCTCGAAAATCCATACTCGTCAATGGAAAATCCTGAACCGTCGACGAGTGGAATGAATTTTCCACTCGTCCAACGACTCAGTGATCACTCCACCGACGAGGAAGATTTAAGAGAACCGCCTACAGATAGGGAAAAAAGTAGATTAGCTCTAAACCAAATTAAAGAGCTACTTAAAACCAAACCAGCAATAGATAGGGCGAAAATTCGAAAACGTTCGAAGAAAATAGTAAATACGAATCATAATTATGCTTTGCTACGCGATGACGCTTCCGCTTATGATAAATCTCTAGAAATTTCGACTAATACTCCAATTGCCCTACAGGAAGGAGATATACTCATTCCCTTGGCAACATGTATCTACTGCAATGTTTCTCTCGCTGCCAAAGGGCCATTTAACAAAGAAGAAATGGAAACGATCGTTCACCCGGTAGACTGCAAACATTTATATCACGCCTCCTGTATTGCTGTTATAAAACAAAAGTTCCGCAATAAAACGAATGAAGACGGGTCAGCTGTGATTCCAAACTGTATCATTAGTAAATGTGAGCTTTCGTTGTTAGATAAACTGGTCGGTGTCAGTTTTAGAGCTTCGAAGTATATGCTGTATGCTCGACCCGTTGGTTTACCAACTGCTCATCGTTTGACAAAATTAAACCAAGAGCTGGTAAATCAAATAACCGATAAAGACCGAAAAATCGCTACTCTAACAGAAGCTATCGGAAATATGAATGAGCAGCTAACGATTATGAAACAAACCATCGACAATGAAGCTTTTTTGAAAGTTAAAGCTTTAAGCCGCCTCGATATGACCGAAATCGAACTACAGAAATACAAAGACGCTGCTCGTAATAAAATGGACGCTGTAATCCAGACGAACCTAACGATGGAAGAACTTCGTAAACGTGAAGATGCCAAAGAATCGTTAAGCCAGAAAACTATTGATATTAAAATTGCGGACCGGAAGAAAATTAACGAAGCCGAAGTCGACGTAATTTTGGAAGAGGCTCCGAGGATTCTCAGCGGCGAAATATCGAATCCGAATATGACAGTTCGTCATCGAAAACCACCAGGTATTCCACTTCAAATACCTCGCCAACCGGATCCTCGTACATTGCAACGACTATCTCGTCCATTAATTTCGAATTCTCAAATTCCAATATCTCCGGTACCTTCATCGCACACATCTCCGGCTTTGCAGCCATCGGTAACTGATTTGATTATAGCTCCCACCCCTACGACGACCGTATCAAAAGTTCCGTTCACCATATCAAACGTTACCCCGAGTACACCGAATTTTGCTGCCGGCTCATCGGAAATGAACACGATTAACTTCGCCGATATCCATAAATATTTATACTCAACGGCTGGTATTCCGATACCGATGCAACAACAGCAGCAAATACATCAGCTGCCGGTACAGCAACAGCAAATACCTCAGCTGCCGATACCTCAGCCTACGATACCGCAGATGCCGATACAACGACCACCGGCACCTCAAACTATGGCTCCACCGGTGAAATTACTTCAAATCGGTCATCACGTTACTCCGCGACCGTTGATGGATATACCTACTCAACCGATACCTATTCCACCGCCTCCCCCTTCCCCTCCTAGGCCACAAATTCACTTTTTTGGACGTGAAGAGGCTGAGGAGATGGATATTCCAACTCAGGAACAAGCCGAGGAGGAGGTACGCGATGATTTGGAGTTCATACACGCCAAAATGTTACCTCCCAACGAAAATCGGGACCAACTACGTCATTGGCTTGAGGTACACAACCGTATCTGTCGCAGAAAACTCGGAGATTTTCGTTTTGATGATCCAGAGTTCCAAATTGAGGAACATTTTCCCGCTATTCCGTTACCTCGTCGTTATAATAACATCACTATCTGCATCGAACCATCGGGCCGACACTTGTGGTTCTTTTTACACGGATTTTGGATTCTTGGCGGCGGTTTAAATAACCAATTTTTAGAAATAAACAATTGGATGGCCGAAGAAGACATCGCAGAAATGATTGCCGAATCTCCTTACAACTCGAACTCGATGTCGATAGAAGACCTCACCAACCAGCTTCGAGGCAGACGTCTGCCCTTTAGTATTATGTTATGTTGCGGCAACGTCGATACAATCGAAGGCAGTAGGAGTTTACGCGATACGAAAGCTTTAACCGACCCGTTATTACAAGTTCTCCACCAAGGAGGTTGTCGCCAGCTAATGGTAATCCCACCAACCTGCCACGAACGTCAATCGGAAGCCAGACAAAACCTCGCCCAAATTTGGAAAAACTACTGCTTAAAGAATGTATTTCACCCGCCTTTTGGTTATAACTACGTCGATCGTGAAATTATCAAAGTATTAGACGAACATCGCGGGTATCAGATGCGTAAATCGATGAACGATGTCAAATTCCCGAATGCGATGGTGGCTTATATTTATGCGATGCTTCACGAGAAAACTAGAAAATGGCGAGAAAGCCATCGTAAAAATCTGTAAAATTAGTGTAATTTCAAAAGTTCAAAAGTTTCGACCGACGGAACCTACCTGATATTACTACGATGAAAATAATCGATTTTCGATTATACTACCCGGCTAAGACTTATTAATACAGAAAGTAAAACTTTCATTTCGTGTAAAAATTCGGAAGGAATATTTTCTGTAAGGTTTGATAATTTTTTAATTTTATTTTATTGCTGGTACAAAGTAAAATAGGTATAATTTGGTATAAAAATTCAAGGTCGGTATGTAATGGAATTTTTTATAAACCCTTCAAAAGCAATAGATTTAATTTTGCCGGTTCAGCGAATTTCTTTTGAAATAAAATCAAAAAAACAGAATATTCCTTCCGAATTCTTAGGTATTCGTAAAACTGTTGTCGTATTATTTTATGAAAAGTCGACTGCGAAATAATAAAAACAAAGTTTTTCAATATTCTTTAATTTAATTCAAAAGGTTTTCGAAATAGATTGATTTTATTTGTACCATCAATTTCAATAATTCTGTTTAAATACTTCATTTTTTCCCAAATTTCGCAGTCGACTATAAACTCTATTGTGTTATTATTCGAAGAGTCAATTTTTATTTACCAGAAAAATCAATGTACAATGTTGAACAATTTACAAGTTCATGGTATTGATTGTGATATTTCGAAAGGTGTTAAATTTTGTTTAATTATTACGTTTTCCAGTACCACTTTACGTATTCAAACTTGTAATTTTTGTGTTAGTTGATAAGATCGCCAAATATTTCCCAGTCAGGAAATTTAATTTTCTTTTTTGATTTTATGTTTTCGAAGATTGTTTTTATTTTTTTTTTATCAGTCTAGAACTAGTCATCAAAAGTTTCGTCTTTATGTAAATAGATATTTTTGTCCAGGAAACTTAGAAAAGGAAATTTCTGACTAGGATTTTTGTCCATTTGTTGTTGATTCGAAGTTTAGAATCTTTTTATTTTTTTTTTATTCTTCTCGTAGGATCTTTGATCTTTTCTTTCGATTGTACATATCAAAATTTTTTTTTACTCATTAGTATTCGTTGCCCTTCCCTTTTGTAATCGAAGTAATTTTTATTTTTTTTTATTACTTTTCCACACAAGTTGAATACGAATACGTGAATAAAAGTTGGTACTTTGGAATGACTCGGCTATTTATTTACAAATAAATAACAACAAAATATAAAACAAGTGTAAAAATTACCAGTATAAAAAAGAAGATTGAACATCGTAAGGTTTTCTAAAATAATCCAGTTCCATGGTGTTGGCAACGTCGCAATTTTTAGGTCAATCTGTAAATAGAAAAACAATTCGATTAAAAATCTGGTACTGGAATTAATTTACACACGATAATGACGTTACTACAAATCAGACACTTACCAACTATTCGTCTGAAATTACAAGTCATTATTTTACACATCCATGGATCGAAACATCAAGTAAGTATGGACCAAGAAAATGTTTCGGAGGAATCTGGACCACGGATTGGACTCGTACGATTGGATATCCATGGACAAAAATAAAAATTCAAAAAGTTGACTAAAACTCAACTAAGGTTTAAAAAATTGAAACCTAAATGGTCTTACATACCTTCTTTGAGATTTTGAACAGCTTCGCGAACTTCGGATTGCCTACTCTGTTCAAGGTCGAAAAAATTGCAACATGTATACCATTGTAGGTTCGGTAAGATCAAATTCAGCTGCAACAAAGAAGCAGATTTTCGTAATTACTTAGCTTATTTAGTGATAGCTAATTTACCATCTTATTAATCAATTTGATTTTTTTTTAGTACCTTGTTTGTGTGTCATTGAGCTTTTTTCAGATTTTTGAATTTGCCAGCTTAATGTTTTTTCCAGCCAGCTTCCTGAGAATGTTTCGTTCGACCTGAAACAAAGAAACAGATTGTTAAAGATCGTCGATTGTAAAAAGGTTTATAATATGGTGAGCCATCGTAGAAATTCTTGCGACTTTTTCTGCTGACCTCAGCATATTGGTAACTCGAACACCTGGAACAAAAAGGGAAGTAATTAGTAACCATTCTTCTATACTGGTAATAGGTAGTGGTATTGTACATATGTTGAGATAGGTACCTAAAACGTACCTATCTGGTCAAAAGTTCCATCTACGTTATTTACCTAATTAGCGCCATACAGTATCTCTTTTCTTAAAATGGCTCTTTTGAGGACAGGGATCCTGTGTGTACGACTGGAGTGGTTCCGAGGCGTGGCTGGGCCCCCTCGATGTAAATAATTGACAAGGAAAATGGCAGTCAAGGAATAAAAGTAAAAGTCAACGTAATTAAAGTCACACGTGGATGCTGAGCTGCGCCGTTCCATGGATTTTTTTCATCTAGCTCTTATGCATCTCTAAATTATATCTTTTGTAAAACTTTCGATTTCTATTGTGACGATTTTTGTAAATTTTTGCATTGTTGACTTTGTATTTGTTTTTGTCTGTTCATTTTTTGCAATGTGTTTTTGTGTATGCTTGTCCTCTTTTTTCCCTGCTCTGCACAAGTAGGTTTTTTGAGGCAAGCATTAGTTTTAAGTTTGTAAATACCTTTTTCTTGTCTTGTGTTTTATGTCAAAAGTTCTGTTTTCTAGGTTCTTTTTTATTTTCTTTTTTTTTGATTTTTTTTTGATTTTCTTTTGCATTTTTTTTTTTATTTATTCAAAAGTTTCGAGTTCCGGTCTGACCCAGTGGAGACCTGCTTCCGCTCTAAAAAGGTGGGGGCAGGGCTCACCTACCAGGCAGTCTGGACTTTCCTGCCGTGAGTAGGTATGTTTTCTCATCCTTTTCATCGGGAAGCTTCGTCTCCCCTATGATAAGGTTGAGGGGGCATATGTCACGGTGGGAAATGCCCAGGCTGCTTGGTGGTAACACTGAGCCAGCCGGAATGGTTTAGGTGATGTACGAGTTCTCAGCTCGTACATCGCCGCCATTTACCTTTTGTTTGTTACTATGTAACGTTCGTTTTATGTCAATAAAAGTGTTGTGTGCATGATTGAATAGTTCTCTGTTCTTGCCGCGATACCCACATCCTGAGATGTGATCGAAGTGTAAGTGCTTGACTGAGTTAGCCAGGGTCCACAGCCCTCTCTGTGAGTTTGGTCTAAGTCTTAGAACTTGACGTGATCGGATAAATTACCACCAGGATCAACCCCCACGTAATTTATACCCTTTCAAATAATATAAATTTTTTCATATCTTTTCAATCTTCAACAGAAAATTTAAAAAAAAAAACTGAATAAATTTTTCACGAAATGATGAATGTATTTTAATTCAACTCATTGAGGAAAAAGCATAAAAATTTCAATTTTTTACTCTATGTTGGAAAAACATCAAAGAAAAAAATTTGGACCAGTGGTATTTTAAAGTAAACCAATCCACACTAAATCATTTTTGAACATAGTCAGATTTGAGTTCCGAGAAGAGAGGAAGGGAAAGGAAATGTGGAGTGAAATATTTGAATTTCGTTCTCAGCGAGAAATTTTCCAATTTAAGCTTCTATTTTTATTTTCTGGTCTTAATTTAATACCCAGTAAGTAGTGGAAAAAAATTTGAGAAAAAAAAGTGGGAATCAACATCATAGCTATACCTCGAAAAAAGGGGGAATCAATTTGTACATACTTCGAAAAAAAAAATGAAAATCGATTCATCACCTTATCATTTCGCTTGAATTACAGCTGAGAAAATTTTGAAAAAATTCTGATCGAGAAAAATTTGAAAAAAATCTTATACCTAAAATGGCTAAAATCGAGAAAAATTTTGGCTCCAGAAAGAGCAAAATATCGTCCATACAGATATATCGAATGGATTCACGTCGTTCACAATACTCGTCTTGAGAGATTCATAATTTTTAAAATCCACTATCCAATTCACTTCACCGAGATGGACAATAGATAAAAATTTTTCAACCACTGGTGATAAATACGCGCCTATTTTTAAACCAGGTACGATAAATCGGTCAAATAAATTATTCGGATGAGAATAACTTTTTGCTACGTGCGTAGAGTCGTATCCCGAATTATTGCTCTTTTTTTAAAATAAAGATAAATCGAATCCCAAATGGAGTCATTAATGTGTCAATGACAGCGTTTAAAAATATCGCCAGTTAGATTAAAGAAAATGAAACAATTACCTCTCGCACCTATAAAGAAAAAGCTAAAAATATAATCTCGAGTTGAATACAATTTCCATTATCGTCTCGTCGCTATCACCAGGTGCGAGATATTTTCGAAGCTGATATCGCAATGTCACCGAAAAATTTTCGACATTTATGATGGAAAATTTTTCAACGAATAGATAGGTTCAGAAAAAAAAATGGAAAAATGATGTAGTTAGGTAAATATATTTACCTACTCTGCCTATATAGCTTTTATCATGCAATATAATCAAAATATTTCCTGGTGAACAGGGTAGAATTATTGAATGGAACGCGTCTAGCGTAACATTATAAGCCTTAAGATGTTCCTAATTTTACCGCAATGCGAGTGAATCCGTTTTCGTGACATATCATCGGCTTTATCCATCTCTATTCTACTAATAATTTCTATAGAAACCGCAAATTTGAGGCCTTAACATAAATATCAACGAATTAATTTGAATAAATAGGTAAGTTAAACGATCAAGGGTAAATTAACTGCAAAAACACCGCAAAAGACATTAAAATAAAACTTTTGAAAAAATTCAAACGGAAACTTATTTTAGGCGCTTGGATACTTGATAATGAGTACCATAAGTATCCAATAACCTTGCACGGTTTACGATTTCACAGCTAAACAAAATTCACATTTAGGTGCCTAATGAAAATGCAAATAACTAGGTATTGTATCTAGTTTTAGTAAATAGATAAAGAGTTACTCTGATCTTGATTTTTTAAACCAACGTTAATATTTATATAATGCATACGCGCGTACTAGTTGTTGACCTAACCATAGAGAGAATTAATTAACCAGTTTCCCATTTGAAGATAGTAGCTGATTTAATCGACGTTCGAAATCTTCGGAAGTCAGAAGCCAGAAGTGATTGTAAAGTTGTAGGTGCAAAATTGTTGATTGTGTTTTCGCATATTTGTGCCTTGTGTTACTTTTTTTAGGTCATCGTTTCCTATGTATTTTTGCGTTAATTGAATTAATCATTTTTGTTTGGGATTTTTTTGTGGCTTTATATTATTTAAGCTGACCGCAGATTAGAGATTTCTCTGCTTTAGGCTTTTGAATGCTTTGTTCGTGAAAAAAGTGAATCGGTTGATGAGTCTGTGTCGTAGAGAGGATATGATTCGATTTTTATGTAACCACGTTGGGTTTTTGGATGCTTGAATTAGATAAGATTATTTAAAGAAATCTTTTTTTTTTTGGGCGAAAATAGTATTTTTCATAGTCGAACGTTTAAATTATGAATAAAATTATTATAGGATATGGATTTTAAATAAATTCGAACTAGGCATATATAAGTTGGTCGTTGAACGATAAATCGTGACTCGGTTAAATAATTAGCACGAATTGCAATTGGTAACGCTCGGATGTGATATTGAAATAACCATCTATTCGTACAATGAGATAATAGGTGTTTATTCTTCCGTCATCTGGAAATATCCCCGAGTGAAATATATCTACGGCTTGTTCTAAGGCATTCGAGTTACGTACACTGGTTGATATAAGAATGCAAATTTTCTCCCTGTAAGAGTAGGAGATAGGCGCAGGTAAATGAGCTAAATAATTACGAGTGTATTTGTTTACGTATGTTGTTCGCATTAAAGGTGCCTACGAGTATGAAAAGATTGAATTTTGGAGAAATGTTTCAATTTCAATATAATTTGTTCAGTAACCTTGAGAATAATGCCTAAATGGTAATTGGGGCTTGATAACCAAAAAATATATTTTTTTAGACTCGAGTGTCTGATTTCAAGTTCTTTTCAGATTAAGTTAGTTGGAATCGATAAACTGATCCATGAAAACAGAAATTCAAAAAAAAAAATTCAAAAAGATCAATAGAGCTGTCGTTATTGTATTTTTACACCTACTTACATCAAAAATCATCAATAATTACCAAAACTCGCCAAAAAAAAACATACAAAAATGAATAAAAATGATGTTTAAAAAAGTTTCAATTCAAGGTGGAATTAAAAAAGAGAAGGCTATTTTAGAGATTTTGCACTTTCAAGTCAAAAATTATTAGAATTAGGTTTTGAGTCAGAAAAATCTCAAAAACTTCTTCATTCCTTTAGGGATCTAAAATTATTTTTTGAGTTCAAGTTCCCTCTCAATTTTATTTCTTTTGAAAGGCCAAATTCAGTGTCACCTCCAAAACAATTTTTCAGCCCCTAAAGATAATTTCTAGACTCACATTTGTGTTACAAGCCAAAAAACATGGGAAAATTCTATCTATATATTTTTGTCAAAAATTTTCAATATCCCTTTTGATAAACCCTACTTTTGTGGGTAAAACAAAAATCAGATTCTATCTAAAATAAAAAATTTAAAAGGTTTTTTGGGAGGTGGGAATCGCGCACTCAGCTTTTAGCTAGAAGATTTTTGAAAATTCATTTATCGACTTGGAAAAATTTCATTCTCGTCGAGAATTATACCCCCACCCAGCAATGGAATTTTTTATTCGTAAAAATTAGGTTCGGAAAACAATTTGTACTGAAATCGAAAAAAAAATTAAAAGCGTGTTTTGAAACAAAAGAATTATTTGTACCAAAACTTTCAACACCCCCCCCCCCCCCTAAAAAAAAGGTGATTTTTGACCCGTTCATGATGAACGATTTAATCAGATATAGTTACAAATAATTATGACTCGTTGATCAAAACTTTTCAGAGATAAAAATTTTTGTGATTGTTTCGTTAGATAAGAGTGAATTATTCATGAATAATTGGATCATGATTCGTTCGCAGCGATTTGTCATTGAAACTGGGAAATTATTCGAGAGTGTTTGGCCAGATACCTACATGATGGGAGGGGAAGAGAGGTGCAAATTGGGCACTTGAATTGAGAGTAATTTGAGGTTTCTTGAAAATTTATTCATTTTTAGAGGAAGTACCTGCATTATAAATTTGGTACGAATATGCGCATAACCTTATTTCAAAAAATTTGACGGTTTGACAAAAGTTCCAATAAAAGTTGATCACAATAAAATTTAGTGCCATTCTCCATCAGATTCGAATACAATACCTACTTATCAAAAATAACACTCTGAGGTATCTTTTTTTTTTTAATTTTATTTTTCAAAAAATCCTAAATTACAATAGGTACCTAGATCTACAACTAAGTGTTCGATTTTGAATCACTATCAAAAGATTCGATCATTAATATTGATGAATCGTTCGCGAATGATTTGACCTCATAAGTGAATCGTTATTGAGCGATTTGATCACATAAGAAAATCATGAATCATTCGTAAACGACTCGATGTTCGGAATGAATCGTTCGTGAATGATTCGATCACATAAGTGAATCCCAATACCTGAATCATTCGTGAACGACTTCGTATCATGAATTAATCTTTCGCAAACGTCTCACATCATGAATTAATCGTTCGCAAACGATTTGAAATCATAAGTGAATCGTTCGTGAACGACCTGATCCCATTATTGATTCTTGATTCCTGAATCCTGAATCAATTGTAAACAATTTGAATGACTCTATGTCAGGAATGAATCGTTCGCGAACGATTTGATCTAGTAGATGATATCGTTCGTGAATTATTCGATCACATAAATAGATCCCAATACCTGAATCATTCGCGAACGACTTCATGTCATGAATTAATCGTTCGCAAAAGATTTGAAATCATAAGTGAATCTATCGTGAACGACCTGATCCCATTATTGATTCCTGATTCCTGAATTATTCGTAAACAATTTGATGTCACGAATGAACCATTTGTAAATGACTCGACGCCAGGAATGAATCGTTCGCGAATGATTTGATCTTATAGATGATATCGTTCATGAGTGATTCGATCACATAAGTGAATTTCAATACCTGAATCATTCGTAAACGACTTCATATCATGATTGATTTTGTTGGCAAATGATTTTACATCATAAGTGAATCGTTCGTGAACGACTTCATCAAATTATTGAATCTCGATTCCTGAATCATTCGTAAACAACTTGATGCCATAAAAAAAAATTCGCGAACTATTAGATCTAATAAATGAATCGTTTATGAACGATTTGATCACATGAATGAATCTTGATTCCTGAATCATTCGTAAACGACTTTACGTCATAAAGGAACCGTTCGCAAACGACTCGATCACAGAAGTGAATCATTCAGAATGACTTGATATCATAAAAAATGAATCATTCGTGAACGATTCAACCTCATAAAGCAATCTTCTGCGAACGATATGACCACCTAATTATTTCATCACATGAATGAATCGTTAGAGAACGACTTGATAGTTTGGGCGAATTTTTTGCGAATGTCAACTGTCAAGATACGAGTGAATCATTAGCGACCCATTTTATTAATCGAGTCATTTGTGAACGATTTGATCAAATAAATAATTCATTCAAAAATTATGTGCCAGCTCGAGAGATAATATGTGAATGATTCGATTGGATGAACGAGTTCGTGAATGACCGAGTCTTCTTACATTTTTTGGGGCTAGTCTTGAATTACGGTATGGCCAATTAGACTACAAATTGATGAAAACGAATGCATTTCTTTTCAAAAACAAAAACAAAAAACCACTATTGTGCATTTACCAGAAGGAACCACAAACGTCTTGGAACAATAATAAATTAACATGGAAAATTTCAAGACCCTGAGGGTCCATCACCTATCAATAATTCAACTGATCGAGCTCTACAATTATAAAGTAGTTAAGATTACATAAGTAGGTACACACGGGTACCTAGACCTACATAAACTGCAAATCGATCGGCCAACGTACCATTATAGAAAAAATTCACATTGTTTTTTGATAACTACAGACTAGTTTTTAAAAATGAATAATGAAAGACAGATCGATGGGAATTTATTGAAACCGAAAGTGAACTCGCTTCTGTGATTCTGCATAGCCTACTTTTTCACGCATCATTAACCTATTAACGCTTTAGCGAAATAGTTAACTTTACGATGTTAACTTAACTGGTTCGCATTAATATAGATGACATTTTATACCTCTAAATATTGTATTACATAAAAATTTCGTCTTACACTTCCTAAATTTCACGCTAGTACCTGAGGTAGGTAAGTGGGAAAGTATTTTCGAGGAGCAGAGACACATACATGGTACATGTGTGTAAGGTGGACATGATTTTATTAATTTGTTCGCGGTATAGCGAGCGATGTTGTGCGTTAAACTGGCAATTTCACCAGGAAGTCGAGGTACCTGTACAACACACGGGTATAGGTACACTCCGTTATGGATGTGAATAACGCGCTTCAAACTTGGTCATTTCGTAATAGCCCATGACACCAAGGATTCATTTCTCTTTTTATCTCAACGTGTACCTAATTTATCGATTTTTTTATACTTATTTTTAATGCCCGCGTATTCGATAAATGGACCATAAAATTATCCCACGAGATTCAACGAATTTCAAAAATTTTACCAAGTTTGAAATGTGTTAAAATATTTACAGAAATATTCGAACAATTGATTTCTGTTCGAGGGATAACACAGGTCTGCATTTTTAAACTTTTGAAATGCTGTTTGAAGTTTAATGGGTGATTTTTATAGTATTTTTCACGCTGATCACGAAAAACGCGATGAAAAAGTTCTATCAAGGATTTTTCTCAATTTGATTTTTTTGTTGAACCTTTTTTGTACTTTTTTTGATAACTTTTGACCTTTAAAGTCAATTTTACAAGAAAATAAAAGGCTCTACAGAAAATATGAATAGACAACAAATGGTAGAGCGTAAAATTTCTTTTCTGATAAGTCCAAACAGTTTTTCGTTAGAAGGCTCAGCTTTCGAGATATTTTGCTTCAAAGTTCAAAGCTCAACTTATCATTTTTGAATTGATGATATCTCAAAAACAGCTCAACTTATCATTTTTGAATTGATGATATCTCAAAAACAAAGTCCTCAAAGAAAACACTAACTGGACTCAAAAAAATGTTGATTTGTCCAATGGCGTTGGAAAGTGGGGTACAAGGGGTACATTCTGACAATGGTACAAAGTATCATTTGAACCCCTCCCCCATCCCCTCCACCATTGCACTAGATAGACATTTTTAAAGCATTGAAGCGTGAAAAAAAATTACTTTTTTGGGCATTCAAACATCAATTTTTTCTAAGCTTCGCCCTGAGGCGAAAGAGCAAAAAAGTGCCTCTTTTTGCTGTATTTCCCCCGAAAATTCTTGGTACTCATTTGTACCCTCCCAAAAAAAACACTTCCGACGCCACTGGATTTGCCAGCCTTTCGTATTTTCATTTTGTTCAAAATATTAAGAAGTACTCGAATAACTTCATGACGTCACTACTCATACCGCTGAATTTCGTTTCGACTTTTCGCCTCAGAGCCCAGAATATTTGCGTCATTTTTAAACAGTTTAGAACTTTAGAACTTTTTGAAGAAGTTCTCTAAATTTTTTTCAAGTAATTTTTCAACTCTTGATCTTTTTCTCAAAATTTTTTCAACTAAAACTTTTTTGATGTGATTTTCCCACGACAAAATTTTTTGTGGCGTAATTTTCTCTTTTGAAATAATTTTTTTCTGGAGAATTTGTCCATTGTTGAATTTGTATCTTTTTTGAAAAGAATGATTTCTGTGTGATTGACTTTTTAAAAATTTAAACAAAAAAATTGAGTTCAAAAACTACCGAGAAAAAAATTTGGAAGTAGAAAAATTCTTCAGAAAAAATTTTCAGACGTGAATATTGTGAAAAAAATTTTTATGTCGCCAATCAAACAGAAATCATGCTTTTCAAAAAAAAATGCCAGTTCAACAATAGAAAAAGTTCTTCAGAAAAAAATTTCAATTGAAAATTTAGTAGAGAAAAATTGGGCGTAGAAAAATAAAATCAGAAAAAAATTTCACTTGAGAAAATTCTAAGAAAAAAATTAGGAATTGAAAATACACGAAACTTCATCTGGAAATTTTGAACTGTTTAAAAATGAAGCAAATATTCTGAACTTTGAGAAAAAAAGTCGAAAAGACAAGAACGGCATTTAGGGGTTTGAGTAGTGACGTCATTCGAGTTCCAGGTTGAGAAATGTTAAAAATATGGTTCAGTAAGCACAAAAAATATATTTTTTGGGAAAACAAAACCTTTAAACAAAAATGTGGATAGAACACGAATTGTAGAGCGTGAAATTTTTTCTTTAGGAGGCTTAGTTTTTGAGATATCATCAATTCAAAAAATAACACCAGTCGAGAAAAAATAATGTTAGCTCTGTGCCTTAGTTCTAAGGCCAAGATTCTGATTCTATGTAGACATGAAAATGCATCACCTCGCTTAATCCTGACACTCAAAATTTGCTGTGGGGGGGGGTGGCGGTGGTGATTCATAAATCTGATTTTTTTAAGAGCAGTAAGCACGAGCATTAGAAAAAAATTAAAATTTTCTATAAGATTGGTTTTTAAAAAATTTTCAATTTTTCTCTGAATCTCGAGCTTATTGCCTTTAAAAAACTGATTTTTTGTAACACCACCCCCTCCCGCCAAAAAAGCAAACGGGTCAAAAAAAATTATTTTTCCCTTCATTACTTATATGTGTTACGCCTAATCCATGTAATTGCCGAATTCATGAAATAGACAAAATTTTTGCCTAATGCATGAATTAGGCAATCGCTTGCCTAATTTATGAAATTTATAACTTCAAACCCTTCTAACATCTTTCTTATTTCAAAAATGAAAATTCAAAATATTTTGGCATAGAGAACTAACGTTCAGCTACATTTCAAAAAAAAATTCAACCAGCTATTTCAACAGGAAAATTTTTTGTGCTGCAAAGAAAATTTTTCATTCATTATATTTTTCATTCAGTGTAAAAAATTTTGTAATTTAAGTAGTTGTTTGACATTTGTTTCAAAACGTAGCTGAATGTTAGTTCTCTGTACCAAAATATTTTGAATTTTCATTTTTGGAATAAGAAAGATGGCAGAAGGGTTTGAAGTTAAAAATTTCATAAATTAGGCAAGCGATTGCCTAATTCATGCATTAGGCAAAAATTTTGCCTATTTCATGAATTCGGCAATTACATGGATTAGGCGTAACATATGTATAAAAGTAACCTAAATGTGGCAATCGGATCCAAACACAAAAATTGTGTTGACTTGTGTAATAAGTTGAACTTTGAAACACAATATTTCAAAAGTTAGCCCTTCTAACGAGAAACTGATTGAACTTTTTAGAAAGGAAATTTTACGCTCTACAATTTTGTTCTGTTCAATTTTTCTGTAGAGCTCTTTCTTTCCCCGTATAAATCGAGGTAAAAAAACGGTTCAATAAAAATTCAAATTAAAAAAATTTTTAGGTGGTCGAATTTTTTCACAATTTTTCTCGTAATCAGCGCGAAAAATACTGTAGAAATCACGTAATGCAGACCTGTGTAATTTAAATAGACCGAAATATTGATTTGATTGATGGGTAGGTGCTGACTATGGATTTTTTCGTTCTCGAAGTGCAAATGATTTTAAAATCTGTCGATCTAAAATTTCAAACTGATCAATATCTGAGAGCATGATCGAAATAATCCATCAATCAATCAATCGTGTTACTTAACCAACGTTAAAAGAACCCGGAGGTAATAAAATTGGAACAAAACGCATCGAGGAAGAGTTCGGAAAATATTCGGTCTGAAAAGAATTAAAAAAAAGACCATTTACGAATAACACTTGTTCGCGAAGTTAATGAACATGGCAAAAAAGGGGGATAAATTCGATATTTTGGAAGATTTTAACATTTAGGGGGAAAAATTATGGCAAATTGCCGATACAATCAATCTGCTCGTCGGAGAGGCGGTTTATTGCGAAACTTGGAGTTGGATGTCTTCTCGAATCGAGACGAAGGAACGTGAATCGTCATAAATTACCCAAAGTGATAATAATAAAAATTACTCACATCATGGGCAGTTTTGTACGAGATCTTGGTACCTACGTAATAGTCCGTCTAATACCTACTTTCGTAACTTTTAAGCTAATTGGTAATTTTATTATACGAAGCGAATAAAACACTTATGTTTATAACAATTGCGCACATCGTGTACCTAAAAACTTGTTCAATACGAGAGAAATTTTCTACACGGTTTGCTCGTCGTCGAACTATGCAAATTGCCGTAATCTTAAAAATGAAAATGATAATTTGCCGAGCAAATTCGATGGTTTAATTAGTTTACCAAATGCGAATATCGCGCATACCGTTCGCTAAGCGAACCGCAGGAACGATGGGTACCTGCCTTGGCTCAAAATTTGGGTGTTTTAATTAACTCGAGTATCCTAGATAGCTTTGTTTGCGAAATAATAAGCACGATTCGAGCCAAGTACCGATGCAAAGTTATTCAAATAATTTTAGTACACGGTGCGACGCCGGTGCGTTTATGAAAATACAGTCTTGATGTTTGTGTTTGAATAGCTATCTTGGTAAAACATACCGGGACGGAGACCCCGCTCGGACCATCCTGCCTCAGACTTGATTATTAGGTTTTTATTATAATAAATCATAGTTTTCGTGATAAGAACGCAACCCTATTAATATTTTGGAAGTTTTTTGTTGGTTGTGGAGGAGGAAAAAAAAGGGGGTTGGAAAAAAATAGGATGTGTGGTGTTTGAGTTTCAGGTGATTGAAATTTTTGCGTAATATGGTAAATTGCAAACGAGGAAGGCTATAATTGCTTGTAGTATGAGCATAGGTGCTCATATAGGTGTATTATTTACGTACTCAGGTATGTGCTAGTGAACATAATGATATCGCGAAGGTTTAATAGCGTATAATTTTACTAGGTACTTGATATTGAACTTGAAATTCTTACGTATTTCAACCTGAAATTACCTACTCGTTGAATGGATTTTTTTACATGAAGTTCAAGTATTTTTGTAGGACGCGCCTTCACGAGTCATCGAATGTTATAGATTTGTAAATGGGAGTATTGGTCGCAGAAAGATGTTTTATAAAAATTGGAATTTTTTACTCAGCAAAGATGTCACCAAAAAAAGTCATTTAATTTTGTCGAATTTTGGCAAAAAAATTACCAAAATTAATGAAATTTGGTAAAAAATTGGCCAAAGTTGAGTCTATGATTAGTTAATTACTGGAAATAACGATGATAAGATTTTTTATTCCAGAATAGGATTGATGTGGCCGAAATATTTTTTTGTGTGTGTAGGTAGCTAGGTAGAGGTACCTACATTTTGACAAAACCTAATATTTTCTGAAAATGTTTCGGTTTTTTAAGTTTTTTGGTTTTTGTTTTTTTTTTTTACATATTTTTACAAAGATTCAGCTTTGGAAAATTTTTATACAAATCGTCTCTCTCAATTTTGGTGATTTTTTTTGATTAGCAGAAGATGAATTGAGCTTTCAAATTATACAAAAAAAAACTTGACATTTCTTTCCAACATAAATTTCCCTAAAATCCCATCTCTGTCATAATCCCATCCCTCTCAAAGGCCATCAAAACTTTCGACTCAGTCAATTGGCAATTGATAGAATTTTCGAGCCTGAGACACACTTATGGGAAGAAAAAAAAACCAAAAAGGTCGATGATTGAAAACATGTCAAAAAATTTGTCAGACAACTGCAGACCCCCTATTAAAAGAAGATACTTGTTTTCAGGAGCAGAAATATGTTCGTAAGTAAAATTCGTAGTCAAGTCAGTTCTTTAGTTTCAATTTCAACGAAATTTCGATTCATTTTTCAACTTTTTTGAAAAAAAAAAAATGAAGATAGGCTCACAATGATAATCCTGAAAAATTTAATAGAGGAACACGTCCGATACAAAATAGATACCCCCCCCCCCCACTTTAATATAACCAATAACGTAGAATTAATGACTGAATTCTCCATTTTTCCTACTTTGACATTCTCACCAACGAAATATATCAACTGTGCTGGCTTTTGAAAAATTCAATTTTGTATATGTTAATAATTTTCAAAATTTCTAAGCAAACATATTTTGAAGATTTTCAAGGGTTTTTTTATACCATGGAATTGGCGAATATTCTGTTGGGTGTTTTTAAAATTATTTTCATCTATAAAAAATTTGTTGGCATTTTTTTGGATCTTCCCTTTCATTTTTATTACCTGTATTTAAAAAAAAAAAAAAAACAATAATGAGTCAAATTTTTAGCTGCCTGAGTTGAGTTTTCGATCTCAACGCATTTTTGTAAACTAAACATTAGTGATCCAAACATTTCGACGAAAATACAAATTATTCATCAATCTTCTAGAACCTCATTCGAAAAAAAAAATATATTTCAAAATTTTTCAGTTAGTGTTCAAAGTCCATTCGAACCCCCCCCCCCCCCCCATCAGAACAAGCAAAAATACTTTAAAATTGGGTTATTAACTCAAATTAGGCTTTATATCATATATTCGACCATTTCCATAAATTTTTTCAACATTTCTCTCAATTTCTCATTTATATTCAAATTAGAGTGAGAAATTTAACCTAACTGATCTATTTTAATAATTTCCTGGCAACTGATAAATTTTTGATGCGTATTCGCATTGCGAATTCCAAAAAAAAAATTGAAATAGATGAGGTCGATAGGTACCTACTTATTTCAAAATTTGAACACACGTGTTAATAGGAGTCACTTAATTTCTCGGATTTATCCCATTGAAGTGTGAAAAAATAGTGCAAATGTTTCATTTTTAGTCTCATTTATACATTTTTTATAAGACTCATGATGAGATTTTTGGAGATCAACAAAAAAATTTTAAAATTACAAAATGAGAATCCTTTACCAACGTTTTGCTCTTTTCTTAATCCAGAAAAACTTATTTTTCGATTGTTCTGGAGCCTTTAACGAGAGATTTATTTTATTTTCATCAGTTTGTTTGGGTACCTACTTAAATACCTCAAAACCTCTACCTCTTTCCCATCAGTTAGGGAAGCTAAAAATTTGCCATAGTGACCTTCCAGGAAAAAACCGACCTTCTGTCCGAAAAAAAATTGAAAAAAAAAGTGTCCCAATCAATCCAAAACCATGATTATCATTTGTTTTGGATTGATTGAGACACTTTTTTTTCAATTTTTTTTCGGACAGAAGATCGGTTTTTCCTGGAAGGTCACATATGTGTTTTTTCAAGTGGTTCAATCGAATAATAACCTACAATTTCAGAAAATTTTAGCTAAAGGGTCTTCATCTTCGAGTTATTTTTTTTTCAAAAATTTCGTGACCATGTAAAAATTATCGAATTAAAACAAAATTTTGAATAGGAGCTAAAATTTGATTTCTACAATTTATTTACCCCCTCCCTCTCTTCTCCACTCCTCTGCTCATTACACATTTTGCATTTTCGTGTCGTTTTGGCTCGTTGATTTTTTTTATCTCACTGAAATGAAAAAAATTCATATTTTAATCCATCAACTGAAATTTTCTGGAATTATTGTATCTGCCTTATTCGACTGAACCGCTCAAAAACTGAAGTATGGCAAATTTTCAACATGGCGGAAGTCCAGCGAAATTTAAGGAGATACAGATACGTAGACCGAGAAAAATCAATTTTTCAAGGTGTAACCTCTTCAGTTGAAATTTTTCGGTTCTAGAGATAGGTATTTGACTAATTTTTTTCTTTTTTGAACAGACAATTTTTCGCGATAAACTAGAAAATGTAAAATATGAGTTGTGGGGAAGGGGGAGAGAGGGGCTGTATGACAGAAAACTCAAATCAGCAATTCATGTTCTTAAGGCCAATATAAAAAAAAAATTGTTAAGTAGGTACCTACATTTTTCACATAAAACCTAAGATTCGTCAAAATCAAAAAATCAGTTTGCGTAGCAGAAAATTCAGCTGGGTGAGTTTTTTTTACATATTTATTTGAAATCGAAGCTAGAAAATTGGCAAGGTTTTCTTGTCAGCAAATAGGTAAATTCATACCTACTATTCATGAATATGGGGTCAACTTCATAATCATAAATTAGTAGGTAAGTTGCCGAATGATTTTCAAGTCCAACAAGGAAACTACATGTCTACGCGTAAATTAAATTTTTACAATTTTGTAATCTGATATACGCACAGACATCTACTTTGTTCGTTGAAATCTCAGCCGTGAGCCATTAAACTTACGATTCCTTACGTGTAAAATTCTAATCACGAGGTACTTAGATTGAACGCACTTCGAATTTATTATCGCCTGTGTGATAAAAATGACGTCATGCTTAAAAAGATCTGCACGTCGTTAAACGTCAAATCCAGCAGAACACCTTAATTATATCCATTCGTACTATACCGTTCACGGTTAGTCACCTGTAGCTCATTTAATGAATGGCCAAAAAAAATTAAAAATTATGGTAGGTTTTCCATATGAACATATGAAAGAATCCTGGTATATCTTTTCCAGGTTCGCAGTTATCCTCAAGCCATGTAATAAACTTGAAACATTAATAATCCTGAGGTAATTAAAAGTATCCGGTTTAAGATCGTCATAGATTTTTCTAAACTACACTACCACTATACGCGCTAAGAAGGTAGGTAGATTTGTGATTTATGGCTAAGAGTGTTTTTGTTGAATATAATTTATATACGTATTTTTTGAATTAAGATATAGGAACCCAGTTGAAAAATTTCCTGTTTTGATTTTTTGGTTTTTCAAAAATTGCCACGATCTCTTCCCTAACAAGAGAGATATCTAACTCATAAAAATGAGCCTAAGAAGATAAAATATAGATAAAAATATATATATTTCCAAAATTTCAAATGCAAAAGTTCATTTTTATCGAATTTTGGTGAATTTTCTATTTTTTAAAATCATTGCATTGCCATGAAAAATGTAAAAAATTGATCTAATCAACGAAAAAAACTGAAATTTTGTACATGTATGCCCTATTTTTAACCTCCCAAATCGATTGGAAGTGGTTTCGAGACGTTTCAAAGCCACTAAAAAATTTTGAAATTTTCCAGCACTGAAGAAAACTTTATAAAAATAATCCATAGGTATGAATTTTATAGCACTTGTAATCGCAACATCGCAAGTTACACATTTTGGTGACTTTTTCATTTTATTAAAGCGAATTTTTTCAAAATTTGTACCATCCAGATAGAATTTATATTTTTTGGCAGAAAATCTACTTTGTCTTTCTCCTCCCTTCCTCAAAAAACCTTTGAAAATATGTAACTGGTACACTTCGAGGTGATTCACGTCTACCTATGGTCTTTTTTGTGTGTTAGAAAATATCAAATTTTTTAGATTCTTCAAAACGGCGCCAAAGTATTTCCAATCGATTTGGAAGGTTGTAAATTGGGGATCTACCAAATTTCAGCTTTTCACCTCAATGAATGGAAAATGGAATTTTTCAGGAAAATTTTTCCTCAAAAAAATACCTACATACGTCGTGAATTTAAACTGAAAATTACGAATTTCGGAAAATTGTACGTCAATCGATCAAATAAGTTACCAATACAATATAGATAATCTGCAATTATAAGTACAGAGGTCATGTGAGCCAGTTTTATGAACTTTTCTCCAGGGAAAACAACTACAGAATTTTTTATACGCCCCAAAACGTCTCGAAACCGCTTTAAATTGATTCAGAAGATCAAAAATAGGGTGTATACCAAATTTCAGCTTTTTTCGTGGATCAGATCAAATTTTCATATTTTGCAGGGCGATAAGGTAATTTTGAAATACTAAAAAATATTGTCAAAATTCGAAAAATGATAAAATTTGGTAAAGGGTTCTTTTATGACAAACTTTTGGTTTATTTTGGCTCAAAATTTTACTTCGATTTGGAATACCTCTCTTGTAAATACCTCTGAACGAAATAAAAAGTTATAACCTATCAATTTTTTGAAATAAAATATTAATTGGATATTGCATGAATAATAAATCACCGTTTATTTCTCACTTTTTACGTTTTAATCGAGTTGATTAATTGAAACAAATAAGGTTCCTCAGCAGCCTTCGAGATATAATTAGGCAGATGTTCACCTTTCTATGAGCATTGAAATTCAATAGGTTACCTATCTATAAATATGAGCCAGATTATGGATAAGGCCTTTGCTCTCTATGAGGGTCGCATACACCTATGATTCGTGAAAAAAATCAAATTTTTACTCATTTGATAAATGAATCTATAACAATCTATGTCCCCAACTAGAAAGATCCATGTCACACGAATAAAAATCGAAACCATACCAGCAAGTTATGCAGATCTCGTTATTTGTCATCAACATTATCCAGCACGAAATCTCGTACAAATGTCGGAAGCGAAAAGTAAAACTATTCTTCGAGTAAGCCCAATTGGTCTATTTAAGATAAAGAATAAGAATAACGTTTGAAGTCACCGGTTTTATTACATGCATATGAACCGGTTACACGAGATTCTATGTCCTATCTCAAATAAAATGTAATTGTAAATTGTCTACTGGTAAAGCTATACAGTTTCATAGGTATATATTTCGATTATTTCCCAGATCACGTTTTTTTTTAATTTTTTTTTAAGAAACCAGAGTATAATAAAATTCTGCTGATAAGCATCGTCGAATAAGTATTCCCAAAATTATACAACGCCAACGCTTTTAGATTTATGTAAGAGGAAGGTATATCATTGAACAAAAAAAAAGTTGAATTTTATTCTAATTGCGTGACCAGCAGTTTAAGTTTAAATGATTTATACATTTTAAATAGGTACCAATTCAAAAGTGTTTGAAATTCAATTTTTTATTTCAATTTTTTTTTCAATTCAAGCAAAAAAAATATTAAAATAATAGGTACCAAAATTTACCTTTTTTTTTAATTTTAAAATTGAAAAACAGTTTAGTCTGGAAATCTGGCATTTATGAACAATTATAAGAAAAAAGTAATGTGAAAGGGATGGGTACATTCGAAAGATAACACGTGGTTTAAAATATTCATTGCCATTGTAAAATTAAAAAGGTAATTAATTAAAAACACGTTTATAAAAAATAAAAAATTCTCGTACAAGGACGAATTAATACACATATGTCATAGGTACATACCGTTCAAGCCTGGTGCAATTTCGGATGCACATGACTAAAATTCCAAAAAAAAAAATCAAAATTCCAACGAAGCATACACAGCATAACTTGAAATTACATTCTAATCGGAAATTATTTTATCGCGAATAAAAAATTTAATACTCGAAATATATTTTAAAAATTACACCGGATTTAAAAATTGACGAAAATTAATAAATCATCGATACGCCGCACAACCGCACGAATTTCAAGTACCAGTCGCAAGATAAAAAATTAAAAACGAAGGAAACTGCAAGGAATAATAGAAACCAATGAGAACGTCGATGCAACTAAATAAGTCATCTTTGTGCTAAAATAAAGAAGGAGAAAGAATTGGAAGTGGTACATGTGCATGAAACTTGTTAAACAATATTTTGTATCGATAAACATTCATCTCCAGTTTTGTACGTCAATTAATAAAAAAATATAAAAACGAGTAATTACTCATCCAAAATTGATTAATTAAATACATTATTATAGGTACTCGATACTCCCAGTATTCATTCACCTTTACGTGGTGCGTATTTAACTAACGCTGTTTTGTTTATTCGCTAAAAAAAATTACCATATCAAGTATAGTTTTCGATGCGAAATGTTCAAGGTTATCCGATTATTTGATATAATTTTCTTGAAAAAAGGTGTATCTGTATTACGTTACGCATTCATTTACCTGTAATGATGAGGTAGGTCAAAATGTTTCTGTTACGTACTTTGGGGATATTTTGAGTACGTATTTAATACTTACGTACCTCCAGTACCTACGTATCGTTAGATTTGTTTAGAGAAATATTCAAGGCTCAAAAAATACAAGAAGATAACCATATTTCGTAATTTTCGTATCTCATTTCCCATTTTAATTGTTTTTGGACAATATAATTATAGAAGCCAAAAAAAGCTTTTATTTCAGCGATTTTTTGAAAAAAAAAGTTTGGAGGTAGATATGTAAATTCAGAAAAATTTAATAAAAAATTTTCAAGAGAATTTTCAAAAAATAATGTACTTACATATTTTTTTCTCATAATGTACCATTTCATAAATTTCAATTGGTAAATTAGTAAATAATAAATACATTTCCAGAAATGTTTGATAATTTACCTATTCATTTTATGAGATGTCATTAGGTAATTAATTAATTAATTAATTAATTAAATAAATACCTATATAAAATCGCCAAAAATCCGATTTTTTTCAAGTCAAACAAAATATTTGAAATTTTCTTTAAAATTTTTTCAAATTTTTCAAAATCAGAAAAAATTATAACAAAACATTTTTTAAGAATTTTGACGAGTCTGTGCCAAAACTTGTTTCAAAATGACTTCAAAAATACTTGAGTGATAAAAATTTGAAAATTTTGATTTGTTTAACCTCATCCTCCCATCCCTCTCAATGCTGCCCTGCCTCACGGCAAAAGTCAATAGTTCTAACATGAAATTTTTTTGAATACCTAGGTAAATTAAAAATTTTGAAGCTGAAAATTTTTGAAAAGAATGATATTAAACATGGGTAAGACGTAAGAGTGTGTTTTTCAACCGCCTAAATTAATTTGTGAAGTTGTTTTGACTGTTGATCTATTAATGAAGATATTACCGAGGTGATGAAGAAGAAGAGGATAATTCTTTTTTATAATACTTACACGTAACTAGTATCATTTCGTTGTTGTTTTGAGGGTGTAAAATGAATGTTTTGCGACGACTTATTTTACAGGGAGTAAAACATATTTACAGGGAGTAAAACAATTTACAGGGAGTAAAATAAATTTCTCGTTGACAGCAGCGCTATCTAAGTATTTGATTTGGATTGTGCCGATTATTTTATCAAAATTCAAAACATATTCATTAGCCGGTGATCTTGTAGCAACTTGTTGCTTGTTATGAATATTGAATTTTGAATTTACTGTTCGAATTTGTATAAGAATATTTGATATTGTGAATGTTCCGGTTATTTTATTGACGAGTGTGTTTTTTCAATTGTATGTGTACGTCTACCGACACGTCTAATAAACAGATAATAAAAGTATGAAAATAATATAAATGATTATCAACGAAGTGATAATTATTGTAAAATACATTTGCACAGTTGCCATACAACAATTGTAAACTGACCCGCTCTCAGTCTTTCAGTCAGAATCATAATTTTACACCCAAAACAACAACGAAATGATACTCGTTACGTGTAAGTATTATAAAAAGTATCATACGCCACAACGGGCTAAAATGCATGTTGTTTCAAAACTCGTGCTATTACAGCACTCGCCTGCGGCTCGCGCTGTAACCACCGCACTCGTTTTGAAACAACGCATTTTAGTCCCTTGTAGCGTATTATACTATTTTACGGTCTCAAAGAGGAGAGGAAATGGGGAAAAGGGCTGAAATTAACAAAATCTAAAAGTCAGTAGTAAGATTTCTAAAATATAACTACTAAATTTGAATATCACGCTCACCAAATGAAAAATTAAAAAAAAAAGTCACAATAGCCATTTCAATGAATAAGTACACCTGAGTACAAATTATAGGTACAGTTTATTCCTCTTCGTCAGCATAACACATTACTATATTTATAACGGTAAAAACAGCGATCAAAGCAGTATAAATATACATTTTACGATCCCTTTTTGCAATTGAAGGATGAACACTGAACCCAGGATCCATTTTAAACGCAGTCCAAGCTCTTTGAAATTTCTTTCGATGAACTTCCAACATTGTAGGCGATTTAGAATTTTCTTTGGGTAAATTTCCTAAAGAATAATTCCTCAAGCTGAGTAACGTAGATTTGTACGAATATAAGAACATCTTCACTAATCCGATCTTATTGAATGTTAGAATTACTCAATTCAGATATCCAACTATACTGATGGAAATCTTCAGACAGACATTTCGGTTTGAAATTCCTGAAAAAATTTGCAATAGGTAGTTTTGAACGGACGAATATGATTTAATAATTGTAAATACTTCACAAAATATTACATTAAATGACTCGATTTCTTGTAAAAATGTAATTTGACCAAAAAAAGAATTTTTAAAAATCTTTTCAATGTTTAAAAAAAAAGGAAACTGTAGAACTACTGAAAATGAAGTGTAACAGAATTTCATCTTATTTTTATTATTGAGTAGCTTCTGTTTGCATTACATTTACAATTCTGTTTTAAAAATTATACGAAATTCTCAAATCATAGCGATGAAAAATAAAATTTGAAAAGAGAAACGAAATGCAAGAGCTATTTTGGTGGGAAAATAAACAACACTATTCATCAAAAGCTAGCAATTACAAATTAAAGTTTACAAACAGATACGCATGCACAATATAACGATAATTAGACTCGATATTCGCCGAAATAAAAATACAGATAAACGTGTATTGTTTATTTCAGCCATTCAGACATATTCGAATTAACGATACTACAATTTAAATCAGAGCTAACAGAATTTTATAATAAGGCCACTAATGTTCGGAAATTACGATATATATTTGTTTTAAACTGAAAGCCGAGAGAGCTAAAACACCAGCCCAACTAGCTCTGTACCATAAACGATGCGACGGTAATTTTTCATAAAGAGCATAATCATTGGGTTCCAATAACTGCGCACGTTTCTTTTGGACATTGTCGTAATATTTCCTATAATTAGGATCCATTTTTACTTCATGTAAAGGATTACGCCAATCCATCAATTTATGATACATTTCGGTCTTGGTGAAAGCATTAAATTCGTCGATATTTTTACATTCAGGGATATATTGAAGCAACGGATTCGTCGGTTTCACGCCTGGACCAACCCTAGCTCTGACTAGAGCCGGATCCATGTAGAAATGTTTTTTCCCCGTAGTCGCAGCAGCAGATGGAGCGGTGTGCGTAGATGGTGAACTCATCTTGTACGAGCCTAGAAGAAATTATCATCAGATTATCTATACTTCTATCTAAACGTTAAGGCGGAAATTTAAATACGTAGTCGAGTTGATAAGAATTTTGTCAAGATTAAAATTGCATATTCTTAGATTCTAATTCATTCTTCGAATGAGAGATTCGCCTATTTACTATACTATACAATATAAAGTAAATAATGTAATGCAAACTGAATACTCAATAAAGTAACAATATAGAAAACACCTAAATGATAATACGTCATACTTTCTTTCAGCGTTTATCAGTCAAATGCTCAATAAAATTTTGTTACAGTAGCTTTCTTATTGAAACTCAATTCGATATAGCTAACTGTAAAATACTGAATATTATACAATCTGAAAGATATAATTATTGCCAGAATTGTTTAATAAATTGATAAACTTTGGTATAAATCGTGAGTGAGGACTTCCATTAACCTTCACGGCAGCCTCAGGTTTCAAATGCATTCAGGAGCTGGACAATTTTGTGAGTGAATAGAGGAATACTTATAGTAAAGAATAGAAAACTTACTGTAAAAACTTCCACTTACAATTCCTGTAAAAAATTTTTCAAGCACAAATTTTCAACACACGAAATTCGCCATTCAATCCAAGGTGATATCCCTATGATTACAATCGAAATCGAGAGTTATCGATATCGCTCATCGATTTTTAAAGAAGAAGGTATTTCAGTTGTTTTTCCTATTTAATATTTGATTGCATTTTGCGGCGTAAAAAATATTTTTCATTTTTATTTATTTCAATTCTGATTTCGTAATTTCTATAAATTTTTAAAATTTTTAGTTTTGGTTCTCGCCTTCTCGTCTTTTTTTTAAAAAAGAAAATGTTTAAAATGAGAAAGACGATGGGCCCAGTTTAAGGCCTATTAAAAATTATTAATAAAAGCCCTTACGACAATGAGGAAGATTATTAAGTTAATCGGGCTACGGCGCTACGGCTAATGTAAAATAATGATCTACGTTTTTTAAATGTTTTTCAAAAATAATGTATAAAACCAACTTGTTTACTTCAAAGTTCAACTGTAACTCTTGCATAAAAAATCGAAATCGTAAAGTGCTAACATTCTTTGAAATAATAATAGAATCATTTTCATTTCCTCAACAGTAATTTCACCTCACATTCATCATTCTTCTAAAAAATCAAATTTTCGATGATTTTTCAACTTGAACTTTTTAAAAATTTATTTTCAAAGTTTTCAAACAATTTCAATACCCAAACTAAAAAGTAATTTCTCATCAAACAATCTTCCAATCTCCAAGTTTATTAAATGCCCAACAAAATGTTATTTTACGATGCCGATTGCGCAGTTTCAAGTGGATCAATTTAAAAAATGCTCAAAATGGCACGCAGCATAAAAAATCACATGGACTTTATTTGCAAGTAAATACATCCTAATAATTCGACAATTTGTCGTCAACGAAACTATTTGCCAAACCTAGATTATTTATTCGAATAACAATACATGTTCAACAAACTACACAAATCAATGATGATAAATTACGTAAAGCACTTGTTTCCAAGAATAAACAGTGAGGAAGAAAGTAGCTAACCAAGTCCATCTATACCAAACTCTCGTAAAACGCGATCTCATATAAAGTGGGTAAATGCTCGGTTTGCATAAGACTCTTCTTCTCTCCATGACTTTCATATAATTTGGGATGAGAGATTCATCCATTTTCGGAATATATATTTCTGGTTGAAGCAAATTTTTATACGTATCATGATTCGAAGCACCGAACAATTCCATAGCAGGTTCAATATTTGTACGCCGTTGGAGAGGTTTCTTAAATCCATTCAATCCGACGGTCACTACTTTCCTCAACAGGGTCTGGCTGTGATTGAAATTCATTTTGCAAGATGCGTACAATCTGAAACAAAACATAAGGAAAATATTACCACGCGAAGGTCGTCAAAGATGAAAATTGGAAGCGTTTCTGAAGAGGAAATTCTCGCGAATAGAAACAGCCAACTTTCAACATTACAGCTCAATTTTGAAAATTATAGCTCATAGAAGAAAGAAAAACGCATTAACAAAAACAATTTATTATAAAATTGGAAACGAATATGTACAAAGTACTCATCTTAATCTTAAACATCTAGTAAGAAATATGATAAATTGGAAAATAATGATTAAAAAAACTTCGATTTCAATGAAATGTACAGAAAATAAATACATGAATGCAATTTAAATAACGTATTATTTTAATTCATTTTATATCAAAAAATCCCATTTATACAATATACATTAAATACAGAGTTACAGCTTGTTGTCGTAATTTTCTAAAATATGAGCCAAATGTTCATTTTCACGAGGTCTTCTGTTCTGTCGATTTCTATTCATCGGTTTCTTACGTTTAATAGGCATAACTTTCTTTTTAATTCCGTGATCTTGCATCGATTTGATACCTTGTTTTTCGAGATACTCTTCGATTTTTTCATCGTCCATATTTTCGACAGTAACCGAACGCCATAATTTTTGAAACTCTTCGTCTATATTCAAATTAGCAGTTTTATCGTTGTAAAAAATGACTTTTTTCTTATCGACAGGACGAGTAATATAGACGATTTCGTTATGCAAATGTTTGAGAACTTTTTCACAATGTGGTAACGATTCTTGAACTTCTTCGAGTAAAATACCTCCCTGTCCTTTCAAATCGTATTGCTTCAATAAACGAAGTAATGATTTTTTATCTTTGATTTTCAGCGGGGGTTTAAAAATGAACTTCTTTTCGGGAGTAAGTTCGATTTTAGGATTATTCGGCAAAGCTTCGGTTTCCAACCAAGTTTTAATATTGTTCGTTACGAACAGCTGGTTTGTCTCGTCCAAGATTTCGTCCAGAGTTAGAGGATGATCATCTCCTTCTTGATGTCTGGTTTTCATATACTTAACTATTTTCGCTAAAATACCGAATTTAAATTGTGAATTGCCGCTTACTGTCTTGTAATTAAGAATAGCGGAGTTACTGTTGGTACTGAACGAAGGAGTTGACAATTTCGGTTTTTTCTTAATGTCATCCTTCGCAGAATTATCAGTGTCTTTTTTCTTCTTTTCGACTGTCGGAGTAGCGAGAGCTCTTTTCTTAAATAATTCTCGTTCTCGAAGTAGCGCTGGATCCATGTTGGAAACCTTGTGGTTTAAAAAAATGTTAAATACAATTTAGAAATACGATTGTAAAACTATCGATGACAAAAAACTTCACAATAGAGTAAATTGAACGATTACAGGGGCTATGCCGAAAAATAAACAAATGAGAGATTGCCGAATGTGTTACATTGGAATATTAAAACACAAGTACAAAATAGGTAGAAAAGTAAGTAAATGCGAGTAGAAAACTGGAATTTTAAATTCTAATCATAACGCATACTTTCAGAATTAATACAAAAACATTTCAAAACAAAAATGAGAACAGAATTACAATCATCAGAATTCTGCGTAGATTATATTTCGTCAAATTCCAATAATTTAGGACGAGCCCATTAAAAATGGCATCAGTAAAGTGATAAAGGGAGATTGCTTACCTGACAGAGCTTTGTGTAATCACGATCTTAAACTTCGAAAAAGTTCATAATAATAATTTTATAGTTTCACGAAATGAATTTTATGTTTCTAATCGAAAAATGAAGGTTATCTATCTTTACTTTACGTTTTCAATTTAGAACTTTAAAAGCTCAAGCTCGATCTCGATCAACAACAACAAAAAGTTCAAGCCATCAAGCCAAGTTATAATTTTTTTTACAGTGCTTTTAATTTTCTCTTACAGATGTCGTTAGCTAATAAATAGGTATGTCGAGTTGTACCTATATGATATTCAGTGTTACCACCTATGCGGTTTTTTTTTCGTTAACGAAAAATAATAAAAGTATGTTTGGTCACATAAGTAAAAATATTCAGGCGTTGAGCAGAATTGAAAAACACTTTTCTTAACATAAGCAAACTACAAAAAATGTATCGGGGATAAAAATTCAAAAATAACATTTTCTGTTCAGATTCAGATTCAGATCCTTTATTTTGAAAATTCGTGTTTCGTGATTTTAAGCACTTAATTCGTACAAAGGCTACAAACAGTAATATATAAGTCAGGAAAAGGAAAAAATACAAATAGTATAGGTCAAAAAATTGTTATGAGAAAAGAGACTTTATTGTTTTGGAAACGAAGTTACATTCAAGTCCCTTTTCACAAAATAATACAGGTTTTTGACTTATACCTACTTACCTACTATTTGAATTTTTTCACTCAACTTATAATATTGTTTGTACGAAATACGAATGCTTCATTTGAAAAAGTGTTAGAGGAATACCAAAGAATACTATGCTCCTTATCTTCATGAAGAAGCATTTTCACATTTCACAGGTTTGAAAAAAATTGATGCTATTAAAATTTTGATTATGGGTATAATGGGAACTTGGGCAGTACATCACTTTATTTATAAATTGTAATTTCAAAATTTTTTATTTTGTGTTGTTGTTGCTGCATTTGACTATTTCAATTTTACTACTTATGTACTACATTTTTCTTTTGCCAACCTAGAGAATAAAATCAGAGAAATCCGAAAAAAAAAATTGTTATACCTATAAACATTTGAAAAATGAACAAATTTCAATCTTACAATTTTTGCTCAAATATTAAAATTGAAGAAGGCACAAGTTATTCAATGTTAAGAAAATTTGAAAAAATTTTGAATCAATTTTTTTTAAATGATTCAATTTTTATTTTCGATAAGAAATCATCAAAGCAATATTTGTTCAATTTTTATTGCGAAATTTTTTTTCAATTTTTTTTTGAAGACATTTTTTTACTTACCTACTTAGTCCTTTTTATCTTCAAGTGAGGCAAAAAATCATCATAACAATGGCATAAATTCGATTCTTGAAGTACTCACCCGCTTATTATTAGATAATTATCAATTTTCACAATTGAAAATTTGTTTGCTCATTTTTATAATCAGTCATTCGTCCCTTCAATCTTAAAGACAGGCAACTAATCGTTCAAGAGTACCAAATTGAATTCATTATTTATAAATTTTAAATAAGAAATATGTACATACCTAACGTAAGTACCTACGTATAATGAGGTTGATCGAGAAAAAAAGAAACATTCCTCGGATTTCAACAGAAATGGGTACCTAAGGGTGTTTATTTTGAGTAAAAAGCTCTACAAAAAAATTCCAAGTTCCCAGCTCAGAGGGAGACGAAAGTAAAGAACCTCGATTATAAATGATTCAAGAAACGCGTATCCTGCCATTTTTAGCAGCGTTACTTCTTAATAGCCCCAGTCGACCCCCCCCCCCCATCCGGTACCCATCAAACGTGCGATTAAAAATCTTTCGATCACGTATCAAAAATAATTTTGGATTTATTATTGAAAAAAATTCATGGCAGAGCTACTTACTTGATTTTGAGTTACGGAATTTTATAAAATTCAAGTTTCTTCATTCTGTGGCTTGAAAAGAAAGTTAGAATTTTTTTAATCATCAAAATTGAATAAACTTTTTTAGATTTTTCAAAAAATTGCTGTTGATTACAATTTTATGAAAATTGCCTAGATGTAAATGCAGATGGCAACACTGTCAAGAAATTTTTCTGAAAAATATACCTACACACACTCAATAAAAATTATGTATGTACCTATTATAAATGAATGAAATTTTTACAGCTCGATCTAAGGTGCTCGAGTGCACAATTCATATTTAGAAATATTTCAATTTGGTTATTGTAAATTTTCAATCCTTTTGCAGAAAATTAAATCTAATCGCGAGATCAATAAATCAATGATTCAGCAAGGTGTAGAAACTCAAATTGCACATCTGTGAGAACGAGAAGTTGAGAAGTGACCGAGATTCTCAGCGAATAGCACTTTCCAAAAGCGGCAAAAACTGTATTTTCCCAAAAATGGCCCAATTTGTGGTCTCCCAGATTTTTTTCTATGAAAATGAGTCAGAAAGCTCAAAATTTTTTTCGGAGATTTCCCATTTAAAATAAATTCCCCCCACACCACTTTTCGTTAAAATTCGGAATTAGTAGGTCTTGATACGAGCGTAAAAAATCGTCAAAAAATCAAATCAACACTCGTGTAACATAACTCAAATTTGAATTTACCATCGCAAATTATGAAATAAGTAGGTAATTCGGTAGCAGCATTAATTCGACGAAATAAAACTTGAAAAAATACATAACTGTGCATATAAATCTCGAATCGCCCGAAAATAAAGTCTTGTGTACCTCAAAGCAGTGAACAAGATTATTATAATTAATGTCGTCCATCTGTTGCCATAATTATTATGAAATATATTAAACAACCTTGTTAGATTTGAATGTTAGAAAACGTAGTGGTAAATAGTTTCTTCCTTCAATACCTATTCAAAGATTTACCTTCAGAGTTGAGCAACAATTAATGAAGTTCCCGTCTTAAATTCTTAATTATCGGTGCAGAAAACACCTACCTGTGTTAATATGTATAAAAAAAAAAATAGAAATTTAAAAATTCGCGGGGTGAAATAATTATTTAGGTGGTCAGTAAAAAAAAAATTATCAAAGTTCTTTGCGGATCTTTGAGAAGAAACTCTCCCCAAACATTTCAGTCCATCCCACTCAAAAAGAAAAGAGAGAAGAAATTAGACAAATCTCACAGAGACTTTTTTTTAAAAATAAAGTTTGTAAAATTTTTTTTTTTTGGTAAAAACCACAGCCATTTTTTAAACGAATGCAATTTTAGTTTAAGCACCTCCCCAAATGAACCGCTGACCTTGAAATTGCGGAATACTCTTACTGAAAAGTCGCAGATTTCGAATTGAAGTTGCCTCATTCCAATAGTTCAAAATCGGAATGATAAATTTTATGAAGCAGCGCAGGCGCGCAGCTAAAAAATTACAAAAAAATTATTTTTAAAGCTTACAAAAGTTTAAGGCTCAATTTTTAGACTAATTATGGATAACTAGACTCTATTTTAATCTAATTGCTTCAGTCGAAATGCAGATGGCAGCACTGTTATGAAATTATTTCTTAGACCATTTAGGAATACTAAAAGGTCTATGAATTATTTATCAAAAAATTATTCTATTCGATCAAAAAATTCTGGGTTATTGATTTTTCGAATTCGGTGAAAATCAATTTTAAATCCTGATTTGCAACTTTTCGAACCCCTTGAAAAATCCAAAAAGGCGGTGATCCTGCTTTGAGATCTCATAATTCTGTTATCAGTGCCATCCTTTAGTTGTTTGGGTTAGAGTTAATTTTTTTGAGAGGCTCCTGCTCAAAGTGAACCACCAAACATATTTTTTAAAATTCCTCTACATTCAAGAAATGTTTTTTTTTTTAAACTACCTACCTATCTCTGATGATGAATTATAATAAGATTTTTTTTGAAGAGTTCAAAATTGCTTCCAGCTTTGTATTAGGTATTTTTCTAAAATTAAAATCTATTTTAAAAAATCAAGCAGTCGTGAGGCTACGTTCACATAACATTAAAATAAGAAATAAGAAATAAGAAATAAGGACGTGAGAAATATTTGGCTATGTTTTCATGCAGTTAATTCTGATATCTGATTGGAGGTAATTGTAAGTCAATTGAAAGTAAAATTTTTCATTTCTTAATTCTTATTTCTTATTTCTTATTTACGAAGTTTGTGAATAGACCCTGATACTGGCATATTTATTTATACCTACTAATATCTATTCGTGTAATTTTTCCCTATTAATTATTGTTTAAAAAAATCAACAAATATTAACTTGAAAAACTAATCAAGTGTAAAATTTTCCGCATATAGCAGTATTATTTAAACATACCTAATCGTTGCGTGGCTGCGTGGGTAGATATACATAGATACCTCAGCATTACTAAACAATACTAATTAATTTGATATTTATAGGTTACATGAGGAGGCGCCACCGTGTGAATTCCAGACACTATTTAACCTTGAAGTTGAGATAATTTATAAAAATTCAAGAGAAATCAATTTTGCTATTATCGAGATGTCATGCAACTGAACAATTTTTGAATAAAATGAAAAAAAAAAAAAAAAAATGCAAATATAGACAATAATTTTTTGAGCATCCAGAAATTATGATACCTATTTATTTTCAATATTTTAATATTTAAAAAAAAAAAGTCATATTCTGATTCAAAAACAATGAAAAAGTATCCCTGAAAAATCCTTTTCACTCATTTGTTACCCCTTTCACATAGGCAATCTTCGCAGAATTTTCAAATATGGTATTAGAGACCTATTCATTTGTAAAATTCGAATTGCTTCAAAACCATCTGGAAATTCTCGAATTATATCTATTCCAAATAAACAACCCACATATCCAGCCAACAGTAAAAAATCGTTCTAAAATATCACGCTACTTTATTGTGGTCTAAATCAATTCAATAGAAACTGGTGACACGCTGCAGCTTACAAAAGGATCGAAAATAAATAGCAGGATAAATTCCGCGAACAATCCTACCTATTCAAGAATTGGCGACATTTCGACGGCGGTGATTTTTTTTCACTATCTGCTTCATTGTTTTTACATCGTGTTAGCCATAAGTCAATTTCTAATGCCACCAAGGTTCAGTGTGCAGCAACCAGTTGACAATTTGTGTTGGCGGTGTATGGTGATACCAATAGACATTTAGGAAATCGATGCGAATCTTCGAAAACCCATAATACGTATGAGCCCACACCGAGAAAGGAACACCGGCGTCAATGAATCAACTTCTCGCTTTTTTCCTCTATACATATTACCTGTAAACGTTACGTACAAATTGTGAATGAAATCAGCATGACGTAGTAGATTCTTCCCATCAATGAAAAAAAAAATTATTCGCCAATTTTACCAAGAAAAACGACCGTAGATCTTAATCAGCAATCAAATGGCCAAATCGTGTGTTAATTTTTACGTAAAATATACGAAAAAAAATTCAGGAATTGGAGAATAAGGTATTTACCTAATCGAGATTTCGATCTGATATTTGTTTGAAGCGTGATTAAAGTCGTTTACCTATCTATTAATAATTTATCGGTGGATTGATTCGTGTAGGTTTTTAGATGCTCGATAAAGACGTTAGAAGCGAAATTATTATGCTTCAACAGTGATTCTGATTGAGAACAACATAATGGGTACCTATATGTGGCATTCGTGGACAATCTACAACTTTATTAAACCACTAGAAATTGGCATTCATTTCAGCTTCCGAAAGTGTTTTTAAAAAATGTAAAACATATTCAACTACACAGGTGGAAAGATTTGATATTCAAAGTGTTTGTAAAATTATTCTGCAGGGTTATCGCATGATAATCTTTTTATTTTATTAGAATTCTTTGTTAAATCAAAATTTTTCACACGTTGGGAAAGTGTGATGAAAGGGTAGATATCTAATGATTCAGCCTCGGAAACCAATTTTGACCACCTGGCAAATAATTTTGACATTTTTGACAAAAATTTTAAACCCATAGCTTATGTAAAAGGGAAGGAGAAGAGGTCAGTGTGTTTTCTTTCATTTTTCAATTTTTGTCAAATAGGATAAATAAAAACTTCATGGTTTTTTAGAAGATTCCTAGGAGGTTTTAGAGGAATTAGATACATTTTTTCGATAACTGTTTGCCAAGTTACGCTCTTTTGAAATTTTCCCCCTGTGTTGACTCCAAATTGGGAGGAGGGGGAAATGAGAAATCTAAAATAGGCGTCTGAGAGTTTGGATCCTTCTATTATTATCTTATATCGAGTTTAATATCAGTTATTGTCATAAATAAAGTAGGGTATTATTATATTTAGTAGAAGGTGACCTTGCCGTAAAGAAGGGACCTTGTGCGAAAAAAATCGATGTTTTTATTTTTATGTGTTTGATCCTTTGGTCCAGATTTGGTGTCATTTTGATCAAAAACGTGAAAATTGAGACATCGATTTTTTTTACACTACGTCCGCGTCCCTTCTTTACGGCAGGGTCACAGATGTAGATTTTTTTCTACCGCAGTTCATGCAACGTAGTAGGTACCTATGAATACACATCTTTCATTGCAGGATTTGCGGGGGGTTCAGTTTTGATTTTTTGACAAATTTCCGCCATTTCAAAATTTTTGTGGTACATGTATCAAGGGTATAGTCACAGGAGGGGGGAGTGTCTGGGTCTCCCTCCCCCAAGATGTTAATAATTTATGTGAAAAATGTCTTTTTTGGACATTAAAAATTCAATTATGAAAGTCCTGACCCCCCCCCCCTCTCCATTGAGACGTTTCTGGCCATGGCTCTGCGGTATATTTATGAAAAAATGACCCTCTTTTTAGGAAAAAAAAAAATTATTTCATCTCTTGGACCTTTCATTATAAAAAAAAGGATTAAATAATTTCAAAAGTGCGTAACTTTACGAAAAATTGCCTAAAAAGTTCCCAAAATTTTCTGAAAAATTTTTCCAGGGTTCTTCTAACCCTCTAGATACAATCTAAAAAAAAAAAAAAACAAAAAAAACGCAAAGTATTACGCAACAATTGAAAAAATTACAAGTATCAAAGAAAACACCCACTTTGACCCTTCTTATTCTTCAATACTTGAGCCAGGGGCTCAAAATATCGTTGTCGAAATTATTTACTAGAATCTTTTTGGGGCAGGTACAGTCGAAAAGTCGAAATCGTTTTCAAGGGCAGATTCACCATACTTGACCGGGGCCATTCTCGTACAGCTTTTGAGTAGGTACCTGTTAAAAATCTTCTCTCATCAAAAAATCGGTGGTTTTTCGTTTAAATAATCCTCTTCCTTGACTATACCTATCAGGCTACGTCACTGTACCCATTACTTATGTATTTTTCCAAAACAAATTAACACATCTCTATCGTATTTCGTAGACCGCTAGAGATACTGAACCTGAACAAAACTGGCCCACAACTCGTTAAAATCGCCCAGGTGCCTAATATAAAATACGTTGCTAAATTGATTCATTAATTATTATTAAAATTATATGTTAGGTTAGTTATTGGTCATAATTATGGTATATTGCATCATATTTCGATCTCGAGACTTTCAGAGTTCAATGATGAACCTTCGTATCGGCTGATTTTTTGCCGCTGATTTTTTTTACCGAAGTTTCAATTAAAAATTTTTTGAAGTAGAAAATTGTGAGTTCTTATTTGAAATGTAGGAACTTCTTAAGAATGAAAAAAATGTCAGTTAATTTTTCACAGATTTTTATGAATTAAGCAACTCATTTCCTGATTAGAAATCAATTAAAAAACAAAATGACAAAAAAAGAAAGAAAATATGTAGGTAGGTAGCTAGGTACTTACATTTTGTGTACCTAGGGTATGCATTTTCTGAATGACTGCTTTTAAAAATAAATGTGACTGTAGATATTCCAAAAAAAAATTTGAAAAATTGAAAAGAATTTTGCCAATATTTGCTTATTTATGGATGTTAATGATTTGCCAGTTTTTAACCAAAAATACCACTATGCCAATTTTTTATCTTTACCCCGATTTTCAGAGGTCTTGGAAAAAATCGCTTTTTTATGTTTTTTAAAAATTTCCTGCTGCAAATCGAAAAAAAAAACCTAAAGGATTTCGGGGGTTTTCAAGATGATCTAAATTAATACCCACCAATGTATGTATACCTACTCCTCTCTCCTCCCACAAAAGTGATTTTTCACAATCTCTCTAATTTTTGGGAAAAAATTATCGTCTTTTAAAAATGAACATATGTAGTTATAGACGAGAGGGGGTCGATTTTTGAGCAAGAATATTTGTACTAATTAAGAATGTAAAACTGTTTTTAAAATGATTTTTTAAAAATTTTTGATTATTAGCAGTATGTTGAAAAACCACGAGAAAACAAGTACATACTTACTCCAAAAAAATGGTGTAAGTACCTCAAAATTGAAAATAGGTGGAAATTACATTTTTGGGTGAAAATATTTCAGTATATTTAATGAGCATTGTTTTTGACAAACTTTAAAATTTTTTTTGAATAATTTCGGTCAAAATTGGGGAAAAAAGTTAGTTGGGAGGGGGAGGGGGTGTACAATTTTAACAACTTTTATTCGATGCCTGGAAACAAAATTCTCGATTATTCATTTTTCATTCTCCCATTTCACATTTGACTTTCAGAAAAAAAAAACAGTAAAATACCACAATTTTTTTTTTCGAAGAAAAAGAGAAAATTTTCACCAAAAATGGTACTAATGAGAGATGTTTTTTCTCAAAAATTCTACATTGATGCTTGATTTTAGACTTTTTTATTTTTTGCTATCACTCTATTTTTAAATAAATACCTACCTATTAAGAAACAATTTTCCTTTTCACGAAAAAAATTGAACAATTTTTTCTCCAAATGAACTTAGGTACATATGACTTCTCCGTTCTCTTCCACCCCTTCGAAATTTCTGTCCTTTAAAAATGCATGCGAAAATAATTAGATTAAAACCTGATATTTTTTCGATAAATTAATTAACTTCGAAAATTTGTCACCAATGATTTTTTTAGATGAAAAATCCATAAGCTCAATTTTAAAAATTTATTCAAAATTTTTTTTTCTGATTCTTTACAAGGAAGTTGAAAAATAAGCATAAGAGCCTTGGTTGAATGAAAATAATGCCAGAAGAGGAAAAATTAATTCGCCAAGTAAAATCTTTACCAAGCATTTTTTAAATTTTGACACAACTTCCTGACACCTTCTTCATTCAATTAAAAAAAAAAGAAAGGCGATCCATTAAAAATTTTAGGAATGCATAAACTATTTTTTGCACCTCATTTTTTTTAACCAATTAAATACGATAGAAATTAATTTTTAATTTGCCAATTCAGATTTTGCCACGAGTACTTACCTTTTGAATTCGTAAGTGATTGAATAACCAAGCTCCTGGAATTTTAATTTTCAGCACCCACTCGATCGAAACAATCCCAACACATAGAAAAAATATCAACCTAGAGCATTTCACATCCATAAATTATTTTAATTTTTGCACAATATTTCATCACATCGAGTAAGCAAAAATATTGCGAAAAAATATGAAAGTAAATCGGCCTTCTTGCCATTCATTGTGCGATGTGCGGTAACTATTTAAATCATCGCTCATTTGCGAATGCAAACAATTTGTACGTCTACCAAATTCGCAAATTTCCGGTTTGTCGATCACCTTACTCACACCTGCGTAACTTGGTAAGCCGGTAAGGTCGAAATTAAATGAAAAAAACAACCATTAAAAAAATTTTGATCCCGTTCGAATCCTTTCCTAAATCAATTAATACAAGAGGTTATTTATTCGAAGGCTAAATGTATTCATCAACGGGAGAATTTTCCATCGCCTAAAAATATTTATTAAATAATTACCTTTAAAATTTTTCATCGGTCGTGTTACCGGTATTACTTAAATACCCTTTGATATAAATATGTATTTGACTAATGCACAGGTACTTAGAATATTGCAAGTACCTATATTAATATATAAAAGAAGTGTTGGCATTTATGTTCGGATGTTTACTTGGTGGGGATAATACCTACCACTAAAACTGTTACTTCTGCTACAAGTTTTTAACACTATGATACTACTTTAGTGATTTCGTTCTTTCTTAAATCGTGTGATAGTGCCGGCTTCGCAGATGAAAACTTCAAAACGTGAATCGGCATTCGCGAAAGATGTTCTGATAACGAGCTACTAGATCTGTAAATTGGCAAATTTTTTTACGTGCGTGATTTTTTCCCATAAAATTATTTCTGCTGAAAAAAAATATAAAGTTTTAATATTTCCTATTTTCAGTGGTTGTGAAAAGTGAATTAATGTATTTAAATGCAATTTTCAATTTCAAAAAAAAATTGATGATAAATTTTTGTGCCAGTGGTAATGTGTTGGGCTGTGTTTTTATCCTGTGATATTGTTCGTAGAGGGTGAAAAATTTCGCCTGAAAGTCCTCATATTTTGTGTGCATTTTGTGCCAAAGTGGGTGTACAGTCGGATCGACGTAGAAGGCCCGAAGTTTTGGGAAACACGGTAAGAAAATTTTAAATATCATTTACCCACGTGCAAAAAATTTATTTCAGCTGTTTTAAAAATTGAAATTTTTTTTATTTTCTGTGTTGAATGATGAATCTTTTTTTTAAATTTAAAAACAATCTGAAAATTTTCTTGATTGAGAATGGGTAGGTAGAGCTAATTGTTCGCAATTTTTTTCTCAATTTTGACGTCGAAAAAATTATGAAATTTTTGAATCAAAATTCAAAAATTTCAGTTTCTCTTTTGACTCAGATTCATTAAATAATTTTTAGAAAATTTAAATTTGCATAATTTAATTTCTTCTATTTTTTAAAAAAAATTGAAGTTGAAAAATGATTTTTAGAAAATTTGAACTTGAATAATGTTTCCTCTTACTTCGTAAAAAATATTCTAAAATTGAAAAAAAAAAAACTACCTCATATTTTTTCATTTTTTGAAACTTATTTTACAGGTAAATGGAAAAATTCTTGAAAATTTTTTGGATATGTAATTTGATTTTTAATGAAAGACGAAAAGAAAAACCACTAAAATTTTTGGGCCCCAGATGCAAAACATAATTAATAAAAAATGTTAATCAAATATTTCCAAACCCCAACTCGAAATAATATGAACATCTGACTTCCATAGAATTTAGAACAAGGTTTTAAAATGCTTCTGCTTATTATGCTTAGGTACCTACTTTTATTTTATGTCACGAATATCAAGTTGTTATTATTTTCTCCATTGAAAATTAATTTTCCAAGGACCTATTAAGATTGCATTTATTTAAAAATGATAATAATAATAAAAACTCGTAGATTTTTTTTACCATATCTAAGATTAGCTTCCGAAATGCATTTTTTCCCTCAAGACTTATTTAAAAACATTCCTACTCGAAGAGTAAGATGGAACTGCGGGTACTCTTTATTTATTTATAGCGGCTGATTTTATTGTTCTTTAATGGTATTAGCCATTGTGCTCGTAAATGCTTGCGATTTCAATCGTCTGGCGAATTTTGTTTCTGAATGAAAATAATACGAGTGTTCATTAAATTTTTAGTACCCATCTAATGGTAATTTGTTGATGGAGGTATTTAAAAACATTTCGTTTGATTTCAACATTATAGTTTAAGGGGTTAATGAGCAAAAACTGGTCAATATGTCATTTTTGAGATTTTTTTTTAATTGCATCAAATTGAATGGAATTATGGAATTATTATTTCTAAGATTTAGAATTCACTTATCACGAGAGTCAGGAAACATTTGAAGTGAAAAAGTTTTTATGGGATAACTCAATTTCGATCTTAAAATTTAAAATCGAGATTTTGATGGATTCTGATAGTCTTTGATGTGTTAAATTTATTTAGGGGAAGTCGAGAAATTACTAAAAATTGATTTTTAGGTATGGGTGGGGGGGGGTGCCAATTTTTAGCTCAACTCGGTCACTTCTATATGATTTATTGTAGTCTTCGCGATTTTACAAATGGAAAAATTAGTTCATTTTTCAAAAATAGGTAATTTTACTTAGGAAAAAATCAGAATTTTGAAGGAAAGGGGGCGGAAAGGCGTGGAATGGAAAATTGGATTACAAACCAAACGAATAATAGTGGAAAATTCTATTCTTATATCACTTTTTAATATTTTTGAGAAGGAAAAATCTACTCATTTTTCCATCATATTTTCCTATTTTTTAGTAAAAAATTGCACTTCCATTCTTATAAACAGATTACCTATTTATAAAAAAATAATAATACAGACTGGAAACCTATTATAGGTACGTCATCCTACTCCATTTTATAGTTTCCCGCCAAAAAGTTCGAAATTGACAAAATTTGTTTTCCCAGGATTTTTAAATATTTTTTTTACTCCAAAAAAATTGTATTTTGATACTTATAAGGTGCATTTTACAGTTTTTTCCCGCCAAAAAAATCAAAATTGAAAAAATGTACTTTTAGGTAAATTTTTGATTTGAGAGAAAAAAGAAACAAAAATAATAATAATTAATTTTCCTTTCCTATCTACTAAACGAGTCTCAAAATTCACCTACTTTCACATCATTGGTTGATCAATACTTACTTCAGTTTGAAATTTGAAACTGCTCTTTAGCAAAAATCCACCTTTTGGATCTAGACCCATTTTTCCTATGACAGGTCACAAATGCAAATAAACGATTGAACGAAGAAAATGCGCAGTAAAAATGCCCTGATTATGTTCTTTTGATCCTTCGAAACGAACGTGCTGTGCTCCTTCAAACTGTCGTCGCCTTATTGGGATCGGGTAAAGCTGATAAATACGAGTATATTATTTTAACTGTTCTGTAACTAAAGGAAAAAAACCTTTCCTGGAATATTTTTCGAACATTTTTACTACCTGCTCGGTCATTCCTCTTGGTCCATTGTATTCGAGGGGTCGTCTATTCGATCCTTTGAAAAATCTTTTTTGTGTCCTACGACGTAGAAGATTTTTGTTTCATTTTCTAAGAAATCACGATTAAGTACTTTTAAATTGTTTGATTTATGAATTGTTGTCAATTTGCATTGAAGGAGCAAAAGTATAATAAAGCATGCGGAGTCTCTTCTAATTTTTCAACGATTTTATCTTTTTTTTGTCAGTATCGAAGAAATATGCTTTGGTTTCATTCTGTGTGGGATTAACTATTGATAGCAAAATGCCAACGAACACGTTCACAAGGTTTCTCTTTGGTAAAAATCATGTGTTTTGAAAAAAGAAAAAAAGGCAGCAAGGAGTAGCGAAGTTGACAATTCGTTGAAATTGAAAAAACCACGATCTTAATTGATGGTTGGTGGGCTATTCCATGCCAATTCGGACCAAAAATAGTCCTCTCCTCCAAAATTTTTTTTCTATTCGATTAGAACGCAGGGAAAGAGGGTCTAATCAAAAAGTAAGTCGATATTCGAATTTTACGACCTCAATTTACTAAAAATCGGCATGCCACACGTCATTTGAATTTCTGAACATTCTTTTCTCAAAAATTTGCGGGCGAAGAGAGGCTTCGAAGGGTCAAATCCAAAAAATAAGCAAATATTTGAACTCAGCGCCCTCAAATACCAAACAAACGACAGGTCACACGTTATTTTTCTTTTTTTTTTTTTGAATTTTTATCTTTTGAAGGGGGCTAATAAGGGGTTCAGAGAGGCCAGGTGAAAAAACTGAGCTCATATTCGAACTCAGCGTCTTCAAATTAGTAGAAATCGATATATTACATCATTTTTTACATTTTTTTAAAATTTTAGTTAAAATTGTGGGCCCCTGTGCCCCCTTGGGGTGTGGAAATCCCATCTTGAAAATTTGTTGGTTAAAAAATGGGTGAAAAAATCTACTTACTTCAATTTTTTCAGATTTTTAAATGGTACCTTTTTTTTGTTTTCATCATGAAAGTTGAGCTTTCGTCATCAAAGTTCAAATTTAAAATTTTCAAAATTTGATTATCGTTTTCAAATCTCCCATTCTCTTTTAAACCCTGGAAACAGTTTTCCTCCGAGTACAGCCTATCTCAAGATATGAGCTTTCTAAGGTAATTTGGCAAAAAGTTTCAATGGCATAAAAATTACGAGCTTCCCCTCTCCTCCCCCAGAGAGTTAGAATGGAAATAATCGTCGATTTTTGAATAGACTATCTAGAGGAATTCTTTTAAAAAAAATCAAGCGAAATCGAAAGCCTCGATTTCATTTTTGGTCCGAATTAGTATGGAATATCACTAGTACCTATAATATTTGAAAACTCTGAATTTTAATAAAAATTTACTCGAAGATAAAAATTTATAGGTACCTCTTTGTATATAAGATTATCGAACTTCCTTTCCTGCACACCCGATTTTCCGGAAATATTTTTATCCAACTTCCGTTCTCGAAAAGGATACAACTTTCTTTCTAAATTAATAAATCTACTTACAAATACGAAAAGACACCAGCTACATAATAATATCAGTGAGGTCAACGATCTACTTATACTAAGGATTTATATTATTTTATTTTACGACGCCAATTTTTTGTAATTTTTCGTATTCATGTGCAAAACTTCACGCTCTTACGACTTCCGAACTTGAAACAAATCAATTGTTTAAAATTTATGTAAAATTTTATACACATTTAGAAGGGCAATAAATTAAAACTTTTTCAAAATCCAGACTGGAGGGGATTTTTGGGAAACTTTGAACTGCGAATTTTGGCAACAATGAACCTATTAAAATTTCGAACCATGGTGTTGGAAAATTTTGATTTATCTATCTACTTATACTTTTCATTTCCTTTATATTCGAGAAAAAATTGTAAAAGATGAAATTTTGAAAATAAATTATTCCAAAATCTGTATCGTAATTTTCTATTTCGCGATTTGAGGCAGCAATAAATATTTTATTTGATGAAATATTCTGCTTAATTGCGAATACAAATTCATTATTGCTAAATCATCATTAATGCAAAACTCTTGTTAAGTATAAAAAGTTTCATTTCACTAATCTTTTAAAACTTCTTACCTACAATTTTGATATTTTCAATAAGAGTAAGTTTTTGAAAACCGTTGCCAACTACACGTCTGGGTACATTTATCTGCATCAAATTTCGTATTCGTCTCCATAAATTTATTTTGAAACAGCGGCGCCTCGAAGTTATGCCAACGCCGGATTAACTCCACGTACCGTGTTATTAGTACATTTTACCTTGGCCGTCAATTTTCTTCATAATGACGTACGGGCGAGCTGCCTCGATTCCTCAAAAAATTACGAATCCAATCCTACGCTGGTGGATGCACAATTCATTAGAAATTCTAAGTCAGATATTTCACCTAAATTGAATTCCAATTCGGTTAAGCTTATGAATAATCTGATTCGTAAAAACATTCGCGTATCATAATTCTTTTTAAAAAAAGGTATCTTATCTATTTATGGAGATGCATTACAACATGTGACGTAGCTTTCAGGGATTTAAATTGTGAAAACATGTTACCTACCTACTTCTAAAAAAATTTAAGGAAATGGAAATACCTTATAAATAATGGAAGCGTTTTAAATTTTTTTTTAAAAGAATGTAACAAAATATTACGTAATTATTACGTAAGTATGTACTTACTTTAATAACAGAATTTTTTAAAAAATAGTTCTCAAAAATATTGATTCATTTTTAACTTTTAAGTCGTCAAGATTGCATCATTAATACGAAGAAAATTTAAAATTATTTTTGTAATCATTAGGTAGGTACCTATCAGGTGTAAAATTCATAATTCGAAGTTAATTATTATGTTTCAATTTTTTCATTTTCCGAGTATATCTTATAATTATAATATTTTTTCAAAAAATAAATTTAGTTCCCTGAGATATACACACAGGCTTAGGCTCTCATGTTGGAAATCTATGTAGGTTGATATGTGATTGAATTGCTTCCTATTCGAAACACGGTGATTTTTGCAAAATATTTATCTGATGCTTGATGCACCAGCTGAATGTGTATATTGCGTGTTTCTTCATATTCATTAAAATTCGTAAAATAGAGTGAGGAAGTATGGTAATTAATTAGTATACGATGTTTTGGTGAATTTGTAATTAGTTCAACGTAAATTAAAAACGATTACGAGTCTGCTGTTGGTATCATTGCGATTTCCAAATCATTTTAATTATATGTCACTAATAAATATAAATGTTTTGCATCTTTCAACACCACTGAATAATAAATGCTCTTTTCCGCGAATTGTTCAATTTTCCTTCAAATATCGATGCAGAAGATGGAAATTTTCTTGAATGTTTTGCTAATTTTTGCAAAAATCATAATTTCTAGTAAAAAATAGTGATATGAAACGAGTTTTTGATTAATTAATTAATTTTTTTAATAGTGAGACTACGCTGCTGAGCAAAGGCGTCGTCAAGAGAGAGACTTGGACACCCCTCCCCTCAAAAAAATCATTTTTGTATTTTTCATATCGAAGAAGCCAAAAAATTGCTCAATACCCAGCTCTTTTTGCCTCCTTCCATTTTTCATTCTGAAAACGCCACTAGGAAAGAGGAGGGAGGAGTACAGAAAAATTATTTCAATTTTTGGTGAAAATTGATGAAAGAAGTACAATGTGATATGTAGTTTACTTTGACAGAGAGACCTCAAAAAAAAATCAGCTGACTAAACATAATGTGCTATCCAGCTTTTTTATCAATATCGTTTTTTATTTAAAAAGCCAAAAAAGATCGATTCACTCGATCACAATTTAATTCTAATGATATATGCACGTTTATTGTTATTTTCAATTAATAAAGAATAATTAAAAATGTAATTATTCGCGTTTGTATATCACAATTTGGCGACGAGGATGAACGCTACAGCGTTGGAGCGGCTACTCAGCAGCATAGAAACAATAGCCGAGCAAAATCGTGATTTTCAAAATCAACAGCAACAGCAACGGCAACCTGCTCCGACTGAAAATCATTCGAGTGGAATAGCCTTTCAGCCCTTCAAGGAATCGGATGAAAATTTCTCAGCTTTTTTGGAGAGGTTAGAAAATCACATCGCATACCGAAATATTCCGGTGGCAGATAAAGCTAAGGTATTTATCAACAGCTTATCGCCAAAACACTACTCGCTATTGAAAACGCTAGTCCAACCTGCAGCGCCAAAAGATAAATCCTACGAAGACTTGACAAAGGTGTTAAAAGACCATTTGGAACCGATCCCGAATCATGTTGCTGAACAGTATAAATTTACAAAATGTGTTCAGAAAGAAAATGAATCATTTTCGGACTTCGTTTCCAGATTACGTCAAAATGCCGAGCACTGTGATTTCACTTGCCCTCACTGTAAAAAGTCAACGTTGGAAACTCATCTAAGAACTCAGTTCATCTGTGGTATCAATGACTCGGAAATCCGTGAAAAATTACTGCAAGATGCAAAACTGACATCGGATGAAGCCATCAAGCAAGCTAAAATTTTAGCTAGTACTCGCAATGTTGGAAATACAGCAAACCCTTCATCATCGGCTAAAATTAGCAAAGTAACGAAAAATTGGCCTCAAAATCAATCAAAACAGGGGTCCAACGAAGATCATGAATCAAAATCTGTACGTAAACGTTGCTACAGATGTGGTTATAAAAATCATGACGCTCAAGATTGCAAGTATAAAAAAGCAACTTGTAACAAGTGTAAAAACACTGGTCATTTGGCTAACATGTGTAAAACGAAGTCTAGCCAAAGTACATCCGGAAAAAAATCGGTAAAATTGGTAACTGTGAAAAACGAAATCGCTGAAAATTCAGAGCACGAAATGTACCAAGTTGCCAATACTGGAAAAAATAAATTAATGATGGACATCGACGTGAATAATATCCCAGTGCGAATGGAGATTGATACTGGCGCTGAAATTTCAGCCATGTGCTTGAAAGAATTTCGCAAAATTTTTGGTGATATGGAAATCCAGAAAACCTGTTCCACGTTACGTTCGTATTTCAGAGAAGAAAGTTCACCAGCTGGATATGTAACCGTAAATATAAAGTATAACGGAATGACATCTAGCGGCGAATTATATATTCCATCTCAAGATGTTGATACAGTCGTAGGTCGTGAGTGGTTGAAAAAGTTTAACCTTATCAAAGATAACTCAATTCATATTGATAATTTGATCGTCAACACTGTTGAAAAAACGTCAGATTATGAAGCTGAGTTACAAGAGTTATTAAAAGAATTCTCCGACTTATTTGACGATCAACCAGGCATGTTACCAGGACCTCCAGCGAAGCTACGTCTGATAAATGAAAACGTCACCCCAGTATTTATGAAACCAGCACCGTTGCCATATGCACTACGAGAACCAGTCGAAAAAGCATTGAAATCAATGGAAGAAAATAATATCATTCGGCGAGTTAAACATTCTCAATGGGCTACGCCAATTGTTCCTGTAATGAAAAATGGCGAAGCACGTATTTGTGGTAACTACAAGCTTACATTAAATAAACATTTGCAAGAGGATAAATATCCAATGCCGAAAGTTGAAGATATCTTAGCCAAACTCAATGGTGGAAAATTCTACTGTAAGTTAGATACCCGACGTGCTTATTGGCATAAACTTATGTGTAGACTCAGTGCTCAACTACAAACAATCAATACCCATATTGGTTTATTCGAAGTCCTACGCCTAATGTTTGGCATAAAAGTAGCACCAGAAATCTGGCAACGTGAAATGGATTCAATACTCATTGACGAGGAAGGCGTTGTCAACTTCTTTGATGATACAAAAATCCAAGGTAAAACTCTACGTGAATTACTTGATCGTTTGAGAAGAGTTTTTCAAATTTTTCGGAAAAATAATATCAAACTGAATCGAAACAAATGTGAATTTATGAAAACCAGTATCAAATATCTTGGTTATCGTTTGGATCAACATGGAATTCACAAAACTCAAGAAGGTATTGAAACTGTGTTGAAAGCTAAAGCTCCAAAAATCTAAGATGAATTAAACAGCCTTATCGGATTAATCAAGTACTATGGAAAATTTTTCCCAAATTTATCTACGGTAATGCAACCACTGAATGAATTACTTCAAAAAAATAAAGTGTTCGTTTGGTCAAAAGAATGCGAAAAGGCGTTGGAAATTATCAAGACAGAAATAGCTAGTGAACGATTTCTAGTTCCCTTCAATCCGGCGCTACCGTTAGTACTTGCTTCCGATGCTTCTAGCTATGGACTGGGAGCTGTGATATCTCATATCATGGAAGATGGAACTGAACGACCAATAATGTTTGCATCGCGAACGTTAACACAAGCTGAACGTGGATATTCTCAAATAGATCGCGAAGCTCTAGCGATATTTTGGTCATTGCATAAATTTTTTAATTATTGTTTTGGTAGAAAATTTGTGCTTTACACAGACCACCAGCCGTTAACTCAGATTCTTCACCCATCGAAGTCGTTACCTACGTTATCAGCAAGCCGAATGCTCCGTTATGCGTTATTTATTTCTGGATTTAATTATGAGATCAGATTTCGCAATTCGAAAGCCAATGCTAATGCTGATTTTTGCTCAAGATTTCCACTGCCGAATCCTGACGAAGATGAAGAAGAAAATGATGAATTTGATATCAAATTCTTAGAAACAATCGAAGATTTGCCGGTAACAAGCACTGAAATCAGTAAAGAAACTGCCAACGATAAAGATTTGAGCTTAATTTTAGAAAAAGTTCAAACTGGCGCATCTTTACAAGGTACAATTTTCGCTCACGTCGAGGATCAAATAAATAGTATCAAAGGATGCTTAGTAAAAGGTACAAGAACGATTATTCCGCTTAAATTACAGCCACGTATTCTTCAAGAGCTGCACCAAGGTCATATGGGAATGCAAAAGATGAAATCATTAGCTCGAGAATATGTTTATTGGAAATCGTTGGATAAGGACATTGAAGAGTTGGTTCGCACATGCTCTGTATGTCAAAATAAATTACCGAATCCAGAAAAAACGATCCATTGTTGGGAATACGGATCAGTACCTTGGACCAGATTACACATTGATTTTGGTGAAATCGATGGTATTAAATTTTTCGTGGTAGTAGATGCCTACAGTAAATGGGTAGAATGTGAAAGAATGACATCTACTAATGCTGCTGCTACGATTAGTAAGTTACGTCAGATGTTCTCGCGATTTGGTTTGCCAAAAGTTTTAGTTAGTGATAACGGACCTCCGTTTACCTCCACTGAATTTGATAATTTCGCTAAAATGAACGGAATTAACCATAAACGAATCGCAGCTCATCATCCCAGTTCCAATGGTCAATGTGAAAGGTACATGAAAATAATTAAGGACGGAATCAAAGCAGATAAATTACCAGGTACATTCGAAGATAAAGTAGCTCGTTTTCTATTATGCTACAGAAGAACACCTCATATTACAACTGGTGTGAGCCCAGCTCAATTAATGCTCAAGAGAAACATCCGTTCGCGAATCGATATGGTACGTGTATCAATTCAAGATAATATTCGAGATAAGCAGTGCCGGAAATCTGATACTGTAGATCAAAAACATCGTTTAGCTGATCTGAAGACAGGCGATCCTGTTTTAATTCGTATGTATAACCCAGAACGTTGGGAAAGTGGTACAATTGTTTGCCGAGAAGGTCCGGCCAACTTTCAATGTAAATTGGACTCAGGAGGAAAACCCTTCCGCCGTCATGTAGACCAGCTACGTAATTATCGACCACCAGCAGCAGCTGAGCAGCAAACGTCTCAAGGACCAACAGCAGCTTCAGATCTGCAAACGTCTCAACAGCAGACAGATCAAGAAGAAATCTTACTTGACCTATCGAAAAGGTCAATCGGAAATAATTCTCCTCCTTCTCAAATCGTTCAGAGCGAGGAGGAAGTTACAATGCGGCGTTCCGGAAGGAACCGGAAAGCGCCCAATCGCTTAAACTTGTAAAAATTAAAGCTCCAAGCTTTAATTTAATCCTAGCACAGGAGTGATGTGCTATCCAGCTTTTTTATCAATATCGTTTTTTATTTAAAAAGCCAAAAAAGATCGATTCACTCGATCACAATTTAATTCTAATGATATATGCACGTTTATTGTTATTTTCAATTAATAAAGAATAATTAAAAATGTAATTATTCGCGTTTGTATATCACACATAACAGATGAGGAGGGGGAAAATCTAGGTGTTTTCAAAGTGTTTCCCATTCTGATTAAAGTTTTCTGTTACTCTCATATTTTGGTAGCGTAATGTTTTTACTTTCCGAGATTTCCTGACCCATCAACTTTGAAATTGCAAATTATATGTATTTATTCCTCTTGTCACTATTTACAAGAATGTGGAAAAATTACGGATCAAGAAGATCAAAATTTCATAATTTTCATTTAATTTTTGATCCAAAAATTTTTTGGTGTTTTGATGAAATTATTCAAAAAATTAAGAGTAGAATTGTCGACTGTTCGTGGCTCAGTTATTTTTTATAATAAAATTCAATTCCTCATTCAATGGTCGGAGGAAGTGAAAAAAATTTTTTGCCAAGAAAAAATTTTATCCAATAATTTTTTTAGGAATTGGAAACCAGAACATAAACCATAATTTTTGGCTCACAAATTAATTTTCCAATTCTTGAAATTATCAACTTTTGGCTATCAGCTTTTATTTTTCAACTTTCAAGCTTTTGTACAATTTTTTAATTTCATCTCCTATTCATTAGGTTATTTTGATATTGAATTAAGTTCTATATTTTCAAAATTAGAATAGTTACGAGAGATAGGGCTAATTTAAAGGATGAAATTTGGATTTACATTTTCAAAATTGGAAGGAAATTTCACAAAGTCGAGTCCCAACTTCAAAAAAAACTGAATAAAAATTTTACCTCTTCTCTTCTTTTTCTTCTCGTGGCTTATTAGACTATTTCTCAACAATTCCCCCTAAAATCAGACTACATTCGAAATTTATTTTAATTTTTTTTTAAAAGTTAGAGAAAACGCATGAAATTTTTTTTTTAAATTTTAACCACAAATATGATTTAATCCTTGATTATTGCCTTATTTTTTATTTCAGGAGCACAAAATATTAATAATCTTTTTATTAGTGGCTGGTGAAAGTTCTAATGTGATTGAGTAACCTTTCTATGAATTTTTCTTGAAAAATTTCATTAAAATTAAAATTTATCATTCTAGATCTGCAATTTGCAACTTTATAGCCTTCTTGTGAAGTGGTCATTTAAATTTTTAAAAATTGAAAAGTGACATATTTTTGAAGATTTTTAATTTGTTTAATCTTTTTTTTTTCGGTTACGCAGAGCTCAGCTGAATCGCATTCAAAAAGCTTGTGAGGGTTATTACTGATTATTTTGAATTTTCTTTCCAAACCCAAACCCACGTTGCATTGTCCACTTGAAAAAATCTTTCTGCGAAAAATTTTTCATGATCAACCCTCATTTGGGTAACCTATTTTTTTTAAATGAGAGAAAATGCGTTGTAAAAATAGAGAAAGCGTGAAAAATACTTAGTGATGATAATTTTTGTTGGTTGAAATATTCACTCCAGCTTCATTTCAACGAAAAAATTTTCAGTTTTTTTTTTTTAAAAAAATTGATAGAATTTTGAAAATAACTATTGAAAATTTTTGAAAAGTAGAAAGATGATCAAAAATGGGGTTTCATGGTATTCCTAGGTAAATATTTCCATGCTAAAATAATTTTTGAAAAAAAGAATTAAAACAGTTTTTAAAAAATTTTCAAAAATGTTTTCAACATTCCTATGTACTTACACTTACCTACTTACTTAGTCAGATTTTAGGGTCTGGTGGTGAGGGTTAAATATGAAGTCAAAGGGTGGCATTTTCACCAAGTTGTTTTGAGTTCCAAGCACAACTTTTTAGCTATATTTTGCTTCAATTTTTGAGAAAAAGTGCAAAAAAATCACTTTTACCGAGGTACCTAGCTACATCTACCTCACTAATATTCGTCAAAATCTATAAAAATTGAAAAAATGAATCTGTCGCACGAATTTCTTACTTTTTTCTTCTCTGTTTCACCGTCTAACTTGGTTTAAACTTTGAGCCACCAACATAAATATACAGAGTGCAATTTGCAATTAAAATTGAATACCTGTTACGATGGTGGGGATGAAGGATTATAAATATTACTCATTTATGAAAAAGATTTTATGGTTCCTTCTTCTAAACTAATTCTAAGTTCCTAACACTTCCACTCTCCTATCACTGATACCTCCAACACTAAACACTAAATTTTTTACTCTGCAGACTGCAGTTCTGTATTTTCTTGTCTACGTCTGCGTCTGTGGTTTAAAGTAAACCACGTGCTCGCGTGACTACGTCATAGCGCCAGCATAGTTCAAGGCCATAGTATTATCAACGTTTATAACCGGTGTTTCGATTCCTTTTTGGATTTTTCGCGTTTTTCTAATTAAAATTAATTATGTGAATTAATTTCGCGAACTGAATTTATATAGCTGAAGAAGGTACACTCCAAGTACCTATTTCTGGTTGCATAACCAGGCAATTGATAAGGAATAAGGATTTTTTTTCAGTTTATTAAGGGATAAATGTAACAAAGAGACGAATATTATTTTTTTAAAAAAATAAAATTATCAAGAAATTTCATTTTCTTAGTTGGCTGTAAGTGAGTTGATTCCTAAGAAAATATTCATGTAAAAAGATGGGCAAATTGATTTCCACTATCTCACTTTTTTCGAGTGTATGATAATTAATTTTCAATTGTTTTTTGTGTACCTACATATGTCATGTAGATAGAGTTGATTCCCACTTTCTCTAAAATTTCTTTCAACGCTGAATTATTGACTAAAAATTTTTCTATGATTGTTTTTTTTTTCAAATTTTGACTCCAACTTTTTTTTGAATTATTTTCAATTTCAACTTTTTTTTCTCAAGTAGGTACCTATTTTTACCCCCTGAATTTTTTTCAATCGACAATTTTCTCGTGTTTTTTTCATAGGTATTCATACTTCTCTGAATCTTTTCTCAAAATTGTATTCAATCTTGAAATTTTTATGGAATTTTTTTGGAAAAACATTCCAAAAAGAGTGATGGAAATTATTTTGAATTTTCAAAAAAAATCAAATGGAAAAAAGAGCCGTATCAGTTCATCAGAAATCTTTTTTCATATTAAAATTTCCAAATGTAAAAAAAAAAACCTTCCTCGACTCCAGATTATAATAGAATTGGTGGCTGATAGGAGTCAAAAATCTGAAAAATTAATTTTTAAACACTCACGACCTAATCTGTGAGTCCACGTTGGCCGATGATTTTTTTCATTCCTCCTCTTGTCCTCTTATCCTTCAACTTGAACCCTGGAAAATAACAGTTCAAAGTCAACTTCTGTCTATAATACACCCATTGAGTAAAATCATCTATCCAATGGTTAACACACTTCATAATACTCGCGTACGATATTACCACCTATAATTTGAAACTTGTGTAAATTGTAATAACGAAGATGATATTTTATTCTCCTCCAGGCATTCGAACCACGACACGACGTTTCATTTCATAATTTCGACTACACCTCAGGTACCATATCCATACTTAACACTTTTTCACGTAATATTTCATCCCATATGCCTACTACTCTTCGTGTTATACGAATTAATTTATGCGACATTGGTACATTTTTCTGCTGACATTTACGACCGACTTTCATGTAATTTTGATTGCAATAATTAGTTGTTTATGTGTGTTTTATGTTTACATCTCGTAAAAAATTTTGCATTGCGTAGTAGGCTACTTCCGCCCACCTATGTAAATTTTCTACCTATAAGCTTTGTAGTTTTAAAGAAGCGCCACGTCGAATATTATTCGGTCTAGTTGCTCATTAGTAAACTTTGTAAATTTGGCAAAGGTACAGTAAAATTTGCTCGTAAATTACCGGTGAAAATTTACAATTTTTTTTTCACCTTCGAGGCGTCTGTAAGTATAGTCTGGGAACGTTAAAATTTACGTTTCGGATTGTATTAGAGAGGTAGATGAGAAAAATCAGCGGAGATGGATGGAAAATCACAATTTAATTACATAAGTATTTTGAAATTGCTTACGTGCGTTTCCTTAATTTCTTATTAGTTTTCGTGGTAACGCGGAGAATATTCTACGATATTTTTATTTTATCGGTGTTGTAATTCGGTAATAATTTTTTTTTTGCGAATAAATGAAAATGAGATTTTAGACAATTCACTGGTGGGTCTCGTACCTACTGTAAATTTTTCTCATCGTAAATTTTGCTAACTTTGTTAATTCTGTGAAACGAATGTTTTACCCTTAATTTAGAAGTTAATTGCTCGTCGACGTGTATAACATAACGTTGGTGGTTTCGTTATGGCGAACACGTGTGAAATTTATTTGGCCAAGATGATTGGTAACTGTATTTATTTTTATTCAAAAAAACCACTTATAATGACTTACTTCTGTATTGGAAATTGGTTGATATTCTAAAAAATTATATAAATTTCAGGTTTTTATTCTGTGGCATCTGAAGAGTGAAGGGTGATGAAGATTTTAGATTATAAAATCTGAAGTAATCATTTTCAGCCATAGTAAAAGATGGGAAGGGGGCCATTTTCTTCCAATTTGTTGAATTCTTGCATTCCCATATCCAATAAATATTAAAAATGTCTGGTCGAGGGCTTTGTTTTACACTTTTTTTTTGAAAATTGAAACGAAATATTGAGAAAGTTAGGTCTGGAATCTCAGATCTCATAAAAATCTGATGAAAATGGCATTTCGCTGATTCAGCCCTCTTACTTCTTCATCCAATGCATTAAAAATCTAGAAACACTTCTAAAATTGAATTTTAAAAAAAATAGATAACATTTTGATTTTTTGCATTATTAGGGCTTATCTACCATTTTTCAAAAAAAAAAATTCAATGAAAGTGGTAAAAATGGAAAATTTTTGGTTGGAGAAACTCTGTCAGGCATATGCCAGGTGTGAATATCACTGGAACGGAGAAGGAACTTTTCCTCGCATAGGTTTCAAAGTTTGTTTTTTTTTTTACGTGACATGATTTAAAATTTTGAAAAATTAGTTCAAGTACACGCAATTTTTAAATGTTCAATTTTTTCTCTCTTTTTACATGTGCAGTGTTGCCAATACTCATTTTGCCTTTCCTTAAGAAATTTTAAAAAAAATAGGGGAAAAATATCCCATCTTAAAATATCTGCTGATTTGATTTTTTTTTTGAATTTTCAAAAATCCAAAATGGAACTGTGTTGTAGATAATTATGAAAAACATTTTTAATCTATGTTGAAAAATGAACAAGAACAAAAAAAAATTGAATCTAGACCAAGCAGAACCGAGGACAGTGGAGCTTATCAATCAAATTTCAAGAAACTTCACTTTCAGTAAAAAAAAAAATATGAAATTCAATTTTATAGAAATGTTTGCTTTTTTTTGAAAATAATAAAATTAGGGGAAATACCTACTAATAAAGTGAGAAATTTTTAAATTTTAGATTCTTCCACAAAAAGATTGACATAGCACTAATATTGCTCAGTGATCTCAATTCAAGTGTGTAAATCAAAATTAAATTATGCTCGGCAGAATTTTTTCTTGCTACTACACCAAAAAATTCTGCTATTCAAATTTTTCAAAAATGGAATTAATTTTTCTATAATACTTGCATTTTTATTTAGAATATGTGAGACGTGTAAAAAAAATCGATGGCTCATTTTTCACGTTTTTGATTCAAATGACACCAAATCTGGACCAAACACATAAAAATAAAAATATCCAATTTTTCTACACATAAGGTCCCTTCTTTACGGCAGGGTCACATATGCCATCGATGTCATTTTTCAATAACTCAATTTTTTAGTGGCATGTTTTAAAAAAAATTCATCAGATTCGATTAAAAATTAGAAGACTGAAGAAACAGTTTTCAAACACATTTTTTCTTTTCTTGGAGATTTTTTTGCTCAAAACAATAGTTGAACATTTTTATTGATTTTTAAATTTTCAAAAATATGCATTTTTCTTTATTTTTGAAAGTTTTTAAGGTGAGAAAGGAAACTTTTTCTCAGCCTACCATTTTTGGAACAATTTGTTAGAAAAAAAAGTTGCACCGAAGAGTGAAATTTCAACGAAATCTTTTTGAGTTCCAAACATTTTACAAAGACCCTCCTCATCTCACTTCACCCTATTAAATTTTTAAAAGTAGGTAAAATAATACACCCTAACACCAATTTTTGTTTTAACCACTGAAAAATATGGTACACCCGAAAAGGATTTAAGGTAACGTGCCAGTGGTTGAATGGCTAATTCCAGTGGTTGAATACTACAAAACAGTGCTACAGATAAGCTTCAGAAAAGTAGTTGGCAACACTGCTACGTTTTACACGTCACTGCCTGCGTACTGTGGCATGTGAGACCCAGCAATATTGCCAACTGCTTTTTTGAGCCCTGATATTGGCAAAAATATTCAACCACTGGGCACTATTCAACCACTGGCACCTTACCTTAGCAGATTTCATATAACTCCTCAATCTTGAAAATTGAACTGTTCCACAAAAATTTCAGCTTTGGAACATTTCCATAAAGTTTTCAAAGCTTTCAATAGAATTTTTTCAAAGAATGCAATGAATAAGTAAATTTTACCTTGGGTACCTACCTACTTGTTGTTTATGATTTTCATTCTGGTCTCACAAAATCCAAACAGAAGAGCCCCAACAGCTCATTATTTTGGCGAGAATCAAAAAATTTCAGCTTACCTATTTGTGACGTATCGTTAACTACGATTCGTCTATATTTTGAAAGACTGACTTTGAATATTCATTTGAGTCCCAAAAATAGAGAATGAAAAAAACATAATGGAATTTAGTTTGTTTTGTTTTCAAAAAATGTCGAGTTCAAAAATTGAGTTATTTTTATTCTTCGACCCCCTACTATCCTTTACCCCTTTCCTTGCTGCATCTAAATTTTTTCATAGATGAACAATTTTTTTTGGAAGCCTAATCCGAATATTCACTCATTCTTTGACACGATCTCATCTAGACTCACCCCCTCCAACCCGATACCTGAGACTGAAACCGAAAAAAAAAAAGGTTGAATGATCATTTTAGGATTCGAAAATTGTAAGAATTTTTTTTTATTTACTGTTATCGGTTCATCCAAAGATGCTGTTGATGCCTGTATATGAGGTCAATGTGACTAATTGTAAACAATTTGAAATTTTTTCTCTACACCGTCCGTTTTCATGGATTTTAAAACGACATAATGATAGCAATAAATTGAAAAAGCACTCCAATGGTGGAAATTTCAATAAAATACCAATCGAACGGATGAAAGTATTTAATTAAATACGTCGTGTGTTTGGTATAACCACGTAATTTATACATTAGAGATAATTTTCGTGTAGGGTGAAACAGCAGATTATTTTGTTATGATTTTGGTTCTCTATGTAAATGACACCTTATGAACACTTGAACACATCTATTGTTAGATTATACCCACTTTGATCAAATTTACTCGTCGATTATGATTTTTTGGCAAAATTATACGTATTTTCGGTAGCTGGTTCGGATCCAAATGAAATATTACTATGCTAATTTTATTGACGTAAATCGATAATATTAAAAAAGGAAAAAAAAACATTTTACATATAAAATCGATTACTACGGTGGTAATAGAGGACAACGTATCGTCACTGTTAAAAAATCGACGCCGGCGATGGCTTTATTGGAGATTATCCGCGTCGCGTATGTAGATACCTGTTTATTTCACGCGGTTCATCATTGATCCCCCGTGGCCATTAATCGGCGTTAAATAATTAATTCAGATGATCATCGAGGAAAATTTGCTCAGCTTATTCATGAATGTAATAGACTGAATTTCAGGGAATAAGACATCTTTAGGTAGCAATGCTACAAAAATAAAGTTTTGGTTTAGAATTTTCCATTCATACGAGGCACTAAGTCCTACAGGGTGTTTGAAAAGTTCCGACGAGGTCGAGTGCTTTGAAAAAATGAAGCTGAAAACAAATAATTGATAGTTTTGAATTCTGAGGGTTTCAATTGAGATTTCATAGAATTTCCAAAAAAAAATCATTTTTGGAATTTATTCAACTTTAAAAAAAAAGAAGTAAGCAGGTATTTTTCATGAATTTCTCAAATATTCATTATTTTGTGGTTATTTTTAAAAAAAGGATTTCGGGGAGAATTCATATCAGCCTGGTTTAGCAGCAATAAAAAGAAAAAATTCCCTCAAAAATCTGTGGAAAATCAGATTAATTAGTTGATTGAAGTACGTATTGTATAGATACCAACAAAAAATTTGATGCTGCTTATCATTCATCTCCAGCTTTTAGTGCTTTCTTTTCGTAATCAGCTTCGTTGGCTCACTTTTTGAATGTGTCTCGTACTTAGTTATGATGGAGCTTGATATCAAATAATGATATAATGATCATTTTCTTTCTTTGATTTTATGAGACTGGTTGCTGTGAATTGATTAGGTGATTTTTAACATCTCTGTTTCAAAACATCCAATTTGAAACGTTTTCTTATTACCATATAATTGTGGCGATTGCTTTTGAAAAACGACGTGAATAATCACATTATCGAGTTACCGAAAAATAATTTTTTCATGAATTTGTTGAAATGTCTACAAATGTTGATTTTTATATCATTTGATAATCATTACGTACTGTGGTAATTTACGTACAGCTTGAAGCAGTTTTTAAATGTGTAGTATTTTAAAAAAGTAGGTAGGTACTCATCATTGAATGACGAAATAATTCATTCAAAAAATAATATCTTTCTATTCTTTTTTAAACTAATAAACATGGATGAATCTCAACCAAATAGGTGCACGATTTATTGAATTAAACAAAGATTTCATTTTAATTCGATATTATGAATTTAGATTTGACTTCGAATCGTTATTTCATTACATACCTATACGATGAGTTGAAAATGTTGTTTTTATAATCATAGTGGCGGTGGTCCTATGATAGAAGTAGAAGTAAATGTTACTCCAATTTTACAATAATTACGTTGCCCTTCCTCTTTGAAGAATATTTCTTCTCCCCGTAGGTGCTCTTCATAATTTAATATTTTTCAGCATCGCCATCACCTTGATTTCAAATCTCCATCATTAATATTAAACTTGTTATAAGTATGTATTTAGTAATGTGATATGAATGTTTTGGGGGTAAGGAGTGGAAATAAGTGCTTGCAAATTTCCCAAAAAATATATTTCTACCGTCGATCTGACATTCCTGTGGTATCTCGTGGTGAAAAAAATTGCTGGTAACGTGTTTACCTGCATGGTTTATTTTGTATTTTAATAGTTGAGAAAAATCTTTTTTTTTTTTTGGAAATACTGAATTACGAAAGCATGTCAAATTTATTCTGTGAATACTCGATAGTGGTAAAATTTTCAAAAAGTTGTATGCAAGTTTAGAGAAGGGAAATTCTATAGATTTTACAACCCTAGTGTTGATATTGGTGAAAAGTAAATTTTTTTCGGCCAAAAAGAGAGGTAGAAAAAAATACTTACGATTTAAAAAAAGACAACTCCATAAAATTAGAAATGGCCTCATTTGTCCCTTCGTCACCACTCACCAGGTAATAATCATTATTTAAACGTTTGTCATGCAATTATTCGAGCTTATATTATGTGCCCTCTCATTTTCATTCAAACCGAGTCAAATTGAAATTTCCATGCAATTTCATAATTTTTGAATTTTTTAAAACAAAAATACGCAGTTGAAAAATTTTTCGACTCGCAAATTATTGGCTTAGAGAAAAGAATTGAAATTTGGGTTCTCTATGTAAGAAATGTACTGAAATAAAAGTAAGACCTGAAACCTGAAACTTGTGATGAATTTTTATGTACATATGCTCGAAATTAAAAATATATTAGTTTGGTAGAAGGCGCACGTATAATAAAATAAATTTAAACAATTTCAGTCTCATATCGTCCAATTAATTCTAAAATCGTCCAAGTGCCAAATTGATTTTTTTTTACAGGAGAGCCAAAAAACCTAACAAAATTTGCATTGCACTTTGGACTTGACAGATTTTAAAATTTACTGCATTAAAATTATGTACTTCTTTTTTTTCAATCGATGCAGCTTGATTCCTTGAATCCAAAACACTAATAACCTAAATTTTGAAAAAAATGAGACTTAGACGATTTTATAGTTTCAATTTGTTGTAAAAAAATTGGTAGGTGTAACCTGTCACCATTTTGCCGTTAACCTTTAATTTTCATATTTTCATTGGTTCCCAATTTGCCAATACTAAAAAGAATTCGAAATTAACTTTTGTGAAATGTTTGTGAGGCCATACCTAATTTTGACCAGTAAGATCACTTTTACCGATATCAATTGAATTTAGATTACATAATCGTACAAAAATCATCATCAGGTAAAGCTGGACAGAAGGAGAGAAGAGGGATTAGTGTGAAATTATTGTATTTTTCGTCATAAAAATGAAATTTGAGTCAGGAAATTTGAGACAATTTCAAAATAAGATTGGCTAACTTGTAATACTTACCTTGTTTGGGACTTTTGTGTTTTAGCCACTTTTTACCTATTTTAGGTCGCCAACTGTTTTTGAAAGGGGCGGGGGGAAATTAAACAATCAAAAAATTTCAATCTGATTTTTTGATTTTTTTTTCAGAAAATTAGTAGTCTGGTCGAGCAAAGGGAAAATGGAATTTTCCGGTAATAATACCTATTAATTCTCAAAAGATCCCGTCAGAAATTTTTTTTTAAAAGGTATAATTTTTTGAGAAAAACAATCTGTAAAATTTTATATAGGTTTTGGTAATATATTGATTTGGTGTTCTTGTATTCACCTCAACTTTAGCTAGGTACTCTTCATTTATAAATACATATGTAGGTAGGTGAAAATCATTGAAAACTTGAGAAAAAAGTCAGAATTGTAGAACAGTAATAAATCAATGATGAAATTCACTGAAAGCAAACGGTGACGTAAATTGTTGGAAAATAAGTGAAAATTCTCTGAAAAAATTAGTGAATTTTTTTGGAAAAATTAGTGCAATTTTTTTTGGAAAAATTAGTGTAATTTTTTTTGGTAAAATTAGTGTAATTTTTTTTGGTAAAATTAGTGTAATTTTTTTTGGTAAAATCAGTGTAATTTTTTTGGAAAAATTAGTGTAATTTTTTTTGGAAAAATTAGTGTAATTTTTTGAAAAAAATCAGTGTAATTTTTTAGAAAAATTAGTGTAATTTTTTTTAGAAAAATTAGTGTAATTTTTTAGAAACATTGGTGTAATTTTTTGGAAAAATTAGGTAGTATAAGTTTTTGGTTAAATTAGTGTAAGTTTTTGGTTAAATTAGTGTAATTTTTTTTGGAAAAATTAGTGTAATTTTTTTTGGAAAAATTAGTGTAATTTTTTTTGGAAAAATTAGTGTAATTTTTTTTGGAAAAATTAGTGTAATTTTTTTTGGAAAAATTAGTGTAATTTTTTTGGAAAATTAGTGTAATTTTTTATAGAAAAATTGGTGTAATTTTTTATAGAAAAATTGGTGTAATTTTTTATAGAAAAATTGGTGTAATTTTTTATAGAAAAATTGGTGTAATTTTTTATAGAATAATTGGTGTAATTTTTTATAGAAAAATTGGTGTAATTTTTTATAGAAAAATTGGTGTAATTTTTTATAGAAAAATTGGTGTAATTTTTTATAGAAAAATTAGTGTAAGTTTTTTTTAGAAAAATTAGTGTAAGTTTCTATAGAAAAATTAGTGTAATTTTTTTTAGAAAAATTTGTGTAATTTTTTTAGAAAAATTGGTGCAATTTTTTTTGAAAAATTGGTGCAATTTTTTTTGAAAAATTAGTGTAATTTTTTTTGAAAAATCAGTGAAATTTTTTGGAAAAATTAGTAAAATATTTCTGAAAATCAACAACATTTAAATAATTTAGCTGATTTTTTCTATGTTGCAATTCAGACTTTTTTCCAGTGACTTTCCACCGATTCAAAATGAGACGCTCTCTACCTATTTTCTGTTCTCATGCCTAGAAATCAAAACCACAAAACTGAAACGTAAAAGATGCTGGAAAAAATCAGAAAACTTTTATACACACGCTTAATTACAAATGATACGATGGAGAAAAAAAATTAGAAATGTTGCCCCTAGATATGAAAATATTGAACGTCTCTGAATCTGAATGTGAATGTTATCTTAAATTCATTCGTTAAGATACAAACATACGACTCCAGTACCTGTTTTATTTTGCTACTTGTGAGTCCGACATGCATATAAATTCATATAGATTTAGAGAAGTTGAAAAAGGTACAGAAAAATACAAACATAGGCGTGTCTCGTACGTACTTTTGTTTAATTTTATAATATGTTCGCTTTGGCATTCCAGGGAAAGGCCGAAATTATATTAGCTTTAAAATTAATCTAATCTGTGCAAGAATACGGTTCCGGATTAGAAATTATTTCACGATTTAAACGTTACTTTTATGTGAAAGACCCTTCGGGGTAACTTAAATTAACATTTCGAACTTGTTTGAAATTAACATCATTCAATTGTTGTATTGTTTATCAACGATTTGTTGCTTTTAATTTAAACTCTCCTAAGTACAAAAGTCGCTAACCATATGTTGAGCTAGCAACCTCGTATGATTATCAGACTCCTGAAATCGCAACCAGTTTTTCACCTACCAAATTTATAGTAGCTGGATATAAATCGCCTCTTATCATGTCACTGTCTGACACCTAAGGTTTACCTTTTGCAAAACAATATAAATGCGAAGATACCATCTGGGTAATTTTTTTCCTCCTGGAAGTGTGCACAAAGTAGTGCAGCAGATTTTGGAAATTTGCGTGGATGAGCCATTATGTTAACTGTATATCCGGTCCGGGTACCACGTAGACGTCTTTTTTTTTCTACATTTCAATTAAGCGGTTAAAAAAAAGATCAAAGTTTTATCTTGGATATTACTTCGTCGCGAATACCCACTCGTACTCGATTTACATGTTGCATTTTTGTTTACAAATTAATTTCTTTCGATTTAATTGTAAAAAAATGTTAATGTAGGTTTTTTTCCTACCTTATGCACTCGAGAATTAAGTCAACTTATATAACAGAGGTTGAATAAAATGATACTATATTTCACTCTTCTATAAAAGGTTTTTACTTAACGTTTTTTATGTACCTACTTATTGGAAAAAAGTTGGATTTTTTCGATTTATTGACTCAGGCAATGGGATTCGATCATCGAAAATAAATTTTAATTGAGAATTTTCATTTGATTTCGTCCACTGCGTTCGATTCGTAAACCGGTTTAAAACGAAGAAAAGAAATTTTTTTTGCACGTACCCCCTGGAATTAAAACCTAGATTTTTTTTATAAATAAGGCGACCTTAAATTCTACATAACGTCGACATTATGTGTGGCATTCGTTTCGCGCTAACTGGAAAGTAAAATACTTTATATTAATTTTATTTAAATGACTTGTTATGTAATAAATGATCACTCTATCAAAGGTATCGAGCGAAACCGTTTAAAATCCAATCGCACACTGTGTCGTAGTTTCAGACGAGTTCATTCACTAATTTTTCCAACACGTGGTTTTCGGTTCGGGTTTAATTGATGTGTCTAGGTTATGAAATTTTTATCCGGGAGAGGAAAAGAGGCTGTGAAATGTTTACCATGAAGAATTTTTTGCAGATAATTGAAGGAGTTGGGAAGGTGGTCTCAAACTTCATGAAGCGTTTAAGTTTATTAATGGTTGAATTTGATAATCTGAAGTGCACTCAGAAATTATATGAGAGAAGGCCAAAATCTGAAAATTTGAGAAAAAATTGTAGGGGAGGGGGTTGCAATTCAATGAAAAAATTGGTCTGATCAGATATTTAAATGATGCAGGTAATCTGAGAATTTTCTGTACAAGACTGATAAAAATGTACTATTCATCAAAGCCAAAAAAAATTAAAAATTTTTGGAACAAAAAAATGTAGGTATGTACTTTCAAAATTTGAATCAGTCAAGTATGAAAAAAATTCAACTTTTTTGAATCAGTAAAATTAATTCAACTAAAAATCAATGATTTTTCTTCTGATCTTTCTGTCGAAATTCTTGATTTTTTTCTGATAAATTGGAATTGACTGCAGGACTGGCGAGAGAAAATGTGGGCCTGGTACGAAACTTATTGTAGACTGATTTTTTCAAACCATTTTTCAAGCTATCTCCTGAAGTGACATTTGCAAATAAGAAGGAGAAATTTTTTCACTCTTTGGATCAAGTCAAAAACGAAAGAACTTTGGCTCGGCAGCAACAAGAACGAAAACTTTTGGTAAAAATTTGAAAAAACTGAAATTTTAGCTTCAATAGGTAAATTTTCTGTACATTTTACACGTTACCTATTTCAATTAAGTGGTTATAAAAATTTTAATTTGCTTTCGACAATATTGACAAAATAAGAATTAATTGAAAAAAAGTAATTTTCAATTGAAGAGCTTTTTTCCAAAATGGGATAAAATTTCAAACCGTTTATGGAAAAATGGGCTCAAGGGTAAATTTTTTCTTAGCCTCTGACATTAAAAAAATTTACCCTGAAGCCCTTTTCCTCATGCACAAATTTTGGACTTCTCCCACTTTGGAAAAGAGCTCTTCATGCAATTGAAAGGTCAGTAAAAAATCAATAATTTTTAAAATAAAATGATTAAAATACTTTCCAAGCGAAGCGAGGGCGAAATTTTTTCAAAAAATAGTGTCTGAAGAGCAGAAACTGTCGGTACTTTTTTTTTTTACATTTTTGTGATTAAAAAATTTCTTTTTGGAAGTCCGCATACGGGCTCGCTTGGAAAATGCCGGACCGGTACAAATGTATCGCCTGTACACCCCCCCCCCTCTAGGCCCGATTGACTGAGAAATCGGTGATTTTTGATTAAAAAATCATTTTAAAATATCATTGATTTTCAGTGAGTATGACTTATTTTTTTCACAAATGCTTGATCAATTTCAATTTTGGCATCTCTTTGTACAAAATAATTCACAATTGATTTTCTAATTTATGGGGGGGGGGGGGATTGGAGAACCTTTTTTTTGGAAAATGAAACATTCATTACCACAAGACACTAGTTACCATTGAATGTAAGTACATAAATTAGAGTAAAATGGTGTGACTGGGGGTAAAGGTGGTGGAGGTGGAAGAAGAGTTAATGAACTAAATAAAGTACGACCAAAATAAAAAACAATCCCATGTTCGTGTTGAAGGGGTTAAAATACCCCCTCGTTTTATACAAACTTTGAAAAATCAATGGAAAATTGAAATTTTTTATTGGAGTATCTTGATCTGCTGAACACAAACAGAAGATTGGTTTTTTCATTTTGTCATTTCTTTCTTCATGAAATGCTCAAAATGTGAAAAATATGCTGAAATGACAACATTTTTGTAAGCATAGGTGGTTTTTTTTTTTGCAATTTGAAGTCCTTAGTTCGATGAAATGACCAAAATCAAATAAATAGCAAAATATCAAGTAGAAAAACGTGTTTGTTGTAATTTTTCCAGGTGATGATGTTTTTTGATCAAAATTTCAAAAAATACCTATCCAAAAAATGTAAAGGAGGGCACAAAATTGTTTTTAAAAATATCACAAATACATCTCTATGAGGTGTAACTTTGTGCTAATGAACCTAAAATTTCCTTCATATTCTTGAAAATGATGCAATATAATTTTGAAAAATTTCGTTCGAAATACGTAAGAAAGTTGGTGGTCTACCTGGATATATTTGATAATTTGATAAATTGAGTTGTAACTTTTTTTTCTGACTTGTGTGGTGTTTTATGACTTATTCAGCACATATTTAAGCTTTAGAAAATAATCTGGTAATATCACGTAATTTAGTAATCATCTTATACAAAGGTGGTTTTTATCCATATGGGTTCATGTTGTACAACGAAGTCAAATGTCAAGATGTAGGTACTAGATATTACGATACGGAATTTTATTCGCTTGCTTGCAGAACGAGTCGAACTGTTGACAATTTAAACATAAAAAATGAGTTTAAATGAAAAGAAAACTAATCGTTTTATTTGAGATACTGAAGTTTAATAAATTTTAAGATTTTTGTGAATAGTTTGGTTGAAAAATATACCTATCTAGTACCTACCTATGGATACCTAGATTATGTTTTTAAAATATGATTTTTATGTTTCAGGCTTACGCTATTTTAATATCCAAAGCAGATCAGCAACGTTTTTGTGAAACCGTAAATCAAAGGAAGGTGAATGTCCGAGGTAAGCTTTGTCATTGCATTTTGTCTAATTAATCGATAGATCTCTTTTAACTAGTGAATTGATGGATTGGCTCAGGTTAAATTTTGGATGATATACTTTGTCGCTTTTGTTTTGAGGTCGTTTGACTCTTTTTTGAGCCAAGAATTAAACTCAAAAAAATTTTTTAATGAATATCTTCGGTCTTGACCCCTCCCCATTTCTCTTGCTTTCCACCTCGATCGACAAGGCTAGGGCTAGGAATATGAGATCAAGTTCAAATTTTCTGGCAAAACTGTCTTCAAAATGAAATCAACGTCTTGCGCCATCTAAAAGCTATAAATATTTATTGAATTTTTCGAATTAAAGTTTTTCATCCCCCTTTCCCCTTGGGAAGACGTGTGTATCTTAATATCCTTGCGTTGTAAAAAATTGATTTTTTTTTTCATTTTGAAGAGCTTTTTCCATGGAGATTTTCGAAAAAATGATGAAAAATATACTTATGCCATCAAAAATTAGCTAGAAATGTTAAAAAGTGGAAATAATCAATCCATTTACACGGTCAGAAATTCGGGAAAAAATTAATAAAGGTATTGTACAGTTTTTTATGTCGGTAACCCTTGAAAATAGAGAGAATTATTTCCTAAAAGCTCGTCTTAACTGACCTTCCTCACCTAAATATGTAGTCCGTATAGGAAAAAAAAGTTTAGAGAAATTATGAACAGTTCATGGACTTAATTCCGGGGTGTAAAAATCAACTATTTCCTTCCTTATAATAGTAATTCTACCTTCTAATCTATTATCGTAATAATAAAATGAAATAATATGGCCTCAAAAACGTTACATTTAAATAGGTATGCACATTGGCAAGCTCGAGTGCATCCATGTGCATTAGGTACAAATTAACAACTATGAAATGCACCGACACAGCGCAGCGGTCTTTAGCGTACGACTTCAAATGGTCGTTAAATACGTGCTCAAATGCTCTCGAAATGGCTAAACTTATTCAGCGAGGTTTACCATCATGTAACGGTTCATTTTCGCTAACTGGATTTAGTTTCAGTAACGCTGTAAAAAGGTTGGGTGAGAATTGGAGAATTTTGCTCGAAATGGAAAATTAACTAATTACGTGCTCATAGTTGAAATCTTTGTGAAGTGATGCATAGCGATGTAGATTAAAAAGCATTCCGACCAAGTTTTCTATGGCGTGGCATAATGAACTAGGTACTGAAATATTTCTTTGATATGCTTGTACTTTGTACTTTGTCTAACTGCTGATGCCAAATTAGGTAGGTAGTAGGTACTTATCTCTTTTTAGGTTAATTTTTCATAAAAATGTCGTAGGTAGGTATTTCTCAACATATTACACCGGTCGACACGATTTCTGTTTCTGGGTCCTCATTGTGAAATTTGGGTCACTTTTATGTAACTAATGAACAAAAAAAATTTTTGACCAAAGTTTGCTTTGGGGGGTGGGGGGCCAAAAAACTGATTTTTCGAGGGCAATAAGCCTGAGCATTTCATAAAAAATTGAAAAAAAAATTTTCGACTGATCTTATAGAAAAATTTACGGCAAATCCAATGCCGCAAACCGCAGACCTCCATCTCTTTTAGAAAAAAAGTTACAGCTCTTTCTTTCCAAAATTTTGTGAAAAAAATCGTATTTTTTGGGGTACTTTTCACAAAAAAGTGAAATTTGAGAGAAAAGTAAGGGCTTTAAGGCCATAATGACCATAATGAGAGTTGTAGAAAATTTCACGGCAAGTCGAATGCCGCAAACCGCGGACCTCTATCTCTTTTTTAAAAAAAGTTACAGCCCATTCTTTCCAAAATTCTGTGAAAAAATCGCATTTCATTTTTTCATGAGCAATGCACAAAAATGTGATTTTTTTTCACATAATTTTGGAAAGAATGAGCTGTAACTTTTTTTCTAAAAGAGATGGAGGTCTGCGGTTTGCGGCATTGGATTCGCCGTAAAATTTTCTCTAAGATTAGTCGAAAAATTTTTTTCAAATTTTTTTGTAATGCTCAGAATTATTGCCCTTGAAAAATCAGTCCCCCCCCCCCACCAATGCAAACTTTGGAAGCCAGGATTCCGCAAGGTGATGTATTTTGATGTCTAGAAACTGAATTTTGGCATGAGAACCCAGAAACAGAACATTTTTTTTTGTCGACCTCCCTTACCAATGTTTTATGATTCATCTTCACGAAAATTTTAAGCTTTTTTTTTTCATAGGTGTTAATTTTTAGATACAAATTTACATTTTTCTCTGAAAAGATTTCAGCTCCTTTTACCTACTTTTATTTCAATTCAAACTTTAATCCACAAAATTGAATAATTTATACGCATAGCAATCCTTTGAATAAACAAATGAGGAGATTACGAAAATAAAAATTTATGGGGGATAATTGCAGAACGTAAAATTTTCTTTCCATGCAACTGAATCATTTTTCTGAAGAGATGAGCTTTTTTTTGAGATATTTTAATCAAAAACTTGAAGTTGAACTCTACTTCAAAAAATATCGAAAATTACCAAAGCTTCCTAGAAAAAAAAACTGGTGGAAGTCTCTAATTGGAAAATTTCACACTCAATAATTTATGTTCCGGTTCCACATATTTTTTTCGTAAGTATGGCTCGTCTTAAGCTCATAAAATTGTTTTTTCTTCAATGGGGGAGAGGAGCGAAAAAATTTTCAAAAAAATTAAATTGTCGTGATGAAGACAATAAAACCTATTTGGACTCAGCTTTAAAAATGGATCAGAATTATTTCTATCAGAATCAATAATCGATTACGTAGGAAAAAAATTGTTGAATTATCGATGCCCAGAGGAAACCGCAGGGACAGGTCGGACCCCCTTCAGAAAAAATTTCTGGACTCTGTCTAACCCCCAAAAAATTATTATTTTGCACCATTTTTGTTTTAGGTACATTTTTACCTTCATAGCAACTTGAATATTTTAGTTACTGCTAAAATTTCACTCTTGAATAATTAATATTTTGCTAGATCGTTACTTTTAAAATTAATGTACCTAAATTTTTAGCTGACGAAAAAAATCAACCCTTTTTTCATCTCTAAAAAGTAAAAAAAAAAAGTTGACCAAACACACGTTCACTTCTGGCGACGCTACGCCACTGATTTCCAGCCTGTGATATTTGGTGATATTAAAAATTTCGTTTTCCACAAAAAATCCAATTTTCTGGAAAAATCAAGCCTTAAAAAATAGAATATGACAAGCGTTTTACGATAAGGGATCCTGAGATGAAATTTCAATTTCTTTAAAAGAGTCAGAAAACGAAAAAACGAATGAGAAAGGTGTTGCCTACTAATGAAATCGAAAATTTTAAAAGGTGCCTTGTAGCGGTATTTGATATTTTTTTCGGGGTCCTTGTGGTGCAATAACATATGAAAATGTCATGAAAATTCTGAGAAAATTGTTAAATAAATTGAATTTTTATTGGTTAATTAAAAAAATATACTTAATAAATTTTCAGTTTATAAAAAACTTTGATTTTGTAAATCAAAAGAAAAGTTCATCACGTATTTCTGCTACGAAATCAAAACGAGTTGGATGAAATTTGATAATATACTTCATTGAACTCCTCTCTAAAAGCATAGGTTTCAAATCCGAAATTAAAAAAAATTGAATTCACCGCAGGGTTCCTTTTTTCAAAACGCTTTTCATGCAAAGTGTAATGCGTAAAATTCCCTTTCTGTGAAGTCTTTTTTTTTTTCAAGGCGGCTTATTTTTTGAGATATTCTCAATAAACGATACCTACCAAATAGTTGATTTTTGAACTTTCGGCTAGAATATCTCCAAGGTCAAAAACTAAGTTTCCTAAAAAAAAAAACAATGAAAATCTGCAGAAAGAAAATTTTACGATATCCCATTAATTTTTTTCTTAGGACCTTTTTTTTGCTTATAAAAAGGACTTCAAGTGTCAAAAGTATTCAAAAAATGTAACATAATTTTTTACTTGACAAAAAATTTAAATAATGAAAATATTTTGATTTCACGGAGAAAAGAAATTAAAATCAAATTCGAACTCAGCCCTTAGAAATAAATCAGAATCTGATTTCTGATACAGAAAAAAATTGGGCAAAAAAATGCATTCCAATGTTATTCAGACAAAGGTAATTAATTATTGTATGTAGGTATTTAAAATTTTGAATCATTTATGATGACAGCTCTACTGCTACCGTTTTAATAGTCGATTACGACAATATCAATAAATACATCTAAGTGTATTATTATTCATCACATGTAAGTTAATATGTTACTCGGGGACCAGTGTATTAACTGCAGTTAAGTGAGATGCTGTCTATGTAGGTATATCTAGATCTACAACTATGTACTTACGAAGTGATGAATCGTTGCACGTCTTTCGAATACGTAGGTTTGGATACTGCAACTAATATAAATCAACTGCAACGACTCTCTTTACATTGTATGAAGGGGAAAAAAACTACATGCTATTTTAAAAGTACTTATATCCGCCTCCCTAATAGCTCTTAATAGTTGGGTTTCGTTGCATTTAATTTAATATACTCATCCGAACGTTAATCATTATAATGTAGGTGAAGTTTACGCAGAAGCAAATTTTCTAAAAATGTCTTTCGAGTAGGATTAGATTTCGTGTGAGTTGTCGCTAATGCAATGTTAATCGACAATTTATAGGTACTTACCATACTTTTAAGTACGCTGGAAAATTTAAAATCTCAATACGTTCTTGGTTAGTTTTAAGCCTACTCATACCAGCTTGTAAAATCAATCGATTATAAAAATGCCAAGTAGAGACTAAATAAACTCTTGCTCATTAGTGATTTTATAATTATCGCGTAGTAAACTCGTGCAAATGATCAATTTGTCTGATTTTATAGCAATGCCTACCGCGGTACACTGAAATAATATCTATAAACAAACGTAATGGAACGAGTTAATGCATTAAGTATGTATATTTTTGTCAAGTATAAATAAACGTACTGCAGCGAAGAACGAAGTTATCTTCAGTTCTGCTGGAGGTATCTCTCTATAGGACGTGTATTTTATTGGGTGTATAAATTGGTCTGGTATCGTCGAATGTACGATAACGCCAATAGTGTGAGATTTTATTCATTTTTTTGCTGCATCACCACGGCATAAAGTGATTTTTATGATAATTATAAAAATCAACAGTGTTTTTATTTCTCGTGGTTATTTATTTTATTATTTACCTGGATGGATTTAGCTGTGAGACGATTAGGTGGAGTTGGGAGAAATGGTCGATTTAGGTTTGGCTTGAATGTATTTTCTGCTGACAAGAAAGTCAGATTTAAATTTTAGGTCAGAAATATGTGTCGAAATAACATTGAAAAATGATTTTTTTTCAAATTTCAGGTGTTGACGTTTATTTTTTGAATTTTAAAGAAATTTTCGAAATTTAAAATATTCAAAAAGTGCAAAATAAGAAAATTTTATTTAATTAAAGGTCTAAAGCTAAAATTTAGTAGATGTAGGTACCTATCTTATTTTTGACCTCTCGTGAATCGATTGAAATAAATCTCATGTCGATCTGGAGCTTCCAGAATTTTTTTTTACATTTTTCAGCTTTGAATAAGATTCTTTGTATAAAAAGAGCACAACAAAACTGTAGTACTTGAAAAACTAGATTCCCACATTGGTGACCTAGATTTCTTCCAGCAAAAATTTTCGCCAAAAACATCTTCATCATTGTACCTATTACCTAAGTACTTCCCCTTAATTTTTTTTTTCAATTCTGAGGTAACCTGAATTATTCTGGAGACTCTAGATCGACTTGAAATCCGTTCTGATTTACCAAATTTCGAATTTCTGTCTCTCTGATTTTTTTTTCCTTTGAAATTTTTGCCGAAAAAAATATGAATTTGACCATGCTTCTAAGAATTTCTAAAAATTGTACCTGCTTCAATTAATCAAATAGGTAGGTCATCAACGTGAGTTTTGTAGGGTCTGAAGTTCATTTGAGCCAATTTTATGGGCTATTTTTGTTTTCAAAGCTGGAGAATGTAAAAATTTTCTTGATGGTCCAGATCGACTCGAAACTCATCTCAATCGATTCAGAGGATCAAAAATAAAGCATCTAGGTATTCTCAATTTAAATTTATCAACTCCGTTAGATCAAAATTTCAAATTCTACGTAGCTTTGTGGTGGGTAATTTTGATTCTCAAAAATTCGTAAAAATTTAAAAATTCAACTAGGTATGCCACTTTAAATTTCTGAATGAAAAATATATTTTTTTTTTACGACTAAAAATTTTGCTGTTGATTAAGATAGGTATCTTCATTGTGAGCATATTCCAAGGTTTTTTAGGTATAGGAGGGGGGAGGGGGGGTTGTAGACTGTTTTCATTTTTGACATTTTTTTTCCTGCTGATCTTTCGAAAGAGTGGATTTATACGACAAAATTAGGAGAGAAATGTATGAAATCTTTCAAAATAATTTTCATAAACTTTCTCTAGATGTTAAAATTTATGAAATTTGAAGAAAAAAGAGAATTTGTGTGATGAAAAATCGTAAATGACATAGTTATTTGAAAATTTTTCTAAATTACAAAATTATATTTTATGCGAATGAAGTCAATTCAGTATCAACCAAGTGAAATAAAGGCGAAATTTTTTTGAAAAATTTCTGTTTTTTGGGTAAAGAAAAACTCATGAGGCGAATGAAATCGGCATTTCGGTAACGTGGATAGTTTGAATTTTTTTCATTCATTTCGCATAATTTTTTTTAATACTTACCTATTTGAATTTTTAGAAGGAGGTATTGAAAATTTGTCTATTAATATTACCTACAATTTTGCCATTTTTTTCTAATTTTTCAGTTAGAGAGGCGGAAAAGAGAAAAAAAGAAATCGTAATTCGTAAATTACTATACTTATTTCACACATCAGTGTTTCTTATTCAAAAAAATTTCTTGAATTTTTTTAAAAACGACGAAGAAGTTCAAATTTTTTGATGAATTTTCATTTTTTGAATTAGTTCTGTAAATTTTTTTTCTATTTCAAGTTTGCTTTTTGATGAATGATTCATCAAAATTTGCCATAAAATTGAATTTTTTTTCATTATGAACAATCAACTTGAAAAGCCAACTCGACAACGACGAAAAAATAATTCTCATTTACTTATTAAATTGTTTTTGAATGAAATCTAATCGGTGATCATTTTACATTGGAACAGAATAAATATTTGTGCAAAAAAAAAAAATGCTCACGATAAGAAATAATTCATACAACGAGTCTCACGCATATTCGAAGATTAAGAGCTCCAAAGTCCAGATGAAGGCGTTGAAAAGTTCGAAGGTCGAGATGTCAATATATCCATAAATCGTTTAATTTGTACCTATAATCCGCATGAACGTATAAATCTATAAATATAATAATAACCGATCAACCGTGTAACGAATGCTAATTTCCGGAAACCCTGATTCGGCAGAACGTCGCTAATGGCCGTTTTTATTGTGGATTTATTTTGGAAATACGACGAAACCATTAAAAGGAAAAAGACCGTATAATTTTTCTCAGCTCTATACCTGTTTTGTGAAATGTATGTACCTATTCATTTTTCTTTCTTTTTCACATTGATGAATATCATTTATATCTCGTTTCGTCATTTGTCATCGGAACAGATCTTTTTCAACGGTAGGTGTTTAACGTCATTCGAGGGCTGTAAGTACCTACTTACGTAGATGAGATACGTACTTTAGGTATAAACAGAATAAACACTTTCTTCTGAGAATGAAATTTACGTCACATGATGAGTGATCAATCGATCAATCTCGTAATTATAATTTTCGATGACAATTCGATAAAAATAATCATGAGTTCACTTTCAATTTTCCAATAAAAATGATCGTATTTTCGCTCATTTTATTTACTGGGTATGAAATTTTCATTCATCTTTGAAAGTAAATTTCGTATCTATTAGTAACAGTAGGGTGTCGATTTTCTGTATTTTTTTTTGTCATGACGAACGAGACAAAGATACTAGTCGGAAAATTTATGTGAATGGAAACCTCCGCGAAGTAAATTAAAAATCGATGCATAATTTTTCGTACGAAACATAGAACTACGTAAGAAATGGCGGAAAAACATGTGCGATTATGCGACGAGTGAGAAAAAAAAAAACTGGTTTCTTTTAATGCCGCCGTTTAATGTTTACTAGAAAAGCCAATGTTTACATTTCGTAGTTCGCATACGTTGATATACATATTGAAATTTTCCGTTATATTTTCTAAAGCAAAATACCCGTTGATAAGAAATATCATTAGAGTATTATACTTTTTTTTCCAATAAATTAAAAGGTTGTTGACAAACGTCGCCGGCAATTCGCACGGTAACGTGAAATTTCTTCAGAAGTGGTTAGATTACATCTTGGCATTGAAATGGGACATAATGATCTGCTCGTCGAGGGATCATTGCTGGTCAAGTGTTTGGGTGGCCGGTTAAAAATTTTCAACTTGGTTTTTTCTGTACCTCGAAAATGTTCGGTAGCGTTCAATAAATTTAAACTTCTTTGAGTGACAGAGTTTGGTGTAAAAATTATGAACTTTACCGATTGACAAAGTCGAATATGACTGTCAGAATTAATTGTGACTGCTAAATGGAACGAATTGACTGTCACCTGACTAGACTAGGTGAAGGTAGTCACAGAGAAAAAAAAATGAGTGACGATATGACTGCAGTTTTGAGACTGATGCCTCGAGTAAATTTTCAAATTTGTGGCATAACAGACGAAACGGAACGAACTCAATACCTACCTAAGCAATATGACAACAGAATGACTGTCATGTTTCGAGAGCTTTTGCCAGTCGAGCCGTGGATTTTTACTTACCGAGGTGTAATTTTAGTCGTGAAAGATTATTTATTAAACAATACCTTCGCTGTTGGATATCGACCGTAATGAGTTACTCGTAAATGAAGTGACATAAATCATTTTAAATATTCGTGGGTACCTCGGCGAATGTTGTTCTGACTTCATTCATAAAAATAGTTAGGTATATTTACTCGAAGAGTGGGTAATTATTTTTATATTGCAGTAATCTACCTACATAGATCAAATCCATCCGATGTGATACGAATAGGTAGGTAGAGGTACCTCATTTTAATGATCACACCTGGTCTATGTTTGGCTAATTTTATCATTCTTGATTATGGAAACGGCGATATTTTGATTTATTATGGAAAAATGAATTAGAGAGAAAAAAGTGAACTTACAAAATGGGTGATGTTCAAAATCTGAACAAGATTAGTATTTTTGGAAAAAATGAGTTTCAAGTATTTCTTCAATTTTATTTTTATTAACTGATTTTTCAATTTTCTGGAGATTTTTTTTTAAATTTTAAAATTACTATTTTTAGCAAAAACCCTATTTGATCGATTAAAACCCAATTTTCCAAAATTTGTAACTTCCAGTTCAAATTCATATTTTTGGGAAAATTTTTCTGGTGAAAATTGAATATACCATTTCTGTAGATAACTTTTCGATGTTTTGTCAAAATTATTATTGCATCAATTCGCAATTTTTTTTGAATTTTTCAACATCATACAAAATTACAGTCATAAAATTATTGATTTGTCGAAATTTTTCCAATAGAGACATATATGTACCTAAGGGCATTAAAAGAATTGGTGACATTTCATCTTTTTGGGTACCAATTTAAAAAATACGATTGCCCCTATACGAGGCAGCATAAGAGGCAAAAAATTTTGAATTTAGGTACTAGCATTTTGAAGAGTGGCAAGCCTGCTTTTTATGTAAATAGAAATACCTATTTTTGATGCCTGATTTCAATTTTGGATTTAATCTTTGAATTTTATTAATTTTTCAATATTCATATCCTTGATGTCTAGAGCCATATTTTATCTGTTGGCACCCACAGGTAGATTTTACGAAATTCTTAAATTTTGGAATAAAATTTGCGGCTCAAAAGATCAACTAAGTAACCCATAAGAATCGAATTTTCGGTCTAAAAATTCTAAAAATTTTATTTCGTACTGCAAACCTCTCCTCGTCGAATCAATTTCTTGTTGTAGATACTTTGAATCGATAAATTTCTCACAAGATTCTGCCAATTTTTCATCTTGCTTTATCGAACTGAGATAATTTTCGAAACAAGCGAGGATGAAAATTTCCGCGAAAAATAACCATGAAATGCATGAAGAAGATGAAATGAGAAAATTTTGGTCTTTTCTATAAGTAAATTTGAATCAAAATTTGATATTTTTTTCGTAATTTCGGACTCATTTGCAAAATTTTGTGCTTTTTTCAAACGTTCAAAATTTTTGGGGGTCCATCAATCGAAGAAGGAAAGGGAGCAGAATTTTGTTTTTTTATGTAAAATAATCGTCTAATAAAAAAATTCAATTGAAAAAATTTTAAATTAAATATGTAATTTCAATGTTCTGAAAAAAGGGCAAATTATTGAAAAAAAAATTATTCGAAAAAAATTCTTAAAAAAAACAGGGTGTTTTGATATTTTTAATTTTAAAAAACAACAACAAATGGGTAGGTACCTGCCTATCTACAGGACTTTATTTTCTAATTATTGAAAAATGTCAATTTTCACTCCTTATTTATAAAATTACATCATCTCAAGAACAAATTTCACAGTTTTCAGAGACCATTTGTAAAATGGACCGAAAATTAGTCCCACCGCATCGTAAGAAAAACTGAAAGAAAACGAGGATCACTAACAATTTTGGGGGCTCGAGCCCCTCCCCCCCCCTTTAGAAAAAAATCACTGCAAAAATATAAAAAGTGCATTTTTTTGCTTTTCAAACAGCATTTTTTCAAAAAAAATTGCCCTCTCACTTCGCTCAAGCAATATTTTGATCATTCTATTTTAAAAGTGGTTATTTTTTGACTAATTTTTCAGCCAAAAATCACCAATTCTTCAATAAATTTCCAATTTCTCCAAAAAAAATTGATGATTTTTGACTGAAAAATCAGTGAAGCATGACTAATTTGAAATTTAACCTCCCTCCCTGTTTTTCTCAAATTATCAGCCCCTCCCTTAATTAATTTCTGGGTGCGCTTGTCTTGTATGAATTTTTCCATACATCACTGAAGAAACTCTCGTCACTCAAGGTTCATCTTTAGTAAGTTTTACGTCATACCAGACAGGCCGAACAAAAGGCCCACTCAAGGAAGCTCAAGATTTTTTTTAAATGTAAAAAATGCATTTTTTTTGCTCTTCAAACAAAATTTTTTCAAAAAATTTTCGTCCTCGCTTCGCTTGGGCAGTACCAAGGTATTTTAGTCATTTTATTTCAAAAGTTGACAATTTTCTACTAATTTTTCAGTCAAAAATCACAGAATTGTCAATGAATTCTCCATTTCCCAGAAAAAATTGATGATTTTTAACTGAAAGATCAGTGAAAAATGACTGATTTAAAATTCGACCTCCCCTCCATTTTTCTCAAATTCTCAACCCCTCCCTTAATCAATTTCTGGGTGCGTCTATGAGGCCAAACAACTTAATACTACAGCCAAAATTTTTTAAAAATTAAATATTGATAATTTTGGTTCTCCTCGGTCCCATTTTCCTTCTTCTTCCAACTGAAAGGGTGAACAGATTAATTAATTGATTAAACCAATCTTTTAAATCTCAAATCTGAATTTAATTGCTCATCTACTTTTCTTCATCATTAACCATTTCTACCTTCATTTTGAATTTCAATAGAAATGCTCGAACGCCTATACAGATCCACTGGTAAAATGAAAAATGTAGGTAGGTACCTTACCTAACTACTTACAACAAGCCATGTCAACGGACTCAACACAAGAGCCAGTATTCATTTGATAGATTTTACTGCTATTTACGTGCACACAGTTCAATACCTACGTACGTTCGCTTTTACACACGAATCCTGCTGTGAAATTTGAAATGAAGCGTTGCCTTAGTATTTTCTCCTTTATAAATTCTAGTCAAATGTATTTGATGAAAAACACGGTAGGTAAATTGGTAAAACAAGGCGAAGTTCGCTCAGTGATGTTTTTTGTACTTGTCTAGGTAATACTTGCTCTCGTATTTACGTCTCAAAAGTTTTACACCTTTATTTATACTTACATAAGTTTAATACAAACTTCCATTTATAAATAGGTAGATGATTTATGAAATATGGGTATCACGGAATATAGGTACTTGGTACTATAGTTAATGTTTTGCGAAGTATTTGTACATTGAATGAAATTTATTCTCGATTGCCTGCAGAAATATTCATATCATAACGTATTATGAAATGACAAAATTATTTACAAGATGTTCTTTTTTTAATCACATTAGGTAGCCTTCAGGTGCACGCTTATGTTTTTGAAAAAAAAAAAATAGTTATCATAATGCAATAACATAAATATAATATAAGGGTACTGGTTCGATTATAATTTTAGAAGACAAATAACCAATGAACCACACAAATCATATTTCCAGTAGTAAGATCGTTATTAAGTACATTTGTTAGACGGTTTATGAGGTGCCTACCTATTATAAGTATGACAAATTATTTAACCACGATTTCAGATGATTTACACGTCCAGATTATTACCGTTTCTCTTCTCAAAGTACAATGCAAACCCAAAAAAGGATTTGGTAATTATTTTGCGATGTTTAGATACCATATCGTAAAAAAAAAATGTTTTTTTAATCGTCTATGGTTAAATTGATACCTATTTTGATAATTGTGCAATGTTTCTATTCTATTGTACCGTTTTTTGTTTCCTTTTTGGTTTTATTTTACAATAGGTATAATTATTGGTGTATTTTATTATGGGAAGATTTTTTTTTTCCATCGATTTGAATGGTAGTATGGCGTTAGTTTGGCTATAACAGACACGCGTATTTTAATTTCCACTTCGAGGTGCGTTATTTTATGTATTCAACGAGGTAGATATATTTGGATAGGTGTGTTTCGGAATTATTTTCGGTTGTATAAATGTGCGTAATTTTCTAAATCGAGAAACCAACCCGAAGTTTATTTTCAATTCAATCGAATTTGAGATTTTTAAAATTACGAATAACCTTAACCTTACCTTTTCGTTGATTATTCGCAATTACGAATTCGGATGGTATTATTAGGTGTCCGACGATTTATAAAATAATAAGCGATGGCACGTAGGTCTATTCCTCCAATCTATTGTAGGTAAAGGTATTTATGGTGTTAGATTAGTCTTACGTTTTATCAATTGATGACTTGAATTGGATGATTATTTTTTACCATCTTTTTTCTTCATCTTACTCAATAGGGTAATTTTTTTCATTCATTCTATTTATAAGCGTTGGATAAATTATATCCATAGAAGATAATATTCGATTCGAAGATTTTATAATTAGGTGCCTATGCACTCGCTACACGTCTAACCTAAGTGGAAATGCATGTGCTGTGCCGATGAATTGTAGATTGTGGAATTTTGAATCATTATTTTTTTCTACATCTACTTTTAACTGCTTAATAAGCCTGTATTTCGGTGGACTTCGGGTTACAATAATGAAAAGTGCGTTTTGTGTTTGGTTATGATGAAATATTCATACTCGTGAGGCAATTTTTTTTTTTTGAAAACATTTTGAAACGTATTCCAACCAGCAGTAAAATCTTGGATGAAAAAGAAAATAAATTGGAAGCAATGAAAGAATTGCATGTTTAAAATTTCATGTGCTGTAGTTGATTTATCGAATTTTGATGAATTTTTGAAAATTCAAAATTACCTGATCGACGTGCAAAGTATGAAAATTTTGCCTCAGCAATGAAAAAAAAACTCAAAGGTACCATACATATCCTGTTTTCAATTTCTCAAAGGGTTCGATAAGCGTTTAGAAAATTTTGGAATTTTCCAGCTCTGAAAATATAAAAAAAAAGTAATTTATAAACTTTAACTTTTATAGGGGAGACCGGGGCTAGTTGGCCGCTTTTTTTTCAGGAATTTTTTTACCCCACTTTTTATGTTTTTTTTAAAAAACTCGATACAGCAACATATAGTTTGAACATTTGGCTATCATTTGGTATCATAAACTTTTGGGTTTTTCAACTTTTAGACCCCAAAATTCAAGTTTCAAAAAAGGTCCATTTTTGGCCAACTAGCCCCAAACCCGGGGTAAGTTGGCACACAGGGTGGGGTAAGTTGACACGTGTAAAGTCCCATAAGACAAGATAGAAAAAGATAATTTGACCTGAAATTTTAAAAAACCTCTAAAATGCGAACTATTTCATCAAAAAACATCGTAAATGTAGCAAAAAAGTTACTAAAAGTGAAATTTTTCTTCGGCAACGTCTCATCTCTTTTTTGAAAACATGGGCCGGAGGTGATTTAAAATGCACGTGTCAACTTACCCCGGAAGATTTGTGTCAACTTACCCCGAACCTCGTTTTTTTTTCAAAGTGGAATTTTTCGGTGATTTAAGGCATTCAGAGTCCCGACTCCACCATAAACGAATAGAAAACACTTTGAAATTACCCCTTAGCTAATTAGAACTTCAAAAAACACCTTCATAAAAAAATTACAGACCTTTCTTTCTCGAAAAAATATTTTTTTGACATTTCAAAAAACACACATATCACTCTACAAGATCTACGTTCATCAGGTCGTTGTTCGTAAGCTAAGCGGATTATACGCGCAAGGTAGGGGCACATTCTAATCCAACTCCAGGGTCGCCAACGTTGAAATAAAAAAAGTTATCGCGACTTGGTCAACTTACCCCTATAGTCAACTAGCTCCGGTCTCCCCTAGTATGGCAGATCACGCATATAGGTGACCTACTATTTGATTAATTGAAGCATTTATTTCCAAAATTCCCAACTGTTAGTTCAAATACATATTTCTTGATAGGTAATTTTAATGTAAAAAAGTAAAAAATATACCCGGAAAGTGCCTCTGTATCGAGTTAAAAAAGGAAATTTTGCAGATATAGGACGCTATTTTCGCATAACTTTTCAATTTATTGAGATTGCTAAAAAATTTTGAAAATTGGGGAAAAGAAAATATTTTTGTTTTTGAAAATGTTAGATTCAAAAGGAGAAAAAAGCGAAAATATCCGCGATTAGAAACAATTTACTAAACCTAAGATTTCATAGTCTAACGACTTCTCCCCCTCCAAAATTGAAATGATATTAATTCCAGTTCCAATGCTTAATATTCTTTAGTTCTAATTTTCAGTTCCAGTTTTAGTTCTAAATACTTACCTCCCAGTTCCAAGATTCCAATTTTTTAAATTTTGAGGAATATAAAAATCTAAAATTTTCTGCAAAAATTAAACATTGTTATTTTTCGTTTTCTTTTCAGAGAACAATTTTTCATTTTTTGTGTATTCAAACCCAACACAACAGATTTCCATGAAAAACTCCTGGGAATTAATCTTTATTAGAAATTTTCCCACAAAAAATTTGAATCTGAAAAATGTGTTTTTAATTCGATGAAATTTTTAAATTTTACAATACTTAAATTTTTTTTATTCATTTTTCTACATAACTTTTTAATATTCGTTTGGAATCGTTCTTGTTTTTTAATTTTTAGTAAAAAATTTTCAATTGAATAATGTGCATTAGTAAATTTCAACTCTTCCATTTTCTACTTTTTCGAGTCTAATTTTCAAAATTTTGAATTTTTCCTGTTTTTTTTTCTCCATTTGAAGCATGGAATTTGCAAAGGGCTCAACTCCAAATTCCAAAATACCCTCTTTTTGACTTGCAGATGTTCTAACTATTTCCCCAACATCCCCTTCATCCACCGAAATATCCACACTGAAATTTTTTAACCACAATCCCAACCAAAATTCCTTCGCAGATTTACAACACTGAAACATGAAAAATCACACAAAGTGTTAACGAAAAAAATAAATTTTACACCAGTTTGCAAAACTTGGGAAGCTAGGCCTTTTTCCAATTCCATGCTTCACTTGGGAATTTTTCAAAAAAAAAAAAATGGTGTGTAATGTATGAGGGAGATGATTTCAATTTATATGAAAATTTAAAAAAACAAAAAGAAAAATATGCCAAAAAAATTGCTGAAACTGGTAGGTATAAAACTGAAATTCATTTTAGTTCTTGTTCCAGTTCCAGTTTTTCAGTTCTAGTTCCGATTCCAGTTTTCCATTATTGCGTTTGCTGCAAAGCAAAACTTGCCTATTTTTTTAAAAGCAGGCATGACTATTTTTTCAAAACTAAGTTGATAGGTACTTAATCAATTTTTTCTGAAATACTTATGGATGAGGAAGATTTCTTTATTTCAATTTTTTTTTTTAGAAAATGTTTATAATATTAATGAAGGTGAATATAATTTGAAAAAAATACAATTTTATTATTCCTGCCCATAAGAATTTTTTTCTAGAAGAAAACCAAAAAACGTGTACCATAAAAAAGATTTTTTGAGAAGGTTTCTATGTAGGTATGTTTTATTATTTGTTTATTTCTGGGAAAAATTTTCGTTTTTAAAAATTTTTTCATGGGACATTATTTTCATGTTAGGTATTTAAAAATACTGGATAAAAACCAAAATAAAATAATTTTTGTCGCGAAAACAATACTTACGTCCAAAAATCTCGTCAGAAATTGAAAATATATGTACAATCCCTTACTCTCTAATTCATGCGTAATTTCTCCACCGTGAAATGGAAAATGTGCTGAAAACTTGGACAAATTAATGTTATCTTGATGATTAATCATTGCATTTCAATTATCAGCTACGATTTATTCTTTTCGCGTCGACAGGTGGGCAGTGGTTGTTAAATGATTGACTGTGGTATGGCATGATGCCAGATTTTAAGTAGCAACGGTTCAAAGCTCCGTTGCAAAATAACTCTACATTCGTTTAATGTGCAAATATAACATAATTATCGTCCAATATAGAGGTTTGATGGCTTTATGTATTTTTTAAGAGTAGGTAAATTTTATGTTTCTGAATGAAGTTTGTACTCGTAGCTACTATGTGCTTACATTACTTGATTTTTTTTAAAAACAAGTTCCTCATTTTTTCCCCTCAATATTATTATAAGTAGATAAGCACTTCATCCCTCGAAAAATTTTGCGTAGAATACATAAATTTGTTGATTTCGTTTATTATACTCCCACCCACATAAATACTTTATTTTTCCTTGATAAATTTGTAGGAGGTGCTTACTATGTTGTGTAATCAGATCGTCTTTTATCGATTGGTAATTTAATGCGATGGGTGTGAAAAAATAGTGTTTTTTACGATCACATCAACGAACCCGAGTTATGTATGTTAATATCGAACTTGGAATGAAATTGGTAAAATTTCAACGACAGTGACAGGGACATTCATAATACGCTTACATGCATAAGTAATTAAGTAAGTGGGAATTGGGAAATATTGCATTTAGGTATACTCCGGATTGACCATGTCTGCTAACGTGTAATTATAAATATCTACAGTAAGTAAATGCAAAAAGCAGAAGTTATTTTAAATTTACATAATCCATTTTTCTGACGAGCATGACAAGGTTGCAATTTTTTTCATCTTGTTTTTCAATTTTTGTATCATCTTGAAAACAACATCTGTATTTTTCGATTACCTAAATACTTCGTCACCATGGAGAATTCCAATCATTTTTTGTGGTTTTTGCAAAAGCTCCAAGTATACCTACCTACAGATTATTTACCTTCTAAATTTACCTATGGTCGAAATTTTTTCTGCGTATTTTTTTAATGCAATTATGCATGTAATCAATTAAAAATAAACATAAAAACTTGTTTTGGCTAGAAAAGAAAATCTTCAAAACAAAATAAATCACGATATTAACGAAGAGCACTTCTAAACCCCATAATTTCAACAATTTGCTCGTAACCATTGGCCACCGACAATTTGCAATTTTAGTTTTCTGGGAGATTAAGTTGCCATGATGGATGAAATATATCGTACGATGGCCAATGACCCATTTATCTATCCAACGTTCATCGAACCTTAGTTTTGGAAGGAACCAAAGTAGTAGAGGAGTAATCAAATTATCATTGAAAGTTACACTATAAAATTAGTTTCAAAGCTTCGGAAAAAAAAGTTTTTTGAAAAAAAAACTGATTTTTTTTGCAATTGATAATGAAATTTAAGACCATAAGAATATCTAGAAAATAAAATCCTAAGGTAGATTCACAGATAGAAAATATCAAAAAGAATTTCGTAATCGTATTAGGCTTATTTATTAGGTAGGTATATTGATGTATCATGGGTAATTACTCGGTTGTTGAGCTGTAAGTAATAGGCCAACGGTCGGCGCCGCGTATTAAATTAAGTATCATAGAAAATACAAGATTTTTTTTTGATTTTATCATCCATGAGTGGATTTATTAGCAGCCGTAAGCGAGTTTTTCCAATAAAACAAAAACGGATTCATGAATGTGTTTACTTTTTGGTGACCGTAAAATAATCTTCGAGAGTTCGATGTATTCGACGAAAATATTTCAAAAAAAAAAACGTGTCGCCGTAGTTAATTTTGTTTTATAATTTTATAGAAAACGAAAACACCTGATTCAAGATTAATCTGTGCATGAATGATTTGAACTTTTGATCCAGGTTTAAGATTAGATTTTTAAGCATAAATTCATTAGTGTGTTTTTGAACAAACTATGTCTAAATTGATGATTAGTTCGTTGTGTGAATGAAATACCCAAGTGTTGAGGGATTTTTCAATGAGGCTCGTTAAAGTTGATTAAAAGATGAAATTGATGCAGGAATTGCAGGAGTGTGAAAAATATAGTTTTATTGAAAAAAATAGAAGCCAACATACTTTTAATTTTCAGTTCCGTTGCATTCAAAATTGTCTCTTGGGTAAAAATTCATGGCTCACTTTTTATTACTCATCAATAAAATTTTAAAATGTTCAGATAACCTACCTTTAAAAATTGAAATAATTAAACATTTCAAAAAATCGAAATAATTTTAAGGAATTGAAATCAGGGAATAAGAGTCAGCCAAAAAGTTGACTCCTAACTCCACCTGACTTCTAGATTCAAGAGGAAAAGTTGACTGCTGACCCCGGCTTGAATCTGCAGACAAACTCATATTACCCTGACTCCCGACTCCACCTCGACTCTAGACTCTGACTTGACTCCAGAATCAAGCCAATGTTGAAATCAATTTGGAGTCAATTTGACTCCAACTTCAGAGTCAACTCATATTCCCCATTTAAAATTTAATCAAATTCGCGTCCCGACTTCTGATTGGCTGATTCTCAACTCCGAAGTCACTTTCAGACCTCAAATCTTGACTCTACCTTGACTCCGAAGTCAATTGAAGCCAATCGATGATCCTGACTCTGAAGTCAATCCATGACCTTGACTCTGGAATCAGTTCATGACCTTGACTCTGGAATCAATCTCTGACCGTGACAACGGGGTCAATAGATGACCTTGATATCATAGTCAACCAATGACTCTGACTTTAGAGTCAATCGATGACCTTGACGGTAGAGTCAGTCTCTGACCCGGACTCTGGAGTCAATATGTGACCTTGACTCTGGAGTCAATTTGTGACCCGGACTTTGGAGTCTGTGACCTTGACTCTAGAGTCAGTCTGTGACCCTGACTCTGGAGTCAATATGTTTGCTTTGACTCCGACTTGACTCCGGAATCAATTTGAAGTCAATTTGATTTCAATTCCGGAATCAACTTATTCCCTGATTGAAGTGTACACATAATTAAAAATTTTGAAACATTGAAGTAAATCAGCAATTTTAAGTAAATTTCAAAATAGAAAAAAATTTTCTGTTTACCTACATAGAAAAGATGAGAGTATCCGATTAAAAATTTTCGCTTCAAACCATGCCTGATTTACCCATTTAAAATTACATGAAATTTTTATCAGTTTCGATAAAATTGTATCCCAAAAATGTCCTAATAAAATAGAAACTATACTTAATTATTTTTCATGAGGCACTTGATTAAAAAAAATCAGAACATTTGGAAAAAGTTGGAAAAATTGAGGATAATTGGAATAATTGAAACTATTGTGAGGTCCATTTTTCAGGGATCCTTGAAATATCATCATTCCATATTTAAATTTTTCAATTTTCAATAAAATCTATGAATATAGTAAGTACAGAAAATTTTTAAAAACGATTAAAATTGAATATTGACCTTTAAAAATTATCTGCGGTGATTCTCCATTCTCACACGTTCCCTTCAAGACTTTTTTTCTAACAAAATGAGAGAAATGCATTGGGAAAACAGATTTTTATGGATTAAAATAACATCATGTCAAAAAACACGAAATAGGTAGGTACCTACTTAATTGATTTTTTACAGACCTTTGCGTGGGATAAAGAGTTGAAAAATCGATGATTAGGGAAATGAAAATGTGTAGTTCAGAAGTAAAATTTTCACCAGATAGTTATGATTTTTGACACGTTTTCTTAGCGACCTTTTTCAATTTTCAAAAAAAAAAAAAATCAGATTATCGCCCCTATTGGGCAGTATCATTACCTAAGGGAGCATTTAGAAGAGGGAGGGGGAGAGAGGTATAACTTTGAGCAGATCCTGATTCAAGATCAACGTGAATTTTTTCCACGAATTTTTTATGTATCTAGATCTCCATTATGGGTAGTCGTCCGGAACTTTATTTTGCATGTTATACAGTTTTACCTGCCGTTCGATTTAATTGAATCATAAATAACCAAATATACTTCCGTTTAGCCATTTTAAAATGTAACGAAGCACGTTCGCTAATGCAATTATCATAATGAGTAACCTATAATCTCATCGCTAATTTAAAAACATGCAAAATTTTTCGCCTTTGGGAACGTGATAGTAAAATTCATTGATTATAATCGGTACTCAGTTTTTTATTTTATCCGGTATAATTCGCAGTTTCCAGTTTTTCCTCAACTGTTCGCATGAGAATAATAAATCATTCATTAATTATACACATTTTGTATATTTGAGTAGGGCTATATTCAAGAAATTTTTTATAGTTTTTCAAATGCTGAATGGTTCTTAAAATATGTGGCTGTTAACTTCATTATTCGATACCTACCTGCATCTTGAAAATTTTGCGCGTTAGGTACCGTATGTGTGAAATGAAATTGATTTATTATCATCATAAATTCGATTTGATGGTACCTACTTCAATTAATCGGGATTTCCGTTTATTTTAAGGCAAGATTATTGGGTTAGGCGAGCATTCGAAGAAAATCATTTTCGCCATTCATGAAAAATACTAAGATTAAAGATTTTTCGATAATGAAAATGGGCGTTTACAAAATTGATGATTCAATTTCAATTTCTCACAAATTGAACCGTTATCATTTGATTAAATAAAATTGTATTATGCAACGATAAATTTTTTAATTCGTATGTAGCCTGTAGTATGAAGCGTGATACTGAGACTTTGTGCTGATACCTATTACCTACATATACGATTAGTTGTTCAAGGACTTTTCAGTTCTATTTGATAAATTGTATGGGTAGGTAAGTACTTGTACATGCGTTAAATTTTTTTTCAAGAATGTTTCTCCGAATTTTTTTTGAATTTCAAAAATGTAAAGTTAATTGATCTGAAAAAAATTAGCATGACGAAATATTGGCACGCGTTGCAGTAGTTATCTGAATATTTGTACCGGTTTACATTTTTGAGTTTAGTAGTCATCCACACAATTATAATTTATTTTTTCTTCTGTACAAGAGAACTTCTCCATTTTATCTTTATCTTTTTGAATTATTTTTCGATCGATGAAAAAAGCAATCACAAAAAAATTGTATCTATATTTTCTAAATTCATATTATAGGTATACTTTTTGGGGAAAAAATTCCAGGAAAAAATTTAAAAATACGTCGAGGTAGACAGCTGAAAATTTTTTGAAATTTCAATTTCAAAAATTCACCAAAATTCGAAAATTTTATAAATGGGTATGATTTTTTCATTGATGCGCTTACTTTAGATGTAGACACCTATTTTGTTTTGGCCCAAAATTTTACATTTGGTTGGAATATCTCTCATGAGAGAAAGACTTTTCTCTTAGGTAATTTAAATGAAATAATTTTAGTCCAGACTGGAAACATATAAATTATGCATTATGATTAAAAAAGGAATGTCATAATCGAATACTTACTTTATTATTCTAATTAATTGACAAATTGATTAATCACCAGCCTCTCGATGATATTATAAAAATCTAGCCTGCCATACTTTGGTACAAGGATTCTCATTCATTTCACATCATCACAGTAGCATGAAACCATGTGGAGATTGTATTCTTTCAGAATTTCTCATTTCACCTCACCAGTCAGATTACCTGTGAGAAGGTATTACTTTGTCGGAAACCCACGCGATGGCTCGATCGACAGACCCAAGTTTAAGATTTGTCGTCGCTGGTTGATGTAGACTGGGTGTGTTCGGCGTTGATCTTGATACCCAGTTCCCGCGTTTCATAAATTAGTGCACAACTTAAACATTGTTTTGACGTTTTTATTTCTTAGACGAATCCGATGGATAAACCGCACGCACACAAGACATGGCTCGAATCATGTAGAGATTTTGTTATTCTCGGCGAGTATTCATTCATACTTACGCTTAGTCGGTGTAAGCTCTATCTACGTGTAGACGCAAATTTGTTTATCATCTTTGAGTTTGATGTCTGCGTGCCAATGAAGCACGCGATTACCTACGGGTCCAATGTGCATTGCTTAGCTGGACGTTTATTTATATTTGCATCTTGTTTTTATTACCGCACACTTCACGCAGGTGAATATTTTTAGGGAGTATGTTGATGCAACAAAGTGCGAAGAAATATTCAGTCCACGTGTCATGTGTGAAGATATCAATGATCGATCTTTATTTTTGTTTTTACGTATGGGGAAGTAGGTGATTTGGCAAATTTTTTTTAATATTAGAAAAATGTAAGGAAATTTTGTCGATTTGGAGAAACCAACGGATTCTATTTTTTTTTTAATTGAGCACGAAATTTCTCTTAAAAATATAAATTATTTCAAAAATATTCGTAAACTCTGGAAAAAATATTTCTTTGACATTTAGCTTCTGTTGGGAAAGACTCAAAAAAAAAAATTAAAACAAATCATCTATCTGCCTATTTCAATATGAAGTGAGGTAGGTACCGCCAAAACAAAAAATATATACAAAAATTCAGCTTGAGAGGAAACACGAGAGAAAAATTTCTCTAAACGCTACATGGAGGGTGGAAAGTAAAATATGTAATTTACCAAAATTCAATCTGGAAGGAACGGTAGAAAAAATTTGAATTGCCAAAATTTGACAAAGGACAACAGGGGCGAAACTTCACTTTTGGTTTAGGGGGGTGAAATCCACGAATTTGCCGACTCGAAACCTATGAATTTCCAGAATTTGCCGACTCAAAAGTTCTACGAACATGTACAAAAACTTCGAGTGAACATGTCAAATCAAATTTGGCGACCATTATTTCTTTTTTAAAAAAGAGAACTTTACCAACTACACGCATCGAAAATAAAAAAATTCTCATTTTTTGTGCTACTTTTTTGATTTTCAAAAAAAAAACAATACTTCTGAAATTACCTCCTTCCAAAAAATTGAAAATTTTCTAAAATTTCATTTCAGATGGCCACCAAGTTTTTCGATTTTCATTTACGAGAAGAAATAATTTAAAAAAAAATAAAATTATAAATTTACTGAGCCCGAGCGAAGCGAGGGCGAAAATTTTTTGAAAAAAAAGGCATTTCAAACTAAAATTTCTTCATTTTAATTGATGTTTATGTTTATGTTTATGTTTATTGGTAGGTACATAAGGTCCTTCGGACACATACACTGTCAATTTATAACTAAGGGGACAAATTGATACACTCAGAGTGTTCTAAAAATTCCTGCACTGTGTAGAACGCATACATCTCCAACCATTTTTTGAGTTCTTTTTTGAATTTTTTGAGGGTTTCAATTCTTTTAATTTTTTGAGGGATAGAGTTGTAAATTTTGGCAGACATGGTATCTATATTTAGTTTTTAAGGGGAGGTGATATTTTCAACCCATATTTCTTATAATGTATTTTAAATTTTATATGCCCGAGCGAAGCGAGGGCTAAGATTTGAAAAATTGATGATTTCCAGAATGGAAATAGTTCGTTTTGTAATGGTTCATTGTTTGAAAAATTTGCCGACTTTTTCAAAAATTTCCGACTGTTTTCAAAATTTTTCAAGTTTATTCAAAATTCTCCGACTTTTTCCAAAATTTGCCGACTTTTTCCAAGATTTGCCGACTGACATTGGGGGGGTGTTCCACCCCCCCCCCCCAAGTTTCGCCTCTGAAGGACAAGAAAATTTCAAATTACCAAGATATCATCAAGTTTTAGCATTAAGAGAGGTACTTAGAAGAGAAATTACCATAAAATCTTAGATTATCGAATTTCAGTCTGAAGTGAAACACACACCTACCTGTCCCTTTTGAAAAAAATTCATCCTGGCGCAGAATCCTTTCTTGGATGTGTTGTGAAGAAACCTCAGAAAAAGAAATACGTACCTAGAATTGAAATTCATGAAACAAATTTTCTCTCTCCCACGTTTAAAAACTCGAAACTTGGGGGAACATATTGTGGTGGGGAGGGGGGTTAAAATAAGAAATTTACAAACTAATACATTACCTTTAAAAAAAGAAATTTACCCACTTACTGTTTCAAAAAAATGTAAATTTGCCAATCAGTCATGCTGAGATCAACAAAAACAAAAAAATTCATTCTTTTTTCTTGTTACTTTTCTGACTTAAAAATATGTAGGTACATTTATGTGACCCTTATCTACCGAAAAGAAGGGCCCTAGCTTAAAAAATGAGAAAATCTTGTTCGAATATAGTTCCTATTAAAAGTGAGACCCAAAAGATTCAAAAAAATTAACTTTCTTAATACACTAGGGCCTTTTTTCCGGGCAGGATCACTGGTTCCTTAATGACTTCCTCTTCCTTTAAAAAATTGGGATTTCTTTTTGAAAATTCCATTCAATTTTGCTTTCAAATTTGATGAATGAGCAGTACAATTTTTTTTTCTTCGAGGCATTTACCTAATTGTCTGTGGTAGAGGGGAACAGCTTAGGGTATTCGTATCACCATTTTTGAGAATAGATTGTGATTAGGTATGCAAAATGAAAATGAATAATTTTTTTTTTAAAAGGCACCTACTGAAATTTCTTTAATCTTTTTTTAATTTTGGCGATTTTTTTGAAATTTCAAAATTTGAGAAATGCATCTCAGTACTTGAAATTTTGGAAATGGAATTTTTTTACGATGTATTTCAATTTATGACTATTTTGACTCAAAACTTTACTTCGGGTTGGGATACCTTGCTTGTTCCAACGAAAAAGTGGTGAAAAATCACATTTTTTGGAGGATTTTGATTTTTTTTGACCATGTTGCTCCCGTTTCTGGGTCCAAAAAAAATTGATGCACGACCCTTTGGCCAAACTACTAAAAAAAATTCCAGCCATGACACCCCTCGAATTTTTTTTGAAATTTTCAATGTTAAAAAAAATTATAGAAAAATGTGAACTGAAAATTTTCAAAAAATTCTCATTCATACTACTCAACGAGATGTATAATCTGTCAAAATTTCAAATTTTTAAATCCACCCCTTCCAGATATATCGTGTGTTGAAATTTCGGCATTGAAAGAGCGATAATTCCGAAAGGGATGGGGGTAGGGGGGTCAAATTTTTTGGGGGATGTTTCTAGACCATAAGTAACATTTATGGTCAATTTTGACCAATTCTGGGTCAAGGGCCATTTTATACCCTCATTTAAAAAGGCTCTTTGCCAACTTTTTGTGAAATTTTCTCAAAAAGTCGGCAGATTTTGTTATTAATAGGTACTCAAATTTTCTCAAATTATGAACCAACGCAACGTCAGCCTTTTTTTTTTTACTATTTTCTAAAATCTGGTACAAATAATTTGTATTCGGAGTCTGAAGAAGTTATTTAAGGGAATAAAAAATAAGAATTTCCAAATACATAGGTACATAATTATGAATAAATCTCAGGTTTTCAAATTCTGAATTTCTTTAATAGAGAATTAGTCTGACTTGAATAATAGATTTGGACCTGCTTCACAGATTAGGTAGGTATCAATTTTTTAGTCCAAAATCTTCATTAAAAAATTGAAAGAAACGACTTTTTTTTTTACCTATTTCATTGTTCATCTCCCTCCTAGGTACACTGTGACGTGTTACGTGTTTTTTTTTTCGAGTTGTTGGAATTGGTGATTCATCTCATGAGTAACATCTGTATACCTACAGGCGAAGTTCTCGAAATACTAGGTAACCTAGAAAGACGTCTGGAGGAGAATCTAGAAGAAAAACAATTTTCTCTTATTAATTATCATAAATCATCTCTCTGATTCAAAAAAAACTTAAAGATATTCTATCAAAAAAAAAAAAAAAGATCAATAGGTAAACGATGATCAGCTTTTGAAAAAAGTTTCAAAATTAGTAAAAAAAAATCTTTTAATTTTCAAGTCGATGATCTAAAATTTTACTGATCTCTCATGCTTCAAGGTTTCCCCCAACTGCAATGTTGAAAAAATTCAACTTGGGTGGTCTTAAAAATTCGCCAAAACCAGAACGATTCTTTTGACTAAATTTAAAGCAATCTGAAACATATGTATTTTGCATTTACTTCAAATCTAAAATTTTTCCAAATTTTTTTCGCATTTATCTAAACTCGAGCCAAATATCCATCTCGAGTACCTTTCAACCCATGAAGCTTTAGCTTTCATTAACGATATAATTCCTATTTTTTTTCTGCGTCGAAAGGAAGATCTTAAAATGGGATAAGGTCCAAGACCCTGCAGGGATACCAGAAAATATTCAACTTGGGTTCAAAATATCTGTCCATTCACCTCTACGTATTGCATGTACTTTTGATGAAAGACCAAAAAATTTGATCCGATTAAATCCAACAGTCTAAATCATTTCGTTATTTTAAAATCGGACAAGATTTAAGTACTTGATGATATATGTATGGTTGATTCAAGTAGCCCCACAGATTCCAGTTTTTATTCACCGCAAACAATCAAAGACACGAATATTAGATTGAATTTAATTTACAGTCATAAACACCTCCTGCCTGGAAAGCTTGTAAATTTCATTTTAAAAGCCAATAATTTATGCAAACACACTTCTGATTATGCACGACCCCATGCATTCTGCGAAAGCATGCAGTTCAAAAAAAATTCATTCGTGGGTATCTAAATAAATCTGGTTCGATGGACCAGGCCGAAGCAATATCCATGAAATCTTGACCTAATGTGTTTTAGACATTGTAGGTCTGTAGAGTTACGGTAATTCTTTAATGAACGAAGGCGTTAATGAATTTTCGTGTCTGGAAACGATCGATCATTCGAAAATGAAATCTAATTTTATTGGATTTTTACATCTAATATCATAATTCCACTCGTTATTTTCTTTTGGTATTTTTTGTATCCAGATTTAAAGGTTCATTCGAAGATATTGGATATGGGACGATAAATAAAACGTATTTCCTGACTTGATATCTGCAGGCGATAATTCGATTTATCGTACAATACGAGTTCGAGAATTGAAGACAATTTATATCTAAGTACCCACGATAATAGCTACCTGCCGCCATGTTAATTATACGACGCGTCAAAAACCAGAAGGATGCCGTGTTTCGAGTAAATAATTTGCACGTGTACGATTTACATACGAAAAAGAAAATACCACCAATGAAGAAGACAAACGTGTATGAAAAAAATATCTCAATCGTAGCATCGACCACAGTAACCTGCGAAACTCCGCCATTTTTAAAATCTGCTCCCTAATTCGCGCGAAAATGTCTCATTCATGAAGTTTGCATTCTGGTCTGAGAAAGGTGATCCGAGTAGGTATTTTTTTCATTTGACCAAATGATTAGGTATACGTTTTACGAGATGTAAATATGAATGATAAAAGTAAACACGAGCCAAACAGATGCGGTGCTACTTGAAGCGACCACAAGCCACGCGTTAGAGAAAGGGCAAGGATTCACGAATACAAATTTATACGTGTCTGTTTGTTAGAGGCACTTAATTTGATATATGTTAATTGTTGGCTTCAACTCATATACGACACGGACTGTCAGCCGATTCATTGCGTATATTTTAAGTTCTCGAGTTTTTTTTTATTTTTTATTATTATTTGCATACGCAGACTTGGGTAAGTATGAGTACTTGGAGACGTCTGTCGGCCTGCTTGGATGAATTTTTATGTACCCGCAGGTGAAGACAGTCAATCTAAACGCCAGTTATGTTTCGTTGTAAAAAAAAAAATAATTCACATGTATGTTTAGCTTGTAGTAACATCGACTGAACATTGTTTTTATGAGTGCTTGGTTTGTTTTACATTAGGAGATTTTGATGCCTAAATGATAGGGCTTTGAGGGATCGTTTCGTAATGTACGAACATGCGAAGTTTTTTCATTCGTGTGATTTGCGTTTTGATAAAAATAAACAAAATTGTTAGGTTTTTAATGGTACCTTGCCTTAGAGTACATGTATAGATGAACCTATATATCTAAGAAGTTTGTTTATTGATGTTTCTAAATTTAGTCCATGTCGAATGAAAATTAGAGTGGTTAATTGGTTGTGATTTTTAAGACCGAATTAGTTTTGAATTTACGCTGAGAATTTGTTTTGAAATTTATTAGTCGTATTTTCCAGTTTATTTTGGAGATACGTTGTTTAAATTATTATGCCTGCTGACCTGCAGATTTGGACCTAAAATATTTAAAAGAGGAAGGGGAAACTTGGAATTATCACATTGGAAAAAAAAGTGCTTTTGAAACCTGTGGACAAAGTAGGAAAAAATGTACCTACCCATCTATTTCATGGCCAGGAACGTTTATAAAAGAGCAGGTACATAATCACAAAATTATTCCTATAAAAAAAATTCGGAGGTAAGAGAGCAGCCAGATACTGGAAAATTGAATTTTAAGATATGAGTTGCCAACATTGGCGTGCAAACAATTAAAATATTTGAGGTGTGTGGGTGGGTGGTGTTTTTTTAAATAAACAAATTCTTAAAATATTATGGGAAATAATTTTTTTCAAATTTTTAATATTGGATTTTCCATATTCAGTATTGAATTTTCAATTTTTAATCTTCCACAATTTTCAATATTGGATTCCAAAAAAATGCCCGGTAAAGTCGTAATCGTCTACACGCTCCTGGCGGGCAAACAATCTATTCAGATTTTGAAATTGTGAGAGCATTTTCCTCAATTTTTTTTTTCGAATTTATGAATCCTCGATTTCAATACCATTAACCTGAATTTCAATATCCCGGACTCTTAGATCCAAAAACCCACGTTCAAATTTCCTTATTTCCGTGAAAATGGTAAGGATAGCTGGTCAAGTAAGCTGATTTGGCCTTTGTAACCGATTTTGATCGTTCCTCCCCCCCAAAAGGTTCACCTATTCTGGTATATAGTTTTGACAACGATTTTGGGCCCTAGCATGATTTTTTTAGGAGAGGGATTCGTGTGTTTTTTCCCGTAATTTTCTCATTTTTTTTGCTAAATACAGATGAAAGTGTCTCTTTTTTTTTAAATAACTTCTGGAGAGAAAGGAAAACCCTAGAAAAAGGGTTTCAAAATTTTTCAAAACTTTTCGCCAAGTTACGCTCTTTTGAAAATTCGAACCTCCTCTGTATAAAATCTTTTCCCTCAAATTAAGCACAATATTCAAAAAAACATACCAAACAAAAATTTTAAAATAGTAAAAGTTGGTCAAAAAAATTTTAAAATGACATGACGCTCCGAACAACAAAAAATATGCATTCAATGTATTCGTGTACCAACCTACAGAAAAAATTCATCTTTAAAATAGAGATTTACGATGACATCTGACATATAAATCGACATAAAATCATAATCGAGGACCCAAACTCTAGAACCTCGTTTTGGGGACCTCACCCGCCACCATCCACTACCACAGATTTTGAGTCAAGATAAGACAGGAAATTTGGATGTCGATTTTGTACATAAGTCGAACCTTATTCTGAATACGAATACCAAAATATTCCAACTTTTATTGTTGATTACACCAGATTTTCAAAATTCACAATAGGACGTTGAGATGATTTAGAATTATCAAAAATTTATCAACATTCGAATTTCGAAAAATTAACTTCAGAACCTGAAATTTTGGATTTGGGATTCATTTATTTTCCTAGAAAATTCGTGTTACAAAAGTAAAATACCTTAATATAATTTTCAGTCAAAAACATTCGTACACCCTGAATCTAAATCATTTTGGATAAATTTTTCTTTTTGGAATCAATGAAATAAATTTCTCTGGAAATTGATGATTTTTCACAATCAGTCAAAAATTACCGATTTTTCAATCGAAAAACAATTTGTCAGAAAAAATCAGTAAATTTTGAATAAAGATTAATAAAAAAATCATCAATTTTCAGCGAACATTTTTCCACTGGGTGATTCAAAAAGGAAAAGTTTTATCAAAATTGACTGATTCATTTAAGGATCCGGGGTTACCTACATTTTCCAGGAAACCGATTTTTAAGGTTTAAAAAGTTATTTAGGGGCAATAGTATTCGGAAAAATGGAAATTCGAGTTACTTGGATCCGGGAAAATGCACCGGAATCTATCTCTGAAAGGTAGCAATTTTTTTTCAATTAGCTTTCAAATTTTTCTCATCAACTTTTATTTTCTTTATTCCAATTTCATTATGATTCAATCTATTTCTGTTTTTGATTTTTGTGTTTCAATTCCAGTTTTTATTACTTTTTTTATTCTCATCTCACAAAGGGCCTACCCAAAATCGATCACGCCAAAAAAAATTTATAAGCTTGCAGAGCACCACAAAAATCCTCCACAGCCAAAATTTCAGCCTCTAAAATTGTCTTGAAGGAGTTTTGGGGGTTTGAATTTTGAGAGTCATTTCAATTTTTCTGTTTTTTTTTTTTTTTAGAAATAAGGTAATTATGTATTAAAATTGATCCCCCTCCCCACTCCCGAGGATAGTTTGTGATAAAAAAATTCATCTTCAAATGCCATGTGAGAGCGAGTTAAGTACCTACGTATTTAGATTCTTGTAATTTTTTTGGTGTATTAGACGATTTTTCAGGATCAAAATTGCCATTATCCCTCCTTCTTCCCCCTCCCCCATTCATCAAGTCAACTTGAGAGGCTGAAATTTTGGGGGTGGAAAATCTTTGGGTGCTCAACAAGCCTACACATTGTTTTTTTGGTGCGTCAGACCTCGGGTAGGTCCCGTCTTGTCAGTTTTTTGGTACCTACTGCTCAGTTTTTTGGATCTTTAAATTTTAGCTGATTTTCATTTTTTATTTTTTTCTGAACTTTGATTCGTTTTTTTTTTCAGTTGTAGTTTCAATTTCAATTTCTTAATTTTTGCATTCAATTTTAGCCTTCGTTTTTCTGGGTATTTCATCTTTTTTTTAACATTTCAGTTTTTTTTAAATTTCAATTTTTAGATTTTCACACTTCAAATTACTATTCTTGCAGGTTTTTTTTTTAAATTTTACCTAATCTGGAACTTAAATTTTAAAATATTTAGCTGAAAAAAAAAGTTGAAAATAAATTAATTCTAATTTTTACGATTTTAATTCCGAAACAACTGAAGAATATAAAAATTGCAACTTGAGCACCTACTTATTCCAAGCTCAATTTTTTTCAATCAGGAATCGATCCTTCTATGCATTTAATATGGAATGCGAACCAAAAAAGTACAGGACCTTGAATACAAATTTTTTCTGTCAATTAGTCGATTTGAAAAACAATTTTCCATGTTGCCTTACCTACGTAATTTTTTTATCCATTCGTTCAAAATAGAAATACACGTTGCCATAAGAGCAAGGTTGCAATAATGACTGAGTGGTGCATCTGCGTATCCTGTGTAACTGTTACTTGTGATATTATGAGTAGTAGATACACTCCAACCTTCGATTCTTTTTGCTGAACTTGAGATTCGTGCAAATTTTTAATACGACAGTTCAATTTATTATTCGTATAATTATGAATTTATGATTCATACTTACCGGCAGTACCAGAAAAAGGTGTTGCAGACGTGCCGCAAATAGTTATGCAATTTACGGATGTATTATGAATGATTAGTCTAATTAAATAGCGATAAACATTATTTAATTATTAAAAAATCAAAATACTTATAGGTGTAATAGGGAGGAGTATGCAAAATATTACGTTACTTATCAAGTTGATAGGTCAAGTCGAATAAACAAGGAAGGCGTTTACCTTTTAAGTTTTGAAATTAATTCGAAATTTTCACGTTAGATTTATTAAACGGCTTCTAAATTGTCATTGCTAGAGTAATATTTCATAATGGGAATTCTCGTCGGTACTTTTAATTTATGATTCACGCACGCTTCAGATAATGATTACCGGTATGTTGGGCCTTCTCAATGAGTATTTGTTGCGGCGGTAGCCAGTTATGAGTTTTTAATCATGTATTGAGAGATGTACGTATATAAGTTGCACGAAAATTAAGATGAGCTCGTCACGTTAATAATCTCCACCATTGTAGAGGCGGCTTCTTAACGCAGCGATGGTGATTTATAGATAAAACAATTTTACCGGTTTTCGTTCAACGACGCATAAAACTTTCTTACTTATGGGAGAGGAGAAAAAAAAACGAACGAGTCTCGTGAGCAAAACCGGAGACTTGAAGATGCTCGATACGTCCATAAGATATCAACAATAACGCGTAACTGAGAACCATCGATGACGCCGCGACGTTCTCCAGACATTGCGATAACCAGAATAAGAAAAGTTGTTCGATTCGTTTGGCAAGTCCTTCGGATTTGCTTTTTTTTTTTGAAGATGAAACTTGTCACGGTGACGGTACAATATGTAAAGTCTTAACTAAGTCATAATTCTATCAGTGCGCGTTGGTAACTCGTGCCAAATCGTACAGCGGATGGGGAACGTGGTGTTCGGATCACGCCACTTTCAAGATCAACATCCAGTTTTTTTAATTTAGTCGTATCGAGATGGCGATTTTTCACGCGAAAATTCGCACGTTTTGGCGGATTCTGCCTTCGTCGCGTTTCACGTTGCTCGATTTACGTGCTTTAGGTCAACTTAATATTTCATGTTTAATAGGTTTAATGCATGTAGGCTTGTGTGACTCGATTATCCTTTAATGAGGGTGATTATTTTGCAAGGGGGGGAGGGGAATTCGGAGCAGATGCATCTATGTTAATGGCCCGAAGCACCGAGATTTACCAATGTTATTGTTTTATGATGTGATAAATTATCAGCATCGTTTTTGGCTTGTATCACAAATCATTATGCTTGTAAATTTTTCATCGTGTGGTGTTTTGATGTACCTAGCCCTATGTTCATAAACTTTGCCTTGTTAAATTTCCTTCAAAAAAATAAAAATTTTCTCTTTTGGAAAAAAAACAGCATCGAGTGTGATCGTCTGATGATTTTTCATCGACTTGTATGTGATGATCTTCAATTTTTTTTCAATAAATAATTATTCATTACAAATAGCTACTTCATTCACAGTGGCGTCGCTAGAGATTTTCAAGATGTAAGCTAAAGAATGTTTGTTGGGAGGGAGGGGGGGGGGGGGGTAATTAGGTAGGTATATTTCAAAAAATTGAAAAAAAAACCGCATATTTTTGCACCCAAAAAAACATAATTTTGCGCAAAAAAAACACCATACCGCTACCATATGAAAAAGAGAAATAGATCAGAGGAGTTTCAACTCGCATCGTTGCGTTGTAGGAGGTATTATATGGAGAAAAACGTTGTTTGAAGCTAGCTTCAAACACAGCTTCAGAACGTAGCCCTCCCCTTACACTTCTGTACTACGCGGCACCTCAAGCGCATGCGCAAACACAACTGTAACGCGCGTTAGTGAAGCTATTCGCAGCCGGCTTACCACCTCGGTTAAAATACGTAAATCGCATGCGTTAAGATACATTTTTGGTATTAAAACATGTAATTTTGCATTGGTGGGTTAATTTACATCTTTTTTTCTTTTTTTTCAAAATTCGGAGTGTAAGCTCAGCTTACAAGCTTACACGCTAAAAACGCCACTGTTCATTCATGAATCAAAGAAAATCACTGACACGGATCATGGCCAGAATTTCAGCACAGAAAGAAATTAGAAACGAAACTTTCCCTGAAAGAAAATTAGAAAAAATTACCAAAATTACCGAAATTGGCGTGTACTAAAAATCGGGGAAAAATTACTGATCCGGACAGATTCAAAATTACATCGTAGGAAGATTTCAATTTCACTGAAAGAAAATTAGTAAGAAAGCTTATTGAGAAATGAATAAATACTTTCAAAATTTTTGATAATTTACAGCTCAGTCCTGGTTTTTTTTTTCAAATAGGGGAAAGACTGGAGGCCAAGGAAGCAATAGACCCAAACTTGAGGGTACGAGGAATGTCCTACCTAATATTACGTGTTTTTTTTTTGAAATTTTTATTTCAAAACGATATTGTCAACATTTTTTGATTCGGAAGCATGGAGAAGGGTTTTGAGAGGAGATATTAAAAAATTGATTCAAAATTCGGAATCAGTTCTCCTGAAATAATGATGAATGATACGTCACGCAGTATTTTTGGATCTTTGTAGAATTTACTTACGTGGAGGAAATTTTTGAATTTTTTCTGCATCAAAGCTGGAAAAATTTATGAAAAATAGTAAACCAGACTTTTAGAGAATGAACGGGAGGCCAGCTGTTCACTTTTTTTTGCAAAAATTAATTTGAGGAAATGAATGAGGAAAAAAAATTCGTTGATTATTTTTCGAGAGGAAGAATTAATTACTCTTAAAGCTAGGTACATCCATTACCTACTCGACTTGCAAGTAATTTTTAAAAATCACAAATTCTTCAAAAGAATACCTCTGCTGGAACTTTCAACAACAGATCGCATCATCAAAATTTGTGGAAAAAGTGTTCACAGAAAGGAAATCTGTGAATAAATTCACTCAAAAATCAACGAAAATCATTAAAAATCAACAAAAAAAATTCTTGAAAACATTAATGAAATTCTACTAAAACCAATCAACCGAGTGAAAATTATCGATGTACATGTACAATCTGGATACATACAAAAAAAAAACCAGTCAACTCATTTTCACCCATTTTTTAAAAAAAAGTAATGGAACTTCATTTTAAAAAAAAATTGAAAAATCACTGAAATTTATCAAACATTGCTGCACTTTGTACTGGTACCTAGAGATCGTACAGTGTCTGAATCTCGTTTATTTTCAATAAGGAATCGCGAAAAATAAAAATTTGGGCATAATTTACGACTAAATATTTTTAGAAATTTGGCAACCAGATAATTGGTTTTTTGAAATTTTCAAAAAATGTGCAGTAGGTACCTAGCGACCTACCATACCAGATCCGTTAAGCTATTATTATCTATCTAGAGTTGAGAAAAATGGAAATTGGATGAAATCATCCAGAGTTGAAACGATTTTACGAAAAGGGGATGAATTTTTCGGGAGGGAAAGAAGTTGAAAAAATGACATCAAGCTAAATTTTTTCATGAATTTGCCAAAAATTACAAAAAAAGGAAGCAAATTTTCATTGATGCTAAACGCTAGAGTCCGACCCATACCCAAACAAACTTTTGTATTTATCAATTATCACTGATTATAGACTTAGAAAAATTTCGGCAATTTCAATATCAACTGTATTATGAACGCAAATCTTCTCTCGTTGGTTATTTTAGTACGAAAATATGCATATTTTTACATTCCAGATGAAGTTTTTTGTGTAAACTTATCAAAACTTCAGAAATCGGCGTACAATTTTTGAAGTTTGGTCTTGGAAGAGTCTATTTCCACTCACATTATTGTCACATTACTCACTATTTCAGCTCGCCATCATTTCATTACATCACGAATACAAAATGGAAATTTGTTCTTTTGTTCTATAATTGATGAATTGAGGAATGAAAATACAATTTTGTTCTAATGAATGATGATTCCGAATTGAAATAAGCGAATTTGAGTGAAGCGTCATCTTTCCAATTTCAAATTTTGTTATAGAAAACCGATTCTTAAGATATTAATACGAAATTGTAATTATTATATCTTCATTGCATGTTATTTACATTTTTTAGTCATCTTGAAATACGTATTCAAAGAATTCTCTTTCATATTTCAGTTTATATTGATATTGCCGAAATTTTTCTAAGTCCATAATCAGTGATGATACAAAAGTTTGTTTGGGTATGGGTCGGACTCTAGCGTTTAGCTTCATTGATGATAAACAACCAGAATTGTGAAAACAGTTGACCTGAAAAATCAAACAAATTCATGGGTTTTGTGTGACTTTTTGAAGAACTTTTTTTAAACGAATTTCACTGATTTTTCACTGAATTTTTTCTGTGATTTTTCATTTCTTCGACTTTTTTTCACGTCGATTTCAAGTCAATTTTTTTCATTAATTTCTTCCTTCGCTGAAACTCTTGAGTGATTTTCATCGATTTATAATTGAAAAAGTATCAATTACTGCAATACAGTACTTTTTTGAAACGAAAGAAGGAAATCAGAATCGATACGGTTGAGGGAAGAAATTGAAATTTCAGACATGCAACATTTTTAAAATTTTTGAACAATTTTAAATCAAATTTGTACAATAATGTAACCGAAATGATTTGCTGGCCACCTATTTGAATTTTATAGAAATAGAAAAATTATACCAAAAAATTGGATCAATTTTCAGCACAGTGACGATTTATTTCCATAATTTTCCTAAAATGTGTTTAATAATTTATGGAAGTGCTGTGCTGCTGAGATAAAAATCGTATTTTTCTGCGATTTCATTTTTTTTCTCAATGTAAAATTTAACGAGAATTCTGGTAAAAAATTGATTTAAAAATTTTTTGTTGATGAATTCCTCGTGTTTTTTATGAGCCAAAGACATTAAATTGATAAAAATCCATATACCTATGAATTAAGATAATTCAAAAATGCTCAAAAATTCGTTTTGCAAATGAAAATTTATGACGAAAAGTTGCCATTCAGTGACGCCAATAGTTTTTTTTAACCATAAAATCGTTTAACCTTAATATCTTTCTGTTGCACAAGAGCATTCAATTTTTTAAAAATAACAAAAATTCAAAAACACTTGATTTGATTTTCAATTTTTTTTAATTTGTAAAAAAAAGAATTTTTTTGAAGAAGTCGGTTTTTATACTTATTTTTTTTCAAAAAAAAAAATGTGTTTTGGGTATAAACAACCTTTCAATAAGCTCCAAAATTGAAATAAATCGTTAAAAAAAATTTGGATCTTGTATTATGAACATGAGATGAATTATCGAATTTGTTTTATAAATTAATGGAATTGTGCTTGATAAAATTATAAACTGGTGTCGAATGAAAATGTACTTCTTTCATTGCACTTGGGTAGGTTTTTACCATTTCAGTGATTCAAATCTAACAAATAATCTTAATCTGAATTTTTTACAATGTTGAAGCAACTATTTCAAATATTCTGTAATCTTGATACCTATCTAGATACCTCAGTGTCAGATATTTCATAATTAATTCATTCATCAGCCAGCTGATCTGAATAAAGTTTAATCAACCAAGTAATCTAATACTTGCGAAGGTTTCTCGTCGAATCGTAAAATCACTCCAAAATAATTTTTATTACAACCTCACCTCACAACAATATTTGACGTTTATTTGGAAAAAAAAAGAAAGAGAAATGAATGAAAACGAATGCATAAAAAATACGTAGCTGTACCTCTACCTATTATACCACCGTAGATAAATGTATCTATCTACCTGATGTTCAACCGCCTATCGCAAATTCGCCTTGTAAATATTTCAACAGTATCAATTTACCGTTTAATGGTAAAGACATTTGCATACATTCGAACCGTACATAAAAAGGAATTACCTATTTTTATATCTTAATCGATTACGTCACTATTCGAATGATAATTTTCCATAGATCCCAGTTTGTTTCTGAATAGCGTTGAAATAGAGGGTGAAAATAAATTAGGTAATCATTATGTCGGTCATTATGTATGTTGAGATTAATTTTTAATTTATTATACCCAAACAAATGTTTCAGCTGGGATCCTATGGTTTTTTGTTGTTTAAGATGTTGCCAAAATTTACTGTCTCGTGTCTATGGTCGGCGTCTGCAATGCTGCCATCTCGACGATGGCGTGATTAGGTTGTTTGTATTTGAAAAAAATTCTAGAGTGGTTTCCAAGCTGACGCAGTTAAGAGATGAGAAATTTTTGATTTTACTCTGAAATATATCCACTTGCACTGTTGAAAAACATGTTCCTAATATTTATACTTTCCCGTGCTAGATATTGCTTACTACACCTAATTGATATTCGTAATGATAATTTTCATCTATTGAAATTTCTCGCCGGGAGACGATATATTATACGATTCGAGTAACTAGAATCAGATTTTACTTGGAAGTCTTAATTTGAGAAAAAATACACGTCATTAAGTTAAAATTTATTGAAATTTTAGCTTCGCAATTCGTACCATGAGTCACTAATAAGCAAAGATGGTGCAAATTATCGCGAATGTTATTTTATTCGAAAAAACTAATTTCTTATGATAGTGCAGTTGAATGGATAAGAAAAAGAACATTACGAATTTAGTCGAAATTTAGTGAAAAATATTGTACTTTGAGTGTGAGAGTTTCCAAAAAATTTTAGCTCCTCAACTCAAAACAGAACGGAGCGAAAGCTGCCTGAAGACCACTGAAGCTAATTTTGAAAAAAAATTACAGCTTTTGTCAATTTTACAACAAAATACTCATTTGTAGATAAGATTTTTTCGATCACCTAAAATACACTGAAATCGAGTCTTCAACCCGTGGGGATTTTTTCCCCAGACCTCCAATTTTCTTGAAATTTTCAGAGGGTCCCATTTTTAGATGGCAGATTACGCCATTTACAGACGTCCCGGACTGAAATTTTTCAAAATGAAAAAATTCTCCTGGAAAGTCACTTCTTTCTGTTATGGATCCGATCAACAAAAAAATATGTACTTATTCAAATGATAACTTTCGATGGTGAATTTTTTCTTGAACATCCATTTTTTGCCTCGAAAAATGTCTCAAAAACCATTACTTAAATTTTTTTCTGCTTTTCTATGAAAAAAACTATCCATTAAAGATATATACTCAACTTACCTAATGGATAATCTGGTTGTTCACAGACCAGTAGTTATTCTAAAGAGTGGTTTCAAAAATTTAAGCCAGTGGTTCCAAAATTGTTTAATAATTTTACTTGCTCCTAAATCATTTTGACGTTCATGGGATTTCGACGATCGAAGTCCAAACTCATTCCAAGTACAAATTTTTTCAGCTCTTCATTTTTTAGAAAATTGTACTATGCTACATTAAAATTTTTCCAACAGCTTACGCTTCAATTTTCTCAAAATTTGCTCAGTTTTGATTTTTGAAAATTGTTTTCAACTTTATATTTTTGAAAAAAAAAATTAATTGAGTTGGATGTCGGGAGAAATTTTGAAAAACATGAAGTTGAATTTTTTTAAAAATTCAAAAAAATGTAGAAAAAATCATCTTTTCATTTTTTTAGCGAAGTTCAGATCCCAAAAAATATTTTGTCCGGCTGCTTCTTTTGTGATTTGATCCACAATCGGGCTCTGACTCCGGATCCTTTTTTGGTACTCTGCTGCAAAATTTTCTCAATTTTTACTGCTCTCTGAAACATTTTAACATTGAACAAAAAAATTTTTGTTCTCGTGGAATAATATACCTAGCGTTTTTTATGAACATTTCGAAAAGTTTGTGTCCTGCCTTTTGATTTGCATAATTTTCATAAAATTAAATTTGTTCATTTAGTGGCTTGATAAATAAACCAAAAAATCGCTGGTCATTAAAATGACTTGAATTTTTTTTTTGATAATTCAGTTGGCAGTATTGCTCTGGAAATTTCTTGAAAAATTTTATTAAAAATTATTCAGTGGTCAAAAAATTTTGGTTTAATGATAAAAATTTTAAAGAGTTCAAAATTCAGTTCTACGTAAAAGTTTTCAACCTCTTGCAGAGAACAAAGGGTGACATTGAATTTCGAGGCAAATGGTTTACAGAGGTGTAGAAACTGGAACCCAATATTTTAGGGGAGTGGTTGGAATTTTTAGAAATCGACGCTGATCAGAAAATAACTCAATTTTAAAGGACTTTTAGCTCCGTCCTTATTTAGGTTGGGAGCTCAATTGAGATTTTCTGGGTGGCCTCGCACTCAAAATACATTAAATTACCTCATTAATTTTCATCACAATGCAAGATACCTGCGTAGGCAATGAGCCTGGATATAGAAACCATCCTTGGGGGTAAAAAAAATGGGTTTTGAGTTTGCACTGATTTTTGGCTTTTCAGCAAGAGTGGAATCAAGGGGGAAGGGGAAAACCTCAATCCAAAAACTAATTTTTAAATATCCGGGCTCACATGTATTTTTTTTTTTGATCTAAGTACTCTTTGTTCATATTATTTATGTTAACAAGGCATAATTGAGGCATGTGGGATCAAAAATGGCTTTCTCCGAGTGACACTCTGTAGAAAGGGATCTTACGTGGAATTTTTTTTTCTAGTTCTGGCGATTTTGATATTTCCAAGTTCCAAAACCTAGAAAACTGGAGGGGAAAAATTTATACGTACGGTCTCTTTCTACAGAGTGTCACATGGAGAAAGCCACTTTTGAGTCTGCAAGCCTCAATTTAAAAATTCAGCAGTTTTTCAATGAAATGTTCTCGAAAAAAAGAAAAGGAAGTAGGTAGTCAAAAAGTAAAGCTTGCAATAATTCGTTTTACCGAAAATAAACTCAGAAATGGAACTCCAAAATGCTAAAAATATGCAAAAATTTTCTCAAAAAAAATTAAATTTTGACCTCATTTCCTCTTTTTTAAGGTTCAGGGTCAAATAATCTTGAGATCATGTCTCTGCGAATGGAAACTGAAAATTTTCCATCTCAATATTTTCACTCGTCGGCTTGCAAAAAATATTCAAAAACAGTAAAATTGTCAGAAATTTGACATTAAAGTATTGAGTGATTTTTTTAATGAAAATATATACGATCGACCCTTGAAGAAAATTTCAAAGTGGTTTATGCTTCGTTAAAATTAGTTTAGATTTTTAAAGGAACCCCTCCCTTTCTTGATAATGTTTTTAATAAAATTTTTCATCAGCCAAGAATTTTAAAAATATTTTTCTAAATTACATATTACCATAGATTAACCTGATACGTACTATTCGCTTCCTTAAAAAAAAAATGTGGATAGAGGGACACCATGTCCCGAATAATAAATTCGTACGAAAAGATATGTTTAATAAATTGCATACGTAACCGCCTCATATATTCGATCATCTATTACGTTTTCGGCGAATAAGTATGCAACTTATTGAACACCTTTTTTTTTAACACACCTAGTGCCTTTTATTGCCGACACCGACGTCGGCGATAATTATTTTCCGCATGGCACAATTTCGCGCGCGAAATTCATCTCATAATCTGTTCTCGACGTTTATTGTTATAATCATTAATAGTTATATTTTATATCCTCGATATCTTTCTATTCACTGATTCCATTTGTTGCCCGAGAAAGCTACCGCTATTCGTTAAATGATTATCAATTATAAACTCGATTGAATTTTTTTTTCATCACCTTAAGGTGCAAAAGGGGTTCATAACCTTTTACCATTAAGAATTCAACCTACGTCGTAATATTGTACATTAAAAGAAGTTAGCGGATTTGCATGATTCAAATTGGCAACTCGAGGCGTTATCGTTTTCGTACGATTAAACGATTTAACTACCTATTATAATTTTTTTTGCTTACTTTCCGACCACCATTAGAAGTATACTGATTTTGAACTTCCTAAGAAGCGATGGCGATGTATTGGTACGTAGGTGTACGTAGTATTTTTTACATTATACTACATACCTTGTCAAATAGTCCAGCTCGTGAAACGGTATAGACACGTATAGATGTATTCGAAATTTATGTATTATTATAATTTTAAAATGGAATGCGATTTGTCTAAATAATATGGAATAAAGGTTGGGTTTTTTTATTTATTATCTAGCTAATCTTTGGATATTTCGCCAAATGGAACGTCAATGTTTTCTCAATGTAATTATATCATTGGCAAAATTTATTATTTTTATGTGCGAAAACGTGACATGCCTGGAACAATTGTTACCTCATATTGTAGGTATGCAACTTTAAAATGAAATTTGCATCGTAATAGAATTGACAGATTTTTGTAATTTTAATGTGTAAATAATTAATCTTTATCACTTTGGTGTGTAGTCGACGAGTTCGATACTATTTAAATTGAATATGTGAGTAGGTACCCACCTTTTTTTTTCCTATGTTTTCTGTTCTAAAGATTTTAACACAGATTTTGTCTCTTCCTGAAACGAAAGGGTCGTACATTCGATTCGTTTGATCACCTTTTGAAATAAAATATTCGATGTCGTAAAACAGTAAAAAAGTGTACCGGTTTCGTAGAAGGAACCTTGCTTTTAATAGTTGCCCTTCTCGTAACACGCGTGAAATTTGTGTTACAAATGATACCGTGGCTGGCTGCGGGTATTGTCATTTTTTGTAGCCTAACCGTAGCAATAGGTGTCCTTTATTTCTTTTTTTCTCTTTTTTTTTTGGTAGAAATACTTTATTCGTTGTTGAAAAATTCAATTGTTCGAAAGGATCGGTGCATGCAAAGTGTTGAATATCGGTTCAACAAAAAAAGAGAAATTTTTGAATGTGGCGCCTGTTTATTTAAGGATTTTATACCTTTACCTATTATGTGATCATGGAGCTCTATGTGGGTAGTCTTTGCGTCTGTGTCTGTACTCTGTACGCACATTGTTAAATGTCTGCGTATAGATAGGTACATTGTATATTTTATACATAACTGAATCATTAATTCGTATAATATTTCAGGTACCTAGTACTCTACGTATAGGTACCTTTCATAATAATATAGAAATTGAATTTTTTTCAACAAAACAAATCAAAGGGCTCTGGAGTGGTAAGGGCGTCATTCAGTGGCGATTTTGGAAAAGAAAATCTGAGGAAATCTGAAACTTGAAAGAAATGGGATATTTTTCTAACCCTTTTAAGTACGAATTTATCAAATAACCCAAAATTTGAGTAGGTTCAAATCTCTTATATTTTTTATTATTTTTTAAAAATTTCTTCCAGTTAGGAACTCATCGCGTTGGGAAGAAATTTTAAAGAACAAGATGTTGAAAAAAATCTTTGAAAATTCCGGACAAAATTCTTCACATGAGAAAATTTTTTTAAACCCAAAATCATATTTACTATCTCAGTGTTGAAGTTCCTACCATTTCCTTTCTTCGGTTAATTTAGTAAATTTCGAGGTGGAAAATTTTTTAAAAGATTCCGTAAGAATTGTTTTCCTACTGTAAAAAATTTTTTAAATTCAAATTTAAAAATTTTTCCAACGAAAATCAATAGCATATTAGTTGAAATTTTTTGCGTTTCGAAAATTTTTTCCAATAATTTTCATTTTCTTTTTTCAAAAAAATTGATTTGAATTTCATGTTTTTAAAAATTTCTTATGAATTGGAAAGAGTTTTTGAAAACATGATATTGAAAAATAAGTGGAAAAAATTTAATTTAGGATTGAAATAATTTTATTGATAAAAAAGTATAAAAATTAAAAATTGGGTAGGTTCAATGAAACTCCCCTCGCTCACCCCCTAAGAAAAATTTTTGATGTCTTCGCTTCTGAAAATTTTTTCAATAGTTCATACTGAAATAAAAACCACATTTCAACTCGGTTTAAAAAGTGCAGTACAGGATTACATTGGACTACAGCTATTTGTATTGTGTAGTAAGCACTCAGAACATCGGAGTCGTAAGAAATTAATAAATGAAGGTTGAAATAGGACCAGGAGAGTGAATAATGGTATTTTGTTAACAGGAAACTATAAAAATGATGAAAAATTGGTGAAAAATGATTTTAAGCACTGAATGAAAATGATGAATTAAACCGGGTTTTCAAATGTCTGATCAATTTCCTCCTCTTGAAAAAATCTGAAAAAATTCTGAAAGGTGTAAAACATATCGATGGCAATTTTAGAAGAGGAAATCTGAGGAAGTCAGAAAATTCAAAAAATTAAACATTTTTCAAAACCTACGAGTTAATAAGTAAAAAAAAATCACACAGAATTCAAATAACTTGGTTCAAATTTCTTGTGTTTTTTATATACTGCAATTGGTCACTTTTAGGTTCGACAAAATTGAAAATAAATCTAAAAAAAAATTAAAATTCATATGTTTTAAAAGTTCTTCCAATTTTAAAAATTTTTCGATACTTAATTTTCCTCAATTTTTTTAACATCTTGATGTTATTCAAAATGTTTTCTGACGAAATAACTGAAAAGATATTTTGGAAAATGAGATTGAAAAAAAGTGGAAAAATCCAAATTGGAAAAAAATTGTTTTAGGATGGAATTTTATTCAATTTGTCCATTTTTGAACTTTTTTTACCAAAAAAAAGTAGTACTTGACATCATATAAATCTCTAAAAAAATTAATGGAAGTCCGACTTCCCAAACTTCCTTTAAAAAATCGCCTCTGAAATATCAGGATTAAAAAAAAATTCTGCCCATTTTAAAATTGTGTTTTATAGAGCAATTTGAAATTTTCAAAGTCAGATTCAAGGTCATTAAAGTGATGGAAAAAATCTGAAAAAATTTCAGGGTAGGTACTCTCCTCTACTATCTCTACCATCATGCCAAAATTGAAAAAAATTGCTGCGAATTTGGAATTTTTTGAGATGTTCAGCTCAAAAATCATATTAAAAATTTGGTCTGCGCTCTAAAATCATTATATATGAAGAAAAGACAAAATGAATGGAATAAAAATTTTAACCGAGTTCCACTTGAGGCCAAATGACCCCTTCCCTTACCACACCAGAGCCAAATTTCCCATTTACACCCATTTGGAAGGGCTTTGAAAATGAATTTTTTTAAATTGGGATTTAATAAAAGACAGAAGATCTGGTTAAAAAAAAACTACCCATCATAAGTATTTTCCGAAGCTTCACAGCTCCTCAATGTACTACGAGTACTTACTACTTACCCAATATCAATCTCTTTTCTATACATAAAAGTTTCAACCATACGCTACGTAGTCGTAAAATCTTTGAAAGAGCACAATGAATTTTCTAATTGATAAAACACCATCGAGTACTTTGATACAGACAAGTTCAACGCTAATTTATACATTAGAACGGCTGATTTGTGGAAGTAATTTTAAAATTAACTCGATCTCATATAACACTCGCTGTGTGCGGTCCGTTACATGTACTTATCTAAAAGCGAGAAAATTAGCTAACCTATTATAATTTTTTGCTTTTCGTCGCTCGCAGCTATGATTCGTATTTTACCACCTTTCGAAACCGTATAAATTTTCACACCAGTTTTTGTTTTCTCATATACTAACCCAACTCCTTAAAGGAAAAAACTGAACTGTATTCGTCACGGAGCATCGATTTACCTACAAAATATTTTATCGACGCGACGCTGACACCAATGACGTAATCCCCAAATACAATTCAATTGCCAAAATTCGCTCGAATGCAATCTACCAGACATACCTACGACTACATTGTTATCCGGGGTCACTGACTGATCGTAAGATTGAAAATTTTCCAAAATTGGTGCACACCACGCCTAAAGGTCAAATAATGTTTATATTCCACGCGATTACCGTTGTGAGGATATTTACGATCTTATATTCGCAGATTTCTCATTCTTACGATTATTACTTTTCAACCTGAACTTTGCGAATTGAAAAATATCATTTCTCATGAATATTTTTTCCAGAGCTCGTATACAATGTGGTTTTATTGCTCGCGAAATTGTTCCATTGCCATAAACGCGTATTGAGGATTTTAAAAGTTCATTGAATGAATGCAGCGTTTTTATAATCTTATAGGTAGAGGTAGAGTTTTGTGGAAGATTTGTGAAAATGGTGATCGTAACTGAGTTTTTGTAATTGAAAAAATGCAAACGGGGTAAAAATTATGAATTTTTTTTTACTTCGGGCTGAAATTAGAAAATTTCGAGATTTTGATTTCTAAAAAGCAAAAACTTTTTGCACCAAAAATTAATTAAATTCAAAAAAATCAACTTTCTGACCAATGTTCTCGAGGGATACCAATGGATTTTGGCAACTTTTTGCAAGGAGGAGTCGACTCTGAAGTCTAAATCAAACTGACATCAAATTGACTCCGGAGTCAAGCCGAAATCTGGGAATCAAGGTCAGATTGACTCCGGCGTCAGGTAGGAGTCGAGAGTAAATTTGGCAGACCCCCCCCCCACGGGTAGGAGATAGCTTTATTAAATTGTCCAATACAACAACAATCAAAGGAAAATAATGAAAATTTTTTCAAAAAAAAAAAGGTTTGAGGGTTTTTTGAAAAGTTGGAATCTATTGCAGAAAATACGGTGACTCTAAAACCAAATTAAACCTCAGGAGTTTCCTAACCTCGATTTTTGATTTATTTTTACCAAAAACCATCAAAAGTCACAAAAAGTCATAAAAAAAATCAGGTAATAGGATTCTGCCAAATTGACTCTTAACTCCTTTTTAACTCTGGAGTCAATCTATGACCTTGACTCCCAGACTTTGGCTCGACTTCAGAACCAATTTGGTGCTAGTTTGACTTCGATTCCAGAGTCGACTCCTATTCCTTCCCAAAAATCGTAAAAATCCATTGAAAAGTTGCACGGTGTCCCTCAAGAAAACTGGTTAGAAAGTTTATTTTTTTGGTTTTAATTCGTTTTTTCTGCAAAAAATTTTTGTTTCTCGGAAATTGTGATGATTTTATTATTTAGGAATCGTTTAGATTTTTTGTTATTTTTCCGAAAATGATTCGATTTTTCAGAGGTGTAAATGAAAGAATTTGTTTTTTTCTTAGAATCGATTTTTTTGATTTTGTTCATAATATTCTAAGTACCTATATCTTGTTTTGGGAGTGTTTTTTTTTCAGGAAAATTTTCAGAAATTTTGTGACTTTTTTTCGTTTTTTTGAAAAGCTTATCTTTTTTTTCTAATGATAGCTCAACTGTCTTGTTTTCTTCTCTAAAAATTGTCATCGTTTTTTGAAAATTTGTTTTGTTTGTTTCTTCAATTTTTTAAAATTTTTTAAAATTTTCCTGAGAAAGTTCATTTTTAACTAACATCCCCCCCCCCATTTCAACGCACCATATAAAAATTTTGTTTTTACAACCGTTTTTCAATTTTTTTTTAAAAAAAAAAAACAAAAAAAAATATTGTTTCAAGAACTTTAGCTTTTCAAAAAATTACCAATTATTTTAAATGCAAAAAATGCGATTTTTTGGACATCAATTGGGTGTCGAGTTAAAAATTGTAACTTTTTTTCATTTTCATCCTCACGATGCAATATTTTTCGAAAAAATTGCAAAGATGTGCATTATCATGAACACCGAGATTGAGAAATTTTTCGGCGTTAAAAATACGTATCGAAAAGTTGAACGATTGCGAAAATTTATTGCACGATATTATAATGTTTTGGCGTTTGGTAGCTCAATTAAAGAGAAAAATGGCAATAAAATTCCACGTATGGATATTTATGACGTAAATAAGATGGCAAATTACCGTTGTAAAAAATGATACGAAGATTATAACGCGATCGCGGGAGGATTCTTTTGACGGAAATCAAGGTTACGATTCGCATGTAATTGCCCAATTGATCATACTACGATCTCGTTGGAAAAAAAAGAATAACAAATGCACCACGGTGGAATTTCACATCAACGCGTTAATTTCAAAAATTTGCAAATCATGGAAAAAATCTGTATTGGTAGACATATTATGATGCATTCGTGTGAAAACATACATAACTCAATATTGTAAAAAAACTATTAACCGCAGAATATTTTCAGTCTATTAACAGTGTCATTTTGTGGTTTTCTCGTTTATAAAATGATAAATTTGCAACTTTAAAGGGTGCCGAGTAATTTCTGAATTATTCTTTGGCATCATTTTAATTATTTTGCCATTTGGTTCAATTTCAAAGTAATCCTAAATTCAGTGCTGCGATTCTGCTTGCAACAACGTAATTTTCCAACTCACCTGAAGATGTAAATTCAACGGGGAAAAAAAATTCCGGCGGCAAATCGGCCATAAAAATATCACTCGATGTCTCGCGAATGATAAAATCGCTACAGTCATAATTAAATACAGCGACAGGCTAAATCGTGGTGAGCTTTATTGAGCAAAAAATTGCTCGTAAAAATTCTTCGGTAGCTGAAAATTTAAATATCTCGTAAATGTAAAAAAAAAATGTTCGTCTGCGTGTTTTCGACTCAAATACGTGTTCAAAAAACACTCGATGGAATATCTCCATCGAGTGAACATTATCGGTGAAAAATTATTCAACGCTGAATGAGTGATTCATACGTATCTTTTAATAGTCTTAATAAAGAATTCGAGCTGATGTTGGATCGTCTGGTAGTCTGGTGATACATTTTAAAGGTAATTCTACAGTCTACATTTTTTGTTGTGCAGATCAATCATTTCGAAATCAGGTGGTATTAAATTACAACCGGATCCAGCCATTAGGTGGCTGTGTACATTTTGTAATAAATTAATCAAGCACGAATTTCATCTCGAACTGGTTAATCGGAATTGTGAAATTAATCATGTGGGTACCTACTGTTTCTGTAGGTCTAGGTAGTACAAAATATAATTTTTCTATCATATTTCTAGTAGGTACCTATTTTCGATGTTCATGCAGAAGAAATATTCGAACATTCGTGCGAAATTACCTTTATTATTAATAATTACGTATTTGACAGTTCAAGTAGGTATAATTTTTACAGTTAGGTATATCTTTAAGCAAGAATGTCATATATGAAAATTTCGAAACTAATTAAGTCATCAAACATTTACTAAGTCTATGAATGAATATTACACCAAGTTATTCCTGCTCACATACCATTCGAACTATTCGCAGCGTGTAAAGCAATTGTTCTGTTAACAAGTCGTTAAGATCAAAGATATATTTAGAGGTATTATGGGTTAGAGATAAAGCTGTAACACGAACCAAAACCTCTGGAAATATTTAAAACTAGATATACGATTTTACAAATCGTGATCGAGTTTGATTTATGCTCCGCTGTATTATATTGTATGTATTATATCAACTTATCATACAGATATCATTTTAACAATAATATCAAAATTTTATTACATTTTCGTATTGAGAGATATTTTTTCTTCTGCGAACTGAAATTGGAGAACGTAATTGTACTGTTGCATTGTGTGAAAATTCTCGAATTAAGTATGATCGATGTTATTTTGGGTATATTTGTCTTGGGGAGATGAAAGTTGTATTTTGGTTTCCTTTTAATCTTACGTCGAGATTGCCATTTATTCTGGCAGTGTTACAATTACTGACCTATGCTACTCGTCTATTAGCGTAGATTCAATCTTGTTTATTATTAAGTTTAGGTCGAGTTTTTTTTTTTTTTGGAAGGATTTCTCGATTTTTGTTTGATAAATATGATCCAATTTGTTATTTTTTCGTCTTCTTGGCTACTTCGATTTTTTTTTGCATTCTCTATCTATTTTTCAGAAAAGATTGGAGTGAGAGTGTCTGAAGAAATGAACCTAAATCGATCGTCGAGGTGAAAAATGAGAAATTATTTTTAAAATGGCCGAATCGCAGAAAAGTAATGTCCGCGTCCTGCTGAGCGATTTCTAGGGTTTAAATCATGCCCAAAATTATTTTATTAGTTTAAAAAAGTTGAAAAAAATTCACCTACTCCTTCAATTTTTTTTCATTTTTGCTTAAAGTTTAAGATAATGTAAGCCTGGATATAGAAACCACTCTTCAGGGTCAAAAATTGGGTTTTGAGTTGAGTTTCTCCCTTGATTATCTTTCTGAAAGACCCAAAATCAGTGTTGACTAAAAAAACGATTTTTGACCTCCAAGGGTGGTTTCTATATCCAGACTCAAAAATGGATATTCTTCACAACCAAATAACTGCATTTATACATTTTCTAATCAACAGGATTTGTACACACGAATAAATTTAAAAAAAAAAAAAATGCAAAAAGTGAGAAATTTTGACAAAATCGAGTTCAATTTAAAAATATTGTTCATGGTGATCGAGAAAATATTGTTATCAGAAATGCACGAAAAAAAGTATACCTAATTTTTGGTTTTTGATCTCTACATAAATACTGCAGTCGATAGGTATCTTCAAATCAGTAAATGCGGTAGCTGGGATACAAAAAAAAATGGTTTTCCCTCCACCCTCTTAAAAAAATACATCAGATGAACATTTCCATAAAACTTCAAAACATAAAAAATGTCTTTTTGGGGTAAGTATTTTAAAAAAATCTAGCTTGACCTACCATTCGAGGCAATAGCATGAAAGAAAAATTTGTTTACCCTCCCCCCCCCCCCAAAAAAAAATCATTCTAGTGCTTTGAGTCCCACTTTTAATTTCCCCCTCCCTCCAATTGCTTCTGATATCACAGACAATCGATTTCCCAATTTTTGGATTTTTTTCTCTAAATTAATTATTTATGAGCTTATGAGCAATCGTCAAAATTTTTACCTAAGGGGTGGGGTAAAAATTGAGAAACAATTTGTGGGAGTTTAAAAAATGTAATAAAGAGCAATACTTTTGAGAATTTATGCATTTTTGGAAAAAGGTGGGATTTATTTTTAAAAAGTTTGTAAGGTATTTTTCTCGTTGATTTTTATTAGAAAACTTTTAATGATTAGAAAGTACTTTGAAGATTTCCATTTTGTCAAAAAGTTTTCTGAACTTTTCAGGTATTTATAAAGTTAATCTCTCAAAAAACAACATAAGACAATTAATTTTCAAAGCAACCCGATAAAAAATTTTTAGATCAAATCGTATCAAATCATATATCTGATTTAGATCAAATTTTATCAAAACAGATAAAATTTGATCTCAAAAATGTCCTAATCAAATTATATCTAATTACATCTGATTTTTTTTAGATATGATTTGATCAAATTAGGTATAATTTGATCACATCATATCAAACTGGATCTGAACTTCATAATTTTTTCAGATATGAATAGATACAATGAGATTGGGACATTTTTGAGATTTGATCAGATCTGAAATTTTTTCGTCGGGAAATTCTGAGTTTATGGCTCGAATGGATGTTTGAAGAAGATAGGATACGTTTGACGCAGAGTAAAATTTTGTTACTTTTCAAAGGTTCCTAGTACCTTTACCAAAAATGAAAAAAGTCAAAAATCGAATTTTTAATATCAGCAGAGAGTTTGAACTGACTGCATTTTTAAGATGGAAATCTTCTTAAGTACTTTCTAACCATAAAAAGTTTTCTAATAAAAATCAATGAGAAAAATACCTTACAATTTTTTTTATGAATTCACCCCCCTCCCATTTTTTCCAAAAATGTCTAAATTTTAAAATGTAATTGCTCTTTATTAAAATTCTTAAACTTTTACGAAGTGTTAAACCTCGAAAAATTGAGAAAAAATTTTACTCGATGACTCAAAAAAATCAAAATTTTGTAACATTTTGAGAATTTAATGTGTCTCTAAAATGTTCTTTCAGAAAAATAAACGAATGATTCGTATCAAGAGCATTACGTTGCGTTGCGTTGGTACGAAAATATTTTAGGACTTTCAAGCACGTATTTTCCTCTAGCTCGAAATTTACCGTTATACTCTCACTCATTCGTTAATACGAATTTTCAAAACAAATGGTCATGGAATCGATAAACCCACAGATTCCAATTGGGAAAAAAACTCATAATTATCAATGATTCACTTTAAAAATTTCCCATTCATAAACGAACAGCAATGATATCTCTGTAAAGGAAGACTACCTCTAACACAGTGCAGATTTGATAACACGATTATTTGTGATATTCCACGAGTATTTACCGGTTTTACCAGACTGCATTCTTTTGATCGCCATTTTAGCTGCACTTTACTGTAGTTCTAATTAGCATCCGTTGGATTCGAATTTTTATGTACCTAGTGGTATAAATAAACTTCCTCGAAGAAACAACGACGCAGCGTTCGTCGCTTCACATGGGTGTTTTAATCAAATGCATAAAAATTCATCAAAATAATGAAATAAGGAAAATCAATAACCAACCGTGAAACACGGGTAATAAGTTACCATAGGTACAAATTTATGCTTGTTTTTCATTGGTAGATTCAGAAGGTATACCAATTTACATCTTTTCAAAAAAAAAACAACACATCGCCATGGAAGATCTACCAACGTATTCAATTTTCGTTCGTGTTTTAAAAATTATTATATGGCTTCTTGAATTATAAACTACTTGGTCGCATTCGGAAGAAGATCGCCACGTAAAATCTCAAGTTTTGGGTGTACGATATTTCAAAAAAGATTCCTTCTTCTGGGAGGGAAGTGAGATATATTTGCCATTATGGCGCTATCAATGCCCTCGTTAATATTAACGATCCGAGCATAAATATTTTGAATGAAATGAAATACTTATATGTTTAAAATTCTTACATTTTTACGCTCCCAGTTCAATGCGAAACTGGTTTTTGCAATCTTGAGTATAAATTCGCACTAAGTTCTTAGCTCAGTTTCAACTTTGAATTTTATGACGATTTAGTACCTCTGCCTACCTACAACTACCTATGGTAAGTTACATAGCCAATAAACCAGGTGTTTCTATTCCGTCGGCAATAGAAAATTTTATTTACGATTTCAACGAATGGCCACACATGGCTACAGTGTTGAGAACAGATTTTCATATATCACCAGTTTATTGGATTATTCGGGTGGATGCATGATCTTGGCTTAAAATTTCCATAACTCACGTGACATTAAATTTTAACGAGGGAAAAATTGAAATGTGTCCCTTTGAGCGGAATTAAAATTGAATTGATCGAGTTATTGTTTTCTCGCGTGATGATTCGAATTAGAATTCAATGATTGGTTTGAAAATTTCACTGGAAGTTTCAGTTATCAATTTTTAAAGATGATTAAATTTCGATCGAACTGGTCTCAAGGACACAATACTCACGCATCAAGTTCCAAAATGATCGTCAGCTTCGTACATTATTGAAATAATTAATCAACTGAGTATTTTCATGGGCTGGCCTCCTAAACTCGTCTAAAAGATGAGTTAAAAGCATAAAATTTGAATGACACGAGAAAATAAACTTCGAGCTTTGACCAAAATTTGTGAGATTGTTCACTTTTGAGTAAGAGAACATCCAGGAGAAAAACTGAGTCTCCGAGTCATCAAGAAGATGGAACTAGGGACTCTCAAACTAATGTTACTTTTGAAAAAAAAATACAGTTTGGTCACTTTTATATTAACCACTGAAAAAAAACAATAAATTTGAATTTCTACTCCTCTCCAACTTATCGACTTGAAATGTATTTACTATTGATAGTCTTCTACTACTAGAAGGTAGAAAAATTTTAAATTATGAAATTAAAAATTATTGTATCTTAATTTTTACCGAATTCAAATCGTTCATTCAAACATCAAAATCAAATAAAAAATTGAAAAATGTTTTTCTGAAAAATTTCATAGCAGTGGTACCAACCACAAATCAATTTTATCAATAAATGTTGAGAAATGATTTACTCAATTTTGTAAACAATTTTTTGGCTCTAATAGGTATTTGGAAATTTTTTATATTTCTGGTAAATTTATTCAATTAAATATAAAAAAAATTCAGCACTTCTCCTCAGTAAAATTTGTTTTTATAAAAAATTAAACGGTGTATTTGGATAAAACATTTGGATCAAGTATTCAAAATTTCCACATTGTATGTACCTACTCATATTAGGTAATGAATACGAATAGGCATTGACCAATTGACAAATTTTGAGGTACCTATAAAAATAAACTAATAAAAATATTTCAATTTTAAACCTTTAAATAAATTTTAGATGGACAAATTGAATTTTTATGAGTATCTATATTTACCGTTTTACCTACTACAAGTTGGAAAAAACATCTTGTTACCTCCTCAAAAAACATTCTTTTCATTTCACCTTTATTTAAATGCTATTCTTGACAACATTTCTTCAAGTATGTAGTTTAATTATCACTCGAGAAAAAAAAATCAGTAAAAAATAATAAAATAAAATAGGTATTTTATTGTTTTTTTAGGATCGGCTAAAATCAGAAGAATGCATTATCATTTTAAGTATCAGCCTAGACTCGAATTAATTTTGGTGACGTAAGTTCTCAGTGTCGGTGCATGAAGTTTTTTCAGCCAGATGGAATAGCATTCGTTTGAAAACTACATACTTAGACTTACCTATTACTTGTGATGTTTTGATGTTTCAATGCTTATCTGGTCCTCTGGTCGTAAAAAATGCTGTCTCCTTTTTTAAATATATATTTCATTTCAAAAATATCTGCTCGTAAAATAGATCGACGTATTTTTAAGTAGGTATATATAAGTAGCTATTTTTATTTACACGCGTCTTTAATTTTTTCATGAATTCTGTATGTATTCGAGAGTTGGGATGAGGGGGTTAGTTTTTTCTTCAGCTTTTGGAAAGTTCAACAAATGGACTGAGTTTTTCTAATTTTTAACTGGTTGGTTGAGAAATTAGCCTAGGATAGAACTGGAAATTTCAAAGTGCTTTGATAAAGACTCCTTCATCTAAAGATTTAAATCTTATTAAATCCTCAAAAGGGAGTAAAGAGTCCTCAAGCTCCAAAAAATATAATTTTTGGCGAAAAACTAATTTTGAAAGGTTTTGGAACATATAAAATAGAATTTTGAGGCAAACAAATTAAAACTGAAATGAAGAGAACTGAAAATTCAAATTCATTTGTTTTTTTTTTTTATTTTAGATCTTTCAGTAGGCTGGAAACAAATAGAAACGCACGAAAAGCAGCTTGCTATCCTGCTCTCTTCATCAAAATAAATGGAAAAATTACTTTTAAAAATTGGAAAAATTTTGAAACTTGATTTTTTGGGAGGAGAGAGGGCCGTTTTGAGTTGGAAAAAATGTAAGAATCGTTTTCTAACAAAAAAAATCATTTCAATTGGAATTTTTAATTTTTTTACCATTCCAAAACTTCAGTACTTTTGGGTTTGAAAAATTAAACTTCTCAAAAAAAATTCGAGTAAAAAAGTCAATTCTAAAAAATCCTTCTCCAAGGAGATAGGCAAAACAAAATGCAAAATTCGAACAAAAAAAAACAGAAAAAGAATTTATCAGAATTTCAATTCTTAACCGATACTTTCGAGGAAAAAATTATACTTAGCTGGTAGGGGTGTATTCAATGGCCCAACTCCTAGTCTTGGAGTCACTTTCCAGTTACCTGTAAAGACGCCAAACAATAAAAAAAAACATCTATGAGAAAAATTCTGCCAATTGTGCATTGCAAATTCATTTTGGAGACTACATATTTTTTCAAAAAAAATAAAAATAAAAATAGGCTTTTGAAATAGAGAAGAAAACATCTGAAATAAAAAGTTCCTGTCGAGTAAAGGATCAAAATAGATCATTTTTGACTTTCAGAATTCATTTCTGAGGTTAATTTCCTTTAAACTCAACCCATGCACAAATCCTACGGTCTCTAAGATGAAAGAATAAAAGAGTCGAAATCAAAATTTTCTATCAAGCGAAATAATAAAACGTCTGTTTTTAAAACTCCTTCCTCCCCGTTTTCCCTTCCCCTCCCATTCTAAATGTCCTTCCTGAAAAAATCACTTTAGTTTTCCAGTCTTGAATTTTTGATCATTGTCAGCTACTTAATTTTCTGAAAATTTTCAACTATTTTTCCTATTGTCCCAAAAAATCCCAATGAATTTTCATAAAATTTCTCAGCTTCAATTTACAAATTTCCCAAGTTTTCAAAATTTTTCCAATTTTAAATTTAGTAAAAATTGGGCTTGACTGAAAAAAATAGTTCCAATTTACAACTTTTAAAAAATTCTACAAAATTTGAATTTTTTAAAAAAATCATTTTCCTAGAAAACTTTTAATGCGTGGAAATAATGAATTTTTCCATCCTTCAAACTTCTTACGCATACTTTATAGATTTTTTATAACGAAACAATTATGTAGGAAATGAGTAATTTTGTAAGAGATTAAGACCTTGATTTCAAGTCATCTATGGAACCTTCCCATCAGCAGAAAGAAATTGTTTACAAGTAGCATCTAAGATCGCGTGGCATTCTGCACATTACGGATATTTACCACGCTGAGATTTATGAGTAAATCGAAAGAAATCCGTTTCGATAGCATTGCATCTATTTAATAATTACCTCGAGAGGCTGGAGAATTTATCAGATCCTGATTTTCAAGACAACTTTATCGTTTATCATCTTTTCTATCTGTATCATACTTTGAAAACACTCAAACCTCTATTACAGGTAAGTATTTGTAACACTATTAAGAAAACTGTCAGTAAAACGTTTGATGATGATGTTATTCCAAATGATAAGATCTCATCAAAAGAGACATCGCCGACCGCTTTGTAAACTATACCTATTCCTAGGTCTACACCTTTTGTAGGTGGAAACCAGCACGTTTGTTTTTTTAACCCAACGACCTTTTTTACGATATTCAAACTCTTAATTTCTGTTTGTTGTTGTTTTCTTCCTCCTTTTTTTTACGTTTGTTTAAATGATGCTTACAATGTTCTGGAATATCGTTGGCCTCAAGATTATACCTTCCGGGTCGGAATTTTTTAATTCTATGTTTTGAAAATGATTTAATTATTATCGTAAATACTCGCTGGTTTCAATTACTGTCAATCATAAATTCGAATTCGGCGCCTATAGTCTGTTTTTTTTAACTTGAGCCCTGACTTTTCGTAAACAAAACTGAATTAACCAATAGGAAGCGTTAAAAATTCGGCGTTGTTGCCACAAATTTTTTTCAACTCATAAATGATGGGCTCAGTAATATTCGGCTCTTTTTATAAACATTGTAAATTTTTTCAAATTATAAATTTACCAAAATGAAATATCTTATCAACAATACATTTGGCAACACCAGGAAAAAGTCAGGGCTCAAGTTAAAAAAAACAGACTATAGCTCCGAACGCCGATTGTTTTTGGTAATTAGATGGCGAAATTTTGTTAAGAAATTCGCCGATAATTCGTTGTTTCACCTTAGGTGTATAAAACTAGGTGAATATTATGTATTCGAATTCGTACTTGAATCGAATCACCTTGAGATAAATTATTTTGGATGCAAAATTTACATTGGATGTGCCTGTTCTTTTGATTTCTTGATAGATAAATTAGTAACTGTTGGATAATTAACGTAAGTTATAAATTGGATGGAGTTTTTTGGATCTGTGGCGATAATTACTCAATCTTCTCGGGGGTTTGATTAAATGGTTCAATAGGCCAAGTTGAACTCTAGCAGGATCTTTAAAGAGGCCGAATTTTTTTCAAAAATTTAAACGTTTTTTTAATGAAAAAATAAATGTATTTTGCTAAATTTTGAATTCGTAGATTTTTTAAAACTCAAAAAATTCTTTCAATTTTTAATACATAAAAATAATATTGGTAAAGTAGGAAAAATTTCGAATGCTTTTATCATTTAATTTTCCACCAATAAAAACTGGGAACATGTGTGAATAAATTTTGAATTTATTACCTATGACTAAATCTACACGAATGAGCTTCAGGCACGAAATTGAAAATACACTACGAACGACTGAATTGTTCTTTACTATTCTTCTTCCCGTGGATGGTGAGCGTTTTTTTTTTCAAGTTCGGTGGTTTAGAAATTTTCGAAGTGCAAAATTTTTTCCTCTTATTTTTTTCAAAAGTCAAATCAAAACTTTAAAATTTTTTCAATGAGGTTTAAATTTTTTTGCTAAAAATTTTTTCAACGTCTATTTTTCAAGTCTGGGTCTCAAATTTTTTACTCGATTTTTTTTTTCAAAAACTTTGAAATTTTTTCAATGAGGTCTAAATTTTTTTTCCTAAAAATTCCTTCAAGTCTGTTTTTCAAGTCAAAGTCCCGAATTTTTTACTTAATTTTTCAGGTTTAAGATTTTTTAACGTTGATTATTTAATTACATTTTTTCAACAGTTAGAATTTTTTATCAGAATTTTTTCAACGTCATGACAAATCAAATTCGTACAACAGACTCAGGTCAATTCTTCAAGACTAAAATTTTTTCCTGAAAATTTTTTAACGTCTACATTTTTCAAGTGTAAGTAATTTTTTTTTCAAAATTTTAAACTTGAAGAATTGACTTGGCCCTGTTTAACGAATTTGTCGTCACGCTGGAAATATTTTGATGAAAAAATTTAACTTGAAAAATTGAAGCAGAAAAAATTTGTTGAAAAAATTTTAAACTTGAAAAATTCATAATTGACAAAAAATTGAGAAGTTTTGAAATAAATTTAAGTAAATTATTGGACTTGAAAAATGGACGTTGAAGAAATTTTTAGGAAAAAATTTTAGACCTCGATGAAAAAATTTTCAAGTTTTGAAAAATTTTGAAGTTAAACAATTTTGAAGTTTTGAAAAAAATAGGAGGAAAAATTTTGCATTTCAAAAATTTCTAAACAAGCGGACTTGGAAAAAAACCACTCACCAACCACGGGAAAAAGAAGTAAAGATTAAAGAACGAATTTGTCGTTAGAAGTGCATTTTCAATTTTGTGCCTGAAGCCCATTTATGTAGATTTAGTCATAGGTGAATTAATTTTTGTATCATTTTTTTAAAAAAAAGTTCCTCCTGTCCGATGTGAACTAATCCATCAATTTTTACCAAAATCCATACTATTTTTTTTTAATCCACCTTCCATCCTACTATTCTTTTCGTTATTCAAAATGGGTGTCCTGAAATTGTCCATATCTCATTCCATTACAAATTAGGTACCTACTTACATATCCGAAAATCACGACTTTTGAAAAAATTACGTTTACAAAGTACATACGTAGCAATGTAATCACATAATCATTCGATCAATTAAGGTAGTTTGGAGTTTCAAGGTCTGATAGTATCATTTGACTTAATCCAATTTCAGTAGGTAGGTTGCAAATGAAATGAATAATTGCAAAAATAATATTCTCAGGGAAATTAGTCGGTGTTGCTTTTTACAATGTAGCATTCTGATGAATTTATTGGAATATTAATCGTCTTATGCACCAATTTGACGTACTGTTTAGAATTATTTGGGAGTTGAATCGTAGGTAGAGACTAGAGAAACTACTTAATCATGCATTTATTCTAATAAATCACGGTTGTTGAAAATAAATTGAACAATCTGGATGCATCGCCATAAATTTTTATTTTGCAGCTGATGAGTTTTTTGCTCTTTATTTGAATGAATTTTAAATGCGTAGATTTATTATACTTGCATGTTATTAGGGGAGACCGGGGCAGTGCGGGTCACTTTTCGGGAAAACGGTCATAGCTCTGGCTACGAAATAGTTAGCGATGCGCGGTTTGTTTTATTCAAAAGTTCAGACTTTTAGCTACATTTTCGTTTTTTTTCGACCATTTTTGGACAACATGCACGGATTCTGTGTTGAGTTCAAAAAAAAGTAAAAATGTTCCGCTTTGCCCCAGAGCTCGGGGCAAAGCGGAACACCCCTCGGGGCAGAGTGGAACACATTGAAAATTTTTGACTAAAATCGTATTTAGGGCTTTGATAACATTATCTTTGGTTCAAATCGGGATCGGCATCTTTTGAACGTAATTTCTGACCATAATGGTCAAAATGAAATGAAAAAAAAAGTCGCAGATTAGTGTTCCACTTTACCCCATTCACGTTTTTTGGCCTTTGAAGGGCAATATGACCACCAAGGGTTGCGTTTAAGGTAAAAACTATGAGTTCTCCGTACTCGCCATAAAATTCTCTTTCAAATGATATAAAACACTTTGCTGTTACGAAAAATAAAAAAATAATGCCGCCTGTTGATGATTTCACAAGAGTGTAGGTTTTTGGTCACTAAAACCACATATTTCAACATAAATCTGGATGATGGCAACTTTTTGGATATTTTTTTCAGTCAAGTATCGTCTCATCAGTGTAGTCAACTACCAAAACCGAAAAATCGCGATTTCATCCATACCTATTCAAACTAGAGAGGTGTTTCTCTTTGCCCCAGTGACCCGCACTGCCCCGGTCTCCCCTATTTTAGTTTATTATCCACGTAGAGATGGAGCCAGAAACCTTCAAAATGGTGCCATAGTGCCAATTTCGAAAAAAAATGTAACCAACTTTTTTGGTAGATCACTAGGGAGCTACCTACCCTCATTTTGGGGGATTTTTTTACTAATGCTATCAACAGCATCACAAGGTACAAAATATTTAAATTATGAAAATTTTACCTAATCGAGGTAAAAAGCTGAAATTTGGTCGATGCAGCATTTTACATTTCCAAGTTGACTTGAAAAAGTTTCAAGAAAATCTGGAGCTTTCAAAAAATTTTGAATTTTTTGACTTCAAATTTCGAAAACTTACAAAACGATTAGGTATCCTTATTCAACACCTTTTTTCTAACCTTTAATTCACAGATCTGGAGTAGTTTTGAAAATTTTTTGTTTTTGCATTAAATATTATCAATGAAATTTTTATTTTTATTTTTTTCAGTAAGTAGGAATTTTTTCCATGAAAAGAGGTCAGATCATGCCTCAGGTATGAGTTCTTCATGTTTTTCCTACGTAACTTATTTAAAAAATATCCCCAAAAAGTTCCACGATTGTTTTTACCTTTAAGGGAAAACATGACCTCATTTTTATCTAGTTGAACGCTGTCAAAACATCAAAAACAAACAAATAATATTTACTACCCATTTTTATGGGTCATCTTGCAACCCTGCCATTGGCACATTGGATTTTTCCCTTGCGAAATATCAAGTTTTTTTTTGCCCATCTAGTCGAATTCGATCGCCGAGCCGATGGCTGAATGATTTCAACTGCCACTAGGGTATCCCGTAGTTATAATTGATGGAATTTATCGTCTGATCGTCTGCATAAATCGTTGACTCGAATACCTACCTATAAGATCATTTTTCCATTCATAAACTTGAACTTGTAAGGAAAATTTGGAGGGAAAAATCTCTATCAAGGTCATTGCAATCATTTGTTATGCATCGAAATAGGCATCTTTTCTCGAGAGTAATATATTGATTCACTCTAAATGAAAACGTAAACGATAATTTATCGAATTTGATAATACATTTATCATACAATCGTATTAAAACTGTCCCTCTCGGCTGAACTTCATACGTGCCACTAAACCGCCTGTAACACGTATAATTATTATAACATGTTCGGGAAATATTAATCATAACGCCGCGCCGCGCGATTAGGAAGCAATTTGTCTACATGGTTTTTAATTACGCGACCTGTGTTTTGATAAGGCAAATATACTGTTGCGATATACCTATTACGAAAAATAACTGCCTATCCGGGCTGAATAAAATGCATCCAATGGTTAACGAGATGATTCTTAATTATTTATTTGGAGAATCCGAAAGTTTTTTCTTTTACAAATATTTGGTGGTATAAATTATCAGGCTGTTGCAACATTTCAATAAGCAATGAATTATAAGATGCTGGATCATGATTTCTGCTCCACTAATTATTTTTTTATGAGGCTCATTTTCTTAATATGTTTATTTCATGAGAACCCAGATGGATCGAAGAAAAACCAAGACTTCGATTTTGATTAAAATTGGTGAGGTTGTTTATTAATTTGAGTGAGAAATCTTTTGAAAAAATTTGAGTTACTCAGAACAAAATGAGATGAAGATAGGCGATCTCGAATTGACACGATTTTTTAATACTTAAAGGTGTTTTTTGTCGATTTTGGAAATTTCCACTCGCTGTGAATCTCAGCCACTTTTTACTTTTTAAAATCTCGAATATGAATACTACTTTTTACTCTTTACAAGGGAATTAAAAATTTGTGAATCGTGAATTTGATGAATTTTTCATTTTTATCAAATTCAAATCATTTTCACAAATTTTCAAAATCGATCCAAAAGTAATTGATTTCCAAAGAATGAGTTTTGATGAAATTTTTCAAAAAAAATTCATAGCAGTGTTACCAACTGAATTTAGATTGTCGAAATTTTCAAAAGATTCAAGTGTTCATTCGATGACTTGAAAAGTAGGTTGAAAAATTGTTTGGTTATTGAATCTTAAGTTTTTTTTGAAAGGTGTTTGTAGCAGTGCTGCCAACTGAAATTTCCTTTTAAAAAATCGCAAAAATCAAAATAATACAGTTAGCAAACCCCCTTTGCAAACTTTTTGAAAAATTTCACGGATTGATGTAGGAGAAAATGGTATTTGAAATGTTTGCATTAATCACGAGAAAAATAATGAAAAAAAACCATCATCCAAGAATTTTTCACCTCATTGAATTATTTTTGTTGAGCAGTTCTTTTTTCACTTTTTGATGGGAAAAAATAGAATAGCGTCACCGGTCACCCATTCAATACTCTCACCATAAAAAAATTGCCGATCAGGAGAAAAAATTCAAAAAGTGGAAAAAATGGAATAGGTAGTAGTGTCTTCACAATACTCTCACAATTTTTGGAACCCTCTCATGGAATTCTGATACACTCGCAATCAAGAAAATACTCTCTTTTCGATCCCTTTGTGGAGGGCAAAAAACTTTATCCAGTTTCAAGGTCAATCATTGAGAGAGGCGTAGAAACTCAAATAGCATCTGTTTGATGGAGTGATCAAAATTCTCCATTGATGGAATTACTCAAAAATATTTTTTTGAAAACTATTCCACTTTGAAATCATCTAATTATTTCCCTCTTCTGGGCAAAAAAGCTTAATTTTCAGGTCTTCCAATCAAAATGAACCTTCTTATCAATTTTTATTAAAATTGTACAAAAAGGTGATGAATTGTGGCCATCTACAAGAAAAGGGGTATTGTAAAGTTGATTTCGAGAAAAATGCAAAAATGTGAATTTGGGTCATAGGACTCCGAAACCCTTAACCAACTTTTTCGGATTTTAAACAAAATTTCCCACAAAATTTTAAGAAATTACTATTTTTGCACCATAAACACGTTTTCTTTACGAAAAAAATCAATCAAAAACTTTAAACCAGTTTTTCTCGAAACTATATTTTTTTAATTTTTGAACTGTCATAAAACAGCGAATTTTGCACGAAAAAATATCACTAATATCTCATTCGAAAGGTAATTTTATATAGTTTAAGAATATGGCAAAAAATTGTCCTCCCCCCCCCCTCGAAAACGTTGCCCCTTTTCTCGTGGAAGGCCAAAATTATTGAACTCTGCAAGCATAGGTATTTTCCAGCAAGTCAACTATCAAACGTTATTTAAAATCGAATCAATATGAAACGAATTAGCACTGTATTCTGCCAGGAGTATCGTAAAGTCTCGCTAATTGCCTCAATAAACATAGCGAACAAATTCATTCATAAAAGCAAATTATCTCGAATGTCCATTGAGTAAAGTTTATTGCGAAAGTATAACATTTCTTTTCCAAAGAACACCTAACTCTTTCCTAAGTATTCATGCACTTTGCATTGATCGATTATCAAATCGTAAACAGAGCTGTTTATTCAACTCATGATAATATATTCGTATTTCCAGTATGAGCATAAGTACTGGATATTTTACGACGATATAAGTAAGGTATCTATTGGCTTTATATGTAAAACGTCTCATTTTAACCCCATCATTTTCAACGCATGTAAGTAGATAAACTAACGAATGTATTACCTAAGCAGATAATAACGTTTTCTTTTCCTCTTCGAGTTTGATTATGAACTTCACACTTGATGGAATTTAATTTGAAATTATTTTCGTATCGAGTATATCTGTATTTTTAATAATTATACGTGTAGGTATTTAATAAGCACCTGTGTAGGTAATTAAGCATTGAAACTGTATAGGAAGGTAGCGATAGGTGTCTGTTAATAATCTAGACACATGTTAAATACATATTTTCTTGAACTAAGTTAATTTATCGTACATAAATAGTATATGTCGTGCAGAAAATTGGCGCCAAAGTTTGCCAATCGAAACATTATGTTATTGGTGGAATGTTTTCTCACCGTTGGCATCTCCTCAATATGTTTTTATGTATTTTATTGACGTTTAATTGAAAGCAAATGCTTACCATAATTTCAAAAAATGGTCACTTAGGTACTCCTATATTGGTCAATTATTGAGAGAGATAAAAAAATTCGTCAAAAATGAATAATTTTTTGCTTAATTCCAAGTTAGATGAGAATTCATTGCATTTTGATCATTCAATGATTTTATGGCATTTGAAGTGAGTTTTTTTTTGATAAAAATTGCTTCAATCCTTAATTTAAAAATGTTTGTGGAAGTGAATGTATTTTGGCGAATGTTGTGCATGGAATTTCGAAAAAGTATTAAATTATCAATTTTTGAAGGGACATCCAACTTTAAAAAGAGACACAATTATTCTACGTAAGTAAATGGCATGACATACCTACTTATTTACAACTTTTATCTGTAAAGTATCGATTGGGACATAGACACAGAAGGATTGTGCAAAATTCAACCCCTTTTTCCTCCTTCCCTGCTAACCCAAAATTAGAATTTCATGCCAATCGGTTTTTGAAAAATTTAATAATTTTTGTCTGTTACACAATTTTTTGAAAAAATTGTCTTGTCGTTTACTTGCCTACTTTTAATTAGAAAGTGAATTAATATCCTTGAACTCGAACGAAAAAATCTACCTAGGCTTTATTTTCCCCTCCCTCCTTTAAATTGCTCTTCACGAATATTTTCCTGTCAATTTTTCTGAATCTTAATAAAATATGAAGCGAATCTAGGACGAAATTCCACATAGATTTCTTGAAAACGTAATTTATTTTTCCTGAATTTTTTTCCATTTTTTCGCCCTTACCCTTTCATTATTTCATTCATGATGATTCATAAAAAGATTTAAGACAAGAAATGATGGCTCAAAATCATATTCATGAGCTCATTTCTTACAAGGGAGACATTCCAATTCGAAGAAGAATTTTGAGCCGAAACAAAAATGAATCGAAAGTACCCTAATATTATAATACTTTTCCGACAAAAAGATCCTACTCAAAATTTTAGGTATCGAAGTTCAATTTTTGAATTTTGACGAATTTTTGAAATTTCAAAATTACCTCGCCAGGCTGCAAAATATGAAAATTTCATCTAATCAACAAAAAAAAAAAAAAAAAAAAAACGGTAATTTGGTATCTATCCTATTTTCGACCTTCCGAGCCAGTTCGAAGTGATTTCGAGAGGTTTCAGAGTCTCTAAAAAATTTTGGAATTCTCTAGAGTGCTGAAGAAAAATTCATAAAAATGGTCCGTACAAACATCAGAAATTGCTTTCGTGAATTGCCAATATTGGTGGCCTTTTTGATCAAAAATAAGGGTATTTACCAACTTTCAGATTTTTACATCTGGAATACATGCGTACAATTGTACATACTTCAACATGCTTCAACAAAATACCTTTCAGAAAAATTGTCTCCAAAAAAATATGGATTTGAGGTCGAAGATACGAATTTTGAAAAACTGTGTTTAATCGATCAAATTGGCCACTAATAGGTATGGATAATCCACGATCATAGATACTAAAATTCGTATGAAATATGAAACATTATTATTATAAGGTTTTCTCTGGTGCTGGAAAATTACAAAAAATTTTGGATGCTTTGAAACATCTTGAACGCACTTTCAAATTGATGTGGATGAATGGAAATTCGTAGGATATTATACCAAATTTCTGTGTGTTTTTTTCTTTGATTAAACCACATTTTCATATTTTGCAGAATCGATAAGGTAATTTTGAAATTTCAAAAATTCGCCAAAATTCATAAAATTAAATCAATATTTTTTTTCAAAATTGCTTTAAAAAATATTTTTACAAGATTCTTGTGCAGTTTTTTAGCATTTATTCAACTTTTATACGACCCCTCTCCCTAATTCAGATCCAGGAAAAAAACGATGTTAAATAATTATTTTCATTCCATTATTGACGTGAGTCAAGGTATCTAAAAACCATGACAATTACAAAAAATAAAGTCATATTAAAATTTTTAAAATATTTTTCTTTTTTTTTTGAGCCACGCAGAAAATTGTTCATTTTTCCCGCTTTGAAAAAAAATTTTCGATATTTATTTTTACAGAGAAAAATTGACTTTTTAAAATTTTTTCAATGTAGGTAGGTTTTTTTTAGAGAAGTATTAAAGAGCCATAAAAAGGAAAACTAGATTATGAAAAAATTATGAATATTTGAATGATCAATCCAATACATAGACACCCTGTATTCGTACTTAAATCTATACTTAGGTACAATTTTGGTACTGCAAAAAATTAACACTCATCAAATTGCGATTAAAAATACTTCGAATTTAGCATACAAATTTTCTCAACGTTAAAATCACATTCGAAAATAAAATTTCGTTGATTATTTTACCGATCTCTGCAAAACATTAAAAAACGAATATGCTGTGCGAATTATAAGCGTGAAAGTAGTCAAAGATGCTTTGAAAACTGAAAATCCGACCAAATCAAACGAGCAGCTGACTTGCTTATGAAACATGAGTAGTAATTTCTTGTTTTCTGGGGTCTGCTCGTACCATAAAGAATCGTAAAACAATGTGTTCCTCAGCTTAATATTCTGAAAATCAAGAGTAGAGTATCTGTTACCCACCTTCATTCTCTGAATATTTCATCGTGTTAATTTTACCCCATTTTGAAAAGCTAATCATTCACTTACCAATTTTGCATATTGTTCTCCTATAAAACATCGAGTGAAAAAATTGGTATTCACGACCAAAACCACTACAAAAGAATTGAGTATGAGTTCAAAATCTGGAGCCTGAGAATGAAAAATAAACTTAGAAATACCAAGAAATTAATAAAAGTAGGTTAAAGTGAAAATATTTCGATCCTTACATAAACGATGTAATACAATCCTAAGCTCAAAGTCAACGAACAACAGGCCAATTCAAAGGAATAAATGGTTTGAAAAACAGCCTGAAATAATTTATGATTCCTAAAAACATAAAAAAATTGAAAAAATCATTCTGTCGGGCAATTTTTCAAATAGGTAGGTAGGTACCTAGATCTACCCACTTCATTAGCATTTGATGATGTTTAGAGCAATTGATAATATTCTGCTTGAAAATCACATCGAATTGATTCCTGAACCTGGCTTGCTGAATAATTTCAATTTCCTTCGAGAAAATTTCATCTTGAATTAAAATAATCCTTTTTTCTTCATCCATCAACGCCATAATCTTTGTTCTTTGATTGAGCGAACGTATAGCAGCACAGAGCCTTTCAACTTGCCTGGCAGATTCAATAGCAATGCCAATCAGAAACATGCAAACGACGTAATAAAACCAAAGGCCGCATAAAACCGTGACATGCTGCGTAATTAACGACATAATTTGATGTGTTAATCCTTCGCTTGACCAAGGGGTCCAGTTTGGATAAATGAAAATGGTTATTTGTTTATTTAAAATTATCTGCACGATGGCCATCGCCAATAACAAACTGTATGCGAATATTACCACGAGCAAAACCAAATAATAAAATTGCACGTTGTTTTTCTCCCTCAAAAACCACGGATATTTTACCGGAATTCGATCTTCGTCGGGGTATGTGAATATACCGTTGTCCATGCTGATCAACATTCGACGAAGGATTTGCTTACGGTGCAGAATCGCCGATACTCCGACCATCATGATGTTAGAACCTCCGATGAAAATTATTGGAGATGCGGCTTCGAAAAATTTCCTTCGATGGGACCAAGAATACATGATGAAGGTGAAATTGGTGTAGATGAAGAGTGCCATGCAGCTGATGTATCGCCAGATTTTCGGAATGGTTTTTTCTTCGGCCAGGTTCAGTCCTAATCCGTCGATTACCAAGAATAACAGGCGAATTGTTTTTCGTTTCATTGTGGCTCCGGAGTGTGGAAAATTCGCGAAAAATTTACCAATTTTTAGGGTTTTTTGCCTACGCACTGAAATCTTAGCACTTTTTATTCTACGTTTTAACTTTCTAGTTTTCGATTTCATATTAAATCAAAATTTTTTTGAAAAAGCTTGCCACAAAAAATTAATGATAAATGAACTTATTTAAAACGTATTTTAAAATTGCGTGATGAAAAAATACTCTTTTCTGGAAATTTTTTACGGATTAATTATGAAAATATTATTTCAAAAAGGCAAGAAAAATGGCCTCGTAGAAATGAAAAAAACCGCAAAATGTCTAAAGAACGAGCCAAAAAACTGACAGCAGTTTTTCTGTCGATATGCTACCTTTTTTTTTCGTCTTCGTCGTTCAGGTCAGTGGTAATTTGAGGGAACGTAGAAATTTATTTTTGGTGAATGTAATTATAACGTCTTCTCACGTTAATAATTATACAATAGAAAACCTAAAATGAACTTGACCACATTAGATATAAGGTATTTGTATGTATAATTTTCCATCAAGTTTTTAAACGTTTTGTAGTGTAAATAAGTGAATAATTGAATAGATCCAGTTAAACATAGAGACCTATACATTTCCAGCGAAATGTTTATGGGGTCTTAATATCTATATAGAGCTACCTTTCTGATAACATTCCTATCGTAATATTTTTAAATGACCTACATTTCGTTTTTCTTGGTTGAACAAACGAATATTTTAAAAGTCGTTATGTCAAAGTTTTCGTGATCAATGAACTTGTTTCGTGGCGAATTAGATGAAAAGAAAAAGAAATTGAGAAATACAAATGAAATCTTTTCGATTTTTTTTTTTTGAAAGTGGAATAAAAGGAAGAAAGGGGATTAGTCAGAAAAATCATCCAAACATTGAAAAAAAAAGTGATAGAAATTTACCTTCTCTCCACCCTCAATTATTATTCTGTTCAATTCCTTCAAATATGATTAAATTCAAAGCATTGAAAAATGTGAAAAAATATCCTCATAAGGTGAAAAACTGAAAAAATGGATGAAAATGTGTTAATTGAATGGCTCTCTATTCATTTTTATCAAATTTTTTACGCATATTTTTGAGGGATGAACTTGAGAGATCTGTCACCGATTTGAACCAGAGTAAGATTTTTTGTATCAACTCATTAGGTACCTACTCAAAAATTTCTCGATCATAATTTTAACTATCCCAGTTGATTTTTCAATTTTCAAAGAATTTTATAATTTGAAATAAGTGTTCCGAAAATATCATTCAGCAAAAATTGTCTCTCTTTTACGATATCATTTTTAGTATGAGCTTTGAGACATCTCGTTCCTCTCCCTGCCTTTTAATTTTTTTTTCAATTATTCAAATTAAATTTAGATGGTGTTTTTTCAATAAAAAATTTTTTATGAAAATAATTTTATTTTTCTCTAAAAGAGCAAATTATTTGAGCAATTAAAAATGGAGTTCATAGTATTTTATTTTCAATCGAATCCCTGGAATGTGTCTTCTGTCAATTTTTCAAATGGGAGAAAACAAAATACTGAACGTTGCTGACCATAACAAGCAAAAGGATCATTTCTCTTTCTCCAGTACATATCTTCAAATTCTTTCAGAAGGCTCGAAAATTACCTCGAAATCGCGATTTATGTCGACAATCTCATTAAGTAAATTGAAAGTAGGTTGAAATACTCAAGATTGAGCAGATGAAACTGATTTTCAAAACTAGATTTTGGTAGTAGAAAGTCAAAAGTACTGGAGAAAATGAGAATCTTGTTAGAGGGCCCAAAATGGTTGAGGATGGCGAGATGCAGATCCCGGAGAGGGCAGGTCTATATTACTCAAGAGACTTGGAATTTTCATCAATTTTTGACGTGAATATGTTTTTGGCTGGGGGGGGGGGGGAATTAAACATGAAAATTGAATGATCGATGGCATAATTATACGTGCTGTTGAAGTTGAAAAATGCTACGTTTCTGTAGGATATCTTTTGAGAAAAAAATTGAAAACGAGAAAAAAATGAAATGTTGAAAAAAATGAAAAAAAAAAAAGTAATTTTATTGCTATTCTAACGAAAAAAATATCAAGCAGGATGTTAATTCGACAAAAAAAAAAGAAGAAAAATTTGAATAACAAAATGAAAAAAAAATGTAAAAATATTTGTTGAATATTTTTTTGTGATGCTTTCCTTAAAAAATTGTTGAAAATTACTATTTTTGTATTTTACAATATTTATTAAAAATTTATTTGGACTAAAGTTTTATCTGCGGAGAGGGATCCGTTCTCTGCTTTTCGAAAAAATCACGTTTGTTTAATCATTGAAATCTGAAATGAAATCTCTGTTTTCAATCTCCAAAAATTTTAATGACCTTCAGTTATCATGGATGTAAGAAAAATAAGAATAATCATTTAAAAGGAAATTTTAAATGAAATAAACACCTGCTATGGATTATTTCATCCAATAAGATCAGCTGAAAAACTCGTTAGAAAAATTGATGTATTTCAGTCTATACTTTGAAACTTAGATTGGCACACTTCCTAAATTACCTCCCGAAAAAATGGAGATTTTACCATATTTTTGTTTCTGGAAAAACTTTTATCTCGCTCAGTACTGTTCAAATGGAAAGACTTTTTTGGGGTATAGATTTAAAGGTTACCTATGATTTTTTTTTCTTTTGAATAAAAAAAAGTAAGAAAGGGAATATCTGAGAAGTTGAAGAGAGAGGAGAGTCGAGACATAGGCGTACCCAGAAATTAATTATGGGAGGGGCTGAGAATTTGAGAAAAAATTGGAGAGGGGGGCAAATTTCAAATTGAGTTATATTTCAATCGAAAATTATCAATTTTTTCTGACAAACAGAGAATTTATTGAGAATTTGTATTGGTGATTTTTGACTGAAAAATCAATCAAAAATTGTCAAGTTTGGAAATAAAAGCACAAAAATACTTCCCGAGCGAAGCGAGGGCTAAAATTTTTTGAAAAAATATACTTTGGAGAGCAAAAAAGTTGAATTTTTTCTCATTTTTGAAGCAAAAAATTATTTTTCCGGACCTAAGGGGGGGGCTCGAGCCCCCTGAGCCCCCCCTCCCCTTGGATGCGCCTATGAGTCGAGATTTTTCAAATGTGATCCGTTTTGTGTTTTTTTTTAATGAACTGTAAATACTTGTTAGCAATTTTTCTCACTTTTTTTGACTTTGAAGAAATATTTCTATCTCCCACCAAAAAATTCTCACATTTGAAAATTTTTTGATTAAAATTTTAATTTTGCTTGCCCTTGTGAAAGAAGAAAATCTGATCCTTACCCATCACTAAGAATATTAGACAGAAAATGATCAAAATTTTGAAAAAAAAAAAAAAAGTACCTACCCAATCCAAAATATATTACAGTTAAAATTTTCTGAAAAAGTCTGTAAAACAGCTCATCGCTGAAGCAGAAAACTTAAAAATCTTTAGACCACCTACAAATCTTGCAATCGCGAAAAAAACACATTATACTTATTTTTGAGATTTAGATGTCTAGGTGTCAAACACGTCATTCTTGAAAAAAATCTCTATTTCTCGCGAATCTAAAAACCAGCGATTAATTTTTGCCAAAATTTTCAGTACGGAATTACCTACGAATAATCCATATTTTTATTGACAATTATCGATTATAATGATGGAATAAAATCACGGTATAATTTACATTAAACCGAAACATAGCACGAATCGAATAACCTGATACCTACATTTAAAAAGAAAGAAATTCAAGAAGAGAAATTTTAATAGCGGATTAAAATTTGAATATCGAAAATGGCTCGGAATACTCTCATCGATACCAAGAAAATTATTATTCTAATGTATTATTTTTCAGCCAAGTACCAACGAAAATACGTATAAAATTGTACTAATCCTTTTCAATTACTGGCGCCATATTTGCCACCGGCACCGTATTGGTTAAGTTCTAGTTGTTTACCTGCGTAAATAACGGATTAATTTCAATATTGAAGTGGCAAAGTACCCACGAGGTACGTGCAGAATATTATATAATTCGATATACTTCTCATTTTTCCAAAAAAAAACCTTGGTGCGGTTGTAATTTCAATAGGCGTCTTTTACCCATCCGCGTGTATTAATAATACCTCACACCGACGTGTATTTTTTAATTATAAAGCATTTATCAAAATAGCTTTTCTTACACGCGCATCTTTTATAATTATTTACGGTTAACTGAAAAATCACCATTATGTATTACCTCATCAATTTTTTCACTGTTTAACAACAGAGGTTCAATTATGCAAAAGAACCTACTCATTGATTCGAAATAACCCCAAGCTTTTTTTTCCAAGATTGATTTTTGCAATTTGACGTAAACTCTGATGTTTTCCTGTAACTTCGATGTACAATTTTAATTGATTAATTTTTCTCGTGTCGGACGTGAAAAATATAACCTTGGGGAATGCATTTTCTAATGCAGTCATTTTGCCAAAGTGTCATTTATTCAGTGTCGTGTGCAATTTGTTTCAAGTGGAGGAGTTTTGTTCCTATGTAAGGTGAAATTCCAGATATTTGACATTTGATCGGAGAAATAGATGCCTGTGTTTATTTCCTGGCGATTTGCTGTGTTTCTGAAGTACGTCGTGATGAAGGAAGGAAAAATTCATGAGGGATAATTTTACGTTGAATAGAAAATTCGTTCGAGTTTTTCGAAAGCAAAGAAACGATTGAAAATGAAGTATATTTTTTGACTTGTTGACATCGATATTACGAAGGCCTGGTGGTTAATTTTTGAGAAGCGTAATGTTTTAATGTAACTTATTTTTAGCGTTGTCAAATATGATTTTTAAAAATTTATGAATGCACAGTTTGAATTTGTATTGCTGGCAAAACTGATTATTTGATTTTAGAAGCATTGCCTAGAGACAGAATTGGCTCTACAGGTTGCATTTTACATATGAAATTAGATCAATGACGTCAGAGCCATGGACTTGTGTTTTTCAACTGTTTTATAGCTCTGTGGTGTTTTTTTTGAATTATTTTTGTAGGTGTTTAACAAAAAAGTATTATTATAGAAGCAAGACATGTTAATCAAGTCCATTTCATATTAATTATCGTAATGAGCTCCAGAAATAAGTAAAATAAGTAGAAAACAATTATTTTGAAGATTTTGAAGTTGAGGTATTCAGTGGATCACATCGAGACGATCATTTAAGAAAAAGGTCAGCCGAATTTGTTGAAATTTGGCCCGGTTATCTCACTTTGAACTTTTATTAATAAAAAACGTATTTTTAAGAAAATAAGTTTTAAAGTTTTGAAATTATCTTTAAAAAACAAAAAAATTGGTCTCATGAAATATTTTGTATAAAATGGCATGTTTTCATTCATTCTTCAGTAATTTTTTGACCTTAATCCGATCCCGAGCAGATCAGTGGTCAAAGAGATATTCAATTGATTCCCATTTTAAAAAAAACTGACTCGTTTACGGCGAATCAAATGGGACCTTTTTCTCATTTAGAAAAAAAAAGTTACCGCTTAAACTTTCTTAAAATTTGTGGAAAAAATCACATTTTTTTGTGCCTTGCCCGCCATAAAGTGATATTTTGGAGCATCATTTTTTTCTGTTTCTTTTTACAACTTTAAATTTTATCTCAATTGTTTTTTATTACCTGATTTTTTTAAAAACTAATATTTTCTCAAAATATTACTTAATTCCAAAATTGTTCTTAAATTTTTATCAAAATATAATTTTTTCTTTTACTTTTTTTCAGTTTTACATTTTTTAGGGATGGTAAGCGGTAAGATAAAATTTTAAACTTTCGGCTTTAGATAGTTTTTGGTCGCGATGTTTTAGCTTAAGCTTTCAGCTTTTGAAAATTCTGAAAGCTAGATTTTGTGCTAGCTTTCGGCTTTTCATATATCGACTTTCAGCTTGAATTTTAGTTGATTTTGGCTTAAAATTTTTGATTTTTCTTTTTTTTTCTAATTTTAAGGATTACAGATTGTAATTTACAAAAGTAGCTTTACATCAGCTCGTCATTGGGCTTTCAAAGTAAAAAGCTGAAAAAAATTAAAATCATAAAACCTTCGGCTAGCTTTTTAGATCAAATTCAAAAAACTTTACAGCTTTCAGCTTTCCTCAGAAATGATCAAACTTTCGGCTCTTAGCTTTCGGCTTTCAGCTAGCTTGGCATTCATGAAATTTTAAATCCAAAATTTTTAAAGTCCTAGGTTTGAATTATTTCTACAATAATAATGCTTCTAGCGATAAAATTTCATTTGAAATTTTTTAAACTACATTTTTTTTCTCTTACTTTTTTGGGTGGGGAGGAATCACGCAGTTATTTGTATTGAAATTCCGAGTTCCCAGTTCAGATAATATGTTTTCAATTTCAAAAAATGAAAAATTTGTGAACCTGTATTTTTTTGTTTCATTTTAAAATGTTCAGATTTTGAAATTTTTCAAATTTTGTGGCGTTTAAGTATGGTTTTTAATCATACATCTCAGACATGGATCAGAAATCTCAATTTTAAATCACCCAATCACCTTTTGATTGACATTTCTTGTTTTCAGCGTTACTTTTTTAATTAAATAAAAAATATGTACCTAATTTGAATAAAAAGAAAAAAAACAAGCAGCAGAGACAGAGAGTTCCTATTGGCCACTTCAGCCGTGAAGATTGAAAAATGAATATGTTCGTAATAATGAACGATCTTGCCCAAGGCCTACGCGTTCATAAATTTTTACGTTTTCATTTTCTCACTTCTTTCGCCTTTAGGTCTTTATTTTACAGTTAACGTAAAAAATTATTGGGCTGAAATTTAAAATGAATCCTAATAGTTTAAGACAGAGAACTCGAAATTCGTCAAAAAATTTATGGTTTTTCGAACGCCTCTGACAGCAAAATGAGCGAATTGTCAAGCATCAATGCAATTTAATATGTATAGGTTCTTTTATTTATAGTTTAATGGCTCCAAATTTATTTCAAGTTCCAAATTATTTCAATTTATTTAATTCCGAATTCTATTTCAGCAAATGTATCCGATTTTTAAATTTTTTCCAATACGTAATTTCGTAAATTGAAATTATCCCAAATTTTTTTCAAATTCTGTTTTTTTTTTTTATTTCAATTTTACATTTGATTTAATTTCGTGTTATTTGAAAAACATGGGTAGAATTTTTAAAGAAATCAAGGTTAAAAAATTAGGGAAAATTAACATTTTTGAGTTAAAAGACATCAGAAATTTTACGATTGGAAAAAGGATCAGTGACTATTAAAATTTTTCAATTTCGCTTATTTTTCAAATAAAAATTCCAATTGAAGGGTTTTCAATTGAAAATTTTCTACAGTTTCATTCAACTTAGATTTTTCAAAAGTTTCTACCTTATGTTTTTGGAAATTTCGTTCAACTCATTAATTAATTGGTTGGAAGAAGTTTTCAAATTTATTCATAAACGATGCATGAGCCTTACTTGGCTAAGTAACGAATTTTAAATCTCAATTTTTTGAGCTATTGAATAATCATTTTATGATTTTTTATAATAAATCGATACTTGAGGATCGAAATATTCGATTCGAATAGAAAATTTTTACCCAAGGCTTCACTAATCTTTTAAAAATAACTCTAAAATTCGTTACTTATCCTAGTGATACTCAAGTATCGTTTATGAATATTACTTAATAATGAACAATTTCGTGAATAAAATGAGAAATTCTACACCTCCGAGGTGAAATAGATATTAATTTAATTAAATAATCAAAAATAAAGAGGAAGTTGGTGATTTTTCTAAACCGTCTGAAGATTCGCGCGAACGAATTTGGAATCGTTTTTCACGACTGAAGAAAGTGGCAAATAACAGTTCCCTCAATGGCACTGAATGATTTAGTTCATGTAAAATGCAACCCGCAAAACAGCCTATTCTGCATTGAGACAATGCTAAATGAAATGTAAAAATATTATTCAAAATTGGAATTTATTTAATGTTCATCAATATTTTAGTGTATAGTTATGAAGTTTTGTTTTAAGAAAATTTGACTCATCTCTGAAGCATATTTTAACACAGGTATACTCTCATCTTATAGAAAACATTCAGATTTTGGAATAAAAGGAGAGTAAGTAGTGAAATTGAAATTAAGAAAGTATTATTTTCATAAATCATCAAGTACCTACATTGGTACGGTTCCAAATTGATTGAAAAAACTTGTATTTTGTTATTTTTGACTGAAAAAATTGTGTCACGCCTGAAACCTGTTCAAATTTAACTTTATATATAGGTAATGAATTTGGAATATTTTCTATTATGTAAAAACACTCGAAGCTTTATCTAGGTCACCGTATTTGATCTTTTCTCTTTGAATTTTGCGTTGATCCTCCTCTTCCCAGGTTCTTTCTAGGCTATTTTCATGGCAATTGATTAAATGTTTCCAAAATTTAGGTACCTAATGAAAAATTACTCAAATCAGACGATTCGATTTCGAAAAAATTGATTTCTAAATCCTTCATCTGTGCGGAGTTTTTTTTAATTTTGCATATTCACCCAAGTATTTCATCTGTGCTTTTAGATGAAAAAAATATTTACCATATGTATGTTCGTTTAAATTATATGGTAACACTAGAACCACCGCCTACGCCCCGCGCTACGTAAGTAGTTGAATATTACGCACTTTTCTGATAATTGTTATCAAAAAAATGCGTTTCTTTTTGTAAATTAGGGCGTATGATAAGTAGGGTTTTTATAAGTTGAAATTACTATTAAAATTTTAAATCAATTGTCGTGAGCTGTCCTCTGAGCGTCTTCTGCTTGACCCATCCTTGAGTATAGATCTGATGTAAAAGAGTAAGTTCGAGCTGTTCATCACGAATTACAATCAAGGTACATTTTAGTTTATTTCTTCTGAAACTACCAAAAAGAAGTGCGAGTTCAATTTTCAGTCACTCAAATTAATTTCCACTTATTTTGAAATGTTCCTCTTTCTTGAAAAAGTACTTGGTTTCGCCGAGGTTCGATATGAAAATTAATAAAGAAGTTTGCTTCCATCAATTTTACGACTTTATCATGAAAATATTATGGTTCTATTGAAAAGCTGAGATTTTGAGCTGCTAAAACGTTATTTATACCAGTTTTAGGACTCATTTTTCTTCCAACCATCTTAATCTTTTTCAAATCGAGATTGGTTATTTTATGGCGATGCGATGGTTTCTCTTCATAATGATCAAACAATAATCAGAAAAAAAATTACTGCGAATTAAGGATTGAATGGAGTTAAACTTCGGAGTTAAAATTGAGCAAAAAGGCAACTTTCCACATTTAATCTGAAAGGTCAGGAGTCACTTTTTGACTGCTTTCCAATGACTGAAAAATTATAAAATGTTGAGTTTCGATGTTCCACGACTAAAAATATTTTTCCCCTCATTTAAAATTTTTTCAATCGATTTTCAACCTAGACAATATGTCCATCTTATGATTTTACTCTAAAAAAAAACTTACATATGGATATTCACTCTCAACCCCTATGGATACATTTTTTTATAACCTTTTCTCAACCACTCACTCCAAGTTTCTACCTCTCGTAGATATTTTAATCGGCAGGGGGTTAATCGTTCCCATAACAATAATACTGTTCAATATAATTGATGAACGAGTTGTACATTTCAGGTAGGCCTATTAGACAGTGATCAGCAATCAAAACACACCCTCTTAATTGTGGAATTTATCATCCAACAGGGCACGTGTCATAAAAAGTTATTAATCCTTTTAAAAAGCAGTATGTATCTATTTCAGGAAATACAAACACTAAACTTATTCTAGTTCCTTAAATAATAACCTTTATGATTTAATGAAAAAATTTCATTCTGATGTTTTTTTTGTCTAACATCGAAACTGATGACGGTTCAGAAACATCTAAAGCCAAAAATTTGAAAAATATCGAATGAAAATTGGAGGATGACCAACGTTTGATGGTTTTTACTCCTTCAATTTCAACATTAGATAAAAATAATTTTTTCAGTTCTTAAACCGCTTAGTTTATATCAATATAGCTCATTCCATTTTCAATTACCAAGAAACATTTTAATAATTATGGAAACCATTTAAAACATGATTGTAAATTATGCAATTTTTAATTGAAAGGGTTTTTTTTTTGTTGTTACTAGGAATCAGATGGAATTGGGATGAAAGAGCAGAACGGGACCTGAAAATCTCGGCGCTGCTGGTCGACCCCTCCATAGGTCGACCATCAACGGGGATCGTTCCCCCCTGGCATTGCTGGGACTATGCAAATAGTCGCCTTTCCAGCTTCGATTGCGGTAAGTTTTTCTTGAATTGTTGAAAAATTAGTATTACAAATACGATTTTCAAGGGGAAATTAGATACGTACTTCTACTTACATAAAAAATAAATCGATTCGTCGCGTCGTTTGAACAATCAGATCCTTTCTCAAAAAAAAAAAAAAAAAAACTCAGATGTGAATAAATCAATATTTCATCCCTCCTCCAAATCGACTTGGATTCGGTTTCAGTTTATTTTAAATTAATTTTTCATTAAGTACCTACCTACGTCGTATTGATTTAAGAAATTTTGAATTACAGTCATTTTTCTTAATTATTCATTGCAGTCTTTATTCGTTTGTGTTTTTTTTTTTAGATTTAAGGTAATTCAAACCCCAACTTTTTTCCCCGCTTTTGCTTTTCTTGTCTTTGACAACCCAAGTATTTTTAAATCTAGGTACTGAATAATTTTTTTCGTCCGATTAATTAAATTGAAAACATTTCAATTGTTTAGTTAATATTTTTTTGAATCTGTCATGTGTTGTAATTGTTGCCTATCATCAAGTTATTTACGGCGCAACGTAATGTTTATCCACCTTCTTTCTTTTCTCCCCCTCCGGAGCGGGCAGTTTTTCCAAAGTGAAGAAAATTTTATTATACCTACATTTTTTTTCCAAATTTTGAAGAACTAAGCAATCGCCATTGATGATTTTTTTTATTATGTACTAAAAAAATTAAAAAATATATATTTTATCCATTTCAAATTTTTTTTCAATTTTGATATTTTTTACAATTTTAAGAATTTTTGACCTATTTTTGAAAAATGAGCCAATTTTTAATTTTTTTTCAAATTTTTAAACATTTTGATTCATTTTTAAAAAATTTTTCCACTCTTGAAATTTCTTTTTAATGCTGAAAAATATTTTATTTTAAAGAGGTTTTGATAGGATAAGAAGCATGGAGTTGGAAAAGGGCCCAACTCCAAATTTCAAACTACACTTCTCTTTGACTTGCAGTGCCATCACAGTCGGATTAAAAATTTTCTAACTAGAAATTGAAACTCTGTGTTTGGGATGAGCACATGACTTCATTGAATACAGTTACACATACATAGATGGCATTTTAATGAAAACAAAAAAATTTACGCCAGTTGGCAAAATTTGGGAAGTTAGGCCCTTTTCAAATTCTATGCTTCATATATAGAGATTAATATAAGGTCAAGTCATGAAAGCAAAAGTTTCATAAGGTTTTTTGAAGACAAGAAATTTTGGAGTACATACGCAATTTCCACTCCCCCTCCCATTTAATTTTCAAAAAGAAGAGCTAAACGATAATTTTTGCCGATTTTGTGAACTGTGTAAAGCCATGTGACGTGCCGACGGTATTTTCCGGGGGGGGGGGGGGGAGGTCTGATGAAAATCTCAACTCGAATTCATGAAATATTTAACTCAAAATGGACACAAATTAAAATACAAGGAAAATTTTTATGAGGAATGAGTCAAAGAGAACCTTTTTTAGCGCTATCGTCTCAAATAGTGCATTATAATTATGATTAAAATTTATACCCGAGCGAAGCGAGAATGAGGCTTTTAAAAAATCGGAGTTTTAATGCCTTAAAAAAAACATTTTTTCATGTTTTAACGCTTTCAACTCGAAACTAACATTGATTTCCAACTTGGAAAAATGATGAATTTTTTAGTAGTAAAAATGATGAATTTTTTAGTCGGAAAAATGATGAATTTTCAATTTAGACAATGACTAATTCCCAATGTAAAAAAGTGCAATTTTTTGCTCTTTAAAGTATATTTTTTCAAAAAAATTTCGCCCTCGTTTCGCTTGGACAGTATTTTATTCTTAAACTTGACAATTTTTGACTGATTTTTCAGTCCAAAAGCACTAATTTCTCAACAAATTCTCTGTTTATCAGGAAAAATTGATGATTTTTGATTGAAGGATCAGTAAAAAAATAACCTAATTTGAAATTTGACCCCTTCCCATTTTTTCTCAAATTCTCAGCCACTCTCTTAATTCATTTTTGGGTTCGCCTGTGATCGTACTTGAAATTTTTTCGAATTCAAAATTTAGCTAAAAATCTCTAAACATACAGAATCATTTCCAATTTGATAAAAGAAAGCCATTAAGTCTCATGATTTCACGTTTACTCATTTCCGTAGGTAATCATTTGACCCATCAATTTACTCATCGTAGAAAAATTTCTCTTATCTTGAGTACTACCGTGCCTAATCTTAAATTTAAAATCCAATAAAAACGATAGCTAGGATAACGTGAAACTTAATACGAATTAATTGCGATTGCTAAAAACCTAGTTTACGTGTAAGTAATAAAATTTGTATCATCGCTCGCATCAATACAGCGAAGACAAATTCATGTGTCACACGTCGCGTCGTCGAGATGAAAAAAGATGCGAAAGCTCATTACGTAGGTACATACTGTATAGGTCTCTAGAGGTACCTACCTCAGTACCTTTCCCACTTTCTTCTGGTAGTAATCGTATTGTCTAGACGGTTTCGTCTAAAAACGTAGGTACATGGCTATTTAATTCCCTTCCTTCTTTTGATCATTCGTTCCAACAGTATCACATGTGCAATTATTCTGCACAGTTGACGGTGCCAAAATCGCGTAATTATATTGTTACCGCGACGCGTTATTTTAGCCACTACGGAGGTTTAAAATTGACGCGAAAAAATTGCCAAAAGACGATTCATTAAGGCTATTAATGCTATCAGGGTATTATTATTTATCATTGTTGTAGCTTCATTTACCCACACACCTTCCGTTTTTAAAACGTTCGTGAACTTTTTATTTACACGTGCGAAAAGATTTCATTGCCAAGATTCGTTTCGTATGTTTAATACGTAATAAGGTTGATTAGGTGTATCAAAAATCAGTTAAGGTCTCGATAACAGTGCATTAGAATTTTAATATGTACCTACTTCAAAGTTGATAAAAAATATTTAATTCAGAGGGTATCAATAAAAGAGGAAGGTTTTTTTTTCGTGTTATCGATTACTTTTCATAAAATATAAACATTTCGTTGCGCCGTGAAAATCTCGATGATAGGCAACCATTGCAACTCATATTAACAATTCAAAAAAAATATCAACTAAAAAATTGAAATTTTTTGTTGAAAATTTGAAAAAAAAAAAATACATAAATGTTTGTCAAAAATAGTGCATACTTTGATGTTTTTACCCAAAAATATCTTCAATATCTTCCTTCTTTTCAAAATTCACATTTATCTCATTTTTTTAGAGGTACCTAGATAGGTAAAAAAAAATCATTAAAATTGAGGAGAACACTACGATCTTAGTACTTGGGATATAAGGTTCGATGGAAACTGGAAAGACGCAGGAAAATGATGTTCTGTGCGGTATAGTTTTCAATTCGAATTGCGCTTTGACCAAAATAGATGAAAAAATGGTTCAGATGATACTCCACAAATACAAAATAATTAATTGGAGAATAACAAGGGTGCTATGTTCGTGACGTTCCGGACATGGGGTGAGGGTGGGGTACGACCGTGCCTCTAGATAATTTTCCGCAATATCCTCCAGATGTCCAGATATAGGCGAGAATAGGAAACGTGAAGAATCAGATAAAAAGAATTAGGTAAATACCTATAAGTATGAGATAAAAAAAATAATAAAATGATAGCTTTATTTCATTTTCTGAAGATCTGAACACTCAAAGTAGATAGTAAGTATCAAAAATGAGATAAATAATATGAAAACATCGAAAAGTAATCACTACCTATTGAGATTTTTAAACTTGAATAAGTACTTCGCGTTAAATTATAACTGGTCGTATACCTGGAGGTTTTCGGAAAAACGCTGGACATATTAACCTGTCAGTTTCATTTCGCACTTTTGGTATCGCAAATTCCGTTTCGAACTTCTGAAACTTAATGAAATCGAATGGTTTTTCTCCAGCAGCTTTTAGAAAAATGTTTATATAATGCATATTTTTGACGCTTAATAAGTACTTTGGTGCCTCAGATTGAAGAATTTGGACTATTGATTTTGTGGTTCCTTCTCTGAACTGATTTATGACTCGAACGGTTCTAGTATCGCCATTAATATGTTTTGAACATACATAATATGCAGTACACAAACTTTCACTGCAAATATCATATTCGTTCGGATGCAGAAGGCCAGGAACTTTATCAATTCCTCTTAATTTTTGTGCCACTGAAGAACCAGACTTTTCAATGTACTGTACCCAAGTTGGTTTGCAGGCCCACATCGGAAAATTGGAGGAAGCTTTTTGAAATTCTTTATTATTTTCTTCCCTGATTATAGCACATGCGCAGATAAATCCAGTGATATACTGTCAAAAATATTGAAAAAACGATTAGGTACTTGACTACAGTGAATAAATTGTAGGTACTTATGAATTTTTTTTTTGGTAAATTTTGTGGTTCCCTTGGTTGCGTTCAGGATGCAATAAATTTGGAGAAAATTTCATGATTTAGGCAACGTTGATTTCAAGCATTGAAATAATTTTGAATGCAGCAGTTCAAGTCTGTAATGCAAATTATGGATGGAGGTAACCTATATTGAATGAAACGATAAGAGGTATGTTGGATCCGTCGTTTCCTGTCGTTTTTTTGAAAAAGGAAAGTTTGAAAATTTTTGAACAAACTGAATTCACCCCAACGACTCCAATTTTTTTATATTGGAAAAACAACAAAAAAAAACGATAATTTTTAAGTGTATTGGATCCATCGTTTCCTTATTTAAAAAACGACAGTTTGAAAATGTCCAATTATCAATATTTTTCAACTCCTCCAATAAATTTTTTCCTCCACTGAACTTTCTTCTTCAAAATTTTTTGTAAGCTCTCAAAATTTTTTCTTAATTTTTTTGATTTTTTTTCCTAAAATTTTCATTTTATACCTTACTTGAATTAACAACTGTGAAATTCTATTCTTTGATCATGAAATTTTTAATAACTTGGCATTCTCTCCATTTTTTCTCCCATTAAATTTCTTAAAATGTTTTTCAATCCAATTTTTTCAATTTTTTTATTCTAAAAATTTCAGAGCTGGGGAATAATTTTAGAAAAACATTTCAGCTGAGCTAAAAGAAATGGAATTTTGAGGGAAAAAATCAAAAGGTGTAAAAATTGAACTCTGAAAAATAATTTCGAGAGCAAAAAAATTTGAAAAAACGAGAAAAGACCTAATTTTGAGGGAAAATTTCTAGAGTCAAGAAATAAATAATATGAGTATTTCTAGAAAAAATACCGGAGTTGGAAAATTTTTTATACCTACCTGAAAAAAAAATTAAGGAAAAAATTTCAGAATTGGTAAAAATTCATTTCAGAATAAAAACTTTTGAGTTGAAAATATCTGGAAAAGGGGAAATTAAAAATTGAAACTACATATTTTGAGAATCAAAAAAAAAAATTGAAATCAAAAATTGTTGATTTTTTGTTTCGAATTTTCAAATACATATCTTACGTCTACGATTACGAAAACGCAAAGTTACGAGATAGGTTGCGAAGTAGTGATTGGAAAAGTCAAAGGTTTGGAGCGAACAATTTACATTTTGTTGTTTATTCCGTGTGAGAATTAAACATAGACAGACTGAATAAAGGTAATTTCGAAAATATAAAAATTTACAAGTTTTAACATTTGGTGGTGTAAAATCAGTTTTGGCCAATTATTTAAAACACTTTTGTTTAAAACGTGTGTAAAACAAAGAAAAAAACTATTTTTATTTCAAACAAAAAATCATTTCAATTTTGTTTTTGTTCTAAACATGTTTTTTTCATTTGCCTGGTTTTTTTTTTGAAAAATGTATTTTTATAATGCAAAAATGAATGAAATTTATAGTATTTTTAGCACTGAATAAGAAAAAAATGATTTAAAAATTCAAACACAACTAAGAAGTGAGAACTGACTTTTTCACGATTACATTTTTCTGGGGTTTCAATTTCAAAAATTTTGACAATTTTTGATGCAATGCATAACAAAAACTGAAACCAATGTAACTGCAACCATATCTTATTAAACTTTTTAAAGGCCAAACAAATGTTTTTAATGTTTCTAACACAGTTTTTTTTATGTTTAAAACATGTTTTTTTTTATTCTCAATTATAACAAGTTTTAAACAGAAAAAACCCTTTTTTCCCAACACTGCGTAAAATAGCGTTACACAAAGTGGAGTCGTGAAAATTTTGGAATGACCCCCCCCCCCCACCCCAGAGGAAAAAACATATCCATATTAACAGTAAATTTTCCCAAATTGTGGAAAGAAATCAGAGCATTTCTTCCAACTCAAAATTTCCAATTTTTGAAAGATGTGGCGAAAATTCGAAATTAATAGCGTGAAAATTCTTGCATAAAAATTTTGTCGAAGTTCTATGAAAGATTAAATAGCCTCTTTACCACACCACAGTCTTTACAAAAATTTTTGGAAGGTCTAAAATTTCTCGAATCACTTCCAATCGACTTGCACAGAGATGGGGTGATTCGCGATTCAGAATCGCTGGCATGAATCGCAACGAATTTTTGAATCCGATTCTGAATATTTTTAAAATGATAGTTTATATTCCCTTTCATTAATAATATTGTGATCAAGCTCAGAGCATTTGTCATTACTTACCTCATTTCGATGCACCGATCTGAAGTATTCTTTCAGGATACTCCTATTTTGCTTCATCATGTACTCAAATTGTGCCGACGAAAGATATGTCTCATCCTCAAAATTTACATCTCTGAAATCGTCTGTCACGAGAATAACTTTATCAACTTGAACCTATGTCTATCAATTTACATCCCTAGTACAGTTAACACTAAAATACGTACTACTTTCATTTTCTGAGGCCATAAACTGCATCGATAAAACCAATAGAATTAATTTGAGTAACAATTCTATGTTCATTTTTTTGTACCTAATCTTACTTATTTTACACCTTACGAAAAAATGTTAGCATTCAGCATTCCAATTCAACGAGAAAAAATGAGTATCCAAGTAATGTGTTACTGTAGACTTTTATCGATTACAGTTATGTACTACATTGATTAGTCACATGTTGATTGAAAGGTATTAATGTTTTATCCTCAACTTTAATCATATCGTATCAGACAAATACATCTAATCTGAAATTTCAAATCGTATACCTAATGAGATTTTACTTGGTAGTTGGTAGGTTGGTACTGCAGTATACTGAAACAAGATAGGTGTACTCTACCCGTAATTTCTGATAATACAATTGCCTCAGGGACGTACCGATAGGGGGAGGGGGGGAGCTTCCCCCCTGAGAAAATTTTTTACTTGTGAGTTGGGAAAAATTGAGCAATTCAACACATCAGTTGGGAAAATTGGGCAGTTGGGAATTAGTCACTTTATCGACTGAAAATTCGTCATTTTCCCAACTGAAAATGTATCATTTTTCCAAGTTGGAAATCAATAAAATTTTCACTTGTTAGTTTAAAAATTTTTTGCATCCAACAAACTATTTCAAGTAACAACAGTGTTGAAGAAGGCTCCTTTTATTCGTTCCCCTGAAAATACTTTTGATCTGATACTCTGTGTTTTTATTCTCAATTTTTAAGCTCCCAAATTGAAATGTCTTTAAAATGAATACTTTCTTTTATTCTTTTATTTAAAAAATCATCAGTTGTGATTTTTCAGGTCTTGAAATTTTGAAAAAAAAAAATTATTATAATTAAATGAAGGTACTATGCAATTTTATTCGTTTTGAAAAAACTATGGGCACAAGAGGGGGAGGGGGAGAGAAAAGAGGGGTGGTAGAGAAAAAATATCATTTTGGCGATTTTTTTTTAAGGTGCTTAATTTATTTATGTACAACATTGGAAATTTTTTATGATTTTTTTTTACCGGAAATTTCTTTACCTAGGTAGTGTAGGTACTTATCTGATGGAAAACATTTAAAAAACACAATTTCTCAAAGAACCCCAGAAAATAGGAATTTAGGTGAAAAATGAATACCGCAGGAGCATTTATGGGTGATAACGTCTCTATTCTCTGTATTGGAGAGTATTTTTGACGAAATTTTTGAAATTTATTCAAAATTGATTGAACATTGCTGCAGAAAGAATAAGAGTAAGGGTGGGAGGAGGGGAGTTACTGCTACCAAGTTATTTTAAATTTCAAATCAGTATGGATCATTTTACAATTTTTTACTTAAATTTTGATGAAATCTGGTACGTATGAAATCAATATTATAATCTCAAAAAATCTCAATTTTTAGTCAATGTTCAACTTTCCCCCTCCCTCCCCTCCCTCTTATCAACAGCTCAAATTTTCAGGATTCAGAATTTCTTCAGAAAAAAAGTTGAATTGAAAAGATAATTTGAAGATTTTTCATGTGACTCATACATGAGCTAGGTGCACCTACTTTCAACATTTTTTCGCCCTTGGACCCAAATTGAGCTTCGAAGAGGAGGACTTTAAAATTTCAAAATTTATAACATTCAAATATGGGTATGATAGCTTCCTCTCATGAACATCGAGAATGAAAATTGAAAATGAAAAATTTTCATTTTTTAATGGTTTACAATCAATTTTTCGAATTTCTCACCAAAATCGAGTTTTAATAGAGAAAAATTGAGAATTTCTCGAAATCCCTCTCCCCTCAGACTTTGAGATGACGAGCAGGCCGTACGATTTTCTTATTCACTTAGTAATGGAAAGTTTTATAAAGAAACCCCCATACTAAATAAAAAGCCATTTTAAGCCTAGTTTTGAAAACTATTTTTGGCGTTCTTTAAAATTTGAAAAATGAAAATTTTCATTATGGGTTAACTTATACCCGAGACAGACCAAATTTTTCTCATCATTTCTGAAACACAATTTGTAAAATTTGTTCAATCTTCAAAAAAAAAGGCAAAAAGTTTCGTGAATTTCAGGGAATTTCTTATATCGTGTTGAAGTATGCCTATGCTCCATAGTATTTATGCACGAAACTTCCCTTTCTGATTGGTTTTTTAATGGGTTTGATTTTTTTTGGAGGGGGGGGGGCAAAATGACTGCACTAAGAAGTTGGGAAATAAAAAGTAACTGTTTTTCAATCCTTCAAATTTTTTTTAATATGTAAAAAATTCATTTTTAGGGGAATTTCTAAAAAAAAAAATTGGAGATTTTCTAAGAAAAAATAATTGTTTGGAAATTTCTAAAAAAAACTGGCTCATAACCAACCGGAATACCATAAAATATGTTCAATTATTTCAAAATTTTTCAATTTTTCATCTTCCTAGAATTCTGCCAATAACGTAAAGTTCAACGATCAAAATCGTTCAAATTTTTCGAATAACTTGGTAACATCTCGTATTTGAATTTTCTTATAAAAAATTAGGTACCTAGATGAGAAGGACGAGTGGATAAGAAGCGTGAAAAATTGATTCAAAAATTCTTAGGTAGGGCTCCAGCAATCACACTTGAAAAATTCACGTCATAAATTTTTCGCACTTCGCTGCTCATTTATTTTCCTGGAGCTACCAAAGTACCTGTTTACCTGTAATATATCATTGCTATTTACTTGAAACGTGCTCTGATTCTTCGAGAATTTGCACTGAAAACAAAAATAAATCAATTTGTTTATGAATTCTTGTATAATTTGACGTACGATTGTTGATTTCAATGTTACACTACTCTAAACATAAAGTTGCAACAGCAGATAGAAATTTTTTTATTCGTCCATCTAACTGCATAAATGTACTTGAACTTGTACATATAGGTAGCTGTAGTTCATATTTCAATAAAAATCCAAACCAAAGTAAAATAAATCTCAAAATTGTATTCTCCTTGAACATTACACTGCATAGATAGGTTAGATATACATTCTACAGATACCGGTCATTGAGGTAAAAAAAAAAAAAGAATCACGTGCATAGAGTAAAGATATTAATATAATTTTTTTTTCAATTCAAAATTAATCATTCGCAGACGCACATATCTATATATCAAAACGCAGCAGGATACCCATATAGTAATTTGTTTAACAAATCTGAAACTGTTAAAAGCACTAATCACGATACAATTTCATCTTAATTTAACTGCGTAATTTATAATAAAGAATTCGAAGCGTCAGCATGCGCATCCTGCATAATATGAAAAAACCACAAAACGTGCATCGGATTAACGTAAAATTTCCTCGAATCGGTGGATATGGGTATAAATACCGTATAATACCTAAACCGCTATTGTAATAATGTTACGATGACTAATAAGTATTTTTCTGGATGAGATTTCTTCGCGGCGCCGCTCCGTGTTTTTTTTCTATTTTTTTAATCATTAATTACTCGTAATTAAAAAATTGATTTTGGTTTCATGGTGTTTTTTTTTTCTTGGCATCGTTAATTTTACCTTTAGAATTAATTTTTTTTTCGAATAATTTCCCTGGATAGAAGTTAGGTGCTATTTTATAGAATTATGTGCTGCTGACTGTGTATATAGGTAACCAACCATGAGTAACTTATACTATTTATTTTACATACGTAATATACACAGAGCATGCAGCGAATTTCTTATTTCATGAGTATACTCATATGATAATATTCATTTTCACCTTCCTTCGACTATTCACCAGAAACTTGTTTAATTAAGTTTCCTTTTAATGTATAAATTACACACTTATACGAGTAGATGATTCCCTTCGTCTGTTCTCTGGCTGATTTATGGTATCTGGGTAATACATAAGTATGGTACCCGGTACGATTAACGTAATTCCAAACCTTACTTTTTGCCATCGTTTCTGTATTTAGTTTTTTTAATTCAAGTAAATCCGAAAGAAAATATAAATCTTGAGTTGTTTTGCTAGATTGCTACGAATTTATGTTTTAATTCTGCTACTGGCTGATTCGTGGTTTCTATTGTTAGATGGAACGAAAATTTCAAACAGATATTGAGCAAAATTTATTGAAATTTTATTTTGGAAATTATTTTTAAAAATTCTGATTCATTTATGGCGTTACTACGTATTTTTAACGATAAATTGATCAGGTTTTCGTTAAAAAGTTGCTTAATTTTTTTTAGTTGCAGTTTACGTCTAGGGAAAGAAAAGGGGCATTTTTTTGATTAAGAGTGCCTACCTTTTCAGATGGATGGGTACATATTTTCATACTACCTTCACTCAAAACACTTTAGGGTGTTCTTTTAGTTGATATGCAAATACATAGGTACATTAAACTAGGTGACCCTGAATGAAATAACTTGGATAAATGTGTTGTCTACTTTTAAGATTGAAGGGGATAATGATTTTTTAGAGAATTGTTTATAATGTGCATGTATATGTGCAAAAATGGGCGGGAAATCGTAATACTTGAGGAAATCTCTTCTGGTGATAATTTCCGCAACTTTTAATTATTGAGCATTTATCAAAAATTGGCCATCATTCCAAGATAATGAACCTCACGTATTGATCATTTTATCAAAAATCGATAATTTTGATCATTTCAACAAAATTTGATCATATCGATCATTTTATCGAAAGTTTAACATTTCAATCCTCTCATTAAAAATTGATGAATTTAAACAGTATTTTATCAAAAATTAATCATTCTATCATAAATTGATTGTTCTATCAATAAATTTATCTTCAGTTTACGTTATTTCTATTAGAAAATAATTCTACCAGAAATTGATCATTCTGTCAAAAATTGATCATTCTACCAAAAGTTGATCATTAAGTACATATATCAAAAATAGATCAACAGTTTGCGTTCGATTCTATCAAAAATTGACTCTGTATTTTATTCATCTTAACCTGACATTTTATCAAATATAGATCAAGTCATTTTATCAAAATTCGATGACATAAATAATTTGATCAAATATTGGTCACCACTCCCTGTATACACCACATAAATTTCAGAATTTTTGGTCCATTAGGTCCGGAGGAACGATTTTTTGACGAAAATTCGCTATTTTGGGGGGTGGGGGTAAAGGGGGGTGAGTTGAGGAGTTGAAAAAATTTCCAAAAATCATTTTTTGGGGTCCTTAATAATGTTCGGGGGTCAATTTCAAAAAGTAGCTCTTAGGCCGATTCGCCTATCTTATCCGGGGGTACCCTTTATCATTTTATCAAAAATTGATCATTTTATCAAAGGGACCATGTTATTAAAAATTGATCATGTTATCAAAAATTGATTATGTTATCAAAAATTGATCATCTTTTTATTCAATTTAAAAAAATTATTCATCATTTTGCATAATTTCTCTAGGCAACTACCTATACTACTTTTTTTTATTTTTGGATTTTGAACTTTTTCAATGTTTTTTAGTTTTTGGAGCTTGATTAACTGATGGATCGTTTTATCAAAAATGGATCATTTTATCAGAAATGGATACTTAGTTTCTTCGAAAATGGATCGTTTTATCAAAAATGGATCGTTTTATCAAAAATTTATCGTTTTATCAAAAATTTGCTTTTTTATTAACAAATTGAGATTTTAATCACAATCAAAAATTGATATTTTATCAAAAATTGATATTTTTATCACAAATTGATATTTTTATCAAAAATTGATATTTTTATCACAAATTGATATTTTTATCGAAAATTGATATTTTTATCGAAAATTTGATATTTTTATCAAAAATTGACATTTTTATCAAAAATTGATATGGTTATCAAAAAATATTTTTATCAAAAATTGATATTTTTATCAAAAAAAAATTTTTCATCTAGAGTTATATTTTTATCAAAAAAAAATTTTCATCGAGAATTATATTTTTAACAAAAATTGATCTTTCCATCAAAAATTGATATTTTTATTGAAAAAATTATTCATCATTTGCCTAATTTGTCTTGGTAATTATATATTTTGTTTATTTATGGATTTTAAATGTTTTTCATGCTTTTCGGACCTTAATTAACTGATACCTTACGTGATTTTCCAGAAGATTGACCATGTTTTCGAAAATTACTCAACCATAAAATTCACAATCTTTTAAAAAATGTGTGGGTACCTACAGTATGTTTTGCAAATTGGTGACAATGAATTACAATTACCTATTTGTTTTCTAAAGATTACCTACCTATTTCTATAATCGACAAACGTTCGTAACGGTTTCATGTTGAAATTGGGTAAAAAATTATCCAAAGGGAATTTCTTTAATGAAATTTTTCCCGAAAAGGCATTTCCCTTCAAACTTGAAAGTTAGGCAACATATTTCTCGTACATTTTAATTTCATGGTTGTTAAATGGCAATAAGTTTTTCAAATTTTAATTCAGCCCACAATGTTTAATAATCACTAAAAATTATTTTCTTTTCAAAAATTGAATACTTACCTGTGTAACAATGAAGTTGAATTTGTTTGCCACAGGTGCTATTGCTTGCCGCCATTTCATTCTTGGGTAAATATATCGCATGTAAACCGCTGGCTCCTCAAACGGAGATCAATGCTTATAATTACAATCCAGAGTAAGCATCTGTTAATACCTATCTGCAATTCTCAATTTTTTTAATTGCTTCTTTGTTTACTCATTCTAATTTGACGTTTTTCAGTGTCGAAGATGAACCCACACCTTTGCCAGATTATTTAAACAAAACTATTCTTTACTCTGGCAACTGGTTAACGTGGAGGCAATCGGAGGAACTAATGTTGTTAGAAGGAGGCCCGAATTTAGAAGGTGCCGAATGCTGTCCTTCTGAAAACCTAGTAACCACGCCAATTGGTGGTATAAATAAAGACGGAAATTACGTCGAGTTGTATCGCGATGGCAGCAAGCAGCAACGATTCCATGAAGTATCCTGCAAGGATGAGATCGTCGATAAACCATGTCGCTATATGGAAAAGCGATTTCACAATCGATCTCGATGCATTCAAAAGTATTCTTATTCGTATGCCATCATAGTACCGGAATCGCAAATGACTCAACCTCCGTTAGACGCTTCCAATACTACAAAACCGGAAGACGATTTTACACCATTTAGCCGAAGCGATACTTACATGTTGGATTATATCCAAGTGAGGAGCGGTTGCAGTTGCGATATCACCCCAAACAAGAAACTAAAGGATAAAAAGAATCCGTTTAAAGGCAAGAAGAAAAAACGAAAACACGCCAATGACACTATCGATTAAAAATTGTACCTAGGTACCGATAAAAATAATACTTTCTTTTATTTTCCTGTTATCTTAATGTTTTATCCATTTTGACATGCGCTTGTAAATATTATAATTTTTATTTCGAACTGTACATAAATCTTATGCATTGTTTTATAGTATTTTATTTATTTGTGAAATCGTACACGTGTATAATTGTAAATATTTTTGTTTTCTCTGTTTTACCTACCTATTTTATCATGTGCATGGTCACTAGACTGTTGTAGTTTTGGTTATTTTTTAATTTTTGTTTTATTTACTTACTGACTATAGTGTTTAATTTGAAAATGCTTTCCGAAATATTGATGTTCGCTCAGTTCCTTATTAAGAACTAATATGGGATGATTATTTTTTGCGATGCGACCGTAGGCATTTATAATATTTTGTTGAGACTTTGAATGTTTTTGATTTTGTACTGCTATATTGTTTTTATTATTGGATTGTTTTAGCGTATAAATAAGAATGAAAATTGTTTGGATTGTGTTAAATGGAATAAATGGAAGTGCTTTGATGTTTGAATTTTATTTTCGAGTAGAAAAACTCATGTACTTACACTTTTTCATTCCGGTTAAAAGGTCTTAGAACCATGGATGCAAAAAAATTTCACGAATGGTTGGATATTTTTTTGAAACGAAAGTAAGATGTGTACAAAAACCAAACGATTCGTTTATTTGAAAAACATACCTATTTTTCTCGCAATTTATTTCATGGTTAGTTAGGTGGATCATTTTGCTCTTCTTTTCGAATGTTGAAATTTAGAAAAAACCTACAAAGAAAACAGATAAAATTCCCCCCTCCCCTCAATTCCTACCCTAGCTAAACAACTCTTGAAACTTGATTACAAATGTTTTAAAAAAAATCAAAATGGTGCGAGTAAAAAATTCTAGGAAAATTTTAAGAAATCCAAAGTATAGATTAAAAAAACAGAAAAAATTTTAAGCATTAAAAAACAATTATTGGGAAAAAATTTGAAAAGGAGAGCTGAATTCAAGAGAATCCCAAATGATTGCATTTACATAAATTGGTATAGATGTGCACTTAATAAATAAAATTGAAAAAAATGCATTTTGGAAAATAATTCCTTGAAATGGACTTGGTAAGTAGGTAGGTATTAGGTAAGTAGGTCGGTATAGATAGGTAATTTCACATCAGAAAAATCATCAACCACAATTTGTTGCTGGTACCCTCAGCCTGAAAAATTTTTTCATGAAATTAGTGAAAAATCAACATCAATGATTTCTATTTCTATAAAAAACAGTATTTGGAAAAAACTTTTCTCAAATTTTCACGATTTTCAGATGGACTTTAAAAAACATGGGAAATGAATGAAATGATTTTTGAAATATATAGTATGTACCTAGTACTATTTCCAGAACAAAGGCGAATTTGAAAAGTGGTCACTTGGGATATTTTCAGGTTCTTTCTACCTATCCACTTTTCTTATTGTCTGGCTGAATTTTTAGTTTTGTTATTTTGTTGTTGTTTTTTTGAATGAAAAGATTTTAAGGGTACAATTGGGATTTAGTTAATACTTGAAAAAAAGGTAGGTAACAAATGATATTTTGTAAGAACCCATGAATGAAAGGGTGATAATAAAAAACTGGTGCCAAGGGTAGTTTTGGGTAAAAAACTCAAAAATTTATCATGTAATTTTTTGCCGTAATTTTTCAAAATATTTTGTACATAATGATCCTATTTTAGAGTCCAAAATGAGAGAAGTTGGAAGGGATGTAATTTTTATCATACCGTTTTCAGTCTATACCTAGACATAATTTTATAGCTAGAAACGTACATATAAGATAAATATGTTGCCCATCTTTGAAATTGAAGGGGTAATAAAAAATAATCATATAAATTTTGAACCATGAAATTTAAAATTTTTAAGGCCTGAGAAATAAACTTGAGCAACCCATAATTGTCGAACAGATACATTACTTTACTAGCTCCGAAAATCGATTCCTGGTTTAACTTATTCCAGCTCTAAATTTTTTTTCAATCACTTCAATCGTAATTTTTTTAAAACTTTATCTTGTTTTAAAATTTTTCCAATCGTAAAATTTTTCGTCATTTTTTTCAACTTTGGAATTTATAAAAAAAATTTATCAACTTCGTGGTTGAAATTTTTTTCCAAATTCCAAGCCAAGATTTTATAGAAATTTTAAGAAATGTGCCCAATTGAAAAAAATTTAAAATCAAAATAAGTATTGAAAAGATTTGAGAAAATTAAAGTTTTAAAAAATTCACTGTTGGTAAAATTGAAAAAAGATAATTTGGAAATTAGAATAACTATGAAAAATTGATTTATCTCGACGAAAAAATTTTAAAATTGGATGCAGCTTTTTAAAAATAGGTAATTTAGATTCGGATCGAAACTGAAAAAATTTCAAGTTGAAAAATTTGATCCAGCGTTGGTGTTGGTATGTAATGAATAATGAAGTATCGTACTGAACATCAGAGTATTGCAGCTAGCTAAAAGCTCAAGCCAAAAGCCGAAAGCTAGCCCAATTTTCATGAAAAAATGAGAAGCCAAAAGCCAGCTTTTCCAAAGTTGGGGTTCGGCTTTTTCAGATAAAAGCATTAAAAAATCGGCTAGTTTTTGGCTTTTTTATCAATTTCAATGATTTTGATTTAATTAATGAATTGCCGTTTTTTAAAAATTTCAAAACAATCAAAAATGGACAAGTTGCACGAAATTTTTTTTTCAAAAAAAACATAGATCGAAAATAGATGTTAAAAGATGAAGATAAAAAAAAATCTAAAATTGGTCGATTAGGATCTGCGTAATGATTTTTGCAACATTGCGTTTTTTTCGTAGCTCTGAAAAAGGGGACGTGGTCACTGTGACGAACAAAAACTAAATTTTCAGCTACCTACGAAAAAAACGCAATGTTCAAAAAATCATTACATGGATCCTAATGAACCAATTTTCTATTTTTTTTTTTTTTAAATTTTCATCTTTTAACAACTACTTTCGATCTATCATATTTTTTTTGAAAAAAAAATTTCGTGCGACTTTTGTCCATTAAAAAAAATTCAAAAACAATTTATGAATTTGAAATAAAAAATTATTATACCTTTTTGATTTTTCTAAATTCAATTTCAAATACATAAATATTGAAAAATAAAAATTTTTGAACTTATTTTCGTTTTCATGTTCTGTTTGCTAAATAATGAAAGAAAATTGTGTATAACTTTTTCAAACATCGCAAAAACTGTTTTCTATGTATATTTTTGGATTCTACGCCAAATTCTATTGTCAATAGAGGGGTCGCGTTATTTTTCATTTTACCAAGCCAAAAGCCAGCTGAAAGCTAGCCAGAAAATTCGGCCAAGCTAAAAGCCGAAAGCTAAAGCCCAAATTTTCAAGGTCGCTAGTTTAAGCCGAAAGCTCAAGCTTAATCTTTCGGCTGCAATACTCTGCTGAACATATTAAATTTGGATTTGGGCACCGGAATCCCATTTTAAGCAAAATTATTTAGCCAGTGAACCGGTCACCCATGGGTCACCCCGCACAACTTTTCACGTTTTCTGCTCGAAAATTGCGGTTTTTAATCATTCTGTTGGTAACATTGAATTACGTAGCCTCTGCCGCTCTGCGTTTGCGTTACTACCCCTTCTATGTCGCCATTTCAACAGGCGTCTGCGTTCGTTTCCTCCTTTCTCCATTCTCCTTTCCTTTCAACTTGTACTTGTGTTTCGACGTTTAAATTCATGTTTGAAAATTAAAACTTCAGCATTATTTTTGTAAGTTTCATCCGCTTTAGACTTCTCATGTTCTGAGTTGAAACTGGAGTAGATTAGATATGAAATTTTGTTAAATTCGAAGTAACTATTCTCTTGCATTCGATCATCTAAGGTAAGTAAGTACCTATGTAAACGAAAATTTACTTCGTTGCTCGTTTCTGACACGTTTGTATCAAAGTCCAATGTTTGTTGATATAACGCTATCTGTTCATTTTCGTTACGTTTAAACGTTTACATTTACAGTGATATATTTAGACTACTAAAACTATGGACGATTCGGAGAGATTTGAAGATGCCCAAAATTTTGTTACGTGCCCGTATAACGTAGCACATTCCTGCCCTAAATTTCGTATGGCTCGGCATCTGGTAAAATGTCGAAGACAGCATCAAGAAGTAGCTAAAAAACAACGTGTTTGTCCGTTCAATTCTACCCATGTCTTGCCAGAAGTCGAATTAATTGTGAGTATCGTAAATGATTACTTTTAGATTTTTTTTTTTCGTTTATTAATATCGTAATTGAATTCAGTACCATGAGACTATCTGTCCGGATCGTGAACTGCTGTATACATATACGCATAAAACCGAAGATGTCCAGAATCCAGTCGTCGAAGAACTTTATAAAAATACTTTGAAGAAAGTCGAAATTCCTAGCGATGAGAACTGGGACGACGTAAGCTTATCTACTTTCAGCTATAAACTGTTTCGAAGCCAGCACCTAAACTTGATTTTTTCACAGGAAATCAATCCTGAACAGAACATAATAGAAATGTGTAAAAGGAATGCGTTGGAACGAGGCGTCTTGCAAAGCAATTCGAACGAGCCTCCTGCCGAACGAAAAGCGTTACGATTGGAGCAGCGTATGAAAACGAGAGAGAAGATGGTTATTATTATTTTGTTCAATCTGTTTTAATATTCGCAATACTGATCCAGGATATTTTCACTTAGAATGCCGAAGAAGAGAAGAAGAGGCTGGATATGATGAACCAAAATTCATCCGATGATGCCGAATCAGTTTCTAGCTACCGTTCGGGATCTTCTAGCGCACCTGCTTGCTCTTTCGATACAGCTCAAAGCGCAGCTAAAAGAGCGATGAGAAGTATGTCGCAGCAGTCTTCTTCTAGTTCAACAACTGGTAGAGGAAGAGGCAAGAATGTGCCAAAAGTAAAATCAACCATCGAGATGGGTTACGGTCGAGGAAAGCGTTAGGTAAACCACAATTGGAAGCGTTTTTATCGTATTCGAATTTACCAATATTAATCTTGTACCGAATTCTTTCAGATTGACGTCATTTTCTCGCGAATTTATTACGAATCTAAAAATCTATTTTGAAACTCGTCAAATGATCGTTTGATAGTGCTTTCAATTTTTTTCTTCGGTATCTTTATTTGTTATATGTTTCTACGAAATAATTAGACAGTTGCCACCTGTGATGAATTTTGTGATCATTTTAACGCTTGCCGACGGGGTTTTTTGTTACCTTTCACGACATTTTAATGTATATGATTAAATGGAAAACTTTCACGTGTTGAGAATTCACTGCACATAATGGGATAATTTTTAGCTTAAAAGTTGTTTTTTTTTTGTTTCATCTTTAAATTTTTATTTTCGAAATTCTTAGTTATGAGAACCGAGAAGTCATATTTTTTGAATGTTTTTTTACACAGATATTTTTATTATTTTGTTTTGTTTTGTTTTGAATTAAGCTAAATTGTTCGTTTGTTTCAAGTAAGATTTTTTTTTTCGTGTAATAGAATAGTTGTTAAAAATAAGTGTTGCTATAATCGTGTCCTGTCCACAGTTGATGGCTGACTAAGTTTAGTTCCTTTGTGATAGAAATGAAAAATAATAAAAATGATTGGTAATAAAGTTGATAATTTTTAGTGTTTGTTTAAATTCGATTATCGTATAGGGGAAACGTTGTGATTAGAGGTTTCCACCGGATATCATTGGATATTTCTCAGAAACGAAAGATTAAAATAAAAAAGCCGATAACTCGATAAAATATTTTTTCGATATTAAATAAAACGATATAAAATGATGAAATGAAAAGTACATGTCATTTTGTTAAAATGAGTAATAACTAACATTGGCAATGCGTAAAATTGACTAGAATAAAAATTTTTAAAATTGAAAATTCGTACAATTTACGTCAATATCTGTATCTAAGCGAGAACAGAAAAAAAGTCATGTAAAAAAATAAACCGAGCGTTCAGATCTGACGTTAAAAATGGCGAGACTTTAAAGCACGTGTATAACTGGATGAAAAAATTGACAAAAAAAAATCAACCTCAACGATCACATGGTTTTTGAGACAAGAATATGTACAAAAATTACGTCGCTGCCCAGTACCCAGTCGACCACAAAATGGCGAAAGTACTGCTGTTAATGAGCAGAGATGTCTTCGAAGACACGTTCCCTGGTTTATATCGATTGATTAAACTTCGATATCCTCTGCCTACGGTGGCAAGGCACGTTCGACCGTCTACTTTCACCGGTAGGGCTAAAATCGAGCAAACTTCCTCTTGGAATGGTCGAAATACGGTGATAGGTCTCATTGATTCGCGTTCGGCGACCACAATGCAGCCCCAAGTCGTCCCTATGTAGATTTCATTCTCCATTACGCAGATACTGGTGACCTGAGGAATAAAAAGGTCGGTGAGCGAAGATCGAAAAAAGATTTTACATCTGGGTGGGAAAAAATTTCAGTACTTGGCATCGTCCAGGACTAAGATGTTCTTCGATACTAATAGATTTGATGCTTTCCGAGCAAGGTGCTAATTTCGAGCAGTCTAATTTATTCAAGATGGTACGTGACTGAGGCTCCCATTCGTATACGACGCAGCCTGTAAATAAATCGGTTGGATGGTGAATTAGAGTTTGAAAATATTCGAGTTTAAAATAAAGAGGGCACAACCGACCAGGATAAATATAAGACCAGACGGCCGGATGTCTCGAATGGTACAATATTGGCGAATGAGATGATACCAGCTGTAGCACTTCTACGTTTGGCAACGGTGCTTCAAAATGGTTGATGATATCGTGACCTACTACCGAGTTTTCATGCATTGTAAATATGGATATCGTACCGTTGCTTTCGCCGCACCATAATTCACAAACGCTACACGAGATGACGCAATGAGTAATGAATTTTCGGATGAGTCATACAGAAAAATTTAAAGCTCTTACGAATTTGATTTGCCAGTTTCGTCAGCTTTGTAGAGTACAGTCAGCGTGTATAAAATGGTAGTGCTGCCTAATTCGGTCATTACAAAACTACCTTCGGCCATGGTACTGGTCGAAGGCAGGATATCGCTTCGGACTAAAAAGATACGTCCATTGGTCAAAGCAACGGCTACTCTGTTGAAATGGGGAAGATAGGCTAATTTACAAACGCTGCCTATGTCATTGGTATCCAGACTAAGAGCGTAGCTAAAAATATGACTGCAATCTATCACACTATAAAAAATACATAAATCAATGAAATTCGAGTTTGATTAAATTATGCACTTGAAGGCTGCGTGTATACGTACGAATATGCGTGTATTTGCCCTCGTACGTCTCCAATCCAGACATATTTCTCATTAACCACAGCCATCGCGGTAGGACATTCGGGTAAATTAAGAGACGAATACTGTAACCAGTTTTTATCGTTGTTTAGCAACTGATCCGCTCTTAAATTCGAACATCCCAGCCATACTTCGCCACCACATTCGTTTTCGTTTGGATATTCGCTGGCTATTGAAAGAGTTGAGGTTAGAAAAACACCCTTGGGCTAAAATTTCATTAAATGGTTGAAAATGGGCTTACAATTGGCAATTGTGTTACAAAGAGGTACTGCTAAAGATGTAATAATGGGTGAAGAATGGTCCAACGAGACCACATCGTATAAATGAGTAAATTCCGGAGCCGAAGCTATCGATACGATTTGACTAGCTGAAGGTCGTTCTGATGGAGATTGTGCCCAGCAAATTACCATTAAATCTAGCATATAACCGGGGTATAATGTTTCCTGGAATTGAATGAAAATATTTCGTTAACTAGAGAAAGTTTTTTCGATAGAGAATGAAGGAGTCGTATTACTTTTCGACTCAACGATGGCCTTCCACCTTCTAAAATACATTCTTTCACTGATTCGTGGTTTTCGAAGGGTTGATGTAATGTGAGCAATTCGTAAATGAACATACCAAACGAGAAACAATCAACCTGGAAAAATGAAAAAGAAAGTTTAGTTGGGTATCTACGTCAGCGGAACGTCACCAAAAAGTATCGATTTTTTCGATTGAATAACCGAGCGGTACGAAATATTACGTCATTTTTAACTTGAACAAAGAATAAAGCTGTGCTGAAATGGGGAACAGTTGAATCATTTTGGATTTTTTTTAGGTCAAAATAGGCCTCAATTTATCATTGATTTCTCCCGTATTTAGAAACAATCTCACAAATAAAATTAATCATTTTTCATTGAATCAATTGGACACTAATCAAACTCTGGTAAATGGAGAAGAAGATAGTTGAGAAGTTGTAATTAGGATTTTTAAAAAAATGCAGTAAAAAGGTCACTTTTTGACTCATCCCTTACCCCAACTTAATCGTCCTCAAAATTTAACTACATAAGTATATCATTTTTTAAAAAAAAATTTCCACATTCATCCCATTTGTTAATCAGATAAAAATGAAAATGTTTTTGAATTTTTTTAAAATTAAAAAAAATTATTTTCTTTTCTTTGAAAAAATATGCAAGACAGAGGAAGTATAAAATCATGTCAACTACGTGCAGGTATACCAAAAACATGAAAAAGTAATTTTTAGAAAATTCCTGAAAAATGGGAGAGATAAAAATATTAAAAAATAACAGACATGGAATTTTCGCACAATTTTTTCAAAAATATTTGAAAAGATGTAAGATTTTGTACCAATTTCCTCAGAATGAATTCAGCGAAAAAAATTTCAATTCCTCCAATTTTTTTAAAATTGTAATTCAAGAATTAGAAAGTAACAATTTTGAAGTTGTAATTATTACTTTCATACTCTCAAAGGACCTAGTATCAAACATTTTTATTAAGAATTTTGAGTACAAATTTTTTAAAAAAATGGGTAATTTGTCGTTACATTTTATTTATACGCAGTTAGGTTGATAATATTTTTCATATGAGGGGAAAATCATACTGAATAAATTTTTTCAACAGAAATACACCCCTCCCCCTCCTCCTTATACTGGATTGAAAGCACAGCAAGGGAAGAAAATTTTTTATCCATCACTTGAGAAGAACTTTTAAAATGAAATTTAGCAAAAAAATGTCTTTTCTATTCCACTTTTTACGCAGGAATCGTCATTTTTTGTTGAAATCAAAACCTTCTTTCATTCACTTCCTTTCTGCTTTCATGTAGAAAATGATTTTTTTCACCATTCAGAGATGAACGAGTCTTTAATAATTATCATTTTTAGTTTGTATCGAATTGTCCACAAAAAAACAGGAAGGTCATTTTAATTGAATATTTTTTCCTGAGTGAGGTTTCAATAATTTTTTTGATGAAAGTGACCTCGTTCATTGACTTGAACAGGGCCTACTACTACAGGATGTAATAAAAAATTGTTCATTCATTCATTAGATGTTCAGTAGACTAGAAATATTTGAATGAAGTGTTTAGAAATAAGAGGTTATCTCCAATGGTAAAATTTAGAAAGAAATTCTCATCAAACAAAACTTTCAAATTACTTATTTCTTTGTTCAAATTTCAAAAAAAAAAATTTCAAGATTGTTTTTGAACAATCACATCAAGCATCAAGATAATTACTTTTTCAGTATACTCTTCTTCGCCATTATACTTCATGATTTCTGGAGCCATGAAACCTTCGGTTCCACCGAACCCCTTTGTGCCGGATGGAAGTGTTAATCTACTTATACCTACCAAAAAAAAATATTGTTTATATTTTGTAAAATTATTATTCTTGGTTTGTTTTTATTTTCGTCGAACGACTTTCTCACCATAATCAGCAAGTTTGATATGAACTTTAGGTAATTCTTCAGAATGATAAAATGGCGGAGGTATACACCACACCAGTACATTCTCACTTTTTAAATCTCTATAGATGATATGCTGTTGATGAAGGTATTCTAAAGCTTTGGCAGCCTGAAAAATTACAATCGATGATTATCAACGTCGATTCAACGCTAAAAATAATTCAATGACTCACTTGAAGTATAATCGCTTGCAATGTGAACGCATCAAATCTAGCACCAGATCGTCTATAATTTTTCAAAGTCTGATCTAAAGCTCCACTCGGAGCTAAATCCAAAACTAGAGCTAGTGGTTTGGTACACACGCCGATCAAAGGAACAATATTAATATGTTGTAGGTTTAAAAGTATATTTAATTCTTGTCTGGCAGTACAATATGCTTTACAAGCGTATTGCAATGGATCTCGATCCCATTTATTTTGAGCTCCCTGAAAAATATCAAGTTTAGAGGAAATTCATTCAAAATAGACAAAGTAATTTTTTATTCACTTTATAAGCCATTAAAGCGGATGGATTGGCATTCGTTCCAGGTTGGACTGGCTGTAACATTTTCATAGCTACGTTGATAACGTCATTGGTCCCTCTGACTTTGTAAGTGCCTTTGAACACGAAACCGAAGGCACCTCTGCCGAGTAATTTACCACGAGATATGTGCTGAGGTCGGATCAAATATTTTTCACCGAGATCCAAGAATAACTAAACGTAAAAAGTAATTCGGTTATTGAATTTGAAAATAAAATAGATAGAAATGCGAGAGGAAGAGAGATTTACCGTATCTGGAGCTACTTGGGCGAGAGAAATATCCCCATGGGTAGGACAAGTTACACATTTACGATTATACGAAGCTAAAATACATTCTTCGATCAGCCAACTGTAACTGCCTGATTTTTTATCATCGTCGTCGTGTGTTTTAGGTTCCGGATATCCCTCGACAGAAGTTTTACAGCTGCGAAAAAATCCAATTTAATAGAATTCATCGATTTATACAAATTTTTATACATTTTTTGCAGATGAACAAACCTCGATGAAGGACTTTCACCACCAACGCCACTATCACCATCCGAAGTACAGCTTTCTTGAGATTTACGAATTCTGCGTGCTCGATCATCAAATTCTTGAGTATTTGGATTCTACCGAGAAAAAAAATGGTCAAAAGAAAAAAAAATCGAAGTACGTAAAATTATGAGAAAATCGAATCATTTTGTACCTGATTTTCACAGGTTTTATTAGTCAAACATTGCTGCCAATTGGAATTTTTACAATCATCGATATCATTCTGAAAAGATCCTCCATCTTCCGAAGAACTCGAAATACATCTCGGGCAAGGTACCAGCCTTGTGATTAAAAATTTACCTTCCGACGTATGAACGAACCTCGTGCCTGAAAAATTATCAAATATTTAAAAAATCGAAAAACTAAACCGAAAATTCATTCTATTTTGGCTCACTAACCCAAAGTTGGATACCAATCTTCCAAAAGCACATCAATATGGTCAACAGTCAGAGCCAAAAGTTGAGTAGAATATTCCGGCGATGGATCTAGCACAATAGCTTGATACCCGATAGTTTCATCTTTCTGGAGCACAGGTCGTTTAATCACGATATTATCTAACGGCAAGAAAATCTCCAATAAAGAGGCATTTTTCAAATCAACGTCGCACCAAACATTCTCTTGTTTGATAAATATCCTAAAAAAATGAAATCCAATTTATAAAAAATTCGAATACCGTTCAATTTGCAGCTATGAAAACATACCTTTGCTCTTTATAATTAATTGGCGAAGTGCGAACATTGGGTAAAACTTCTTTTACACGAAAAATCACAATATCTGAATACCTAAGTTCCATACCAGTTTGCCACAAAACCCATTCTACTTTCACATCCAAAAGTTTGAGTAATTGGTTATCTTGCATCACCTAATTAAGTACGAATTGTTTTATACAAAATCATACGCAGGTAATATTAATCGATATCAATTCGATTGATAAATTACCTCTTTTGGGATAATAAAGAAACACCTGACGATTTCTATAATAGAATCGTCTCCCAAAATTCGCGTTATCAAGCGAGACCAAAAACCAGACGGGAAGTATGTCATGATCAATAATCTTCGTATAGATGCTTCTGGATCGGATCGATTAGTCATTTCGGCAGACGCATTATTCGGTGTAGCATCCTTGTCAAAACTGCCACCTTGAATAAATAATACATCGTTAGATGACTCATCATCAGTCAGAATGTAAACAAAACATTATTTTCGGTTTTACGAAAGCGACGATTGGTGCATTTCCTTAAAAATTGAAAAATATTCGTTTACTGCGACGTAATCCGAATCATTTATCAACTTACCTGGCGAATTGTGATGAAACGCGCTACCAGGTAATGAGACTAAATTACTCGATGATGTTTTTTTACTTCGAATGGCCCAATTTCGCGATCTCAATGGGATCTTAAATAAAGGAAAACAATCCTAGAAAAAAAAATCGTAAAATATGAAATAATATGAAAAAAATTATAATTACTCGAACAGAAGTAGTTCGAACTGTCGATGTTTCTTCTTCGGATGGTAAAAGTGATGGAATCAGCAATGTTCGATTATCCCACGTAAGAGCTACTTCAAATTTATTTAATAAATTTACGATATATTCTTGAGCATCGGTCAAATTTAAATTTGTTGATTTGAAAATATGTTTTAAATCGTCCAATTTCATAATTCCTGAAAAATTATCATTTTTGTGGTGAAATTATCAGATGAAAATGAAAATAAATCAAGAAAAATTAAAATCCGAACCAGTTCGAGCGAAAGGATTAATTTCTCGAATCGTAACTACATGAGCTAACATATCACATAACCATTGAGGGTCCAAAAAATACAATTCTTTTAAAGTGGCATCATCGTAATGTAATAATACTCCTGCAAAAATACAAAATTAATTTCAAATTTTCATATAATTCCGATAAATTAACAAATTTTTGGCACCATTTTCATGTAAAAATAGAGTAGCCTGATGTAATTCAGCCCAATCTCGAAAAGAACGCTGGAATTTGGTCAACATTTCATTGGATACGACACTTTTGTACTCTTGGGCACTCAGCACCGGATCATTTCCTTTTTGACGACGTTCTGCAGCTACATGACTCACGACATCTTCCAAAGCGAGGTAAGAAGCAGGTACTTTTTGCTCTAATAATAATTCTTTGCTTCCTACAAAGAATAAAAATATATTCATTGAATAATTTAGAATAAAAAATTTCAAAATTCGAACAATCGAAGAATTACCGGGCAAACGAAGACTGAAGACTGTATCGTAAATAAGATTACATAATAGCTTTATATTGTGACGAGTTTTGCAGCTAACTTCAATAGTATCGAGAACACGAGGCAGGCCACATTTCTCAGCATCTACTATATTTACGAACCTGCGAATAAAATTACATTTTTTTCGATTTATTCGAATCGATTCGCTTTTTAAAATAAATTATTCAAATGGAATACCAACTTTTCACGAATGAGTTGCTGTAAATCTTCAGATCGAGTAGCAGGAAATTGTTCTCTCATCAAATCGTAATGTGTACCGATAATCAACACAGGTGAATTTGGTGCTCTAGCCTGAAAATAATCGTAATTAGACAGATTTCTTTTAATTTTTCGAGAAAATATTTCACAGAGCTCACTTGTATATTAATCAGCCAATGAAAAATTTCTGAGATACCCTTCTGACCATCGGGAATTCTCCATACAACTAGATACAGACTACGTTTTGATAGAAAATATTGATGAGTGGCGTAATATTCTCGTTGACCTCCAAAATCCCAAGTTCTGAAAACAAATTTCACATAAGATGTTTTTCAAAATTTAAAAAAAAAAAATCAATTCGTATTTACGAACCTAAACATGACAGGTCCGTGAGAAGAATGATTTCGAACTTTTTTCTCATACACCCAATCTGCGATATCTACACCAACCGTCGACATATTCGTTCCTTTTGATGTTTTAACGTTGATATTTTTATTACCCATTCGTTTAGCCCAATGCTGCAAAAAGAAATAATTTTTTTAGAAATTTTTAACAGTGGGAAACCAGTAAATTTGACAAAAAAGCTACCTCTACAGGTTTCTTTTTATAGGATCCACTTCCTTCTTGACGAAGTTGCTCGAGCAATGATGTTTTACCAATCCCCTGAACTCCAACGATCATCAATTTCATTCTAGCGTACGGTCTGGCATCTTCTAAAATAGATTTCAAGTATCCCACGACGTCCATGGTTTTATATTTATTTGAATCGATCATAGATCTGAGAGGTTCTTGAAGATTACACCCTCGAGTATTTAAATTCCATAATCTCGATAATAATCCCATCTGAGGTGGAAGTTCGGTAATATCTAAAAACAAAATAAAATCTATGTTTATTTTAGTCCTAAAAAGTACTCGGAGGATATTCGATAACCAATCTCACCAATATTCCCACTAATATTCAATACCGATAGATTTCCAAGTTCGTGAATATTCGAGGGTATCTCTCTCAGATGATTATTGCTTAAATCTAACATGCTCACGTTGGGAAACATCAATCTAGTTTTCACCGAAGTGGGATTATTGGTTAAAGCACTCGATGCACTGATACCCTCCTGCAACGACAATAAACAAAATTTTCATTTTATTCTCGTCTGAGATTATGGTATCAAATTTCCAGATAATGTACCCAATCATCCAGATCATCTCGTGAATCGTGCAAATTGGAATATAATCCATCATCATCGGTCGAAAATTGTATCCTTGTGATAGAATTATCGGCTAAAACTAGGGTCCTGAGATTCTCTAATCTTAAATGCCTTCGATGAGTACAAACGCTATTCAAAACCGAAGAACGTAGAGTTTGCCTACGACCTAGAAATTAACACACGAAATATTATCATTTTGCAAATCAACCTAATTATCGTGATAGATTGATAAACGAAATTAGTTTTCTAACCAGATAATAATTTATTAACGGTCATCTTGAATCCAGATTCTTGATGATAGCATGAAATAAAAGCTTGCTCTGTTGGATCCAGATTATCATCGTGAACTTGAGGCAAACTAGGCCAAACGCAGATCTTATTGTGACTTAGATCTAGCTGCTTTAACGAACTGGGATACGAAGTGATGTAGCTCATTGTGCGTAAACTGTACAAAAAATAATCACATAAATTAATCCATGGAATTAAACGTCGAATAAAAAGTGCATAAAAATTTACCTATTATAAGCCATATTCAATCTGGTCAAATTGACCGCTAAACATGATAAAACTACTGGGATGGCAGTAAACTGGTTGTGAGCTAAATTTAAAGATGATAATTGGGAACAATTTTCGGCACAATTTTCGTGCTCTTCGACGTGTAAAATTTGCTCGCTGATTTCTACTGTTTCGGACCATTCGTTATGATGTTGCAGTTCGAGTAATCTATAACAAAAATGATTAAATAAATAAAGAATCTACGAAAGGAAAAGAGTAAGAATGAATTGATATCAAATTCGTGGACGAATAACTTACTGAACACTTTTCCATTTACACGAATTTTCTGACATTGCGTTAGTTAAAGCATCAGAAGTGGAATCAGTGCTGTGGCCGGAATCAATAGAGCAAATACTTTTACGACTCGCATTTAATTCCTAAAAAAAAAATACGATTAGGTGAATTTGAAACTAAATCTGGGAAAATCATCGAGTTTAATTACTTCGATGGAAGGTGCCGGTAATTCTCTCAATAAATTAAACGCTGCGTTGAGTTCTTTGAGCTTCGGAGCTCTCCATAATTGGAACGGTAACTCTTGCAATTTATTATTGGAAACGTCTAGCGTTACTAATGAAGGTAAACGGAACACTTCTTCCGGTATTTCTTCTAAACGATTATCCTATGAAAAGAATTAGGAATTAAACCCACATTTCTTTGATACTAGATTGAAACGTTGTTTATTTATTTGAAATAATATTCACTTGTAAATATAATTCTTCGAGGAATGGAGCCGAATATCCTTTTTCTCGAGTGAAGGTAACTCTAGAGCGACGTTTATTTGAAGGAGAACATTCTTCTTCAAAATCTTGTGACGTTGGTAACTTTTCGATTTTATTTTGTGCTAAATTTAAATACCTAGGAAAAAAATCACAAATATTTCATTTGTTTGACTGGAAACAAATTTTCAATTTATTCGAGAAATATGTGACCTTCCAGGAAAAAACCGACCTTCTGTCCGAAAAAAAAAAGAAAAAAAAAGTGTCCCAATCAATCCAAAACAAATGATAATCATGGTTTTGGATTGATTGGGACACTTTTTTTTTTCCAATTTTTTTTCGGACAGAAGGTCGGTTTTTTCTTGGAAGGTCACATATGTAAAAAAAATTCAAGAAAAAAGAGGATCAACTTTAAAAAATCAATCCCCGCCCCCTCATTACAAGAAATCGTCATTTATTTATCGCTGATTCTGGCAGCAAAAATTTTACAAGAAATTCGAAAAAGTTGAAAAACCGAATCATGCCTTCCAAATATACATACCAAAAAAAGGCTTCAAACTCTAAAATTTTTTGATAATTCGATTTCCATTTTTAATGAAGATAATTTCAGTCTGAAATTTGCAGAAAATATAAAAAAAATTGTTAAAAAAGAGCCCTTACGATGATTCTAAATGCCTCAGCCTCACTCCCAAAAATTGAATTTTTTTTTTGTAATTTTTGTACGAAAAAAAAAACTAACGAAAATGTTGAGGGCTTCAATCTTATTCGATTTTTAATTTACAAAATAATAATTAATAAAATTTCATATTCTGACATTATCAACATCATTTTCAGTACCTAAGTATTTTTTTCAAATGTTTTATTATTAAAAAATCAATTTTTTGGTATCCCCCTTTTTCTTGAAACATCACATTTATATTAGGTACCTTAAACTTTGTAATTGAAAAATCACAGGAGGGACAGAAATCAACGCATTGTTGGACACATCAAGTCTAGTAATAGCATATAAAACGATTTGCTGACTTTTTGGATTCAGTTTTAATTTTGGATTAATATGCAAAGCAGCATCAACCTGAAAATAAACATGTTCATTAATTTTAATCACATAAAAATCAAATAGGAAGTTATATGAAAAAATGAAATTAAAAAAAAATAAAAAAAACGTACCAGCCACTGAGGTTTAATACGAGGCAAATGACAATGGTAAGCATTATGCCAATTTATCATTACAGGAGTATTGGCAAACATGTTGCTATAAGTGAAGTTAGTCAGAGCTCCAAAATTCGCGTGCATTTTCTCATTCATAGCCTTTTTATTGATTTTATGTTCCGGATCTGTATAAGCCTAGTGAATTTGGATTAATACACAATATTAATATAAAACTTCTCAATAATGTAATTTAAAAATAGCGAGCCCGGATATAGAAACCACCCTTAAAAGTAAAAAATTATTTTTTTGAGTTGAGATTCCCTTCTGAAAGACCCAAAATCAATGCCGACTCACGACTCAGGAGCAAATTTTTGACATCTAAGGATGGTTTCTTTCTACACTCAGGTTCACACAAATTCAAAAATACTGCAAAAATTACTTTTATAGAGAGTAATTTGGTAATCAAAATATCATCTCCATTTTGAATAGCAACGAACAATGCCTTAGCTTCGTCATCTCTGGCTTCATTTTTCAATAATAACTCCACCATCGATACGTCTCTATTTTCACAAGCAACCACCAAAGCTGTAGTGGTCTGACTTCGAGTAGTGGAACTAGAACGACTCCCAGTACTTTGACGTGGATTTTCCACTGCACAGCCCTAGACAAATTTTTTAATCGATTAATCATCTCATGGGCTGGTTTCTGAAAAGTTAACTTGAATCAGCGAAATTTACATTATCTACAGGATAAATGCTCAAATTTGGATTAGCTCCAGTCATCAGCAACAGAGAGACAATTTCGACGTGTTTTTGGCGGACGGCGGCATGCAAAGCAGTTTCACTGTGATGATTGCAATAGTCGTCGACATTCCAAGGAGATACGAATCTTTCATTGATATCGTTCGTATTGGAAGAATTATTCAGTCCTAAATTCAAACGTGACATTATTGATTGAATACCGTCGGAGATTCGTCTTCTGGTTGGACTAGGCAGTTCGACGTTTTTATTCGAGTCTTCGGTTTCGGTTTCATTTTGACAAGTCTATAAAAAAAAAAAAATCGATTTTACGATTAGGGAAAATTTTTAAATTGAAATTATAAAATTTTGATGAAATATTATTGTACCTTTATACGAATTGCTCTAACTTTATATTTCAGAATGGCGTCGACCATTTTATAATTTCCTAATAATGAAGCGATGTAAAGTACATTTTGTCCAGTAACGTCTTTCAAATTCACATCGAACGGTAGCTCGTACTCCCAGTCACCAATTCTAAACATAGAAAAAGTATTATTTTGGTCGAGTTTATATTTAGAAAATAAGATGAGATTTTACCTACCTGTATTTGCAATACATTTCTTTTGGATAAGGATATTTTAACAGCATTTCCATTACATTAACGTGACCATTAATACAAGCTGCATGAATTGGTAACCATTTTTCAACGGTGCATTGTTGAACGAGCTCCGGAAATTTCTGATCAAAATTAATACAAATTTGATTAGGTACCTGAATCGTTTCGAAGCAATTTTCGCATAAGTATGAAAATTTACCTTTAATAAAATATCCACTACATCGATCCATCCTTTGAAACACGATATGTATAAAGGAGAATACCTGGTCACAGGATGTATCCGACCATCGGCATCGTTATCGATGAGTAATTTTACAATATCTTTATTGCCCATTTCGCAAGCTCTGTAGGAAAAAATTCAAAGTAAAAGATTGAGTGTGCTAAGAAGGCTCCGATTAAAAGATGTTTGGATTCTCTTACACAAAAAGCAATGTGTTTGACCCATTAGGAGCCATATTAATGATTGGTTCGGCTTCATCGGCAAGCTCGGCTATTAGAGATTTTAGCAGTTGAACATCTCCTATGAGTACACTATCGCGTAAGGCTACGTGAGCTGTGTGTCTGGACTGTTCCCAGGCATCTGAAAATATAACGTAAGATTAATTAACAACATATTGAAGTAAAATTTTCGAAATTCAGGTATTAATATGAATGAAATATTTAATGTGACACAATAATGAAATCATCGAGGAAAGTTTAAGAAATCATTGATGGATCCAGACGACTTGAACGGCTGCGTCAATTTTTTTTAAGTCAGGGATCCGAAGCGGAGCCAGAGGGAGGAGGGCCCTCTTCAAACGTTTTTTTCGGAGCCAAAACCGAAGTCGAAGGTACCTTTTTAGAAAATCTCGGAGCCGGAGCCACTTTTTTTAAATCTCTAAAGCTGTAGAGACTTTTGAATTAAAAATCTCGAAGCTGGAGTTAGAAAGAAGACGACGGGCTCCTAAAGCGATTTGTTTGGAGCTGGAGCCGGAGCCGAAATCGGAGAGATTTTGATCAAAAATTTCGGAGCTGGAGCCGAAAAAAACCAGACTTCCCCTTCCAGATCCCGCAAAAGATCAAGTGTTTGTTCCTTCCAACGACTATATCGACCGTTCTCTTATTATTGTTTATGTATTCCATGTAACTAGTAATTTTTTTAAAATTATAGGTTCACTTTTTTTAAAAATTGGACAACTTTCCTAGAATTAGACAAATCCCCTAAAATTGTACAATTCCTTAGAACTTGAACAAAGTTTCAAAAATTCAGCATTTCTTTGAATACGAAACAAAAACAGTATTCCATTTTTCAAAAATTTCAAAACTTGAACAGTCTCAAAAAATGAGGTGAGGTCATTTTCCAAGAGTTGGACAAATTTCCCAAGAAATTGTTAAACATTGTACAATTTTCCAAATACTGGGTGATTTTCCAAACTAAAACAGTTTTCAAATTATAATTTTTCAAAAATAGAAAGGGGTTTCAGAAAATGAACAGTTTTTCAATTTCAAATGATGGGTGTTTTTTTTTAATTTAGACGATTTTTTTTAGAACGGACAGTTCTTCAAAAACTGAATGATTTTTGAAATTTGGTAAATTTTTCAAACGTCTGATAGTTTTTTCTTTTCCATTAATTGGTAACTTTCAAAAAAATGGGCAATTTTTCAAAAAACAGACATATTTCGAATACCTGGATTTTTAAAAAATTATAGATTTCTTAAAAAATTGACCATTTTTCAAAAAAAGGATCAACTCTCAGAGGTTCAAGCAATATTATGTATCCACAAAAAATTGAAAAATATGTTTCTACAACTTGAATTAGGAAAATAATCACTGACCCATTCAAACAAACAATAAACTTTTTATAAATATTTATTCAATTTCAAAAATTTTTCAAAACTGAATAACTCAAAAAAAATTGACTGCCACTGGGAAAAAACTCAAAAAATTATAAATATTTGCGATAGGATACATTATTCTACAATTGGGGGGGGGGGGGATTTCAATGGACAAACAGCTGGATCCACCAATGTAAGAAAAAATTGTTATTAGGCATTCAACTCTAAGGACACGATGAAGGAATTTATTCAAAGCATATTCAATAACCCAAGCTTCTATGATATTTTTTTCAAAAAACTATGGAAATAAAAATATTTCAATCCAAGTTAAAAATATTATTCAAAAAAAATATACTCAGATAACCAACTAATCCGACACCTTTGGCAATGAAAAAAATATCGAAGGTAGTTTACTCTCACTTTACAGAAGATAATAAAACTATAACCAACTAATAAATGTGTGTTGCATTTGTAAGTATTCTACAGACTAAATAACCTTGATCATGAAACACAATATATTTGTCGGCATTATTTTTCCAAAAAAAGTACCTATTCTTTCGAAATACGAGGATGTAATTTGATATTTTTTAAATTGATTTTTTCCAGTGAATGAACTTTTCGTAAAAAAGTGAATACAACGACACAAGTAGGGACACTTTTCTTAAATAGGTAATGATAATTTTCTACTATAATTTTAATTTATTAAAAACATATTTAAGGTATGAATTCTCATTTTTTAGGGGGGAGGGGGGAGGCATCATCTCTGAATTGTGCTAAAAAAAATAATTAGAAATAAGCATAGTTTTAAATCCATCGCAAGGTTATTAGTGAAAAAAACGGATAGTAATTTGAGCTTTTCCCAAAAACCTAATTAGATCCCTACAATGACTACACGAGAACAGAAAATAGATAATTCTAATATCAAGCACCATCATTTCAATCTATAGGTTAGTAATTTAGTACGGAGAAGGATAATTAAGCAAATAAAACCTGAAAAAATGGAAACCTTCGTACCGTCGTAATAATTGTCAACGAAATAGTTGCACACGTCGTACCCTAATTCAATACACTCTTCTCTATGTGCCGAAGCCAGCCGGAATATCCTTTTGATCATTTTAAATATAAAAACAATAACAAAAACTTATACAGTAGTTATGACTCGGTTCAGGTATTTCGATTCAATTTCATTTGTAATTAAATTAACCAAGAGATCTGAAACGTTCAAAATAAAAAATTTTTCTAAAACAAATCACAGAGCGAAAATTATGATTAAAAAATCAAGTTCACAACGGTGAGAAAAATTCGTTAAATTATTAACATGCCATAAAACGTGTTTCACGCTTCATTAACATTTGTAAAAAAATTATTCTTACGTAACGACTGCAACTAATTTTACTGTATGCGATGAATAGCCAACATTTCATACGAGTTAATGCTCTCCCATCGAATTCATTTCCAGAATATTCGTACAACAGGCGGAAAAAATTTCAAATCACAGTTCACAAAGGTAAATAACATTAAGAATTTAATAAATAAATTACGCCGGTAAAATTATCTCCATTGCTGGCTCAAATTTTCGCAGAACTTTAAAACAAACGTACGAAAAAATTTAGAGCTCGAGATAAGAAAACCATCACGAATAGAAAATTATTATCACTGAGCAATTTTGTAATACTAAGAGGCATTTGAAACACGTCAAAACATTAATTAAATTTCCACCGCAGTGTTGACTATTTTAACGACCGAAGAAAAAAAGTAAAAGATCAAATTAACATTATAACTTGTTCGACGAAGACCTAAAGTGAGTATGACCAAACGAAGGAAAAAAACACACGCAGAGAAAGTACGTACGTAAACCAGTATAACAAGTGGCGATAATTGATCTATGCAACCGTTGGAAAAAAAACACTCGATAGGGGAAAAAAATCTAACGGTGATTGAACTGATATTCTAATAATCTAATCTGAGCAGTTTTTAATCAAATTTCAAAATGTTAAGAAAGCCTGTCCGGTTTAGAATCAAGGTTAATCCGAGTCTATTTGATGATTATTACTCGATATTATTGAAGCGTAACCGCAACATAGGTATATAATTTCAAATGAAGAAGCATTACTCTGTTTACGGGTTTTTTCGCCGAATTGAGCGAAAAACATATGCCGATGCAGATTTACATTGGTTTTTACACTTGCACTCGTCAGTATTGAAATTAAAATACGTACCGGCTGCTTCTTTCAACAGCTGTGCGCATTTGATATGTTCCCCATTTTCAGCGATGTCGTATGCGGTTAAACCAGCGATATCTTTTGTTATTAGGTTAGATTTATAGGAGAGTAATAGTTTCACGTTGTTGAGGAATCCGTATTCAGCACAGATGTGTAATGGAGTCTAAATACAAAGAAATTCTCAAATTATTTGATTCGATAAAAATCACAGTACGATGATAAACATACTTTGGCTTCTCCTCTGATACCGCAAGCAATATTCGGATTAGCTGTACAGTAAAATAAACCCATTAGAATAAGAATTTGTCAAGTTAATATGTGAAAAATTTATTCTTACCTCCAGACTGTAACAACACTCTTAAACATTTAGAATTCTCTGTCGTAGCTGCAGCATGCAACGGTGTACGTCCCCAAGCGTCTTGACTATTGATATACGCCAACTGCTCGCCTCTCAGTAAATCTTCCAACAGTTCTGCATTATCCCACAACGCCGCCTTAGCAAAAAATAAACACAATGATTTTGATTCAAATTAAGCAATAGGTACATGTACCGTTATATAATTTCGACCCACTCAAAATTCCACACATATGGAATCGAGGTCGACTAAATTTTAACCAGGAATCAATATTGTACTCACTTGATGGAGAAGTCTGCCTGGAAAATCCTCTTCTTCTTGTTCACCAAAGGTGTCCTGGTATTCCATGCTATAACATGTTTAGGAAAATGAGAAAAATTAAAAGTTTGGTAATCGAGGAATGGTTTTTTAACGGAGTTTTCGCATGAGTAATACTGTCGGGGTTTTGTACAGGTTTAGGAACTATTGGAAAATGATATTATGTTAAAATACTGATTTGGTAAAAGAATGTGATTCAAACACATAAAAATTAATAAGGAAAATTTAAAACATGAATGAATTCAAAATGCATTTCGCATCGATAATTTTGAATTTGAATTTTTGATAAGAAATGAAAATATAAACATTAGTGCAACGATTATAATCGATACTGCATCGATTGTGTTTTCAAAAAAATGATCGACTAATAATCGATTAATCAGTTCATACAATTTGGAGTATTCTTCATTGGTCAGAAACACATGACGTCAGAAACTCAAATTGTTTTGATTGGGGAAAAAAATCATGTCACATATAATTTGACCAATCAAAAAATTGAAAATTTTATTTTTAAATTTAAATTGATTTAAATTTAAATTTTTAATTTTTCATCTTCAATTAATCGAGATTGATGATTAATCGATATTCGTGTGCTCGTCTGATTATTATAATCGAGACATGAGAATCGATTATAATCATAATCGTAATCGTTGCATCTCTGACTTGGAACTCTTGGAAGCTGGAGACAATTGAGATAAATTCATAATTATGTTGATAATGAATAATAATAATAATTCATTCGTGATCAAGATCATCTGGATTATCAAAATATTCAATACTATGAAATCAAAGGACTCTACGTTTAGTAACCGCAGCCAGTTGGACGAGCTCAATTTTTGTCATCATCGATATCTATCGTGCTACACAAAAGGTAAATTAGTGAAAATCATAATTTTTTATAAAAATTGTAATGATCCTCTTTTTTAGATCGAATGAAGGAGTTGATTCAAATTATTTATCATCATAAATTGAATCAGTTCGAAGCATTCAAGCTGATTACCATGGACTGGTTACACAGTATGAAATTTAATTGTGAAAAATTCCCTATCAGCTTTGATAATTTTGTTCGAAATGTATTGAAAGATTCAGTTATCGAAGTGCGTCATCATGAAATGGACCTTATTACATAATAGTGGTATTGGTAAGTAAGTAGTAATGGATTGAAAAATTTACGCATGTTTAACGCTAATATCTTGTATATTTTTTTTCAAAGATTTATTGGGCTTGATCTAAAAATCATTAACACTAGACTGTTCTTTCATTTGATTTCAGCATCAAAATACCACGAAGTTGGTTAAAATGGTCTCATTTAAGAAGTATTTCCCATCTTTTCAACCACCTCCTAATAACGATATTCTGCCAATTTACCGAGCTTTCGTGATCGACTTTATTGGAAGTTTGTACAGAGCGATTTGTCAACGGCTGTGAGTTCAATTTTTTATATGATTTTAATATCGTGCCTTTTTTTTTATATTTATGGCTGAGCTGAGTACCATTGTACTTACGATATTTGATCACTTATCTGTAGAATTTTTAATTTGCTAATTTCTGTTATTTACTTTTTAAGGTTACACAGCATCATTTTAAACGAGCAGCCATGTACTTTTGATACAATGTACGGCCCAGAAAGCGATATTTACGAAGACAACCCGGCTAAATCACCTGGAAACATCTCTCAAAGGCATTCTACAGACAAATCTCTCACCTTGGCTAATGATAATAAATCTAGGTAGCGATCCGAAGTTGAGTGAAAGTACTGTTAGTGATACTTCCTCAAATTCTGAAAATTGATATCGATCCAGATCTCCGTTAAGTCCTCTATCGAGTCGTAATACCACCCCAACTGAAGCATCGCATGGAAAATCTCTTCGTTGAAAACTGATTTCTCAAATTATATCGTCAGGTTTACGTTTTAAAAAAAACTAAAATAGAAAAGGCGTACGTTATTTTTTTTCCTTATATTTTTTAAAATTTAGTTACTCGCGTTATTTGTATATATCTATAATTGATTCGTTTGTGATTTCGTCGCGTTAATTATACCCCATTCAGTTACCTATCGCATGTATTCCCGTTCGTGTGTTTACCTAAATACCTATAAACATCGATAATCTTTTTAGCACCTTTGTCTCAACTTCTTATTCATCTCTCTTTAGCTGAGGGAAACTTATGTCATACCACGAGTCAGGTAGGTTAGAAAGAACGAAGTAGGGACCGAACTAGTGAATTTGGCCTCAGCTTCGATTATCAATCTAATCCCTTCAGATTTTTTCAGTTGATATAAAAAAGTAAAAACTTAAGAAAAAATTTTGCTCCTCTCCAGTTTCGAATTTATGGTCATTTTTTGCAATAAGTTAATTTCAATAGAATCAACGGTACTCATGATAATTTTTCTATAAATTTTAGTGCACTCTCTAATGAGGTTTAGGTCATCTGAAGTTTTCAACTTGAAAAAAAAAACTAGGTAATGGTAAAGTTTGATCACTTCCTAAAAATATCCACAAAAAAAAAACGTGTTTTTTCAGGATGGTATCACTCCACGTATTCACTTTTGGTGACTTTTTTGTACCAAGGATTTTAAATCAGGAAAATTCCCACAAAAATGATGTTATTTTATTAATTTTTTCATATTTTGAGCGTTTCATACGAAAGGACAAAAAGACAAGACTGATAGAAAAAACTAACGCCGATTTCGTGTTTAATGAGTCAAAAATGTCAAAATACTCTGATAAACGCCCATTATTTGCGATTAATTCACATTGGTAGCTGAAAATCAAAGCTTTTTGATCTTGAAAAGATTAATTTCAATTTTTGGAAGCCAAAAATTAACTGAGGCATTTACAGTACCTTTATTTTTACATACCTATATAAAAATCCTCAAGTGAACACACCCCAGTCCTTCTCCACCCATCTAGAAGAGAAATTTCTCCTTTACACTGCTCCAAAACTGATTTTGGATATTTAAAAAATATTTCTCGAAATTTATGCATCAGGGTCACTTAAAATGCTGTGCTTATTTGTTACTGATTTCATCCAACTTTGCATTTCACTAAACGTCTACCTAATTAAATCTTACCTAATCTAAATCTTATCCATATCAAAAAATACCTACTTCCGTCATCACGGTTCAATTAAAAAACACATACATGAATTAAATAAATTTTTAAATATTTTTCCAATCGCATATTTCGAATAATGAACTAAAACTGCTTTAACTGCTGCATGTACTTCTGACCGCTACATCCAGCATTTCATAGTTCATACAAACAGTAACGGTCTAATTACCTCCATCCCATACACCCATAGTACCTATACCTTACAAGACCTATAATTTTGGTGACGTTGTAATCCACTACGTTTTTTTTCTTCTGTTTTTAAATAAGATGAATTTCTCATAAATACAGTAAAAAATTACTTTGGTACGTAATCAGAAAATATACCTATCTAATGCTCAACAAGGCACGTCTTTGGTAGGTAAATGGTGAAAGTTTTGGAAAAATAAAAAAAATCGCATTTCATTTATTTACGAACAAAAAAATCTATTGCGGTTTCAGTAGATAATTCCGCAGAAATGATTGCATGTAACTGCACAGTAGGTACTAAATAAATTGAAATATGTAAATAGGTAATCTTAATAATAGAGATGGATGGATTACCAACATTGAGAATAAACGAATTCGAGAAATCATACACGAACACGAAACTAGATAAAGTCGTACGAGTCATTCACGAAAAGAGCAAGGTTCCAAAATGATGAAATAAATCACAGCAGTAATTAACAAAAAAAAATACATTGCTTATATTTGCAGAGAAAAGTACACCTACTTACTCATTTAAGTGGGTATCTAATTCAAATCTGCTTTGATCCGTTAAGATTTAAACGAGTTGACGATTTTCTGCTGCTGTGATAATAGTAAAATTATAATAATTAGAGGAAACATGACAAGTGAGTAATTATAAGTACATCTGGATACACGGAATATTAATTGATGCGACGAATTTACGAGAAAATTTTATACCTTTACCCTTTATATTAGAACAAAAATATTGGACTTTCGTATCCTATCACTTGAGTTTTTCGAAGAAATTTTGCCAATTTTTTCCCATTTATTTTTATTTCATTACAGACAAAGATGATAATTATTTCTTGAACAAATTTCATTTTGAAGAAAAAAAAATTCCAATTAAAAAAAAATCATTCCACCTTTGAAAGACATCCAAATTTTAAAAAATGTTGAAATCGAAAATTAAATAGGTAATGTATGTACCTTTCTATCTATTTGAGAAGCTCTCTTGTAGTAATTTTTTTCATCATTTTTTAAAAATCTCATTTCATTACGGTTGATAAAAGTGAAACGATTTGGGAAAAGTGACACACAAAAAGGTGGGAAATTTGCCTAAAGACGCCAAGAGCGGAGTCTACCGCAGTTTTCTTCCATTTTGGTTCGCGTTTGCAAAGAAGTGTTCGTGGGAGATTCGATTGTTTGTTGGTAGTGTAGCTAATCACTGTGTTGTTTTGTTTTTTCAAATTTGAAATGTTTAAATTTAAAAATGAACAAGATGTTTAAAGCTTATAAAAAACATTTATTTGATTTTATTTTAAGTAATACTTGATAAATGTTTGAATGGTTTTAGTGCATTGTGTAAAAATTTTCAATAATGTGAGCAAGTCTCTTTTCACTACAGTGCAAATATGACCTTTTATTTGGTAAGTAAATTTTTTTTGGATGTTTTTAATCAAAATGAATGTGCTTTCATGAAGTTATTTCACAATTTTGAAATTAAATTTATAATTTTTTTCATTTCTGTATTGAATAATTGCCCAAAAGTAGGTATAGGTATTTGCCTATTTATATTGTGCATATAATATTTAATTTCTATGCATTTTGTTTCTAATTTTTTTTTTTCATTTTTTAAAATTAGGAATCGATTTGAATACAAAAATACCTAAAAATGAAAATCATTCAGAAAGGCCTGCCTATTCTCATTAGAGAATTTTTTTAAATAATTGATTCAGTCCAAATACAAAATTAAGTGGGTTAGATTTATTTTTAAGAAACAATTGATTTTTTAAAAAAAAAAAAAAAGGTAGTTGGCTGTATTTTTATTGAAATTTGAGCTTGATTAACTAACAACTGAGGGTAAAAACTAATAGAAATGATACTCATTAAAAACAAAAATTGTTATACCAGAAATTTTTATTTGATACTTAATCGATAATTTTGAATTCGGCAACACCAATTATCACCAAATCCTTTCAAATTGTGCCCTTGGCACTGAAATGGAAATTTGGTTTTATTTTTCCCATTTACCTCACCCATAGACCCTTTACTCATCTAATTTCATTAAAATCATTTTAATTTGTACTTATTAGACGACAGAAATACAAAAATATTCACCGTAAAAATATTTTTTCTGCTTTAATTACAGATAATAAGTTTAATTGTTACGATAATAACGAAGAAAATCGCCGCCTTAACTAGCGAAGGAAATTTCGGAGTGTTATCAGAACCTATTCCCTATGATAGTCCAAAACCAGTACCCATAACAGCTGAAGATTTAGGTGTAATTAACATCGATAACGAAAACGAAATAAATAATTCTTCAGAAAGCCTTACTAGTCAGGTTAGTTAACACAATAAATTGCCTTACTTACTAATATTTTTTTAAATTTAGAAATACATCAGAAGTAAAATAGGTATTTATGCTACCTATCTGTGTTTATTTGAAAAGATACCTAATTTAAATGACATCGAGACAAATGTTTCTCATTGATGAAAATCGATAAACGTAAAAAAAAAAACTAAGTAAATGGAGTATACGACGAAACATGTGCAAAAGTGAAGGCGTATGGGCTGAGTACGAGAGATGGAGAGAATAAACGAATTAGGAACAGGTTTACGAATAATGAGCATGTGTGATTAAGCGCAGTATCAATAAAACGCAATTTTCTCATTAATAAAAAAATTCGAACGACCTGGAATGATTAATTCGATGAGCGGTGATTACTTCAAGTCGTCGGTTTTGGGAAAATTATCGATTTCGAACCCAGTATATGGTTATGGGAAGATGATTCTTGAGAAATATGATACCGGTGTTCTCGTATGAATGTTTTTTAAAAAAATTTCCACGAGATTATTGTGATTTTCTGAGAACAATGAATAATTATCGAAGCTGTGATGGAAAATCGGAAATGAAGGATTTTAATTTTTAAACTTATGAGAAATTATATCCAAGTGAAAAATACGATTTTTGTTGAGTTCGCCATTCAAAAATAAGTTACCTATTGTTGTACCTACTCGCTGACAACGAAGAAAAGGAACACTTCGGCATGATTATAAATCATTTTAATGACTAATGAATGTCGTAAAGCTTCAGCGTACTGCAATACTTATTTACAAAATTAATTCAGAAATCATCAAATATTACCAGATAAATTCATGTATGTAGGTATAGGTGCCTACATTTAGTACTGTATGATCTTTCCACAAGAAAAAAGAAAAAAAAAACGAAACGAAAGAGGAGCTTGAGCACATATGTATTTGACAAAGACGTTTCAAAAAAAAAGATTCATTACCGGCAAAAAAAACATGATTTATCAGCCTTATTACAACTTTTTACAAATTAAATTTTCCAAAAAAATTTAATTTTAATGTTTTGAATTTTGGTATGTAATGTACGTCCCCGAGAAAACTTGTTGCCTGCGACTCGAATATCGAAATTCCAGTTTCTTCGCTACATAAATGTTCGTTTTGAAAAATCGTTCAGTCCTATACCATCAAAATTTCAATTTTACACGGAATTTTACATGTGTTCTGAATTCGAGAAAATTTTTCGTTTGCAAATCGTTATTGATGTAAACAAATTGACAGTTCATGTCGAGAAAACAAAAAATATGATAGGTAATGCATACATTTTTTTGCCCGACTCAAGCATTTCTGGGATTAAAAATTATTAAATCAATTTTATGAAATACCTATTGTAAGATTTGTAAGTTCATTTACCACTCCTTCAGAATACAAAGTAGGTAAATTATTATGTAGTTCATATCTTTTGTTTCTCATGACACAAACTATCAATTTTTCACATCAAATGAAGATTTTTAAAAAAAAATTACTTCATTTCCCATTTCAAACACGTGTTGAAAATTATTTGATCGTAAAAGCCCAGATCTTTTTCCAAACCGGGGGCGTTTTGCCTTTTTTTTAAAAAAAAAAAAAGCTGACAGGAGAATAGCTAGGAGGTTGCTCTTAGATTTCAAAATAACTTGGTAAACATTCGACAATTTTCTGACTTCATATTTTCTAATCTCAACTTGATTTTAAAATCCATCTAAATTCAACGTAGAAAAAATCTACCTAATTAGGTCCAAAGAGGTTTAAATTTGATAGAGGGAATTTTTTCTTTCCATTAATATTTTTCCTAGAGATCCTCAACAATTTTGGGGAAATTTTCTCTCATTGCAGGGGCTAGAAAATGGATCTGTCTATTCTCACACAGAATGAACAACAAAATGTACATAAATCGTTCGCTCGAATCGCAACTTTGCAACCTGTCTCGATATTTGCAAATTTGAAACTGAAATCAATAATTTTCCACCCAATTTTTTTTTTTTTGATTATCAAAATGTTTTAAATTTTAAAATTTTTTTCTCCAGATATTTTTAAACTCTAAAAATTTTTCCTCAAAATATTTTTCAACTCTAAAATTTTTTTATTTGGAATAAATTTTCATCAACTCTGAAATTTTTTCTTTTTTCCTTCAATTTTTTTCAGGTAGGCATGAAAATTTTTTAACTCTGGCATTTTTTTCTAAAAATACATATTTTTCGTTTCTTAAATTTGAAAATTTTGAATTTTTTTCTCAAAATTTCATTTTTTAGCTCAGCTCAAATGTTTTTTTAGAATTATTTTCCAGCTCTGAAATTTTTAGAATTATAAAAATGAAAACATTGAGTTGAAAAACATTTCAAGAAATTTAATGTGAAAAAAAAATCGAGAGAAAATTTTAAGATCAAGAAATGAGATTTCACAGTTGTTAATTTAATAATACATAATCATAAAAATGAATTAGCAAATATGAAAATCGAAGAAATTGAAAAAAAAAAATCTTGGAGCTTACAAAAAATTATGAAGAAGAAAGTCTAGTGGGGAAAAACGTTTATTGGTGGAGATGAAAAAATTTAAATTACGAAAAAAAAATTTGAAAGCTGAAAAAAAATTGAAAAAAAGTGTAGTTACGTACCTGCTGAGGACATGAAAATGAAGATGATCAATGTAGCAGTGAAGATGAATGACGGAAAAACATGAACGAGATCGCGCGTAATTCGGTAATTTTGTTGTTCATTCCGTGTGAGAATAGACAGACCCCTAGAAAATACTTTCCAAATATAACATAAATGACCTTACCCGAGATCTGACAGACCGAAAAAAAAAATTACGGTTTGAACTTCGAAAGAGCAGGTATGTAGTTCGTGGAATAAAATTCATCTCCTAAAGCCATAAAGCGGTGAATAATTTTGATTTTTCAATTTTTTTGGTGTATTAGGTGATTTTTCAGGATTCAAAATCCTACCCCCTCCTAATTCAACTTTGGGGGCTAAAATTTTGCCTGTGGAAGTTTCTTGTGACGCTCTACAAGTCAATAATTTTTTGGACGTATCAGGCCACAGTAAGATTCCTAGCCAGTCAAAAATTAAGGTAGGTACCTATAAAAAAAACTTGAATTTTTCTAATTTTGAGAAAGAATCTTCTCACAAAACCCACTGCATGATTGTTAAATCACGATTTTATTCAATTTTGGAAAAAAAAACATTTTTGAAGCACAGTTAAATATCTTGAAGGAATAATGAAGGGTCTCCAGCTGGCTACGTTGGTCGAGCTTGTCTTGATCTCAATTACTTAATTTATCCAGCATTACGGTATAAAAATTGCATACTGCTTACCTCCGACGAGTCAATTATTTCATATATTTAATAATAATTAACTACGTGCAACGGTTTGAACGAATGCAGATCAAACACACAATTTCCGTATCATCAAAATACCTGCCAATATACCTGCATCCTGTCCCACCCCGACAACTTCCGATTGAACAAAAGCCAAAACAGTACTCCGCAAATACCTAACAGTATAAAAAATACCTGATGAAAATTCAACGTTAAGCTTCATTAAAATAACGGCCTGGAACTTGTTCGTAGCTACATATTGTATTTCGATACAAAAATTTCCTTCAATGTTAGGATCCCCAACTTCATCCATATTTACATACATAACGTTTGACATAAAAAAACCTCGCGGACAATTGATTACCCAGCATTAATCGATGCGTAAATCCGATTTTTACTCAATCGATACAGTTATATTTTAATGTCAAAGCGTTCGTCGATCGATACAAACAAACCACACACCACAGCGTAAAACAGTTATGTTACATACGTGTTATCGAATATATGAATATCTTAGAGAAAGCGAAACATCTCATCTTTTCAAATTACTTTTGTGTCTTTTTTCCAAGTTTAATTGCTCGGATGCGACAATGAACAATTAACAGCAAACCCAGCAAATTTCATTTTAATTAAGAGTGGATAATTAAAAAATATATTCGCCGATAATGTGTGTACGTTTGCGTCTCATTAACTAAACACATGTGTACAACAGCGGGCCCGTCGCTTCGTCAGCTTCTTCGAGAGAATCAATGTTTGATAACAATTTAAGAGAAAACTAATAAAATGTGAGAGATGAGAAAAGAATGTTTTTTCGATCATGGGTGTAAGAAAACCTATCTTTGGGAATTTAAATAAAACGAAATGTCGGAATTGAGATTTTTTACAGCAAATAACATCGACCTGTAGGTAAAGGGTGTCCCAAAACTACTGTCAGTTGGTCTTTTTATCGTTCAATTGGGTCTGCATAGTGACCAAATGACTTCAAATTTCAAAAATTTGAACAACAATCGAATTTTTTGGGGGCCAATTGGCTTACAATAGGAGAAAATAGGAGACTAAAAAAAGTTTTTTGAAAATTCATTTTGAAAATTTTTGGTCTCATACATATGTACTTATTTTTAATTTTTTCTATCATGAAAATTATGGTTGAAATTTTCTGAACAGATTCTGAAAAGGTTAGGCCAATCCAAATAGCTTTCCCCCCCTTTTTTTTTGGGGGGGGGGGGGTAAGAACTTATTTTTTAAGTATGCAAGCAAGATTTTCCTCCACTCTCTTAAAGAGTCCACTAAAAGGGCTAAAAATTATCAAAAATGAAAGAAAATACTATAATCATAATAAATCCTTTTTTATGATTTCGGTGGGGCCGAGTCCAAATTTCAACTTGGTTTTTAAAATTTCGAAACATTTTTAAAATGTCATGCGACATGTCCTTTGAAATGTTTTCGTGTATTCCGAGTTCGGATTTCAACTTGGTTTTGAGATTTGATTTCTCTTTCCGCCCACAATATCTTCTCATTTCGATCTAAATTTTTAGGTTCGGGGGCCATGAAAGTTAAATTTTAAAATTATACGTTAAAATTCGAATTCGCATGTCAGAATCTTCGAAAACTTTACAAACAGCATGGCACATGATATCGTTGAAATTTTGATCAAACTTTTGAGTTTGAGAGTACAGATATTGAGAAGATTGAATCAAAAAATCGAGATGAATTTCGAATTCAGCAACTCCGAAATCATGACAAATGAAGCATCATGGACCTCTTAAGGTGACAGAAATGAGGGAACCTTGGTTAATCTTTCGTCGCCAATGTGAAAACTCATCCAAAAAAGACATCTTTCGAACCGAGGCAAAATTCTCAAAATCTCTTGAGATTTGAATAAAGATGTCACGGGGGGGGGGGGGGAAGAGAGATTTCAAACGCCTTATTTTTTTAGAAAGAGAATTTCCAGAAAACTCGTAGGTTAAAAACTTGTTAAAAATCACGAGGCCTTTCCAGAACCAAACGTAGTATTTCGGCATCTCTCGGTAATCTTCGTGTAGTTTCGTTTGACTTGCATTATTGTAAAAGTTTTCCGAATAGGCATCATAAGCATTTTTTCAAAAAAATATATGTTGTAGTCCTAGTCGAAACAAAAATTTTGACCCCACTCTGAGAGAGATACGATCATGGTGAGCCAAGAAATAAATTCTCAAAGTCGCGAAAATGCGACCTTCCAAAAATCGTTGTGATATCTTATTGACACACTGTATGACGTCACTATATTGCAAGACACATGATCGTCACAACACTGTAATAAAGAATCGTATAAAATTACAAATTGTTCAAAAGGAAAAATTGAAATAGTTCAAAATTCTGAGTGAGGACATAGGTGTTTGAGGTAAGGAAAATGATCTACGTGAAATTCTCTACAAGATGGGATAGGTTTGAAAGTTGTCCCGTTCACCAATCAAAAGCTATTAAAGCACAAAGTTCTGGAGATGCATTTTTATTCCAAATATTCGATGTTTTTTTCACTTTAGACTGAAATAACTCAAAATTTTGAGTGACGACATAGGTGTTTGAGGAAGGTAAAATGATCTACGTGAAATTCTCTACAAGATGGGACAAGTTCGAAAGTTGTCCCGTTCACCAATCAAAAGCTATTAAAGCTCAAAGTTCTGGAGATGCATTTTTATTCCAAATATTCGATGTTTTTTTCACTTTAGATTGAAATAACTCAAAATTTTGAGTGACGACATAGGTGTTTGAGGAAGGTAAAATGATCTACGTGAAATTCTCTACAAAATGGGACAAGTTTGAAAGTTGTCCCATTAACCGATCGAAAGCTATCAAAGCTCAAAGTTCTGGAGATGATGTTTTTTTTACTTTAGATTGAAATAACTCAAAATTTTGAGTGACGACATAGGTGTTTGAGGAAGGTAAAATGATCTACGTGAAATTCTCTACAAAATGGGACAAGTTTGAAAGTTGTCCCATCAACCGATCGAACGCTATCAAAGCTCAAAGTTCTGGAGAAGCGTTTTTATTCCAAATATTCGATGTTTTTTTCACTTTAGATTGAAATAACTCAAAAATTTGAGTGACGACATAGGTGTTTGAGGAAGCTAAAATGATCTACGTGAAATTCTCTACGAGATAGAATAGGTTTCAAAGTTTGCCTGGTCACCGATCAAAAGTTATTGTAAGTTCAAAGTTACGAAAATGAGTTTTCATTGCGAAATATTTTGTATTTTTTACGCTTTACATTGAAATACTTCGAAATTTCGATCGAGGACATAGGTGTTTGAGGTAAGGAAAATGATCTACGTAAAATTCTCTACAAGATGGTGAAGATTTACCTAAAAGCTGTCCCGGCTACCGATCGAATGTTATTAAAATTAGAAGTCGCAAACGTGATGAAAAAATTTTGCAAAAAGAAAACTGCTTAGGTACTTTCGCAACTTTGAACTTACAATAACTTTTGATCGGTGACCAGGCAGACTTTGAAACCTATCCTATCTTGTAGAGAATTTCACGTAGATCATTTTCCTTACCTCAAACACCTATGTCCTCGATCGAAATTTCGAGTTATTTCAATGTAAAGAGAAAAAAAACATCGAATATTTGTAATAAAAACGCTTCTCCAGAACTTTGAGCTTGAATAGCTTTTGATTGGTGAACGGGACAACTTTCGAACTTGTCCCATCTTGTAGAGAATTTCACGTAGATCATTTTACCTTCCTCAAACACCTATGTCGTCACTCAAAATTTTGAGTTATTTCAATCTAAAGTGAAGAAAACATCGAATATTTGGAATAAAAGTGCATCTCCAGAACTTTGAGCTTTAGGTTTTGATTGGTGAACGGGACAACATTCGAACTTGTCCCATCTTGTAGAGAATTTCGCGTAGATCATTTTACCTTCCTCAAACACCTACGTCCTCACTCAAAATTTTGAGTTATTTCAATCTAAAGTGAAGAAAACATCGAATATTTGGAATAAAAGTGCATCTTCAGAACTTTGAGCTTTAATAGGTTTTGATTGGTGAACGGGACAACATTCGAACTTGTCCCATCTTGTAGAGAATTTCGCGTAGATCATTTTACCTTCCTCAAACACCTACGTCCTCACTCAAAATTTTGAGTTAATCTAATGTGAAGTGAGAAAAATACCGATTGTTGATAGAACACGCGTTTGTCGTTATGCTTCATGCAATATCCTGACGTCACGTCTACAGTGTGTTCCGCGAGGGTCTGATTTTTGTGACAACAACATTTAATCGTTTATAAAAAATGTTGTATGAGGTCTTTTTGAAAAATAATTTTTGGAGTGGTTTTCTGGTATACTAGACCTTATTTTGTCAAAGTTTCAAGCATATCTGAGAACTTGGTTATGATGCCTATTTTGAACTTGAAAATTGAAATAAGTTTCTAGGACAAAAATGATGAATAATGGTGAAAGCAATTTTTTTCAAATGAATTTAGGTAATTTCAAGTCAATTTTTTAGTTATAACTATAAAACCAAAGACTATCTTCAATCAAAACTAACTGGGTCAAAAATTTATTTTTCCACTTTTCATTTTAGAGCTAAAAAATTGAAAAAAATATGTGCAATTTTTAAAAAATTGGTATAAAAAATTTGGGCTCAAAAATATTTTTGAAAGAATTCAGGAAATTGGAAAACTTGGGAAGCATCGCAATTAATGTGAAAACTCAAAAATCGGTGAAAAAATTTGAAAATGAAAACAACTATTTGGCATAACTGAAGTTGAAAAAACTGTTCAAAAATTCAAAATTGGAAAAAATCATAAATCAAATTTTTTTCAAACTCAAAATGGAAAAAAATGAGAAAATTTGAATGTTGAAATAGTTTTTTTTTTTTTTTTTAAAAAAAATATGGATTGAAAAAATCTGGGATAGGAGTCGATTTCTAAATCGGAGTCGACAGTCAAAATCATAGGTTGACTTCGGAGTAAAAGAGAAGTCAAGAGTCAGGGTGTGATTTGACTCAGGAGTCAAGAGCCAATTTTTATCAGGGAATAAAAAATGATTTAGACTCCCGTTTGATGGCAGAGTTAGGAAGTCAAGGCGGAATTACGAGTCAAGAGTCAGGATGTGAGTTTGACTCTGGAGTCAATTTTTTTGAGTAACTCCCACTCCCTGAAAAAAAATTTAGATATGAAAAAAAGCAAATTTACTACACGAAACAAAACCGTCCTTCCCAGCAGTATCTAGATTCGAAAGAAAAATCTCAATTTCGATACTTGGCAATGAAAATTGAGAGCTGCAGTACTTCAAACTATCAGAATCTTGCAACTTCTGGTCAATAGGAGGCCAAACTTACAACACTCGTAGGACTTCCTTTGTAATTAAGCAAAACAAGGGCAATTCACGTAATTTTGATCGAATTCACAAATTTTTTGTTCCCAGGACAGAATATACCATCATAAAAAAGGATACCCACATCGTTTCAGTCATCACCATCCACACCTACATCTTCCCCACTCTCACCTCCATCACTACCACCGCCTACCATATCACAAACCACCTAAAAAGAAATATCGCCGAGGACGTAAAAAACCGACGATAATTCGCTCGCCATACATAAAAATGCCTTATAAAAGTCGAAAGCCAATCTTACTCTCGGAAGTACTACGAAACGGAGGTCGTCTACCTTACACCAGAATCAAACCTCCAGGACCAGTGATCAAAGATTACATCGATGAGGAAGAATTGGAAACCAGTCCATTTTCGCCAGTAGATAATATAGAATTTCCGTCGCCATTCAGTACAAAAATTAGACCGCAATCTTTTGAAATTTCCGAAGATAATCCCGACGTGCTACCGATTCAGCCAATCGAAGAAGAAATAATATATCCAGGGGCTCCGAACGTGAAACCTTACTCGATTAAAAGACCACCTAGTATATGGTCATTATCGAAACCTTCGGAGAGTTACTACGATAGCGATGGATCAGCTGACAGCACTAGAAACGTTCGATACCCGAATAAACCGTTCCATCTAGATAAAGACATAGCTGCTTTATTACAAAAAATCAAAGCCGAAGGATCAACCGGTGATTCGCAACCTTCATCTACTGAGACTGTAACTCAAGTCCATAAAGATAATATTACCGACTTGAACGCGGCCATTTCTAAATTATTATTTCCTTTCTTATCCGATACAGCCATAAAACAAATTCAGCTCTACTTTAAAAGTTTACCCAGCGATAAACAACACAAAGGAGATTTTACCGATAATCAATCAAAAAATTCCTCGCACCAGTACTCAGTCACCGAATCGGTCAAAGAAGATGATACAGATAATTCGACGTACTTCATAATGGTGAAATCACCGAGCTATAAAGGCTTAAACATCACTAAATTATTAACTCAACAGTTCAATCAGCAAAGATGGCAAGGTGATAGTCAGGCCGAGCGTACCAAATTGGAGCCTGTTACTAATACCACTGCTCCGGCTAGTAAAGAAAGTATAGCGTTACAAAAATACATCATGATGTTGGCTGGAATCTCGAAAGATGCCGGTAACAGCGAAAATTATCTGCCGAGATTCAATACCTTTCAAAAACAAGCAAAACATTCGTAAAGATATCGAGATTTTTTTCACTATTTAAATTATTGAGCTAAATTGATTATTTAATTTCATTTTGTACATAGAGATTATTTAATACACGTATTTAATTTGTTTTTAAACCTGAAGTTGAGTATTTTTTACGAGAATTTCTTGAATTGAACTATAAACGGGTAAATGTGTAATATCTGTTTATTGAAAATTTATGAAAAAATACTTATTTTGTGTATTGGGATATTTACACTCTACAAGAGTCCCTGCCTTTTCAAATCTTCGAATGTTTTTTTATTCACTACGTTACCTAGCGAATCTTCGAACTCTTCTTCTTGCTCCGGCTGCCATCTTTCTTCTTGTTTCTGTTGTTTTATTTTTTCCCAAACTAGAATACAAATAAACGAAAAATATAACAACTGAGGACTTGGCTTAGAAATTAATCTGAATACGAAATACTCACGCGATAGAGCATCTTCAATTTGAGTTACGTTGGCAAAATGAGCAGTATTCGGAATACCCAGGCATCTCATTCCATGAGCATGACGCCATTCCTAAATCAAACAACAATTAATTTGGAAAAAGGAGGAAAAATGACGGTAAATAAAAATATACTCACAGCAAAATGTCTTTGGAAAGCTTTAGGTCCTTTGTAAGTAAAATTTCCGCAGATTTCGCAATTGTAACTTATATTCAAACCATGTAATTTATACAACCAATAAGGAATAGGCTGAAAAAAAAACAACAGAATGAAATAGAGATTTGTTCGTTAAAATCTAATTTAGACGTACATCCCAATGATAGTTTTTTTAAAAAGAAATTGTAGGAACTTCGCTTTACGTAGAAGGGGACAAAAAATTACTCATTTCCAAATTTTTTCAAGTAAGTATACCGCATTTAAAATTTCAAATGTAATCGAAATCCCCTAATTTTTCAATTGGCCACAGTAAAATCCCCTCCCCTCTCGAAATTATTGAAACTCCTTCAATAAACCTTCAAAAAGGTAAATCAAAAGGCAGAAAAATTACATAGAATATTCTGCATATTATTTTTGACTGCTTTGAAACGATTCTGCCAAAGTTTCCTTCATTAAATAACAGCCAGCCTTGATTTTTCATAGAAAAAGTACTTGAAATTTTTTAAAATGTTCAAGAAACTTTGAAGACCTTTTGATGAATTTCGGATCAAAAATAAACCAATCTCATGAAAATGGGCCTAATTGAGATGCCTGTCCAGATTAAAATTTTGTTCCTCTTACTTTTCCATCCCATCCTAATGGCAAATTTTTAGGATTATAAGGAATATCGTCTTCTTCTTCCTCTTCGGATTCAGATGCACTGACTTCATTATCGGAATCGCCTCGTTCTCCTTCAATTCTAGCTTGTTTCCTTTGAACGTTTTCTTTCGTGGCGCTCCGTTGCTCAGACAACAGTTCGATAAATCTATATCACACAGCGTATTATCATTTTGCAAATATTAAAAAATTTAATCGTTTGAAAATCACAAAAATTACCTGTAAACTTGAGCTTCCAATAAAGCAATTTCTTTCAGCTTATTCAAATTCTTCGATCGTTTCGATTTTCCAGTATTCGGTTTAATCATCAAACTAGGATCTAGGTCAGTTTTACCCTTCGTACTGAATAATCGTTCAGCTCTTTCTTCCAATGTTCTAATAACACAATATCAACATCAGATTAGATCAATAAAGACAAAAAATTAGTTGAAAAACTATTTACCCTCCGCATTTTAATCCTAAAGCCAGTAAAGCAGATTTCAATCGATCTAGACCTAAAGTAGCCAGTTCTTGCCACGACGAAAAGGCTGATAAATCCAAATGAGCTCCAACATTTGTCAAAGCGCTGCCGGATTCTTTCTAAAATGTTCAAAAGAAATCGATCAATTCAATATTCGAAAGAAATAAAAGTAATTTAATCATACCGGCCATCCTTGAAAAGTTCCTTCTTCCCATTGCTTATTAAATTCACTATTCACTATTTTCATTTCCTCGCTCACGTTAAACAATGGCTTAATTCGTAAAAGATATCCGTGCAAGTAATCTAACAGCATTTCTAGATATTTCACGTATTCGGTATTTTTTCGTTCTTTGGGGAAATCAAATAAACGATCGAGAACTGATAGATACGTGATGTAGTCTACTTTCTGTAAAAACAAAACACACACAAATGAATGGAGTGAATAAAACATACTCATTCAATACGTAATCCAAATACAAATCCATTACTTCTACGCCTTTCAAATTAATGTATTTCTCGTAGCATTCATGCAAATCTAAATATTTTCCATAACCTTCTTCATCAGTAAACTCCACCATATCTGGAAAGAAAAAAGAATACGTAAATCATTTACATGACTGGAGGCGATAAAGTCTACTTTACAGTCCTCTCGAAAATCGTTCATGTGATTAAAATTGTGTTTAGGGTTCATCTTCCTCGATTACGTTTAATACCAAAATCGTGTGTAAAAAAATCATACTTACTAGCCATTTCTTCCGTTGGATTCTCGCGAAGTTTATTCAATTCATCAAATTCAACCGACATTGGGACTGAAATCTGAAAAATATTCGACAGTAAGTGTAACATAATTTTAAAACAAACATAAAAAAACACCGAAATACTCACTTGATTAGGGTGTTTGCGGTGGAATTCTTTGATATTTTTTAAACGGTTATAGAATTCAGTAAAATCATTAGGACCGGAGATTTCAACAGTTTCTTCTTTTCTAAAACCATCCTTATCTTCGTACAACTCCTTCAGGTGATCTGTACTTTCCATGTATTGCTAAATTGGAAAAACACTTCGATTAAAAATCGGAAACACCAAAATATAAATACGATATTAGTAACCATCATTTCACTTACATCCAGAAGCATTTTCAAACGGTGTTCCGAGTTAACTTGATCTCTAAACTGAAATTAGAATAACATAATAAAATTGACGACATTAAAACTGAAAAACTAACAAGAATCGAACCCTTACGCTAGTTTTCTTCAGCAGCATTTCTTTAACCATTGAATCCAATAAACGTTCTCTTTCTTCATGGTAGCGCCTTTGTTGCTCCAAAATTGATTCCATAATTACAATTATGATAAATAATTGGTAAATAATAATAAATTAATTAAAAAATATAATTTTTGTACACGATCATTATCATGGATAATCAATCGCAACTTCTCCCCCTTCCCGTCCATAACTTTCTAAATGCCGGTGATTTGTAGAGAGGGGGAAAGGAGGGGGAAAAGTTGATAAATTCGTTTTATTTTTTCACAACACAACGATATGCGAACGGCATTTAAACAACTTCCACCAGCGATCCCTAAAGCATCACTTTGCGGCCATCTGATTGGTCCTTTGAACGCCGCATCACCTTCAACTCCTTCCACAACATTTTGTGATAACTGAGAAGTGAGAACTTGAGATTGAGAAGGACTTGGACGAAATAATCCGCGAAATAATATCGTAGATACAATTTTAATTTTACGCTGGAAAATTTTTATTTATTTCATTTCACCACTCCATCGTTAGCAATGCAATAATTAGCATAACATAAAACGATCGAAATGCCGGTAAGTCAGTAAAAATAAAAAAGAAAGCCCCAAATATTTGGTTAATTTCAAATGCAAAAATAAGTCTTAACGAATGAATGCTTGTCAACTAGAAAACCAACACACATAAAGGTAACCATAGGTAATTTTATTCGTTTTATTCCTGCTTTCTAGCTGAAGGCGAACATCACTTTCCGTTGTATTAATTTGATTTGCGAATTGAAATCTACCGCATTAATTTTTGGTTACCTTTATGTGTATCGGTTTTCTTTTCTGGTTGACAACAGACAAGCATTCGTAAAAGACTTATTTTTGCATTTGAAATGAACCAAATATTTGGTGTGGGGCTTTCATTTTTACTGACTTACCCAAGACTTACCGGCATTTCGATCGTTTTATGTTATGCTAATTATTGCATTGCTAACGATGGAGTGGTGAAATGAAATTAATAAAAAATTTCCAGCGTAAAATTATTGTATCTACGATATTATTTCGTCAAAATCCTTATCACAAATGTTTGGGGGAGGAGTTGAAGGTGATGAGACGTTCAAATGGCCAATCAGATGGCCGGAAAGTGGTACTTTAGGGATCGCTGGTGGAAGTTGTTTAAATGCATATGGACGATATAAACATTGCTACGTTGACAACAACAAAAACACACAGATTAAAAAATATCAGAATTGCAAACACGTCATTAGTACGAAGCCAATCGCAGTAAGTACTCACTCTTTGTTTTTCACTGTGATTTTTTTTTAAAACGAAATTTTGAACTCCCGGCAAAAAAATACGTACATTGTGCCAGGTGATGAATAATTTTGATGTATTTCGTCTTGTAAAATGTAAATAAAATAATCATCTATTTGAATTATTAATTAATATCAAGTAGTGTATATTACCATGTAACTCGTCTTGCGCGTTATTTATTCAAATTATTTATTAATTTCTACCGAAAAAGGTAAATAAATGTATTACGTTAACATCGTGTTGTGGTATCTCGGTGTGTCGTCCTCTAAGATACAATTGGTACAGTACACGAAGTATTCATTGAAATAGTATCATTTTGTTTCACAGTGAATATCTCAACATGAAGATTTCTCAGAAAACCGTAGAACGCATGTTGAACTGCGAAGTAAAAGTTGTTTTACCGAAATTAGCGCTAAAGAAGCCGCCGCCAAATGGTTTATTCAAGCAGAAGAAACCGAAGTCCAAACGCGAAAGAATTTCCGGTTGCAGCGATAAAGAGAATGAAAATTCACGAAATATATTACTTGTTTCGGGACCGAATCTGAGTTTAGCCCAAATCGAAAAAGTTTTCGCCGATGATCTTCGTGATAGACAGTCGAAACCGTTGAAATTATCGGAGGACGTTCAAAAACATCTATCGGTTGGTTTTAGAAGTAAACGTAAACCCTCAAAGTATTCGCAAGTTGATTCACCGAAGATCAAAAAATCAGCTGGTAACACAATCGGAGTTTTTTCTCGATCTCTATCCATAAACGTACCTCAGATTCCCAAAGCTGCTGTCGGCACCGGCGAGATTTCTAATGATGCTGAAATTAACGGTACATCAAACTCAAAACAGGATAAGAAAACGAAAAGAGGTAAATGTTCTCGTAAAGATTCCGGAATCGATGTGGAATCGCCGAAAAGGAACAAATCAACGAAACGTAAATATTCTGAATTTTCGAATGACGCATCTGATAGTATACCGGAACCGAAACATATGGATAATCAAGTTCCCAATACTAATTTGTCGAATGAACTCCATGAAATTATTCAGTCATGCTCTAGTCACAGGTGTACCGATAAAATCGATCGAAAGATGAATAACGTTGAAACTTCACGAACACCTAATGGGTCATTTATTCGTAAAGATTTTGTTATACGAATTCAAAAATGTTGTTTCAATGAGCGTTCTAAAGACTGTAATTCGGAATGTACCACGTCGGTCGTAGCTACTACTACTGAATGTGAAAACATCGAAGAAAAGTAAGCAGTTTTCTTCTATCAATTTCATTTATATTATATGATTATAATATCTGTATTCTATTCGCAGTGCGGAGAAAATATGTCGAAATGTTGCCGTCGAGAAGAATATTGGCATCAGCAGACGTGTCAGAGTAGACGATAAAGAGAAAAATTGCACCAGAATTGTGCAAAGTGAATTTATACAGACGACGAAGCAGAGCCATAAAAAAATCAAACTATCTCAACCTTCTAGGATGGTCACTAGACGCAAGGCAGCGTCCGATTCAGTTTGTGAATTCTTCAAGCTAACAAATGAGGTAAACGACTTCATTCAAAATATATATTTTTACAATTCCACGAGTAATAATTCTTTTCGAATTCTTGTTTCAGAAGAGAATTGCATTTTTAGTTGATTCCGATGTCCCTAAAACCAGAAGTAATCAGCGGAACCAAACGAAAAAAGTAATTTTCAACAATAATTATGCATTATATTTGTAAGGTTATCGAGTTTAACCTGATGGATTTGTTTACAGACTGATACTGATTTTAAAAAGAAATTGAATTCTTCTCATGCAAAAATTATTTCGAAGAAGAAAAATAATTCAAAAATCCAAAGCCTAAAGTAATTTTTGAAAATTTTTGATCAACTTTAAATGATCTGCTTCTAATTCGTGTTGCTTTTTTTTCTCAGAAATGACGATGAAGAGCCAACATCTTCTTGTAGCCAATCTTACTATTCGTCGAGTGAATCTACCGTCGAATTTTCCAGAGAACTGAATGCAATCGTGGTGAATTCGAAAGAAGAAACTGTATCTAAAGTATTCAAAGACGTCACTTTATATCGTGAAGAGGTCTCGGAACCGTCAACAAGTCAGGTTCTTCCAACAACTAATTCTAGCGATAAAAATATTCCAAAAAGATCCCGAATCAAACGGAAGAAAGCTAGCGATCTTGACCAACATGGGAACGAACCGTCCGAAGAAACCAAATTACGAAAATCCTCCAGAATCAAGAAGACTCGCGTAAGATTGTCCCTCGAAACTGATGACGAAGCTGAGGAATTTGCAATGTGGGAACCACCTAAGCGATTATGTATCAAAGAAAACAATGCCATTTCTCGTACTGAAAAGGTTGTCGTTCCGGTTCCCAAAGTCCAGAAGCAGAAGAAGCAGATAGATTCTAAATTCGTGAAAAGTCCCAAAGTCAAGAAAGAGGAGGCGTCGAAAAAATCCGATTTACCATCCAAGAGACGTATGAAAAAAAGCGAAGCTATGAAAAAGACTGAACGGTTCAACGAACAAAAAAAGGTATTTTTCTTGTTTTTTTATCGGCGTTTTTTTTTTTTTTGAAAACTGATTATTAAACTAAAACTATGATATTTTTCAACAGAGCTTGAGAAATGGCAAAAAGGCTTCACCAAAAGCAGTTTCACCGGCGAAGTCTCCGTTACCAAGGTAGTATTTTATGTGTATTTCAAAAATAATTAACTGATTTGTTTAAAAATTCATGTGAATCATCAACTCCTGTATTTATCAACACTTGACATTCCTTATCGATGTAATGAATTGTTCAGTGAAATGCTTTGATAACACATGGGACATTGGTGGTAATTTCTTATCGGCTCTACGTTCATAAAATGAAACAACAAAAAAAAAGAAAAGAAATCCCGAGCGTTATTTTTTTTATCAGACAAAATTTTTATATATTTTCAAACAAATATCGGAATAAATTTTTTAAAAAAATTCATTTTTCGTGGCCATTTTCTTACGGTGCCAATTTCACTTGAATGTTTCAGTCGTATCACGAGGTTGAAACCTCAGAATAATAGTCATTCGGCGAACAACAAAACACAAGAAGTCAAGTTCTCATCGAAAACGCCCGAAACAATTCCTCGGCCAAAAAATGAGTACGTCAATTTAAAATTTACTCAATTCCTTTGTTAAGAAGCATTCCTATAATATTTTTTTTTTGCAGCAAAAAAATCAATCTGAATACCTGCGACCGCACGCCTTTCATTCTCCTCGATAAATTGGTAAGTATGGATAAGAAAAAAATTAGAAAATGATATTTCATTTAATCAATCCATTTTTTAATAGGATGCTTCAGATATTAGTACCTATGCCATCACCCCACTGCGTGAAGATCGCAGACCCCTGCCTTCAAAATCATTCGAAGATTACGGTATCGATGATGTAAATACGGATGATTCGACAGACGAAGAAGATCATCCAAAGAAAGTTGTACCGCAATGGGTTAGATGTACGTAATTTTGGTTACGAATTAAAGCAAAATATGCTTTATCTGATCTTTTCGTTAACTTGTATTATTTTTTACAGCGTTTAACCACCATGCCGAAGTCCAATTCCATTTCCCTCGTGATGTTGTGAGGAACTGGATAAGACCACCTACTACGAGATTTACCGTTAAATCACTGTTTTTCTGAACGTTTACTAAATATTCCGAATACCTTTATGAATCACATGAAGAAATATTTGTGCCATTGGTATTCGTTATTGTTTCTATATTTTACGAGATAAGTGTACGTATTTCATTTTTAAAAGTTTTCATTTGTTTTACTTTATTTTACTGCAGCTTTAATTTTAATGTTCTTCTGTCTTACTCGTACACGATCGAAATTTTTTTCTCTTTTTTTCGGGCCAAATATTCGTGTTACTGAGATTTTATCTGTTGACAAAATGATTGATTTTTTTTTGTAGTTTTATTAGATAAAATGCAATTACGATATATTTTATGTTCTTGTTTTCTATTTTTCGATTAGTTTTAATTTAAACATAATTTTGATCTAAATTTTTGTTATTCTTTATCGTAAAATTAAGTCTGTTGTTCGTATTTTCAATATATTCATTTTTCGAAATGTTATTTTTTTCAACTCGACTTGAATTTTAAGGTTTATGCTCGTAGATAGGGAATTCTTCATTTTAAAATACAGGTATAATATTTTTCGAATGATTTCTACATGGCGTGTAAATAGATTGATGTCATTCAATTTTTAAACGCAAACTTGTCGACCTCACTATTTGCTCATGAGACAATGTAGTGTTTCGAATCCATACCATAAATATTTTCTAAACAATATTTTAAGACCGAGCTATTCACAATAAGAATTCTTATTACAAAATCGGTAGCATATTAAACAATGAAATAGAATTTGCTTAATATTTTAAAACAAATCGATCGATGATTCATTGGTAATGCAGAAATGCTGTTTAAACACGTTTACTCTCATGCTCAGTTCGGCTGTGTAGTTTGCACACGACGATCTTTGTGTGTAATCTCGGAGCAGGGGAATTACGAAAATAACCTGTTATCAACATCCTTCCCTACATCTGTTTTCAAAACAGATTAGTCGCATAATCATTCAATTTTCAATGTTCGTTCGGTGAACACAAAGAAATGGCGTTTTAAAAATTCATTTCGCGAAGAAATTTCATTACAGAGGAAAGTGTTTTAGTTTCATAAGTTTTATCAACGTACATCTAGGTAAGCATTTTGTCTACGTAAAATCAATATTACCCTCAGATTTGATAACTACTTCTAATTTACTGAAATATTCGTAATTTTCCTGGGTCTGAGTGAGGAATGATTCATAATTTTGATAAATTTTCCTCATCTGACCTAATAAAGGGAATTTCATATAAATCAGCGATTTCAGTGTTAATGTCACAATGATTGATGAAGTTTTATGTTGATACCTATAAGTTATTCATGGTGTTCGTTTTGTTTGTAGAAAAACATGGCTGGTAAATTTGTGATTTGTGCCCTGGCTTTTGTAGCTTTTGCTCAAGGAAAAGCTATCAACGATGATCCTCTATCCGATGAATTTATCCAGTCGATTAATAAATTGAATACTACGTGGAAAGTAAGTTGGAAATTTAATTTGAATCATTCTATTGATTTCAATGTGTTAGGATATTTTTAAAAATTTTCTAGGCATTGTTACAGTTTGTGTAGGTAATTTTAACCAAAAAAAAATTAATGGTAATTTTCGAAAAAGTATTGAAAAAATGCTTAAAACATTTTTAAAAAAGAGAGAAAATTGCCGAGAAATGCAAAAATTTTCATTTTTAGCCGAAATATGCGAATTGAAAATTCTTAAGAATTTCATGAGTGGCAATGATTATGTTAAATCTGCGCCATGAATGAATGATATCAAAAATACAGAAAAATATGATTTTTTCGGGCTGTAACAATTTTTGTTTTCGATTTGCAACTTCGAATGTTTTGAACATTTTTATTCAATAGTATAATTGGATTATTCATTAGAAAAATTGTTTCAATCTGTCATATTTCTGAATAAATTTGTTTCGTCAATTGGGAAAAATTTTTAATTACGTGGTTCTCACGAAACAAACAATTTTTATGATTTATGAATGTTGTAGTGGGAGGAAACATAATAAATGAGTCACACAGTTTTTCCATATAATTCTAATTAAAGACTCGTGTTGTTAATTGGAAAAAGATGTGCTACGTAAACATAAAACAATTATTTACTGTGTGGGACATTTGATAAACGATTTGAAGATAACACTACCCGGCTCAAAGCTCAACAAATGTTACAATTTCCCAGCTCAGCAAATTTTTTCTCATCCAATTAATTCGCCTCATTACGATTTTTTTTTCAGGCTGGAAGAAATTTCCATAAAGATATCAATTTCAAGTACATCTCAAGTTTAATGGGTGTTCATCCTGACTACAAAAATTATAAACTGCCTCGATTAATTGCATCGATTGGAGAACAACTTATGGACTTGCCAGACGAATTTGATTCCAGAGTCCAATGGCCAAATTGTCCTACGATTAAAGAAATCAGGGATCAGGGATCTTGCGGATCGTGCTGGGTAAATATTTCTATATTAAAATTCTCTTCAAGAAATCTATCGATCGTACCTATGGTTTGATTTCCGACGAAAGAATATTTCAAAGGTTAGGAATCAGTCAGAAATTTAAAAAAAAAAAAAAAAAAAAAACTAAAACCAAAAGTTGAAAAGTGAAAAAATTTTTTATTAAATATTGACGTAGGTACCTAATGATATTTGGCCAGACTTGAAAAAAATTTGATTTTTTTACATCAGAATTGATTTTACGCCAAACATCAAAGCTTTTTGAAAAAAAAAATTATTTCAATTGTGAAATTATTGACGTTTTGTCGGACCTAAAAAAACATGGAAAAATTTTGATACGAAATTACTTTTCAATTAATTGAAATTTCTTGGCAAAAAAAAAAGGAAAAATGAACAAAAGTGTAAATATTTTACTTTTTTTTTTTTTTACGAAGAATCAATTTCAATGTTAGATAGGCCCTAAAATATCTGGCACAATTTTCAACATTATTTATCGTAAAATACATGGAATTGTTCAACAATTTTGAAAATTGAATAAAAAAATTCGGATACCCAAAAAATTAATCTTACTCGTACATAAATTAAAATAAAAATTTTAAACCTTGACATTAGAAAAAAATCTTTAAAAATATCTGAAATTTAAAAACTTGTCATTTTTTAAATTCTTGATTTCTGCAGGCCTTTGGAGCCGTCGAAGCGATGTCTGATCGAATTTGTATTCATTCCAACGGTACTGAAAATGCTCATTTATCGGCTGATAATTTAGTCGCTTGCTGTCGTTTCTGCGGATTTGGTTGCAACGGAGGTATGCCTGGAGCAGCGTGGAATTACTGGGTCAGAGATGGTATTGTTAGCGGTGGTCCCTATGGATCTAATGAAGTAATTATTCACCTCCATTGGATTTTTTTCCACGAATATAATTGTATATTAAGTATAATTGTTCCTCTTCCATCAGGGTTGCCAACCTTATGAAATACCTGCTTGCGAACATCATTCCAATGGTACCAGACCGCCCTGTGGTGGAACAACCAAAACCCCGAAATGCGAGAAGAAATGTCAGTCGAGCTATAAAATAGCGTACAAAGATGATTTACATCACGGTAATTAGTTGGAAAATACATTAAACATAACTGCATCTTCCTTCTTACTAATCGCGAAATTTCTTTTTACTGAGAATTCATGAGTATTAATTTGATAAAAATGTATTCCAAGAAACCCGTGAATGATTACTAGTACAAATATGTCACGTTTCAGGTGAAAAAGCGTACGCTATTGAAGATGGAGAAAATTCAATTAGAGCGGAAATCTATAAAAACGGTCCAGTCGAAGCTGCTTTCAGCGTATACGAAGATTTTGTAAGCTATAAATCTGGTACGTATGTTGAACAGTGATTCTAAATTACCCATAATGAACTAACGCCATGAAACAGGCGACGAATGTTTGCTTAGTTTATATGCATTAGGCAACAAAAAATTCCAGGTATGAATTTTTTCAAAGCTAATTTTCGATGAAATTAATTTAAATATTGAAAAAATTGGCTTCAGAATTGACACGATTTACGTTGGTAATTCTGATGTCACATGAATTCAGCATACAGCTAGGTAGGGCAATGGATGTGTTTAAATTTTCAGTAATTTCAAGTATCTACACTGATTTTTTTCAAAGATAGATTATTTTATATTTGGTTTTTTTGTACCAATTTTTATCAAAATAGTTTCTTGGGAGTTCTTTTTTGATTTTTTTTTCTTAGCTGAAAAAATTTACAACCCTGGGGGAAAATTTTGAAAAAATTGTGTTTGGATTGAAAATACGCTTGATGGAAAATTTTGACCTTGAAATGAAAATCGCAAGAATTTAATTTAGATATTTATGTACTTTCTTTCTTGAAATTCTAAATTTTGAAGTTCAAGAAGGGAAAAAATTGTTTACACTGATTTTAGAAAGAGAGAAAAAAATAATCAAATACGAACAAAACACAAAATTTAATTTTTAATTTTTTTCACGAGAATCACTTCATCTTAAAAAAAAAAAAAAAAATACAGAAAATAATCAAATCATATTTAAATATTTCTTCAATTTTTGAGTCATTTTCAGTTTTTTTTTCTTGAGTAATTTTTGAAAAAAATTGAAAAAATACCTAAAACCAGAAAAAATAAAATTGTAAAAATATCAAGATGTAATTATTTTTTGTATTTTTCTCTAAAATGAAGTGATTCGAGTAAAAAATTTTTTCGTATTTATTTGCTTATATTTGATAATTTTTTTCTCTTTTCAAAAGCAGTGTTAACAATTTTTCGTCCTTATGGTTTTCAAAAGTTGAAATTCTAAAAATAAGAAATTGAAATTCATTTTACCTAAATGAAAATGGAAAATAAACATTTTGAGTCATTATAACCAAAGAAATCCTTTTCAATTTTTATACACGACCTTTCCGAAATCTCAACTTTGGTTCAACCTGAAAAGGTGAGCAGGGAAGGGTAAAAAGAGAACTCAGCCCCTGCAGTTCAAAGGATAGACAAGTTCACATATTAGAGCACCGAATTATTTGCCTATTCACTGATTTGAAGGAGATTATTCAGCTATGATTTTTTTCGATAATGGGTTCTTTTTTGGAGAAAGAGTAGTAATTCTACCAGCACCTCTTTTTTCTCCACAAATCATGACTTGAAGGAAAAATATAAAGAAATTATGAGGAGGAAGACATATTGGCCAGTTTGCAACAAAATGATCAGTCAAAAATTGGTTTTCAAGTTTACACCGATTTTGAGCCTTTCAGAAGGGGGACGAACCTCAACTCAAAAACCAAATTTTCACATCAAAATGTGGTCCTCTATATCCAGGCTCGATTCATTTCCAACAAAATTAGCTTTGCCTAAATCACGTAAAAAATGGAATTTTCTTTTGCATTAAGTGGGTCAAAAATGAATTGTTTGCCTATTTCATGCAATAAGTATTTATTACATTCTTTAATAATTTTAACTTACGTCGTCGATTTTTTGCAGGCGTTTATCAGCACGTCAAGGGAAAAATGTTGGGTGGCCACGCTGTCAGAATTTTAGGCTGGGGTGTCTGTAAAAAGACAAACACTCCTTATTGGTTAGTTGCCAACTCGTGGAATACCGACTGGGGTGATCACGGATACTTCAAAATCAAAAGAGGATCGAACGAATGTGGAATCGAAGATACGATCAACGCTGGAATACCTAAATCTAAATCCAAGATTAATTCTCGTTTATAAAGCAACCCTGACTTTACTTTTTAGATCTGTGATGATTAATTCTATCTACGTCTAAAAAATCTTCCTCATATTTGTAGAAAAATAACGTATCGTAGTAATTTTTAGTTTTTTTTTAATCACTCAATTTAATCGATAACCTGTATATGTTTTTCTGTATTTTTTTTTCATCGTGTAAAATAAATAACTCAGTTTTTTTACGATTTTTTTTTTCAAATTGAAGTACTACTTCGCAAATTGAAACGCAGACCTGTCATTGGTAAAGAAATATTGAGATAATTTGCGATGCAGTTATCGTTTTATAGCTCAATTTTTCGTTCGACTTGGAAATTCTGAATAGTCTTATCAGTAAGTATTTCAAATGAATTAAACACTCGAGTCTATCTTGACAAATGTACTCGAATGACAGAATCGAGTGTACTGCGAAAAATCCAATCATGTGAATAGGAATCCAAAAAAACGTCATTAAATTAGCACAGTGAGTAAAATTATTCTGTAATTTATAATTTAGAAATGAACTAGTGAAATAAAATATTGAAAAATTGAGTACCATGTTCGCGAAAAAAATTCTCACGTTTTTTTTCGTATTATTTGTGGTTGACAGATTCGCACATTCGGTCGCATTTATTCAGCCAAATGGGTTAATTCACGTGGAAAAAGCTGTTGAGCATTATAATAATATCAAAACGACTTGGAAGGTATAATGAACATGATTTATAAATTATTTCTAGCAAATTTGATAATCGCTCTAGATTCGTGTTTAGGCTCATCACAATCATATGCATTATGCATCCATACCACATCTCAAAACGAAACTAGGTTTGAAGGAAGAATCCAAAGATTACGTTTATGATGAACATCATCATGAAGAAAATGGTGACGAACTTCCAGAAAATTTCGACAGTAGAGAAAAATATCCCCAATGTACGAGTATTTTTTCCATAGTTGATCAATCCAATTGTGAATCATGCTGGGTAAAGAGTCTAATCCCAAATAAATTACCTTCTGATGATTCTATAATTTCATAGGAAAAAAATATTTACAAAATTTTATAAATTTTAGGCCATTTCAACAGCTGCAGTATTGAGCGATAGATTTTGCATTCAAAGTAAAGGCAAAATAAACGTAGAATTATCCAGTGCCCATTTGCTATCGTGTAATAAAGCAAACGATGGGTGTGGCGGAGGTGTAATGGTTGAAGCTTGGAATTACGTTAAAAATTTTGGCTTGATTACTGGTGGATCTTACGGATCTTCTGAAGTGTGTTATGATTTTATTTTATCAACTGATTTCAAAATCTGTATGTGGTACGATAATTTGATATCAAAATGAAAATGTATGTTTAGGGGTGTCAACCATATCTCATTCAGCCCAAGGGACCGATTAACCACAGATACAATATTCCACGGTCTACTACGCCCAAATGCCATCATCATCACTGTTGGAATCGGCAATATAAAACAAAAACAGAAAATCATACGTATAAAAGTTGGTAATCATAATTTTTTTACTGCATTTTTTCAATGATATGGTGTCTGTTGGATTAGAAAAATGAAAATTTTGCTGTTTTTTCAAAAATTTTTTTTTGCCATTTTTGTACAATTTTTATTGCTTTAAATTTGTTCAAAAAGACCCCCTCCACTTTGATTAAAAATATACAAGAGAAGAAAAAAATATTTTAAATTCTTACTTTTTGCATTAAAATTATCAAATTTTGTGTTGGTTAAAATATTTTGGCTATTTTCTGGTTTTTCTAGCCAGTAGACAATTTAGAAACCATCAATAAAATTATCACTATTAATTACTAAGGATGACCTTATTTTGCCTTTTTCCTCACAAAATTGAAATTGGAGGTGGATTGAAAGAAGGTAGTGAAACGACCTGAAAAAAATTTGATAAAAATTTTAGGTATTGCACTAAAACCCCATCATTCGAATGGGAGTCGCAATTTTGATATTTTCATGAAAATGTTTTTTTTTTTTTCAATTTTTCATTGATGATGGTCACATTGTATTTATTTCTATTGAAGAGCAAACAATTTTCCAATTTTTCCTTCTTTTTTGGTGGTGAGGAGGGAAGGGAGGGAGGAGGGGGAGAGGAGGGGGAGGAGGAGAAGGGTTACTACAGCGAAAAGTAACTGAAATTTTCAGGTTTTTTTTTGAATTTTAGGAAGAATTCGTATGTCAAAGATTGCTGTGAAAAGTTTGTAGTTTTTTGATCCTTATTGTTTAAATCTCACTCTTCCTCTCACTTCCTGTCAAGAACTCAAAGATTTACAATTTTTTGATGGTTAGTCTTATTATTACGTTTACAAAGCAAAAAAATCACCCCTCCCCTCCCTCCTCATATTTTTCAATTTTTTCTCGAATGTTTGCGTTATGTACCTAGTCAAAAACTGTGTTTTTGGAGATAGGGAGATTCAAAAAGAAGCTGAAAGAGTCAGAGACAAAAGATAGGTAAATGGCATCGAATTTTAGGTAGATATACGTAGTTTTCTCAACTGATTAATACAGCTTTCAAAAAAAATCATCAATTTTTCGAACGTTCAAAGATTGTTGAGAAAATTCCTACCTTTAATTTTCTCCTTCAAGTCAGGTTAATTAGTATTTCATGAATTTTCCACTTTTTCAGTAATAATTTTTTTTTATATTTTCTTCTCAAAGCCTATACAATAATTGAAGCATCAGGTGTTGAAAAAAGCAATTTAGAAAAATTTCAAGTACCAGAGTACCTATTTAAAAATCTGAAATATACCTACGTGAAAAAGTAATTAATCATGGCTATAGGCAAGGAAAGAATAGGAGGAAATTTTCTCCAAAAAAATTTATGAAACTTTATGATTGTTTTTTTGAAATCTTTGATGATTAGTTGAGAAAACTACGTAGAAATCGATACCTTTACCTTTTATTTCTGGCTCTTTAAGCTTTTCTTAATTTTATTACCTTACTTTTAAATACCTCTCGTATATTACAATAGAAAAAATGAACAAAAAAAAATTATTACATAGACTTTGCCAAAATTTGGTACCTAGGTTGATTTTCACTCTAGATGGACTTAGGACCACCTCTAACCTCATTTTTTTTAGGATTTCAAAATTACGTCATATTAAAAGACGGTGCCATTTAATGACGTCAATGCAAAAATGCCAAAAAAAAAGGGGAAATATATAATCTTACGACAAAAAAGGAGGTTTGAACGACAGGCAAGCATAACGACAGAAAGAGGAGGTATGAACGACAATTTAATTCGTTCAACGACAGTAATTTCAAACGACAAAATGCGTTGTCATCACGACTAGATTTTTTAATGAATCACGACAATTTGCTCCCCGTCAGAAATGAGTGTTTAAACGATAAATGAAGATTTTGAACGACAACACAGGTGAAGTTCATTTTGCTCAATTTGGCCAACTTTGAATTCAAAATTTTCCAATTTTATAACTGAAATTAATTTGAAATTACCTTATTCTATGAAATATGGACACCTTATGTGCTTTTTTCGCACTTTTGCCTTAAATAAATCCTTCTCTGATCTGATTGGGGAGATGCAAATGATACTTTGCACCCCAGCCAGAATTTTTTTGGGGTGCAATGCATCGCTTGTACCCTACTTTCCGACGCCACTGCTAATGACCCGTTCAATCGATTAAAGCTCAATTTTTCAAAATTCGTCACCTAGTACTTCTAATTTGAATTCATATTTTTTGCGAAAAATTATGTGAAAAATACTAAATGCAAAAGGCACCTCAGTAGATTTCAACTCGAATTTACAAATCACGAAAAATTATACTCCAAATCAATCTAACAGGTATAGGCGCACCCAGAAATTTATTTAGAGAGGGGCTGAGAATTTGAGAAAAAAAAATGTGGGAGGGGTTAAATTTTAAATTATTGGTCATTTTTCTGCAATGATGTTTCAATTTTTTCATCTAGAAATGTGCATTAGATTGTAAAAAAAAATTGTCGTTCAAAAATACTGCTTTGTCGTGAGTGCCGTTCAAGTTGTTGTCGTTTGAGGTCATTATACTGCCGTGCGAATTTTTATTTGTCGTTAATCATGTTTTTCTTATGTACAATATATTTTTCAGTCGTTCGAGGAATTTTTCTGTCGTGTATTTTTCATGGCCGTTGGGTTTCAATTTTCTGTCGTTCAAACCTCCTATTTTTGTCGTGGATTCCCCTTTTTTTGTCGTAACGATAAATCATACCCAAAAAAAAGGTCACAAGAGGTCAATACTTCTACTCGATTTCTCGTTTATCATCAAAAATTCAAAATATCCTTTAAGAATGACAAGAATGACTATTGACTGTCTAAAATTGTCATGTAAGCTCCCCCCAAAAAAACACGAATAATTGAAAATATTTTTTGACTCATATTTTTATTTATTTTTTTGAGATCAATTTCACAACTTTTTTTTCAATCCTGATCTAATTTTTTGAAAAAAATCAAGACACTCAACCTTGTTATTAACTACCCACGAAATTTTCAATTTTTTTTTTCGTTCTAGCTTCAAAAACCATACGACTGCCTAATGACGAAAAAGTCATCATGAGAGAGATTTACAATAATGGTCCAGTTACCGCCGGAATGCAAATATTTCTACCTTTCATATTTTATAAATCAGGTAGGTACCTTTGCCTATCATTCATCGATAAAAATTAATCTCGACTTTGAATTTTAATCATAAAATAATGATTTATGTAATTTTACACAGGTGTATTCCAAACGCATGCCAACGAAGAATTGATAGGTTTACATGCAGTTCGACTGATCGGCTGGGGTATCGAAAACGACGTCAAATACTGGATCGCAGCTAACTCATGGGGTAAAAGCTGGGGTGAAGATGGATTTTTCAAAATCAAAAGAGGCTCGGATCATTGCCAAATTGAATCAATGGTTCACGCAGGACAACCGATAATTCCAACGGAGGAATAACTTTCACGAGGAGGTATTGTGATTGTGACACGTATATCCCATTCAAATTTAACCCATCGAGTCAAGATAACACATCACAAGTATCTAAATTTAGATTTCGCAACATACATTTGCTGTTAATTACAGCAATTTGTATATTTTTTTCCTCCTCGTAATGTTCTGATGACATCGAGTATAACGGTTGTAATTTTATTAATAAAATAAACTTGAATCGTAAGTTGGCGTTACTTTATTTGTTTTAGAAATGCAATGTATTTGTCTAAATTACGATCTACCATTATAATTTTTTGAAGAATGATTCATACGATGAATGAGGTCAGTGGTGTCCTATTCCTACTGAACGAATTGAATTTTAAAAAAACGATTGATTTTGTATTTCTACCTGATCGTTTTTATTATTCTAAGTATACATTTTGAGAAAATTATCAAAAATGAATTGAATTGCAATTTAGTGTCTTAAGTTCATAACTGTTTTATTTTAGGATCATTTTTCAACCTACACATTATCTACTCAAAAAAATTGAAAATTGAAAGAATAAGCTTTGCCCAAATTTTATAAAAAATGGTTATAAATTAATTCAAGTTTGTATCAAAAACACTTTCGGTGCCCATTTTTGACATTTATCCCTTTTTCCAGGAGTATCTAACCCATCAAACAAGGGAACTTTTCATTAAAACCTGCCCACGTCAACTGAGTAGGAATTTAGATAACTTGAGAGACAAATAACTAATAAGTATCTCAAAACGAAATTTTGAGCTGCTCATTGCTCAAGTTGGTAATACCATCTTCTAGAGCAATTCTAAAAAATGAACTTTTGCTAGAGGCACCAGATTATTTTGAATATTGTTGCAATCGATTTGTAAGGGTTGATTGTCGTAAGTAAACAGGTCAATTTTCAAATTTTTAGCTCATGATCTATATTTTTATAAAAAAATCAACATAATTAATACTCAGATCATTTTAACCATTTTACAAAAATTCGTCAAAAATTGAAAAATAAATTTTGGCAGCTCAAAATTTGATTCTGTGGTATAAATTTATACTACAGAATCAAATGAAAGAGTATGGATCTCTAAAGATTATGCTCTTTCAGCGAGATATATTTCGGCTCAATGGGCCCCGATGCGATGGGATTCACTATCAAAGCTTTTCTGAAAAAAAAATAATCACTTTTGTTAAAACATCGTAATTTTCAATTGAAAGGAGGAGGATAATCGTGAAAAATCACGTTCGCTCATTTTTTTTTTTAGGTAAAATATCCAAAATTATTGGGTCCATCTCAAGAAACATTTTTTTCAAAATAGAAGTTACATCTCTAAACGCAAAAAAAGTTTCCATTAAACATTTTTATTGAACCAAACTTTTTATTTTCTATAATTTTTCGCACGTACTTGGAAAAAATCTATATTTTCAAATTCTTTTACTCGTGAATAATGAAAAAAAATGCAAAAATTCAAGGTTTAAAATTTTTTAAGGAGCAATATTTGGGCAGGGGTAAGGGTCATAAAGTCAGTCAAGGGAAGATCTTAGGGAGCTCAAACCCCTCCCTCTTTATGCTCGGAGATTTTTAAATAACAAAAATGTGAAAAAAGAAAATCCCCCTCCCCTATTCAAATACAATTTTTCAAAAAAATTTCGCTATATTGTTTCGCTTGGACAGTATTTTGATCATTCTATTTCTTGAATGAACATACTTTCAGCTTTCTAAATCAGAATCAGTCGTTGATGGAATTTTTCTTTTGAGAATCAGAATAATTTCTATAAAAATTGATGATTTTTCATCGATCTTTCGTTGTCAAAAATCACTGATTTCTCAACCAATTTCAAATTTGTCAGGAAAAAAAATTTAAAAAATTAATAATTTTGGCCGAAAAATTGACGAAAAATCAACGATTAGTTAAATTAATTTCTTTGATTCAACCTGGTAAATTTTACTGATTCAAATTTTAAAAGTAAGTATTAATTGTTTATAGTTCCGAAAAATTCCGTAATTTTTCAGTTCTTTTTTTTCTTAAATCTGTTTATAAATTCTCAGACAATTAAAAATATTTTGACTATGCCAGCACAGCTAGAATAACATTTTTTTCTCTAAAATTTGGCCGTACCCTCATTTTTTTCTTGAATTTTCAGTTCATCGCTCCTTGAATAATTTCTGGGTACAGATTAAATCGAAGAATAAAATTTTTCTGTCCACAATTTCCAGATTTTTTCAACATTCAACTCGAGAAAAACAGGTACTCAAATCAAGAACCCACGTAGCTAGGTTCCTACTACCTGAACCTAGACTAGTACCTACCTATAATTTCACAAATCTAGATTGGTATGATATATGGATACTGCTGGATGTTTCCTTAATTCAGTGTAGTTTTCGAATTTTATCAACTCTGTAAAAACGTCTGAGTCTTGAGCACACCTGAAAACATAAAAAAAAAATTGTAAAATTAAAATAATTATTTAAAAAAAAAATACCTTGATTTTTTTCTACCATCTTTGTTCGACGATTCTTGGAAAATTGATAATGATTGTTGGCGAAGTTCCTAAGATGGATTTTTGAAACGTATTAAATTTGTATTTGATCATCCAAGTACTTCTTGCATTTTTTTACTTTGGTTTATTATTTACTTCAAGATACTCCAACTATATCCAAATATTTGAAACCACTTCTAGAAAAAAAAAACAATCATCTTCATCTGCGATAAAAATCATCACATTTTTCACACTCGCGCCATCTTTTAAAAATTTCAGATGATGAAGTTAAAGTGAGAATATCAAAATGGCTATGAAATTTATCATCTTGGTTATTTTTTTGATTAATTATGGAACCAGTTCTCCACTCCAAACCCCTTTCGATTCAAATCCAAAATCAGATTTTATCAATGTTAAACAGGCTATTAATTATTTGAATAACATCAAAGGACGAACGTGGACCGTAAGTATTTGCCTTTATGCCTTTAACAGATTAAGAAAAAATTAAGAACAGTTTCAAAGATTTTCAAGAATTTTCATTTTTTAGGCCGGATCCAACGGTTTTAGTGAATATTTCAGCCCTTCGGAACAAGAACATCGAATGGGATCTTTCACTCTGGATAATAACGCCAATGGCCCATCTGATCAAATTCCAATCAACGGAGGAACTTCTGCAAACGAGAAAGTTGAAGAAAACCCCGAAACTCACATATACAGCGATGACGAATTACCAGATAATTACGACGCCAGAACAATGTATCCTCATTGCACAACCATTTCTTCTGTTAGAGATCAATCTGCGTGTGGATGTTGTTGGGTATGTGAAATGGAAAAAACGTATTTTTATAAAAATAAACTCCATATTCCAATCAGGCTCATTTCAATCAATTTCTTAAAAATTAGGCAGCATCAACAGCTGCAGCTTTCAGCGATCGATTGTGTATCCACAGCAAAGGCATGATCAATGTGAATATATCAATTACTCATATAATGTCGTGTACCAGAGCACAGAACGTCGCTGGATGCCACGGAGGATGGGAACACGAGGCATGGAATTTTCTTAAAAACAATGGGGCAGTTACTGGAGGAGATTATGAGTCATTTGATGTGAGTGAATGAGTAAAAAATTCTGAAAAACTTGTAAATAATTATTTTCCTCTGCTGAAAAATCGATTACTTCAATTTTCAATATTTCAGGGATGCCAACCATTTTTAATTAAACCTTGCGGTAAAAATTATCAAATGCCTTGCGAACCAGGTGTCAACGAAGCTCGCACGCCGAGTTGTCGTGATCGTAAATGTTCTAACGAATGGCACGAACCAGAAGGAGAGATTTATAAAGGTTGGTAATGAAAAATTAAAAAATATGTAGTAGGTCTTTTTCTGAATAAAAATTATTTCAATTTTTTTTTTTTATTTCGTAGTCAAATCTACTTGGCAAATGTCAGGTAATTATACGCATCCGAATCATGAGATCGATATTCGTCGGGAAATTTATCGCAATGGTCCAGTCACAGCAGCATTCAAAGTTTACTGGCCTTTCTATCTTTATAAATCAGGTAAGCTTTATCTGAAAATTATCCAAAAAGAAGCAATGTTCGTTTAAATTAAGCCAAAAATCATAAAAATGATCATGGAACACACAGGCGCACCAAGAAATTAATTAAGGGAGGGACTGAGAATTAGAGGAAAAATGTGGAGGGGCAAATTTCAAATTAAGCCATTTTTCATTGATCGTTTAATCAAAAATCATCAATTTTTTCTGACATACAGAGAATTGAAAAAATTAGTGATTTTTGGCTGAAAAATCAGTCAAAAATCGTCAAGTTTTGAAAAAAAATGACTAAAATACTGCCCGAGTTTAGCGAGGGCGAAAATTTTTTGAACAACTATACTTTAAAAGCAAAAAAAACACTTTTTTACATTTTTGCAGCAAAAAAATATTTTTTCCGAGCTTAAGGGAGGGGGAAGACTCAACCCTCTTGAGCCCCCCAGGGTGCGCCTATGATGGAACGTCCCTTCGAGTTAGAAAGGCCAGGAAAATATACCTGTACAGAGCGGATCACTCGAGTGTATGTCGATTTTGAAAAAAAATCCATATAATTTTTTATTATCACTTCGAACCTGAAAATTTCACATTTCGGAGGTGGTATTCTTTCATGAATTTTTCCCCCAGACACTGGTAAAATTTTCAAATTAAAAATGAGTAATAATTAAGTATAAAAAATCGGAGCATTTTTTCAAAATAAGCACACATCTAAAGTAGACCACTTTTTGTACTTATATTCAAGAAGGATTGCATACTTGGAAAGTCGAAGGAGATGCCATCCATGAAATACTCTGCATAAACCATATTTATGTTCATAGAAAATTTTTAGTGATGATGATGCGAGTGAGTATTTCAAACAATCTTATTTAATTACAGGAATCTTCCAAATGGACTTCACAAACTGGAATATACCAAACGGCGGTCATGCCGTTCGGATCGTCGGTTGGGGCGTTGAAAATAAAATTCCGTATTGGATTATAGCCAATTCATGGGGAAAGAATTGGGGAGAGAATGGATTTTTCCGAATGCTCAGAGGTCGGAATTTCTGCAGAATTGAATCATACATAAATAGTGGCATCCCAGATGTGCCGCAAGATTTCTAGTAAATTTTAAAGCCTTTGATAATTATTCAGAAATGGTTGGACGATTTATTTCAATACACTTTATTAAGTATCTTCATTCTTAGCTCATTTTCAATACAATTAAATTAACTAATTGGGTCAATTTAATAATGGCAAATTTAAATTAATGATGCATGATGCCCAAACCTATTAAAATAACTTCACAAAGAGCACTCAATAATGTATTGAAGTCTAGGGTATAGGTATATGGAACAACAGCGTGAGAATGTTGAAGTAATATCTCTACACGGAAAAAACAGAAGTTATGAAAATGAATACATTTTACCTCAAAAATAACAAATTTAATCAAAAAATAATAAAATGTAGGTATTCAAAAAAATAAAAACGTGTTTCAATTCACAAAATATGTAGGTGAAATTTGTTCTAAAAAATAATATCTAAGTATCATCAGAAAAAATGATAAAATTTGTCAAAAAAATGAATAAATTTGACCAAAAGGAATAAATTTTATTCAAAAAAATGATGAATTTTACCTATTTTGAGAATTGAGACACGTTATTATTTTTTTGGATAAATTTTATTATTTTTTTTTTTCAGTGCATCAATGTGAAAAGGTACCATACAGAACAAGGCTAATGATGGGGTGATTCAAAAAAATAAATGAATCTCATTGAAAAATCTGCGATTTATTTTTTACATTTTTTTTTGTTAATGTGACGTAGTTTTAAAAAGAAGAAGAAAGGATAAGAATGGAGGCTGTAAAATTGAATTTTTGAGTAAGACGTAAGACACTAGTGAAAAAATCACTCGGTTATTTTGCAAATATTTCAAAATGAGAATTTTGAGAAAAATTGTTCATTTTCCGAGAGTTAAGTAATCTTGCCAAAAATTCAAAGAGTAGGTTCATACCCCATGCGAATTAAAAGGACTCCAAAACTCCCAAAATGGCTAAAATGTTTAAACTTTGATATCCTTTGTCATAATTCTAATTTTCGAAATTACGGCCTTTAAAAACACCTTCGATAACCGCACGACCGACGTATCCATTAAACCAGTTCAATCCTCCATAAATTTCAGGCTAAGATCGGTATTAATTATCAAAGACAGAAATTAGTGTTTTCAAAGCTTTAGGGACTGGAGCGCTTTTTGGAGCACCTGAGGTCAAGATGGATACGTCATTCGAACCAACTTTTTTGAATTCATAGTAAATTTTTACATTAGAATCAACTATACGAGAAAATCAATTTCTGGAAGCGTTTTTGAGGCCATTCTTGAGACACTTAAAGGCGAGGTTCAGCCTTCTAACACACATTTCTGGATTTGTGTTCAAACAAAAATTCTTGCATCGTTATTCCCCATTTACCCAATTCCCAAATTGTTGAATTTGATTAAAAAAATTTGCGATTTACTTGGGTTCATTTACGCGATTTGAATCACTTCCTCTCTAATACCTAAAGTCAAATTTCAATAAAATAGTGGTTTTTGAAGAAAACTTTATGAAAGAAAAAGTTTACAGCCAAATTTTCAGCTATTCCAGTTAATTTTTTTCTTTTTTGATAATTTTTTTAAAATTTCATGAAAAGTTACATGCTAAATACATATGTAATTACTTGAAAGAAAAAGATGCAAAATTTTTAGCTGCCCAAATTAATTATCTTTTTTTAAAGAAGTCACTGAAAAAACTCCAGTGAGAATAGCAATTGTCTTGATGGGTTCTCCGAATCGATTAGAATATTTCATATAGGTTTACTAACTCAAGGATAAATGCTCCTAATTTCGAATTTCGAACACTTTTTAAAATTTCCACCAATCGTAGACTATTTCAAACAGAAATCTCGAAAAAATCTTTAAATTGATCTTACTTCTATATTACTGCACTTTCTAAAATTTTAATGCGATGAAATATTTTTTCCACTTTTTATGAATTTTTTTTCTGAAGAAAGTCAAATTTTTGATTTTGAAAATTTGGATCCCAATTCCGACCACCGGCAGCGACTAAATGACTAATTTCATCCGCAATGAGTGCAATCCACTCGAAAATTTTTCTCATGTTCCTCTTCCTGAACAATATAAGACCAAAATGACCATCTCATAGCCAAAATTTGCGGAGAAAACCCCAAAAAAAACAAAATCGCATTTAAAATGACAGATTAGGTATATAGGTGGTCGAAATTTGGAACACCCAAATATTAATTCGTTTTGTAAAAATTTTTGGTACATACCTTCCACTGTTTTTATAAACGGTGATTTCATTGAAATTTAACACCATACACCATCACAAAATTCACAATCACATACCTACATATGTCGTAGAATTGATCATAATATTATTCACAATCACAATATACAATCAACAAGTAGGTACCTACCTACGAATTTTTTTTACCGAAGATGCTTAGATGTTAGTTCGTTTTTTGGTTCTAATTTTCTTTTCGAGTTTTGAAAACTGGTCGGAATCAAGTAGGTATACTTCGTTTTATCTTTAAAATATATAAGCTTTAAATTTAAATAAGAAAACAAAAAGTAACTTTTTAGCTTTTTTTTTAAAAAAAATCGTTCAATAGGAGAGAAACAATCTTGGAAATTTTTATTCGAATAAAATTTCTAATCTGTGATCTTCTGTCCGAAAAGACGAAAAACTTCGGTCTCAAAAACATTTTCAAATTTAGAAGTACCTATTGAGGTTTTACTGGAGCAAAAAATTCAATTCGAGGTTATTTCATAACTGTTTTTGACACAGGTCCTTCCAAATTCGAAAAAAGTTTGAAAAATGCTGCACCCAGAACTAGGAACATGAGACTTGACGGGTAAGACTTGAATTTTAATTCTGATCTCAAATTCTCAAAAGGGAAAAAAATCATCGAGTAATTGCCTATTTTTGGAATTTTAAAGACTTCTGACTAACGTTTTCAATACATATTTTCTCAATAGGTACCCACTTTTTTTTTTTTGAAGCAACCAGCGCAAATGATATTTATTGATAGTTTATTTCATATAAAAAATGAAGAAACCAATTGTTTTTTCTAGAATTTCATAATTCAGAAATGAAGTCTACTGCTACTCATACCAACTTTATCTCAAATCTAAATATTTAATTTCTAAAAAAAAATGAAAAGTAAGCACTTACCTACCTCGGTACTACCTCGTACCTGGTACCTGAACATCACACTCGACAGAAATAGAATATCGAGAAAAATATTCTTTAAAATATCGGCATCTTCAACACCACATTATTTCAAAAAAAAGGTTCAAACTCAACAGTATCACAATGACTGTGATTTTTTTAATTATCTTGGCTACTTCTTTCCTTAACTATGGAAACACTTCCCCGCTGAATTCTCCTTTCAATTCGGATGTCATCAATGTTCAACAGGCGGTTGCATACCTGAACAGAATCAAAGGAAAGACGTGGACGGTAAGTACAAATAGGTAAATTATTGATTGAACAATGTTGGAGACTTGGAGAATTCAAATATCGCATATTGCGTCTGATGTCCATCTGAAATTTTCAAGGCTGGACCAAACGATTATGGCGAATACTTGAGTCTATCGGAGCAAAAAATGCGAACGGGATCGTTAGCTTTGAAAGATATTGCTGAAACCTCATCAGTTCAAATTTCACCAAATTTGGAAACTCATCAGATAAAACAGGAAAATGAAAATCATGTTTATAGTTATGATGATATACCCGATCATTATGATGCTAGAACAATGTATCCTCATTGCACAACCATATCGTCCATTAAAGATCAATCTATTTGCGGATCTTGCTGGGTAAGTAGTATATATGTTATAATGAAGTATAGGTATGTAAATTTACCATATTATGGCAATTTCAAACCGTCCTTAAATTTGTGAATACAGGCAGTATCTACAGCTGCTGTTTTCAGTGATCGTTTATGTATCCATAGTAAAGGAATGATCAACGTGAATATATCCAGTAATCAAATAATGAGCTGCACAAGATCTAAAAACTTGCCCGCAAATGGATGCCACGGTGGTTGGGAATTCGAAGCATGGAATTTTATAAGTACCGAAGGAGTAGTTACTGGAGGGGATTATGGAACATTCGAAGTATGATTGAAATCTAACAATAAAATAAATACACGAGCCCGTAGCTATATATAGTATATGGGTAGGTAGAAAGTAGAAACCACCCTAGGGAGTCCAAAATACGTTTTTGAATTGAGATTCTTCCTTGATTCAATTAACTGGGTCTGTAAAGCACAAAATTAGTGTCCATTTTTTAGTGCTAGAAAATTTCAAAATTTTCTGTTGGCTTGTTTCTTATCAATTCGACAAGTCGAAAATAAGGCATAAGTATACCTACCAAATTTCAGCATTTTTCGTCGATTTTTATCCAATTTTGATATTTTCAGACTATAAGATGATTTTACTTATTTCAAAAATTCTCCAAGATTCTAGAAATACACTTCAGCATTTGAAATTTTGGATATGAGAGCGATTTTCTTGTCGTATTCTACAATATTCCGACGTGTTTTTTTCAACTTGAAAATTTTTCTTGTCAAGGTCGAAATTTTTTACGATATTTTTTTTTCAAATTAAAAATTTTTCTTAACGAGGTCGTAATTTTTTTCAAATTAAAAATTTTTCTTGTCAAGGTCAAAATTTTTTACGAATTTTTTTTTCAAATTAAAAGTTTTTCTTAACGAGGTCGTAATTTTTTTTCGACTTTAAAAATTTTCTTGTCAAGGTCGAAATTTTTTACGATTTTTTTTTTCAAATTAAAAATTTTTCTTAACGAGGTCGTAATTTTTTTCGACTTTGAAAATTTTCTAGTCAAGGTCGAAATTTTTTACAATTTTTTTTTTAACTTCAAAATCTTTCTTAACGAGGTCCAAATTTTTTACGAAATTTCTTCTCAACTTTAATTTTTTTTGACGTATTCTAATCACTTCTCCAAACTTCAAATTTGTTGTCAAGGTTACTATTTTTTAACAAAATGTTCTCAACTACACTGTAAATTCGTAAAACAAGCCCAGGAGCCCTGGTCAATTCTTCAAAGTCAAAAATTTTCCCCCGGCAATTTAAAAAATTGTAACCTTGACAAAAAATTTGAAGTTTGGAAAAATATTTAAAAATTAAAACACGTCAAAAAAATTGAAGTTGATTAGAAATTTCGTAAAAAAAATTCAGACCTGGTTAAGAAAAATTTTGAAGTTGAGAAGAAATTTCGTAAAAAATTTCGACCTAGACAAGAAAAATTTTAAAGTTGAAAAAAATTACGACCTCGTTAAGAAAAATTTGTAATTTGAAAAAAAATTACGTAAAAAATTTCGACCTTGACAAGAAAAATTTTAAAGTCGAAAAAAAATCTCAACCTTGACAAGAAAAATTCCAAAATTGAAAAAAAAAACACGTCGGAACATTGTAGAATGCTAGAATACGGAAAAAAATCGCTCACCAACCACCGGAAGGACTTGACGTAAAAACGAGAAAAAAATTTGCACCCATCGCCTCCGGTCTCGGTTCACAACTCTCGTCTAGAATTCTACAGGATATTCCATGATTTTAGGGATGCCAACCGTATTCAGTAAAACCATGTGTCAAAAAAACTGATATGCCTTGCGAATTAGCCGGAGATGGACAAAGGATTACACCGAAGTGCCGGCGAACCAAATGTTCCAATGAATGGTATAAACCTGAAGGAGAGGTCTATAAAGGTAACAGGAAAGAAAATCTGTTTTCTAATAGATTATGTGAAATGTAAACATTGCATCAGGATTATTTTTAATTCGTATTACAGTTAAATCCTTTTACGGATTGGAAGGGTATGGAAATGAAACACATCCGACTAAAGAAATCGACATTCGTCGCGAAATATATCGCAACGGTCCAGTCACAGCGGTTATGTTAGTTTATCCGCCTTTTTTTCTTTACAAATCAGGTACCTATAGATCAAATACTCATGTTGGTATGTCCAATAGCCCATACCACGAATACCCTTCTGATGTTCTGTTCACCACAGGGATCTTTCAAATGGATTTTTCGCATTTGCCACAGACCACTTCTGGTCACTCTGTTCGGGTTATCGGCTGGGGCGTTGAAAATAACATTCCTTATTGGACGGTAGCCAATTCATGGGGAAGAAGTTGGGGAGAAAATGGAACGTTTCGAATTATCAGAGGAAAGAATTACTGTTTTTTTGAAACTTTTGTTACTGCCGGTATTCCGGATATACAGTAATATCTGCCACCATGACACAAAATTTTTTGTTTTGGCCATAACTTTGATAATTTTTGATGAATTTTGGATTTCTTTGCGCCATTCGATAGATCTATACATAAGGTTTATTGGATAAAATTTTCAGACAATTTGCTTCATAAACGTTGAAGATATGACAAAAATAAAAAATAAAAATTTCTGTGTCATGGTGGCAACACCATAGGCCACCATGACACAAGCTGTTGTCACGTTGACACAGATTTAAAATACATTGGTTTTATAGTTGCCACTATGACACAAACAAAAATTCAAAGTGTTCACCATGACACAGTGCCACACAGTTATTTTTGGTGATACGAATCCTTTATTGAAGTTTTGGTTGATTTTTTCACTATAAAAATGTGAATCAAGCTAGAAACAAACATTTTTATACGAAAATGAATGAAAAATCAAAATTTGCATCATAATCGCAATTTTTTATACTGTGTCATTGTGGCAACTACCAATTTGTGTCAAGGTGGCAACACAGTCGAATTTTTTTCAAAGCAGTATTACCAACCTACCAAGTCTTCATTTTCAACTCTCTTTTATGCCAAAAGATGCGCAATTGAATGACGATTCCAACGAGATATAACATTTTTATTTTATTTCTCATTGGGCCTCTCCAATGCAAAAATTAAAATTGAAAAAAATATACTTTGGTGAAAAAATTTTCATTTTTTTCATAAAATATTTTTTCTTTTCAAAAGTTTTCCATGGATCTCTGCGAATGATAGATATATGATGGGTCATATCATTTTACGTTTTGTAAATTTTTTTTCACGCCAGGAGCGCTTATAGAAAAAAAGTTATGAAGGGTGTGTCAACGTGGCAGATGTGTCATGGTGGCAGATATACCTGTACCACAAGATTTCAATTAATTTTCAAGTTTTTCAATTACAAAATTGATAAAGAGGCTTGCTGACAGATTCACGTTTCTTTTTTTCACATATTTTAAGGACTCTTCCTTCGATCCAGGAAATAGGCAGTTAATCCTAAATTCGCTCAAGGTCGAACTCCTGAGGTAGTTCATTTTCCTTTAAAAATGAACCTGCCTCAGTAAGGAACCGTGCACATTGACCTTTTTTTCTTATAGAATTTTTCATGTAAAAAAAACTTTCTGGTCAAATAATTTCAATTTTTCAAACAATTTTTAAAAAAAATGAATTCGAAGAGTCATTCGAAAGACTCGAGGTCGACGGATTTTGAAATTGGGTGAAAATGACCTAAATTTACTATTCTTAAAAACATCCTCTATTTTCAAATTTTTACCTTCCATACGAACTAAAAACATGCTATGTGATGAACTTAGCTAAAATTTGATAAATCTGGAGTAGGTAAAAAATGATCAAATGATAGAAGGGAGGGGACTGAAGTCTCTAAATTTTGAAAATTCCTGTAATTTATCATTTTTCGTGATTTCAGAATTAAAAATTTGATACACAGAATAAATTTGTGGTGCGAAGATATACGAAAAATTGTAGAGAATTGACAAATGAACGATTATTCAAAATTTGTGAGCTCCAGACACCTTTGCTTGAATTTTAATTCCTTCATATCTCAAATTTATTCTTTATTCAGTCTTAACACATTTTAAAATTTTGGCAACAAAATTACAAATAAATTTACAAATTGGAATGTTTTTGAAATTTTTAGTCCTGACTCCCCTTTCTCTCCGATTATTGCGGTTTTTTTACATTCAAATTTTTACCAGTCCAGAATTTTTTTTTAGAATTCGTGGAGTTTTGAAGTTGGATAATAGAACAAAAAGCATCTTTTTACTTTTTTTTTTGAAAAAAATTATTCAATACTTCAATAGTAAAGAAACAAGCAAACAACAATAAACAGAAAGGTAAAAATAGCGGAAATTGTTATTCGAATACAATTTTCAATATGTGATTTTCTGCTCGAGAAGACCAAAAATGTAAACCAAAACATTTGAATTCAAATTTTTGGTTTTAAAAATAATTTCAAATTTAGAAGCTCCTACGTTTCGCTGGAGCAAAAAATTCAATTCGAGGTTATTTCACAACTGGTTTTGGCACAGGTCCTTCCAAAACCGGAAAAATATAAAAATACTGCACTCACAACAAAGAACACGAAACTTGATGGATAAATTTTTAATTCTGATCTCAAATTCTCAAAAAGAAAAAAATTCATCGAGTAGGTACCTAATTTTTTTTTTTTGAAATTTAAAGACTCTGGATTAACGCTTTCAGAATAGTATTCAAGTATCCATTATCATTTTCTCAATGGGTACCTACTTTTTTTTTTAAGCAGTCAGGTGCAATGATATTTATTCATAGTTCATTTTATACGAAAAGTGATGAAACCATTCATCACAATAAAACTAATGTTTTTCTAGAATTCATAATTCAAATGAAGTCTACTGTTACTCATACCAACTTTATCTCAACTCTAAATATTTGACTTCCAAAAAAAAAAAAAAAAAAAGTAGGTAAGCACTTACCTTCGTACTTCCTCGTAATTGGTACTTGCATACTAGGTACACTCGACAGAAATGGAATATCGAGAAAAATTCGTAAAAATATCGACATCATCAACGCCACATCGTTTAAAAAAAAGGTTCAACTCAACAGTATCACAATGACTGTGATTTTAATTATCTTGGCTACTTTTTTCAATAACTACGGAAACAGTTCCCCGCTGAATTCTCCTTTCGATTCGGATGTTATCAATGTTCAACAGGCGGTTGCTTACCTGAACAGCATCAAAGGAAAGACGTGGACTGTAAGTATAAAAATATATAAATGATGAGTCGATACTGTTGGAAAACTTGAATATCACATTTGCTTTTGATTTTTGTCTTAAATTTCTAAGGCCGGACCGAATGATTATGGCGAATACTTGAGTCTATCGGAGCAAAAAATGCGAATGGGATCGTTAGCTTTGAAAGATATTGCTGAAACCCCATCAGTTCAAATTTCACCAAATTTGGAAACTCATCAGATAAAACAGGAAAATGAAAATCATGTTTATAATTATGACGATATACCCGATCATTATGATGCTAGAACAATGTATCCTCATTGCACAACCATATCGTCCATTAAAGATCAATCGAATTGCGGATCTTGTTGGGTAAATATCTAATGTGTTACACTTCAGGATAAAATTTACCCTAAGAAAATTTTAAACTATTCGTTAATTTGTAAATGTAGGTAGTATCTACAGCTGCTGTTTTCAGTGATCGCTTATGTATCCATAGTAAAGGAATGATCAACGTGAATATATCAAGTAGTCAAATAATGAGCTGCACAAGATCTAAACTATTACCCGCGAATGGATGCCATGGTGGATGGGAGCTCGAAGCATGGAATTTTATAAGTACCAAAGGAGTAGTTACTGGAGGGGATCACGGAACCTTCGAAGTATGATCAAAATATAAAATCCAACAATAAATAGGTAAACCTGTACTCACTAAATCTGAATCAGTCAAAAAACTGAAAATTCACTGATTAAACAGCGAAAAGTGTGCAACTATTAATCAGTGAAATTTGACTGTCAATCAGTGAAAAATTACTGATTCAATTAGTGAATTTTCATTTTTTAATCAGTAATCTTTTTTTAACTACTGAAGTGAATCAGTAAAAATTAAAATTTGCTAATTCAATCAGTGATTAATTACTGATTCAATCAGTAAAATAAAATTTTTACTAATTCGATCAGTAAATTAAAATTTTTACCGGTTCAAAAATGAAAATTCACCGATTAAATCGGTAAAATTTTCACTAATTTCTTCAGTTGCACACTTTTGTCTTATTAATCAGTGAATTTTGACTGATTCAAGTTTAGAGAGTATATAGAAACCAGCCGAGGGAGGAAGGGGCAAAATTGAGTTTCGAGTTGAGTTCTACCATGATTTGATTCTATTCCTTCTGAAAAGCTCAAATTGAAGTCAACTCAAAAACCAACTTTTGACCACTAACAAGGGAGGTATCCCAGCTCAAAGCGAAATTTTGAACTCAAACAAACAAAAAAAAATGAAGAGAAATTTCCTCAGAAAGGAAATGTTGGTAATATGGATATGTTTTTTCCTTAAGTCAATTTTCACTTTCTGATTTTCTGATATTTAGTACCCAAGTTAATTCCGAAAATATAAAAATTTGTAAGTTTTTAAAAGTCAGCTTCTGACTTTTTGATATCAAGTTAATTTCGAATACGTAAAAATTTGTTTTTAAAGTCAGCTTTTGACTTTTTGACAATAAGTAAGTTGATTTGAAAAATAGAAAAAATTATGTTTTTAAAAGTAATTGATGTTGACTTTCTGTTAGCTATCAGGTTAATTTCGGAAATTTGAAAATTGGTAAGTTTTTAAAAATTAGCGACTGAATTTCTAATGTTTTTCCTGTCATTCTGATATTCTGATATTAAATTAAATTTCTAAAATACCGAGCGTTGAATAAAAACATATTTATCTATGACTTTCTGACTTCCTGATATCAAGTTAATTTCGGAAATATGAAAATTAATTATGTTTTTGAAAGTCAGCGATCCTAAAAATAATGCCTTAAAAATTTTGGAATGATCCCCCCCTTACCCCAGAGGAAAAACATATTCATGTTAAAATTGGAAATCCCGGGGAAAAATTAGATCCAATCAAAAAATGGCGCGTTCAAATTGATACAAATAAATCCAACTTAATCCAATAAGAGATATTTTTCTCTTTCAATTAAAAAAATTGAATCTAATTGTATCTTTTTGGATCCAATTGGATAACAAATCTGGTAAAGTTATAAAATTAGATCCAGTAGAATCCAATTAGATCAAAAAATACACAAAAGATTCAAAAAGATCTGAAAGGATTCAATTGGATCGAATTTTTTTTCAATTCAGAAGGGAAAATGTTTTTAATTATTGGATCAATTTGGATTTGCGTTGATTCATTTGGATTCAAAAATTGACGCAGTTTCAGATCCAATTGACAAGACAGTCAAACCTGGAACTCGAATACCTTCATGACGCCACTACTCATACCACTGAATGTCGTTTCAAATTTTTTTTCCAAGTCCAGAATATTTGCGTCATTTTTAAACAGTTAGGGATTTTCTGAAGAAGCTTTTCAAAATTTTTCCTCGTAATTTTTCCAACTCTTGATTTTTTTCTCAGAATTTTAGGCTTTTTTCGATGGTTTTTTTCTTCCACGACCAATTTTTTTTCGCATAATTTTTTCAATTGAAATTTTTCTGCCGTAAGAAGTTATTTTCTCCACGGATTTTTTCCGAAGAATTCTTCCATTTTGAAAAGAATGATTTCTGTATGATTGACGTCATATAAATTTAGAGAAAAAAATTTGAGTTATCGAGTTAAAAAAATATTGAAAAAAGGTCAAAAATAGAATACATACCAAATTATGGCTTTTTTGTTGATTACATCAAATTTTGACACTTCGCAGACTTTTTAGACTGAGGTAGGTATTTTGGAAATTTCAAAAATTCGCCAAAATTCGAGAACTGCACTTCAGCATTGAAGATTTGGGATACGGGTTCTTTCAAGACGTACTATCGATTTTTTTTTGTTTGAGGTAAAAATTTTACGTTGAATTGGGATACGGGTATCCCTACCTGTTTTGTAAAGGTAAGCCCCGCATAAATAATGTTGAAGGTAAATAGTTAGGTACTGAAATTCTACTGGGTATTTCATGAATTCAGGGATGCCAGCCGTATTCAGTCAAGCCATGTGGTAGAAGAACTGATATGCCTTGCGAATTAGTCGGCGATGGAGAAATAATTACACCAATGAGTCGCCGGAACAAATGAACTAATGAATGGTATAAATCGGAAGGAGAGGTCTACAAAGGTAACAGGAGAGAAAACCAGTTTTCCTATAGATGTGTAATATGTAACTTACATTACATCAAAATTATTTTCAATTCGTATTACAGTTAAATCCTTTTACGGATTGAATGGATATGGAAATGTAACACATCCACCTAAAGAAATCGACATTCGTCGCGAAATTTATCGCAATGGTCCAGTCACAGCGGGTTTTTTGGTTTATCCACCTTTTCTCCTTTACAAATCAGGTATCCAAAGATCAAGAACTCATGTTGGTATGTCCGATAGCACATATCACAAATGTTACTCTTCTGATGTTATGTTTGCCATAGGAATCTTCCAAATGGATTTTTCGCATTTGCCACGACCTACTTCTGGTCACTCTGTTCGAATTATCGGCTGGGGCGTTGAAAATAACATTCCTTATTGGACCGCAGCCAATTCCTGGAGAAGAAGTTGGGGAGAAAATGGAACGTTTCGAATTCTCAGAGGAAAGAATTACTGTTTTATTGAAACTTTTGTTACTGCTGGTATTCCGGATGTACCTCAAGATTTTAATTAATTTTTGAGTTCTTAAAATCTTGAACGAATAAAACAGCTTGCTTACGGACGTACGTTTTTTCTTCGCATATTTTATTAAGGATTCCTCATTCAATCCAGGAAATTAGATAATTCATCCTGAATTCGCTCATGGTCCAAGAGTCCAACCTTCTGAGGTATTTATTTTCCTTTTTTTCTTATCAAATTTTTCGTGTAAAGAAACTTTTCTGGTAAAATAATTTCACTTTTTAAAACATTTTTTAAAGTCCTTCTAAAAACTGGAAGTTAACGGATTTTGAAATTGGGTAAAAATGGTTAATATTTACCATTCTAGGTACAAGATGTTCAAATGAGAGAAGGGAGGGTCTCTAAATTTTGAAATTCTTGTAATTAATTATTTTTCGTAATTTCAGAATCGAAAATTTGATACATAGAATAAATTTCGGGTACAAGGACATGAAAAATTGACAATTATTCAAAATTTGGAAGCTCCAAACATCTTTGCTTCAATTTTAATTCCTTCGTATCTCAAATTTATTCTTTATTCAGTCTTAAAACATTTTCAAATTTTGACAAAAAATTTACAGATTGCAAGTGTTTGAAATTTTGAAGCCTGACTCCCCTTTCCTTCCGACTATTGCGGCCTTCTTACATTCTAAATTTTTACTGGTCCGAGTCCATCAATCTCATAGATCCCCCCCCCCCCGGGGTCGGAAAAATGATTTTTTTTATGGCAAAAATGTGAAAAAAGTGCATTTTTTGCTCTTGAAACAATATATTTTTTTTTCAAAAAATTTTCGTCCTCGCTTCGTTCGGGGAATATTTTAATCATTTTTTATTTTAAAAATCACGGATTCCTCAACAAATTCCCGTTTGTAAGAAAAAATTGATGATTTTTGACAGAAAGATCAGCGAAAAATGACTAATTTGAAATTTGACCCTTCTCCAATATTTTTCCCAAAAATTTTCAGCCTCTTTTAATTAATTTCTGGGAGCGTCTATGATCAATCTACAAAATGAGGCCGACTTTATGATAAAATTCAACATTTTGGGAAAATATTTATCTTTTTCATTTAGAAGACCTCAAAAAGCAGTATTTGTAAATAGTGTCACTTTTTAGCTGATGTGATTTATGCAGAATCTTTTACCTATACCAGAATATTTTTTTTTCAATTTGTGATCGATTTGATACCTACCGTCAAAATACTCACTGCCTAAGTACTGCGAATATCTACTTTTTCAAGCTACTTCTGGCATTCGGTAACTCTGAAATTTCCGGCAATTGTAAATGAAGTGGCACTGTAAGTAATTTTTTGCAAATATTTAAAAAATATCAAAGTTACAATCATATGGGTAAATATTCAATGAGATAAATGAAAATTAAATAAAAAATAAATTGCTACACATCCACTGCAATTTTCATACTGACTCACATACCAGTAATTCATGAGACCATCAGAAGCAGAGGCAGTATTGAGTATTCAAAATATGAATATTGCGAGTTTAATTACATTGTTCGCTGTTCTAATAAATTTTGGAGGTGATTGTTCTCCTACATCAATTTTTCTAAATTCCGATGTCATCAATGTAAAACAAGCAGTTTCTTATCTCAATAATATTGAAGGAAGAACATGGACTGTGAGTATTCACTAAGCTCACAAAGTGGCTATTTATACAAACATTTACGAATAAGTAAAACACTTGAAAATCTTATTTTTGCAGGCAGGATCCAATAATTTTGGCGAATATTTAACCGTATCAGAAGCTCGAACAGGATCGTTAAGATTTAAACGCGGTGGAGCCGATGTATCCGTTCGAATTAAAATCAATTTCAATACAGAAGATAAAAATGATGAAAATCAAGACGAAACTCACGTATTCAGTTATGAGGACTTGCCAGAAAATTACGACACTAGAGAAATGTTCCCCCACTGTACGACAATATCCTCCATCAAGGATCAATCTACATGTGGATCTTGCTGGGTAGATAAAAAGTGTACCTATTCACTTTCATTTGTGAATGTGACCATTATTCTAATACTAATGTGAAATTTATGAACAGGCTGTAGCCACAGCTGCAGCTTTCAGTGATCGATTATGCATCCACAGCAAAGGATTGATTAACGTGAATATATCCAGTAGTCACATACTGTCATGTTTAGGGCCTCCGGATGAAAATGGCTGCCATGGTGGATGGGAAGATCAATCGTGGAATTTTATGAAAAATAACGGGGTGGTTACTGGAGGCGATTATGGAACTTTTGAGGTGAATTAATAACCTACCTATCTATCACTCTGGAGTTGATTATTGTGGCTCATCAAAGTTCAGCTTGAAATTTTCAGGGATGCCAACCGTATCCGATAAAACCATGCGGTAAACCAGACCAAATGCCTTGTGATGAAGCCGACGAAGGGCTGACGCCGATTTGCTTACAAAATAAATGTACCAACGAATGGCATGAACCAATTGGAGAACTCTATAAAGGTTGGAGGAATAAAAATTTAGGTCGATATGCCCACGTAAAGATATTACATAGATACTAATTGCCTGGTTCAAAAGCTCGATTTCTACTCTGAAACATTCCGTATATTAAAGTGAAGTAAAAAATATAGCGTTTTGAAGAGAATTTGGGAGGTGTAGTTTTAGTTTACTCTGAGTGAAAAATATCTGAATAAATTTTTGAATCCATTAGTCTGAAGGGAGATGAAGCTGAAAAACCATTAAGATAATTTTCGAAAAATGTGATTTCTTGTCACTTTGAAAAAATTGGAGTAAAATTTCCACACTCTCTTCTGAATAAATTTTTGAATCCATTAGTCTGAAGGGAGACAAAGCTGAAAAACCATTCAGATAATTTTTTTAAAAATGTGATTTTTTGTCATTTTGAAAAAATTGGAGTAAAATTTCCGCATCCTCTTTCTATTTGACCTTGACGTTGAAAGATACTTTTACAATGGAGTTCAAAAATTGCAGATTGCCAATTTTTAAGATTTTTAGATTTTTACTAAAATTTGGTTTCTTCTACAAAAGTTTACCAAAATTTCCAAAAATAATTTTCAAATTAATCGCAATAATCAAAAAATGTAAGATTGGAACTTTTCCACCGCCTTTTTACCAGAAAACTGAACATAGTTCAGAAATATACTTATAGAAACTCAAATCACAACTTTTCAAAGCTCATAGATACCTAGTTTTCAGAAGATTGGAGGAATCAATATTCCAGACGCAATCTTTTTCTCAAAAAAAATGTTGGTACGTTAACATTAACACCCCCCCCCCCTGAAAAATATCCAGGATAACCTTATAATCTTGTTCTTTTCTGTACTAAAAAAATTCTTCAATTTCCTACGTTAATTTATTATGTCACGCAAATATTTCAATTGAGAAACCTTCCAAACAATTTTCCAAATCCCCTGGAACCCTTGGAGGGAGTTATGGGATCTCGAAATCTCGAACTGAAGCCATTTTCAGAAGCTATAACTCACAGGCTTGGGGTGCTGAGTCTCATAATGAGTTTAATTTTAAAATTAGTGACGTTTTTGAAACGTGAGCCTGTTTTACGGATTCGAAGTGGCTGGCGAGCGATTTTTGTTTTCAAGTCCACACTTTTTACGCGTTCGTTTTTTTTCAACTTCAAAATTTTTTTCTGACGAGGTAAAAATTTTTTCCTCAATTTTTTTTAACTTGCGTTTTTTTTATGAGGTCTGTATTTTTTTCCGACTTCAAAATTTTTTTTGACGTGGTCCAAATTTCTTCCTCCATTTTTTCCCAACTTCAATTTTTTTTTTGATGAGGTCGTAATTTTTTCCTGTATTTTTTCATGATTTTTTCCGACATCAGAATTTTTTTGACGAATTCTAAATTTTTTCCTCAAATTTTTTTTCTAACTTAGAATTTTTTTCGACGAGGCATAAATTCTTTTTCAAACTTCAAATTTTTCGTCAAGGTTACAATTTTTCAATAAAATGTTTTCAACATTGGTCGCGGCAAATTTGTAAAACAAGCCCATCAGGTCAATTCTTCAAGTCAAAAATTTTTCCCAGCCAATTTTTTCACTATTTTTTTAAAAAAATTTGAAATAATTTTTACAAAATGAAAGCTTGAAGGTATTAAATTTTTTAAGGAGAAAAATGAAAAAAAATAATACCTGCAAATTTTCATGTTGTTGAAATTATTTGAAATTAAAAAAAAAAAGTGAAAAAATTGGCTGGGAAAAATTTTTGACTTGAGAGTTGAGAAGAATTGACTTGGGGTTTTTTACAAATTTGCCGCGACGTTGAAAACATTTTGTTAAAAAATTGTATATTCTAACCTTGACATAAAATTTGAAGTTTGAAAAAGAATTTATACCTCGTCAAAAAAATTTCGAAGTTGGAAAAAAGATTTGAGGAAAAAATTTAAACTTCGTCAAAAACATTCGAAGCTGGGAAAAAGATTTGAGGAAAAAATTTAGACCACGTCAAAAAAAATTGAAGTCGGAAAAAATACAGACCTCATCAAAAAAAATTTTCAAGTTGGAAAAAAAATTAAGGAAAAAATTTTGACCTCGTCAGAAAAAATTTTTGAAGTTGTTGAAAAAAACGAGGAAAAAATTTCGGATTTGAAAAAAATATAGGAAAAAATTTTGACCTTGATAGAAAAAAATGTTGAAGTTGAAAAAAAACGATGAAAAAATTACGACCTCGTCAGAAAAAAATTTTGAAGTTGTTGAAAAAAACGAGGAAAAAATTTTGACCTTGATAGAAAAAAATGTTGAAGTTGAAAAAAAAAACGATAAAAAAATTACGACCTCGTCAGAAAAAATTTTGAAGTTGTTGAAAAAAACGAGGAAAAAATTTTGACCTTGATAGAAAAAAATGTTGAAGTTGAAAAAAAAAACGATGAAAAAATTTTGAACTCGTCAGGAAAAAATTTTGAAGTTGAACGCGTAAAAAGTGTGGACTTAAGGAAAAAAAATCGCTCACCAGCCACTTCGAATCCGTAAAACAGGCTCACGTTTTCGACTATTTTTGTTGAAAAGTTGCAAATTGATGTTTTTTGTGAGGAAAACATCAATTTGTCGATTTATGATTTTGAAAACTGGAAAGGGAGAGAGGAAGTTACATTTTAAAAACTCATACCTATTCGATTTTTACGTTGCACAGCAAAATCTACACTACAAATGCCTTGTAACAGCACGAATCCATGCCAAGAAATCGATATTCGCAACGAAATTTATCGCAATGGCCCAGTCACAGCTGCCTTCAAGCTTTACCCACCCTTTTATTTTTATAAATCAGGTATAAAATATTTGTGGTTTCACTTTCTTTGATTTTGTTACTTTTTCAGCTTAATGGGGGCACACTTATTTGAACAATTATTATTACTTCAATTGCAGGAATTTTCCAAACTGATTTATCTCGATATCCGAAATCAAACAGTGGTCATATCGTACGAATCGTTGGCTGGGGAATTGAAAATAACATTCCATACTGGATCGTAGCTAATTCATGGGGAAGACGTTGGGGTGAAAATGGATTTTTTCGAATATTAAGAGGAAAAAATTATAGTAATATCGAATCATACATAAGTAGTGGTATTCCAGCTATACCTTTTGATGTCAATTAAATTTTAGCTTCATATAGGAGTATTTACGAATACGATTCTACCCAATTTAGAAATTTTTTAGTCTTAAAATTTACAAAGCACATTCTATGAAAATGCATGCACGTAAATAACACTCACCTAATTGAATATTACAGACATATAACAAACATTATAATCAGTGATCATTCTACTTCATGTGATATATTTAAAAAAAAAAAAATTGTTTCATGTTTACCTAATGAATAAATGAAATATGCAAATACCTAATCGAAAAAAAGAAGAGACACGACGACTTTGACACTGCCCCAAAACCAATAAAACAATTGCAATAAAACATAAAAAAAAGGTATTCGGGTACCAGGTACCAAAAAAATTATTCAATTCAAGAGCAACCTGAAACAAATCTTGAAAAATTTTCAATAATTCTGAATCACAAGTGCACGTGATCTCTCGAAAATGAGAACAATAAAAAGCCATTGACTAAATAAATAAAAAAAAGTCTAGAGTAAACACTCGAAAGACTATACGTTCATTTCAAATATGTCGAACTCATTTGAATGATTGGTGATGAATTTTCTGATGAAATATTGTTTTCATCTATACCTATACCTATTGTTCATCACATGCGCACTTGATAAAAAAAATCATTTATCTTATCAAAATTTAATTTTATTTCGACCAACTTCAAAAAACCCCCCTTCGCTAATAATTTGTCATTGTAAATTAAAATAGATACTTGATCCTTTGATATAAATTACGTGGGTATCGAAACGCATAGACATTGACTACAGTTCACCTCAGATTTAAAAATTTTGCGCATCAAAATGGAAAAACTGTATTTTGTAATTTTCGCGATATTCATCGGCGTTAATCTTTTAATTCCTGGAGTATTTAGTGATGATATTGATGTTGCCAAAGCTGTTAAATTTTATAACAGCATACCTGGACTTTCTTGGGAAGTACGTATTAACAAATCAGTTTTTTTTTAATCAAATGAAAATCTTGGAAACACGAAGAATGAATTTTTCAGGCAGGCGGAAATGGATACGGAAAAACTCTTAAATTATCGCAAATAAAGTCAAATCTCGGGTTGATTTTGAAACAAAAGAAAACACAGCAAAAAGACTCTTCGCATGACCATGATAAAAAAGAAGTTGAAAATGATAATTTACCTAAACATTACGATTGCAGAGCTGCGTTTCCAAAATGCACCACTATCTCATCCATAAAAGATCAATCTAATTGCGGATCATGTTGGGTGAGTTGTTTGAATCACAGGGGAAAATCCAGGCAAGTCAAAAAATTGTAAATTAGCAAAGGGACTTGAGAGATCCGTTTTTATTATAAGCCTAGGTCCCTTTTCTGATATACGATTTTCTGACTTATCTGGTTCTTTCCCTGTGCCCCTCAAAATTTCAATCAAAATTCAACGTGAGTTTGGTGTAATTTTTTTTTTATTTTAGGCCGTTGCTGTAGCCGCTGCATTCAGTGATCGATTATGCATACATTCCCAAGGAAAAATCAATTATAATATGTCTGCTGACCAGCTATTAGCATGTGATAAGAAAAGTAAAGGATGCAAAGGTGGACATCTCGATACAGCTTGGCGTTATATTGCGGAACAGGGATTAGTCACAGGAGGAGATTATGGATCAAAAGAAGTAGGCCCATTTTGTTCATAATTTAGTTACACGAGCGATAGTTTTTGGTCAAAGTATTTTCACGAATTAAATTTTTCCATAGGGTTGCAGACCATATTCCATCCCTCCAGAGCATTCTTTTTTTGCTCCGAGCCCCAAGACCCCGGAATGTGGAAACACTCCCTGTCCAGATAAATTTAAAGGTACTATGATGACGAGAGAATAAAAAAGTATATACATTACACATCTCATATGATTTATTTTCAGCTAAAAATGAAACAATTTTACCTACTGAATCAAAAGAATACGTGATCCGTAAACATATACATGAAAATGGGCCTATAACGACTGGATTCATGGTAAATCTCTCGTTCAACTTCTATAAAAAATGTAAGAAAATTATATAGGTAGGTACTTTTGCACTGTGCTTTTTTTGTTTTGAAATCAAAATTAAAACGAATTATATTTATTTAGGAATATATCAAAGATTATTCATCGATTTACCCATGGGTGGTCATGGAGTTCGCGTCATTGGATGGGGTGAAGAAAATGGTACCAAATATTGGCTTGTAGCTAATTCGTGGGGTAGAAAGTGGGGTGAAAATGGAACTTTTAGGATTCGTCGAGGTACCAATGAATGTGATATTGAGGATAATATGATAGCCGGATTACCTCTCTTGAGTGAAAAATAAGTTTTGTTTTCCCCAAATGTGCTGAATTTGTTATTAACTGTAAGTTTAAAGGTTTAAACGCTTATAAGCTATTTGTCTTTCACTTTTTAATATACTCTCATGTTTGGTGTAGTTGTTTTATTTTTCTCTGTACTTGGTATGTATCACCGTTAAAGATCCTATAGTTAATCATTACTAATTGATACTTATTAATTAATAATATTATAGTCTACATTCCAAGTGACAAAAAGTAGGTATTCATTGAGCGTGCATTTTCGCTGGACAAAAAAATCAGTAGGTTTATTTTAGGTATGGGTCCGGTGATCCTAAAAAACCATATTTTGGAATTTACCCAGGCACAATAAGGAGCTGAGCCCAAAAAACTCCCATTTTTTTCAATTTTTATGTCTGATTTTGGACAAAAAATTTTCCCATATTCTGGTAGCGGGCATTCCTCCGACTCCAAATGTGACATCTCTTGGATTATAGGCAAAATGAGGTGCTAGGCCTCCAATGTGCGTTTTTTTTTGCCAAATTTGAGGGGTCATACGGTATGATGGACAAAAAAAAATCGAGCGCTCTATATTCTTGGGTTCATTCTTGGTCCAATGAATCAAAGTTTGAGAAAAACGGTTGGCACAATAGGTCGTGGTGGATTTTCAAAGTGGGGAAACCACACGATCCCCCCCCCCCAATTGAAAAATAGTTATTAAAAAATTTAAAACATGGGTTGCGACCTATTAAAATGGGTTAAAATTTCACGAGCGAAACAAAATTCAGGATGAAAATTAAATTTGAGCATTTTAACCCATTTTGAGGCCCAAATTGAGAGGGTGGGAGGGGTCAAAAGTGAGATTTGGCAAATATATCGTGTGACATATGAAAATTCATGTTTTCGAGCTTGTACATATATTAAAAACTAGACTTTCTACCCGTCCTTCAGACGGGTATTTCTTTCCAAATTTTTAAAAATAAACACCTTTTTTTTTTTAATAATATATCTCAAATCATCAGATGGTATCGCTTTTTAATGCTGTGGATATGCAGTCTAATCAATTTTCTCTATACACCCTATCAATCCAAAATGGTTTTCAATTTAAATCCCAGATTGATTTTTTCCCAAATACTCCTATGATTTAAAAAAAAAACCTCTGTGGAGGCACCCCGAATTTTCAAAAAACCATTATAGAGGCGCCCTCAATATATCCTTACAATGTGTAGTAATTCCATAGTTAAGTACTCTGATATTCCCAACACAATTTTCAAAAATTGTCATTGAGGTACCTTCACTAAACCCTCATATCCTTACAACTTTCAAAAATCGCTAAAGAGTTACCCTCCATATTTTACATCTTAAGGTCGAATCAGTATTTTTAATGTCTCTCCCATTGCCTAAAAGTTCAACCAGTTGTGTCTACTCAATTTGATTATTATTTTTAAATAACTCCTCTCTTTGCATATTTTTTTTAATTTACAAAGAGTAAATCATTGTTTTTAATTCTTCTGATTGATTGAAAATTTGACCAAGCAATTTTTGAAAGAACTCAGATTGAAACAATTTTTGGAGTATTCTCTTGGATAAATTGAAAATCAAAATAATTAAATTAAATTTGAATTCCACGATAACTTAATTTTATTATACCTCCTTTCATTCCCCAAATGTTTGATTAATTTTATTCAGTTTTAAATACATTAGGTATAGTTTTTTCAATTTAAGTATATGGGGATTTTTTTTTTTTTAATTGCAGTAAAATTATTATTTTTTAATATCTACTTCTTTCCCTTTCCATTGTTTTTCTTGTCAAATATGTAGTGGGTTGGGTATTCATATTACTAATTGATCGAATTATTTGTTAATTGATGAATGAAACTATCTACCCAAGAACCCACTTTCTCTGAAAATTTTTGTTCTACTAATTGCACATGTATATTATATAATTACATATAACTAAAAATTTTGATTTTCCTCTATTTTCAATCCTAATTAGGCTTAATTTTTTTGAAAAATTGCTCAAAAGTTTTCAATTTGCTTTCCAGTTACTTCCTTCCGTAAATGTTTTGATTACCTATTTATTTATTGGTAATTGAAAAAATTTACCTATTTCGAAGGTCGAAACTATTTTTTTAAATTTATTATATTCAATTTTTACCTAGGACAATTTTTTTTCATCTTCTTCCACTACCTAATTAAGAAGTTGATTAAATAATAATTTTTCAAGTCATACAAATTCGTCCCATTTTTTAGATTTTTACCTGGGATTCAAATTTATTTTTAATTAATGAAGCATATTCAAAAAATAAATCGAATCCACCAAGGATATGGTATTTAAAAAAAAAAACAATTAATCCTCCGATTTAAAAAATTTTATATCATCAAAAAGAAAGAAAATAACAAAATTTTTGCTCTTAAGATTTTTTAAAATAAATTTGACCATTTCTTCCTTTCTAATTATTTGAAATTCCGATGTCCATTCAAAAATTATTATTCACATAAAAAACCTGGCTGAAAAAATTTGAAATGTTTGTAATTTTTTACAATTGAAAAAAGAATATTTTTAGTAATTTTTCATATTCGTCTGATTTATTTCAGTTTTTTTCGATTTTTTTGAGCAAAAGAAAATTTTATGTTTTGATTTGTTTCATTTTTTGCTTAAAACCACATAGGTCGATGTTGGAAAAATAAGCAAAATACATCTTCTCAATTCAAATCCTCCTGGGAAGAAAAATTGATTCACCCTCCGATTCAAATTTTTAAAAATATTTTAATGTTTCATGATTGAAAAAAATGACGAAACAAATAAAAATTGCTCCTATTGTTAAAAATTGTTCAAGTTTTTTTAAAAATTAATTTTTTTGAAAAAAAATCAATTTTAAAAAAAATTGGCAGCTTGTAGGATTTAACCCTTACCATGACCCGTATTCAATAAATGATTCAAATCCGAATAAAGAAATTGATTCATCCTCTGATTCAAAAAATAAAAAATGTTTTCAATTTTTTACAATTGAAAAAATTATCGAAACATATGTAAGTAATTACCCAAAGCCAAATTATTCTTTTCTTTATTCACTAAGAAAACAACATCATTTGAATCAATAAATGATTCAAATCCGAATAAAAAAATTAATTCACCTTCTGATTCAAAAAATTAAAAATGTTATCAATTTTTAACAATTGAAAAAATTATTGAAATATATGTAATTACCCAAAGTCGGATTATTCTCTTCTTTATTCACTAAGCAAAATAATTTTAAAAAATTGATCAAATTTCAAAACAACATCATTTGAAAAAAAAGTGAGTTTTAGAATGATAGTTCGTTTTTTTTTCGAAGATTCACCAAAGAAAATTAACTTGAAAAAAACTGATCAATTTTCAAAAGAAGTTTTTTTTTAATAAAAAAAATTGTTTTCAGAATGATATTCATTTTCTTTGAAAAAGTTCTTCATTTTGGAAAACGCTTTTGTCTCAATTTTTTTGTTTTTGAAAATTGTTTAGAAGAAATTATTGAAATAAACATTTTTTGTAAATTTCCACTTTTGGCGAATTATTACTTGAAAATCCTTTTTCAAAAATTGATTTGATTTCTGTGCCTATGTTGAAATGGTGGTGATTTTTTAGTACGTTATTTCTTTAAAAGAAGTTTATATCCTGGAAATTTTTTTCATTTCAAACATGAGTAATTTATACTAAAATTGTAATTTCAACTTCATATTTCAAAAAAAAAATTAAAAGGTCAACAATTTTCACGGATTAATAAATTTTTGAACAATTCTATTCCAAATGAACGCAACGTTAAATGAATAAGCTTTTATTTCAAAAGAAATTGTTCATTTCTTTAAGAATGATTTTCTCAAAAAAACAAATTGAAAAAATCATTTAGCCAGTGGGCAGACTTGAACCCCTGTCATGCCCTAGAACTGTTTCAAACTCCGAGAATTTCATTTTACTTGACACTTCTTCAAACTCAACAGTTTTTTCAAATTTTTCATTATTTTTCAGTCTACCATAATTTTTTTCAGGTTGAAAAATGCAAAAAATTAATTGAATCCGACTGGGACATTTAAAAAAATTAATTCGTCTTGAATTCAATTATTGAAGAAAGATATTCAATAAATGATTCAAATCCAAAAAAAAAATTGATTCACCTTCTGATTCAAAAAATTGAAAAAATTATTGAAATATATATGTACTAAAAGTCGAATTTTTCATTTCTTCATTCACTAAGAAAAATAATGTTGAAAAATTCATCAATTTTTAAAACAACTTCATTTGAAAAAAATGTTTTTTAGAATAATTATTCATTTTTTTTTTTAGAAAAATCAATTCGAAAAAAAAAGACCACGCATTTTTCAAAAGAAGTTTATTTTTTAATGAAAAATTTGTTTTTAGAATTATATTCATTTTTTTTTTTGAAAAATTCCTCATCTCGGAGAAAGCTTTCATCTCAATTTTTTTGTTTTTTGAAAAATTGTTCAATTTTTTCAAATTTATTCTTTGAAAAAAAATGGAAAAAAATTCTCCCATCAATTTCATAAATTCTTCGATTTAAAAAAGTTTAGTTAATAAAATTTTCCAATATTTGCAGATTTTCAACAGTTTTTCTACACAGGCGTAATTAATTTAAAAAAACAGCCTCTCGCATTAATTAAAAAATTGGCCCAATTGTGTTCAATTTCAATTATTGATAATTTTAAGTTTTGTTACATTACACAGGCGTGATCAATTTCATAAAAACACCCATCTGTTTTTTTACGATTAAAAAAATTCTGATTCAAAAATGTTTAAATGTTTTCAATTTTTTATGATTAAAACAATTATCAAAACGAACTAAAATTGCTTTAATTGATGAAAAATTGTTTAAGATATTTTAAAACTTCATTATGTTGAAAAAAATTTCCTCCTGACCCGGGACTCGAACCACCTCTCTTTGGGGTGGGAATCCATGCGCCACACCACGCGGCTATGCTGTTGTTGTTGTTGAATGGTGTAAAATTTCGCATGTTACTGCCTAATTGGCCCAAATTTTTGAAACTTCAACTCGACACATTTTGAGCAATAACTCAAAAACCAAGCCGTTTGAGCAAAAATCGAAGAGAAACAAAATTGTAGCTCGTAAAATTTGCAAAATTCCTCATCTCGGAGAAAGCTTTCATCTCAATTTTTTTGTTTTTTGAAAAATTGTTCAATTTTTTCAAATTTATTCTTTGAAAAAAAATGGAAAAAAATTCTCCCATCAATTTCATAAATTCTTCGATTTAAAAAAGTTTAGTTAATAAAATTTTCCAATATTTGCAGATTTTCAACAGTTTTTCTACACAGGCGTAATTAATTTAAAAAAACAGCCTCTCGCATTAATTAAAAAATTGGCCCAATTGTGTTCAATTTCAATTATTGATAATTTTAAGTTTTGTTACATTACACAGGCGTGATCAATTTCATAAAAACACCCATCTGTTTTTTTACGATTAAAAAAATTCTGATTCAAAAATGTTTAAATGTTTTCAATTTTTTATGATTAAAACAATTATCAAAACGAACTAAAATTGCTTTAATTGATGAAAAATTGTTTAAGATATTTTAAAACTTCATTATGTTGAAAAAGATTTCCTCCTGACCCGGGACTCGAACCACCTCTCTTCGGGGTGGGAATCCATGCGCCACACCACGCGACTATGCTGTTGTTGTTGTTGAATGGTGTAAAATTTCGCATGTTACTGCCTAATTGGCCCAAATTTTTGAAACTTCAACTCGACACATTTTGAGCAATAACTCAAAAACCAAGCCGTTTGAGCAAAAATCGAAGAGAAACAAAATTGTAGCTCGTAAAATTTGCAATCGTCAGTGTGTCGTTAGATTTTCGATTCGACCAACCGGTTTCGAGATAATCGCGAAAAACCGCGTTTTCAGCCGACCACTTTCTGATTGGCCAAACAGAAGCCGAAAATTGCCAAACTTTGGCGCGACTTTTCTCAACTTTAAAGGCAGCTTTTTCAATTCTGTTTGCGCCATAAACCTTCCTCTCGTCGAGGGCTATCTAATGGTACCGGCCTCCACCTTCATCTCCCTGGTTCTTCGGAGCCTATCTGTGACAACGAAAACACCACTTTGCTTTATATAATAGATTTCACACTAAAAAAATTTTGGGTCGAAGGGGAAGGGGTGGATGAAAGGGTCGAAAGTGAGATTTGACAAAAATATTGCGAGACATATCAAAATTCATGTTTTCAAGGTTGTAGATTACGAATTTCATCCTGAAAAAAATTGTGGGTGAAAGGTCAGAGAATTTTTTTAAAAAAATGATTATAGGCTCCAAAAAAACCACTTTGCAAAAACTGCGAGACCAAAACAAAATTAGTAGAGTACACTGCTTACACCATCATTGGCGCATCCTGGAAGGGAAGGGAGGGGAAAATTTCGCTTCTCATTTCGTGTTACCCTGATATCCAACACCTAACAGATGTTACAAATTCAGGCATCAAACTGAATTTTTTTTTTTTTAAAATTAACTTTAGTAACCATTTTCCATGAAAATAGTAACCAAAAAGTAACCTCAGAATCGTTAATTTTTAGGAGTTTCAGTAGGATCGGGGGGGGGGAGAGGAGGAGGAGTGCAAAAACCAAAATTTTGATTTTTTCCACACATTTCGGCAATTTTAGAAGATATTGAATTTTTGGAAATTTTTGAAGATTTGAAAGCTTTTGCACGTTTGGAATAATTATGGTGAGCAAAAATACTGACTTATACTGACCTCTTTTCTGAATCCCCCCCCACACACAAGGCGAAAATTTTTGGTAAAAATTTTTTAAAAAATGAATGAATTTTCTGCCAATTTTTCATGTTATTTCAAATCTATGACTTTTCGCTGATCTTTCAGTCAAAATTCTTATTGAAAATCAGTGATATTTAACTGAAAGATCTGTAAAAAATCATCAATTCTTAAAAGAAAGGTAATTAAAAACCGCCCGAGCGAAGCAAGGGCGAAATTTTTTCAAAAAATACACGTTTTTACATTTTTTTATACTAAAAAAAATTCTGCCTCCTTCATAATTGAAAAAAATGAGAGCCCGGTACAAAAATATTCTCCTTTGTACCTCCCTCTCGGCCTGATTGAGCTCAGACTGAGCCCGAGCACAGCGAAAGCGAAAATTTTTGAAATATGGGCACTCAGAATTTGAAATTTTATTATCAGGTCAAACAAAATTGTGCTTTCTTCGTGGTTTGTATTGACTTCTAAAAAAACGATTATCTATTGACTCATTTCCCGATCTCCTTCTAAAAAAATAGAAACATTGAAAATTCCAATCAAAAGTATTACCGCGTTCTTTAGATAAATATGAGAAGGGACAATTTTTCTCACTTGAAAATAATAATTGTTCAGGTTGGAAAAGAAGAAGTTTCGTACAATCATTTTGAAAATGAAATGGTGTAAATGTATTGAGCCCGAGCGAAGCGAGGGCGAAAATTTTTGAAAAAAAAAAAGGCATTCAACAGCTCAACATTTTCTCTTTTTCTTTTAAAGGAAAAATTTTGAAAATAGTAACTAATAGTAACCTCTGAAAGAAAAAAGTAACTTTTAGTAACCAAACCTGAAAAAAGTAACCAAGTTACTTAAAAAGTAACCCAGTTTGACCCCTGCAAATTTCATCCGTAGTGTTTTTTTCTCTCAAAAACGCGCGTTTTTGCCAATTTTCACCTATGATACCCCCTTGCCTCTATTCCTTTCCCCGACTTCGAAACCATGCATTTTGATACTTTACACGATATTTTTGTCAAGACCTCACTTCTGACCCCTCGCCTCTCTCTCAATTTGGGGCTCAAAATGGGTTAAAATGCTTAAATTTTGTTCTGCTCGTGAAATTTTAACCTATTTTGATAGTCGACTTTTCCAGATCTAGTGAACCATTTTTTAAAGCATAAATTTTAAAGATCCTTTAAATGTACTCGTTTTTCTTCATCAAATTAAGATTTGATGCTGGATTGAATAAAGTATGTAAAAATTGAGAAGGAGAAATACAATTTTCCAACCAAATTTCCAAAAGAAGGCGGGCAAGGAAGAGCAGAACATTGATTTGTTCTGTTCCGTTCGGGAGCAAAAATTATTTTTAAAATGAATGCATTTTTCTGGTATTTTGTTGCAACGAAAATAATTTTTTGTCGGTTCTGGTTTCCTTCAAGTAGATTTATTCCGTTTCAGTTTTCAGCCACGAGTCATGGGCTATTGAGGTATTGCGTTATTGAAATATCAGGTTTAAAATTTCAAGTTTCAGTTCCAATTCTATTCACTTCACTTCAGTTCAGTGGAACAAAAAAATCAACAAAATTGACGACTAAGTAAGGCAAATTTGATGTGTCCATCTTTTAACCCATGAAGGGTGAGCTGCAGGGATCCTCGTTTAAGAATTCAATCTCAGTCATAAAACTGTTTTTCAATAAAAAAAAATAATCTGCAAACTTGCGGTGACTATGTGCCTATCTAGAAAAAGTAAAATGAGGAATTCAAAAAGGGCAACCGAAAACATCTTGGGAAAAATCAGTCGAGCGTTGAGTCATTAATATCCTTGACTCATCAATTAAAGAGAATAATAATAAACTGATTATTAAAACAAATAATACGTGTCAAGCAAACAATCAAATACGCACTTTCCGATTAAAAATTGTACTCGTACCTTCTCATTTCATTCTCTTATGAAATATATATTTTAATCCACCCATCCTTTTACTAACTTCCTGCATACTAAAAAAGTACTTATCAAATTTTGATTTTATTTTCGGTCAACTTGAAAAAAATCTTGGTCAATAAACGTCTTCGAAATCCAAAATAAATACGTTCTTCCGTATAAATTGTGTGGGTATAAAAAATCATTCATCTATTTAAGCTAACGCAGCTCACCTCATATGCATTAAATTATTGTGCATCACGATGAAAAAGTTGTATTTTGCAATTTTTGTGATATTAATCGGCGCTAACACGTTGATTTGTGAAGCATTCAGTTTTAATGATAATATCGATGTAGCCAGAGCTGTAAAATTTTACAACAGCATACCTGGACTTTCTTGGAGAGTGAGTACAAATCGAAACATTTTTTCAATTAAAAAAAATCAATTGATGTAAAACAATCTATACCTACATAATGTGATTTCATAGGCTGGAACAAATGGATTCAAAAAAATTGTGAAATTATCTCAGCTCAAGTCGAAGTTCGGACTGATTTTGAAACATATAAAAGCTCACCAGGAAAATTCTTCACACGTTCATGACAGAAAAGAAGATTTCGATTTACCTTTCCACTACGACTGCAGAACTGCGTTTCCTAAATGTACCACAATCTCATCCATAAAAGATCAGTCTAATTGCGGATCTTGTTGGGTAAATTTGAAAATCTCAATTCGAGGCATTTGCGTTTAAAATTCAATTTTGATATTACGTTGAGTTTGTGCCATTTTAGGCTGTTTCTGTAGCTTCCTCGTTCAGTGATCGATTATGTATACACTCGAAAGGAAAAGTTAATATCAATATGTCTGCTGATCAACTAATGGCATGCGATAAAAAGAGCGGTGGATGTAAAGGAGGATACCTTGATACAGCTTGGTATTATATTGCGGAAAATGGATTAGTCACAGGAGGAGATTACGGATCAAACGAAGTACGCCGAGTTCGATTATGATTTAGTTTTGTAAGTAAGATTTTTTTTATGGAAATTCATTTCATGATATCAATTTTTTTCACAGGGTTGCAGGCCATATTCCATTCGTCCAGAGCACTCATTTTTTGCTCCAGTACCTGAAACTCCAAAATGTGAAAATACCACCTGTCCACAACAATACAAAGGTATGTGATAAAATAGGTAACAATATACCTACATAAATGTGACCCTCCAGGACAAAACCGATCTTATGCGTAAAAATTTCAATTTTCACTTTTTTGTGGAATTTTATTTTCTGAAGCCTTGAAATTACGTAGAAACCAACCCGTCCTGAAGTTGAAAATTGAATTTGTAATGAGCAAAAATGTGAAATTAGAAAAAAAGCATGCAAAAAACATTTTAAAAACATCTGGCACAAAACTACCCAGAAACGATGCTCAAGGTTACTTGTAGCCCATTTTAGTTGAGGAATAAGTATACGAGTAATTGAAATGCCATACAGGTGAAGAAATCTCTTTTTTTTTAGAATCACACTGTAAAGTAAACTTTAAAAGCTCCTATCTCGAAAAAGTGTTTTTGCACATAAGGTCGGTTTTGTCCTGGAGTGTCACGTACATAAATTCCCTAAACCTGAATCAGTCAAAAAACTGAAAATTGACTGATCAAACAGCGAAAAATATGCCACTGTTAGTCAGTGAAATTTGACTGCCAAACAGTGAAAAATTACTGATTCAATTAATGAATTTTCATTTTTGAATCAGTAATATTTTTTTAATTACTGAAATGAATCAGTAAAAATTTCAATTTACTAATTCAATCAGTGATTAATTACTAATTCACTCAGTAAATTAAAATTTTTACTGATTCATTTCAGTAGTTAAAAAAATTACTGATTCAAAAATGAAAATGCACTGATTATATATCAGTAAAATTTTCACTGATTTCTACAGTGCTTCTAGCGTTGCACACTTCTGGCTTTTTAATCAGTCAATTTTAAATTATTCAAATTTACAGAGTAGATAGGTATAATTTACAAAGTAAGTGCATAATGATTTGTTTCTTTTTAGCTAATAATGAAACAATTGTTTTTGTCGGATCAATGGAACACGAAATCCGTAAAGAAATATTTAAAAATGGGCCTATTACGACTGGATTCAGAGTGAATTTATCGTTTCTGTTCTACAGAAGTGGTAAGAAAATTGTCTTGAACACTTTTTCGGCGCGACGTGACGTTACTTTCTTACTTTGACTTTGAATGAGAATCTATATTAAATGTTTGAAAATTATGTTTGGAATTTTTCATTCAGGAATATACACAAGATTCTTCATTGATTTTCCCATGGGTGCTCATGCAGTTCGAGTTATTGGATGGGGAGAAGAGAATGGCATTAAGTACTGGATTGTTGCTAATTCGTGGGGCAAGGAATGGGGTGAAAATGGCACATTTAGGATTCGTCGAGGCACCAATGAATGTGATTTCGAAGCAAATGTGATTGCAGGAATGCCTCAGTTATCAGCAACAAAAACAAAAAACAAAAAACGGGGGAAAAACAGGAGAAAAACAAAAAACCAATACCGGTAACAAAACGTTTGAAAAACCAAAACTAATACCAATACCAACATTCGTTTTGTTGCTGATGACTGGAATGGCTATTATTAAAAAAGGAATAAACTTTATTTTTCTCTAATACTTACAACCAGATATACTTGTATTTTTATGTCATACATATAGGTACTAAACATTAATAGAATTCATTTTTTTAATATACTTGATGTATGTATGTTGGCACCTATTTAGATTAATTTAGTTTACTAACGAGTTTTTTATTGTTCAACATACTCTTTTTATAGATTAGGTACCCTATACCTACACAATTTGTTCCATTTTTTCATTTGCCATAAAAATTAGATATCATTTTATCACCTTATTACTTACTCAATTGTTTCAAAAGAAAAAAAATTACATCTTTAAAAATTAATTAACCCTTTCATTACCAATGGGACATATGTCGTCCCATTGACACAAAAAAAATCTAGAAAAAAATCTTTACATTTAAACTCCATTTGAAAGTGTTTCACTGGTACAATAGATCTTCTAGTATCATCTAATTCGCTCACACTGCAAAAGATAGCGCTAGTTACTTCGGAAATATTATTTTTGTAATACGAGTTATGTCATTACCAATGGGACATATGTCGTTCCAAAAACATCCCCAAAAAAATCCAGAAAAAAATCTTTGCATTAAAACTCCATTTGAAAATGTCCCACTGGTGCAGTACAGTGGACCTTCTAGCATCACCTAATTCGCTTACACTGCAAAAGATAGCGCTAGTGCCTCTAGTTACTTCGGAAATATTATTTTTGTAAAACGAGTTATTTCATGGCTAACTACAGGACCAATGGGACGCTAGGGTTCCACTTTTTTCAAATTCTAAAAATTTTTAATGGCACTCGGACTTTCAGTGTTCTAGCCCCCTGGGGAGCCAAGGGGGCGTGGAAAAAAATCGCCGACACCGGATTTAACTTAGCGTGGGTCTATAGTACACGTTATGTGAAGAAATTTTTCAAAATTCGAAAAAAACATTAGCGGTAATGAAAGGGATTAGGAATTGTGTCATTTAAAAAATCAATTGAAAATTATCAAGGAGCCAAGCTCCTCACTGGCTCATTGAAAGTAAACACTGAACAGATCTTGGTTAGTTCTCTGAGTCAATTTTTTAAAAAAACAACAACAACAACAAAAACCATTCTGTATTCTCTGAGAAGCAATATCTCAGCTCTTTGAGGTCAAGGACGGCTAAATTTTTTGGAGATTTCATACTTCTACATATAATTCGAATTTCAGAAAAATCGAAGCAAAATGATTTTCTGCCTCCAAGCCCCCTCCACCGTAGCAATAGGACAATAGGAGCTTGAGCAGTGTAATCAAATTGTACTAATTGTAGACTCCACGTCCACATCATATGGAAGCTTATTAGACAGTAAAATTTTGATTAACATACAATCATATGATTGACTAATCGAAGGGATAGTAAATTAATTTTAAGTAATCGCAATAAAAAAATTTCAAAATTACCTAAGGTAGAACATTATTATAGATTGAGTTTTTCATTTGAAAGGTCAAGCTCCGTACGTTTTTTTTTCAGAACAAATAATGTACCTACCAACTGTATATGGTACATTGAGAAGCAATGGCTCAGCTTCCTCAGGTCGAGGGAAAATACATATTTTGAAAAGTTTTTATACACCTGATGCAAATTTGAGTGAAATCAGAGCGAAATAGTTATCTCTTCTATAAAGCTCCCACTTCTCTTACAAAATGCAGTGAGTGGTAAACATTTTTTCGGTACTATACTTATCCCGGACTCAGGCACCATGTAAGACGGTCACCAAAACCAATTCAAAATAAAACTTTATTAAAATACCAATGAAAATAGATACATGTGGAGCCAAAAAAAAATATCGAATTCAAGAGATACGCTTAAAAATATCTTTGAAAAAATACAATAAAGAGCCTTTCCTAATAAGATGGTGAAATCCGCCCCTACACCGTTTGGGCTGAAACTCACCCAAAATGTTAGTCTCGATGTAAAACATCCCCAAAATTTTTTTTGGCTCGATCCCCCCACCCCAACCCGAGTAAAATGACCGTAAATGCCCGAAATTCAAAAATTCGTAGCTTTGAAAGGGGTGGGTCAAAATTTTTGAAATTTTCACAGAAAATAGTTGATGGGTAGGTGTATATGTGAGAATTTTTTCAATTTTTTTTTCGCACATTTGGAGGGGTTTCGCGGGGTTTGAAAACTTCAAAAATTCGTAGAAAAAAAAATCGGGGGGAACCCCTCGCTGGAATTTTTTTTAAAAAGTTGGTATTACCCTTAGGTATAACATATATTTTTTTCAGACCCCGTGAGGGGGTGCAACATGGTCAAAAAAATCAAAAACTATAAAAAAACGTGTTTTTGACGTTTTTTTCGCCATTTTCACACCTCTCAAGGTCAATATTTTGGAGACCAATTAAATTTGGTTTAATAAGGGGTCCACATATTCAAAAATTACATTTTTGAATAATCGAGCCTCAAACAGATAATTATAGCGTCGCGGCGCTTTTGATTGTTAATGATACATCAGTCCAGTGCAATTGGACAAAAAAATGGTAGCGTACGGAAAAAATTCCGATCCAAGTTTTTTTTGGCCCAATTGATTCAGGGCACCATACCGAACAACATGATGAGACTTCTTGCCTCCTCCCCTCCAAGTGTCGGAGGCACCTGAGCAAGTGGTTAAACCCCCAAAAATTTGGTTTCGCCTTATAACTCGCCGACAAGGCAATTTCTAAAAAAAAAAAAAAATGGTTTGTAAAATATTCATTTACGTCATTGAGTTTAGTATAAAAAATAGATATTTTCACTTTTTAGTGCAGAACGCAAACTAAGTCTACTAACACCCCACGAAATACCCTTATACATGCAGTCGTATTGACACAATTTTCTGATTTGCGGCATTCGATTAACGGAAAAGCTATTCTTTTTTTTTCGTCCATTTGAGTGAGGGGCGTGAGCCGAAGTTGATGACGAGTGAGACTGAGAAAAGAAACGAGCGAAAATTGATTGATTTTCTGTTCTGAATTTTCTGAAATTCTTGAAAATATCGGGAGTGGTATCAAAAACCATATCCCCCCCGAGAAGGTCATTTCTGATGTTATTTCTTCCAAAAAAAAAAAAACCTTTAAAATGGCTCACACGGAGGATGTTTGGGAGTAAATGAATGGGAAATTTCTTTAAGCATCAAGTATTTACGTGTAAAAAATCTTGGGATTTGATACCATCCTCGAATCCTCGATATTTTAAAAAAAAACATTTACTCACTGTCTCTCTCTCTCACTCCAGTGGAGTCTGCTTTAGGTTTGAGATCAAAATGGCCTCGAACAGATGTAGAATCCTCTGAATACTCCTTGAAACCGAATTTTTCTTTTTTTTTTCATCATAAAATTTGCACAAAATATCTCAAGTAATTCTTGATTACTTTTTTACTTTCGATTCACCATTCTCTCGAGTACGAAAAAAATGAAAAACAGCTTTTTCGACTCAAAATACTACAAATACCAATTTTTTTTAGAAATTGCCTTGTCGGCGAGTTATAAGGCGAAACCAAATTTTTGGGGGTTTAACCACTTGCTCAGGTGCCTCCGACACTTGGAGGGGGGGAGGCAAGAAGTCTCATCATGTTGTTCGGTATGGTGCCCTGAATCAATTGGGCCAAAAAAAACTTGGATCGGAATTTTTTCCGTACGCTACCATTTTTTTGTCCAATTGCACTGGACTGATGTATCATTAACAATCAAAAGCGCCGCGACGCTATAATTATCTGTTTGAGGCTCGATTATTCAAAAATGTAATTTTTGAATATGTGGACCCCTTATTAAACCAAATTTAATTGGTCTCCAAAATATTGACCTTGAGAGGTGTGGAAATGGCGAAAAAAACGTTAAAAACACGTTTTTTTTTATAGTTTTTGATTTTTTTGACCATGTTGCACCCCCTCACGGGGTCTGAAAAAAATATATGTTATACCTAAGGGTAATACCAACTTTTTAAAAAAAATTCCAGCGAGGGGTCCCCCCCCGATTTTTTTTTCTACGAATTTTTGAAGTTTTCAAACCCCGCGAAACCCCTCCAAATGTGCGAAAAAAAAATTGAAAAAATTCTCACATATACACCTACCCATCAACTATTTTCTGTGAAAATTTCAAAAATTTTGACCCACCCCTTTCAAAGCTACGAATTTTTGAATTTCGGGCATTTACGGCCATTTTACTCGGGTTGGGGTGGGGGGATCGAGCCAAAAAATATTTTGGGGATGTTTTACATCGAGACTAACATTTTGGGTGAGTTTCAGCCCAAACGGTGTAGGGGCGGATTTCACCATCTTATTAGGAAAGGCTCTTTCATTGGTGTTTTAAAAATGAGAAAAAATAGCCAATTGTGTACCGTGAAGGGAGGGGTGCCTAAAGCCGGAAAACATAATTTTGCACTAGAGCCAAAAAAAAGAGAGAAATGGGCGATTTAATTTTTTTTTTGTATTTTTAAGCAGTTCAGACTTCTACACAGCTTTAAACGTGTTTTTTTTTTTGGGAAGTCATGATTTTTCAATTTTTTAAATGCCTCGATCTTACCGAAAAATTGACCTAGGATGCACATCCAAGTCTTGAAACGTTTCTCATAGTCTCCCCTATCATTTAGACTAAAAAACCCATTTTTGAAAAATCCGGCTTTAGGTACTTTTTCCTTGCACTGGACAAAATTGGTACTTTGACTAGATAAGATCATTATTGAAATAACCAATTTAATAAAGTTTTTCTCAAATTTTTTTTCCTATTTTCAACTATGGTATTATTTTTAAACTATTCGACGACGGAAAATGGGTATCGACAAAATTTTAGGGTAAGTATGAATATCTACGATTTTCGGATACAAATTTTTCATACTTTTTAAAATATAGTTACATTTGAAAGGCTATCGAATGAAGCGAAAGGTTGAGTTGGATGGGTGTAATTTTTACTGGATTGTTTTCAGGTTTAAGCACAACTCTTTAGCTCTTCCTTTTCTCGATAGGTAAATTACAAAAAAAAGCAAAATAATTAACTTGAATACCGAATAAATACAATGACATGTTCAAAAATTGTACAATTTAGTTTCCATCAGGCTATTCAACTCTAATTTTCCATTAAAAATGATTCTGTATGCAGGCTAGGTACCTATAATTATCATCTCAATGGCGACAAAAATACTACTCTGGATGCGCATATCATAAAACAAAGTAAAAATGATTTTCAGCGATATTTCGATACCTACATCGAATTATGCAGCCACTAAAAAATTGTTATCAACAGATAATTTTTCGTTAACACATGTTTGAAGAGTTCTGTCTCATTCAAAAAAACAATAAAAAAAAATTAGACACTTCTTTCAACAGTGTTACGTTATCACAGTATTGAGTATTCGCGATGAAAAAATTCATGTCTTATTCAAGACACAATCATTAGGTAGCTCAATAATTACAAAGTATCTTGGAATTTTCAAATAAAATTAAATACATATGTAATTGCATTGGACAGTGATTTTCAAACATAAACAATCTGATTTTATTCGAATTTCCGCAAAATGAAGATTTTCTCGTTCGTCTTAACTCTTCTAGTATCTTCAATTTTGGCAAACGATCATGCAGAAAATGAATTCGAAGCATTCAAACGTGAAAAAGACGATTTTAAAGAAACCGTTCAAGAGGAGCTTAACTTGAAAAATGAACCAGAAGAAATTGATATTCTTGAAATCGTACAAACTGTAAACTCAGATCCTAAAAGTTTATGGAAGGTAATCTATAATTTTTCTGTCAAGTATCAATTATTACTTTCACAGTTTATGAACATCGAAATACGACATTTTTATTCCAGGCATCCGCGTATGATTTTTCCACCATCGACATTTCCGAAGTTAAAAAAATATTAGGAGCGAAATTACGAAAAAATGAGAAACCTTTGAAAAAACCATCGAAATCCAAATTATCATCTCAGAAAGAACCAAAATTAGGATTCGGCGGAGCTCTTCCAAGGTTTTACGATGCTCGCCAAACATATCCGAAGTGTCGGTCTATTAGCCACATAAGAGATCAATCATTCTGCGGCTCTTGTTGGGTAATGAAATAATCATCTAATAAGTATCCTTTCTAGATAATTATCATTCTAATCGAAATTTTTTTCATTTCAAATACCAACTCAGGCTGTTTCTGCGGCATCTGTTTTAAGCGACAGATTATGCATTCGCAGCAGAGGAAGATACAATTACGAATTATCTTCTCGTTTTATAACCGGCTGCGATAAGCAAAACTATGGATGCAATGGCGGATACCTAGATACAGCGTGGGAATTTTTGGAAGAGACTGGTACAGTAACAGGAGGAGAATACCAAACTGATGAGGTAGGTGATTCAATTTCATCCAAGTTTTTCGGTGTTTTAAAATTAATTATAACGCATTTTTAGGGTTGTCAAGATTATTCTTTTCATCCCTGCGGTTGGCCAAGGAAATTAGCATGTCCTTGGTACCTAACGCCAAAATGTTTGAAAAATAAATGTGATAATGAATGGTATCGATACACCCATGAGAAATATATGACCAAAGGTTGGTACCAAGATCATTTACACCTATCCAAGGAAACCTTTTACCAATCACCATTGAAATTAAATACGTATGAGTAAAATTTCAGCACGAACTTCGTACCAAGTGGGAGACTCGTTCGGATTATTCAGCGAATACGAAATGCTAAAGGAAATTTATAAAAATGGCCCAGTCCAAGCTGGATTTGACGTCTACCCTGATTTCTTAGCTTATAAATCAGGTACCTAGGATGAAATTAAATATATTTTATGCATAATTAGTTACATGAGAGGAAATTTTAAAACCGATAATTTTGTTTTAACCAAAGGAATTTACTATCATACAACACGTACAGAGGCTCTGGGTGGTCATGCTGTCAAGATCATCGGATGGGGAGAAGAAAAAGGTGTCAAATACTGGTTAATTGCTAATTCGTGGGGCGAATCGTGGGGCGAAAACGGAACATTCAGAATGATACGTGGAAAAAATAATTGTGGCATTGAAAGCGAAGTTTGGACTGGTATTCCAAAACTTTAATGGTTACTACCAACAAATACTTGAATACATTGGCGATTAAAATGGTTGCATTTTTTTTTTGCTGTCATTGTTAAATGTGTAGAAAATATCCTGTAAAAGCATTGTCTACATAGGTACCATAATAATTGTACTTGATTTTTGTTACATAGTAGACCACTGTAATTTGTTATGAAGAATAAAATTGACTTTTTATGCTTCAGATACCTACATTCTTTCAATAAATATCCATCGAAAAATTTTCAATAAAAAAATTCTAAAATAAATTCAAAAAACGTATTCACATTTCATTTTTTTTTTCAAAATTCATTATCGAATGAAATTTAAATTTATATGCCTACCAAATATTACTAACCTCTTGAGGTAAAAAAAAATTATTGACTGGAGGAGAGAAGAAAATTATTTTTGAAAAATATCATTCTCCAGTTGAAAAAATTAAGGTTATCCAAAAAAAATAAATAAATGACCAACTCAGTTTAATATTTATAATAATTTCATCAAATTACACACAAAAAAATGTAAGAAAATCACTTCAAAAATATCTACGAAATAGTTTTGAAAATGTTTTGGATACGAAATCGAAATGTACACTTAGACATGCCATCATTTTATAAATGAATTGATAACGTGATGGGACAGTTTTTTGTTTTTTTTTAACACTACAAGTCTATAAAAACTTCAACACATTTCTAACGCCAATTTTTATAGGTAGGTGGTTGGGTACCTACTTACTGGTTTTATCCATTCGATTTTTTTTTCTTATTTGTCACATTAAGTACCTTCGTACTACACACGTAATTACGAATACTTGCACTTACAAGAATTGTTATCTAGAAATATTATGCCGATAAGTGTTCTTTATTGTAAGATAATGTTACGCTGTATAACACATTCGATATTTTATATTTAAGGTGTCTCATTTATTTAAAATAATTGAAATGCAAACCTAAAGTGATACCATTTTTGGATAGATAAGACTTCAAGGTATGTAATATTATAATCTAGCTTAATTAAGATTTACTAATTAGGCAAGTACTCAACAATTACTCTAGGTATCTCAAAATTGCATCCAATCCAATCAATTGAAATTTCTTTACCTATACAAGTTAAAGTTTACTTCAACATGCAAATTTGGATTTTTTTAAAAACAAAAACTAAAAAGTTGTTGGAGAAGTATATTTTATTTTTGATTTTCTAAACCTAATTAGGTACTCGACTTTTCCAGAAAACCATTCAGTAGAATCATATGAATTGCTATCTCCAGAACGGAAGAAGTTTTTAAACTTTATTCCAACAGAAATGATAAATTGCATAGTATTTGCATTTCGAAAACAAGCGCTATTCACCGAAATTTCCAGTTTTATATTCTAATCTAATAATTTAAATGATGAATTGCATGGTGCTGGGTTTGGACTGCAAGCCATTCTAATACTTGAATATTAACATTTGAAAAAATATAATTCAAGAAGAGAATAATGAAATCTCCATCCTTCGGAAATTTCTACCCAAACTAGAAATCTTTCTCCCTCGTCATGGTGCAATTTGGATCTAAAACGTGAAGATTCTTTCTATTTTTTAGATTCTCCTAAATATTTTCGTGAAATTTTTTGCTTCGCATTTGCACATAAAAGAAGCATCTTTTCACCCTCCCATTACAAAATTTAAGAAAATAAGAAAATGTTGAAAATTTTCACTACTTTTGGGTTTTCTTGCAACTAATAAGGGAGATGTCCAAACTCAAAAGTAAAATTTTGTACACAAGCAACCAAAATATTGAAAGTACACCATAAAAGAACCTCGTGTGCAAAGGTATTTCTAGAATATTGGCGAATTTTTGAAATTTCAAAATTATCTGTACCTCATTTCTAACCCAACAAAATCTGAAAATCGGATCTAAATATCTACCTAATCAACGAAAAAAGCTGAAATTTTTTATTTATACCCTTTTTTCGATTTGCTAAATTGATTGGCAGCAGGTTTCAAAACGTTTCGAAGCCACCAAAAAATTCTGGAATGTTCCAGTTCTGAAGAAAGGTCCATAAAAATTGATCCATATGAATTTCAGCACCGATAATCGCGGGTTACCAATATTGACGACCTATTAGATCGATTAGAGCACAATTTTCCAAAATTTGTCAATTTGAGTTCAAAACACATTTCAGACAAGAAATCTTTCTGAAAAAAAATTAAAGCTGGAAAATTCTAAAATTATCTGGTCGCTTCACAGCGTCTTAAAACTGCTTTCAATTTATTTGGCAAGTCGAAAAGAGGGTATACAAAGTTTTAGATTTTTCGTTGATCAGATAAAATTTTTATATTTTGAAGGATTAGATATGAGGTAATTTTGAAAATTTGAAAATGTAGCTAAAATTCTAGAAATGCACTTGAAGTACTTGAAATTTTGGGTACCTATGGTTTTTTTTAATGGTATACCTACTTTCCGTTTTTTTTTATTTTTATTTAGGCTAAAAATTTTACTTCGAATTGGGATACCTCCCTTGTAAGGCGAAATTCCAACTTTTGTTTTTTTCCTCGCCAGTAGACGGGCGTAGCCGAAAATCTAACCAGCTATTGTTCTATTGTTCTCATGATTAATGAAGTAAAATAACCGAAAATCTTACCAGGATATTAAAAAAAGCCGAAAATAGAAGCAAAACGAACGAGTCACTGAATGAATGAATCAATTCTGAACATAGTCTGATACAAGACAGTCAACCCTGGAACTCAAATACCTTCATGAGTTATGACATCACTATTCATACCGCTGAATGTCGTTTCGACTTTTTTTTTAAAAGTCCAGAATATTTACGTCATTTTTAAACAGTTTCGAATTTTTTTGAAGAAGTTTTCCAAATGTTTTCTTCGTAATTTTTCAAACTCTTATTTTTTTCGGCAAATTTTTTCAATACTTAGAATTTTTTTCTGATGTTATTTTTCCACGATCAAATTTTTTCTCATATTTTTTTCAAATAGCAATTTTTCCGACGCAATTTTTCCACTGTATTTTTTTTTTGAACTTACATATTTTTAAAAAAGAATAATTTCTGTTTGATCGACGTCTTAAAAAAATATTTTTCTCAAAATTTTCATATTTGAATTTTTTTTGAAGAATTTCTCACGTCTAAATTTTTTCTCTGTATTTTTTTCAACTCGATTTTTTCCCTTCAAAATTTTCATTACGTCAATCGAACAGAAATCATTTTTTCAAAAAAGATGTAAGTTGAACACAGAAAAAATTCAATGGAGAACAATATTACTTCAAAAAATTTCAGGTGAGAAAATTATGAGAAAAAAAATTGATCGTGAAAGAAAAACATCAGAAAAAAATTCAGTTGAGAAAATTACGAGAAAAAAAATAAGAGAACTTCTTAAGAAAATTCTAAACTGTTTAAAAATGACGTAAATATTCTGGACTTTGAAAAAAAAGTCGAAATGAGTTCACATAACGTAACACGTTGAAACATTTCGTTCACTAAAATGAACCTAGACTTCGCTTGGTTAGATTTTCGGTTATTATCGGATCTATTGTTCACCTGTCAATAAACAGTAGGGGGGTCATGTCTGGTTAGATTTTCGGAAACGCCGAGAGAGAAGAGTCCTCTTTAAATAACAAAACAAAAAAAAATTCTCGAATTGTAGAACTCTTAAGTCACAACCGTCACGAGGTCAAAAATCAGAGAAAATTTTCCCTTTAGATATCATCTTTCAAAATTGCAAATCCATTTCATTAAAGTCGTAAACATTCAACCTACAAAAACGAATTAAAAAATGTGTTTTAATCATAATTATTTCAACAGATGATGTTGACTACCTTGGCGTTGGTTTTGCTAGTTTTCTCAGCATCAACTTTGGGAAAGAAAGAAAAGAAAACAATTAATTTGAGAGAAATCGCCGATAGTGTAAATTCAGATTCAGAAAGCACATGGAAGGTACATAAGTTTACGTCATAATAATTTAGAAAATGTGACCCTGTCGTAAAGAAGGGACCTTGTGTAAAAAAAAAAGTCTTTATTTTTATGTGTTTGGTGTCATTTGGACCAAAAACGTGAAAAATGAGACATCGATTTTTTTAACACAAGGTCCCTTCTTTCCGACAGGGTCACAAATTTAGATCTTAGGTACAAAATTTTGATGAGTCTGATGGCATTTTTCAGGCAGATACCTACGGTAGTGACAGCATCGATGTTGATACATTCATCAAATCCAGATTAGGTTTGAAGCTTGACATAAAAAAATTAAAAAACATAAACCCATTGACCAATTTCAATCCATTTTTTACCGGACCCAAGAAGGATAGAGCTCCCAAAGTTGGAGGCGTACCGTACATGGGAAAATTCTACGATGCTCGGAAATATTATTCCCGCTGTCGTTCGATTGGTTTAATCAGAGATCAATCCAATTGCGGTTCCTGTTGGGTCTGTTGAATACCTTCAAACTCTTGAAATTTTATTCCAATTTGAGTGTTGTAATGAAAAAACCTCCCTATCTCAAAAACAGGCAGTTTCTGCGGCTTCGGTGTTCAGTGACAGAATATGCATACACAGCAATGCAAAATACAACTTTACATTATCAGGCCATTACACCACAGCTTGTGATAAGAGAAATCACGGTTGTCAGGGTGGAAATTTGGATAAAGTGTGGAATTTTTACTATAAAACCGGATGTATTACTGGAGGAGAATTCCAAAGTGATGAAGTATGTAAGATATTTTTCACATTTACTTCTCATTTAGATATAGTGAAATTACCTACACAAACCCTGTTTTTCATTACAGGGATGCCAAGATTATGGTATAAAACCTTGTGGAAGATTTCCAAGAAAATATCCATGTTCTCAACCATTGGCATTCACACCGAAATGTATGAAAACCAAATGTAACAACGAATGGTATAAGTACCCCGTAGAAAAAGATATTTTCAAAGGTAACTTGACCTATATTTTAATTACAAAACCTGCCAATGATTCGGTAATTAAATTTACGATTTGATCCCAGTAAATGATTATTACCAAGTTGGCGACACCTTTTTCACACTTTTCAACGAATTTTTAATTATGGACGAAATTCTAACAAATGGTCCAGTTCAAGCTGGATTCATAGTTTATGACGATTTTCCAACATACAAATCAGGTAGGTACTTCATTATAATACTTTCACCTTTTTTCCATAAACATCATAATGGGAACTTTTCTTACTTTTTTTCTACAGGAATCTATTATCATAAGGGTAATTTCTGGAACGGAATATTGGGAGGCCACGCCGTGAAAATCATCGGTTGGGGTGAAGAAAAAGGAGTCAAGTATTGGCTTGCGACCAACTCGTGGACCGAAGAGTGGGGAGAAAAAGGAACATTCAAGATCCTTAGAGGGCAACCATTTAAAAACGGATTCTTCGAAAGTATGGTTTATGCTGGTATCCCCGATATATAATCGACTAATCGAAGTAATAATTAGTTAATTGTATTTCTGCAATAAAAATTTTTCAATATTATGAGCGAACATTTTGTCATTATTAGGTCTAAGAAATTTAACAAAGTGGAAATATTTGTACAATTTTTCTCACGCAGAAATGAAAATTAGCAAATTTAAATAATTAGTCATCTGCTGTATAACACTCGTTGGTTTATATTCCCATTTTCACACGAATTATCGAACTTAAATATCAACAAAGCATGACTCAAAGAGTAAACTACCTGTGAGCTCTCAAAAAACGTGCTGATCCAATTTGAAACGAAAAAAAACCTGCATTATTCATAAATGAATTTTTAAATGAAGAGCGACACCGAGAAAATAGAAAAACCATCATGAAGGTAAGTACAGATCTTAGTTTTTCTTAGAAAAGCAGTGCAAAATTATTTTCATTTTCTAAACAAATTTTTTTTCAAAACTTCAGCTACGAGGAATTTTTCTGTCTTTAATATTCATAAGTACTCATTTGATCAGCTGTTTCTCAAAAAACATAAATCTATCGAAATTAGCCAATGAAATAAATTCGAATTCACAAAGCACTTGGCAGGTAAAACAATATTTTTACCGAAACATTTTAGCCTAAAAGTGAATACTGAGGTGATACGTTTTTCAGGCAAGTTCATACGGTTACTCAACTTTGAACAGAGAAAGTTTCATTCAGACAAGACTTGGACTAGATTTAGCCGATATTGATGAATTGATAGAAATCAAACAGAATGTAGAACGTCTTGCTGAATATCTTGACTCACACAAGAAATATGACGAAGTTGAAGACGACAGTCTTCCGAAATCTTTCGATGCTAGAATTGAGTATCCTCAGTGTCAATCAATCAATCATATTTGGGATCAGTCGAATTGTGCTTCTTGTTGGGTATTTCCTTTTTTTTTTCTTTTTTCATCTAATAAGTATTTAATAGAAATAATTAGTTTCCATTTTCAGGCTATTTCAGCGTCGTCGGTTTTAAGTGATCGATTATGCATAGAAACAAAAGGAGAACAAAATGTGTTGTTATCAATTGAGCATTTAATTGGATGTAATAAGAAAAATCGCGGATGTAAAGGAGGAGGATTGGTTAAAACGTGGGAATTTTTACAGAACGAGGGGACCGTAACAGGAGGAGATTTCGAATCAGATGAAGTAATAAGATCAGTAGTATTATAAATGATAATTAAAAAAAAAGAATTACTGCTAGGGTTGAATTAAACGGAGAAGGAGAGATAAATATTCATCCAGTTGGATACGATTCCAGTCAATAATTTCAGTTTAGCCAGAAAAAAATCAATTTGTGTTAAAAATTTACAAAACTCGAATAATTTTGGTAAAAAATTTTTACATCAAATCAAAAAATTAATTGTTGTCAAGAAACTTAAAATTTTATCAGCTGAAGTTGAATCGTTAATTTTTCATGAATTTTTGAAATAAAAATTTTGTCAATTTTAGCAAAATTATAAAGATTAAAATATTGAAATACCTATTTCCTGCAGGGATTTCGGTCCAAAAAATGAAGAATCTTCTACTAATTAATTTTAAAACGAGTAATTTCTTTTTGTCAGAAGTGACTTTCCATGAAAAAAATGCACCTTGACCTCATTTTATCAAAAGCCATTTTTTTCGGATGTGGGACCACAAACCCCTAAAAAATTGATCAGACTCCTCCCGAGGTTCTTAGGATGCAAAACGAGTCCTTAGATCGAAATTTTGCACAAGAACTTCAAGTTACAAAAAAAAATCTTTTACTATTTCAAAAACCTGTTTTTACCCCTTAAGTAGGCTCTTTTTTTTTGTAAACGGTCAAGATGTAAAATTTTTTAAAAATATTTATGAGAAATTTTTTTTCAATTATTATTTAAAATTAAAATGATACGAAATTTTGAAAACCAGAAAAAAGGCTTAAAGGCAAATGTACCTACCTAACATAACAAAAAGTAACTCTATAAACTTCAAATCATACTTATGAAGGGCAAAAATGGTCATTTTTATCAAACAAAAAATTTTTGATAGCATTTTCACCTTCTATACAAAACACTAATTTCAAAAAAAAAAAATCATTCAGGGCTGCCAACCATACAGTATTCGACCATGTGGCTGGCCCAGCAAATTACCATGTAAATTTTCAACGGCTCTAACGCCGAAATGTAAGAACATTAAATGTTCCAACGAATGGCACGAACATGAACATGAAGTAAATATCGTCAAAGGTAAAGAAAAACACTCAAATTTAGTAAAGCAATTAGGTAACCACTTGATTACTAATTCATTTTTTACTCAATTATTTTTTCAAGCAAATAACTTCTATCAAGTGAGTAATATTGCTTTGGGCCCTCTGAATGAAATTTCCATCATGAAAGAAATTCATCGTAATGGACCTGTACAAGCTGCTTTTCTGGTTTATGAAGATTTTTTAACGTATAAATCAGGTAAATAATCACCCCAATTTTGAAAAAGAGCAAAGTTAAGATTAGGATTCAGAAAAATTTGCATAAGATCATTGAAAAAAGTTTTCCAATGGTTGTTGCGTCGAAAAAAAAGGACAATTTCTTCTCTCAATGTTGCTTAAATTTTTTAAAAAAATTTAAAATGATAAAAAATCAGATAATATTACGACTTTTCACTTTGAAATACAAAATAAGTAACTATGTTCATAACTTTTCAATAATTCTAAAAATTTTTAAATCCTTGGGTTTTTAGCAATTCTGAGCGAATTTTTCTAAAAAATACTTCAGATGAAGAAAATTTTCTTGTTTCATTTAATTTTTAATAGGTGATCAAAAAGAAAAATTTTCATTCGACAGCAATTTTTTCGACTTTGGGTATACTTAGTTAACTTCCTCAAAAAAATCTCAAAAAAATTCGAGTATACACATAAAATATATATTTTTCCTTCAAAGGAATTTACAAGCACGAGAGCACCTCAAACAACACCCCGTTATCCGGTCTCTCGGTAAAAATCATCGGCTGGGGAATCGAAAACGGAATCAAATACTGGTTGGCGGTGAATTCTTGGGGTGAAGAATGGGGCGAAAGTGGAACTTTCAGAATACAACGAGGAACAAACGAATGCCTCGTTGAAACATTCGTTTACGCCGGTGTGCCCAAATTAATGTCTCGACATTAAACTTGAAAATATTATACGCAAAAGAATGCACTCGAATAGAATATTGGCAAAAAAAAAATCAACTTCTCTTATTTTTTGTTGTGTTGACAATTTCGAGTGGTACTTGATTTTCAAAACCAAGTAGGTATCTTATCACTTTATTCGAGTGATGAAAAAAGAAATCATGGCCGATCATTTTAATACAAACGATGTTTACTGACTTTAAAATATTCATAAAAAATCATTAGCCATCTTTGAAAGAGATATGTAGGTAGGTACATAGCCTATATTTATTATTTTGATATATTAACTTCTCAGAATAATGTTGATGACGAAATATCAAGTCCATGAAATTACAATCATGATGGCTCCGAATTCTGCGTTTTATCATTAAAATATATAAAACACATTAATAAAATATTATACCTATTCCAAAAGAAACTGTGGTAAACTGGGCAATTTCTCTTTACTCCAATAAAACGAGGTGTAAAAATATATCACGGTTGGCATTGATAAATGAATTGAGAGTAGGCTAACGGCCAAATGCGATGAATAATTCGAATTTAAGTAAGTATAAGTAAAACAGATTATAATAAAATGTTCAAAGGATCTGATTCCAATCTTTTTTAAATTTCGAGGTGGTAAAATTAATACAAAACTCGAATTTAAAAACAACAATGATGCCATAGTACCCTTTGAAAAAAATTGAAACCTCGCCTCGCATATAAATTATTAAAATTATCATTTTACGTACTAAATAATTGTTGATAAAACCCCAAAAATCATCAAGAAATTTAAGTTATCATTGTTACCTATTCATATATTTCTTCGATTACGTACTCAATTATTAGATAATTTCAATTCGTCCATCAATGCAAAAAAACACATCTTCTTAATAATCAAAAAAGTAATACGATAGGAAAAAAAAACGAGATAAAAATTCAACAACTTTTCGAGATTTATTCAAACACTCAAAAATAAAAAAAGCAATTACTTTCGAAATAAATACTCGGAAATTTCTACGTATTTTTTAACACAGACAACACAGTCTCAATAATCGACTTTCAAGCCTTAAACAATTTAAAAATCATTTTCTGCGTGGCATATTAAAATTTTTCAAAGAATTCGATAAAATTGGCATAATATACTAGTCAATTAAATGGATAATTAAGTCGATCATAAAAATGAAAAACCAACAGGCCAACACAGAAATAATTTCGACAAAATATGTACCTAGACCATTTTGACAAAAATTCAAGAATGAGGAGATAAAAAATAAGATTTGAAAGTTAATCAAATAATACGAAAATAGACTCGATAGATACTCGTAAAAGGTAGGTATATCAGGTCAAGTCAAGCTTTCAAAAGAAGAATTTGTCATTAAAAGAATTGGTGCCTAAGGAATTCCATAAATTATTACCGCAGCGCTGGGTATATTTTTAGTCACACGCGATGCTCTCCCCTGTAAATTAATCGACGAATTGGGTAAGATGCCGAGAAAACTTATGGAAAGAATGGGTTAAAATTAGGTAGATAATGGGAATATGAGTTTATCAAATTTATTTAGGACTTTAAAATTGATAATTTTTTTGTTTTATTTACAATTAACCGATGTAAGTAGATCAATTTTCATTTAATAGACACACATCCAGGTGCTATGATAGTATTGTGTATTTGTTTGGGTAAAAAATTTGGGCAGTTTCGAAAAATGTTCTAGAAAAAACTCCCTTTCAGTAGCTACGAACTAAAAAATTATTTAAATATCTAAATTAAAAAATTTCAATTTCTGGATACCCTTTTTTCTCTCAAAAGTTTTTGTTTTCACTTTGCTCTGTCTCGAAAAATTTACACAAACTTTCCGAAATGATACCTTTTCATTGCAAACACATACGTTGATTTTCTTGAAAAAGAAAAAAAATTCTTGGAATGGAATTTTCAAAAATTATTCAATTTGTTTTAAAGGGATATGTTTATTAAGGAATTGGTTTTCGTTTAGAAATCAAAACAGTATTCCGAAAAAGCACAACTTTTTGTTTTATATTTTCAATACGAGCAAGTGTTGGGAAAATTTTCACTCAAGTCAGAAAATCTCCTTTTTTACAATTTTTTTTTCATTCCCCCCCCCCAGATTTTTATCCAAGTTTTGTCCTTGATTCTTCCCTTTATCATTTTTGAGTATTATTACTGAAGATTTTCACATCGACCAAGAAGTTGTAATTAGATGGCATATTTTTATCTCGCTCGGTTGTGGGAGAGGTAGAAAGAGGGGGGGATAGCCAGGTAGGAAAATTTTTTTAAAAACATAAATTATCCCATTTGAAATCTTCGAATACACACACTGCTATGACATTGAAGGGACAAAAAAATCAAAAAATTTAAATGGTGAAAGAATTTTTTCTGATTTTTTTAAACTTGATGTACTAATTATTTTTCTCTCTTTTTTTCTCATCAAAATGCATACTTAAGATACTTTCCAATTAAAATTCGATAGGTAGGTTCTGATAATGTTGTGGTACGGAGAGCTACACTCTCTACCTCTCCTTGTTGGATACAACTCTGTACTTACAAATTAGAGTGTTTCTCATGACATATTGATTTCTTTTTCATTTTTTTTTCAAGATCTCTTCCCTCAGATGGAAATACTGGTCAACACGATTTTTGTTTCTGGGTACTCATTGTCAAATTTGGGTTTCTTTTATTTAACTATAAGGAAAACATGTTTTTTTTTTGACCAAAGTTTGTTTTGGAGGATGGGGGGGGGGGCAAAAACTGATTTTCGAGGGCAATAAGTCTCAGCATTACAAAAAAAATTTTTGGACTAATCTTGTAGAGAATTTCACGGCGAATCCAATGCCCTAAATCGCAGACCTCCATCTTTTTTAGAAAAAAAGTTACAGCTCATTCTTTCCAAAATTTTGTGAAAAAATCGAATTTCTTTTTTTTATAAAAAAGGTACAAAAAATGTAATTTTTTCACAAAATGTTGGAAAGAATGAGCTATAAATTTTAGGATTGGTCGAAAAAAATGGAATTTTTTTTGTGATGCTCACTACTCGGGCTTATTATTCCTTCGAAAAATCGGTTTTTGCCCCCCTCCACCCCTCAAAGCAAACTTTGGAAGCCAGTATTAAGCAAGGTGATGTACTTTGATGTCTAAAACCAGAACTTCGGCATGAGAACCCAGAAACATAATTTTTTTGTCAATCTTGTAATTTTCAATTAAAAATGAGATTTTCAAAATTTTATGCTCATTATTAATTAGAGGATATGGGTTGGCACATCTTTTCCTTTTGGAATGTAATGACTCAGTTTTGATTTTTTTAGGGTAAACTTTGGATCAAAAACAAATAGTACATTTTATCCACTTTTACCCAATTTGATAGTTTCTGAACTTTTTTAGGGCGATCCCTCAAATCCAAAATTCAGCATTAAAAATCAAAATCGAGGCATTTCCACAATTTATGAGAATTATTGTCAAGAAATTTTGTATTATATTTCTCCCATTTTTTTTCATATTTATCTGGACTGAGCTTTTGAGAATTTTATTTTTAGAGGAGAATGGACCACCCTGAGGAATAAAACCTCTAAAATTTGAAAATTCGATTTAAAACACACCCTGATACTAGTGATACTCGTTCTCATATACTTATCCATTCATCAAAAAATTTTCCGAAAAAATTCATACAGAAAAAATTAAAATTGAAAAAAAAAACCAGAAAAAATTACAAAAAAAATTCAAAACACCCAAAAATTATCCAATACAGACATTCCCATCCAGCACAAACATTCGATTACAATTTCAGCCTCCCACATCTCACGTTTCTCCTCCTCACAACCCACATTCATCAAGGGAAAAATCCACCTAATTAAACACCAAACGATGGTTAATTTCATCGGCGAAAAGTTCAGGGACTCGTACGGCGCAGGCCATACGACGCTTCGAATCACGTGTTTTCGGATCATCTAACACACTTTTACACGAAAAACCGCCGGTGATGTGCAATAAAAATTAAGATCATCGCCGCATTGTAGAATAGATATATCGTAAAACTAGTAAAAATGAGGCGATGTTAGGAAGACGTAAATTTTTAGCCTGTTGGCGTCAATGTAGAAGAGTATTTTAGCGTCTGTCTGCGTCGGTTTGTGCCGCGTTTTCAATGTCAGCTGTTTCCAAACTGACAAATGTTTTTCTCCTAGTTTACTCATAGTTACTCGCGACTTTTATTTACTATCAGTTTATCAGCGTGAAGATTATCGCCCGGCTTCGTTAACGCGCGCAATTCGGTTGGTTTTCGCGATACTTCGTATTGGATTCGAATTTTCCACGTCGATTTACGGTAAGTGGACTTTTTTATACCTATCTATGTTTTTCTGAATGTGAAAAAATAACCTAGAACGAGATAGGAACTCGAAAATTAGAACGGTAATCTTTTAGAATTCATTTTGAAACATTTTCTGTGAAATATTTTTATCCCTGCATACTGAAGGGATAGGAATTTGGAGAATTTCATTTTATTGGGTAATTACGTTACGTTTTTATGTGAAATATCTCAATTCATCGTCCAAAGAGAGACTTGAAATCGTCTAATCTCGATCACGTGCGGAATACAAACAAAAAAATTGCCAAAATAAATAAGAATAACTTTGAAATCTTTTTGACATTTCTCAAATTAACTCAAACACTACAAAACTGAACTATGGTATATTACCTACAAATTACTTTTCGAAAATATCCCAACTTGGAAATACGTTTTTCAACACATCAGCTCGCGAACCAGCAGCTGGTTTATAGAGGATTGGAAATTATTAACTTAATGGATGTTAAATACATATTTGACATCGTCGTTTGCAGCCTTCTCGCAAGACCCTCCGGTTTTAAAACAACAAACATCCCTCATATGTAATCAACCACGTTTGACGATGGTTTCAGTAGCAGACCAGGATAAAAAATGTTTTTTCATTTTGGTAATTGATAAGGTCCATGTGAATTATTTGCTTTGATAGAGAATGTCATGAATAGGGAGGGTATTCCCGAAGACGTAAGGTCTATGACCTTGGAAATAATAAAAATGACCGATTCGATGGAAGATTAATGATTTTATGAAAAATATAGGTAGGTAATCATCGATGTATGTGCTCTTTCTTTCCTTTTGTTCGATTCTATTATAGGTTTTGTACTTACGTAATTCGATGATTTGTGTCACTGTGACTTCATCAGCTATAGGGCAGGTATTCGTATTTTGATGATTCTTCCAGGCCTTGGGGAACTTTATGGTATTTATTTTGCATGCCTCTAAAACAAATAAAACCCATCGAACATTACACGATTGGTAAATATTGATGAAGTAATTAAAGCAATTCATTAAAATCGTGTCTTCGTGTAGATAAAATCCATTTATTTTGGTATGAAATTAATTACTCGCAGGATTTTACATTATGCAGGTATGTGTTTTGAAAATTTGATTATTTAAATCATTAGACCATTATCGATATCCGCCGTTCGTTCAATGACCGATTCCGTGCTATGCAGTAGTCTGGTTCATCACGTTATGCGTACGTCGTGTACGTAAATTGATTTTCAATTTAATTACAGCACACATGGCTTTTCATATCTGTGGTCATAAATTACGCCGGGTATCGTTTTGTGTAAACCACATCTTGATGATTTAATATCGTGATGGTGGTTTGGCGGTGGTGGTTTTTAGTTTCATGGAAGACCTTTGATGGGGGGAGGGGGAGGAGGGAGGAGGGAGGAGGAGGAGTATGTTTTTGAACCTGAGAACCTGACATTGAAATTTGAAAATGCCTGATGCGCTGATCAGCTCTTGATTATTTTTGGTTCATAAGGGATTTAGATCATCTGAGTCCATCTAATTTCTGAATTCAATATTTCTTGAAAATAACCAATTTTAAAATTTTTCCAACAATTTTTTCAAATGTAAATTTTCTCAAAATTTGTCTAATGTTGATTTTCAAAAATGTTTTCAATTTTATATTTCTAAAATTTTCTTTCAATCATTGAACTGGAGGCAAGTTTGAAAAATTTGGACTTGAAGTTGGATCGATTTTTTAAAGGTTATGTTACTTAATTGTAAAAAAAAAAAAAGAAGAGAAATTTTAAAATTAGGCATAGGAAAAAATATTCCAGTTAGAAGAAATTTTTTAAAGGTATGAAGTTGCAAAAAATTTAAAAAACAAAGTTAAAAAAATAAAAAACAAAAAATTGAAAAAAATGCAAAATTTAAAAATTTTACAGTTAGGAAAATTTTTCAAATTGGAGAAAAAAGTGCATTAAAAATCACCCCAATTTTTATTTCTACAAATAGGTACCTATTTTTAGAAAAAATTCTGATTCAAAAATTATTTACTTGCCTATATTAAAATTTTCTAAAAAAAAAAAAGTCCAACTTTGTAATTTGTATACTTCAAAAAATACCCTACTTCGTGTTTTTCAACCTTTCTTCCCATTAAAGTAAATCGTTGAAATCTCATATGCAGCAAAAATAATTCGGACCTAGTGATATACTTTACGACTTTTCTTTACATAGAAATTGAACTCTACGATGATGCTGTGCATAGACAGCTGAATGAGTTGTTGCCTTCTAACCTTTTTCAGAAAAAGATGAAACGATTATTTGTAGTTGGTACCTACTCTCTTTACAAATAGCTTGAAATTTAAATAATTTGAACACTTTGGAAAAGGTCGTTTTCTCACACAAAATTACGGCTACGTGTTGAAAGGAAATTGATTAACCAATTTTGGACCCACTAGAGCTTAAACGAATTACTCTTTTTAATTAAGTGATGTTTTCCATTCATCCGGTAACTGACTTTTAAATAGGATATAACTTGTTTAAACGGTTTACGAAAATTAAATGAAATTCATTTATTAGGAAGGTAGGTGCTTGGAGTCTCAGACTCATTTTCCCAATTTTACAAAGCATCGTTAAATTGTTACTCTTGGGGGCATTAAGGGTTCTCAATTTCAAAAGAAATGGAGGAAAAATTAAGCTGATGAAGAAATTGTAAAATGAAAATACCTATTTGAGAAATACTGATCAATTGATGACGTGAAGTTCGAAAAAAATATATGACTGGAAAATTTATTTTTGGATCAAACCGAAAAAAAAGAGGAAAGGAGGGAAAGTTTATCTCTGCAATTTCCATAAAATTATTTTTCAATTTGGAAAAATAGAGTCCAAAAGAAAAATTTGGAAAAAAGAACAAATCTTTTTCAAAAAAGAAAATTTCAAGATTGAAAAAAATGAATGAGTCAAAAATTTTCAATTTTGTTCCACAATAATTGACTTTGATTTTTTTGGGCAGGGGGAGGGGGGGCTTTCTTGGAGTAAAAGTTGAATTACCCCCCCCCAACCACCAAAAAAAAATCAATAAAAAAATGATTAAAAATAATATTTTTGATGTTTTAGGATTTAGAATTCAATTTTGTACCTAGTTCTCATCTTTTGATCATGTATTTTATTCGTTGATGAGCAACTACCTAATTATACATATTAACAAATGTAATTTCAGTGGAGGTAGTACAATGCGATTCGAGTAAGTGGAGGGAAGGGGTAGCACAAAGTTATATAGGTAGTCATTTTGAAACGATAAGCTAGAAAATAATGGTATTCTCCGACTCATTCTTGTATCTCAAAATTAACCAAAAATTTAACCCTGCTCAAACAATTTTGAAAATAAAAATCTTTCTAATGGTCATGGTAGGTAAATTTTCCTCTTTTCCACAATTACCATCAGTACTTACTGATATTCGAAATTTTTGAATGTTTTTCAATTTTTTAGAATAAATTGAAAAAAATTGAGAAAATTTGGGTTGAAAATATCGTAATTACCTAAGGATATTTTTATCCATAAAAATCACTGGAGAAACTTTGCTTCAGAAAGTGCAAACTTCAAGTGAAGAGAAAACACATAAGAAGCAGAATGAGAGTTTAATAATTTTTGAAAAGTAACTCACATTGATAAAGAGGGGGAAGGGGCTACAGGGGGAAATCATCACCAGTGATTTTCACACTAATCAAGATCATTTCAACGAAAATTTTCTCAAAATTATTTTTTAGACTTCTTCAAAATTGAAAAAAAATTTCAAGACCAGAGGGAGAGAGGTAAAGGTAGAATAGAGAAGGAGGCTGAAATTATCATCAGATTATTTCGAGATCTCAACAAAACTTGAGTACTTGCTTCAGGGTTCCCCCCTTCTTCATTCAAATGAAAACTTTTAAAAAAGTTTTTCCTTCTACAAATTAAAAAAAAATTATTCATTCAACAACTCTAAAAAAAATTGCATGAAAATGATGAAAAAATCCACTTATAATCTCAGTCAAATTAAAGAAAATATTAATCATTTTCAAATATGGCCAAAAACAAGCACTCATTTTATTCGTACAAAAATCATTAAAAATGGAGGCCGTTGAATCATAAAATATCCTTCTTAAAAAGTAATTCTTCAATCTAACAACAACAAAAAAAATTCTACGAAAATATTTTGACCAAAAATGGACAATCACATTTCCTTCTCTCTGCGATAAAATAAAATTTGTAGGAAAAAAATTTCATGAAGAAAATTAAAAAATTAATAGTTTTATTTTTTATACCTATAGTCTATTTGGGGAAGAATGATTGACTATTTTTCTTCTTTCTTACACACAAAAAAAAATCAAAAATATAAATTCGATTTTTCGAGAAGGTAGGCAATTTTGAAAAAAAAAAACCAACGTTCTCTGTTTCTCTAAACAGTTGATTTATGAGGCAGAGGAAAAATGCGTAACCTAAAAATTCCATCAATTTGTTCTAAAATTCTAGACCAAAACAACCATTTTATTGGTATCCACTCAGACGCCTGTTGAACGATAATTAACACCCGAATAACCAAGCGTATAAATTATTCAAACGAAAATACGTCGCTTTGTAGCCTAATGAGATATCATAAAAAAAAGACCAGGTGACAAATGACATAATATGTCGTGCTAATCATGTCATTTGTTAGTATTAACAGCTTGTATTCACACCGCGTCAAAGTTACGGGTCAATTTACAAATTAAGCGTCGGATAATGCTCATTTTTCGCACTCGTACGATAGTTATTATAGCAAGGCTCAGACTTCAGACATCAGACATCATTTCACGCATCTTCTGGGTGAGAAATAATTGTTTTATGGGCCAATTCATACCAAAGGTTAGGTATCAATTGTCGCGAATAAATTAAATCGAATTACCCTATGACATTTTTTGATTGATGATTAAAAAAAACACATATTTTCATTCAGAAAAAAAACATCCAATTACTCAAAAAATCATAAAAATTCAGATACACGAAAAAAAGTTAGGTAATCATGCAACGCGAATACATCTGCAGCAGATACACGTGCCCGGTGTATTTTCATCTTTGACAACAATGACTGAAAAAAAATCACTCGCACGCGAATCCCACCTCAGCCTCATTATAAACTCAAAAATAACCCCGAAATTTCGCCTTCGGACGCTTCATTAAACGTAAATTTACCGCGCGAGCTTTCCATCAATTGATCATTAAATTTTAATTACGCATTACGAAGCGCATCCTCCGAAGGGGGTCGCGGAAAAAAGTACATAAGCGTACAAAAATAAATCTACGTCATGCGAACGATGTTTAGATTTTACAAATTCGTTTCGTAAATAAAAATAATATACGAGTGTGGGATATTATTAATTCGAAAAAAGTGAATTACGAGATGACACGGATTTCGGTGAATACAGATACCCTTGGCATCTTTATAAATTGTCTTCTCTCGCGGCGTTTCATTTAGAAAAGATACGTACTAAGTGACAGATTTTATACGTTGCAGCGTTTCCAAAAACTCGACTAAAAACACACACGAGAAATGCATTTTCTCAAAGCATTAAAAAAGAATTTCGTGTACTTATAAATTATACACTTTAAAAACGTCCAACGTCATATTACAACTATCGGGAGCCCACCATCGAGAATACTTCTACCAAAAAAGGAACCGTATAGTAAAAATATACGTAGATATTTCGAAGTTACATAGGTACGCGACTCGTATCGATAATTAACGCATTAAGAGCATCGCAATTAACCACTTATTCAATTAATACGTACGTTATAATTGGGAAAGCCCTCGGGTAGCTCGAATGAATCGCATATCGAGAGATGCATCTTTGCGAAGACTGACGACAGTGCCGAATTTTCTCGTATTTTTGTTATTTTTGCATTGGTAAGCGGTACCGTTGGCAGTTGCATGCGCTATTTGGCAAACCACGATTCCATGTTATTAACGAGTAGCATCTCTTTTTCCGCTGTTATACTTTTATTTTTAGATTTTTGACATCACTCACTCCTGCGGATAAACTTCTCTTCGCAACAAATTATCCCTAAATAAATGAATCGGAATGTGTAAGAAAAATCGTCCCAGTTCGCATTTTTGCAGTGGTGAAAAAAGTTTAATCGCAGCTTAAAAATAAAATAGCATTCTGATATAGGGTGTTTCGTGAATCGTCTGCCAATCTTGTTTTTCTTGGATGTAACCGAGGATCATTAAAAAAATTGGGATGAATATGTTGCAGATTTTGAAAATTGAAGGGGCAAATACTGCCTCTAAAAAAATGACGTAAAAAATGTTTCAACCATAGGAATAGATACTTAGTATTACTTTGAAAATTGAACAAATTTTCACTCAATAATATTTTATTTTGCCCTATGGTGTCAATCAGGAAAAAACTGACGGATGAAATTGAAAATTCTCACACTGCTGAAATACACCAAAGATCAATTATGGTTGAAAACCGATAAAAACATTACTTCGGGTAAAATGTTTTTGGGAATTTTTGGACGCTTTTTACAATTTACCTTCACTCGTTTCCAAATCTATAGAAGCTGCAATTGAGGTGAAAACTGTGCCAAAATCTGATAAGACATCAGTGAGAGAAGAATATTCACCATTTCAAAGGTTGAATCTTTTAAAAGTGAGAAATTTTTCAAAAACAAAACAGGAACCAATGCCTTAGGAGAGGCGTGTGCTGTAAAAATTTCAAAATTTATTTATGACGCTGAAAAAAAAAAACTTAAAAATGGAAAAATAAGGTTATACATGGAAAAAAATTCATGAAGGTATTAAATAAAAATTATTTGAAATTTGAAATCCAAAGTCACATTTTCAAACTGGAAAAAGAATGAAAAAAATGACAATTTGTTTTCCAAAAAAGAGAACTGCTATTTTAAAAATAATTTTTACCCTCCGTTAATGTGAGTTTTTAAAAAGGGGTAGAAAAGTAAAAATTTTCAAAATTGATATCTATGGATTTCTTTTGGGGATTTATAGTGAGCTAAAAAAATTTCAAGGGGTATTCTCTAAAAAAAATTGCCTATTCTTTTGCCTGCCAATTTATTGTACGCTTACGAGAGCTAATTATAATTTATAGTTCTCGAAATAAAATTGATAAAATTATCTCAAATTTTACATTCTTCAAGATAATTCGTAAACGTAAAATCTCAGGGATGATTTTCTCGTTAAATTGAATATTTTACGGGAAAAAAAAAGAATTTGAAAATTGTTGGATTTTTTCGGCACTTCCTGATTAATTTTTTCGCTAAATTTTAATGGGTTTCAGCGTGGCCTTGAAATCCAAATTTCAATAATATGCTTACATGAATTTCCTTCTATGGCATGCGGGCCCTCATTTTTCCATAAATGAACTTTTTTAAAGGATGAACAAGTTTTGATACAGGTCTTGTTCTTTTTAAAAAATTTCAATTTTTTTTCAAAGGTTTGACGGTTTGACCTTTGAACAGGCAAGTGTTATTCTCTCATTCTTACTCTCTAATTTTGAAAAAGTCACTGAGAAAAATTCAAATTTGCAGCACAGGTAAAATCAGCGAAATTCTTTGATATTCAACGCTCTCTAACTCTGAATCAGTCAAAAAAAACTGAAAATTGACTGATTAAACAGCGAAAAGTGTGCACCTGTAATCAGTGAAATTTGACAGTCAATCAGTGAAAAATTGCTGATTCAATTAGTGAATTTTCATTTTTGAATCAGTAATCTTTTTTCAACTTTTGAAATAAATCAGTATAAAAGTGATTAATTACTGATTCAATCAGTAGGTAAATTAAAATTTTTACTGATTCATTTCAGTACTTGAAAAATATTACGTACCTACGGAGCTAAAAATTAAAATTCACTGATTTCTACAGTTGCACACTTTTGGCTTTTTTATCAGTCAATTTAAACTGATTCAAATTTAGAGAGCGGGGTTTCGTTGATTTTTAAACGAATTTCACGGATTTTCTAATAAATTTCACCTATTTCGCCAAATTTCAGATATTTTACGAATTTTTCAAAGGATTTTTTACAGATTTTCCTGGAATTTTTTCATTGTTTACTATCAAAGAAATTTTGTCGCTATTTTACCACTATACTTTCTCTAATTCTGACTGTTTCCAGTGATTTTCGATCATTTTCATTGATTTATAAATGAGAGAGCTCCAGATGTTTCGTCCTTTACATTTTGGTGCAATTTCAACTTCAATTGAATGACTGGATGACAAAAGGGCCTAATTCTGAAACCGCTGTTTAGAGAAAAACGCATTTCAAGTTTTCGCAAGCTGATATCGTTTAAATGTTTTGATGAAATGATCTGACTTTTTAAATATTGTGATGCCCAAACATCCCTTTCAAGAAATATTCATTTGAATTCCGTTTTAGTAGCCATATGATTGAGTTATTAATGAAACGGTGAAGGGGGAGTTAGGCCCTTTTGTCATCCAACGACTTTAAAATCGGTTTCAACAGTACGAAATTATGAAAATAAATTTTGAAAATTTGAAAATTATTTAATGAAATCGAATAACATCAAAAATGAGAGTTATTTTCATGATATCGTACTGTTAGAACTAGTGTCAAAATGGTCGGATGACAAAAGGGCCTACTTCCTGCAGGTTTTTAACACAGGTAGGAAACTTTGGTGGTTGATTACAGACAATGTACAATAGGTAGCCCTATGGGACCAATTTTGATAAGTAGTATATCCATTCTAGTATCCATTTTCACGGTGGATGACAAAAGGGCCTAATTCGAGTTAGGCCCTTTTATCATCCAGTTACTCAATTGCATCTTCCATACTTTGGAAACGAAAATAGGTAAATTTTAAAAATCGCTTACTTCCAAACAAAAATTTACCTGGGGTAATTTTTTGGCTTTCAATTACTGGCTTTCGATATATTTCAGCAATAATGTAGGAAATTTTCAATTTCATCAGCCAGTTTTTCTCCGACATTAAAGAGTGAACTTGAAATATTGAAGGGACCAAAAAAAATGTTCAAAAAAACATTGTAAAAAATTTAAATGATGAAGAGAATGAGAGATACCTACGTTGAAAACTGAAAAAAAAATTAGCTCCGCCAAACATCGAAAATGAAGAGCTGCAGCTTAACAAAAATAAATGGGCATCAAATTTTTTTTTCAAAATTTCTCAATTTTGAATGACCCATGGCTCTTTTATTTCTGAAATTAGCAAAAACTTCTTCAGTTCTTAACGTACCATCCATTTCAGCCCTTTCAATTTTAATGCTGGGTAAAAAGTCGCGAAGAGCGAATTAGTTCATTTTTTTAATGTGATTGTTTTAGAAGCAACATTTGCCCCTTCAATTTTCAAGATGGGCAACACATTCATCTCAAGTTTTTCTTTCATTAGAATCTGGATAATATCGTTATATCAAAAAAAAAAAAAAAGCTTGGCAGGCGATTCATGGAACACCCTGTAAATTGGTTGCAAAGAGTTTGCTAACTACACACAAGATATGTATTAAATAGGTGCACATAGTGCTTTAAATTGTCCGCAAAATACGTCTTTGCGGTAGTTTTGTAGCTATTTGGGTCTGGATGATGTGATTTAATACTGAGAATTGAATATCTGGATATATCAGTTTCCATAAGAAAAAATATTTCTAATATTTTTCTGAAAAAATGAATCAAACTGGCTAAAATTTTCATTTGTGTTTTTTTTTTTCAGGTAAATAATGATTATCGATGGCTACTCAAAAAGATAATTTAACAATAGATAATGAGCCTGGAAACGAATCGATAAAAAACGAAGCCGTTATAAGCACAGTAAGACGATACAATTATACATTCATAAAACTAACAATAGTACCTAATTAAAATTTCCACAAAATGATCACTAAACACTAATTATAAAAATTTTAATGTCTTTGTTCGTACTACATGGAAATACTTTGTACACATGTGTGAGCGTGGTTCACAAATGCATAAAAAAAAAAACGCTTTAAAATATTAATAACCGTATTTGACATTTTAGTTGGTATAATGGCAAAGAGTACATGCTCGTACATAATTCTCTCAGAAAGTTGCACTCTTTTTATACAATTGTTAAGATTTTTTTAATGTTACTTTTCCTCGTACAACAGATAGTTGAGAAATTCTTTTTTCCATCTACCCTCTTTTTATATGATTTGAAAACTTGAGAAAAACAAATAATGGAAGTTTGTTAAGGTAATCATTATATTGAATAATTGGACTGGATTTTTGAATTGTTATGGTTCATCAATTTAATTGAGCTAATAAATAAATATTTTTCGAGAGGAACTTGCATAATGTATATCCAATAAATTTTCAAATAAACTATGTCAGGTCGATTCAGTTTATCTGCTTCGATTTCATCTTATATATAAAATAATTTCTGCTCTGAAACAGTTACAAAATTTCAAGGGTAGGTAGTCGAACGAGAATTATATTCGAATAAACTATATAATTTAGAAATTCACTGTCGATATGAACTTATGCTTTTTTTTTTGAGAAGGCTGAATCATGGCTGAATGAATAAATTAACGAATCGAAGACTTTCGCGAGCTAAAAAAAAAATCGTAAACAGAAGAGACGAGAATGAAACAGAGAGAGAAAAATAAGAAATAAAATTTCCAATTATTTCATAAAGTAAAATTAACATGCTCGTTGGAAAAAGAGAAATAAGTGCCATCGAATTAATTCCAAAAATGCTACAACGACGAGAATACAAATTAACTGAAATAGTTGATGGGGAAAATACGTTTTTTCAGGCAGTTTGTATACCTTTTGACCTACAAATAGGCAACTTATCAACAGACGTGATAAATGGATAGTAAATAGATTTCTAGGCAGGAGTAAAATATGTACCAATGATAATTTTTTATCTAGCGATTTGTTTTGCGAGGTAATTTTTACGACTTTGATGTCTTTTTAAAAATTAATTTTTCTGACGAATTAATTTTCCGAATATTTTTGTTAAAAAATTGATATTATTATCCCTCCTCCTCTTGAAATATTAAAAGTAAAAAATATGTTTTTGATAAAAAATGTTATAAGTTTTTGACTTTTGGTGACGCAAAACAGCGAGATGCAAAATGACGTCACGCAAACTGGCGTCTTAAAAATTTTGGAATGACCCCCCACCCCACCCAAGAGGAAAAAACATACTTATCCCCAAAATTGAATGATGAAAAAACCATTCGTTTGTTCATGACGAGAGGATTCCAAAAATGTATTGGTTTTTGCATTTTGATCAATTTTTGGCCGAGTTACGGGCGTTTTTCTTCATCAACTATCAAGGTCGCAAAAAAGCTATCTTCCGTCCAAATGCTCGAAATGGGATGGTAAAAAAACCATTCGTTTGTTCATGACGAGAGGATTCCAAAAATGTATTGGTTTTTGCATTTTGACCAATTTTTGGCCGGGTTACGGACGTTTTACTTCATCAACTATCAAGGTCGCAAAAAAGCTATCTCCCGTCCAAATGCTCGAAATGGGATGGTAAAAAAACCATTCGTTTGTTCATGACGAGAGGATTCCAAAAATGTAGGGGTTTTTGCATTTTGAACAATTTTTGGCCGAGTTACGGGCATTTTTCTGCGGCGCCAACCATCCATCAACCATTCGCACCGGGAAAAAAAGTCAACTTCCGTTCTAATGCCCCAAATTTATTCGTAAAAAAACCATTCGATTCGTCCCGACGAGAGGATTTTGAAAATGTAATAGTTTTTGGTTTTTGGGTGATTTTCGAAAAAGTTGCCAGAATTTTTCCTCGCGAGGTCTCCCTCAAAAACTACCCTTCACAGCAAAAAACCAACTTCCACCCAAATCCTCGAAATTGAGTGATGAAAAAACCATTCCACAGTGCTTGAAGAGGGGATTCCGAAAATGCATTACTTTTTGCATTTTGAGAAATTCTCGACCGAATAACCAGCATTTTTCTCAATCTACAATCCGCGCAAATCAATAATATCTTTCACCCAAATGCTTGAAATTGAACGATGAAAAAACCATTCTTCAGTGCTTGACGAGAGGATTCCGAAAATGTATTAGTTTTTGCATTTTGGGTGATTTTCGAAAAAGTTGCTAGAAGTTTTCCTCGCGAGGTCTCCCCCAAAAACTACCCTTCACAGCAAAAAACCAACTTCCACCCAAATCGTCGAAATTGAATGGTAAAAAAACCATTCGTTTGTTCATGACGAGTGGATTCCAAAAATGTATTGGTTTTTGCATTTTGACCAATTTTTGGCCGGGTTACGGACGTTTTTCTTCATCAACTATCAAGGTCGCAAAAAAGCTATCTCTCGTCCAAATGCTCGAAAATGAATGATAAATATGTTTTTTTTCTCATCCTGACTTCTAATCTTAAGTCAAGTTCAAAAATATAAAAATTTGTTTTTTAAAAATTTTAAAAACGGCTTTTAGCTCTCTGATATTTTTTTTGTCATTTCGACTTCCTGATATTAAGTCAATTTTCCGCTTCTGACTTTCTGACATTATGTTAATTTCAAAAATAGAATAACTTATAAGTTTTTGACTTTTGGTGAAGCAATTTAGGGTCTTAAAAATTTTGGAATGACCCCCCCCCCCACTCATGAGAAAAAAATTGTAAAATCAGCTTTCAGCTCTCTGATGTGTTCCTGGCCATTCTGACTTTCCGATATGAAGTCAATTTTCACCTTCCGATTTTCTGATTTTTTATATTTTGAAGAAATAAAAATTTGTAAGTTTTCACAAGTCAGCTTCTGTTTCATTTCCTTCAAAACTAATCCTTCTATTTTCGTACCGCAAAGATACTTTTTTTCGACAAATCACCAAATATTTATTACGCTTGAATACGACAGTTTCCTCTCTTTAAAAAGCCACGCATGTCTTTCAATTTCATTACACAGCTAGCTGGTTATCAAAGTGTCATAATATTGGAATCGGTTCCGCCCGTGTATTTTTCTCACAGCCAAACACGCAGAATTAATTTTTTATGCATAAACTTCGTATCTGTATACATTCAATGTCAAAGAGAATTTCCTATATCTTTTTCCAACATTATTCACACTAAAAACGATGCAAATATTAAATAGGTATATTTTTCCCTCCTCTCATTTCCCTTTCTTCATCATAAAAACTCACACTGGCTGGGATTTAAAAACTGAATAATTAATAACAAGAATTGATCTCTACGTAACACTTGAAAAAACTCCAAAAAACTGGGTAAATTGTCACCAAACAAAAACATCCTCAGTCTAAAGTCTAAATTAACCGCTTTGACCCAAACAGACCTATTTATAAGCGAACTAAATTCAGACCGTCTCACAAGTCACCAGCACGCAACACAATATAAAAATTCTTATCACACGTGTAATTTAATAATTTGATGCCGTCTGCGAATGATTATTACATCATTCGAAGTTGACCTAGGTTTTCTATTCAATGCAACGATATGGTTAAAACACCTATTTAAAATATCACGTATCGAATCGTCTTCCTCGTATCAATTTGAAAGCATCCGTGGCATCAAACGTTATAATCCTATTAACCGGCGTGATGTTCCGACTGTCTGGTGTATTCTTTCATTCAAGCAGCATATCAAAATTATTACTTTTCCATCTACGAAGTTCAAATCAAATCGTCTCTAGTTTTGTAGATACTGCAATAAAATAGCTCATTCGGGTCGTTGAACAGTTAGAAAATTACCTAGTATTGGTTTTGAATTTTTCTATACGACCTTCGGTTTATCTCATAACTATGGGTTTGCTATATGGCATGTAAAAATAGTAAATCGATTTGCTCGAGGCAGCCATTGTTCGTGTGTTTCGAATTGCAACCAGGTACCTATAATTTTGAAAAATTTTCGAGGTATCCGGCATCATACCTGGGATATGATTTGGTATAGTTGCGAGGAAAGTAAGAGTAGGTACTAGTTTTGTGATCCGTGGAAGGTGGAATTTCCTGAACCGGTTCGGTATTTAATATTTTTAGTAATTCTCTGGTTAAATTCGATTTAAAGATGAAGATAACATAGGCCAAAATTACTTTTTTACGTTCATCGTACCTATTCGTATAGATGTAGAATTTCTCATCCGAAACCAAGCTACTTTTTTTAATTGATAATATAAGGCCAACGTTGTCCATTTCTTAGCCAGCAGAGAATATTCTTATAAAAAATATTACATAATGCGAATATGAGCAGTTTATTCATCGAAACAATATGCATTATATTCAGCCGAACAATAATTTTTAATTATAAAGATCAACGACCACCGAACACCCGAAGCTCGAAAATCCAAAAACAATTTTCCATATGAAAAGCCAAAGCCACCCAAACAGAACGTAAGTAATCGCGACCTGGTTTCGGAGAAAAAAAAGAAAAAACTCGGAGGCAACCAGGTCCGAGTAAATTCTTCTTTTCTTTTGTCGAAGACCATTTCAAGGACTTGAAGAAGCATTGTATTATTGTTGATAATACGTTACGGTTAATCATGCTGATGGTAGAATGTTTGATATTGGAAAAGTATCTATGGTTCGATCGGCGAGTACGATGCACTAGTACCATATTGTTGGAGCTGGACGTTTTATTATTTATAAAAATGACACTTTTGAGACCCAGGCGACGATACAATTTCGCGTATTTTTATTATCGTAACGGCGTTCGCATGATTTACGTATACCTGCTCGGTATGTGATTTACCACCGGTTACAGCATAGGAACATCTTCAGAACCAGTTCGAACCCTTGCATCGGTGATACGAATGCCATAGAATCTTATGGCATAAAGTTAATCGTGAACAGTGCGTCAATACTGACCTATTGTGTAAAATCGATAATAGATTAAGTAATATGCAACGACACAGACATAAAACCTTTCAATGACATTTATTTCTTACGTTATTCGTGAAATATCTGCGTTTTTTGTGTTTTCGTGATTTTTTTTTTTTTTTGTAAAAAGTGCCGGAATTATGGTTCGGGTTGTGACTTTATCCGATGCTCACGAGCATTTGCATTATTCGTCTAGGAGGTTTCGTGATTGTTTATTGGCTGAGATTTTGGCCGCTTCGAGACATCATACGAAGGTATTTAACTAGAATTGTTTAATTAGGTATTTTCAGTGGTTCTGATTTTTTTTTTAATTTGGATTTTTTTGGAGTTATTGGCGTTCTTTAAACTTTTGTGGTAGAATTTCGACTCTATTTACATTTGAACTCAATTGACTGATAGGTTCGAAAGTCAAAAGTCAGGAGACAAAAGATAACAGTCTCAAAAAGCTAAAAAAAAGTTGAAAATTTAGATATGATAATATTGATTTATGTGAGCCTGGATATAGAGACCATCTTTATGAGTCAAAAATTGGTTTTTGAGTGAGCGCTGATTTTTTGGACTTTCCAGAAAAATTAAGACAGGATCAAGAGGAAAAACCTCAACTCAAAAATCAATTTTTGACCCTTAGAGGTGGTTTCTATATTCAGATTCACAAATAGAGCGTGGAATTGGAAAAAGGCTCAACTCCAATTTCCAAAATACACTCTTTTTGACTTCCAGTGCTATCACAGTTGGATTGAAAATGTTCTAACTAGAAATTCTGTGTTTGGGATATCATTGAAAATCACTTTACACCAGTTTGCAAAATTTGGGCGTTAATTACCTAGGCCCTTTTCCAATTCCATGCTTCAAATGTAATATCAATGGTGAAAACTTTGAACATTTTTTTCACTGTTGGAAATTTTTAGGGCCCTTATCAAAAAGAGACCGCCCCTACTTTTTGGAATCAGAGCTTGAAAAATTCCAAAAGGCACCTCAGTACCTCTGCCGAGTTTGAATTAATATAAAATTTTGGTTCGCAAGTCGTAGTTTTATTGGAAGTTATATTTCGTTACTGACTGATTTCTTTTGATATCAACAATAGAAAAGTTTTTCTGTAAAAAAGTGATTGTTTTTTATTCTATATTCTATTATTGGCGGACACAAAATTTTTAAAAATTTTAATTTCAAAGGGACTGTTTTTTAATCTATATTCTATTATTGGCGGACACAAAATTTTTAAAAATTTTAATTTCAAAGGGACTGAAATTTTTTTAAGAAGAATTATAAAAAATCATGCTGAAAATGAATGAATTATGCTCAAATTTCTGCCCCTCATTCTTGGAGTAAATTTTGGAAAAACAATTGAAGAATTTTTATAATTGAACTTCCCATAATAATACGTATTCCATCAAGAACCTTATTCAATTTTACTTAAAATTTTGAATTTTATTTGAAAAATTTTTATTTTTATTTCTGAAAGAAAGTTTGAGTCTTTCAACATTTTTTATAATTCAACATATTTTTAAAATTCTCATGAGGTATTTTTTTTATTTTACGAATTCAAAATCTTTTTAAACTTCTCATGAAGTATTTTTTTTTTAATTTTACGAATTTTCAACATTAAAAATTTGTCTTTCTTTTCTACAGACGAGGGCAGGATTACATGAGGAGAAGGAGGTGAGAGAGGACAGTTAATTTTTCCCCGCTTCCTCCTCAATAATTGACAAAATTTTTATTTTAGATGAAAAAACTACCTCAGTATACCTAAGTTTAAAATTAAAAACCGTATTTTCAAGTCGAAAGAATAAAAAAAATTGAATTTTAATCAGAGATTTTCGATTTTTATTTCCCTCGTTCCATGCTCAATGATAAGTAAGCTAAATCCGGTTTATTCTTGACTCCCCCTTCCCCCTCCTTTATAATTAAAATATTCAGATTTCATGAGATTTTGTCAATTATCATGACGTTATTTGCCAGAATTTTTTAAAAAACTTCAAAAAATCAGTGTTGCCATCTTCTTTAGCACATTTTAAAGTATAAGAAATAAATTTCAATGATGACACTCTTCAAAAACTCTGGAATAAATATTTTGTGCCACTGAAGGATTTCAACATATGTACTTATCATAAATAAAGAAAATTTTAAAAAATGTTCTTTTTCTCCAACTCAAATGCATGAAATAACTACCTAGTATCACAACATTCTTATTGATTTTTTTTTCAAATAAATTTTTGAAATCTCATTTTTCGTAACATGATCAAATATCTGTGTACTTACTCAATTCGACATTATATTACTCACAAGAATCGTGAGTTCGAAATTCAAAAAAATAAAATTACACAACAATTTTTGAGGATTTAGGATTGCAATTTTCAAATGAGCAGTCATATGATTTTTAACTCAATTTCAAGCGATCAGATGTTTTTTTAAAATTTCATCAAATTAAAAATCAAAATTAATATACATAAAATTCAAAAATCTCGGAAAATGAAAAAACAATTGTAAATAATTATGTATACTCTTTCAAAAAAAAAATTGCAATGATTCTGAATTTTCTGTTGTTTCTAGTCTCAAAAAAGCACGTACATCGTTAGAAAGAATTAAAGGAATGCATTCGAACTATTCCTCTTGTAATAAAAAAAAAATCTGAACGAAAAATTCAATTTTTTACCCTTTAAAATAATTGGTTAGATACGCGAGATTTTTTCGGTTTAACCACCCCTTTCCTTCCCTGCATTAGATTTAAAATTTATGCCAATTTGATTTAATTTTCATGATTTAGTCCATCTGACTCTCCCGAGTCTATTATCACAAGCTTTGAGCTCAAATGCCAAAAAAGTTTAAAAATGAATAAGCATTCTGCGTAATTATTCTGAAAGAATTGGAAAAAAAAGAAATAATAATAATAATAATAATAATGATCTAGATTTCAAGTTACAAGGTTCAAGAGCATTTAAGCCAATGATTTCAATTTTTTTCTACTTTTGATCAATTCCCATCAAATTGAGTGCAATGCATTTGAAAAAATTCCAATTTATACCAAATCATGAGAAAATCAAACTTAACAGGTGTTCGGACTCCCTTCACCTAATTTTTTTTATCAATGGAATGGAATTTTGGAAAACTTTAAAGGAAGTAACTTCCATAGTTGTAAGGTTTCCAGAAAAAAACACACCACACGATTCATATTACGTAATTTACGCTGCATATTGTATAGGGGGCGTTGAATTTTATCAGCACTTGTGTGTTGATATGTGATCATAAGGGACATTAATATTACGTACAATATCTGTACGCATTTGTATAAAATTTCATTATTAATTTGTATTTTAAAGTTGAACGGTGCACTATGTTGAAATTTTGTAAAAATCCTCGTATTGGGATACGTACGAGTAGCTCGGTAAGTCAATGAACAAATTACAGTTTACCTCGTTACCAATATTTAGATCAAATTTCACTCTACGTAGGTACATAAAAGAGGGTTTATTGTTCAGATACTATATAATGCATCACATCGCAGCAAATTCATAAGTATATCTAAGTATATAAAAATAACAATACGTCAATCTCGTGGTAAATTGCCGGGTACCATGGAACGACGTCGATGAAATACGACCATGTATTCTTAATTTTGCCGCATTTCACAGTATCCCACAGATAAAATTTATTTTTCAACGGAGTTAAGTAGGTACTAGGTACACTGTATCTACGAAAAATATCTATACGAATACGAGTATATGAGCCACCAGGTGGAAAAAGAAAAGAAAAAATAACCTACGCTTTAATTTTCACGACAAACCTCGGTTACGCTTCGATGCCTGCTAAACACTTAGGTTAGGTACCTATACTTGTATTTTGTATCGTGTAATGAGTCGATAAACTTGCTAAAAGGGCATTCACGATGACTTATCGTCGTGCGTTAAATGTTTCCCGTTATTTGGCCCATGTGACATTTAGTTTTTCAAGAGGGTTGGTAGGTATTTTCAATTTATAAAAATTCTGGATGAACTGGTAATTTTTGATTTTTTAATAAATTCTTCAGCTCAATCAAGTCAATTATTTAAGACGTGTTATGATTTTTTCATTTTAATTGATATTTAGAGTTGGTAATGAAAATAATCAGCCTCAAAATTTAGGTATTTTCATTTTTCAATTTACAGAAATTCTGGATCAATAACTGGAAGTTTTTGATTTTTCAATGAATTCTTTAGCTCTATCAAGTCAATTAGATATTAAACACGTACTATGATTTTTTCATTTTAATTAATTTCTGGAGTTGGCGATGAAAATAATCAGCTTAAAAATTTCACAAAAAAATCTTATTAGATTTCAGTTCACCAGAAAAGTTTGAAAAAATAGGTACCTACCTAAACAGGTCTACTTGATTTTCTCATTATCAAAATTATTGAAATATCAGCTAGTAAAATCTTTCAAAATTATAAATAAAATAGGTTCAAAAATTATAAAAATGGGTTACAGCATCAACCTGATTAAAGATCGTAAAAATGATGATATTTTTCTCCAAAGTAAAGATAATCAAATTATTTTTCACCCCCCCCCCTCACTTTTAATAGTTTACTTCATTCATATCTTGAGATGACATTTCAAACTATTCCTACAAATGTGTAGAAAATGTTTCAAATTTCTTCGAGTCTTATTATAATAATTAATAAGACTGATTAAATACCACATTTGCAATATTTTGGATAATTTTTTTATGCTTTATACTTCACACTATTACATCAATTTAATATTTCAACAGTAATAGTTTCGTACAATTTCACCAAATTCAAAAAATTTTTTGAAACATTACTAAATCTACTACGAGGAAAAACGTGGTCAATTTTTGTTTAAAAAAAATTGAAAAAAATACCCGACAGCAACTAATTTTTAAAAAATTCAAAATGTCATAAAAAATTTATAACTACACAGTATTTAAACATTTCTAGCGAAAAAGATAGGGGGACTTGTTTATCACCAAAAAAAAAATGAATGAAGAGTAAATCCAAAAAATCCAATGAATCCACGGAAACGTACTAAAAATTGAATTTATCTATCTATGTACTAGTTGCATAGGTATCTTCAAAATTGAAATAATACTTATATTTTTAGATTTTCAATCGATACGAATAGAAATAATCGCAAGAACCGAACCTATTTCTTGAATTTTATTTTAATTTTAAAATTGAAGGATCAATCTATCGGTTATACTTTGACATTTTTTGCAGTGGTTCATCAAATTTTTCACAGATAATATGTTTTACTTGTTTGCTTCCTCGCTTCCTGAATCAATTTCTTCTGAACTTTCAAAACCCCAGATCAATGACGGGGAGACATCAAAAATAACTCAAAGAATTTTTAAAAATACTTTTTATCTTTCAAAAAAAATTGCTTTAGCAGCTTTCATTTATACGAAATGAAGTATCTTTATAATTATGCTGGAAAATTCTTTGAATATAATCACACAATTTTTTAATTTTTATCGCGAAATCCTCGTTTTTAAAATTTTTGACATGATGAACCTAACATAGTAACAAGTCCTCGAAATTAAAATTTTTCAACTGAAGTAATATATTTTATTCAAAATTTTTCGACTTCAAGTAGAATTCCCCTCCTCCCCCTCCAACTCTCTCTAAACTTGCAAACAGGTGTACACTTTCAAAATAATTTGGCTCAAACTTAAAGTTTTTGGATAAAAAAGTACAATTTTGCCACTAAGAGAAAGATATATGCCCCCTCCTCCCCCCCCCCAATAAGAAATTAGACAATAAACTATCAGATAGAAATTTGTCATGTTTTCAAAATGAACATTTTTGACCCATTTCCATTGAAAGGACACCTGTCCCTCACAATTTAATGAACAGCAGAACTTCGAAATTTGAATGTATAAATCATCGATTACACAGGTCGACTTTTCAAACTTTTGAAATGGGGTTTGATATTTTATGGGTGATTTTTAAACCATTTTTCATGCTGATCACGAAAAAAGTACCCAATGAGTGAAAAAATTCCATTTCCCCAAAATTTCCCTAATTAATTGATTTAGTTCAGAAAATTGTTTCAAGTGTAAAAAATATTCAACAAAAAATTTAAATTGTGAAAAAACTTTGGGTGGTGGAATTTTTTCAATATTTTTTTCAAAATTAGCGTGATAATAAATACCATAAAAATCACCAATTGAACATCAAGCAGATTTTCCTACATCGACCCCTGTGTCAGGATTGGGTGATGTCGAATGAGTAAACAATCTCTCGTTGGAAGGCGTACCCGGTATTCATCATAATGCGAGGAAAATAAATGTTGATAGTTTTGCCTATTTCTATATTGAAGGAGTATTTTTATTCATAAATTACAATTTCCCGGCTTTTTATTATTCTGATGTTCAAAATTATTCGAATGAACTTTTTTTTTCAATATGAATATTTCATACTATTTTAAAAGAGGGAAGGTGATTTCTTAATTCTGAATTTCAGGCTGAAAATTTTTTACGTTTATGAAGTCAAAAAGAGGGAATTGTTCTACATCTCCAACCAGATCAAGCTCAATTTTCTCTCTGGCAAAATACAATATAATAATTAATAGAAAAAATAGATTCAAAAAATAAAAACATTTTCACGTAACATCAAATAAAAATTCCCAATTTTCATTTCCAGAATTAATAATTCTTACTTTTCCGACGTAAATTTAAAAGATATAAAACTCTTCTAGAAAAATCTCTCGAAGAACAACCCATCAGATTTTTTTTTCAACAAATGACAAACAGCATCGATACCAATAATTAATCATTTTTTTTCAGTCCCACATAACAAACCCGCGTGTATCTAAAAATACATCCTCTATGTAGGTATCCCCTTTAAATACGTACATTTGCGTGAAATTCCATTTCTTTAAAAGATTACTGGCAAGATGCACAGAAGAAATACTTCACGCCTTACTTAACATTTTTTCATAATTATTTACTCCGCCCGTACCGCAGCCACTCTCATTCTCCATGTCAATAAGAATTCGCTAAACGTATATTTTGATACTAATATTGAGGATATTTTAAGAATTCTTTTAACGCGATTGCTTACATTATGCGTGTAAACAAAAACGGTGGTTTGGAAAAACGTCGGTACGTATGAGCCGCACCACGCAGACAGTAAGCCAAATTCCAAATTTTTTTATTACGCAAATAAAATGCTCACAGATGAGGTATTAATATCCGCTAATTTGAAATAAACGTCTGATATATTCCAACAAAACATCGCTATGTGGTGATAATACGATTTATTTTTACAAAAAAAATTACCAATTTTTTACACTGACATCATTGATAAAAATGGACACCGCCGCCCTTTTTTTTCCCCACAAAATATAGCGATACAGGCTCGAATTATTGATATTGAACGTGACTTTAGAAAATTTCTTAAAACCGTATCGCAGGTTGAATGAGACTTGGAATTGAACATACGTAAATCGTGAATTACGAAATACCAAAAACTGGCACTGGTTACAGCCATGTGCTTGATTTACATCCAAAAAAAATTATATTTATGTTGATTCGCCATAATACTTTGCTTTTTTTCGTATTATAGGTGAATTGTGGTAACAAAGGCTGGCACAGTGGCGCCACGCAGAATCACTTAATCGTCTCTATAAATGGAAATTTACAAACTGCTCGTACAATACAAGACGCGGAAACCGAATGTTTCAAAGTTTTGTTGAAAAAGTAAAGTTTTTATTTTCTTATATGAATTATAGTTTATTTATAGAAAAAGAAAACCTTATCTTGTTATGTATTTTTACTACTCAAGTTCTTGGTGGGTCTGGACCTTCTACTTTTTTTCCACAATGTATTCGAATTTTATAGAATTTCATTATTTTTAGCCCTAAAAAAAATGATTTTTTTCAGATACACGAGGGAAAGTCAATTATTTTGAAAGATATATCGTGTTTGTGGCTTTAATTCATTTTTTTTCCGAGGAAACAGTCGTAAAAAAATTGTACCCATATGATTAACCTTTCTACAGGTTCATGCTCTTTTTATGAACATTTTAGAGAATTTTTTCTGGTGAAGACTGCAGCGTCAAATTAAACGATAGATTATATCCCCCTGTAATTTTTTCACATAAAATTATCGCGCCGCGATAGCCACGTTAAAATAATACCTGTGATAACAAAAGACCAAAACGCCCACAGGGCGTCGCTCATTTTACATTATTATAGAGCTTTGTGCACGATATAGTCTAAAACTCTATACGTATCGGAGGTTAATGTAGCTAAGTGCTAAATGCTACTAAATGGAGACACCCTGCTTGTTTTAGTATTACTGATGCATGTTTTATATGGATGGCGATGGAGAATCGCTAACTTCTGTGAAATATTTATCCTTATCGGATTAATTATTCATAGCAAAGATGCTCCGGCGATGAAACACTTGATGGCTGGATGGAGGGTAGTTGGGGTCCTAGGTACCGATGTACGGTTCTAATTAATGAATGAGATGTGTTGATGTGTCAAATACTACCAGGATGATTTCGCATAATACAGGTCGAAATCATTAATCTGAATCATTTGAAAGCAATGAGAGGGAGGGAGAAAAATCCATGGAAATTCATGATACAGAAATGTAACATATGACACAAGAATATAAAAAAAATAATTAATTAAAATGAAGAAAAAAATGTGTACTTTACTTATGCAGGCTTTTAAATAATTATATACCTTAGCTGTATTAGAATCCAGTTCAGAATTAATTGAGATTTGCACCTTTTTTTTGGGGGGGGGGGATTTACTGAAAGAAATTCGAAAAATTCTCTATTATGTATTATATTGAAAAAAGGCTTAGGTTCCAGACACGACCGATTTTTTTTAGCGTTCACTGTTTTGTTCCCCATTTTCAAGATTTTGAAAATTTTAAATCAATTTTTAAAAATGAAAAGAATCATTTCTGAGCCATTAAGAAAAAATCTATTTAGAATTCACACATTTTGAAAATTCCTCGATCCAATCGGATCCAAATGGATTCAAGTGAATATACTTAAATAGATACAAAAAATCAAAATTAATCCAATAAAGACATTTTTTTTCTCTTTAAATTGAAAAAAAATCAGATCTAATTGAATCTTTTTGGATTAAATTGGATCTTTTTTGATCGAATTGGACTTTTTTGGCTCTAATTGGATAACAAATTTAGTGGGTTAAAAAATTAAATCCAATTAGATCTAGATCTACTATGTAGGATCTAAAAAGTTGAGAAGAGATCTGAAAAGATCTGGAAATATTCAATTGGATCTGAAAATGCGTCATTTTTTGGATCCAAACGGATCTGCGTGGATCCATTAGATCCATTTGAATCCAAAAAATTGCGCATTTTTAGATCCTATTGGATTCCATTGGATATTTTTTTTTCTCGGGTAAGTGCATACGAAAAGTACAGAAACCTAAACACCGAAAAAAGGGATGAAATGTAAAATGCGAATAAGGCTCTGAAATAAAATTTTCAAATCCAGATCTAAAAATTGTCACATAAATTATTTTTATAAAATTTGGCATATTTTTATCAATAACTCTTCCTCCCTCTCTCGCAAAAAAACAAACGTAGAAAAAAATTTAAATTATTAAAAATTTGAAGGAAAAAAATACAATTATTTGGCTTTTCCGAAAAAAAAATTAGATCAGATTAGATCTGATCAGATTCGGTTCGATCTGATCAGATCCAGGTGGATCAAGGCGGACACCAATAAATCTAAAGTAGGTAATCCAATTTAAGACATTTTGCTCTCTAAATTGAAAAAAATTGGATCTATTTGTATCTTTTTGGATCTAATAATTGTATTCTTGGATTCAATTGGGTAACCAATTCGGTAGAGTTATAAAATTAGATCCAATTTGATCCAAAAAGATCTGAAAGAATTCAATTAGATCGAATTTTGTCTCAATTCAAAGGAGAAAATGTCTTAAATTGGACCAATTTGGATTTGTGTAGATCCATTTGGATTCACTTGGATCCGATTGGATCGCACCATTTTTTAGATCCAACCAAATCCAGTTGGATATAATTTTTTTTCGTTTTTTTTTTTTATTTGAATTGAATTTTTAAAATTATTTTTGTAATAGCGTTCAAAATACTTGATAGGTATTTAAAATCAAGATTTTTTTTGAAATCACCATTTCCTCTTCCATGCAAATTGGGTACTTCGCAATTCTGCATTCATATTTTTTTATCATACAAAATAGATCCCAAAGAGAAGCTAAAAAAATAGTTTTGAAAAGCTCTAAATTTTTAAAAATCAAATCGAATAAATTTCCCAACTTACTCCAATTCCATTAAATTCATTTTAATACAAGAATTATTGATTGAACGAATAATTATCAAGTTTTTGGTACAAGGGTTTTCGAAAATGAGTATGTGGTGCGAGAGAGATAAAGAGAGGTCTTCTAACATAGGTACTACTTTGAAGATTGAAATGTTGGAAAAATTATGTAATTTCAGCTTTCGAACTTTTCTTTGTCCAATATTTCAAAAATCATTTTTTTTAATCCAGTAATAGATACAGCACCTTTCAATTTTCTTGAAGACTGGGCAATTTTATGGCGAAGCTTTGAAAAAATTTGATTTTTAATGCTCCAAGAAAACATTTTTTACGTAAATTCTTGGCTTCAAAGAGTCGCGTCGCCTGGCTACACCTTGGCGTTAAAAATATCCTTTAAAAAAATCGAAAATTTGTATCAAGATTTTAAAATCACCAGGAAAAATCAACTCTCTTTCTAATCAACCTGTATACCTAAAAATTATCCGAAAATCGGACTTCTGAAATACTCTTGTTTGAAAAATTTTCAATTTGAATTTTTTGTGGTGAAATTTTTTTTCGTCAATTTTTTTAAAACAAATTTTGAACATAGTCTCACACTTGAGCAGCTTTGGAAAGGTTAACGGGTTTGGATGGGAGGGGGAGGGGGGAGAATTAAATGTATTATCAAATCGTTTCAAAAATCAACTTCAACAATTTTATCACCGATTCTCCGAAAGTGAAAACGAAAATCATCTTGAATGTACAAATGATCAGGGCCGTGCAGAAAAAATCAACAGTCTTACGGTGTTTTGAACGTCAATATTCAACGTACTTTGCCAAGTAAAAAAAAAAAACAACTAAATTTTTCAACTTTTTTAACCGTGGTAAATCCCTTTCCTTCCCTTCTCCTGTCTATGCATACTAATGATCGTTACCTATTATACACAATTATTAATAATGCCAATTTTTTTTGCTAATGATTTTATGAAAATTTAAAGCTTCATTTTTTTTCAAATGCATTAAAATTATTTTTGCTTTTATTTTTCAGAAATTCAAACAGAAAGATAATCGAATCGAATCAAAAAATAGGTAAATATATCATCACGTTTTGCTTATTAACAACTAAATCCACTTGTATCATTCATTATCATAACAGCCCCACATAAATACGACGTTATGCTTTAATTTACTACCTAGCGTACAAAAACAGTGTCATAGAATACGAAAAACACACACGAGGAGCAAAGCCAATCAATCTCTGCCCGTTTATTACAGCAGACTGTAAACTACATAATATTATGAGGTATATAACCACACGCATACAATTTCATATACAAAACGAACCACTCAAACTATCATCACATCGATGAAAAATTTTCCCACCAAATAGTAAATAGGGAAGACATTCGTTATGGGCGTTCCAGAATGTTCGACATTCATCATGGAACTAAAATGATTCAACATGACCCTCTCAATTATTGCATTGAAATTGTAATTGTATTATCGAATGTTTTACGCCATTGTATTGGCAATAATTGTTCTACGCTGGTATGTTTAATTTGTTGGCAATAGTAAATATGCATTGCATAGACTCGTAGGTCTAGATACGAGTATTTACTGATTTTATATGCAACGTATTCGTATGAAGGTAGCTTAAGCCTAGGTACAAGTATACTCAACTACATAATTTCTTAAATGATTTTCAAAGAGAATAAATAAGAAGACTGGTTGCCTGATAAACGCCAATGGACTTGTTCTTTTTTATGTGTTAAGGGTCATGTGTAATGCTAACATATTGATATAAATCGTCAAATATCTAGTTATAAATTACACTTTAGAGGAAAAAGCATATTCACATTTATAATATCGTTTGAATGGGATAACTTTGAATTTTGCAAGTTCTTAAGGTATGAAAAATTATAATTATGTAGCTGAGTTAGGAATATTTTAATGGGAGATTAAAGGTATGAAAGTTGAAAATATTTGAAAGTATTCTGACATGGACATAATGTCCAAATCAACTGTCACATTATCGATTTTTTTTGGTAGAAATTTCAATTTTAATGGCGAAAGATTTGACACAAATATTGCAGAAATTCGCCGATCACTCTACAATGGAGAAATCCCAACACAAAAATAAATCGGAAATATGAGGGGGCTATTCCGTTCTAAAATGGACCGAAAATGAAGTAGGGTTTTCCGATTTTGCTCTTTTTTTTACGAGTTTTCCTTGATAGTCTATTCATAAATCCACGAAAATTTCTCTTCCAACTTTCAAGGAAGTGGGGCGGGGGTAAGCCTCGTAATTTTTATGCAATTGCGATTTTTTTGCCAAATTGCAACTTTGAAAGGCTTATATTTCGAGATGGGTTGTACTTAGGGGAAAACTGTTTGCGGGGGTTGACAGAAAATTAATAGGAGATTCAAAAATGATAATCACATTTTGAAAAGTTCGAAGTTGAGCTTCGGTGGTGAAAGTTCGACTTTCATGATAAGAGCAAAAGACGAAAACTACCATTTGAAAATCTAAAAAAAATACATTAAGTAGCCTTTTTCATCATTTTTTCAACCAATAAATTTTCGAAATGGGATCTCTAGACCCTTGAAGGATACAGGGGTCCACAATTTTGACCAAAACTCAGAAAAATAGAAAAAGTAATGTAACGTATCGATTTCTACTAATTTAAAGGTGCTGAGTTCAAATATGTACTCAGTTTTTTCATCCGACACTTCTGAACCTCCTTCCTCTCTATTAACCCACTTGATAGAGCCAAAGTTCAAAAAAATGAAAAATCACGTGTGACTTGTCGTTTGTTAGGTTTTTGAAGGCGTGCAGTTCGAATATTGGCTTATTTTTTGGATTTATGACTTTCCAGTGTCCCTTTAGACCTCTATGAGCCTTCAAAGTGCAATTTCATAAAATTTATGAGCCCCTCCCCAGCTCCTTAGAGAGTTAGAAAAAAAAATAATCGTGGATTTACAAATAGACAATAAAAAGGGAACTTGAAAAAAATCGAATTTGTGAGATTTCAAAGTTACCACCTTACCTCACAAAATATGAAAATTTAATTTTATCAACGACAGGGTGTCTACCAATTTTTGAAAATCGAAATTCGCGACTTTTCGCGACCTCTTTTCGCAACTTTTTCTAGACTTTTCACACCGTGCTCCAATTTTCCCCAAAAGACCCCCCCCCCCCTTGCGTATACTCGTTTTAAAGGGAATTTCAAGCACTTTTTTAGTCCCTCCCTAGCAAGTACTCTTCTTTTTACAGGCTAGAGTCGCTGATAAACTTTGCCGATTCTGAATCTCAAATTCAGAGAAAAAAATCATGGGAAATCTACATGTGAAGCACCATCAGGGAGAGGAAAAAACACAATTTTTGGAGAATAATCAGAATAATATATGTAACAAAAACTTGAAAAACAATCCCATTTCAGTACCGAGTGGAGCGAGGAGAAAAAATTTTAGAAGACCTCGAATTCAAAGTATGTTTCAAATTGATAAATTTGCGTAAAAATTGGTCACTTTTATTTCTTAAAATTATTGAAAGAAAAATATGATTAGGCCGAGCGCAGCGAGGCCAAAGCATTTAAAAAATTTGATTTTGAAACTTCGAAAATGATTTTTAAAAAGGAAAATTTCAAGCAATAAAATTGGCAGAAAAAATCACTTTTGAAGCATTTGGTTCATTTTCAAATCATGAAAGGAAAAATCGAATAAGGCCGAGCGTAGCGAGGCCGAAATTTTTGAAAAATTCTGATTTATAGAGTAAGTAAGCCATTAAAAATAATTACCGAAGGACCTAATTTGATAAAATTTCCAAAATTTTGTCGGATTTTCGAAATTTTGCTAGAATTTCCGACTAGAAATTGGCTGAGGGAATTAATTCCTTCATTCTCCCATCGCGCCCCCCTTGAGTATTGGTTTGGTATAATCACGTGATTTGACCCGAACGAAGTGAGGGCGAATTTTTTTGAGAATTCATTATAAAAACCACAAAAAAAGAAACGCATTTTCAAATGATTTCTCCTTCTGAATTTTCAAAAAATCCTAGTAAAATCAAAAAAAATTCTACGATTTTTCTAAATTTTTTAAAATATGGATACAAAATATTCATTTTTTCAAAAAAAAAAATGTTGAAAATTTCAATCGCGATTGCTATTAAATCTCCCAAAAGAATCAATTTTTCGCTTCAAAATATTCAATTGTCTGAAATGGAAGGAAGGTTTGTAATTTAAAAATGATTAATGTGAATGTATGAGCCCGAGCGAAGCGAGGGCGAAAATTTTTAGAAAAATGTGTTCAAAAAACAGAAATTTAAAAAGGAATTGTAATTTGGGAAAAATTCGCGAATTTGTGCCAATTTCGCGACTTTTTCGCGACTTTCGCGACCGCCTTCTGAATTCGCGACTTTTTCGCGACTTTCGCGACTTTCGCGACTTTCGCGACTTTTGCGACTTTCGCGACCGGTAGACACCCTGAACGAAAAAAAAATAATAATAATAAAGTTCGAAAAATCTTATTTTTGACCAACTGAATTCATTTAAAATGGCTTCGAGACGTTTCGGAGCCTCCAGAAAATTTTGGAATTTCTCAGCATTGGAAAGAAGCCAATAAAAATGCTCCATATGAGCTTCAGCTTCAGCACCTATAATCATAAATTATCCCATACTGGTTCCTTATTTCATCGATTAAAGCAAAAATTTTTGAATTTATAAATTTCGAGTTCAAATCCATATCTTTGGGCACATTTTTTTAAAATTTAAAAATACGATAAAGAGCTGAAAGTTGGTAGGTAATAGGTATCTTATTTTCGATTAAGTAGGTCATCAATACAGGTAATTCCCAATTACATATAAGTTCCGAAATTTATACGGACCATTTTAATGGACTTTTCTCCAGTGCTGGAAAATTCCAAAATTTTCTGGAGGCTCCGAAACGTCTCAAAACTATTTCCAATCGATTAGGAAGGTCAAAACTGGGATATAATATATTCCAAATTTCAGTTTTTGTCCTTGACAAGATCGAATTTTCATATTTTGCAGGACGATGAAAAATGGTATAATTTTGAAAGTTAAATAATTCGCCAAATTTTAGGAATTGAACTTTACTACCTAAAATTTTGGATATGAGGCTCTTTTGCTTTGGTTCAGAATTTTATACTACAAGTTGGGAATGCCTCCCTCGTTGGAAGAATTTTTCAACAAATAAAAATCTGGGAAATTTGAATCTGAGGTGTACCTTTTGTCAAAATTTGATCTGATTGGTGATCATTAATTATTTTGAAGTTGTCCAAATATGGTTCAAAGATCAAAAATCACCCTTTCAGTTGCGGAAAATTCAGAATTTCTCATTTGTACAACAAAATCCTTTAAAAAGTTTGAATACAACTATCTTGTTTTTTTTTGGCGATTTCAGCTTCTTGAAAGGTATAAATACGCAGATCTTCAACTATTTCTTCAATTTTTGTTAAATTTCAAGTACCTCAATGTCTCACCAAACACCCAATATATGTATTGTCCTTACAAAGGTCACTACAAACTTGAACCATATGAAATCAAGTGTATGTGCAACCTTCGAGAGTATAGAATTAATTTTTCCAACAATAGCTCATTCATATATCGTTACCGTAATTATGAAACAATGTTTTTCAAATCGTTTGCCATAAGATTGCCACCTGTCGCCAGGCCAATGATCAAATTACCCATAAGTCTTTCGAAAACATCACATCAACAATCTTTAAACGACCATTGGACATCGTTTGACTGAAATTTGTCATTTTTTTGGATTTTTTTACTCCCAGATTACTTGCAGACCTACAGGTATTCGATCCTCCAACACGTATCAATTATATCCCTGTGTAACTGTACGTGTGCGTGTATTCTCCACGGATCACAGACCAGCGATTTATTTTATCAGAATCGTAGGCAACAACACCCATCCGGTAAATCTAAACATTGCGTCACATCCTCATTGTCGTTACCGACGTACAGTAATCGTAATAATAACAACAATGCGATTCTTTCATACGTCCTCCGATATACCCCTGTCCGGCATTTTTTTTTTTCAAATTGTATCAAAGCTCGGTATCCTTATTGCGGATACGTTCGTGTTTACAAATCGAAACTCATTCACGCCGATACCGGATTTTCGATTATTAGTAAAAAGACCGTTTGTTCGGATCATGGACTCGATATTCATTTATGCGCGCGCGATCATCGATAAATAGCGTTTGATCGTCGGTTCGCGGATTGTGCGTTCTAATCAAACCTGTTTCGTTTAATTTCACGTTTCGCCATCGTCGTCAGGTAAGAAATTCGGCGCGAATTTCTAGTGTACTTGGGTTTTGAGCGAGGGTATGGACTTTTTTCCTTTCTAATTGCACATTTTATTGTTACGTCTGAGTACTGCTTAGGATTTATAAGTTGACTACAAAATATTGGTCGTTTTTAGTGAATATAGATACTTCGTTTTGTGTTTTTTTTTTCAATATTTTGAAGTGAAATTAAAGGCGTATTGTACATCTCATTTATCATTGGAAGAACATTTTTGAGGCCTTTTTAAAATTATAATGAAGGAAAAATTCATCCATGATATCTTTTATTTCAATAATTGAAAGTGAATCTACAAATCATAATGATCTTCATATTTTTGAAAATCATAAAAAATGTGAAATTTTGATGAAAAGTGATGAAGAGTATTTTCAGCCTGACATTTTGATGAAAATTTGCATAGCAGAATGTCTCAAAGTCAAAATCTGATATTTCAATAAAAAGCTACCAAACTTTGAAAAAGGGGCTGATATTTTCAATAGAAATTCAAATAATGATTTTTATTCAAATCTTCTTCTTTTTTTTGTTGAAATAAAAATCAAATGGGAACTCATGCACAAATAATACCCATCTTGAAAAAATAATAAGATAATACGTAGGTAATTCTCAAATGAACATCATTCTGTAAAAGTTTTTTTTCAGAATTTTTCAATGTCTAGAAAAACTTTTGAAATGCAAAAAATTATTTTCCGAGTCGTCCCTCCTCAATTTTGCACAAAATGGCCATTTTTTAAATCAAAAACTTGATTTTTTAGGTATTAAATTAAACATTTTTACTATTTTCAATGAAATAGGTATTGAGATTTTTCACTCTCCCCTCCCCCCATACACAAAAAATTCGACCACAATAATAAGAGTGATAATTTGGAGATTTGTTCAAATTTCGTCAAACAATTTCTGTAGAACAAAAAATTTTTTTTAATTTAAAACCGAATTGATTGTTCTAAAAAAAAAAATACTTTTTCATTTTAATCAATGAAAAGTCACTGGAGAAATCAGAATTGCAGCACTGAGAAATTCAACGAAATTCTTTAGGATTTTCAGTGAATTTCAAATATTTTATTTACTTTTCAGAGAATTTTCAATGATTTTCCAGTAATTTTTTTAAAATGAGAATAAATATGTAATTTAATTTTACTGCTATTCATCAGTTTGATATCAAATTTGTCTAATCGGTCGAAAATATTAAAAACATATCGAAATTAATTCAATACAATAATTTTAGGTGCAATCCTTAAAAAAATCGTGGAAGGTGAATTTCATAATATACCTAGATTATCTCGTAAAACGAAAGAAATGTTGAATTTTGAAAAATTATTATTTTCAAATTCTCCAAAAATGGTTCAATGAAAAATTTCATCGAAATTTTATAACATTTCTTTACTTAACTTAAAATATTTCAACTTTCTACTGGCGAAAAACTGGTTTTGAAGGTGGGTTTTGTTATTTTTTCAGTACATGTTTAGGTCATTCCATGTAAATTATGTGAAATTCACTTTTCGAAAATTTTTTGAAATTTAAACCTAAAATTACCGCGTTTTAGTTATGCAAACCAGTTTTTTTTTCAAAACTTTCAATTTTGTCGAAAATTTTTCAAACTGTTCCAAAAATTTATAGACTTTTCGACGATAGGTATTTGAAATTTCGTGATTCAGTGAGGGGCTAAATATTTTCGAGATTTACTAAAAATGCACCATTTGCACTTCCTCTCGCTAGCTATAAACCTGGCTTCCAAGGAAAAATTTTTCCACGCCAAATAATGAAAAAAAATCAGGGAGTAGGTATAAATATTGACTTTGGAAGGAGCTGGTAATCCCACTGAAAAAATTCTTACCTCAAAACCAATTTCAATTTATATTTTAAAGCACTTCTGTCTCAACTTTTTCTTAAATTATTTTTACATTTATTTGTATTTTCATTACGCATTCATTCATTCTCAACACACATACTACGTGAAGTCAGAACGCAATCACTTGAAATCAGATATCTCATAATTATTACGTTGAATTAAAAATGAAAAAAAAAAAATCAACGCAACTGATAAGATGCCCCTGAAACACAATACTGGCGAATGAATATTAAGGTAAACGTGTTGAGTGTTGAGCGTGTTCGTTTCAAGTAAAATTACACACAGCCAGACAAAATAATAATACTTAGTAATAAAATGAGGAACGAAATTAACGTGATTCAACAAACGTAGGTATAGGTACCTATAACGTACGTGTAGTATGCCCCTAAAATTCAACTACTGTATTTTTCAACAAAAAAAATGAATTTTAAATTTTACGAAAAGGTCGTGGTAATCCATACGTAGCCTTGTGCTGTCCCAAAAATCTCCTATAAAAAATCTATGTAAATATAAATTATTACCTTTGCAACTCTTTCTTTTTGCGTTTTTTTTTGTTACCAAAAAATTATTAAAATATTTCAAATCTGCCAATTTCTAGAGAACATAATACTTTCGAATGCAAATTCTAAATTTCTAATTTACACTTTCTGAGCACACTGTATCGACCTATAATTTACGTCTAAACAAGTTTTCGGCGAATTTTTTCCTAAGCAGAAACGATTTCACATTCATTTAAAGAATTAAGTCATCAATTCAACAGAAATCTGACAATTTTCCATCTAACCACGTTACGATAATCCATGCAAACTTATCGTAAAAAACACTGATACGACATGGCATTCGCTTGTAGCTAATTTTTCAAACACCTTATTTCCATTCCACATCGTATCAAATATCTACCGTTTACCTGCGTTTTATTTTCTAAACTTAATTGCAAAAAAAACGTAATACGAAATACGAATACACAGCATTTTAGCTAATTTAAAATTTTTTACGTAAGTCTTGAAATTTTTTGAAGGTCTTCTGAATTCGTTTCTTTTAATCATCGTAAAAATAGCACGCTGTGCTTTACTTAATCGAATTTGGTACCTAATTAAAGCGACCGCACGAATATCAGACATCGTACTTCGAAATATGAACCGCATTTACTTTCATCTGTGCAATTTGTTGATAGAAAAATTAATCTAGCGTTGAAATAACGTCAAAGTTTAGGAATCTGATTTTTAAAATAAGTAAATATGAAATAAATACGTATGTAGGTAAACTTCAATCAAATCAAGATTTTTTAGGTGAGGAGGGAGAAAGGGGGGGAGTCAACTGAGAATTGAAAAAAGATGATAATTTTAAATTTTATTACCTAGTTGAAATAGCACGTGGAAATAATAATATTTTAATGACTGCAAATATTAGTCTGATGAATCATTCGTTTTTTTTTCAGATTTCCCAGAGCAAGAAAACGGTGATAATTCAGATCCAATTTCAGATACTGAAAACACATCAAACGGTAAGCACTCCAAAAACAAATTCAATACTAATCCTCCATAAAATATTTTACTTAATTCAAAAAAATTCCTAGACAACCAGAATAAATTAAATTGGTCAAAAAAATTCCCTAACAGTCTTTTAGTCTGAAAATCATATCATTAAAAATAACCCATAACCAATTCAACCACCTCACCCCTCAAATAGTAATAGATCCAGTTAAATTTACAATTTACAGATACCTCAACGATGAGCAGTCTAAATAAGCACTCAATTACCGAAATCGAATCCACTAGTCACTCACCTGTAAAAAAATTTAAGCAGGATAGCATCTTAGATTACAAAGTAGAAAATTTCATCTCCGAAAAAGAGATAAACGACATGATAAAAAAATATGAAACTTACAGCGTCGAAAAAAGAACCTGCGCTGTGTTCGATATGAACACCATAAGCACAGTTTCACACAACATCGTAATTAATCCGGAATCCGGCGAAGTCGAGTCTATCGTAAGGAAAGACTTCGACAAATCCACAACTCCTCCTCAATGTTTCACGGTGCCTCCTCAGCAAAACACAACATCTCTCGATATAATCCAAGAAGAGACTGGAAATGATGAAGATTCGTACCAATCTTCCGATTCTGATGATCGCAGCAGTGTTCGATTATGCAGTAATAATAGTACCCAGACTGATCTCGAATCAGATTTCAAAGAGCGTCCTCAGCCTGATTTAGATCTATGCAAATTGAAAAAATCTCAAACTTTGACCAGTCATTTAAATATGCACGAGTTCGAGAGGAAAAATTGGCAAGTTATGGATGTTTCATCCCAATCAGATGATCAAATCGTCGAACAACCTGTTCAAATTCAACAAATGGTAGAAAAAAAACCACCTGATAAGTACACAAATCAGATGATAATTTTAGATAAAAATTTCGAAAACACTTGCTCCAATTTTGAGATGAAAAAAATTCTGCAACAAATTCAGAATAAACAAACCGATCAATCCACTCAGGTGGATCGGAAAATAACGATCTGTGATGAACAACGTGATAAAATACCTTATGAAATAAATTTTCAAGAACTTCGTTCCAAATTCGCCTCCCAAAATGTCAATTCCAAGCCAAGAGCGAAAAGCATATCACCAAATACTGTTTTAAATCAAAAATCATTGACAATTCCAAATTCCAGGGATACAATGAAATATACCTCAACGGGCTACCTGCTCGATCAAAAATTTCAAAATGAAAATCAATACGGTACAATAAGAAGGGGGACCAGTGAAGAGTCTAAAATCAACGAAAACTATAATCTTTCTTGTGATAAATGTGGAAACCACATAAAAATGAAAGAAAACGTGTACTCGAGCAACGACTCAATTTATTCTTCTATAAAAAGCCCTTCGAGTTTCACTTTCTATCCAGCAACAAATTTCAAATATTCGGGTACTTTATTAAGCTCAAACTCATCGAAACGTAATTCATCCTGCTCAGCTGATCGAAATTCAACTTATAGTATGTCCAGTGATTCCATTTCTATAGGGTTAAATTGCACAAACGATTCGATATCGAATCAAAATAGAAGCAGTTCTGGCAGTACTTTGCCAAGAACTTCCCCATATGGCATTTATGGCTCAATAAGGAGGAATGAATATTCAAACGATGTTTCCAGACGATTCATACCTACTCGTCATTCTTCCTATAATGCTGTGAATCGTCTCTCAGCCTACAGCACTTTGAGCAGCAGTAGCTCAATTTACAGCACCCTGAGTCGAAATAGTTCTAGCACCTCTAGAACTTCCTCTTGTAGCGAGATCAACAAAACCAGTGGCTCAAATTCTGATAAAATGGCACTTTACAGCCTTCCAAATAAATCGTATCGGTACGATACAAATAAATTAAAACAGAGTAGTCAAAATATTCAAAAATCATCCAGCACTCCGAGTATTTACAGAAGTAAGAGCGTCAGTGTGACCAGCGACACCTCCTACGAGCCGGTTCGCCGAAAACAATACAAACCCAGCACAGGAAATCCCATAAGGGACGAGGTGACCAATTCTTTGAACGAATTATCTAAAAAATACGACGCCTATATTAAAAATAAAGAATATATTGAATCTAGCAGCGATACCAACACAGACAGTACTGTTCGATATGTGCCTGATGATTTAGACCATTTGATAAAATCTGATGAGCCAGAATATGTGAGTATATCAAACGACAGAGTACCCACATTGAAAAAATTATCTCTCAAGGCCATCTTGGCCTATGAAAATGGGATCGATTTACTCAGCAATATATATTTCGTTCCACCTCAAAAATCAACCCATCTGAATAAGCTCATAAAGGGTACCAAATGTTGCCAATGTCTACATCACGATCACAGGCTTATACCACGAAAAAAAGAAAAACCTCTAAAATTTGATTCAAATTTATACGAAATGCATCAGAAATTTTCCGAAAGACGAGGATACTTTGAGAATGTAAAATTTGAACCACGAGGTGAACTTTTAGTCGAAGATATTTATTCGCCGAAGACACCTCGAAGTTGTATTTTCAACGTGGATGAAAATTACACCAAAGAGTTACTCGAAGAAGCAGCTAATCTGCTGGCGTTGCGAAAATATCGCGAGACTCGAATACAAAACACTGTGAATACCGTTAATAGGCATTATCTAGATCAAAATTTCGACCTGGTTACGTATAAGGTAGAAACACCTACGCTGAGCAGTCGATTGAAAAGTAATCAAGCCAAACACGATGAACCCAAACGGACTACGACGCCGAGTAATTCGCAACACAAACGTATTTTGGAATTAATCCAGAACAAAAAACAATTTACAATCAATCAATCGAATAACAATGTTATACCGCAAACGCCGCACCGCGAGACCAAAATAAATACTAGTCGTTCGCAATCTCAGTCTTTCATCGTTGAAAAATCTCATTCCGCCGAAACCTCCGTAATTAATCGCCAACTCGCGAAAGACCAGTCGACAATACACGTGAAACGAGAATCCGATAGACGTTCAAAATCGGTACCCAGGATATCCCCTGGATCTGAACAAAACGATCTTAGGCAAGTCATGTACGCTGAGTACATGAAGAAAATCTCGGAAAGATTGGAAAGAAGACAAAGGAAAGTGATACGTATAACTAGAGGATCAGAAAGTGGGCCAACAATGGTGAAGATTTTTAATGAAAATGTTTCGAAAGAAAAACCATGCAGTTTGGAGGAAGAGTTCATGCAGAAGGCTAGAACAAGATTGCATAAGTTGGGCTTCGATGTGGAGGAGTTTAGTTCAAATGAAACAACTGAGGAGGAGTCATCGGTGTCGTCCAAGGCGCAAGATGAGATCCCGGATCATATACGCGAGTTTTTTCAGTTTACTCAGCAAGAGACTAATAATGAACAGGGTGAGTGCGGATGAATGCGTAGATTTTGATGAGTGATCGAACTAACACTGTGTAGTTACGAGTTTGTTTTCCAGTTTTCTGTTCGGCATTGGATAACGAGTGCTTGTTGGTAGTGTTTTTTTTTTAATTGTTTTTGCTTAGTAACCGAAGTAGATTTGATTTTGGCTACGAGTGGTCATTTATTTAAAAAAAAATTAGAAATTGTAGGCAGTTTGCCTACTTCACAGCTTCGTCAAAATTTATCAATTTTGAAATATCAGATGCCAATTTTTAGACGAAATTGATGGCAGAGAGAGTAATAATTTTCATTCAACTATCATTTTTCCAATTTGAAAATACAATTTGCAATTTTCTGTAAATTTTTGCAATTTTCATCATGAAAAACGTTTTTTAGAAGAATTATTTTAGGCGGGAGAAGAGGAAGGGAAAGGAGCGGTCCCGAGAGGTCAATTTGTTTTCATTTAATTCAATTAGACAACCTGAGAGGAATCAATAGATGCGGAGGAAAGGGGGGGGGGAAATCGAAAATTCGTCTTTATTTCAATTCAATTTCAAGTAAATCTACTAAAAGAAAGTAACGAGGGGGAAAAAAAGAAAAATCTAAAATCAATTTCTCAATCACCAAAATCCATTTTCTAAAAAAAAAAAATACATTAATTTCTCAAAATCTTCCAAACTTGATTTTTTAAAATTATTCTAAAAAAATTCTCCCCTACATACAAAAATTTTTTAATTTGAATATTTTTTAAAAAAGATATTTCTAATTCTTTAATTCCCAATTCAAAATTCAAATTCCACTCATTTGATTTCTGTCGATCCCCCCTCCCTCAAAAAAATTGTAAACAAAAATATAAACTTCTGAATTAGAATTTTATCATTATTTATTGACATGACATGACAAGGAAGTGAAAAATAAAAATTTTTTCGACTCCTTTCTCAATACGAAATTCAAATTCATGATGTAAAAAACACATAAGTTTGGATTTAGGAACCTCAATCTTTCAGAATAAAAAAAAAATGATGTTTTGAGTTGACACTGATTTTGGAGCAGAATCAAATAAATAGAAACCAGAACTCAGAAACCAAGTTTTGACTCCTCAGGATGTTTTTATTTCCAGGCTTACACTCAGTGCATATCTTATTTAGCCTGAAATTTCCCAATTTGAAATTTTGCTTTCTCAATTTTGCCAATTTTTAAGAAAGTAAGGGTAAATTAGCTGTATTCTCAGTTCATCTTTCAAAAACAACTTAGTCAAGATAAATTGTCGACAAAAGCGAGAGGAAAGTAAAATTTCTTAAAAATCAAGAACATATTAATTTCTCAGCTCAAAATTCAATTTGCTCAGATTTTCCAAACTCAATACTTTGAACAATTTTCCCTTTAGAAAATGACCATTTTTTGAAATTTTGAGATGAAAAACTTTTTGATTTGAAATTTAATTTGTTTTTTGCCAAGAAACACATTCGAATTAAAATTTAAAAGGAGAGGAAATTATTACACAAATTTTTTCCAAATTCTGTGGCATAAAATTTGATGGAGTAATTTTAATATTTTTCACTCATTTTCCCCCTTTATTTTCTAAAAAAACCCACCCTATTTTAATGTAAATATCCCAATTACAGAAATTTTGCCAACTGAACAAAAAGTGAGAAAATAAACCGATTTTTTCTTTACGTTCTGTCTGGATTCAGTTTCGGACACAAACACACGAACAGAAAATGATTTTTTTCAAAGTTTCTGACAAAATTTTACAATAGCAGAAACTTTGTGAGAAACTTTTCAACATTGAATTTTCGTGTGTTCGTGTTGGGAAGGGAGGGGGGGGGGGGGCAAAAAAATATTTTTAAAATTTTTTTCTGAAAAAAAAAACAGCTAAGTAAAAATTTTTAGATAAAATTCCAAAATTTTGAAAAAAAACAGGTTCATTTTGAACTTCAAAGTTTGATAGAAAAAAGGCAGAAAAATATACAACAGACCAAAGCCAGAACTTGCAGGACAGTTTGAAACCTTGGTTTTAATTTTCTCAAGTTTTTTCACCGACCTTTTACGATGCATTTTCTAGATTCAACAATTCCCTACCTCCTCTCCCCCCCCCAAAAAAACACATAATCACAAACTTTCTTCACTTTTTTACACAAATTTTCAAATTTAATTTTCAACTTTTTCCAACTTCAACAGAACTTTTGCTGCTCTTTTCAACACGACTCGTATAATTAATTTTTTCGCTTGGCAAATTGAAAGAAAAAATTTGCTATTGATCATTCCTTCATCTATTCATCTGTTTTGTGACTGATAATTTTCAAAATTTGAATTTTTGATAATTTTCACCTCTCCTCTCCCCTCTTCTCCCAGAGAAAGAATTCTCCAACGAGAATAGAATTTAATTTCACGAGTTTCACGAATAATTATCCAACATAAAAAAACCCAATTTGGTAAAATTTTCATCAATAATATCGATCTCTGAAATCGCCCAATAAAAAAAGGTAGGAATAATCCGAGACGTTAATATAAACCATAAACGAGCACATGGTTTCGAGGACAAGTTGAGGACGCGTTGATTTTCGTTGCCCACATCCCCACCAATCGAGAGCTGAGACCACTACGCGGTGAAACATTTTGCGCCAGTTCCAAAAAGTGTGGGCCACTAGAGACCTTTTTGATTGGCAACTTTCACGCATATTAGTAAATTTATAAAAGACTGGAGATATTTCAACGCAAATAAAAACCGAAACAACGGTTATATTCCAGCTTTAGACGCCACCCCGCTTGACCGGCGCACGTACCCGATATAAGTAGGTAAAGGAAACGTATACGCCAACAGAGCTTCTATTTCTAGCTTATAAATACTATTCGCGCGGACACCGTTGACTATTTTTGTAAACAGTCATTTTCATATGCGGGACGACGACGTGCAAATTTTTTAAAAATTTCTTCTCCGTTGTATCCTACGTTAGATATATTTATACTAATGGATTACCTACTTCCTATGGGTACGTTTGCGGTGAAAGCTCGCCAAGCGGAAACACATTTACGATATTTCGTAAGGTTTTTTTTCGCGTATTTAAAAAATAAAATGAAAAAATCAACAAACGTAAAAAGCATCGTTACGATGCGAGTTTTCGAGAAACCGCGTGAATGACCAATAAACGATTCAAATATCCGGTTAATCAAGCGTTCTCGATGCCAATTAAAACATTATACGTTTACAGTTATAATATAAGTGCCTATGTACAAATTTTAACTCTCGAGAGATTCGCTTAAAATCATATTGCAAATTGAAACATCAACTCGAGCGATCTAATTTCTTTAGAGAACGTTTAATTTACAAACAATAATCAGACTGCGGTTGATTTCCTCGAGCAGTTTTATTAAACCGTAGATAAATACGTATAATTATGTATTTTTGAATATTGATTGGTTTAACCAAGCAGGAAAAAAATTGATAAATGGGAATAGATATCATTAATTTTACGCAGCAGCTGTGTCAATAAATAGTCAATACAGCGACACCGATGGAAACACTTTCTCTGCTATACGAGTTCTCGAAACAGATTCCTTCTCACTTTTTATAATTACTAGGTACATAGTTAATCGGTAAAACAAAAATCCAATAATTGATACTTATCGGGTTAATTTTATGTGATTAATTCATACACGATCACACGTTCGTATTGAATTTCTTTTCCTTTACGAATTCTTGTGTAAGAAGGAAAGTGAATTGATGTAAAATCTATATTGATGGATAATTGGATAGGTAGATACTTCAGGGTGTCCAATAATATTTTCTGAGGTAAATTCATTATTTTTTTGAAGACCTTTCATTTTTCATGAAGTTTCCTATTTCAATACAGAAAATAGTCTCTCTTTTCTCCGGAAAAATGCTTTTGAATACCTAAATTGAAATGCTAAATGCAAAAAAATTGAACACACATTTCAAAAAAATTATTTTTTGTGTTTCGTAAATTTCCAGAAATCAGTAGTCCAGGGCTGCCAACCATAGGCGCACCCAAGGGGGGGAGGGGGCTCAGAGGGCTCGAGCCCCCCCCCCCTTAAGCTCGGAAAAAATAATTTTTTGATTCAAAAATGAGTAAAAAGTCAATTTTTTTGCTCTTCAAAATATATTTTTTCAAAAAATTTTCGCCCTCGCTTCGCTCGGGCAGTATTATTTACTACTTTTATTTCAAAACTTGACAATTTTTGATTGATTTTTCAGTCAAAAATCACCAAATTCTCAATAAATTCTCTGTTTGTCAGAAAAAATTGATGATTTTGACATGGATATGTCTTAGGGCTGGGGGGTAAAATTTTGAAAGTGTAACGATAACGCTGGAGGTGTAACGAAACGCTGGAGGTGTTACGAAACGCTGGAGGTGTAACGTAATGTTTTTAGATCAAGACATAATGGCATTATGTTAGACTTGAAAAAACTTAGAAAAAATTCATTTTAGATGAACATATAATGATATTATGTTAGAGTTTCACAATAAACACTGGTTTTGTAACATAACTCTTGTGGGTGGTAGTTATGTGATGTTGTTAAAACTAGACATAATGATATGATGCTGTCAAGTCTAAACATAATGGGATTTTATTAATAAGATAGAAAGATCGTTTTTAGATCGAGACATAATGACAATATGTTAGACTTGAAAAAACTTGGAAAAATTTCATTTTAGATGAAGACAACATAATGATATTATGTTAGACTTGAAGAAACTTAGAAAAATTTCATTTTAGATAATAACATAATGATATTATGTTGGAATGCCAGTGCATGCAACGTAATGTAAAGTAACGTAACGTTTTTCGATTAGGACATATGACATTATGTTAGACTCAAAGAAACTTGGAAAAAATTATTTCAAAAAGTTGGTCGGTCGAAAAGTCAGTTGGTCGAAAAGTCGGTTGGTCGAAAAGTCGGTCGGTCGAAAAGACTGTCAAAAAGTCCTCAATAAATCGGATAGTCGATTTAATAAATTAAAATGTTGATTCGATAAAACAGAGGGTCATTTTGATAAATTGGAGTTGATTTGATAAATCAGAAAGTCGATTCGATAAATCTGAAAGTTGATTCGATAAATTGGTAAGTTGATTTAATAAATTGGAAAGTCGCTTTGATGGTCATTTTGATAAATTGGAGTTGATTCGATAAATTGGGGTCAGTTCGATAAATCAGAAAGTCAATTTGATAAATCGGAATGTCGATTTGATAAATCAGAAGGTCAATGAATTGAAAAGTTGATGAATTAAAACCCGGGTAAATTGAAAAGAATGAAAAATTAAGAAATCAAAAAGCCAAGAAATCAAAAAGTTGAGAATTTGAGCAATCAAAAAATAGAGAAATTAAAAAGTTAAGTAATCTAAAAGCCAAGAAATGTAATGATCGTGAATTTTAAAAGTCATTATGTCAGCCTTGAAGAAAGTTGAAAAAAATGATTTCAGAATTCAGATTAGCACATAATGATATTATGTTGTATCAAGTAGTTTAAGTAAGTTTTTAGTGTGATGTTTTTGAATCAAGACTTGAAAACATTAGTAAGATAGTTAGACATAATGACATTATGTTGAATCAAAAATTTGAGTGTGTTCCACCACCTTCTTGGTAACCAAAAAGGGTCTCTTCATCTGTGCAACAGAGTTAACACAGTAACTTGAGAAAATGTCTTTATGCACTCTCCTACTAACGCTCCAACTGAAAAAACAATTAATGCATCTTATTCTTATTGACATATCCATGTTCTAAGATTTTTGCTTTAAAGCAAAAAACGCGTTCATTTTTGATTGAAATATCAGTGAAAAATGACTCAATTTGAAATTCTACCCCCTCCCCATTTTTTCTCAAATTCTCAGCCCCTCCCTTAATTAATTTCTGGGTGCGGCTCAGTGCTGATATTTTGAGAAAATTTCACAATTTTTTCATAACTTTTGGTAATTTTTGAAACCATCTTCCCAAAATCATGACTTTCCAAGTTGGGCACTCTGTATCTCAATTTAGCAAAATGAATCAATGAAAAATGTATTTTTCAAAATATTGAATTTAAAAATTAATCTTATTTGCAGATTTTCATTCCCAAAATGATTCTTTACTTATGGAGATAGATATTGCAGTAAATGGATTTTTAAGTAAAAGGGGTATGTAAAAAAAAAAACAAAATGCATGTTTTGTATTGTTTCGCAAAAAATCGTGAAAATAGATTGCTCATCAATGAGCAAATAGTTATTTGGAAACGTAAAATTGGTGTAATTTTGTTCTATTTGTCTATGTCGAGCTTTTGTATTGTTGATATTTACTAAATTAGATTAGAAATACATTAACTACTGATTTAGAGTTCAGTGCATGAAAATAGTCTTCATTCCAGGTCTAAGAGAGAAATGAAAGATCGCGGCTAAAAATACGAAACCACCCTTGGAGGTCAAAAATTGGTTTTGAGTTTGACACTGATTTTGGATCTTTAAAAAAAAGTAGAATCAATGGGGAATTTTTTACTCGCTGAAAATCAATTTTTGACCTCCAAGGATGGTTTCTATATCCAAGCTCGCATACTTGAAATGGCAAACATTGACAATTTTTTTAAAACTAATTTTCACAACAATCGAACTCAATCTTTGACTAAATCTTAAAGTTTCATTGATGCAAATTAGTGAGAATTTTAAAAACTTTCAATTTTTTTATAATAGGTAAGTAGGTAAAAAATTCAAATCCTTAAAAAATCTCAAAATTTGAATACCTTTAACATTTTTTTTAAAATTTTGGAAAAAATTGAGAAAATTTTGCTCTTAGGTACATAAAGGTGAGCCGAAAAACCAAAAATTTTGATTTTTGAATAGATACCCAGGAGAAAAGTTGACGGTTGTGGAGATTAGAAAAATAAGAGTAGAAAATTCAAAATCGCTTAATATTTTCCGATCGTGCAAGATTCTTCAGTTCTTTAAAAATTGTCAAAAATTCAAAATTTCGAGAAAATGAAAGAAAGTAAAATTCATTTTTGAGCTTATTTAGGAAGCATCTTGACCAAATAGTGTTTTTTTTTAAAAAAAAAATCAAGGATTAATAAATTTTTTCAACTTTTTTTTTCATAGGTGAAGACATAAGAGAAAATAAAAGCTGTAAAACGTGGATTTCTCAAAACAATGGGCTTTTTGGTTTCGTCAGTCAGTAAATAGAAGCATTAAAATTAATTCTAAACATTTTTGTGTTTTTTTGCAATTTTTTGACCTTTTTGAAAATATTGAATTTTTGACATTTTCCAAAGATTTTATAGCTTTTTAGTCTTGCAATATCGAATGATATGAATATTGATTTTGAATTTTAAAAAAAAATTCTAGCGTCCTCAGCAAACAACTTTTCACGAAATATCTTTCCTAAAATTGAAAATTTTGGTTTTTGACCTTCTTCGTGAATTTAATTCATATTTTTCAACTCTTTCCTGGATTGAAGCCTTTAACCCACAAAAAAACTGAATTTTGCTGTGTTTTTCCAATTTTTTGTTCAAAAAACGTACGTAAGTAAAAATAGGAAAACTATTAAGTAAGTACATCATATCAAAATTAGTAAACCTCGGACTGATAATTTTAGAATTTCAAAAAAAATGAAAAATGATATAAATTAGCTTAAAATATGAGGTGGCAATAATTGTTCAAAGTTGGACCAAAAAAATATTCAAGTATTTTTTTTTTCATTTATTGATCATTCCTAAAACTGAAGGGACTCAATACTCCAAAATTGAAAAAACGTAAATTTTTCCCTTATTTTTTCGATTTTTTTTTTTCATTTTGGACCACAAAAACCGAGATTTTTCAATCCCTAAACTTTGAAAAATTTTTCCATGCAAAATTTAAAAAATAATTACTTATGAATTTTTCATTGTGAAAATCGTTAAAACACCTCGAAATTAGAAAATTCCAAGAGACAATGAAAAAAGAAAAATATAGTACGTCACTCGTCATAATTTTATGTTAATGTAAAACACCATAAATAATGAAAATTAAAACAAAGAAAAAATTTTACGCAATGAAATTTCATTGTCTTAAAAATTCATATGTGTGTAGTAAAACGACCAAGTCTTTGAACTTGGGAATCTCGATAAGCGAGTTTATTTTGTATGCAGTTGATAAATAGTGACATGTGATTTATGCTTACTGTCTACGTTTAAAAATAACCATCTTCGTGTTCTGGTCATTTCTTAGTAATATCCGCATGATACGTTTCTGTTTACATTATTTTAAAAAATGCGCCGATTCTCAGTAAAGCTTCAGTGGTTGTACAAGATCCTGTCTTTACACAATCCAAAGACAAAAATCCCACCGAAATAAAAATTTTGTTTCGCAGATATAAAAATTGGCCTACTAAACGGAACTAGTTCGTCGTCACTTTACGATGACATTGATACAAACCTAAACGGCTATTTAAGTCAAACCAACGGTAGGTACATAAACTTACGCAGTGATAAATAAATTAAAGATAACCTTTGAATAAACGATGTTGACTTTTGATGTGGTGCATATGCAGGTACCACATCAATCCGTCACTTTCGATTATTTTATTTGTACGCTAATTCGCGCACACCAATTTATTTAATTTCATTATTTTAACGATTCATTTATATCTGGAATGACCTACATTTCATACGTTATCGAAGCCAAAGACCGTTATAAATTATCGCGAAGTTTTTCAACTTCTGTCCAAGCAGCATTTCACTATTCAGACTATATACACAGTTCAACGCATGAGTCACGTTTTTGGACATTTGACAAAAATTGCTATAGGAGATCTGAAATACGTAGTACGGTACTGTTTGAAAAAAAAGTACGTGAATTTTTCACCATATGGTAAATAACAAGCATTTCCATTTCCAAATCGGATGACAATTTTTCTCATTTGTAAAGGTCTCGTATGCTATTTTTCACGACTAATATACACGTCGAATGACAAGTGTGTTTGAAAATTTTCAAATAGCTAAGATGAGATTTGGTAAAGAAAATACGGAATTTTACGGACGAAGTAAACATCGGTAAGAAGAAATGTCCTGATTGAAAGTTTATACAGTTGTTTTGCCCCCTTCTTGCGGTCTTTTTAAAGAAAAATATGAATCAAGATTTTCTTCGTGATTGTATTTTTTATTTTGTACAATTTTGTGAATTTTTATCAACTCAAAACCGAAGTAGGTGGATGTTTGAAGAGAGAGGCGATCATTAAATCCAGAAAAAAAAATAACAGGAGGATAAATTGAAATAATTTCTAACAAATTAATTTTAATTACAAAAAAAAATTCAGTGAATTTTTATCGAGTAAAAAAGAAGGCTTTGAGGGTTTTCATAAGAAAAGTGACAAAATTCTCATGAAAAACATTAGTTTGGATTTTAAGGTCATAAATTTTACGAATAAAAAATAATAATTTTTTAAAGCTATCGCTGAAAAGAAAAATCAGAAGAGAAGGGAAGGGGATTTTCGTTCCTGGAATTTTGACAAAAATTTCAAGAATTGTGCGTACTCAATTTCAGGGAACACTGGTCAAAAAAAATTAATACCCAATAAAGGATTCGAGATCAGCATTTAGTATGTATTTTTAAAAAAATTATAATGTGAAAAACATGTACCAAAAATCTAATGATGAAATATTGAATATAAAATTATAAAAATCGATTTCTCAGTTATAGTAGCAAGAAAAATTTCAATCAAGAACTATGCTTGTAATTTTTTTTCAATTTGTAAAAGTAAAATTACGACTTGAACAGACACTGATGCGATTTGCGGTTTGAGGTGTTGGGAGGAAGGTTCGTTCTAGTTTTTTTTAATCACAAGATTCATCACTTTATCAAGTTAGTTTCTAGAGAAAGTATAATTGCCTGCTAAATATTCTGCAAAAAATATCACCCAGTACCTTGATCTTTTTTTGTTAAAATATTCATCATAAATTATGAATATACTACCTAACGGAAAAAAATACGCATTTATTTATTTCTTCACTGACCCAGTCCCCGACTTTCTACTTCTCAAAAGTACAAAATTAAACGTTCTACTAAATATCTTGACAACACAAAAAAAAACGATCTAAAATGCTAATATTATGCCCCTTTATTTCAAAAGGTAGGCAAACATACGTACGCATTTGAACCCAAAGCCGGTTCAGACTCAGGAACGAAACCCAAAGGTGAAAAAAAAACAGAAATATTTTCAAGATCTAATTTTCAAAAAATTCTTAATCTCGAAAACGCTCGTAATTTTCAGATTAATTATTTAGAAGTCACAATTTTTTCAATGTCAAGTTCAAGTTTTCAATCAAATTTTTTCGATTTGGAAATGTTTTGCGGTTTTTCTTCTCATATTTAATTTTTCAGACGTAAAATTGGAGATTTTCCTATTCAAACCTAAAATCGACTGAAATCGTAATATTTCAGATACAGAAAGAGAAAGGAGTTTATTTTGAAAGTGGTCAAAAGGTAAAAAATATGTTTTCATAATTTCATTTTTTTTTTTTTTGGTCGAAATGTTTGTGGATAAAACTCCTCAAAGAAAAAAATTCCAGATATTGGTAAAAAAAAAACAAAAAAAACTGAAAACATTTCCACATTTTTAGAATTTTCTTACTATAAAAAAATATGCCCAAGTATTTACTTAAAAAAGACAAAAATAGTTTAAAATTTAAAAAAGGAACGTATTATCCCAGCTTTACAATATCTCTCTCTAAAATTCAGAACATTTTGTAAAAACATTTCCATATTTTCGAATATCCCTACAATTCAAAAACACGACTCAGTTTTTACTAAAAATTGACAAAAATTACTTATCTCTGGTTCACAATATCTCGTGACAATGAAATTCAGAATATTTCTCGAATAGGGTTTCTACATCAACAACTCAAAGGAAGGAAAATATTCACCTGGTGATCCAAAATAAAAAAATCGAAGTACATAATAAAAAAATCGCACATTCAAAATTATAGGAGTTCAAATTACCTCAAAAATTTTGACAAATTGTGATAAATAAAAATTGCCTCATCACCGCTCAGAAGAAATAATCATCACACGCCTCAGAATTGGACACACTAAACCCACCCAAAACCACTTATACCTCCGAACCCCTAAGCCACTCTGCCAATTCTGCAATTCCGAACCTATATCCACCAAATTCCTCCTATTTTTCCGTCCAAACCTAAAACAGGAAAGATAAAATTTCAATTTTCTTGAAAATACCAGAACCATTCCAAACTCAAACATAGAAGTTGAAAAAATTCCACAACTGATCAAAAAACTCAACTCTATCAGCAAATCTACCCCCCCCCTTCTACCCTGGGCGTAAAAATCTCAGCAATAATACAAGCTCAGTATAATAAAACTTGAAAAAAATTGCTTCATCTCCTTGCAAAGAACCAAAATTTGAATTTTAACAAGGAAAAAAATTGAAATTTGCTAAGTATTCGTATACCCTATTTTTGTCCTTCAAAGCTGACTGAAAGTAGTTTCAAGACGTTTCAGAGTTTTCAGAAAATTTTGGATTTTTCCAGCATCAGAGAGAAGCTCCTAAAAAATAGTCCATAGGAACTTCAGAACATATAATCGCAGATTACCCATTTTAATAATCCAAATATTTGAGTGTTAAATAATGGATAAAAATTAAAAACATGATTTTTTTAAATTTGTAACTTTTAGTTCAAATCCATATTTTCTGGCAAGCAATGTGTTTGGAAAAATTTCAGAATACCCTTTACTCTAGTTCTAGGAAATTCCAAAATTTTCTGGAGGCTTCGAAACGTCTCGAAACCACTTTCAATCGATTAGAAAAATCAAAAATAGGACACATATGTACGAAATTTCAGATTTTTCGTTGATAAGATCAAATTTTAATATTTTTCAGGACGATGAGATAATTTTGAATTCAAAAATTCACCAAAATTCGAGAAATGAACTTGAGAACCTGAAATTTTAGATGGGATTTTTTTTAATGATGCACCAACAATTTATTTTTATTTCAGTTCAAAATTTGATTTTGAGTTGGGATAACTCCCTTGAGACATTCAAAAAACTGAAATCCCTAAAAATATTTTTAAAAATTGACATCATTACGTATTGAATTAGGTTCTTCTACCTACCCTCTCCTTTGTAAAATACGTAGACGTACCCAAAATTACGTCAATTTTCTATCCAAAAATTATAAGAAGAAAAATCAAATAATACAAAAACAAAAACTCACTCACGGAAATACTCGCACAACAGATACTCATCTCCATGGTACGACATCAAACATCCATTATCTACCCCTAATAAGCCTACCCCAACAACATTGCCCGATGAAACCTATCCTATCTCGTTTGAACTTGGAATAAAAAGGTTCGAATCCTCGAAAGAATGCTGTAGCGCAAATTAACAATCACCATTTAAAATAAAATCCGGTTTTCGGAACATCTCGTACACAGAAACCAGGTACACCACACAATCACCTTCCATCAAACCCCAAAAATATCAAATATCTCGAAACATAATCCCAATCTCATCCCATTCTTTCGATAATATGAAAAATAAAAAGCAGAAAAAAAATCGTTAATGGACGTCGGTAGAATACGTCGTTTGGCGAATTGATATATAAATATTTTTTATTTTCCACTGGTTATTTTTAAATGCGTCCGACTGATGCGGACAGCGAGGCACGAACAGACGTATGGGGGATTAGAAAAACACCCGCACTTACATGTGCGCTGCCGAGACATGTATTAGGTTCCTTTCCTGTGGCACGACGAACAGTTGGACTAGCACCAGGGAACCTTGTAAAACGCGCCATATTTCGATTATTAATAATTTGTCCTAAAGTATACGTCATCGTACAACAAACGGTACAGCGGCACAGGTGATAATGAGCCTCTAAAGTGATCACACGTGAAAAAGTGCGGCCTTTCGATGATATTCGCGATCGCGGGTGTCTCGATTTACTCAGCCCTACGGTAACTGATAACGGCCAAGTTTTATGAATGAATTCTCTCTAGTTGCGTGTAACGTGCGTTCGCGAGCATTTTACCGGTTTATTTTAGTGATAAGTGCGTGGTGTGTACGAGGTGCAGCTTCGCGTATTATTCATGCGCTTTTTCTCCATAAATTCGATGCTAAATACCGAATTACCAATGTGCCAGTGCGATTAAGTAACGGGATTTTCTTCGCTTTTTTTTCAATTTACATTGTCATTATTATGGGTTTATTTTTCTTTTGAAATTTTCTCATTCTCGGTTTGCGATAATTTGAATTACGTATTGTTACCGAATTACGAACGAATTTCTACATTGTGCATTTGGAAAATTTTTCCCAACGTAATCGTCTCAAAGTCGCTGAATTTCCACAATAGTGGCGTCGATAAAGTTCAACAACTCGGTAGTGCCATTCTGCCATTGTTATCATGGGTGCTTTATGTTTCCCATGCGATAAGTATACTGTATATTTTTATGTTTGAAAGTTTTTACAAAAGAATTGTACGAATGAAAATTTTCGCCAGACGGAGCTGATAAAAATAGTCGAAATTTTCATTCCGTTCGGATGACTAAGGAAGAGAGAATTCGTATGTAGAAATTCCACAGACTAGGTGATGGAAAAATAGGCACATGTATCTATTCTTTGAACATTGGGTAATCTTTTGGGAGAATAAATAAATACGTTGTTGTGTGTAAATAGCCGCCGCATTGTTGACACTAGTCAAAGTCTTACTTTGTATCGCTTTGAAGAAGTTAACACCATCGTGTATTTCCTTGCATACCAATTAAGGCGTTAACGACCTCTGTAAGCTGATTACCACAAAAAATGAAAATTTTAATTTAGAAAAATTAAATATTAGATGATTTGAAATTGAAAAAATTTCTTTGTGGAGGAAAAACAGTGCACCGGCATATTGTGATTATAAAACCAAGTCCTTCATTCGATCTGTAGTGATAGTTTGAGGATGAAAATAATAATGCGGGCTCAGGCTCATGTGTTATGCTCATGTTAGGTTTTCTTATTAGTACGATATTCGTATAAAATAATTACTCGGCTGGTGTTTATTTAATCTTTGCATTGAAATGGTGGTGTCACCCAGCACCAGCATCTTGATATAATAAATAATTAAATTAATAAAAAAATTAATTGGTAAAAGTGACAACGTCGCGAGAATCTTGAATCAGATGGAAATTCGATTTGTCATCGCAGTGATAAGAAAAACAAACGAATAAAATTTTCCATCAGTGGGGATCAAAAAAATTTATAGGGTTCTCAATTACAGTGATTAGGTTTGGAGTAAGGTGAAATGCAACGTTGCCAAGTTGTCTATTTATTAATGGATGTTTAAGATGAATGAATGAATAAAAATGAATGAAATTATCGAGTGGGCTGATTTTCATGGGAGGGAGGGGAGGAGAGGGGAGGGGTTCGAAAATTGTGATATGACGTAAGTAGAATGTGAAAAAGAACGACTATGGCTGCGATTGCACTTGATTTTTCAGCGTCTTAATTTTTGTCGAAATTTTTATTCAGAAAATTGTTTCAGTGTTTTGATTTATAAAAAAAAATTCAGTACGAACGAAAAAAATATTTCTCATCATTTTTCTTGAATTTTACGAAAATTTTCTGAAATTCTCAAAATAGGAAGATTCTAGGGAGATTCTAAAAAGTTGAAACAATTGAACATCCTTTTTTTTTCAAGCTCATAAATACTTGAAAGTGAAAAAATGAAAAAAGTCGTAATCGTTTTCAAAATTATTACTTAAAATAGTGGAAAATTTTAAAATTGCAATTTTTGAAATGAAATGAGTGAACCTGAGGTTGAATTTTTAAAATCATGACGACCCTTTTCCTCCAAGATTTCTTCGTGTCTTTCAAAGAATCTCTTTTCATCTTCAACTACTGCCCAGCTGCCCCACGCCCCATCCACAGTTTTCAAATTCAACTTTTCGAAAAAAAAAAGGCAATTTTTAAAATAATTTATTCAAATCAATGTCAAAATCATGTTCAGTTTCATAATGTTAGAGGGAGAAATTGAAAGTAAAATAGTTCGATGGATAAATGTTTTTCAGAGTACTAGGATTTTTTTATAAAACTAAGATAAATTAAAAAAATGGCAAATTTTTTTAAAAAACTGCAATTTCATCCAAAAAAAACCTGCAATCTTCTTCGTTTTTTTTTCGTTTAGAATGTGTAAACCATGTTGGTAAGAAAAATTTCTCTCTTTTGTACTTAGCTGCTATTTCAAAAAGAAAATCAATAGAAAACATTTTTCATTTTCAGGGCACCTAAAAGAATTTTTTGACATACATTCGTGACTTTTAATGCACTCATTTTAAATGAAATTTTTTGGCCAAAAAAATCTCAAATAATTTGATAATTACTTTAAAAAATTAATTTTTTCTCGATTTTTTTAAATCGATTTTTATAGATAAGTATTTTGACTATTGAATAAAAGTGAATTTGCTCAATCTGAGTTTTTACTACTTTTTCATTACTTCTCAAGACTTTCATCACCATCTTCTTGAAATTCTTGATGATTTTTTTTTCACCTGCGGTCACTTTAGGACGCAATTTTCATCAGAAAGTCACCACTAAAGTGATTTTGAAAAAATGAAAAATCTGTACACTTTTTCCTTTTAAATAGAAAAATGTTCATTCACTTGAATATTTTTCTCTTTTTTAAAATTTTTTTCCAGTTTATTTTGAAAAAAAAACTTGATTTCTCAAAAATTAAAAAAAATGCATTTTAGGTTAAGAAATTGAAAAAACTTATAACTGTCAGAAAACTGAAAAAATATTTACACGTCAAAATTATCGAATTTTCATTCCCCTTCCTCCAAATATGCCAACTTCGATTTTTAAGAAAGATGAAAATTTAGCAATTTTAGTGTTTCAGCTGAAAATTTGTTTCAAAATAATCTACTAGTTTCTCTTTTTTACAGAAAATTTGAAAAAATGGAGAAAAAATTCACTTCAGTTAAAATGTTCCAACAAAAACTATCAGACTCAAAATTATTCGACTTTTTCCTCTTTTCTCAAAATGTCAATTGTCAATTTAAAGGAAGGGGAGAAAATGCATAATTTAGTTGGCATTAGATTTAAAAAGGGGGGACCAATCCAAATAATTTTGACGCCTGTATACTTTTCTTGGAAGTATTTTCTGACCAAAATACAGTTTTTCTCAACTTTGTTGGTTTTTCGACTCAAAATATAAAGTTTTTTAGGTACTCTAAAAGAAGCCAATTTTTCCCAGTTCAAATGTAAATTTTACAGCTGAAATGGCAACGTCGCCATATTTTTCTCAGTTTAAAAATGATATTGAAAAACTTCTCCTTCAACCAGATAAAACTGCATTGAATTCGTTTTCATTATCAACGTAAAAATCCACCAACTGAGGTATATCTGAAATTACATCTGTTCTTTCTACAACAGTACCCAAGCGTGATATGATTTTTTTCTGTCATCACGAAAACACTATTATGCATTCGAAAAAAATACTCCACAAAAACAAGGTTAAACATCATTACTTTTCACGGTAACTATTCAATTTTGATGCAAATCTCATACTCGTAAAAACTACTTATTATCACAAGTTAACCACGAACGAGATAATTTTGCAAAAAATTAACCTACGTGCATTCGATGCAATCATTTTTCAATTTTCAAATACCCATACTCCTAAAACGTGATCAAATTTCGCCATATTACGATTAAAATAGGTACCTATTTTATTCAAAACTGGTTAATTCAACTGGTATTCAAATACCTACATCAATTAACCGCCATGAAATATTGCATAACAAATTTTGCGGAAAAATTCACCCCTACTACTCGACAAACTGGTTAGCACTGGGCAATACGTACAGTATAATAGCTAATATCGCGTAATAAAAAAAGTATTTAACCAATAAAGGAAAAAAAAACTTGTCTGACAGTGATTTTCAATACACATTTCATTCTAAAAATTTATAATGGAATTGCTTTATGCAAACAAAAAAGTACAGTTACGTAAGATTTTCTAATAGGTTTTTATATTTCTTGCTTTAAAAAGAGCAGCATTCGGTCAAAAAGGATTCGTTCGTTCGTTAATTCAGTAAAAATACGATAAATATTGCATTTGAAAAATAAATTACCCAATTAAGTGTACCTACAGGAGTATCAAATGCAATACGATAATTTCGATGAACCAAAAATACTTTTTTTTTTTTAATGACAGTAAATTGATAATTAATTAAACTCGATTGAATACATTATCGAATTTTTATCAATATTATTTATTTTAACGATCTATAGGTACTAAGCAGGGTGAAATTTAAAATTTAAAAAAGTTGATTGGTACGTGATTCGCGTACAATACCAAACCATCATGCCAGAACCGACAAAATTCACTCCTAAATTTAAAGCATCAGCACCGTATGCAGGTTTGTATTGATTTTTTTGATTTTTGATGATTTTTTTTCAAAGTGTGCCATACTCGTAATGCAATTAACCTACCAAGATTCCGGTATCATAGTTCATTGATAAAGGAATGAGATGTGTTTTTGAGCCTTTTTTTCAAATGAAACGTTAACACAGTGTTGAAGTATTGAAATAGAAAGATTTATGTATTCGAAATTTATAATTAACTAGCTTAACGTACGTAACCATGGTAAATGAATATTTTTAATTAGCTTATTTAGGGATAAGTTACATCCGACGATAGATTTTTTTTTTTCAAACGTAAGTGAGCTGTTTTTTTTTTTATTTCAAACGTCGTAGAATCACGAAGGAAATCGAATTGATAATTTTTCACGTGGATTTAAAAAGCGACGTTGAATTTACATTACATCACCGAAACAAATCGATATATTAACAAGATTAAAAAGAAAACCTAAAATATGCTCGGATGGTAAATATAGGAAAATATTATAGTCCCCTATAACTCCAAACTCTTTATGTTTTAAATACCTAGGCCATAAAACGAGCAATTAATCACTACCGTCGTCCACGCTTCATACCTCCCTGTACTAAAACCCGAACCGAAAAAATCGGTGACCTTCTCATCACACAATTAGCATTTAGCCCGTTTGGAAAAAATCAAAACAAAAACAAAAGTCATTTCTACGCAATTGAGCATTTTAACCACGGTTGTTTTGTAAAAAACTCGTAAAATATTTTATTACAGGTGTTTGGTCTCCCGGACAAACTCGTAAATTAGAGCGTCGTTCTTCGGACGTCGCCGATCAGCAGAAAGAATCGTCTAGAAACGATTCCGGATCGAATACGCCGATTGTATGGTCTCCTCGTAGTGCTCCTTCTAGTCCTATCAGCGAACGAAAATCCTACCGACCGGTTAAATTCGATTCACCGACACTTTCAAAGAAGATACTGACAAAAACTTCGGTAAGGTGGAATTTTTTTTCAAACGTTTGTCATTATAATTTGGGTAATACGTCGAAACGTAGGCAATTTTACGCGAATATTAAGTCGCAAGGACGAATAAATTAATATTTATAGCGTAACATTTGCATTTTCTCGTTCGATTTGATTTTACAAAATTAGCTCAGAATATAAATCAAAAAATTGGCATGTTATGCAATGGAAACAAAATGCAAAAAATTTCATTTGAACGTAAAAAAGTACATGCGACAGAATCGTAAAATTTTTTTTTTGAAATTTCCTTGGCATAGATTTTCAGTACCTTGGGGTATCGGCTCATGCTTGGTAATAAAATTTAAATACTGGTATTTCGTAATCGAAATATTTTTCACGAGCAAACAAGCCGTGGCAAGGGAAACCCCGCCTTAGATACTTCGAAAGTTTCACTTGGTTGAGCATAAAATAGCCTGCTTGAAAGATTTCCTCGAATCGAATGTACCAGGAGGATGATGTATTTTTATGTGTTATTTATATTTCCAGGAACCGGAACACACGTCAAATGATTTGAATTTGAAACGAAATACTAACACAGCATTTACCCCAGTTACTAAAAAGAAAAATGCCCATTCCCAAACGCCAGTATGTGATAACGGATATGAAAATTCGAGTTGGTTTTGATTTTGTAATTTTATTTATTTGTGGTGTCGGATTTGTATGATTTTAATGGTGATTTTTTTTCACAGAACAAAATCAAATTATCGAAGAATCAAAGGAAATCCAATCGAATTTCAACACCACCAACTCCACTAATTCTGTAAACGTTAGTTTTAATTCAGCCAGTAAACTTCCACGTGCTCAAAATCCAACAATAACTTTGCTACAAAAAGCAAGAGGTAGGTAGAACAGATGGTTAGCCATAAATTCATATTAATTGCATTCAGGTGTTCGATTTTTCATCATATTTTCTAAACTCTCTCGATCTGGTTCCCTATTAACTCATAAGCAGATCCAGAAATTAATTAAGATAGGGGCTGAGAATTCGAGAAAAAAGGGAGGAGGGTCAAATTCTAAATTGGTCACTTTTCGCATATCTTTCAATCAAAATTTATAATTTTTTCTGAAAAATTGGAAATTGAAAAATCAGTAATTTCTGACTGAAAAATGATTGAAAGATTATGAAATTTCAAAATATGGAAAAGAATAAAATTAAAATCTGGCTCGATCGAAGCGAAGGCGAAAATTTTTCGAAAAATACTGTTTCAAGAGCAAAAAATGCGTTTTTTTCCAAATTTCTGTATAAAATCTTCTTTCCGAGCTCAAGTCAAGAGCCTGAGCTCCCTGAGCCCCCCCCCCTGGTGCACTCATGATCTAGCTGCTAAACAAGGCTTAAAAATTGAAACCTTTTTCAGAAGAAATTTATAAAAATGATGAAATTTTACATGTTATTGGTCATTTTAACACATTTTAAAATTCAAACAAAAAATTTAAAAACAGTTTATAAGTTTCACGTAATTTAAAAATTGAGAAAAAATGATGATTGAAAATTCCAAATGAAAAATTTCAAACCCTTTTAACCTTCGAAAATTTGGAAAATATCGGTGAATTTTCTAGTTAGGCAAATACCGAAATTTTTGAATTCTTTCCCTCGAAAAAAAAATTAATTTAAAATGACAGCAAATGACATACCATTGCTACAAAAATTTGAAAAAAAACCACATGTAAATCGAGAAATTTATTGGAAAATATAATTCAGTATTTTAAACATGAAAAATTTGAAAAATGAGAGCTTTTAACTTTTTTCAGGTACTTCTCAAGTTTACCTTTCAAAAAATAGCTCAAGCCATCATTTCTAAATAAAGTAGAACTTCGGTAAAGTAAATATAAATTGGGGGGAAAAAAACATTTTTGTGTATACCGCAGTTTTCTAGCTTTTTAGATTTTCCCAAAATATTTAAAGTCCATAACTGAATTTTTCGATGCCAACAAATGGTTTAATTTCTAGTAAAAATCAATAAAAAAAAAAATTAAATGAAGGTTATAAAATTTTTAAGGAGTTACACTCCATCCCCTTTTACCCCAAAATGGGCAAAAATCGACAGATTTTTTCTCAAGTTGGAAAAAAATTACTCAGTAGGTAGCACCATATTTCTTTTTTAATTTTAATTTTGAAAACAAATTACACTTTCGAAGGGACTTTTCGTGAGAATCAATATCTAATTGTTATCATTCAAATTCATATGGTAATTAAGTAACTCAACATCAGATTCATCTTTTTTTTTAAAAAAAAACTTACAAAAATTCCCAACGAAAATTTTCAAAAAATTTCACTAAAAAAATATAAAAAAATTAGTAAAAATATTTTGAATTTGAAAAAATATAAAATAAGTTGAAAAGAATAAAAACTGAAAAATTTTGTAGAAAATGAGCAAAAAATTGGAAAAAAAAACATAAATTTAATAATCAATAAAAAATAAATTGAAAATTAGAATGATTTTTTACACGTAATTTGATTGGAATTTTCTGAAATTACTCCTACAATTTCATCAGAAAAGAAAAACCGAAAAAACACAATAAAAAATAGTTGATAAAAAACTCAAGTCCACTTCAAGTTTAAAAAAAAAAATTGAAAAATAAGTTCAAAATTTGAAATTTTCACAGCTTTAATCAAAATAGTCGCAAATTCAAACGAGTCAAAAATAAAGATGAATAAAGATATTGGAATTTTAAAAAATTGTCTTGAATTGGAAAAAATTATACCAACTAATTAGAAAAAAATGTTACTAAACCAGTACATATGAATAACTTTCGCCAAAAACTGAAAGATCACTCAAGACCATTTTTGTCAGTTTTTTTTAAAAAAAAAATGATTTTTGAATCCCCGAAAAGAGTAAAAAAAATGTAAAAATTCGGATAAACGATTTACCTATTGGAGTAATTTCAACACTTCATCACATTGTTCTGGTGTCATGGAGTCTCTTTCACTCCCCCTCCCCCTCTTTTCGCCACACGTTCTAAAAACGTAATTCGTAGAATCATACCCTATGACTCAGCCAACTCCCTTTTCATCTTCGTTGATTTTTAAATGAAACTAAAATCATACAAAATCGGAATTCAAAAGCCGGATTCGAATCATCGAATGTACAATGAGTAAAATTAATGATAAAAAAATAGTACCTAATCAATGTGAAGTTTTTCTATTGAGTAATGCCACGACCAAAGACATTTGGAATCTTACTAATTTCTGCTTACAATTTTTAATAGCAGAATTTTTTTGATAACGATTATATAAACAAAGATAAAAAAATCTATACATAAGTAATTGGCGAATTCTGCCCGTTGAGCAAAAACAACAAAACAAAACATTCCAATTCAATCGATACTTTGCCAGCCTTTCGAAATACCTACCTTTATCAGAGAAAAATTCAGTTAACAGAACATTATTCTGTGGTAAACTCGAGTGCACCTACAATTTTGATACGAAAATAAAATTAATAAAAACCTGCGAACTACGTATCAATTGTGTAATCCGAATTAAAAATAAAATAGAGGCGATAATACACCGACATCGGTGCTGATAATGCATTTTCCAAGAATCGATTATTCGATTACCACAGTACCTGCACAATTAAATTACACATTCTCCTTATCAAACGCTTTTCCAAGAGCACTATCGTCTAAAAAAATATTAACGCGTTATTAATTTCTTTACAGAAGGACAACTGCCTAGAGGGGCTTTGTATTTGGACCATATTATGAATGAAAAAGAAACCAGAGAGACGAATAAAAGGAACATAGAATCAAACGAAATAAGTAAGCAATGGTATTTTTCTCAAGTACCTATGAAACACCTATAGGCCTACCTATACACGTGACTAATTACAAAAGAAAATAATAGCCGGCGTATCTAATTAAAATGTCATCTAAAAAGACAATGCATTGCGATAGGTACTTGGCAACGAATTAATTATTGGCCAAACATTGATCGCAAACAATCACCAGTGAGTTTTGTAACGCTCAACTAATTTTGCTCTTTAAAAATACACAATATCGGGCGTTTCTGATCACCTAGCTAATTTATTCATTTAACCTTGATAAATCTTGAACCAGTAACAAGAGCAATATTTCTCATCTCACGGTAAAAAAAAATCAAGTGTTAAGTCGCAATCGCCCTATGCACAATACTGATTAAAAGTAAAACTACTCAACACAATGTACACAGCTTACTTATCGTCGCCAGATAATAACTTTAGTCATTTTATGGCAGACATATGTAAGTTAAACGTGTTCGATAATCGAGTTCATGGTGTTTGATAAACGAAAAATTTTCTCATGCTTTTTTTTTCTTAGCTAAATAGTAAATTTTTTTCCAGCGTATACGGTGCAACGACAATACGAAAGCGAGAACGAAAACAGCAAGAGGCCGAAAAAAATGGCTCAACATTCGGACAGAAAAATTGATGGAATCGGGCCAACGACCAAAGAAGGAATTCCAACTATTCTCAGATCGGTAATGATATTAAAAGTATTGTCGTCTTAAAACTAGGATAATATTTTACACGATTTTGAAACTGCGATTTTTCTACAGGAAATTAGAGATAAAGATCATCAAAAATGGTATAAACAGATGTACGAATCGCTACACAAATCCTATGACGATAGTGAGTATAAATTTTGAAAAATAAATCCAATATGTAAAACAGAATGAATCTTCTACGTGGTTTCACTATATTCGAACACACTTTCCAAGCCAATTTTGCAAATTCACTGATAAACCCACCATATTCTTCTTTCAGATGATTTTGTAACTGTACGGTACAAAACTAAAGCACGAGGTGAATAAATAATCTAATTTAGATCGATAAGTGGCCGCTTGGACTAACGCAAACAAATTGTGTTTTACAGTCGAGTCGTTTAACGAGCCATTAACAAAATGCTTTAAAATCAAAACACATTACTCATAGATAGGTATACCTAACTTCATTATGGGTTCTCATCTAAAACCATTCGTAGTGATGTAAAATTAAAATCATCAGGGTGTTAGAAATTGAGATAGTAGACAAATTAACTTTTAATAATTTTTTTTTTGATGTTGCTATAATTGAAAAATTATCCCAATTGAAAATTAATTAAAGCTTTAATAACTTGGTGGTGGAAAGATTCAAAGAGAAAAAGCTCACTGGACGAATAATTTGCTACACGATGAAATTCCTAAATTTCAAGTTTTATGAATTTCCACGATTTTCTTCACTTCACTATTTTTAAAATCACGAATAAAATACCATCATCATAAATAATGAATGTATTAAAATAATCATTTGCTTTTTTTTTTTACGAAATCGAAAAAACTTTTAAAAATCTGTACCTCTTAAAAGCTAAAATAATAACTTCCTAAAAAAAAAAAAAAAAAAAAAGGACCGCCGTTGGTATTTATAATTTACTATTCAGTGAAAAAATATCACGCTATTTCGTTCTACATTCGTTTTGAAACTGCCTATAATTTCATGCAACAATTCAACTGTTTAAACAATTACTCATGTCGGTTTTAGACGGTTTGATGTGAATGTGATCTTGTTTACACAGCTTATCAATTGATACACTTATCAGATACAACTGCTTTAAAGTTGAAATAGGTGGCGAATTACTTTGACCAAATTTTAAATACTTCGAATACAAATGTGTCGAGGTATTATTTTTCATTCATAATTATACGAAAATTTGATCAAACTTGACGTACGCATAAAGTCGTAATAGCAGGATTTTTGTAGCCAGAATGGGGATGTAAAGAGGGGGGGGGGGGGAATAACTCCATTAGAAAATTTTCAAGATGTAAAAAAAAAAACGTTTTAGTTGCAAATGCAATAATTCAGAAAAGTACAGATCTAATATAAAATCTTGAAAATGGATAATTTTATGAACATTTGGATTAAAATCCAAAAATTTGGAACTTTGAACTTTTTATGCCTTTTAGAAAAATTAATTTTTGAAAAATATTGAATAATTTCTAGTTTTATTCTCCTCTCAAAATTGCCTTAAAACTTTTTAAGCTACTCGATTTCATTTTTAGATTATGAAAAATTTTATCATCATTTTATATCTAATAAAAAATTGTACCACAACAATTTAAAAAGGAAAATTATGCATCTAATAATTTCAGCTTTATAAAAATCGTGGATAATTCATTCTGAGTTTTTCGTAATCTAAAAAAGCAAAATATACACCCCCTTCTCCTGAAAAAAAAAATATATAAAGCGTTCTAATAAATTTGAAGACTGAGGAGTCAAGTGTTCAAATTCCTATAGTTATTTAGGAATTTTTCAAACGAACTTTTTGAGAAAAAATGGTCAAAATATACATATCCCTACCTAAAATAAAAATTTGATGGAAAAAAATTCAAAATTCTATCTACCTACTCTCTGGTCTCTAAAACAGCGAAATTTATCAAAAAAATCACCGAAATACAGTCAGAATAATTGCAGCATCGAAAAAATCATTGAAAAAATTCTCACTATAAGAGCAAAGAAGTGAAAAAAAAATCACTGGAAAATCAGTGAAATTCTTCGAAAAATTAGCGAAATTGCTTGAAAATTAGGGAAATTCGTTGGAAAATCAGCGAATTTGGTTAATTTTTCCAGTGCAGCGATTCTGACTGTTTAATCACTATCAGTGACTTTTCACTGATTCGGAATGAGAGGGTACTTGATAGTCGCTATTATTTTTCAAAAACGATTATTTCAAGTTATCTATTTAAGCTTTTGATCATTTTTTCAGCTTCAAAATATTCAAATTTTTCGAAAGAGAAGAGGAAACGGTTTCATGTTGATCGAGAATCGAGTTAGATTTTTGTTTTGGAACAATTTTAGAGAAGTATTTGAAAATTCATTGGCCCAAGATGAGTGAGACTAAATATTCTCGCAGAGAGAGGCGCTCAAAAATGGAAATTTTAGCGTTTTTTCAACATATTAGTTCAGAAAAAAAAATCTTCGGCCGCTGCCTCTTAGAATTACACGTTTTAATATGGTATCAGTTCGAGCAAAAGAAAATCTTTTTTCAAACTTTCATTTTCAAAAATAAAATTATCCATTTTTCGATACGTGATAGTGTGTTTCGAAAAACATTCCAATTCTACGTGTACTTAGTATTTTCGTTTTTTGTAAAAATTTCAAAATTGCCTGATCTTACGACGACTTTTCCAAAAAATCAACAATAAAATGTTTTATACAGAATCGATTTCGAGAAAATTTTTCAGGAAAAGAAGGAATGGGGAGGGGAAAAGAAAAATGAATTATAAAAAATGTTGAATAAAAATTTGAAAAATTCCGAGGAATCATAATTACTTGGATATTTACAATTTTTCAACAAAAAAAAAACATGAAAAATTTGAATAATTTTTCATTAACAAGCATAACAAAAATTTTTCAAAGTACCCATAACCAGCAAAATTGTTGAAAATTTATCGTAATTTCAAACAAATAATTTCTCATTATTTCTGGCTCTGGCTTTCTTTCCACTTTACAAAATTCTAAAGAGAAAAAAACATAATCAGCGATCAGACTGGACTTTGTAGCCTTTTTTCTACCCTTATATCATTTTCAAAGTTTTAAGGCGCCTCATCGCCTCCCCCTCCCCTCCCATAATATAATTCTTTTCTGGATCAGTGACCACTTCAAATTTTATACCTCATAAAACAATAAAAAATTCCACAAGTTGTCAACAAAATTGCTAAAAAATCCTCATACAAATTGTACTACATCCAATCCATTCATCACTCAACTCTCGAGACCCTTCCACACAGGTACACCGGTCCAAAAAAGGCGACACGGTAAGAGACTCCATAGTTGATCTCAAAAGCAATAAACTACCGTCAGTAACCATCACCTACACGTTGGCACTATTCGAAAAACCATCAAACGAGCTTTTCCAACTTTGTAATAATTCCATGAAAAAATACATTAATCAAAAAAACAAGTCAACTAATTCCGACATCGCATCAAACACATAAAAACAACACTATCTCAGCAACAAAACATTACTGTATAATTTTCTAGGCCTTATGCCAAATACATGTAGTCTGCGCCATCATCAGTCAAAATTATTTCAAACCTCATAACCGATAAATTTCGCTGGAAACGTGTACAAATTATTCCAAAATTATATTTTTTATTTAATCAATCAAAACCATACGCTGAAGACTCGATGCGAATAAATCCGTCAAGTCGAATTTATGATACTTTTAGTCGAAAAATCTTCATCTAGAAAGCATAGAAATATTTTTAACTCATTTCAAATAAAAATCTCACGTTTTAGACTGAAAAAAAAAAAAAACAGCTTACTAATCCAAAAAATTGGTGACGAGGTAGCCTCGATCGGTACAAAGGCCCGCACCCATATGGAATATAGAACGAAACCTAATTACATACGATTTTTTTTCAGACAGAGGATACATTCATAGCGGCGGAGGATACCAATCCGAACCGGAACAATTCAGCGGATATAATTCAGATTTCGATGCATCGCGATATACGACTTACGATGACAGAAACAGTAAAAATAAAGAAAATCAATTTACTTTCGGCACCATACCAAGGTCAAGGTAAATTAAAAAACAATACTTAACGATCCATTCTTCCGTTTAATAATGAGAAAAAAAAATCAAACTATCGACAGTTAGTCGAACGACTGTACACTCCTCAAAATTTCAAACGCTTTAGCTTTTTCAACCTTCCGAGATGTGAGTCTACGATATCGCACCCAACTCGATTCATTTCTCGAATCTATTCCACTCTCAACTGTGTACTTTTCACGAAACGCGTCAATTTTCGTCGTCGGTAATTTAAATTATTTATTTTTAGTAGTTCGAGCGCCGTCAGGCAAGCGGTGAACGTTTACAAAAATCAACCTGGCAGAATCGAAGACTATGTACCAGGCCATTCCTCAATAGCTCAAAAAGAAACCAAACAGGTATTGCTTGAATTTTTTTGTGTGGCGAGTTGATTAAAATTTTTAACCTGTTTGAAATGACAACAGATTTTGTAAAATTAATTTGTAATATTTTTTGCATTTTTTTAAATTAATATTTTTCTAATAAATATCTAATTTCACACTTGGAGACTGCCATGAGACTGCACATCACGTACTAACCAAAAATTAATCTCAAAAAATCTAGTTTTTCCATTTTTTTTTTTTTTTTTAAATTGAGCTAGGAATTTAAAAAATTGATAATTCATTCTCTGAAAAATTCTAAATTATTCTATTTTTTTGCACAGATGTAAATAAAATTGCCTAATTTTTCCTTTTCATTGCGAATACGTGCTTGTAAAATTGCCTACTTCAATGCCTGAAAAAAATGTAAATCGAGCAATCGTAATCTAATCGTGAAAAATAACTCGAATTTTAAATTTATTTTCAAGTTTAAATATTATCAATCGCGAATCTCTTTCGATTATTTTTCGATAACGAACGAGATGAATTTTTTTCGAATCAAAAATCATCACATTTAAGTTTGGCCAGTGGGTTTGATGATATTTTTTATTTTGCAGTGGTGGGATGAAGTAATGGATATGTTTGACAATGTAAGTAACTCTGCACCATCCCTTGAGCTTGATTAACCCATTAACTATAATGCTACTGATAGTATAAGTCATAAAATTAAAAATCTCTTAATTTTTCACAGAACCTCCCAGAAGGATCTTATTCACTAGCTAGTCAACGAAAACCATTTTCAACCCTGCAGTAAGTGTTTGAAAATGAATAATACATCGAAACCACGAATCGATTCTAAATGTCAATTTTCCCATCTTTTCTGCAGCGGATCAGGGTATGAAAGTGATTCGACCTTGGTATTTAAAAGGCGAGAAGATAATCAACAGCAAGCCATATCCCCCGCCGAACAACGATCCTTATATAAATCGATACAAATGGGTGGAGAAGTTCCATTGCACGGATTACGTAAACCTGCACCAGAAAAACCCAAAGGTAAGATTGTTGGCCGATTTATGAAAATATTTTATGAAAAATGAAATATCGTCCGAATCGGAAATTAATATTCATTTGTAACGTTTTCCTTGGTTTATAACGTTGAAATTAGATTTTATCCTCTAACATAAGGAAAATGTTAGCACTATAATAATGTGATCGTCTCTGTAGGTATACCTATTTCACATTGACCTAAATTTTGCTCCGATACAAAGAGCATACTTATCAGAAAAAATAATTAATTTTTCGAAAGGTTTCTTGTTGCTATTCGCGAATACACGTGGCCGACGAAATATTTCGAAACAATGAAATTATATGCTGATCACATTCTTACCTCATTTTTCTTTCCGTAGTTTGAGAAGTATTGAACGAGTAATTTTCATGCCTGAAAACGAAAAATCAAACTTTGAAATTAACTATGAAATTGCTTATTTAGATGGGAACTAAATAGGCAACTTTTTCTACTCTAAAAAACAAATTGGATTTCAAGTAGCGAAATTTGAAGGTAAAATTGCAATAACATTTCATCTGCCTTGAGATCTAGAGAAGTACATAAGTTCAAAATTTTTTACAATTTTTGGAAACAAATTGAAAATACAGAATTGTATTATTCTCAACATTTAGGAGCCTGAGCAAAAATTTTTCATCTGATTAAATTTAAAAAAAAAAAAAAAAACTTTTCTTAAAAATTTTATCATGGCATTTTTTTATTATAACAAAATCTCACAAAAATTGAGCCTTTAAAAAATAATTATACCGCTCGAAAGTCATTTTTAAAGCATGCTTACCTACAAAAATTTTTACAATTGTTCTTTTTAGAATTTAGTAATTTGTACAGTCATTAAAATAATTGTGGTTTTTTCAATTTTTTTAAATTTAATAATTTCTCAATGGCCTTAAGACAATTATTTTCGTCGATCATATTTTTTCAAAATTTCGTCATAAATTTCAATTTTTTTTCAAAATTGCATTTTCTTTGTATTTTTGAAGTAAATATGTGTTTTTTTTTTAATGAAAGGGAAGCAAAATTTTGGTGATCCCCCCCCCATTTTGATGATCCCCAATTTTGGGGACTTTTCCCCTCAATATTGGAGATTTTTTTCAATTTTGATGATTTTACCGGTCGATACGATTTTTGTTTCTGGGTTCTCGTTGTCAAATTTGGGTTGCTTATGTAACTAATGAAGGGAAAAAAAATTTTGACCCAAGTTTGCTTAGGAGGATGAGGGGGGACTGATTTTTTGAGGGCAATAAGCCTGAGCATTACAAAAAAATTCATTTTTTTAAACTAATCATATAGAAAATTTCACGGCGAATTCAATGCCGCAAACTGCGGACCTCTATCTCTTTTAGAAAAAAAGTCACAGAAAAAGCGCATTTCTTTTTTTTGAGAAAAAGGCATGAAAAATGTGATTTTTTCACAAAAGTTTGAAAAGAATGAGTTGTAACTTTTTTTCTAAAAGAGATGGAGGTCTGCAGTTTGCGGAATTGGATTCACCGTGAAATTTTCTATACGATTAGTTCAAAAAAATTCAATTTTTTTGTAATACTCAGGCTTATTGCTCTTGAAAAATCAGTTTTTTGTCCCCCCTCCCCCAGCAAACTTTGGAAGCCAGGATTGAGTAAGGTGGTGTATTTTGATGTCTAGAAACAGAATTTCGTCATAAAAACCCAGAAAGAGAAATTTTTTGTCAACCTGTGTGGCTGTGTTTTTTTTCATTTTGATAATTTTTTTTCAATTTTGGTAATTTTTTTCCAATTTATCTTTTTAGTTTTAGTAAAAAATGGACAATTTTATCTCTTGTTCCTTTCTATTCGTCATTAAAATTCATAATAGTGACATATATTTTAAAATTCTGGCACCTTAAAATATGAAAATAGGCATCATCTTACAAATGAAATTTTTTGTTTCTTCAAGGTTTCTCAAACCAAATTCATTTAAATTTCGCTGCTCAGTTTCCACTCAATAGAGATCCTGAGTAATAAGTGTTAACATTTTCTCAAATCAAGAAAAATATCACGTTCATTTTTCCTTCTAATCATTAATCATAAAATATTTATTACATATTTTAATTGCAAAATTGAATCGAGTGTGCGCACGATTTCCGCTCCAAAATCACAGCAATGTTTGAAACATATTTGCACCAGAGTTTTACTCAAACATTTACGAAATATTTTTAGCAAAATGGGCTTGCTTATTTAGAGCTTATGCTATTTACGCATAACAGACTTGAAAAGTGTGATACAGTGGAATCCGCTTATAAGGATCGAGTTGGGACAGGGTGATTTCAATCCTTATAACCGAATTATGCTAATAACCGAAAAATATTTTTTGAGCCAAAATTTTTACACAACATAATTATCGACTTCAAAAAATGTGAATATTTTCATTTTTTTTTTTAATCGTCCATTTTTTCCAACTTTTTGGAAGTCTCCTTTATGACATACTTTCTATGAATTTCACGTGATCATATTGGTGATGAAAATCAATGGGCTCCGCATAGAATTGAACACCTCTATTCAGTACAGCTACAGCATCTAATGTACAAAATATGGACTGTGATATACCCAATTTAGATGCTGCAGCTGCTTGACTCAAGGTACCAAGTTTATCAAATTCTTTTTAGTAAATTAAATTTTTTGGATAGAGTGAAGACTCATTTTGATAAGAACAATAACACAGATCACAATTCATATTGAAGGGAATTTTTTGATACTGGCCATTTAATTGAATGAAATTGAATAAAATCTATGAAGAAGTGCATCGAGAATAGATATAACATAGCGATAAGCTTACAAAATGTTCGTGAAAATCAATCCATTTTATTGATTTTTATGTGTGATCTGAAAATATTCAATCCTTAAAACCGGCTTCATTCATCCAAAGTGATGCTAATAACCGAAATTTTTAACATGTAAAAAGATAGAACCGTTCCGTCCCAGCCACTTTTGATGCTTATAACCGAATTATGCTTATAACCGGATTGCTTATAAGCGGATTCCACTGTATTAACAGTCACTTGTTTTACCAATTTACAACGAAACTAATCTAATTTTATTTGAATTTTAATATAAATGAAATAACGAACGCATGTCGAATTGGTTTTGGGATCGGGGCATTGAGTTGAATTTAAGCCACTCCTACGATATAAAAATACTGCGTCTTTAACGATTAATATCAAAGACCTGGCTCTCGAATTTGACCACCTTACTCCTACTACCACCCAACCAGCACCGATCTGTTTTCTATCACCTCGTCACCACTTGAAACGAAACCCTATAAATCTCAATGGGTTTCTTCACGATTGGATTTTTTCAACACGGGCACAATAATCGATAAATAATCGGAAACCCGAATAATGAAATTTTTTCTGTTTTTTGTTGCCTGACCAGATGACTCGGATATCGAGTACTTTCCCATTTCTCCTCATCTGACTCGCATTCGTGTACATAAAAACAAACCTATCGATGATAAAGATAAAGAGAAAAAGAAACCATTGACGTTTTCTTCCTTTAAACGTAGTGCTCGTCTAGCAGCTGCGATCAACCCACCCGCACCTCCTGTGCGTAATAAATCGTCGAAATATTCCGCTTTGAAATTATGCTCAAAGATGTCGTTCTCTAAACCATACACAATCCAACCGAAGAAAAAAGAAACGCCGGTTAAACAGACAACTTTATCGTCTCCCAAAGTAGTGAGACAAATTTTGAACAAAGAAGGTGACACAAAGATACCTACTGGAACCATTGTAAAAAGCTCTACAACTTATTATACTTCTGGTAAGAATCAAAAAGAAGATAAATCTTTAAAAGTAACAGTCGCTATATCTACAAAAGGTAAGGATATTTTGAAAACATCATCGTTCTCAAAAACTGCCACTAAAACAACAAAAATCAATCCTGTTACGAAAAAAATTGAAAAAACTCCGACCAAAAATCCCCTTGTTACAAATCCAACTCTAGATAAAACTGTGGTTAAACCAAAGAAACCCTTAGATCCGATTAAAAAAATTAAAAAAGATGATAAAAAGAAGAAAAAGAATGGAAACGGAAATGGAAACGGGGAGAAAAAAGAAAAAAGCACAGATGATAATCCAACCCAATGTTACGTTTACAAACCTCAGAAAAATGAACAATTCGGTGAAGAATTTTTTCAAAATTTGGATAATCCAGGACCGAAAAGAATACCATTTAAAATAAAATCAGAACCAAGTCTGAATTCATTGCAAATATACCTAAAACATAAAAAACCAGTCACAGAGTCGAGATTTCGAAGTTTGGAAAAAGAGTTGATGAGAAAACCTCGAAATTGTTGGGAATTGGATGAGCACAGCGTTTGGAATCGAACTGAGAGTAAATTTTGGCTGGGGCGAAGTTCCAGCGAACCTCCTCCAATTCACAATAAAGATAATGAATTTGGTGAACGAATCACCTCCCCTTCTAGTCGCCGAATTAAAAATAATAGATCACCCGTGAAACCGGTGGAGAGTATTTCTGGTGTGAAAATGAAACCAAAAAAAGATACACAAAATTTGGAAAGGAGCTCTAGCTCTTTAAGTTTGTCTCATTTGACTGATCATGCTGATTATCAAATGTATGTGATGGAATTAATGCACTCGACTAGAAAATCTGATCGATTCAAGGAACTCAAATCATTCTATTCAGCTCTGGAAAGAAAGGGGTTGCTGGAAAAGACTGCTTTCAATTATGATCTTAAGCCAAGACTTAAGGGTGAAGAAGTGATCGACTATGAAAGATGGAAAGAATTACGTAAGAAAGAAAAAGCCGAGGAAGAATTGAAAACTTTATATGAAAAATTAAAAACTGATCAAAAATATAAAAATTTACTCTTCTGTCCCAACGATGCTGAGCAACTGCGCTGGAGAAGGGAAAGAGAGAGGGGTTTAAAAATCAGAGAGAAATCGGTGGAGGATTTAAGACAACAATTTCAATACTCAGATGACCATAAGCCAAGAAGTAGATTAGAACTGAGCAAAGATGTCTATAAACCTTTATGGAGAGGTCTCTCAGTTCAAGATGTTGCCAATGCCTATAAACATGTGACATCTTCAAATAGAGGAAGGCCAGTTCTAGAAGCTAAACGATCATTATCTGAATCCACTCGACCTCTCAGACACGATAAATTAATTGGAAATAGGGTTTGGAGTAGTTTATCGATGGAACAATTGAATGCTTTGAAAAGCCAATTGAATGAAATCTACAGCACTGTATCGAGCTTAAAACGCGAAAGAATCCAAAAAATGTTGAAATCTTGTTCAAAAAACGAGATAACTGTGGACATTCCTGACCAAGGTGGGACTGGCTTGCATGTCCGCTGCAATTCAATGATAACTAAAGATCAAACTTATTCCCCATCTTTGAAAAAAAAGGAACGTTTACAAGAGAGTAAAAAATCTGACTCTATTGGTTCCATACCCACACTTAGAGATGACGGATTTAGTGAAACAGAAAAAAAGAAAATATCCAAGAAACTTGGCAAAGAGATTTTGGATAGGATGAAAACCGGCAGTGTTCATAAAAAACGTAAAAACACCACTGGTTTGGTTATTCCACGTGAAACAATGGGAGCTGTGGCAGCAGTAAAAAGTAAAAGAAAATTGTCACCTACTAGGGATGCTAATTTGTCTCCTAGGACATGCTATTCTTTGGATGTTTCCGAAGATGAATTGGCTAAAGATGATAAAAATGATTTTTTATTGGTTTTGGCTCCAGATCGAAGGGATATTTTCAACGCCCATCCAATAAAGCCAACCAGTGATACTGAAAGTCTCAGTTCCAACGCATCTACTGTGATCCATTTGGGTAAACCAGAATCTTCTGGTCATAAACGCAAATATGACCAAGAAATCATTCAAAGGAAGAAATTCATTAGAGGAAAATCCGGCAATTTATACTCTTCTTCTTCGGTAACTGATTTTAAAGAGATATTTGGCGAACATTACAGAGATCTGAGTCCCATCAGTAACCCTAGAACAGATTCCAGATCATCTTATACCTCGATTAAAAAATATAGAAATCCGTATGGCAGTGAAACCAGTTTATATTCTCGATCTCGAAGTGTATCTCCAGATCCAACCAAATACTACAGAGCTTATTTGAAAATGGTCAAAGCTGGAGACGTGAGAAGACTTCGTAATAAATTTGAAAGCCTCGAAGATCTCAGATCCAACAGCCTATGCAGATATAACCAGCCTTGGAAAAGATACCGAAGTGATCCAGAATTGACTCGATTACTTTTACAAAAAAGATCAGATAAAACGATCATCAAAGGTCACGAATATGGCGATGTGAAATACATAAGAGAAAAATATGAAAGAAAATATGGTCTGAGGAAATATTACAGATCAGTATCCCCAATACCAAAAATACCATTGAGTTATGAAAATCGTCTCATGCCACATATAAATGTAATAAGTAAACAGGCAGATTTAATGCAAAAACGACCCTCATCCCCTAGATCAAGCCGTTACCACACCGGAGAGGTGGATAAACTAAAACAAAAATTCGAACAAGATCGTATGTCTCTTATAGGGCAAATGTTCACATCGAGTCCAGATATCAGAGAATTACGAAACATATCACCGTACTTAGAATGCGAGTGGATTGCTCATCAATATCCTGAACCCATTTCACCAAGACCCATTTCCTTATCTCCGACATTCCGTAGACATAACTCTTCTAGACCTTCTTCTGTATCTCCTGTGAGACGAAAACAGTGCTCCATTCTTAAACAGAAACCAAGCTATGATGCTTTTGCCAATCAGCGTTTTGATCCGAATATGCATAGGCCAGTTTTCAGATACGAGCCACCCTCGGATTATTATACGAGCTGCTATTCTTCGAGACCTACCACGGTCAAATTTAAAGGTGCTTTTTTTTTACATTTTTTTAATCGTTTTCTCCTTATTTTCGTTATGGATTGGTAAGAAGTAAGATATGAAGATGATGATTTTTTAATTTTTGTATTTTGAGTTGAAAGTAGTCTAGAAATAGCTTTTTAGAGTTGATTTTTTTTTGCCAAATTAACTTAACATGGCCTTAATTATTTTTTATGATTCAGGTGTTTGCTGTAAATTCAAACAGCTTTTTTTAAAAAAAATTTCTCAACTTTTTAAAATTTTTGTTTTGGTGCAGTACAAATAATATTTCAATCAAATACACATTTTAATTCTATACTGAAAGTTGGGACAAAAAATGATCAATTATGATCTCAGATGAAAATTTTGAGTCATACATGTGGACGAATTACATAACTATTTTGTCAATTTGACCCATTACCATTTTGATACCTACTTATACTACCTACGTATATTTGAATTTCTTTTTATTTAGTGGCTTATGTTTTATTTTGTTCTTTTTTTTTTACTACCTGAGTTGGCATGTACTTTAGTTAGTAGTATTTGTCTTGCTAGAACCTGTTACAAGATCGCATGAGTCGTTCCATCAATTAGGATCAACTACTGGCAGAATCAATGATGAAAATCGTTACGATATTTATGGTAAGTCGCCAGCTTTTACAGCTTAAATTCCATTTGTACGATGTCTCGCATGCTATGCTTTAGTTCGGTACTAAAAATTCGCCAATTAAAAGGTAAATAATCGTAGACGTAGTTGGCTTGCATTCTGATATAATTGGAAATTTGCATGATGATTTAGAAGTTGACTCATTTTTTTGAAAAAATTACCTGTTTTCATTATTCTAGTTTAATTAAGTATTTTTGCTTTTAATTAATACTGGGATATTAAGAACTGAATGGACAGTGGCGTAACTAACATGTATCTAACAAAAATAGATGAGCGCAAATTCGTAATTTTTTTTTTTAATAAAATTTGAAAACTTCAAAAAAATCGAGATTAAAATTTTTAAAAAAGGTTGCTTAAATTATTTCAAATTTTTCTTCAAACTGCTAATTTCAAGTACGCAGATTTTTTATTCCTGAGATTTATTTGATGCACAACATTCATTACACGTCTTCAATAAATTGCCTAAGTCTTACTGCAAGGCGTAGATATTGAAAGGTGTGAAATTTACTGAATTGATGTTCAAAGATAGACAGCCGGTTTATGTAGATGTAGAAAAAAATAACGAAACTCTACGTGATTTTATATAGGTACCTATGTAATTTAAATGAAAAAAATGAGATTCAATGTTTTTTTTCGAGAAAATCCAGCGATTAAAACAAAAAAAATTAAACTGAATTTTTCGAAAATTTTAAAACTGTTTTGAAAGGAGAGAGTTTTATTAAAGTATTAACGTCATAATGATTTTTTCAGTTTTTTTTTTCATCACGATGTGTTTGGATTAAAGGTTAAAATTAAAGAAGGGTTAGCAGACCTCTTTTTTTTCAAAATAAAAATAATAGCTATATGCCCTTGAAAAACGATAATTTTGATATAAAAGGATACAACTTTGAACAGAAATTAGATCCAGTAAGAGGGAAGAGAAAGCTTTCTCAGTTAAAAAATCGATGAAAATTATCGAAAATCACTGAAAAATAGTCGGAAATGCAGCACTATTGAATCAATGAAAAAATTTTCATTGAAAGTAAAAAGTGAAAAAATTGTTATAGAAACAGTAAAAAATCACTGGAAAGCCAGTAAAATCTTTCAAACTCGCTGAAAAATTGGTAAAATTCTTTAAAAAATTAGCGAATATCCGCTCAAAACCAAAAAATTTTGCAGATTTTTCTTGTGCTGCTATTCTGACTTTTTATCAGTGACTTTTCACAGATTCAAAATTTGAAAGTGAGGACAGAAAAATCAGCTTACCTTTCGTTCCAGTGATGGATGTTTTCAAAACTGATTTTACATATTGAAAACATTTTAAAAGAAAAACTGAATTTTTTATGGGAAAAATCAAAAAAAAATTCAATAAATTTTGGAAGGAAATTCGCGTTTTTTTTTTATCCTTCCCGTGAATCAACTTTTAAATTCTGAAAATTGGTAAAATTTTCGGCTCAAAGAATCGAAAAGAATGGATTTTTCTAAAAATTTTGAAACTCTTGGAATTATAAGATCAATGACCTAACAAGATTACACGAAAAGCAGCACTTATGTACATTAAGGCAGATATAGTACTCACAGCTGATGTTAGTCAAATAGAAATAGATGTACTTTTTTTTTTCGCCATATGGTTGGTGACTGAATAGTCTTTTGTTCAAACAAAAACTTAGAATTTTTAATGACTTTTTAGGCTGGTTCATGAACTCTGAATCCTTCATTTCATGTGCATTGAAAAAATAACATCGAAACATGTTTTTTTTTCAAATATCTGTTTTTACATATTTTTAGACGTGAGATTCATCTCATCAGATTGTATAGTTTTCTTCATTGGATATTTTAAAAATGGATTTAAAAAAAAAGCTAGTTCTACCCTCCCCTCTTCCCTCTCCCCAACATAAAACCTTTACTTAATACGAAAATTGAAATGAGACTAAAGTTTTTTGTAAAATATTGCAAGGTCAGATCGAACCGAAAGGGTTGCAAAGAATTGGTCCTATTTCTTAAAAATTCATATTTTAAATTTTCAATTCAAGATTTTGAAAAGTTTCAAAATTTTTTTTACTGATTTATAAATGAGTATTTTGAAAAAAAATTAGGATCAAGTCGAAAAAACTGACAACAATTTGATCTAATTTGGAAAAAATTGATGCTAATGAGAGAATCAAAATAGTCAGTCGAGAGGTTAGTCTTCGAAGAATCGGTAAGGGGAAGAAGTTGGCAAAGAAAAATAATTTTTCATTTGCAAATTCAGCAAATTTTCCACACCCAAGAATAAAAAATTTTGAAATCTGTATCATTCAAAACTTATATAGAATATTTCTTTTTCTTCAATTATCTATGAATTTTCAACAAATCACAATCACTTCTGGCTTTCGCTCATCAGATTTTTTATTTACAAAACAAAATTCAAAAGAAACCCAAAAACTTGAAGTTATGAGTTTTGTTTCAACTTTCAAAAGCTCAAAAGAATCAGAATTCAAAAAAAAAATGTTGAAATTTTCGCCCTTCTTCGCTCATACAAAGCCAACAACCAACATTGAAAAATATAAATCAAATTGACATAAAAATTTTCAAACTTCTCATACTCTATCAAAAATTCTTAATTTGTTACAGCTTATTGCAAAATTCTGAAAATTATCTACAAAATGCATGTACATCTTGCTTTCAATATTCAACTTTCTAATCAATACTCATATATATGTATTTTATGCAATTTATGTAACTACGATTTACCTACTTAATCATAAATATTCACATGCTTACCTGACACTCAAAAATGCGCAATTCAAGTTCATTTGACCCAGTCCATTCCCATTCACTCGAATATTCGAAAACGTACACATTCCGTCTGAAACCATAAAAAATAATCTTCATAAATCAAGACCTTCATTACATGGCTAATTTTCAAAACTTATTCGCGTTAATCGAAATATTATCATCGAGGGAAAAAATCGTGACCTCATCGTGTAATGTGGGAGGATCCTCGTATAGAAAAAATTTGGCAAACCGATACAAAAGAAACAAACTTATAGTCTAAGCGGTTAACCCGAGTATACTTCACTTTTTGAACACGGGTTGAAATGTGGTTTTTATTTTAGTATGACCCATAACAATATTTTTGAGAAGGGGAGGCATCAAAAATTTCCCTTAGGGAGGGCGTGAGGGGGAGTTTTAGGGGGAGTTTCACCCCTATTTTTCCACATTGAGGGATCGGGGTGAATTTGGTGTCGTTTTCGTATAATTCGACCCTCCTGAACTCGAATCTGCAGTTAGTTTTTCGATCAAAGACGTACAACTCGCGCAATCGTACTATTTGTGTCGCGAAAAATGGCTAATTTTGAGGAAAAAGAGGTAAAATTACGATTTTTTACATCTTGAGACAAGTAATGTTGACGAATTGGAGTTTGAAACCTGTTTTCTATATAATTCGAACCTTCCGAGTCCGAATTTGTTATTGGTTTCCGGATAATAAGTGAAATTCTTTCTTATTTGCCTATTTTTGGTAGCGAAAAACAGCCGATTTTGGTGAAAATTGACTCCAAATCACAAGTTTCCATTTTTCCAACCCAATACCTCGAACCAATCATTGTGTGACATAATTTTTAGACATAATTTGAACCTCCTGAACACGAATTTTTGATTAGTTTCCCGATTGGAAGCAGAGAATTTCCTCAATTATGAAATTAACGTAGCGTAAAATCCCCGATTTTGCCAAAATTGGCATGAAATTTGATTTTCAATTTTCCAAAACCGCTTACACTTTACAATTACGACATGAAATCTTTTTTTCATGATGTGTGAAATTTTCCACTGCACTCTCGTGCTGGCGAATGCAGAGGCGTAGCCAGGGGGGGTGTTGGGGTCTGGACCCCCCTTGAGGCCAAGAATTTTTGTGAAAAATGTATTTTTTAGACATTAAAAAATCTAATTTTATCAAAGCTTCGCCCTCGCTTCGCTCGGGCATTAACAAAATCATTCGGAAATACCTTTTTTGGGCATTGAATATCCAATTTTTACGAAGCTTCGCCCTCGCTACGCTCGGGCGTAAATTAATTCGCTATTTTACAGACTATTTAAGACTTAAAGTGCAAAAAAGGCTCATTTTTACCCCTCCGTCTTCCCCTCCACCTAAAAATTACTCGTTTTTCAAGTCTCTGTACTCATTTTGCAGTTACCCAAAAAAAAGCTTCCGACCCAGACCCCCCCCCCTTTCGGACTGTTCTGGCTACGCCACTGGGCGAATGTGCCAATAATTTTTACACATTCGTAAAAAAACAAAGGGAAATAATAAAAATTATGCGCTTTCATTGGAACTTGAGTAAATGATTAATACTGAGTTGAGAATGCTCAAAAAATAATCAGCCACTGGTGACTTCAAGATGTTGCGTAAATATTGAATTTCTTTTAAAATCCCTAATTTGAGACGTCATGGGTAAGCCTACTGAAGTTATAAGGTGGTAAAAATTATATTGGAGCATTCTCTGCACCCAAAAAGATGAAATTGGATGAAAAAAAGATTTCATGTCGCAATTGGTAAAGTGTAAGCGGTTTTGGAAAATTGAAAATCAAATTTCATGCCAATTTTGGCAAAATCGGGGATTTTACGCTACGTTAATTTCATAATTGAGGAAATTCTCTGCTTCCAATCGGGAAACTAATCAAAAATTCGTGTTCAGGAGGTTCAAATTATGTCTAAAAATTATGTCACACAATGATTGGTTCGAGGTATTGGGTTGGAAAAATGGAAACTTGTGATTTGGAGTCAATTTTCACCAAAATCGGCTGTTTTTCGCTACCAAAAATAGGCAAATAAGAAAGAATTTCACTTATTATCCGGAAACCAATAACAAATTCGGACTCGGAAGGTTCGAATTATATAGAAAACAGGTTTCAAACTCCAATTCGTCAACATTACTTGTCTCAAGATGTAAAAAATCGTAATTTTACCTCTTTTTCCTCAAAATTAGCCATTTTTCGCGACACAAATAGTACGATTGCGCGAGTTGTACGTCTTTGATCGAAAAACTAACTGCAGATTCGAGTTCAGGAGGGTCGAATTATACGAAAACGACACCAAATTCACCCCGATCCCTCAATGTGGAAAAATAGGGGTGAAACTCCCCCTAAAACTCCCCCTCACGCCCTCCCTAAGGGAAATTTTTGATGCCTCCCCTTCTCAAAAATATTATTATGGGTCATACTAAAATAAAAACCACATTTCAACCCGTGTTCAAAAAGTGAAGTATACTCCGGTTAACCGCTTAGACTATTATAAAATAATAACGACCTCATTGAAAAAAAAATCCTTACGAGTTCATACTACATTAGCAAATTACACCGGCAACATTTTAACGCAATGCAGTAAATTCATGCGGGTAATTGGAAAAAAATCAAAATTGATTACCCCTGAGATAAAATTACAATTGCTCCCATAAAACCTCAAAACTGTAGAACGCATATTTCAAGAAACCACAATAGTTTTTCTTTTTAAAAAAATTTACGAATAGTATGGGTATACAGATTGCGTGATAATTGCATGAACTTAGGTATATTGCTTGTATGCAAAATGCATAATTTTTACCCCGATGCCATTGGACGATTTTACGAATACTTAGAAGTTGAAACTTGCCCGGGGAGACATCACGATTCAACACTTAGCCTATGCTCGTCTTACGTCATCTGCCAGATCGTATTGCACCGATGGCTAAGATAATGTTAATGTTTCATTTAGTGCTTTTTCCCCCTCTCTATACGTTTGTAATATGTCGGACGTTTACCTACTAATTAAAGGAATTCTCGAGTTTAACAATTTCTTCCTTCACATATCCGTGTACTTTTCAAGTCGATATGCTTTGGTCGAAAAATTTCATCGCGAAATTCTTTCAAGATAAAATCGTTCAACATCTGTGAATGAAAACGATGGCCAGTTGAGCACGAAAACGATAGGTTGTTGGAAAACAAATAACGCTTCGGTATTACAACGTTGATTATATTATTTGTACGTCGGACCTGCAATTAGTGCCATATAATTTACAACGATGCCACGCAATGGCTTTATAATGCGTTCAAATTACCATTTTTATCCTAATCATTTTCATACCACGTGGTTATTTTCTTTTGAAATATTAGCGCAATATTAAAGGCTTAAGTACGAGCTTTAAAATCATTGCTCAAAGCCGCTTATATGAATTTATTCACTCGATATTGGCTGATGGTTAGAAACGTATAAAGGTAAATGAAACACGCACTTCGAAGCGAGATTATACATTTTTTTCTATCCCCTTTAATTCGATTGAAATTGGATTACAGTGTTGCGGAGAATTCATGGTTATTTGATTGCTCGATTTCAAATGTGTATGGTTTATTCGCATTCCATCTATTTGAAAACTGTACAAGCTGGATTTGAAAATTTAAACATTCTTTCATAGATATAAATCACACTAAAGGCTCTTGCATGGAAAATTCATCAGGCACTGGACTCGGAAATGTTGCAAATGACCAAATCGTTCACTTATTTTACATTGGAGAAATTTTTATTAATCAATGCTGAAAAAAATGGCAATTTCTTTTAACAGATACTTGGTTTAAATTTTCTTAAAATTTAAATTTTCGATTTCTTCGCCACAAAAAAATCAAATTCATTTTTTATAATTTTCTCCAATTTTTTTCACCTCAAGCATTCTTTTATAAATAAGTGAAAAATTAACGAAAATTACTGGAAAACAGTCAGAATTAAATCACAGTAATAAAGCATTGAAAAAATTGCTGAAAAATCAGTGTAAATTCACTGAAAAGTCAGTAAGTAAATGTCAGTAAAAATCTGAAAACTTTTCGAAAAACAATGAAGTTCTTTGAAAAATCACTGAAAATTCACTAAAAATCAAAGGATTTTGCTGATTTTTTTTGAGATGCAATTCTGACTTTTTGCAGTGACTTTTCACTGATTTAAACTCTGAGAAGAGCAGTTGAAAAAGTTCTTGAATGGTTTCTATACAAAAATTCACAATTTCAAATTTTTGTTATTATGAAAGAAATTATCAAAGTTGAGAAAAATACAAATTTAAAAAATTTTAATTTTTGAAAAGATTTTTCAAGCTTAGAAAATTAGGAAACTTGGACTCTAAAATTTCTGAAGTAGATATTAGGAAAATTTGAACTCAGACGAATTTTTTTAAAAATAATTGTCAAAACTTATAAACACGTGGAATTTAATAGCAGGAAAAAAATTGAATTTTTGATAATATTCGACATTGAAGAAAAATAAAACAATGAAAGAAAAGTAAGCTATGAAAATGTGAATTTGAGATTTTTTGAAGCATGAAACATTTTCCAGGAAAATAAAGAAAATAGAAATCTAAAAATATTTGGAAATATTTTTTACAAAATTGAGAAAATATGAAAATTTGAAGTTTTCAGAGCAAGTTTACTTCAAATTAATAAGAATCCATATGCCATGCGCTTTTCTCATTTTTTTTTGCATTTCCTCAAATTGGGAGGAGGGGTTAGAGGAACACTGAAGTGTAAAATCCAAAAAATAAGCGAATATTTGAACTCAGTCTTCAATAATCGAACCAACGGCGCGTCACATATTATTCTTTTTTGAATTTTGATCTTATCAAGGGTGCTGATAAGAGGAATCGGAGGGATCAGGTGAAAAGAATTTAATATTATTCGCAGAAATCAATGTGCTACTTTACTCATTAGTTTTTTTTTTTAAATTTTAGTCAAAATTAGGACTTCTGTCCCCAGGGGTGTCGGGATCCTGTTTTGAAAATTCATTGACTTGAAAAAGGATAAAAAGAGTTTTTGATTGTAATGTTTTCAAAATTTTAAATTATAGCTTCCTTTTTTTTTTGGTATTGATCATAAAAATTTAGCCTTCACCACAAAAATTCAATTGTGAGGTTTTCAAAATTCTGCTATCATTTTAAAACTCTTTTGAATTCCGCAAACAGTTTTTCCCGGAGTCCAACTAATCTTGAGATATGACCTTTCAAACAAAGTTGAGTAATTTGGCAAAAAAAAATTACTACAGTATGAAAATGACTAAATCTAAAAAATTCAATATGAAAATTTTTAGTCAGTAGAAAAAAGTTAATTTTTAAGAAAAACTGAATTAGAAAATTTTGTGGAGCAGAAAAAAATGAAAACCTAAAATTATGATAAAATATAAATCAAAAACCAAGTAAAGGAAATTATTTGCATCTATTTTTTCAAACAATGATAAAGGGAAAAATCGTTTCAATGAAATAAAAACACAGGTGTGACTGTCCACGAAAAAAAGGACCTTAAGGGTAATTTCACCAAGTCACTTTTTTTTTAATAATTTGGAATTTCAGAACTCTAAAAAATTGATCAAATCCTTCCAAGGTTCCTGCTGAGTAGCAAGAAAAATGGCAAAAAGGATGCGAAAAAATTCGTTTACTCCAAAAACCTGTTTTTACCGCTGAGTCCTTTTCTTCATGGATCATAGACGGTGAAAAATCAATTACCACTCCTCCCCTCCGAGGTCTCTAGGATGCGAAACGAGCTCTAGATCTTAAATCGACATTTTTTTGCACAAGAACTTCTTCAAGTTTTATTAAAAAAAAGTTTCTTTTTTTTAGAAATTTGTTTTTACCCCTCGGGTCCTTTTTTTTTTTTTCGTCGACTACAAAAAATTTGGTCTTTCGCATGTTCATATCATTTTCGAGCTTTATTCCCAATTCATTTTTTGTTTAGCCTCTGGCAAAAAAAAGTTCTATAATTGTTTCGGAAACCTCTCACGTAAGCTGCGATCAAATACCACACACCGAGAATTCGGATAACTAATCCCGGCGTTAATAAAATTTTACATGCAAAAGGAGGATTTTCCACTAGCACACAGTCGACGATATGCGTATCCGATTAAAAAACGCAATAAAACTGCTCTATTACAGAACATTACACAAATCACTAAATTAATGAGTTCAGATTTAATCAATTACAATTGCCTATTTTGTTTACCAAAAAAACTATCCGCCAGTTGTTCGGTCGTTAACGTTTTAAATCTTATGCTTAGTAACTCGCGGTGTGGATATACAGGCTCATTTCCTGCGCAGATTTTCGTCTATTTTTTTCGTACACAATTTAAGTCTTTCGTGATTGATGGTTAACTTCTCTCGAAGGAATATCGAATGCTGGCTTCTTCAATGATACGGTATCTTGGCTATTGCCGTTACACAGAATAATTCTGCAAGGTCGTTAGGCGGTTTCCGTCTACGAACGATGCCTTTTCACGCACTCTTTGCTTTCGTTCGACAAGTGTCGTTGTTTTTTACGCTGCATTGGTTCGATTCAAATTTCCATCTTGTTTTGAAATATTCATTATTAATAATTGGGATTTTATTCGAATTCAGGCTCGATTTGGTAACCGCAAACTTCGAAATGTACATGATGGAATGTCGAAGTGAATAAATAAAACAGACAAGTTGTTGTTTTTGCCACGTAGGGAGGGAGAAGGGGGTCTACGAGACGTTTCAAAGTATTCTATAAAATGAAGTTATCAATTCGAAAGCTTCCTTTGGACCATTACTGATAATACATAAAATATGAAATATGACATCAAAAGTGAAAACTACTGAAAAAAATTCTTTATAAAATATAGGCTTAGAGATAACAGCTCGTTATCGTTTTCAATAGAATTCAGTTCGGTAAAAAATTCGGTAACGTCGCGAAATAGCAAACAGGAGAGAAAAACATCCTTCAACGATACGACAAACAAAAGGTGGAAATACACAAAACCATCGGCAAATTTTTCAATTTCCACAGTTCCCGTTTTCAATTACGCTGTCACCTTAGTCGGTAAAATTCATCGAAAGGACGATCCATTTTAAATACGTCGATTAGCTGTACATTTCACCATTATTTAAACGTTCGTCGGTATCTATTTATGATCGAACGGAAATAAGGAAATTTATCATTGAAACCCATTTCATACATTACGATTTAGAGTATAACAATGTAGTACAATTGTACAAGTTGAACATTTGTCATGGTGGTTTGAATTGGGAAAAAACCCCATCGCGAAAACGGAAAACTATCATCCTCACGATTTATAATCCGTTGAGGTAAAAAATAGTCGTCTGAGAGGCTTAGGATTATTTTTATGAGATAAGTCGGGTAACACTGGGCAAATTAGTCAATTCTAAGTAGATTTCACGAAGAAAATTTCGTCGATGAATCGTGGGAGACATCGTACGCGCCAGATTTAAACCTATGATAAAGGGGAAAAAATCATGCACACAAAATAAAACAATAAGTATATTTTTCGAGTTCACGGCCATTCATACAACTTGGAACATTCCACATGTACGTGGTTTTTTTCTACTTAGACACACCCACGCCGTTTTGCCCATTTACCTGTCACTCATGAATGTTTTCTTTTCTTATGTAAGGCGCCTGGACCTGGACTTGGTATAATATACCGAATAAATTAATAAAATATAAATAATGGGATTGGTGAACAATTTTTTGGGATTGGGTTTAAGCTTTTGGGCCTATTTTTGGGCTTTGTAATGAACTTTTTTTTGAAAATAGAAAATTATTCGGATCGAAAAGTGAGCTGAAAAATTTGTGATTTTTTTTTCAAAAATTCAACAAAAAATGACAATTCAAAAAAAAAATTCAAAATTTAGTAAATTTTACGTTGTCACGATCCAATGATAGCAAATTTTGTACAAGTGCTCCAAGTTCGTATTTTGTTTAAAACTTATCTATTGCTTTTTTCAATTTTGTTTTGTGAAGTTTACCTATCTAATCGCTGCTCAAGTACCTCGTTGCATATTTCCATTGGTAAGCTTGTGGACTTGACTTTGACCGTAACCCATCACCTCTTTTTATGTTCCACATTCATTCGAATTCTCAAGGACATCATAAAACAGCGCTAGATGATCTAGTTTTTCTGAATAAAATCATTCGAATAGCTCTCCCTACAATAAAATGATGCCTCTTTTTTCTGCACCAAGGTGGATTATTCAGACAAAAACGAGAGATACCAAAACTATTCTAGTCCCAGGGTGGCCATCAATTCGTGAAAATGGAAAATTAGTAGAACTTTTTTCGTACTTTTTCTTTTCCCGATAATAAGACTTCGATTTGAGATGGAGGGAGGCGGGGTGAGGGAAGTGGAACAAACTACATGATAAATTATGTAAAATTTTCATCCATGATAAATAGGTAGTTTTGAAATTTTACATCCACAAAAGAAAATGAGACAGAAAATAAAAATTTATAGAAAATGCAGCTCGAATTACCTTCAAAAAATTAGAAAAACAAAGTTTGAAAAAAAAAAATAGAAAATAGCTTCATTTTCATGAAGATAGTTCTCTACAATTCAAGGATGATTTTCACGTATAAATGAAGATTAGCTACTTATAGGTAATCAAAAGCGCATGCAAAAATTTTTGAAAGCCTTAAAAAAATCATCGATAATTGGTATTTTTTTTGTACTGGATAAAAAAAAGAAAAAATGTAAAAAAAATTGGAAAAATTCAAAATTCAAAAAAATTCTTTTGTATGTATTTTAAAAAAAAGTTGATTGTTGAATCAAAGACTACCGAACGAGGAGGCTAAGAGAGCAACTAACCTCAAATAATGGCAAATTACATTTTTCGTAAAAAAAATTGATTCGAGCCGTAAAATTTTTAAAAACGATGAATTTTTTGAGAAAAAGTTTACTTCAAGTTTTAAAAAAATGAAAATTTTATACTTTTGATTTTGAAAAAATCGGAGAAAAGAAAATGTCATTTTTTTAGAGGGGTAATGCTGAGCTCGTCTCCGAAAAAACAGTGAGGATATACATTTTTTTTTGAAAAATTAAAATCAAAGAAACCTTTTTTTTAGAGTTACATACTACACTTTTTTAAAAAAGAGATTGTATTTTCAAAACCAGTTCATTGGTTTTCAGGAATAATTAATGTATTAAACAAATTTCATCAAAAAAATTTTTACAAAGGCATAAAAAATTAAAGAAACGACCAAACTTGAAAAAATTAAAAGAGCCGAACTTTTAAAAAATTAAAGGAGCCAAACTTCGTCAAGCAAAGTGACATTTTATGACGTAAATACAAACTTTGAAAAATTTCAGAATATTTTGTCAGTTATCAATTTTTAAGTCATTTGACTACCATCGAGTTTGGTGATCAACTTGAATATTTTTCAAACAATTTTTTAATTCAAACTTCATTCTGCAGAGTTTTTTGTTTCAAAGTTAGGTAAATTTTTTTTCAATTTTGAAGTTGCGAATTTAGATCTATTCCAGTTATGTTACCTACAATGTTTTGATCCAAAATTTTTCAAAGTGTTTGCCCATCTAAAATAGTTCTCGTAATTTTAATTGAAACTTCAAAATTTTTGTGAATATTTTTCAATATTTCTTATTTCTTGACCCCCCCCCCCCTCGAAAAAAATTACAAATGCATTGAACTATTGGAAAATAAAATAGAAAACCCTATTGCTGATCTCTAATTGTCCCTCAAAACTGAAAAACTTAATTTTCCATTTTTTCGTTCGAATTTCGACAACTCAATTTGTTATTACTTTTGCACCTTTCCCTTCTTTCACCCCAAAAAATTTTACGGAAAAATTAGTTTCAAGCATTAAAATTCAAAAAAAATAATTTTTTTACTTTCTGTAGTACTTGGAAAAGAAATTGATAAAAAAAAATCAAAAACCAAATAAGAAGAGACATTTTACATTAAGTCCTACTTCCTTAATCAGAGATTTTATGGTCTTTTAATCACAAAGAAGCAAGAGAGGAAATTGTTCCGATTTTTTTTTTTTTTTTCATTTTGACTCGAAAAACTATAACACGTGTAAAAATATTCTCAAAATTGTATGCCTACTTTTTCTGTACCTAGATACTTGATTTTTGTTTAATTCCTCCACGTCAAGGTACTTTTTTGACAAAAATTATAATGAAATTTTATTTCTTGAGCTAGAATCTATTATGTAAGTATAGGTTATCAGTTCACTTTTAGGGTAGAATCGAAATATCATTTCTACTAGAGAGGGGTGGGGAAGGATAAAAAAAACTTTTTGATTGAAATAGAATTTTTTACTTTTGATTCAAAACGAGACACCATCATCCAAAATTTTCTCATTCGGGTACAATTTTTTTATTTGAACTAAAATTCTGTTACTAGGAGAAAGGAGAAGCTCTCCTGGCCTTTTCCCACTTATTTCGTCACTTCTCATATCAAAATACTTTTCATTTGCCACCCCCTCCCACTCCTTCCTTTCATTATACTCGACTTAAAATTTAATTTTTAACCTTTGACTAAAAATGAACTACAATTTTCCTAGAGCCACAATTTTTTATTATCGGGATGAGGGAGGGGGGGAGCTGTCCCTGCCTTCATCCACCTGCTCCATTGCTCATCTCAAAATGCCTTCAATTTTCAGTTTCAACCCCTCCATCGTCCATCCTTTCATTATACGTAGATCGCAATCATTTTTCATACACCAATTCCTCATTCAACTCATTCATTCTATTACGCAATGTTTTCAAAAAATTCTCAATCATGCGAAACACAAATCCGCACCTTTCGAGCGAATTATCGCACGACAAATCCGCATCATCACCTGCACGAGGCGGAATTCCCTTGACAAAAATAGCCGTCCTTAACCTCGACTGCGTTATAAATCGAAAAGATTGAAAGATCAATAAAGCTACAAACTCAGCCAAACATTGACCACAAACTCTCATCGCGAATCACGACTGCATTGCATTGATCTATTACGCGGCACTATGAAAAAGAAAAACAAACGCCTAAATGGTAACACTGATAACGGTTTTTTTCAAGTTGAAACAAATGGAAATATGATAAACTCTTCTGCTGACGATGCTTCAGTATAAAGTAAACACGTTCGATAGATGTTTGCACGTTCGGTTTTTGGAACGCTCGTTACCGCGAAAAAAAATACGACCAAATTTACGTTTAAATAATGTGAGTTTTACGTGGTTTTCTTTCGTTATAATGGTTTTCTGCTGTTTCAAATGAAACGATTAAATTGATGAATGTTGGAAAATTGTACGTGATATTAACGCCGGATAGATCTGAATTTTCAGAAATTTTACTATCGGTAAAATTTACAATGTGATTATCTCAAAGTTTACAATTTATTTGTAGGTATTTAATTTATTTCCATATAGAATACCTTCTCTATACACTTTGATTAAATATTACTAACAATTTCCAAAAGAATTTTTCCATTAACAATCGAAAGATTAGATTAGGTGGCTATTTATTCTCGAAATCGAAGTATTTGCCAAATAGACCTACTTGATCGAATATTTTACACACTCGGATGAATTTCAATTTTAGCACTGACTCATTTTATCAAATAGCAAGACCCTGAATATTAAATCGATGAATAGAATTTTTAAAAATAAATTGCACCGGAATGATGCGGTGTATTAAAATGGTCATTATATTGAAAAAAGGATCAAGATGATGAGAGGCCAGATGTTGAGATACGCACTATTTGGAAATTGCGACGTTACAGTTTCGTAGTAACAATCGTACTCGAATAACGAGCAGGACTCTTTTCAAATCCTCTCCATTTCATTGCCTATTTCTGTTTAATGTTTGGGAAAAAAACTTGGAGGCCCATAAAGGTGTTTCATCTATGAAACCCTTTTACTCGTACGATAAAAATTTAACAATTTCAAAATTCGAATGGATCTTTGGTTACGTTATCTTTGATAAATTGTCAAGTATATTTTAATCGGTGCTTTGTTGTTTGATATCATGTACTTCCAACATTCATCAAATTAGAGGTACTTTTGTCAAGAATTTCGTAAACAATATTTTTCATAAAATAGTTTCGCAGTTTCTGTCGGAAAAAAAAAACCAGTTTGAGTAACGGCTTGAAAAATTATTCGGTTTGAAAAATGCGCGAACGTGAAAGGAAAAATGCTGTCAATCGACACCTCGGTCTCGTGTGGTGAATTCGTATTTTGCCGACGACGATTTCGTGAATGGAATTCACTTACGGCTCGTAACTGTGATCTTTGGATGAAAGAACTGAAACCGGTCGCGAGTGAAGCGCGGTAATCGCGGAGAATAAGTTTTACGAGAGCGTTGAAAATTTCGCGAAAAGGATAAATTAGTTTAGACGAATGGCCGCTGAAGTTAAGCCACTATTCATTCCTACTAGAACTGTTAGTTTACCGGCTGTTTTGTATGGACCTAAGCCCTATAGTAAGTTGATCTTTTAATTATAATTTGAGTGGTTTAGTTGAAAAGAGCTTGTAGCGAAATGAATTGTTTTAAAAATGAGAGACTTGGGACTGAAAGTGTTGAATTTCAAGTATTTTCAGATTTTAGTCCCTCAATTTTTTAACCCTAGTTTTCAATGATTCTACCCTCTCCTCTCCCTAATTTTTTTTTGAATTTTACCCAATTTTGTAAACATTTTTCTTCATAAAAAATTCGAATCTCCTCTTGAAAGGTGACATAATGACTGACAATCATATCGAACCTCAAGATTTGCTGTGGAGTTTTTCTATCAAAATTTTGAAATTGATTTCAGTTTAGCTGGTAGACTGGCATTTGAACCTTTTACAAGGTGTCTAACAAAATTTGTTCAGAAAAAAGCTTGACTTAGCTTGGCCTTTTCGAATGACTTTTTTGACAACCAACCCCAATTTTTTTGACCCCCCACCCTTGCATATATTCGTTTAAAAGGAAATTTAAAGTACTTTTTTGCCCCCCCCCCCCCCGCAAAAACTCTTCTTTTTCATAAGAAATTTTTAATATTTATCAATGGTAAATAAAATTTTTATGATTTTTGAAAATTTTGAATAAAGCTTGAATTTTTGAGTGAATTAGTAAAAAAAACTTGACTTTTTAGGATCAGTTTGACCGCAAGGCAAAAAGCTTGACTTATCAGACACCCTTAGACACCCATTTCAGTGCGTTGAAAAATTTTCAAAACGTCGTTTTTCAAAGAAACGACAGGAAACGACGGATCAAACATACCTAAAAATAATCGTTTTTAGTCGTTTTTCCAAAATAAAAAAGATTTGAGCCGAAGCCATTAATTTTAGTGGGTTGAAAAATTTTCAAAACGTCGTTTTTCAAAGAAACGACAGGAAACGACGGATCCAACATACCTAAAAATAATCGGTTTTAGTCTTTTTTCAAAAATAAAAGGATTTGAGCCGAAGCCATTAATTTTAGTGGGTTGAAAAATTTTCAAAACGTCGTTTTTCAAAGAAACGACAGGAAACGACGGATCCAACATACCTAAAAATAATCGGTTTTAGTCTTTTTTCAAAAATGAAAAAGATTTGAGCAAAAGCCGTCATTTTAGGGTGTTGAAAAATTTTCAAAACGTCGTTTTTCAAAGAAACGACAGGAAACGACGGATCAAACATACCTAAAAATAATCTTTTTTAGTCGTTTTTCCAAAATAAAAAGATTTGAGCCGAAGCCATTAATTTTAGTGGGTTGAAAAATTTCCGAACGGTATTTTTTCAAAGAAACGACAAAAAACGATGGACCCAACATACCTAAAAATAATCGTTTGTCATTTCAGCGTGTTGAAAAATTTTAAAACTGCCGTTTTTCAAAGAAACAACAGGAAACGACGGATCAAACATACCTATAAATGATCGTTTTTAGTCTTTTTTCCAAAATAAAAAATATTGGAGCCGAAGCCTTCATATCAGTATTTTCAAATAGTCGTTTTTCGAACAGGGTGTCTAACAAAATTTTTTGAGAAAAAAGCTTGACTTAGCTTGACCTTTTCGAATGACTTTTTTGACAACCAATCCCAAATTTTTTGACCCTCCCCCCCGACGTATATTATTATTTTAAAGGAATGTTCAAGTATTTTTTTGTCCCTCCCTCGAAAATACTCTTTTCATAAGAAATTTTTTATATTTCTCAATGGTAAATGGAATTTTTATAATTTTTGAAAAAAATATTGACTTTTTAAATAAATTAGTAAAAAAGTTGGACTTTTCGGACCAGTTTGACCGCAAGACAAAAAGCTTGACTTATCAGACAGCTTGACCTGTTAGACACCCTGTTCTATCATGTTTTAAAGGATAAAATGATCAAAAATCTAGAAGCAAAAACAAGGAAACAATCTTCTTATCAAAACCAGGAATAATAAACTGTCTTGCTTGGAAAATAATCTTTCAGTTGAGAATCAAATGTTCATAAAATGATACCTATTTAGTTATTTACCTCCTCTCTCCCCTCCATGAGCAGAATGAAAAAATTCTTATACGTAATATTGGTATTATTGGAGAGAGAGGGGGGATGGTCAAAAATTGAGGAATTTTGACCAATGTAAAATTTATCAGTTTTTCTTTCAATTGAAAGATTTAAAAGATGACCATACTCTCAATTAAAATTTGGACCATTTTTGTTCACAACTCTCATTTCGTTCAATTTTGTTTCAAATAATCTTTCGACATCTTGACAGTGGAGTGCTGGAGTCGAGAGCGTTTTCAAAAAGGGGAATTTTTCCCACTTTTGCCTCAAATAGTTTACAGAAAAGTGACTTTACTCATGCCCGGGCAATGCTTTGAAAAAATTGGATACCATTTATTGCCCTTAAAAAAGTTTTTTTTTTTCATTAGGTATTTTAATGCTTTAGGGTCACCACCGAATTTTAAACCTTTTCCCTTCAAATTCTTGACTGCCCACATTTCTTTTAGCATCCTCCTTTCCTCCCTCCAAAAAAATCGTCTTATTGCGAAATTTTTGAAAAAAGAGGTGTATTATTTTCAAAAAATCATCAGTCTTCGATCATGAATCGTTTTATAGAAAAAGAAACGAAGCATTGAAAAATGCACTTATTTTTTTCTTTGGATCACGAAATGGTACAAAAAAAGTCATAAAAATATGAATAGCAATAAAAGGCCAGGAAATGATCTTCCAGTCACAGAATAAATTTAAGTTACGTCTTGCTTTTTTGATTTATCTGTTTCGATCAAGACCATTTTTTACTTACTCACCGAACTAACCCAGAGGGGACCTAGGATGCATAAAATATCAAAAGAATATCGTAAGATGTAACACGATCGTCTCGAATCGCGCCACTGTAATGTGTAATCATAATCACTACTTCTATCGCCGGTGAAAAAAAATCCATCCGCAAAGCAGCAACGTACCCATTACGTAATAAATTCTTATGCAAATCATCATTATTAAATATAAATTACGGTATGACCACAAATAACCCTCGAAAAATATCCAAGATCGCGAACTCGACCATCAATTCGGGTGTTTTAAATTTTCAAGCCCAATTCGGTCATTCTTTTGACCATACGCTTTCTAAATCTGGTTCTCTGGTTTGGAACGCGTTAATAGATTTACGCATTTTAGACGCGCCGATGCAGATGAAACCCACAACATGTTCAGCGTCCACTCCTAGTCCACGGTGCATACAAAAGACACCCATTTTCAAACTGGTAAGGATCATAATCGATTAATCGAATATGGGTGGAGAAAATATTCGACGAGTTGATTAATTTCACGTGTTCGACATCCCAATCGGATTGTACGCGTATAAATTATTCAAAGGATCATTTTTCCGCGTTAGTTTTCATTCATTAAGAATACCACGTGCGGTAATCGATACCATCGGAGAACGGGTTTCAACGGGTATAAAAATCTAGCCGCGTTGAAAATATTTTCGTGAAACCGGTTCAAGCGTATGGTCAGATTCCGAGCCAGATGTTAAAAAATTATATATTTTTTTTCGAATATTTGACATTCTTCCGAAACACGGAATCACCTCAGATGGGCTGAAATTTTCACCATATTCGAGTATATTTTTTTTTCGAATATAAAATTACCGAGACGAGTACATATTTTTGACATTTGATACTCCGGATGGAAAGGAAAGGAAAACTGCATGTCATATTTATCCAGCTCGTTTCCTAACTGTACATAATAAAACGAGAGTGTTATCAAATCAAATAAATTTTTAGGATGGTAAATAAACATTACCTAAAAGTATTTATCGCCCAGTTAAAGTATGTACGTATTTTTAGCATACCTATACATTGCTCATTAACTCTTATATCATGCGTACCTATGTAGCCATGTTTGCTAACAATTTAATCGGATTAACTGGATTTTGAGGTACCTAGAGTACGCAATTTTATCTACGTGAGAAATATCGTACCTATAATGAAACAGCTGCGACCTAATTACTGTGTACTCGTGGTTTTTGTTTATTGCTATACTAACAATTAATCAACCAATTTATCCTCATCATGAAATGTTTCGCGTTGAAAATAACGAGACGAAGAATATTTTGAGGGAAAATTAATTAAAACGAATTAAAAAATTATGATGAGAAAAAATTTAGCTGGAAATGACTAATAAGTTTGAATGGTTGAAAATAGAATTTCCGTCGAGTTATTAAAAGTTCTATTTAAAAACTTCAAAATTCTATTTAATCTATTTTTTTAACCACATGGTATTTAGATTTCGTAAACTTTTTCCACTTTGTGGAAAAGCTGAGACTGTTCAAAAAGACAGCTAAGATGATAAATGAAATATTATAATGAAAAAAAATACGAATATTTTTCAGATTAGGTTCACAATTTTTCTTGAGGGAAATTTTCCTTTTCACACATTTTTTTATCAAATGAAAATAATCAATTGAAAATTTTTGAAATGAAATATTTCCTAAATTCTAAAAAAATAAGGTAAGGAAATTTTAAAAATTTGATTAAAAACTAAAGAAGAAACAAGATATTTTGATATTTTTGACAAAAAAGGAGGATATCAGGAGATCAGGACTGTTAGACAGGTCAAGAATTTGTGATTGGAAACTGTTTTTAATTTTTTTTTGCTAACAAATAAATCTCTCTAGTTTTCAACTTTATACTTCCCACTTCATACGTAATTATTGGCGGAATGGGCGTATAAAAAAAACGTTGGTAGTTTTTTGTAAAATGCTTGGTTTATTTATATTCCAGTAGAGCCAGGAACTTTTTTTTTTTCATTATTAATTTACCCATTTTCAATCATGCAATACTCATTTTTGAAGGAAATTTAGTTCAAATTTATAACTTCGGTTGAAAAAAAATAATATTAATTGAAACCTTTTCTGGTTTTGAAAAAAAAATTAGCTGAAATATTTCATATGAGTTTCATTATGAAAATTTTATAACTTATCGAAATATTTCGTGTTTTTAAATTTTTTGAAAATTCTATGATCCGAAATATTTTACTTGAACAATTTTTGGAAATTTTCTGGCCTATTTAATCATGATCTGAAACATAGATTTTTTGAAAATTTAACACCTATAATCGTTTTATCGCTTGAAATTTTCAAAATCCAGACGACTTTATTTTTCATGGGAAAATAGTCACGAAGGGAGAGGGGTAAAAATACAACGTGCGAAAATTATCAAAAATTGCTAGAAAATAGTCAGCATTGCAGCATTAGGTAATAAATCAGCGAGAAAAATTTCAATGACAGCAAACAAAAAAAATTCTGAAAAATCAAAAAAAATTACTGAAAAGTCAATGAAATCAATGAAAGTTTCTGATAATAAATCAACAAAAATTTGCAGAAAAACATTTTTTTGAATTTTTCGTATGCTGCAATTCTTGATTTTTTTCACTGATTTTTCACTTTGCATTAATTCAAAATGAAAGAGCAGAAAAACCAGATTCCTTCATTTTACGCAAAATTTGCCAGGGCAGAATTCTCTCTCATTTCAAATCAGTGAAAAGTCGATGAAAAAAGTTTTCAACGAATTTCTACTGATTTTTCTAGAAATTTCTTTTCAGATATTTTACTGACTTTTCAGTGAATTTTCACTGAATTGAATTTTTTCACTGATTTATTTTTGTGTCGCAATTCTAACTACATATGTTTCAATGATTTTCAATAAAGGGTTGATTTGAATAAAAAAAATAAGATTTAAAAAAATCCTAAATTACTATATTTTTTTAACCAGATAAAAATTGATGTTCCTTTGAATTTTTGGTATCTGGTAGCTTTTCAAGTATATTATGTTCACATTATTATGAATCTTATTCTCCTATAACCTATTTATTTTTTTACTAAATCATTCACTCCAAGCTTTCCGAAAAAATCATTCATTTTCAGAAAACTGATCACATCCGACAAACAAAACTTTGAAATTATATTGACTCTGAATTGGTCTGTTGTGGGAAGGGGGGTGATAAAAGAGGATTCTGATTTCCCCAAAAAGATCAGACTACATTTTTTGATTCTGAGAAAGAATGAATTCAAAAATTCAAAATGAATTCGATTTTTAAAAAATTTGAATTTTGAGAAAATCTGAAAAAATCCATCCAAGATGGAAATTTTCCATCCAAGTACATTTCTCCATCCAACAGTCTCAACTTCATTTCATTCCTACGTGGACATTTCGAAATTCACTGGTCCTCCGTCAAAATCATAAAATAGGTATCTCAATTTAGCAAAATTTGATGAAATTTTTGTCAAAATCTCATTCGCCGAAATTAAAATCGCAATTCAAGCGAAAAATATTGATAAACACGATACCCACAAATCCAATCAAAAACGCTCCGAGACACTGATAATCGTGCTTTTTCGACGTTTTCATACATCAAGATTTCAGTCGATTGGCCAAATCACCTACATAATTGACTAGTGAGACTAATCGTATACGAAAAACATAAAGGTGCGGAAGTGCCATCACAATGAATTCAGTTAACCTCCCGTCGGCATTGATTAAATCATATAGAAGATTCATTCGCGATTTTATCCAATTTGATGGTTTTAATAAACGTTAAAACGTCCAGTTCGAAAACATTAATCAGGACGAAAATCTCTACAACGAAAGTTTTCTAAAGACGTAAAATCTTCGGAGCTAGCTGGGCTAAAGCAATAACTCCTTGTTTAGCTAAAAATATACGACCAATTCGTCGCCACGTCAATACATTCGTCGCCTTTAGTAAATGAAGGAATATAAAACAGACTGATAATGCTCATACATCAAATGCCCGAAACCTTACAATTTAATCCACTTACGAAATAGGTATAGTTACGAGTCACTCGGTTTTAAAGCTTTGCGAAACGTAAAAACGATAGTAACTCGGGTGTAGGTCTAGGTACCTATGTAATTTAATATTCGAGGCGTCATTGTCAACGCGACAGCGTACCACAGACTTTTTTTTTTGTTAATTCAGTATATTGTTCGTGGAAGTATGTTGTTAAAAATGTAATATAGTAGAGAATTTGCATTTGAGTAAATATTTACGCGAGTTTGTAATATCTCCGTCGGTCGTTTCGTTCGTGATATCGTATTTACCTACCTACAAATGGTTCTTACAGTAGACCGAGTTACGCCACTCTATATACCACATTTTTACTATTTTATATCTACATAACGACGTACATCTTTTAACAATACCAGAGTATGTGATTGTAAATGTAAACATTACAGAGTCGCCGCATAAATATGCCGAATCAGAGGTAACATTACAGTACAAAATACCAGTACGTAATGAAATAAAAGAAGCATGGAGCGAAGAAGAGTTAAACAGAAGGCAGGCCGAAACAATGCGCAGAATATATCAAGAAGAAAGAAGACGAAAATATCTGCAAGAATTACAAGATATGTCAAATCGCAGACACACCGATAACTTATTGTAAGTCGATTTTTTTTTTACAAGGCTTGAAATTGGACTCAAATTTTAAAATCCATTTTTTTTTTGTAAAATTTATTCATTTTTTTATCTATTTTATGAGTTTGGACACATTATTATTTTTTGGAATAAAGTTTAATTATTTCGGTAAAATTTATCAATTCTTTGATAAAATTTATCAATTTTTCTGAAAAAATTTATTTTTTTGATAAAATTTATGAATTTTTTTGATAAAATTTATGAATTTTTTTTGATGAAATTTATGAATTATTTTGATAAAATTTATGAATTTTTTTGATAAAATTTATGAATTTTTTTGATAAAATTTATGAATTTTTTTGATAAAATTTATGAATTTTTTTGATAAAATTTATAAATTTTTTGAGAAAATTTATCAATTTTTTGGGTTAAATGAGTTTTCGTAACTTTTTTTTTTTTCGCGCAGGCCATCTCAAAAATCACCAATTCCACTGAATCGTTACGACGACGTATTGGAAGAACCAGCACCTCAAAGATCCCGAAGTCGTACACCGGAACCAAAATTAGTCGCTAGAGCTTTATATCATTTTACCGGACAGACATCAAGGTAAGGATCATTAATCATCTCCCATCAGGTACCAATGACATTTTTCAAACACTTGTTATTTTTACGGCGATATCTTTTTGGCAAGATTATCTCGTCGAATTGACACCACTTTGATTAACGATTTTCGCATACAAACAGAATATTTTTTTCTCGGCCTATAATTAGAAGACCATAATGAATGTTTTAATTGATTTTTTTGTGTATTTTACTCGAAAAGAAGAAGAAACGCGTTCTAAATAGGCTTTCTGAATAATTAACTTAGTAATATGCGACAGAGTTGCTCTATTTGACTATATTTAGATTTTAGGTACGTTTTAACAGCAGATGTTCGACAATGAACATGTAGTTCGGGAAATTAGGACGAATTCGATTGTACAAATTGCAGTTTTTATTTCTATTGACTTCGGTAATGTTTTTTTTTTCAGAGAATTGACTTTCAGAAAAGGAGATATAATTTTTGTCAAGAGGCAGATTGATAAGAATTGGTATGAAGGGGAACATAACGCTATGATTGGACTATTCCCCATTAATTATGTTGAGGTAAGCATACAAGAGAAATTTTTAATATGATTGAGATCATGGGTTATTCAGCTGGTCAAAAAATTCTGTGCAGTGGATTTTATTTTTTAATCAATGAAGATAGCAAAGTGGTTACAGCAGCAGGAGATGCGAAATTTTTTGTTCTACAAGCCATAAAAAATTGTTTTTCTAGTAAAGATTCAAACTAAAAAAAAGGTTTTAGCCCACACTTACTTGATATTATTTTTTTTAAAAATGAATGATTGTAATAAAGTACCTACTTATGAATTTTTGAATCTGGAGAAATAATGGAGCAGTCGAGAAATTTTTAAATTTTCATTCCAATGTTACAAAATTTATTTTCACGAACAATTCGATTGAAAAAATGGGTCATCTACTCATCTTGTTTTTAAAAATTGGTAGGTAAATGAAGACCTTTTTCGATACTTTGCCACTGGTCTGCTCAAACTAAAAATGAATTTTCGTACCGATTTATTTTTAAAAATGTGGAAGATGAAAATTGTCCTCAAATCTGTTTACTTTCATATCCTCCCTCTCTCCCTCCCACCCTTTCTTTCTTCCTCTCTTTCGAAAAGTCTGAATATTTTAAAATAGAACAATTTTACTCTTTACCCCATTTTTTTCAGGGAAGGAGATTTGAAAAATTAATCAGGAACGTAAAAGGAAGAAATATCATTTTTGGAGCATAAACGGGATCATTTAAAAACGAATTCAATTTTTTTGAACTTGGTTAGCGATTCTCAACGAGAGACTGGCCTAGTTTTTGGACTAAAAAAAAATAATTTAGGAATATATAGGTTTAGGTACCTAAATAAAAACTACAGAGAACTAAAAATAAATTGTTCAAATTCAGCAATTACTGAATTCAAAAAATGAAAATGAATTTCTATGTTTTGAATTTTTCTCGCCATTTACTCAAAAAAGAACCCTCGAATCATTGAAAAATTCAAAAAAATTTGCTTTTAGCCGTAAAATCTTATGCCTGCTGAATTTTTCAGCAACACTAGAAAAACTTGAGAAAATTTTCCTTGATATGGTAACGATGCAATTCCAAAACTACTAGGACCACTTTGCTTATTGCAATCGTTGAAAAATAAATATCTACCTATTTGAACCACCGAATAGAACTTTTTGACCACACTGTACATTTCTAAACAAAAATAAATCCAATTATTCACGCAGATAATTCCTTACGATGAAATTCGAACGTTACCAAAAAGACCAAGCGAAGGTCAAGCCAGAGCAAAATTTAACTTCGTAGCTCAAACTAATTTAGAATTATCGTTAGTAAAAGGTACGTAGCTATAGGTAACATCATCCAAATGTACATTAATCCGAGTTATTTAAAATGATATAACGGAGCCGAACGACTAACAAGCCCATCTATTCCTACAGGGGAATTAATTGTATTAACTAGGCGAGTAGATGATAACTGGTATGAAGGTAGGATCGGTAATCGAAGAGGTATATTTCCAGTTTCCTATGTTCACGTCATAAGAGAGCCTGGCGAGTACAAAGGTAAGTGATAGATGAACCTAACGTGCTCGTCGATATAATTCATTTTTAAAACAATCCACAATCGTAGAATATAACATAGCACTTTCAGATTCGGTCGAACAGACGCATAATAATGTTCGAAAACCAGTAGCAGCGCCGGCAGCGCATTCCCTCATTACTAACCAACAGTCTTTGCCTTCTCAACACAATTACCAACCTAATAGTTACACGACACCTATAACTTTAGTAAGTGCGTAATTTATATTATTTCATGCCACCCATAACGAAGTCATCGGAGCTGGAGCCATAACAGAAGACAGATCTGGTCATATGCTGGAGATGAGCCACTAAATTAAGTGATTGGCTGTAAAGCTATTGGCTCTCGGCTCCGATGCTTGATCCTGCAGATGATCTACTTGTAAAAGCATATAAAATTATCAATTTTTAAAATGTATCATTTGTTGATTTGTTTAGCCTCGGACTACAACAAGGTCACAACGAGATGTTAGTACTTTACCTCTGAACGAAGCACTTCATATAGATACCAGCTCAGAACCCATACCGTAAGTCACTGGCAAAAATTGTACGATAAGATAGTCGATGGCCAATATTAATTCTCATTTTCTTCAGATATCGAGCTTTGTACAATTATAAGCCACAAAATGAGGATGAACTCGAACTTAAAGAAGGCGACACGGTATTTGTAATGGAAAAATGTGACGATGGTTGGTACGTTGGATCCAGCCAAAGGACCTCGCATTTTGGAACTTTCCCAGGAAATTATGTCGAAAGAATCTCCTAAATAAATAAGGTATACATAATCTATACACCGCCCTGTCCTGTTCATAATTATCAGGTTTCAATATAAAACTAATTATTCTTTTCAACGTTACAGAATAAACTCTCTGAACGTGCTTGAAAGTCATCTTTGCAAATAAAGTTACTATTAAACCAATAAGTACACAGTTGTTAACAAATTACGTTCTAATTATTAACTTACTTAAGATTAATTTTGTGTTTAATGAATAAATTGTACCCATCGCAATCAATATCTACCGTGAAATCGATTTCGAAAGATTCATGTTCAACTTTCATGGTTCATAGTTTTTGAAAAACTGTACAAAAAAGTACATTCTCGAGTACCTAACTGGTGATTTGTAATTGAAACAAAACAGTCAATTCGAAGGAATAAATCCAAAATAAATCAAACACTGTAATGAGTAGATGTGAGAATTGAAAACGTTTTGATTAAGTATAGTTTTGTAATATACAGTGAATATATTCTCGAATTTTCAATACACTGAGTTTCAAATTGATCGAGTTTTTAATCTACCGTTGTGGATATAAATAAACGAGATTCTGGAAATTATAAAAAATGGATCAACTCTACTTGGTTAGGTACTTGAGGAACTTAATAAATGGAACTAAAGATGCTGGAAATCTCGAAATTTGAATGTTACATACGGTATCTCTTTTTTAGTACAAATAATTATACGTAAGTTATATTGTTAAAATGTAATACCAAAGATGTTGAAATGCATAAATATACGTTTCTGTTTTAATTGTTCAAGTCATAGAATTATTGATATTGCAATTATTGGCAGTTATGATTATTTAATATTGAATGAATGTCTCGTAAAAAATTGAGAATAATGTTTCTGTGTACTTACTCAATCGTTGAAGACGAAAAGACAAAGACCGCATTTCAAGACAAGTGCATTGAGGTGTTCAGCTCTTCGGAAATTGAAAACAAAACGAACGTCGAAATTCAACTCAGATGACAACGTAAATAAAATATTAATATTCGATCAGAAAGAATAATTTGGGCAGAATGCAATCTTCACAAATTAAATTTATAGTACTGCAGAAGAATGAAGATCTATGAAGATACTGAAGAAGGGTGAAGATGTGATAACGCGATATCGAGGATTGGACCAATCAGAGAAAAGCAAAAGTCGGTATGATGTTTATCATTTTAAAATTAGAATTTTTGAAAAAATGAAAACACTACATTTTATGTTATCAGAGAAAAATTGAAAAAAAAAACACTACCCTCTTGTAGAGGGTAGTGAAAAAAAACTACTTACTCAATTCACATGGTTGTACGTTGTAACAAGATGAAAAATAGGTTTGTATAATGAATGATGAAAATCAGAAACGAAAAAGTTGAAAAATGAAAAAATAAAAAAATTATGAAAACAGAAAATGCCTCCACTTTTCATATTTTCTTTTGAACATAATCAACAAAATGGTTAGGATTGTTTCAAAAGTTACAAGTACAATATGATGAATAATTATTGCATCACATAGGTATTAGGTATAAGGAAAAAAACGCGGAGGCGGAGGAAACTTCGATCTGAACCTTATTTTCAGTGAATTTCATCGATGTATGATGTATCACTGACCAAACTTTCATTTAGGTCGAGGCTTGGTGTTTTTTCACTAATTAACGATGCAGGTGATTTAATTTCTTCTGTGACAGATTTTCTATGACTGGTGTTGATAGATTTATCGTCATCAATATCTATAGAAGATTGTGCATTCTCTTCATATATATTGTTTTTCGGACCGTAGAGCGTATCGAACGTATGTGGTTGTTCATCTAATATAATACTGCAAAGTCTGTAAAAAAAATTGATGAAATTCGTAGATTTCTAATGTTGTGAATAAATAAAGCGTAATTATCCAAGTGTACAAGTCAGTATAGTGGTACTAACGAAGTCATGACAATCGAGAAAAATATATAAAAAATTCAACTTACAGTCGACAACAAACTGCTTGATATAAACATCCAATAAATTCAATCACAAACGTATGATGTATCGGTAAAACATCAACGTTCTTCGGACGATGGAAAAATGGAAAATATTTTTTAAACATAAGAACTTTTACAAGTTTGGTGGTTTCATGGTGCTGAAATCAAATTAAAAACCAGATTAGTATTTATGATTTTTGGATTAAATGTAAAAGGTTGCTAGACTTGGAATTATAAAATGTTCACATTTTTTTAAATCCAATATAGCACTTACCCACATTATTAATAGATAATAAGGATCGAGTTTACCATGCATAACATCTTCAACTTCGAAGAAAGAGACGGAGAACTTCCCCATCTCATGGCGCACGAGAAATGATCCTTTTAATAAATTGTGATTAAAATTATTCGAATTGACGGGAAAATCTTCACAGTTAAACTTCATACTATTTAACCAATCCATAGTGACTAATTGGAAGGTTTGAAAACGATTCAAATTATGCTTATAGATAACTTTAATCAACTCTGTCATTTTATCTAAAACAGGAGGACCGGAACAATATTACATATATGCGAAAAATTCTTTCGATTTTCATGGTGATTTCATGATTATTTGTTGAGCGAAAAATCTCAAATTCATATTTTCTTAATTTGCAATCAATTCGTAACCGTATATTTATTGTTAAATAACAATAACGTTAATTAAAAGATTTGAACCGAACCAAAAAAAATATATTTTTTTTTTTTAAAAAAAAGGCGTTTTAATTATGTTTTGTTGTGTATTACGCAAAAATTTGGTAAACATTCCAGTTCGTAAAAAACCATAATAAACTATAGATATGATAAGAATCACAATTCAAAATTAGAATTCAGATCATTAACATGGATCATGATACATCAACTTAATTAACCATTGTAAGCCTCAGCTCCTCTTTTTAAGCTTCGATTCGGGAGCGAAAGTTTTATTATACCGTACATACATTTGCAAAACAAAAATAGTTTCACTAATTTGAAATTCGGCCAATTGTAATTTTTTTGTAACTCTATGTACATTATCTAAGATGACTTTTTCAGGATGTGTTAAAATTTGATCCACCTAAAATATAAAATGAAAAAAATTCAGTTGATTAGTGAATAATCGAAATCATTACTTATGCGTCGAATACATTCAAATATCAATACCATTTCTTCGATCTGCTCTTCACTAGCTTTCTGTTCTTTCAATGCTTCGACATACAAATCCGATTGCTTCTTTTTTTCAATTATATGTATTTGTTTATTTTCTTCTTCTTTTCTTCGAAGAATTACGTTTTGAACTGCTTTGTAACACATGCTCAGAACCATTCTGACTAACTAAAACACGAAATCAAAATTCAGCTTAATATTATGTCAAGCAAATTTAAATTAATAAATTCATGAAATAATTCAACGTACTACGTTAAGATCGACATAGAAAAGAAAAAATGGTTTATTTTGGCCACTGGATGAAGTAGCAGATGGTTTTTTCAATTCTTGCATTTGTATAAAATTTTCTTCTAATAATTTGTAAGCGATGCTTTTTGCTTCTTTATCAGGTAACATGGCTAATTGTTGAATTTGTTCCAATTCGCAGTATTTCTTATCTTGAATTAATCTATAAAATAAAAACAGACATAAAATTTGACTTGATTTATAAAATCATCATTCATTACCAAATATTTCAGCTATTACAAACCTAAATACACGAGCTGCTTTAAAACCAAATTTCTGATCTATAATTTGACTGATGTATAAACTCGTTAAATTTTCAATTGCTTCTTTCATACAAATAATAACACCTCCGGTATAATCAACTGACTGTCCAACGAATCCACTAAAATCTTCCTCTAAATAATAAACGACGTAGTGAGACCATTTATAGATCAAAAATACGTATACCATATCACATTAACTTACTCATGACTGTAATATATTGATCCATAAATTTCAAAGCATAAGCTTCATTGGTATTATTACCAATTGACTCTTTAATTTGCATCATCGATACTGTGTTTGATTTATCCCACCAAAAATTCTTCTTCTGATGAGCTAATTTCAAAATGTGACGAATAACTACTCCAGCATGTACGTCAAATCTTCGACTCATAGCATTAACGATGAGTTCATCTCTGAAATTAATCATCATGAATACTTCATTCTGCGAGTTTTCACATTTCGCATGTAAAATTATAATTACCTGATTTCGACTAGAAATCTATCAAAATTTACTTTCCAGTAAAATTCATTGGAAGGCATTTCGGTATCGGTACCATGATACAAAGCTGTCAATTTATCGAAATCGATAGGAATAAAATGACCATGTTCTGGTAATTTTATTGGGATAGGAACAACGTCTCGAGTAACTTTTTCGACAGGAGAAATGAAACCGTTATCAATCATTTCCAAAGTAGTATTCCTGATACTACGGAGACTAAATGACATTTCAGAATTTTCTGAAAATAAAAACATAGATTATAACCCATGAAATATGAAGATAGATTACGCAATGAAGTACTTACCTTTAGCCAAGGTACAAGTAACTTTCAATATGAGATTGGATGATGTCATTTTACCAGAACGAAGCAATTCTTCTATCAGAGCTTCTCCTTCTCTACCAAATCGGTTTTTGGCCAATAGAATGAATCTAAAATACAATCCAATCGATTACAAGTGAAAAATTTTATCAATAAAAGAGTATTCTAAATGATTACTTCGGATATCTAGAGATTAACATGATATTTTCTGGTAGTAAGAAGTATTCGCAGACGTTTGTTTCAGACAATTTATACTCCACGAAATTGAAATGAATTAGGATACCCAACGCTTGCTTCACCTGTAATCAACACATGAGTGAAGAAGAATCGTCTTTTTTAGATAATATTGGAGAGGAATCACTCACCGTTGACAGTGGTAACTTCACGGATAGCGATAATAGTTTCAGAGGTTTGGGACCCCATTTTAATTCATCTGCAATCAAGGCAATAACCGGACCGAAAAATTCGTTCAATAATAACGTACTTAGTTTGCACTCTTGTAAAGCCATTATGCCATCAAAAATTCAAATGAATGATGAAATTATTGAAATTCTGAGCAAATAATATTACAATTTCACCGGACTTGCCGGACTTTTTAATGTTTTGAGTTTTGAATTGATAAGAAAAACGTTATGATAATTGATAATGTGACACTATGCATGGTTTAATAAGCCAAGTAAAATAAAAATAGTTCGTCAATGTTTTGTTGTTTTGTTAGGAGTGCTTAATACAGATTATTTGAATTATTAATTTTAATATTTTTTATATTTGTTTTTTTACTTCTTTTAATCCAAATAAAAAAGTTTCATAATAATTTATAGCTGCGATTTTAATGAATTTATTGATTATTCGTTTTGTTTTTCTCAAAAAAATTGCATAAAACGTAAAAATTGAATTATTTCAATTTTGATAATTTCGTTTTTTTTTCAGCTTTCGTTTCGTGTCATTTTTGCCTGGCTAATAAAAGTAGCATGGGTTCAATTTCAACAACAAACAAAAGCAAAATTTTGATTTTCCAATTTCCATTTCGTTTTTAGATAAAAGTTTGCCCATATTTTGTAAAAATTTGTCACTAAATTGCCCGTAATTGTTTTCAAATAAAGAAGTACTGTTGAGGTTTGAAGGAAATAGTAACGTAACACGCATTAAGGTTTATCGCGATTCATTTCAAGTACCCTAAATATTCGTCCGATCTATCAAACTCGTATTTATGTACAAGCAGCAATATCGTTCAAACTAACAGGAATTTCAATTTTCGCAGGTATTTGTGCATTTCACTTCATACAAATCTAGGAATTCCTTTGATTAATTCAGAATCATGCTACTTCCCGGATGTGTTTCATTTGACTCGTTTGTCATAATCTTAGCCATATTTACTTCTTTAATTGCGCTCGAATGTCTCATGTTGATCTGTATTTAATGCTCAAAGCACTTGAAATATGAATAGTAATTTCCCTACATAACGCAATTAACTTTCTATGTTGTCGTGTTTCAGGGAAAAGAAGTTTCTTCTGCGATATAAATGATGACACCGAAAAACAAATTGAATTTGATTCTGCCTCCGGGTAGCATCGATGCACCACCGTCAACCCCTTCTGCGCCTTTATCGGCACATTCAGAGTCTGCTATTTCAGAGTATGTTGATCAAATAACTTGTAATAATTGTATCGCTGAATCTTATCAAATCGTCCTGTTCTTTGTAGAAAAGGAAAACTAAGTATCGAAGCGTTACAAGAGCGTTTAGAAGAGCTTGGAATGGACGACGCCCAACGTAAACGTATGGAGTTTTTTTTATGCCAGAAAGAAAAAATCGGAGGTGAACTCGGAGACGACGACTTCGAGAAGCTCGGTGAACTTGGCGCAGGTAACGGTGGAGTGGTGATGAAAGTCCGGCACAAATCTACTGGTCTCATTATGGCTCGAAAAGTAATCAATGTGGTTTTAATTTGCTTTTTGTACTATTTTCATTTCTAACTGTATCGTTTGATTTTAGCTGATCCATTTGGAAGTAAAACCGGCTATTAAGAAACAGATCATTCGAGAATTGAAAGTATTGCATGAATGTAATTTCGCGCATATCGTTGGATTTTACGGAGCCTTCTATAGGTAAATACTAATATTTGTTCAACCGTGTACGTTTTATAATAAATGAGTCTAGCATACGTTTATATTTCATAGCGATGGCGAAATCTCCATATGTATGGAGTACATGGATGCCGGTTCCTTGGACCTGATTCTAAAGAAAGCTGGACGAATACCGGAACCTATGCTTGGAACAGTCACATCTGCTGTAAGCAAACGGATTTTTCATCGTTTAAATTATAAAATCATGGTATTTACTCTTGTGATACTCTTTCAGGTTTTGAAAGGGTTATCCTATCTCAGAGAAAAGCATGCCATCATCCATAGAGACGTGAAACCGAGCAATATCCTCGTCAACTCGAGTGGTGAAATCAAAATTTGTGACTTCGGAGTGTCCGGTCAGCTCATAGATTCGATGGCAAATTCGTTTGTTGGAACTAGATCATACATGTCGGCAAGTATCTCTCGCATACGACTCATACTTTCTGTAAGTTTGGCTCATGGCTCATTTTAACGAATTTATTCTATCATTTCAGCCGGAACGTTTACAAGGAACCCATTATTCGGTTCAAAGCGATATCTGGTCGCTCGGTTTGAGCTTGGTAGAGATGGCCATCGGAACCTATCCAATTCCACCTCCGGATGAAAATACATTGGCGCAAATATTCAATCCGCAGGAAGCTTCAGATCAAAGTAGATACTTGATTTTTTTGGTATTTTTTAAAATTTTAATTATCGGCGGTAAAACGATTCGATTTACAGATAATACTAATGGACCTCGAGCTATGGCAATTTTCGAATTGCTCGATTACATTGTTAACGAACCTCCACCGAAGCTGCCTCCAAATGTATTTTCCAGAGAATTCGAAAGCTTTGTTGATCAATGTTTGAAAAAGAACCCGCAAGAAAGAGCCGATTTGAAAACATTAATGGTATTCGTATTCGATCATCATTGAAATCATTCAATATCCAACTATTCACGATTTACTTTCTTTTTTTTCAGAATCACGAATGGATTCGTAGGGCAGAATCGTGTCCCGCCGATATCGCTGGCTGGGTTTGTAGAACCATGGGTCTAACGCCAACTACGCCCACTCGGACTATCCCTAATAATGGGTCATCGTGAGTGTGCTCGTTGGTCCTCATTCAGAGGATTTCGGGTTCTACGCGATTTCATCGTAAGATCTATCCGATTACCTTAACGTCTCATCTTCGTAACATTGGATACTAATTCTGTATGATAATTTTCAGATGAAAACTGCTGAGTCACCTTGCGAACTATTTAACGCAGGAATAAGAGCCGAAAATTTCAATGTTACTTTTCTCGACCGAATTCAGCTATCTAATTCTACATTTTATTTTGGGTTTTTATTGTATTTATTTTGATTGTGTTTATGTCTGTGTTTGGGACGTCGCAAATATTTAGTTACCCCAATGAGTTTTGTAGAAAATGTGTACATATTTATGAATAATTTTGAATGTCATACGAGTGAAAATCGAGGGTATAATTCTATTCACCCGTTTATCTGTGCACAATTTCGATACCAGTTTTGGAATCATGTTTTGTTTGTTCACTGCCTCGAATACAATATTTTTTTTGCTTCGTTTATGATTTTGAATTTTTTAAAAAAATTGACGCATTTTTCATCCAAATGAAACTAAAGCAGCTTTTTATACGCATTTTATAAACCTTAAGTGTTGTTTTATTTTTGTTCTAGTTCGTATTTCTTTGAATTTTTAGTCAAATATTGATGTTATTTAAAATGGGCATTTAACGCTATCACAGCGCTGTTTTTAAACCTAAGTGTAAAAAACCTAGACGTAATGTATACTGTTATTTATTCGAAACTACCTACGTACTAATTACTAATTTTTTTTTTCAAATCACACGCGTAGTTTTAATTACCGCACAACAGTCTTAAAATAGCTTGAAAATCTAATTCTTCCTCTTGTCTCTTTATACGTCTGTGTTTATGTTCTATATGTACGTGTATTTGTGTTTTTAGTTCGATGTTTTCTTTTAGTATTATTCAGACTGATATTACAGTGATATGTGATTGATGTTTTACATTACCTACCTACCTATATTTGTCTGGTTTTTTGTTTACTCTATTTTCCAGTATTTTATATCTATTTATTATTCGTTTCTCCTTATCTGGTAACATTTTAATTACATTATACGAATTACATAAAAAATACACGCATCTAAATGAAACATTGCGATATTATTGGTGCTAGTGCGTCTCAAATAGCGATCGTTTCGTGGAAATGTGCGTACTTGTGTAACGGAGGAAAAAAAAAACCGCAATAGTTTCATAAGTGTAATGAGAAATGAGAAGAAAAAAAATGTTTGTTTTCTGGTTTTTTTGATTATTTGAAAAATTCATTTATATTAATAATTCATAAGTTTTATTCGACTAAGGTCAGCGAAGGTAATTAACAGCTCATTTAATTACTAACGTAGGTATAATGTACGTTTATGTCCGAAAATAAGAGATGATTTTTATTCGTGTGTTTTATAGGATGATGAAATTTTATTGCGAATTTGAAAACTTCGTTTTGAAAGTCATTCTAGCTCGAATGGTTTTTTAAGGAGACTCGTACGTGATTTTTTTTGCAAGAAAATGAAAGTAAAATTTCGAGGTACCTAAGTGCTTGGTAGATAGAAGAAAATTTCATTGACATTGATACTAGAACTTATTCGATTGTCACTGCAAAGGAAATTGTTAATTTTGAAATATTTTATATTAAACGCAACGCTATAGTGTTAGGTGGGTTGACCTCCATCAGTCATTTTAACCAATTAATATTTTGAGCATTCGCAGGAAGTCCAACTTACTACACACTGTGATCATTCAATGACCAAACTAATGAGAACGTTCAGGTTTTAGATTTTACTAATTTGTTAATAAAAAAACTGCCTCCGTCTTCTATTAATCGTTTTTCCTGTTTATGCAGTCTATATTTGGGTCAACAGTAACGTATAAGATTTGACGACGCTAAACGCTAGTGGAAATATACGGAAATATGGGGGAAATTCTGAAATAACGTCATATTTCAAGAAGGGTAGGGTTACTTTGAAATATCCTGAGAGTTGAAATTTATATAGTAAGGAATCGTATGATTTTTTAACGCTGAGAAAGCATATCCGCGATTGACTGAATGAATAACTGTGTGCTCGTTTTTTTCCTAGAAATAAAACGAAATTTTCGAAGAATCTATGTATAGCTGGTAACTTACCGAGATTAATAAGCTTATTATTTCAATTAATTGATGATGCGGATTATTTTTAAAAACAATGGTAAGAAAAATACGTGTTAGATTGTGCCAAGCTGAATTTCGTGTAATGCACCAGTGTCGATTGTGTTTGGGTTCTATATTACGTCGTATTCGTATTATTATGAAATGGGACCAAATGAGGGTCTACATACCCACTTTGTAGATGAGTTTGGTGCAATATATCGTTACCTACTTATTTTTGTGTCATTTCATGTGTAATTCAACTATTTTTTGAACTCGAGTCTGTAGAGCTCCAAGATGGGTATTGTTGATGGTACAAGTACATCTGCGATTTTTTATAAAAATGAACAATATCGATGTCTTGTATTACAAAACTGATGATATTTGAAACAGTTTGATTTATGAAATTTCTCCTTAAATCAGAAACTGCAAAAGGAATGTATGTACCTACCCACTTACATGGACAGAGATGCAATTATTTCTCAAAGTCTACGATGAGAATATCAACAAGCTACATTAAAGGACATCCGATTTCTTCAACAGTGACATTTTTTAAAAAGTTGTAAACTCAGCTTTTTCAAGAGTTTGCTCTGCACAGAAACAGTTTAAAAGAGATTTTTGGGGATAATTGGTCGATGGTCGTAGAAATGCCGGATAAAAACTCAAAAAATATCGATGTAATTTTTTCTACCATTAGGTAGGTAGTTTGAAAACTTGAATATAAATTGAAACATCATTTGAGCTGGGATGGACCAGAGACACACAGGAGAAATGTTCTTTTCAGTTACCTAGGTACGACTAAATCTACACGAATGGGCTTCAGGCACCAAGGTAAAATTACACTGTGAACTACTGAATCTCTTCCATATTTTTTTTCAAGTCTTAATTTTTTCCTGCTTAACGAATAAAATGAAGTGATTTTAATTTTTAATTTTTTCCTAAACGTTTTTTTTATCGTCTATTTTTCAAGTCCAAAATTTTTTCCTCATTTTTTTTCAAAACTTCAAATTTTTACGCCAACTTTTCGGGTCTATAATCAATTTTTCTTGAACGTTTTCTTGAACGTTATTTTTTCATATGAAATTTGTAAAATTTTTCAAGAGAATAATTTTTTATCAAAATGTAAAATTTTTAAAGTCGCAGTGTAAAAGTTTGAAAAATGTTGAGGAAAATGACAAAAAATTTTTAAATCTTACAAATTTTATGTTGGAAAAGTTTTCAGTAAAAGAAATTTCAAACTTGAAAAATATAAGGAAAAAAATTTACACTTGGAAAATGGACGTTGTAAGGTTCAAAGTTGTCAGAAAAATTTTAGACTTGAAGAATTGACCTGGGTCTGTTTTACGATTTTGTCGTGACGTAGAGAAAATTTTGATAAAAAACTTACATTCTTGAAAAATTTCAGACAAGAAGTGGTGTTGAAAAAAATTCCAAGAAAAAAAATTTCTAGACCGTAAAAAATTTGATGCTTTGAAAAAAAATTGAGGAAAAAATTTTGGAATTGAAAAATAGACATTAAAAAAAAGTTTAGAAAAAAATGAAAAATGAAAACATAATCAAAGTTCATTTAAAATCACTTCATAATGATGAGGAAGGTCAAAATCAAAACCAAGCATAACAAAAACTTACCACTTGACTTCTTCATTTTTTTTTTCTGGACTATAGGTAGTTAGGTACTTACGCTTTTGTGGTGAAATGTTTGGGATTAAATCCAAAAACTGAGCAGGTATTCAAACTGAGGGCCTAAAAAATTACTTCAAAATAAACATCACAAGTGGTTCGTAAATTTTGTGAATTTTATCCAAGATTTTAATGCACTGTAGGTTTCTCTTTAAAGAGTCAAAATTCTACCACGAAACTTACCATGTTCAAATAGGTATGTATTACCTACCTCTTCAGCTATCTGAAATGAGTACCTACTTTCTGAGTTTTTGATCATTTTCAAAGAAAAAAAATACTGTCACAAACGAATATCATAATAAGATTTATTTGCCTGATTTTTTTTCAGTTTTTTAATTTACTTGTGCCCCTAAACTTGGATAAATCACTGAAAAGTGAAAACTGTGATTTTTTTGAAAATCATGAGTTTGAATTTTTAACATTTTATTTCTTCAAGCGATTCTGAAGGCTTGAAAGGGGCTAGAACCGCAACAACGGTGATTTTTCAAATATCAGAGTGGGAAAACTTCGTAAAACATTTTTGAGAAGAATCTGAACATCCAATTTCAAACAGTGTTTGAATTGACCTGAAACGAAATGCAAGTATTAAGGTGTAAATGGAAAACGCTGACCTGAAAAAGGTCTATTATTAAGCAAGAATATAATCATTCAGATTCACCTCATAATTACGAAAAAAATTAACAATGGATTTGAATAGGTATCACCTATTTACTTGTTTCGTTAATAAAAACCAAGGAACTTCTTTTTTTACAACAAGTAGGTAAACGTACCTATTAATTTCATCTGAGATGATTTTTTTTCACCATGAGAGAAAATTCGACTTTGAACATATGTAAAACTATAAGGTGAACATCAAATAAGTACTTTGAACACAGAAGGGTACAAAAATTAATACCTATCTATTTTACAAGGAAGTTCTTAGATATATTTTGTTTTAAATGATTAACTCTTTCCGGCCCAACTCGTATTACATATTTTTCTTCAATCCCATCGTACAATTGTAAAATAGGTACGAATAAACACTAAATACGCTTCAGAACACCGAAACGAGAGGAAATATTTCAGTTTTAATATGTAATACGATACGAGTATCAATTCTTGGCCCTTATCTATGCAAATTTTTTTCGCATTCCGACCAATTAAACAATATTATATTCTACGATCCGCTGTGGCATATAATTAAAATGTACTACACAGGGTTACTCATAGGTTTTTTTGGACGATATACTGATGAATATTATTCAGCGAAATGAAGGATAAGTATTATCAAAAAACTCAAACAGCGGACGAAATTTTTTTCAAATTGCCTAATAAATAGTGGGCGTATAAAACGTATACGCCTGTTGGAAATTAAAAAGAACGACATCGTGGAAACAACTTTTTAACGAATACAATTCGAATAAATTTTTGTAGAAATTTTAACGCGGAGTCAAGAATGGAATTTAGCTTCGAAATAAATGTTTATTTAGTCGCAAAATTCTTAAGATAGATAGGTAGGTAAATCTGTTTGGTTGAATTTTCAAGCTTTATTGTTAACGTCGTTGCGTTGTAAAATTTAAGCGAATTGTAAGTAATTGTGGAAGTATCATTGTACGTTGAGCGTGATGAAAAGTAAACTGTAAATTATAAATAATGCCTTAATGCGTCATTTTTAATGTTAATTTTATCACAACATGCGATATAATTGAAATAGAATGATCTTGTTAACGCGCAGGATAATGATAATGAGAATGACGGTGGCGACTTCCTTCGAACGTAGTTGCAGTTTTATTGAATGAATTGAGATTTTAACTTGCACGATTTTTTTTTTTAATACGAAGTAAAGCTCGACTGATGGCAGGCTGCGAAATTTTAAAGTTTTAAAATTTTTTTTGAAATGCGTTAGAAAAATTGAAGGAGTATGAATTTGAAAGATCTCGATCTTATGTCGAGTGGAATTCAAGACTAAATTCAAGAGGAGGGAGGGGACATGCAATTTTTCACACCATTTTATTTTTTTTAAAAAAGAAAAAAAAAACGAAATTTATACAACAAAAAATTGAAAAAATGAAATGGGATTTGAAGCATTTTTTCTAAAATAAAAAAATATTTCATGTCGCGAGGGCGAAAGGATCGAATGTCTTAAAACGCTTTATTTGAAACAGAAAATAACATTTTCATCTCCCTCCTCCCTTCCACCAAAAAGTGCAGGCATTTTCCCAATTTAATTATTACTTAGTTGGACTTTCAATTTTGATCAATTTTAAAGCTAAAATGAAAATTTATATGTAGAATAAAAGAACATTCTAGTTTTTCTTTTCTTTCCGAGGATTTAAGGGTAAGGAAGGGGGGGGGGGGGGTTCAATAGAGAGATAAAAATTGAATTTCATAAATTTATCATTGTGTAATTTGAGCGCAATATTGTGCTTCATAATCATAACTGTGACCTGTGATTTCCTCCAATCCAAAACAAGTGGATTATTTAGAAATGGTTGCCAAAATTTTTTGCAAAACACTAACAATTTTTAGGGGAAAAAATGGTAATTCCTCGTACTTTAATCACACCACATTGAACTGAAAATTTTCATTGAAAAGTCCTGAATCCTAAAACATTTTAAAATTAACAATTTACACTTTTACGTCTGCTATGTAGGTACTTGAATCATTAAAAACTGAAAAAATAGCATTTAAAAATTGAATACCTAGACTTACCTATAATGTTCAATTCATTTCTATTAAAAATTATTTGATTAAAAAATTTTACGTAGTTGAAAATTTCAATTGAAATGAATAAAAAGTTCTTAACTATACGTAAATTTAAAACTGCAAAATGAAAAATGTTAGGTTGAGTCGAAAAATATCCAAAACAGGTGACTTGATAATCCTTTTTTCTAGAAAATTTTTAGTATGAGCTGAAAGTCGGGAAAAATTGTAGGTAATTCGAATTGAAAAAATAAAATGAATAAGTTGAATTTTAGTAAGAAAATTTGGGATTTTATGTCTTTCAAAATTTAAAAAACTGAAAACTGGAACTAAAAAATTGTAAGAATTGAAACTGAAACTAGAACTACCTAATGGCATTATTGTTTGCTCTCACCAAAAGTTCCAAAATATTCATTCATCTCAAAGTTGAAAATTGAGCTTTTCATAAGTGCTCTCTTAATTTGAATCAGTCAAAATTGACTGATTTAAATCAACAAAATTGAGTCCCTGATTTGAATGAGTAATTTTTCACGATTGGCAGTAAAATGACGCTGATTAACTGGGGAATCAGTGGAATTTGACTCAGTGACTTGATTTTCTCTATTTCATTTAGGCATTTTTTATTGATTCAAATTAAGAAAGTGCCTAATTTGAATTTTAAAATCATTTTTTGGTAAAATTTTTGAAACAAAATTAATTTTTATATCAAGAAGGTATGGAAGTTATTCGGAAATCTTGAAAGTTGGAGAAAATAAGACGTTATGAAATACATTTCGGTACCTACTGAAAAAAATTCGGTTGGTACTTCGTTTTCTAATTCCTAACAAAGGCAAAAAATCAACGGAAATGCCTCTTTGAATAAATTTCTTTAAATTAATAGCTCAAACATATCCGCAATACAGAAGTGTTTTTTTTTTGAAATTTTTTCATCATTTTTAATAATATTTATTGAGTAGAAATTTCGTTGAGGAACTAAAAATTGAATTCTTTCCTCTTTTTGAGTAAGTACCTCGGCAAATTAAAAAAAAAAAAAACACCACGAGAGCGAACTTCAACTAGACAGTAGTTTTTTGGCCAATTATTGAATTTCAGAAAAAATTGGAATCTGAAGGACGAACAAATTAATGTATAATATTATTTGTAATGAGTTGCCTGCCAACTGGGTTGAAGGAAGGATCTTCAGTTATTATTGAGCACCCTGTACTTATTTTTAGTCGTCGTTCAATATAAATTGACAATTTGAAAATCACTAATTTTTGAATTTTTGAAAGCAGCGATTCCTTTAAAATACAGCTGAGGAACGTAAGCCTGTCTACGTTCTCCTTCCCTCTCCTGATTGAAAACTTCCCTTATCGATGCATTGGTATTTGTTTTTCCCCATCCTCTAAAAAAGTGAATTAGTTTTTTTTTTTGAAAATTTAAGTCAATTTTCACATTTTAAAATGATTAAAAATAAATTCGGCGTTTATTACTTTATTAATTATGTAATTTCCACCTTTCTCATATAACTTGGGTTCATAAATGAAATCTCACAAAGCCACATTAGACTGATATCTTAAAATATTCCGAGTAGATAAAAATATCTCAGACTTATACACGTAAAACATAATCCAATTTTATCCAACTTTCGTTATTTTTATCATTAATAATTCTGCCACTTTGCTATCTTCAGTAAATAATTAAAAAACAAATACAGATACATGCCTACATTGTTTTAACCACTAATTTTTCTTGATATGGGTCTGATATCTACTTATTTCAAGTTCAAGTGAATTGCCATATTTTATACTTGAGTACAAAATTCCAAAAAAATCTACAGTAATTTATAGCTCGAACCTACAAATAAAAGTTCTAATGAGTTATGACTAAACAATAAATAGGTAGGTACTAAGTAGGTACCTAGTACCTATGTGTAGCCAAGTATTTTAATGATAGGTGAGTAATAGTTAGATGAAAACTTCACACATTTGCGTTGATCAAACTGCAAAATCAAATTACCAATGCACAGATTGACCTTCAAGAGGACAACTCGAGGTAAATAGAAATGAAATAGATCATCCAAATCCGGTTAATCTAAATAGAGAAAGCCAAGGATTGTAATGGTTAATGCATCATTACATATATTGTACTGTAGGTCTAGTCAGTCGAAATTTCAAGAGCAGAATCATAGACTTGATGTAGTTTTAACTAATGAAGTGTTTCAAATTAAATGATTTAGGAAATTAAAATTTCAATCAAAGATTCAAATATTGAATTTGGTATTACTTCTTGTCATTATCAAAAAAAAAAACTTGAGAAACAAAATTGCATATTTTCAGAATTGAAGGAGTTTTACGTAAATAAATGTTTAAAAATTCAAATTAAGGATCAGGATAATTCTTTTGAAAGATTTTTTCAAAAATCTCAAATTTCTCACAATCATCAAGTTGAAACCACTGGGATTTCAACTTGACAACTAATCTTTACGAGAATACAAAAAAAATTTGTAAGTACAAAATTTTGTTTAAAATTTGTTTTCTGGTTGCATACTTTTCCAGAAATAAAATTTTTATTGAAATATCCTCATCGGTTCGAAATTCGAAGGGTATTCATCAATTTTTTCGAATTTTTCAGAACTCCTGCATATTAAAATTCCAGATTTTCAGAGCTTCCATCAGCCTTGAAAAATTAATTCTATAGTGGCATGGAGAAGAGTTGGTAGTAAATTTTCAATCTTTGTTCAAAAATCAGAACAATTCTCCTTCGATGTGAATTTTGTATCATATGATGTCTCCACTTGTTACAAGTCAATTCATCCATTCATACTACATAATTGAAATTTTTTACGCTTCAACGAAGATTTATACGCATGCAAACTGTATGAAATTAGATAGGTACAATATTCCTATATGTCATCTATTAAAAATTTTTGCACCGTAATTAACGGTTATAAAATTTGAGGAAAATTTGTACCGTTCAAGAAGGTCAAATCAATTTATCATCTTATCTTTCATAATTTTAAAAAATTGTTTATCATGGATGCGCGACAAAACAAAAGCACGAATACACGCGACAAATCCGGGCTTTTTATTTATTAAAAATTCCATACTGGCGGTTTCTTCAATCTTCGTGTCATGTTGGAAGAAGAAAATATTAATAAAATAGGAAAAGTACTCGACACGTTTACTTGATGAATGTTAATACGAGCAGCTTTCTATGTTATTAAACGAATTAGAGTACATGTTCTCGAACACGGTCGTGTATATTATTCTTTGTCGCAAAATATCAACTAACTTAATGGTGACAATTTCAGCATTCTCAAATAAGACACTTTGAATTATCAAATTAATTGCTTCCGAGGTTGAATTTGAAAAGTTTCTATCGAGATTGAAAATTTTAATATGAACGTCATTGTTAAATGACGACCTATATAATCTATTGAAAAATATTTTTTAAACGAATTTTTTACGTTGTGAAAATAATTTCTCAACGTTGAATTTTTTTGAGGCAAATAGGCAGTAGAATTGACTGTTTTGTTCCTTTTTTCAAAAATCAATAACGGTGCGACGAGGGAAGGAAAGCAGTAGATTGTGTCTTGACATCTAAACGTCCTGCTGGTAAAATTTTCCACCTTTGCCTCTCCCAATCTCCCAATTCCAGAATTATTATTTCCCAATTGATTTTAAAATCTGATGATAATCATCAAAGATTTTTGAATACATACCTGTTGAGAAAATTGCAAAAATGACTTCAATATAAAATTCTATGTCTCTTCAAAAACTTAGTTTTGAATGGACAAAATATTCACTTTTAAAAAATCAAGTCTTCATATGTAAGCCTAGATATAAAGAATCCACTCTTGAGGATCAAAAAAATATTTTTGATTTGCCATTGATTTTGGGCCTCCCAGAAGGGTAGAATCAAGGAGAACCCTAAATTCAAAAATTCGAAAAACTGTTCATCAAAAATATTTCAATATTGTTACCTACTTTTACCTGCTAAATAATTTTCAGTACTTGGCTAAAAATTTTGAAGGTCTAAAGAAGTGATGTGGGTATTATTTAGGTAAGTAAATATAGCCCTAAAGATTTTTTTTAAATTTAGCAAGGTAAGTACTAATAATTTTGATTTTGTTGATTTAGCAAAGATGCAAATAAAAATTTTGAGAACTTTTGTCAAAAAAAATAATGTTTGTAATTTGTTTAATTTTGAAATAAAGGATTCGTTGAAATTTTGAGTAAGTACTAGGTACAGATGGAAAATTTGCTAATTTTGTAAAGCAAATGCATACTACATTTTAACAAACCAAAGTTGTGTCGAATTTCGCTAAGAACAGTTCTGCTCTTCTGCTGATTTTCACAATAAACATTTCATTGATTTTCTTCGACAAAAATGCGGATAATTTACCTACATACCATTGAAAAAATTTTTAGTTTTGCATACAACTCGTCGATTTTTGCACACAAAAATTCTCTGTATTTTGCAAGCATGTTTGATTTTTTGCAAACAAAAATTGCTTGATTTTTGCAAACAAAATTGTTTGATTTTTTGCAAACAACAATTGTTTGATTTTTTGTAAACAAGTTGCTTGATTTTTTGCAAACAAAAACTCTTATGTTTTTTGCAAACAAAAGTTGTTTGTTTTTTGCAAATAAAAATTCTGTGTTTTTTGCAAACAAAAGTTGTTTGTTTTTTGCAAACAAAAGTTGTTTGTTTTTTGCAAACAAAAGTTGTTTGTTTTTTGCAAACAAAAGTTGTTTGTTTTTTGCAAACAAAAGTTGTTTGTTTTTTGCAAACAAAAGTTGTTTGTTTTTATGTTTTTTGCAAACAAAAGTTGTTTTTTTGCAAACAAAAGTTTGTTTGTTTTTTGTAAATAAAAATTCTGCGTTTTTACAAACAAAAATTGTTTGTTTTTTGCAAAAGAAAATTGTTTGATTTTCTACAAACAAAAATTCCTCGATTTTTGCTACCGAAAAGTCATGAAATTTTGCAAACAAAAATGGACTAGTTGACTTTTGATTCTTTCAAACAAAATTTCACCAACTTGATTTTTATAAACAAAAATTTGTCAATTTTTGCAAACGAACGATCATCGATTTTTGCTAACAAAAAGTTGTGGATTTTTGCATACAAAAACTCCTGCGATATTAAGGAACACAAACTCGTTGATTTTTGTTTTTTGCAAACAAAAATTCGTCAAGTTAGTTATTGTATGCTAATAAAAATTTTGTTAGCACGAAATTTTTACAAAAGTTTTGTTTATTTTTTTATTGGTTCATTACTGAAGAGAATTTTTTAAAAATTTGACGCAAACAAAATTTTTGTCGAATCTTGAAACAAAAATTGGTGAGAGCTTTGTAAAAAAAACATTGTTTAAGCTGAACTTTAAAGCAGTTTTATTTAAATTTTATGACAAAAATTTCGCCAAATTTTGATAAACTTTGTTGATTTTTGCAATCGATTTTTTTTTCAAGCAAAACATTTTTAAATTCTACAAACAGAAATCTTGTCAACTTTTTCGATTTTGAGAAGAAAGTAAAAACCGCAAAACGATTTGTCCCTGTAATCAACATAATTTTTAAATAAGTTGGTCAGAATTTCACTGATTTTGTGCTCAAAAATCATGATTGTTTTAAAACATTTCTTTTGTACTGTACGAATAATTTGATTCATTTTTTTGGATTTCATGATCGCCATTTCAAAACTTGAAATTACATCGATAGAGGAATCAATCGCATAATTTAAGTAAAATTATAAAACAATATTACCTCGTAAATGACTAACTTTTTGTTTCCATCCTACTAAGCATAGTTAGGTCTACGTACCAATAAATCAATTCCTCGACGGGTATCAAAAGTTGACCTCTGATTTTAATTAAGTGGCACCCATCCAAACATATTTTTCGCCGATACTTTTTCAATACACATAGAAAAATTTATTTCAAAAAATTTGCTACAGCTGAGATCACAAAGTCAACCAATATTAATTGAACTGTTTTGTTGAATTTTTTCCGAGCAATGCATCGAGCAAATGACATTAAAATAAACGCATTCTTGGGAGCTTCAGCAGAAATAAAGATAATCGAGCATGTAATGAAATAATAACCTTGTCTGATTACTATTATAGTAGGTAATTTTATTTACTTTACGTAAACAAATTACACTATAATAATATGTAGTTTAAAAACATGTTATAAATAATACCCATTCTATATAAGTATGCATAAGTGTTTGTTCAAATTGCGAATTTTCTGTTTCCGTCTACACGTGGTTACTGTTGCATAAAAACATTAGATACAGATTTTAGCGTGACTCCACTTATCCGTTCGACCTTCAAAGGTTGAACAAAAGATTGGAATCAAGTACGCAAGTTTGAATTTTCTTTTCAATGAAATCTGATCGAAAATTTCTCCATGAAAGTTCATCAACATTTTTTACAGTTTCATTCGATTCTAATTCAAACGTAAGATTTTCCCCAATTTAATTACCTAGATTGAAAAAAATCCAATAAATTCTTAATTTAAAAATTTTTGAAAACATATTGAGCCCAAAACTAATGAATTTTTTACTCCATTTGCAGATATAATTAGGAAAAAAAATCATTTTTCAAAAATGAAGTAATTACCCATCAAAGCATCATCAATGAGTCATCTTGATAAATTACTGTTTCACCCTGAAAAACTCAAACCCAAAATGGTTTAATTGCAGACCGAACAAAGCATTTCGAAACATCGAAAGCTAAAATCTGATACCAGTTTTAATTTCGTACAAAGATATCTCACCAGTTCCAATGAATGAACATATAATGAAAACGATTGGTAATTTATTCAGTCGGTGTAATTAAATGTTTTTCTGAATAACAATACAAAAAATTGTAACTGCGTAAGTTAAATTTTAAAACATATTTTTCATTTCCCTCCTCCCTTCTCTTTCTCAAAATACGCAACGGAAGTACATAAGTACATACGAGCCAACAACCCACAGCGTGAAGAGTGGAAAAGTAATTATCGCTGGATTTGAAAATACATCACAAAAAAATTATGCTTTAAGATCGAGAAAAATTAAGATGTTAATTTAAGAAAATTTATTCTTGTATGAATATACAAGGAACACTACTAGACCACCATCTCATAAATTTTTGTTGTTCATTTTCTTACTCGTGGATCCCTCAACGATATACTTATTTACGGCGAATAAATTAGGCAATTTTACTTACTCACGTAACGTATAAGAAACCACTGGCTGAATGAGTTGCAGTGAGTTTCAATAAAAGGGGAATTATGATCTCACGAATTTTATTATTTTTTTCATTAATCATATTCAAAAATACATTTTTTTTTTACGAAGGAAATATCTAAAATATTGTTTTGCTTCGTGTAATCTCACTTTCAAGCTTCAATTTGAATAATTCGACGTTGACCTGTTGAATGTACTCAACTGTTGACACGTATTTATTTGTTGCTTCCTCTTTTCAAGTTAAGGTACCCACTTGCTATAAAGTGTCAATTTCACGACTCGTACGTGAGTATTCGGAAATTTTTCCATAAAAATCTTCTCTACCCTCTTGGTTTAATGTTTTTCATTTATCATCGCAAATGACAAAGCGAAAAATCTCATTGCAGTGGAAATCGCTCTAAAGCCTTAGAGCTAGAAGTACGTATCTGAACGGTAATTGAATTAAACAAATTTTCGTCGTTATAAGTACTTGCGTAAGTATTTTGTAAAATAAAAATCATGATGCGTGATTTATGAAGCAAATATGTACCGTACGTACATCTGCCGTCATTATCCACTTAGGTTCATAACTCAAGTGACGTATAAATTGATGTTATTAAAGTTATCAAGATCTTCAGACTGGTTTTATTTTCAGATTTTCCAACAAAAGATATTTCAGCGATTTAGCGTAGTTACATTTTGTTTTTGATTTTCCTCCGTGTCTAATCCGCTTAATACGAGTATATTTTTTTAATGGTTTATTTCAAGGGGTGTCAGAGTTTTCGCACGTAGGTCGTTATTTTTGCTTGATGGAAGTAGCGAGAATTGATTAGGATGGAATTGAAGCTCTTGTGAAAATTTAAAAAAAAATCAATCAAAAAAATTTAGTATTGTTTGACAGGGTGTTCAAAAAATTATGAAATCAGTAGGTATTTTTTGAAAAATTCAACGGAAAATGATTTTTAAACCGTAAAATTACAAATTTTATGAAAATTGATAAATTTTTCAAACATTGACAAATTTTTTAAATTCTCTACTAGAATTTAATTTTTTTAGAAAAAAAAAAATGAAATATTGTGTCATTGTACTCGGAAGGAGGGTGGAGTGGGTCAGTTTGGCCTTGTTCAAAAAAGTATGCCAGAAATGCAGTGAACTCTTTCAGCTTACAATGTGGTGCTCTTCACCCCTTTCCAAAAAAACTTCCTTCAATGTCTCTCCATCAGACTCTTGGGGCAGTTTATTCCAATTTGAAGGGAGGGAGAGCCATTTCACATGAGGGGATCAGTTCAATTTTGGGTAATCGTCCCTCATTAGAAGGGGAAATGAGCAATATTCCAGTCTTGAAGGACATAATGAAAAAATATATATTGCTCCTCAAAAATATACCTTCACCGCTGCTCTGAAAGTAGTAGAATTTTATCTTTTTTTTTTCTATCTAGCACTGGAGAAAATTAAAAATTATTCATGCAAATTCTGAATAAAATTTTCAAATCTGAAAATAATATTTCTCATTCATAGATGAAAGAATGACCGAATTCTATAGTTTTGAAGCTCTGGCTCTGAATTTTTTACGAATAGGGATTTTTAGCAAACGTGATTTTTTGGAATTCTCTACATTTAAAAACGTAAAACAAAACTTTTCACAAATATTTTGAAGAATTAAAAATCCTTAGGTATTTTTGTTTCTCAATCATTTTTTCCATGGTTAAAGAGAAGCTATGAATAATTGTTCTAAACTAGTTGAGAACCACTGAACCAATTTCAAAATTTTCTTTCTAGTAAAACTCGTATTAGTTTTCATCGTTTACAGATCAATTTAAACCCTTTTTCATCACTTTAACTACTCCATAAAAAATTGGGCAAATAGGTATTATATTTCGTAGTTTTCGAAACACCCTCTTGATTGTCAAAAACAAACTATGTACTCGTAGAGTTGGAATCATTCAGAGGACCAAAAAATTTTCTACAGATCAAATTAGTTTAATTTCCTGGCTCAAAATATAATTTTTCTCATTTTTTCAACAGCTTAGTGCAAAATTTTCTCCAAAAAATCCACGACACTATTGAAAAAACGCCATCAAAAAAATTTACGATGTTGAAGTTTTCCGCAATTTTACCAATTCTGAAAAACTTAATTTTTCAAACTTTTGAAAAATCACAATTTCTATAATTTTTTTGATTAAAATGCAATTTTCTGATAATTTTTTTTTCTTTCTTTATTCACTTCGATCTTATTGATAGGACCAAACGTCTTCGCTCCATTATCATGATTTTGTCGATCATGGAAAATTCAACATTACTGGAATTTACATCTAACAAGTGAAAAAAAGACTCAATAATTTGTCATAATTTTAGAAGAAACATACTTGGTGAAAATTGTATTAAATGTAATTGAATTAACTTTCTCATCTGGAATCAGTGAAAAATCATTGAAAAAATAAGAATTTCAACGCAGGAAAAATCTACAAAATTCTTTCATTTTCAAAAGATTTTGGCTAATTTTCAGCCAATTTTATTTACTGCCTTTTACATGAATTTTCGGGAATTTTTGTCATCTTTTGCTTTCAGTGAATTTTTTCACTAATGTAAAAATGAGAGAACACAAAATCTTTTTATCAGAAATCACGAAAAAAATATTCAAGAAAGATAGAGCTGGAACGAATTATGGAAATAGATCTAGGTACTCAAATTCTACATCTCTTCGTCGTAATCACAAAATTTCATTTTTTGTGAGGAAAATAAAGCTCGAGTCAGAAATTTAAGAAAAATATAGTAATCGGTTTACAATAAAAATTATGGCCGAGTCAAAAAAATTGGAAAAATTATACCAATTTGAAATTCAAACAATAGGAAAAACTACCTGCCTCATTTTCAGTCTTTGATGCAGCGGTTCCTACCAATACTCTAACTTTAGTCCTCTTCTGAGAAAATCAATTTTTTGCATTTGGGACCTCTAAAATAATTTTCATCAAAAAATTGAATGATATCAACTTTTTTTAGCGTTCCTAAAAATTTTATTTCAAAAATTGAAACAAATTTTTAAAATCAATGGGGAAAAATTACTTGATACTTTGGATGGAAAAATTGTAAATACCTATCAAAAATTTCATACCCACAGGCATTTCTAGGCTCCAGGCACAGGAACCAAAAAATTACCTATTTTCCGTCCGATTTTTTCCAACCCAAAATTTTTTTCGTCGGTGACTCCACAGGAAGCAATTCAATTAACCTTACGATATTCGTGACATCTATGAAACAGAAGTGTAAAGACAATTAGTCAATTATACATGTAATGTAAACTGATACACACATAAGTAGTTAATAATCGCACGTTTTACTCGTACATTTAGGAATCACTGGGCGCAATCGGAGGGGATAAATTTACCGACTACCGAACGTGGTTGAGTGGACATATGATGTTACTACAGTTAATTCATCGGGAGTTTTATTTTCATCTCACTTATTCGTGTTAAGTCATTTCGATCTGTTTCGCATTCGCACATTATTTGTTTACATTTATCGCGATAATAAATTATCCGGAAGTTGAGCCGCGTGATCAGTGTTCCAAATTATTATAATTATCGGTTTAATTATAAAATTTTCATTTTGCTCGACGTTTACACGGTATTTCAAAGTGGTACGATAAAATTTAAACATGCATTTCCGCGCCTTTTTAATAAATTTCTCCTTAAAGCTGATGTCTACGAGTTGAAAAAATTGTAAGTTTTTCTCAAATTAGTTTTTAGCATTAATCTCAGTTTTCAATCGGGTAGTTTATTTTGCTTTTGAGAGACCCAGGTAAAGCTGAATGAAAGGGTTTTGTTTTTCGAGGTATGTACGTAAATACCTACTGCATTTTTATTTTTCTTCACCACGTTTTTCTCTCGTCATATCACATTTACTTAATTAGAATTGAAAAACAATTTATCGATGTCGGTATGTTGAAATGAGTTTGTTCGAGTTGTTTGTCTGATGTCTGATGCACTTCATATTTGTACTTACACCACATCTACCTGTTTATTAGTCACTAATTCATCCAGGTATTCTGTTTATGTGAAGATGTACACATTTTGTCGACACTTGGCAACTACAAGTTTCGTCATGATATCAATTTGATGCTTAGGTGGTAGATTATCACGTTTTAAGTGAACACGTGGTTTTATATTAAAACGTAACTGAATAATCCAATATCAGAGAATAGTAAAAAATTTTTTGGAATATTTTGATTTCCAAATAAAACGAGAAACGAAAAAATTGATGAAAATAAAATCATGTATTTTGATAGAAATTTGTGATTCTTAATAGGTACCTATTTGATATTTTATTATCTAACTTTTTGCATGATTTTGCTTACAATTATTTATGAGTTTTGAAAAAAGGAAATTTTTGAGATCTTTGAAACTCAAAATTTAAAGTTCATGCTTGATATCGAGACGCTTCTAAAATTTTATAGAAATTTATCAAGTTGAATGACTGACGTCTGTATCGTTAACATGCCTAATAAATAGTTAATTCATTTTATTAGACAAATTTTTCGCATTCATTTCTATTCGTATTCTCTTCTATCGTCGTATCGCGTTTAGATTGTTTGAAGGCAGAAAAACAAGCGATAGAGCTGATAATTTATCTCAACGAACCATGAAGAGAAAAATTGACATCGATTTAGGTAATTCCGCACTTTCTTATTGATAAACAACGAAAACAAATTATAAACATAGTTCGATAGCTTTCAAGTTTCTTTCAATATTTTTCTCAGTTCGAAGTAAGTTGTTGCAAGTTCAATGTAACTTGAATAAGACGAAGGTGATTGTGAAATGATGAAGGAGGAGAGTTAAGTATATGAGAGATTGCAATTGAAAAATTTCATTAGATATATTTCGAAAAAAATACTATTTTCATCGCAATAAAAATTTTTGAATTTCAAGCGTTTTCGTGAAAAGGAAATAAGAATGAGGATTTTTTGATCCTTGAAGCCAAAAATGTTGCGGGTTTTTTCATTGATGACAGGAAATTTTTTTTCACCACGAAAAATTTCGAATTTTGAATGTTTTCACGAGAAAGAAATAAGGATGAAAATTTTTTGCGGAGTAGAGCTAAAAATTTTGCAATTTTTTACTGATAAGTAAGTATATGAAGTAGGTACCTATTAGGAGAAAAATTTTGAAGAAGGCAAAGAAAATGAATAATTTGCTTGGTCGAAGTGAGATTGTACTGTATTTTGTTCAATTAAATTAGCCGAAATAGTTCCATTTTGTAAAAATGAGAAAATGTGGATGCGGGAGCAATCAATTTTGGGTGAGAGGAGAGGAGGGGAAGGAGTCAGATATGGACGAGGCCGATTTTAGGATTCAAGTCCCTCTTTCTCCTCTGAGGTTTTTTAATTTTTCAAAGAAATTTCAAAACACTTTGAATTTTTTATAATTTGTAAAAATGATCAACTTTTTAAGTACGAAAATCTCACGAATCTGAATCATTTTCCGACAATTTTGGTTGTGGTCGGAAATCGGAAAAGTGAATTTTATAGTCAAAAATGTATTTTTTTATTTTAATCATTTGAATTTTTTGAACATTTTAATTGGATATTGTTTTTTTTGGTCTAGATTTTACTAAATTTGATGAACAATCAACATGGATATGTCTCAGAAGGGGAAGGTCAAAATAAAATTTGAAAAATTTAAAAGTCTATTTAATCAAATGAAAAATTCAATACTAAAGATTTGACTTTGCAGGAGAAAAATCTAGGTATCAGTGAACAATGATTTCCAGGGACAGTTTCAGCATTTTTTTGGGTGTGGGGGGGGAGAGGATGAAAAAAATTCCGACCAGAAAAAATCTACAAGCAAAAAAAATTCTGATATGGTCTGAACATGGATACATTGACGGAATTTGTCGGCTAGAATTCATTTTTTTATAAATTTTTTTCCAACTGGAAATTATTTTCATTAAATTTTTCGGTAAAATATACGTCGGAGGTGGGAACTTCTTCTCTCTCCCCCTCCCTCCCTCCCGCCCTCCCTCCAAACCTGCCTGCAACCGTGTGCTTGACTTATTTAAAATTTTTGCAATTTTTTTAAAACATTCTATCAAACGTAAGAAAAAGTTGAAAAAATACAATTCTCAATTTTAAATTTAGGGATTTAATGATTCCTTTGGATATTACTCGTAAAACAAAAAATCAAGTCAAAAATATTATGAGATGCCAGATTTCAGATTTCAAGTTTAAAGTTACGTATATTTTGTCTCAACTTTCAAGTCTTAGATTAGATAATTAAAATTCTAATATTTATGTATTTAGGTATCATTTTTTTTTTAGTTTCTCAAAAATCTGAAAAAACATAGAAAGGTCACATAAATGTAAGCCTAGATATAGAAACCACCCTTTGGTGTCAAAAATTGGCTTCTGAATCAAAATTGATTTTGGGCTTTTTAGCAGAGGTAGAATCAAGGAGGATCTCAAATCGAAAACAAATTTTTGACACCTAAGGGTGGTTTCTACATCCAGGCTCACAAAATCTTAAACTCAAAAAAAAAATCATTTTTCAGTTTAATGATTGACTCGTTTGTTTGATGATTTTGAAAAAAAAAATCAGAAGCCAATAGACAATTTTATTAAAATAACTGATATTTGGGCATTTTTCTATTTCCGCGTTTCCAAAATTTTCGAGCAGTTTCAATTGACTGAAAATTTGAAAAATAATACCTAAATCTTCGATATTTTTCCAGCATTATTCTGGCAAATGGTTGAAATATCACAGGAATACCAAATTTAATCATCATATAATTTTTTTAAAAGTTTTCTGTTTAAAAAAAATATGAACAAGTTGTGAACATGTCAAAATTTGGTATCATTTTTTATGATTGACCTCCAATACCTCCATCATTATCAAATAACCATTGTTAAAAATTTCAAAAAGTAACTTGCTTAGTTTTATTCGTAGGTACCAATGGCTAGATTAAAGCCAGTATTATTTTTTTTCTATACAATAGCTTCACCTCACCTTTTTTAGGGCCTGATTTTTTTCAAACAAATTCAGTTTTTCTTTAGAATTTTTCAAAAAAATTCAATTCACTTCGAGTCAATAAAAAATTGTTGACGATAAAGTGAAGGAAAAAGATCCTACAAGTTTTAAATTCAAATTTTCTCTGAACATGTATGACTTCAAGTTTTCAACTACCTGAATAGGTACCTACTAATTTTAGTGGCTCATTTGAGTAAGCAATTAAGCATCTTATCCCGAATTCTTCTTCTATAACCCGATAAAATATACAAAATTCTTTACAAAATTCACAAAAATTCTAGTCCTTGACAAACTAGTGACACCTACAATAAAAAAAAAGATGAACTCGCACACGTGATTGGGTTTTTTATTACGTTCGAACTCTCTCGCCTTTTTACGAAGCTGATTTATGTAATTTTTCGATTATCGCGATGACTGAATAGGATTCATACTTCTATTTACATTGTGATTGTACGCTTGTACAGACAGCGAATGAATGTTTTATGACAAAGTAATTTGTTTTTCTCAAGTACGTACATCGACGTACATATGTTAGATACTTTTTTCTTTTCTTTCTTTTTTTCCAAACGGTATTACCAGGTGATATAGGTACTTTAGGTACATAGTAGGTATGCGTAATACGAATGTTTATTTTGCTAAATGTTTTCCTATTTCGATTAAATTATTTTTATTCTCGGTATAGCGTACAGCACCCAACTCGTGCATATCTTATCAAATAGTTTAATTATTTTTATTTCGCGAAGTACTGGTTTCAATACGTACATCTATGGGTGTGAAATAATATTATGGTAAATTTCCATATTATATTCTCGACAATATGAAAATATATATTCAAAATGTGGTAGAAAAACGACTCTTAGATTGTGGATTTTTGAAATACCTACTTCGGTGCAAAGGTAAATCATTATAGATACCTGGCTATAAAAAATTTAGATTGATGGCGATTTCCTGGTTTGATTAACAGATTGGTAAATTTACCTATTGATGATTGATATCCATAGTTTAGATATCATTGAGAAATATATATTCATTCAAATTGTAATTACCTATTTAATCACGTAAAAAATATATTCACCAATTATATTATTGTTTTCAAGAAAATTTTGTTGAAAAATTTTGTTTCGATATCAGAAAAAAAAATCAATAAAATATTTTTTCGAAAAATCATGTTGTTTTCGCTCGAATAAAATTTTATAGAGCTTTTTAAAAATACTTTAGATAACAAACGTACCTAATGTATTTACAATTATTATTATAAATTCAGTTTAAAAAATACGTTTCTTTATCAATTTTTTTTCTCGCGAACGAACCGAAGTAAGTAAATGTTTAATTTTTTCACGTGCGTTCGAGTATCTGCATTAAACCTGTTTTAAATTCCTGGCAGGTTAGTTTTTCTGGAATTCCGGAGCACATTTACACTTCCCAACCGTATTAGAATACTGTTTTGTTACCTATAAATAGCTATTCGCGATCTCTTCACTCAAATGAGAAAATTCAGCATCCGAATTGAAAATAAAATTAATTTTTTTTTCCAAAGTGTAAAATTGAATAATTTTAATAACGAGTAAAATTGAAGAGAAAAAATATGAATTTTTTAAAAAAATTGAGAAACCACAAAAAATTACACAATTTTGATCGTAAAAATGATAAGTTAGCTCAGAAATAGGATCATAGATGCTTATGATTTTTGTACACGTATGACAATGTATATTACTACGAGTACCTCTGATGTAAGTACATATTATATGAATGAAAAGGGTAATTATTCTAAATAGATTTTCATGCGATACCTATAAAACTTAACGAGATCTCGTTACTATGTTTACATTTTATAGTTTTATTGTTACCGTATATTTATTTAAAAGTTTTGCTGTGAACTTGAACTATATATTTACTCACAAAGACTGGTTTCTACCGGAAAATGTTTCGGTTCAACGGTTTTGGTGTATCATGTTTTGTCTGATTTTTTTAAAAGTGGCTAATTTTCATTTGCATTCAAACGTGGGTATAGGTAATTTTGTTTTTTTCGACTGCCAGTATTTAGTATATTGAGGTAGAGCTGTTGTTGAGAAATCGTGCTATTATAATTGTACCTATACAAAATTATACGATCTCGACAGTTTGAGATTTCTGATTTTTTCATCTACGTGCTTGAGATTTTTTTGTACCGAAATGAAATATTTATTCTTTTAAAATTCTATATATTTTTTCGTTTGAGATCTTGATGACGCGACGAGGTATAGAAAAATTTCATGATACGATCCTTGATCACGTATGCAATTAATATTATCTATGCATTTATTTCGAATAAATTATAATACCTTTTCAAAACACTTGGTGATTTTTTTCGTCATGGAACCTGTTCTCGTATGAACCGTTATAGCTTATCGGTAGTCTAGCTGATACAATTTCTTTGTACCAGGTGACGTCAAACGAATCAGTAAGGGAAATTCGAAACATCTATCGTGTTTGAATAGAACATTGACGTGTTTTAAAGACACCCAAACATCGAATACCTGATAATAGGTATTGCTGAGGTGAGACTGGTGCTAATTGGTGATTAAAAGTAGGTTAGTACATGGATTTCGAAAAATTTTCGGAAGAGTTCTTAGGAGTCATTATGAAAATTGGTGAGATGGGTTATTTTGAGTCAGAAAAATTTCCAAGAAAGATTTGAGTTTTCTTGGACCAACAATTTGAAAGTTTTCGAATGGCATTTGGGAGGAACGGGAAACAGTTTTTTTTTTCTGCTTTGGAAAATGTTCAGAGACGGATCCGGGATCGAAGCTATCCCGTGGGGAAGGTATCAGGAAAAAGAATTTTTTCCAAAAATAACAAATGAACTAAAAAGACATAGTAGATTGTAAGCCTGGATATAGAAATCACACTGGGGAGTCAAAAATTAGTTTTTTGGCTGAGACTGATTTTGAGCATTTCAGAAACAATAAAATCGGGAGAGGGGGAATCTCGCTCAAGAACTAATTTTTGACCCTTGGCTAATATAGTATGTACAATCGCAGATAGACAGACATTCAAGGAGGGGTTACGGCTATTTTTGAAAAAAAAATCTGGAATGTTTCATTTTCCATGCCAAAACTTGTTTTTCTCTCAAAAGACACCAACCCAAACAGAAAATTTTCAATAAAGAATTGTTCGAAAACTGGAAATTAAAAAAAATTGAGTTGACAAGACTGGAAAATTATTGTGAATAGAGCTTTCAAAGTTGAATAAATTGAAGATTGAATTTTGATAAATATCCTCGATTTTCAAAAAATTTTGAAAGTAGTTAATCAAGTCCGGGTAAACCGAGGATAAAAAAAATCGGAAAAATTATTTGAAATCCAAAAAATACTCCGTTTAATTGTCGAGGCTGAAGATAGGTATGGGATACCTAAATATTCGAGACAATCGAGACATGAATCTTGATAAATGATTTATTTTAAATTTTACAAAAAATTTTGAATTATTCGCAGTCCGAGCCAAAACTTTTAAGGAAAAATACGTCCACATTCTGAACTTTTTGAATATCGAGAGGGAAACGTGTTTTACCCTCTTCCCCTACACACTTCCCATAAATCTGGTTCCGATAGTACTACCGGCCTTGTAACTGGGTCATCTTCCTAAAAAAAAAGTGCCACGAGTTTTTGTAGGTACCTTTTCAACTCATTAATATTGAAATTATGGACACGATTTTTCGCTTTCTGCAAGGAAGTTGAAAAGTGCAAATGGTGAATTTGAAAATTTTTTTCTTACATTTCACCTTTAAAATTCGCATTCAAACACTTTGAAAATCGAGCAAGTATTTTTTTCTTCGTCAAGAATAAATTTTAAAAAATATTATGACAGTGCTACCAGCTACACAGTAATTTGCATATTTTTTTCAAAAAACCGATCATTTTTTTATTGTCAATGGGGTCAACTTTTCAGGTTGAATGAGCACATTCAATTTTATGTTAAGTATTTTTTTTCGAAAAATTCGCAAAAATTAATTTTTGATGACTAAAAAATTTTTTAATTGGTTTAGAAAAAATTGAGTGAGCAATTTGAATCTAGCAAAAATTATTACTTCTTACAATATCAAATTCATGATTGGCATGGGCTGATAAACTTAGCAGTCCTACCCCTTCTCCCTCCCCCCACCCCCAAAAAAGTATCAAAAATTAAAGAATAATTGAAAATTGTTACAAAATGCAGTTTAAATTTAAAATAATTGAGTAAATCTTTGCCAAAAAAATATTCAGTAAATTAGGTACCCGTTTGAAAATTTTGTTAAATTTCCAAAAAATTTTTGCAAAATTTTCTTTTGTTAAAAAAGTTTGAAACATTTGAAAAAATCAATTTAAATTATGGTACTCAGATTTGGACATTTTTGAAGACTCCTTTTTTGGAAATGCAAAACGTACCTATGTATCAAGTATTTGCTTTTGCCTCCCCTTCCCACTGAGCATCTAGCTCATGAATGAATTATTCCAAACTATTAGCTTTTGTAAAAATCAAATCAATTTTTCAAATAATTATTATCAATTAAATGCGGATAGGTATCTCTATCCATCTATCTACCATGAGGAAATCATGATCATATGAACACGTTATACTCACTTACCTACTCACCAATTCAATTATCGCGATGAGATAAAACTTTCATAATTGATTGATGATTTATCATTGTCGTCAAGAAAATATACCTATCTTTATTACAAGTACTCATGACATTATCCATGTTGATTTGTCGTGGATTTTATTAATCATTCGCTGTCAAATGATTTCTTAATACTTATTTGAATACCTATTCTTTAATTATTATTCGTCTTCATATCGCGGATTAAGAAATGGGTTTTTAGGTGGAACATGATTAAAAATGGTAATATTTCCGCGATAGGTAAAGTAATTGTTTCTGATAAAAATTGTTTACTTAATTTTTCATCGAGAATTTTAAATTCTACCTCATTTCTTGGAAAGTTGAAATCGAAGTGGTCTATGTTTTGCGCATTGTTATTATTTTTTTTTTATATGAAAACATGAGTAACACATTGTATCGTACGTAGTCTATAAAAAAAAAAAAAGGTATAAATCCAGGTACCTTTCGATTAAGTAATTTTCCCAGTAACCGACTGAATTAAATTTTCACTTTCAGTTTGGAAATACCTACCTAAAACACCGTTTATTGTTTATTTGTTCCTCGTATTGTACCAAGGTATTTTCCTATCTGAGAATTTTTCTCAAATGCATACCAAATAGTCAAGGTCAGCCCATGTTTGTATTTATAGAACGTTGATAAAATTTATCAATTTTTCTCTTTCAAAGTCTCACGCCTACAGGAATGTACATCTCATTCAACTTTCCTCCTCCCTCCAGAAATCGAAACAGTAAACGAGAATTTCATTTTGATAAATCAATCCATCATCGTAAACATAACATAAATATCGATGATTCATCACCAACAGTTGAATTTTTTTTCTCACGTTTGATTAGAAATTTGCTGAGCACTTATTTTGATCCGTTCGCAATACTGATCAATTGTTAACGTCTAGGTATGCGACATTCCATCTAAGAATGTATTGTATCGGTAGATTCGTTGAGAAAAGGGCGGAGGAATTTTGTTGACAAATTTAAATCATGCGTAGTTCGCTTATACTTGAGAGATTTTAAACGCTCGTTATCATTTTTAGTTTCCTGCTGAGTTAGTACCTATACAGAGAGATATGCTTAGAGGATATCGTTTCGATGATGGGAAATTTCTAAATATTTTAATTAAGTTATCGCGATTAATTAATTACTCTATCGCGGCGTATTGTATTTTGTCCACGTATTCGGATGAATACTCACAGTTTGAATGTGTATACGTGTCAATGTATGTTAATCTGGAAATATGTGACGTTTGTTAATGGATTTGTTATGAAATAGGCGAATCGGTATCAGTCATAAAAATATTTTACTAGGTCGACTTGGTCAGAGTATTGGTAGATTTCAATATAAGTTTTCTGATAATGATGGATCTCGAACCTTTTATGGAATTAAAAAGATATCTAGAGGTAATATCTATACATATCTAGTAGGTACCTACTTACTTGACATTGAAAATTTCAATTTATTTTTATGCAGGCCTGCGTTTTAAAAAAATATTTTAAAAAAATTCTCAATTTTCTGAAATTTGTAGCTTTTGAGTTGAAATCTAGATTTTTTGGCTGACAATTTTCCTCAAAAAATTCAAAATGTGAAATTATTTTTTTAAAAAAATTCTACTTTAATGAGTCAATTTGTTCAGGAACATGGTGATCTGCAATTATAGAAGTTGAATTTCATGTGTCAAGATTCAGTATGAAGAGAAAGGGCTAAAAATTGAAAATTGAAATTCAAAAATAGAATTTCTAGATTTTTTCAATTCACTTTTTCTCAAATTTTTTACTCAAAGACCAACAGTCTTCAGTGATGTTTGACCATAATTACTCAGCTATCTCATTTTTAGACCCCCAAACGTTGAAATATAATAATGGAAGTTTGAAGATCTGGATTTTTTTACCCTTATAATGAAACGAAAACCAATCGATCAAAAATTTCAATTATGAAGTGAACAAAAACAAAAATCAATAAACGTGCAACTTTTTGTAGTCATCATGCAAATATAGGTACAAGTAAAATTTCCATTAGCATTTTGAAATTATCTCTCATTTGCATATCATCATTTATGGTATGTTTATTAACTTTCAAATTCAACGCTGAATTTTTAAAACAAATCTTCGATTTTTTGTCATCAATTTGGAAAATGTTAAGAATCTTTTCTTACCTGGCTTCTTGAAAAAAAATATGCATGATACATCATGATCTATTAATGAATAGCTCAGGTAATTTAGGTACCTTCTTAGAATTTATGCAAACGTCAATTTTGTCGAATCCAGTATTTGTATTTCTGATCACATTCCAAATCATCGTGGAATGGAACTGATAGTTTCAAAGAAATATTCGAATCGAGGTAATTTCAAAGAAAATCAACGCATTGAGTTCATAGATACTTCACATTATTCCACATGCACTAAATTCTTGCAAGTTTGATTTCATTATTTTCTCACTCAATAAATGGTTAGCAATAGATGATGAAATACGAGTTCAACAAATCCAAACGTAATAATATCATCATGATCATTTGAAAAACATTGAGATTTCTTATAAAATTGTCATGCAGAATGATCGAGAAAAGAAATTGTTGTGACTATTTTGACGCAGTTTTTTGCAGAAGCAAAGTACCTAATGCAAGAAATATTGACATAGGTACCTACTCAAAGAAATTTCCAGAAAGGCTGAATTTGAAAAAAAAAAAAAAAATAGCGAATGTTAAAAAATCTATTTTTTCTGTGTTGAAGGCAGAAACGCACCAGAAATTAAGCAGAGAATCCCAGAAAGAATAGAGGAAGGGGGAGGGGGTCAAATTTCTATGAAAAAATTGAGTAACCTGTTTTATTAGAGTATTTTTAGTACCTGCAAAGAAGAATTGAAAAATTGCGTATTTTTTTATCAGAGGGTTTTCACTGATCCTTCAACCAAAATTATTATTTTTTTAAGGAATTGAGAATTTATCAAAAAATCATGATTTTTGACTGAAAAATCAGTGAAAAATCATTATTTTCAATGAAAATCATTTCACTGATTCTCAATACCAGCATTTTTTTGAAAAATCATGTTTGAAAAGCAATAAATGTTTTTTTTTTCTACATTTTTGTACTTAATAAAAAATTCCTTCTCCTCTTGACTATGCCACCGGCAAATAATTTTGAAAGTTGGTAAAAAAAAAAAATTAAAAATAAAATGTTTATCAAAAAATTATGATTTTTTTCAATTTTGCACAGCTGTAGGTAATTGAGAAACATGAAAATGTGTTTTTTTTAAATACATCTCTGAGAAATTGGACGAAGTCAAATAAAAAAAAAAACACGGTATTTTTGAATGAAAAAATCTTTATCTACCTATGTATTGTTGAAAAATTTTGAAGATATTTTTCAATTATTGAAGCACTTTGTTTATTATGCATGTTTCCAGTTTGAGAGAATTTCTCGTAATAGGTATCCACTGGAAATAACCTGCAAATTATAATTAACTAAATTTACCTCTTAAAAATCTACAAAAATTGTATTTTAATCTTGAAACGTTTCTTTTTCAGAAGTGATCCGTAACAGACGAGTTGGAACGACGGTCCAAAGTTTTTAAAATAGAGCGCCAACGGAGGTCGGGAACGAGCTGACCACCATATAATGGTTGCTGACGATGATCCAGGACCAACACCAATAGATCACGCAGGTACGAACGAACATTTTTCTTCGTCTCTATTTTTAACCTCGCTAGGTACAGTGTTGAAATAAGCAATTGTAATTCTAAGGAGTACCTAGTTTGGAATGATTTTACTATATTCAATGACCTATATGAAAAGCCATTTGCTATTCGTTTAACAATTTCAATAATGTTTATTGGAATGAGCGCAATAAAAAGTTTCAATTAATAGGATAGTTCGCGTATTGCGCATTCACACGGTCATATCTGGGGTATTCAAATTGCCTGCCTGCGTTCTGCTGCTAAACTCTGAACATGATCAATCATGGAAATGCTGTCTATTGTCTGGGTGGGTTTTCATTTAAATTCAACGATAAATTGAGCTTTACTCGGTTGATAAAGCGGTATTTGGTTTCTCGAAATTTTACCGTACATGTGAGATTAGCTCTTGAATGATTTTACTGCAAACCGGATTTTGACAGTCCCAGTCCAAATTTTTAAAAAAAATTATTCGTAATTTTTTTCTAATTTGATTTTTCTCAGATTTATCTTTTCTGTTTCCAAATTCAAATTTTCCAGCTCTAAATTTTTTCAATTTCTTCAATTCTATTTTTTATGTTTATTTACTTAAACTTTTACAAAATTTTCCAATTATGAATTTTAAAAAATTCTCTCATTTCATATTTTTAAAATTTTCTTCCAATTATTGAATTATAAAAAAATTGAAATTGATTTTTTTAAAAAATAATAAAGTTAAAATGAGAAAAACGTGATTGGTAAAAATGTTAAAATTATTGGGAAAAATTTTAGGGATATAGGTAAGAAAGTTCAAAAAATTGAGAAAAACTGAAGCATAATCAAAGATGAAATTTTTTAGAAAATTAAAATAGGAAGTTGATTTCCTTAACTCGAAAACGCGCGAATTGATTCCCAATTCTTTTAGAGTTAGTTCGAATTGATTTCCATTTGGGGGGAGGGGGAGGTATTTACGAATTGATTCCGAACCTCTTTTACTTAGAAGTACCACCAAGAGGTTGGTTGAGTGATTTTTTTTCCCCCAAAATGTTTCTAGTATATTTTAGTAGGTATCTGTGGATGCTTTTTCTTTAGTTACCCAAAAATGTCATTGGCACACATTTTTGATCAAAGTCCTATTTTACAAAGGTCCTGAAAAGAAGGTATAATTTTCAAAATGTTTTTCAACATTCAACTCAAAAATATGGAAAATTTTTCTCAAATTGATAAGATGAGATTCTAATTTGACATTTAAAAGAAAAATTAAGGAAAATTGACCCTATAATATTGAAACATTCGTTTAATTTTAGAGAAATTTTTTTTCCATCTTTTATTATGAAATTTTGAAAAACGTGAAGAACTTAATATTTTTCAAGGACCTCAGATAAAAATTGATGCTAATGATGGTATTTTTAGGTAAAGACATCTATCCATACATAATCAATTTTAGAATATGATTAAATTTTAAGGTTCAGGAGGGTCGTGGAATCAGGGAGTGGAATTTTTACCTCATTGTTTTGAGTTCCATTTCTAGCTGTCCATTCTCATCAACTTTTAAAAAAAATGTATAACATCATCCTTCGAGCACCTACCTATTTGATTTTTAATATTTCAATTTTTAATGAACGATTTTCGAATTTAAATTCCTATTTTTTTGGTTTTCAATGCCCAAAATTTGCTTATCAATTCAATTTATACCTACATTTAAATAGAATGAGAATCGACTCGTACACCCCCCCCCCCCGCGCCACCAAAAAATAAATCAGTTCGTACATACATACCTCGGAAAAAATTGGAATCAATTTACCCATTTTTTCATAAGAATATTTCGTTGGGAATCAACTCGCTTAACTCTGCATTGGAGGAAATTTTAGTATGAAAAATTTTTCTAGCTTTGATTTCTCCAGATTCTTTCATATCTTCAAAACTTCTTTTACCTCAAAAACTGTTTTCAATGATTAAAACTTTTTTCTTCTTTTTTTTTCAACTCTAAAAATCGTCTTGTTTAAAAATCTCCAAGATATGTTTTTTTTTCAATTTCATATTTTTTAAAATTTCAACTGTTGGGTTTTGAAAATTTCTTCCAAATTAATCAATGAAAAATTGAAAAAAATTTTAATTTTAATAAAAAAATATGAAATAAAAGTTTTTAAACCACCCCCTCCCTCTGAATTATTGATATATTAAAAAAGAACATAAAAAACTGGGGCCCCAAATTTCATTCGAGCGTAGGGCGCAAAAATCTCTAATCCGTCACTGGCTGGGATAATTTTGAGGAAATTTGAATTTGAAAAATTGTGCTGATGGATAAAAAATTTTTTTCATTATAAATACCTTTTAATTTGGCTATGAAAAAAGTTGGACCTAAACTAAATTTGGACTTGGATCATCGGAATCCCTTTTGCGGTAAAATTATTCAGGAGCTACTGCATACAAAGTATTCGTTAGGCAACCACTTACATGAGGCGGTATTTTCAAAAAAATTCTCTAATTAGCGAAGAAAATGATTAATCAAGTTCATTGACATTGTATATCATTAGATATAAATAATCGTTGGATTATTATCTCATTCATTGTTTTAATTTTATCCATAATATCACGAGTGAAAAATGATTGTCCAGCAAAAAAATAAACGTTCGTGCCTCTTTAAGTACTTATGGGTCTGAAAAATGCACCTTCTTACGTGTTTAGATAGGTAGTCGGTGGGGGTTTTAATCTATCGTCCAGATAGCGTTTTTTTTTTTTTTTTTTTTTAATTGCTCACTGTTTTTTATACATATTTTCTCGTACTTCGGTCATAATTCTTATTTTAGTACTAATAATGTGAATCATTATTCTATAAACAATTTCAAACATTATTCTCGTTTATTTTTAGAAAACAAAATTATCTATATCTACCTGTCTCGTACTTATAAAATTTATCTCTTGTTATCTGAAAAAAACTCTACCAGACGTATTCTGTAGTTGAATCTCATTTACCTCACCTAGTTGAAATTTGAATAATTTTTATCTGCCGTCGCATCGTATAGGTACTTAAAAAATTGAAGTAGGTACATGGAATCAAACCAATCGAGACGTTTTGAACGAGGGATTTAAAAATTTCAAGGGTACGTGGCGTGTATATTTTATGGATACCTCGAACCTCGATAGTAAAAATTTTTCGTATTCGGGTGTAATTTTTCAGCCAAGTGAAACACATAAATTAGCGCCAGTACACGATAAAACGGAAACTCGATTTTATTACTGGAAACGTTTTAAAATTCGCGTATACGCTCGAATTAACCCCACATACTAAACCCAGGATGTACGAATTTGATTTAATATTATGTAAAAAAATCGGTATTATACGCAGTTAGCCAAACAAATCCCTCCTCTAATTGAGGATCCTTAATCGGTCATGGTCAAGAACGACACGGTTAACAATCTAATTTCCCTTTTAACGAATTATCACGCGCGATATTCCTCTGATAGGGCCCTGTTTACAATCGCCTGCGTCGTTGTGGTGTCTACGTCTATAAACTATGTCGAATCATAGTTAATTTGCAAATTTCTGGTGTATCCGTTGTTTATTATGTTATTTAGATGAAATTTTTTCAAAATGATGGGTGCCTGGTGGAAGAGTATAAGAAATACCTAAGTATACGTAGGTCGCGAACAAAAGAGTAAGAGAATTGCATGGGTCATCAGCGTGTCATATTACGTAATAAGGTCTGTGAAGAATTTCATTTGATTATTATTCGTGTTTTTTTTTTTTTCAAAATTGGAAAAAATTTAATATGGTGTTGATCTAGACGAGCACGATGAAAGAAAATTTTTAAAATATTTCTTAGTAGGTAATCTGCAAAAAGAATCTGCTGATTTATTATTATGTGGGTAATTTTTTTTTTCAACTATTTACCTACATTGTTGACCGAATATGATTTATAATGCAATATGATGGATATTTTTAATCATTATTATACAGAATACCAACATAAAAATTTTTATAGCAGTGAGATACCTAAATCATAAAGTAAACTTTTGGTTTCTAATTTTACATGTATGACTGAATTGAAATTTTTTTACAGCCCTGATAACGGATGGGTATATTAGGATGTGTTTCGAGAAAATTTCACCATAATTATTTGCTGTTGTAGAATTTTAAATTTTCACTTATTCGCTGAAATTTTTCCATTCTGTGAATTTTGTTGAAATTTAAATTACTTATTTTACCTCGAAAAGTTTTAAAGTACCTGACGTACGTATTTTTTAATCTGAGTTGTGGTTTGGAAATGTGCAAAAATGTTTTATGGGCTAATAATAAAAAATTCGTAAACCTGGTTGATCGTTTTTTCGATTCCTTCGTCAGGAATGACAAAAGTAAGTTGAATAATATTTTGCTATAAATTAAATTTTAATAGAAGAAACGAAGTCTGTTTTGAAAAAGTTGTAGACTAGGCAGAGATAGGGGATGAAGGGCTCAAGCTCTCCAATAATTTTCGTTTATGTTTCACTCGAAAAAAAAATCTTAAATACTTACTCGATTTCTAAGGGATAAATTTATAGAAATATGTGACGAATTTCCTGCTTTTTTCAAGCCATCTACTAAAATAACTCATCTTTAATAACGAAAATAATGAAAATTTTTTTTAGAAGTTGGAAAATTTCGTTTAAAATGTAAATAATGGTCAAAATTTTGCGAAAGTTGAAAAATTTTCACAAAAAATCAGAAAAATTTATTTCAAACAGGCAAGTTTTCCAAAAGTTTGGGAATTTTTTTCGTGAAATCTGCAAATTTTTGAGCCGCTTCAATTGGTAAATTTTGTTGTAAATCGGTAAATTTACGAAAACAGCCGAATTTTATACTCCGTAGTAATGGAATTTTTCAAAAAATCAATTCTTAAAAAACGAATTATTTTATTCCAGAAAATCGATCAATTTTTCTAATCTTAGCTCTCGCTTTGCTTGGGTAATTTGCAACCTACTCGATTTGATGTGAAAAATGAAAAAATCTCAGCTTTTAGGTGCTTCTTTTTCAAAAATCTTGGCCCTCCTTTTACTTGACTTCGATAATTTTGTCACACTTTTTTCTCTGAATCATGATTATGAATCCTTTTCTTTCCCAATAGGAATTGAATATTTCGAAGTGAAAAAATTTTTCCTTATTTATAAGGAGGCTTAGTGATGATCTAAATTGAAATTTTTGAAATTTTTTTCAATTTTTTTGAAAGGGGAAGAAGTCATTAAGAAAAATATAGGGTTTTTTTCAATTAAAAAAATAACACGAAAAAGCATGAATTTTTAATTCTTAATTTTAGCAGGAGAGGTTGACATTTTTTTCAGTGAATCAGCTATGAATAAGTAGACAAATTTATAATTTTCATCCCTCCAGAAGGATTGAACAAAAATGACGAAATGGTAGGTACGATGATGCAAATTTTTTTCAGAGGGTTAGAAAAAAATTTATTTCATATGTTCTTCTTTTTTACTGAAAGCTCAAGTCGCCCCTTCCCTTCCCTTCCCTTCCAAAAAATATGGTTCATCTCCATTAATAGATATATACCTACTTTTGATATCAGTAGATATTATAGTCTGCAATTCAACATGGCGAATTAATGCTCGAATAAATTTAAAACTGTACTATTAGAAGATATCCAAGTTTTAAATAATGAAAGAAAGAAAACGATAAATAATTCTCGGTATTGGAACGTAAATGAAAAATTCGACGTAAATAGTATATTATGCAATGAGGGAGATAAAGTGATTTTCGACGAATTTTGAGGTTTATTGCCCGAGCGAAGCGAGGGAAATAATTCAAAATCGTCGAAAATCATTTATCTCCCGAGTTCCATACGATATTTTTTGTTGTAGTGTGAGTAAAAGGCGAGTTTGAGCACTCGAGCGATTCGCGAGTGTGAGTAAAAGTGCACTTTTACTCACACTACGATGAAAAATTTGTTTTTTGCGAGACATAAACATTATAACCGTATGATTGCAAATATACTTAGATACCGATGGAATGTTTCGTCATAAAAAGGCCAGGTACCTGAGAAAAAATAGAAATGATTAAAGTATTTTAGATTGTTAAATACCTACATAAAAAATAAATAAGTAAGCATCGTATTTATCGATATTATAAGTGAATTGATAATTACCAACATGATTAGATACAAATATCATGTGTATATTAGGTGCCCAATGAATCCCCACCAGAATAGTGTTATCAACCTTCAAAATTTTTCTATTTTTATTCGTTTCTATTTTTTAAATAATATATTATATATTTTTTCAAAATTAAAATTGAAGCGTGGAAAATAATTTTCAAAGTTATTACTAAACACAAAAGTTATAAATTTAATGATTTCGTAGTTGGCGAAAATTTCCAATGATCATTTTATTCATTAATATATTGTATCACCTAGTTTTAAGGAAATGTCTGTGATATTGCAAAATTGGTGGTCAGAGATTAAGTTATAGACGTCCGGTCATAAAAATTTTTTATGATAGTCGTATAGGTACTTACATTTATGTACTTTAGTTTTCGTTTCCGAAATTTAAGGTATTTTCATTTTTTAGAAATCAGTTTTTTATAATTTCAATAAAATTTTTATTTTCTTCTTTTTCAAAAATTGAATAAATTTATAAATTCAAGAAAATTTAGACTGTCCTTGAGGGGAAAAAATGATAATTATTGTAAAGTTGATAGGTAGGTAGGATGGTACCTAGCTACCTACTTAGGTAGAATAAGAGAACTGCATCGAATAAGAATGATGTAAAAAATCTTCAAAATAGGTAGATAAAAATTTTATGATCTATTAAAAAAATTTTTAAACTAAAAAATGGTCAAAATGTAAGAAAACAATTGTAAATTTTTGAGATACTTATCTAATAATTCAAATTGGTTTACTTAATTTTAAAAAATATATGAAATCATAGGCAATCGAATTTCTGAAAAAATTCTTAGTTGGAGTTTATCAAGTACCTAAGTATTCAAAGTTTTAAACAATCAGTTTTCATTCATTATTTAAATTTTTTTTTTCATGTCTCACTTCTGTATAGTTACAGCACGTAAATCAAATAAAATTTAAAAATTTGTGTATGTAGGGAGGACCTGATTTCTCCCGTTATGAGATTTATACACCAAGTATACATACTTTTAACATAAATTTAGGCCTTAGACATATAAATATCCGTTGCGCAGAGCAGAAATAATTAAAAATTTCTCAGAACTTGACACGTTATTTGAACTTGAAATCATATCGTATGTACCTATTCTTGATTTCTTACACTCAGTAACGTCATCAAGGAGAATCCGAAAAACCTTCGTATATTGGAAAAACCTTAGCCTCCAGTCTATTTTGCGCCACTATTTTTATTTTTTAATAACCGAGAAAAAGTGGCTTACTGAAAGAATAAAAAAATCAAAAATTTTCGGCTGAAATAGATTTTTTGAACACATTATGATTTTTACCACTTCCCTCCCTCAGATTTTTTTTCCAAAAAATTTCATCGTGGTCGAAAAATTTTCACTGACTACAAATGAAGACCTCGTTTCCAAAGTGACGTAAGTTCAAAAGCTATATATGAGAATAGAAGTTTATGTAATTTTTTTTTAGCTTTTGACAGTGAAAATTTTTTTTATGAAAGTCTTTTTTCTTATGCATGAATTTTGGGCTTCCGCCACTTTGAAATTGGAGTCTTCAAATTTCTCTTACTTAAAATCAAGTTGCCTTATCTGCTCTCCTCCCATCGGTTCAGAGCACTATCTAGCTAGTGAGAAAAAATGACCTTGAAATGTTGAACCATAAATTGGTTTTCCAAGTGAAATAGAAAAGAATTGAAATTTAGAAACCTTGAATCCCTTTAGCATTCCTTTTTGTAGTTTTTAAATTTTCACGATTCCAAAAATATATTTTCGATTTTTCTTCCAAAAAAATACTGTTAGGTATAAATATCTAAAAAAAAAAGTGCAATATGATACCGACCATCTCAAAATTTTTCAAAACTTTGATCCAAACCCCACTTTCTTGAGACACATTTGTGTTTTTTGGTGAAATTTTATGAAAAATATATTAGGAAGTCAAGAGATGTAAATTCAGATTTTGGTTTACCCTTATTTCATCCATTTGAAACTGGTTCTTGAAATGCATCATTTTAAAAAAAAAAACTTGATTTAATAACTTTTGAAATCTCCTTTAGGTCTTTTTTTGATTTTTCTCTCAGAGAAAAAATTAACCCACGATAAAAATTATTTTTGATCTAAAAACATCCAATCATGGGTGGGAAAAGGAAAATGGGAGATTTTCTTCGGTGTACAAATTTTGAGATGGTACTGGGTAGGTACATATAACTTTCACATCTGGGCTTTAAAATTCATCGCTTAAGTTGAAAAATATCTAACATTAAATCAAAAAAAAAATGTCAACCTTGTTTCGCTTGGACAAAAATTTCATTGGTATACAATATCTGTTTATTAAGAATTTTTACTAAGTAAAAATTGTGCGCTTTTGTCGAATTTGTATTTTATTTCCGTTTTTATTTCTTCTTCCATTGGAAAATTATGGGTAGACACATAGTAAAAGTAAACAAAAAACTGAAGATGGGACGGAGCATTAATCTTTCTATACAGCTGCATCTACAGAATGCATTGTCTCAAACTGATAGGCAGTAAATTCTTTAAACTTCGAGAGTGGTTTAACTTTGACAAAACTGCAAATTCGCAATAACACTATGTTAAAAAATTCAGACAGGAAGAATAAAACAAGACATTTTCAATTTTATACCCCTTCGTATTTGTTTTCATAATACGTAATAACTATTACAACCTATGAACAAAACTACCTTTTGCACAAAAAATGTGCATAAATTACATTCATTTTTATTTGATTAACTGCGTTTACTCTCTATTTCACGTATAAAGTTACACAATTTGCAAAAAAGAGCATATCGCCTGCAGATACGCGAACGTCACAGATACAGCAAGGACGGCCATAAAACTTCAAATGTATGCGTTTGAAAGTCAAGTGCGTCTGCATTTACGAAGAATTAATCTTCATCTCTGACGTAACTGATGTTTTTTTTTTCGTATAACTCTCGCTGGGCACATCTTCTCAGAAGCTCTATTTATTAATTAAAACAGGTTCTCGTAAATAAAAAGGGGGTTTTTAATGTTTGGTACTATTATGCCATTGGAACCAGTTTCCAAACCGTGAAGTGTGTTATCATTATTAAAAATACAAACAATACGATAGAAATTTTTAAGACAAACCTTGTTATGTGAAGGTAGGTTGGGACTTGGGAATAACACGAAATCTTATTTATTGACCGCATCAGGGTTCATATTTTGAAACCTTGCTACTTCCTATCATTTTTTTTTATAGGACCTATGTTTTTATTTTAGGTACTTATCATATTTAGAAGTAATTTGTAATTACGAGTTAAAAATTTATCAAAACACTGATATGGATTTTTTTCTCTCGGGTAATTATTAGGGCAGAGCGTAAAAAAAAACTAATATTTTGACGAAAATTGGCAAAGTAGTTTACTTTGGATGAAAGACCTCGCAAAAAATTTGAGTTCTCCTTCCTGCGTCTGAAGTAAAATGGAATTAGAGGATCTCAAAGTACATGGTTTTTTGTCCTGCTGGGAACCTTGACCTTTTTTCTAAAAATTTTCGATTTGAGTATCTATACCTCTCTGAACCATTAACCTTGGAATTGGATACAATTTTTTGTTCTCTACCAAGGGATTGAAAAATATGCAGATTGTGATGTTATGAAATTTTCGCTTTTTACCAAATTTAAATCGCTCACTGGAACATTTGAAAATCGAACAAAGCAATTTTTTGTCAAGCTACCTAAAATCATTTTTAGTAAAATTTCAATTTTTAGAAAATTTTATTTGGCAACTACAGAAAGTTATCAAAAAAATATATCTTCAAGTGAGCACCGTTGCGGCTAAATCGGTCAAAAAATAATGAAATATGAATTTTTTATCCTTTGTTGGGTGGACGGGGGGGCGGGGGTCTTGAATTTGACTGGAATGGATCTCAATCTAAAACTTGATCGATTTGTGAAATTACATATAAGGTACCTATGAACTTTTTTTTGCATGCGAAGAAAATTTCATAGCCATAATGACCTGTTTTTTTTGGGGGGGGGGAAGCTAAATTAATTGTGATGACTAAAAAAAATGGCTTACATTTCAAAATTCTCAGTCAACAACACGAATTTTATGAGAATTTCGTAATTTAATAATGCAGCTGAAAACATTGCCATTTATGAAAATGAGATTTTGAGCATCCAAGTTCAAATTTATGCTGAGTTCAGATTTTTCAAGCTCTTGAATTTTTCAATTTTTTCAATTTCATCTTTTTTTCAATTCAATTTAAAAGAAATTAATTTCGTAGAAAATCCAAAGTTGAAAAATTTTTTAAATAAATTTTCAATTGGATGTCACATGTGTAGTTGGAAAAAATGAAGAAAAAGATCAAAATTATTCGAAACAATTTTAAATTTTCTTTAAGATGCTTTTGAATTTTGATTTTTGAAATGTTTTCAATTTCTTCTTCTTCAAAAATTCAGTGCAACTCAGTAATGGAAAAAATTTGAAAAAATATTAAACTGAAAAAATCTAAACTGTGAAAATTTGACGCAGTTAACCAAAGTAAATTGAAGTTTGAACTGCTGAAAAAATTGTAACATATTGGATACAATTTTTTTTAAAATTAAAATTGAAGAAATTGAAAAAATCAGAACTTCCATTTGTGTCAAAAAGATTTAGAAGTTTTTTCAAAAATCCCATCAACTAGGATGATAACCGTTGTGGGGGGGGGGGTGTATTTTGGGCTTGATTTAGTGGTGTTCAAGTACCTATAGTGATTTGTCTGTAAAAATAAAAACTTCTTAAAATTTGCAATCTGCAATTTCTCAACCCTTAGTAGAGGACAAAAAATTAAATCCAACGTCAAGGTCACTCGTTCAGCACGGAAGTATAGAAAGTAAGAACTCGAACTATAATTTTCTTGAAAAAGTGCCCGAGGGTGAATACCTAAAATACTTATCCAAAAATCGTCGTTTTTCAAAAACAATCCCCTTTTGAACCCCTCAGCTCCTTTTCCTCTCGAAACTAAAAAATTCAAAAAAAATTGAGAGATCTTTCACCAAAATTAAATTTTAATCATTCTCGCAGATTTTCGTCAAAATCCAAGATTATTTTTTCGCTCCACTCTACCATTTGTATTTATCAAAAATTCGCCATCATCTATTTTTATTTTTTACTACCAGATAGATGACAACGTAATTTGTATTCTCAAAACATAGATATTAGGCAGATATAACTTTCACTGAAAATTTTGATGAATGTCGAAGAGAAAGTTATTTTTGTTTCGAAGCCTTTATAATTAGGCCGGAGAATAAATATAAATTTCAAATCCGCTTCAGAAGTACCCTGATTTCGGTACAGGTTCAAATCAATCGAAGAATTTCGAATGCAAAATAATTATGATTTTTTTTAAAGCCATCTGGTACAGAGTTGATAATTTTACAAGTTCGTTTGTACCTACTCGTAGATTTATGAAAATGAAAACGTTGATACGTTATAAATGATCTACAGGTTCGTCGTTCGTTTTAGTTCGTAAAAAATCAAAATCATTAATAACTTATACGATCGCGAGTCGACCTTTAATGTGAATTTTATGCTGGATTTACTTGACCCGTTGGAACAGCAATATCACAACATTGATTCATTATACAAAGTGTATGATACCTAGTAAATAGTTGCAGAGAGGTACCTTTACCTAGACCCTATGATTTATGAATACCATGGCGAAGTAAATATTAAAATGCTCTTGAATTCACGGTTGCAAAATACTTTGGAATCAGGTAGAAGTTTTGGACATTGATGATTTTGCTTCGCGAATCTAGATAGATGTATGATTCACATAGGATGCGTAAATTTAAGCCTCATCTAAGGTAATTAGCATATAAAGCTTTTTGTTGATAAACAACGGACGGTATATAATTCAATCCTTGAACATTTAATTAAACCATTTTCGCCACTATATCATTATTTTCGTTGAACCAGCCAGCCAATCGGGATGAAGCTAATTTAATGGTGTCTGCTGTTTTAAATGCCTAAAATTACCGAACAACATAACTCTGTTGTATTGTTGTATAGAGAGGTTGGTGCATTTCGCAGGATTTACGCTGTGATTATTCATAAAGAGTCGTTAAACATTTCACATTAAATGTGTTGATTTCAAGGATAAACGGTATCCAATTAACAATATGTAATTATTTCATCGGCTCGTGTGAGAGATTCGAAAATTCAAAGTTTTTATGCACCATTTTGTCTTTTTCACGGTGTCCAGGTGCATTGGGGGGATTTTGGAAAAGTCACCGGAGCTGGTGTGAAATAAAAGCGCAATAGGCAACCGGTGCTGCGTTCTGTACCTCGTACCGACTCATCTTAAGCCGGATTAAACCGGTGTCTGCGGGTTTTGTTTAAATAACAATTCTCTCGAATCAGTCGAATGCATGAAATTGCGTTAACGGAAGTTTACGATTCCGAAAATATGACTATGGAATTGTTGACTCGACACGACTCGTGTACTGTAAATCGCCAAATTGCATTAAATGAGCTTACTTACACCCTATGGATGATAATCAGTTAGTGAATGTATCAGGTATAATTTGTATGAGGAAGGAAATAATTCAGTGCCTTTGTCGTATACGTCTGTGATGATTTCAACAGGATGTCTAACTAGTCGTCTAACTCGATCTGTGTACCTGAGACGTAAAACTTCCTTTGTTGGTTTATATACAATTTAATCGAATTAATCTAAGATGCGTATGGGTTTTATAAAACGTTTTGTTTATAAAAACGAATTCTCTCATTAATGCTGCGATGTAGCATGTCGTTTAACAGCGGAGGATTTAATAGTATGAGCAAAAGAGGCAATTGCCTCTTGGACCATCGGAGGAAATGGGCGAATGGACCCTTGAGCCGTATAAATTTTTAGGATTTTAGTTCCACTATTTTATCAACTATTTCAGATGGTACCTTACACCTGTTTATTACAAAATGATCAACCACACAATGATGTGATTCATTTTTTTTCTCATCAAAAAAATGTGAGAAGTGAGCTTTTTTTTCGAGGTGTGATGGACCTTTTTTTCGATTTGGGAGTGAGCTCTGATCGTTTAAGTCGTAGATGTAATTTCAGAATGTTGGAAAATTTTTAAAATGTCGTTTCTCTAGGAAACGACGGGTCCCTAATTCTTAGAAATGATGATTTTTTAGTCATTTTCCCAAAATAAAAATGATTTGAGTCGTAGCTGTAATTTCAGTGTGTTGGAAAATTTTCAAAATGTCGTTTTTCTAGGAAACGACAGGAAACGACGAGTCTATCATACCCAAAAATGATGATTTTTAGTTATTTTTCCAGAATGAAAAAGATTTGAATCGTAGCTGTAATTTCAATGGGTTGGAAAATTTTCAAAATGTCGTTTTTCTAGGAAACGACAGGAAACGACGGATCCCTCATTCCTAGAAATGATGATTTTTAGTCGTTCTCCCAGAATAAAAATGATTTGAGTCCGGTGGCGGATTTAATAATAAGCAAAATAGGCAATTGCCTCTTGGGCCCCCGGAGGAAACGGGCAATTGTTCCTGTATGAACTGAGCCCTTTTTTCGAGTTGTGATGGGCCCTTTTTTTGATTTGTTAAATTTCCAATTCCAAAGTTGATTTCTCGAATTTTGACGAATTTTTTAAAATTTTGAAATTACTTTCCTCAACGCTCTGCAAACTATAAAAATTAGATCTAATCAATAAATACGACTAAAATTTGGTATATACCATATTTTTGACCTGGAAAATCAATCGGAGGAGGTTCGAGACGTTTCAGAGCCTCCAGAAAATTTTGAATTTCTTCAGCACTGGAGAAAAGTCCATGAAAATGGTACGTTCGAAGTTCAGCATCTTTTATCGCAGATTACTCATATTGATGACCTATTAGATCGGTTAAAGTGCAATTTTCCGAAGTTCGTGACTAAATTCAAATCCACATTTTTATGGGTGGGAAATTTTCGTGGAAATAATTTTAAAATGCGCCCATACCACGATAATTTTGAAATTTTCAAATTTTTTTAAATTGGAGACGTAAACTTGAGCAGTAACCAGTGAGCACCTGAAATTTTGGATACCAAATTTTTTTATGATGCATTTTTGAGTCATTTTGTTTGGACTTATAATTTTACTTCGAGTTAAAATAATTTCCGTGTTAGTATTCTGGGAACCCCTAAAAAGATGAAAATCGACAGTTTGCATTTATGTAATACCTACATATGTACCTATGATTTTTGAATAAATATTTGTCCTACGAGTTCGAAATAATTTAAATGAAACTTACTTAGCTATAAGGTTTTTTGTTATTTGACAATCTTCTATATAAATACATACCTTAATCTGAATTTTCCGAGGTGATCAATTTTTTAAAATGATGATTCGCTGAAGTTGATCAATTTTTCAAATTTTAACAGTATTTCAAAATTGCATTTTTTACTTACCTACCCTACTTTCAAATAATGACTTTCGATTTTTTAAAAAATGGTGTTAATTTTGAATAAGTAAGTTTACCTACTTACCCTTGAAAAATATCAAAGTCTATTTTTTTTTTCAAAACAAAACAGTAAAATGCGTTGAATTGTGTATTCTTCACATATACGGTTCGAAATTTTATTTTCTAACCAATTTACTTACAGATTTTTAAAACATTTTTTTTGTAAAATCATTTTCTTTTTTTCTTGGGTCATTTTTTTGGGGCGAAGAGACCGAAGAGAGGCGGTTTAAAAATAATAAAGTGAGCTGAGAAATATAATTTTGCGTTTTGAACGTGATTAAAATTTATATTCAATGTCATTTCACCTTTCACGTTTTAAAAACGGGTTTTTAAATTTTTTTAGGGGGTACCCAAAATTGGCACACTGAAAAAATTTAAACCTTTTATAAAATTGTAAGTTGAAACCTACAGAATTCCTGAAAATTTAAACACATTCTTGTTTCCTTCAAAAATCGCCAGTTGCATTTTTCTCCTGCAAGAAAAAATTGAAAAGTAGCTTGATTTCAAAAATTAAAATTTGTTCAATTTTGAAGACTCGTAGCTATGCTTCTAAAGAAGTTCCATTTTTTGGAAGGAGAAGGGTTGCCGCTTAATTCATATTGAAAATTTCAGGACATTAATAATTTTAAATTTCGATTTAAAAAGCAATCTACCGAAGTTTTCAGACATAGGTACCCAATCATTTTTTTGACATATCTCTGAGATAATTTTCAGTTTTCAGGTCGCTATGTAATTTTGAAGGTCATCACCGGGTGGAGGAGTGGTATTAAATCATGAACCTATGTAAAATAAAAGTAAAATATTTCGACGCGAATTCCTTACCGAAAAAAGTGATTAAAAAATCATTACTCCGCGATCTACTAATTTTGCCTTTTTTGAAGAAATTTTTAAATATTTTTTAAAATTTTAAAATCAGCTAAAAATTGAAATCGAATAGTTTTTGGACTAATTTGGATACATCATACACCAATCTAGTGCCTGGTGTTCATTTTTGACTCAGTTTTCTCTATAAAACTCACTTGATATATTCTTGCACACAATTTCATGGAAAATTACCTCATTTAAATACGCGTAATCAAATTATCTATCATTAAATTTCACACTGAATAATTTCACATTTTTTGTACATTCATTGGCCATTTTTCATAAAAATCACATTTCTGTGTAATTTTTTTGAGTATTTTCATAGGTAAGTAGCTAAGTACATCAAAGAATTTCACCGATTTTTCTGCAAATTTAAAACTTTTATCAACTTCTCGGTGAATTTTTAAAATTTATTTTCAGAATTTTTAAACCAATTTTCCTAAAAAAATTTTCACTTTTTGCTTTCAGTAAAATTTTTTCATTGATTTTCCAGATTTTTTCATTGCTTATTACTACGCTGCAAATTTGACTGTTTTTCTTTGATTTTCGATTATGATTATCACTGATTAGTGATTTGTAAGTGAGAGATTATAGGTTAATTTCAGCTAGAGGCAAGTTTTACAGAAAAATAACGAACATTCGTTTTCATTGCGTTGCATTGAGAGGAAGAGACGCAACGCGGGGGCGATCTCGTGTTGCATTGTTACAAAATATACCTACGGTTTTTTTTGATTATTATTTTATTGACTTGTTTTTTTTTTTCTTTCAATACAAAATTCTTCCGAGGTTGAATAGCACAAAATATACTGGGGAAAAAACCAAAATGCTTAAATTAGACTTATGGAATTTTTTCAACTTTCTAAGCACACCTAACATGAGATTTTAAAAAAATGGAAATTTTTACGATTCAAATAGGTAGGTATTATGATTAGAAATACTTATTGTGATTAATCACCGAGATTTCAAAATAAATCGGATTTTTTTTCCTTCATTAAAACCATGCGTATTTTTTCCAAAGCAATGAATTACTCATAGATATTAATTTGTAATATTGGCAGCAATTAGCAGGAAATTATTTGTCAGTCTTAATTTTAATTCATTGCCTTTTAAGCGTTCGACGATGGTTGGCAAGTTCGTTACGAGTATTAGTTCTAAACGCGATTTTTGTTGTGTTTCAGACCATAATGGAGACGTAATTGTGGGAACTCCGACTAATAATTTACCAAAAAAAGGTGAGTAATAGATGTTATGCAATGTTGATTTCATTTTATTCATTATACGAAGAAAATCGACTGTACTCTGGTTTATTAAACGCAAAAATTGGAAGAATTTATGAATAACTTCATACTAGGCACCTAATCTTTTAAATTTTTGAAAAAAATCGTGCAAATTCCCAAGCGTCTCTTTCATTTTAAAATTATTTATAATTTTTTTTTATTTGAAAAATGAAAAAATTTTTGAATATGAAAAAATAATGATTTATGGGATCTCATTCACTTCCTCTCAGTCTCATCCTCTCATATTTTTTTCTGAAATTGGCTAAAATGAAGTTTTTTGCCATTGGTTTTTTATTTCATGGGCGGTTTTTAAAAAAATAATTAAACCTGCACATCCCCTTCATGTAAATACACATTTGATTTAATTATGACTTATGACTACATCACCAAACTGCTTGAAAAATTCACGATGATTGGTAATTACAGAATTCGAGTTTTCTTTGATTTAATTGAAATGCTTTAAAAACGATCGTGATTAGAAAAATTAGGTAAATAGGCAGAGGCAGGTCTATAGGAATAGAAAATAGCCAGTTTAAAATGTTTGATTCGAAAACTATAAAATTGAGTCCATTATTTAACGCAATCTTTGAGTTTAATTATTTGATCATGCAAAAATCATGGAATAAACAGCTGCAGTGTAGGTACCTATTTAGCTGGATGTACCGCACTTCATTGCTAACGCTGATACTTATCAAAATAAATGCAAATTCTTACGATGTAATAAATACGGAGCCATTTCCATTAAGTGGAAATATTCATTCCATAATATGTACATATGTACCTATTTATTATTAATTACAGCATGAGAAGGATCTAATGGAAATATTATTACTCGGTAGAAGATGAATTTGCATAATGATTAATGGATGATTAGGTAGTCAAATCTTGTTTTAAAAAAATGTAGGTAATATTCACACACGATACAATCAATGAATAAGATATTCTGTTAGATACAATTTCTCTACCAGAAAAAAAGAGTTTTTTCAACATTTAAAAATTTGCAATGTAATAAAGTTTCTCGAGGGCTAAAATTAAAAACCTTCAAAATTATTGCTCTAATGCACGATACCTACCTACCTACTGAAATAATACTACACCTAAAGGCACTCGAGGTATTGATAATCAAAAAATTTACTTGATGGATGTAGAGATTCCATAACAACTTTCATTACTAATTTTAAAAGCTTTGTTTCTTGAGGCTAAGTATAGATGTGCAGATTTCCACGAGAATTAAATACAAGGACGTATGTCGCGTCGTATGCATCATTACGAATATTAGGATCTTTATTAAAATTGCACGCGAAATTTACCCATACTTGTTCACAGAACTAAATATACTTCTCGAGTTGTACTATTGCGTCTTGCATCGTTCATCTGTTGTTCGTGGATGTTGATTTTTGAGATTAGAAAAAAAGAAAAGAAAATTGAAGACTTGGTTAAATTAGCAGGACCAAAGACATAACCAGAAAATAGTAAATAGGTACCTAGGTCAAATGAGGCTCCAAAACATTTCGGATGGGCAAAAAAATTAAAATCAGGTTTGTGGGGAAAGGAAGCGAATATTTTTAAACTCCAATAGGTATAACAAAATAAATCCACAAACTTTCACATTTTTAAAATTGAAAATGAATTGACATCAAAACTCTGGATAGCCGTGGTCGAATTCATGATGTATAACTACGAGAAATTTTCAATCAAAATACCCCCGCCAACCCCCTCCCTCCCCCCTCCCCCTCCTCCTACCCTCCCAAAAATACCTACGAGGAAAATGTTAGGTTATTTTGAAACATTTTTGTGACCTTCCAGGAAGAAATCGACCTTCGATCCAAAAAAAAATAGAAAAAAAAGTTTCACAATTAGTCCAAAACTATGATTATCATTTGCTTTAGATTGATTGGCAAACTTTTTTTCAATTTTTTTTTCGGACCGAAGGTCGATTTCTTCCTGGAAGGTCTTTTTTGTCAAAATTTTATTGTTGAAGAAATAGGTATTTTAAGGAAAGTTTCAAAGTTCGAATTTAAAAAAATTATGGATAAAAAATTTAAAATTCGAAAAAATTATAATTTAATAAAAATTCAAGATAGATTTTGGAACTGAATTATATTTTGAATAAAATTGGTTAGGTACTTAAAACACACTTTTAAAAAAATGATGTTTCAAAAAAGTATTTCGAAAAAATTTTCAGAAATTTTGAAAAAAATTCAATTTTATAACATTTATCTAGAGTTGAAAAAAGTTGAACTTGAAAAAAATTTGAAATGTATGAAGTTAACTTTGAAAAAATGGTAATTTATAAACCGTTCTTCATGATTGGCATTTCTTGTTTCAATACTAATTTTTACCTCTCTGATTAAATACGAAAATAATTTGGAAAAAAGAAAAGATATGTAATAAATGGAGCCAAAAAATACAAGTCTACAGTTTTGACGTCGTGACCAATTCATGTAAAACTGAACCAATCCTGACTTTAGATGATACTCGAGTGGAGTGGAGTGTTGAGTTTGAGTAGTAACAAAATCAAGTGTAACAAAAAATAGGTAGGTTCTTGTTTTAAATGGATTTTTTCAGTGGGTGCAGTTTTTCATTTTTTTTTTTTTTTTGTTTGATGGACCAAATCTGGGTCAGATGATTTTTCAGGAGGGCCTGTCTTACCCAGCCTATCTGCTGATTACGCTTCTATAAATTAAATCCTATTGCGTGCACTTACTTATTTACTTTGGTACCTACCAGTAAATTTTTATGTTGTTCCTTTCTTTATATATGTAACATATTTACACATACAGTAGTAAACTGATGACGAATTTCACTTCAGGGCATTGCTGATAAAATTTATCGGAAAATGACGTGATTACACATAAATCACAAAATTTCAAAGTTGAATCAATAAAAGTTGAACAATCTGAACCTCCGCGTATTATGCTTTTGTTTTGAATAAATCGTGTGAGTAAATTTCAATGAACCTGGTAATTCTTTCCGGATTGAAGAAAGTCATCGTTAAAATCGATGATTTTTTAATAGTTTTCCGTAATTTTAGGTTTAGGATTTCAATCTATAGGTACCTAGTTGATTGAGTACCTGCATGGGACATCTCGAGGAGAAGGGCAAAAACTAAAAATTATTTCAACAAAAATGCAATTTTTTCCATATTTTTTGTCTTATACTTAATGTAATTTTTCTGAATGTTTTCCTAAAATAGGTAATCTAATTTTTTTGACTTGCAATAGGTTCGCTTTTTTCGAAAATCCGATAATTGGGCTCAAATTTCAACTACCATATTTTAAGAAAATTGATTTAAAAAATAAAAAAGTTTAAAAGAGGGCTGAAAAATTGATTTTTTGAAAAATGAAAGGGTCGCTGGCTCCGGTCTTACTTTATCCCTTATTTTTTATCCAGTCATTGTACTTTGTTTTATTGTAAGTAATGTAAGCACCATTGTGTAAATATGCTTACATTACCTTTATTTATTTATTTAAATCTACCTGCATATTCCGTATAATTCCATGCACACAATTCCCATAAACTTTGAATTTTGTCGGTGAAATTGACCGTATATAATAATTTCTGACGTTGAGATAATTTTTGTAAACAGCTCTTGGCTCTTTATACGCGTCAACGTTTTGTATATGTAGTATTGATAATTTATTGATTGTAGATTTTTTTTTTGTCTACAGATCACGAACAACTTAATAACGGAAAGATAACCACAGTTGATACAGTCGACCTTCAGGTCAAAGGTAATGTAAACTTTCTTGTTCAAGTTATCATATGTGCAAGTGTATTATTTAATGAATAGCACAAATGTACGTACTTGGGATGTATTGAAATTTCAGTTTTATGGAACGAATTTATGCGATTATAATATTGGCACAGGCAACATATAGCACATTTTCCTATCTGTAGTAGGGCAGAGTGCAAAAAATTGATTGCCTTTAATTTTTCCAACTTTTTTCGTAGTAGTTAGAGTTACCTATGGAATATAATTTTGGGGGGTTTAGCCTCTCCAAAGACTCAGGTTGATAGTCATAGGCGCACCCAGAAATTAATTAAGGGAGGGGCTCAGAATTTGAGAAAAAATGGGGAAGGGGTCAAATTTCAAATAGAGTCATTTTTCACTGATATTTCAATCAAAAATCATCAATTTTTTCTGACAAACAGAGAATTTATTGAGAATTTGGTGATTTTTGACTGAAAAATCAATCAAAAATTGTCAAATTTTGAAAGTGAGGACAAAAATTTTTTGAAAAAATATTCTTTGAAGAGCAAAAAAATTGACTTTTTTCTCATTTTTGAAGCAAAAAATTATTTTTTCCTGGCTTAAGGGGAGGGGGGGCTCGAGTCCCCCTGAGCCCCCCTTGGGTGCGCCTATGTTGATAGTTCCTTGATTATTAAATAAAAAATTACAACAAAAAGAAAATTGGGGCCCTTTTTACATTCTAAAAAATTTAAAACGCTGGGTATTTGCACCCTCCTCCTCCACCTCACAAAAAAAATACTTCGCTGAATGAAATGGACAAAAATTAGCCCAAATTTGACTGATTCAAATTTCGAATATTTCAGGAAAAAAAGTACATCCAATTGTTAGGTATTAATTTGATAAATACGTACAACAATTTTGAAAAATGGCAAATTCAGCAACAAAATTTTGTAATTGGACTTTTAAAATTTTTTCCCTCGCTTTTGAAAACCGAGTTAGGTAATAAAATGAACTAAAACAATTAAAATTTATTTTTATTACTTAATAGGTCTTTTTTTTTTTAATTTTCGTAAAATGACCAAAATTTGGCAAAACTTTAATTGATTTTCAGCCAGATTTTTTCTAGGACTTTTCATCAAGAATTTACAATTTTCTGATTTTTTAGAAATTTGCAATTTTTCTGTTTCCAAATTTTTCTGTAATTTTTTTTTCAAATTTTTCTGGCATTTTTTGAAGATATACCTAATGATATCTAGTTAAAACGTTCCTTGGCTTTGGTTTTAGCGAGCCATCATTCAAATTTTTTCAGTCACGAGCCAAAAGGTCCCAGAAGAATAATTTATGAAAATGATCGTTTTCTAGAAATATGTAGTAATTTTTTATTGAATCTTTTATTACAGTCCCTGAGAACAGCGATATTCAACTTTTTAAAACTTCCATCAAAAAAATTAGTAAAAATGACCAGTTTTTAAAAATTTTGAAATTTCCCCCACACCTTGATCCTGAGTAGTATTTTAATAATTTAGAATTTTCCTCGTAACTCCTACAGAGAATAATTTTTTAAAACTTTAAAATTTTCCTGACCCTCTTTGGAGTTGAATTTTTATACCATTTAAGAAATATTTCTCCATATCTCAAGGTGGAATGTTATAATTGAAATTTTTCCCGGATGTACCCAAACGCATCTTGAATTTCACCAAATTCAATTTTTCTAAGTCGTTTTTCTAAGGTAAATTTTGGTTTCTTACATTCCTCCCTCATCCTGATCCAGTGCGGAATTTTATGGTGATTTTCTTCTATCGCTTCTCTTCAAGACAAAATTTTAGTAATTAGGTATCGGATTTTTCTGATATTTCTTCCAAAGTGAAGTGATTTTCGTTGCCCTTGTTGAATGTGTTAAATGCAACAGGCAGTATTTTCTCAAAAATAATCATACGTTGGGACACCTTAGCGTAATTTTTGACATAGGAAAGGGAGGGTCGAAGGGTAGTGGAATTTTATATGAGTGAGTTTCAATTCAAAATATATGTCGCGATATTTTTAAAAAATGAGGAAAAATTGATGACATTCGATATTTTGAGCCCATGAGACTGAGGAGAAAGGGAAGTCTCAACAAAATCCCCCAGTCTAACTTGCGAAAATATAAAGATGACTGAAGGCATATTAAAATTTCAAGATTTGACAAATTATGATGATTAATAAAATGAAAAAATTAGTGACTTAGACTTAGGTACTTGATTGTATATTTTTATACGTATTAGATGCTCATGAATTTATTTTCCCACAGATCCTGCTCCACCTACTAACGGTAAATTTGAAATAGTTGAAAATGGACAAATATACGACGCAGTGGATTTCGAACGAGCAATCGAACTTGCCGGTTGGTTGATTTTTTGAACCATAAGCCTCATACCCGAATTTATTAAAATTTTTATAATTTTTCGTATCTACGCAGGTTATGGAAAATTTCATTATTTCTTACTGGTCATATGTGGATTCGTCAGTACTAGCGAAGAAATGGATGTTATTTCGATGTCTTTCATACTGCCTTCCGCCCAGTGTGACTTAAGTTTGGATACACATTCCAAAGGATGGCTCAACTCTATCATATTCATCGGTACTGTTACTCTCACTTGACGAATATAGGTACCTACTACCTATGTTACCCTCTACCACCCATCTTCCAATAGATACCTAATATTTACAAAATTTTCGCAATGTACCGAATATTTTTCAAATGTTGGAAAGAAGAAGCTCTGTCCTACAAATTTTAAAATTAAAATGTTATTTTGAGAATTGAAAAAAATTCAGACGGAATAATGGAAGAATGGTAGAGAAGAGGCAATGACAACGGTATACTAGTGAATGAAACTAAAAATCAATAAAATTGCTTAAATTTCATTGGTAGATTTTGATCAATTTATTCACCTTTGAACAAAAATTGTTTGCCTTGTGAATTACTAGAAATTAAACGATATAAAATTTTATTATTTTTGTCACGAACTCGATCATTTTTTCCAAAAAAGAAAAGAGTGCCAATTACCCAAAATCTTGAATTTTTTCTTTCAACTGATTTGTTTAGTCATATCCATAGAAGAGAAACTTAAAAAACCTATTTTTTTAATGTGTTTACCTGCTAGTTACTTAAAATAATTTATCATAAATAATGAAAAAATATGCCAACCGGTTACCGTTTTAAACGTAATTTTTTCCATTATAGGTATGATGGCTGGTGCATACATGTGGGGTTCTCTGGCGGATACCCTAGGTAGAAGAAAAGTATTGATCGTTATATCATTTACGAATGCAGTATGCATAATTGCATCGACATTCGCCCAATCATATAGCATTTTTATGTTATTTAGATTTTTAAACGGCGCTGCGTACGTACCCTCGAATAAATAAATTACATTTTGAAAAGAAATCGACTCTGGTATTAAAAATTGGTATTTTTCTACAGGTTAGGAGGCAGTGGTCCGGTTATTTGGTCGTATTTCGCGGAATTCCAACCTAAACAAAAACGAGGGTCTATGCTGAGTTCAATGGCTGCATTTTGGACTTTGGGAAATTTATTCGTCGCCAGTGAGTCAATTAGAATTTTCAACCTGTTCAATTTTTTTTTTATACTTACCTAACTGAAAAATATTTTTTGTAGGTTTAGCCTGGATAATCATTCCTCAGACAATCGGACATCAGTCGAAATATTTTACTTATAAATCGTGGCAGATATTTTTAGCACTGTGTTCCATTCCAAGCTTTATTGTAGCTGTCCTTTTACTGTACTTGCCAGAAAGTCCAAAGTTCCTCTTAACACAAAATCAGCACGAAAAAGCTATGAAAGTTTTCCAAAGGATATATAAAGCAAATACCGGAAAAGAGCTGTCATCGTATCCGGTAAATGGCACTCGAAATGGTTTCTTTTTGGAAAACCAATGTTTTTGAATGTTAATTGTATTCCATTAGGCTCGAAGTTTAATCATTGAAAACAAAACAACGACGAATAAAATGCCGACAGTTTGCGAAGGCGGCACAAAAACCCATCTTTGTAAAGTAATGTTGGGTGGTATAATTGAGAATACCAGGCAGCTATTTATTCCACCAATTCTACGTTATACATTGATCTCCATAACAATTAATCTTACGTTTCATATTGGGTTGGTACATGAGTTTTGTTTGATAATCCACAAAATACTTTTGTAAAATTTAAAATTTTTCATTCTATGTTAAAGGTATTATGGTCTAATGATGTGGTTTCCTGAATTATTCAATCGTTTCGATGAATATTCCAAAGCTCATGATGGATTACAAAATGCGACGGTTTGTCAGGTAAGTGAATTAATGAATCGCCAATAGGGGAATCGTTTTTTCAGAATTTGAAAAAAATGATTTTTATGGAATTTTATTAATTGATTGCATTATTCTGTGAAAAATTTTATAAAAATTCACTTTTTTCTCAGGTAATTTTTTTCAAAAATGGAAAAATGTATCATATAATTTCATTCATTTTTCAAAATTGAAAAAATTGTCAAAAATCGTAGTTGACAATTTTTATGAGTTGAAATAAAAAAATAATTAAGTTATATGTATCACGAAATCGTGAAATTGAAAAAAAAAACACAAAATATTTTTAAAACGTTAAAAAAAGTTATGCTTGCCAACTGTATTTTTTGAGCTCTCTGAAAACTGGTATGAAATAATGAAAAATAGGTGCCGAAGGTATTTTTGAATAAGAAACAGCAATTCATGAGTACTAAAAATATTTACAAAAAATTATATTTTTTTCAAATTCTCCAAAGAGATAAAAAATTTTAATTTCTCCCTTCCCTCAAAAATCAAATTTACAAAAAAAATGAAAGAAAATTTCTAAATTTGGATTTTAAGATTGAGTGAGCTTGGGTAGGGGTAAAGTAAAAGGAGAAAAATTGCTTCTCTGTCGTTTTGAGACTAACATGGCTACTTCCTCCTTCAACTTTCCAAAAAAAAAATTGAAAACTATCAGCTACCTATAAAATCACCACTGCTGTCCACAATTTTTTTGAATTTCGTTTTTTTTTTTTTTTTTCAACAGGTGACTGAATATATCACTGGCGTGAAAGATGCGCAAAACTCCAGCGCTCAAGATTCATTTTGCACCAATAATATTGCCGGAGGCGTATTTCTAGAATCCTTCATCACCGTAGCTGCCGCTCTACCCAGTAACATTTTGGCTGTACTTGGCATGGACAAACTTGGAAGAAAATTCTTTCTAGGTATAGATCTCATTTCGTAATACGTTGAAAAATTTTTCATATGTGATGAATCATACAAAATGTTCGTGACCAGTTTTCAGCACGATATCTTCAGGAGCATGCGCTATCATAATGTCTTTTATCGTAAGCAAAACACAGAATTTGATTGTTTCTGCAACATTTAGTAGCGTTATTAGTTGCGGAAATGCAGCGCTTGATTGCCTAATCACAGAAATATTTCCTACTAATCTGAGGTAAGTTTTTGAAAAAAAAATTAAAAAGGGTGTTCATTTTAATTGACGATAATTTTTCATTTCGCAGAGCTACTGGTGTAGCCATCTCAATGGTTGCTGCTCGATTTGGTGGGATTATTGGTAATATTGTAATAGCGACACTACTAGATCTGTATTGCCCCGCACCGACATTTATTGTTGCATTTCTTTTAATAAGTGAGTATGATTTTCAATTTGAATACAATTCTGGCATAGGTTTCCAGCTTTATTGCGTAAAAGTGGTAGTCACTGCTTCTTCCTTTCATTAGTTGAAGTAGGCAACTTAAATGACACCATAATGTGACTACGGGACAGTATGTCCATCGAAATCGAAATTTTTTAAATCGTAGTGCTCACTTAAAAATTAGAGATTAATTTTTTGTTTTGTTTTTTAGGTGGAGGTTTGATGTGTTTGTTTTTACCAAACACAACACGAGAACCATTGTCTTAATTGATGTATTTATTTTTTTTTACATTTTTGTTGTAATTTGTTGATTATTATTGTTTTTTAAATGTATTTACTTTTGTTATTTTATAAAAATTTGAAGAATAATTTTTATCATTTTTGTGATTATAATTTTATTAAAATAATTTCTTACTGCTTTTTTCATCTTCGTCTGTAAATAGAAACCCTTTTCATAATTTTGAATTTGATTGAATGCATTCTTTTAAGTTTGATAAGCATGATTATACTTAATTATAATAAAAAAAAGAGTGAAGTATTTTATTGAAATTTTTTACTTTTTAATATTTAATGAGGCTTTACATGTATTTATTCTTAGTGTGATCTGTGGCATCAATATTTTTCGGAGGCAGGAGTACCTAATAAAATTACGAATTTAATGAATCATTTTTTCATTGCAAAAATGCTTCAATTTTGGCAAGGTAACTCTTAAGAATCATTTCAGTCAACATTCTAGAAACCGCAAATGCCCTCTGAAACCTTTTTTTTTTTTTTGCTATCACGAGAATCGTATTTAAATATAAATATGTACTGACCAAATCTTTCTCGATTTTGTTTGCGGGTGTGCTTTGCAATGATTGTTACGTAAAGTTGAAATGATGTTTCAAGTTTTTAGAAAATTAGAACTTGAAAATTTTTTTAAACGTGAAAAAATTAAGGAAAATTTAAGCCATAAAAATTTTTAAGAAAAAAATAAATTATAAAATTTTTTCAGAAAATTTGAATTTACGATTTTTCTGAGAAAAACTGTTAATTTTTTTTGAGAAAATCCATCAAATTAAGACCTAGAAGGAAGCAGTCGCACATTTCAACGTCGGATTCTAGCAGCAAGTAAGTGTGTAACGTATTATTTGCCTAGGAATTTTTTCCTGCACTTTGCCATAATCTTGCTTAATTGCAATAGGTATACCTGATTGCACTAGACCACATCTTGTAATTGTTTATACTTAAATGAGTAAAGATTTTGATTTCATGCAGCAAAAATTGCCATAATGAAAAAAGAAAACCATAAACCACACTAAATTGGTACGAATTCGACTTCTACGATAGTTTATGGTTGAATAACGAATAGTTTGCCATTTTATCAAAGAAAGTTCACCTTTCCATAGGTCAAGCGATAAGTATTCAAGATAACGCTTTAAAATTAGATCCACGTCGGTACATAGATTATAAAAATAAGTAGGTAGGTAGGTAGTAGGTACCTATTAAATTTTGAACACAATTGGGATTTTTGTGATTTTACTAAGAAGACTTCAAATCACAGAAACATGGTCAATTACAAACAGTGAAACAGTTTTATTGTTCCCATTTTATTGTCACATAGGTAACTAAATAATAATCCCATTGATTATAGAATAATAGGCAGATACAAAATTAAAATAATAAACGGTAAAAAGCATGATAAGTGAAGGTATTTTGTATACCTATTGAGAATCAATTCAGAAACATTTCTCGACAGAATCCATAAAAGAAGCTAATTTCACGTCTCGATTACTTAGTCCATCAACATCATGAGACGATAAAGTAACTTGAACCTTGTTATAAACATTGAACCATTCTGGATGATGATCCATTTTTTCAGCCAATAATGCAACTCTGCCCATAAAACCAAAGGCCTGAAATTGCAACAAGTGAATTGGTAGGCATTTTTGTATCACACATCAGAATGAAAAAAGGTAGGGAATGTTCAATACTCACTTCGTTAAAATTTTTAAAAACGAATTCTTTCTTAATGGCATCACGGCCTTCTACTAATGACCATTTATTCGACAATAGAGGTTCTAATTTCGTCGATCTTTCTTCCGGAGTCAACTTGCCAGCCTGGGAAATTTAATAAATAATAGCTACGATAAGTCTAGGTTCAATAATTGAATCAAATAGGTAAAAAAATATTAACATCGTTAAATTTTACTTACCATTTTTTTGGATGCTAATCTTTTTATCACACTTTGTTGAAAGATCGTTATACTCAAAAACTTCCTGACCTAAAACACAACACACTTTATGAATATAGTTGATATGAACAAAATCTGTATTCGTCGGTCGATACCACCCAGAGAAAGCAAGGTTGTATCGACTATATCACTTATCTCCAGCTTCTTTTGAGTGGGAGATATCAATAGGATTGGCTGTATAATTCAAGGTATTCTGACGAATGAAATGTTCCCCCATGGCGCTTATAATGTTTCATTATTTTCAAGGAAACTACCTAATAGAAGATATCTTTACCAATGAACTTACATTCATTATTTCTCCGAATTTATCCAGGTAAAATTAAGCCATAGAATTCACTTTCTCACATAACTTTTGATGAAATAAATCACCGATTTCCTTCGGTTGAATTTGAAAATGAATACTGATAACAGTGATAACTTCGCTCTTCGCTTCCCCACAAAAGCTCATTCCTAGTTCACGAACGAACGTGTTCAATCACCATTCATGTAATACATTTTTGTGAGATATTTTCCGCATACTTTTTAATTTTGTTCAGTTTTCTTCTCAATTTTTCCCTAAGTCAATAGAGTATTCCAGTGATCTTTTCAAAACATTTATTCAGCTCATACACTTGGCCATTGCTGGAATTACAAGCTAAGGTCTATTCGAGCTTCGAGCCGGAATTATGCTCAAACAGATAACCCTTCTAACCTAATTTGAAGAGAATCAAGGTCTACGAAGGACATTTTCCTATTTACCAGAAGCGACCATGTTTTGGGACGTGAAGTGGACACGCCGATAAGAAATATTTATGAGTCACTACATTGACTCAATCATGAAAATATATAGGTCATACCTTATGAAAAACTGATTAATATTCGCTAAATATAATTCAAAATTTCCCTTCAATAAATGGACATTAGAAAATTTTTTGAAGATTTCGAAACTGGGAAAAATAAAAAAAAACGATAGCCTTCCTCTCCTGATAAACTCTTACTCATACAGAAAAAAAATCCATCAACATTGCAATGCGAACACACCATTTAATTCATTATCGGAATACAGAAATTTACAAGTAATAAAATACAGTAACAGTTCAATCTGATATGAGAGTCTGTGAATTGGGATTTTTTTCAAAATGGCATGCAACAGCAAGAAATTGTAACTTCCAAATAGTTTTGTATACGTAAGCGCCCAAAAATTTATTTCTCAACATTAAACTTTTTTAAAAATAATTTAGGTACTTTAAATAATGACCTTGAAATTTCGTATTGGTAAAAAACAATAAATTAACATTAATGAAAAAGGTCAAAAAACAAAACTCAATAATATCAAATAAAACAAATTATTCAGAAACTACGTAACTCAAATAAAAACTAAAAAAATAGGTACAAATTCAATTGAAAAATTGCGAAATTTCCCTTGCGCTTTGAACAAATATAAATAAATTTTACCACAAGCCCAGTAAAATAATATGGATCTTTTAAAAACGTAGGTTTGAGTTTAGCATTAGAAAATTTTTTGAATAAATGCTCAGAAATTATTTCAACGAAATAAAAAATAGAGGAAACATTAACCAAAGATAGATTGTACAGTTCCTTGATTTGATTGGCCATTTTAATCGAAGCATCAAATATCAAAATCAACTTTAATCAGAATTACCGAAATAACACATCGTAAAATAAAAACGACTAATCAATTTCCTATCAAATGACTTAACGTACATGTTATCTCACTTAGAGAATAAGAAAACGTTTTTCAGATTGTTGTTGCGGATAAGACGAGGGCGGACTTTGCTGTATTTCTTTTTCTTTTTCCCTTTCCCTTTCTTTTTCTTTCAAACGAAGATATTCAAGACGATTTTTAGCTAATTGCATAGCTGCTTCTTTCTGTTTCGTTAAATATTCAGGCATTCCTGTACAAACAGTTGAAAAAAACACTTAGTCACACAAACCTATCAGTATGTTCTGAACAATTATAAATTTACCTGAGATTGTGTAGAAAAGAGATACATAAGTTGGTATACTGAGACCAGGGTTATCGAAATAGGTAATGGTAAACTCTAATCCAGGCTGTAAAAAAAAGAACCATCCGAAATGAAATAATACCCAAGATACAAATAACCCATGAAAACGCGATATTACTTTGTCAAAATCTTCTTTGGGTTTTATAACTACGTGAGACCAGTATTCCTTCACTCGATGAATCGGAGGTTTTTCTGGACATGCTGGATGTTCCACACTCTCACTCACGATAGTCATCAATTTTTTCTCACTGTCAATTTTATACCTCCGGTTGCAGACATAATCACGATTGTAAAACATTTTCTGCAACATATAACAGATATTTTTAAAAAAATTAAGTATGTTAGAAGATAGTTATCACAAATGTGCTTACAGGAAACAAAAATTCCCAATATAAAATATCACTGGTAGATTTATTGTCCGAGTCTACAACATACAGCTGAATAGAATTCTGATCCCATTCTTTTCTATATTTGCAGTCAATTTGGACTTGAAAAAAATCGTTAGCGGTAACGTCGTTCCATTTACCATATACTAGAATCAGAAAAATTAAAATTAAAATGTTAGTTAATTATTTTAATCGCAAATTTTACAAAAATGCAATATAATCTACCTTTATAGACGTAGAGTCCTTGGCCTTTATATTTTTCATGCTCTTTTCTCCAGATTTTTATATGCATACTAGTGTAGAAGATTTCCCACTTATCATCATCTAGAAAAATTACAATTATTATAATTTTGACAAACATCAGGGACATGAACTGAATTGCCGGAGTACTCACTTTGTAAATGTTTGCAACGATCGCAGTCGCAGAGATTTTTCGATGAGTCTGCATTCTTGTCTTCGGGTCTTTCAGCATTTTCGAACAAATTCTTAGCCAGTTCTATTTCCTTTTCAAGGCTTTAATATCAACATATCGCATTAGTTCCAAAATCACACGAATTAAAAATATTTCAATACCTCTAGTTGGCCTCACCTTATCAATTCTTCTTCTGGTATCCTTTGTTTCTCCCATATAAATCCGCTGGAGATACTAGCAGCACATAATAATTTATTACGTTTTAACGCATTAATATTGAATTTTTGCAAGAAAAATAACAGATTAAAATCGTTCCATAATTTTTTATAAAATAGAAACATTTGTTGACTTCGTCGAACCCGTTGACCGAAAACGAATACACACTGTCTCGTGCATGATTTAAAGATTTTCGAAGAATGTTCTTTCAGTTCGGTTGAAAATTTAAACCCATCGAAGTTGGAACATAATTTTTTAGGGAACGTGAGATTGAAATTTTTTTGTAAATTATTTATCAAGAATTTCAAACTTGGAGAAGAAGTGTAATTGGAGAAGAGCTTATGCTGTACTCGCAAACTTGACTCGGTAACGCAGAATGGTTTCACTGTGTTCACACAAAACATTGTTACTCTTTGAACATAACTATACCAAAGTAAAGTATTTAACTTTCAACCGCACTTTTTGTTTGACATAACTTTCACATGTAAGTTTTAAACTTTTTTGCGTTTTAAAAATAAATTTTTTTTGACAAGAGACGAGACCTCGACTCTTCCTTCGTCCCCACCCAATCGATTCTTATCAATATCAAAATTTCACAAGGCAAAGCGCCATCTATTATTCAAAATTTTCATCGCAATAAAAACTCGAGCAATTTCGTTCTTTTTCATTTTTAAGTAATTTTGAGTAATTTACTAGTAATTACACGTCCAATTACCGTAATCCTGACTTTCAAAAGTCAAAAAAATCAAACCGACTGAATCCTAAAATGCAACGGAACTGCAATCCGAGCCGAGATGATGATAAAAAAATCGAATTATTTTTCGTTCGGTTGTTTTAATTTTTAAAACCATAATTATTGATAAATTTAATGAACTAGCGAACAATTAACGAACATTCCTTAGTAATTAGTCATTACTTACAGAAATTTCCAGGTTTGTAGTGTTTGAGTTTGGCAAGAAAGCACCAAACACACGAATTCGAACTTTGACGGCGAATGTGATAAACGTTATCAAACAAATTTTGAATCCCAAAGGGGGTGTTTAGAACTTTTATTTTAGTTTTTATTCGAGTCGTGCCTGTGTATTTTCTGCAAGTTTAATTCATTGCTTGTTTGATATTTTATTATTAATCAAGTATTTCCAGAGTATTCGAAGAGCTTGCGGATTCGATATTGTTAGAGCACCTAACCGAGGCATTTTTGGTAAGTATTATTTTTCAATGAAGCCATTTTTATAGAATTAACTATTGATCAGTGCCAGATGTAATCTTCAATACATTATGGCGTTAGATTAAGCTTTGAAGTTATAATTTGCCATGTTTCAAAGGACAGACGTTTTAAAGGAACAGTTTCCAATACTTTCTGTCTTCGAGTTTAGCCCTTGGATGTGCTCAAAAGTCGAAACCTCTTTGTTCCGATTTTAGGATCCAAATTATTCAAGTATTTTTAGGTAAGAACTCTCAAACTCGAAAAGAAAATTTGATATTCATTTTTTGTTTTTGTTTCTCTGAAAATAATTGAATCACATGTGTTCCGGTGAGTCATCTCACGTCTCACTTGGGGTGAAATTTGCGATCTCCTGCTGTTGTTTCTGTTTTGCGATGGCTTTGAGTGTGGCATTTTATTTGTAAAACGTTGTCGATCATGGAAAACATTTCGAACTTATATTTTCCCATTTGTGGATTTCAAAGTCAAAAATTGTTACCTGGTTCTGCATTCATCAATGAGCATCTTCTGCTTCTTACAGTCTCGGTCAAAAAATGTAAAATGTACAAATATTAAAATAAGCAAAGAGGTAAACAAAATCATTCATTTTTGAACTATCGAAGAAAAATAATTAGGTATAGCATTTTGAAATGTAGATAAGTAACTTAAATTAGTAAGCTTTTAAAATATTTGAATCTGTTATTTCATTCACAAATGGTAAACATGGGAGAAAAATATCGAATTTGGAAAAATTTTGAATAAAAAGCAGTGAAAAACTGAAAAAAAAAGTCACGACAATTTACTCTTTTAGATACCTGAAGTGATGAAAACAGTGATGAACTTTTTGGTTTCTGAAGGCATTTTTTTTTGCAAAAATTGTAATTTTGTTCCAATTTTTATAAAAAAATTTAACCTAATTTTGTTTCAACTAAATTCCTTTAATTTAAAATTTTTTCAGTAATGAATTTAATTTCTCAAGTTTTTGTTTTGAGGGAAAGCAGAAAGAATTTTTGGAAGTGAATTTTAGTGACAGAGTAGTTTTCCAGTTCAATTTTAGAAACTATATCTTATAGGAATAAATATTTGAAAATAAGTCTTGATATAAAATAAATTTTTTTATGGCGTTTTCAAATGATGATCAAATATCAAAATGCTAAAATACATACTGTACATATTGAAGTGATTTACAAACCACTTTAGATAGTACAAAATTTGTTTACTCTAGTGAGGTTCTCTCTCACAGTACTGATACTTTCTATCTTTTTATTTGATACCCAGTGATTTGATTTCCTTTTTGTCGAAAAAAAAAAAACAGAATCAACTTTACACTTGGTTTCTTGTTATCCTTATAAAAAATCAGAACTTTCGGTGTATTTTTTCAAGCGTAGCTAACAATTTCCAAACTAATAATAAGACGGTATTGGCGATAAGCTTTCTCTACCGTTCGGTGCTGCGTGGGTAGAAAAAAGGGTAAAATTTCTTGTTCCATGGCGCCTACATATCTAATAAAGAGAGAGAATTATTTTCAAAAGTTTTCATAATTGACGAATTGGAAACTGAAGAAAATCCTAACCGTTGGATTATTCTCAGCGTAATAATTTTTTTGTGAAACATTACCCAAAATACATAATCTGCCAACACCCTCAAAAAGTATTCGTGCTTATAAATTGATCATTCGTTATGAAAAGAAATTGGTGTTATTGTCTTATAAGCTGATTTCCAATCAGCCCCGAAACATTTTATCAATTAACTCCCACTCTGGGTGAGCGTTTCACATGAAATGAAAATACCATACCGTACCGTTTTCGCTGGTGTGAAATTAAAACGCGTGGGTTTGTGTCTGTTGAACGGACGTCGTCGAACGGTCTCTTCGTGTATGTAATTTAAAGCGTATAACGTCGCGAAATTTCTTGTTGGCGTGTTATCAGTGATAGTGGAAAAAGATTTTCATTTTTCCCGTCGATCGGCGGGGGTGAGATTTCGCGTACGAATACGTGGGATACGCCGAAAAGCGGGGGCCGATTTTACCATTTTGTAAACCGCCTCCCCTATGATTTCTCTTGTTACCATGGCGACATCCGACATAATCTCATGAGAAAAAAATTACTCTATTTCGGGGTTTCCTAACATAATATTCGGATTTAGTAGCTTTTAAACTGCTAAGGGGAGGGGGTGTTTGAATTTTTTATTTTTCCAGTTTCGTTATTCGCGGTGTCTGGCGAAAGTTTGCACTGTGCCGTAGTTGTATGTAGTTTACTGTGTAGTGTCGAGTGATAACTTTATTTTTTATTTACCTACTGCGGCTTTCGTAGGGTGCCTATATAATTGTAAGTACGGAGTGTTATTCTCATTTTGGATAGTTTTTAATAAGTAGGTAATTTTTAGGTAATTATAATATGATTTATTTATCAAATAACGAGTTTGGTCGATGATGATAGGGTTATATTTGAATGTTGAATTATAAAAAAAAGAGGTGGTGCAATTATCTGATTTTTTTCTGATTGATTTTTTTAAAAGTTGGTTGATGAAAAGCTTGACTCCCCCTTCTTTCTCACTCTTTTCTTCGAGGGTTAATTTATATTTCAATCACGTAAGTCCATGAAATATTCGAAAATGACGTAATTATCATAATGAAATGTAATAAAGTTCATTTTTACAAGTAAAATTCGGTTAATTTGTTAAAATTTGGGAAAAGATTCGTTTTCATCGGTCTTTAGAACACATTTCAGTAACGTTTATCGATAATAATATGTAGGTATACCAATTCATTATTCAGAGCTATTAAACACCTCAGAATTTAGGAGAAAAGTAGAAATTCACCACAGGTGGTCTTGTTATAATTAAAATTTGAATTGATAAGGGCAGAAATGAAACCATAAATATCTTGGGAATACATTTTCTTAATTGTTTATTCGTGACTTAGTGAGTGATTTTTTCTTCAAATTTAAAACTTGAATAGGAAAAATAATCATTTCAATTATTGCTTACAGCATTGAAGTTGGAGGTGAGGTTGTAAAATTTGAAATTTGATAAATATTTTTAGGTAATTTCTAAACATGGATTTTTTCCCCCTGAAAAGGTCTTCTGTATTGAAATACTGATTTTTTGTTATCAAGGACATAATGTCCAACGTGGGTTTGAAAAGCCTTATGGATCTTCATCATATAAAATTGTGAATGCTTTCGGTCCATTATAAACAGGCAATGTTCAATCAATTAAGAAAATAACTAGATCGAAGCCTCGAGAGTCAACAAAGAACTTTGGTACTAGTGCAACGATTTGTAAGCCTCTTTCATATTTCCAAAACATCGAAAATAATTTTTACCAAGACTAAGAGTATTAAATTTATAAACATGAATTTAAAAAAAATGTACCTTTTTAAAATTTAATATGTAAATCATGGATTAGTTGAATAATTTTTTAAATTTTGTAGACTTCGTTGAATGAGAGCCAAAGTTAAATTCTTACGTATTGCAAATTTGAAATATTTAAAATGCTAGTAGTTATAAAAATTACTTGGAATGTGGTAAATCCTCTTCTTGACTTCGGTGCAGTATTTCAATCAATTTTTCAAAAAAATTTTAATTCTAAAAAAATTTCTTACTTTGAATTTTTAATTATTAATTTTTTTCAATGGTAAATTTTAAATAGGTAAAAAATTGAATTTTTGAAAAAAAATCTTCTAAATTCTAATAATGATTCATTTTTTTAGATCTTTCAACTTTTTCAAAAATTTACGTATTTTTATCAAATTTACCGACATTTTGTCGAGTAATTGATTCTTTTTTCGTTGAATTGACAATTTTTTACTTGAAATTTCGTCCTCTTTTACTCTCTTCTCCCCTTCCCTCTCCATCTCCTTCCCTCTCCTTTACACTCACTCAACGTCCCTTCTACATACAAAACACCACACAAATTTACAGGTTCAAAAAAATGATAATGAGTGATGATAGCACCAACTGACACTGAGTCGAAGAATGTACATGGAATTAGAAAAAAAAGAAAAACTAGCTTGAAATTAAAAATCTGAATATCGGAATATTCTTCGAGGAAGTGATGAATCCTCAACGTTGAAAATATTTTGAAAATTCTGCGTAAAATACGTTTGGGAAAAGTTTTAGGTAATAATTTGCAAAAGTTAAATAAATTTGGAGTACGGAATGATTTCTTAGTTTTCGGTTAGTTTTGAGCAAAACAGTAGGTTTTCTCAGTGCTTCCACTCATTTTTGGAGAGAGGTGCAGATGAATTTTCAATTACCTTAACTTAGCTTTGCGAGGAAATTAAAGAAAAATTTTATAATTAAAATTTTAAAAAATTGTAATTCTAATGTATCATTCTTGGAAAGAGCAAGGATCCGGTAGGAGGGGGTGTATTCTCTCCGGCTCGGCTCTAGCTTCGAGATTTTTTTATTTGAGTCACTCTGGTTCCATCTCCAAGCGGAGGGCCCTTCCTCCCTCCGGCTTTGCTCCGAATCTCTGGACATCCCATAGACCTGGAAGGTGCCCTTCTCTCCTTCCGGCTCCGGTTTCAGCTCCGAGATTTTTTTTTAAAGTGCCTCCGTCATTTTCCAGCTTGGCTCTGGATCTCTAAAAGAGTATAAAATTATGAACAGTGAACACTGGAACACTAGAATGTTGGAAATCCACTGAACAACTGGACTTCTAGAACCATTTAATTAAACTACCAAAATCAACAGACCACTGGTACTACTTACTAGAAACACTGGCACACTCAAAAGTACAAGGGAACTTTCAAATATTCTGAATTTTAGCTTCAGAAAAAGTTTTAAAGGAATTTTAATTTGCCAAAATTCAACTCTGGAGATCAGTACTAAAAAATTTTGAATTTTCAGAGTTTTGCTCTAAAAAGGGGTTTAAGGGAAATTTTAAATGACCTTTAAAATAAAATTTTAAATTTTGCATTGCAATGAGCTATGTCTCAGTTTTTTTCCAACTTTTTCAGAGTGTTTTTCAAATTGAACCAAATGAGATTGAAAGACTTCGAAATTGTCCCCCAAAAAACAAAAAAGATCCATGAATTGATATAGGTATACCTTTTAAAATTCTACGCTCAATGTTTGGGGAGTACCTTATTACTTTTACCCTGTTTGTACCCCCTCCTCCCCAACGTTTGGTAGACTTAATTGAAAGCCGGAAAAATGGATTCAAATTGGAAAAACTATGAAATTTTTCCGGAATATTTACAAACCTTTTTTTTTTGTAGGTCAGAAGTTGACGTTTGCAGTCGAGTACGTTGACTTTTCAAGTTTCTCAATATATTTCCCTTCAGGTCGCCTCTTCAAACAGCTGTAAATTTAGACGTAATAACTCTAATCAATTGGGACAACTTGCTTCTATCGCTAGGATATTGTCGATTCTTTAACTAGACGCTTGAAATATATTCTCAATATAGAAATATATCGTAAAAATAATCAAATGAACGATTTCCAATATCGAGTTGGATTTATAAAATTCCCTTAGGATCTCACAACTCGATAATATGTCCGAGAAATGAGAAACCATTTGAAATAATATGATAAGGGACTGAAAATATTTCGTAATAACGAATTTTTAACATATTTCTTTTCAATGATTGGAGTAGAAAGGGAAGGGTTAAATTTACCGTGCATTTATATGATTACATAGATGTAAATGCATCGCATTGTTTTTTTTTTTAAATTTGTCCTCCATGTGATTCGAAGTAAGCTCGATAATATCCGAAAAATTGTACCAATTTCATGGCGAATATTATATCAGCGAGAAATTATACACCAAAATGTTACCGCTTGGTGAAATAAGAAGCCATTATGATGAAACGTTGTAATTACGATGGCAATTTTATTCGTCACACCGGATAATTAGCGAAATTACTTTCATTAGCTTAACTCGGTAATAGCAAGTTATATTCTTTGCGTTTTAATTGTTTCTGCGATCGTGTTTAAAATCATGATGAACGAATACACAAAAACCATAACACCTTTCTCCAAATTTTATGCTATGATCATATTCCTTTACTCGTGTGGATGAACCAAAAAATACACAAATTCGTGTATTTATCTATCAAGTATTGTCAATTTTATTTAATGATAACGGATGAGTCACGGGTGTTTGGAAAAGTAACCCAATATGTGAATACACCATGCTAAAAATGTTTTAGAAATTTGAAAATATTTCCAACTGGTGTTGGTATAATAAAAGGAAAAAGAAATGGTACCTACGTCCATGTTGACGCTTATAAATATAAATAAAATCCCTCGTTGGAAGAATTTTTTAAATTAAGCCCAAATGGATGGTACGTTTTCAGCATGTTAAAGATGTTCGTCTATTGCTACGCAACCATCGTTTAAATGAAATTCCGTACACAATTAACAGGAAGAGAAACGATAAGTTAATATTCATCCGATATAATTCACTCTTGTAAATACGGCGTGAAATTAAATTAAAATGTAATTTTTTTTCGCGCCATATTTTCCAATCGATATAGGGCCGGATTGATTTCGAAAAATTTTACTCCCCCTTTTTAGCGTTTGTACCAGATGTAGTAATATGTTTTGAAATAATGGTGAAAAATGATATGGATTTTCAATTTAGCAGTAGTAAATCGCATTTTCCATCATGTCGTACAATCATAAATTTAACCGCGTTGATATATCAAAAAGGATTATGGACGAAGACTTGCACGATACGTGCGGTAATCCATTTACAGTTTAGTGGTGTTACACGATGAGTCGAGTGTCGACTGTACAGGGTGTTTCGTATGTGAGGTGTGCCCTTCAGTTTGTGAAGTAGGCAATTCAAGCTGATTTCCGGTGTATGTTTGAGTATATTCTTCGAATTTAAGGGGTACAATTTGACTGTTATTAGGGTGCAGTTTGTGAAATTTTCAATTGTGTGGTAATTGCAATTGTAATTTTATTTTGATTGAAGGGTATATTATTTTATTATGGATAATTTTTCGATTCGATTTGATTTTTCATTTTCTACTTATTTCAGTTTGAATGGACCCAAAGTACATCATGAAAGAATCCCGTAACCAAAATTTCAAGTGCTGAAGTGCATTTTTCGAATTTTGGTGAATTTTTTAAATTTCGAAATACCTTATACAGCCTGAAAAATACCCAAATTTGATTAAATCAACGAAAAGAGTTGAAATTTGGTGTATACCCGATTTTCGACCCGCTGAATCGATTGGAAGCGGTTTCAAAACATTTCGGAGCCACCATAAAATTTTGGAATTTTCCAGCGCTGGAGAAATGTCTATTAAAAATGGCCCATATGCACTTCAGCACCTGTGATCGTGGATTGTTCATATTGGTGACCTATTTAAAATCGTTTAGAGCACAATTTTCCAAAATTCGTAACTTTCAGTTCAAGTTTGCATTTTTGAGCAGAAAATCTTTCTGGAACAAATCGGAAATAAAATTGAAAAATTTTCTGTTGGCTCCGAAACGTCTGGAAACCTCTTCCAATTGATTTGGCATGTCGAAAATAGGGTATTTACCAAATTTCAGCTTTTTAGCGCGTAACGTGTGCCTTGGACATACTTTTGAATTTTTTCCTGGAAAATACATGTCCAAAAATGCAAATTTGAACTGGAAATTATGAATTTTGGAAAATTGCGCTTTAATCGATTGAGTTGGTCACCAATATGGGTAATCCGCGATTATAGGTGCTGAAGTGCATGTGGACCATTTTTATGGACATTTCTCTAGTGCTGGAAAATTCCAAAATTTTCTGGTGGCTCCGAAACGTTTTGAAACTGCTTCCAATCGATTCAGGGGGTTGAAAATAGGGTGTATGCCAAATTTCAACTCTTTTCGTTGATTAGATCAAATTTTGGTATTTTTCAGGCTATAAGGTATTTCAAAATTTAAAAAATTCATCAAAATTTGAAAAATGCACTTTAGCCCCTGAAATTTTGGTTATGGGGTCCTCTCATGGTGTACTTTGGATTAATTTTTGTTTGGACTCAAAATTTTACTTCCAATTGAGATACCTCCCTTGTAAGTAAATTTTTGACTGTTGAGAAGAGAACTTCTGATTTGGAATGCTAAAAGCCGAATGATGTATTTGATGTTTCAAGTTCGAATTGACCCCCCCCCCCCCGAAAAAAACAATTTTCGAAGCAAATATTTGTTGATCCTCAAACTTAAATGTTTTCCATGTTTGGAATCATAGAAGAAGGATTTCCACATTTTTTACATATGTATAATTTCCTTAATCGCCGACAAAGGAGCCATCCCAATTCAAAGTAAAATTTTCAGCCTCCCCCCCCCCCTAAAAAATTCAAAAATACATCGTAAAAGAACCTTATGCTCCAAATTTCAGGTGCTGAAATAATTCAGTAGCTGAGTGCATTTTTTGAATTTTGGCGAATTTTTAAAATTTTAAAATTACTTCATATCGCTCATCTGCAAAACATCTAATCAACGAAAAAAGCTAAAATTTGGTGTACATTCTATTTTCGATCTGGCCAATCGATTAGAAGCAGTTTCAAGACGTTTTGAAAACTTTGCAATTTTCCAGCGCTGGAGAAAACTCCATAGCATATGAACTTCAGCACCTACAGGGAGTCCATTTTCTGGAAAATTTGGAAAATCAGAGATTTTTGTAAGTTTATAAAAATCAGGTAAAATCAGAAAAATTTCAAATTTTCACTGGAATTTTGTAAAAATCCAACGTGGTAAATCATCTAGAAGAGTGTTTCTTCGCTTATTTTGGTATAAATTTTTCAAAAAAGTATTCCTATGAAATGCTTTTCCTTTTCACAGAATCTTTTTTTAAAATAAAAATCTGACGAAAAAAGAATATCATGATGTGAAGTCCCTATCGAAGTCCCTAGTCACGATTTTGAAAAAAAAAAGAATGGAAAACTTTACTGAGAGTAAAGTGGTGAATTTTCTACTTTTAAAGGTCATTTTTTTTCAAAAAATTTCTCATTCGCTTCGTTGGGGTTCATCACATTGGTATTTCGCATCAAAATAATTAATATTTTCTCATCAATTTTCTATCTACGGGGCAAGCCAAAAAGATTACAAAAGCTTTCGTATAATTTATAAATTCGAGGTACATGTTTTTTTTTTTGATTTTCGAAAAATTGGTTGGAAAAACCTGGGAAAGCCAAGGAAAATCATTTTTAAACATTGAGGATACCCACTACAATTACAGATTATCCATATTGGTGACCTACATATTTGATCGATTATAGCACAATTTTCCGAAATTCGTAACTCTGAGTTCAAAGCCTTCAAATACACATTCTTATGGGCAAGAAATAATCCTGGAAAAATTAAAATAGTGGATAGTTCGCGATCACAAGTGCTGAAGTTCATGTAGATCATTTTTATAAGCGATTCTTCAGCCCTGAAAAATTCCAAAATTTTCTGGAAGCTCTGAAACGTCTTGAAACCGCTAGCAATCGAGTTTTCAGATCAAAAATCGGGTGTAAACCAAACTTCAGCTTGTTTCGTAGATTTGGTCAAATTTTTACATTTTGCGGGGCATGAAATTAATTTTGAAGTTTCAAAAAATTTGCTAAAATTCGAAAAAATATGTTCTGCAGCTCTAGAAATTCGGGATGTGTAATTTTTTATGATGTGCTTTCGATTTATTTTGATTCGATTTCAAAATTTTATTTTTAATTACAGGTATTTTTTGTTTTTGAACATTTTTGGCCAAAATGTGAGAAGTATAGGAGTCCGGAAATTGAGAATAAAAATCAAGAATTTCATATTTCTCTCTCTTATCGATTTTTACTCCAGATAATTTACTATGTTATCGAGTTCAACGACCTTGACGTGCCAAAATCGTCCAAAAAAATTTTTTAAAAAACAAAACAAAAACCCTGGATGACGATTTTTGTTCCTGTAATTCGAAATTTCAGCACGCATATTGCCTACCTACTAATTTTAAGGCACCATCTCACTTACGAAACACCCTATATATACACGATAGACTGTTAAAAGTTGGGTACACCTTTGTACACACATCCCTTTTGTTTGGATTGTTTCATCGCTGTAAAATTAATAATGTGATTTCACGAAATATTCGACTCCGAAGCATGAAGAAAGCAGGGTAAAAACGCAGAAAAAAGCTCATCAATTCTGACGATTATTTTTCATTTTCATTATTAGTAATCCGTCGTTGAACGACGTTTCCAAACCATCTTTCGTCGTAGCAAGTTTTTCAATAATTAGACGGATGAAATCTGGAGGAAAAAAAGACATGGCATATTTCACGGATTAAATTAGCGTCGAACGTCCTCGGGAGAATTTTCCGGCCGCTGAGGAAAAAGGTGATCTCGAACGATTTGGAAATTAGGTTATTACACATTTTGAGATGCCCCGAATTCTCTCTCTCTGTTCTCTTCCTTCATTTTTTTCCGTCCTATACAATAATATCAAATTGTTGAACTTGAGTTTATCGTCGGTGTTTGCGAATGGTGTGTTTTTTAGCGATATTTGTTGGCTGCTATGCTTCGTACGAAATTTCACGGATTACGCTTGTATGAGAAATTTCTGACGGAAACCCCGGAGTGTATCGTTTTGTTGCTTTTTAAACGTCTTTTTAATTTTTTCTCTTCGTAATTTAAAACGTTTTGTGCGGTGATGATGAACGTTGGGAAATACCTCGCGAGCTTTATACGTAATTTAAAGTTACCTATTTGGTTATATTCATTATTAATTTACGAGCTTTTTTTCTCCGATGCTCGTTACCATGTCATTGTATGAGTCAATATTGACACATGAAGAATTTCTGTCGGCACCTATTTGGACAAATTTAGCGAATTCGAAAAATTGATTGTTGTATGTACTTAATTTTTCGTATTAGTTGATTAGATATAGAAATTTTTTTCTACGTCAATAGCAATCGTATTTTTCGCAATGTTCGAATGTATTTATTTTTGTATATCGATAAAGTGATTGGATAGAAAATTGAAATTTGAAAAAAAAACGGTCTCTCTACTTTAAAGAATTTTACGTAAAGAAATAAATTTTATGTCTTCAAATTCAACGTAGGTAAACGTTTTGTTGAAATTATAATACCTTGCTAGAAGATATTTTTATCGAAATATTCGAATTCAATCTTAATCGTCGAAATTTTATCCTTTGCGAGATATTTTCGCTTTTTCATCTCCATGTGCGTAAGTGAAGTTGTTCTGTGTACATGTTGTGAATAATAAACAGGCTATTGATTTTTCAGTAAATTGGATTTACTGAGTAACTTCGATATAAATTTTCTTCTTGGGGTAGAATTCTTGTACTTGGTATTGGAATACTTACATCATTTATTATTCAAAAGTATCAAAAAGGTAATGAATTCGTTTCCTGAGAAAAAAGGTTGTATTACGTTATTTTTAGAATAACTTTAAGAAAATTACGATAAATCAATTTTACTGGTTCAGTATTTCGTAGAAATCCAAATACTTTCTTTTCTTCGGTGAGTTTATTAAAGAGCACAGTTAGATTATCAGTGATATTATTTTCATTACTTTTCACAGTTTTCACATAGAAAAGGAAACAGTACGATTTTGTAATCAAAAATTCAGAATTGTAATAGGATCGTGCTGAAAATAAGGGGGAGTTGGTTTTAGTGTAGGTTTCAATTTTCGTTCAAGTGCAGTTTAAAATCGTATCAAATGAGTTCATAAGAAAATGGGAAGGTAGTTTTGTTCTTCAAATTACTAAAAAAACTTCAAATCAGTGATATATGCAATTATAGTACCCATAGGAAAGGCAGAATTGGAAAATTGTCATTGTAAAAATAAAAATTTCCATAAATTTTTATCAAATAATTCTTGGAATCGTAAAAATAAAATGACCTATTTAAAAAATTACCTACCTAGAATTTTATATATTTGGAAAATTTTTCAACTGCGATTACTTCCAGCGATATCATTTTTTTAAATCAAAAATTTATACGGATTTTTCATTTTAATTTAGAGCGATAAATTGACAGGTGACAATTTAGAATTGTTGGTTAATGCGAAGTTTGACAATTTCGAATTGACAAAATAGCAAATATGATGAAGATTTTTTGATTTCTTAGGTATTGATTGAATTTACAGCTGAAAATTCAAAATTTCTTCTCCTTTCAGAACCAATGAATTTTTAGCTTAAAATATAGTGTTTGTATTTACTGGAAATTATAGTTTGGAAAAATTTTTCTTTATTGGAACACATGAGTAATCAGAATAACTTATTTAAAATGAAACCCGTTTATTGAGATTTGGGAGTAAGAACCTACTCGTATTTGGTTGAAAAAAATTCTGTCTATGAAGATTGAAATTATCTCATTACTTTTCCAACAGGATAAAAATATTTTCATGTTTGATAATATTACTTGAAATTATAATCTGTTTTATAGCCCAGGAGAAATGCACTTTGAAAAAAGAAATATATGTTAGTCGAAATTTTATTGCTGAAAAAGTTTCTATATTGTGTCCAGAGTATGTGGTAAAAACCCACCACCCCCACCCCTATTGCTTTTTGAGGGGGGTGGACCCCTTGTGAGGGAAAAAATTGTTTTGCACCGATTTCACTCAAATTTGGGTGGAAGGTTAGGTGGGTGTAGAAGTACTCCCAAAAAAATTTTCAGGTCCCCCCGACCTCAGGGAGCTGAACCATCGCTCTCCAAAGTTGGGAATTTTTGACAAAAATGAAAAAAACCGAGTATTTCGAGTATAAAATCACCCCATAATATCAATTTTGAAAACTTTTATGATTTTCGTGTATATTTTGAGATGACGAATCCGACTAGCACATCAACTTTTTCATTTGAGGTGTTTAACTACCCCTACGGCCCTTCAAAGTATGCAGATCGTGTTTTTTGAAGTCATTTTTAGCTGAAAAAACACGATCTGCATACTTTGAAAAGTCCGTAGGGGTAGTTAAACACCTCAAATGAAAAAGTTGATGTGCTAGTCGGATTCGTCATCTCAAAATATACACGAAAATCATAAAAGTTTTCAAAATTGATATTATGGGGTGATTTTATACTCGAAATACTCGGTTTTTTTCATTTTTGTCAAAAATTCCCAACTTTGGAGAGCGATGGTTCAGCTCCCTGAGGTCGGGGGGACCTGAAAATTTTTTTGGGAGTACTTCTACACCCACCTAACCTTCCACCCAAATTTGAGTGAAATCGGTGCAAAACAATTTTTTCCCTCACAAGGGGTCCACCCCCCTCAAAAAGCAATAGGGGTGGGGGTGGTGGGTTTTTACCACATACTCTAGACATCATATAGAAACTTTTTCAGCAATAAAATTTCGACTAACATATATTTCTTTTTTAAGCGATTTTTTGATGCTAATTCTCCTGGGTTATTTAGTATCGTTGACATGTGTATAATTTGGGGTGTAATATCCTTCCTCTAACTACGACGAGATAACTCGAGAAAAACGGAATTTCATCGAATGAAAATTTTTATTTAGGGTTTAAAAAATTAGATTGCTTGTTTGCCGTTTTATGCGTTGGTTGTTTTTCCCCGAAAAAAAAATGAAAAATTCATTTTGAGTAGGTAGAGCAAATTACAAATTTTGCCCTACATATTTTTCGATGTTGGTGATGAATAATCTCATTTGATAATTACAGTGGCAATAAATTGTTCCTACCTATATCTGACATGTTATCTATTATTGAAAAATGAATAATCATTAACAGAAAAATTTGATTTCGTTCAACATATTTTTTGTAAATTTTGGTAATGAATAATCTCGTTTGATAATTACATTGGCTAATGGTTCTATTTAGGTCGTAGGTATTACCGATATTTTTAAAATTAAAAAAATTGGTGATTCATATTTTTTTGAATTTTTTGTAAAAAAATTTAAATAAAATGTCGTGTATATTTTTACTTGAAAAAGTCATCTTCGTAAATTTTCCGCTGTTGTTCCGCTTTCTCTCGGTCATTTTAAAATTTTTTTTGAAGATGCGGTTGAGGTAAAAATTTCCTGCCAGTGATTTTTTTTTGGTAAATTTTTCTCGAAAATAATTTGTTTTGAAATTTTGAAATTTCAAAAAAAAAAACCTTTAACAATGAAGTCAGTTTGAGTGGCGTCTATGGAGATGTTGTTTTTTGTTGTTTTTAAATGTTTACTCATCCTACTTTAAATTACTATTTCACTAAAAAAATCTTCTGATTTACCAAAATTTTGAAAGAATAATTTTTTTTTTAGCAAACAAGCGAAATGAATCGTAGAATTGAATATTGTCTATATGAACTGAGGGCAAAAATGTTTTCGGAATGTCATGCTGAAAAAACAAATGCTCGAAATTGAATTACAAAAAAACCGTTCGATTGTTCATGACGAGGGGATTCCAAAAATATATTAGTTTTTGTATTTTGTGCAATTTTTGGCCGAGTTACGGGCATCAACTCTCCTCGTAGCAAAAAAGCTATCTCTCGTGCAAATGCTCGAAAATGAATGATGAAAAAACCGTTCGATTGTTCATGACGAGAGGATTCCAAAAATTTATTAGTTTTTGCATTTTGAGCAATTTTTGGCCGAGTTACGGGCATCAACTCTCCTCGTAGCAAAAAAGCTATCTCTCGTCCAAATGCTTGAAAATTAATGATAAAAAAACCGTTCGATTGTTCATGACGAGAGGATTCCAAAAATGTATTAGTTTTTGCATTTTGAGCAATTTTTGGCCGAGTTACGGGCGTTTTTCTTCATCAACTCTCCCAGTAGCAAAAAAGCTATCTCTCGTCCAAATGCTCGAAAATGAATGATAAAAAAACCGTTCAATTGTTCATGACGAGAGGATTCCAAAAATATATTAGTTTTTGCATTTTGAGCAATTTTTGGCCGAGTTGCGGACGTTTTTCTTCATCAACTCTCCCCGTAGCAAAAAAGTCATATCTCATCTAAATGCTCGAATATGAATGATAAATTGTTTTTTCCTCTCATCCTGACTTCTGATATCAAGTCAAGTTCAAAAATATTAAAATTTGTTTTTTAAAATTTTAAAATCGGCTTTTAGCTCTCCGATATTTTTTTTGCCATTCTAACTTCCTGATATCAAGTCAATTTTCAGCTTCTGACTTTCTGACATTATGTTAATTTCAAAAATAGAATAATTTATAAGTTTTTGACTTTTGGTGACGCAAATTAGCGTCTTAAAAATTTTGGAATGACCCCCCACCCAAGAGGGAAAAAATTGAAAAATCCACTTTCAGCTCTCTGATGTGTTCCTGACCATACTGACTTTCTGATATTAAGTCAATTTTCACCCTCCGACTTCCTGATATTTATATTTTGAAGAAATAAAAATTTGTAATTTTCAAAAGTCAGCTTCTGATTTTCTGACTTAAAGTTTTGAAAATACAAAAATTTATAAGTTTTTCACTTAACGTCACGCAAAATAGCGTCTTAAAAGTTTTGGAATGACTCCCCCCCCCCCCAAAAAAAAAAGAGGAAAAAACATATCTATGTTAAAATGTCTGAAATACAGTTAGAATTGCAGCACAGTATCTAATAAATCAGTGAAACATTTTTTACTGACAGCAAAAAATGGAAAAACTGCTGTTTTCTCAGGGAAAATAATTCACCAGCCGTTGAAACATCGGTAAAATTTCTTTGAAAAACAACGAAAATCCCTTGAAAATCAAAGAATTTCTCTGATTTTCTCTGTGCTGAAATTCTGATTTTTTTCAGTGATTTTTCGTTGGGTATGTACGAGTAGGACTGAATAAAAAATGCAAGGCATAAGAGTCGACTTCGGAGTCGAAATCAAACTGACTCCAAATTGACTCCGGCTTCATTCTGGAGTCAAGCCGGAGTCAGGAGTCAAATTTCTATTTTGACTCCGGAGTCGGAGTCAATTTGGAGTCAGTTTAACTCCAACTCCTATGTCCTAGTCACAATATTCAGGGCAAGGCATAGGAGTCGGAGTCAGTTTGACTCCGACTCCGGCTTGACTCTGGAGTCAAACAGAGTCAAAAGTTAAGGTTTTGAAATTGACTCCGGAGTCATGCTGGAGTCAGGAGTCACCTTTTTTGCTGACTCCTATGCCCTGATTTACGCAATTTTATTTTCACGATGATGGTACCTGATTTTTACAGAGTGTCGATAGCTCCAAATTGAGTTTTCACCCCCAAAAATTTATGTTTTTAAATAAAAAAAATTTCCTTCTCATGTATCAAAAGTCTCGTATAATAGCGATTCCGATTGAAATTTTTAAAAATGTTTCGATATTTTGGAAGTCGATACAAAACACAAACGAATGAAATTTCAGATTCAGATGCCCCATTTTAAAAAAAAATTGTCCTCGTTTCGCTCGGGCTCTCAGTGAATTTACATGTTTTTTTTTTCGAAATTATGGCAAAAACTCTTCTATATCTCAAACAATTAAATATTTTAAATCAAAAAATTCGTCCTTTTAAAATCGGTTTTTAATTTTTTTTTTTTGGTTGGAGGGGGCCGGGTACAATATTTATTAATTAATACTCATTTTCAAAATATCATGCTGAATGTCCTGCTGAAGTCCTGTTTTTGAGGATTTTTTTTCTACATTATAGAATATTTTCAAAAAAATTTACGAATACGAAAAAAAAATAACCCCACTCTCGATGTAAAATTAAAAAGTATGCTACGATTTAATTCACGTCTATCAATTTTGTAAACAATTCTTCGTACAAATACCTACATAGACCTACATACTACCTACGTAGACATTATTAAACGAACTAAATCGACGAACAAAAGCACCATTACCATTTGTAATTACGATTAATACGCAAGAATATCCGATTGTTTGTACTGTGAAATTTTTCTACAATCTCTCCGCTGCGACCGTCAAAGATACCCTTTCATTCTCCTCTTTAACCGATAAAATTCGCAATTTTTCGGCCTTTGCGCTGGCTAAAGGGGATAAAATGTGCACGGCGCATTTTAAGAAGCATTTGGCTTTTCGGTTATGGTTTGACGGGCGAATTATACGAATACGTTGTGTGCGCACGCAACCGGTCTCGTAGTATTAAAGTCGAACTTTTCTCTCTTATGCAGAGAAGCTTTGCCTTCTCTTTTGTACGCTTTTTCACTCGATCGTAGACGACGGCTTCGACTAATAACTGCTCATTCATTCGTATTCACCCGGCGCTTTATTTTTGTACTATATGTACGTGTAGTAGTATTTCGTAGCCCGAAATTGAACGCTTCGTTAACGCGGGCGAGTGTTTCTGGTGTTTTTTTTTCGCGTATGTGCGTCGAGTAATTTTTTAATGTCCAAGTGTACGTAGGTAAAAGTGCCATAAGTCGGATTTATCGAAACAGGTATGCGGGTTTTGCTCGGTGAAAAAAACTAGCGTAATTTGAACGTACGCGAAATGAATATTTCGAAAGTAGGGTAGTGATCGATTTTCATTACGTGTTCCTCGGTAACCCGGCTTTTGTGAAGGGATTTTCGGTCTACGTATGAAATTTACGTCCACAGGACGGATGTACTTGGCTGATATATTATTATACCCAAACAATGTCGTATTTTATGATAACGCCAGCCTATGTTTACCCGCATTCGCGGCGCGATGTTGAGGGCATATTTCGCGCTTAAATTGACCCATTTTACTATTCCAAGTGGTTCGAAGCTGTGACTCGCGATGTACAATCCACATAGTTCTAAGTGTATTCTCAAATCGATAAGCTTTCCAGAGTATTTGGTATGAGATAAGAATTACGTACCTGGGTACCTTCGTATTGTCGAATAATTGATTTTTTTTTCCCAATTCGTTTGTTTATTTACTTTGACATGAAATATTACTCGAAGCATTGTTCGGGGCTCAGCTATTCTGCCAGCAATTGTCGAAAAATTTTATTATTAATGGAAGATCCTCCGACGAGGTGTTGTTTATTATGTACCATTGTGATTCTACTTATGTTCTTAGTGTGAAGATAAGAGGTGAAAAACTCGAAATGGATTACTGTTTGGTATTCTTGGTACGTTTTTGGGGGAGCATTAAAAAGTATACCTTTTTGAGTACCCGGAGAGGCGTTTGCGCTTTTCATTTTCATTCAACTGTGAATAAGGTAGTTTTTATTAGTTTTTATGCGCTAGGTTGATATGATTTATCACGTAAAAGTGAATATCGCGGTGCATTTTGAATTATTTATTTAACAGTTGCGTTCGTTCGCTTGTATGAAAGGAAATACGTGTAAATAGGTTTTTACGATGATAAGAAATGATCTTTATGTACCTGCTTATCTATGTTTGACCTCCAATGTCTTCAGAACTTATGGTGAATTATTTTGTAGGTGACGAAAAGTGATAACTAATCGGCTGGGGAATTATCGAGACGATGTACGTGCTTTTTGCATCGATTTTTAGGTATTTGAAAGTTTCATTTTTGCGAAAGTTGGGATCTGATTGGTGTAGATATTTTGGATGGTTTTTGGCGGAATTTTTTTTTTGTAATTTTGGGGTCCTATTATTTTTTTTAGTACTGTGCTTCAGAAAAATGTGGCATTGGTGAGGCAGAAAATTTCAAACTGAAAATCAAGCATGTTGCAAACTTTATTTTTTTAATTAGAATTCAGTTAAATATTCTCATGTGGTACTAAAAATATTTCAATTGATATCCTCGCAATCTTTTCCCTCTAAATATCACTTTTTGGCTTCAATTTACAAAATATCAAAGATTTTCAATGATGAAAAATGAGAAATTAATCAGAGTAGTTGAAATTTCGATTTTGAAGGTTGTCTTTCTCCATTTTTCAACAATTAGGTGCTTTTTAAAATCTGTGTTGTCTACCCAGAATATATTTGAGTAAATTTGACTAAAAAATTCACAATTTTTCGTCATGTTTTTACTGTTGGTGATATGTCCCATGACAGTGGCGTAGCCAGAAATTTCTCAGGGAAGAGAGTCCGAAGTTTCGAATTTTTTTGAAAAATTTTCAGTTCACCTTTCACATTTTTCCCTACCCTCCTCCTCCTCCTCCTCCTCCCCCCCCCCACAAAAAAAAGAAATTCACCCTGAAAACATAGTAAATTCGTAATATGAAACATTTTTATTAATTTATGTATCAAGAAATCACAGTTACTCTGGTGTTATCAAGTTCTTATGCAATTTGCATAGAATATTTGGAGAAAAAATTACGATAAAGGTGTAATTTTGGAACAAGCAACTTTCAAATTAATTATTTTGACCTTAAAAAATAAAAATAATACCTAGAAACTCCAAGCAACAAGTCAGAAGTTTTCTGTGGAAAAGTACAAAGTTGGTATGGAGACTTGGAATATCAAGAGGGAGCTTTTTTAGAATATCATTGCAAACAATTAATATAATTGTGATTATACCCGAGCAAAACGAGGGCGAAGCTGTGAAAAAAATTTGATTTTTAATGCCCCAAAAAGACATTTTTTCACGAGAATTTTGACCTCATGAGGGTCTAGACTTCTTGGATACGCGACTGCCTCGTGGCATTTTGTATCTTATTCCATCCATGGGATAAGATTTTTAAAAGATTCCTAAAAATTTCAAGAAGTTCTGCTAGCTCACGATATGCTTTAAAAAAAGATTTTTTCAGTGAATGAAAGGTAAATGTTTGGGTTTTAATTTATTGCAGAAATCCAATGATTTGAACAATTTGTGAAAGTCTCTGCCATTTTCCCGAAAATGTTTCTCATAGTCAAATTTACTCAAATTATTCTAGGTAAACAACACGACAGATTTTAAAAACCCACGTAATTCTTGAAAAAGAAAAGAGTTACACAACCTGTGCGATTATAATTTCCGCCGCCTTTTGTTGTGAGGCAACCTCTCGAGTAGAAAATTAGAAAATTTATTTAATTCGTAGCATTGATTTTATAAGATTCGTAGGTGGGCTTTTTGAAATGTGCTATTTTATGGGTTTATGTAGGTGGCATAGCACCTTTTATTTTGCTCATCAGTTTTTCCTCAAATGATGCTGGATTTTTAGATTCAAATCCACAAATCCACTCATTGATTCGAATCACGAAAATTCGAAATATATTCCAATCCAAAAAACAATGATTTGTGGAATCGTATTTAAATTTAATTTCAGGTGAATTCCTTTCAAATTTTTGAAAAACGTTTTCGGGGAAATGGTTATTCGGGAAACTGGACTCGAAGAAATATCTTGGAATCAATTTGAATAGATTTGACAGGCTATTTCATCTGGGCTGGCGCATCAATCGCCACAGGTTCCCTTATTTAAAATTTGTTTGAGCTTCTTGGAATTTCTTTTAATTTTTCAAACCATCGTTTGAGGGGAGAAGGTTCTCAAAAATTTATGTATTATTTTCATGAATCATTTTTGAAATTTAAATTAAGTTCCATTAGTTCTTACTGAGAAAATATAATCAATTATTTTTAAATTTGAATTTCAAGATGAGGACAAGTTTCAAAACAGGAAATGGATGTCCTGTTTTGAAAAACTTGGAAATCCTAAAAAAGGTCATGGAAAAACTAAAATTTACAAATTGTTAATTTTATCCCTTGCTGTGTTCAGACATTTCGGGATTTTTTCTCTCATTCAGAAGTCGGTAAAAAGTTCAAAAATTTAAAATTCTCAGATTTTGAACGTTTTTACGCAATTTTTTTTGTCTCGGCTCTTTTCACGTTCATTGAATTTGGTTAGTTCAAAAATGAATAAAACAAAAAATTCAATTTTCAAACAGTTGTAAGTTGTAAGTACCTAACTATGTCCTCTTTTTTTTTTCAAAAAATTTGTATGTTTTAGAACAAAAAATTTTTTTTCTCTTTCATCTTGATTCAAATTGAGGTGTTTTTTCATTTCCGCAAAGAAGTTTCAAAAAACTTGAACTATTCAGCGTAAAAACCCTAAAAAAGTCGGTGAAAATTATTTTTAAAAATTATTGTGAATCATTTTTTACCCATCTACGAAATAAATTTCAATATCAATACTTGACTCGAGGCTCGCAAAAGTCAAAAAAGCAAACTAAAATTAGCTATGATAATTCTAAATTCTGAAATAGAAGGGTTGCTAGAATAAGAATTTTAGAGAGAGAACTCATGAAAAAAAAAACTTTTTGATAATTTAGCTGTTCTGGTACGTACACGTATGAAAATAATGAAACCAATCGTTTCAATGCTCTTTTTTCTTATTGGATTGTTCGATTTCTTCTCTTTACTCCTTTGCCAGCTGCAATTCAAAATAAAATTCAGCTGTAAAGTGTCAAGTTTTTCAGCAATGTGAATTGAAAATTTTTTGTCTCCTCCCTTCCCACCAAATGAAAATCTATAACCTTTAATCCAGCCATTTTTTAAAATAGAAAATTTTGTGTTATTTTTTCTTCAATTTGAAATTGAATTTTTTATAGGACTGAATAGTAAAGGAGGAAGGTCAAACAGACAGATTATTAACCTTGCCAAAAAATTACAAGCTTTATTTTATTATTTGAAACAGGTTTCAAAAATTTGAAAATTTATTGGTATGTTTTAAAGAAATAGAATGTTTTACTTACTTTTTTTTTAATTTGAAAAATGACGTTTCCAAAACGCAGAAAATCCATTTCTAAATTTACCATTAAATACACTCAAAAAAAATTGAAACCTTCAGCTGCACTAGGTTTTTTTTTGTTTTCTCAAAATGGGAATTTCACTCTTCAGTTGGAAAAATGAAAATTTTTAGGAGAAAAACCAGAAAAATCATCCATTCGAAAGTTTTCTCTTTCAACCCTTGACATGTTTCATTTCAATGTGATCGGTAAAACGTTTCAAACTTTTAAATAAAATAGATGTTTTGAAAAACTAAATTTTTGGTTGTAATTGAATAAAACTTGATGAATATCTCTGTTTTAAAATAACTTAAAAAAATTTGAAATTTTCCTAGGACTACCAATTTTTTAAAAATTTACTTTAAATTGCCTAACTTGTAAAATGATTTTTTTCTAAATAAATTGAACTTTTGTAATTCGATATTTGATAATATTTTGAAAGTCAAATGCCACTTTACTGGGATAATTTCCACTCCGAAAAAATAGGCTCTGAAATTTATTTAATTTCCCACTTGTACGTTTATTCGCCCCAATTGATAAAATTCGCGTAATGGATTACTATTCTCAAATTTTTGAAAGCATCGCCTTGAAATTTCAACTTGAAAATAAATTCTGGAAAACTTCTCAGACGAGATGATGTTGGCACAATGGGATATGTGAATAATTTATTCCCATTCGTCTCCAACTATACCATCAAACTTGCTGAACTCGAAAACAATTTTCATTCAATTCCATTTTTTCATTTCGTTTTGGAAATGAAAATAAGTAAATACTTAAAGGATAAGTAACCTTAAAAATATCGATTTTTTGTGAACATTATTCGTCTTCAAAATTGATATTTCTTACCGACGGATTTTTTTTCAAATTTTACTTTTGCAAATAAGACGATTCTAGAAACAAGTTTATCCTAAAGATATCGAAAGGCTCAGCTGTAGATTGTAAATTCTTATTTAAAATCCCAAAAGATTCAAACAATTTGTTAGCAACTCTGCGACCTTCACTAGCGTTATTTAAATGTTTATTCTGGCACCGAAATTTCTTCTCTCAGAATACAAGTATTCTCGATATGATCGCAAATTTTCGATACGAAATTTTATGGCTTTACGAGAGGTTATATTGTGTACAGATAATAGATATAATAATGTCTATAGCGATATTATACCAGATAAGTATATTGTGCTGGTGTATCTATTCATTTTATATCATTTCTTATAGGTATTAAATTATCGTAAATATTTGATGGAAATAGAGCTAATCTAATATTTTTTATACTACGGAGTTTCTTTTAGTTACATAAGGTCTGTATAATATACTCCGGACGAGAAAAAAAAAATCGATCGATGGCATGCCGAGGAAAAAAAACCTGAAAGTTTTCGGATTCGACGAGATCGTATTAATAAATGATTTCATCGAACGAATGTAAAATCAAACGAAATTGAAACCGAGTTATAAAACATTACTCGTATCCTTTCAAGATTTAAAAATACGAGGTTTTCGTTCCTTAGCAGGGAGTTAAGGAAAAAAGTCGAGAAAAAAGAAAACTCTCCGAGTACGATACGAAATTACGCGAGAGATACGAGTACATTCGCTTATTTGATATATACGTAGGGGGTTTCTTTTTGAAAGTCATCGAAAATGTTATTTTAGCGAATTTATGATTTTCATATGCAGGCAAAAAAGTGTACCGAAGGAGTCTTCACAATGAAAACAATAAATATCCGTTTATACGAGTAAATTTGATGATGATTCGAATAAGGGAGAAAAAAATTATAGATACTGCTTTAACATTGACCTAGTTTCTTATTGCAGTAAAGTTATGAGCGCGTAAAGGGGATATTGATGCGAAGGATTTTATTTTGGTTTTGTATTCCTATACTCGTGCGGATTTCGTCGAGAATTTTTTTCCACTTTGTACCGAGCCGAGTAAAATATAGGTTAAAGATGTTGTAAACTTATATTTTAATTTTGTACTTCCCAAGTTTTTTTTTCTGTTTTTCCAAACGTCACGTATATTTACAGGAAGACGTTCGTATATAAAAATTTTGGAAAAATATTTGACGTTTTGTCGGACGAGTTTCTCAAACACCTGAGACTTATGTGCAAATACACCCACGTTTACCAAAAAAAAACAGCTTCCCTTTTTTTTTGACGAATAAACAATTCGCCTACGTCGGATATAAAAATGTAGCCTGGAATGGTAACAGCGTATTCGTGGGAGTGAATTTTTTTCCAGTCGATAAATTCTCATATTTTCAAATAAGCTTTTTCTTTTCGCTGGATGTTTGTCGCGTGTACATACGAAATTCATGTTCGGTCGAGATGACTAAAGTTGATGGGATTTTTAGCAAGACGCCAACTTGCTGAAGAAAATTTTCATTTGGAGAGTCGTTTCTTCATCAGTCTCGTCATCTAATATTTATTCCGAACGGCGTTCGGAATCGAGCCATTGTCGTAGAAATTGCCAGCGAACATTAAAAATTTCAAAACTATCTCGAGCCGAGTCTCATTTCTGATCTTATCGTTGCAAAATGAAATGAAAACATTTTCAACTGATGAATTATTCGTTCAAATTATCACTTTCGTTCGCCTTCGAGTAATCAGCCGTTCGCGTGGAACTGCCAGTTTGGCGAAATTTCATTTCTCTCGCGTATGTCTGGTGGAAAATTCAGAAAAGTACAATTGAACGTAACCGACGACGCGATGGAATTTAGACACGAGCGAATAATAAAAATGTTGACATAGAAGCGAAAGAGTTAATAAGGATGTGCTTGGGGATTTGAAATTTCTCCCTCGATAGGACGTTTTTTGTTTGGAAATTGTAGTTATGTAAATTAATGTCTGTTTTTTCGCCTTTTTGTTCGTATCTCTGGAAAGGGTTTTTTGAAGGGTTTTTTTGCAGATGCAAGTAAGGTAATTATAGTTATGCAAATTAATGTGTGTTTTTCTCTTATTTTTTTCAGATAAGCCTTTTGTAGTTGCAAGTTGTACATCTAGTCTGGACAAGATGGCGTTCGCAGGTCTCAAAAAACAGCTTAATAAAGCCAATCAGGTGAGTTTTTTGTGTTTGTAAATTATCATAATGATGGAGATTGATTGGTATCAAAAGATGTTTCTAGAGAGTATTTTTAAAGAAGGACGAAGGAGGGGTAAAGTAAGCCGACTGCAATTTTTTTTCATTTTTTTTTCTGAATCAAAAAAATGGATTTTTGAAAAAAATTCGGATCTCTCAACACCTGTATAATAAGCCTGGGTATAGAAACCACCCTTTGGTGCCAAAAATGGGTTTTTAAATTGACACTCATTTTGGGCCTTTGAAAAGGAGTAGACTCAAAGGGGATCCTCAACTCAAAAAAAAATTTTCAACTTAGAAGTGGTTTCTATTTTCAGTTTACAAAAATTAATTTACAGAATTTTTATAGTACCTACCCAATTTTTAAGCTTTTGATTTCAAAATCATAAAATGTCGAAAAGGTACCAAAATTTGAAGATTTTTGTGAAATTAATAATTTCCCGAAAAGGTCAAGTTTTTCAAAATTGGAAATTGACCAATTTTTGAAAATTGAAAAAAAAAGTTTTAAAATGTAAAATTTTTGGAAATTTTCAACTCTTTAGAAATTCACAAATCCTATGAAAATGCTCAAATTTTCTAAAAATGCTTAATTTTTAGAAAATGACAAATGTCTAAAATTAATGATAATTTCTAAAATTTTATCAAGAATTTGAAAATCTTGAGAAATTTACCAGTTTTCTAAAATGTCAAATCTTGAGGGTTTTGTGGGGTTTTGTAACTGTTTGGAAATGGTCGAATTTAAATACAATCGACAATTCTTAAGATGGAAAAATTTTCCAAATTGCCAATTTTTTTGAGAAGGATGAAATTTTTGAAAAATGACAGATTTAGAAAAAAAAATGATGCGGTAAGGTGTTCATTTAGTATCCGGTGGAACTTGTCAAAACTTTTATGACATTCAATTTTTCTTGATAGAATACGATTTTAAAGCGCATGAGTAAATTTTGGTTATGGACCGTTTTCCCGAAGCCTGAATCCCGAACGGACATTTTCCCGAATGAAACATTTCACGAAAAGAATTTTCACGAATCCTTTTTCTCGAATACTAAAATCTCGAATTCTTTGTTTCCCGAATAGAGAAAATCGGTAAAAATTGCTTTTTTGCTTTTCAAAAAGTATTTTTTTTTAAAATTTTGCTCGAGCAGTATTTTAATCATTTTCTTTCAAAAATTACCTATTCTTTCAATAAATTCCCAATTTGTCATAAAAAGTAATGATTTTTGACTGAAATATCAGTGAAGAATGACTAATTTTAAATTTATAAATTTGACCCCCTTCCTGTATTTTCTCTCAAATTTTCAGTCCCTCCCTTAAATTATTTCTGGGTGCGCGCCTATGACTACTGCAAACTGAAAAAGTTCACTAATCTGAATCGATATTAATTTTTGAAAATGAAAATCCACCACAATTTCGCCATCGAAAAAAACCCTGTCCAATTTAGATAAAATTTTACATCCATCTCTCGCTGATTTACAACTTGGAAAAAAAAACTTTAAAATTTTGAAGTCACATCTCAGACCAAACTACCCCATAGATTTCGATATTCAATACAGATAACTCTCCCCAATTTCTTAAATCAAATCCCACGAGAAATCGTGTATTCGATATTTTTGCATTCGGGAAAAAGATTATTCGGGATTTCTGCATTCGGGAAAAAGGTAATTCGAGAACTGTATTCGCAATTTTGGTATTCGGGGAAAGGGTTTCGTGAAAACTTTTTTCGTAAAATGTTCTATTCGGGAAAATGTCCGTTCGGGATTCAGGCTTCGGGAAAATGACCGTGAACCGTAAATTTTTATTCCACCCTCTGAGGAGGGAGGGAATCAATGGGTCCCAAAATACGTGATTTCTAAACTGTAAATTTCATCTCATCCGCGGGTTTTCAATCGATTTTTTATCAAACTTGAAAGGAGTACCCTGAAATTTTTAACGATTTTTTTCACCCATCTTAATGACCTTGAATTTGACTTTGAAAATTTAAAATCGTCCTGGGAGAAACAATTTTTGGATTTTTTCCTCAAGATTTTCCAATACAATTTCACTCCTCCAAAAATTTTTTCTGATTTTTTCTAAAGGTGAAAATTGGTCAAATATTTAATAAACCATCATGAAAATTTTGTGAAAAACCAGTAATTTTAAGGAACAATAATGATTAATTATACCGATTTTTGAATATTCGACCAACTTCCATCGCTCGAAAAATTCTGAAAAAATTCTGAACGGTGTGAAATACATTGAAAAACCGTGGGGAAAAGTATTTTTCTACCCGTTTTGAAATTGCGTCTTCCAGGACAATTTTAAATTTTCTTAACCCTCTAATGCTTCTACTTGGGTACGTGTGAAATGAAAAAATCGGTTGAAAACTTGCAGAGGTGGAACTTTCAACTTGAAAATTACATATTTTGGGGCCCCAGCTCGTAGGAGGGGAGGGGGAGATGAAAATTTACCAATGCGTTCCAAAATTATCTTCTACCGAGACAAATCCAATGGAATAAAAATTTTGATCAAATTTCACCAGAGGCCAAATGACCCCGCAGACTTTTCAAAAATTAACCATTTTTCTAAAATTACAAATTTTAAGAAATTTACCAATTTTCTGAATTAAGAAATAAATTTTCCCAATCAAAACTTTATTGCTCAAATTTTAAATAGGTACCTATCAACTATAGTGAACGTAGTTATCTTAAATTTATTTTTATGCCCCCTCCTGCTACCAAAAAATCCAAAATAATATCTAAAGGAATTCCTGCAACAAAAATAGTTTCCATTTGCTACGCCGTGAAAAGTATTTTCCTCGATAAAGGAAGGAGAAGAGCACAGTGAAAATTTCTGAGAAATTAAATTTCATAATTTACAACTGTGAATTCCAACATATTTTTCTGCCTAAAAATTTTCGATGAAATTATTTGTCGTAATAAGTAAAGGGATAATGGAAAACCTTTTTTGACAATTTGTGCTAAATTTTGTGCGAAAAAATGAAGAATTTTTGTTGAGAACGAATCACCATCCAGAAATAGTCCGATTCGAATAAGAATGTTGGAAGGCTCCTCGCATACCCATTAAACCCTCCTTTTGCACGAAGAAATACAGCATTAAGATGCTTTGTTGCGCTGAAAAATGAGCTGAAAAGTCGAATTTCTCTAAAGGCACGTTTGGCACATCTACCAATAATTCTCCGCCCAGTAATTCAGTCTCCCAGATCTATAGTGAAGGGTTTTCGGCCAGCCAGACTTTCAAGGTCGAAAAAGATGAATAAAATACGTTTCCTTTGTTCCCATAGTATGCGTAGAATTTTCAATGATCTAAATATTGATCCTTTTTAGTTGGAGCCGTTAGCTCTGAAGGTTTTGGTGTCAGGGTCCCGAAGGTAGTTTGGATAAGAGCGAAACTCTAGGGGGGGGGGGAGGGTGAGAATAATTGAATTTCAAAAATACAAAAATTGAAAGACAGGAAGGAAATAAAATTAATTTTATATAAAAATTTCTAGAGAAAAAAATGAAAATTTGATCCCTTGAAAATTTTAATCTCGATGAATTGATTTGAAAAAATCCATTTATTTTAGATCACGTTATAATTTCAGCTTTAAATTTTCATTCACCTGCTTTCATCAAATTTAATTGTCATCGAATTAAAACTTCCTGGCATTCAATTTTGCTGTTACATTTTTAAAGACGAACATTATGCGTTTTATGATTAAATTGTGTACACTGATTTGAGAAGATACCATTTAATACGAGTACTAATCCAACCAGTAAATTTACTATTGGAACCGGACGAAATTCGGAGATCAAATGATATGTACATTTTAAGATTACTATACAGCAGGAGATCAAAGGAAAATTTCCTTCAAATTTTACAATGTTTTCGTTGCTAGAAAGTGAAATTATTAAAAAATTTTCTCTTTTACTGAAACAGGTATACGCAGTCATGCTTGTGAATTCAATTTTGGAATTTTTTTTCTCTCATCGCCGCGAAACTTTCACGAAAAAATAACGAATGCATTTTCATACGAAATTCTCGTCGAAAATAATTGAAATTCTCCAACAATATATACCTCGAAACGCGCAACCGCGTGCTCCAAATTTTACGTGATTGTAATATCACATGTCAAGCGGCTGTAACACTAACAGAGACTTAACAGTTGAGTAATATACGGCGAATGCGGTAATTCCGGAAGCTGATATTATTCCTTTAGCGATGATAATTATTTTTATCACGCCGCCTCAAAAACACACCATCCATTGTAAAACGTGAAAAATTATTTTTCTAAATTTCATATATTCGGTCGTATCGAAAAAGATGGCGAGAAAATTCTCCATATTGGGAAAGTTTTTTAATAAAGTGTCGTCGAAGAAATTCCACTTTATAATTATCTTCGATACGTATACGCGCGAAGCGAAGTTTTCTACGAAACATATTGTAGTATTTCTGCTTTTAAATTACCTAATTTCCTGCTGGCGAAAGGGTGATAATATTAATAAATAACGCTTTATTGTTTTATATACGAATAAATCTTGGTATTTTGGGTGTAAATATGTGTATCGCCCGGAGGTTTAGAGCTTATAGGTTGTTCATGAGAGAGTGGGAGGTTACGATGTATGTAGGTAGAGGTATAGGTAGTTGAATATTTTCATTTTCCCCGGATTTATTTATTTTTTTGGATTCCTCGGAGTTTAGTGTCAAAAAAGAGCTTCCGAAGTTTGAGATAATTTTAATTTTGATTCGAAAAAAGTAGGTAGGTATGTTTTTCAATCTGGGCGGATGTAGAAGCTTTTTGCAGTATTATACTTTTCTCGATTCAATAACTGTCGTCAAATTTTTTAGTTGTATACCTACACGAAACCGATTCAGTGATCACGAGTTCTCAAAGTTTAGAAATTGTAGCTTTCGACCTCAGTTTCTTTTTTGTGAATAATTTTTCGACAAATTGAGGTAAGAATCCTTGTTTTGGGCTTACAAAAAATGTTAAATTCATTGAGATGGTTTTACGTATTCAATTCGTCATATTTGAAATTCATTAAAATCTAAGGCGGAGAAACAAAATTTCATTTTGAATATTTTCATATATTTTTCCTCTTTTTTGCATATTGGGAATTTTTTCACCATTTTTTGTGAAATTTACATTTTTAGAATTTTTTAAATGAAATTACACCATTGTAAAAATTCATTGAAATTTAAAAAAAAAAAAGTCCTTATCGGTCAAATAGAGTGACACATCAATGAACAGGGTTGGAATGTTACAGTGTTGTAAAGGTGAAAAAAAAAACGAATACCTACTTATTATCGATTTTGCATATTTTTGGAGCCTTGAAGTGCATAAGGGCATATTTTTGCGAACTCTAATTATAGGCTTTTCAGCTCTTCATTAGGATTCCTCTGATCGAGATGTCCCACAGTAAAAACTACAATCTTCTCAAATCATTCTTTTCAATTGCAGAACGATTTCGTGAGATTGAAATTGATGTTCGTCTAATTTGAAATATAGCTCAGAGAACCTGTGATGTGTCTATTTCTGAGGAAAAGCTTTTTAAAAAGGATTTTTTGGAGCTGAGGATTCATATTTATTATATTTCTTCTGGCACTAAACTAGGAAAGTGTATCTCCCATCTCACGCTACTCATTTTTAAAAAAATTGACCATTTTTTTCAATAATTGACGAATTTCTAAATTAATTTTTCAATTTTTCAAAAAAATTGAAAACCATCCAAGAAAAATTGACCAAAAAAATTAAGTTTCGTAAAATTTTCCAAATTTTATGGAAATGTTGTACAAAGATCCAAATTCGATTGAACAATTATTCTTATTTTATTTTTCTCGAAATTTTGGTTATAATTCTGAAACTTTGTCAAACATTAGGTATCTGTGCAAATTATTTAATATCTAAAAAATTTAAACTCAGATTAGAAAAATTATAAAAACTTCTGATCTCATCTTTTAACTGGAAAAATTGGAGATTGAACGAAAAAAAAAATTGATTTAATTTCAACTGAAAATATATTACTTAATCAAAATTGGAAAAAATATGCAATAATTCAAAAGTAACCCCACTCTCATTTTGAAATCGTGAAAAGTCACTGCAAAAAGTCAGATTTGCAACGCAAAGTAAATCAGTAAAATTCTTTGATTTTCAGTGAACTTTCGCTGATTTTTGAAAAAATTTTACTGACTTTTCAGAAAGTAAAGTTTCACTAATTTTCTTGAAATTTTTTCACTGTTTGCTTTTTGCGATTTTTTTTTATTGATTTATTTGTGCTGCGATTCTGATTGTTTTCCAGTGATTTTCGATCACTTTCACTGATTTATAAATGAGAGAGCAGTATGAATTATTGAGCGTGAAAATAATTCAATGAGATGCAATATCACTGCTTCAGGGGTTCTCAAAACAAAGTTTTAAAAATTTGACAATTTTGTGGGTATGAATTTCACTGCTATAAGCATAAATTTCGAGGAAAATATGTGGGCCTACAGTCCTGCAAGTTGTGTTTTTATCCTGCTTTTTTATCAAAATGTTCAAAATGATTCTGCATTTTTCTTCCTTTTTTTCTATTCGATTTGAAAATTTTCAATTTATTCTTCTCCCTTTTTTCAGAATTCTGACATTTCTTCGTTGAAAAAAATGTCGATCTTTTACATCAGATAAAAAAATTGCATAAAAAGAAAAATCTTACCTATTCTAAAAAAAATCATGAAATTTTTGACGAATATTCTACTAAAATCTTGATTTTTCATTATGAAAATTTGTTAGATATCTTGGATTAGAAATTCGAGATCAGTGAAGCCAATGTAGTAAAATATGATGAAGTCGAAAATTTTTCAGAGTAGTATCAAATTCATTGAGAAGGAAATAGACCTGTGGATTTTCAAATTGGGATTGGGGTAATTTTTGATTAAATGCTCAAATCAACTGTTTTTGAAATTCTACTTCCGATTCATTCCCATTATATATTTTTTTTTTTGCAATGGTAATTTTTTTCAGCAGAAGATTCGCGTATTTTATAAAATTTTATCTAAATTACAAATAAAAAATAGTAAGTATTTTCCTTAAAATCATTTTCTACCGCAATCTCAAACAGATTTCTTACAATTCAATTTTCATTTAAATTTTTAAAAAAATTTATGCCACAAATTACGTCATCATTTTGAAAATTTCTTGTCTGAATAGCTATAAAAATTCTACCAAACTTTGAATTTCTCGTTTAGACAAAAACGTAAAATAGAGTACTGAGGACTTCTCTATCAATACCTACTTAAATTTTAAGGAAAAAAAAGACAGGTCAATACCCTTTAGAAACCCAGACTCAGGCAACGTTCTGTCGTCATGACGCTAAGAAAGGATTCGACTTCAGGTAAAAAGTCAATTCCATCGTATACGATTTCTCTACAAAGCCACAAGAAACACTTTGATCCCGAAATTCAGATGAAAGAATTTAAAAATAGCCAAACTTGGGCGCAATTTCAGTCAAAAGATATCTATTTTAAGCTCACAAATTGCTTCCTAAAACGATTAACCGTTTCTTTTTATTAGTCGTTTTTTAAGGAAAAAAACAGCCGACCCTTCGGACGCCTTGAATTATTCGGGGATCACGTTGAAGAACCTCGAAATTGAATTTTTCATCCAACTTTCTCCTCTCGGTATTAATGAGTCTCATTAGGGCGTAGAAGAGAAGCAAATATTTGAAAACTTATACCTATATCGCTCGAGTAAGTACTAGGTATAATGTAACATAAACAAAAGAAGCCCTCCTACATGGTACTTACTATATTTGTTGGTTGAGAAGTTTAAGTCTTGAAATCGTTTACGACGATGCTCTCCTACATTGTTTACGTTGCCTTGATATATACCTTCGTTTAATTCTTTGAACGAAACTTTTAAAATGCTATTCCTTTGAGAAAATATCTGTTTGTGGGATTGTTGGTAGGTATAGCTGGGTACGTATTTTTGTTACTGGTGATGTTTTTCGCCTACGTTGAGGTATTATAATGAAATGTTTCAGGGTGAAGATTCGTATGGTTTTTCTCCTTTTTTTTTTTTTTGGAAACCTTAGTTTTTAATCAGTTTGATAATGAAATTTTTTACTTTTTTTCATTTTTAAAATTAGGTACATTGAGCACGTTCAACTTTAATACTTTCGGTGCTTACGTCAGAGACTGAAAAGTTGTCTTATTAGCTACATTCAACTAATAAAATATCAGTTGAATAAAAATTCAAACAAAGAAAGTGCCTGTTTTTCTCAAATAAGCTGATTTTTTATAATCGAAAAATATTTGGAAATGAAGTTGACGAATTGCCCATCAAGATAATTCTATAAAGAGGTCACCTAATCTCACAATGATCAATCGGAAATTCTTCATCTTTACCTGTCTTAATTCATTCATGGAATATTAGTTTTTCGTTCGAATCAAAACCAAGCTAGAAATGTAACAAATATCACCCTGCCAGAAAGAAAAGTCCTAATGTAAAAAAATGAAAGTATTATGTTTTAGGACGTGAGCCTTTTTTACGGATTCCAGCTGGTTGGTGAGCGATTTTTTTCCCAAGTCTATACGTTTTTCCTGTGACTAGGTCTAAAATTTTTCCTCAATTTTTTTTCGACTACAAAACTTTTTTTGACGAGGTCTAAATTCTTTCATTAGGTAACTTTTTTTCGACTTCAAATTTTTTTTGACGATGTCTAAATTGTTCCCTCAATTTTTTTCCGACTTCATAATTTTTTTGACGAGGTCTAATTTTTTTCCTCAATTTTTCTTTCGACTTCAAATTTGTTTTGACGAGGTAATTATTTTCCAAACTTCAAATTTGGTCAATTTTTCAAGTCAAAAATTTTTCTCAGTCATTTTTTTCTATTTTTTTTTTAAATTTCACATAATTTTTACAACATTAAAAAATATGTTGAGAAAAAATGAAAAAAATTTGACACCTTCACATTTTTATGTTGTAAAAATTATTTGAAATTTAATAAAAATAAAGAAAAAATTGGCAGGGAAAAATTTTTGACTTGAAAAATTGACCTTGACTTGTTTTACAAATTTGCCGTGACGTTGAAAACATTTTGTTAAAAAATTGTAACCTTGACAAAAATTGAAGTTTGGAAAAAAATTTTGACCTCGTCACAGGAAAAATGTATGGAAATGAAAAAAAAATCGCTCACCAACCTGCTGGAATCCGTAAAACAGGCTCACGTTGTTTACCTTCCCACTTTTTAAATATCCAAAAAAATTTTCCAATTTTTTTTTACACTTCGTTTTTTTTTTCGGCAGAGTCACAAATGCTGAATTAGTCATCTGAGGAAAATTTTAAAACTGCGTGGTTCATTCTTGATTTTTTTCAAGAGCAAAGTTTGCCAGCTCGATCCTTTTTCAGCACTCGAGTACCTTTATATTTTGCTGTTTATGCAACATTCTTCAATAAACCGAAACCGCCGTCGAAAATTATATTATTGTAACCCTTTGAAAGGTAAAAAATTAGAACTTGGATGAAAGCTATAGGTACTTCAAAATAATAATTAATTAGTTCGTTAATTTATCATTCATTGTTTAAAATTGGGCGAAAGTTTTTTTTTCTATTTCGAAAACACCGACGAATATTTTATAAACTGGAAAGATGAAATTGGTTATTTTTTGCGCTTTTCGTCTGAACTGAAATTAGTTTTCTGGTGTAAAAGTTGAACGTTGTTGATGATTTCATGAAAATATTAAGAGCGGCAACGCTTTATGCAAAAACAGTTTTGATTTTTTCCATTTAATTAGATTTAGCTTTTGTGCTTAAAATGCCGGCACCGATGTTATTTCGTGGTGCCCTTTTTAATGATACATAATTGAGTCAAATACAGAATGAATATTTTTGAAAAAAATTAGGTATGCGAGGTTTTGAGCTTTTAGGTAAATTTAATTGTATAAATGGGAATTATTCGCATGGTTGTGTTTTCCGTTTTGTATTTTAAAAGTATTTGGAAAAACGCTTAGGGAGAAACATGATTAATGTTTGGCTCGTGTACGTGAGTAATTTCAAAGTACCTGGGAGAAATAAAAACATCATCTGGGCGAATAGTTAATGCGTTTTTCTTCCAAGTTTTCCACACATGTCGTGTAGTTTTTATTACGCGTATTTTATTACGTAATTTTTGTCAGATGAGTTTTCATTTTATTATGTGCGAAAAGAAACAGCATCAGCGTTTGTTCTGTTTCTTTTGAGAAAAGCGTCGTTAAGTGTCGTGTAACATCGTTTGTCTTGTACAAATTTCCACGTCTTTGAAGCGCACCGCTGAGCGAAGAATAAAATTAAATGGTACATTATTTTTATAGAATAAAAATGATATTTTCCTGTTCAGCCTTTATTTTTTTTATTCGTTTGAATCAATAGACGTAAACTGGAGGAATGTTTGATGTTTTTTTTTGTGTGTTGGAAAGCAAATGGAAATTTTTTTGAGGGTTGCTAATTTTTTCAAGTGTGGTATTTTCCATCGTATACTTCAAATTGAAACCTTTTTTGCTTAAATATTATGTTTACGTAGGTAGTAGGTACCTAATAAAAATTAATTGATAGCGTTTCGAAATCCTAAAATTTCAGCTATTTAATCTTCAAAATATATGCAGTCGATTTTTAAAAAATCGTAATTTTAAAATTAATTTTCACCCTTCCTCCCCTTCCTTACTTCAAGATTGAGGATTCCTGGCGATTTTTAAATATTTTCTTACCAAGGAGTTCTTCTTAAATTGGAATCCATTCTTCTTTTGGGAGATTCTCTAAAAATCTTAAAATTTCAATTTTGATCCTAATTTGGAAAAAAGATTTCGTCAGTTTTAGTAAAAATTGTTAAAAATTCGAATCAATTAAAGCTGAACAAAACGATAATAAATTGTCATCGACGAATTCAAATAATCAAAATGGGTCAAATTTAAAATATTGGTGTTTTATTGGGTTGATAATTATGAATGAATTGATACTTCAAATTATTATTAGAAAAGTTTGGTTTGTTCAGATTTGTTTCGAAAATGAGATGGAATAAGATGAGAGACTAAAAGGTGCCAGTGTTTTTTTGGAAATTGAAGAATATATTCTCACACTGGAAAATTTTCAACATTTTTCCAATTATATATTTTTTAAAAAAATTCAGAATTCTTAATGAAAAGAGTTGTATTTTTAAAAATGACCGAAAACCGTTTCATTATGCCTAAATGTGGATATGCGACAATTTTTCCCCCACCCATCATGATTTTAAGAAAAAAAAATTTTGAACATTATTTTATTTTGTTTTGTTTTTTTTCAAATTTTTCTTTTTATGAAAAAATTTATTAATTTTGAAAAAAATTAATATACTTACATGGAAAAAATGGGGTCGAATTTATCAAAAATTAAACCAAAAAAAAGAGTTCGAAATCAAAAAATAAAAAATTCAATTTTTGCAACCAAGGCTTAGGCATTTTCCTAAAATCGAAAATCGTAGAATTTTTCTAATTTCATCCTATCTATGCCATTATCCATGAAAGCATTTGGTTGAAGACTTCGATTCACATACGTGAGCCTCTAAATAGAAATCGCTTTTAGAGGTCAAAAATTGGTTTTTCAGTTGATACTGATTTTGGGTCTTTCAGAAGGAAGGAGTAGAATCAAGAGAGAATATGAACTCAAAATCAATTTTTGACTCCTTAGGGATGGATTTTATATCCAGACTCACGTATATAATTTATTAAAGAGCAGTTTTCAAATTTTTAAGACCCTGGAAAGTTGAAGCCAAAAAATTGCCAAACTAGACTGGAAAAAATTGGGGAAAATGAATCAAAATTTTTAAAATTACATACTTGCTTTGGTTTTTTGAGATCATTTCACTCACAATTCAAAATTAAGACTCTAAGGGAAGAAAGACCCAAGTCAATGTGAAAAAAATATTCTGACAATGTCAAGCCTAAAGCATGATATTGAAATTTATGTTTTTCGATCTCACTAGTCTATTTCTAGCATCATTTCATCAAAAAAAAAATTATGATCTCGTAAATAAATAGGTTGCCAAAAAGAACAAATGAAGGGACCAAAATTTGAAATTTTTCAATAATTTTCGAGTTTGATATCCAAAGACTTCAAAATCCGTTTCTGCGGTTGACTCCTGACTTCAATCACAATCCAATGGGATGGGGGGGGGGAGCAGAAGGAGAAGGCGAAATACAAAATTTCTCATACCAGCTTGTATTGAAACAATAAATTGATATCCTTACTAAATATTATTAAATTTTAATCGAATGAATCGAAACTTTAAACGAAGAATTTTTAAATCACGATTTGAGGTAACAAAAATTGTTATAAAAGGTGACGATGAAAGAAACGCAAAGTAGTGAGAAATTTGTGATTAGAAATTTTTTAGACGTGATGTGATTAAATCTTTTGTTTGAAAAAATTACATTGTCATTTGAAATAATTTCTTAAATAACAACCTAGTGTCTCTGTGAATTCAAAATTCACTAAATTTTCTCCTATAATTTATAAACAAAAACCGCAAAAGTTTGGCCCATTTATTGAAAACCACAGAATCTTTTCTTTTGACAGTTTGTCTCAGACTTAGGTTTTTGCAGCGGTCTATCATTCTACCACTAAATGTAAATATACACGAAGTTGGTACGCAAAAATCTCACCAACATTCCCGAATTATACGAATTAATTTTAATTAATGAGACTGTAAATGAAAATTCAGTTCTTTCTTACGTAAGTTAATATGCGATTCTGCCGGAAAGAAGGAACCTTGTGTAAAAAAAAAATTGATGTCTTTATTTTTAGGTGTTTGATCCAGATTTGGTGTCATCTGGACGAAAAACGTAAAAAATGAGACATCGGTTCTATTTACACAAGGTCCCTTTTTTCGGCAGGGTCACATGTACAAAACTATACTTACAAACAGGGACCGTAGTGAATTCCAAAGCCTGCGAGCCAGTGGCGCAGCCAAGGGGGAGGGGGGGCTAAGGGGCTAAAGCCCCCCCTAAACTGTGGGTAGATTTAAGGTGATGGTTTTAAAAAAGTGTTGATTTTCACCTCTGAACCAACGAAACAATGAATTTCTATGAAAATTAGTGTCCTCGAAGACGTTTCTTTAGTTTGAAAAATAGAGAAAAGTCACAAGGAGGCAATATTTCGGATTTATGTCTTCGAGAACCCTAATTTTCCAAGAATTTCGCTGTTTTGCTAATTCGGAGGCGGAAATCAGCACATTTTCAAAACTACTGCCCTAAATCGACCAAAACGAGTTCCAGGATGAAACTGAAGGGTGGCATGGATAGAAAAAACTCGAATTTACACGATTCTGCCTTCATTTTACCCATATGAGGTGTTTCTCCTGCCATTTGTTTCTTAACGCTCTTTATACTGTGTAGTTTTGAATAAAATTCACGTTTATAATATTCAAAGGGGAAAAAGTCAATGTTCCATTGTCACTAAGCCGAGTCTATGCCCCCTCCCCCTCCCCCCAGAGTCGTACAGAGAAAATTTGGGCCTCAGGTGAGAAATCTAAAAGTGAAAAAAAGTCTTTTAGGTATTTTTAACGTTGATATCCGACGTAATTAGTTGAATTTTTCCTTTATTTCAAGGTCCCTTACCCATGGCAAGCCTTAATGAGCAGTGAGCCCCCTCAAAAAAAACAAACGATGGTTCGGGGGATCCCCTCTCTACACAAGCTTACACCCACTTACTTTTCTCATGAATTCTAGCCCCCTCCATAAAAAAGTTCTGGCTGCGCCGCTGCTGCGAGCAGTGGCCTCAATATTATCAAAAATTTCCTTTATTCCTCCTACTGGTTCGTTTTCAAAAATGTGACGAGGAATGAGTGGGAGGTGATTCAAATTTGAAGATTATACTAATTTGGGGATGGGTTGTGCCAATTTTTGAATCATTTCCGTTAAACTGCAGATCAAATTTTGAACAGAGGGGATTTTTCATATTGGAAAGGTCAGGTTAAGAAAAAAAGTGACAAAATTCAATTTTAAAGGCTGTAAAATTTTTCTTCATTGATTTTCTCTTTTCAGGGCGTGCAGGTGATTATCTATTTATTCATACAAAAAGTCTGTTCCCTCCCACTCCCCTACTCAAAATAAAGTATAGCACATTGATTTCTACCGATTCGAAAAGTTCGAATATTTGCTCAACTTTTCTATCCGAACTTACTGATTCCCCCCCCCCCTTCAACTCCCTCGGTGAAGTCAAAATTCCAAAAAAAAAAAAATGAAAAATGACGTGTGATGTACGATTGTTAGGTTTTTGAGGACGTTGAGTTTGAATATTTTGCTTATTTTTTGGATCTCACTCTTTAGTGCTCTCTTCTCAATTTTTTAATAAAATTATGAAAAAACTTCATAATTTTTTCCTTACGATTCGAAGGGTGCATGATACCTACTTGAATGTGAAATTGGTTACCTTTTTATTAGACCGAAGGAAATTCCTGGTCTAAAAAAACATCCTGTACACTCGAGTTGCTGGGAAAAATTTTCCAAAAGCCAAGATTTCTCTACGTGTACCTAGACCTACCTTCTAGTCGGAGGATTTTCTTACCGATTCGAAATACTTCGAAAGTTTTATAAAAGTACTCAATATTATAAGAAAACAAAGGTCTTTCAAATTCAAAATACCATCTGTGCAAAAGCTTCATTGTTCGAAATTTATCGATTCATCGACAACAATTCACGTTCATACTCCAGCTACATTTAGGTTGAAATTTTAACGATGTACATAATACAAAACGTTTGATGAAAATTACAACCTTTGACGTGTTATTATTACAAAGGAAGCTTTCAATTTTTATTAATAATTCGCATACACACGTGTATAAAATAGAAAAAACACTCGCTTTATGCGGATCCCCGTGTGAAAATTTGTTTTCCAAGGTGGAATTCATTTAGTAATTCACGTCATTTTGATGTATTATGAAAAAACTTTTTTCTCGAATTCGATGCTATTATCTTTATTCGTTATTATTTACAATAGAGATCTCCAAGTCCAACGCAGATGAATCACACAACGTAGTAAATCGAATTGCGAAGTAAGATTGAGAAGAAAAAAAAAAACTTTTAAAACTTTATCCATAGTTAAGAGCTTACGGAATTTTTTTTCGTGTTTGCAAGTGACATACCTATTCTATTTGTGAAAATGTCACGTTCAAGTGCGCCATGAGTTTGGCCCAAGGTGTACATAGGCGTGAAAATACGCCATATTGACCTGAAAAAATTATCTGCCTCGAGGGTATTTTTTTGAGGGAGTGTTTTTACGTCACGTTGTTTTTTAAAGCTAATTTTACATTAATTCCTGAAGGCTTTTTTGAAAAAAAAAATTCACCGATGTTTTTTGTTCTATTTCCCAATTGGATTGTATAGAAATAAAGGTTGGCAAAATTGACTCATCCAGAGTTCGAATTGAAATACGAATGTGGGAATTTTTTTTCGTTGATTTTTATCGACTTTATTATCGATATTATGGTTGAAATAGGCATCTTCATGCTAGTCTCGTCACAATGTTTATTTTTTTTATTAAGGCTACATCTCGGTAAAATATTTTACGTATTATAATTTCAAATGGGAAACTGACTTACAATAATTTATGTTATTTTTTTATGTTTTTTTTTGTTCACCGTGGAATATTTCTAACCGAGAATTTTTTTCCTTACAGTACATGACTGAAAAAATTGGCGGAGCCGAAGGCACTAAATTAGACGTTGACTTCATGGATATGGAAAGGGTAAGTATCTTGTACAACAAATTCGACCTATTATTAGGGTAAAATTTCGTGCACTGAATAAATGAAAGGTTTAATTAATTTTGAGCTTTTCGAAACCGGCGTTATTACTCGGTTGCTTAATTTTATAAAAACACTTAAACGAATCAATATTTTGCAAGTTTTTCCCCCTCAGTTTCAGCATTTACAAATCGTAATTATATTTAAGGCTCGTTTATATAGATGAAAGTCTCGGTAACGAGGGCGTTTTGAATTTTAACTTTTTTTTTTCGTGGAAATGGAGTAAGTTATCCATCTGTTGTGAAGTTGTGATTGTTGGGCACACAGAGGCAACATTTTTACGCTTTGTATCGATTTCTATGCAGTATTTTATTTTGTTTTCGTGTATGTGAGAGATAAAATAAGATCTGTTGTTTCATACCGATACGTACGTTGTCGAGTGGTAGATGTAGAATGTGCGCCGAATAAAAGATGGTTTTAAATGGAGAATACATTTATGGATGAAACTAAATTTTCTCCGATGGTTTTTTATTTCCTTTCATTCCATTTTCTCTGTTATTGATATATGTTACGTGATCGTTGCTCATAACACTTTCCGTTTTCATATGTGAAGAATAATAATGTCCTTGTCAGTTTGAATTATTCGATAATACGGGGTTTTGTGTTTGGAAAAAAAATCAAAGGGAGGTTTTCCAAAAAAAAAAAAAGGTTCTGCGGTGTAATTTTGATTGGTTATGTTTTTTATTCTTACGGTTTGAAAAGTGTGCTGCTCGATTATGTATGGAAAATGGAAATTGAGAAGGGTTGTATTTTCAAGGTTTGAAAAGTTGACGTCCTACAGATCGAATTTGCTCGTTTTTATGGAAAAATGGTATTTTTTGCTCGTCCCTCGTTAAAGTGGTACAAGGGATGATTGTACGAAGTCTGAGACGATTTTAGTATTTTGAAGGTGAGAGGGAGGGGGTTGATGGTAAAAATTTCAAATTATCCTTTTTATAAATTTTTTGAAGCTTTAATTTTTTGCTGAAATGGCGAACCGAAAATTTGTCAAATTTCTAAACAAATAATTAGAGGTGTTCCTGTATTGTATGATTTTGTTGAATTATAAAAATTGTGCTAGAAATTCTGAAGTCCGGAATTTGAGAAAATAGGGAGGGGGATTGAATTATTTTTTTGATTTTTTAGTGAAGGGGGAATGACTTTTCCATTCCCTTTGAATAATCTCCAAAAAAAATATTTTTTTCATTTTTGTGCTTTTCAAAAAAATATCTCAAAACCTGAAATTTTGTAAATTTTAAAAATTGAAATATTTAAAAATTAATAGGCGCATTTGGAATGGAGTTTTGAATTAGGATAAAAAATTATTGCATTCAGAATTATTTGTTTAATTGAAAATTTGAAAAAAAAAAATCAAAAAAAATTAAGAATTGGCAACATTTGTTTTGATTAAAAATACTAAATTAAAATCAGGGTGTCATGAAATCTTTTCAAATTTTCAAAAATTGAAAATAATCCCTAGATTTTAAAAAATTTCTAAATTTTACCACTTTTTGCAATAATTAAATACGAATTAATAATCTATGTTTTTAAAAAATTAATGGTTCTTATTATTCTTTTTTATGAAATGATAATGCTTTGAACTATTTCAAATTTCAATTGGAAGAAACGAAGAGTGAACTAAGAATTTTTCAATTATTTTCTGTTGGAAAAGACCTTGTGTAGATTATTGCCAAAAATTTCAAATATAGGTGTTTTGAAATATTTTCAATTTTTTGTGATTTCATTGTGGGTGATTGGTGTGCTTTGGTGGTGGTGGGGGGGGGGGGGGGGGAAGCAAAAAATACAATTGAGTGGAAAATCAATAATCAGACCGTGCGTGATTAAATTTTTCAAAGTCTAATAACATATTAGTTCAAGCGTAGGCATTTAATTTTGATGTTTTTGCTGAGCACTTTGAAAACAGCGAAAAAAAGGTTGAAATATTTGACATTTTAAAAAAGTTATTTTTTTATTGATTTTCTAAAAAAATTGTTATATTTTTTTCCAATTTATTGAAATACTTACTTGTCAATTTTGAAATTTGAAAAAAAATACATATCTATTTCGACATTTTTTCAACGATTTTTCCTCTGAAGAAAACGTATTTTTTTATTTTCAAATTTTATTTAAATTGAAGAACATTTAGGTGGGAGGGGGCCGAGGAGGGTCCCGTCACACATTTTTTTAAAATAAAAATTATATTGAAAAAAATTTTGAGGAAGTTCAACGACTTTTCAATTTTTTTGGGAATTGAGAAGCTCTTTTTCAAAATGGGTCAAGTTCAAGCTTCGTAAAAAAGAAAAAGCAAATTACATTTGAGCTTTTGAGCTCATTTTTTCATACACAGTTTTTGGACTTGACCTATTTTGGAATAGAGTTCCTTAATATTACAGTGTCTTAGGAGCCTTTATAAAGTATATGGGGGGGGGGGGTTGAAACCAAATGAAAATAATTGTTTCTAAAAAAAATAACTTTGAGGAAAAGGAAAAGTGAAAGTGTAAAATTCAAAGATTTTTACTTGTTAGTCTAAATCAAGATCATTCCAATTTACCATTTTTCTCAATATTGAAAAAAAATTATGTTTTTTTACCTTCAAATAGGATTTTTTTTGATTTTCGACCAGAAATTGTGAAAATTGAAACTTTTTAATCAATTACTCACAATTTTTCCCGAATAAATCAATTTTGAGTTGTAGCATTTATTTTTTTGATTTTATTGTTCGTAATATTTTTTCATTTCTACAGTGTTTTAATGAAAAAAAAAACACATCTTACCAATTTTTCCTTTTTTCTGCGTTTTATGCCACTTCATAAAAATTTTTCGACCTTGAATTTTTTTATTAAAATTTTTATTTACCCCAAGAGCTTAAAACCATTCAATTCTTTTCTGCCTATTTTATATCGGAAAAGAGATAAATAATGAGAAGGTCAAATTCGTCAACTGAAATCGTAAAGAAGCGAATGATTTTTTAAGCAGAATAAAATATAAAATTATTCGATAAAATTGATGAGATGCTTTCACGATTTTCAAAATGCCAATAATTTCAATTTTCTTCAAATATTGGAAAAGAATTTTGAATTTTTCTGTCTTTAGAATAAGGTGAGTTTATGGAATTTTTTCCAAAAAAAATTATCTTAATGAAAAACTTGAAAAGTGATAAAATTTACCATACATCATTCGACGTTCTTTAGAGAAAATCCAAACTGATTTTTAAAAGTCTATTTCAAGGTACTTCCCCAGTTAATTCGTAAATTATTGAGCGTAGCAAAAAAAAATGCCATCTTCAATTCATCTATACTAATTGATTAATGAGAAAATTGGCTCGAAACCTTGGTTGTTTGGGTCAAAATGGCATGTCCAACGAGCTCATCGATTCTGAAAAATCTAATTTGGAAAACTACTTGAAAATTTTTAGGAAATAGTTACGTCAGAGAATATTTGTTCTCAAAGGCAAACATTCATTTTCGACTGCTGAAGCTCTTTATCTAAAAAATCGCCTCGATTTTTGAAATTTAATTATACCCTAAGACTAGAACAAATATGAACGTAGAATGAATTCCTATAAATATTTCCAAGATGGCTGGCAAAATATTCAAATCAAAGTTCATAGCTATATACTTAAGCCATATAGATTACAAAATTTCGTCATTCGAGTTAGGCTCGTAATTAAATATTCGATAACTTCTCGCCAAAATTTATTTACTTATCTAAACATTAAATCCCATTTATATTAGATGGAAATTAAATCAAGCTTTTCTTGACATTACTCTTCTACATGATATAAATCTTACCAGATTAAATGAGTCTGTATCTATCGAACTTGAAATGGAAATTTTCCAAAGCTCGACATAACACGTTTCTCATTCAGCGTTTTCGTATTTAGGAAAATTTTATTCCGTCAAAAAAACAAAGAACTTTCCTCCAAACCTCCCTTTCTTTTTTTGAAAAAAAAAAAAGAGAACACAAATCGTTTGAATAATTCTTCAACTCGACTTCGCAGCTTTTGGCAAAATTATAATGAATAAGTTAACCTTGGCACGTATAAATTTAAAGCATTTGTAAGCCGATTGCGAAAAATTAATAAATCTCGGGGATGTTTTTTTGGCCAACTTGGGCATACCCAAAGGGCAAACAGCGTTAAAAGGATACAGCGGTACTACGTGATAATCGAAGAAATAATGAAGAAAGAACTAGGTCAAGAATGTCGTAAAGGGGAAATTTTAAATCTACTCGGACAAAAGTTACAGCCAGAGAAGACTGTACACACGACGATATTGGTTAGCTTTTTCGGATATTATTAACGTGTAAGCTTGTTGGCTATGGAAAGGAAGATAGTAAAAGTGGAAAATGTAGTTAAAGAAATTGCAACTCCGAGAGTTGTGCTTCTTAGGTGAAAACTTCTTATTGATCGGCGTATAATCTTGAACTTGTTGGCGTTGCCTTTTTACACACAGAACAAATTGTCACGACCGAGAAAGTCTACCAGCTTGGGGTAAAATTTCGATATGCGTGCGTTGAAAATATATATATGCGGTGTAATTAGATATTTTATAGTGCTAATGATTACGTAGGCGATAAACAACGTGTACGTGTATTTTACATGTAAAATTTCGGTGGGTGTTTCAATATTGGACATAAATGTCGTCAATCAAATCTCAACAAAGAGGAAATAAAATTGACCGATGTATATTGACAGTGTTAAATATTTACGTCCTTGGTCATTACCTACGATACGCGAGTGCGTTATTCTCAAACTCATGTCGTTTTGTTTACATTGGCGTGTTTATTTTCGAAAATTTCACCCGTCTATTCCGTATTTATTTTTTAGATTTCGTCCGGAAAAAATATCTCGATCAATCAATCATCTAAATTATTTGTAGATAATTCTTTTTCTGAAAGAAGATTGGATCGAAATTTTCTATTTGATTCTATATTTGACGTAGAAATCTGAAATTATTTACTTGTGAAAATTTCAGTATTGTTTGGTGTCCTTTTAAGGGAAAATTCTAGCTTGGAAACTAATAACGATAGTGAACTGTGATCAGAGGAAACCTATCGAAGTAAAAATTATCGATTATACCGATGAGTTAACAAATTTACTACGAAACGTTAATTTTGTCTAAATTGACGTAATCAAGTTGTGAATCTGGTGAAAAAAAAAGTTGCCATTTGTGAAATTAATATCTGCAACACATTTTGCACGAGTTTACCCTTGAAGTAGTTTTAAGTTAGTAGGCTATGCGTTTCAAAAATCGATACAGGAAGAAATTATAACTTGTATGGTTACAAAAGCTTCCAATTTTTGTAATTTTCATTTCGAAATTTTTTTTTTAATTTTGAATACTTATAAAAAATATTTGTAATTTTTTGTTGTTGTGAGAATTTTACATATGAGATCTTCGGCTGAGTCGAAAGAAAGGGAGAGGGGAGGGCAGACTATTCTTCTAGTATTGAGTTTTAAAAAGTGGAAAAAATCGTAATTAGCATGGCGCCGAAAAAATCAGGAAAAATTCCATTTCGATTTTTTTTGTCCTTGATTAGATGTTTTTGGCTAAAAAAAATTTGAAGTAATTTAGATTTCATTCAAAAAGACGACGAGTGCTGTATAAAGACGTCCAAAAAAGTCCAAATTGATTTAACCTAATCTCAAATTTTTTTCTAAAGGGTTTGGTTTATACGATTTTAGATGACATTTTTTGCCATTTTTGTCCATTAATAATTTTATTTAGGTATCTATTTTTTTTTAACCCTGAAATTTTGGGTTTTATTGAATAAGGAATTTTCAGGTAGTATCGAACCAAAATCTGACCAAAAAACGACTTAGTTTTGAAAAATTTGATATTCCGTATTTTTATGGAGACTGTTGATGTTTCGGCTGAGCTGCATTAAAAAAGAGAAAAAGAGGACTACTTGTCACCGCTCTGTGATGTTGGGCGATTATTAATCGATTACTGAAATGATCGAATGATCTACGTAAAAAGTAATCGAAGTGCGATTATTTTTGAACGACGTCGATCGATCGTTCAATCATTCAGCATAAATAATTCTTAATCGATTGTTTTTCACCTGCATGCTTTTGGATGAAAATTGAAAAAACCGGACACATTGTGATGACTTTGAAAAAATTTAGAATAAAAGGAGACTTTGACCTGAAAAATGTGTGTTTTTGGCTAATTATTTTTTATACCTTCTTTAAAATTCTTCAAAATGTGAAATTCTTCGATAAATTCCTTGCACAATTTTTCACGAATTTTGAAATTTTACAAAAGTTATGAAAGGATTTTCTTTCATTTCACTTAATTTGTTGGCGAATTTCACATTTTGACGAATTTTGAAGGTGTTTTGATAAGAATGAAAATTTTAGCCAAAAACACGAATTTTATAAGTCAAAGTTGGTCAAAGTCCATCGTTTTCTTCAAAAAATTGGCTCTGTGTCTTGGATTTTCAAATTTTTATCAAAATTTGGCTCAAAAAACATAAAAATTTCTAAAATCAAAATTGAGTACCGTTTTTCCAAACTGAGCTAACTTCAAAAACCGTGCATGAGGAAAGGGCCTTAGGTGCCATTTTTTTTCGGAAAGGGTCCTAGGTATAATTTTTTTCAGAAAAAAATTGCACCTTAAGCCCTTTCCAAAAAAATGGCACCTAAGGCCCTTTCCTCATGCACGGTTTTTGAAGTTAGCTCAGTTTGGAAAAACGGTACTCAATTATATGTTCCTCCTCAAACTCAAATAGTTCTATGAATTTTCTCCTACTTTCTTCGTAAAAAAAAAAGTATAAATATTTGAAAAACGTAAAAAAAAAAACATGCAATGTAATCTGAGTTAAGAATACGAAGTTGTTCAGTTTTTATCCAATTTTTTCAGAATTAGATGGCAACGACGATTTTAGCCATCTTAAAATTTTTTGATTTTGGCAACCCTGGCGCTACTGAATAATCGATTGTCGATTATTTTCAAATCATCGATTTTTCCCAGTGTTATGTGATCTATAAAAGCTAAATCGTTCAGGAAAATTAGCTTCAAGTTTAGAATTTTTCTCAAACGATAATTTTTTTGAGAAAAATAATTTTTCATTTTGAATTGAAATAAAATTTTTAAAATGAAACATATACATTCTTTCATACTAATACATCCAAAAAATCCTCCATCAAAAATCTCGAATTAATTTTTCGAATCTTGAAGAATTTTTAGAAATTCAAAATCGTCCTAAGACCTTGCAAGGGTAAATTTTTATGTAATGAAAATAAAACGAGGACCTAGTAAATCGATTGGAACTAGTTCAGAGACGTTCTGGAGCCATCTGAAAATTTTGTAATTTTCTGGAATTGGGAAAAGACTCATTAAAATTATCAATATGTGAACTTGAGCATCTACAAAAGTGGATTGGTGACTTATGATTTAACCAATGAAAGCATAATTTCCTGAAATTTTGAATTTTCAAATATTCGCAATAATTCGAAAAATCAACTTATAAAAGCTTTTGAAATTTTGAATAGGTTTTTTTAAAATTTATGTTCAAAATATTTCTGTCTTAGCTCAAAACTTCACTCTGATGTGATTTTTTTGAACACAAAAGGAAGATTTTGTCGGATTGTCAAAAAAGTTATTTAGATTCGTGAAAATTCCATAATCCAACTTAACATTAAATTATGACTTTTATTTTTTTAACTGAACAAATTATTGGAAAATTTTAAAATTTCATTTAAAAAACAGCTTAAAATGTAAAATCTGTGCATTTTATTTGATGATCTGCAAAAATAAAGGTTAAATTTGGCAACACTGATTGTAAACTTTGAAATTTACGTCATGAATTATTCAGCTTATGATCAATGACGAAGAAATTAAACAATAATAAAATATAATTTCAATGGAACATACATTGTATGTTTAATAATCAGAATGAAATCTTTCGAGTACCTACATGTTGTTTCATTCCTCGTTCGAGATTTTTAATCGTAATTTTGATAGTGTTTCTGAAAAAAGTCGTGTTCATTCGTCATCATGGTGCCTAATTTTCTAAGAAACTAGATAATTTTTTCACCTAAGAATATCCTAAGTATATTTCTATGAATTTTAAAAATTGAATTTGAATTTTATTCGTGTGTACAGAAAACGGACGTCACAAATGAACTCGTCGAAGAACTGCAGCTGAAAACTAAAGAATTTTTACAACCAAATCCAACAGCCAGAGCGAAAATGGCTGCAGTCAAAGGTATCTCAAAACTAAGCGGCCAAGCAAAAGCTTCCACGTATCCTCAGCCCGAAGGATTACTCGGCGATTGTCTTCTTCATTATGGTAAAAAATTAGGCGACGATAGTCTTTTTGGTAAGTTTCTCTCGGATCTTTGAAAATTTTTAAAAATAAATACGTAAATTACCTATTAAAAAATTTCTTTTTTTAGGTCAAGCTTTATCAGAATTTGGTGAATCTCTTAAGCAGATGGCTGACGTTAAATATGCTCTCGATGATAATGCTAAACAGAATTTTTTAGAACCCTTGCATCATTTACAAATGAAAGATCTGAAAGAAGTTATGGTAAATAAGTTTCGCTTTCGTTATGCTAATTTTTAAACTAAATACATTGTTGTATGGAATATAATACCTACTTAGCCACAATAAAAGAATTATCAAGATTTTACGACCCTTTAGAGAACATTAGGTTTACAAACGGTGTCAGGACACCCCCCTTGGTCGTAATAAATTCTAAAATGAGTTTAAAATTCCTCAAGTAGAATTTTTCTTCCACATTGTAATTTTAAATTAAGTATTCATAAAAGAGCTGGATTGTTCGACCGTTTAGTTAAATTTGTGTATTATTTTTACATCTGAGGAAGTTTAAATCAGCTATGGCTTCGTCGAGTATGGTCATATTTCCTCTCTGAACGAGATAATGTTTCGCTGAAATACCTCGGTGGTCAGCTTTTAAGTGGGTTTTATCGGCGATATACCTTGATGAAATTGTATAAAGGGGTTTAAATTAAACTTGGACGTCGAGTCGAAATTAATCGTGGTCTGTAGCAAGTCTATAACGTTGAAATATTTCCTCGACGGTTTATTTCCAACGCTGTAATAATTTTTATCGATTTTTCTCCCCTTTTGTTTCATGTGTAGCATCATAGAAAAAAACTACAAGGTAGACGATTGGATTTCGATTGCAAACGAAGAAGACAAGCTAAAGGTGAGCTGAAGTACCGATAGTAATTACGTATCGAGTTGGGTTGCGAGTATCAGCCGAGCTATTGTTACATACTGTGTAATAAGCTACTTATTTTTGTAATTTATTGGAGGTGGGAGGATGTTGAAAATAGATGTATGTAAAATCGTGTCCGGTATGGGCGAAAAATTCAAACGCAGAGGAATGAGATGTGGTTTTTTTAGGTTTGGTTGAAGGAATTTCGAACCAAATTATAAATTTAAAATATATAGTGAGGAAGATGTATATTTTTTTGAGAAATTGTTCGAAATTTTTGGATTTTTTTTTTCAATTTTTAAAAATCAGAGGATTGAAAAAAACATCAAGTGGAAAAAGGGAAGAAAAATTAATTTTTTCTTGAAATTTTTCTCTAAAATATTGTGGCACAGCATCCAAAGTTCTTCTTACAATGGCAGTATCTGTCCCTACTGACAGCAGAATTTTTGACCAAAGCAAAAAAATATTGAAGTACATCCTAAAAAACCATATTCAAAATTTTTAATCGCTCAAATTCAATTTTTTTTATTTTTGGTGAATTTTTACTAATTCAGAATCGCCCATTGCTTTGCAAAATATCGAAATTTGATCTAATCAAAGAAAAAAAACTGAAATTATTTTACTTACACTATTTTTCACCTTCCAAATCTATTGGGAGAGTGGTTTCGAGACCTTTCGAAGCCTCTAGAAAGTTTTGGGATTTTTCAACAGTGAAAATAAAAACTCGTAAAAATGGTCCATATAGTGTAGGCAAATTAGCGCTATTTTGAGGAAAAAAAAACATTTTTAGCCAGGAAAGGTTTTATTGCGAAAAATTGTTGGGAGGGGTCCCCTGACCAACCTCTAAAAAGTCCGCACCCCCTAGACCCCGTGCTTCATTTTTTATGGGGGTCCCACCCCCCTCAAAAACGGTTTTTCGCGAATAACTCCTCAGGGTTTGATTTTACGGCAAAAATAACTTCGTATTTGGATTCTACACTTAATTTCCTACAAATATTGTCCAGAATTTTTTTTTGAACGATCATTGGTGAGGAGGTGGGGAGTCCTGAAGAAGGGTGGTTTTGGAAAATACGTTGTAATACGAAGTTTCATGTTTGACATCATTTCAAATGATGGAGGAAATGTATTCTACGATATTTATTTGAGGTATGAGACCTCCTACCTCACGGCTAAATCGCACCCTCCTCCTCCTCCCACCCCCACTTCATTAATAGCACAATTACTGAACAAATTCAAATATGGTATGATTTTTTTACAATTTCTACGACATTCAATTAGAGTATGAGACCGCCAGATTTGAGTGTAAGTTTCACCCACTCCCCCCCCCCTCACCCTCAATTAAAACGACCGTTTGAATCACATAAAAGGATGAGAAACTGTTTGTAAACATCTTTTGTCTCCAATTTTCACGCATATTTCAAGAAGGTAGTTTGTCCGAAGTCGAGTGCGTCATTCCAATGGCGGTTATTCACCCCCCCCCACCTCCAAATCAGTTTGTAAAGATTTGCAGTGGCGTAAATACGGAGGGGGAGGGTTGAGGACAACCCCCCCCCGCCAGGTACCCTTCAAAAATGCATTTTTTGCACATCAAAAATCAAATATTTTTCAAAGCTTTCCCACTCCCCCCTCGCCCTCAATAACAACCGTTTGAATCACATTAAAGGATGAGAAACTATTTACGCCACAGGCTTACATATGTATTCGAATAAAGTGACAAAAATCGTAAAAAAGTGACTCGCTATGATGCCTGAAAAGCTGGAAACAAAAGATGGATAGCAGAATTCTGCGTATTTTTCTTCACGAATCAACATACCTATAGTTGGAGAAAAAACTCATTAATTTTTTGAAATTCTGCAGATTTTCGAGAAAATTTACTCGTATTTCTCTCTCACTAAGCTAAGTTAATTGTATGTATTTTTCAAGTTTTCAGTCACTATAGGTACTTAATTTATATTATGTGACGAATGAATGGGAGGAAATATTCTGGAAAATCTGAGGAAATCTGAAAATTTGTTGTTGAAAAAAATGCGTAAAATTCGATACCGTTTAATCGTTTCATTTTTATCCTTTAATTCTTTCGGATTTTCTGTGACCAATCTTGATAAGTATTATACTTTTAGAAGTTTATAATATCATAATGATTTGTTTACGCCCAAGCAAGGCGAGGGAAACGCTTTGAAAAAGATTTGATTTTTGATGTGCAAAAACTGCATTTTTGAAGGGTACCTGGCGGGGGGGGGGGTGTCCTCAACCCTCCCCCTCCGTATTTACGCCACCGCAAATCTTTACAAACTGATTTGGTGGGGGGGGTGAATTTCCGCCATTGGAATGACGCACTCGACTTCGGATAAACTACCTTCTTGAAATATGCGCGAAAATTGGAGACAAAAGATGTTTACAAACAGTTTCTCATCCTTTTATGCGATTCAAACGGTCGTTATAATTGAGGGCGAGGGGGGGAGTGGGTGAAACTTACACTCAAATCTGGCGGTCTCATACTCTAATTGAATGTCGTAGAAATTGTAAAAAAATCATACCATATTTGAATTTGTTCAGTAATTGTGCTATTAATGAAGTGGGGTGAGGAGGAGGGGAGGAGGGTGCGATTGAGCCGTGAGGTAGGAGGTCTCATACCTCAAATAAATATCGTAGAATACATTTCCTCCATCATTTGAAATGATGTCAAACATGAAACTTCGTATTACAACGTATTTTCCAAAACCACCCTTCTTCAGGACTCCCCACCTCCTCACCAATGATCGTTCAAAAAAAATTCTGGACAATATTTGTAGGAAATTAAGTGTAGAATCCAAATACGAAGTTATTTTTGCCGTAAAATCAAACCCTGAGGAGTTATTCGCGAAAAACCATTTTTGAGGGAAGGGGGTGGCACCCCATAAAAATGAAGCACGGGGTCTAGGGGGTGCGGACTTTTTAGAGGTTGGTCAGGGGACCCTTCCCAACAATTTTTCGCAATAAAACCTTTCCTGGCTAAAAATGTTTTTTTTTTTTCTTATTTGCCTACACTAATATGAACTTCAACACCTAAATCCGGATTACCCATTTTGGTGGTCTGTTCAATGGATTAAAGTGAAATTCTCCAAAATTCGAGACTACGTGTTGAAATGAAATCCATATTTTTATCAACCAAAAATTCTTTACGAAAGCTGAAAAATTCATCTACAACTTACATATTCAGGGGAAAAGCCAAAATCGGTTCTCAATTTTTAAAAATTGTCCAGAAATGTGGATTTGAACTGGCAGTTGGAAAATGTTGAAAAATACTGTTTTAATAAATTCAATAAGTCATAAATAGGAACAAAAATTTGACAAAAATCTGGGGGGGGGGGGGGTGAGAATGAAAAATATGGATTTGATGATTTGAACTGGCGGTTGGAAAATTTCGAAAAATTATGCTTCATCAGGGACGAAGATTGGGCAAAAATTTCGAGGGGGGGTGAAAATAAAAAATATGAATTGGAACTGGCAATTGAAAATTTCGAAAAATTTTGTTTCAATAGATTAAATAGGTCATAAACAGGGACGAAAATTGGATAAAAATCTCGGAGAGTGGAGGGGAATTGAAAATTTTCCGATTAGCAGGTATTATTAAAAAAGGAGAGGTTTGTTGACTCATATTTTTTTTTTTTAAAAAAAAAAGGGAATTCGTCGATCAGTTGTATTGAAAATGAAAAGCAGTTGGTAATTTCTGCTTTTTCAAGCTTTTTTTTTGACTTCTAAAAAAACATATTCCATAATAACCTCCTCCCTTCTAAAAAAAAAAAATAGAAAATTCCGTTTCAGATTTCCTTTAAGTTTCCTGATAAAGGAAAAGGACAAATTTTTCCATTTTGAAATATTCAGTTGTTTTGAATGTAAGGGGAAAACGTTGTTGCCATGATTTTAAGAATCAATCGTGCAAAAATTTTCGGAAAAAAATACATTCAGAAGCTGAAATTACTTCAACAATCGAAAAATTTAAACCTAATTGCTGCTTTCCTTGATTTGATCAAACTTCAATATTTTTTAGGGTCATAAGGCAATTTTGAATTTTTAGAAGTTCACTAAAATTCAACAATTGAACTTGAGCATCTAAAATTTTGAATATGGGTACCTCTGTGATGTACTTTTGAGATATTATTTTTATTTCGGTCTAAAATTTTATTCTCAATTGAGAACCTCCCTTGATAGTGAATTCTCGTGGTCTGAGGGTTTGGAAAATTTGAAAAATTTATCATTCTGAATCGTTCTGAATTAAGAATTGAAATGTTGAACGGAATTTGTGCATTCAGATTTATTTATCTACGCTTAATAAAAAAAAAGCGCCAACAATTTCCACATTACGTTATCGTCAGTAATGAAAATTCACATAATTTCTAATGAATTAGGTGTACACGTAGCTGTTGCCTTTTAAGATTACATACACAAAAGCCTTCCAAACCTCTTGCACAGTATACCTTGACAGTTGCGAATCTGTATTGTAATTAATGGCATTAACATTGAATTAATTTTCGCATTGTATTTACATTTTATTGTTTATTCTCCTCGTACAATGATTAGTAATAGTATTTTGTAATCCTGCATTATGGTTTATTTTTTCGTTGCGTTTTCTTGTTTTTTGTTTTATGTTGGCTTTTCATTGCTTGATTTTTATTTTGATTTGGTACACGTCGTCGATTACGCGGATTCGTCGTAAAGGATCTCATTTTACAGATGATGAAGTTCGACAAGCGGAAGAGAAATTTGCCGAATCGTTACATTTAGCGCAGTTGGGTATGTTCAATTTATTGGAAAATGACGTGAGTATTATAATTTTTTTAATTGTTAATTCAACTTATGGGTCGATTTTTAATATTAGGATGCAATTTTCGAGTATGATTGATTTTTAAAAATATTTTTAGGTGGAGCAAGTCTCGCAATTGACGACGTTTGCTGAAGCTTTGTTAGAATATCATCAACAGTGCGCCGAAATCATGAAATTAGCCGTTGAAAATCTGCAAGAAAAGTGAGTGTTGGTTTACAATATTTTCCACCTTTTTTTGTGTGTGTATTTAAAACGAAAAAGTTCCATGAACGTCGTTGAGGTTTCTAAATTACGTCGAATTAATATTTAATGCTGGTTTTTAGTTTTTAGTTGTGTAAGTAAATTTCGCCATCCGTAGAAATTAGCCAACTTTACCGCTAATTTAATATTTACTACTCTGAAATCTCCGAAACTCGTACTTATTAATTTTTAATGCGATTTTCGCCTGTTTTCTAATTTCCACAGACGAGACGAAGCTGCGAATCGTCCAAAACGCGATTTCATACCAAAAACGCTCGCAGATCTGCATGTGGAGGGCATTACATCGGACGACGTGAACGGTGCGAGTATATTTCATGTACCATTACCGCCCGGACCCCAAAACCATAATAACGTCCCTTCGAATCAGAATAGTTATAATTCGTGGCCTCAAGGTGATAAATTTTATAAATCTACCACATTCGCACGTTCTCGGTTATTGGGATTTCTGTGCTAATGCTTGCTGTTTATTCGAAATGATGCCATATGTTACTCTTCAACACTTTCCAATATCTTGATTCTGGGTGCTGGTCTGAGAGCTCAGAAGAAAATGGATGCTGTTTCTTCTGTAATTGATTTTGAAAGGGATAATGTTTAATTATTTCGTTATGTTGTTGGAAAATTGATTTTTTTTCGTGGTTAAGGATGTTAGTTTGTCGGTGAGGTAATTTGCCAGTAACTATAGCTCGAATTTCGATATTTTCCTTCAATTTTTTTCTTTTGTTAAGAAAAGTTCCGAATTGGATAATTGAATTTGTTCTCGCGTAGGTAAATAGTTTTGATTTCGAAAATGATATGCAGGGTGATGAGGGGGGGGGGATCTTCAGGAATTTTTTGAAATAGGGAGGGAAAGGATATTATGAGTGACGTCAAAAAAATTGGTAAAAATTTCGAGTCCCTGGATTCTTTGTTTCTCAGAGGAATTTTAAAATTTTAAAATGCTATTTGGTTAATCATTGAAATAGTATCCCTGAAGAGTGGGGTAATTTTTTTTCTTATTTATCAACGTCTCTATGATGTTTGATGCCATTTTTTTTTTTTTTTTGAAGTATTCTTATAGAAGGTAATCAGTAATCACTAAATAATATATAAATTTTGATATCATTGTATGACAATTTGAAAACCCCTGATAAAAAAAAATTATATTGAGATCGTCTTGCGTGCAACTGAAATGAAAATTAAACCTGAAATATTGATCACTTTGTTGGCAATTATTTTTATATTCACTTTTATCAAAATATCTCTAAAAATAACTATGTACATATTTTGACCTTGTGTAAAAATTATTTACTTCAACTTTTATTATTTTTTTAAAAGAACAAAATAGTAATTTTTTATTCTTTTGGTGATCTGATAATATTACAACCAGTTAAATCTAAAAAATCAAAGAAATCGATTTTTGAAATTTTTTCAAAAAATTGGATCTTATTTGGAAGGTGAAAGATTTAAGTCAGAATTAAAAAATTTTTATTTTTATTACTTTTTTTGACGTCGCCTTATAACTCTTTTTCAATTATCTCCTCTCCTTTCAACTGTTTGAAAAAAGAAACTGATCCACCTTAGTGACTCTTGTCAAAATTCCAGGTACAAAGATTATGATAGATAAGGATTCTCGTTCAGAGCAAAAAATTTTTTTGACCATTTACCTACCTAATATTATTTTCAAAATTCAAGAGGTTTAAGGCTACAATACTTCAAAAGTGTGAAATTTTGATTGTAATTTTTCGTCAAAATATTGAAATTAAAAACCTGTTTGATGTTCAAAGAATAAAAAAATTGTTTTCAAGTACGAAACGTGTTATAGGTACTCACAGATTAAAAGAGTCACGTATATAGCAAAATTGATAACATTTTCGAAAATTTAAAAACGAATTTTTGTTAATATTGAATTTTTTTATCATTTTGGTTCCTTCAGTTTTTGAAATATCCCGTATGAACAATGAACATGTGAACAATTTTTATTAACTTGCCAAGGTTTCTGATTTATGTAAAAGCATTTTTCATATCAGACGGCTCAAAAAATTTTGGAAAAAAAGGACAAGAAATTTCAATTCATATTTTTGAAGTATTTCGTTACTTTGGCTCCTTCAATTTGTAAATCAGAGTTATGTGACAATTTTTTGTTGCTATCGAATCGAAATATTGAAGTACAAACCTTCGTTAATTCCAACAAAAAAAAATCCAAAAACTTTTTAAATTCATTTTAAAATAATATTGCGATAAAATTATACTCAGGCTACAGATTTCCTGAAGAGAAGGCAGAATAAAAATTGATCATTTTATCAATTTTCAGAATTTTTCTCAATTTTTTCGATTTAAAAACAAATTCTCTCGATTTTTCAGACTTTCATTGAGAAATTTTCCAAAAAAATGATTGTCTACTTATTGATTATATCGACATCAATGTAATTATTTTTGCAATTTTTGAATTCGGATGCAACGTTTTGGGATAAAAATCTATTCAATGATGGAATTTAAATTCATTAGCCTTGATTCACGAGTGATGTCGACTTTGCACATAATCGAAAAAATCTGGCAGATGCTTAAAAAAAATTTAAATGTTGATTTTTTCATAAATTTTTACATTTTCGTATTTTTAAAAATAACGTCATTCTTCGGGTATCCCTCTTCTCTCCGCCCCTCCACCAATCGAAAAAATTGGCAGAGGTTTTTAACAAATTCGTTTTTAAATGAGAATTTTCCTTCTATTTTTACAATACATATTTTTGTATTTTAGAAAATATTTTCAAAAATGGCGTCATTCCATTTGGTATCCCCCTTCTCCCCTCTCCTCACCAATCGAAAAAATCTGCTAGAGGTTTTCAAAGAAAGTCTTTTTCAAATGAGATTTTTTCCATAATATCTTTGCATTTTGGGAAGTATCTCCAAAAATGACGTCATTCCTCAGATATCCTTTTTCACTCCCTCCCTTCCTCCGCCCAATCAAAAAATTCTGGTGGAGCTTTTAAAAAAATCTTTTTCAAATGAAATTTTTTCATTTATATTTTCATAATATCGTTGTATTTTGGAAAGTATTTTCAAAAATGACGTCATTTATCGAATTTCCTAATCACACAAACCCTATTTCTTAATTAATCTGACATGGCATTATCATTATTGTCAGTTGTCATCAACACCTTGCATCTCCTTTTATGAAAAAAAATACAAAAAAATTTAGCCAGAAACCCGTCTTTTCCTTCAACCAAAATTTATGCTCGAACTTTATTAAATTCTTGCTCTAGTTTTTCAAATTTTTTCCAATTTGAGCAACTCTGATTAATTGCTGAGAAATGTTTGTTCTTTTATTCCTCGTAGTTGACCCTTCAATAAAATCTGGCACAGCGACGAAAATCATCTCTCATGATTGTTCTGTTTTTAAATGATCTTAAATTGCCTCGATTATAATCGAGTTCAAAAATAAAATCATAAAATACTGGTCAATTACCCCACTCGAATAATTTTTCCTTAATTTTATCAAGTTCTGTTCTTCAATCTCGTGACGTCGTGACGTCGTGAGTCAATGTTAACACCCCCTTACTAGGTTTCTTGTTTTATTTTTATTTTTTTTGCAAAGATGCGTGTACTGTATGTACTATGTAGTGTGTACTTACATTATACTACGTACGAATATTGCTCGTAAATTCTATGGCGTGTCAAAGTATCGATTATTATGGTACCTTTCGAGTAAAAAACATGCGAATACATATCGGGCTTGTAAAATCGTACCACGGCTAGTTTTTTTTAATTATATATGTTGACATTTTGTAGGAATTTACTATCATCAATACGAAGTTATTAGGGTACCCATTTTACGAGGTAAACAATTATGAAAATAGAAATTTCAACGTGTGTTTTCTAATCAGTCAAATTGACGAATTTCCAACTAAATTATCATTTCGTATTCATTAATTATACGAAATCAAATTAATATTTTGTTTTCGACGTGTGACTAATGGCAATAGGAAAAATTTAATATCGATCGGCTGCGTTACAAATTCCGATTCTTAAATAACCTTAATCCAGTTTCCTTTTTTTTTTTCAAACGCTTTTATACGTACTTGATTTTTTTTCCTTGCTGTGAAAAAAATTCTTTCACGGTAAATTGATTGAATTCTGTTTGTTGTTTGTAAAGTGACTAACTTATTATTCCTTATTATAATATTTTGCCACTTGAAAATTTCCATAACCCTTATTTTCCGATTAACATAACGTGTTCGTTAAAAAGATAACATCTTATAATCTTTCGTCGACTTTGCTAAAAAAAAGATATTAAAAAAAGGTCACAGATTCTGCACCGTATTATCTGCATTACCTTTACGTTGTTGTTCTTCTCACTAACACAATTTCACCTCTTTGTAATTACTATCTATATATTTACAATGTAGGAACTTCTCACGGTCCATCGCCTGTCCATTCTGACAAACCGCACCAGTTGGATCTTAATAGCGCCAATCAAGCGAGATCCAGCAACGGTGTGTATTTTAATGTGTATTACGAGTTCTTTTTTTTCGTGATTTCCCGCCTCGTAGTTAGCTTTTGCGTGCATAGTTGAACGAGAAATGAAAAAATTACCATGTCGAGAAGTCTGCGTTTTATTTTATAGCGTGCTTAAAGCTAGAATATTGATGACACGCGTATTTCTTCTCTGTGTAACCTTATTTAATTATTTTTCTCGCCCGAAAAACTACTGGTTGTTCGTTTTTACGTGTTAGTACCTTTTTTTCATTTTTTTTAAAGCATGATCACGCATGGTGATGTGGGTATTTTCTTCTCTTACCTGTTTTCATTTATTCATTTTGATTTTTATGATTTTTATGTGTGGATTTGTTTGATGGGATTTGGAGAATGTTACAGTGTGATTTTTCTCGTTGCAGTTTCTCCAGTCGCTTCTCCGATGAGAAATTCTCCAGCTAGGACGCCTATTCATCAGACGCAACAGCCAGCTTCCCAACAAAATAAGCAGCATCCGTGTTGTACTGCCTTGTACGATTTCGATCCGGAAAATCCTACTGAATTGGGATTCAAGGTGATTTTCTAGTTTTATTTGGGTTGAAAATGAATTTTTTTAGGTGGAGTAAAAAAAAAGAGCTGAGATTTTTATGAATATTGTTAAAGTAGTTTGTTTTTAGTGAAAGACCTTCCAGGGGAAATATCTCACCGGTGGTGAAAAAAGAGGAGTGTAGTTGAGAATTATCGAAGTGAAGTAATTTTTTGAAAAAAATATAGTTTTTGCCATTTGCAAGTAGGAACTCTTTCATCTACTCACATAGTACCTCGTCAGCCCTTAAAAAAGTACAGTTTGAGTTTCTATATTTCCTTGATGCATTGACCTTGAGATTGGATCCCAAATATTTCATTTTATCAGGAGACTAAAAAATTGCAAATTGCGAATTTGGAAAAAAAATTCAAAAAGGACTGAACAGAGGACCGAAGAGACAGATTCTCTCCCTCTTCCACACCTAATTACAAAAAAATTGCATTTTTAGTCAAAAAATTGGGGTTTTGTTTGAAAAATTTCGAAAATAATGCAATGTTTGTTGAGGAATTTTCGAATTATATGTAGGTACCTTGATACTTTTTAAGCTGGAAAAAAATTAATTCAGTTGATTTTTTCCCCTTTATTCAGCAGCATTGCTCCCAAAAATTAAAAAAAAATTGATTAACATGTATTTTTTTATTGGATGAACGATTTGAATTTTATTTTTGAAAGATTAGAAAATTGTAGAGCATACTTAGATGACCGTATGTCATGAATTTTTTTTGGAGATTTCATCAAAATTTATTCCAAACAGTCTTAAAATTTTCTGGCTCGATTTTGAAATGTTTCAGTCAGCGGTTTGAATTTTATAAAATTGAAAAATCTCACATTCACTATCTGCAATTTTTTAATCCTTTTATGGGAGTCAGTAAATATGTATTATCCAATTTCATAGTTGATGGATCAAGGAGAAGTCAATGTATGATTTTCTTAGAAAAAGAATAGGTTGCTGATGACCTATCACAAAAGTGAACTATTTTTGAGTACCCCTGCCCCTGGCCAAAAACGAATTGAAGTTGGTTTATTGGTGGACAGGAAGTGGCACTTGAAATTGAAAATTCTAAAAAAAATGAGAATTTTTCTGTTTTTTTTTCTGCTCAAAAGTACTATAGTAACTTTTTCCACCTCGAAACGAGAACATTCTTTTAAAAAATCAATCACTTTTGATTTGAAAATCATTCGACTCAAACCTAATTTTTCGAATGTGAATGTAATTTTATCATTTTTTGGGAACAAACTGTCCTTTCTTCTGCCCTCTCTGTTTAGTTCTCCTCTCAGATCTAATTCTTAACCCACTTCAATTATTTTAAATCTTATGTTCAAAAATTTTTGAAAATTTGACTAGAAATTTTTTTTAAAGATGATCTAATTTTTTATTTTTTAGTTTTCATTCGCAAATGTACTCACAAATTCAAAAATACTATTGATCTTCAGTTTTCAAAGGAATTTGACAAAAATCATTATTTTCATATTTTTTAATTTTACTCTCCCCTCTCCAAAAATCGTATCTTTTTTGTATGGATATTGATTTTAATTTCACTCTTTTTCTCCACCATAAATTTTGGCCACTTTTAAAAAAAAAAATCTTTGAGATGTCATTTGGTTTAAAAATTGAGGAAAATGATTATCCCTTGTGGTTCTTTTGGGTAAAAGTTTCTGTATTAAGGTTAAGCATAGTTTAAAATAAATTTTCTCAAAAGTCAAAACTATTTTTACGATTTTTATCAATTATTCAAAAAAAGGGATTCTTCTCAAGCAGGTATTCTTTAAAATTGGGTAAAGGTCGGAAATGGATATAATTGTTCTGTTTAAATCGAAACGTTTATACTATGACTATTTTCAGATATTATTAAATTTTTTTAACCTAATTGAATTTTAAAGACAACTGAAAAAGATTGAGTCAAAAAAAGTGAATTTTTTTGAACCCAAAATTTTTTCTAGACTCTCTTTTAAACTTCTGGAAAACTCGAGCAAAACGATTGTTCTTGGTAGGTACCTATTTCGTTGGTTTTGAAAAATCGAAACCATCTGGTTTTAATTTTAAATCCCTATTCCTTCCTCGATTTTTTCCTTAAAGGTCTCTTAATCAAAATGAAGTATCTTATCAATTTTCTTTAAAATTGTAGGCATATTTTTTTTCACTCCACTTTGATGATTATAGATCGAAAAAGAGTCTCAGAAATATGGACATTTTTCAATTTCATGAAAAACTGATCACTTTGTATATTTTTTCAGGAAGGAGATGTTATCACACTAATGAATCGAGTCGACGAGAACTGGTTCGAAGGATATCTGAACGGTCGTACCGGTTACTTCCCCGTTTCATACGTACAAATCAACGTACCTTTACCTTAAAATATTCCTATTTTTTCTCTCTCCATCATGTTATCATTTGAATTTTATCCCCGTTCTTAAAGTTCGCCTTTGCTTTCATTTCGATCATTTATTTGATTATTGATTAATTGCATACTCTGTTGTTTTTTGTTTTATTTTATTTATCGTATTTTTTTTGTTCTCATTATCTCTCTTTCTCTCTCTCTCTTTTTTATTTATTTTATTTAAATGTTATTTATTTATTGTTTTTCATATTCGTCTTATTTTCAGATTTAGTGTACATAGAAAGTAATCAAAAGCGATGTATGAGTTAGTTTGAAATTGGATTGTTTTTTTTTCTCCTATCAGTTCATTAATTTGTTGATTATTTTTAGTGTTTCGTTTTTAATTAAATATTTGTGATGCTTTATATCGTATTTTTGAACTCTTTCCCTTACCCCTAATATTTGGAAATCTTCACTCTAAACGCAAAATAAAAGTGTCGATACTATTACCACGATTAAGTCAAACTAATCAACTACATAACTATAGGTACTTACCTAATTCGTACGAAAAAAAATCCGGGCAATGTGTAAAGTATTTTGATTCTTGCCAAGCTGCGTATTATCGTAATCGCAAAAAAAAAATACTTTAAAAAATTTAACATTATACTTAATTTATTTAATCGAAGATACTATCATCGCTTTGTTTTTTTTTCTAATTTTAAAAAAGAAAATAATCAGTCATTAATTTATTGGTTAAATTTAATCGACTATGATAAGCGTACGTTGTAATTTTTTTTTCGAGTTATTTTTTATGTTTGTTATTTTGTTTTATCGAGATTTTAATTTTTTTCTAAACTTAGTATATTTAGCCGAAAGGTACAAAATTAATATTGAGCCTGTTATTTAAAACTTAGTGGCTTTACGGATTGCATTTATAAAATGTACGGTCTTCGAATGTATATGTTGCTGTATTAAGTAATACTTAAAAAAAACCAAACAGGTGCATTTTTGATATTTTTGTTGTTATAGTGTGTATAAATGTTGTACCTAAATTCGATTTCCCACCTTTTAAGATGTTTATTTAGAGCACTCGTCTTCCTTTTTACGCACGAAATCACTTCTCTTAATACATGTACGCAACGCAATATTATTGCTCATTTGAAATCTAGTCGTTCCAATGTATTTTCTAATATACGTATTTTAATGGGTAAATAATTTTGAAATTTTGAAAGTTAAATATCAGTATTACGCGTTTCCATGCATTGAATTTGTCATATTAATTAATTACGTTCCAAAGGAATTTATAAAATGAATTTAAAAATTATACTGGTACTAATCTCGAACGGAATGTGGAAGAAAACGACTTTGTTACGAAATGACAATAAATTTATTCGTATTACCTTCTTTTTATTCTAAGTACAATGTTTGTCATTATTTTTAAAAGTACAGTATTCTAAAGTCTATTTAGTAACGCTTGTTTTGTTTTTATGTAAGTCTTTATTTTACTATGGAATTATCGTTAACTTAAAAGAATTTATTTGTGCGTCTGTATAATATAAAAAATATATCAATTTGTGTTACCGTAAATTGTTGTGATTGATTTGTTCTTACTTTACGTGTGGTGTAAATTCTCTATTTGAAAATAGATGTGAAATTCATTTTCGTTTTTTTAGAAGGGAAGAATCTTCTGAAAACTGAAAAAAAAATTTGAGAAAATTAGACAATTTCCTGAGCAATTTTTCAAAAACTAGGTAGCTTTTTAAAATCAGTGAGATTTTTTAAAAAATGAGATGATTTTTCAAACGGTTTTGCAGATACGTCGAAATTTTCCAATTTTGAGGGAGATTTTTCAAAAGTTGTAGCAGTTTTTAAAACTTTGGGCACTTTTTTAAAAAAAAATTCATGATTTTCCGGTGCTAGAGTGGACACAGAATTTTAAACATCTGAACTTTTGCTCTGACAAAGAAAAGAAGAATAAATCCAAACGTTTGAAATTCAGTTCTGCTGGAAGACCGGCACACCGATATAAGAGATTACAAAATTATGAAACTTGATTTAAAAAAACTTTGAGACAGAATATCGAGACTTTGAAACTCAAACTTGGAGGAGAATTTTCAATTACAGTCTAAAGAGTACGATGATTCAAATTTACGAAATTTGGAAATTCATCGTCAGAAAGGGTAGTGCAGAAGGAAATACAAGTTCTGTAGATCAGAACGAAGGAACAAGAGAATTTTCAATGTTCACAATTTCAGCCCTAAAGAGGCGTACCGCAGAAAATTCGTATTTTCGAAATTTAGTTTTGATGAGCGGATGAACGGAATAGAAGAATTTTTAGTTTGGTTGAATTTATGAATTGAGGATGATTTTCACTTTTATGTGAAAAAACAATGAAAGACAAAGACGTTCTACGTTTCATTCAAACATTTTTATACAGAATTACAGACAAAATTTATGCTGAACTCTAAAGTCAGGATTTCAATTTTCAAACATCAATAATTAATTAAATCAATTATAAACAATATTTTTTCTAAATATTTTGCATTTTGATCTAAACCGGCAATACTATTTTTTGTTCGCACTTTTTAATTTTTGACTACGGTCGTTTATTATTTTGGTTTTTTATTTTTACGTACCTATCTTTTTTACGAACTTCTATTTTTTTTTAAAAAAAAAAGTTGTTCGATAAATCCAAAGTTGTATCAATAAATTTGACAAGGTTGCTTATTTTTTTATAGGGTTTTGAAACACTGTTCACAGGCAGCAGCTTACTAACCTTGTTATTTTTTATTTCTTGGCTTTTTTTGTTTTGCGTCCCTCCGCGTCCCTCTCTTATCAATTTTTTTCGTGCAGATTGAATTCGAATTCGATGTTTTGATTTTTCACGACTAGACGTGTAAAGGAATCTGTGTGAAAGAAGAATTCGGTAGTAATATTTTCACCTCGTTTTCGCGGTTGTTTGATATTATTGTTCGATTCTCTATTGTGATTAGAAGACCGACCAGAATAATTTTATTTGCTGCATGTCTCATGTATTTCCACTCCGATAGAAAATTACATCGTTATATAATCGCAAATTGATCACATGGAGGCTATTCAAAGGTAAGATACAATTTTAAAATCATGATTATTTGATAAGATACTTATACTAAGTCATTAGCTACCTATGAATAGATCAGCTTAACTTTGAAAATGCAAAACTTGTACAACTCATTTGAATACTTTCACAAAGAGAAAGAATCAACCTCACAAAATCTAAGACACCTCCTCAAAAGACAATACATCGAATGATAGGTATTCTGTGATCCTTTTATGTATCAACGTCTGAGTAATACGAATATCACACCGGAACCAAGTTGAAATTTCACTTTATCGTCATACATGGTATTTATGTCACCCAGAAAATTTTTCAGTATCAACGCTCGTTACTCAGATAATAAAAATGTACGATGTGATGTAAAGAAGGTCAAGGCAATTTTCTTTCGAATTTATTGAAACATATTCTACCATTTCGTGGTTTTTGGCCCATCGCCAATTTCATTTCGCCGCAATTTCGTTACTCTAATTTCTCCAACATTCTACATTTTATCGATACCACCTTTTATTCGTGAATTATTCAAATCTCTATAGGCCGCCGAAAAGAAATAACAAGAATTGAACCATCGATAAGAGTTTTTTTTTTAAAAATGTTTTTATTTACATGAAGTCGCCGTGTTAGAAAAAATTGACATTCGACTTTGAAAAATTGTCGTTGAGAAAGTGAACGATTGAACAATTTCGATTGTATTTACTTTGCTGTCATTCGGAGTGGAATTAATTTCAAACGAGTAATGTTCGATATATTTAACAATTCAGATTCGTATTAAAGAAATGATTGTCCGGTAACCCTTTTACCACCCTTACTCCAAGTATATCTAGACCTATGGTATTCTTTTCGGGATTTTGTTTTTGTCTCGTTTCGTTAATGTTTTAGTAGCTGCGTTACCTAATAGTTTACTTTATTGTGTTACTTCTTGCTTCGCATGTCTGTATAAGTTTTTGTCAAATGAGCTTTTTACCTTTGTGTGATTGTGTGTGTTTACCGAAGACTTCTCCATATACGTGTTCGATGTGAACTAAACATTAAGAATTAACGTGTGTTTTAAATATGTAATGCAAAATTTTCTCTCTATCGAAAGGTAAAAAGAAAAAAGTTGATCAGCTTGTTTTTGTAACGTTTTACTTTCTTGGATCGATAATTTGTCAATTTTATCTGTAAAAATTGAATACCCAAGTTGACAATGTAGAAAAGTCGTCGATGTCAGCTTTTATACCTACCTTTGTGTGTATAAGGCATATACGCAGTCTAAATTCGCAATAAGCTCGGTCAAGGGTCGTTAACACTTGTACTTTTCTTATACGTAGTATAACCATGCAAGATCTTATCGTTAGTATTTTTGATACCTTTACAAAGGGTTGAATTTTAAATCAACCGACTTCCGTACTCGTAATGCATTCTCATTGTATGGTAAACGCGGCGAAAACTAATGAACCAAGGTTAATGTTTAATTCGCCTTATTTTTAATATCAGAATAGGAGCCGAAAAAGGCACCGGGTTTGTAGGTGTGCGTACACAATTTTAGGAAACAATTTATTCGCCGGGCGGTCTACGTGATTTGCTTAAATATTGCATACTATTGAGAAGGAAGGCGCAGTTGGGAATTTTTAACGAAGGTTCTTCATGTCAATACACTACTGTTCGCGTCTCGTTAGCCGGCGATAATCTTCTTATATAATTGTGTTTAAGAATTACGTACCTTTGAGGTATTTTTGTACATGTCTCACTGTCAGGCGAGGAGAGATGGCGAGAGTTTTTGGCCATGGTGCATTTTACGTTCAATCTTCGGTTCGTTTGACGATTTTTTAATGAAAAGTGTGTGTTTTTCGTGTGTAATATCAAGACGATTTTAAGGTGTAAAAATGTTCACGTAATTAAATCTAAAAGAAAAGAGTTGAAGCATAATTCGTACAAATGGTATAAGTCAAAGAACTGTATATGAGAAAAGAGACTTTATTGTTTTGTAAACAAAGTTACACTCAAGTCCCTTTTCAAATATACAGTTCTTTGACTTATACCATTTGTACGAATTATGCTTCAGTTCTCAGTGGAGCAGAAGATGAAGAAATTAGCCAGGAAAAATAAAAAACTAAAATGATTTAATTTCAGTTTTCTACAATTGTGATTTTTTTCGATTTTTACATTTTTTACTCTACAAAAATCGACGTGAGAATTTCATTTTGAGTGAAAAAATATTTTTTGATTTTTTTGAGTTTCAGAATATCGTCGTTTCGGTATCACAATTTCTCGAATTTGCTCATATTACAAATATGTTGCCGACTCTATTTTCATTCAATCAAATAGGGTCGATTAAAATTTAACATATATGATCGGGAAGAGAGTAAAATTTATCGAAATAGTTGGAAGGTTAGATCGAAAATGATTTTTTTCCTGAAAATTATATGCTTTTTTTAAAAATGATTTCTGTGCGGATTCTCAAAAATATAGATTCTTAAGTTTTTACAAGCAACAATCACAAACACTCATGATTTCAATAGGCCAATTTTTCCGGTCAATTACACAAAATTATAGTTTTTGGGCACCTTCGACACCCCCCCCCCCTCGAATTTCCAAACAGATTCGAGTCTACTTTGAAACAATTATTAATAATGCTGGTTCCAAAAAATCACTTGAAGTAATTTCTAACCACAGAATGGATATGTAGTACCAATTTTGAAAACTGAACCAAAAATTATTTAGTGACTTTTTGCCTCGGGACTCCAGGCCTTGTATTGTATAGAAGGTTTTGTTCAGGGCTGATCTGAAAAAAAAAAAAATTAATGAAAATAAAATATAATTAATGTACCTAGACATACAAAAAAAAAGTAAGATTTAGGAAAAAATTCCCAATTCTATATTTACTGTTTGAACAAAAGATGTTTCACAGATTATATTTGAATATCTGTTACTCCATCAAGGTTAATAAAAAAAACAGTGAGGTGGGGAAAAAGGAGTCAGAAGGACTCCTGAAAAACCCCCAAATTTTGCATGCAAAACTGTTTGAACAAAAGATGTTTCACAGATTATATTTGAATATCTGTTACTTCATCAAGGTCAATAAAAAAAACCAGTGAAGTGGGGGAAAAGGAGTCAGAAGGACTCCTGAAAAAAAAACCCAAATTTTGCATGCAAAAAATAGTTTTAGTTTAAGAATTGTAAAATTGTGCCAAAAGGGGGAAAAAACAGTGAAGTGGGGAAAAAGGAGTCTAAAAGACTCCTGAAAAAACCCAAATTTTGCATACAAAACACAGTTTCTGCTTAAAAATTGTAAAATTGTGCCAAAAAGAATAACAAGGCCGAAAAATCAGAAGGGGAAAAAGGAGCACTCCTGAAAAAACTCCCAAACTCATATGTCTTTTTTATTCTAAATTTATTAAATTCAAATAATATATAAAATAACATTCTACATAAATACAATACAACACAGTGATCGCACATTCACAAGCAACCACAACACCACACTCCACAAAAAACAAACATCACAATTACTTCACAAAACATGCATCCTACAGCAACATAAAACTAGCACACCACACACCACATCACATCACATCACACCACACTACTCTACATTACACCATATCACATCACACCACAAACCACCCCACACCACAAGATCATGCCACACTACACAAAACAAACATCCCACAACAACACAAAACATCACAATCACATCACACCATCAAACAAACATCACACAACAACATAAAACTAAAACACCACAACTTAATGACCATAAATTTACATATAAGCTACCCTACATTAACAAACTACCCTACATTAACATAAAGCTTATTTTAACTCCTTCCATGGTGAAATCCATTTGATGTTCCTTGGTATTGGTTTCTCTGGATAACCTGAAATCATAAAAAAAAAAGAAATTAATCACAGAAAAAACAAACTACACCACACTTATCACCCGTGGATGTTCAACTTCTTCCACCATGAAATCCATTTGCTGCACCTTTGAATTGGTTTTTCTTGATAACCTAAAAATCATAACAAAATTAATTATCATGCAACAAGTTTAACATGCATAATTTAACTGATTTTTTTTTACCTTTTGACATGAAAACTGGTCTTCTTTGTCCATTTTTTCTGGTCCATTGGAGGAGGGCCCTCCAAATCCATTGAATGGTCCTCTTCTTCATCTTCTTGATACTAACCTGAAACATAAAAACATAACACACCACACAATTCCACACAACCAATGAATTTTCATGAAAATTAATAATTAATAATCATACAAAAAAAAAATGTGAGATTTAGGAAAACATTCCCAAATCTATATTTGCTGTATGAACAAAAGATGTTTCACAGATATTATTTAAATATCTGTTACTTCATCAAGTTCAATAAAAAAAAACAACAGTGAAGTGGGGAAAAAGGAGTCTGAAGGACTCCTGAAAAAACCCCAAATTTTGTATGCAAAAAGCAGTTAAAGTTAAAAATTGTGAAATTGTACCAAAAAGGAAAAAAAAGTGAAGTGGGGAAAAAGGAGTCTGAAGGACTCCTGAAAAAACCCCAAATTTTGCAGTTTTAGTTGAAAAATTGTAAAATTATACCAAAAAGGAAAAAAATTCTGAAAAATTTAAAGGGGGAAAAGGAGCGCTCCTGAAAAACCCCACCACACCACACTACACCCCACACGCCACACACCACACCACATCACATCACACACTACAGTCCACACACTACAGTCCACAGACCACAGACCACAGACCACAGACCACAGACCACAGACCACACCACACCACACCACACCACACCACACCACACCACACCACACCACACCACACCACACACCATCACATCACATCACATCACATCACACCTCACCACAAGATCATGCCACACAACACAAAACAAACATCCCACCACAACATACATAAAACTAGCACACCACAACACAATGACCATAAACTTACAATATAAACTACTCTACATTAACATAAAACTTATTCTAATTCCTTCTATGGTGAAATCCATTTGCTGTTCCTTGGTATTGGCTTCTCTTGATAACCTGAAATCATGAAAAAAAAAAAAAAAAATTAATCACAGAAAAAAACAAACTACACCATACTTATCACCCGTAGACGTCCAACTTCTTCCACCATGAAATCCATTTGCTGCTCCTCTGAATTGGTTTTTCTTGATGACCTAAAATCATAAAGAAATTAATTGCCATGCAAAAAATTTAACATGCATAATGTAACTGATTATTTTACCTTCTGACGTGAAAGTTGGTCTTCCTCATCCATTTGTCCAGGTCTATTGAAGGAGGGCCCTCCAAATCCATTGAATGGTGCTCTTCTTCATCTTCTTGATCCTAATCTGAAACATAAAAAATTAACACACCACACAATTCCACACACCCCATCAACCCTTCAAAACACATCACACAATTCACTTCTCTCCATAAATTTTATTGCATCTCTCAAGCCCAAAATTAACCCTTCAAATCTCTCCATTTTTTTCACTCCAACACACTCCTCCTAATTCTCCTACTAGACTTCCTAACAGACATTTTGCAAGGCTACTAAACTATCCTAACGCTATTCTTTTTTTATTCACCTCGCACCAAACAAGAACAGACAAGACAAGACCTGCCTAACTAGACTGAGGCGTTGGTCCAGGAACAATGTTGCCTTGCAGTCATGGTGACCACGGTAATCCCATCCAGAAGACCGGACTGAATAGTCCGCTTTCAGGAAAATGGACATCGTGGCGATGACCAAACACCTTAACTTGGACCTCTAATCAATATATGTAAAACATATACCTGGGGACAAGCAATCAACAGACGGGGCATTGACCATATCCAAAATGGCCATCACCCTGAAAGACTTATGTCCACTCAGCCGAACCCCTGAACAGAACCACCGAGCCCACTATGAGCACAGGACAACTCCGCTCAAGGACCAGCACACAACTGATTCAATTTTGGAAAAGCACTCCTATATATAGTAATTTTGAAGTAGGGGAAATTGGTGGGGGGAATGTGGTGGGAGAAGCTAGGTAGGGGAACAGCCAATAAGAAATTGCTTTCACCTCCACTGTGGGTGGGTACAAAAATTCCTGCGCATGCGCTTGCCACCAGATCAGGGTAGGGGAAGGTGGTAAGCTGATCAGTCTGTGTTTAGTCGCGTTAGAGTGTGGATGTGTCGTGATCATTTTTTCGTGTTTTGTGTAGTCCGATTTAAAGTTTATTGAATTTTTTTTTTCGTTTTCAATTTTTTTAAATTCAATTTTAATATTTTCGGGTTTTACCAATTTCTATATTTTCGCGTTTTGATTTTTTTAAATCCAATTTCTATATTTTTGTGGTTTTAATTTAAATATTTTCGCGTTTTAATTTAAATATTTTCGTGTTTTGATTTTTTTTAAATTTAATTTCAACACTTCCGCGTTGAAATTTTTTAAAATTCAATTTCAATATTTTCGCGTTTTTAACATTGCATCAGTGTCGGATTTAATACTCGGATCAATTTTGAAAGGATTATTTTTGTCGTAGTGTGACATTTTTTTCTTTTGGGCGAGTTATTGAACATGTTTTCTATTTTTCCAAGCTTAATTTTTTTACTGCATGGAATGCAATTTTTTCTTAAACGTGAAGTTTTTGCCATTTTTTGAATGTTTCTATGTTGAATGAACTTTTTTCAACACTTGAATTTCTCCTCCCAAATTTTTTCTGAGACTTATAATTTTTTTATTTAGAGTGCAACATACCGGGTGCTCGATTAATTCTGGACTCCCCCTGTACTTTTTGTGGTAAAAATCGTAAGTTGGCAATACTTTGTATTTGTTTATTTTGTTTATGATTGGACAATTTATACAAAGTATTACCAACTTATGATTTTTAACACCAAAAAGTGCAGGGGGAGTCCAGAATTAATCGAGCACCCGGTAGACATTTTTTCCTTTTTTTTTTCTTTGGTTTAAAATGTATTAATTTCTAATATTTAACAGGTAATTCTTGTTTTTAAAACTACAAATTCATCCTTACGTTGCGATTTTCTTACATTTTGAATGAACTTTTTTCTCGACTCTGAAATACTGTGGGTGGGTACAAAATTTCTTGCGCATGCGCCTGCTATTAGATTAGGGTAGGGGAAGGTGGTAAGCTGATCAGTTTGTGTTTAGTCGCGTTACAATGCGGATGTGTCTTGATCATTTTTTCGTGTTTTGTGTAGTCCGATTTAAACTTTATTATTGCATTTTTTCCCGTTTTCAATTGGGAACGTGTTAGGTAATGGTGCGCTAGTGTCGTTTTTTACCTACCTAAATTGAAAGGGGGATAATCTTATCAGTTACATGTATTCTTATGGGAAAATCGTCATTTTTGAAAATTAATTAAAAATTCTGTTGGATCATTAGGAGGATAATTTTTTTTTAATGTTGTAATTTGAACCTTCTACTATGAGGGAAAAATATTCATTTTTCCTCAGTAACTATTAAAGTCTGGAAAAAAGATGTTTTCTTGACCTCTTTCTGTTGTCTTGAAGTTATCATAAAAGAGTAATAAAATCATCATTTTGAAGGAAAATGATTACTTTAAATATTTAAAAGTGGTTGTTTTGTGTATCAAAGATGATTTTGTTTCAAATTGCTTCATGGTTCTTCTTCTTTAGTGCTATTTTATGTGAAAGCAAAAGTCAGAATATGTATACAAAGGTATACAAATTTATATTATTCAAATGAGACATTTATCACTTTAAAACTCGATACTTTAACCACTTTTAGTTGAACACTGACATTCTAATCCAAGTTTTTCATGGAAATCAAAAATTTATTGAAATTTTAGTCCGAAATCAACTTACTTTGACATGGAAAAAACCTGACTTCTTTGCTGTACAAAAGGTGGGAAAATAAATACGTAATCACCTCAAATGAATTGTTTTGTGTGCTACAAGGTCCATAAAACATTATTTATTTCAAAACACCCCTTTAGCTTACTTGGTAATGTAATTATTTATTACCAAAAATGACGATTTTTCCATAAGAATACATGTAACTGATAACAGGTATCCCCCTTTCGATTTTTATCAGTAGAGAAATGGTAGTTCCACGAATGCTCGCCAGTGCGCGCCTCCTTTGAAAACTCGGTCCCAATTTTTTTAAATTCAATTTCAATATTTTTGGGTTTTACCCAATTTCTATACCTATTTTCGCGTTTTAATTTGAATATTTTCGCGTTTTGATTTTTTAAAAATACGTCCTAGTTAAAAATTTTTTAAAATTCAATTTCAATATTTTCGTGTTTTTAATATTGCATCAGTGTCGGATTTAATACTCGGATCAATTTTGATACGTAAAAGGGATTATTTTTGCATTTGTCGCACTGTGTGATTGTTTTCTTTTGGGTGAGTCATTGAACATTTTTTCAATCTTTCAGAGCTTAATTTTTTCTACTGCATGGAATGCAATTTTTCTCAAACGTGAAGTTTTTGCCATTTTTTCGAGTCTTGAATGTTCTCAATTTTTTTAAATTCAATTTTAATATTTTCGGGTTTTACCTAATTTCTATATTTTCTTGTTTTAATTTGAATATTTTTGCGTTTTGATGTTTTTAAAAATTTAATTTCATTATTTCCGCGTCTATTTTTTTTAAATTTCAATTTAAACATTTTCGTGTTTTTAAATTTTGAATCAGTGTCAGATTTACAAACTCGGGTCAAGTTTGAAAGGATCGTTTTAGCGTTGTCGCAGTGTGAAATTGTTTTTCTTTTGGTTGAGTCAGTGAACATTTTTTCTATCTTTCGGAGCTTAATTTTTTTATTGCATGCAATAATTACGAACTCTCTAGATTCCAATGGGTCAATTATTCCGGTCAATGACACGAAAGTCTAGTTTTTGAGCACTTTGCTTTGTGCAATGAACCGCTTGAATATTTTTTAGTTTTTCTTTCATCTTCAAATTTTTTAATTTTATATAGAATTCAATTTTCTCTTAAACGAGAAGTTTTTGCGATTTTTTGGAGACTTAGATATTTCCATTTTGAATGTAGTTTTTTCAACATTGAAATTTTTCTAATTTTTTTCTTGGGTTTAAAATTTCTTAATTTCTGATGCCCAGGTAACCTTTTTTCTTGAAACTTCACATTTAGGTATCTCTTCAATTTTCCAAGTTGAGATCTAAATTTTTTTCATTTCGAGTGCAACATTGAAATTTTTTCCATTTTTTATTGTGTTTAAAATTTAGTTAGTTGACTTTTTTTTCTTGAAACTTCAAAGTCTCTCCAATTTCCAAGTTGATTTTTTAAAATTCTAATGAACTTTTTTTTAGACATCGAAAATTTTTCTTCCAATTTTTTTCTCGGGTCTAAAATATGTATGCGTAAAATCCAATTACACGTAAGTAGTAGCTAATAGCCTAATATGTACATAGCTTTTACTTGGTGTGGTTGAAATTTTTTTAAAGATACTTACTTTATTTCTTTGGTTTCTTTTTAAAACTTTTCTTATCCTTTTCTTGCTTTTCTCAAAATTGCTTCATGTGACGGTTTTCTCTGAAGGTAGCGGAAGTTTAGTTTTGAGTGTGAAAAAGATACTTGGATTGTTTTCCACAAATAACTTGTACTACGTGTGAAAAAGATACTTGGATTGTTTTCCACAAATAACTTGTACTACAACATTATATTTTTTTTTGCAATAGGGTTGTTATAAAAATTTTTTCTCCCGAGTGGTGTTTTTGGGGTTCTTTTTTCTTTGAACTGGGGTCGGAAAATGCGAAAAACCGTACAAGAACGTTGTTATTTTAGCAGATTTTTAAAATTTTTAGCGTTTCATACAGCAAGAAAAGGTCAAATGAAAAAACCAATACCATATTCTTGTTCAGCAGGTCAAAATACCCCGATAGACGTTGGACACCCTTTTTGCAAGCGTTTTGCTTGAATTTTCAAAATTTACTTTTTGATTTTTCATTTTAAAAAGCTGAGAAGTGGTGAATTTCGAGACCTCGAGTGAAACAATTACGAAAAGAGTGTTGATCGGGGTATTTTGACCCACTGAACACGAATATAGGATTGGTTTTTTCATTAAATCGGGTCTTTTGAGCAATGAAATTAAAATGCAAAGTAATTAATGTGAAATTCTTATTCTACAACCTAAAATTGATCAGAAAATGAATTTTTCCAATTTTAGATAGTCTCATTACAAACATTAGATGTACATATATGTATACCAAATTGTTATGTATCGCACTTACGTTAGAGGAACTACAGTCACTTAGTTCAAGTGTAGTGGTGGAAAAAAATTTATTCCACGAATCCTCCACGTCATTCGACAACTGCGCGACCATAATTTGAACAGACACTTTTTGCAAATTTTTCATTAGCAGCAACATAGAAGATCGAGATTGAAAAAATTTCACGAGAACAAGAGCAGGGCATAAACGATGATTGGATTTGTTTTCAAATTCTTAATTTTACCGACTTTTCCATTAGGAAAAGTCGAGTACTAAATTGTTCATCGTAGTTGAAGGGAGCGTCGGGAACAATTTTTTTTTACGTTTTCGGACATTCTGAACACGATAGGACGTGTGGTTGAGAACGAGGTTTCCTTATATATATATATATATATATATATATTTATATGTTTATGTATAATTTTGTCCGCGATTAAACTCGGAAGCTGCGTAGCTCCAGAAGGGGACAACGATCCCAAAAGATAGTATTTTTTACGTAGTTTTGAGATTTTCAAACCGATTTAAAATCGGTTCAGCCGTTTTCGAGATATTGAACTTTTTGTGTTTTTTAGGGGTTGGGGGGTGGGACTTAGCCGAAATTTCAAACAACCAAGGTAAAAGTTACATTGCGCTTCAAATTTCGATTTCTCTAAAACTACTGAACCGATTGAGCTGAAATTTTCAGGATTGGCAAAGAAACGTTTGAGGACATTACAGAAAAATTTTCAGCCTGATCGGTTGAGGTACACCGTCTCTCGGTACGCCTAAAATTTGTAAACAGTTTTTTTCAATAACTTACTGAAACTTGAAGGTCGAATAATTTGAAAACTAGGCATTCTCTAAAAAATCTAATGACTCATTGTCGAAAGCAAATTTAATTCTCTACAACTTGCTAAACAGGCATTTTTCGGGAGGCCCTCCTTTGGTCAAAAACGGTCCTCAAAGGACGCAAAGGAGGGTCCAATACTCGAAATTCGCATTCTGGCATTAAAAAGTTTGTAAAAAACTTTGTAAAAAGGCATAAATTGATGTTTTTTGGGTCGCTGATTCCGAATTAAGTCTTTGTTTTTCGATTTGAATCCTCTACATGTTCCTAAGTCGTCCCTCGGTAGCTTAAATTTGTGAACTGCCATTTTCAATTTCTTATGCAAGCTTGAAACGTAAATACGTAATTTGAATAAAACTAGGGCTCTTCAAAAAAATCTAATGACAAATTATAGAACACAAATTTAATTCTCTACAACTTCTTATACAGCCTTTTTTGGAAGGCCCTTCCTTTGCTCAAAAACGGTCCTCAAAGGATGCAAAAGGAGATCTAAGAATCGAAATTTACAGTTTGGCATTAAAAAGTTTGTGAAAAAGCGCAGTTTGATATTTTTTGGGTCACTGATTCCGAATTTGGTATTTGTTTTTCGATCTAAATCTTCTACATGTCCCTAAGAATATAAGAAAGCCTGAGGGGATGGGGACAGTTGAGCTAAAATTTCAATTTCGAATAATAATAGTAACTTGAAATAAGAAATAAAAAAAATGGCATACTATTATTTCATTCAATATCAATTTATCAACTTTTTTGAATTTGTGCCCCCCCCACCAGGTGCCCCTATGGATATGGGAGCTTGAGGGCCCAAAATTTTGAGCTTGAGTGCAAGACCAAAATTTCAATTTTCAGTCATTTTACTTGATAAATAGCGTGGGTACCAATTCTTTAAACTTATGTATTACCGACTTTTTTATTTTTATTTGAGCCCCTTCCCTGGATACACTGGAGTCCAAAATTTCGAGTTTGGTACTTCTCAGTAGGCTCAATATTTGTGAATAGTTGAACGAAAGTAAATTAAGTTTTCTACACCGACTTTTGTGGAAAAGTCGGTTACCTTACGCAGAATGCGTAAGGTTTTTTCATTCTGGCATCTTCATCGAAAAAAGTAAAAATTTTGAATATTCAAGCAAAACGCTTGCAAAAAGGGTGTCTATCGGGGTAATTCTGACCTGCTGAACACGAATTACCGATTTAATCAGTGAATTTTCATTTTTGAATCGGTAAAAATTTTATTTTTCTGATTGAATCAGTAATTAATCGCCGATTGAATCAGTAATTAATCACTGATTGAATTAGTAAATTAAAATTTTTACTGATTCATTTCAGTAGTTGAAAAAAATACTGATTCAAAAATGAAAATCACTAATTGAATCAGTTATTTTTCACTGATTGACAGTCAAATTTCGCTGATTAACACTTTAACAGTTGCACACTTTTCGCTGTTTAATCAGTGAATTTTCATTTTTTGACTGATTCAAATTTAGAGAGTAGGAACCAGTGAAAAAATTGGCTGATTTCAACCAGTCAATTAATTTTTACTGATTCTATAATCAAAATTCTCTATTTGAATCAGCAATTTTTCACTGATTGGCAATAAAATGTTACTGTTCTGAAAAAAAGGATTACTTCGATAAAGTAAATTATATAATTAAATTTATTTTTATTAAAAATTTAAAAAAAAAAATAATATAATTAAAAATCATAGGAAAAAATTTTTTTCATTAACAGGAAAATCAGTGGAATTTGACTGATAATCAGCGACTTGATTTTCACCATTCCATCAGTCAATTTTGACATTTTTTTACTGATTCAGATTTGTATATGCGTTCTTGAACGCTTTGGTTATATTAATGCATCGGTTCAGCGATTTTATCAAAGTCAATGAAAACCATTCGTAAAAGACCCAATCAAATTAAAACACTTATTCGTAAATTTTCTGCATTGAAATTGGAAAAATTTCATTTGAATCACAGAGTTTTTCTAAGAAATTCCCAAAATTAAAGCGGAATAAATTTTCCATTTTTTAAAGGAACTAGTTTTATGCAACGTCTAATTAATGTACCATTATAAATGAGTGGTTTACTTTCTTGATGAACTTATGATGCAAATAATCTGGTTAATTATTTATCAAATCTAGTGGTATTAGAAATGCGATAATTAATGTGGCATTGAACATAGGTATCAAACATTCATTTGAGAAGTGGACCTATGTACGTTTCATTTCATCTACCCAGGTGTATGGTAAATATATAATTTGAAAAAAAAAGTTTCGAGGTGTTTACTTTACACTTGTTACCTTATGTACTCATAATTTGATAACGACTAGTTCCATTTAACAAGGAAAATTATGCGAAATGAATTTTACTATATTGTATCTATAGGTAAAAGTGAAAAGTTTATCTTTATGAGTATATTAGAGGTCGATATGCTTATTATGATATTTTTAATGAGGAAATTAATGCCAGTCGCAAAAAATGCGATACCTGCTAGAGTGGATATTCTGTCTTCTATCACGTGATAATTTGTACAGTTGAAAGATTCAAATATCTAATCAACACCACCTCTCAAATTCGATTGAATAAATTTTAATTTTTTTCGAGCAGGATTTCGCTGAAAAGTTCCATCGGCTCTTGAATTTTGACGTCAATATAATTTGCCAATTTTATCCTGTCTGCCTGATGTTTCGAGTATTTTTCAATTTTATTTAATGATCTAATGATTAATAAAATGAGTCAGCCAACTCTTATATGATTCATTCGCTCACGTTTTTAAAATTTGGGTAAAGTGGTACGATTTGTTATCTGCATTACGAAAAGTCCACGGGGAAAATTGTAACGGTGAGTTTGATTCGGCCCGTTTGAAATTAATCATTTATTCGTAGCAAAGTTTTAATAGAAAATTAATTGGATGAAAGTTGAGGTACCTAGAAGTTTCCGCGAATCTGTCTTCTTTACTGCGGAACGGAAGTCATTAAGTTAAAAACGAGCCGTGTGCGTATGTTTTTTGAAATTGAGCTACTACCTGTAACAAAAGGGGGTTTCACCGTTTTCGAAATTTCTGAATAAGGAAAAAATCGAAATTCTTGGCTGAAAAGTCCTTTTTTAAAATCATGAAAAGTAGAAACCGAGGATAGTGGATAGATATGCTTAATTTTATCATTCGATTTAGCTGTATAAAAATAAGAAAAAAATCAATTGAATTATTCTGAAGCTCGGCATGCAGCCCTTAATGTGTGACTTGAAATCCAGAAAAGTTGAAAATTTGACCCTATTCGGAAACAAACCGACATAAACTCGATTTAAGAAAATTTAATTAATTGTACCCACGCGGTGGGATAAAGGCGCAAAAATGGTCATTCATTTAAACTAAATTCCTGGTTAAATTGGGAGAATTTTATTTCAGTATGTCCAGTTTTTACACTAAATGAGAACATTCTGCTGAAAATTTTCTCGTTGCGTTGACACGTTTAATAACGTTGAAAATACGCAATTTTCGTGCTGCGAAATTCGCTACGAGTATAGATACGAGCCGAACGGGCATTATTTTCAACGATTTATACAAACATTAGGAGATAAATTATATTTACATATAAATTACGTATACCTATATGTTGAATCATGATGAAATGTATGTGTACGCGGCCAACACCTGCGAGTTCGATTTACTTTTCGGAATTTTTTTCGCCAGAGTTCAAATAAAGGAATGGTTGATAAAATTTCCATATCGACGGTTAGTCTGGTCTCAGAATATTTCGTGTGTTCTCGTATGTAAAGTTGATGTAACGTTGGGTTGTGCGGTGCGAGAAAAACGTATGAATTTTGTTGCGATCATGGGTTGGATAAAACTGACACCAGGTAATAATAGATCCAATTTTTTGAGAAAAAATTGATATTAAGCGATTGTATTTTATTAAAGAATGATATATTTCGTGGCAAATGGAATGATCCAATCTGTTGCGTCGTGCTGTGGACCTTGAAATATTATTCCACGCGAGTGATGAATTTCGTTCCGTACTGGATCTTTGAAAGTTCCTTAAAATTTTAATAAGTTTTTATAGAAATTGATTGAAATCTGATTCAGAGGAGGCATCTGGTATCCAATATTGATTTTTTTTACTGTTTCAAATTTCGTAATTTGAAAGTTGTATTTTTTACAAAGTCTTAAAATTGTTGTTAAATGATCATCAGAAGCTTGGAACCTTTTTAAGCCCATAGATATGAGAGAGTGAACTTTGAATTCAGAATTTAATGGATGCTACAAGTGCTGCTTTCAAAGGAATTCGGATTTTCTTTTTGTATTCCATTCGCAATTTTTTGAAACTTGAACAGTGTGCTAAAATTGTGCTAAAACAAATATGTGACCCTGCCGGAAAGAAGGGACCTAGTGTAAACAAAATCGATGTCTCATTTTTCACATTTTCGGTCCAAATGACATCAAATCTGGATCAAACACATGAAAATTGAGACATCGATTTTTTTTTTACACGAGGTCCCAATTTTTTCGGCAAGGCCACATGTATGAATTTTTAAATGAAATTTTCTTTCCACGCAACCTATTTTTTTTCCTAAATATAAATAAAACTTGAAGCTATAAAATTGGAACACTCGGGAATTTTTCGAAGTTTGACATTTTTTTGGGAACAAATAAAATTACCTCGGGGGATAAAAATTGAAAATTTGTATGCCCTGAAACTCAGAATTTGGTCAAAGTAAAGTATCTAAACGTGAATACCTATGACTCGAAGGAGACCACAGAAGATGAAGTGATCGAGAGTCTATAATAGAAATGTATTCATAAGTTTTTTTTCCCCTCCCTGAATCTATTTCTGAGAGAACTCCTAATCTGAACCTTAAACTTTCTATGCTTTTAGGATGAAGAAGAGACCAAAATGTTAGGTATCTCAAAAATGGTCTCAAGTAAGTGATTGATTCCAAAGTTAAATTTTTGTCTATAAATCGATTTTTTTGAAAAATAAATCATTTGGTCACCTCTACCATTTTCAATTTTTTTCAAAAATCGACAAATTAACTGAGATGGTTAAAATTTTTCCGCGGATTGAATTATTAAAGATGAATTAATAAGATTAAAGCTGCCTAAACAGTGAAAAATCATTTAATGTTAGTGTATAAAAATTGAACATTTTTCAATGGGATTTTTGATTTTTAAGAAGGAAAGGGGTATGATTCTGACAATATTGAATATCACAACTAAAAAAGTTGTTTCAGTGACAATATCCATATCTTATAATACATCCTACAACAACATAAAACTAGCACACCACACACCACACCATACCACACACATCACAAAATCATGCCACACAACACAAAACAAACATCCCACAACAACACAAAACATCACAATCACACCATAAAAAAAAACATCCCACCACAACATACATAAAACTAGCACACCACCACACAATGACCATAAACTTACATATAAACTACCCTACATTAACATGAAGCTTATTTTAACTCCTTCCATGGTGAAATCCATTTGATGTTCCTTGGTATTGGTTTCTCCCAATCACCTGAAATTATGAAAAAAAAAAAGAAATTAATCACAGAAAAAACAAACTACACCACACTTATTACCCGTGGACGTCCAACTTCTTCCACCGTGAAATCCATTTGCTGCTCCTCTGAATTGGTTTTTCTTGATGACCTAAGGTACCATAGAACAATAACCACGTTCAGTACCTCATCAATGCTTATCTGAAAAAAAATAATGAAAATTAATAATTAATATACCTAAACATACAAAAAAAATGTAAGATTTAGGAAAACATTCCCAATTCTATATTTGCTGTATGAACAAAAGATGTTTCACAGATAATATTTAAATATCTGTTACTTCATCAAGTTCAATAAAAAAAACAGTGAAGTGGGGAAAAAGGAGTCTGAAGGACTCCTGAAAAAACCCCAAATTTTGTATGCAAAAAATAGTTTTAGTTTAATAATTGTAAAATTGTGCCAAAAGGGGGAAAACAGTGAAGTGGGGAAAAAGGAGTCTGAAGGACTCCTGAAAAAACCCCAAATTATGCAGTTTTAGTTGAAAAATTGTAAAATTATGCCAAAAAGGAAAAAAATTCTGAAAAATTAAAAGGGGGAAAAGGAGCGCTCCTGAAGAACCCCATCACATCACACACCACACCACACCACACCACACCACACTACACCACACATCACATCACACCACACCACAGACCACAGACCTGACCACACCACACACCACACACCACACACCACACCACACCACACCACACACCATCACATCACACCACATCACAAGATCATGCCACACAACACAAAACAAACATCCCACAACAACACAAAACATCACAATCACACCATAAAACAAACATTCCACAACAACATACATAAAACTAGCACACCACAACACAATGACCATAAACTTACATAATAAACTACTCTACATTAACAATTAACATAAAGCTTATTCTAACTCCTTCCATGGTGAAATCCACTCGATGTTCCTTGGTATTGGCTTCTCTTGATAACCTGAAATCATGAAAAAAAAAAATTAATCACTGAAAAAAACAAACTACACCATACTTATCACCCGTAGACATCCAACTTCTTCCACCATGAAATCCATTTGCTGCTCCTCTGAATTGGTTTTTCTTGATGACCTAAAATCATAAAGAAATTAATTGCCATGCAAAAAATTTAACATGCATAATATAACTGATTATTTTACCTTTTGACGTGAAAACTGGTCTTCCTCATCCATTTGTCCAGGTCCATTGAAGGAGGGCCCTCCAAATCCATTGAATGGTGCTCTTCTTCATCTTCTTGATACTAATCTGAAACAAAAAAAATTAACACACCACACAATTCCACACACCCCATCAACCCTTCTAAACGCATCACACAATTCACTTCTCTCCATAAATTTTATTGCATCTCTCAAGCCCAAAACTAACCCTTCAAATCTCTCCATTTTTTTCACTCCAACACACTCCTCCTAATTCTCCTACTAGACTTCCTAACAGACATTTTGCAAGGCTACTAAACTATCCTAACGCTATTCTTTTTTTATTCACCTCACACCAAACAAGAACAGACAAGACAAGACCTGCCTAACTAGACTGAGGCGTTGGTCCAGGAACAATGTTGCCTTGCAGTCATGGTGACCACGGTAATCCCATCCAGAAGACCGGACTGAATAGTCCGCTTTCAGGAAAATGGACATCGTGGCGATGACCAAACACCTTAACTTGGACCTCTAATCAATACATGTAAAACATATACCTGGGGACAAGCAATCAACAGACGGGGTATTGACCATATCCAAAATGGCCATCACCCTGAAAGACTTATGTCCACTCAGCCGAACCCCTGAACAGAACCACTGAGCCCACTACGAGCACAGGACAACTCCGCTCAAGGACCAGCACACAACTGATTCAATTTTGGAAAAGCACTCCTATATATAGTAATTTTGAAGTAGGGGAAATTGGTGGGGGGAATGTGGTGGGAGAAGCTGGGTAGGGGAACAGCCAATAAGAAATTGCTTTCACCTCCACTGTGGGTGGGTACAAAAATTCCTGCGCATGCGCCTGCCACTAGATCAGGGTAGGGGAAGGTGGTAAGCTGATCAGTCTGTGTTTAGTCGCGTTAGAGTGCGGATGTGTCGTGATCATTTTTTCGTGTTTTGTGTAGTCCGATTTAAAGTTTATTAAATTTTTTTTCGTTTTCAATTTTTTTAAATTCAATTTTAATATTTTCGGGTTTTACCTAATTTCTATATTTTCGCGTTTTAATTTCTATATTTTCGCGTTTTGATTTTTTAAAATTCAATTTCTATATTTTCGCGTTTTGATTTTTTAAAATTCAATTTCTATATTTTCGTGGTTTTAATTTAAATATTTTCGCGTTTTGATTTTTTTAAAATTTAATTTCAATACTTCCGCGTTAGAATTTTTTAAAATTCAATTTCAATATTTTCGCGTTTTTAACATTGCATCAGTGTCGGATTTAATACTCGGATCAATTTTGAAAGGATTATTTTTGTCGCAGTGTGAGATTTTTTTCTTTTGGGTGAGTCATTGAACATTTTTTCTATCTTTCCGAGCTTAATTTTTTTTACTGCATGGAATGCATTTTTTTCTCAAACGTGAAGTTTTTGCTATTTTTGCGAGTCTTCTTAAATGTTTTCAATTTTTTTAAATTCAATTTCAATATTTTCGGGTTTTCCCTAATTTCTATATTTTCTCATTTTAATTTGAATATTTTCGCGTTTTGATCTTTTTAAAAATTTAATTACATTATTTCCGCAATTCCGCGTCTATTCTTTTATTTCAGTTTTGACATTTTCGTGTTTTTAAATTTTGAATCAGTGTTCGATTTACAAACTCGGGTCAAGTTTGAAAGGATCGTTTTTAGCGTTGTCGCGGTGTGAAATTGTTTTTCTTTTGGGTGAGTCAGCGAACATATTTTCTATTTTTCGGAGCTTAATTTTTTTACTGCATGGAATGCAATTTTTTCTTAAACGTGAAGTTTTTGCCATTTTTTCGAGTCTTGAATGTTTCCATGTTGAATGTAATTTTTTCAACACTTTTATTCCTCCTCCCAAATTTTTTCTGCGGCTTATAATTTTTCTATTTCTAGTGCAACATTGAAGTTTTTTCCATTTTTCCTTGGGTTTAAAATTTTTTAATTTCTAATGGGTAACTTTTTTTCTTGAAATTTTACATTTATCTCTTCAATTTTTCAAGTGCAACATCGATATTTTTTCCTTTTTTTTCTTGGATTTAAAATTTATTAATTTTTGATATTTAACATGTAATTCTTGTTTTCAAACTTCAAATTTATCCCTCCAATTTTCCAAGTAGATTTTTTTACATTTCGAATGAACTTTTTTCTCGACACTGAAATTTTTTCTTCCAATTTTTTTCTCAGGTCTAAAATTTTCATGTATGAAAAAAGATGATTTCCAATTATCCCTCATCGATGCTCATACACTCTCCTTTCAAAAACTCGCTGCTTTCCTTTCATTTTCCCTTACTTTTGAATATCGGAATAAAAACCTCATAAAAAGTATGTCATTCGGAATTCTAAATGAATGCATATCGCTTGAATGACCTTATACTTGAATTCTGTCCCCAATCAAAAGAACCCAGCTCAGCGAGAGCTTTGAAGGTAAAACAATTTGGCTCGAGTCTTGAAGGCGCAAAAGTCAACATCGAGAAAGCTCGAATTCTAGCGAGTAAAATAGCGTTACTTGTCCGCAGAGCCACGAACCTCAACAGGCATCGCGCCATTCGCAGTTCAGTCTATTGCGGTGTTTCGGCGGTGAACGTTATCTTGTGTGTGGTCGGTGCGCTGTACGTAGTGTAGCATAACCATGTGACGCGACGGTGTAAAATTTTTCGCATTCTCGGTACACGTGTGTTATTTGCGTGGGGCGGCGGGCGCTCGCTGGAAATTCGAAAATTTTTATCTTTATCTAGTGCTCGAAAATGTCGCTTGTTGATTTTCACTTCGTTTGCTTTCGTAATCAGAAGTAAGTTTACTAGAGTTGAGTAATTGAAAGAGCTCCTCGTGTTAACCGGACGTTTATTTTTACGACCCACGATTACGAATCGAGATAGTATAATTGTATGGTTTTTATGTCTGCGAAAATTCCGAGTAATTAGCGAGTGTTTCCAATGTACGCCTGTGAATTGCGTGAATGGTGATGGTATGTAGATGTACTTGAGAAAAGTAGTCCTCATATTTGATTTTGGCTAAATCTCCATGCGAATTTTCTTTCGTTTTATTTGCCTACTTTGGTGTATGAAAATACGAAATGGGTGTGAAGCCTAAAACAGTGATATGTAAACACAAATATTTTACTTTTTTCAAGCTAGACTATTTTTTTCTTGGAAATTGGAATTGCGTAGAATGTGTATGTAAATTGTCGACAACAAAACGAAAATTTTAAATGAGAAATTTTTGATTTCGAAATTACAATTTATGAATATTTTTGAATAATATACGAATTACAGTAAGTTTAGTTGGTCAACTAGTTATATTTTAAAATTATATGGTAATTCTTACATAATTTTGTGATTTGAATAATTTCAATTTTTTGCAATGTTTTTGTCTTGGGGGGGGGGGAGGGGAGGAGGAGGAGGGTATTTTTCGCGAATTTTGATGTGAAAAACCGAATTTTCAAGTAAATTGGTTGTCGGCTCTCAGTATATTTTAAAATTATATGGTAATTCTTACATAATTTTGTGATTTGAATAATTTCAATTTTTTGCAATGTTTTTGTCTTGGGGGGGGAGGAGGAGGAGGAGGAGGAGGAGGAGGAGGAGGAGGGTATTTTTCGCGAATTTTTCGCGAATTTTGATGTGAAAAACCGAATTTTCAAGTAAATTGGTTGTCGGCTCTCAAAAACATTTTGAAATTCCATAAAATTGCATTCATGCATAAAAATTATTCGGATATTTTCGAAAGGCAAAACTTCGAAAAATGCGTTTTTCAGTTATTTTCGCGCATTAGCCTCTTTTCTTTTTATGGGTCGTATACTAACAGTAAAATCTCATTTTTTAAAACTTTTGAATCTCTCTGTAATCTGAAGAAAAAGGTACAACTCATTCAAAAACTTTCTGTTTAATCATTTCGTATATTTCGAATTTAAACAAGTATGGTAGTGACTTCGACAATTTTCGAGAAAAATTTTTCTAATACTATTTTAAGAAATTGAGAAATAGCTCTAAATGAAAGTTCTCATTTCATATAAAAAATACCTCTACTATTTTTTTTTTAGTAGAATATCAAATTCTTGAAAAAAAAGATGATGAAAAATGAGTCGATTACTTTTTCCCCATTTTTCATTTTCAAGGAACTGCCTTTTCTTTTTTAAAAGATTTGCCTTTTTTAATCAGGAAAGTGAAAAAAGTACTACTGGCGGGAAATTTTTATTTTTTGAAGTAATGTTACTTTTAGTTTATCTTTGAAGTTCCATTTTCTCTGTTTCAAGTATTTTTTTGAAAATAGATAACGTAAAATTTTAGTGCAAAATTTTTGATTACCTCCCCCGTGCCATTTCATCGACAAATTCCAAAGTACTTTTTTTGAACATTTAAATGCGTTTATAAAAAATTTTATTGCTCGAGAAAATAAGCTTGAAAAATGAAAAAATTGAAATGAAGTATTTTGAAAATGAGGTACTTAATCGTTTGTACTTTTTTTTCAAAAAATGACGAGGAAGTACCTGAGAACTTGTGCCCAAACCATAACATGACATTCTTCCGACCTGAACCTGAAAAAAATGTTTACGTTACAATAGCTAAATTGTGAAAAGATTGAATAACTTTTTCAATGGTTTTAAAAGTATCTACTTTTGGTGACTATTTTTCATCTTTACTTTATTTTTTAGCATCATTTTTCAATTTTTTTTTTTCAGTGGTCTGTAAAAAACGTTAGTAAATAGATATTTTAATGTCCTAAAAATCATCAATTTTGAATTTCGCATCTTTTCATGTGTAGGTAGTTAAGCTCAGTCTATTTTTTCGTATACCTACCTATGAAAAGTTATTTAGGTTCTCTCTTATTAATCAGTCAGAATTGACTGATGAAATCGACAGAATCATGTCAATGTAGAAATCAGTGAAAAATTTACTGATTCAATCAGTGAATTTTCATTTTTGAATCCGTAAAAATAAAATTTCATCGATTCAGTCAGTAGATAGTTCAATCAATCAATCAAGCCTTTATTTTATAATAACAAGTGTCTTAGTTATAAGTAAAAAACAAATTATTATAAATCTAGGCCCAAATTCTGGGCAAAGGCCTCCCTCAATCGCTTCCATTCTGTCCGGTCGTATGCAACCCTTTCGTATAGATTGTTTTTTAAGAATTTAACAATTGTGTCCCCCCCCATCTTGCCTTCTGCCTTCCTCTTTTTCTTTTTGTTCTGGGATCCCACTCATTTACAATTTTTTTCCATCTATTTTCCGTCAATCTACTAACATGGCCCGCCCATTCCCAAATTTTTCTTCTAGTTTCTATTAAGATTTGTTTGTTTTTTAATCTTTGATTCAAGTTTGTTACCTTAATTTTATCTTTCAACTTAACTCCCAAAATAGACCTAGTCATTGAATTTTGAGTGGTCTCCGATTTACTTTCTATTTTTTTCTGTCAGAGTCCATGTCTGAGAGCCATAAGTATAATTGTGGGAAGAATGCACGAGTTGAAAATTTGACTTTCATGACTTAAACTGAAGGGACCTTTCAAAATTTTTTTCAGAGACCAGAATTTTTTCCATCCCAAAGAAATTCTCCTTTTTACTTCTTTTCGTTTTTATTATCAAGGTTATTAATTGACCTAAATATATGGTTTCCTCCACTATCTCCATTTCCTTTTCCATAATTTTAATACTCTTTTCATTTCCATTAGTTTTGTTAGATAAGATTTTTGATTTTTGTAATTTAATTCCAACTCTGCTCTTTTTCCTTCTGTTTCTAGATCTTTAATCATGTTAGTTAGATCTTCTAAATTTTCTGCAATTAAAACTACATCATCAGCTAATCTTAGATTATTTAATCTTTTTCCATTAATATTTACACCAAAATTTTCCCAATTCATTTTTTTGAAGATTTGTTCGAGAGATGAATTAAAAAGGTCAGGAGACAGTGGATCACCTTGTTTTACCCTTTTTAGCCAAAGAATTCACCACTACATCTGTAATCACTCTTGCCTCCAGATTTGAGTACATATCAAAAATTAAATTTACATATGGTTTGGGGACACCTTGGGTTATCAATGCCTCTAGCATATATTTGTGGTTCAAAGAGTCAAAAGCTTTTGAAGTCAATAAAAGGCAAGATGGAGGTCAAATTGGTATTCTAAGGATTTTTCAATTAATAAATTAATAACAAAGAGATGGTCAGTTGTAGAGTAACCTTTCCTAAAGCCTGCCTGCTCTATGGGTTGTTGCATATTTATGAAATTTCTGATTCTAGTGTCAATTACCTTTGAGAAAATTTTTGCCAAAGTGGATGAAATGCTGATTGGTCTATAGTTATCGATGCAATGTTTGTCACCTTTTTTAAATAACAGTATTATATCAGATCTTTTCCATGCTTCTGGAGTTTTGAGGTTATCAGAATTTGGTTGAATAGTATAGTTATTCTTTCCATTAGCATCTTTCCTCCACTTTTAATTTGTTCATTGTATATCTTATCTGATCCTATTGATTTATTATTTTTCAAATTTTTGATAATTTGTGATACTTCACTTGTTATGATTTTTGGTATATTGCCACTAGAGTCGTTTACTTGAAAATTACCTTCTTTTTGAACATTATATAAATCCTTGTAAAATTCTGTGACCAACTTATTCATTTCAACCCTATCATAAATTTTTTGTCCTTTGTCATTTTTAAATAAACTGACCACTCTGTTCCCCAAGAAGCATTTTTTCTTATTGATTTTGTGCTTTTAGTGGTATTCAGAATATTGCAAATATATTCGTTTTGTTTTTCAATATTATAGTTCCTTAATTTGTTCTTTATTAGTTTGCAGATGAGTTCAACTCAATTTTTTCATCCACAGATTTACGATTTTTCTTTTCAGTTTCTCCCTTTTCTAATTAATTGTTTTATGTCTGAAGGTAAACTTCCTTCTTTTTTTTGCGAGCTTTCATTTTTTATGTTAATTTCTTTTGTAGCATTTTTTATTGCATCCATGATATATACGTTATAGGATTCAGCATTCATTTCTATTGGTACATTTTCGTGTAGTAATTTGTTTAGATTGTTTTGGTAGGTTACTTTGTTTGAATTGTCTATTCTTAAACTATTAGGGGCTTTTGAGAGCTTACAAATCGTCTTTTAATTAAATTTAATTTGCATTTTATCAATTTGTGATCAGAATGAAAATCAAAATTTGAAATATCAAAATTACTTATGAAGTCTGCGTTGGATGAAGAAATTATGTAATCTATTTGATTCTTGTATTCTAGATTTGGTGATATCCAGGTCCACATTTTACCCTTTCGTTTTTGAAAAAGAGTTGATTATTTTTAAATCGTTTTCTGCACAGAATTCTATCAAACTTTCCCCTCGATTATTACGTTTCCCATAATTATAGGGCCCCATTACTTTCCTCCCCTTCAATCTTTTCCCTATTTGGGCATTAAAATCCCCCATAATTATTAATTTGTTTTTGAGGTTGCATTTGCACTGGGAGATTGTTTCTCTCAACTTGTTGTAAAAATCCTCAGATATGTCACTCGGGAGAGCTTGACGTAGGGGCATAAATTTGTAGGATAGTCAAGCAGCCTCCAATTATCCTAAATTTAGCAAAGGCCAATCTTTCAGAGATACCTTTAAATTCGATTAATTTTTTGAAATTTTTTGTTTAATAGAAAGCCTACTCCTTTTTGACCCGAATCATCACCTATATAGCAAAATAAATTTTGATTTTTTGTTTGTATGATTTTTTCACCATTTCTTCTAACTTCTGATATTCCTAAAATTTCGAGATTTGTGTTCCCAAAAGCATCTTCCAGTTCTTGGAGATTTTCGTTTTCTTTTAATGTTCTAACATTTAAACTCCCTATCCAAAATGATTCAAATTTTTGGATTTTTATTTCCTTTTATTCGTTTTCAGTTTTATATCATTTGAATGCTCAGTACAACTAACATTTTTAGGACATGTATGGTTTTTCGAGAGAGTCCCTTGAGGGTTGGTGGTCTAGCTTGCCCTTGTTGACCAGACATGCCTGGGCAGCGGATTGAGTTTGGCCGGATACATCAATTGTTTTTTGTATTTCTTCGCGTCCTACTGGACTTTTTAGTAGAGCTGGTATCGTGGATCACTTCAGCAAAATCCGCTAGCTGATCTTCTTCCAATATTTTGACAGCAGAATCTGTTTCGGACTTTCGTACGTAAATGTAACCATTAAACGACCAAGATGACAGGATTTTGCCTTCTTCTTTGAGTATTTTAGCTTTCTTCAGTAGGTTGGATGCGTGTTTAGTTAGGTGATCGCCAACGAAAATACTCTCCTTTGACTGAAAGTTCAGTTTTTTTGCATTCAATTTTAAACGTTTTGAGGCAGCTATCAACTGAGATTTTACTTCGTTGTCATTTAATTTTACAATTATAGCTGGTGTTTTATCTTTCTTGGCTGGTAGACGATGAGCAGCGCATATATTGTATGGTTGTAATTGAACTTGTAGCTTTTCACTTAATTCAAAAATGATCTCTCTAGTATTCTCCTCTTCTGTCTGTGGTATGCCATTGATTATAATATTATTCTTGCGACTGTACATCTCCAGCTCGTTTATGGATTCTGCTATCTGCTGTTGTTTACTTTTCAGATTTTTAACATCTTCACTCAAAGCTTCGTTTTTTTCTTTGATACTGGTTAGCTGAGATGCCAAAGTGTCCACTTTTTCTTCTAAATTTACCAAGCTAGTATTTGTAGTCGTTACCTTAGCCTCGATTGATGACAATTTTGCTAAAATTTTGTCAATATCAGATTTTGACATGATTATTCTTCAGTACGAGTGATAATAAATACGAACAACGTCGAGCAAGCGTGCACGAACAGATAACCGATAACAAACGTACAAGCAACTCGAATCACTTTATCGCCCGATTAACGCAGGAACACACAACCGTATGTTAACCAAGCTCTAGCCAAACTCCCAGTAGATAGTTACTGGTTCCCAATGAATCAGTAATTTTTCACTGACACTTGACAGTCAAATTTCACTGATTAACTGTGGAATCAGGAAAATTTCACTGCCAATCAGTGACATGATTCCGTCTCTTTCAATCAGTCAATCTTCAGATTTTAACTGATTCAAATTTACTCTCTTAATTATTATTTGAATCAGTCAAAAATGCCTAAATTGACTGATGAAATAGAGAAAATCAGTCATTGATAATCAGTCAAATTCCACTGATTCCCCAGTTAATCAGCGTCATTTTACTGCCAATCAGTGAAAAATTACTGATTCAAATAGTGAATTTTGATTGTTGAATCAGTAAAAATTAATTGACTGATTCAAATCAGTAAAAATTTACTGATTCAAATCAGTGAATTTTCATTATTGAATCAGTAAAAAAATTTACTGATTCAAATCAGTGAATTTTCATTATTGAATCAGTAAAAAAATTTCACTGATTGAATCACTGAAATTTAATTTTTACTGATTCAGTAGTGAAAATTCACTGATTGAATCGTAATTTTTTTTACTGATTCCTACAGTGACTTGATTTTGTCGATTAAAATCAGTCATTTTTGACTGATTGAAATTAAGAGAGTAGAGTGATGAGTCGGTGCGAGGGGGAAGTTGTGATGGAAAACCCCGCCTCCGATGATTTTCATCGAACCAAAATGATTACTCCCACGTAATTTTAGAATTTTTTTGCTATTCCAATGAAAAATGGGCACCAATGGAGTTTCTAAATTGAATCATTCATGCTAAAATCATTTTCAACAATTATTTTTTCATTTCTGAATTTTTGTAAATCTTTCAAATTTTCATTTCTTTAATTTTATAAATTCTTTTTTTACATGGATTTTAATAAAATTTTCATCACAACTCTACAGCTTCCTACTTTTTCTTCAATTTTTGAAAAAAGTGTTTTCAAGTGTTAGCATTAAACTCTTTCTTTTCAAGGATGGAAGATTTTGATGTTTTTGAAGTACTGATTCAGTGGAGAACATAATAATTTTCTAAAGCAAAGAGGAATAAACCCTCCTCGAAAAACAAATCAGTCTTCTCCTCTCCTCAGCATCATTCTTCTAATCGTAATACTCATCTTCGTATGAAAACGTACGAAATATTGGGAAAATAACAATCTATCTTGTTTATTGTCCAATATCCATAATACTATCATTTATGTATAGAAAAATTCCCCCAGTAAATCTCCCACAAAGGATACATCTCTACTATAGAACCATTTACATGAAATGACTAAATTTACGACACCGATATAGATTTTATTACTTTGGAAAAATTTAAATCCCCGAATTTATTCTGGTACTCGAAGCGAAAGCTGAAAATGATGTTGAAAATCTAGGCAAAATAATATAGGTAAATTGGAAACGCGCGCATAGCATGTTACCGATTTTAGAAAAAGATTTTGAAAAACAAGTTAGATTTTGGGTTACACGTAGAACGTCATAGTACACAAACGATAATTTACATTTATGCTCGTAGCAACTGAACGTACAAAAAAATAAAGAGAAAAGTAAATGTCGAAAAGTTGGGAAAAAGGAAAACAACGCTGATATTTTCTTTCAGTTCGTGGATCGATTTCCTATATTTTCTTTTTGCTTATAATTTCAAAATAAATAGAGGTTCTTTCTCTATGTGTGTTTTTTTATACGATATTGTTTTTAATACGTAGGGTATATGTTACGAGAGACGAAAATGATTAAAAAGTTTGTTCTTTACGTAGGTGGCCGGATTAACGTATCGAAGAGGATTTCTAATGGACGCTGTTCACGTCGTAGCTGTTTTTTCTAAAAAACAACCATGTCTAAGCCAAAATCAATGCCTCAAGTAAATGGAAAATTCAAAGGTGAGTTTTAATTTAGAAATATTGAGAGAACGGTTTCGATAGAAACTTTCTTTTAAAACGCGTATTAGGTAAATAGAGCAGATCGACTCGACTATTTTATAAAATTCGTGCAAACGATTTTAATGCATTGGGTATTATGAACGAATCTATCGACTCTAAAAGTCATAGAGTTATGGTACGAATTTAATCGAAAAATTAGGGACTGGATTTTTATGAATGAAACGGATTTTCGTTGTACGAAATGTGTAAAATTTCGCGTGTTTTTTTCCCCCTCGTCGGCGTATAATGAACCGTGAAAAAGGTGTCGATTAGGCGGGGGAGTCGTATCGACGAATTGCATGTTTATAGTGCGGAAAATTCAGCGGTGCGTTTTGCGTGCATTTCTCGCTTTTTTAAAACCCTATCGTATTATAACTTTTCGAGTGGCAGCAGGTTTATCGACGTATTAGATTATTTGACATTCGGTAAACAACTAGATACCTGTATCTTTTTTTTTTTGAGCTGCGATAATGTAAGTAATTTTTCCAGCGTGTTTTCGATTTTCGAGGTTGTGAATTTAATGATATGTTATTTACGATGGAATTTTGGTGTATTTTTTCACCGCTCTGGGGGTCTGTGTAGTTATTAATTTTCTGTCTGAAACTATAAAAAGGGCCGTCGTCATTATCACGGTTTGGTGTACCTACTTTTGCTGACTCGTGCGTGATATCGATTTTTTACTCGTCTTTACAAATTTACGACTTTTCTTCCCCCTCCCCTTTATATAAGAAAATTAAATTTATAAGATGATGTAGCTTAGGTAGTAGGAAAGATCGTTTGAATTCGCATATGAAATGATGGTACTTTTCGCAAATTCTTTCTATTTATTTGTTTTATTTTGTATTTAAAATGTTGAACAAAAATTTTTCAAATTTGACCAAAATAAATTTTTTTGAATTTTATCAACTTTTCTGTTTTTTTTTTCATCAAAATGTAGAACATTTGAAGAAGTTTTTCGTACGTTGGGAGTTGGGTTATTAGGCAAACGATAAGAGAGAGGCCTCAATTCCCTGATTGAGAGCTCATGTCATTTTTGCAAAATCATGTTCATTTTTTCAAGACTTGCTTTCAAAAAAATGAAATTTTTAGACGATTAAAGCGACCTACGAAAAAATGGTACCTAGAGAATTAAATTTCCTTTCTGCTTAGAGCGGTTAATATTTTTCTAGGAGTCGATATTTTCGCGATATTCTTACGTGAATTCAAAAAATGAGATTCAAACGTTTCAATTTTCAACTTCTTTTGAGAATACCGCGAAAATATGGACTCCTAGAAAAATTTTGATCGCTCTAAGCAGAAAGGAAATTTGATGCTCTACAATTTTCTCTCGATTTTATTTTTTCGTAGGTTGCTTTAATCGCCAAGAAATTTCTTTTTTTTTAAAGGAAAGTCTTGAGAAAGTGAACCTAATTTTGCAAAAATTATAGGAGCTTTTAATCAAAAAACAAGAGCTCCTCTCTACAATCGTTTGAGTTAGTGAACCGGCTCCTAACGTATAGAAAAAACTCCCAACAATTTCTGTCATTTTATTAAAAATATAAATGTGATTCCCCTATCTAAATCACCCTAATCAAATACGAATTACCTAATAAACTGAGAAAAAAAATTCAAAAATAGAAAACCCAGAAACTAAATGCTTAGGTACCTAGATTATGATAAAAAAATTTCAATATTTCACAGCCGAAAAACATTCAAATTAATTTCATCCCAACAATACGTGACTGACCAGAAATCAAAAACCAAAATCAGAAATCAATTTCATCACCATCCTCGAAAAAGCCTCAAAAATACCTTAAAAATGGTCAATACAGAAGACATAAATAAATAGAAGTATTTCAAATAAAATTCTGATGAGAGATATCTCCCATTTCGAAGTAAAATTTTGAGTCGAAACAAAGGGAAAATAAATCAATTCGAACTTCGAAGTTTTTGAAATTATTTCAAAATTACCTTATCGCTCGGCCAAATATGAAAATTTGATCTAATCAACGAAAAAATCGAAAAAAATTGTGTGTTCTCTGTTTTCGATTTCCCAAATTGGTTGGAAGATGTTTCGAGATTTTAGAATCTCATACCAAAAAAATCCCAAAAAAATGCTCTATTATAAATAATTTTTAGTATCCTATATTTGATCGATTGAAGCACGTTTTTTTTTTTTTGAGTTCAAATTTTTTTGGAAAAAATTCAAAAATGCACTTTCAGAGTAAAAATCTGAAAATTATGGTAGTTGACATATCCTGGACCTCTTAGATCAATTGGAAACGGTTTCAAGACGTTTTTGAGACTCTAAAAAATGTTGGTCGTTTCCAACACTGTGCTGCATTAGTGAGCCAGGAAACTCCTCAAAAATTACGAAATTCATTATTAGGGTAAGTATAAAAATGTAACTATTAAAGTCGGTAAAATGCAGGCTAGGTTTTATTTTCGAGGTCATACTTTGGCGAATTCGATAATTAAAAAAAATTTAAAATTTACCCAAAATATCGAAATCTAGAATTTCAGGATTGTAGATTACGAAATTACGAATTTGACAAAGAAATTTTCTTGGTGAAGTGGAGAGTTAAGAATGCTAAAATTGAAAATATAAAAGAAATATCTGGTATAATTTTGAATCTGACATAAAATTTGTACGACAAAATGAAGGGAGTGGGAGGGGGCTAGAATAGAAATTCATCTAAAATATCTTAGCATTCCCTTATCCCTTACTTTTTTTTTGTCTGATTCGTAATCTGCGACCTCAAAAACCTAGATTTCGATTTACATATGCAACATTTTAGGTAAAGGGTACCCCCGGATAAGATAGGCGAATCGGCCTAAGACCTACTTTTTGAAATTGACCCCCGAACATTATTAAGGACCCCAAAAAATGATTTTAGGAAATTTTTTCAACTCCCCAACTCACCCCCCTTTACCCCCACCCCCCAAAATAGCGAATTTTCGTTGAAAAATCGTATCTCCGGACCTAATGGACCAAAAATTCTGAAATTTATGTGGTGTATACAAGGAGTGGTGACCAATATTTGAGAATTTTTTCAGATTTTTTTTGCACTGCCTTCTAGCCAAAATTCCACTTTGAAACTTTAAATTCGCCATAATTCTGAAACTAAAAGATCTGCTTTTTTTTCATTTCGGTACAAATATAGTCCTACCATGGTACAATATCATGATATTTTTTTCAGAATTTTCTAGTTCGTAGAACAGACCTAAAAATGCGATTTACTGCTTAAAAAGACCAATTTCGCCATTCACGCAACGAAAAATTTTGAAATTATTTATGTGGTGTATACAGGGAGTGGTGACCAATTTTTAGGATTTTTTTCGGAATTTTTTTTTGCAGTGCATTCTAGCCAAAACCTCACCCTCAAACTTTGAAAATTGCTCGAATTCCAAAATTAACGGGCAAACGTTTGTTCTACTTTTTGAAAATGACCATCGGACATAATTAAAAACACCAAAAAGTCTTGGGTGCAGTGCATCTCCTACCTTTCACTGCAATTCCCCCCCCCATATTGGGTTTCGTCTAGAAATCTCATCTTGGTACCTAATGAACCAAAAATTCTGAAATTTACGTGGTGTATACAGGGAGTAGTGACCAATTTTTGAGAATTTTTTCAGATTTTTTTTTGCAATGCCTTCTAGCCAAAACCTCGCTTTGAAACTTTAAAATCGCCATAATTCTTTTTCTTTTTGGCACAAATATAGTCTTACCATGGTACAATATAGGTAATATATTTTCAGATTTTTAGAGTTGGTATAACAGATCAAAAAATGCGAGTTACTATTCATAAATACCCATTTCGTCATTCGTGAAACCAAAAATTCTGAAATTCATGTGCTGTATGTAGTGAGTGGTAACCAATTTTCGAGAACTTTTTCAGGTTTTTTTGCAATGCATTCTAGCCAAACCCTCACCCTCAAACTTTGGCAACTTTTTTGAATGAATTTCCCAAAATTTCCATTTCTGTACAAAGTTCGTGAGAAATTTTCGAATCATTTTTAAGAAATGTTGAGTGACTATATCAAACTTAATGAGTATTGGAAGTTAGACATTAGACATTTGTTTTTTGAAAATTCCATCCCTACTCAAACAGTATTGAGGGAGTAAAGCGATATTGCTGCACTTGTAAAAATGGCCGACGTACTGTAGGTTCGTGTTCGCATGTAGCCGCGATCGTTTACTATTTATCTTATGCAAGATTTTTATCAAACATTCTCAAACCCGCGGAAATCCTGACTCGATTATTCAACTTTGAAGAAGTGAACCCAGTGATTCCTGATGAAAGCGATGACGATGATTAGCTGCGGTTTTTTTTTGCGTATATTTAAAATTGTCATACGTATTTGTACTTGACTAAATGACAAAACGATAATTTTTTGAACAACAGTGCATTTTTTTTTCTGTGAGCTGGGAAATAAAAAATAGAAAACTAGGAAGAATATTGTACCTATCAAGGTAGGGTTGTGTATGTGCTAAAAAAAAAAAGAATTTATAAATTTTTTAGTTGGAATTGGACCGATTTCATAGTTTGAGGATGGGTTTTGGGCTAAAATGCATCAGAATTTTTTTTTTAAATCTTCAAAATCATTTTTCACTGATTTTTTATGACAGAAATAGCCGATTTCAAGGCTTCAAGTAAAACGATCGCGAAAAGAACTTTTATTGAGGTATTTCGACCAGCTAAATACAAATTCGACATTATTTTTAATGTTCTCAACACCAAAATGGAAAGGAGAGAGTCCAGAAGTGTTCAAGATTTTTTTTACATCAAGGGATACCATCTGGGAAGGTAAGAACGAAAATTTAACCCAGCGCTGAATTCAACCCTTATCCAGCTAGACCTTTGAACAATTTCAAAGTTAGAGAGTGGGTTTTGGCTAGGAGGCATTGCAAAAAAAAATCTGAAAAAAATTCTCAAAAATTGGTCACCACTCCCTGTATACACCACGTAAATTTCAGAATTTTTGGTTCATTAGGTACCAAGATGAGATTTCTAGACGAAACCCAATATGGGGGGGGGGGAATTGCAGTGAAAGGTAGGAGATGCACTGCACCCAAGACTTTTTGGTGTTTTTAATTATGTCCGATGGTCATTTTAAAAAAGTAGAACAAACGTGTGCCCGTTAATTTTGGAATTCGAGCAATTTTCAAAGTTTGAGGGTGAGGTTTTGGCTAGAATGCACTGCAAAAAAAAATTCCGAAAAAATTCCTAAAAATTGGTCACCACTCCCTGTATACACCACATAAATAATTTCAAAATTTTCGTTGCGTGAATGGCGAAATTAGTCTTTTAAGCAGTAAATCGCATTTTAGGTCTGTTCTACCAACTCGAAAAATCTGAAAAAAATATCATGATATTGTACCATGGTAGGACTATATTTGTACCGAAATGAAAAAAAAGCAGATCTTTTAGTTTCAGAATTATGGCGAATTTAAAGTTTCAAAGTGGAATTTTGGCTAGAAGGCAGTGCAAAAAAAATCTGAAAAAATTCTCAAATATTGGTCACCACTCCCTGTATACACCACATAAATTTCAGAATTTTTGGTCCATTAGGTCCGGAGATCCGATTTTTCAACGAAAATTCGCTATTTTGGGGTGGGGGTAAAGGGGTGAGTTGGGGAGTTGAAAAAATTTCCTAAAATCATTTTTTGGGGTCCTTAATAATGTTCGGGGGTCAATTTCAAAAAGTAGGTCTTAGGCCGATTCGCCTATCTTATCCGGGGGTACCCTTTCTGTTTTTGCAGTCCCTCACCCTTCCCCTTGCCCCAAAAATACTGGAATTATCCGAACCCATTAACAAAATGATTGAAAAAAGTTGAAAAACTGTCGAGCAGGAAGATCTTTTTGGCTTGAAATATTCACAAAAAAATGGTTGGTTGGTAGGTAGGTAGGTAGGTAGGTAGGTATGTATCTATTGTAAAAAATGAAGTTCAATAGAATTTTGGTTTCAAAAATTTATAATAGGTAGCACAATTTTCAGTGAACTTTTTTAAAACAAAAAATGAAGTTCAATAGAATTTTGGTTTCAAAAATTTATAATAGGTAGCACAATTTTCAGTGAACTTTTTTAAAACAATAAATCAATAAATTTTGTTCACCAATTTTTCGAAAATTTTTGAGCATAGTTAAATTTTTAGATTTAGTGGAAGAGGAGAAGTACGGGTGTATATGAGGGATGAAATTTGCCCTGGGATATTTTTTAAAGCGCTTTTGTGCCCGCCCATTTATTCAACTTTCAACAAAAAAAATGCAAAACAATACCACTTTAAATCAGTTACGTACTGTAGAAAAAATTTGAACCTTATAATAATTTTTTGCTGAAAATTTTCGATCATTTTTCATGAATGAGAAAAATATTTCAATTTTAATTTCCAGAAAGTGTGGTAAATTCTTAAAAATTTGTACTTCTTCGTTGCATATTTGGATCTTATTTAGGGAGATTTTTTGAAGCGAATAAATATGTATACTTCATATGAAATGAAACAAATTTTCGAGGTGTTTGAAAATTTTTTTTAGCTCGTTACTCCTTTTTTTTTTTTTTTTAAATTGGCCAGAAAAATAATTGACAAAATTCATGTCAATAGATCCATTTTCAGTGGTTAACATTTTTTTTCATCAAATATTTGTTTGCTGTGTGAGGTGAAAGATCTAAATTTTGAACTGATATTTTTTCAGAAAAGCACCTATTACCATCTCCCCCCCCCCCGAAATAATTTTTTACCCTTTTTCCTCTCCCGTTCAAACGTCGGAAGTTGAAAAGTTGTTTGCAAATTCGCTGAGCACGCATTTTTTTCCCGCCTGTAACAAGCTCATTGTACATTTTTGTTTCTTAACGATTTCGAAACTTGCGTGTAAAGTTGTTAAAAGCGATTCACAAGTTGGAAAAAAATCAAATTTACTGTGGCAAACTTCGACTATAAATTATAATACAGTTTGAAGAATGAATTTTCAACGCACCTCGATGGTAAATTTAAAAGACTATAATGCTTACATTTCAGAGAGAATTTAACTAAATTATTCGCAAGTGGGCCGACGCGATGTTAAACAACTCTAGGTAACTTTGCTTTCGAGATGATTAATTAATATTTCCATTAATAATAAGTATCTAATTACCTGCCACCTACGATTTCATTGAACGGTAAAAGGTCGGATTATTTATGAAATTTTGGTCCATAATCATTCCAACGTTTGGGTTTTTTTGTAGGTGTGTAGTGTACAACTGTAAATTTAGGGGTAGGTATTTCTATGTAAAATTCCAATGAAATCTGGCTGCGAGGTTTATCGCAACGTCGAATATATTTAAAATGTTAATGAAATTGCTTCGGGTGGTTTGTGTAGATATATTTGTTTTGTGTAAAAAAAAACTCGTATGTGTACGAAATTTTCAAATATCGAATTGTACTTTTCCACTGGTATACAATCAAGAAAAAAAGAAAAGAAATCGAACCTTACAATATATGGAATTTCGTGTCAGCGTAGTTTATTATTGATACGATATCAAGTGGTTTTCTCGATAATAAACATTTCGAGGAATAAAAAATTCAGTTTTACGATTTAACGTAGATATAAGTTAAACGAAATGGAAAATACTTAATTATTATCGATTGAAAAAATCTTTGTGGAAATGGAAAAAAAAAATTGTAAAAAAATAATTTTCATCGTGTATCGTTTTTGATTTGAGGAGAAATCTTATGGATGAAATTGATATTATAATTATTTCATTTTTTTTTTTTTTTTTTTCTTCGAGATGATTATCTTTGCAAAGGGTTTGAAAAAACTTCTTAAGTATCAAACGGCTACGAAAATTATCGACCTGAAACTTTTTGCTGGGAAATTTAAAAGTTTATAGCAAACTTGTAATTAGATTTAGTTGCTGCAGATGAAAGGCAGGTTGTAATTACAAAGTGTTTACATTTTATAACGAAATAATATTTCGAGGTAAATTCGACCGAAATTGCAGGGCGAATTTTTCGTCGAGAATTGGGCACTATGAAAATATTTTACATTCGGAACTCGAATTTAATTTAATTTTTTATTTCTTAATCGTTGTTTTCATGTTGAAATATACCTACTTGTCCAAGTTGCTAAATATTTCACGTGTTTTGTCTTCGCCAACGACTCGACTTTATTTTTCCCTCGTTGTAATATGAAACTAAAGTGCCAAAAAAACTTTGGAAATGTACTCCGGCAGCGCCATTTGTTTGTGAAGTTGGATCGGAGAATTCGACAAACAAGGTTTCTGTTTTTTATACCTAATAACACGAGGGTAATCTCCCACGCGCTCGATAGTTGAGAAAAAACTGCTCACATTATACGCGTATTTGGTGACATAAAATGTACTCGTTTAACTTTTCTCCCCTTTTGGTTCACGGCTCACGTAGCACTTTAGCCATAAGTTTCAGGCATGCGATTATAATTCAATTTTTGTTTTTTTGTTGCTCGATTTCAGATACGGAAAGACGAATCAAGGCTAATGATTTTGCTTTCAATTCGCAGTTCAATTACGCGGTAAGATATTTTATTTTTTTTAAAAATGGTATTTCGTTTATGAGATTTTTTTGGACTCGAGATGGTAATTTTGAAAAATCATCGAGAACTTTTTGCTAGATTGGTTTTGTAATGATGAGTTTTCCAAGTTACCCGCCCTGAAGAGAATATTTTATGCGAATTTTAATTGATGACAATAATGGTTGATTAATTGATTGTTGTGATCCATTTATAATGAATGGTTTTAATTGATTGTGAAGTTGTAAATTGAAATTCTGTTTATCATGATGAATGATATTTTGTAATTTACTTGAATACGATGCTACTATTTGTAATCGTGAATGTATCAGAATTTTTCATTAGCTCGTTTCGAGTTGAAAATTAAAAATTATTGTATATTTATGTTGGACCAATCAAAATTTTACTTTTTTTAGAATTGATGAGGAAGGACTTTTTCGTCATTAATTTCGAGAAAACACGAAGTGAAAAGTTTACGTCTTAGGGCGATATTTATTTCAGCTATAAAAATAGCTCAAGGTTTTGAAGTTTGAGATTTTCCTTTCGAATATTCCGATACTTTCATTTCTTTGAAAGGGCTGAAAAGTGAAGAAGATTGATTTTTCTGTTCAGGGGTGACCAAAAAGATATCGTCGAATGTAAAACGAAGCATAATTTATTTCCTAAAGTAAAAGAAAAGAAATGAAATTTTGAATTTTCAAAGTTTTCTTCACTTCAAGTTGTATTGGGAATTTTTTTTAGAATTTTTGACAAATTATAAACGCTTCCATCCCATTTATTTTTGATTTTATTGATTAAATTTTTCATCGAATTTTAAAAAAGGTCTGTAAGACATCAAATTTTTTTCAGTTTTTATGAAAATGGAGGTGGAGGAATTGAAAATATCTTGTCGAAGATGTTGCAAAAATTCTGAATAATTTTGTAAAAATTCTGCATTCTGATTAAAAATTTTTGTTGGGAATGTTTTCCTTAAAAAATTTTTCAAATTTTCTTTCAGAAGAATTTTTTTGAGATCATGGTTACGCTCCGAAACCAGGGTTGGGCAAAATCCGAAAAAAAGGGATTTCAAATCTAAAATTCGAATCCTTCCAGACAGAGGCGTGACAATCGGTGGTGGGGGGAGGAAAACTCCCCAGACCATTCTGAGATTGTGATAAGTTAGGTAAAATTGAGAATCCCAACTTTTTCCCAATTCGTTCTAATGGGAAAGTTGAAAAAATTTATTTGAATATGCCACAAAAAAATTTAGCTTTTGCTTCTCTCGAGCTCAGTAATTTACCTCGATTTTTTTTTACAACGTGATGGTAGTATCTTCTTCCCTTCTAACCTGAACAATTGAATATTTTCATGAAATAAAATTGCCCTTCTCAATTATCAGAGGATTTCGTGACAATTTTAAATGGAATTTTCATAAGTTCTTCGATTTTTTTTTTTAAAGGAGAGGAGTTCACCAAAAAGTGGAGCAAATAAAGCACGAATTTTAAAGAAGAAATTTTAGTTTTTAGATTTTATGTTTTTTTTTTCAAAAATTTTTGTCTTCGTTTCGCTCGAACTAAAACACAAATTTTCAAAATGATGCCTTTCCATGCCAGATAATTAAATATTTTGAAACGTTAAGAAAATGCTTGTATTTTTTTCGAGGGATTGTGTGGTGTGGTAATCTGAAATAGAATTTTCAAAAATTGTTCGTTTTTTTTTTTAGAAAAATGGTCGCCATTTATGAAATTATTTTTCTAGAAGCAAAAACAATAGCTCGAAACCCTCGAATTTTCGTTTTTTATTATCAATACAATTGGTCGAAAAATTTTTATTTTGTATTAAGTTAATAGAGTCAGCAAATTTCTCATTTTTTAAATAATATTGGTAGGTAAATTTTTCACCCCGAGATTTTCAACCAAGTTTCGTTTCTAAAATGTACTTTTTAGCTCAGTTATTTCCTCAAAACTTGATGTCAACACAAACTGTTTTTTTAAACGTTTTTTCACTCACCCTACTCATCTTTTTCAAAAAGTTTTAAAATTCAGATTTTTCAACTCAATTTTACTCTCAATTTTTTTGTTTTTCATTGAATAATAAAATTATTTTCACGCATTAAAAAATTTCTTGGAAAATGATTTTTAAAAATTCAAATTTGTAGAATTTTGCAAAAAGTTGTTACTTAATTGGAGAGAATTTTCTCAGTTGAAACCAATATTTGCTGAATTTAAATTGGAAAAATGTTCGAATTTTTTGGGACAATGAGAAAAATGTTTGGGAATTTTTCAAAAAATTTAGTTGGGAAAATTTGAGGTACATTCCTCTCCCCCCTCCCCTCAGAACGTATAACTTCGCCACACCTCTACTTTTGGAAATGTGATTTAAAATACAAAATTGAAAATTTGTACCTACTTGATGAAAAAAAAAAAATTTTTGAACTTCTAAATGTTTTTATTAATTATACAAAACTAATTACGAAATCTTGAAGCACAAACTTGAACCCTGAATTTTGAAATTTTCAAAATTTACAATTTTTCAAAATTTTGTTTTAAAATCCAAAATTTGAATTTTTTGAAAAACTTCAGTGGTTTCTTGAAAAACGACAAAAATCTACAATTTTATGATCCATAAAATCGTCTTTTTCTGTCGGTTTTTAAATTCATCATCGTTTCAGTTTCTTTTTGTTTCTTGAAAAACGACAAGAAACGACCATTTTTGATCCAATAAATTGTCGTTTCCTGTCTCTTGAAAACCTCCCAAAACACGACGATTTGCTAATTCCAAAAACTTTCGTTTCTAAAAAAAAAAAAACGACACGAAACGATAACTTTTCAATCCCAAAAATTATTGTCGTTTTTTGTTGTGTCTTGAAAAATTATTTAAAAAATGACTATTTTTGAATCCAGTAATTTTTTATTTTTCCGCATAATACCTTTATAAAAAATGAAATGATTCTGGAATGGTGTCAGCACTCCTCTCCCTTAACGACTACCTACATATTTCTAGAGGTAAAGTTTTGTAAAATCTCATGATAAATTCCCTGTTTTTCATGGTTTGTTGGTAAATTTTTCCCGAATTACTTCCTGTTTATAGATGATTTACATATGTATCTACACACGTGTACCTATTTGTCTGTGAAGGTTAATTTTTTTGCATTATTTCCTGCAGAAAAAAAACTTCATAGCATGACCAAAATAAATACATATCAATCAAAAAAAATGTCAATTTTTTTACTAATTTTTTATTTTGAAAAAAGAAATTGTGCCTTTATTTCTAACCCATCACTTTTAGGTATATCACTAGGGAGAAAAAAGGGGAATTATTTTCTCATCAAAACGAACAACTTTTACTAGACGAGACAGCAACTTTTCAAAACTTGACAATAAGAGCCATCCTATTACACCTGCACAGCCCTTCTCCTTGAAAACAGTTACGAAACACATCTTGGATCTTGATATCTCTGTATCAGATCATTCTCGAGAAAAAAAAAATGAAAGAAACGAACGAAAAAAGGCTGACAAAATAAGGGAACGAACATTAACGCATTTTGTCTAACTCGTACTCCTAAAATGTTTAGTTTTCTTGGCAAGGATAAAAGTAGAATGTAAATCCAGAAAAAATCTCCCAGTACCCAAATGTGGTAAAAAAAATTTTCAGTTGGTATGGATACCTACTTTGTTTCAAGAATGAGAGTAGGCTTTTCGATGCTCTACTTCATATTATGACGTAAGTGAGAGTGAAACAGAGAGATATTTTTTAATGATGAAATTAAGCCTATAGGGAGCCATATTTCTGACACATTATGACGGTCATGCGATCACACGTGGTAAATTTACATACTCACTTACCTATCTGTCTTATATATTAATTCATTTTTGTCATTTTTTTTTTAGGATAATTACATCAAGACTTCGAAATACACATTGCTGACGTTTCTACCGCTGAATTTATTCGAACAGTTTCAACGATTGGCAAATTTTTATTTTTTATGTTTAATGGTTCTGCAAATGATATCGGTGATTTCATCTCTGACTCCGATTACTACTTCAATACCGTTGATTGGCGTATTGTCTCTCACTGCCGTTAAAGATGCTTACGACGATTACGTAAGTACAACAACGTTACAAATCATAGCAGTTTGTTAGCTTTAAATTGGTAAATATTTAGTTTGGAAGTTGCCTAAAATCGGGCTGAATTTTGTCATCGAATCGAGAAATTTTACGAGTCGATTGTTGGTAAAATGATCTTTGGATTTTGATGGAATTTTACGGTTTTTTGGATGGGAATATTTTTTATTGGAACTTCGAGCTCGATTAGAACTTAGGTGACCTTGTTTTTCCACAAAGACAAAGAGACATTCGAGTGGAAAAAAATCGTGTTAATTATTCACTCGGCGAGTTTTTATATCAGAATGTACATATTTCAGGCCTATCTTGTACGGTAACCGTGACCGATTTCCAGGAGGTGGATATGCAAACTGCGTGAAAATAACCTTTAGCGTTAAATATTCATATAATTATGGTCGAGTGTGTTCTAAGGGAAAAACAGTAGGACTTGTTGGTATTCGTTTCGCGTATTTCAATAATCGATCATATGTTTACACTTTGGGGGAAAATATTGAAAAAATGTCGCCAACAGTTCGAAGTATTTTTTAACGAAAAAAAATGACTCATCTGGCATAAAGTAGATATAGCTTCATGTAACCTCTCGAACTGCGTACATAGTGCAAAGTGCTAATTAATATTGCTGTTGTTTTTCTGACCATTATACGAACGAGTGCATACCCAGCAAACATTGAGCGGAAATGTGGACATCATGTTGTATCCGCACCATATCCACATTACATCCACATCCACATTATATCCACATTGTATCCTTTTCTTATGATTTTTTTTATAATGCTCGGTTGCCTAACTACCGGATGCAAGGGTTTTTTACCAGTGACATGATTAGCATGTAGTGTGGATATCCATTGTGACTACACATTGTATCCTATTCATGTCCTCATTTATATAAGTATCCAAATGGCATCCAACTGCTTACCACAAAGTGTCCACAAAATTGTGGACATAAATTGTACACAATAAGGATATGATTTGTAAACTAGTTAAAGTTAATCGAGGATAAAATGTGGATGTACAAATTATGTCCTGTTCATGTGCTTATTTACATGGGTATTCAAATGGTATCCAACTAGTTGCCAAAATGTGTCCACAAAAATGTGGACCTCAGTTGGATGTAATGCAGATATAATGTGGAATCAGATCCAAGTTGATTAGGATATACTGTGGATGTACAATTCATGTCTTATTCATGTCTGCATGTATTGAGGTGTACATAAATACTAAGGAAATGATATGGACATAATGTTGATGTACAAATTATGTCCCTTTCATGTACTCATTTATAGAAGTTTCTGTATGGTGTCCAACTAGCAGCCACAATATGTCCACAAAATTTTGGACCTCAGTTGTACACAATGTGGATATAATGTGGAACCTAAACTAAGGTGACTAGGATGTACTGTGGATATACAATTCATGTCCTATTCATGACCACATTTATTGAGGTGTACATGAAAGTGAAGAAGAAATGTGGACATGATTTGGATATAATGTGGATGTACAAATCATGTCCATTTCATGTGCTCATTTATAGAGGTTCCCAAATGGTGTTCAGTTATCAGCCACAATATGTCCACAAAATTATGGACCTCAGTCGCACACAATGTGGATATAATGTGGAACTTGAACTAAGGAGACTAGGATGTATTGTGGATATACAATTCATGTCCTATTCATGACCACATTTTTCAAGGTATACATAAGAAACTAAGGAAATGATTTGGACACAATTTGGATATAATGTGATGTACAAATCATGTCCTATTCATGTACTCATTTGTAGAGGTTTCCAAATGGTGTCCAACTAGTTGCCACAATATGTCCACAAAATTGTGGACTTCAATTTTGCACATTGCGGATATATTTGGAAATTTAGTGTAAGTCCTTGCGGATGTGTTGTGAATGTACATATAAAGTATGTCCTCATTTATTTAAGGGCATTCATATTATACACAAAATTGTGGACCCTAATTGGATATGATGTGGATTCAATTTATGGAATAAGGCTTTAACAATTTGACTGTGAATAAAATGTGAAGTAATTTTTTAGAATTTAAAAAATATTAAAGGAAATCCGGAGAATATTTTGACCCCCCATCCCCTCTCTTTTGGAGTAAAAGCTATAATTTTAACTGAAGTAAAGAAAATTTTCTATCCTCAGGCACAAATATATTAAATTCCCAAAATCATAAATGAAATATATTTAAAAATTTAATTACATTGGATTACAGCTGTTATAATTTTTTTAATGAAAACAACCTAGTGAGAAAGAATTTTTTTGGTAATTAGTGCCATTTTCATGTAATATTAATATTTTTATTCATTACCTAAATTCACTGATTTAATACTGTTGGATTAATTTCACAATTTTTTAAAAATCATTTCCGAACATTAAAAAATCACCCTTAAAAATCTAATTCAAAAAAAATCTAAAAAAATTTTGAAAATTTTTTAAACCTGGATTTGATTGGGTAACTTCACATATAAAGAGAAATAAGTACTAATCATGCTACCTGCAATGGTGGTCTACTCTTCTAAACCAGGATAACAGTCAAGGACATCTCTTCTCACACAGGTAGTAAAGCTTACAAAAGGGAATAAAGTGTACCTATGATGTGTACCTTCATCTCTCATACTTAATACAAATTAACTATATGGATAAGTATCCAAAAGATGAATATTGTGGATACAATGTGTATGTTATATGGATATGATGTGCTTTGGACATGAATTGATTATGAGATGGATATCAAATGGTATGCACAACTTGAATATGTTTTGGATAATATCCAAAACACCACCACATTGTGGACACCATTTGATATCCATTTTATAACCAATTTATGTCCTATGCACATCATATCCACACATGGACATCCACATAGTGTACAAATGGTATGCACAATAAATCCACAGTAGCACCACATTATGTCCACACATGAGCGGAAATTTGGCGTTAATGTGGACATGCAACCTGACCGGATCCACATTATGTCTACAACATGTACATTTCATGTACAAGCCGGATCCACATTAACACCAAAAGAGCGGAAATTTTAGGACATGAAATGGTGTTCACATTATGTCCACAAATTGTTTGCTGGGTAATTTTATTGCAATTTTTACGACAAAATGAGATTGCGATGATGGCGTTGCATGAAAATAAAGACGCGTGTACTCGGTTGCCTTTTTAAAGCACGAGAAACGCGTGTAAAATACTAATTTTTTTCAACTTTTTCTCGCCAGATAACTTATGGATAATTTTTGGCATCGTATTGGAAGTCAATTAAATATGGGGTGATGACTCGCATTCTTAGTAATTTCGAACAGATGAATTTTCGTTATTCTGATAGTCGCCGAAGGTTTTGTGGTACGTTGGCTGCTAATTTTCGAATTGGAAAAATTCCCGGGGTGAGAGAATCGCAAAGGATGCCAAAATAGGGAGAAATATATTATGTAAATGTTGCGGCGCGTAGGAGAAAAAGATTACAGGAAAGGGATATGAAAATTTCAAACTTTTGTTGTAGGATTTTGGTAGAAATTATAGAAAAACGCCGTTGGTTTGTTTGTTTAATACCAGCGAATGTGGAATATGATGAATAGTTTTATCATGATTGGGTTTATGGAGAAATATGAAAATTTCGAGAATTTCGAGATCGAGTTTCTCCGTAGTGTTTCATTTTTCCCTCTTCTCCATTCTTTTTAATATTCGATGGGTTTTAAATAGTTATCGATTGTGAAATTATACCTTACCTATTGTTTTAACGGTTGGTGTTTTACCTTATGTTATTTATGAATACCCGAGTATAGTTTCAATATAAAATAGTGAGAGCGATAATTAGTCAAAATTATCCTATGACAGAATATGTCACATTTTGACGGATGATAATAATGACTTATTTGAGTACATTTGAAAACCATCCAGGTTTGATATTTCAATGCAAAAGTTATTAAAAATTCAATGGTAAGCTGACAAGTTACATTTCAACTGGCATTAAAAATTATTGGAATTAGATAGATAATGGAAATTTTATCGAACGAAGATTTTGGAAATTTTTATTTTGCTGAAATCAATCCCATATTACCTTTCTCTCCTCCATTGTTACCATTTCAATTTACCTTCAAAGTGTTTTTTGGTTATGTTTTTGAAGGACCTAGAACGAATTGGGGAGGGGATCAGATGAGGGACTATTTGTTTTCCCTCGACCTCAACTTCCAATGTAAAATTTTCATTTTCACAGTCGAAAAAATCAGGGTTGAGTTGGAAATTTTTGGAAAGTGATAATTATGATAAGAAGTTACCTATGATTTTTTTTGGAAAAATTCACAAGAAAAATTCAAAAAATTGTACTCTTACATTGAATTGAAAAAAATACAGAAAAAACTTTCATTTCAGTCGAAAATTTTCCAATAAACCATATTTGATTTGTCTCTGCAAAATAATTTAAAAAATTTATGTATGTACTTCCAAAAATTTGAATATGACTGTGACCCTGCCGTAAAAAAGGGACCTAGGTAGTGTAAAAAAAAATCGATGTCTTTATTTTTCACGTTTTTTGTCCAGATGATACCGAATTAGGACCAAACACATAGAAATGAAGACATAGATTTTTTTACCGGAGGGTCACATATGTACATTGATTTTCAGGAAGATCGTTAAAAAATGAAAAATTTTATGTTTCAATGGTGCTTATTTTACTAAGTGAATAGAAAATCGATTTTTCTCATCAAACGGTCTGTAGTTATGAGAAATTCAAATTAAGTGTTTATCCAAAAATCGTTTAAGAAAGTGTATAGATATTTGATGTGCCTAAAAATTTTAGTCACTTTATTTTGTCATTTTTGGTCCAATTTTGTTAATTAATTTAAATTGCAGGGCTACAAAAAACATGAAAATAGCATAAATTTTGATCATTTTCGACAAAAAGCATGAATTTCTGACCTTTTTCTCTTGAATTTTTTTGAATCGAAAAAATTGCTTCAAAATCAATTTTCAACTTTACTTTTTTATTTAAAAATTTTCGAGCTCGCTTCGCTCTGGAAAAACTTCCATCTTCATTTTTTCAAAATTTCACTATTTGATTTTTCAGTTGAAACCTTTTGATTATGATTTTTTTTGTCTGAATTCTAATTGCTTTTACTTGTGGGACAGGTATTTACCCCCCTCCTCCTCCTCCTCCGAAAAAAATATAAAATGGGGTATTTGGTGGGGCAGATCGTTACCCCATCCATACCCCAATTTAAAAAATGTAATTTTTGGGTTGTGAGGCATTTTGTGGGGTTTTTTGTACGCCTACTCCGCTCATATCCCAATGGAAAAAAATATTTTGGTCCTGGGGTATTTTGTGGGGCAGATTATTACCTCACTCATACTCCAATGTGAAATATTTTGCTCTTTTGTGGGACAGATGTCCTCTCCATACTTCGATGAAAAATATAATTTTTTTGTTATAGTTTATTTTGTGAGGCAGATCATTACCCTGCCCATACCCAATGTAAAATGAAATTTTTTGGTCGTGGGGTAAAGTAAAAACTATTGAAATTCAATCAGTTGAAAAAATATTGGGAAGTAGAGTGGGGATATTTTTTTCTAATGCTCTCAGGGGACATTTTCTATAAAATTTGTTTGAAAGAACCCGTGAAAATCCTGCCTTTTGATTTCGAGAATTTGTTAAGATACCTTGAATGTTTTTATTTTGCGTCTTTCGTATCATTTTTTACCCAATAAGCAATATCTCATTTTTTCAGATGACTGTAAAATAAGTACAGAGACTTGAAAAATGGGAAATTTTTTGGAAGAGAGGAAAAGGAGGGGGGTCTTTTTTTCTCATTTTAGTCTTGAATAGATTCATATAATAGCGATTTAATTCTCGCCCGCGAGCTTGACGATGGCGAAGCTTTGATAAAATTGGATATTTAATGCCCAAAAAAGGCATTTTCTAATAATTTTATTGATGCCCGAGAGAAGCTTTGATAAAATTGGATTTTTTTAGTGTCTAAAAAAGGAATTTTTCACAAAAATTCTTGATCTCAAAGGGGGCCCAGACCCCAAACTCCCTCCCCTGCATGTTCTCAATGAAAAAATTTTATTTTCGGTTTTGAACGATTCGAAAAAAATGTGAATGAAAAGTGATGAGATTTTTAGCCCAGTGTATGTAAATCAAGATCATCTTTTTTTTTTCAATTTTTATTAATTTTTCAGAATGTTTGAAAATTTTGTCTCATCTTAACTATACAAATATTTTGATTTCAAGATTCAACAACTACGATATTTCATCACTAACATTCAATTGTAAGTTTTATCTACCAAACACTTTGAGAAAGTTATCTCCATTTCAACATGAATCAATGAAATTACTGATGAGAAAAAAAATTGTCATATTTTTCTGGATTACCTACATATTTCAAAAAAATTGTAAAAATGACATTTTTTGGAAAGTTTTGAACATTTTTATATTTGAAGTGAAATTTTTTTTAAAATGCCAGCTGATAGAGAAATTTCCAATTTTGAGGCCCTTCAGCCAATGATCTTTCCCTAAACCGTCGAAATCATATTCTGTAACCTCGATTTTTCTCAAAAATCAATGCACCCCATCTCACAAAAAATTGCCCAAAATTGTCATTTTTTTTTCATCCTCAACAAATTCGACGATTTTAGCTAATCAGAACATTTTCAAATTGGAAAGTTTCCATTTCGAAATTCTCATCGCCGTATTCTCCAGCTGCTAGTAAAAAATTTTAATCATCGCATAGGTGGAAAATTGCACGAAAAAGCCATTGTACGTGGAAAATAAAAGCTGAAAATTTTGGTCGATGTTTTAATTTTCATCGGCGCTGTTTCGAAACTCTATTTCAGTCTTAAGCTTTTTCAATGGTTTTTCGTTAACTTTATAGCACCACGGACGAGATACCTAAATAAACTACGCTGGATGCTGCGTTTGATACGTAAAACATTTCCAAGATGGGAATTATTTGCATAGACTTTTCATCTGATCGATTATCGTAACAAAGCGTGTTTACGTTATGGACTTATGGTTTACGATTAAATTCCGTTACAAGATTGTTATCGATTTCGAATGCTAATGAAACTCACGAGTGAGAAAGAAATCCAATCATGATAGTTTAGTTTCCATTGCTTACAAACAACGATGAAAAAAATATTCATGGTACAATTCGATTGCTTTTTCGCGCAATTAATCTTGTTTCACGTGTAATCAAGGATGGTGTTTTCATTGAGCAGAAAAAAAAAAAAGAAGAAACAACCAAATGCAAATGTTTTTATTGTCTCGCGACGATTATACTCGAGAATGGCGTTAAATATTGATTGAAATTACCAAACGGGTGGAAAAGTTGAGGAGGGGAATTAAAATGTTGTATTTCGCTTTCCAACTGCTAGTTATTCTTTTTATTGTATAATTTACGAGTATAGCGGATTCGTATTGCTAGCACGTGTATGGTTGAGAATTTTCTCAGTGTTGGGAATTGAAAAAGACACGGAAAAAACAGAAGTTACGAAAATGAATGCATTTTACCCCAAAAATAAAACATTTTATCAAAAAAAATGAATAAATTTTACCAAAATAATAAATTTTAATCAAAAGTAATAAAATTTATTTAAAAAAAATAATGTGTCTCTATTAACAAAATAGATGAAATCTGTTCTAAAAAAAATAATAAAATTTGTCAAAAAATTGAATAAATAAATTTTACCAAAAAAAAATTATTCAAAAAAAAATGATAAATTTTATCTATTTTGAGAACTGGGACACGTTATTATTTTTTTTGGATAAATTTTATTTTATTTTTTTCAGTGGATGAATGAAAATTTGAACGTATTCTGTTTGTTTGATTTCTCTGTATTTTTTGTTTTAATGACGATTTTTTTTTCTATTTTTTGTTCGATTGTGTAGCAAAGACACATCAGTGATAATCAAGTGAACAGAAGGAAATCAAAATCAGTCAGAAATGGTAAAGTGGTGGATGTTATGTGGAAAGATGTACACGTCGGTGATATTATACTGATGGAAGATGGCCAATTTATAGCCGCAGATGTATTGTTACTGTCGACCAGCGAACCGAATGGATTGTGTTTTATCGAAACTGCTGAACTTGACGGGTAACGTAAGAAAAACGTTTTTGTATGTGTAATATAAGCATAGTAGGGCCTTGGTTGGTTCTTTTATTGTACGTAGTGGTCCTTGCAATATTCGAGTGGCGATAAAACGTTAACGGTATGGTTGATTATTTGACATATCTCGCCTGGTTGATGGACAGAAAGGATGAAAGTATACCTAGCCATATTTTTCACTAAATATAGAAATGCATTCGACGTAGGTATTCGTCAGCATACTGATGTAGGTAGGTATCGAAATATCGACATTAAATGATGTGGATAATATTAAATATTTATACGCTGTCGACGAGATACCGATTGAATTCAAAATTGGAAAAGTAAAAATTAAATTTTGCCAAAGTACCTACGTAATATCGCAGGTATCGACAATCTTTTTTACCTCTTTTTTTTTGGTAATCATTCGTTGAAAATTGTATCGAGTTTTATATTACAATAGGATTTTCCAGTTCGATGAACTTATATGAGATGAAATTTCTTTTCACGTTATGTGTTTTGCCCCCGCCCTTTGTACCTTTATCCTGTTTCCTGTTACAAAGAAGCGAGTAAAACGAGATAAATGTGTCGGTGTGTTTATTTCACTGAATGCGGAGGTGTTGGAAATTTGAATGTGAAAATTTCTAGGGGGTTTTATAACATGGATGTGTTTTGGAGCTGGTGTTATTTTTAGTGGTTTTGGCGAAAAAATTGGTAGGTAAGAATGATAAAATGTTTTTTTGTTTGGATTTTTGAAAATTTTATCAAAGAGTGATGGGAATCTTTGAAAATTTTTATGTTGATGTCGATTTTTTCAATTTTTTTTGGTCTGAAAGGAACGAGAATGAGGTGAACAAGATCAGATAAATTAAGAATAAGGTTAAAATTTTTATTGGTTCCACGAGAGAAAATTTTTTAAAAAAATTCAATTTTAGTAAAAATCAAAAAAAAGATGTTGAGATATCGGTACCCATTATGTTTAGTTTACATTTTCGGCACATTTTCTCCATTTAAATGTAAAACTGAACTTTTTTTTTTACTTTCAAGGTCCTAGGGTTCCCAATATTTTGAAAATCTAATCAAATTGTAACCAAATTTTTAAAAATGTGTTTTTCAAAAGAATAATTGGATGTTTGCTGGCAATAAAAACAAGAAACCTCAGAAATTAGCTAGAATTTTATCTTTGTGACAAGAAAAGTAGAAAATGGCAAGAAATTTGAAAAATTTACTGCAGAAAACATTGAGTTTTCTACGGTTTTTTGCTTTTTCTTGAATTTTAAAATTGAAGGGTGAAAAAAAGTGCTTTTTAAGAGAAAATTTAAAGCTAGTAAAATGGCATGAAAAAGGCTGAAAAATCCAGAAAATGGCAAATAAATTGTTTTTGAGATCCAATCGACATCTTTTGGATAACGCATGAAGAATTTATTAAATATTGCTAGCCAATATTTTTATTTTGAAAAATTTTTTGTTTGGATTTTTTTTTGGAAAATTTTCCAGCGTTTTTGATTAGCATTGATTAAATTGTTTTGAAAATTTTTTAAATTTCCAAATACTTGATGATTTTTTGATGAGTCCTTGTGTTCTTTGCCTATGTGACCCTGCCGGAAAGAAGGGACCATGTGTAAAAAAAAATCTTTCAGGAGAAGAAATTGGCAAAAGGGAACATAAAATCAAGATAATTATCTCAGAGACTGAAAAATTTTATCCCCAAAATAATCCTGAGATGAGTTATTTTTGATTGAAATTTTTGAAATGAAAATGGCTTGGTAACTTCAGAGTAGAGCTGAATAAAATATTTTCTGTGTTTTTTTTTGTACTCAAAATGTATTTTTTAATGGTTTTTTACTCGATACGAAAATTTTTTGGTGGAGACGCAGACGGGAGTAAATTATCTTCTCGCCCCTCCCCCTTCTAGTATAATCAAAAGTGATTTTAGGTCACATCTAATTATTTCAAATATCAGGTTTTTTTTCATTACACTCCCAAGCTAAAAAATCACATTCATGATTGAAAAGCGTTTCTCCTAAAGGAAAACTAGCTTTAATACTTTGTAACACTGGTGCAACCTTCCGGCTAAATACGTGACGTAAATTAAACTAACCATTTTTAAAATCGTATCTTTTGTGAAATGTACAAAGTGCCCTAGTTTGGTTCGACGAGCCCATCGCCAGGAGACAGAAGTCGTCGAGACAAACAAAAAACTTTATACATACAAACATGATGCTAGCTTCGAATATAAAGGAGAAACCATTTTAAATTAAACGAAAAAAAACTTTCAAGTTTGGATTTTGAAGTAACTTTTTTGGGAATAACAAGAAAAGTTCTGTAATGGAATCGCTTGTCTTCAAAATTCAAAGAGTTGAAGAGTGCAAATGAGTGGATTTTCGTATAAAAGAAATAATTTTATTGGTAGAAATTCAAAAGCCTAAATGAAAATTTCGAGATAAGAACGTGGTACAGCAAAATGGGAAAAAAGTGTTGGTACTTTTTTTTGGTCTGTTTTTAAATTTATAAGAATCATTTGGATTCTGAATCGTTTCCGAGAATTTTATTTAAAATTGAAAAATTTTTGTTGCATTGTTTTGTGTGATTGAAAATAAACTAAAGTAATATACTTATTCTAGTTGATTTTCTACTGACAGCTTTGACTTTCGGTGAAAAGATTATAAAAATTTTGAAAGATTATCATTTTTTTCAGTCTCTTTGATTTTAAAATTGGTTTACCACGTTCTTCTCGTGTTATATTTTCATGTGTGTTTTTTTTTTTTAATTTTTTAGTTCTATTACCCCTGTCAATTTCACAAATTTTAAATGAGATAGCATCCAATTCTTCAATAATTCTACTTAATGATAAATTTACTGGTAGAGGATTTTGAACTTTTGTTGTGATGAAACAGTTCGTACGTTTATAATCATATGGCTACAAAAGTTGCGAAACGCAAACTTAATTTGTTAATGTAAAGTGAATGACCTAAGACTACGATTATTTAGTTTTTTGGTGTAAAAGTAACAATTTTATTCAGTTGAAATTCAAGCTTTATATAAATACTTACGTAGGAAAATGGCATGTTTTTTATTTGATTTGGTACTTCCACAATTTATGGTATCGATGGCAAAAATGTGCTAAATTTGTCTTCTCCTTTTAGGTAGAATTCGCTTAATTGGCGAACTTAATCAATTGGAAGGATCGAAACTATGCATCGACCAAGTTTTCGGATGTTAAAGTCTATTTCCGTTTGTTTTGGAGAAGTTTGGGAAATTAGATTCCGCTGGAGGCTCCAGGAGGTTTGGAGAATGGGGATGAATAATTGGTTCGAGAGGTCAAAACTAAATACGAACTAAGTTTCTTACTTAAAATTGTGTATACTAGGATCTGGAAATATTGGATTTCAGCCAGAAATAAGTTACCTACAGTTTTCTTTTTTCAAAAAATTTTTCCAGAAAACGTTTAGATTTAGGTGTTTTTCCTCTCGATGGACGAAGATAAAATTATTTATTCATGCATGATGATTTTTTTTTTTTGAAAGAAGGTACTGAAATTTGACTTTTGGCTTTCTTTCAACCATTTTAAAACACTGTCAGTTAAAGTCAGAATTTTTTTCGTAAAAAAAAATGCAATTTTTTATCCAAGTGTCAAGTGAAGTTTTTTGACCTTAGTTTTCATCTACGAGGTATCTTGAAACAGAATCCTATTTGAATCCACGACAGCGATACAAAGAGGCCCTTTTGTCCGTAATTTTCTCAACCTTCGTGTTCGTTACTGCAAATGGGATAGCAAAAAATTACCCTTTATATCGAATTTCCTATCCTAGTATCAAATCAAATACGCAGCAGCGTATAATTCTTAAACTACTCGTACTTGGACGAGGAAGGAAACGCTATTTATCAAAGAATCACAGTAAAAAGGCGGACTACAATGAAATATTCGATACCCCTATCTCCACTGGCTTATATGGGATGTAATTTTTCTTGAAAAAGACATCTCCGGGAGTATTTTAAAACATCGCTGTTCTTTATAAAATCGGAATTTTCCATTTTGAGTTTGCTTTTTGTCTGGTTAAAATATATCGATTTTGTTTGAAAAAATAACAAATTCGCGAATGAGGAAATTCGAGCTTTTAAAGTCAATCAAAATGAAAATACGTGTTTTATCATATCAGGTTCATTGGTAATTTATTTTAAAAGAAAAAAATTGAATGAAATAGGCTAGGTTTAGAAATGAATCGCAAATGGTATTTCGACGATTCCAGCTCCATTTTTTTTTTTACTTTATTTCAATTTTTTCCAGGGCTGAATTCGTTATAAAAAATTTTCTCATTAAATTTCAAATTTTCATCAGTTTTAAATTTTAAAATATATTTTTCCAATTAAGTACTTACTACTTAGGAATTGAGCTGAAAAAAATGAGGAAAACAGGGAATAGGAGTTGACCCCGGAGGCAAGTCAGGTCAAAAGTCAAAGTCATAATATCGACTTCTGAATCAAGGCAGGGTCAGAGGGTCAAGATGAAGTCAGGAGTCGAGGTATGGAAGTGATTCCGAAGTCAAGTCAGGTCAAAAGTTAAGGTCATAATATCGACTTTCGAATCAAGACAGGGTCAGAAGGTCAAGATGAAGTCAGGAGTCGAAGTCTGGAAGTTATTCCAAAGTCTAGTCAAATCAAAAGTCAAGGTCACAATATCGACTTCCGAATCAAGGCAGAGTCAGCAGGTCTATATGAAGTCAGGAGTCGAGGTCTGGAAGTAATTCCGAAGTCAAATCAGGTCAAAAGTCAAGGTCAGAGAGCAACTTCTGGGTTAAAGTGAAGTCAGGAGTCAATGTGTGAGTTTGACTACGAGGTCAACATGGAGTCAGGGGGTCAAGGTCATAGATCTATTCCAGAGTCGTCGCCTCGGGTCAAAAGTAAAGGTCATAATATCGACTTCCGATGTTCCGAATCAATTCGGAGTCAGGAGGTCAAGATGAAATCAGGAGTCGAGGTCTAAAAGTGACTCCGGAATCAGATGGAGTCAGGGTAGTCTGGTGGAGTTAGTTAACAGTAAACTTTTTGGCTCACTCATATTCTTTGAGGATTTTTTTTCAATTATTGGAAATTTGGAAAAAGTTTTCAAGTTGGAAAAAATTGAAAAATGAAAAAATATTGATAAAATTTTAATTAAAATAATTTTTTTATCTGAAAAAATTTGAAAATGGAAAATTATTTTCTTATTGGAAGGTTTTTTCAACTTTGATTTCTTCATTTTTTTTTCAATTTCACATTTTTGAAACTTTCTTGCAAATCGAAAATTGTTATAATTTCAATTTTTTTCAACTATTCACCAATAAAATTGTTTCAGTTGAAAAAAAAAAATAATAAAAGTTGGAAATATTCTGAGAAAATTAAAATCTAAAAAAATCACTTATGGGAAAAATTTCAAAATTGGATACAGCTTTGGAAAAAGTTACTATAGTAACGAAATTGAAAAAAATTGAATTTGGAATAGATCTGAACATGAATGGTGAAAATCCCATTTTTGGCAAAAGTAACTGGAAATTAATTCATTGAAACTAATTTTTTGTCCCCATAATCTCCAAGTCGATATTGAGAAAAAATATATTTATGAGACAATAAGTACTTGCATGAATGAAATAGAAAAAAAAAGCCAGAAATTCAAAAACTTTTTAAATTTTTCGTTCGAAGATTTCTCAAAGGGGTAATTTATTTTCGTAGTTTTTTCCTACTATTTTATAATAAGCATCGATAAGAACCAATTATCGAATTCTTAATAAAAAATTCATTATTTTTGTTTGAAATTTGTATTTCGAAACTGAAATAAACTTTTTCATAATCTCGACTGGTTATAACTTATCAACAAGAAAATCATAGATGCTTCATATTTTAATGCACCTAAAAAAAAAAAACTAGGTGGTTGGTAAACCCGTGACCGACGTGTTCGAAAAAACCACTTGTTTATTATTTATTTTTGATAAATTATTGTACCGTTGAATATCCAGGGTTAAGTTGAAAAGAAGTGTTCGACAAAGAGGCCAAGGTTTCGTCTACCTAGCTTGTCATTTAAAAAACTACCACATTTAAAATGTATTACCCAAAGTTTGTCGAAGTAAATATGGATATCGCGACCACAATTCCCGCAAAAGTTACTCATCTAATATTTTACTTATCAATATGATTTGATTAAATATTCGGTTTTTTTCCTTATGTTATGATTTTTCTATTCGCTTAGGTAGCTGATATCTGAACACCTTATTCATTATTCAAAAATCTGTAATTTTCCGTTTCTAGCTATTTATTTGTTTTTGTTTTCGTCGAGACAATAAAAAATGAATATTATTCAACATTATTTCACCAGATGAGCAGAAAAAAATTTGATCGAAAAATTCATGAAAAGATACCGATCATTGGAAAAAGCATTGCTAATTTTTTTTCGTATTGAAGTATCTAATTTTCTTGTCTTGTTTTTTGTTACAGAGAAACAAATCTAAAATGTAGACAATGCTTGCCCGATATCGCAGCTTTGCAACACGATGTTACATCGTTCGATGGAGAAATCTTGTGCGAAACTCCTAATAATTTATTGAATAAGTTTTCCGGCGTCTTATACTGGCGAGGAAATCAGTAAGTTGATTTTTTCCTAGAAAAATTTCAAAGTCGAATAAATATACAAAACGTGTAAGAAGAGTGGACCTGGCTGAGGCAATATTTAAATAACATCACGTGTTATTAGGGTTGCATATTTAGCTTCATTAGGGAAACTAAAATAAAGAAACCGTACAAAACTCGGTTGCTTAATTATAGGCGATTTTTCCTCAAAAATTGTCAAAACTTGCGTAATTTTCGTTCGAACGAAAGGCCAGAAATAAGAAATAGAAAAGTAAATTGATGGTTTTCGTGGGGAGTAATGTTAGAATAGTGGTTTACATTGATGTGAGTAAAATGTATGTAGGTATCGAGTAATATATAAATATTGAAGCGTACTTGTACACGGGTAAATTCGTAATGCTTGTAATTTAAAAAAATGCGCCTTCGGTATAGAATTGTTTAACAACCGATACGTCGCTTCGTGTCTGGTTGACGTGTGTAAGCGCTGATAATAACAGCTCGCTGACAATGGTTACCGACACGACAAATAAACCTAGCCCAGTGGTCTGCTACCTGTAAAATGTTAATTTATTAAAAAAATTTCCTCGACCTTGAGGTTTCTTGAAATTAATTTTAATTAAATTTCAACTATTTTTACGAATGTCTTGGGTGATATTAGAGCGGTTTTTTCCCTAACTTTTGTCGTATTAGTGAAAAGCAGGGGATTTTTTGTTGAAATGGTAAAAAAAAAAATTGTAGAGCACGTGAAATAATATTGACTTGATCGATTTTTTCAAAATGATGTGCAAATGTGTGCTGTGAATTGGAAATGAGAATTTTTTGTAGACGTATCTGAGGCGTCAAAGGCTTCAAATTTTTTTTCATCATTAGCGTCTTCAATTTTTTTCAGGTATATTTTAGATAACGATAGAATCTTGTTGAGAGGATGTATTTTGAGGAATACACAGTGGTGTTATGGAGTCGTCATATTCGCTGGTAAAGATACCAAATTGATGCAAAATTCTGGAAAAACGAAATTCAAAAGAACCACAGTCGACAGATTGCTGAATTTTATTATTATCGGGGTAAGATTCTGTTTTTTTTTTTTTTTCATCTATTTATTTATTTAGTTGTGTGCAATGTTCAGAAAATGGAGAATTGACTGAAATGTTGTGCCTATCTTGATTTGGGGACACCCCCCCCCAATATCATCAGATATTGCTAGGAATACGTTTCCAAATTTACTTCCAAAAATTTGGTAGATATTTTTTTTTAATTTCAAAGTTTTATTTATCAAAAATAGAAAAAAATGATGTAATTTTTGGTGTAAGGATCATTTACCCTTTTTTTCGAATAAAATTTATCATCAAATAATATGACAAATACGTTTTGATTCTGTACAATTTTTTGATTTTTATGGTCGACAAAATTCAGAATCGATTCAAGAAAGAAAGAGGAGACAACTTACCCCCTGCCAACCACCGTCAATAATAGTTGGATTCTTTTCAAATTATATAAAGAGAAAAAAATCAAAAATTCTTATTTTTGCCAATTTTTTGTTTTCCCTTTCGAATGGAGCTTGAAAATGAAAAATTTATCAATTTTTCTTGACTATAGTTTCCAGAGTGAGCTGATTTCCGAAAAAAGAGCAGTTTTTATACTTTTCATCCCTTTGGAAAAATTTTCAACGAAAAATAAATCATTCTTTACAAAGAAAAATTTACAGTTTTTAAACTCGGGATTTTTTCCTCAAATTGATGATAATATTTTTTACTCTGCATATGAAGAACTTAAAAGTGCGTTTTCGCTTATTCACCAATTTTCAAACTTCTATTTTACCAAAAAAAAAATTTTTTAAATAGAAGATCATTTGAAAACAGTTGACAAACGTACATAATTTTTGATTTTTTGCATTTGACGAACAAGCTCTTTAATCTCAAGTACCATTTTTTATCTCTAGATTGAGTGGGGCAAGATTATTTTGATTAAGCAACTCCCCTCCAAAAAAAATGAGTTCCCAGTCTTAAGTGTGACGAAAGTAAGATGAGAACCTCAATTACCTCTATAAAATTGTGATTTGAGTTTTCCACTTCATGAATCACTGACTTTTAAATTGGATACCAGCTTTTACCGTCTGCTAAGAGGTGCAGTTTACGAATTTGACGATTTTTTTTATTTCCATCCAATTCAAATCTCTTCAACAGATCCCTCAAAATTGAGCCAAAATTATTTTTAAAACAATTTCTGTGATATCGACGACATTCCGATTTTTGTAATTTTTAAAAAATTTCAGTTGCCAGCATTAGTAAGAAAAATTCTCTGAAAGTTGATTGAAATTTATTCTATGTTCAAAAAATAGTTCACTTTTCAAATGACTGAACGAACTTGATGATTTTTTTACTCCATCCAATATATTTTTCGACAAGTTTTAAAAAATTTGAGAAAAACGGCAGGGGTGGCAACCTTTTTGGAAAAAACTAGATGATCTTAGAAAAATGTCTCTTACAAAGGAACATTGTGGATTTCTCCTCCCTCCCCCAAAGGTCTGAAAATGGCTTGGAAATGTCGAAAAGTTGAACATTTTTTATTGCTGAACCGTAATTTTTCTGAAATTCTCTTTGATTTTCTGTAAAATGTGTCTGTATTTTTGAAAAATTCTTTTAAAAATCGCATCATTTTTTTTTATTGCACAAACCTTTTTTTTTTTTGTATTTGGACTCCTACAGAAAATTGAATTTAAAAAATGTAAAAATTGACCTTTTTTGAAACAGTAGTATAATGAATTAATGGTGACGAATGGTCTTTTTTTTAAGAATTGTAAAACCTTGAAAATTTTGACTGGCGACACTCTGAAAAAATCAAGTTGCCAACTCTAGAAATCGGAGACTTGGGTTTTTTTCCATTTCGCCTTTTTATAGATGAAAATGTTTCACATCTTTCGTATTATCACGATTTTTATTTTTAACCGTGGTAATTGAACATTTCATAAAATCAAAATGAACACCATTCTAATTTTGCACAATTTTATGCATAATTTCAAAATTAAAAGTGCTACGAATGTAAGTTGAAACGAAAAAATTCTCAACAAAATTGATTTAAAAGCTGAACAAATTATTTCACGGCGAAGGTGATGTTTCTCCTAATGTTAGAAATGAAACGGTCAAGTCTAATGTACAGTTAAAGACCTTGTGAAAATTCTAAATTTTTTAAAATTTATCGATTTTCCATCTCGACCCCTTCAATATTGACGTTCGGCAACAAAAAAATCATCATAACAAAATTAGTCCAGTTTTCGTGGTATCTATTATTCATTCCCACGATTAATTTTATACGTTCGTAACCCCTTCAATTTCGAAATTAGGTAGTAAAATCATCAGGAAATGGAATTTTCGTCGGGTTTATTGTTGTCTGACCATTTCCAAGTTTGGAAGTATTTTTTGAGTGAGATTTTTTTTGGAAATACATCCACCTTCCTTACTCTCTTTTTGTTTGCCCCAAAGTAAATTGAATTTTTCGAAACATTCTATCATGTTAACCCATCGTTGACAAACTTAATTAATCAAAAAGAAAGGGTTAGAAATTGGTCGATTTTAAATTTTCGCCAAGGAAATACATGATCGATTTCGCATCGAATATTAAAAAGAGGTGTAACCACAATACCCATAACTTTTTATGGACAGAACGCACCGTAAAGTAAAAACGAATTACATGACATCATAGAACCTAACCTAACCGATGGGAAATTCTTCGAATTAATCGTCTTCCCTGTATCTTAAGGGTCGAAACCTTCGATTTTGATTTTTTAGGTCACTTTGTGGAAATATTATTTTTTATCAAAGAAAAAAAAACTTTCCGAGACCCTATTTTTTTTTCATTTTGAAATTGAAAAATTATGTAGAAGGACTTGGCATTGGCGGCGGCGTCGTAAAAAGCATGAAACTATGAAAAAATAATCGTTTTAAATGTTGATAGTACAAAAGAGATTCGTGAATTAATAATACCTAGGAATAGGGCGCGTGTGTTCGTGGAAATAATTATAAATGGATTGTGTTAACAAATATTTAACTAGTATAACTTTTGTGTATGGTACGACCTATGGAGAATCTTATTACCGTTTTGTTGATTGATAGATATATTTAAAATGCTTGTTTCTTTTTCCTGTTCGATTGAAACGTTAATTATGGCTTATGGGCTCGTACGTACGATTATTTAGGAAAATTGCTCATCTAGTGATAGGTAGGGGGAAAAAAATGCGTTATCACATAGAAATTATTAAGCTGTCGAAGTACTAAAATGTCAACATTCGATCGTAATATAAAGAGAGTGCCATGTTGTATTCATCTTTTACAATAGTTTGGGTTAAACTTTGTAGTTTGTAGGGTTAGGTACCTATAGGTACATTTTCGGCTATAATAATCGATTATATAGGTATTAACAAGTCGAAAAGCAATTTGGAAGTTTTCATAAAGAATTATCAGTGGGAATAGCCCTACATTTGTGCGAAGCAATTTTTAATCGAACTCCGTTCATGGCAGCTAATCGATTACATTGTGTATTTGGAAAACAGGGTTATGGGAGCATTTGAAATTCGTACCGGTGGTCAAAAAGCCGCTAATAAAATAGATATTCGTTAATAAGCCATTTGTAGTTACGAATAATTTTCATTCAATTAGAAGCGTGCATTAGATACGAGTGGGAATATCGTGCTGCGTGTGGTTTTTTTTTCTGTGTTTTGTAATTTTTTCCTACGTGGATATGGTTTAATTAAAACTGAAAAAATGTATCGGTGGCCTTGAACCTTTGTTTTTTTGCTTTATTTTACAGATAGTATTGTTTCTGTTGTCTATGTGTCTTTTTGCTTCGATTGCCTGCGGACTTTGGGAGTACCAGATTGGACGTAAATTTCAAATTTACCTGCCATGGGAATCTATCATTCCAACTGATGCATTCCTCGGATCACTGACGATCGCTATATTAGTGTTTTTTTCGTATGCTATCGTGTTGAATACGTTGGTTCCGATATCGTTATATGTTAGGTAAAGGTAGTTGATTCGAATGTATAAATTGATTGGAAAAGAGGTGATAATTTTGTGTTTTTTTAAAATTTGCAGTGTAGAGGTAATTCGATTTCTGCAGAGTTTTCTTATCAACTGGGATAAGGAAATGTACTGTCCGCAGAGGAAAATGTATGCTAATGCGAGAACTACGACGTTGAATGAAGAGTTGGGCCAAATACAGTATATTTTTTCCGATAAAACTGGAACATTGACACAGGTAAAGATTTGATTTCGTTTTTTTGATGCTGATTTGATTTTTTTTCAGGGGTTTAAAATTTTTTTTAAGATTCAGGTATAAATATTCAGTAGTGAAAAAGTAGTTGAAACTTGAAAGTCAGAATGGTAAGTAGAATGTCCTTGTCCTAGAATTTTTGAATTTTTATTGGACATTGTTCTGTAACTTCGAAAGAAAATTTTGAATTAATCTGTAAAAAAAAATGGAATATTCAATCTTCCCTTCCTCCCTCCTTTACCCCATTTTTGTTCATTTATAATAAAGAAATTCTCATTATGAGACAAATTCTGCTTTAAAATATGTTATATTTAAGAGACACAGATCTATTTTTTGGATATTTTTTAACCACCACCCCCCCCCCTTGGAAGGAGTGAACGATTTGAGGAAATAATTTGAAGCTACCTCGTCTCCGAGCTCAAAGGGTACCTATTTCTGGAAAAAATCATATTTTTTAATGAGAGTAAGTAGATCATTTTCAAAAATTCATTTTATTTGGAGCCATTTTTTGAAAAAATTGATTTTTTTGATTTTCGAAATGTACTAAATCAGGGCTCCCGATTTAAATGCGTGGATGTATAAATTTGCAAATTGTGTAGCTTCAGAATGCTATTGAGAAATTCTGAAATTTCTGAATTTTAAAATGTTTATTCAAAAAAAGTTTTAGCAAAGATCGGTCTTAAAACTTGATCATGTTCAAAAAATTTTGAAAAAAAATGGAAGAAAAATTTGATCATATTTTTGCTGAAATTATTTTGGTGTTTCAGCATGTTTGAAAATCAAGAATTATGAGATTTTTATATTTTTTGTAATTTTTGAAAAAAAGAAGGTCCAGCGATTTTTTTCATATTGGAAAGAATCACCTGACCAGAGTGATAGTAAAAAATCCTCTCCGATGATTTTTTTTCAAATTATATTTTTATTTTTTTCTGAGTATTTAAAAAAATATGGTGCAAGTGATTTTTTAAAAGTTTTGAATAATGGAATAAAATATAGATGAAATGGGGAGGGGGGAGTAAAACATCGATATTGCAATAATTTTTCGATTTTTTTCAATTTTTCATATTTGAAAATTTTCGAACATAATTACATTTCAAGGCCGAACGGAAAAGGGTAACGGTACACAAGAAAGAATGAAATTTTTATCGGAATATTTTAGAGCCTAAACGCCTGGACGTACCTTGAAAAATTGAAAATAAGTCTGTGTATCAAATTACCTCTAAACATCTTCGTGACTGCATATTAAGTAGATTGGCAATGACGAAATTTGGGTATAGCCGGTTAAGTATGGTGAATCTGCCCTTGAAACCAATTTTGACCGCTCCTACCCCAAAAGGTCAACCATGATGAGAAAACATTCCGGAAAAATTTTCAGCCCCCTAGCGCAAGTGTTTTCGGAGAAAAGGGCCAAAATGTGTTTTTTCAATGGATTTTTTTGTTTTTTTGTAGTTTTTCGCCAAATGTAGATAAAAGTTTCGAGTTTTTTTAGATGGATTCTAGGGGGTTGGAGAAACCCTAAAAAATTTTTTTCAAAATTTTTGGGTAATTTTTCGCTGAGTTATGGCATTTTAAAAATTTCGAGCGGCCATTTTGTCTTGAAAGGTCAAAGGTACAATGGAACTTTTTCCCCCAAAACATGTGCCATTCATTCATAAATATACCACAAAAATTTCAAAAAAATCGGAGTGGTGGAACATTGCCAAAAAAAATTAAAACTAACCACCCCTCGCAATTAGCGCGTACAGTAACGTTGCATTTCCCACGGCACTCTCGTGGGAAGTACGATGTTCACGGGCTCATAACATGTCAACGAAGAAATTGAAAAATAGCCCAGTTATTTTTGGTCTGAGCCTCGAAAACATTGAGTGAATCTAAATTGTTCTAAAAAATGACTATGCCCATGCCCTAGGTAAAAAAACTCAAAAAACGAAGAAAGTAAAAAAATATGAAAAAAAAAATGGAAATAACTTTTTTTTAAAAACGAAAAAAATGACCAAGTAATCGATGAAAATGTGAATAACTCCGAACAGATTATTTTTAAAAATGAAAAAAAAACATGTCATCGGTAAAAAAAAAAAGAAGAAAATCGAAAGAAGTAAAAAAAAAGAAAAAAATTGAAACAACTAAAGCTTTTCTTTAAAAAAATGACCTCAGACTCAGACCATTTTGAAATTTACACTTTGGAGAATTATTACGAAAACAAACTTTCAGGAAATGAAGAATAGTAAAAGGTAGGAATAAAAAAATTGTTCAGTCCCGAAGAATTCACTACCTCATATTTTTGCAAATTTGAGTGATTTCTATATGCAAGGTAAGGGAGGAAAGTTCCATTGAAACCGATTATGACTGTTCCTACCCCAAACAGTAAACCATGACAGGAAAACATTCCAAAGAAAATGTTGAACCCTTCGCGAAAGTATTTTTGAGACTTGTATTTTTTATAATAAACGTAGGCCCGTGAACGCCGTATTTCCCACGGTATGCCGTGGGAAATGCAACGTTACTGTACGCGCTAATTGCGAGGGGTGATTAATTTCAATTTTTTTGACAATGTTCCACTACTTCGATTTTTTAACAATTTTTGTAGTATATTTATGAATGAATGACACATCTTTTGTGGGAAAAAGTTCCATTGTACCTTTGACCTTTCAAGACAAAATGGCCGCTCGAAATTTTTAAAATGCCATAACTCAGCGAAAAATTACCCAAAAATTCTGAAAAAAATTTTTTAGGGTTTCTCCAACCCCCTAGAATCCATCTAAAAAAACTCGAAACTTTTATCTACATTTGGCGAAAAACTACAAAAAAACGAAAAAATCCATTGAAAAAACACATTTTGGCCCCTTTCTCCGAAAACACTTGCGCTAGGGGGCTGAAAATTTTTCCGGAATGTTTTCTCATCATGGTTGACCTTTTGGGATAGGAGCGGTCAAAATTGGTTTCAAGGGCAGATTCACCATACTTAACCGGCTATATACCCTTTCGTCCGATTATTTTTTTATGCAGAAACACTGAAACAGCCGTAAAAATTTTGTTAGTTAAAAAGAGTTTCCAGACTAATCATTTAATTTTTTAGAAAAACACTTCGTAAAATATTTTCTCGAGGTAGAAAAATTGCGTCTCTTTTTCCGTCGACATAAGTTCACCCATAAAAATTAATAAATGGCGGGGCTGAAAATTCAAGAAAAAATAAGGGAGAGGGGCCAAATTTTATATCGGTCATTTTTCACTGATCTTTGAGTCAAAATTATTGATTTTTCTGACAATTTGATAATCTGTAGAGGGGGGAACCGGAACTAGATCGCGAATATAGGCCCGATTGTCCCTTACATGAGAAGAAATAAATTGAAACGCGGCACTGATATGAATATTTTATTAAAAATATGCACATCAGAGCACTAAGAATAAATTAACTTGGTTGCGGATAAATTAACACATCATAAAAATTGTACTATCCGGAGTACACATTATCCTAAAAGGCATAACGGATCCCGAATGGATTCGGCGAGCTGCGAATTCACTTAGCCTTGAAAACCTCGTGAACCTGACGCGACTCTAGCCGTTGACGACAACATTGGAACTGATTTTTGCTAGAGAACTGGTTAGCGGCTCACCCTCGTATACGCGAGAGAGATTCACTCGCGTACCAGGGATGACGCATACCAGCATGGATTAGCTCGCAGGGCAGCACCACTACGGCAAAAGCAAGATCTTTGTGGGTGGGCCATATTCACTCTTACATATGCCCCATCGAGCTATAGTAGGGGAGCCAGCTCCCATAGTAAAGGTCGAACTTTAAGTTCAGATCGAATTCCTAAGAGGATATAGGTCCCTGCCCCATCGAGCTTTGCTGTGGGTGGTGGTGCACAAGGTAATAAATTTTGATCCGGTAATTCCGGTGCGGCTGTTTTAATTCAGAAATAATAAAAATTTTGCGGTCTGCTGACCCTCGGAACGGCCGAAAGGGAGCGCCGACGGGCCGAAAATTCTGCGAGCTTGATGACTATATATTACGTTAAAACTGGTGAATTACGTTAAATTGGACGGCATGGATTTTCGAAAATGTGGGCATTAGTGTATGTATGCCTCCAATAGAGAGAAACATTATAAAAATTAGGAGAGAAGTTTGAATCAAAATTTTGAGGTATCAAAACCTTTTAAGCAGTGCCAAAATTATACATTATTTATCCCTAAGTCATCATTTTAAGATGCTGTCTGGGTATCACAAGGTAGGCAAATTAAGCAAATTCGCTGTGGCTTCTCTTTTTTTTTTTTTTTTTTTTTGTGATCCGTTTATGATCCTAAGAGGTAGATTTATCAAATAAGCATTTAAATCAAACATGAAAATAGTCAGTTAAAAATAATTAATATTACACTTACAATTGTACTTAATAAGTAGTTATTCAGAGCTCGAAACATAGAAAAAGTGGGGTTACATGAAATTATTGTTGTCTCTGGGGTCAGTGTGGCTCTTGATGCGGGAATTTACAAATTGTGAGACATAAAAAATGTAAAAGGGGTCAAAAAGTTTACAATTTTTAATTTTTGATTTTGGGGGGAAGAAGGGGAAATTGCAAATTTCTTTTTATTGTTAAATTCACACACACTGTTACGTTTCATTATTTTTTGATTTTTTTTTGTTTTTCTATTTTTATTACGTTTTGTCTTTTTTGTTCACGCACCCTGTTACATATTTTTTTTTTGATTTTGTATATTTTTCTATTTTTATTACTTTTTCTTTTTTGCGATTTTTTTTTTTTTTGAAATTTGCAATTTTTAAGTTTTGGTTTTTTGTAGAGCTCTGATCGTGCCTCCGGATTTTTTAATTATAATTATAAATGATGTGATAACATTTTGTTGTTTTGGGTGACAAATTGAGGGTAGTGTCTATATAGGTAATAGGGTCCAATCGTGATGTGATAAACTGCAGCATCGATTATTGCTTTGTGCTCAGATGGATGGTCTGGTGTGTCTCAGAGTGGTGATGGTAGTTGAATTCGCCAGCTCACCTTCTTGTGTGTGGATTACTGTTTTATTATGGTTATTGACTGTGAAAAAATATGTATTTAGAAAGATGTTTTTACGTTTGCATGCATGGATAACTGCTGAGTCTATTGTAAAACAAAGTGTGATTAGTTTGTATGTTTAGTTTTGGTTTTTGCTCTATTGAAGTTTAATTTGGATTTGAGCTAGGTGTTCAGAAGTCAGTTTATCAAGGATTGGTTCAGAGAACTGCCCCATATGTCCTCAACGTATGTATTTGTTGATATTTCACCAAATTTTATGGGGGGTTCATGTGAGTCATAGAATTGAGGATGTTAATTGGCGTGCCCCATATGCACAGGTGGTTACGATTTTGGTGATTTTATGTCATCAGGGTGCATATATGTTAATGAGTGATCGAGAGGAGTGCCCCATATGCCGAGGCCGAATTTTTGTGAGGGGGGAGGGTTGCGTGCCCCATATTGCCGGTGTTGTTAAAAAGGTGTCAATTTTGTTGTCCAAAAGGTAATGGATTTGGTCGGAAGAGAGGGGGGGTTAAAAATTTTGAATTTTTCTTGATGTATGCGTTTTTTGTTTTTTTTTTTTGATAGGTGGGAGTATTTTTTGTGTACTTAAGGTGCCTATTTCTGGGAATTTTGGGTCATGATTATGATTTGGCCTTGAGTTTTGTTGTTTTATTCGTATGCACCAAGTAGTGTGTGAATGGGGATTGACATTGTGTTATGTTTTGTCCAGTTTGAGGTTGTTTTTTTTTTTTCTGGGCTATTGTTTTTTTGAGGGTTTGAGGTTTCTAATTTTGTTACCCTCTCATGAAGGTTGGTAAGATCTGGTATCGTATTGGTATTGCAGAGGTGTGGTTCATTATTTGTGTGTGAGAGTTGGATGGGTTTGTAGTTGTGTTCTATATAATCTGCCTGCTTATTGATGACTTGTTCCATTTTGTTCATTTTTTCGTATGCTAGGGGTAGTATTTTTATAATTGCGGAGAAATCGTCACTGTTGTTTTTTAAATTTTGTATGTCTTGTTGTAGTGTTTGGATCAAGGTATTACTCAGCTCTGGTGGTTTAGCTGTGTTGTCAGTTAAGCCTTGATTTTTTATAATTTTTTGAGTCGTATCTTCAGAATTTTGGGAGAGTTCCAGAATTTGGTTTGAATTTTGGTCACTTTCAAGGTTTTCAGATATTGGGGGGCTGTTATGTGGTTCCAAATTCGGTGTAGGTGTCATATCTTGGGTAAATGTAGTCGAAGTTGAGAGATTTGGGTCAGTTTCGGGTGAAAATGAAGAGTCTGGAGAAGGGAGGGGTTCAATTTGGGAGTTGTCTATATTTTGGTCTAAAGAGGGAGAGCCGGGAGGGGTTGGTGTGGTTGGGCATATGTCAGACATATTTTGTTTGTTTTCAAAATTAGAGTTTTTTTTTTTTAATTGATGCGATGTCTAAAATTAAATTGCCCTGAAGATTGTTGATTTTTGAGTGTAAATTTTGTTTCTGTTGGATAGTTGCCGAATGTGAGATGTTTATGATGTTTTTAGCGATCTTTTTATTGCGCGATTTTGTATTTTTGTCAAATGTGTTCGGCTTGAAGAATTTTGAGTATTTTTATCGGAAAGGGGGAGTTTTTAAGTCGTAGAATTTAAGAGGTAGGAAATTTTTGGAATTTTTGATGGATGTTGATAACTGAGAAATTTTATGAGAACGTAGTCGGAGAATTATTTCTCAGTTTATCTGGATTTTTTACGATGTAGGAAATAAAATTTTCTTCAATTGCAGTCGTCGTGGGGTACGTACTGTCGCAATTTTCAGAAAATTGTAGGAATTAGCCGTGATTTTTTGGATTAGAATTTTGTAAAAATAAATTTTGTGAAGGTCTCAAAAATATGGAATTTTGATATTTTCTTCGATTGCAGTCGTCGTGGTTACGTACTGTCGCAATTTTCAGAAAATTGTTGGAATTGGCCAAAATTTTAGTTAAATTTTGCGGAGGTGTTTTCTTGGGGTCCAAAAAATATGAAATTATTTACTGAGGTTGTCGTTGGTTTTTTTTTTTTTTTTTTTTTTTTAAACCGATTTAAAAATTTTGATAGGTGTTTTAATTTTGATTTTGATTTTCGAAGTCGCGGAAATTTGAAAGAAGAAAATTTTGAAGCTACGGTTGTCGTTGTACACGTACTGTTGTAGCTGGGATCGAAAAGCTGAAATAAAAAATTGAATTAATAGCTGCAGTCGTCGTTGTACACGTACTGTCGCAGCGGATTGAAAATGTTTGTGGGGGGTAATGGGATGGTACACTGAAGTTGCCGTATAGCTCGTGCTGTCTCAGTGGGGAGGTCGAGGGAAGTACTGCGTACCAAAGTTGCGGAAAATTGCAGTCGTCGTTGTCCACGTACTGTCGCAATTTTCAGAAATTGGGTGCAGTATTTCAAGGTATTTAGGATGAGAGAGAGAAAGTAAGGAGAAACAGGAGAGATTTGACAGGGGGGTGTTTTCTAGGCTGTAATTAGTGTAATTGCAGCGCTGTAATTGAGAAAAAATTTCAGATTAGTGGTTTACGTGGTTAAATAGGTCGCTCGGGTAGGCTTACGTACTGTTGCAGTTTATAATTTCAAAATTTATTTACTGCTGGATCGAAATAAAGTCGAAATCGTAGGTTGGGAAAATTTTTTTTAAAAAAAAATTTTGTGAAAATTTTGGGGTGTGAAAATATTCACCACGATTGGCCTGTCGCAATTTATAAATTCACTGTTTGAATTTTGATAATCAAAAAAGAAAATTTGTTGAAGTTTATAATTTCAAAATTTTGGTTCTGATAGGTCAATAATGAAATCGAAATTGTAGGTCACTGAATTTAAAAAATTTGTGAAAATTTAGGGCGTGAAAATATTCACTGTGATTGTCGACTTATCACAATTTATAAATTCACAATTTTGGTTCTGGTATTCGAAAATGGAATTTTATTGAAATAGTAGGTCGCAGAGTTTGTAATTCGCGAAAATTTTGGAATGTGAAATTATCTACTGCGGTTGTCGTTGGTTGCGTATTGTGGCAGTGTACAATTTCGAAATTTGGGCGAGTGTTTGGGAAAATTTTTGATTTTGTGGGATATGGTTTCCTAAATTTGAATTTTTTGTTAAAATTTTGATGACATCAGTATTATAGGGTTCGAATTTTTTATTTTGCTTTTGAATAGTTGGTGCCAGGAAAATTCAAGGTTTATTTTAGGCGATGTCTGTGAAGGGGATTTCAATGTGGGCAGTTTTGTGCAGATTTTAAGAATTTGACTGTAAGTTGGTGGGTGAATTTTTTGAAAAGGAAGAAAAATCAGCTTTTAATTTGAGATAGAGAAGAAAAAATTAAATAAATAAATGAAAACGAAATTTTGTTTTGGAAGAAGAGTCAAAAATGGAAAAATTTATTGGTATTTAAAATTTTGATTCTTTGAATTTAGATTTCTGATTTTTGGTGCAGTTTTGAAGAGAAAGAGAAAATTTTTAGGGGCTGATTTTATTTTAGATGACGTGAGTATAGAAAATTTGATTTGATTTTTTAATTTTTGGTATGTGTGTTTCAAGAGTTTTGAAATTTGATGCAAAATTCGAATTTAATAAATTGTAAGTCTTCCAAAAGGGTGATGGGTGGCTGTTTTTGTGGTCGGAATCGAAAGTAACTTTTAATTTTTTGATTGGAAACGAATTTTGAATTTCAGTTATGCGAAATGTTTTGCCAAAGTATAAAAGGAATAAGTTTTGACTGTGAAATTTAAATTTTTATGATGTAAAAAATGGAAATTAATTTCAAAAATGTACAGCTTACAAATGTAAGTTAGGAGATGTCCGAGATGTTGGGAAACGTAGTGAATTTAGATTTCTATTGTATACGTTACCCTAATACAAGGCTGCCTTTGTTGTTGTTTTACTTGTGGCGTAGATATGCGTTTGGTGGAATCACTGCTGCACTCTATACCTATGTTGTGGAAGTTGTCAAAGTCCGGGGTAGTTTTTATTTTGTCCTTTAGAGGGTGTTGCAGGTACAGAACGCGCCGAATCCGTTGGGACTGGTTTGTTATGTTGGCTGCTGTCTTAGTATTGGTGTGTCGTCGTAATCAGGTATCCTTTTCACAGCTAAGTTTCTTTTCTTAAATTCCTAAGCTGATAAAGGGATGTAGAAAAATCTTGAATTTAAATTAAGGTGTTACAATAGAGTGATGAGAGAATTGGCCAGTACGATTTTCGCGCAAAAGGGATTATAAAGGTCTTTGGTAATAGCCGCCAAGTAGGAAATTCATGAATTTAGAATAATGGGATGATTTTATATGGTCCGAAAAGTTATATTTTGGATTTACAGAGTACAAAGGAATTGAAAGGATGTGGATAATTAATTGATTTTGAGTTGACAGATTTTTTGAAAAGAATAATGGGAAATGTCAAAACGTTTGTATCTTGTTTCCGTTGGTTTTGTATTTTCAAGAGGATTTGAATTTTAATGAGGCTGTGAATAATACGAAAGTGGGTAAAGATACGATCAAAAGTGCGAAATTTAGACTGGAATATCAAAACGGTTTTTTGGTTTTGATTGACACGTTTAGAAAATGTAAGAATTGGTCGTAAATTTATTGATTGTTTAATCGTTTTGGAAAAGAATGGGGTGATTTTTTGTGTGCCAAAATGTGATCGTAAGGTGTATTGTTTGGTCCGGAAATCGAAACGTTTTGTGACAGGTTATATTTGTGACGTGACATGTAGAAACCAGGCTATCGTGTAAAAACAAAACTTTCTAGGAAATGCAAAAAAATAAAATCTGTTGGCATTTACTTATAGGTTGTATTCGGTTAAACTTTTGAAGACTATTTTCACTCAGAAAACTTATTTTTAAAAATTTTCTCAACTACATCATTTGATAGAGGAGGTACCTATTTAATCGCAAAAAAAAGCGAAAATTTTTTACACGATAGCATGGTTTCTACATGTCACGTCACATTTGATTAATCAATTTTTAAATGTTTTGAAAATAATAGAACGGATGTAACAATGTGCCGAAATGTAGACAAAGTGTCTAGTTGATTTTTGTTTTCTAAAGAATAAGATTTAAAATAAAGAATCAAAAGTGTGCCGAACTGTCAAATTTTGATATTTATTGGACCGGATTTTCGAAATAATGTGATTAATGATAGGCGGTGCCTTTGTTGGATGTACCTGGACTTAAGATTTGGATCGTTTTTTGTAATCGAATTTCAAAAGGATATGAATTTTAATGAGATGGTACAACCTTGGATCTGAATCGGGAAATTTTACTAGACCATTTGCGCTTTGTTATGAATTTAGAGGGAAAAAGAATTAATCAGGTTGGGCTAAACCGAAAAATAAAAAGTAATTTTGTTTAAAAAGGATATTTTTCTAAATATTTAAATTTTGAGTCGTAATATATCGAAATTGGAGGAAATTTATTTATGATTTTTTAGGCTTTTTGAGTTTTAGAATGCCAGAAAAAGATTTCGTTGATCGGAATAAATGAATTTTAAATTTCTTAGAGAAAATTTATAAATTTGAGTTTTTAGGTGGTAGAAAAGATTTTCGTTGCTCAAAATAAATAATTTGAGTTTCCAAATGATAGAAAAATATTACGTTGATCGGAATAAATGAATTTTGAATTTTGTAGAAAAAATTTATAATTTTGATTTTTTAAGTGGTAAAAAAGGATTTCGTGGTTCGAAATAAATAGTTTTTTGAGTTTTTGAAGAAATACCTTTTAATTAGCGCCGGAAAAATATTTTAATTGATTTTAACGGTTTATTTTAATCTGAATCGGAATATTAACTAAACCATTTGCGCATTGAACTGATTTAGGGGGAAAAGGATTGATCAAAGTTGGGCTGAACGAAATAATTTTGTATAAAAAATAGGAATTTTTAGATGGGAAAATTTAGGTTGTAATATATCTGAATGTGTGAAAAATTATTTACGTTTTGGATTTTAACGTTAATATTTTACTTTTGGGGCTAAACAAAAATAGATTTACAAAAAGATCGAATTTTGGGTCCGAAAATTGATCAAGTTAATCAAACTGGGTGGAAAATATTCACGTTTTTTGGTTTTTGGTTAATATTTTCCTTTTTGGGTCGTAAAAATAGGAATTTTGATTTTAATAGGTCGAAATGGGTAAAGAATTATTAACGTTTTTTAGGGTGACGTTAATATTTTTCTTTTTTTTGGGTTAAATATGTATGTTTTTTGCCAAAGAAGGCCGAAAAGGTGTTCTTGTTGACCAAATTTTACTGTAATGTGTTGTAAAAATGTCAACAACAACGTTAATTTTTAATTTTGGTGCACTTAATGTGCTTAATTAGAAAAAATTTTCACTTTTATCCGTTTTTTGTATGTCCCATTCCAGTTATCAGGTTTAATTTTACTGGTAACGGAAATTTTGGGATTTTTGGGTCAAAAAAATGTTTACGTTGGCCAAATTTTACTATAATATGTCGTAAAAAATACCTACGTTAACATGAATTTTGATTTTTAGAAATTTTGAAAATATTTGTTTGATAGAAAAAATTTTATATGAATCAAATACGTTTTTTACACAAAAAGTTTTACTTGAATCCGTGTTTTGGGTGTCCCATACCAGTTTTCTTCTGAAAATTTACTGGAAACGGATTTTCTGGGACCATGGGATATATCGGCTGTGCTTCTTCACGAATTTCCACAGGTAGCTAGGCTGCAGATCTCCAGGAAAAGTCACATGCGTTCGGGCGCCAATATGTAGAGGGGGGAACCGGAACTAGATCGCGAATATAGGCCCGATTGTCCCTTACATGAGAAGAAATAAATTGAAACGCGGCACTGATATGAATATTTTATTAAAAATATGCACATCAGAGCACTAAGAATAAATTAACTTGGTTGCGGATAAATTAACACATCATAAAAATTGTACTATCCGGAGTACACATTATCCTAAAAGGCATAACGGATCCCGAATGGATTCGGCGAGCTGCGAATTCACTTAGCCTTGAAAACCTCGTGAACCTGACGCGACTCTAGCCGTTGACGACAACATTGGAACTGATTTTTGCTAGAGAACTGGTTAGCGGCTCACCCTCGTATACGCGAGAGAGATTCACTCGCGTACCAGGGATGACGCATACCAGCATGGATTAGCTCGCAGGGCAGCACCACTACGGCAAAAGCAAGATCTTTGTGGGTGGGCCATATTCACTCTTACAAATCGATTTAAAAATCAGTGGTTTCTGTCTAAAAAATCATTCATTTTCAAAATGAGAGTGAATTTTTTTTTGAAAAATATTGATTGAAGATTTTAAAAAATGCACTTTTCACCATTTTGTAATGAAAAATCTCCTTTTCGAGCTGAGGGGGGGGGGCTCGAATTCACTAAAGCCTCCCCCCTCGGTACACTTATGTCCATCGAGATCGCAAATGTGGCAATTTCAATTTTTTGACAATTTTTCTTTTTTGTATGAAGATAGGAAAAAGGAATTGAAGGATTTTTGAGAAAAATGCCCAATTTTTATTTAAAAAAAAGAACATGAGGAGAGATCAATATTGAATTTGGATTTTCAGTTCAAAATTTTAAAATCTTTTTAAAACCACGGGATTTTATCTAAAAAATACAAATTCTTCTTGAATTGTCCTTATTCCATAAAAATAAAATCTGGAAATTCGAACTTTCAAAGTAATTTTTATTAAATTCAGGGCTCGTTTTCTTCCATATCTAACAATAAAATTTGGGCATTTTTCAACAAAATTAAAAACTTTAAAAAAAAAAGAATAATCAAATTTCAGAGGTTTTACGGTTTTCTTATTTTCCTCATCGAAAATTTTAATGTTGAAGATGCCTACCTCAGAACAGTTCATTTCAATCGAGGGAGGGAAATGGGAAGAGAATTCAGACCATCTGATGAATTTAATATAATTTTTTAATTACAATCATACATTTTTTTAGTTTCATTTTTTTTTTGGATTTTCGTTTTAAATTTGTGAATCTCCTGGGGGGGGGGGGATGTGTGAAAATCTTGGAGCAAATCCTACTTACATTTTTTTTATTTTAAAATTTTGTAAAAAATTGCTTTTAAATTTTAAATTTTCCTTTGAACGCTTACTCGTCAAAAACGAACTTTTTCCTGGAGAGATTTGTTTTTTTTTGTCATTTTGGCTAATGGAATTAACAAAAGTTGGTGGCTGGAAAGATTTTTACCTAGAATTTATTTTCCAGCTGTACACTGCAGGATTGCAAAAAATTTTCAATATGTAACCCTGTCGTAAAGAAGGGACCTAGTGTAAAAAAAAATCGATGTCTTCATTTTCATGTGTTTGGTCCAGATTTGGTGTCATTTGGACCAAAAACGTGAAAAATGAGACAGATTTTTTTACACTAGGTCCCTTCTTTACGGCAGGGTCTTATATTCTAAGTTTGATGAATTTTTCCTTATAGCGAGCACAAAGTGCTACTTTTCCTCCCTCTCGTGAAACGCTCGAGTGTTTAAATTCCCACTTTTCTCCCGCAATAAGAAAAAATATCGTTCAGAACTCGGAGTAAAAAACAATTTTTGACTCCCTTGTTGTGAAATATACTATTTTCGGATTTACTCGGGTTTAATAAAATTTTCATCAATTTTTTTATAATTTTTTTTTTTTGAAATTAATCCTTTGAAGTCCTATTTCAATGGTGGCAAACAGACAACCAGTAATTTTCACGATAGTCGGATCATTGAAGTAGAAAATTAAGCTTATTTTTGCTCGATTGCCCCTCCCCTTTCCCTTCCCTCCCCTCCCTCATTCGATACTCATTCAACGAGTTTTGTAACAAAAAAAAAAACAAAAAAAAAAAACAGGAAAACGGAGAAACCAAAGAAAAGAAATTGAAAGCTTTCCATTTTGATGAATTTTTCTACCCCTTTTGTATTACAATATGGCATTAATATCGAATTCGTAGCCAAATATCTGATTAATTTACCTCCTACGCAGATAGGAAAAGTTATTAGGGGGAAAAATGACGGTAATTTAATTTCGTACGTTGTCGGATTTCAGAATATAATGACGTTCAACAAGTGCTCGATAAACGGTATCGTGTACGGAGACACGGACGAGAAATTGTTCGATTTAAGGAGCTCGTATAAGGTAAATGTACTTTCTGGTAAATAATTACCTACTACGCCGTCGTATTTGGTATTAGAGGATTGGATTATGTGCCACACATTACACTGTTTTTGAAAAATCGTACCTAATTGAATTATTTGGCCTTTTGACGTGTTAATACAATAAAGATGCCTGTTGTTGCAATTTAGCCTTTGATATAGTGACGTCATGTTGTAAAATCCCTTTCACTAAGGAATGGTTTAAGTCGATATAATTTTACGTGATAACAAGCTTAAGAATATTGTTTTCCTTGGTAAATGGCATCACCTGTTTGGTGGTTTTTAGCGTTGAATACACGAAGGTAAAATTGACGGTGAAGTGGTTGCATTCGAAGTTTTACCTGTATGCACTAAAAGCATACTCACGAATCAGCTTAATTACGCGTACTAGCGCTTTTAATAGGTTTATTTTACTAGGCTGCTAAATAAGATGTGCTTTTCACGCTTTGTTTTCGCTTTCATCTCAATATAGTCGAAGTGTTGAAAAGCTTGATTTATTCATTTCGCTTTATATTAATCACGTATTTAGGTAAAAAAAAAGACGTCGGAAAATCTTTATTATATTATTAGTGTTAATGTCATGTTTTTTTTGTTATTGTTTGTGTTCTTGTTATTGTTTGTGAAGTCAGCCGCGTCCACATCGGAACTGTTTTCAAGCTTTATTGGTTGTAGTGATCGTTGTCCTGCTAATAAAGGCGAAGTTAGAAAAACTGATAAAACAACCACACATCCGTCTGTACATTACAGTAAAATACAGGATACGGAAGGCGATACTAACCATGATTCTAAACGAGTAACGTTTTCGGTAAAACAACAAACAAAAGAATATTTAGAAATAGTTTTAATTTTATATCTTTTATTTTGAAACGGTTGTCAATATTGGTTGTTACACGAATTCTACTGTGTAGCTGAATTCAATGGTATATTTATAGAACACCTTCATCGTAAGTATACGGTTTTGTGTTGTACCCCTTTACATACCTATTTGATGGTAACTGACGAGGTACGAGTCAGGAAAAAGTACAAAGCAATACGTACACTTACCTTTTAACAGCAGTTGGTTTTGTTTATGTTTTTTACTGCTTGGTATTTTGTTATTGTGATGTTGATGTAAATTCAATGTTCGTAATTGGAATTTTACGCGTTCGTTTGATCCGATTGCTTTGTCTAATCTGGTTTCGGACTGATACTGGAATTGCGATCGCTTGTACTAATTTTTTTATAATAAGGAGGTATCTCTACTCGAAATAGAATTTTGGACTGAAACAAATATTTTGGAGAGGGAAGGAAAAAATCGAAAATATGTTGTAAAAGAATTCTAAATCCAAAATTTCAGCAGCCGAAATTGTATTTCTCAAATTTTGACGAAATTTGGAAATTAGGTGGGTATCTAATTGCCTATCTCATCTCTCTACAAAATATGAGATCTAATCAACAAAAAAAAAATCAGGGTGCCCATTTTCTGAAAAATTGAGAAAAGGTAGGGAACAGGGTGTCTACAGGTCGCAAAAGTCACGAAAAAGTAGAAAACCCAAATTTAATTCAAAGTCGCGAATTTTTTCAAATTATTTGAATTTTTCGCTTTGTACGAAGAAAAATTGAAAAAATTCAGCTTTTTGAACGCTTTTTAAAACTTTTTGCCTTTGTTTCGCTCAGGCTCATAAACTGACTACTTAACCTTTCCTCTTCCATTCTAGACCATGGAATATTTTAAAGTGGAAAAAGTAGGTATATGTACCTATTGGAATTTTCGAAAAAAAAAAATCGATAGTTTTAAAAAAGAAGACATCGTGTCCATTCTCTGAAAAATATGGAAAAAATCAAGGAATTTTGAAATTTTTACTGGGATTTTTTAAAAATTTAGAAAGAAAAATTATTTGGAAATTCATTTTTAGAAAATTTTAATGGAAAATCAGGGTGTCAATTGGTCAGTATAAGTCAGTAATTTTTTGACTAATTTACTCAAAAGTTCAGTAAGTATTTGTTTCAAAAATTCCAAAAAAATCCTATTTTTCCTTGAAAACTAAAAGATTTGAAATTTTGCTTCTTTTTTAATATCTACTAAAATATTGATCAAAGAATCTTTTTTATCTCAACCTAAACAATTATTATTTTCAAGTGAAAAAAATCATCCTTTCTTATTTTTCTAAGAATACTTTCAATTGGAATTTTCAAAAATGTTTCGAATTTTTTGGAAGGAGATCAGGAAATGAGTCGATAAAACACAAAAAAAGCACAATTTTGTTTGACCCAATGATAAAATTTCAGATTCTGAGTGCTCATTTTTCAAAAATTTTCGCCCTCGCTATACTCGGGCTCAGTCAGGGCTCAATCAGGCTCGCTGAGAGGGAGATGCAGAGGAGAATATTTTTATACCGGGCGCTCATTTTTTTTTTTCAATTATCAAGGAAGCAGAATTTTTCTACTAAGTATACAAATTTTTGAAAAATTTTCGCCCTCACTTCGCTTGGGCAGTATTTTATTCCCTCTATTTTAAAAATTGATGATTTTTCACAGATCTTTCAGTTAAAAAATATCGCTGATTTTCAACCAATTTTCAATTTGTCAAAGGAATCAAGAATTTTGACTGAAAGATCTGTGAAAAGTCATCCATTAGAAATGACATGAAGAATTAGCTGAAAATGCATTCTTTTTTTTAAAAAAATTTTTACCAAAAATTCACGTCCTTGCTTAAAATATTGATTTGGGGGGAGGGGGTAAAAATCAGAAAAGTGATTCCAAAAGCAGTATTTTTGCTCACCAAATTTGGTTAAACACCCTGAAAATTATTATTTTTTTGCTAAATATTTGTTACTCGAACTGTACATTACGAGATAGCTTTTTGGGGGGGGGGGTAGTCAAATTGAGAGGTAAATGCCATGGGAAAAAGTTGAGAAAAGGTCACAAAAATGTCGCGAATTTTGAATTTTAAAAATCTGTGAACACTGAACATCCTGGAGAATTTTGAAATTTTTGGTATTTTGGCTGAAATTTTGTAAAAGTTTAGAAGAAGAATAAATCATCTGAAGTATCTGTACCTTATTTCATTATAAATTTTTCAAAAAAAACCTGTTTTCTGCTCTCCTCAAGCCAAATTATTTTAACCAATTTTTATATTCATCATTTTTTGTTGATCTTAAAATATACATACAAAAAAAATTGATATAAACATTCGTTTTTGTCTACTGAATTATATGAAGTTCGAGGATAATTTACGCTTTTTTCTTTTTATAGAGATTTGTTTTGATTTGGGAGGCCAAAAATGATTACGGTACATTTCCCCGAATCCAAGTTCCCGAATAGCAACTTACTCGAATACTGTCACCCCGAATGGTGAAATCCCGAATCCATTTGCCCTAATTTTTAAATCCCGAACGCCTTTTCTCTGAAAAAAATTATCCCGAATTAATGAACCCGAAGTTCCATTTGTCTGCAGATTGTTATCCCGAATGGTATAATCCCGAATTGAAAAACCCGAATTCTAGGATTCCGAACACTACTTCCCCTAAAAAGATTAACCCGAATGTGAAATCCCGAATACCTGATTATGTCATTTTTCAATTCTCAAGTCTTGTTTTTTTTTTTTAGTTTTTTTGGCATGTTTATGAAAAGTCATTTATCAGGCAGAAAAATGATGGAAAAAAATTTTTAAGATGGAGCGGAACAAATGACCTTGACTATTGAAGAAATTGGCGCAGTTGTTCAGATCACCTAAATCTTGAATCTGCATGGAGTGTAAAAATGGGGAAAATAAAATTATCTTGGGCTCAAACGAAGATATGATGAAAAGGAGAATAGGGCTGAGCCTCTTTCAATGATTTAAAAATTGAAAGACATTATGGATTTTTCTAATTTTTGAATGTATTTCAAGTGCTGGAATTTTCATCCGTGCTTGGCTACAATTGCATAAATCTGCTGAGTTTTACAAAGTAAAAGGTATTTTTGAAAATCTAACCTGATCAAAAGACTTATACTTTTTTCCCATCGACCTCCCCCCCTCCAGAAATCCTGCCTCTTGACTCTATCTCCACTGGGTTTATAACTGAATCTTCCAGTGAGTAGCCAATTTCCTTTTTATAAAAAATAAGTCAGTGTTTAAAAATTAATTTCGATTACTCGAATTCGGGGAAATGGATTCGGGATTATACCATTCGGGGTAACAGTATTTGGACAAAATGAACTTCGGGTTTATTCATTCGGGATAATTTTTTTCGGGTAAAAGACATTCGGAATCTCAAAATTCGGGGAAATGGATTCAGGATTATACCATTCGGGGTAACAGTAATCGGAAAAATGGCACATCGGGTTTATTAATTCGGGATGATTTTTTTCGGGTAAAAGACATTCAGGGTTTCAAAATTCGGGTACTTGAATTCGGGAAAATGTCCGGTAACCCCAAAAATACAAGTTATACCAAATTTTGGATTTTTTCGTCATTTGCACCACATTTTCATACTTTGCAGGGCTATGAAGTAATTTCAAAAATTTGAGAAATTTGAGAAATTAACTTTAGCACCTGAAATTTGGACTATGGTGTCATTTTATGGGGTATTTTCGATTTATTTTTTTTTTTTCAGCTCAAAATTTCATTTCGAGTTGGAATACCCCTCTTGTGAGGATGGATTTCGGATTTTATAGGGGATGGGGGAAGTTTATTTGTAGGGGTTTGGAAAAGTGAGTTGAGGTGAAAAAAAGCTCCAAAATACCGATGAGGTATTGAAATCCACGTTTTTTGACCTTTCATGTTCACTTCCGTGGCCATTTTTGCGATAGGTTGGCCTCGAGCGGGGGGGGGACCAAAATTTATAGTTTTCCAAATTATGTAGCGAGATTTTGAAATCAATGACCAGGCCTTAGGGAACTAAAAGGTGAAGAGGAATGGCTAAAATTGTCCCGTCTGTGTCTTTCTCAAAATGTTACAAAATTCTTGGCTTCAGATTTGGGAGCCATTTTGACCTGTAGGTATTATTTTTAAACAATGACGAAAAAAAAATCAAAACAATTACGGAATGTCTAACTCTATTTTTTAACGTTTTTTAGCGATACCTTTTAGGTCTAGGAAATCAAAAAAATTCTGGATGGTCAGGGTCTGTGAACCTTTTTTCGTATTTTTTTTTTACATTTTTGACTTTGAAAATTCAAATTTAATTTTTGAAATTGATTTCGAAGCCTATTTCTTCGGATTAATTTTGAACTATGAAATTTTGGTTTCTTTTCAAGGCATGAAAACATGGTGTTAGAACGTCAAACTGCTACCTTCAGACAACCCTTTATTCTTAATTCAGATTCCAAATAGACAAACAACTAATTAAGGCGCAATGATTTATTCAGAATCACGTGGCCGAAAAACTGAAAAAAATATGCCTATACCCAAAATTATTCTTCACAAGTTTCTTAAAAGTCAAAAATTCAAACTTTTCGGCAAGTATTCAGGAGCGAATCGATCGAAGGAAAATTTTCACTTTTCACTGAGGAGAAAATAAACAAAAAATTTATAATCACGCAATTTTTTGACGATTAACGAACCGCCACAAAAGTATACTTGAAAGAAAAAAAGATAGATATTAAGTAGGTACCTAATACCTATGTATGTAGAATTTATTATGAACTTTGATGTCTTTTTTTTTCAGTGGGTCGTAATTCTTCGTTAAAATTTACCGTCGAAAATACAGCGAAACCTCGTTGAGCGAATGCGTGAAAATTATTATTTTGCATGTTACCTGCCGCATGATTTTCATAGAAAAGCTATGTTTTTGTTTTTTGTTTGAATGAGATTCATTAGTTTTTTCGTGCTTTTAGTTATTCGTTGGCCTTTGCGAAATGTACCAAGTAACTGTTCGAATGCACGTGTTGATATGAGATTTTTAAAAAATGTGAGATTGTTGAAAAAAAAAAAAAATCACTCATTGTGTCGTGTTTGTTAAATTCGACGAATCTCAATCGTAATCATTTGAATATCTTCATATTTCCATCACACCATTTTTGAATGTTGTTTTTTTTTTTAAAAGCACTAACGAATCACCTAAGTGAATGTTTCACTTGTTGACGTAATTTTTGCATAAATTATAAGTTTTTATTTTCCAAGTTTTCCAAGAAATTATTGATAGTTTGTTTACCTACCTAAAGTAATCATAATTTCGGAAGCAAATTCGACCTTGATGTGTGGGGAGGGATGAGGTAAAAATGACAACATTCGATGTTGATCATCTGAACTTTTTCCAGGGTTAATTTTATGCCTAGGTAATGATTAAGTAATCGTTATTGGCTCATTACTTATGAAATAATTAACCAAATTACATAGGAACTCGATATGAAACCTGTGGATTTCTCGTGGAATCTGGATTACGAGCCTTCGTTTATGTGGTATGATCAAAAACTAGTCGAAGCTACCAGGGATGTAAAAGATCAAACAGTTCATATGTTCTTTAGACTATTAGCTTTGTGCCATACGGTTATGCCGAATTCAAGGACAGGTATGTTGCTATAATTTTGTATTTTTTTGAAGATCTCACACATTAAAATCGCGATTATTTTGATTCGCAGAGAAACTAATATATCAAGCGCAATCTCCAGATGAAGCTGCTCTAGTCTCTGCTGCTCGAAATTTTGGCATCGTTTTCAAAGAAAGATCTCCTAATAGTATTACCATTGAAGTAAGTGAACCGTTTTCATAAATTTGTTCGTTCGTTAGCTGCTGAATTTCTTATTGGAATATTTTTCATTGTAGGTGATGGGCAAAAAAGAAGTTTATCAGCTTCTTTGTATTTTAGACTTCAATAACATTCGTAAACGGATGTCTGTGATATTACAACGTAACAACGAGCTTAAATTATTTTGTAAAGGAGCTGATAACGTGATCTACGAACGATTAAAAGAAGGAGACGAACAACTGAAATTTAAAACGCTGGAGCATCTGAATGTGAGTATTGGTTCAGAGGTATAAGGAGGTCCATTCATAATGTTATCCAAATTTCAAAGTTCCATCATACCTAAACCTATAAAAAAAGGTGGAGCTTTTGAGTTGACGAAATTTGATTTCTCAAAGTTTTTTTTGCAGAATCAAAAAATATTTCATCTTCAATGTAATTACCTCCAATTAAATTATGAAACATAATTGAAAAAAGGACAAGGAAAAAATCTCAAAAAAATCATTTAAACGAGAATTTCAAATTCTCTATAATTTATGCATCAAAAACTCATGTTTCTCGACCACATGATTTTTCGGTTTGATTCCTACTCCGTCTTAGTCGAAGTTTTGGAGTCAAGGTCACAGGTTGACTTCGGGGTCGAAAGTCAAGTTCATAGATCGATCCTGGAGTCAGAGTTAAATCTGGAGTCAAGGTCATCGATTGACCCTGAAATCAGAGTCAAGTCTGTAGTCAAGGTCATAAATTGACTTCGGAATCAAGATTCAAGGTCGTAGATTGACTTCGAGATCAATACTCAAGGTCACAGATTGATCTCGAGATCAAGACTCAAGGTCACAGATTGACCCTAAAGTCAGAGTCAAGTCTGGAGTCAGGGTCATAAATCGACTTTGGAGTCACGAGTCAAGGTCATAGATTGACCCTGAAGTCAAGAATCAATTCTATAGTCAAGGTCATAAATTGACTTTGGAGTCAAGATTCAAGGTCATAAATTGACTTTGGAGTCAAGAGTCAAGGTCATAAATTGACTTTGGAGTCACGAGTCAAGGTCATAGATTGACCCTGAAGTCAAGAATCAATTCTATAGTCAATGTCATAAATTGACTTTGGAGTCAAGAGTCAAGGTCATAGATTGACCCCAGAGTCGGAGTTAAGTCTGGAGTCAAGAGTCGAGGTCACAGTTCAACTTTGGAGTCAATAGTCAAGGTCATAGATTGACTTCGGAGTCGAGAGTCAAGGTATCGTAGATTAATTCCAGAGTCAAGGGCCAACGTCATAAATTGATTCCGAAGTCAAGAGTCAATATCATAAATTGACCCCAGAGTCAGAATCAAGTCTGGAGTCAAGGTCTGAAAGTGATTCCGAAGTCAATGTGGTATCAGTAGCCAAATTTTTGACTGACTCCTACTCTTGATTATTTCCAACTTCAAAACCAAAGGTCGACGTCAAGGTGTGGAGAAAGGGTCAGACAAAATTTTAAAAATTCAACTTTTCTCGAGTAAAGTATCGACAAATCCAAATCCATTTTTGTCGTTATATTTTGGGACCATTGCTGTAAAAATGGCATGCGATTAACCAAAATTTGGAACTTTTCAAATTGAACTAGTGAAGTGTCAAAATAAATGTTTTTTTGACCAACTGAATCCATTTATGGTATTATTTCAACTCTAAACTTGAAAATAGGCCTGGAAAATGAGGGAAAGGGGTAAACCAAAATTGAAAAAAAATTAGGTACCTAGCGAAGTCTATGATTTCTGACTTCCTGAATTATTTATGAGGTAATTTTGACCCCAAACCTCGGTACAGACTTTCTGGATTGTAGAGAAAGATTCAAACTTGAAAGCTAGGTATTTTGCGAAAAATATTCAATTTTGACCTCATTTTGACCTCATCATAAGAAATGTTGACCTTTTGTGATTGCAGATTGTATGTACTAGCCCAAGTTCAACTTTTCTTAAAATTTTTTCTGTTCATAAAATATATTTTAATAAATTTTTCTCACCCAAAATTTCATTATATTAATCCAAAGACAAATTTTCTCAAAAATTTTTCAACTTTTAAATTTCTTCGGATTTTTTCAGTTGAAAATTTTTTATAAAATTTTCTCGCGTATAAATCTCATTGTACTTGGCCAAGTTCAAATTTTCTCAAAATTTATGCCAGCTTAAAATTTTTCTCGCATTTCTTTCAGTTCTGAATTTTTAAAACAATTTTCCCCTATCTATAAATTTTTTCAACATTTTTGAAGCCTAAAATTTTTTAAAAATTTTAATTCTATAAGTAATTTTTTTGAGCTTTTTTCAAATTTTTTCCAACATTTTCACCAACCTGCATTTTTTTTAAAGATCTTTGCGATTTTAAACATTTTTTTCAATCTATAATTTTCTCACTTTCAGTTCAAAAAAAAACCTAATATTTTTTAAAGATCTTTTTCAACTCCAAGTTCAAGGTCAAAATAAGATTGAACAATTGATTTAAAAAATCTAGAATTTAAAACTTTAACTGAACATTATATTTTTATTTCCAAATTTGAAATTTTTGAGTCACCCCTATTTTTGAGGTAAGAAGGAGCGTACAAAATTGAAAATCATTCTGAGAAAAATTTTCAATTTATTCATTCTTGTGTTCCCTCTTGCTTCGAAAATTGATTTGTTTTCGGAGCTTGAATAAATTCAAAAACGGATTCAGATAGGTTTAGAAATATTTTCGATTTTATTTCGTCTCATTGTTCCAAAGGACGACATTCTGGTTTGAAGTCAAAGTAACCCCAAAAAATGCATTTTTAGGCTCTTCGAAAACCCTCTTTAAGCCATTTTAAAAAATTTGTTTTCTTTAAAAAAAATGACTCGAAACACGGAGAAATCGAATGCTGCCAACCAGGAGATCGGGTAGCGCTATAAATGGCCTCATTCTGTATCATGATTTTCTCCATACAAAAGCCTAATTTTATTCGAATTTTTGTAGCAATTTGCCGGAGACGGTTTGAGAACATTATGTTTAGCTGTTCGAGACTTAGACGAGGCATTTTTCTTATCGTGGAAAAAAAGACATCATGAAGCAGCTATATCTATTGACCACCGAGAAGAAAAATTAGATGCAATTTATAACGAAATCGAAAAGGATATGACATTATTAGGTATAAAAATCATTATTTTTCTTATTTCAATTCAAATAAAATGTTATCATCGATTATGCAAATATTTCAGGAGTGACCGCCATTGAAGATAAACTACAAGATGGCGTACCTCATACAATATCGAACTTATTGATGGCTGGAATCAACATCTGGATGTTGACCGGCGATAAACAAGGTGACTGGATGTTTGAAAACCTCCAAAATATTTTTCTAAAGCTCTCGTTCGCTCGAACTGTGAAATATTTTTTTTATATAATACGATAACGATTAATTTGGATTTACAGAAACTGCTATTAATGTCGGATACTCTTGTCAGCTGCTCAATGATGATATGGAAGTATTGATTGTGGACGGGCATACACAAGAACAAGTGGATAAACAGCTACGTAGATGTTTGGACATAATTTCTGGAAGTGTTCAGTCGACCGAAAATGATAAACGATATGGGGACAATTTGCATACAGTTAACGTGCTTACTATAAGGTAAAATTTACTCGGAATTATTTATCGAGTTAATTTAGTGTTTTTTGGAAGACGTTCTACGTTCTGCGTATTTGTGGAAGGAAAAAAAAAATTGATGAACGACGTTTCATTTTACGTTTTCTTTTGTTGTATTCGAAGACGATATGTTTTCGGTGTTGCGTGTCAAGGAAAAAAATCTCACGTGTTCGATACCGTCGCTTCGTATTGAATAATTGAATAACCATTTTGATAAATATTACAAATTTAGTTTACGCAGACTGCTCGGCTATCGAACGGATCCAAAATATTCGATAATGTGTAATATTTTTCACAGTGAACCGGACGATAAAATCGAAGATATCGATGACGACACCATATTTTCTCTGGTCATCAATGGGCACTCGTTGGTACATGCTTTGCACGTGGACCTTGAAAAAAGTTTTCTTGAAGTTTGCTCGAATTGTTAGTTTTGCAGCTTTACTTTGGTCTGAATGTTTTTATGACAATTTAACGCTGGTAATTTATTTGTTTTACAGGTAAAGCGGTAATTTGCTGTCGAGTTACGCCGTTGCAAAAAGCATTAGTCATTGAATTAGTGAAAAATCATAAAAAAGCGGTTACCTTGGCGATTGGAGATGGCGCCAATGATGTGTCTATGATCAAAGGTATACTGCGTAGTCTAGTATTCGAAAATTTGCAGTATTTTATTAGGGTCATATTTTGAAAATGCTTTTGGCCTCAACTCTCCGTGCTTCATTACCGCATTACGGGTTTTTTCAATTAAATTTTTTCCTAAAAAAAATTCAAATATTTATGCGTAATTTCATAAACTGAATATTAGAAATATTTTTTTTAAAATTTGGCAATTGGTAATTAAATCATATGTCTTGAAAAAAAATAAAATTATCATCAAATCTCACCCAAAATCGATTTTTTGTATCAGAGATAAAAATAATAGAATGTAAAATTTGGAGGAAGAGAGTAAAATGAGGAATTTTCTCACTGAAATTGTCAGCATGGAAAATTGTCGACAGAAATTTCATAAAAGTTGAAAATTTCAATTATTTCTTACAATTTTTAAATTTTATGTTTTTCCTGATTATTGCTTCGTTTTGAAGGGAAGATGAGATTTTGGAAAAAAGAATTTCTCAAGCACTGAAATTGACATTTTTTTAAAATTGAAGTCAGAAATTATCTAAATATTTTAAATACATACTTAGTTGTGTCAAAGTCAAAAAAAATTTTCATTGTAATTTGGAAATTTCCTTATTTATTTTATTGTCAATTGAGTATTAACCATTTTGAAAATTTGCAGGTGTTATAAGGAATTGAGTGAGGGGTTCCATTTGTCTTCCCCTCCTCTTTCTCGTATCAATTTTTGGCTTTTAGAACGAATTACTCAATTTTCAAATGGCTATTGCAGAAAAAACCTCCGAGAAGCAAGATGGCAGGAGGTTCTGACACCAAAATTTATAATATCTAATTTTTTCCTAAATTTTTGAGACAGCTATCAAAATATAAATTTTTTGTTTTCTCCTTCCCCCTCACCGGTTTATAAAAACAAAATGAAAAAAAAAAAAATTCAAATTGGGTGTTTTGTATTATCTGGAAATCATTTTTGAAGTAATTTTAGTTTAATATGTCGAAGGGAGTCCGGTCCGGTAGGATAATGGAATACCAAAAATCAAACGGTTTGAAATTATCGGTCGAGATATCAAAATAAATACATTGCTTACATTCTAAAACTGCTTTTTCAAAAAATGAAGACTCAAGAGGGGAAAACTTGTCTGTTTGCAATGATTGTCAGAATTAAGCCACGAAGGGATCTCAAGAATTGAAAAAACTGCCATTTTGGGATTTGACCATTGACAAATAAATTTTTTTTTAAATTTTAAAAATTGTCCCACTTATTTTGAGGTTTTTTTATTGGCAAAAACATCCTGAGGCCGGATCATTCAAGGTGCAAATTGATGAAACTTTTTCAAAAAAAAAAAAAAAAGAGGTGATCAATTTCGAAATGAAATTTAGCCATTATTCCAGAAGGCAGGCCTCTTGTTTTTGCCCTCGTTCAGCCATTTTTTGATTAATTTATTGGGAAAGAAATCAAAAATAGACTTGATAGTTCAAAAAAATATTTGGATTTTTAATTTTTTTATCTCTATTAATGGGATGAATTTCAATCCAAAATCACTTCAAAAAAAATACCAAAAATGTCATGAAAAATACTCTTTGATTTCTATAATTCCAAGTTCGGAAAATTTTGATCTAAGCTCCTTTTCTTCAAGTTTTTTTTTTTTTTCAATGAAATAACATTAGAAACTGTTTTGAAATGTGAAAAAATTAAAATTTTGATACTTCACTCGATAACGTTGAATAATTTTTAATTTTAGATTTCCCTCCTCTCCTAGCAAAACATCATTTTGGTTTAGAGTTGAAATAACCTCAAAAATTGATTAATTAGCCTTGAATGCCCAATAAAATCGAAATGTCGAGAAAAAGTTCAACAATAGGTAGAACCGTAGAAGTTTTTTAAAAAATTGAATATCACTGAAGAAAAATTAGTTTAGGTAAAATATTAATATTTTTGAAAGGAAAATTTTTTGAGATTTCCAAAAAATATTTGATTAATTTAAAAATACTAAAAAAAAGGTGCCTGTTTAAAATTGAAAAATTTCAAAAACTGGTAGGTAGGTAGGTAGGTATTTAATTTTTTCTCTTTTTTTGAGATTGACATTATTTTTATGTAGTTATAAAAATTTAACCAATTTATACAAGGTGTCCAAAAAATCATCATCTTGAAAAAATTTTAATCGAATTTTGATTTCAGCTGCTCATATCGGCGTCGGAATTAGCGGCGAAGAAGGAAACCAAGCAATGTTGGCGTCGGATTATTCAATAGCTCAATTCAGATTTCTGCAGCGTTTATTGTTAGTCCATGGTCGTTGGTCGTACCTACGAATGTCAAAGTTCCTGAGATATTTTTTTTATAAAAACTTCGTTTTTACATTGTGTCATTTCTGGTTCGCATTTTTTTGCGGATTTAGTGCTCAAGTAAGCCGGATTATTTATATTTTAGTTCCAACAGAGTGAATCCATTAGATTTCCATTCGATCAATTTTTATTTAATTTGCTGATTCCAGACGGTATTCGATCCGATGTATATATCGGTATACAATTTATTTTACACTTCTCTACCAGTATTAGCTATCGGTATCCTTGATCAAGATGTAAATGATCGATATAGTATAATTTATCCTCGCCTCTACACCCCTGGTTTACAGAATTTGTTGTTTAACAAACGAGAATTCCTTAGATCTGCGTTGATGGGCTTCTTTGCTTCTGCTATTTTATTTTTGATACCTTATGGTAAAGTATATTCCTCCTTACCCTAATTACCATTTACCTAGTTGCATGTTAATTTATATGGAATTTTTTGTACCCATGTCTCGTGCATTCATTTAGTTCATTGTAGAATATTATTAATCAGAAAAATTAGAATGTGTGCGCCTGGAAATAGAAACCACCCTTTTAGGGGTCGAAAATTGGTTTCTGAGTTGACATTGATTTTGGACCTTTCAAAAGAAGTACTTAGAACCTCAACTCGAAAATCAATTTTTGGCACCTTAGGATGGGTTTTTTAATCTATATCCAGGCTCACGTATTAAAATTTGAAAATTCGTTATCTAATTTTTTGGAATGATTTTCAGGGGCATTTATGTACGGTGCTTCATCGAGAGGGTTGGTCTTATCGGATTACGTGATTATGAGTAATATTGTGGCTACAATTCTCGTTGTGGCTGTTACGATACAAGTACGAAATAATTTTCAGATATTTATCGATTTATTTATTCGGTTCTATTTTATTTTTTATTTTTTTTCATGTTCAGGTAATGATTGAAACTGCTTATTGGACAATAATAAACCACATCGTAATATGGGGCTCACTTGTGGTTTATTTTTTCATGACATGGGTGTATAATAAATTTATTGGTGGAAAATATGCTGGCGCTTTGAATAACGTAAGTGTAATTCCTGAAAGATTGATATTTTATTTCATAAAATTTTAATGAAATTTTTTAATTTTCATAGGCCTTGACTCAACCGGTATTTTATCTAACTTTGGTTTTGGTTGTGATTATTTTAATTGTACCGGTCCTCGGATGGCGTTTTTACTTCGTCGATATCAGACCAACTTTATCTGATCGAGTCAGACTGAAACAACGACTCGAAAGATTAAGGTACCTAAAATTAAAATTTTATAAATATTTTTTCAATTTTTTTATTCGATGAATTTTTATATTAGAAAACGAGAATCACAAGACATAATGCGTACTCCTTCGGCGAGGCATAAACGACGATCTATTCGATCTGGTTATGCATTTGCTCACCAAGAAGGATTTGGAAGACTGATTACCAGTGGTAAGATGAGTGTGTATAGGCACACTCGCGATAATTCCGCCGAACATGCGAATCACGTTACGCAGAATCATGTCGCCGATGACGACGATGATGATGAAGTCAGTCAGAATGCAACTAACATGTGACGAGGTAATTATTTCAAATCTAGTTTTTGGTCTTCTACAGAGTAGAAAAATGAAAGACAATTTTTGGCTTCTCAGATTTCCTTTTTTAAATTGAATTTTGCCCTTTGTTTCGCTCGACTCGTGCTATTTTTATCTGCGTTTTCATGGAATTCATCTCTGTATTTTTGAAAATTCTGGAAAATTATATATATTTCTAAATTTATTCAAACTGTTTGTCTCAAAATCGAAAAAGTCATTAAAAATTGAACAAAATCACTCATGATTTTTTTTGAGGGTGGAGAGAAGGAGGAGCTCAGAACACCCTATTTAGTTATTTTTCTGGATTTAGAGTGTAAGAGGATTAAAATGACAGAAGGAGGAAGCTGGATATTTCAAATTCGGAAAATTCACTAATTTTTTGAATTTTTTTCGTGATCTTGCATAAAAAATTTGAATGTGCGATACTATACAAATTTGAGATAATAGAAGGCTTTAAATTTTGAAAGGGTACCGGCGGTTAAGATAGGCGAATCTGCCCCCGAGCTGAAATTTGAAACTAACCGACGGAATTTGGTCCTTAGGGTCTGAAAACCACCTGGTAAAAATTTTGGCCCCCTACCCCTCCCCTAACCCGAGTTATGGGGCAAAACGTTACTTTTTTCAGCCTTTTCATTAAAAATTTTTATCTCCGAGAGTTTTCAACCAAATTTTTTCAAATTTACGTGAGTTATACTCCATACTGAGGGGTATTAGTGGGTGGTTTGAAAAAATTTTTTTGATGATTTTTTCTAGCCAAAAATCGCATTTTAAAACTTGAAATCGAGTTTTCTACATGATGTTGCAGAGGTGCAAAAATGAAAAAAATATATATCATGTATCTAGTCCCTATCTACAACGTAATATTTTTTTCAGAATTTTTTAGGTGGGTGGAAGACCTTCAAAAACGCAAAAAACCGCCTTTTTATCACGTTTTTCGCTCAAAAAATGGTCATTTTTGGCCGAAAAATTTTTTTGAGTAATAATATTCCAAAATACGTATTTTTACGCCACTTGCCCGATTTTCACTTCATTTCATTCTTTTTTGAATGATTTTCGCAATTTCAAGTAACCTAAAGCGCAAGACTTAAAATAAATTGTATATATGTAACTTTCCTTATACCTGTATAAAATTATCATACGGAAAACACTGAAAGAAAATTTGTGTTCAGTAGCTCGAACTACCTTTGAAAAATTCATTTGCATGAGCAGAGCACTCAAATTTCGAAAATTCACTTTGTAATCAACAAATTTTTTTTGCAACAATACTTACGTTGCTACCAATATCATTATCAACAAGAGGTATGGTGAATCTGCCCTTGAAACCAGTTTTGACCGCTCCTACCCCCAAAAGGTCAACCATGATGAGAAAACATTCCAGAAATAATTTCAGACCCCTAGCGCAAGTGTTTTCGGAGAAGGGGCCAAAATGTGTTTTTTCAATGGATTTTTTCGTATTTTTGTGGTTTTTTGCTAAATGTAGATAAAAGTTTCGAGTTTTTTTTTAGATGAATTTTAGGGAGTTGGAGGAACCCTAAAAAATTTTTTCAAAATTTTTGGTTCATTTTTTGCCGAGTTATGGCATTTTAAAAGTTTTGAGCGGCCATTTTGTCTTGAAAGGACAAAGGTACAATAGAACTTTTTCCCCCAAAAGATGTGCCATTCATTTTGATAAATATACCACAAAAATTTCAAAAAAATCAAAGTGGTAGAGCATTGTCAAAAAAAATAAAAACTAACCACCCCTCGCATGTAGCGCGTACAGTAACGTTTGTGATGTATTTCCCACGGCACTTTCGTGAGAAGTACGATGTTCACGGGCTCATAACATGTCAATGAAGAAATTGAAAAATACTAAAATAGCCTACTTAGTTGTTTTTGGTCTGAACCTCGAGAACATTGAGTGAAATCTGAATTATTCTAAAAAATGACTATGCCCTTGGTGAAAAAACTCAAAAAACGAAGACAGCAAAAAAATATGAAAAAAATCAAATTTGATTTTTTTGAAATTTTTGTGGTGTATTTATCAAAATGAATGGCACATCTTTTACTTATCCATTGAAAAAACACATTTTGGCCCCTTTCTCCGAAAACACTTGCGCTAGGGGTCTGAAATTATTTCTGGAATGTTTTCTCATCATGGTTGACCTTTTGGGGGTAGGAGCGGTCAAAACTGGTTTCAAGGGCAGATTCACCATACCTCTTGTTGATAATGATATTGGTAGCAACGTAAGTATTGTTGCAAAAAAAATTTGTTGATTACAAAGTGAATTTTCGAAATTTGAGTGCTCTGCTCATGCAAATGAATTTTTCAAAGGTAGTTCGAGCTACTGAACACAAATTTTCTTTCAGTGTTTTCCGTATGATAATTTTATACAGGTATAAGGAAAGTTACATATATACAATTTATTTTAAGTCTTGCGCTTTAGGTTACTTGAAATTGCGAAAATCATTCAAAAAAGAATGAAATGAAGTGAAAATCGGGCAAGTGGCGTAAAAATACGTATTTTGGAATATTATTACTCAAAAAAATTTTTCGGCCAAAAATGACCATTTTTTGAGCGAAAAACGTGATAAAAAGGCGGTTTTTTGCGTTTTTGAAGGTCTTCCACCCACCTAAAAAATTCTGAAAAAAATATTACGTTGTAGATAGGGACTAGATACATGATATATATTTTTTTCATTTTTGCACCTCTGCAACATCATGTAGAAAACTCGATTTCAAGTTTTAAAATGCGATTTTTGGCTAGAAAAAATCATCAAAAAAATTTTTTCAAACCACCCACTAATACCCCTCAGTATGGAGTATAACTCACGTAAATTTGAAAAAATTTGGTTGAAAACTTTCGGAGATAAAAATTTTTAATGAAAAGGCTGAAAAAAGTAACGTTTTGCCCCATAACTCGGGTTAGGGGAGGGGTAGGGGGCCAAAATTTTTACCAGGTGGTTTTCAGACCCTAAGGACCAAATTCCGTCGGTTAGTTTCAAATTTCAGCTCGGGGGCAGATTCGCCTATCTTAACCGCCGGTACCCTTTGTGATTTTTTTCCCCCTTCAAATTTTAGTATTGAAATCTTAAATTTGCAGCTAAATAAATTTGTGGTGCAAAGGGCAAAAATGAGGAAAAAGCAGGACTATAAATTGATTTTAAATGTTTAAAAAGTCATTAAAATTCGAAAAATGAATTTTCTTTTAAAATTTTGGTCAGGGAGGAGATTTTTTAGATCTTTTTCCGATATTTTTTTGCTTTCAGCCAAAATTTTATTTCTGGTTTGGATACCTCCCTTATTTTTTTATTGTTCATTTTAAACCATACGCTTTATAATTTTTCATATCGAATATTTGTTGCAGAGGATTCTGGCGGGTCAGTAAAACCTGTCATCCCAGTGTATTTGCCTTAGAATCATTCCTTGAACTGGAATTCGGAAAAAAAAAACATGCAAATAGAATATCAGAAACGTTGGCACAATGTGTCTGTATACGTACTTAATCTGTTATTGTTTTCTGGTTACATTACCATAGTTCGCTGTCTAAAAACAAGGAGACAAATCGAAGTGTAGAACTGTAGGTAACCTGGTAGTTATTTTGCCTTCAGCTTCGAGAGGTATTTTTTTTTTAGCAACGATCGCGCAATATTATAATACGTTCTTAGTGAAGGTGTTTTTGTTTCAAATAGTTTAAGATTTCTTTTAATTTTTTTTGTTTTGTTTCTTTGTTTCGGTGATATTTTAATTCTGATTTCGTACAATCTGTTGGTATACCATTTTATTTTATTTTTATTGTTTATTCATACCAATGTTTTATTTTGTTGAATTTTTGTTTACGTGTTACCTCGCTGTAATAAGACTAGTCGTTCTCTTCATTTGCCAACGTTATACTAAGGAAGTTTGATTTTGATTTTCAACATTTTTATCGCTTTGAATTTTTTTTTCTCCCGAGTGGATAAGTATTTGTCATATCGTGAAGAGTTTTTCTTTTTATCATATTATTGTTTTCATAATCAAACTTTTTTTTTGAAAAATTAAAAATTTAGAATGCATTTTTTTTCAAAGCTATACCTATTCATTTTTTATAAATCGAGGTCTATGTAATTTTTTTTATTTCGTTTTTTTTTTTTCGTATCTTTCTTCATTCAGAAGTACGATGATTGATGTTCATTTTATAAAAATTATTGATTTAATTAATGAAAAATGCATTCATTTTGCGATATAATTATCAAATCGAATCTCAGTTTAAAAATAGTTTCTATATTTTTGATGACAGATAATTTTGCTTTTGAATGCATTTAAATTTTTTATCAAATATTACGATGTAAAATCAAAAATATCTACGTACTTTTTTAGAAGAGACAAAAAGGAAACGTCCAAATTAATTTCTCGTTGTAAATATCGATCTATTATTTTGTAAGCCCTTACGTTGTGATACTAGGAATTATGTGCTAAACAAGAATGTTGTTGAGTTTTTAACATAATTGTTTCATTTAAGTTTTTTACGTGATGGTTTCGCATTTAGAGCACTTCTATTGTTATGTTATTCTTCTAGTTGGATTTAAAGTCGATCTTTTTATGTTTCGCGGTTTTATTAATTTTTTTTACATACTGTTAAAATGCCTTGAATATTGGAATGCTTTGTATTGAAAATGATGTTTGATTTTGATCCAAAATCAAATAGATCTTTGTTTAATATTTTAGTCAGTGGAATTGCATTTTTTTTCTTGTTCAGAGTAAGGAAAAACGCTCCTCTGAAACTATTCTGATAATTTAATTAAATATTGTGTTCATGACGTTGATGATTTAAGGGGAGGACCAGCAATGCACAATCTGTAACACAAAATGTTGCTTTTTCATTATTAATTGATGTTATAGATGTACACCGTTTCATTGTCGCATTTTAAAAATATTTGTATTTTTAATTACCATTTTAAAAAAATCACAAAAAATATAATTTTTTATTTACGTGGTGTTGATTTTTCGTTATGTTCAGTTATGTTGTACTGTGACTCACTGGTGAAGTGGTGATCGATTTTTGAAAACTTGTAATAGCAAATTTTCAATTCTCTTTAGAAAACCGAAGAATGTAGGACAGTTTCCTGATCGGATAATTTTAAAAAAAATACAAAACATCTAAAAAAAAAAAAAGTAATTTCTTCTAAAGGAGACGGAAAAATGTATTTTAAACACATCAATCGCAAGAAAACTCACTGAATACGAAAATGAATTCAATATTTTCTCAACAATTACAGAGATCTAGAATCAGTAGGAAAAAAATCAACCCGAAAAGAAAATTTTCGCCAACTCTACAACTTTTCTAGCGGTTGGTAGCAGATTGTTCCTTTCATTTTTAATATCTACTTCGAAGTCTTCGTTTTTTGTATTCTTCTTCATCTTCTTTGGTTTCTTTATTTCTTTTTCATCGAATGAGACTTTTCCAATTTCCATTGTTGGCTCTCTTTTTCCTATTCTGGCAATTTTCGAATTTATTTGGGAGTGATTTCTGATGAAATATCTTCGTTGTTAGCTCAGAACCAATACCGTAAGTTTACATGAATTCCAATCACTGGCAAAAATTGTACGATATGGTAGTCGATGGCCAATATCAATTCTCATCTTCCTCAGATATCGAGCAATAATTATAAGCCACAAAATGAAGATGAACTCGAGTTTAAAGAAGGCGACAATGTATTTGTAATGGAAAAGTGTGACGATGGTTGGTACGTTGGATCCAGCCTAAGGACCTCGCATTTTGGAACTTTCCCGGGAAGTATAAATTTTTGTTCGTAGACATAAGACATTATATATGATCGATCCATTGCTTTTCTTCCGACTTGGGAATCACCAATGCAATGAGAACTAAACGAGAGTAAAACAATTGATGATCGATGGTGACCAAAGGAAAAACAATTTCAATGAATTGTTTTACATAATGAGCGAATTCCACTTGATCTGACGGTTCCAGTTTTACTAAAAAAAATTGTAAAAATTAATTACAAGAAATTATAATTATACTTTCCATGCAATGTAATATTAAAGATGACATTTTCTGAAAATTTTTATAGACATTCCCGAAAAAAGCCTTACCAAACTCAACATGGGGATCCAAAAAAACAAACTTTTTTTCATAATTTGACAATTTTTGCAATCGGTCGCAATTTTGAGCAATCTCTTTCTCAAACCTTGAAAAAAAATGAACTGAAGGCGTTAAAACAGTTTGTAGTATGAGGAAACAGTCAAACCTAAGAAACTATAACAACTTACCCTGTTCTGAAGACACGATTAATAATATAAAATCTCTGTTTGTTTAATATTGGTCTCTTCAAAGAATCACTACAGTAATCGAACATTTTGTCGGCGAAAACGTGTGACTTAAAACGAGGAGGTAGATTATACTCTGAAACATACACAGGTTGTCATTAAAATATTTTCAAATTGTACACCACATTCAAGTGTGCAACAAATTTTTCGAGATTAACATGCAAACAAAAATAGGTCAATAACTTACTTTTTGATAGCATTTTTTTGAAAATATCATCATTTTTTCGAGATTTACCATGCATAATGAAATTTGATTTCATTACACAACAGTATCTAGACGAATTCAACCAAAAACCAAAAGTAACAAAGATTTTATTAACAAAATATTCATTTATTTTCACTTTAAAATTAATTAATTACGTATTGTAGAGACGTTTGAGGTAAGATTAACATGAAATAACTAAATAATAATAATAATAATAATAAATTAATAATAAACAAAAACATTGATAGCGATAAAAAAAAAAATTGTACGTAGTGAAGGCCTGGACTGGAGGCCGGGATGCCGGGAACCCTAAAAAAAATAAAAATTGAATCCAAAAATTTTTGCCTGTTTGACGCGTTTGCTCATTGTTTTTGTTTTTCGTGCATCTTTTCCTTCCTCTATTACTCTGTTATCACTCAACTTTTTCCTTCCTCGGTGGAAATTTTTTCTATCATTCTCGAAGAAGAATGTGATGAAAATTTCTTCCAATTTTGACACTTTTGCGGTGAAAATACTGCATAATTCGATTAATTAATGCGTGCTGTAATAACTACCTAGAATACAAATGGATATTTCATATGATAAAGACATCAACGTGATGCCAGTTGGTAAGTAACCCTGTTTAAAAGGTTATTCCGTGTAGATTTTACATGATGTAATAATTCTTCTCCGGTGTTCGCTTCTCACCTTTACATGATTATTTTGTGAATAATCCATCTCGATCGTATACTAATGAAATCCTATCAATTTCAGGCACACCTTCTCGACAACAGCTGGCCAATTTATCACCGTATCTGAACTACGACCCAGTATATTTACCGCAAACTAGTCAACCTGAATTTATATTCCCCGAAGGAGCTGCAGAGAACAGAAGAAGATTTGATTTCTCATTCTCTCAAATAGGAACATCATGTATGATCGGTGCCAGTATCGGCGGAGCTAATGGATTCTACAATGGATTAAAAAGTACCACATTATTAGGCCAAACAGGCAAACTAAGACGTACTCAGTAAGTCCTCATCATTCTAGCCGATAATACTCTTGATTGAAATTCTCGAGTGATAATTTCTAATTGTTTGTAGGTTATTGAATCATGTTATGAAACGCGGTGCGGCTACGGCCAATACATTGGGTGTTATAGCTGTAATGTATAGCGCATTTGGAGTTCTTTTGAGCTTGGTTAGGACTGACGATGAAATTAATACTTTAGCTGCAGCTACAATGTCAGGATTATTATTTAGATCAACGAGTAAGTCTTTGGAATGTATTTTGAGAAAGATGAGTATAATGTTGAATCTAATCGGGTATTATTTTACAGGTGGATTGAAAAAATGTGCTTTGGGTGGTTTAACTGGATTCGCAGCAGCATCAGCTTATTGTTTATGGACATCGCGAGATAAATTACAAGACCTTCGTTCAAAGCTTCCTCTTTCGTAAATCGCTCCTATTCGTTGTTTGTAGTTTTTTGTTGTATAAATTATTACAATATTACTTCGTTTATTGATTTCTGCGAGATACTACGCTGATATTCGTAGCTGAATAAAGCCGAGTGAGTACTAACGTGGTTTTTGTTTATGAAGACGAAATGTTCTACGATTGTACCCATGTATATTGAACCGTAATTTATTTGTTTTAGACAAAACTTCGCCGTTTTGAGATTTTGCAAACTTTTAATTATATTTTTCTTTAGTATGTTAGAAAAAAATGATCGTGTTTTTATTATATTTCATCTTTGAGAATAGAATACCTACGTTCGAAAGTAAAAAGCTACGTGGAACGGTTTTTATATTTTTTTAGTCCTTGACGAACATTTCACATAACAATCCTAATGAACATTACGACCCATATGCTTTGTCGTACCAAACGAAATGCTGTCTACTTAGCAATCAACGATATGTTTGGTATGAATTATTGGATGTTGAAAAATGCAACAGATCGTGAGTTTGTTGGATTACATATGACACGATAGTGTTTCGGCTCCATTTTTTGTGTACCATGGAGTCCAAATTTATTCTATTTTATGTATTAATTGTTCACGTTTCATTATGGACTACCACGAAAACTGCAGAATTGAGTCCGATTCCTGCCATATTTCTCAAACCAATTATGCTCTTCAACAGAATAATAATCGCACGTAAGTAAATTACTAATGAATGTGTACTCACATCTGTTTATTTACCAGTATCGAAATGACTTCATGAAATAATTTTTTTTTTTAGCTATTCTTTCTCGACCTGATTACGTGTGCAGAATGACACCACAGGCAAAAGATAAATTATGCGAATTGGTTTTCAATCAAAAAGATTTGATGACAAGATACCAAATCCAATACGGTGATAAATTGGATAAAAATGGTTACGATTTTAAATGCCAAGATAAAATATTTAGTTGTATTTTGAACACTCTTTTCAGTCTTGGCATGTCTCAAGAAATGTTACTTTGTCCTGTTATAAATTCTGAAAATGGAAACGTAGTTAATAATTATTACTTGAGTACCGATTACACGTCGAATAAAGTTATTATGTTCGAGGCTGGAAGTGATGGTAGAGTGTTTGCTGTTGTCTCTGTTTATAATTTGGATTTAGAAGGATTAAACAAACAGACCAATAACGCGAGCTGATTGATAGATGTTTTTTAATTGTAACTTAAGACATGTTACCTGTTTACTGGTAAGAGAAGATTGGTATATGTTCATATATGTATTTGTAAATAGATAGCATGATACTCTCCTACCTAAATTACGTTAAAATTTCCAATTTTTTCCTTTTTTCTGTTGAATTTTGTGGTAGGTAGACGAGGTTTTGTGATTTCATGAATAAAATCTTATTATATTATTAAGGCTCATTTATAATGGCACTGAATTTGTCACTGAAAAAAGTTGAATCTGTGTTCACTTACGGAATCGTTTATAATAGGCACTGAACGAGTCCCTATCTTTTCAATGAAAAGTTGAAATATTTCAACTTTTCAGTGAATTATTCTGTGCCATTATAAATAAGCCTTTACTCCCATATAATTTATTTAAAAAATTACATAATTGTAAAATATAAAATATGTACCTACCTACCTAGCTAGGTACCTACTTCCCAGAATTTTGAAGATATTTCGAGTAAAGACATACTTACCTAGGTACTGTTTTTTTCCTCAACTCTTGAAAAGATGATTTTCAAAGGTTTTAGAATAAAATTTTTCAAACTCTAAAACGGAGGAGTCGTGAATATTGAAGCAGAATTTTGAAAACGTTTCAGGTCCAGAAATATAGTTTTTTTTTTTTTTTTTAATTTCATCAACGTTTTTACTTTCCTGCTACGGTTCAATTGATTTTTTTTCATTGAAAATGAACATCTCAAGATCTTGAAAAAATCAAATTGCTTTGACGCATTGACTCGGTACATTTCAAACTCCTGCTTTGGCATAGCTCCCGTCACCCCCACCCCCTTTTATGCATCAAAAATGTTATTATTTGTATGAAAACAAGACAACAGTCTTGGTAATAATTTCATATTACAACTTTTCTGCAAAATGAAAAATTTTCCGAAAATTGAGATTTTTTGACAACTGATAGATTTTTTGAACAATACTTACACGTTTGTTAAATTTTATTACAGTAGGTTTTGAAGAGATTTCGAAGGTACATGGTAAATTTCTTGGTGCTTTAAGCTTTGACGGTGTTTCGTTTCCGTGTAGAAAAAAACTAATGGCTTTTTCGCCACCATTAATCACCATTAGTTTTTAGTGGTAAAACTATTAGTAACTAATCGTTACTAATAGTTTTACCACTAAAAACTAATGGTGATTAATCGTTACTAATAGTTTTACCACTAAAAACTAATGGTGATTAGTTAATGGTGGCGAAAAAACCATTAGTTTTTTTCTATACGGGTTGAGCATTTTGATCAAGTGTTGGAATCTACCCTCGAATTTTCGCAATGTATTCAGCAAATTGTAACTTTTTAGATTTTCAAGGCCTTCCAAAATATTATGAAAAAAAATGAGAAGCAAATTTTTTGATATATAGACTCAAAAGTGCTATTTTTTTAAAATATCTGACACGTTCAATTTTCTCAATTTTTTTCAAAATTCCCAAATTTTCATAATTCTTCCAAAAAATTGATATTTTTTGCTATTAAAACTGTCAACTGAAATTCTCAAAAAATTTCCCAGAGAAAGCGAATTACGCATTGTAATATTTCATTAAAAATTGTCTTAGGTCATCAAAAGTTTTTTGATTCGATTTTAGAGTGGTTCAAGGGACGATTTGAATTTGGTGAAAAATAAAAAATTCCTCAAATTCACATTCTGCAATTTTTCAACCCCTCTAATCTCAAAACCAAAAATCAAGATGGAGTATAACCTCAAATTGCAACATTTATGGGAACAGAATGATGTTTTCATCTAGTGAAATTATCCAATATGTAACATCAAGAAGCAAAAATTCGTGATAAAAAAATTGGGATGACATATTAAGTTTGTAAATCAATTTTAGTTGGAACCTTTCTGTCTTCTCTTGTGCTACAGTGAAAAATTTTGCAGGCAAGGTATATGCCTACTTACTTGTATAGGTGAACGTTTATCGTACATGATACCTGCAATTCTTCGCTAAAATTTTCACAAAACAATAGGCACGTTCAATTTTTTTTTTACCTAAATGAACTTTTTTCAGTGAGAAATAAATTTTAAAAATGTGTTCCATGACGAAAAACTTCGTCGAATCAATTATCTTTTCCAAGTCGATAAAGAGCTTAACATTATTTTAATGAACATGGTGCATACGTAGCACGTCACACCTTGTAAAAACTCACCCATTTAGTAATTAACAGCGACGATATTTGAAATATTCGAAATTTTCGAAATTTTTTAGGTTAGTCTTTTGTACATCTTCGGGGAGATTCAGGCCTATATTACCTCCTCTACCATGGAATCCAAACTGGCTCCAATCCGTGTGCTAATTATTTTCGTGTTATTTTGGCAATTTTCCGAATCTGCTGAATTAAGTTCAATTCCGAGCATACTCCTTAAACCAATCATGTATATTAACAGAATGTATGTTGCACGTAAGTAAAATTGATTTAATTATTTTATTAGGCTCTATAGAAGTACCTACCTAAAAAATTTTTTCGCAGCAATTCTCTCTCGACCTGATTACATTTGCATAATGAGTCCTCAAGGAAAAGACAAATTATGCCAAGAGGTTTTCAAACAAAAAGATTTGGTGGCACGATACAAAATGCGCTACGCTGAAAATGTTGATAGAAATAACTTTGATTACAGTTGCCATCTGAGAGCTTTCAATTGCTATATAAATAATTTTTTTCATTTGGGCCTATCTCAAGATATGCTACTTTGCCCAGTAGTGAATATGCAAAGTGGAGAACAAGTTAAGAAATTTTTTCTGAGCACTAATTACTCGCCAGATAGGGTAATTGTGTTCGAAGCTGGAGACGATGGTAGAGTGGTTGCCCTCGTTGGGTTATACGATTTGGATCTAGACGAAATTCATAAACAAACCAGCACTACCAGCAGTGGGCACAATGCGGATACGACTACGATTAAAAAAAGTGATTAGAATTTCGATTTTGTGATAAATATAGAGACGTATTATTTTATATGGTTTAATGTAATTATAAGTAGGTCGGTATAGGTAGGTACCTATGTATTTATTTATTTGAGGATGGCTGTATTTTAAGTATCACATGTATAATTATTGATCAGTTTTTATTTGAATAAAATTTAGTAAATCAACGGGCAAATTTCTAAGAGATGAAATTATTATGACAATGTTATTTTCACGTTCCTTCTCACAGAGTCCGATGTACTTACTTACCTAAGTGATAGAGCGAATAATGATTTATGACGATATTAGATGCGTCCATTAGATAGGTATAAGTAAGTACCTATTCCAAATATTTCGCCTCATGAGCCATTAAGTGACAATTGAAATTCGAGAATTCAATTTGTAGGAGAGAGAGGGAGTACAGAATTAAAAATTAACATTTCAGACTTTTGAAAAGTGTTGTTTACTTAAATTCTCACCTGTTTCAAAACATTTTCAAAGTAACAAAACAGAGCTGCTTTTGTCTTGGCTTTTGTAATAATTGCAAAAAACAAATTTTCAGAAAATCCACTACTTTCCAAAAATATTTATTATTCGAAATTTGTTTTTGGAAGTGTTGGAAAGGTTTTTAAAAGAGATCAGAATTTTTGGTACTTTGAGGTTTAAATGTGCACAGTTGAATTTTTTGACGTAAGTAGTGGAATTGATTTCCAAAACTTTTTATTTTTCACTAATCGTAACATTCTAGACTATCGAGAACTGAAATATCTTATTTGTTTTTTTAATTTAAAAATTATTCAAGGTAAAACTCAGTTTTTCCATTTTTTTTTTAAATCAAAAAATTAGGTATGTCATGTTAGATGAATTTTTCTCAATTTTTTTCCGGTTGGAATTTCAAAAAAACAATAGTTATTTTAACTTAAAATTTTTCGTAACTCGGCAGATTCTCGTTCCAGTATGAAGAGATTTCAACGAAAATTGTTGGTTGAAAGATTGAAAAATTTTTTGAAAAATTTGAACTTTGAAAAAAAATTATAAAAATTTAATACAAGATTTAAAAAATTATAACTGGAAATTGTCTTAATCATAAATTAAATTTTTTGACAAACCTACATATTAAAATCGAGGCATATGATTCGTAGAAAAAAGTTTGTTGTCGGGGTACTATGGGCAGCTAATTTCATATTCTTTACATTTTTTTGTTTTGGAAAATTTTCAATTTCAACCTTTTTCCAACCCTATCAATTTTTCACAACGTTTGGTTGCAATGCAGTTGTGGAGGGGGATACAATCAAAATTTAATTTTGGTTCCAAAATTTGGCACTGAAGGATGTTAAGAGAAATTTAAATTGACAAAATTCATTTCTGAAAGGAGATACAGGCGAATTTTTATTTAACTAACTGAGCTCTGCAAAGGGATGAATGACGGATTTTGAAAATCTAAAAATCAATGCAAAAGGAGGCATGCAGAATTGAATAGTTGAACACTAGAACCACTGGAACCAAGTGGGATCACTGGGATCTCTGGAACCACTCCAACCAATGAACAATGAAAGCAATAGAACCACATGAAATATCGCAGAAACATTTTAATGTCTACTAGAGAGTATATTTACCAAGTAAGAAACTTCAGGATGTTTGAAATTTAGCTCTGGAGGGCGGTACAGGAAAAATCTAAATTATCAAAATTAAGTTCATGAAGAGTAAAAAATAATTTTTCAGTTTTCAGAGTTTATAAGAGGAATACTTATTCTTCCAAAATATTTTCCATGCTCAGTTCTTTCAATTTTTATTCAAGTTCTGAAATTTCCTTGATTCTTTCAAACAATTTTCTTTCAAAATTTCTTTATTTTTTTTTTTTTGTATTTTCAATTTAATTTGCTTAAACTTTGTCAGAAATGCAACATTTTTGAAAATTATACCTATGCTTGAATCTCACCTGAAAATTTTTCCAAGTTCTTATTTTAAAGTCTAAAATTTTATCCAACTCGACGAACTCTAATTTTAATGTGAAAATACGTGAAAACAATTAATAAAATTTTCATTCGGAACTAAAAAAAAAATTCAAAAAAAATTCATAATTTAGGGCTAGCAAGTGAAATTTTTTGAAAAATGCCAAGATGAAAAAAATGCAGTCGCCAGAATTAGCATAAATTTTTTTTTTGTAAAATTTTATCAAAAATTATTCTAGACCATCAAGAAATATTTTGGTTTCAGTTTGAAATGGTTGAATGAGCGATTTGAATTTAGTAAAAATAAAAAATTCCTCGAATTCTCGATTTTTCAATCCCATTACTGACGGAAAAATTGATTTTCATTTTCAAGTCAATCATTAAGGTGATGGTGGTAGCCAAGGTACCCAATAATATAAAGTAGCGAAATTTTGTCACAAAAAATTAGTACCATGTATTGACATTAGCAGATCAATTAATTGGAAATTTCATTTTTCTCTTTGGCGAATGTGATACTCTAATTCTCCGTTAAAATTTTAAAAAACAATAAGTAGGTACGTTCAATTTTTTTACTAAAGAAAAAGAAACTGTTTTCAGCGGGAAATAAATTTAAAAAATGTGTTCAATGACAAAGAATGTCGCGTCGTCAAATCAACCGTCTTTTTTAAGTAGACAACGAGCTTTAAAATCATGAACGTAATGGTGCATGTGTAGCGACGTCACACCTTGCAAAAACTCACCTATTTAGTAATCAACAATCCAATTTTAGTATGGTGTGTAGTAATGAAATTAAGTAAAATGCGGCACATTGTTGGCGAAATTTTCGAAAGTTTTCGTATTAGTCTTTTGCACATCTTCAAGGAGATTCAGATATACCTACCTAAGGTATATCTGCCATGGAATCCAAACAGACTCCAGTTGGTGTCCTAATTATTTATATGTTATTTTGGAAATCTTCCGAATCCACAGAATTAAGTTCGATTCCATCCATACTCCTCAAACCGATTTTGTTTTTTAATAGATCGGTGGTCGCACGTAAGTAATTCTCTAAATACCTGCCTTCAAGTATTACCTACTTTATTCGGCTCATACCTATAAATTTTCTTTCGCAGCAATACTCTCTCGACCTGACTACATATGCATAATGAGTCCTCAAGAAAAAGACGAATTATGCCAAGTAGTATTCAATCAAAAAGACTTGATGACACGATACAAAGTGCGCTACGCTGAAAATGTTGATAAAAGAAGCTTTGATTACAGTTGCCATTTGAGAGCTTTTAACGGCTATATAAATCAATTTTTAAATTTGGGCCTATCTCAAGCCATGTTACTTTGCCCGGTAGTGAATTCTCAAACTGGAGAGCAAAGTTCAGAAATACCACTTACCCGTCAAACATTTTTCGGTAGCGGCTACCGTAGCCAAACTACCAACAGTATTTTTCACTATTTCTCTGTATCTTAGTGTAAATTTTTGGTAGAAAATTAGTAGCGGCGCTACTATTTGCCCTTTACACAATTTTTTTGGTAGTGGATTGGTAGTATAGCTACTTTGTCTCATTTAGTATTTTTGCAACTGAATTACTACTGTATCATTGGTAGCAAATTAGTAGTGACGCTACTCCACCCCATTCAGTATTTTTGCTACCGAGTCACTACTGTAGCAGATTAGTAGTAAAACTACTTCACCTCAATCAGTATTTTTGCTACTGAATCACTACTGTTGATTCATAAGTCAATAGTAGTGATTCAGTAGCCAAAATACCTAAATATGTACAGTAGTAATATAGAAGTAATTCAACTAAATTTTTCAACATCTCTAAAATTCTGTGCTCAATATTTCTAAATTCTATTGTCTTTGTTTAGAAAAATTGAAAATTTCAATTTTTTTGTGATTTTTCGAATTTTTTTTGAGTGTGTAGAACACAAAACCTAAAATGTTTTCCTTCAAGAATGAAGGTTTGAGTGAGAAAAGGATAAGGGTTGGAGTAAGGTTTGGAAAAATTTCAATTTTGTAATTCCGCTAATATTTTTGTTGGGGCGCAGAATAGAAATATGGCAACGTTTTTATTTTTGAGACCAAAGATATGCTACCTAGGGTAAAGGCGAGCGCAGGTGAGAGCTGGAAAAATTATAATTTCGTTAATAAAACAGACATGCACATTCTTGGATGTACTACACTAAAAATTAAAATTACCAAAAAAAAGGATGAAATTTTATTTTAAAAAATTCATCCAAAATAATAACGATGGGTCTCCATTAACAAAATGGGGGGGGGGATATTCTAAAAAATAATTTATCAGAAAAATAATAGAAGGTATTCATCGGAATAAATTCTACCAATTTGGCGAATAGGAACCGGACCCCTTCTTATTTTTTTTTTGGATAAAAATTATTTTTTGGTTTTTTAGTGCAGAGCACAAAATTTGGGGATATTTTTTTGAAAGAAATCAAGAATTCAGAGTGAGACGATGAGTTTGGGAAAATTTAATATATATATATATTTTTTTTCGAATCAAATTTAATAATTTTTGCATTTAATTAATTTAATCCCACTCTATTACATTTTAGGATTATAAAATGTAAAATTATACTTAATCATCACATCTAATTAGATACCTACCCACATCTATTTACAATTCAAGCATAAAAAATCTCATTAAAATCAGTTTTGATCCAAAGAAACAGCTAGAGATCAATACTCACGAAAAAAAAAATGTTGGGAAATTAATTCTTGGTCTCTCTTTCTCTTTGTCATCCCAGGTTTAAAAATTTCAATACCTATATTTAAAAAAAGAACCTAGGTATTTCCAAATTCGTATTTGAAACATAGATTTTAATAATAACTTGGGAAAATTAAAAAATTGAAAATTTTCAAGTCCTCTCAGTGATCCCATCCAATTTTATATTTCTAAAAAAAAAAATCATCAAATTTTTATTTTACATAAGGAGGTGAATTTCTAAGAAGTCAAAAAAATGCCTATAAAATTCAATTTTTCCAAGACCTTTTTTACCCAAATTGTAAATTTTAAATTTATTAAATGTGCCCCAAAAGTTTATATTCATTGTAATAGACCACAAAGAAAAAATTTAATAATTTGATCAAATTAAAAAAAAAAAATCACCCTCAGAGTTGAAGTATTACTTTTAATACTCAGTTCTCAACCTGACGCGGTGGCGTACTCCGTTAAAACGAGACCATGGGAAGGGTATCGATGGCAGTGGTGGTAAGTATTGTAGGTATTGGTAAGTAATCGTAGGTGAATATCCGCTCAAAAACATTTCGCTACCCGAATTGCCATAAAAAGGTATTTTCGCTACTAACTCTGTGGGTAGTAAAACAGAATTTCAGCTACTAAAATACATTGAAATTTCGGTAGCCGCTACGGTTTTGGCACTCTTTTCGCTACCAAATTACTTCCAGTCTTTTGGTAGCGAAACTACTGACATGCTACTCGCACACTACCAAAAGGCTTTGAGTAGCATGTCAGTAGTTTGGCTACCAAAAAATTGGTAGTAATTCGGTAGTGAAAAGAGTGCCAAAACCGTAGCGGCTACCCAAATTTCAATGTATTTCAGTAGCTAAAATACTGAGTTACTACTCTACAAACCGTAGCGAAACTACCGTATTTTTCCAAATCGGGTAGCGAAATGTTTGACGGGTAAGCACTAATTATTCGCCTGATAGGGTAATTTTATTCGAAACTGCAAATAATGGTAGAGTAGATGCCGTTGTTGGGTTATATGATGTGGATCTTGAAGGGATCCATAAACCAACCAGCAGTGGGCATAATGCTAATACTTCTGCAAAAAATAATTAAAAATACAATTTTGGAGGAAATGGGGATTTTAATTTATTATGTGTGATTATTGATTAATTTTTAATCATAAGTACCCATTCTCCTATTTATAAATCAGGGAAATGGAAAACAGTCAAAATTGCGATATATAATTACTTAAGGGGGGGGGGGGGGAATCCCAAATCAAAGTAAAATTTTGAGCCCAAACAAAAAAAATTGAAAGTGCGAAAGTGCACCATAAGAGAACCTCATATCCAAAATTTCAATCACAGAAATGCATTTTTCGAATTTTGGCGAATTTTTGAAATTTCAAAATTCAAATTGCTTCATATTTGTAGCCTGAAAAATATCAGAATTTGATCTAATCAACGAAAAACGATGAAATTCGTTACATACGCTATTTTCGACCTGCCAAATCGATTGGAAGAGGTTTCGAGACGTTTCGAAGCCACCAGAAAATTTTTGAATTCTTCTGTCCTGAAGACAAGTCTACAAAAACGACAGTACCTGTAATTGTGGATTATCAATGGTGCCTTATTTGATCGATTAAAACGCAATTTTCCAAAATTTATAACTCTCAGCTCAAATTCGTATTTTTTGGTGAAAAATTTTCCTGAAAAAATAAATCAAAACTACGGCCACTGCTCACATATATTGAAGTAAAAATCTGAAAATTGGTATATACCCTATTTTTGACTTGCCAAATCGATTGGAAGCGGTTTCAAGACGTTTCGGAGCCAGCAGAAAATTTTAGAATTTTCCAGCCCAGAAGAAAAGTACATAAAATTGGGCCTTATGAATTTCAGCACATACTTATAATCGCGGATTACTAATATGTACTTGTGACCTAATTGATCGATTAATGGAAATGCATAATTTTTCAAAATTCGTTACTTTGAATTCAAATCCATATTTTTTGGGTGGTAATTTTTTTAAAAAAATATGAAAATACGTCTTATACCACACTTATTGAGGAGAAATGCTGAAATATGGTATATATCCAATTTTAGACATGTCGAATCAATTGGAAGAAGTTTTGAGGTAAGTCGGAGGAATCAGAAAATTCTGGAATTTTTTGCCTCAGCATTTGAGATCCCGCCCCCGCCCAAAACGTGGATTTGAACTGAAAGCTTCAAATTTTGGAAAAATGAGTTTTAATCGTTCCAATAGTTTACCAATATTGATAATCTGCGATTTTAGGTGCAGCTGTTTTTTTGTATTCGAGGCTGAAAAATTCCAAAATTTTCTGGTGGCTTTGAAACGTCTCGAAACCGCTTCCAATCGATTTGGCGGGTCAAAAATAGGGAGTATACCGAATTTCAGTTTTTTTCGTTGATGAGATCAATGATATTTTTTAGCCTACAGCAATTTGAAATTTTAAAAATTCGTCAAAATTTGAGAAATGCACTTCAGTAGTTGAAATTTTGGATACAAGGTGTTCTTATCGTGTACCCATTTTCAATTTTTTTTTTTGGGGGGGGGGTCGAATTTTAACTGTTGAGTTAGGATACCTCTATTGTCAGTAATGAATCTGTGAAAAAAATCACTGAAAGCAAACACCGAAAAAAAAAATGTTGGAAAATCTGTAGAAATTCAATATTATAAGTCAGTAAAATATCTGAAATTTTTTGAAAAATCAATTAAACTTTGTAAAAAATTCATAAAATTTTTTGAAAAATCAGCGAAATTCTTTTGAAAAATCATTGAAAATTCGCTTAAAAATCTGAAAATTTGATTGATTTTTCCTATGCTACAATTCTGACTTTTGCCTCGCATGAAGGCAACCATTCGAATCATCGAACAATCAAAATGAAATAATTCAAAAAAAAATTCGTTGAAAATTCTTAGGTACATTTTTTTTGTTTTCTTTTGAATTAATTTTATCTGATGTGTAATTATCAACTTGAAAATCTCTTTGAAATTTCATAAATGCAATCAAAGATCTCCATTCGATTATCGAATAAACCAATGCATTTGCCGGTTAGACACGTTTAATTTTATCGAAGGTACTTTTCATACAGTCAAGAAAATGATAATTATTTGTACCATTACCCCGGCCACGTGTGTAACAAAGATGCATCAAAACACCATCATGATCACCTAGTGCCTAGCTGCCTACCAGCCACTGCCAGCAAAGCTCCGAATAAATTCTCTTCTGCGTGTATGAAGTTGATAACTGGCCGAATTTTTCAACTTTATTATCAGTGTTTGTCATAAAATCGGAACGATTGAATCATATTCTTTTACGTTAGCTAGTATCAGTGAATCGTGGTGTACGTTTTAATCGTGATCGTGTGTCTTTAGAGCGCCCTCGTAGAGCCGGTTTACCGTTCGATTATCATCGAATCCGAATTGAGTGTGATTTTTCGTCGAGTGTTGTTCAATTTTAAAAGGAATCATATTGAGGTAAGAATTTTCTTCTATTTTGACCATTTTTATAACAAAAAATATAAAAAATCTTTTCAAATTATTATTTTTCACCTCAAGTCTATGTAGAATAGAAAATTTGTTTGAAAGGAAATATATTTCCTTTCAAAATGTTTCCTATAGGAAACATTTTCAATAGGTATGAATAAGAAGAGAAGAAAAAATAGGTACTCGGTGTGAGCGTGAATGAAATCACACGTTGGTAATTTTTTATTCGTTGATCGTATTTTCTTGTTTTAATTATCAGTCCAATTGTGATAAAAAACACATTTTTTGAATTCTTCAATAAAATAATATTCATCATAACCAATTTTTCTCAAAAACAGGGAATTCCGTTTTTTATTTATGTGATTTTCGTATGGTATGAAAGTTGTTACCGAATGAGTGTACGTGTAAATTTAGTCGCATATACGTTGAAAATACCTTCGTTTCTTTGCAATATTGACCGAAAATCGCTGACTCATTCATTTTGATGAATGCTGAATTTGCATCGATGGCAATTACCTAGTGGAATTTTTTTATAATCGTAGTAAAAATACTTATTTGATGATTGGGTATGTTTTTAAAATATTTTCAAGTTCCCTGATATCAACCTATCTTGCTGTAATAAAATTTGGTAGGTACCTACCTATCTAAACAACAGAATCTTCAAAATAGCCAAATTGAAGTGTATTTGATCATTTTTTCAATTGTTGTCTGAAATCAACCCACCTAATGGCATTATTCTGATACTATCGACATCGTATGGTTAGATCAGAAGTACGAATTCATTGGATGAAAAAAATATCGAAATATCTTCTCAATTAAATACCATATCCGCACGTGCTGTAATTGATAGGTACGAATATCAGAAATAAATTTCAACAGCTTCTCGTCGACAAATAAGTGAATTTTCGAAAACCTAAAATTATCTCGAATCGATTAGATGTTCCTCGGGTACAAAAGCATCGAGTTATTTAGCTATTACCGGTGCTAATCGGGGCGACTATAGTACAAATGTAGCGACCTGGTGTAACTTGAATTTCAATATTATCTCACCATTCTCGTATCACGCTTCGAACGAGTAAACGATAATTACCTATAGTGGGCAGCTTTTGCTAAAATTTAATTGTGTTTTTTTTGTAGTTGGTTTTGTGGAATTTTTCAAAATGTACACGATGCCGAATCTGGTGGCTGTTCAGCGAATTTCCAATTTGCCTATTGTCAAATCGAGCTTGAATACTGCGTCGAGTATATATATTAAAGTCAAGGTATGTGGATTTATCATTTTTTGAAGCTTCGAATAAGATTAGTTTCTTATTTTGGGGTAAAATTTTCAAAATGAAAAGTATATTTTGATTGCAATGTTTAATGAGTGATTATTTGGAATAATTCGTAAAAAAAAAACTTATCCATCTTGGATTTTGATAAAAATTGGTGAAATGGTTTACTTTTAGTGGGAGACGTCCCAAAAAAAATTTGAGCTCACCAGCTCAGAAGGAAATGAAACTAGGAGGCTTCAAAGTAGGGCCATTTTCGAAAATTAGTTTTTGCCATTTTTTGGGTGATGCCACGTGCTGAGAATCTCAGTCTTTCCCGCCATTTGAATTTTTACATCTCCCTGAACCAGTGACCTTATAATTGGTGGATAATGCTTTTTTCTTTCTATTCGGGGGAGGGGGTGGAAAGGTTCATATTTTATTTTCAGACATAAACCGATTAAGTACTCAAATGTTTCAAAATCAAGCCGAAATTTTTTCGATTTTGAGAACAATTTTTGGTGAAAATTTTCAAAAAATGCTCATTTTAGGGCTCCTAATTTAATTTCAAATCACGTAATTTTCATAAAATTCAAGTAGTTCATTCAGCGAGTTGAAAAGTAAGCAAATAAGATTTTTTTCGAACATTGAAATAAATTGGATTAATTTTAGAATTTTTTATGACAGCGCCACCAATTCAAAGTTTTTAAATATTGCGAAAATTAAAATGCAATTAGCAGTGCTGTTATTTATATTTTTTCAAATATCAAAAATTATTCCAAGTGACCAGAGGATTTTTTGAATTGATTTTGTAATTTTTGGGATGTTTGAGTCAGTGATTTAGATTTAGTAAAATCAATAATTCGTGATCTGCAATTTTTCAACCCCCTGGCGAGGGCAGAAAATGATATCTAATTTTAAAATCAATGATTCTGTGAGGTGTAGAAACTTGGATTGAAACTTTTCTGGAGGGAGGGGGGATGATCGAGGTTCTCGACAGGCAAAGAGGCAAAAAACGAGTTTTTTCGAAAATGATCCCACCTTGAGGTAGTTGAGGTTACCTAGCTCAGTTTCTTTTTGAGCTGAAAGGTTCAAATTTTTTTTGGAGAGTTCTTCTCCTTAAAATAAACCATTTTACCAATTTTCGTCAAAATCCTAACCAGGTAGGTTACCCATGTTTTTTTTTTGCTCCATCGCATTATTAAATATGTACCGGTCTACCGGTCTACTCATCGAACGATTTATTGATAAGAAACCGGCGTCTGTGTTGTCGAAGGTGTTTTCTATTTTTAAATGAATAATCTATTAAAGATAATAGACACGATTATCAATTTCGCTGCATCATTTTCCCTCCTTCAGAATTTTACAAGCAAGTAAAATCGAATGTCGAATTACCTACCTACCGATCTTTAATTGAAAAAGTATAAAAACTAGGGAAAATTTTCTCAACTTGAAATTTTACCTAATGACACGAAAGGGTACCTAGATATCGATAAAGATTTATTCGAATAGGTTATTCATGGGCACGTGCACTCTGCACACCAAATAGGTATCATATTACCAAAAAAAACTTGAAATAAAACCAAACTTGAAATAAAACCACCATTTACTCAATTTCAATGTCGTTATGTTCCCAAGATATAAACACGATTGCTTGAAAAATGTTTCCAATTTGATTCTCATATAGGTACTTACTTCAGAACCTATTCGTTTAATCAACCTAAATATTCTCGTGTGTTATTTTGTCACTCGGTGACATCTTGAGTTTACATCTCATCCGCATATCACATGGTCAGCCAAACCTATCCTATCTGCCATGTATGATGTAAATAATACAAAGGTTGAGAATAACAAGCGAGATTTTTAATCGTTTTATAGTAATCAGCCTGTAAATCGAAGCAGAATTTTCGCTCGTAACCTTAGTCCTTAGGTATTATTTCGTAATATTTTTATAACAACGTATTTTTTAAATACAACTTTATTGAATAATTATTATAAAAATATGGTCAGTTTCCGCTCTGCTATTGTCTATACTGAACCAAATTGAGCAAAGTTCGACATCGTGTTATCGTGCGAACAAATACTTATTTTTTATCGTCTGACATGATAGAGGTAGATGAGTAGAGAGATGCTAAGTTGACCCATTGGTGAACCATGCATGTGGATTTTTTTTAATCGGGAACACTTTGTACATCCTCGTGAGATTTAAAGATCATCGTGAATAGATTGGAATTGGATGTCATTTTTTGAAAATATTTGAAAACACAAGTTATAAAGTATTGTAATTTTTGATACAGGTACCTAAATAAAATTCGTTAGAATGCTTGAAATGAAAATAAAAAAAAAAATAGAAAGAGTGGAGATTGTTTTCTTGTTTCTTGATTGTAATTTAGTTCATTGATATTTTTATGGATAGTAAAGATTTAAGTACCTACATAAATCTTTAATTAAGTATACTTACTTAATTATCAATATGAAATAGATTACAGGTATCATAACACAATAATTCGATTTTTAAAAAATGCATAAATTATATTATATTGTAGATAGGTATAAATATAAATAATAATTATCAATTATCAAAAGAACTCCGATAAAAAAAATAATTAACCATCAGTAATAGTTTTATCCTCACGTGCTCTAAAAAAATTAGAAACAATGAATTGCTCCAAGTTATCTTCAAAAATAATAATAATAATAATAAATGAAGTATAGTAATAGTATGAGAGGAAGATAGGTTCTTACAACAAACAGAGAGCTATTTTCAATTTTCCATTCAAATCATGGGCAATCCAAATCCAGAAATAAATAATAAATCATCAAGATTTACCTACCTAAATAAGTATCTACTCAATTTTGAAATTAAATACAAGGGGAAAAAACTAATTTTTTTCGGAAATCATTAGAAATTTGGGTATCGAATTACCTGCCAACTTTTTGAATTCCATCAAATTAGTATTTTTATTTAAAAATGATCGATTACTTACTTACTTTGTATTATTCTTCTCGTACATAAAATCAAGTAGGTATGCCCAATATTATTTTTAAATTTTGCCTTGAACCGCAATCGATGATTAATACTATTCACATGCCGAAAATGCCTACATTTCGTAATAATGGAATTTTATCGAAATTTTCCTTTCCCTACTTCAATCGAAATTTCGTGTAGGTTATCTACAGCGAAACGACCGCTATAATAGTACATTTTCTAAACTTTGGTTCATGAATCACAATTTCTTCTGGCGAATTTGACCTTCAGAATTATATTTATGAAGTTTTAATTTTTTTCCATTGATAATAGCTATTTAATGATTCGAAAAAATACGGTTAGAAGTTTTCTCCCGATATCATTTTTACTAATTGAGTAGGGATTGAAAGTGGTTGTCTGGATGTACATATGAAAGTCTTAACGTGGGAATGAAAAAGTATTTCGATTTTTGTGACCACATAATTTTTTTTTAAATTTTGTGAATCTGAAAATTAAAGTTATTTATCGTCTGAAGTAAAAACAAAAAACTGATTTGAAAGAAACACTTGAACGTACAAAAATTGGCGGGATATTTAATTTCGAGAGGAAACTTTGAAAAAAAAAATTGAACCTTCTTGCTTCAAGGAAAACGGAGCTGACGGTTTCAACTCAGAAAATTAATGTCACTTCAACACTAAATGCAGACTTTGACTTGGGTACTTGATTTTCGTAAAATTTCAGTCAACAGTAGCACCTGCCACAAAAAGTTGTAATGAATTTAATTAAACTTTTTTTTGATACAAAAAATTTGAATTTAAAACTTCTTAAAGAATTAAATTAACGACTTGAATTCTATAAAAATAAATTAAAATCATAATACAGTATAAAATTGCTTGAAAAGTTTGATAAAAATTCATGTTTGATGTCTAATCATTTTTTTGGCTCGTGTTTAAGATATTCGCACGAGTAATTTGAAGTTTGTTTTAATCAATTAATCAAAAAATTATACAGCAGGAGAAGAAAAAGAAATGCCCAATTTTAAAACCAATAAATTAGGGATCAGGATGTGTGAGAGTTCACAGAATCTGAAGTAGCAAAAATATCAGATCATTTGAAGGAAGTGTTTTCTCCGTTTTGTCTTTTCGATAGGCAACTTATTCTACATTTATTAGATTTTGAACTGGAGCGTTTCATACGATAAGATAGATTGCGCGAGCTATATGTAAATTATGTACCTTACCTATGTGTACGTAATGTTACGTAGGTAGATACGTAGTACGTAGACGAACCAACCTGAACTTTCAATAATTAGGTACTTATATGCTTTATTCTTCGTTGTCAAAATTAAAAAAAGGAATGAAAAAAAGTTCCAAAAAAATTGTAGAGGAACATTCAAGTTTGATTGTTCTTAAAAAAAAAAATTGAAAAATATTCAATTGATATACAGCAGCTGTAATTTATCCGCGGATAAAAATTGTGAAAAATTTTGTCCTCAGATTTAAAATATTTTTATCGAACATTACCAGGTACTTTTTGAGCAGAAAATTCCTTTATTTCATCTTTTTATCGAAATAACCTACCTAAGTATACTTACTGATTTTTTTTTGGAAGAATTGAAGGAAAATTTTTGATAGGTATCATTGAAGAAATATGGGATAGTCTAAATTTATCCACTTGATTTTTTCCAAAAAATGTTCCCAAGCAATAGTTGACCGAAAATTATGATTTGAAGTGGCTTTATTTTTTACAGATTGAAAAAAAATAGAATAGAAACGTTTTGGTATCTATAATGTGCCTTTTGGCTAATATCTTTTAAAATTTTTTTGTGCAGCAGATCATTGAAAAATTACATAAAATCTATTCATCAAGGTTTCTGTAATTACTTAAATTTATCTAATTTATTACATATTTTCACCATTGACTAAATTTTTTTTTCATATCTTGTTCTTTCCAGAAATCGAATCGTTTAATAGAATGGAGTCTGGGAACAGCAGAAGCCACAGTAACCATCGCAATTGATCTGACTAAACCAGGCATAGTGATGTTGGATGGGCCCATACATTTAATAGATGAAATTCTATGTAAATCACTGGATATGATGGAAGAAGCAGTGCCTATTATAAAATCCGAACCAGATAAGGTAATTTTTAATTCTCAATTTGAAAAAAATTCTTAGGTTTGCATTTAGACCTAAAAAAAAAGCCAAAAGTAACCCCTATCCCCAAGATTCATCCTCTACCACCGATTCAACAACCCTCCTAACTAAACCGGATTATATGTATTTACCTAATATCTTCAAAAATTGAGAAGAAATCTGTTTTTTCGGTTTTGTTTTTTCAAATCTAATCTTAATTTGAATATTTTTGCCTAACAGTACTATTGGAGTCCATATTTCACCTCTATTCGTTAGGAATGGTCGACTGATTGTACCCTCACACTTTTTATTTATGAGGGAGGTTGCTAGAAAGTCGTGCCCAAACTTCAAAATTATGTGGAAAAATTGTTACCTTCTTCCCTTCTCGACGGAGTCTGAAATTCAACTATTTTCATTTTTTTTAAATCACAAAACTGAAATAAAAAATTTAAATTTTTTTAAAAAAACATTTTTTATAACTCAGTAGAAAAAAAAACAAAAACAAAAATTCCTCTAAAATGATACTTTCACACTCAACCTTAGGTATGTAGACTATTTCTTTCAAAATGAGGGAAAATGCAATTGATTTTTTTTCAGTAATTGGAAGAACGTGAAAAATGAACACTGATTAATATTTTGATGGATTACAATTATTCGTACTGATATAGTTTTTGGAAGAAAATTTTCCATCGTTTAAAATTTTTTTACTTAGGTATTTCAGAGAAAACTTGCAAAAATTGCAGTTTTCAAGGATTCCTAAAATCTGGAACATTTTTTTAAATCCTAATTTTTTCAGTTTTTCAAAGTTTACGTATTGAGCACAATTAAATTTTGGAGTCGAGGGGAGGGGAGAGGTGAATTTGGAGTCGAAGGAGAGAAGATTTTTAACTCGTCGCTTCAAGATCTAGCCACAACTTTTTGCTTCCTTCCTTATTAATTTTTGAAATATTGATGTAAAACGATCACTCCTACTTATTATCAACCTATTCCATATTTTTTAAAAATTTTCAGTGAACAATTTTTAAAAAACCGTTTTTTAAGGAAAATGCTGAAGTAACAATTCATTACAAATATTTACCCCCCTCCCCTCTAAAAAAAATCTTTCAAAAATTAACCAAAACGTACTACTTATTGTGAATTTATTCAATTCTGAAAACATCGATGGAAAAACGATGTAGGTACATACCTACATGATTTTTTTTAAAATGAAAATATTGATATAGATAGGTCTAGGTAGTAGGTATCCACCTAAAATGCTCATGTCAATAAAAATTTTCCATATAAATTGAATTTTATCAAAAGTTTGAAATAAAAACGAAAACATTATTTTTAGAATACCAAGTTTCAGGATTTTTTTTATTGTGATCAGATTTTAAAAGTGATTGGTGGAAACTAGAGAGTAAGAATTTGTTGCATCAGATTTTATTTGAAGTCTAGACACAATTTTTACCTCAATTTCTTTTTTCTCATTTCTGAACCCCTTTCCTAAAAAAAATGCATAACAATCCATTTCAACATAGTACTATTATTACCTGTGGCCTTTGATCATGAATATATTGATGATCTTGTTTATAGGTAAAGTAGGCTGAATTCTTTCACTTTGGTCATTTTTATTTCATGCAGATATCCTCGTTATGGTTTTTCAAATAGATAAGTATTCTTTGTTCGCGGTTAATTCAAATCGTTATTCTGAGTAAAATTACGCAAAAGTTATTACAAAGGTGATTAATTAGAAAAAAAAAGTATAGATAACGCCATTTTCTTCTCTGTTGAACACCAGTTGGGGTCAAAGATCGATTTTTAAAATAACGAGAATCGTTGATTTGAATTATTTTCAAATGGGCATACCTATAAATCAACTTAGATATGTAGGTAGGTAATAGTAAATGCACCTACTTATCTGTGGTATTGAATAAAATACCTGTGTTTTATTCCACAAATTTAATGAAATTTTTCACGAAAATAAGAAATTGCAAATTACATCCATGAAAACTTACCCTGATAGGTACCTTTTTCTTTGATAAAAATTAATTCTCTTTTTAATTCATGTCGTTGAACTCAGAATTCGCGACATGAAACTCATATCACTTTTTGATAACTTATGTACTTACAACACGAGTAAATACATATTTCGTAGGTACCATAGACAATTTACATTGGAATTTATTTATAGTCTGCTATCTGACAATAAAAAAAATCACAATGATACACCTACCTACTCGTATTGCGATTCCGATAAAAAGGGGTTATTTGCGACACATCGACGTACTTACGTATTTTCTTCAACGATTTACTTACGTTAATGGCAAATTGATAAAAAACAACAAAAAAAGAGTTCTCGTATCGTTTACATATTATTTACTTATTCGTACTAGGAATCGAATTCCTATCTTGATAAAAACGCGAATACTTAATTATCAGCTATTGCCGAGAGTTTTGTGTTGATTTTTTTTTTACCTCGTTTTAAATGTATTTATTATATTCTCGTACGTAACCGATAGCAAAAAAAGATTACCTCTAAATTTTCCATATCGATAAATCTCATTTTACATAATTTTTTTCCGAGAGCGCGAAAAAACCTTATTAGATTGCAGCTAATAGCCATACTCTGTTTTGTGTTATTGCGTACGTATTTTATAGCTGTACATTGCGACCAAGGAATTAGTTACTTCGGTTATGGATCCAGTTTTGAAACGTGCTGATTCGGTCAAAGAGATCGGTATCCAGAAGGCAGTCAGTTATAGCAGTTTTGCCGCCGAATCATTGGATAATGCTTTGACCGTGGCTGATGGATATGTCAACAAATATTTGCCAGAATTGCCCGATGGGTCTACACCTTCGACCCCAATACCAGGTAATTTTTATTTTTTATTTTTTTTTCAAGTTTGCGATTTTTCAAACGATTGAAATTCACAGCGATGATGGGGAAATGACCGGAAATTTAGGCAGAATAAGAGAAATAAATCGAAATTTGAATTTTTATACTATTTTTTAATTTTTAAATTTAAAAAGTGCATTTTTTTCAAATTTGATTCATTTTTCAAAATTATTGCGTACAATTTTTCTCTCTTTCTTAAAAAAAGAAAAAAGATAAGCATGATAAACAAAATTTAATACATCGATAAAATATGACGTCCGATGGATACACGTAAATTACGTATAATTGACGTAAATCGCAGATATCTCATAAAAACAAAAAAAAAATGATTGACAACGATTGTAGGTTATAATAACCTACTATAGGCCACAATGTATACCTAATTGTACAAGAGCCAATGATAATACAAGGTAAAACATTTGAGAGCTGATAAGAAATTGAAAACTGTCACTGACGTTATTTTTGTACGTAGGAAATAAAAGAACGAGATAATTTGAATAAATAATCCGCATTGATTCGCAATTTGGTGTAATTTGTTGAAATATTTTAGATTTGTCGTCAAAGATTAAAATACTGATTGGAAATGAGCTAAAGGTACTGAATAAATATGGTTTTTCAGTGTCACCCGAACCGCAGAATCCAACAGAGCGAACCATTCGACACGTGAACAAATTTTCAAAAACTTTAAAACGAAGATTAACCCAGCGTACGATATACGAAGCCAGGGAATTGAAAAAGCAAGGAGTAAATGTAATGCATGTACTCGTACAATTGGTCGATTTGGTAGGTTGATTAATTTTTTTTTGGGAGACTTAAAAAATATATTCATATTTTTGGAGTTTTCAGCAGTTTTAGCAGTCTTTCGAAATTTTTTCGCCTATAAATTTTAGCATGGTGGATGGATTTTTTTCTAAAGATTTTTATGATTTTTTTTCGTAGTTGGCAAAAGATCCCAAAGCTTTTGCCCAAAAAATGAAAGATCTGTGGTCACATTTGAGTCAAGACGAGCCCGAAAATCAAGCACCTCCTCAAAATTTAGAACAGCTTATTGTAATGTTGACCAGAGAAGGAGCCAGGAGATACGTTCATGTTGCCAATTTTATCGGAACCACGACTTATAATGTACCGAAACATGCTAAGGAATACATCACCTACTCGATTGGTTTATTCAGCGAATATGTTCAAGTGAGTTTTTCGATGAAAATATTTAAAATGTGTTTTTCATTGCGAAAGGATGTCTGGTGAGTGGTCTACCAGCAATGCGGAGAATAGAAGGGAAAGGGGAGTTTCGGCTTTCATAAAAGCTATATTAAGGTTGAATATTTCACAAAACTATTTTCTGTTTCAGTTGGAAAGAAATGGAAAAAAATATGTAATACCTATTATGAGTCAAAAAAAAAATCAAAAAATTCGATCTTAAGTCGAAAATTTTTAATTTTTTACTTCATCTCCCGAAACATAGATTTAAAGTTCTTCTTCGCCTGCCAAAGATTTTTTGGATAAAATCAAGTTTATTGACGTGAAAAAAGTGTAGGATAAACAAGTTGTCTATCTTTGAAATTGAAAGGGCAAATACGCTTTTTCAAAAAAATATATGTACTTATGTATTTAGCTGTACTTACTATGTACTTATTTACCTATGTACTTAATAATTGCGAATCATTTTTTAAAATAATAATAAGTTGAGCATATAGTTCCTAGAAAAGTGAGAAATTTTCATTGAAAAGTTTTTTCTTGTCTTTGAGGAGACTAAAAAAATTGGCTCAAAAACCTTGAAAAAGTAATCTTAAAATATCATAAAATGCTAGTCCTTCGAAAAATTTTGTTTTGATGGTTTTTCTTTGCATAAGATACTTGCAATTGTAGGGAATGTGTAAAAGTTGAGAAACTTACGAAATTCTCCTCAAATGATACGCAGCCCCTTCGATTTTGATATTGGGATTTCATTTTTAAATAGGTAGGTAATCAAGATGTACCTACCAATTATTGTAATTTCTGTAATTATCATTTTTAGATTTTTTTTATAATACGTAGATTCAGAAATTTTAAATCCAAAATCAAAGCTTGAGTTCAACTATTCGATTTTTGTGAGGCTGCATCATTCTCAGGATTGAATGTATGATTTCAATTGATTTCGTTCTTGCGATTTTGATGATGGACAATAACCTCGAGTTTGACAAAAGGTAGTGAGAGGAATTATTTTCAAAGGAAATACTCTCAACAGCAATAAAATTTTGGATCAAAATCGGCCGAAACAAAAATGAATTGTCATTAATATCTTAGAAAAGAAGTCATATCTGAAATTTTAAAAATGTTGAAGTTCATTTTTTTGAGAATTGTTAGAAATTTAAAATTAGGAATTTCTTGGCCCTACAAATATGAAAATTTGATCTATGTAAACAGTTGAAATGTGATTTACTTATATCCTGTTTTTAATCTTCAAAACGATTGAAAAAAAATTTAAAAAGTCTTGGAGACACCAGAAAATTTTGAAATTTTCCAGCATTGAAAAATAATAAATAAAAAAGGTTCAAATATAAGAACTTTTTGCTCATACATTCATATTAGAGACCAATTTGATCAATCAAAGCTCAATTTTTCAAAATTCGTATTTATATTGTCTGAATCTGAAATTAAAATTTTTTTCCAACAAAAATTTTAAACGAAAATTTAAAAAGTACCTACACCAAAAACAGGTGCCAAAGAAAAAAGCCAAAAGTTGGTATGTGTCTATTTTTGACTTTTGGAATTGATTCGAAGCAGTTTCGAGCTGATTTGGGGCTCTTAAGAAAAATAATATCCTTAATTTTTGAAAAAAAAAAAACATTCTGGAGCTAAATAGCGTTTGTACTCGATGCTAAAGTTCATATATTATGTGTTATTTTTATGGAATATTAGGTATTCAAAATTGAAAAATTCCAAAAACGATCTTCAATATAATTTTGTAGAGAGTAAATATGCATCCAGTTTCAAGGTCAAAGGGTCAGAGAAATGGTTGAATATAAATTGCTCTTGATAGAGATTGTGGGGAGGGTGCCAAGGAGGGGTAGCACTGAATAACTTTTTTTTAAAAAATTGATCCTATTTCTAGGGTTTCTAGTTTCTTCTGCTTCATGTTCTAGAGCTCAAAAGTCTCTCGTTCAAATTAAACTAGGTACCTATATTTTTTCTTTCTTGTAAATTTTTAGTCAATAGTGCCCATTCTTTTTTTTTTTTGGTGGACCACTTACAAGACATTCTATCTGAATAAAAATCTATGACTCAATGTAACAATTCTAACTTTTTTGTTTGTTTTTAGAAATTAGAATTAACCCCCAGTGGAATTAAACGTCAAGCCGAAGTCTTAAGATCTGCCATCAACGACATTTTTGATAAATTTCTGTCGTTATTGAAGGTTAGTATCAAGCTTTATATAGAAAATAGTTTATCTTAAATATACCTAATATTGATACATTTGAGTACATATTTTAGGAAGCAATTTAATTATTCAGTATTGAGAGCAGAGACTTTGTTTTATGCTTTGAGTGAATTTTTAGCCAAGTTCAATGTTTTTTAGGTTGCTGAAAATAATTGAATTTCTTATTGGTTCTAAAAAAACCTCAGGGAAATAGAAAAAAGACTGGAAATTGAATTGAGCATTTTTCTTTCTATTGGAGAATTTGAAATGTTGATTATTTTCGATCAAATCCTTCAAATAACAAATTTCAATTTTAAATCAATTTTCAAACACTTTTACTTAATTTTTCGCATAAAAAATCCTCCCTTGTAAAAAACACCCGACATCTATTTACAAAATGTAGGTACTCAGATCACGATATGTTTTCGAGGTTCGACCATTTATATTTCCAGGTCCAGGTACCCCAAAATATGTTGGTGAGAAAGAATGATTGGCAATGCAGCAATTTAGAAAATACGGAATTCGCATCCGATTCGTCGATCACCAGAGTTGATTTTTGGCTATTCGTATTCTTATTTCGGAAATACCAAGATTTATCCCAATTAACAAACGATGATAACGAAACCCTAGAGATAGATTGTAGGATGCGATGTGAATTCTCTTATTCGATCCAATAATCTTTCGTAGTGTCGGTTCTATATTACCCGTAAAAATATCTCATCTGTTTAGAATACCTACCTAGCTAGTTTTCCGCTGTTAGTTAATTTTTTCGTTTTTTTTTTTTCTTTCAAATAATGAACTGATGCAATTTTGTATTTTTGGTTAGAATTAGATAACCACGTCATCCAGGGTAGGCTTTAAAATAGGCACATTAATTTGTGGAAATTGAGGAAAAGGGTTTGTAAGACTTCTTTGAACAATTAGGTAATTGAAATTTTTGTTGTATTTGATCTCATTCCATTGCATTTTCTTCTTGTAAAATAAGTCATTGATTGTGGCCATTCTGCGCACCCACACACGATTCATTTTAGTGGATAATTTTCACCGATGTTTATTTTTTAATGATGTTTGATCTTTGAATTTGTATCGTTTACATCTTTTTTTCACTGTTGGAACACAATTTCACAAATTTCACTTGCTACACTTTTTCATAATACAACAAAATACACATTATGGTGTCATCTTAAGTTGCACCTTGATATCGTTTTCTCAATTTTTCTAGAATGATTTTTACGAATTTAAAAATTGAGCTTTTAAAGTTTGATTTTCAGAACTTTCTAGATTTGATTCCATTCTAAATTCTGGGAAATTAGAATACCTGGGTCTATTTAATACCTATTTATTGTGCCTTCGAAAAAAACATATGCAACCACTTCTACGATATTTTGACATTTTTATGAGAACGTAATTTTTTTTATAAGAAATAGGTATTGCAACTTGAAAGAGTTTTTTTTTTGCAGTTTTATTCAATTTATTAAGCTAACCAAATACTTAAACATTCACTTGGTGTTTTTTTAAAATAAAAATAATGTCACAAAATTCTTCTGTAAATATACCCACACCGAACAATAAATTCGTTCCACTATACTTAACCATTTTTGGTGTAAATATTACCTAGATTTAGAATAGAATATTCCTCGTAGAAGTCCAAACACGACAAAAATTAATTAAATTCATTGCCTACCTAATGTTACAGCCATCAAGTCCAGCAATTGAGTCTAAACCATCAATACCTCCGTTATCGAGTAAAGTTTCCAAAAAAAAAAACGTCAAAACCGAAGAAAAACCTGCCCCAAATACCTCGACTCTAAACGGAGATAGCAATGCTAAACCTCAAAACGGAGAAATCATTTCAAGCTAATTATTTTAATTATGTACACGTTTTATGTTTGTATTGTACTTAACCGCGTATAAAATAGTGGTAGTACTTTTTAATTTATTTTAAGATGATTCATGTTTAATTGAAAAAAATGATCGTTATAATATTTTTATGTAGAATTTTAATACCATTCCTTTTTTGTACTTTGTTGTTTCAATGTGAGTAACGTAGGAATATTTTTGAATAAAATTATTTTGAATTAGATAGTTTAATTATTGCATTGTAGATTTATTTTCATGAAATGGATGGGCAAGCACCTGGTCAAGTGGTTACCTACCTATAATCAATATAGGATCAGCGAAAATGTCTGATCCTTTTCACTCCTAAAAATCTTTCAAAATGCTCGAGTAGGTACCATGAAAAAAATTTATTATAGAGAAAAAAATCAAAAGTGGTTCAAAACTTGCTATGTTGAGAATCCAAAGTGAAACTTTAAAATACTTATTATTTCAAATCACGCAGAAATCAGAATGCCTTTTCATATTCTACTTTACTGGATTAGTTTTAGAACTGAATCAGAGGTTTTAAACCAATTTTATAAAATTAGGAAATGGTCGTTTTTTGTAGTTATTGAAAATGACCAGAAACGGCAAAATTAAAATAGGTATTGGAAAATTATAGTTTTTTTGGACGGGCCAGGGTGAGCAAGACTAAATTGCAAAAAACCTCGGCTCAACCATTGAATAATTTTCAGAAAATTTAGATTATTTGCTTTAAAAAAAATGGGCAATTACTTTGTAATCCAGATCCAAATGAACCAAATTTTAATTCTTATGCTTTAAATTGAAAAATAAATGTGGAAGAGCATATTGTGTATCTACCGAAAATGATATCAAAATGAAACATTTTTGAAAATCGTGTATGAAAAATTATTTTAAAAATTTAAAGATTTTGAATTAAAAACTCGTTTAATTAGAATCTGATGTGGCAGGGTCCAAAGATGATTTATACATATGTACCTACAGTAAAACGTTTATACTTTTGCATTCTGCAATTCACATTGTGTTTTGTAAGTTGCCTATCCCGAAAATCTCAGCAGAATCAATACAGAATTCTTGTAAAGTCTAGTATGTCGTGCCGGGGTACCTACCAGACCTCGAATAGGTCCTTTGGAAGTTGAAATTTTTTAATAATTTCTTCAATTCTTTTTTTTTTCAAAATTGTGTCCAGTTCTGAAATTCTCCAACAATACATTTTTTCAAATGAGGATTTTCAAATTTTCAAAAAGTTGATTGAAATAATTATAAAATTGGAAAAAAAAATGAAAAAATCGATAGAAGATGGAAGATTCAAAACTTAAAATTCTTTGATGATAACTCAGAAATTTTTTTCCAATTTTTTCTATTTACTACTAGAATAATGAGTAGTTCTTTCAATAAGCAAATTCTTGAAATATTTTGTGAAATGAATTTTTTAAATTTTTTCAGCATTTCTCTGAATTTGATTTTTTTAAATTTCCTGTTCGGATCGGTGTATTTTTTAGAAAAATTTTCTTCATGAATGTTCTTAGAATTTAAAAAAAAGTTTAAAACATAGAAGTCGAATTTTTTTGAAAAATTTTATGTTGGAAAAAATTGTAGGAAATTTTCAATTGAAAATTTTTTGATTTGAAAAATGAATTAATTAAAAAATTGAAGTGGGAAAAAATTTCAATACATAGGTACTGAATTTGTCCTAATTTTAATTTTTAATTTTTTGTCAGGTTTGAAAATTACCATAGTGAATTTGTTCTGATTGATCGGTTTGAGTGCCTTCACTTTTCGATGAAAAGTGAACTCCATTTCTCTCATTTCTCGGAGCAGAGATTTTCTTCAAGATCGGCTTCTGCAGAAAAAAAACAAACAAAAAAAACTAAAGTTTCCATGCGTAGCCCATCGTCGCCCTCTCAAAAAAATGGCTAATGAGTTCAAAATGAGAGTGAGTTTTAGCTAATTCAAAGTTGATAAATTTGTACCTACGTATAATTCGAATGTGTCTTTAAGTATAAATTTATTCAAGCATAAAATCGAGTATCAAACGAGGTAGAAAGGTTTAGAAATCAGAATGATTTAGATCTGTCACATTACACAGTTTCTACAATACAAGATCATTTGCTGGCATTAGATGATTGATTAGATCGCTTGTGAGAATTTAAGATACAGAACTGAAACATTCAAATTAGGTACCTATGCACAGGGAGGGGCGAAACTTGCCCCCCCCCCCCCATGTCAGTCGGCAAATTTTGGAAAAAGTCGGAAAATTTTGAATAAACTTGAAAAATTTTGAAAACATTCGGAAATTTTTGAAAAAGTCGGCAAATTTTTCAGATAATGAACCATTACAAAATGAACTATTTCCTTTCTGGAAATCATCAATTTTTCAAATCTTAGCCCTCGCTTCGCTCGGGCATATGAAATTTAAAATACATACATACAAATATATTAAGTATGAGAAATATGGGTTGAAAATATCACTTCCCCTTAAAAACTATAAAACATCAATTAAAATGAAGAGATTTCAGTTTGAAACGCCTTTTTTTTTCAAAATTTTCGCTCGGGCTCAGTATATTTATGAAATTATGTTTTTTTAAATCAATTCTTCTCGTAAATGAAAATCAAAAAAATTGGTAGCCATCTCAAATGAAATTTTCGAAAATGTTCAATTTTTTGGAAGGAGGTACCTAATTTCAGAAATATTGTTTTTTTTTTGAAAATCAAAAAAGTAGCGCAAAAAATAAGATTTTTTTATTTTCAATGCGTGTAGTTGGTAAAGTTCTCTTTTTTAAAAAAGAAATAATAGTCGCCAAATTTGATTTGACATGTTCACTCGAGGTTTTTGTACATGTTCTGAGTAGAACTTTGAGTCGGCAAATTCTGAAAATTCATAGGTTTCGAGTCGGCAAATTCGTGGATTCCACCCCCCTAAACCAAAAGTGAAGTTTCGCCCCTGGGTATGCAGCAAAAGAAGCAACAAAATATTCAACTTTTTAACAACGTGTAAAATAGTATTTTATTACAGTAAAATATCAATACTGTAAATCTTAATCTACAAAGCTAACGTAAAACAAAATGATCTATGTATAACGTTAAAACTACACTGAGATGATATAATACTCGACAGACACGCGTACATGCTAAATATTCACAGTTACACACGTTTTTTTTCTTCTTTTACGCCGATGAATAAAAATATATAAATGAAGTACGATCAATTAAAATGCTTATCAATGGATACACTTAACACGATATAATAATACTTTCGAGTAAAAATTAATCCACCATAACACCACTCTTGGAAATTTAAAAAAAAAAAAAGCACTAGATTATATAAATTTGTTTAAAAGTGAACCGTATGTATATAGTTTACTAGCACCATAAATTCGAGTGCTATTCAAGTATTCATCCATAAATACAACGTGTATTTTTTCAACATAAAATTACAAAATCCAATTCGTGTTTATGTTTAACAAATAGAGGTACCTATACCTATTAGGTAATTAAACCTGAGCGATAAAACCACACAAGGTTTTTTTTCTCATATTTCAATAATTTTTTCAAGTAATACTTATCAAATAGGTACTTGTATGTAAAACAAAACACGTCACATAGAAATACTTCAAACGAGGTAATAAATTGAAAATTAATCGATGATTCTACATGGAAAAATCTAGCTACCTATTTTCACAGAATATTTTAATTACATATACGTTAATAATGCCTCGGTTAATTATGATTACGTTACATCGTTACACTCTAAAAAAAAACGTTTCAACAGTCGAAAAAAAATCTAAAACCAATCTACATCTTTCATCACTTCCAACGAAAGATTAAAAAAGGGTAAGACTCATAGGAGGAAAAAAAAGCATTACAGTTAAACCAATAAATTTCACTATCACGATAGGAAAAAGGTTGAAAAGAATAACAGAAAAAATATGCATCATAGCTACACCTTGATTAACAGACCAATACACCAAATTGTCAGGTAAATTGTGACATTAATTTGAATTTAAAAATAAAAAATAAGTATAAAACAATACGGGTAGGTAGGTAAATAACACGATACAAACTTTGACTAGGGTATGAAAATAGTTATTTGTATTAGTGTTATTTTTCATCCTAAAGCCAATAACATTTAATATGGTCTACTACGTAAAAAAAAAAATGAATTTCGCGAGCAATTTTTCAAGAGTTCGTATGGTTGAAGGAAATTGGTAGGTATACTCAGACATAAACATATCCGATGATAAACACTTCGATATAATACAAAGCACCATTAAATAGAAACTCTACATTGAGACAACAACGAAAAAAAAATTCTTTGCTAAAAGAAACGACACGATTAATAAATTCTACCATTAAAATCTACTTCTAGGACTGAAAAAAACGAGAAAAAAATAGCTGTACAGAATAATACAGATTAGAAAGAAGTCTCGAAGAAAATACATAGGGAAACTATACATTAGAAAAATGGGTTATTGCTTTTATTAGGTTGAAAAAAAACATTAGCTGCCGGTTTGACTTTGGTAAAAGACGACGATTCGTTGAATTCAGCACCGCTATTTGTATTATCTTCGAAGCTCATGTTGTTGATTCCGGCGCTGTATTCTATATCATTGGTACGAGCTGGAGTCGAATAAGTATTCGTGTTTGGTAAATAGTAAACGTTATTAGCTGCGGTGTTCTCGGTCGTATCGATAATATCGGCGGAGAAATTAATAAAATCGTCTACGGTTTGGGTTCCAGGAGAACTTGGGACTGGTACGACGGCCATACGAGAGAATGGAACGGCTCCGAATAAATCTTCCTTCGGTTTATCAAACTGATCCGTTTCGTTGGTCGAATTACAAGCCAAAGGTGGATTGAAAGACGCACTGAAAGGGTTATTATCGGCGACCGTATCGACACCTTGGATAAAAGCTGCAGTTTCGAAATTATCTTTGTTGACAGCCTGATATGTGGAATCGAACTCGGTATAGGATGCGTTGCTGTCACGTTTATCGTTAAACGGATACGGTTTAGAATCATCTAGATCTACCAACGATCCTTCGACGATGTTGGGAGACATTGTGATGAGTAAATCAGCCTGACTAGTATCTTTGGATTTTTTACGATTTTTACCAAAAGGAGCCAAAGAGAATACGTCTTCTTTATTGAGCTCTTTCTGTTCATCGTTCATGTCGATCAACGGCGCCGGTGATATTGTATCTCCTTTATCTAGCTCGTCATCGGCCAATAGTGGCTTATCGCCGTAAGAATGACCGACGAATAATGTATCGAGTTCTTTATTCTCTGGTAAATTTGCCATTCTGGGGTATCGTCTCGATGATGGTAACTCTTCACGAGCCATGCTTTCGCATTCGGCGTGGTATGCCGATGAACCGCAAGTTAGTACGCTATCGTTGACCGTCATCGTTTCGCTGTCTTCTTTATCGTCGATTTCTTCTTCTTGCTCTTGGCGTGCCCGTAGATCGCTGGCTGATCCGATCGAATCGTTTGAGTCGGATTTTTTAATCGAGTTTTCGTTAGGTTTGGATTTACCGTCGGGTCGACCTTTGGGTTTGCGGCGGGAGATGCGTCGGTTGTAGGAGCCTCGTTTTTGGGCGTTGTCACCGTTGGCTTGATCTGTAAAAATAAACGTTATTAGATTCATAAGGTTGGATGTGGAATTTAATTGAGAAAATTATTACGTAATCGTTAAAAAGTATAAAAATTAGACAAATTTGGCAACTCAGACGAAATAATGAGAAAAAGATCTGAAACGAAATGATCCTTGCTGAACTTGATTATGATATTTTTGAAAAAAAAATTGAAAGGACTTTCCTCTTTCCCATCCATTTCAAAATAAATGGAGCCTCCTATCCTCAAATTTTATAAATTTTATCAAACTTTGAATATTTTTGGATCCAAATTTTCCTCCCTCTTTCTTCTTTTTGCAAAAATTGAACAGTTTTAGATCCACATATTTCTCCCTATTCCTTCTTATTGCCCAAATGGAAAAAAATACATTTTTTCGAAAAAAATTCAATTTTTATGGGCATGGAAAGGAGAAATTAATTTTACCTGAAATGTACAGTAAAAAGATAATCTATTAAGTAGCATGAATGTTATAAAAAAATTATTTTCGTAAACAAGGAGAAAATTGACAAAACACTTGAAATTGTCATATTTTTGGACCCGGAAAGTTGCAGGTAAAAATATTTAAAAACGTGAAAAATTCTCAAATCCCTCCCCCCCGACCCGAATGATGTCTATTACTTGAAAGATTAATAGGAATACGGTTGTTGGTCATAAAATTTCATGCCATAATATCCCGTGAAAAATTCAGGTATGGTTCATTCGACCTTGCCACAAAACCAAATGTGTGAGTTTATTGGGCAGAAGAAATATTTTAACAGCGGGAGAGAGAGAAGTTGTGTTAAAAATGAAGAAAATTAAAATTTATAACTAACATGTTCAAATCCTGTATTCAATTCTCATTTCACTTGAAAATCAAAAAAGTGTAGCTGTAGCATTTTTCAAAAAAAAAAAAAAGTCAATTTGTCTTGAGTGGATTTTTAAGCAAATTTTTTGGTATAATTACAAAATATCACGGTTGGAATTATATTCATTTTTCACATACGAAGTTTAGGGCTAGACCAAATCAAAGTAGCGCCTTTCCCCGCCATTGGAACTTTTCAATAGTGAGTAAACATTTCTCAAATTTTTGTTTTGAACTAGAAAAAAAAATCGTAATTTTCTATTTTAATCCTCCCCCTTCCTCCAATAAGTCAACCAGGGCTCGTTCTCGCTCAAAAATTTTTTATTACCAAATTGAGACACTTAACAGATTTAGAATCAACTCCTGAAAATAATGTATTTTTTTACAAAAATAATACCAGTAGGTACTCAGAAAATTTTGGAAATTAAAAAAGTGCTTAAAAATTTAAACACACAAAAGCAAAAAAATTTGGTAACCTCTTAAAATACATAAAATAACCATAACGCGTACCTATCAAATTCCTCACTTCTCATGGAAAGGGTGTGGGTGGGTGGAGAAATTAAGTAGGTACATATGTACACATTTTTGATGGAATTAAATGTTTGCCTCTGGTACGCAACAAAATAATAATTTTTTCTGAAAATTCTTTCCCTCACTACATTGGTCGTGCAATGGAAGAAGGAAAGAAAGGTGTTATTTGGCCAAAATTTTTCTAAAAATTTTTTAAATCTTGGAGTAAGCGAATTAAATTGATCTCGGGAAGGAGGGGGGAGTAAAAGAGTTTTGTCCAAATTTTAAAAAGGTCCAGCTTGACCCCTCCCCCCTTACTCCTGCCCAATTGTCGTTGAAATCAAAATAAGTATGCTCAAAAATACTGTCAAACACGAAAAAAAAGAGGAAAAAATGCCAAAAATGATAAAAACCAATTTTAAAAAAATTAATGTATCATTTAAAAAAAATTGTGAAAGATTATTCAAAAATTAAGGCATATGTGACGGCGAATACAGAAAGGGTGTATCGACCCAAAAATTGTGTTTTTTTAAATTGTTGATTCGGATTATTTGTATACTAAATTTCTCATTAAAATCAACAATCAAAAAAACACGATTTTAGGGTCGATACACCCTTTCTGTATTCGCCGTCACATATGACTTTTGTTTTTCGCAGAAATTTTTTGAGAATTGAAAGAAATGATTTTTTTAAATGAGTGAGAACCTCTTGCTATTTTTTGGCAAACCGCATTTCAATGGATATTACATTGATAAAAAAAATAATTTTTTTTTCATTACCAATTTTTTAAAAAAATAGAGTCAAATTTTTAAAGGCAGTTATGCAAATAAAAAGATCAAGTCAGAGTAGTGGGGGGGGGGAGGGAGTAGAATTTTTGTTCGGTTTTTCAAGATATATATTATGTGCGTCTGGCTGTAGAAACCACCCTTCGGTGACCAAAAATTAGATATTGACTTTGAATTTAGGCTCCCTTTGGATTTTGCCCCTTCTGAAAAGCCCAAAATCTGTATCAAGTGTCAACTCAAAAATCAATTTTTGACACCTAAGGGTAGTTTCTATATCCAAGCTTACAATATACAATTTTTCAACATTTCTTCCTCCCCTTTCCTTTTTTCCCATCCTCCATCCACAATCAACTATCGAAGAGACAAAGAACCTCTGAAATAATTCCAAAAAAAAGGAAATTGCTACCTATTCCAAGTAAGTAAATAGAATATCTCAATCAAGACCAAAAATTATTTTTCTGATTTTTATGAAGTTTACACTCAAATTTCATTACCACTGCAATAATTTTGAATTCTAACTATCTACTCTGATCCATTTCAAATGTTAATATCTCTTTTAACAGGCACAGAATTACATCTCAAATCGATTAGTTGATTGATTCCCCAAATTCAATGAGTTCGTTTAGTTTCAATATATCTTTAATTCGAATTTCAACGGGTAATTGCCTCCTAATTACTTTTTTTTTTTAAAATTTCAAAACCGGCGGAGAAGAACGAAAGAATTACAGGAGATTCTGTGATGGAGTGAAAATAAGCAACAGTTGCTTATTTTTATGTCTTCTATTAAGATATAAAAATAAAAAATTTTGGGAAAACCTAAAATTAAAATTTTTCATTCAGAAATGAATTCGATTAATAAATTCCGTCATCAAAATTAAATCATTTCTGGTTCAGATAATTTTTATTTTTTCCCCTAATCTAATCATGAATTTTTCAATTTTTCAAAATATCCTTTTCATCTATTGAAATTTCGGCCAAACTCTCAATTCTCTTATAAAATCATGTCATTACCATCGCCACTATCGTCAGACGAAACATCATCCAAATTGCTGGTTAATTTCTCGTATTTCGACCTATCTTCGGATGGAGCAGGAACAAAAGGAGACGTAGAAGGAGCGACTACTAATTCCGAAGGTGAAATTTCATTGTACCATTCGATCTCGCTATCGGTTCCGATTTCCAAATTTAAATCGTCTACTTTAATGTTATTCTCTATAAAATATTTTTTCCATTTATCTAACGAGCTCGTATAATCTGCAATAAAAAAATCATATTGAAATATTGACCGGAAATGTTAAAATTAATACGAAGAATACCAACAACCCAATACATATGCCATAATCATCTTTAATAGCTCGAAATGCAGTAGAGATAAGGTTCTAACAAGATAAGCGGAGAAACTACTGGTTTATTGAAATTTTTTCCGTTGAAAATTAGAAAAAAAGTGATAAACCTATTCCCTCGAGTTATCCGTAACTGTTTTATTATTTATACTTACTGAAAGAAAAATAAAGCAGAACTTCAACATGCTTAAATTCGGATGAATTTTTCATTCGCAAAATACACAAGAAAAAGTACCTACTTTCGTAAAAAAAAATAACCCGGAAAAGTACAAGCGCAGCACACAAACACCGACAAAAATTCCATTCATTTTTTTATACCAATCACAGAACACAATTTCCATTACTCGAATTTTTTTACGAAAAAAAAAGCTATTTAAAACCGTACCATTCAAAAAGGTGCCTTTACATGCGAAGGGATTTTAAAAACAAGCAAAATTTGAACGAGAAGTCTCGACTTACCAGCACTAGAAGACTTTTTATGTTTATTGTTCGATTGTTTTGAACCTAAAAAAGTATTGAAAAAAAAAAGATAAAATGCAATGAATGAATTTTATTAAAATACATAACAAAGTTATATAAGGAGTATAACATAGAAGGATAATTTAAGCCACTAACAAAATACTGAAGATAACGAATAAAAGATACTATTATGTATTGATTTTCACGATATTAAGCCTTTTAAAAGAGATACTAATCTATAATACAATTTTATGCTCATAATAAGTAATTACCGGGTAATCTGAACGGAGCCGAACCGAACGGATCTTCACTGGATTCGCCATCTTTATTTTTATCCGTCAGCTTTTTCTCGAAATTATCTGAAAAAATCGACATTTGGTCAACATTTCGAGCCAAAGTTGATCTCGAGATTAGAAAAAATTCAAAACTTACTTCTATCTGGTTGTTGAGAGAAACTTCGATCTTGAAATTTCGCCATAAATATATCGTTACTAACGCTATGCGATTTCTTCGATTGTACAGCACCTTCTTCGAATGGATTCCACGACGAAACCTCGCTCGACAACGATTTCGATTCTTTATCGAGTCTTTTATTGCTCTGAACATAAAAATCCGAGTAAGTATCGATGGTAATGGAAAGTGATAAAATTTCGGTTTAAGGCCAAACCTGCGAAACTCCGGCGGTTGAAAATGGTTTCAAGTCTTGAGTATCAGTTTTATCGAAGTCATCTTTCGAAGATGCCCTCATCGATGCGTTTTGCGAATTTCGAAACGGAGTCATATCGTTCGTGTAGACCCTGCAAGAAGCATTCTTTACTGAACTGATCTCATAAAGATAATTTAAGAATCTGGTATCGTTCGAATGATATTAATAGTTTAGATAAGAAATTATCGATAATTTCTCATCAAAATTTAGTATCGAATTTACCTTTTAAATGCTGAAGTATCGCTGACATTTCGTCTATGAATATTATGTCTGTTTGACGGGGATAGCGTAGGAGATTGTCCGGGGTATATTTCACCTTGTACTTTTGCAGCGGCGCCAGTATTCGGAGGCAAACTTTGGGGCTCTTCTCTGAACGGATCTTCAAATTCTGGAACAAGAATGGCGAAAGATTCAGAATTAGAATTATATAAAAGTAGAGCCAATCGATTTCATAAATAAATAATCTACTTAAAATACACTTTTTGGTGAATATTTCGAATAAAATATCGATTAAGATCTCAATTTGGGTAAGAAATCGATTTGAACTCGATTCGAATCCACGTCTTAATAAAATTTAAAAATTCAAAGTTCCTTTTATTAATCATACCGGAAACCTTTCGGAATTCGAAAAACACATCAGCTCTATCGATTACCCGTCAATACTTAAGGAAAAAGTATTCACAGGGTAGAATTCGGACGCAGATTAATGAAAGTCTACTATTTTTAAAACTCCAACGTCGAATTTTTCTCATAACGAATCTATATTTGTAATGTACCATTGATGAAAAATACGGATACGTTTTTAGTTACTATTCATCACTGTACGACTGTATAATTCGTAATACCTGTATTTGAAGGGAATAAATTATCGAACGAAGCAGCCTCCGGCGAAGGCGTAACTGGAAAAGGCTTCTGAGTATGATCAGTCGGCTGAAAGCGAGTATCTGTGCTGTCTGAATTTGTATTGGGTGGGTTTGCGAAGGAACATGTCACATCCGGGGACTGCGAAGCTTGCTGAATTGACGACGGGTTCGGGAATAAAGCTCGTTTCAGAACTGGCGATGATCCTAATGCGGTCGAAGTAATCGCTGCGTTCATCGGTTTGGGTCTTTGTCGCGGAGTAACGCTTGTACTGCAAAATGTTTCGGAAGGAACTACGTTAGAAAGTTGAGGTTTCGACGGGGCTATTTTGACCGGGGCTGGCTTTTTATCGCTGCTCAACATCGTGATCAATTCGTCCACGTTCGGAACCGATGATTTCTGTAAAATTAGATAACGTATCATCAGGGGAAAATCGATAACCGAATAACATATAACTGACAAATTTATGAAGTCGTTATTCATTAGGGAAATAATACCCTAGAGTCATTACTGTACAATGTTGGAAATTTCGAGAACACTTACGTTTAAATTTTTAACGGGGCATGGTTTACCAGCGACTGAAAATGCGAAATATGATGTCTGAAAGATATCCGGCCTTTTGTCTGGATCAACTTCTAACATATATTCTGTAAAAAAAAAAAACAATCAATAGAATCAAGTCGACGGTCTTTTCGAGGGAGAGGGGGGGCGATTGAGAACAATTTTTAAAAAACTTACTTATTAAAGCGTGCAATTTATTCGAATATTTCGGGTTTTCGGGGATTGTAAATTGTCCGCTTTGAATCGCCAAAGTACTCTCTCCAAATGGTAACGTAAAAAAACACAACTTATACAACAAACATCCTAATGCCTGAAAATTACACAGAATTTTCAGTATGACAATTCATTAAATTTATAAAATAAATTACCAATACGAATAAAAATGTACGAATGAAGAAACCACTTGAGATCCCTTCAAATTCGAACAAAACTTAAATTTTTAGAACGAGTAAGATCTAAAACCCCCGTAGCTAAAATCTCAAATGCTCAGTTCTATAAATCGATTTTTGACGGAATTTTTGAAGCAAAAATGGGTGATATTCATTACTAAACCAGATGAAATTTAGTTCTTCACTAAATATCAATTTTTCCTACTCAAATTTCACAATTTCTAACCTTTCTGGGGCCTCCAGCACAATTTCAATTTTCTTTAGAATTTTCCAATTTTTCCAGAAGGCATAAAAAGTAACTTGAGCAATTGAAAATCGAGTTTTCGATAAATCCATTTTTGGTTTGATATCAAGGCGAGCACCTCAAACTATCAAATTGAAAAAAAAATCCAAAATAATTATTTTTACAGTTTACAGTTAGAGTAAAAAAAAACCACATGAAGTTGATTATTTTTCAATAAATCAGAATAAGTCGAGAACCCAATTTTTAGCTACCGAAATTAATTTTGACACTCTTCGGAGAAATTCGAAATTAAGTATGTTAGAAGCTCCAGAAAAGCTGAAAATAGTCGAATTTGATTTCAGGAAGTAGATATTGGACGATTTAGGTTTATTGCTGGTCAACATGTTCAATGGCTCAGTGGTTTGATCGGTTTCAATTCTTTCAATTTTCAATTTAGAAGCAGGTTTAAAATATTCAAACTTGAGGTGACTATCTGAAAATCGAGCAAAGGGTAAACGAAAGGAAACGAGAAATTTATTTATAGCTGTCAAAGTTGATTTGTGTACTTCCTAAAGAAATTCGAAAATTTTGGAGAAAATCAGAATTGTGCTGAAGGGAAAATTTCTGGAAATGGTCGAATTTGGATTCGAGAGGTCAGGGGTTCAAATTTAATCAAGTTTTGTAAAAAAAACACCCAATTTTTCAAAAGAATTATGTTTTTGTTGAAAAGATTTTTCTATTTCAGAAATTTGCAAGAAATCGAATTATCAATTTTAGCAGTTGGAATTTTATTATGCACTCTTTCTAAAAATCAAGGCTCGTTTCTATCAGAAACATATCTCGAGCGATCTCGTATGATACAAATTACTCACAACTGTAATGAAAAAAAATTACGTCAGTAATTAATTTATCTCGAATGAGTGGGTTTTCCGAGAAAATCCGTAGCTGATTCTTCGACAATAGTAAAAACATTTAATAAATTTATGAAAAATATTATCATTAAAAAATTACCCATATATCTGCTTTGGTAGTAATTGGTTTTCCTGAATAGAGGTCAACCATTTCAGGAGATCTATACGATAAAGTGGTATATTTTTCAATTTCCTCTTGAACACTAGCAACGCCATTTTTCACTGGATCAAGAATACGACCGGTAGCAGAACCAAAATCACACAATACATAATCGCCGCTTTCAGCTAACAAAATATTTTCTATCTGGAAATCCAAACGAAAAAGTATGAATAAAAAGTGAAATTGTTGAGTGAGATATTCCAATATAATTGAAACCTTTAAATCCCTATGAATAATAGGAGTTTGACAATGATGTAATCTCGACACAGCTTCGCAAATATCACAGAAAATATGCAGAACTTCCTTCTCACTGAATCCAGACTGCAACCTAAAATGAAATGGTAAGTTAAGAAATACATATTCAAGCAAAAACTATTCACGAAATGAGATATGTTTAGAATAACAATGTATGAAAATACCTTGAATTCATCATGCTAAGGACATGATTCCTGCAGTAAGGCATCAACATTAATACTTCGTATACATCATTACCTTGACTAACGATACTCGAGTCAACATAGCCAATCATATTTTTATGTCCATTTAAATTGCTCTACAAAGTAAAAAATATTATCAACACGGTCGGAAATTGGATCAAGTATTACATATCGAACGAATACTTACAACAATTTGGATTTCTCGTTTGGCTATATTCAAATCCGAAGGATTATTGACGAATAATCTTTTGAGTGCGTATCGTTTGCCATTGTTAGCTTTAACGAGGAAAACAACAGCGAAACCTCCTGCAGAATGTAAAACATAAGACGATAAGGAAAATGTATAATAAAGTAACTTAACATGATGAATACTACGCAATGATAGATAAAGATAACGTGTAATACTAAATGGATGGGTGTGTTGAAAAGCAAAACATACCTTCGGCGATGACTTCTTCTACGACGACGGTCATTCTCCCGACGACGAATGATTTTCCAACACAGTTACCCAAATCCTTAGCATTATTGTCACTTTTCGAATCGATTTTCCCAAATAGTTTCTTCATGCTGATGGCGAAAGTGATTACGATCAGAATGATATCACCGCGTACATATTAGTAAACTTGTACGAATGATCAGATTAGGGCGCAGACTGTGAATGATACGAATCCGTACCACATATTTTTCTCAGCCAGATTCTTTGATAAAAAATCACTACGAAAAAAAAACAATTTGAGAATAATCAGTAGCAACTTTACACTCGGGTTTACATATCTGTTGTTAATTTAAACACGTTCGTAATTGTCACACACGATTTAAACGAATATAGGAAACATCTTTTCTTCTCCTAGGAACAAATTTATATGTGTTATCGAAATTTTTTTACGGGAGAAACTACTTGAAGATTTCACATTTTTTTGCATTGTTGTCAGCTGGATAGAGATGACTGCGAAAAAAAAACAAAAAAGTCAAAAAACAAAAATTAACAAGGCGGGTTTAATGCTGGCTGCGTGAAAAAGTCCATAAAAATATAGCAACCTTGTTGTTGGATACTTTGGAAATTGAATTTGAACTTGCAAAATGATTACGTGATTTCTAATCGTTGTTTTTCTTTTCTATCTGCGTTTGATAGAATTTATTATAAATTTAGATTAATTACTAAATTAGCTTAGTTTTAATGTAGTTATTTCATGTTTCATAAGTATATTACATTATTTCTTCAACTACAGTACTGCGAGCAGCTTCGACGTAAGTATATTTTTTCGTACAGCTGATCGATGATTTAGGAAAATTACATGGATAAAAATGTTGACTTGTCGAATTTTTTCCGCAAAAATGACAATATTTATATGTCATAAACGCTTGTTTACTTTTATAAGTATATGTTTTATAAATTATATTAGTCGACGGTAATGACGTTATTACACCAGCAGCTGTTACTGCACTGCAATTTTTTATTGGCTGAAATTTCTTCTTAGATAATTCATGACCTTCCTTAGTTGGCAAGTTTTCTATTTTTGTTTACAGTTTCGAAAAAATTCAGTGTACGGGTTTGCTTGAATGCGATTAAGTATTTCTGAAATCATTATTCAACTGAACTGTGATATCAACTTCATTGGTAAGTGTAACCCTTGATTTCTGAATTCCGTAGATTAATGCTTGATCAAGAAACTTCATTCTAGGTTGAATGGTTTTTCGAAGATAAATCGTGAAGAAAATGAGAACAGTTCATTGTACACTTGTTTCCAATCTAGGAAAATATCTATCGAGTAATGCTTTCAATAAATCGTATTATGGTATGTATTTCTACAAGGTTGATGTGATTTTTTTGTCAGCTTTGAAGGTATTTCATACATTGTTTGTTTTGTAGTTGGATTTATGTGTTGTAATGGCCACCCTTACCAAATATGCCTGTCTCCGACGACTCGCTCTGGAATGAGACCTTTCAGTTCAAAGATTTCGGTACTCAGGATATCTACCTCAGCTCCGATTCTGTGCAGTAGTAAAGATAACGGTACCGTTGATAAAGAGAATAAAAGTAATGCTGCTTCTGCAGGAGGTTCAGATGGTAGCACAAGTAAAGGCGGTGGAAAAGGCAAAGATAGCGGTGGCAATCATCTATCTTGCCCTAAATGTGGAGATCCATGTACACATGTTGAAACATTCGTTTGTATGTATTTTTGATTCACAATTTTAACCATCCATTGCTAAGATATTGATTATATTGTTGTTTTTTTTTAATTTTGGAATAGCCTCCACCAGATTTGTTAAATGTGAAAAATGTCACCACTTTTTTGTCGTTTTATCGGAACTCGACTCGAAGAAAACGATGAAAGAACAAACCAAGGATGAGCATCGAAATTCTTTCGTCCGAAAGCCACCGCCTCCTCCTAAAAAGGTACGTTCAACTTTTATATTTCACAATGGTCGTTTTTTAATTCGATAATTTTTATTTTCAGATTTATGCCTATTTGAATAAACACGTCGTTGGTCAAGAACACGCCAAGAAAGTTTTATCTGTTGCCGTATACAACCATTACAAGAGAATTTATAATAATTTAGCTCAGACAGCCAGTAGTAATAAGCAAGATATGGCGCTTATGGAAAACGGATCTCAGTTTTCATTTACGCATAGAGGCTAGTTTTGATTTTTCTGATTTCAAAATTTGATTGTATGAAATATCTAAAGAATATTTTTATTGTAGATTTTCTTCATATCAACGGTTACAATTATGGATCTAATCAAGGAGGTTTAGGATACCAAAATCCGGAAACTCGTAGCCAGCATAATAATGGTAATCCTGGACCAAGTAATGCTGCTGGTAGTGACATATTAGATTCTAACAGTCACGAATTACAACTGGAGAAAAGTAACATTTTACTGTTGGGACCTACCGGATCTGGTTAGTTGAATATTTAACAAATTAATTTTTTTTTTCGAAAATTGTTTTGAATGTTTTTCTTTTAGAAATGACAATAGTATGAATATTTTAACCTAATGAAGTTGCTGCGATTTGCAATTTTTGACCCTCATTTAGATTTTTTTTTCAAAATAAAGAAAAATGAATTTTTCTTATTTTTTCAAAAACTGAAAAAAAAAGTGGATAATCAGTGTTAATTATTTCCATAGCTTTGAATATTCATTCTAACATCATTTCGGGGTAAATTTTTTCAAAAATATGAAAAATAGATATTTTTAGAACTCCTGAAAATGTAGGATGATAATGGTATTTTTGTGTAAAAACATCCACATTTAAAACAATTTTTTTTTTCAATTTTTAATTTTTTTTGAACATATTTGGATTTTAGGGTTTGTGAGAAGGGGGATAATCTGTGGTCTAGAGAGAAATTTTCACCTCGCCAATTTAGAGTTCAAGTACAACTTTCTAGCTTCTCCCTCAACTTTCGAAAAAAAATTACCTACTTAGCGAGATTCCTCTTTTATATATCTCAATTTTGGCATTTCTATTAATATTATTCGACTTTCTTTTCAGGAAAAACATTGCTGGCTCAAACAGTAGCGAAATGTTTAGATGTTCCTTTTGCAATTTGTGATTGTACGACTTTAACTCAAGCTGGTTACGTTGGAGAAGACATAGAAAGTGTGATTGCGAAATTACTACAAGACGCTAATTATAATATTGAAAAAGCACAAATGGGTAAATTTCAACCTCAGCATATTTTTGGCTCATATTGAGAAGAAAAAAACCAAAATTTATTTTTGACGCAGGTATCGTTTTTCTCGACGAAGTCGACAAGATCGGAGCAGTGCCTGGAATTCATCAACTTCGCGATGTAGGCGGAGAGGGTGTTCAGCAAGGTATGCTCAAGGTAAATTGAAAAATTGAGCATCATTTTCTGCATAAATTCTATAATATTCGTCGCTAACGGTCGTTCTTTTTCACTCAGATGTTAGAAGGTACAATAGTAAATGTTCCCGAACGAAATTCGCCCAGAAAATTACGCGGTGAAACGGTTCAAGTCGATACAACCAATGTTCTATTCGTAGCATCGGGAGCATATAACGGATTAGATAGACTAATTAGTAGACGAAAAAACGAAAAGGTATATAGCCAAACACTTGGCATTCAATTTCAATGTCACGTTATCAGTCGAATGATTACATTTATATCGTAATACAAAGTATTTTATTGCATCATGGTTTTTTTTTCAGTACTTGGGATTCGGAGCACCTGCTAATGTCTCTCCGGGAAGAAGAGCAGCGTCACTGGCCGATATGATGCATCAAAGTGCTTCCTCGTCTGTTGAAGAAGATAACGAAGAAAAAGATAGATTTCTTAAGCAAGTCGAAGCGAGAGATTTAATAGAATTCGGAATGATTCCTGTAATTATTATCGATCGTAATTACTGTAATTTTCCGACGATGAATACGTCTTAAACGTGATAATTATTTTTCCAGGAATTTGTCGGTAGATTCCCAGTTTTAGTACCATTCCATTCTTTGAATTTAGACTTACTGATTAGAATTCTAACAGAGCCTAAAAATGCTATGGTACATCAGTATCAAATTTTATTCGGCATGGATAAAGTTGATCTTACGTTTTCACCCGATGCTCTCAAAGCAATTGCTCAACTAGCTTTGGAAAGAAAAACTGGAGCTCGTGGATTACGAGCCATTATGGTTATTGATTTCTTCTCTTTTTTAGAACCTTTCTCAATTTTTTTTTCTAATGAAAAATAATTTTACAGGAGACTATTTTATTAGAATCAATGTTCGAAGTACCAGGCTCAGATATCTTGAGTGTGCACGTAACCGAAGACGTAGTAAATGGAAAAATACCACCGATTTATATTAGAGGACGACCAGTGGACGAGAATACCGAAAACTTGGAAATGAGGGCAGAAGCTAAATAATTGCTGAGCAAACGAGAACGTTAGTATTAATTTTTCTTCTAAAATTCCTGCTCGTGGGGCATATTTTATGAAGATGGACCTTTTTTTTTTTTTACAGGATTTCTTTATAATGATTCTATAAATTTCTTTATTTCTCATACCGTTACGCATCATTACTACGCTGAATTAAATGTCTGTTATGTAATTTCATTTCGATTCTTAAATACCTACTTTACCTACTTTGTTTTTCGCAATTGTATATTTTTTATTGTTTATCTGATTTGTTAACTATTTGTCGATACCTTTAGTCGTTATGTGAATGGCATTAAACTGTTATATTCTGTGTAATATAATATAACTATACATTTTATTTATCATATATTCGCTCGATATCGAATTTGATGTTAAAATTATCTCGATTTAAAAAAAAATCCATCCGCGAAGTTCTGTCAACATTCCAATTTTTGAAGAGGAATTCGTACAAGTAACTTTACGCCGTGGCTGTGACAACTGAAATTATGCCGGGATTTTTGACGCTATTTTTCGATTATTTTGATAGAAAGTACTCGTTTTTTAAATTATTTTAACGCTTGCCGATGTATATAATTCGCAAGTAGACTGCAAGATCGAAGCGTTTGGACGATTTGTTCTGATCCCGCTGTTTCATGTTCGACATCAGTTGACAGTACTTTGAAGTGATATGATTATGTGGACCGACACCAGTTGTGGAGAAAAATTCAGTACTTACGGGTAGCAATTAAATAATTAATGTAATTGTTGTAAAAGATGGTTTCTCCGAGTAAAATTTTTGTTAAAATTTGTTCTAATTATTCGAGTAGGTGTATTGATAAGAGCTGAAATTTTTGATTGAAAATTTTTAGAAATGGATTTGAAATTTTCGAATCAATTTATTTAAAAAAAAAATTAAAGAGTTCACAAATTTTTTTCTCTTCCAATTTTTTAATCTTTAATAAATTTCAATGCCTAACTCAAAGATCTAATTTGAGAAAAAAATTAATGTTCAAAATTAAAAAATCAGTATTTACTTCGTTCTTCAAATTTCTCCCTCAAATTATCTAGTTCTGTATCGTATCTAAATGCATTTCCACCCCCTCCCTACGTCTCACCACTAAATTATGATCACTCTATTATAAACTTGTCACTTTCAATTCACGTACTATTGACATTGATTTTAATCTGATAAGCTGCTGTCATTAACAAGGCGCTTGTTCGACATGTCGTATGTCCCCGAATACATTCCCAGCGTAAAAAAAATTCGCGGCGAATAATAAGCTACCTTCAAAGAAGCGGCAAATGTATTTGGAATGATTTATTTATTACTAGCAAATTCCCAGTTCTTAGTAGTCTTTACCATAAATGGATGCGGTTTGTACTCGTAAGTTTTCTATTATATTGAGACACATGAGATAGGTAACATTTGTACAATTTACTCAATCATTATTTCATAAAGTAAGCACCATATGTTGTATTTACTTAATTAATCGCAGTCTCGGACATAAATACGGTGTTATTATCATTTCGCCAGGATCATCACGATCGTATTGAGAAACTGAAATATAAATGTGGGAAAATCAGCTGGTTCTTGTTGGCGCGAGTTTCGCAGAATTTTAATTTCTTAGGAATTTTGAAAAAAATGTTGAAAAGGATTTAAAGAAGTGGGGGTGAGTAAATTAGGTCTAGAGGAGTATTTTTCATTTTTTCCCCCTTAAGTTAAAATTCAATTAGGTGCTGTGGAACATCATTTTGACCTCAAAATGACATCCCTAGCCCTACCACTCTGAAGAGGCGTGACCTTGAAATATGTGATTTCTAGAGTTCACACTTAACACATCGTCTCGACGTTTTTCAGTTACCTAATTGAAGCGAAATCTGATGAATAGTGGAGGGTTTTGAATTTTAACCGTACAAATTTTTAAAGATTTTTTTACCACAATTATGATCTTGAAACAATTAAATTTTGAAAGGAAGCTTTGAAGTTTGTCAAAATGACAGCTATAAATGTACCTAATAGGTATGAAAAAAAATCACATACATTCTGCTCGTATCAGAAATGTTTCAGTTTTTTTTTAAACAGGAACATTTTCAAAAACATTCTAAAAACAGGTATTTTTTCACTCTTTTTAAATTAGAAAAAAAAAATAATAATAATGGCTAAATAGAATATCCAACATATTTCGAGGACTAAAGTTCGTTTCTAGAATTTTGACAGATTTTAGAAACGTCAAAAAAACTTGATCGCTCCTAAAAATTAATATTTGATTCAATCAACGGAAAAAATTGAAATTTGATAAGGAACTCTATTTTGGATTTTTCAAATCGATTTGAATCAGTTTCGAAACATTTCGAAGCCTCCAGATCTCCAGAATATTTTAAAATTTTTCAGCGCCGAAGAAAACCCCATAAATTGATGAAAATTATTCATGCATATGAAATTTAGCACTCATAATCGGGAAATATCATCTAATTGGTGACCAAAGTCAAAAATATGGTAGGTTAGGTACCTATCCATCAACTTCTTGTTTTTTACCTCAATTCCAGGAAATTCTTCTGTCAAAAATATGGATTTGAATCAAAGTTTTAAAATTTAAATTTTGGAAAATTGTACTTTAATCGACCAAATAGGTCACCGACGTCACCAATATGGATGAAGTTTTAAAAGGCTTCAGATTAAATTCCTATAATTTTCAAAAACTCAATTTAAAAAAAAATTAAAAAATTTACAAGTTGTTCCATTTGATCCCTTTGAAAAAGAAATTGACTTGGATTTTTTTCTCTCTCTTTTTCCAATAGTTTAGTCATTTAAAGCCTGATTGTAGAAAAAATTGTCTCAAACCTGAAAGACGATTTTTCTAAAAGACAAACCAAAGAGTGCACTTGAAAAACAAACAGTTCCTCTTCCCCCTCCTTCCAATAAAGGTTTACTTAAATCTTAGTTCAAATTCGTTTTTTGTATGTTTCACTGAAATACAAAATTAAAAAATGTTTAACATTCTATTTCGATAATCCTTTTCATTTCTTATTAAAAATTTAATTTAAAAATTGACACGAGGGTGGGAGAAAAATCAAATTTTTGTGAGAAATTTTTGAAAAAAACAAAACAAAACAGCAGTAAGACGTGGATAATTTGAGCACAATTAAAAATTATCTTAAATTTTAAAATTTCCGATTCCCCTCCTACTTTGTGAAAATTAATTGTAAAATTTTGAAAAACTTCTAAAGAAGAAACGAATTTTCATAATTTGAATGAAATAGTATAGTGGGGTTTCAAAGAGAGTTATAGAAAGGAGTAATAATTACCTGCCTAATATTTTCTTTGACTCCCATTTCAACAAAGCTCAGCTATGATCGTGAATCGGGGATGTTTTTTTTTCAATTGGTCATTTTTTTTCTTCGAATCGACAACCTTCATGATAGTCTCAAACTAAAAAGTTTTTTTTACCCATCTCCATGGCTTTTAGTGGGTAGGTAATTAGGTATACAAAACACAAGATTTTTAACCTACGATTGAAAAATTTTTTCTGAGATAACTTATTCTCAATTCCCCAAATTTTTATTCAACCATTGTTTCTAAAAAGGCTTAATGGCCTTAAAAGAGTTTATGATTTTTTCAAAAAAAAAAAAAAAAAAAAAACTTTCAAGGTTATTTCTGAGGTAAAAAAAAATGATCTAAAATAATTCAATATCTTGTCTTCTTGATCCCAAAATCTTTTACTGCAAGTACATAATGTAATTTCCTCTATTTTACTTTGCTAGAGCTTATGAAAAAATATTTCTATGTAAAGTAGAGCTGGGTAACCAATCAAGTGCCCACCAGACTTATAATTTAATTTTCAATTCTATAGAAAATCATAAAGTATGATTTCGGATCTCTTTGTTGTGTACCTTACCTACCTACTTCATCGAACGTATTGCACTGTGGCTTCATTTGCAATGCTATTTTGAAGGTAAACACTCTGCAGGAGTTCAAATTATATTGATATTGGTTTAATGTTATTTGAACACGTCACTCCCTCTTAACTGATACCTACGAAATGATTATCTAAATAAATCGATGTTGTTTTTGAATGTCCTTTTTTGGATTTTTCTTTGCATATTTGTACCTATACTACGTTATTTTTACAAATGAAATGCGAAATATTCAGCTGAGAAACATTAACTGACCTTACAATATTTTCAAAAAAATAGATAGGTACTTATATACGAGACACATTCCATTGAAACCAAGAGTGTTCTGAAAATCCTTCGATATCTAATTTTGGCGTCAATTTTATCAAAAAAATGCATAATACGAGTGCCCATCATCACATAAATTATGCCACTTATCAAAATTATTCGATGATTTATCCCTTAATAACAATCCGAGTTATTAATCCAAAACATGGCTAATCCGAGAAGATATTCATTATAAATTCTAAAAATTCTCTTTCAACTGATTCTGACACAATTTCTATCCATCCATTTTATAGATCTAGCCTATATCTTCTATGCGTGTGCTATGACTATGAGTTACCACACGATAACTATACCACTCACAGAGATCGTTGATTTTCTTTAAATAGATGATTCTCTCCACTTCTTTAACCCTTCTGTAAAAATTCTCATGTACACTCACACATATGCGAGGATTACTTTAGTATTCGCCGTCGCCAGCTAAGGCCAAAAGAAAGCCGATATAACCTTTCCCCCGTTCTCCCAGCTGAATGATAAACATTCGAGTCGTTTCATGGTGGTAGCACATAATTCGTGTGCGTTTATTTTCTGTACCCGATCGTCAGTTTTCGTGAAGTGCTCAAGTTCGTGTTTTAATTGTCGCGCGCGATTTTTCTCGAGTGTGCAAAAAACCTCATCGGTTGCAGATTTTACTTTCGTGTAAAGGTATGTACAAATTTTGAAATGATCAGATTTAAGGTAAATTAAGTAGGTATTTTAGAAAAATGATGGAATCAGGGACTCAGGTTTGGTGTTGAAACCTGGAGATTGATGGTAAAAAAATAATGCTGATGTGAGATGAAAAGAGCAAAAGTTGAAGGTGAAAAATACTTTCATTTTTTCCCCAAAATTTCTTATAATTAATTTTAAAAACTAAATAAATTGGTGGCATTTAAAAACGTGTAGTCTATGATTCGAATATGGCCTAGAATTTTTCAAATTTCATCGTATATCTTTCTAAATTGTGAATTACCTACCTATATTTTCTGATAAACGAATAGATAGGTAGAAAAAATGGTAAATTATATTTTTATCCAATTTCCGCCAATGGCAGTTCCAAAATGAAATAAAATTAATCACAAACGTCTATAAATTGAAATCGAAAGTTTATTTTGTTATCGTTTATTTTTAAAAACACATCATTGAATATCTATAAAAGGAAAACCGTGCAAAAATCGTCGAAACAGCGAAACTGCGCTAATTAATTTGTTGATTGTTTGGCAATACGAAAGTATTGCGGGTAGAATTAACGTGGGTGTTTAAATTCAGACTCCGAGATAATTTTTTTCTTTCGCTCGAGTATTTTATGTAATCCAGTTAAAATTAGACTTGGCCCTATTATGTTCGCCGTGTCACTTTTCTCGCAAAATCGAGTTTCCGGTGACTTTTATGAAAAAGAGAAATGACCTTTTCTTAACCTTTTTTTTCAGTTGGAGAAGGGTACAGGGTGGACATTATAATGGGTTTCTACTTTCTAGCACTTTAATGTAATTTATCAATTTATGAGAATTTAGCTTCCTATGTAAAGTAGGTACCGTGATAGTCATTTTATTAGTCACACGTGCGAAATTCCAGTGATTTTAGGAATTGGTCATTTACCAACGTCATGTTACTTTACATTACGAACGAGTGTATTCATTTACCTATGTGAGCTGAATAGTCTTCGATTATTTATTAAACGGAAATGAAATATTTTATCACAAACATAGAACGTCATTATTATAATTCCATGAATATGAATATTACTTGCCAGCTTTCTTTTATATTGATGAATCATTTTTCATGATCAGTGGCCTAGTCTCCTAGTCAGTTGGAGTGGTGGAAGGGGGGGGGGAGTTGTAATCAAACTTTTGATTTGGTATAAACATTTTCGAGGGAAAATATTCACTCGATTTATTTTTCGCTGAGACATTTTTGGAAACAAAAAATATTTTTAAAGCACAATTTTTGCTATTTTTTCCTATATTCCTGCCATCAAGAGGGTATCAATTTGGATGGGCCATGTCTCTTACTTTTTTTGTTATTGTTTTTTTTTTTTGAAAATTTGGAGATGGGATTGTGACATGACGTCAAACCAACGTAGCCAACATTTTAGTCTCATATCTGAACGAGAACTCCTTAACCCAAACAAGATTCAAAGCTTAGGAATTTGCAAAAAATTCGACTTTTCGCTTTTTTTGTTGTTAGATAATCATTTATATTATTTTTATTCGAGAGTAACAAACATTTTTTCATTTTTCAATTTTTTTTTTTGATAAAAAAGGGGGTGGGTAGAGAGGGAGGCAGCGAGGTTACATGATTTCTGCGAAAATGCAATTAAAAATAATATTTCTATGAATATTTGAGACTGAAATAAAAAAGTTATAGCATACAAATTAATCTCGAACGATTACTGGCAGGGCAGGATGACACCAAAGCAATTTCCTCGAAATTGTATAAAATTACCAGACAATGTTGCTCCAAAAAACCATTTTGTGGAAATTTTAGAACTTCTATACAAAAATTTAGATAAATGTCGTTTTTTGTCAATTTGGATCGAAATGAAACCTCCAATTTCGATTGAACCAGGATATTTCGAAAAATTAATTCTGAAATACTCTTTAATTCTGGTCATAAACATTAATAAATCATGTCGACCCCAGCTTCCTCTCCCTCCTCCTCTTCTCTCAATCAAATTTTTTTTTATTCTCATCCCATTATCGATGTAAAAATAAAAGTTGGTATTTTTTTGAAAATTTTCAAATTTTGAATCTTATTTGAGGGATGAGAGTTCAAGTGACTGAATTGAAATTTTTACCACATTCTTTTGGCATCATATCATAACTTTTTTTTTAATAACACCTACAATTTTTCAATAAAAACAATGAATGGTGGGTGTATTCCATTCTTACTCTTCACTTCTCTATTCATTCATGGTTGGGTACTTTCTCCCTGGGTGCAGATGAAGGAGATCTAGATTACTTAGAAATATTTTAATGTGATTGGGTAAGTGCTAGGCATTTGGCTGGAATGGGCTGGAACAATCCAAAGTTCGGTTTTAAAGAAGCTAATAAATTTTCAAATTTTTTATCTGATTTTTCTCGGTTTTTCTGATTTAAGGAAAAATTTTAAAAAAATCATTACTTTCAAAATTTTTTGACTATGAAATTTGATTTTTTCAATGATTTTGCCATGGAGAAGGGATCGAAGGAAGGAGAGAGCTACCACTTTAAGTTTGCCTTATGTGAGAAAGAGGGAGCTACCACCTGTACCCCTCCTTTGTTCAGTTCTACCCTATGCTTAGAGTACTTATGCATACCCTAGATACTGAAAAATAAAGCATTGATACCTCCTCCTCAAAAAAAATTTGGAAATCTTTGAAAAACTGGAAATTTGAAAGGTACTCATAACTTATCTGAATCAAGAAATTATTTAGGTGCATCCAGTATGACCCAATTGAACCTGAATTGAACTAAAAAAAATATGATAAGATATATTTTTTATAAAAAAAAAAAAAAACAAAAACACAATATACAAAAAATAGAAACACCTTTATTCCAGTGATTTTCAAATTATACTGCTTGAGAAATTAAAATGAACTGGAGCCCATCAATAATAATATTGTTAATGAAAAAAAAACCTACCCGAATGAGTTCACGTTCAAGTTAATGTAGTAGGTACCTATCAAAAAAGCCTCGATGCTGATCTTGAAAGATGAGTTTTTAAATCATTTATGTTCGTTGCCTCTTAAAAATTCAAGTCTTAAATTAAACACATTTTGACACTTGAAATTAATCTAAATTTTTTAAATATTTTCAGAAACCTAACTAACTATCCAAAATGGACGCCATCAAGAAGAAAATGCAAGCGATGAAGCTGGAGAAGGATAACGCGATGGATCGCGCCCTTCTCTGCGAACAGCAAGCCAGAGATGCTAATCTCCGCGCTGAAAAAGCTGAAGAAGAAGCTCGCGCCTTGCAAAAGAAAATCCAAACCATTGAAAACGAATTAGATCAAACCCAAGAACAATTGATGCAAGTCAATGCTAAATTGGAAGAAAAAAATAAAGCATTGCAAACCGTGAGTAATTTTATCTATTCCAAATATCTCCACCTATTCAACTTACATTATTTCATGCATATCCCCTTCAAATCGGTGATTAGACTTTTCTAATGGCATGTAACATGTAAATGTAACTTTACAGATTAATTTGGGAATAATTGGTTGCGGGAATAGGTAAAGAGGTATTAAGGCATGCTTGGTAAAAAAACATTAGGAATTTACGAGCGATTCTACCGAGGTAGCCTAATCTAATGTGAAATGTAAACAATGCACCAATTATGGTCTGAAAAAACTTCAGCAAATTTGAAATAATGACACGTTTGAGTGTTAGTAATATGTATGTTTATTAGCCAAATATGAAATACCTAGATAAGAGAATATCGTCGCAAGATGATGGAAATTTGTGCAATGTCATGAATTATGCGATTAATAGGCGATGAATGTACATATGGATGGCAAATGCTCGCGCATTTTGTTTTGCGTGCGGGTGCTTGAGCATATGCGCGCATATGCTCAAGCACGCGAGAATTTTCTGTGATTTTGTACCTTACTCCATAATACACGTGGTTAGCAAGTCAAATGAATATTCCGACACAAAACAAGTGAATTCGGACCACATTACCATGTAGCGAACTTCTACGTTATTCTTAACATCTTAACTAAGTAAACAGATGACAGATTTGGAAAAAAAACCAAGGTTGACAAAAAAATTAAAAAATCATCAAGTTTTTAGGAATAAAAATATCTTAAAAGTAAATTTAAAAATCCAATTGGATGACAGATTCGAAAAAAAAACGAGGTTGACAAAAAAATTTTAAAAATCGCCCTGATTTTTTTTTATTAGAAAATGCTTGCGCATATATAGAAAGTGCGTTCTCGCGCATTTGAGCATATGCTCAAAATGCTCATTTGAGCATTTGAGCATGGCCATCCCTAAATGTACATGCGAGTTATTTGTATATCTCGTGTTATTGGAGGAAAAAATAATGAAATCGATAGGTGGGAAAATTTTCATAAATAAAAATCATAATCAGCACGTTTGACTGATTCGAAGAATAAACTAAGTACATATTGGTTTATTGTGATTTTATGTAGGTACGTGACCGAATTAAATTCTGGAGAACTGTGTATTTTTCGATTATGGTTTCCAACGATAAGATTTCAAGTGTATCGACTTATACGTTTTTTCTTTTCAAATTGTTCTCGTCTAGAATTCTAGATAGGTAATGAATTTTCAAAAATGTCTCACCAAAATATGCAATGAGAGTACCTACCTAGTTGCTTTGATTCAACTGTTCATTAATGATCTAATATCTATTTGACTGGTCGAGCACGTAGTAAGTAGGTATGAAAATCTCTCACCATCTGAATCAGTTAAATTTGATGAAATTCTGCCTTTATGGATCAGTAAAATTAATTTTCATTGAAAATAAATGTTGGAAATTACTTATACTTCAGTTGATTCATCAATTTTGGCAAAAAAGTAATTAATTTTTCAACTGAAGTGAAGAATAAAAATACAGATTTTCAATGAAATACATTAATTTATTGATTCAAAATAGCAGAATTGTACCAGGTTCAGTGATTTAAATGTAAAATTCGAATAATAAGAAGTAGGTAGATGAAATTTTGAGGCAAATTCAAAATTTCACTTTGAATATGAATCGAGAGTTTTACTTTTTTATTAGAACGTTGAAACGTCTCGAAGAATTCAAATAAAACAGATTTGATTCAATTTGAAAAGCAAACGTGCTCATGAAAGTCATGAGTATGACGCACAGGCCTCGTTTGTTACCATTTAAGGAATTAATACCTGTATATAATGTAACTATTATCGCCTCTGGATAAAATATACATAGGTAGAAGTAATGACATGGCGCTAACAGATGAGAACCTCGCAATGAACGTCTTAGTAACCTAGTGCAAGGTTTTATTCTCGGTCTCAAATAGGATTTGCGATTTTTTTCGTTTTACAATTTGCCATTCTGATCACAATTATAGACCAAATATGCTAATTTGTCTATTACTATAGGTAGTTTCGAGCAATTGAAAATTATACGATGTAGTAGGTATTACAGGTACATGAGATGTAATTAGAATATAATTAGCAAGAGTTTCGAATGTTTATTTAACTTTTAGAAATAATTTCCGAAGTCCGCCTAGACCATTAAGTGTTTTTACAAGACGAAAAAACCCTAATCCCAGATGAACTTGAATACCTGAGGAGCTGAGGTAACCTACATAAAAACGACTGTATTTACAGCAAAGCTCGAAAGCATCGTACAAACGAAGTATTTCCTGCAGCTCGAAGTCGACCCGTGTAACGTTATACGTTTATATTTAGAAAATAATAAAACGGCGTGAAGAAATACTAAAATAACGCAGCAACAAGCTGGTGGTATATTCATCTGGGCAGTAGCCAATTGTTTTCACGCGGAGTACCGAGTACGCCGTGTAATTTCTAAATTTATTACGTCACTGATTAGACATGTTTCTGTGTAAATTAATACGATAGAGATATTGAACATTGCGGAGAAACGAGCAGATCAATCGTGATGAATTCTTCGCGTACGTCGAACATAACATTATCGATAATGTAGAAAGTTAAAACGGCAATAATACGTTCAATATGAAGTCGATTCGCGAGTGAAAATTCATAAAATCCGCATCATTTTAAATACAGCAGAAAAAAAAATCAAAAATTAGTAGTTTTCGTTATCAACGTTATCAGTGTAAACAAAAATCATATGATTTGTCAACTCTAACCAGATGGCGCTGAACGTCGACGTCACGTGCCATCAGCCAATAACGTTGCAGTATGATTAATCGCCATACAGTTATCAGTGAATTATTGTGAAAACACAAAGTGAATTTTCAATAACAAAATTTCGCATTTTCGATTTAATTTGAAAAATGCTCGACCATTATGGCAGATAGCAAACGACATGCCACTAAAGTGAACCAAGAAAAACAATCCAACCGTCCAGCCAAAAAATCCACTAGTAAAAGAAGAACGTATAATGTTGCTGCGGACAACAGGTCGGTGATAGATCTTACAAGTACAAGGACTAATAAATCTTCCGCTTCGAAAACATTACCAATCCGTGAACGAACTGTGATCGGGCAAGAAGCTAGTCCAAAAAAACATGAAAGTTCTCCAGAATCCGTCGAAGATAAAAGTACGTCGTCTTCGTTTAAAAACAACGTCGAGTTTTCCGAAAATGTTCGCTCCGAAGCAGATGGCAGTGAAGATGGCACTATCCCGGATGTTGAAACTGAAGAATTGTCGAAACTTCGATGCCCCAGCGAAAGGACTGAAATTATTGCCGAACGAGAGAAGAGAAGGAGGCAGAGATGCGCTGATTATCCCGGATTAGCCTTTGGTTCATCTATATTTAGTTCAGATACTCTGATGAAATTTAGTGTGATAAGAAACGAATTGCATAATATTCTCAATTCTCAATTAAAAAGGGTTAGTAGATGTTTCGTAGGTTTGAGTACGTTGGTTTTAAGACCATCGAATTATACCAAAGTAATATTTATTATGTTGTTTAAGTAGGTTACTGTAATAATTTCGAATCGGTACCTACTACCTAGAAAAAAATTGTTTGAATTTCAAAATTTCTTTTTTAAAAAATGGAGAATAATCTTTTAAATTGCCCGTATAAATGATTTCATTATCAAACAGAGAAATATTTTTTATCAAAAGAATACCATGAGATATCGGTTGTTATGTTTTGAATTTCTCAATTTTTTTGTAAACATTCATGTGCTACTTTTTTCCTCATTCAATTTTTATTTTTATTTTTTTTCATAAATGTTATTTGTGATTATCATTGTGGGATTATTACGATTATTAAGTGATAAAAATTTGATAAAATGAAAATTTTGTAAACAACGTCATCGAGTAATTTTGATATTTTTCATTCATAATATTTGAATTAACGGGGTCAAAAACTTGTTAACGATTCGTAATCAGTATTTTAATCTATATTTTGGTCTGAATGACTCACTTTGGGTTTTAAAAATTTCATGGATTGCACAATTTTCTTTTTTTACTCCAGTAGAATTAATGGTATAATGGTATAAACCATGAAAATGATTCAGCCTAAGTCCAAAAGAGTGAATTATTATAATGAAAAAAAATCAAACAATTTCTCATTGTTCAGTGGTGTACATGACTAAGTACATTATTGGAATATCGTGTGTACCTAACACCTATTCAATTATTCATACCAATTCTTAAAGTACTTAGTTGTTGAAGATAAGACGTTATTTCCTTATTCATCATTTCTGAAGAGGAAAATGAATAATGCACTCTTTTTGACTTCGAATGATTTTTCATTTTCAAGATGAAATTGATTTTTCCGAATACCTCTCTATTCCATTTATTATTACTTATTCAGAACTTAGGTCATAAAATTTCCATTTTCTTTTTTTTTTGAAAATAATTTTTGTAATTTTACCATTTTTACCTATTTATTTGATGTAGTGTATTTATGTATTTTATGTTTAAGTTGATCTTACGTAGAAGCTGCTGTGTTTTTGGGTGCTATCTCAGCTCCTCGACGTGCCCTGCTCACTCACCCTCTCCGTGTACTTTAACGCAAAATTTTTGGATTTAATCATGTCTGAAATTTTGTTAGTGATAGTCCTTGAAAAATTGAAATAGGTTTTCTGAGGTTCTGTGAATTAATCATCCTTCTCCTTCATAAAGTAGATACATCAAGTCTATTTTTATGCTCCAAGAAAAAACGATTTTGTTTTGTGTAGTGCACAAATTTTCCAAGTTCTACTTCAACTATCTCGAAATTTTTTTCAAGTTCTCAATTTTTATTTTAATATTTTTTTTCAAATATTACTTAATTCGTTAATTTTTCAGCTCAGTTTTTCAAAAACTTTTCCAACTTTTCAAATTCCTTCAATTCTTTGAAAAAGTGTCAAGGATCAATTTTTTAATTTTTTTTTATGAAATTGGTGTTCTCAAACTTTTTTTTAGGAATTTTAATTTTTATAAAAATCGTACGCGAAGTATTTTCATATTTTCTCCGTTCTTTTTTCTTCAAAATTTTTGGTCCTAGAATAATTATTCATTCCTTCTTTTCCACGTATTTTATATTCGATTGGTAACGAGAGTGATCGTCAAGTACGAATCAAGTTTGGTGTCGAATGCTTGAAAAAAATTGGTAAAATATTATTTGCATTTGAAAAAATATTCACTCGAAAATATATGGAAACTTGGGAAAATTTGGAAAACATTAAACGGAGAAAATATTGAAAAATATTTCACAGTTGAAAAAGTATTACTCAACTTGGAAATTTTTTTTAAAAGTTCGATTTCAGTAACTTGGAAAAACGAAATTTCATCTCATAAAACAAAATCGAAGTCGCCAAATCGCTTTTAAAAAATGTAGGTATCTGTCTAGAAATTTGTAGTTAAAAAAATCTCGTTCATAAAAATTTAAAATGATAGTAATTTTGATTATTTTTTGAAACAAAACTCCTGCAACAGGTAGTCGCGTCAAGTTATAAAGTTCGCGATCGTGAAATTAAAAAAAAAAAAAAAAAAAGGTATCACCCTGCCATCGTAATAAATAGACGCCATCGTACTTGTTGACGGAGTGTGTTGCCTGAATGTTGCGGACTTATCCTTATTTTCCAACGGCACTTTGGGTGCTCGGCTCGGTTCGGTCACTTTCGTGTGACTTGCGTTTTTTTATGTGATTACGTGAGCCTGTTTTACGGATGATTTTTTTTCAAGTCCACATTCCGACGTTTTTTTTCTAACTTCAAAATTTTTCTTGACGAGGTCTGAATTTTTTTCAACTTTTAAATAATATTCCTTTTTCTTGACGAGGTCTAAATTTTTTACGAATTTTTTTTCAACTTCAAAAATCAAAATTTTTCTTGGCGTGGTTTATTTTTTTTTCAACTTCAAAATTTTTCTTAACCAGGTCAAAATTTTTTTCAACTTCAATTTTTTTGACTTGTTCTAAATACTTTTCCAAAATTCAATTGAAAAGAGACTCAAGTGTAACTCTATTTACAAAACAATAAAGTCTCTTTTCTCATATACAGTTTTTTGACTTACTTAGATATACCATTTGTATTTCTTCACATTCTTGACTTATACCTTTTGTACGAATTATGCTTCATTAAAAAAAAAAATCGTAAAAATTTAGACTTCGTCAAGAAATCTTATTTAGAAGTTGAAAAAAATTCAGACCTCGTCAAGAAAAATTTTGAAGTTGAAAAAAAATCAACCACGTCAAGAAAAATTGTGATTTTTGAAGTTGAAAAAAAAATTCGTAAAAAATTTAGACCTCGTCAAAATAAATAAATATTATTTAAAATTTGAAAAAAATTCAGACCTCGCCAAGAAAAATTTTGAAGCTAAAAAAAAACGTCGGAATGTGGACTTTGAAAAAAAAATCATCCGTAAAACAGGCTCACGTAATCACATAAAAAAGGCAAGTCACACGAAAGTGACCGAACCGAGCCGAGCACCCAAAGTGCCGTTGGAAAATAAGGATAAGTATGTTGCGGTTTCGTCACTGTTGAGCGATTTCGTCGGTTGGTGTTGAATTTTCAAGTGCAATTACCGTACATGCAACAAAAGCTGAAAGTTTGTAGTGTTTGATCTCTTCACTTGATCAGTGTTGGTGTATTTCGTACTGGTTGTCGGTCGGCTTGTTGAAAAAGTGGTCTATCGATTCGGTTAGAATACTGCTTGCTAAATACTTGCAGATTGTTACTGTAGTTGTGTTTGTTTGTATGATGTGTGCGGTCTGTGGTTTGCGGTCATCAAGTTTCTAGTTTTTCTGTTGAGTTTGGTGTCCACCATCTTGCTAGCGGTCGGCTTACGTGTGATATCGTATTAATTTTCGGGTTTTCGTTCGAAGTGTTCATTGTGAAATAATTAAAATGACGACAACAATGCAGCAAGGCACATTACTAGACGTATTGAAAAAGAAAATGCGACAAACTAAAGAAGAAATGGAAAAGTACAAAGATGAGTGCGAGGAATTCCATAAAAGACTACAATTAGAAATTATGCGCCGGGAAGAAGTACGTTTCATTCTGTTTAACTCATTATCTAATGTTTACTCCCTTCGAGTTCGAAAATCGAACTGGTGTGTTTGCTAACTTCCCCCTTCGTGTTTAGGGTTCTATCTGTCGATCGGGTTCTTCTGTTAGTGATAGTACTCTCAAAATGTTGAAAAGTTTCATTTTTCAATTTCATGTGTATCAAAAAAAAAAAAATCAGTCGATAATTTCTATTCATTTGTAAATCGTTGTTACACTTGAAAACCTTCAATTGTTACGAAGTGCTCTATGCTCGTATTTGAATCCACCGGTTGCGCCGGTATAATGTCATCGTGCTTATAATTCCGCTACAATGAAGTAATTTTCGATAACCGGCTCATCCAACTTCATTCTGGCATAGGTTTAGTCGAAATATAATTCCGTATCCAAAATCCAGACCACAGTTAGTTTTAGATTTTTTTTTCAATTCTTTGACTGATTTTCCCTACTGCTCTGTAATTTTGTTCCATTATTCGAAAGATTCTCGATACAGGAAGTTTTCTGACTAATTGATTACCACGATTTTTATTGTGATGAACTTTCAAGTGGTCAATATACAGGTTATCACTGTGCTATCATTATTATACAAATGATTACACGTGTTGCAGTTGCGTTGTATTTACTTTCATCGTTCACCAAACCGATAACTTCATGCGGTACAAGGAAAAATTATTACAAATCATTATTATTTCACATTTCGAGAGGAAACGGTAATGAGATCACAGCAGGCATAATACAAATTATCTTCATTCTTATATACATTCCTTTAATTGATTAAATTGATAACTGTCAAAGTTGTAACATCTAGGTTAGCGGAATTAAGCTCAGAAATTTTCGTATTAATTAAGATCACCTGCTCGAGAAAAACTTGCATTCTGAACTGGTTTGATTTTTTGAAAATTATGTGGAAATTTTTCATCGAGGCAGGTAAAGAAATATTTCGGTTTTGAAAGTGGTGCAGTTTCAGTCTTTTAGTGCTGCAGTATTAAAATTCGTCATGTGTACCTAGTACCTACGTGTTACGTAACTTTTTCCATCTATGCAAAATTGAAATAAACTACCTGTGTGGATTAGTCATTGCTGATGACTGAATCACATTTATATTCTAATAGGTAATTTTACGCGGTAGGAAATGTTGTAAAAACATCATGAATAATTGAAAATTATTATTAAAAATAGTCTAGGAGGGTTACATATACCTAAGTGGATTCAGATAGCTTGGTACATGTAAAGGACACCTTATGACCAAACTTATTCAAACAATACTGAAACCGGTTTTTGTTTTTATTTTTAAAAATTTGACTAGTAAGGTAATTTTATTGGTGATAAACCAATGGAAATGAAAATTTTGAAATTTAGAGTTGTCAAAAATCCCTCAAAAGATGAAAATCCCAGAAAATTTTTTAGTCCGTTTCAAAATTATTTTACTTTAAATTCTATAAAAACGAAGTGAAAATTTTTCAATATCGGCTCTTTCTTGAACCAGCTGTCAAAAATTCCTGGAAAAAATTCTAAAAATAGACCAATTTTCAACCAGTCGTTGAGAATTCCTTGGCAAGGGGAATAAGTGTTGAAAAAGTTCTTCGGAAAAGAAAATCCATTTTTTTTTTTTTTGGTACCATATAAGCTATTATAAAATTATGAACTTTACTTCAATGATGTGGTTCTAAAAAGGTGCGAATTTTTGAAACCGGTTCATACTAAAAAAAACTTGACCGGTTGTCAAAAAAAACTTTGAAAATTTGAAACAGAAGTTGTAGGGAATTGAAACATTTTTTGGTGTTTTTCTACTTCAATAATAAGTATTTTAACGAGACGACCATTTTAAAAACCGGTTGAATTCTGTTCAATCAGTAGAAAATTTCTCGATAAATGATATGATAAGGAATAAGTTTGCTTTGTTGTGTGATTATGTCATGAAAAATTTCAAAACTAGGCTTTATTCAATATTGCAAATTTCTTGAAAAATTTATAGAGAACTGACAAGCATGATTTTTTGTCACATAATTTAAATTTCTTCCCACTAATGTGATTCTAGTTTCAGAGAAAAATTTTTTAAAACAAGTTTTATTGTTTCAAACCAGTTGAGATTTCTTTTCAAAATGGTAATATGAAAAAATTGAACTAAAATTTTAGGGAATTTGAAAGCAAAATTTTTTGTAGCACGTTATCTCAACTCAACTTGATAATGTGATATTTGCAAATTACAAAATTTTGAAACCAGTTTCATAGCTTCAAGCATGTTGAAAATGTTTCTGAAAAGAAAAATTTGTTAGTTACAGAAAATTAATGAGCATAGTTTTTCATTACCTACATTAGTGTGATCTCTATCCTCTACCCACTCTTTTGATTCTAATGAGGTATAAACTTTTGAAACCAGTTTCATAGTTTTGAATCAGCTGTTGAAATTTTCTCTAAAAATGGTGATTTATGAAAAAAAGTTGGAACAATGTAGACCATTGAAAAGGACCTCTACTCACTGGCGTGATTCTGAAAATATAAAAAATTTTAAAACCAGAAAAACCAGTTGAAAATTTCTCTGAAATGGCGATATGGAGAAAAAAATGGAATGAAATTTTAGGAAGTTGAAAATCATTTTTTTTTCAAATTCGGAATTAAGAACTTACCTACTCATTGCTGTGTGTTTAACAAAATAATTTTTGAATTTTTAAAACTGGTTCAATAGCACGGAACCAGTTCTTAGAAATTTCTAACCAAAAATATTATGTAGAAAAGGTCCAGATCAAAAATTTGCAGTATTGAAATCTTTTTCGGTTACCTAATTATGATTTCTACTCGCTGATTTGATTTCATATACTTAGATAAAATTGTTTGAAACCAGTTCTGCAGTTCTGAACCAGTTATTCAAAATTCTTCCAATGGCGATAAACTTTACTCGCTGTTTCAATTTTAACAAAGTAAAAACTTTTGAAACCGGTTCAATTTTTGATTTTTTTTTTTTTTCAAAAAAAAATAACACTTTGAAAAATATTTAGATCCAAAATTGAAGGGTTTTAGAAACGAATCATTTTTTGTGTTCCAATGGTATAGTGAAAGTTAGTAAATCAAATGTACAATTTTGATTGACGGTTTTTGAAAAATGTATTCGAAAAAAAAATTGTATGAACTAATAATGATTAATTTATCAGTTTCTAATCTGTTCTTTCAAAAAAATGTATAAGTAGATATTTTTACCTATCTACTTACAATTTTTGAAAAATTTTCAAAACTGGTTCGAAACCATCAAACCGGTTTCAAAAAATTGTTTTTCATATAATAAGCACTTGAACATTCATGAAGATGACTTTACCACCAAAATTCACTCAAATTTTCGGAACCATAACCGGTTCCATTATTTTCTCGAGACACCCTATATTATTCGATTTTCTCATTTCAAACCGTTTGAAATTAGCGCCCAATCGAATACTAATTTTCGTACAATTTGCCAGCAATACCTCGAGTATTAATGGTGGTTTTTTCGATAATTGTGCCAGTATTGGAGTATTCGGCAACTAGGCGTGTTTGAAGAGAAATGGGACAAATAGCACAACCACATATTGGATATATTCGGAGTAGCTGGCGCGAACAATCGTCAATTGTATTTGCCATGTAAAGGTTAAAGGTATGAGCGCAACCATGGTGTGAAATAAATCGAGTTGAATCTCGTTTAACGATTTAACAATTTGTTTGGTATAATAGTTTTAAGGTGGAGTATCCTGTTATTAGAGAGGCATTGGCCGCGACTGCTTTACTTCGTCGTGTATATTCGAAGGTAGTTCTAGTGTTTTGTTGGAAATTGTTGCCAGAATGAATATATTTTAATTGATTTGCGGATGGCGGAGAACCGTATTCGAAAAATTCAACACTTTTGCTTTTACCGCTTCTTTTTTTTTGCTCTTCGAACCACGTGTTCGGGTCTTTGAACCGTACAACTTGAAGAATTCCAAGATACTGGTCCCGGGTGCACATCTACGTTGTAATTAGTTTAATTAACTGGTGCATAGCGACGATGAGCTGAATAGTACCTAGTTTAGGTCTAGTCGTCTTCAATAACGAGAATAATTTTCTTATAACTTTTCTATCAAGTATTTCGATATAGTCTTTCGATTTTTTAAAATGTATTTACGTACTATTTATTTACATTATAAAACGTCTAATCGCCGATCCATCTCATATTATGTAATATTTCTCTGTTTTTTAATGCATCCATTATTTGTATGTAAGAATTTTCCATGTCCAATATTGATTGTATGGTATGTAATTGTTTTCGTATAGGCTGAAAGCGAAGTCGCAGCATTGAATCGTCGTATTCAATTGCTCGAAGAAGATCTGGAAAGATCAGAAGAACGACTCGCCACTGCTACTGCCAAACTCGCCGAAGCATCGCAAGCAGCTGACGAGTCAGAGCGGTAAGTTTTCTTTTCAATATTACTCTCGTTTGCTTTGATATTACGTTACGGTCAAGAGTATTACGTGTGAAGTCGAGATGTGTGAGAAGTGTTTCGGGCGTCTATAAAATCTAGTCTAGGGATTTATAGGGTTTTACGAGGTGTTTATTTTAGGCGAAATGGTCAATTTTTTATAGTTTTTTAATTTAGTACCGATTATGTACGATTAGGATTTAGCATTAAATTAGTTTCGTAATCAGATATATAGGTTAGATGTACCTATGTAGATACGAGTAGATTTAGTATTCGTTATTTTTTCCGATTGTGATCGAGAGGAACGAACAAAAAACACAGGTTTGATGATTTTTTGAAGCGTGTTGATCTAACGTTTTGTTTTTTAACGAGCCAATTCAGGAGTGACGTTGAAAAGATAATTTTCTCCCAATTTTATCAACTGTTTGGTATATTTGATGAAAAGGAACTGGTTTTGTAATCCAAATTCGAACTAGTATAGAGTCGAGTTTTTTTCTTGAACTAATTCGACAAAAGTTCAATTATTTTAATCGAAAATTCTCCGTGTCAGTTCGAACTGACAGATTGTTGTAATTAACGATTTCCGTTGCAATTGGCTGGTTTGAGTGGGTAATGGGTGATTTCTTTTTAGTTGCGAAATTGATTTGATTCAGAGTGTAGAATTTTTAATATAGTATTTGGAAGGTTTAGGAAGTGTTTGAATAGGTAGGCAGCTAGGCACTGAGGGCATTGGAACAGGTCACGTTCATGTTGGTATGGTTACTTTGTTCTGGTGTGTGATCCTCTGACACTTTGAATTGATGAAAAATCACTGATGAATAGTCCGAATTGCAGCACTAGGTGAATCAGCCCAATTCAAAAAATTTTAGAGAATTTCACTGATTTTTCAGTAAAATTTTCACCAATTTTCTAGTGAATTATCATGATTTTCCAGTGAATTTTCACGCATTGTCCCATGGATTTTCACTGATTTTCCAATGATTTTCATCAATTTTTTAGTGTGTTTTCACTGATTTTCTAGTGAATTTTCAATTGATTTTACAATGATTTTCACCAATTTTCCTGTGCATTTTTACTGATTTTCTAGTGAATTACTAGTGAATTTTCACGCATTGTTCCCATGGATTTTCACTGATTTTTTCACTGTTTTTTATCAAGTTTCTAGTGTTTTCACCAATTTTCTAGTAAATTTTCGCCAATTTTTTGTAAATTTTCAACTGATTTTACACCGATTTCCACTGACTTTACAATGATTTTCACCAATTTTCCAGTGAATTTTTACTGATTTTCTTGCAAAATTTCTAGTGAATTTTCACGCATTGTCCCATGGATTTTCACTGATTTTTCACTGATTTTTATCAAGTTTCCAGTGTTTTCACTAATTTTCCAGTGAATTTTCACTGATTTTTGAACGAATATCCACTGATTTTCCAGTTGATTTTCAATGATTTTCTAGAAATTTTTTACCGTTTGCTTTCAGTGACATTTTTTCACTGATTTATTTCTGTGCTGCATTTCTGATTATTTTCTGATGTTTTTTAAAAATAGTTTTCACTAATTTATAAATGCCAGAGTAAATGTTGTGAAATTTGAAAAACCAGACATTTTTCATCGAAACTCTAAATAATTATGATTTTTATTTAAATGATGAATTATTTTTAGAAAAACATTCTCGAATTTCCAAAATTTTCTAATTTTGAATCTCAGGAATTCGATAAAAGTTGTAATCCTTTCTGCATCTTGAGCTATGTTTTTTTTAAATAGGATATTTTCAAAAAAATCGGGGTTTTGTGTTTTTTGCTAACGAAACAATAAAAAAATTTCAACCTTCGAGTTTATCTGAGTTTATCTATTCGTTTATCTTTGGTGTTTTCAAACTGAAGTTTTTTTTCAGGTCGTTATAGATTATTTGAAGGATAGCAGATCAGTGTTTTTTTTTTGCAATTAACGATGATTTTGGCTGTTTTAGTCCAATGTGTTTTTGAGTTACTTGTCTTAATTTTTTTTTTTATTGAGAATTTATAATTTTTTATCATAGTCGAAAAATGTTGAAAAATTAAATATCCTTTAAATCGACCAAACTTTGGGGCTGAAATAGGACCAAAATAAAAACAAAATTTGAAAATTTTCTCATCGAAAAATTTCGGTTAGAAATTAGAATTACAGAATTTTTAATGTGATCCGGATCACTTTTTTTGAAAAAGAAAATTAAAAAAATTACACCGCCTTTTCCAAATTGAAACAGAAAAGTAGAAAGATTCCATTTATTACAAATTCAAACCAAGCCCGCTTAAATTTTTCCATCGATATTAGAAAGGAAAAAATAGGTACTAAAAGTTATTAGCATTATCAAATTACTCAATATCTTTTATTGATTTTAAAGATAGGGAATGAGTAGACAAAAATGTCTACAACTTGTGGCGGCATCATTTAACGAGTAAGCAACAACGATGGAAATCGTAAAAAAGATCTGCTAATTAAAACCGATTAGATGAGCGACTAAAAATACAGGGTAATTGGTCCTTGAAGTGTAATTGTATAGTCTGTTGGTCTATCCTCAATTCCTCATGTATATGTACATTGTCGTATAAACGTATAACGTCACTCCTGATTGATTGGTACGAGTGTGTAAGTAAAAGATTTTAGTTTTTTGTTTCTGTTGTTCCTTTTACGTTTTCATATTCATTTTTTTTTTAAACCAATTAATTTACGAAATGTATTCCTCGGACGATACGTATCGAAGTTCAAAGCTGTGAATGTCCGATAAAGAGAGCCTCGATGATCGTTATTCGAGTGCATATGTATCTCTCGAAGCCAATCGGTAACGAAATGGTGGCCGAGATGAATTATGAAATAATGACGTTGACGTTTGACAATTCAATAACGATATTTTATAATTAAGACGCGTTAAAGGATGGAAATTGGTCACGGAATCTTGACCTCGTATGGTTCTGATTCTGATTTGGAACTGTGTCTTATTAGAATACGATACGATTGCTTATGCGGTCTGGTTTTTATGGGGGTTTGAAATCGTTCTATATTTGTTGGGAAATTTTTATTTTGTTTGATTATTTAGCTGGAAGGAGGGGGTGGTTTTTGATTTCATCTTTTTTTCTCTCTCTGGTCAAATTTATTTTCATGTTCCGAAGATTCGACGTTAAAGAGGAAGGAGGGAGAGAAACTGTATTGAAAATTCTTAAAAATCACTCAGAAGAGGTTGTACATAATGAATGATTCATTTTAAGGAAAAAGGGAAGGTAAATTAGGTTATTTTTGGGACTTAAAATGCTCAAAAATCCTTCATCATCTCGTGTTATTCGCTCAAGTTTGAAGTCAAATTCGTATGATTTGATTCTCAGCGGATGCTATCGACCGAGGAAACAATTTTTATTAATAATTTTTCGCCTTTCGGCTATTTTTTTTTTTTCAATAACTCGAAAACGATGAAGCGTTGTTCCGCTTGTTTTTACGTAGTCATTCTAATAATTACTTATAATGTACTTTGACGTAGCATATTGAATACTTCCTCTGGGTGTCCACTTTCTAGGAAACTTGAAAAAGTTGAGGAATTTTGAAAATCTAAACAAGTGTAAAAATGTCAAGGAATTTTAGAATTTTTTATAAAAAATTTTATACGTCCAATGGAAAGATGAAAAAATTGTCTGGAAAATGATATTTTTTGAAAAATAGGACCCCCTTACTCAGGCTAAATTGCTACATTTCTTGATTGAGTTTTTTATTCTTCGTTTCTGTATAAAAAAATTAATGTTTCAAAAATTTGTCTTTCTTGATTAAAATAATTGATAAATTTTTCAAAAAAAAACCTGTATGCTCGGGGGTAATTTTCCACTGATTATTATTATTTTTTTTTACAGAATTCATTCAAAATTTATTATTTTTTTGAAAACGTACCTACGTTTTAATAAGCAGTGATGAAAAAGGAACGTTACGATGCCTTTGACCATGATGGTGAAAAAAATGGGAGAAATGGAAGAAAATTTGAAATTATTGATCACATTTTGAAAAAGCTCAATGATAAAAAAGTGGCGAATTTCGAACTTTTCAAAATAAGGTGTCTTAAAATTTTGTTATCTCTCATTCCGAATCAATGAAAAGGCATCGAAAAAAGTCACAAATGCAGCACATATTTTTCAAAAAAAATACCAATTTTTCATATAAATTCACTGATTTTTCAAAAAACTTCACTGTTGGTTTTTTTTTGAAAAATTCTATCAATTTATCAAAGAAATTTACCGAGTTTTTGAAAAATTTTCACTGATTTTTCAAAAAACTTGACGAGTTTTTTTAATAAATTTCTATTTTTCAAAAAAATTCACCAATTTTTTTTTAAAAAATCACCAATTTTTTTAAAAAAATTCACCAATTTTTTTAAAAAAAACACCAATTTTTAAAAAAAAATTCACCAATTTTAAAAAAAAATTTCACCAATTTTTTAAAAAAAATTCACTTAAGATTCAGGAAATGTTTCTGATTTTTCAAAAAAATTCACAGATCTTTGAAAGAATTTCTTTGAATTTTCAGCCGATTTCAGATATTTTACTAACTTTTTAGTGAACTTAACTGAACTTTCATCGATTTTCCAGTAATTTTTTCACCATTTGTTTTCAGTACATTTTTCCGTTGATTTATTACTGTGCTGCAATTGTTTTTGTGTTCCGGTAATTTTGTTAATTTTCACTGATTTTCATATGAGGGAGTAAAATATTGATTTTTGAAAAAAAAATGGTTACCTAAATACCACAAAATGGAAAAGGTCCGGAATTCGAAAAAAATGGTCTAAAAAAATCTGGTAAAATTATTTCTGGAATTTTGTGGACACCCTGTTACTTATAATTTGATTTTTCAAAAACGACATTTCTCGAGTCGTGTGTAATGTTTTGCTTTTACTAACCACTTAAGGATAAGAAAAGCTCTGGAAAATCGAACCAATATGGAAGACGATAGGGTGGCCATACTAGAAACACAACTTGCTCAAGCGAAACTCATTGCCGAAGAAGCCGATAAAAAATACGAAGAGGTAACTACCTTAACTAAGTGCTAATAATTACTACGAATCGTCTGACGATCGATTAATTTTTTCTAACCGAGGTGTTAGACCGTTAAATATTATAAGGTGATAGATGGTACGTACAACAGTAGAGGTTACGAAGATGAATTTTTCCCTCCATTAGACGATATCTTTTAAATAATATTACATTGTATCTATGTAATTGTACCTGGCTTATAGGTATTTACTATCTATATTCACACGTATACGTGCGTGTGTGTGTTTGTATTACGTAGCGTAATTAAAAAAGCAATTTAACGCATCTCTCATAGGCAGAATAATTAAGGTTTAATTACGTATAGATTTGTTATACTAGTATTAGCGCTAGCTCGTATGTACAATGTATAAAGTTGTTATATCCGTGTTCGAACGGTATGACATTTGTTAGGTGTTTTTCTTCTCTCTGTTCTCTCTGTTTTTCTGTTATGTTCTCTTGACTGAGTCATTTGTTTGTATGAAAAGTGATTTGCAATAAGTAGGTTAATTCTAGTTAGCTTTTAAAGTGATTGTTTATTTTAAAAGATTGGGGGTAGGGATGGGGGTACTCTTTTCGAGAGTATTTATGTGATTTAATTGTTAATTTTAATTAATCCCGTACGAATTATCCGTTGAATCGAAAACGCCAAAGCATTGTGTGATGCATATTAAAGCGAATGATATTTTTACCAAAATGAAGTATTTGTATGCAAAATTTTATAGTTGTTCGTAGAGTCAGCAGGGTGTGATTTTTTCGAAAATTATTGTAGTGTTTGACGATTATAAAATTCATCAAAAATGATAGAAAAGTTTCTGAGTATTGAGAATTTGTGAAGTAAATTTTTTGCTATGATACGATGGTTCAGATCGAAAATATTCAATTCGAACTATTTTTGACTGATTACTGATTCAGATGATTGAAAATAAGCTTTTTGGAATCTCCTTTCTTTCAGAGTCCAAGAAGGATAATTTTATGAATTTCGGTTGCCCAAAAAATATTTTTATTTTTAAATTTCTTATTTCTGATTTTGAAAATGAGAAAATGAAATTACATTAAATTATTTTTTAAATAAAAAATGTTCGATTAAAAATAAAAAAGATATATAAATAATTTGGACTTGAAATGTCTACATCCGTATATTCAATTTCGGATATTTCGGCTCAAAATCAAAGATACGAATAGAAAATTGTAAATTTGTAGAAAATGTTTGTCCAAAGTAAACGTAAATTAAAGATGTGCGTTCGTTATGCACGAGTCTCGCATCGTTGATATGTCTGCAATGTCGACGTGTGTTCGCATATTTGTTAAACAGGTTTATTAATAGAAGTGACGAATTTTTCAAAAAGATCATTATGTCAATACGATAATACCTAATAGTTCCGTTGTTCGGAAGAAATATTAATTTCGAGTATTTCGATGGTTAATGTTTGTCAAATTGATGTAGAAAATTCAATTTGAAAATTTATGGAGGTGAATTGGGATAAAAAGGCCCAATTTTTGTAAAAATAACTCATCAAAATTTTTGTAAGTATAAAAATTTGAAGTTAATTGATTGGAAGTGCTATTTTGATATCATGATTTGTTTGAGAAGATAATTTTCGAGAACAATATAGGTTGAGCCAACCTCCCCTCTCACCTCCCCCCTCACCTCCCCCTCCCCATTCAATCTTTTTCGAGTATACCTAATAATTGAAAATTTTTTGATGACAAAATTTAAACAAGATGTCAACAAGTCTTCAAAAATTACCTAATGGTAAAATTCATGATTCAAAAATAGGCAGCCTTTAAAGTTATAAAAATGTCTTGAGATCAATGAAAAATTGACTTCTGAAAATCAAAATACATCTAAAAATATTCTGAAAATCTACAGTTTCAAAGTGATGTAAGTAAACCAATTTTTGTTCCAATTACAATTATTTTTTTCGAATACCTTATCAAGTTTTCCTCATTTTAATTTTATTCAAATAACACTTCTGTGTTTTTTGAGGAGGAAGAAGAGGGGGGTGGTCTGTGTGAAGTTTCTTCAATTTAATAATTTTTCACTTTGATGTTTATTTAGTTTCTTCAGCAAAAAAGTTTTTTACGTTATTAAATTTATGATTTCACGTTGAAGAAATTTCAAAATATGCTGAAATTGAAATTTTTAGATTTTTGGCTCAAAGAGCTCTCCACATGAAAATTTTAGGTGGGTATCGTCACTTCCTAAACCTGAATCAATAAAATTAAGAGGTATCGCGAGAACAACTGGTGATTTTTCCTCGTACTATTCGAAATTGTTTTTTTGAATCATCAATTTCAAGTAATCAGACTGAGCGATGAATTTTTATGTACTTGAGAATTTCTAGTAAAAATTCTTTCATCGGTTGTGTTGCGTCAAATTGCTCTGAGTGTTTCCGTTTTCAAGATACCTACTCTCTTTTTTTAAAATTATAATTTATGTAGTTGAAGTTTCAAAATTTTTCAGACATGTTTTTTGTGGGTTTGAACTTACAAGGAGACATTTTTTTGACCACAGTTTCAGGAGTTACCAAACCTGTGAACTTTTGATATGTGATTAAATAAAAAGATCAAGAGTTTCAAAATAAATCAGGAGCGTAATATAATTTTCTAAACAATATTTTTACGTTTTCGAAAAATTTCAAATTGAGATTAAAATTATCAAATAAAATGGAAAATTTTCAACTTTTGTGCTTGAATGGATTCTTGGGGTCACTTGAGAATGTGAAACAGATTTCAAATAATTTTTTCAAAATTCCTGATTTCCTGGTGAAATTTTCCATCACAATCGTCGACAAAAAAAATTTGGAAATACTTTTTTTGGATTTTTTGAAGCTATTTTTGAGATACTTAGAGCAAGATCTAGCCATCAAACCAAATTTTTCTAATTTCATTCAATTGTAACGTAAAATATTTTTGTGTAATTTTCAAGAAAAAGAAAACTTAGAAATTTGGTTGTCAATTACATTATCTTTAATTCTTTACGTCATATCTGGTATTTTTTCAGTGTTCTATTTTGGTTGGTCTTCATTTTTTTTTCTTTAAATGTTCTTCATTTATAATGAATTAAGAACATCGATATGCTTACGTAAATTTACTTTTTATGATCTTCTAAAACTGCAATGAATTTTCTACCTGTAATTATAATAACTTCAATCGTACGTACAAAATAGGTAATGCCTTGATTTTTTGGTATTAAAGTCTTTTTTTTGAACACTGCAATAAAGCGATTAAAAAAATGCATTAAACACCAAAATAGGTACATTTCACGATTTGTGGGAAATTTACGTTTTAGTGAATACTTTGACTCATCTTTTTGTATTTTATTACTCTACTCAATCCTCCAACGCGTTTTCATCGTTGAATTTTTATTTTCCAAATAGAATCTTACCGATGAGTCGATGAACCTGAACCAAGATTTTAAAAATTAACCATTGGACCTCCCTTGAGATCGATTTCATCATTCTACATATTTCAAAATTCGAATTATGTTTCGATGAAAAACCTTAGTCATATTTTTGAACTTTTTCAATATCTATATTATTTTGCATACAAATACTTCCGGTAAAAAATATCACCGATATTTTTCTTGGCTAGCATAGGTCTAGATACATTAATCAAACTTCTTTCCTATTTATCTTACGGATTATTTATTCTGTTCAATTGGAACAATGTAGTCAGAGGAAGATCTTAGAAAATCGAAGTTTGGCCGATGAAGAGCGTATGGACGCTCTGGAAAATCAATTGAAAGAGGCTCGTTTCTTAGCCGAAGAAGCCGATAAGAAATACGACGAGGTGATAGATCGATTCATACAATCGTTGTTTTCTTACAAATAACCCTTACTAAAAACAAAAAAATGTATCATGAGCCTTGAAAAAGTGTTGCTGCGGTACATTTGCGTGATGTATATGTGATGTACTTCTATACTACCTACTTAAACCCTGCGTGTTTAGTGTTTACCCTTTGTTGGTTTTTTTCTCCATTCGACTACCTATTCTTGGTAAAATGATCCATGGCGGCTTATCGGGTACCTATGTTGGGGTATGATTCGATGCGTCGATGTTCGTATGGCTTGGAAATGAAATATCGTATATTTTTAAATCATAACGCTTGTTGTTCTCATTAACCTGTCTAGTATTTCGGTTGATTTTCGAATCCAACGAAAATATCCGTCCTTATCGTCTACTAAGTTGATGTAGATTTGAGGATTTTTTTTTTCTGTAGTCAAGGTTTTATGAGTGTGTGTTTAGAATTTTGGAAATGATTCAATCGTGTGTTGAAAATAATTGAATAGAAAGATAGGCGGGTAAATTGTGAGCCTAAAAACAGAAATCATCCTAAAGGACCAAAAATTGATTTTTGAGCTTTTTAGGAGTATAGGATCGAGGGAAATCTCAACTCAAAAATTGATTTTTGATCCACTAGGGTGGTTTTTATTTTTTTTTGGCTCTCATACGGTATTTTTATTGTATTGACAGTTTGACACACACGTATGTCGTATATGCCTCGAGTAGGTACGTAATATTTTATCGATACACTTATTCTGAATCATTAAACTTTCTATCACAAGTGATACCTTTTTCTCTCGTTTTATAATTTATTAAATATTATTTAAGTTACCCATTTCATTAACGAATTTTTTTTTTAGCACTTTTAACAATTTTAACGTGATATTTTAATCGAATTACGAATATTATTTATTTAATACGTGTATTTTTATTTATACGTTGTATTTATACGGTTTTTAAAAAAAATTTCGGCGATTTTGAATTACTTATTTTCATGTTGATTCGTATGAATTTTTTTGTTGGAATATTTTGAAAATAAAAAAACTCTTGCAACGATACGTACCGTATTTTTATTATTTTTACGTGTACTTTTTTTTTCACTTATGTAACCAGAACACATACATGGGTTAAGGTGATGTCATCGATTACACGACGGCGCCGTTTAGACAGAGAACCGACGAATGAGAGGGAGAGGTTTTATTGACTATTTTTTTCTACTCGTTCGAGTTTTTCGTATATTTTAGGCAGACCTAGGTATTATTGTAGGCCTTAAAGTGCCATTATGCGTTATACCTGGTGCGTTGATGCGAAGCAACACGCTGACATGTTGGTGTAGGTTTATTGAACTCTCGAGGGGATAATTTTCAACGGTGGAGGTGCTCTCCTGTGTCTTGGTTAGCGAGGTGCGTGTGGTGTTTTTTTTTCTGGATTTGGATGTACGAATGAGTTTGTGAAGGCGTAGTAAAATTGTAGTAAATTAGTGATCATTGATGTACGAGACTAGGTTGGCGAAGAATGATTTATGGGATCGATTTTTTGAGAATGGTTTTGATCGCTGGTGGGTTTGTGTATTGTTTCGTTTAACCAACGTTTTTGGTAATTTTTTGAATGTTTTTCAGGGTTTCTTACCATATATTTGGATTTGGAGTATCTAGTCTATTTTTTTTTTTTTTTTTGAAAATATCGATTAAAGTGATAGAAAAGGAAATTTTTCCAAATATTAGGTGTTGAAAAATATCTTTCATCGAAGAGAAATTCTACTCATGTTGATACAATGATGTTTAAATAATAGTTTTCGGAGAATAGTGAATCGTAACTGATTTTTTCATGTTTGAATTCTTATGAAACACGAAATGAATATTTATGAATTATTAATTGCTAACAGATCGGTTTAAAAAAACAGTCAAATGAGAATTTTCAGATCATCGATTGCTGGTAAAATATTTTCATTTCAAATTACAAAACCATGGCTATTTTAATCAGGACTGTCCACTCTCTCAGTGAAAATGATCGAATATCACTGAAAAACAGCCAGAATTGCAGCACAGGAGAAAATCAGTGAAAAAATTTCACTGAAAACGAATCAGTGAGAAAAATCACTGAAAAATTAATGAAAATTTACTGAAAAATCAGTAAAATTTTTGAATTTTGCTGAAAAATTATATAGTGAAAATTTGTGAAACATCAGTGAAAACCGTTAAAAAATCAGTGAAAATCTTTAAAAAATCAGTGAATTTCGCTGATTTTTCCTATGCTGCAATTTCGACTGTTCATCAATGACTTTTCACTGATTCAGAATGAAAGAGCAGATCATAAATTTTTGATTCATTTTTAGTGTAATTTGGAAGAGTGAAATTTTTTTTGAAATCACATAAAAATTGAATTTTAATAGTCCTTAAAAATAGTACTGTCTGATTTTGAATCAGTGAAAAGTCACTCAAAACAGTCAGAATTACAGCGCAGAGGAAATCAGCAAAATTCTTTGATTTTCAGTGAATTTTCATAGATTTTTCCAAAAATTTCGCTGATTTTCTGGTAGAATTTCAGATATTTCATTGATTTTCCAATGAATTTTCACTGATTTTTCAGTGAATTTTCTGTTTGGTTTCAGTGAAATTTTTTCCTGATTATTATTACTGTGTTGTAATTAATTCTAACTGGGTTTCAGTGATTTTCGATAATTTTCACTGATTTGTGCATAAAAGAGTTCTTTTTTAAGCACATATTTGATTACATTTCTTCAAAATTTTTACCCTCCCCCCTCGCTCTGAGGGATTTCCTTTTCTTTTTTGAAAAGATACATCTTGAATCACACTTGAAATAAATTCATATCGTCATTATTTGGAATATTGAGTAATATGAATTTAATTTTTCAATGTCTTAAGAAAGAGTATTCAGTGAAGACGCACTGAAAAATGTACATTTTGATGGCTGAAATTCCGTTTTCAAAATCACTATCTCGCTTCGCTCATCTTTCTACAAAAATTTTCAGGTTCTTGCTCAGTTTCCTGATTACAGTTTCCCGAAAAATCAAATTCCATAATGAAAAAACTCGAAAAATTAATTTCTGAAATTTTTCTTCAGAGTATCTAATGAGAATTTAAAAATGGGTCGTGCAAGTACTTACTGAAAAAATAGTGAAATAATTTTAGATTCTGGATGCCTCTTTTTTCAAAAATTTTCGGCCTGGTTCAGTAAATTTCCATACTTTTTAAATTTCTAAACCATGGTAAAAATTCTTCTCTTCCATCTCAAACAATTGAAACAATTGAATATTTTGAAATGGAAATATTTTTTCTTGCTAAAATAAGTTCTTGATTGGGAGGGAGGGAGGGAGGGGGGAGGGGGGATTGAATAGGTCATGCTGAACTTCCTGCTAAAGTCTTGTTTATGGTTTTCAAAAAGATTTTCTTCCAATTTTAATTTTTCCTGTGATAAATTTGATATTTTTTGCTGCTGGAAGAGGGATCGATTTTTTTGAGAGGAGGGGATCCGGGTTGAAAAAATTGGTGTAGAAAGGTAGTGAAAAAAGTGAAGAAAAAAGTAGTGAATTTTACAAAAAAAAAAAAAGTTAAATACCTTGTTCTCCCGAATAACCAAGAAATTGAAAATAACCTTTTTTCACGAGAGTTTTCCCAAAACACTATTTTATTAGCTAACGTTCAAAAGGATCTCAATATTTCACCCGATGAAATTGGAAATTTTTATTTTAGTCCCACCTATAAAATCTCTCCCTTTCAGGCAAAGTAAATTTGATTTTCTTCATTTTTAGAGAGTTTTTCTGTTCAGGTACTCATTTGCTATTACGAGTATGTGTCTCCACAGATAGCGAAAGTACTGAAAAATTGTGAATTTTGTCTAAATTCTTATTTAAAAAGTGAAAACGAATCTAGTCTCAATGAAATGTTCCAAAATGAGATTTTTATTCAGATCAACAAAAAGTGGTCATTTTTCAGTCTTGAAAATATTTTATGAAATTTTTTGGAACATTCAATGACAGGAAAATTTCCATCCCCCCCTCACACTCCATAAATTTGCGTATAATTTTGAAAAAAATAATTTTTGTATTATTTTGAATCGACTTATTCAATGCAACGTTTAAAAAAAGTAGAACAATTCAACGATTAATTTTTTCGATAAGAAAATAATCAGTAAGAATTTTACACCGTCTAAACTACTTCCTAAGCTTTTTCAATGTTCAATCAAGCAACGATTCGAAAATGTTATCTGAAACCTATAAAAATTGAAATAATCATAATCACTAATTAAAAAGTACATTTATCAAATTGCTCGATATTAGATAGACCTTTGTTCGCTAAAATTTTTTACCCCCTCCCCTTCTCAGATGCATTTCATAAATCGTATCAATCCCAAATCACATTAAATTCCATCGACTCGATATTTCCAAAAATAAACCGATAAAACACGCCAACTCCGAAAACTTTTTCTCACCCATGCAACGTTCGATTTTTCACCAGCTCTCGTATAAAATTAACATTTACGTTGGCAGCATTCAACATGTGAATAGGCTGCTTCTGCTCACTCGCTGTACGAGTATCTATTCTATGAAGTAGTGAAAAGTATGCATTCTGTTTTGTGCCGCTTCAGATCATTAACATAATCATTAAAGTTAATTTATTTTGTTCCGTTGAAGCGTTGTACTTGAACCAGTTTCTTTTTTTATTTATTAATCAATTGGACCATTGTTAAATTTACACACGTAACGACAAAAAGGGTAAAACCTATATTGGAAATATTTATCGGTTTCCCATTTTTTTTTTCATTCGTACACGATATGAGAATTTTTCCCCCTCGTTTTCACAACACTTCAGTTATGTAATTTATTTATCTCGAGCTTATCAAAAATACATTATTTTGGTTGTGTAAATAAGACGCTCAAGGGAGTTATCTCTGACTAATTCGAAAGTGATAATGGTTCGATGGAATATTTCTCATTTTCACAACGACCATAAACGAACTGAAAATTATTCCCTGTGTTTTTTTTTACCATCGGCCATGTGGCCCTAATTTTTTCCTATAATGATATGCAGGATGTTGGTTGGTGATGGTGAATAGGTCTTTTATTTTCAATGCCATCGAAATTTATTAGGTATACGAAGAGTAATGAATTACGTTAAAGATTGAATTAACAGTATGGTTGGCAAGAGTTGGAGCTGTCGGGGGCCTCTATGATTTATCGTATTGAAATTTTTTCCATACACGAGTACCAAAGAAAGATGTCGATTTTAAATTTCCATCCTTATCTAGTAAAATAATCCAAATTGTATTGAATAAAATACTATAAAACGTACGATTATTATACGAAACAATATGGATATTTCCTTCAACCGGTTTATTATGGTACTTCTTGTCCGATAAAAAGTAAAATTTTCTAAATTGCATACCGACGTACGATTGTATAATGGAGTAATTCTAGGAAACGTCATGTACCTAGACCTATACGACGTAATGTTCTATTTATTTCATCAAAGTAATGATCACTATGTGCATTATGAGCGTAGTTTTCTCATTTTCACGGTACGATTTAAAAATTATATAAAAGAAAGGTGTAATTTGCGGGTAAAATTATATGGGCAAAAATATAAATCGTATCTTCTTCCATTCGTCGTCCAGAACGATTAAAATTCTACGTAGAAATTGAACGTATTTCCTCAAATGATGGATTCTCAAATTGAAAGAGTGTGAAAGGGTGTTGAAAAAGATCCAAAGTATTTTTTTTCTGTTGATAGGTGAGATATAGGTACATCTTTGGAATATTATACGAGTACATTGCCAATATGTAGAAGAATGAGAGAGGAAAAAGGGGAAACCGGTTTTATTTCGGACTAATCGATTCGAACTATTTAGGGATTTTTTTTTGTACGTACGTGTGTAGTGGACCTAGCGGTTCATTGAATGATGCGAGATGTGACCTTCTTTTAGAGGGGTTCTGTTTCATTATGTTTCTGTAACGGTGTGACCGTTTACGTATGTTCGGTGAAGAAATCCCATCATTATGGGTAGTTTACCCCCGAACCCTTCTCCATTCTTGGAGACGTCGAGGATATCAATGGATTGTTGATTTTTACCTTTTTCAACCAGTTCAATGCGTGATTTATAGGTTGCCAGCGCCAACGAACCGATTGTGTTTTAAATGGTGTGCTCATTCGGAGCTAGGACCAGGGCATGAAGAACAAGGAAGCTCGTTCTCATGTTCTTGTTCTTTTGTTCCCATGGTGAAATTTTGTTCTCTGTTCTTCGTTCTTTTGTTCCCAAAATCAAAATGTGTTCTTTATTGTTCCTGTTCTTTGTTCCCATTGTGTTTTTGCTTGCGAATTACGCAATAATTGAATCAAATTCAAATTTGGCGTTGATTTTTTGTCAAATTTTCACGTTTAACTGCATTAGTAACTGAAGCATAATTCGTACAAATGGTATAAGTCAAAGAACTGTATATTTGAAAAGGGACTTAAGTGTAACTTTGTTTACAAAACAATAAAGTCTCTTTTCTCATATACAGTTCTTTGACTTATACCATTTGTACGAATTATGCTTCAACTGGCAAAAGCCATGTCTTGATGAAAATAAGAAATTATAAATCACTACCACAGAGCACAGGCAAAATTTATTCAGATTTCACATTGATTTTAGTGGAAACCCCCAAAAAATGAATGAACGAAGAACAATCAGAAAAATAGTGAGAATGGTTCTCGGTTCTTTCGTTCTTTTTTTGAACATTTGTTCTTTTGTTCTTTGTTCTCATGTTCTTTTTTTGAACGTTTGTTCTCTTGTTCTTTCGTTCTCTATAAAAAAACCTATTGTTCTTTTGTTCTTCGTTCCCGTTCCCGTTCTGTTCTTCATGCCCTGGCTAGGACTGTTTTAGCGTAATTTCGGTTTATTTGGGAATGGGCTCGTTTTTAACTGGCGTGTTATACAGTTATGTAATTATCGACGTTTATTTTGATTTTTTTTTAGGTATGGATTTGTTTAGGTTTACAGGAAAGTTTTTTTTTTGGTTGGAATGCGGGAAGAGGAAGGAGGAAAAGAGGCAGATTACCCCTTTTAAAAGCTGAGAATGTTCAAAAATGATTTTTTTTGGTTTTTTGAGTTTGATTTTTCGAGAAAAAATTGTCTTCGTTTCGTTCAGGCGATGACATAACTTTTGGTGTGGTACAAACAAAATTGTTTTTTGATAAATATTCTTTTATTTTGGGTGTTTTTTTCAAAAAAAAATTCCCGTATTTTTTTTCCTGTTTAAATACAGTTTTTTTTAATGTTCTAAAATTAGCTCAGTGAACACTTGACGCATTCATGTTTTCTCTCAATTTCCTCCTTCAAAAAAAAAAAAAAAATTGAGTCTCATTTTTGATAAAAAAATTCGAGAGTTCGACGTGAAAAAAAATACAAATATTTGGTTGATTGGACTTGATGACTAAAAAATTTCAAATGAAAAAAATCTGAGAAAGGCACGAAATTTTGTCAAAATTTAATAAACTAGAAATTGGTAGGTAGGTGGAACCAAAAAAGCTAGCATTTTTTTGAAAATTTTTAAATTTTTGTACAAAATGTTGAATTTGTGCATTTCAGTTTGTAAAAAATCCAATTTTAGTGTAATTTTTGATGTGTTTATTTTCGGGAAGAAAAGAAGAGGAATTTTACATTTTGAATTTGAAGCAGTAAAGGATGTGGTTGGAAGTTTTCTGAAAATGAAAAATGGTATAATGAGATGGGTAGTTGGATATCAGAAATAGGATTAAAAAACGCTTATCATATTTCGATGTGATTGATTTTTTTTTTTTGAAGTGAAGGTAAAGATTATGTTGAATTTTTTTTTAGAAATAATTTAATGCTTGAAAAAAAATCTACGAATAAAATGAATACCTAAGTATTCGATTAGTGAGCTCTGAAAAAACCAATATTTCGATTTAGATTCAATTTATTTATCAGCTTTTCGATTACAAATTATCGTTGATTGATGATTGGCTAATATATTTTTCAATATTTGATTGATTTAGGTGAAATGAAAAATTCGAATAATGGGTAATAATTGCATGGCAATTAATTTTTCACAATGAAGGTTTCGATGTAGAGAAAAATTTCTCGGTTTTACAAAATGTCTCATTTTTTTCTTTCAAAACTACAACTAAGTTGAAATTGCGTAAATCACGTTTCTATTTTTATGTATGTAGTTGTCGAACAAAGAAATTTAATCAAGTTGCATCAAGTTTTTAATTTTTTGAAAAATTCGTTCAGGGGGTTTGAACTTAGGCCAGTCAGTTTTTCAAACCACGAAAAAAATTTTAAAAGGCTTGAAAAATGTGTTTTAAAAATCTTTTTTATTGCAGTAGGTATTTTTAGTCGCTTAAACGATTGAAAATATTACCAAAATATTTTTCGAAAAAAACCAAGTTTGAATTTTGAAAAAAAAACCACAAAAACTGAGATTTACATGATCGAAGGGGGAGGGGGTCAAAATTAACCCTGATAACGACCTTTGTAATTTTCAAAGTGGAATTCAATTTTGCTCGGTGTTTTAAATTTAAAATGGCAAATTTGACTTATTTTTTTGAAGGAATTTTCAATTTGGAATTTGGTTTTGTCATTCAAAATGCCGTCCTGTTAGTATTAATTTTAAAGATACGAAGTACCTATAAGTAGAATTTTCGTCCAATTAAATTTGAAACTTTGAATTTTTTCTGCTTTTTTAAAAATAAATAAGATTGTTGAAATTTTCTAAAGAGAATTCCGAATCATAAATCGTCAATATTTTTTGATCATTGTTTCAGCGAAAATCACTGGGTGGATTTTTTACTGGGTCTCTCACTTCGGTTATTTAAATGCAAATTTTTTCACTGAATTATTCACGAGTTGATCAATCAATTTAATGACCTGTTTAGTTCATTATTATTTTTGGAATTTTTCTCTTTTTCAAATGCTTGTACCAGGTATGAAAAAAGCTGTTTAGTTTTCATGCTTGTGTTGCCCGAAGCTCTTACCCTCCTTCTCCCTTTCTATTTATCCCTCCTTATTGAGATTGATTTTACTTCATCGAAAAAAGTTTCAATCGCAGATTAGCTATTTTTGTTTGATTTTCATTTAAAAAAATGAAAGTTGTATTGGATGAAATTTGAAGATAATTTTAGAACATTTTTTCCTCTAAAAATAAGTGAGAAAGACTTCACAAAATGCAATTATCAAATCGATAAAATTTTTGGTTGCAGATTTTTTGTTCCTTTTGTGAGTTTTTTTCTCGTGAATCGAACTCTATAAAGTAAGAAAAGTTTTGAAACAATTTTGTGAGCTCTCCCCCCTCCAAAAAAAAACATCTCCATGCTCCAAAATAATTTAGAATTCATTGAAAAAAAAAATAGATGAAAATTACAAAACCGATCTAACTTTTTGGTTGCAGATTTTTTAAAATTCGATTTATTTTTCAAAAATTGATAGATATGAATAGGGCTGAGGCAATTTGAGAAGATTCTCCATTCTTCACCTCATCCTCACACAATATGATGTAGAATTTGTCATAAAATGACTTAGATTATTAAATTAAAGAAATTTTTCGGTCGCAAATTCTTTTTTTATTCAACTTTCAAACGACATTAAAGCTCTTGAAGCAATTCGAAAGTTTTTTTCTTCCTCTTCCTTCCCCTCGCTAAATTTATCCTCAAAAATCGACAAAAATTCATCAGATCTCCATCATAATTAAATTTCAATGTATTCGTATTAATCTCCTTGAAGTCGATACACTGGATATTCGTTCAAAAAATTTCCCATTACTCATTTCAAATAAATTTTTCCTGGAAAAACTGAAAACTACAGTCTTGTTCTATTTCAATTTTACTTACAAATATTATCACATTTTAACACAAAATAGCATTGCTCACTCCAACGATAATTTTCGTTCGAAATTTTCTTTCGTGAAAAAATCCACACCCTTTGAAAAATTTTCATTCTATCAGCACCACCCGAACAGCAAAGCACGTGCCATCATCGACGATAAACATGGCACCATGTCTCATTTACACGTTGCGAGGAAGTTCGAATGACGTCATTTTGTAAAAGTAGAGGCAGACATAACATTGACCGTCGTGTAACAGTGTGAACTCACCTTAAATTCAGTAATTAGGTTACTTAATAATTTCTATTAGTCATAATGCTATGCTCGAAGGTACTTATATTTACATACGTGTGTGTATTTGTGTGTAGTATAAATTAATTCACCAGTGAGAAATTCTGTCGGTAAATTCTCGCCTTGTAGTGTGGCAGAGAAGACGCCGCACCGTGCTATGTGACGTTTCAAGTGATTATTACCTTCTAATTATTTTTCAACGTGAATAGGATTTCGACGATCTATAAGTACTTTTTCAATTGTAAAAATTTCATCAATTTCTTCGATTCTGGAGTTTTTTTTAAAGCTGTATCCAATTGTAAAATTTTTCTATCGGTAAATTTTTTCTCAGATTTAAAATTTCTTAAAATTTTTCCAACTTTGAATTTTTTTAAAAATTAGATATTAATTTCCATTCTCTACTCGAGGGCATTAAAAAATTATAAAGTTGAAAAAATTTAAGGAAAAAAATGAAAATTGAGGAAATTTCTTTTAAAAAATTTTTCAAATGCAGAATTTTTTCATTTTTTTTCAACTTTGTATTTTTCAACTTTTTTTTCGTTTCAAAAACAAACCTTTTTCAGTAATTTGAACATTTTTTCTAGAATTTTTTAACGAAATTTTTTCAATTCATGTTTTTCAGAATTAAAGAAAATTGAAAAAATTGAAATTTAAAAATTTTTAAAAAATTTTACTTATTTACTTTTTTTCAACCTTGGAATTATTAAAGAAATAGAAAAAAATCAGAATTGAAAGAATTTGATCCTAAAAATTGGCATAAATTTGAACTTGAATCATCGTAATCCCATTTGCGGCAAAAATAATTAGGATCAAGTATAATTATGAGTTGACATTGCCCCAAGTCAGAAGACAGTCTAGGTCAAAATCCACGTCTCTCTTGCTGTATCGAACGGAACGTATCGATGAAAGGATCAAATTGTGTACCTTAAATCAAATTTATTATTTTTAAATAGGCGTATAATAGATTATGTTTTAAGGTTCAAGTACATCATTCAATTACATACAGTGTATTTACCCATATTATTATTACGAATTTAATAAGATAAGAGGCAAAAAGTACACATACGTTGAAATCATTGAGATTATATTCGGTTTAAGACTCTCTCGAGCGCGTCCTCGCGATGAGAGTCAGCACACGCCTACGATACCGACATCGTTGGTGAAATATTACGTCGGAATTTTTATTCCGTAATCCGTAATCGTTTTTTCCCTTCCATTTGACGCATATTACCGGAACAGGTTAATGTTATTTAAACACTGCACCCTGTGCCTGTGTCACCGGCGTCTCAGACGCTCATTTGCTCGATCGCCGCCATGGTCATACTCAAAATGTGTATGTGTTGTTTGTATTTTTTTAATAATTCGTTTTGTAAATTTTTTCAATTTTTTTTTTTTGCTATATGAAGCTTGAACGCGCGAATTCACGATTTAACCAATAATTTTTTTTCATGCTTTACGAGTTCCTTTGTTATTGAAACTCGTATACTTGGCGTTGAGTAGTTCAAGTTGTACTAATACTAGTGGGATAAGTATTTTTGCGATAAGAATGGTTTATGTTCGATGTAGCAAAGCTATTAATTTAAACATTTCTACTGTTCGTGAATGAAAAATTTTTCCGGTCGCGAGATCGCCGGTATTTTTAGACCGAGTAGAAGTGTTGAAATTGATGGGTTTACTTAAAATGTACATTGTACCGAGAATATTTCGAGTGTTTTTTAAAATTTTTTTTTTGAATCGTTGAAGGATATTTCGTTTCATCGATGGAGGATTTCTCAAATATTGATTTTTTGGTGCTGGTTTGTTTATCTGAATCGTCGATGGTTGATGGGAATTTATAAATATTTATTGTTTAAATTTGACAGTTTTTGGGAGTACAATGGAAGTTCTCGAAATAATTGCTGCGGTTAATTAGTTGAGAAATTACGGAGAGTAATAGCTGGTTGAAAATGTATCTTTTTTTTTTTCATTTTGAATTGATAAAATAGACAGAGTTTGCGAAATTGGAAAAATCAGAGAAATTCTTTAATCCTTGGTCAATTTTTGTTGATTTTTCAGCACATTTTACTGACCTTTTTGTGAATTTTCATCGATCGTTTTCGCTGGTTGCTTTCAGTGAATTTTTCCACTGATTGATGTGCTGCAATTCTGACTGTTTTTCAGTGCTTTTTGATAATTTCCACTGATTTGTGATTTATGAACGAGAGAGTTGGGAAATGTTTATTGATGAAATTTTATTTGAAAAAAAAAACATGAAGATCAAAAAATTTGAAAAATATTGTAAAGAGATGCAAATCAGTGAAGAAGGCTGAAATTTCTCAGTAGTGGAATCCGAACTTTTCATAATTTTTTGATGAATTTTGAGTTCACCCCTTCCCCCACCTTTTCTTACAAAAAATTTTCGTTTACAAAAAAAATCAGTAGTTTGAAAAATTCAATTATTTTTATTTTAATGGAATATTTAGGGGGAAAACGCTGATGAAAATGTAATTTTGGAATGAACAACTCTCGTACTAATTATTTTGATTTTAAAAACTAAACATGAAGAAAAATCTTAGCATTGGTGTTGGAAGCATTTTTTTGAGAGTGCAAAATGGCCATGGAGACTTGAAATACCAGAAAGGGAAGGGAAAGCCTTTTATCACACAGCTACTCAAAGTAGAGCCCAAAAGTGAAGGGAAAGGCAAAACTGTGAAAAAATTGGACCTTCAATATCTCAAAAATCCTTTTCCCCACCAAATTCTTGATTTTATTGTGGGGGGGGGGATCCGGACCCTTCTGGCTTCGTTATTGATACCAATGTACTCTAATTTTGACCTCACAAATCGATTTTAAAGGCCTTTGAGTTGATTTAGAGCCTCCTGAAAATTGGCATGTTTTCTCGGGGAGGAGGGAGGGTGTCAAAGTTGCAAATCATCCACTTTTTTAGTGGGGTTGAACCTGACAAATTCTGGTAAAACACTAAAAAAAAATCTAGACTATCAGGCTGCCACCATTCTGAAAAAATTTAAGCTGCTAACATAAAGTTGAAGGAACTCTAAACGTGAATATTTGAGTCAAGATCGATCAAAGTTTTACGATTGTTGAAAATTTGATTTTTAATCTTTTTTAAAAAATTTGAACATGAAATATGAGTTGAGTAGAAAATATCTCATTTTCATCTCCTCCTCCCGCCTCCCCCTCCATTTTATTACCTTATTTCCAAGATTAAATTAATGAATAATGTGAAATCTGAAGGAAAATTGAAATTGAAAGTTTGGTAGAAAATGAAAATAGGTGATCGAAATTTGGAGGCTCTGGATCTAAAATTTTAATATAGTAATTGTTAATTTCAAAATAAAGTAATTTTTTTCCATCCAATTGAAAAATTTATGAAATATTTTGACTAATAGAAATATTTCATCATAATTCTATGAAGACACATTTCGTCCAAAAAACTAAACCATATTTTTTTTTTAAATTTGAAACATCACTCATCTTGTACAACTTTTGAATCGAAATATCCTTCAACCATTTTGAAAAATATCTGGTATTACATAATCAATATTTCGTTCATTCCTATCAATCAGTTCGTTGCTATTCAGATACACATTTGTAATGCTCGAGTATTTTACTCAATTCAGCATTATTTACCTAATGTTAAGTAATGCAGAATTCAACAACATTCATTCATTTTGAGCAGTTTTTAAAAATATTCAAATTACCGAAGCATCGTTCTATTAAAATGAAAGCAAATTGTATAATATTTATCGAAAATTAAGCATCAGGGTATATTATGTTTATATTGTTCATGTTGTGAGCTTAATTAATTAATTTACTGTGCATTTATGTATTAATAATATTATTAGCTTCCTTCTAATTTGCTGAAATTCTTCTACTGTTGTACACGTGTTTATTTTTTTGTTGTTTTTTCTTCTTTTTTTCTAATTCTAATCATACCTAGATGTAGATAGATAGTTTTTTCCCTGCCCATATGATTCCTACTAATACTTATTATTTTATTTGAAAAAAACAATAGGTCGCCCGTAAATTGGCGATGGTCGAAGCTGATTTAGAGCGCGCTGAAGAGAGAGCAGAATCTGGCGAATCGTAAGCGTTATTTTCATAGTGTATTGGCTTTTTGCTCGTTCTGCTTACGTTGCTTTTTCACGCTATTTAGGTCGTGCCGTACGAATGTACGCCTGTAGGCTATACGCGTATTTGTAATCAGACTCTAGTTGCTAAGGTGGCAGTTATTTTAGTTTTCGAGTTAACTGTTGCATGGGAACTTGAGGTGGCTTTTTGCGAGAAATTTACTTTTAAGTACATAGCTTCGATTTCAGTTAATTTTAAGTGCTGAGGATGGTAGGATGGTACGAAAATTTCAATATTTTTTTTTTGAAAGTAACAAGTGACTAGTAGAAAAAAAGTGTTGAATGCCATGACAAAAAAAAAGGAAACTCGAGTCTGGGAACTGATAGACTGCGAAGTTGAAAGTTCCCAGGAATGAAATCAGTTGGTTTTATCATGATTCATGAATGATGAAATCAGAATTCAAAGAAAAAGTTTTTTTTTGAGTGATACTATGGGAAATTGAGTCTCAACAAAGCATGATTTCCTGAAATGCTTTCAGTAATTTTTTTCAAGCTTTGGAATTTATTTAGATTTTTTTCAAAAATTTTACAATTAAAATGATGAAAAAATTTTGAATAGCCAAATTTACAGAGGAGAAAATTTGTGTGAAATTTTCGTTTAAAATTAGGATTAATGACAAAAAAATGAGAAAGTAATGATCTTTTGAACTTTTTTGAAGAATTAATTTTCGTTTCGAATTGGAAAAAAATTGTGCTCTACACAAGCACAAAAATTTCATTTCCTTCGAAAATTTCTCTTTCTTTCTTCCGAGCTGGCTAAATGAAGAAATATAAAAATGTTGGCCAAAGAAAGAAATATAAAGATTTAATGCCTTTTTGAATTTTTTGGATAATTTTTGTTTCGAAGTTGAAGAATTTTAAAAAAATGCATTTTTTTGGAAATATCTCATTGTTTCATCTTCCCTCTTCCCCTCCTCCCCTCCAACGAGCTACTCTCTCATTTTGAATCAGTGTAAAATCACAGAAAAATTCAGAATTGCAACACAGAAAAACTTTGCAAAATTCTTCAATTTTCAGCGGAATTTCGCTGATTTTTCAACGAATTTCACAAAATTGGAATATTTTACCAATTTTTCAATGAATTTTTCCTCATTTTCAAGCAATTTTTTCACTGCTTGATTTCAGTGAATTTTTTCACCGATTTATTACTGTGCTGCAATTCTGATTGTTTTCGTGTGGTTTTCCTTAATTTTCATTGCTTTATAAATGAGAGAATGTTCGTGTTTTTCGTACTGCTAGGAACAGCCATTAAATTTTTGCCCTCGTTTGAAAATAATTTTCAATATTTCAATACCTACTCGGAGAAAAATTTTTGCTGAAAAATCTTTAAGAAAAGTGAATTCAAAAATATTATAGCATTTTGGTGTTACCTATTTCTTGAACACTTCAATAAGTTGAGCCTGGGTTTAAGTATTTCTGGGATAGGAAGGGATTGTTATTTTTAATTTTCATGAGCTTTTGGATCTTCTCGAGTTCCCTATTGAAAAGATGAAATTATTTTTAAAAATTTTTAACTTTTGATCTAAAATTATGAATTTTATGATCAATTGAGACAACCCTCATATTTTTGGTTCAAAGTTCTATAAATTTTGGAGCTCATTTTTGAAAAAAAAATTTATAAGTGTCAGTGTCAGGTCATCAGTTCAGTGAGGATCAGTTCTTCAGAAAGTCGAAGAAATTTACTTTATTTTTTAAGAATTATTTTGATACTGAAAAATCATTATTGTAATTTTCGAAATTCGGGACCTTATGCTGTGGACTAAAAATTTTTAATCGCTGATTCAGAACCCATTGTTCAAGAGAAATGCTCCGATAGTTTAATTTTTCCCGATTTCGTTACCTTTTTCCCATTGTACTTTTTTCATGAGTAATTTTCTAATTTTTTCCACCACATAGGACCCCCGCAAGCTTTAATTTTTTTTCATCTTGTTAGACACATGGTTTTCTCATATCCCCCCCCCTCCCCACCAAAAAATCAAAATGTGGGTCGAATTAAGAAAATCTCCAATTGCGATTATTTTTTGTAAAATACATGCCTGATTCATATCCCCTCCCCTCACCACCATCAACTGAAATTCTCGGAAAAACATTTTTTTTTGCAACGTTTAAAAATTTCACCTTTTATTTAAAGACTCGAAAAGAGACTAACATTTTTTTCTTTGCTGGATATGTATTAATTTATTTGAGTTCATTTGGCTTCCATTCAACTCAACTTCAACATGATCACCTTTCAATTTTCAAGCAAAAAAGTCGAACAAATTCTTCCCAAAATTTTTTTTACCAAATTTTGGAACTTATTTTTCATTTTGAAAATCAAAATACTGGTGAAAATTACCATGGCTGTCTATCAAAAATCATACCATCGAACATATCAAATCACAACATTGTGAAGAGCTCATTACACTGTCCCATGCCATGCCATGCCATGCAATGCCATAGCGAAATATCACTCGTAATAATTCTCTCACAGCATTTTTTCCTCTCTAATTACATTCCCCCCTTCCCCTCCTACTTTATGACCTCTGTAATGGCCTGTTTATGGGCATCTCTGCAATCAACACAACACACGGTCATACCTCATTAGATTTTTTTCTCCCTTTTTTTACGAATCTTCATACCGTTTTCAAAGACCTTCGAAAGGGTTAATTTCGCTGAATAGAGCTGCCCTTTGAATAGCTCGACAGGGAAAATTGTTTACGTAGGGTCCCATTCATTCTCCGAGATAGTATTTCTCCAGCATCACGCTCGCGTATTTCCATATGCACAATATTGACACAATTACAAAGAGGAAACGAGACGCGACGTCGCAACGTAAACTTAGCAACAGCAGCGAATCACGATGGTTAAAAAAAAAATGGTTTTTTAAAACGAGCTCGAAACAGTTTAAGACTGCCAATGACACCATAACCCGTATGCTTTTACTTTTTTTAGTCATAATGATAGAAGGTGAAACGATTTATATAATGGTCGTATATAAATTATACGCGCCGGATTGATGCGCGTTTTTTGTGTTTTCGGCGTACGCACGTTCTTCGTGTAATTAATAAAAGAAGAAAAATACACGCGATAAAAGGTAATTAAAAGCGGGGTATTTGCGTGTGATTGATAGACTCGGCGTTTGGCACTTTTTTTCATTAACGTGCTCATATGCTCGTGCTGCATGGGTACTTTCCAATGTATCTACTGACGGCCATTTGTAAAAAAAAAATTCCATCGAGGAAGGAGTAGCGAGGTGCGTTTATTATAATTTCGTATTCGAGCCCGGCAGCAGGAGACAGATTGTGTAGCATTATTACCTTATTTGTAGGTGGATTTTTGTCGCGGTTGGAATTGCTACAGTTTAGGTGATGGCGAAGGCGATGGTGGTTTTTTCCCTTCGTTTTACGTTTTTTTTTGTACGATTTTTGAATAAAATTATCGATATTTTGCTTGGTTTAGGTGTCTCGTAAATTGCATATGCTCGAGCAAGATTTAGAAAGGGCCGAAGAACGTGCTGAACATTGTGACGAGTAAGTTACATACGTGTTAGCATGTTCCATTCCATTCGACTATAGTCCGACTCCGAAGCATGAATTTGTTTGTTTACGTCATTAAGTGTGTGCACCTTTGCTTCCTGACAATGACGATGATTACCAAGTTCGGTATGTTATGTCCATGACTAGAGATAGGTATGAGGTGGTTTCGATGTTTATGAATTTTCAAGTTTGTGGTGTCGAAGAAATAATTTCTCTAGGATTTCTTGGCTATGAAAGTATATTTCTCAATTTTTTCCAGGTTTTTCAAGTTTTCCCAATTTATTTTCATTTTTTTCCCCCAGAATGTTCTTTAATTTTAGAATAAATTTTGACGACCCTTTCTGAAAAACCTGAAAAATTCAGGGGATTTTGAAATTTCCGCTTGAATAAAATTACACGATTGATTTTATTTTTTCTGTAGGAGTTTTTTTTTCATTCATTTCAAAAGAAGCACGTAGGTTCATATCTACTAAAAATAAAAATTTAGTTATGAAAAAGTCCAGAATTCAAAATCTAGAAAATTTGAGAAAATATTCTGGAAAACCTGGAAAAGTCAGAAAAATCATATTATCTGAAATATTTTGGAGTTTGGTAACGTTTTTGAATAGAATTTATCTTGGTAGGAAAATGTTTCTATAAATAGAATAAAAAAATTGAAAAAATTTGAGAAAAAATGAAAAAGTATGCGAGGAAAAAAAGAAAAAAAATCGAAAAAAGGATGTGAAAAAGTGGGTCACGTTTTGAAATAGGAAAATAATGTTTGGAAAATAAGAATAAAATCGGATAAGAATGTATTTTTTTGAAAATGTGACCCTGCCGGAAAGAAGGGTCCCTAGGGTAAGAAAATGAAGAAAATTGTGATGTTTTTGGTCCTACCTTAACTAATTATAAAAGTGTGAGCGAAAAAATTTCATTCGTTTTACTTTATACAGTAAAAAGAATGAGATTTTATGGGGTCCTTCTTTCCGGCAGGGTTACAAATTTTGAAAGGAAAAATTCCAAAATTTTCAAAATTGCTATGTTGAAAATTGCAAAAATGATCATTCAAATTTTTGAAAATTTTTTGAGGTTTATCAAAATTTCATGATTCATGACCTTTGATCTATAAAAATGGTAAGTAGTCAAAATTTTACAAAGTTTTTTTTAATGATCATTCAAATTTTTTCGATTTTTTCAAATGTAATAAATCGTCATTATGTCAATGAGACACAAAAATGTTACTTTTTTTATTTATGAACAGTGAAAATGGTGAAAAAAATTCAGTAAAAGTCAGTAAAGTATCTAAAATTCGCTGAAAATCAGTGAAATTCTTTGAAAAATCAGTGAAAATTTTCCTGAAAAGTAAAGAATTTTGTTGATTTTTCCAGTGCTGTAATTCTGACTTTTTCAGCGACTTTTTCACTGATTCGAAGCGAAAGAGAATATTTTTTGAAAATTGACTCTCAGGTCTGAGACATCGTCTCAAAATTCCACTCTCTCATTCTGAATCACCGAAAAGTCACTGATAAACAATCAGAAATGCAGCACCGGAGAAAATCAGTGACAAAATCACTGGAAAATCAGTGAAATTTATGAAATTTTCCGAAAAATTAGTGAAAATCTTTGAAAAATTAGTGAAAATTCACCGGAAATCAGTGAATTTTACTGTTTTCAATTCTGACTGTTTATCAGTGACTTTTCACTGATTCAAAATAAGAGATTGAAATTTTGAGATGATGTCGCAGGCCTGAGAGTCAATTTTTGAAAAATATTCTATTTCATTTCGAATCAGTAAAAAAGTCGCTGAAAAAAGTCAAAATTACAGCGCAAGAAAAATCGACAAAAGTCTTACTTTTCAGCAAATTTTTCAGCACTAAGTTTTCAAAGATTTTCACCAATTTTTCAGGAAATTTCACGAATTTCACTTTGTCACTGATTTGTTTTCAGTGAATATTTTTTTACTGTTTTTCTCCTGTGCTGCAATTCTGACTGTTTCTCAGTGATTTTTGATGATTGTCACTGATCTACAAATGAAAGCAAGATTTTTGGAACAATCAATATTTTTATTCTCTAAATTTGAATCAGTCAATTTGGTAAAATTGTACTTGCTTGAATTTGTGAAATGCATTCAACTGAAAATCAGCGATTTTTCTCTGATCTTTCAGTCAAAATTCCCAATTTTTTCCAAGAAATTGGGAATTGACTGAGAAATCAGTGATTTCTGACTGAAAGATTGGTAAAAAATCATCAAATATCAATGAAAATTACTTCACTGATTCAAAGTACATTAATGACTGATTCTCAAATTTCATGTATATCTATTTATTCTAGAAACACGAATTTTTTTTTGAAACATGTGTCGCTTTTTGATATTTCTCGGGGAAAAAATCTTCTTATCGAGCTTAAGGGAGACTTGATTTCTCTAACTCTCCCCCTGCCCTGGATGTGCTTATGGTCTCAGCTGGACGTTGAACGAGCGACCAATAACAGTCGAATAATATTTATTCGAGTCATCGTTATTTTCATTATCGATTCGATACGGATTTTCGAGGTGGTTCACAGTCGCACAGAGGAAGTTGTGTATTTGTTGCGGGTTACGTACCTATCGTATGTACCCGTCCTGTAGGGAACATCGAACGCGAAATTATATAAGAGTATGGTGTAGGGCGTACGTGCACTTTTACATTACGGTTTTTCATCAGTTGTGATTGTAAATAGGCTGGTGATTTTCAAGGCCCGATATCCGTAATTTGTTCGTTTTGCTGTGTACTTATATTTATATACCTGTGGCTGTGGTGGGTCGTGGGTTGTCACTGGAGTACTCTTGGTATTGCCAATTTGATATGGATTGGTCTTATTTTACGCGGAGATTGAGGTGTGGATTCGCATGCCATTTTTTTTTTTGAATTTGGGTGCGGTGAAGGGCTGCTTGATGCTTGTTGAAGAGCTGAAAAAAATATTTAAAAAGGAGGAATCAATTTTCAACGATTGTGATTGTTCATCTTACAGTTTTATGCAATTTTTTGTGCTTCGTAAATATTTTTGATAATTTTTTTATTTTTGATGATAATAATTTTATTATAGCTTAATCCTTAATCGGTTGTGGATTTGAAAGTTTTAAAATTCGACTAACGCCACTTTCCAAACTCAAATTATTCTCTCAAAAATCAAAATATTTCTGATCCTGATTCTCGATTCCAAATTGATGAAAATATAAAATTTGAGTCAATTTTGAATTTTGAATTCAACATTTCTTCATTTCTCTCCTTTCCTTTTCCCCCTCCAAAAAAATCAGCGAATTATAAGTTTCACAACGAATTTTCACTCTTTTCTCCCTCCTCCCTTCTAAAAGTATCATGAGTTGGTTGTGAATTTCAGTAAATTTTCTTCCTTTTTCTCCCTTTCCTTTGATCCAAATCACTTGTAATAATTGGAGTTGGTTGTGAAATTCAGCTCATTTTTTTTCTTTCTCGTCGCTCTTTCCTCAAAAAACGAAGGCTCATTTACCACTGTGAGCTCCATTCATGGCATTCCTTGATTCCTACATTACTAACATTGATATACTATAGATATAATTGAATCATCTGAATTTAAAAATTTAATGTACATGTCACGACATTATTAGTAACCGGTCGAAGCTTTGCAAAATGCTTTTTAATCTGCTGTCGCTTATCAACCTACTCATAATAATTTTTATCAGATTTTAATACTATTTTTTTATTGTTCATTAGTAAAATTGTGGAATTAGAAGAAGAATTACGTGTTGTCGGTAATAACTTGAAATCTTTGGAAGTATCAGAAGAAAAGGTACGTGTGATTGGTATTTTCTCCTCGCATACAGCGATTTTATTTTGGTTATGTGATGGTAAGTTATATGAGGGAATTTTTCCTGTAAATCTATGGAAATGGAGTATAATTTTTTTTCAAATTTTAATTGCATCGCAAATTTTTATAGTTATGTAAAAAGGTAAATTTCGTAATCGTAATTTATGTATTTTCTTCTGCATAATTATTTTAATAATTCTGAATAATTTCATGATCTTAATTAGGCATTTTTTTAATGAAGAAAATTGAAATTTACGTTGAAAACCAATGTTTTATTTCCACGATGTGTTTAAAATTCTAGAAGTGAGATTCTCTTCCTCATTTTAACTTCACCTCCTTTAATTATAAGATTTTTCGAAGCATTTATCATCTAAATTTTGAACGTGATTTTCTTTAAAAAATTTTTAAATTGAATGGATGGTTCTAATTCTGGATTTAAAACAATTTGTGTTCGTAGAATTTTTTTAATTAAAAAAAAATTGCTATTGAATCAGTTTCTTAAAAGTTTGACCTCAGATTTTTAGATCTTCCATATTTTTTGTATCTTGGAAACAAAAAATCTCGGTTACCTTACAGTTGAGAAAATTCCCTCATAATTTATTATTTTAGTTTAAATAATAATTTTTAGTATATTGGCAGCACTGAAAGTGTTATTCCGATGCTATTATGAACATTTCTATATCATTTTTTGATATTTTTTGACCATAAAATATCCTTTCACAACATGAAAAGTTTGAATGTGAAAGTGAGTATTTATTTACTGGTTGAGATTTGAAAATTTACGTTAAAAAATTGAAGTATGGGTCAAAAAATCACTGCAAACTTTTTCAAAACCCACCTTCCCCCCTCCCGGTGTTCCCGATTGAAATATTTTCAGTCATAAAATCTTCAGAATACAAATTTTTTTCACTCGTCGCGGATTTTCAAATTTTTAAATTTTCTCTCCACCTTTTCTACTGAAATAAAGTCATCAAAAATTTGTTTCTGACTTTGATCATGATGAAATTGCTTTTAATTTGATTATCTCCCCCCCCCCGTACCTTTAATTTTCATTTCATAATTTTTTAATGTTTTCATAAAATCATCAGAATACCCACAGTGTTGCCAAATATCAAAAATATTATCTTCTTTAAGTCAAAGTCGTAAAAAATATTCGTCTTTATACATCGAACACTTCGCAAACATTGCAAAATCGAGTTAACCTACAAACGAAAGCGAAACCGTCGCTATGCAGTTTTCTCTCTAAAAAAAAATCCATCAATCACTCGACGAATATTTTTCACGTCTATTTTCAGCAACCGTAAACACACCAGCAATAAAACAAACAAACTCGAAAATCCATCATGTAATTCATATTACCATAAATGTTCACCCAAAAGCCAGATTTTTCAAAAATTATGGCTATTTCACAAAAAAAAAAAATCCGAAAAAAAATTATTCACGCAGCTTCAGTGATTGACCTTGTCGGCAAAACAGTTTCTCCTTTTCATCCTCTTACGGTAAATGATTCATCTAAAAATGGTTGAACAAAATTAAGACAATACTGTACCTCTAAGGTAACATTTGTAACCAATTAGGTAGGTGAAATATTTTATAAGATGACGTATTCGCGCAATGGGGGCATTGTGGGCCGTTGAACTACACGTACATATTCGACTTGGACCATTCGACATTACATATTTATTCGTGTACCGCATAAACCTAAACTAGAACCTACGACCAGCACCTATTTTCAACTTGAACCTGACGGTAATAATAATATTTGTCTTATGGAACCATATAACAATGTAGTTTGTTGTACCTACATGTACACGTACCATTGCCTCATCGTAGTCGTTTAATATATAAAATATCACGAACTGGCCCATAGGACTGGATTTTAATTATTTTTGCCACGAATTAGATTTCGACGATCCAAGTCCTGATTTATTCCAATTTCTATGTTCAAATTTTTTCTAGTGGTAAATTTTTTCAATTTTATATCTTAATTTTTTTCAAATTGTTTGACTGTTTGCTTGGAAATAATTTTGAAAAACAGTGCAGAAAATTTTTCGAGTTGAAAGAAAAGATGTTTTTTTAATACCGAGAGGAAGAAATTTTTAAAAATACAAAGCTGAAAAAATTCTATAAAAATAAAAATTGGGAAAATTTTTTGGTAAAAAGAAAAACTATTGATCAAAATAAAAAATATTTGAAAAAACGGAAATTTTTGAAAAAAAAGAGAAACATATTTGAAAAAATGGGAAGTATCTGGAAAAAATGATAAATATTTTTGAAAAATGGGAAATATTTAAAAAAAATTAGAAATATTTGAGAAAAATAGGAAATTTTTGAAAAAGAAGAGAAAAATATTTGAGAAAAATAGGAAATATTTGAAAAAAATGGGAATTAGTTTGGAAAAGTGGGAAATTTTTTTGGAGAAAACGGAAAATATTTGGAAAAATTGAGGAATTTTCGAGGAAAATGGAAAAATAGAGAAGGAAAATGGGGAATTTTTTGGGAAACTGGGAAATTTTTAGAGAAAATGGGAAATATTTTAAAAAACTGAGGAATTTTCGAGGAGAATGGGAAAAATTTTGAAAATAAGAGAAAAATATTTGAGGAAAATGAGAATTTTTTTTGAAAAAATGGTAAATTTTTGAAAAAATTGGCAAATTATTGAGAAAATTTTCAATTTTTAAAAATTTTATACTAGGTTGAAATGATTTCCAAAATACATAAAAAAATTGAGTATGAAGAATTTTTCTTAAAAATTTTAAAAACCAAGTAAGTACCTATCTGAATTTGAAATTCATAAAAAAAAATTAAAAATCGAAGTTGGAACAATTCTGAAAAAATTCAACTGGTGGAAAAATTCAAAGTTGGATGCAGCTTCGAATGAGAATTGAAAAAATTCTGAATTTTAAAGAGAAAAAATTTCAACACGATCATGAAAATCCCATTTACACGAAAAATAATTAGAAGCCAGTCGCATAAGAAAATTCGCCACCTAAACACACGAACGTCTTCGTTCTATTCCAATTACCGACTACACCGAATAAATGACCCGTGTAAGGACAATGCCGCTAATGTCGGAGGCCATATACCTGTCCGAGGCCCATTAATTCCAACTAATTATCAAACGACGTCTTCTGTTGGCCGAATAATTCTCTAAAAATTTACCCCAAAGGGGTCGCCGAATCGATTCGACGATTTCACAGACTTACCTCCCATCTGGTGCTGTTATTGTTTCTATATTGAATAGAACTTGCGACGAAGGCAGGGGCCAAGGGAGGTGAAAATTTAATACAGTCGGACGCCTCAGCCTAATCCTCTGTTATACGATGAAGAATGTTTACGAAAATTCTTAGAATTCTTTCGGCGGTCTTTTTTCATACGATGATCTGGTTGCATTGTATAACGCACGATTCATCATGATAGTGAAATCGTCTCGTCGTCTGCGTCTTTGCTGATGCGAGAAAGAATCGTGTGTTAAAATTTAGTCGCCAATCGAGGCGCAGATGGTAAAAAAAAAACTCGAAGGTCAATCACTGCTGCTGAATTTCCTCCTTTTGTACCCGAAATTTTCGATTCATTGATACGATTTATTTTTGTGGGCAGGCCAACCAAAGAGAAGAAGAATATAAGAATCAAATTAAGACGTTGAATAACCGCCTTAAAGAGGTAGTTTATTTAACACGAAATCAACGAGTTTGCCTGTGTGCCTGTGTTATTTTTTTTTTTTACTCTAAAAAATTAATTCACTACCATGTTTTTGTTGTTGAGTTTTTATTTTTACGTACCTCATCTGCTTGTTTGATTAATTAATCGTGTTGTATTAAGATTTTTTGCTTTTTAATTGTTTAATCGCAATAGGCTACGCAGAGAGAAGAAACATTCGAAGAGCAGGTCAAAGCATTGAGTAATCAATTAAAAGAGGTAAATATAGGAGGGTATGAGTATTTTAGAGCTTTATCGCCGATCCCATGGGTTTATCGAGGGAGTAGGTAGACGTACCATTAATCGTTGTGAAGATTTTAGAAAGAATTTTGTTCGAGTGAATCTTCTTTTTTTTTTAATCAGAGGCTCTCAAGTGTTGAAAAAATAATCATTAATGGTGCGTCTATCGAAAATATAAAATATGGTGCCTTATTTAATTGGGAAATTGAAATGATAGTGGGAGAAAAATCGCTTCTTACGATTTCTGTTTTTTTTTCTTTTCTTTTTTTTATGGATTATCTTTTTTTTATAACATTCTATTATTTTACCTATCTATCTGTGTGCAATGTATCCGGTCTACTCGATCTTATTATTGCCCTCTGTCTCAGTTTCTGTTCATTAACTTGCGAATATGTATACCTATGGGTATTTTGCATGCGTCCATCGAACGTGTTTATTGTTCATCAGAGAAAAATCTGGTATAGTTTGTAAAGGTGTGATCGAAGTTACTATTCGTGTCAGTTCCAATGACCATACGTTTGAATGTTTCTTGGTAATTGCGAATAATGATGGTTTGAATTAAAAAAATGAAAAAGACTTGGCTTTCACTACATTTGCATTTTTTCCAGCTCGTATACGAGCATTATGCATGATGGCACGGTTTTTTTTTTAATCAACTCAAAACTCCATGGAAAACTGGATTTAATTTACGATCAGTTTGGTTTTGAACTAATTGTGTGGGTTTGAGGATGTGTTTTTTTTGGATTATGGTGAAGGAAGGACTGGAAACCGTGATTGGTCAACGAATTGGTACCTCGATGTGAGATCTTATTTCTGAAATTGTTGAAAAAAATTCAAATTAAGAAGCCCCAAAAAAAATAGAAAAAGAATGGAAAACTGAAGCTGAAATTTGAATCAATTGTTTATTAAGAAATCGAGTCAAAATATTTGCACTTTCGATTTCAACAAGATCAGAGCTTGTAACTTGTTTCAAAAAAAATTTTAAACCAAAATTTCAACTATTCGAATTATTTTTAAATTTTTGGTAAATTTTTCAAAATGTAAAAGCTTTAGTTTTCTACAAAAAAGTATTATTTTTAGAGAAAAAAATGCCATAAAATTGATGAAAACTGGATTTGTACTTGAATCGAACCATCGCGATATTGAATTTTACTTTTTTTTTTTACTAATTTTTGAATCACCCTTCAAGATTTTGATTTTCTCCAATATTTTTTTAATCGATTTAAAAAGGTTAAAAATTGACTTGATCTGCTTAGAATCGAAGTCTGCTTCAATTCAAACAATAAAAAAAATCAGTTTTTTTTCATCGCCTTTCAAATTTCCAGTGTTTAAAAAATATCTGAGATTTCCACCTGAAAATCAAAAGAAATATAAAATTAATTTTTTAAATTACTTACTCGAAACGGTGCTGAAATTTGATTTTTTTAGCTGTTATTTAATTAATTTACAGACTATTTGGAAAAATTAATACTTGGAAAATTTTTAATCTTGTTGGTTTCAGAATGATTGAGAGTGCCAAAGCTAGGAATTTTTATTAATTTTACTGAAGCAGAAATTTTTTCAAAAATATAATTTTTTTTAAAAAGATGAAGATTTTAATTCTTAGAATTGTGACCGAAGGTCGAGAAAATCAAGTTGGGAAGCTGAAATTTTAATTACTGCGGTTTTGAAACACATTTTCCCCAAAAATTCCACTTTTTTTCTAATTAGAGGCAGAGATCTCCCCCGATTCGGCGCGGCGGTGGGAAAAAATTGAGTGAATTTTAGCATTATATCCCATATTTTTTTTTAATTATTGAAATCATTTTTTTTGCTGGTTGATAAAAAAAATCTGAATTAAATTATGGACAAGAGATGAAAATGAAAATTTTCGAATTTACAATATTTTACTTTAATTATTTAAAGTAAACCCTGACCTTGGTTATAAAATGCATTTTTTCAGTGTCCACTACTTTTTCGGTTCTAGAAAATTGGAAATTAAAAAAAAAGTTCAAATTATATTAAATTTATTTGCTGAAACCTGAAACCGAAATAAAATTTTGATTCTCAGCGATTCAGGTTGCCCTAGTCATGAAATCAGATCGAATTTCATGTTCAAGAATAAAGTGCATCACCATCACATTTCTAAAAATTTGTAAAATTGAAAGTTGGTAGGTAATTTTAGAACTCTGTATAGGTCTGTAGCATCTTTTCTGGATGAGGGGGATGGAGGAGGGGTTGTAAACCTGGCAGCATCAACATTTTAAAATTTGTAAAAAAAAAATTATAAAATTCATGGATACCGAAGTTTTATCAATTTTGAATTACAATGTGTATACTGAATTGAAAAAAAAAAATTAAAATTCGCTTCATTTTTTTGATATTTTTTTCTTGCTATTTCATAATTCATTTTTTTTCAATTTCAAATTTACTCTTGAAAAAAACTTTTTCCCTCTCAGTAAAACAATTCATAGAAGAGCCAAAATGTTGAAAATTTTTGGTATGTAGGTATTTTCTAGGTTTTGTCACTAAAGCGAAGTTTTTACCATTTTCTGGTTTTCCCAGCTTTTCTTTTTAGTATAGACACCTTGGAATTAGAATAAAATGTAGGTAATAGAAAATTGTTTTTCACGAGACCTAGAATCTGATCCGACCTAACGATAACTGAAACGGTTTCACAGTCCTGGGTGTAGGCGTGTGCACAAAATAAAATTTCTGATGAAGAATGTAAAAAAAAATTGAAAATGAGTGGAAATCATCTGAATTAAAATTTCATTGGATTAAAGGGGAAAAAATTAATTCGACATTTGAAGGTGTCAGGAGTATTTTACTATAGATCTACTACCAGAGCACTTATCAGTTGTATTATTCACCAAGATCACCCTAGTTAGAATTTTTTTACTCACAGTTTTCTTTTTTTTTTTCAAAATTATATTAATGTACTAACTACTAATTTATAATAGGCCATGGTTTTTTTTTGCTTTTCTAAAATAAATGGGCACATTTATCTAATTTTTATGCAAAATGTCTGGCGAAACGATCAAATTTTGAAATAGGTTTTAATTTTTTTTCTCCAAGAAAACAGAAACAAAATTGCTCATTTATAATTAAAAAGACCAAAATGAAAAAATTTTAATTTTTTTTCTTCATGTTTAATTTTTTTTCAATTTTCTACATTTCAAAAAGATGTTATTTTTTGATTATCTTTTCAAATGCATCAATTGTTTCGTCGGACACCCTGTATAATAATTGGAAAATATGTACTCAGACTTTTTCCACCTATTTTATTCTGAATGGGCATACGTTTGAAAATCTAACCCACCGAGCATAATTATTTTTAGAAATATTAAGTGATTAGACTTTTTCTTGAAAAAATCTGTAAGTATGAAAAGTCTACTCTGAAAACAATTCGCAAAATATCATCCAAACTGAAATCGCTCGATTAATCGACGAATTGTTTATCGTTCGTTACTTCGACAAATGGAGAAAATTACAAGTAATTGTGATACACTCCGAGTACTGCTTATCTTTAAAACGAGAGCATCCGCAAGTACATTCATGTAATTTATGTGATAATAGTTCTCCCGATGCGAAGACATATCACATTTTTGTTTCCTCGTGCGGACTTCCAGATGATAACGTCTTTTGTATCTTGTATGTATCGTATCACCTGTCTGTATCCGAGGGGAAAGGGGCAAGGGCACTGAGTACATATTTGCTACTTCTGGAATGTCTTCTTCATGCTGATTACTCAGAGGTGGCAGCCTCTGTGTTGCACGTGTTGCCACGGCAACACGGCGAAAGTCTGTGGCAACACGGCAAAAATCTGTTGCAACACGCGAAATATGAAAAATCTTTGAGAACACGTAGATAACTATCGATAATTATCGATAACAAGAAATTTTGAAAAAGGCTATTTTTCAAGTTTTGATGTGTATTTATTCCAAAATTTTCGCCCTCGCTTCGCTCGGGTTATGGCATATTTTATATTTTTTCAAACAGCCTTTCCTAATAAGGGTCAAAAACGGCCCTTGACCCAAAATCGGTCAAAATGGGATCAAAAGGTTACTTATGGTCTAAAAACATCCAAAAAATTTTTTGGCCCTACCCCCACCCCTTTCGGAATTATCGTACTTTTAATGTCGAAATTGCAACACGCGATATTTCTGGAAGGGGTGGTTAATAAAATGTGTACTTTCCAGAGATTATACATCTTGCTGGGTAGTACGAATGAGAATTTTTTGAAAATTTTCGGTTCACATTTTCCTAATTTTTTTCACTTTGAAATTTTCAAAAAATTAAAAAAAATTGAGGGGTAAGTACATGGCTGGAAATTTTTTAATATTTCCGCCAGGTCGTCATGCATCACAAATTTTTTTTTGGATTCTGAAATTGGGTGCAACATGGTCAAAAAAATCAAAACCAAAAAAAACGTGATTTTTTACTACTTTTTTACAGTAAGAAGCAAGGTATCCCTATTCGAAGTAAAATTTTGAGTCAAATTGCCATAAATTGAAAGTACACCATAAAAAAATTCCATTTCCAAAATTTTAAGCGCTGAAGTGCATTTCTCCAATTTTAGCGAATTTTTGAAATTCCAAAATATATTTGATTTGATCAACGAAAAAAGCTGAAATTCAATAACACCCTATTTTAGACCTGCCAAATCGATTGTAGGCGTTTTCGAGACATTTCAGAGCAACCAGAAAATTTTAACGATTTTCCAGCTCTGAAGAAAAGCTCATGAAAATGGCATTTTCAATTGATTCAGAATATTAAAAAAAAAATGTATCTACAACTACAGACAATCAGCTTTTTGCCTTGTCGTGTGAGCACAGGCCAGCAAGATGTATAATCTCTGAAAATTATACATTTTTTTAACCACCCAGAGATATCGCGTGTTGAAATTTCGACATTAAAAGTACAATAATTCCGAAAGGGCCACGGTAGGGGGTCAAACAATTTTTTGGGATGTTTTTACACCATAAGTTACCTTTTGGGCCCATTTTGACCGATTTTGGGTCAAGGGCCATTTTTGACCCTTATTAGGAAAGGCTCTTTTACTCAATTCTGAACGATTGAAATTGCAAAATTCACCATTGAAAAATTGTAAAAGTGGTGGGGTGTTGGGGGGGGGGGGGGGGGGTGCAAAGCGACCTCTTATAGGGATTAGATATTCTTGTCAGTTCTTGGCAACACGCCGGTAAAATCTAGGCTGCCACCGCTGTGATTACTCATTACATTGGATTGGATAGCAGTGAAGAAAATAAACACCATCGAATGTGCTGCTGAGTTCAGATCGGAAGATATCTTAATTCGGATGTCATCTCAAATTATCGCCAACAATTTAACAATACAGCGGTGATACGAACGACGGATGCAATTTTGCGAATTTTTTTCAATTATTTTTACAATAAAATATTGCATAGAAAACGTCATAAAAATACAGTTTTTTTTTCAAAAAAATAAAATTTTTAAAAATAAAAAAAATAAATAAAATTTTAAAAATTAAAAAAAATTAAAATTTTGGAAATAAATTTTCAACATCTCAATTTGCAAAAAAAAAATTGGGTTGGAATTTCTAACTCGGTATATTTTTCGACGAATGTCATACTTGCCAAATTTTCTATTAATAGTTGACCCATTTCAGCGATACTATTTCAAAATTATTTTAATTGGCTAGCGTGCCTTTTATCACGTTGATGACTCGTTCCTCTTCACATAGCTTCCAAAATATGTGCAGAACCGAAAGTTATAAAAGTCTCAAGTAACACGAAATCGTATATTTATGACGTTTATTGTATAAAATATACATCTAGGGTAATTTATTCGTCAATTAAGTCGAATTTTAATTATCTCTATTTCTCATTTTATTAACACAATATTTTCATTGACAGGCTGAAGCACGAGCTGAATTCGCCGAAAGATCAGTTCAGAAATTACAGAAGGAAGTTGACAGGCTCGAAGGTACGTATTTTTGGAAATTTATTTTATTTTACAGTTTTCTAGAATCGAAACGAAAAGATATTTTCAAATCATGCTGGAATTCGGTAGGTAAAAAAGAACACGTAAATTGAAATTCGTTCAAAAATTTCAAGTATTCGGACGTAGAGAGTATTTTTGTTTTTTTCCTTAATTTTCCTCAGTTTTGCTTTTTTTTAAACTAGTGTGTGATCCTTTACTGTTTTTTTTTCCTTTTGAATTAATCAACTATTTCGTAGCTTTTTATAATTTTTTCATTTCAGTGTAGAGCATGATTTTACCTAAATAGTTTCTCTTTTATGTTTTATTATTTTTTTTAGTAGTTATTAACATTTTACGTTTTGCTAATTTGTTTTTGTTTTCCGCTTTACCTAAAATTTCCATTCGCACAGATGACCTAGGTTTGGAAAAGGAAAGGAATAAAATGTTACAAGATGAAATGGAAGCGACGTTAAACGATATACAAAACATGTAAAATATTTTTTATTTACCATTTTTGTTTCTACCCTTCTTTCTCGTTCTGTCTTTGTATAGTTCTATAATTAGGTTTTTTTCTATTTATTTTGATATTTTTATATTGTGAAAGTTTTGTTACAAAGTATTAAAACGTTAGAGGATATCAACCGTTTGAGCATTACCAAATATCTGGTCGATTATCCCGAAATCATGCACAGGTTCGCTTTTTGCACCCTTTTTTTAAATGTAAGGTAGGGTCAGAGTTGAGAATATTAATTTTTTTTTATTTCATCTCGATTTTGAGTATGTTTGAGGACTCGATTGACTCGATTCAATTTTGATTGAAATTTAAATTATTTTTTTAATTTAAAAAAAAAATTGAAAAATTTTTGATATGGAAAAATGAGGCATTGCTTTATTACGGATGCTTTTATTCGTTCAACTTGTGATATTGCAGTCAACTCGTTCCTGCAACACGTTGATTTTTGTTTTCAACACAATTTTTCTTTTTATTTGTATTCTGCAGTTTTATTGCAGATTTTTGCCCTTTTTGAATTTCGAATTTTTTTTGGTTGATCTGAATTACCCCGAACGTTAATTTCCTTTTATCTGATACCTTTTTGAATCGAATCGATTCAACCATACTCATTCTCATTCATTTTAAAATTATAAAATTTCGCATGCAAGATCAATTTTTTTCCAATTTTAAACCCAAACACATTCCATTAGAATTGCATTTTTCACATTAAATGATAATTTTAAATTAATCGATTACCTTCGACGTAATTTGCAATGAAAAATTTCAACTTACAGATGAAATGCTTATTGAGAAAGAGAAATATCGCGAAATCGGAGACGGATTGGATTTAGCATTTGTTGAGCTTTATGGATTCTAATTGTTAATCATTTTACGCTATTATATATTATTGCTTCTTCATTCAGAACCATCCTGTACAACATTTCTTGTAGATTTTTATCGCTATAAATTTTTTTACTGTGCCATCACTAAAACGAACACAAAATACTTACGTAATTTATTGTACTAGACCTATTGTTTCTGTCGTTTTGATCACTCACACGTGTTTTTTTTTATTTTGTATTTTTCTTTTCTTTCTTTTGCATATATACTAACACATAACTCGAGTTATTCTATAGCAAATTTTATCAATTTTTCGATTTCGTTCGTTTTTTGTGTTTTGCAATTAGATATTCGTCCGGAATTAAATTTCGAAGTTTTTATAGTGTATTTTTTTTGTAGGTGCTTTTGATTATGTTGAATTTTTTTTCTCTTTTTCGTCGTTTACGTGTGAATTGTTTCATGGCACGTTTTTTTTTTTTCAAAAAAAATTTATGTACTTGTGTGTTTACTTCGAGTAGGAAATCTGCTGTGTGTTTACGTGTGCATCGCGATTTACGTAAATTACTAACAATCGTCCAAATTAATTTTTTTTCTCTTTTAAATATTTTTTGTATCGATGTTGTACATCTTTGAATTAATTTATTTTTTATAGTAATATTTTTATTGTATACCAAGTACATTACAATTGTAAAATCAATAAATATAGAATAGAAAATGAGTTTTAGCTTGGCTTTTGTGTTCTTTTTTAATGCTTCGCGCTTATTTCGTGTATGCTTTTTTTAAATTTTTATTATTTTTTTGCTAAAGGGGTTGAGAAAGTTTTTGAGAGAAAAATTTTGAAAATTTGGAATATGGCTTCTTGAATTTGTAAGATTGAAAAAAAATTGGCTGGGAAAATAAATTTTGATTTTTTTTTTGTTTTTAATTAAATATTTGATGTTTATTTTAAGCAGGTTTGAATTTTTTCAAGAATTTAGTTTTTGAAGAGAGCTGTGGAATTTTAGGAGGGAAAAATATTTCAAAAATTTAAGTATCATCGATTGATTAAAAAAAAAAAAATGAAATTACCATGAAAAAGGAAAGAAGATTTTTTTGAGTCTAGAATTTTTCGAACTTTTTATCCAATTTGATTAGCAAATTTGCTTTCACACAGCTTCGTAATCATATCCAGTGTGACGTTTCGCAGTAATAATTCGAATATACAGCACATCCCTGTGTATATCGTACAAAAAACCAAGTAGTATAAGCTTTAGAGTTGCTTTTTTAAAGTGAAAGTTCACTGATGACCAAAGGTAAGTCACACCTCAAAATTTTTTTCTTCTTTTACTAAAAATCTACCCCAACATGACGCTAATATCAATTGTATTATTTTTAATAGATGAATTGGTGCACGAGAAAGAGAAATACAAATACATCTGCGACGACTTGGACCAAACTTTCTCCGAATTGGTGGATTAATTTGGACGAATGTACGTTTCCACGCAATTACCAAATAATTAAATCAAATTTTAAATTAACTGTAATCTATCTTGATTCCATTACTCGATTACATTCACGTGTAATTTTCCGTTTGATTTTATGAAAAAAAAAAAGCTTCCGCGCAATAAGAATAGTGATGTGTGATCTGTTGCCTGATAGTTTACCGGATGAACTGTCAGTCGACTGAAAACGATAAATCAATCCGTTCACGTATACCTACAGTTACTAATCATTTATTAAAAATAGATCGTTCTGTATGGGATAAATTTTTCGCTATGTTTTATTTATTTATTCATATTTTCATGATTTTAATTTAATATCGTTTAGCTGTTTTATGTTGAAAAGCGTAATTTGTTCATATTTTTTTGTTTCACGTATTCCATTGAAATATATACGTTAATTATTTATTGTTTATGTATGAATTTTGTGTGATTATTTTTTTCTCGAAAGTATGCTGGAAATTTGGATTTGCACCAATTGACGAGAATCTTGGTGTATGATGAAAAGTATTCGTTATGGTTGGGTTATTTCGATTCGTACGATGGATTTTATGGAGGTGAAGTTCGACACGACTCTGATGCCAAAAATGTGTAATGTAATTCACCATGTCGTTGATGTTCTTTCAATTTTGGCAGCTGAAAAGTCAACTACGATTTATTATTTGGGTTGAACTTAAAAATAAATAGGCGAATGTTTATCACGCGGAATGGTGTTGACTTTTGTGTTTTTGTATCAGTGACTGATGTAATATGCATGTGCTTAGATCTGACTCATATGATGGGTAAGGGAATGTTGCAGACTGATATGAAATTTGAGGATCTATAGATTGGAAAATATTGGAAAAAAATTTCAATTTGAATTTAAGCTTAATTTCTGTTGTAGGTAGAAATTGAAAAAAAAAATGTAGATTTTTTAAATTGAAAGAGTTGCCATTTATTTGAAAATGATATAGAAGAATGTAACGAAAAAACTCATCATCAAGTACAATATGGTATTTCAAGCCATATTTACTTGAATCCTTCAAAACAAATGATAGGCAAAACATATCTCTTCAAATTCATTGCTTAGGCTGGCAATGAAGGGGAAGGGAAGGTGAAATTTGGCAATTTTACAATGCGATCAGATTTTTCATGATTTTTTTTTTTCAATAGAAAATTCAATTTCTTAACTCGATACGAAAATGGTCTCAGAAAAGATACTCAATCTTTTTATGCAAATTCCTATTCAAATCACTAATTTTCCTGCTGAAAATAAAATAAGTAAAAGACAGAGGAAATTAATTGGCCTCTCGGTTTCTTTTTTATTCTGGTTGAATCTACCTACTTAGTTTTTTTCAAAATGAATGAGTCTGAAAAAATTAGAAATGTAATCATTTGTGATTTTTAAAATTTTCAAATTTAACGTTCAAGTAAGTATTTTTAGCAGCGAATTTGAAGTATAATAGACAAGTTCGAATTTCTCTACTGGCATCTAATCTATAGATTGACATCTTATTATTAGACCGAAAAAAAAAAACAACTGAAATTTGATCTAAAATTTGTCGAGTAATTCAATTCGAGCGGGGGTGGGAAACTTTTCCAGAAAAAATTGAGCTCCCCAGTTCAAAAAGGGTATGAACTAAAGGTCTTCAAATTATGATCATTAAAAAAAAAAAACAAAAAAAAACGAATATTTTCAATCTCGAAAACTTCTTTAAGAGTTCTGAAATGACACTCAAAATATGCTATTTGTATTTTCAATTTTACATTAAAATTAGCTCGATTCGATACTGTCTTCAGCCACCAGGTGGTTGACTTGATGAGCTGTATATTGATAATTTTTAATGATTTTGAACATTTGTTTAAGATATTTTGCACGAATGAAAAATGAAATTTTGTGTAAAAAAATTGATGAGCTAGAGTTTTCGAGCATTTAAAATTTTTCTTGGAATTGAAAAATTTAAGGAACCATCGTAGTATGCAAAACATTTCACACTTGTATAAAGACAAACCGAAGGAAAGGAGCAAGATAACTTTCTCTCACAATATTGTGAAACAATTGCATCTTATTCAGTGAGAAAATTTTGAACCTGAAATTTCTTCAGAAATGATTGCTTTTTAGAACATTTGAACGATTTTGTGAGTTGAGTGGGAAAAATTGAAGAAAACCGTACTCGCATTTATTTATTTTTTTGAAATCGCGACCGAGTCGAAATTTCTAATTTTTTAGCCTATTTAATGCCTCCTTCCCCCAACAAAAAAAAAATCAAAAAGACATTTGAGGAAAAGAAAATTGAAAAACTTTAATTTTCAATACCTACCTACTTTAAGAATATCTTAAGTAGAACTCGAAAATTATTGCACCAAAAATTAAAATTCTCGATGTTCATCAAAAATTGAGCAATCAACTAGAAGAGTTGAAATTTCAACTACGGGCGTTTCAAAACACATTTTTAAAAAATTTCCAGCGATGTTCAAATGGAAAACGTTGAATACGAGTAACATAAATGTTTCAAGGACCTTTTTTTTTGTTGGATTCAAAGTTAGTAAATTGATTCAGATTAATTTTCCAAGATTGTAATAATTAAAAACAAGCAAGTATTTTAGTATGTTTTGTTTTGGTAGGTACTTTTTTCTCGAAAGTTGGAGGAAGATATTGAAAAAAATAATATACGACATAAACGACGTCATGCATCAAAATATCACTGAAAAATTTTGAATTTCGGACTTCGCCTTTCAATTATACTAGATTGGGTCGAAAATCTTAAAATTTTCAATAAAGTTAAGAACTGCATTTTTTGCAATTTATTGATGATTTTCAGTTGATACCCATTGGACGGTAGTAGACGAATCCCCAACTTTTTTTCGTTGAAAAAAATCTTGATTTTTTCCTCTTGAGTAAAAAAACCACTACTTTACCAACCTTTTTTTTTTTTTTTTTAATAAAAACTATAATTTTTGTTTGAAAAATTACTTGCACTTTTTCAAATAGGTACCTTTTTAAAATTAAAAAAAAAAATTTGCGGTAATAATATTTTTTTATTATTTTATTTAGTTTATTGGGTAGAGCTAGTTATAAATAAGTAAAAATGATGATCAGAATAAACAAGAAAACAGTCAATATTCCAACAATTCCGCTATACTTACCAATAAAAGTTTCAAATTTCACATTTTCATTTCTTGATACGACTGCTAACAAAAAATTGTCAAGTTGAAATCGAAAAACAATATATTTAAAAATCTCAAAAACAGGAGGTTAAAAAAAAATCAAAAGAATTTATAGCTCATTCAAATACTAATTAAATTACTCTATACTCAAATTTTAAGTGATTTTTAAGATTTTGAAGTCAGTCATCATTAATAAGTAGGTAGGTGTTCTTTAAGATAAATTTCAGCAAAATTGTTGCAGTAGGTAATAAAAAAAAAGTAAATACGTACCCAACTACTTCTTTCAAAATTTAACATTGAAAAAATTCGTAATGAAAATTAGTTGAAATACGAATAAAAATTTTTGAAAACCTGATCAAGTTTATAAATTGTTATGACTGATTTTTTGACGTGATTTTTTCAGTGTCAATTTTCAACTTTTTTGAATTTTTTTCATAATCATAATTCTGACATCGAAACTTGAGATACCTATCTAAAATAATTACCGCAATATTTTGAAGTATATTTCCATCTACAATACTAACCGATTTTAAATAAAAACAGGTATTTAATTGAAATCCTATCAAGTAAATTCACTTCTCAAAAAATCACTCGTTTCTAGTCCCATCGTCAAGCAGTTATTTACACTTGAAAATCGAACAACATCTGCAGCAAAAAAAATAATAAAATCAATTTGCCAAGAATTTAACTCGAGAATTTACACTTCGAATCAACTTCCTTTCGCTTAAACTTGAAATATCACATCAGCTATGGAAATATTAATCCTAAAAATAAAAAATTCGGCTTTACAATCGAATGGAAGCCATTAAAATACATTAAAACAGATTTTATAGGTTATTAAAAAATTCAGCACGAGATCGGAGATGTATGGCAATTTTCATCACACCCTTGAAAAATTGTAACGCTCATTTTTCATCATTATTTACATCGTTATTACTCATTCACTCCATTCAGACAATAAAAAATAAGCAATTCTGGTAAATTACGTGAATTAATCGGAATTTTACTCTGATCAGAATTTTTAAAAGAATATTTTCCATAAAAAAAAAAAAATCAGTCACAATATTTACACATAATTCATCATCTTATTTTTTCCCTTTCGATCTTAAATTAAAATTAAATTCGAATTTCACGAAAAACAACGTCATCTTTAAACAAGATAATTAAAATAAACGAATTTGTGTCAAGAGCTCGGTAGAAATTAAGCGGAATCGCAAACTAAATAAACTTATTTTTAAAACGCTAGATTTTATTATTCAACTGGAGTCATTCAGGCTAAGGCTACATCTCCCCTTTACCCATCCAACTATTTTCATTTTTAGACATTTTCCTAAAAAAAAAACCACACTTTTCGGATTTTGGCACCTTCAAAAAAAATGAAATATTCGAATTTCAAGCATCGATTGCAAATTCGCATCGGTTCTGAAAATTACCCATATCGCGAATAAGCAACCATAAACACGATAGGTATAGTGATCTTGAGAGTCATACAAGCTTGACGATGTGACAGAGATTTTTAGGCTAATGTCCAACATTATTTCGTTCAGAAATAGAGTAACTTCGCTACTTCATCAGTGACGGAGTCGAGAATCGAGATGCTGAGCTAGGTGACGTCATCTGGTATGTTACTATCGCGTTACCTATAATTGGCTGCCATCGTTATCCTATGTATATGTTGTGCAGTACTCCCCCGCGCCATCTGAGATGTTTGAAATTTTCTGCATGGCTGGAACTTCTTCTTGGGCAGTTGCATCCTCTTCTTCCTCCCTACCCTTTCCATTTCTCCCTTCCAATCAAATAATCGCAAGTAGGTATTTTTAGGTCTTATTGCCAAAACAATGAACTTCCAGATAGGCAACAGGGCACCTACACTTTTAGCAACTCAGCAATATTTTTTTTAGTAAAAAAATTTATAAATAAATTTTACTCATTTCTAGGAAAAAAATTACTAATAATATTATTCGAGAAAATTGGGTTTCAAGATGACCCGACGATCTTGAATCGCGATGAAAAAAAAAATCGTAGGATATTGACTTCAAAATTCAAGAAAAAAAAATTAAAAAAAACACATTTTCAGATCATCTCAAATTTTTGACAAAAAATACGTAAAAAATTAAAAATTGAAATTTTTCAAAATAAATTCACTGATTACGTATCTACCTATCTTCATACAAATAGGTACCTACCTACCAAATCATAAAAATTGATTACAAAAAATCAACCTCACAATATTTTCCAATAAAATCTATTTTTCGACATTTCAACACCGAAACAATAAAATCTAATCACGAAATCCGGCCAAAATTTCCCATATTTGAACAATTCGAACAAAAGCCAGCCTTTTAATCGTACATTCGATCCAAGTCCAACTTCCAAGGTACAAGACCGCAAAATTTCACAAAACAAACCGCGTACAATATCATTTTACGAAAAGCATCACAAAATATTCGACTGATAACATTTTTGTGTCCCCTCTGATCCGTCGTTTTCGAACTAAGAATAGGAATCGTAATGCTGATTTTAGGTAGCCGAGGAGCGCGAAGGGGGTTCGTTCTATGTTCATTTTTGGAACAGTGTTGGTCGCGGAGATCTAGTCCGACCTCGGCGTACGTTAACGAAGAGTTGTACGAAAAACTGTGTGCGGTTTGTGTGCAGTTTGAAGTGATTTTTTTCGGTTATTTCAGGTATGTACCTATTAATTATCGGGCTAATTGATTAATTTGGTTAATTTAAGAGTTAAAATTTGGCTTCTGGAACGAGGCTGACGAAAGTGTTTTTCTTTGACGAGGAAAAAAAAGGCCGAAATGGGTATTTTCCTACATTGGTATGCTAAAAATGAGCTAGGGCGTGAAATTCGGTGATAATTTTTTAATTGCGGGCTTATTGTGGAAATGTAACGTTCGTGCGGTGAATATTTGATGATGGTTGATTGGAAAGTAGGCCAAATTTCAACCTTTATATTTTTATTTTGAGAAAAATACGCGGGTTTTTTCGATAATTTTGGGGATTTATTTGAAAAAAATCTCGAATGTGATCGATATATTGATCAAAATTGCTCTGAAGATGCTCATTGAAACGATAGCTGTTCAAAATCTATTTAATTTTTACATCGAAACGTGACGTAATTACAGCATCATTGAAGAACGAAGTTCGATCAAAGCGGGGGGTAAAAAAGTCTTAGATGTCTTTTAAAGAACCTATTTATATTTTTTCATGATAACATTGGAACTAAATGAGTCATACGAAGAAGTGAATACAAAAAAGTTATCGTTTTAATTCGAAGATTTCATTAGGAAATGGGAATTTTCCATTAGTTAGGCATATTCTGGTATGGGATTTCCATTAAAATGAGGAAAAGTGACCCAACGTCGAAATGGAATTTTTTCAAGATGGCTTTTGTTTTCATTAAAATGAGGAAAACGCGATCCAACCTCGAAATAGAATTTTTTCAAGTTGACTGTTATCGCTTTTTTGAAACGAAAAAATAACAAAAAGTGAATTTGACGGGTTTCCAAAAAAACAATGAAAGGAACCACCTGCAAATTAAATCGATTTGTGGAATTTAACAGAAAATTCTGATGGGGTCGAAAAACAAATAGGTACTTCTCTTCTCATATATTTATAAATTTTGATCGATTGGCAAAATCTTGATAATTTTTTTATCTGCCTATTTCATTATTATACCCACTTACTTCCCATTTGGTTCATAATTTACAAAAAAATTCTCCTATGGCAAGAAATTTTGTCAATTTTGGTAAATATGAGTTCGAAAAAATTGGAGGATTGAGCTTTCATTGAGTAATAATTCTAAATACCAAAACTGATGGCTTGTTTATGGATAAAAAATTGAAATATGATGACACATCATGAGCTGATTTGGTAATTTTATTCCTTGTAATCAATGTTGATTAATTTTCTTGGTAAATTTGACCACATTTTTGTTATTTTATCCGGCCATAGGTAGTATGGAATCGGGAGTAGAGACTAGTACCAACGTATAGTCCAGCGCGCGGGGAGTTTCAAACACCCAGTCTCACACCCCTTAAATGTTCATCGTATGCAACCATTTATACATGAAAATTTTACGTGTAGTATTTTTTTTAAAAATGAATAAAATCGTAAATTTAAGTATCTAGGATGGTAGAAAAAAAGATTTGCAAAAAAAATTGTGGTATACACTTTTTGCCTATCTTCGTTTTTGAAGGGGCTACAGCAATTTTAAATTTTCGTAAAATTCAATTTTTTTTACGTTTGACCAAAATTATCAATCTAAGTACCTGAAATGATAGAAAAAAAATTGCAAAAAAATTTGCGGTATACACTTTTTGCCTATCATCATTTTTGAAGGGGCTTCGGAGATTTTAATTTTCGTCAAAAATTGATTTTTTCGTCAATTTCATTGAAATTTTGATCTCCGCAGCCCCTTCAAAAATGATGGTAGGCAAAAAGTGTATACCGCAAATTTTTTTGCAATTTTTTTTCTATCATTTCAGGTACTTAGATTGGTAACTTTAGTCAAACGTAAAAAAAATTGAATTTTACGAAAATTTAAAATTACTGTAGCCCCTTCAAAAACGAAGATAGGCAAAAAGTGTATACCACAATTTTTTTTGCAAATCTTTTTTTCTACCATCCTAGATACTTAAATTTACGATTTTATTCATTTTTTAAAAAAATACTACACGTAAAATTTTCATGTATAAATGGTTGCATACGATGAACATTTAAGGGGTGTGAGACCGGGTGTTTGAAACTCCCCGCGCGCTGGACTATACGTTGGTACTAGTCTCTACTCCCGATTCCATACTACCTATGGCCGGTTATTGACATTTTTATTCAAATAGGTACCTACTTATTTTGAAAAATTCTCCAAAAAAATTCAACAATTTTTTTGAAACAAATAAAAAATTTAGATACAGACACCAATTTTCCAAATTTTCAGATTTTAGATCAATTAAAAAATATTGGAAAAATAGACAAAACAATTTTTCTTCAATTCGAATCACAATCCTCTCCCCATTTAGTTAAACTTGTTCAGACATAACAAATTTTAATACCGTATTAATCTCGCATACCGTAACCAGCGCTGACCGCGAGTCAGTCTGAAAATTGGCACCGATTCGCGCATATCTGATTTCATCCGCACTGACCATCCCAACTCTGTCGTTTCCTACGGTACACAAAACACCCCATCTGAAAAATATCGCAGACGTAGTCGTGCTCAGGTATACAATTTTTCAGCCTCGAGTGAAAGTACTCGTCGAGTTCTGAACCTCAAAATCGAATATGGAAATTCGATGATGGAAATAAAAATCGAAAAACGTTTGCGATGGTAAAGTTTATTAACATGTTTTAATGAGCGGATGTAAAGGACGTGTGAAATGTTCTTATGTTAAAATTACAATATTTGGGTCGAGTTGGCTGTGCTCCGTTTCCAACGTCTTGCTTAATATACAATTAGCCGACTGCCCACATTCTGTTTTTAAAGAACATTTTTATTTTTAGATTTTTATCCTATCAATTTACTTTTTAAAGACATTCTCGTTATTTGCTTCTGATACGAATAAATAATGACTACTGGGTATTTACTTTAGCGAGAAATTCACGAATTGGGGAAAGATGTTGGGATGTGGGATGCTTCAGGTGGGCAATGCGGAATAAGAGGGTTGAAATATTTACACGATTTGTTTTTTATTCGGGTTGCAAAATACATTGGAAGGTATTCGATATTTCAAACGAAAAAAAAAAAAATTATTAGGAATTTTATTCAAGAAAAAGCTACCTACAATTTTGTCAAAAATTTTCATAAAAAATTAAGAGATGAGGAAAAGATTACAAGGATTTTGGAATCGATAGGTAAAATAAACAAATAATGATTCAATTTAAGCAGGAACGAATCGAAGATGGTGTTGGAAGGAGGAGAGCAAAAGATTGAAAAATTTTCAGCTATAATGAAATTTTTTGGATTTTTAGACTTGAAATTAAAATTTTCAAAAAAATCATATCTTTTCCGAATCTTTAACTGGAACGTGATTCGTTTATTGATCACAGAATTCAAGTCGACTTTTTAGTTTTACAAGGTGCCTAAAAAATTTCCAAGTCAAAATGAAAAAAAAAATCAAAATTTTTGTACTGTCTTTGGTAAGAGATATTTTCATCTTCCCTCTCCAACTCACTCATAACAATTTTTAAAAAATGAACAAAATAAAAAAAACAAATTTCAATTAAAGTAGGTAATTCTTGAAAATATGCGGAGCAAGGAGTCCTAGGTCATCATGCTAACGCTTGAGGCGATGGAAATTTTTCTTGTATATACTTTGTCAAAATTTTCTGGATTATTAGAAAAAAATTATGGGTATTCCAAGGCTGCTGAGAGAATTTTTTCGAATTTCAACAGACCAAAGTAAATTTTTTTTGCAAAAACTTCGAATGAAACAGTAAAAATTTAAAATTTTTCAATTAATGTTTGTCCCCTCCTCGGAAAAAACCTCAAAATTTAGATTTTTCGTTTTTTTGTCAATGGTTACTTGTATACTATTGTCATTGAAGAGTGAAAAAAATCACATTCTTTGAAATAATCTTTATATGCGACCAAAAACATTATTTTCTGGAATAAGCATCTGAATTCTTCAATTCAAAATTCAGAAATATCTTGAGTTAAAAAGCTGTAGTTACCTAAATTTTTTTTGAATATTTGGTCTTATTCTATCTCAATTATAAATCTGTGAAAAATAATGAAAATTACTGAAAAACAGTCAGAATTGTAGGCCAACAAAATCAGTAAAAATTTACAAAAAAATCAGCAGAATACTTGAAATTTTCTGGAAAAACTGTGAAATTTTTGGAAAAAGCAACGAAATTCTTTTAAAAATTTATGAAATTTTTGAAAATAAGTAGAAATTAGTATAATGATTTCTGACTTTTTCCCACTTACTTTTCACTGATTTCAAATAAAAAAGGTGAGAAATCCTAAAAAAAAATCAAAAAAATTCCAAGACTTCTTGAAGAAATTCAAAATTTTGAAAATTTGAGCTTTTAATCGGAGGTTGAAAAGTTGTACGGGGACTTGAAAATCTCAGAGTTTGAAACACTTTTTTAAAGATAATTTTAGAATAATTTATCGTTTGGACTCTTCCGAATTTACCAAAAAAAAATTTGAAAATTGATGTACGATGTACTTGATTAAAAAGACACCTTGTCATACCATTAAAAAAATGAAATTTTTCCAAAAACGACCCTTCTTCCTCGTCAACAATGATCAAAATCACCTTTTAAAAAAATCTCATCCAATAATTGGAAATTCTCTTTTTCAGGAACGAGGTAGAGCAAAAAATCCGCCAAAATGGACGCCATCAAAAAGAAAATGCAGGCCATGAAAATGGAGAAGGATGCGGCGATGGACAAAGCCGACACCTGCGAAGGACAGGCCAAAGATGCCAACCTACGTGCAGATAAGGTTGCCTATTTTATTCCTAACATTTTACCCTAACATTTCACCTATAAAGAAGTCAAACCATTTTTAATTTTCCAAATTCTGATTAGGTTATGGAAGATGTCCGAGAAGCCCAAAAGAAACTCGCTCAGGTCGAAAGCGATCTCGAATTAGCCAAAAGGAAATTGGAAGAAGCTAACAAAGACTTAGAAGAAAAAGAAAAAGCCTTAACTCAGGTAATTATTACATCAGAGCATTAAATAGGATAAATTCATTTTCCACAAATAATAAATTGAATCATTTCGCTATTCTAGGCCGAAGGTGAAGTAGCTGCTTTGAACAGGAAAGTCCAAATGATTGAAGAAGACTTAGAACGATCTGAAGAAAGATCAGGCACTGCATCTTCCAAATTAGCCGAAGCTTCCCAAGCTGCTGACGAATCCAAACGGTAATCTGAGTGGAAAACACGTTAATTTTAAATTTTTCGGAAAGATGGGTTTTTATACTCGAGATTTTTCTGGCCAGTATGTGCAAAGTATTAGAAAACAGAAGTCAGCAAGATGAAGAAAGGATGGATCAATTAACCAATCAATTGAAAGAAGCCAGACTTTTGGCTGAAGATGCTGACGGAAAATCTGATGAAGTGAGTATTTTTTTTTCTAGTCGATAAATCATTCCAGATTTCAATAATTGATTTTTTTAGGAGGAGGGCTAAATGGGTGAGCATCTATAAATAAATTATTCATAATATCACATTGTATGTTCACAGGTTTCCAGGAAGTTGGCCTTCGTTGAAGATGAATTAGAAGTCGCAGAAGATCGAGTAAAATCTGGTGACTCGTAAGTATTTAAATTGAATGAACTTATCATTCGATTGAGTAAAAGTGAACAAAACAAGTGAATTTGGAAATTCTGATCAGAAAAAAAACAAATTTCAAAAATATTTGCTTCTAAATCTAGTAAAATAATATCCCTAAGTAAAAATTCCCAAAAAAATCTCAACGTTCCTAAAAATTTCCAAATTCGATAATTTTAAACTCGAACGTCATAAAAATTCTATTCTTGCGTTTAATGGCGTCACTGAGAAGATGAAGGAGGCTTATTACGTTAGATTTAGGTATTACCTGCCTCTGTTTTTTTCTACGTTGGTGATTTTCTTTAAAAAATAATTCGCTTTATTAAAATGGAATTTGAAGGAAAGAATATTCAAATAATAGAATTTTCAAATTTTTCCATTCGGTATAATTTTCCTTGAAACTTGATTGTGAAAAAAATTTCTAGGTATTCAAAAATCGAATTTTTACTAGCCCAAGTCATCATTTCTCTTTTCTAAAGTTGATGAAATATCACCAATTCGATCAATTTATTATTTTACAGTAAAATTATGGAATTAGAAGAAGAATTGAAAGTAGTAGGAAACAGTTTGAAATCATTGGAAGTTTCCGAAGAAAAAGTAATTGCTCTGCATTTTTTCCTCATTACCATTAATCGAATTCATATGAAAATTTTTTATTCATACTTTCAATTTTCTATTTAATAGGCTAACCAACGTGTTGAAGAATACAAACAGCAAATTAAATCCTTGAGTGTAAGACTTAAAGAAGTGAGTACCACGAATTCAACATTTTCCAATTTTTTTTATCCTCAGCATGATATTAATCCATACAATTCATTTATAGGCCGAAGCCAGAGCAGAATTCGCCGAGAAGACCGTCAAGAAATTACAGAAAGAAGTTGATAGACTCGAAGGTAACAAACTTTTGAAATATTGCCTCAGCATAATTCAACTAATAAAAGCCAAAATTACTGCTCGTGTAGTATTATCTATAGACACTGAAACAAAACATCAGAATAACACGTTTTTTTATTTCATTGTTTTGGTATTTTCTGCGAGACGAGGCGACGCTATGGTACACGTGGATTAACAGCTTTAATGCCATTTGCATTTGTTACAGATCATCTTTTCCAAGAAAAGGAAAAAACAAAAGCTATTTGCGACGATTTAGATTCTACATTTGCCGAGCTTACTGGCTATTAACTTCTTGCTTTGCATTCATTTTCGTGTTTATTTAGATATAGGTACGCTTTTTACTAAAAAAAAATGCTTAATGCTTTGTTAAGTAGGTAGCATGAATAATTTTTTATTTTTTTCAAACTACTCGTATATTTCATCAATGACGTAGCCACAGATGGATTTTATAAGTATTCTCCCAACTTCTCCAAGTAATCATAAAAAAAGAGATTTTTTTCAAATTGGCAAAAAAAATGTAATTTTGGCCAGTTTTTCATCTTTTGAAAACTGGTCTTTGAAACATTTCAGCCATGGCCTTTTTTTTTTCGTTTTTTACAGGTAAAAATTGTACCTATAGGTACTTGAAATGATTTTCAGTATCGAAATTGAACACCTCCTCATGAGTTCACTCTGGCTACGTCATTTCATTTTAGAATACATATTTAATTCTAATTTCGAAACTAACCACTAATTTATTTTATAGGTACATGAGTATTGAGTACCAAACTACCAATATCATAGATTATTTTCTTTTTTTATACCATTTGCGTAATTTAAAAAATTTATGATTAGTTTTTATAAAATTCCAAGAGGTCATAAAAATCATTGAAATTTTTAAAATAGTCCTTACGCTCGTATCAAAACAGAATTATGAGAGGGGAGGAGGAAGAGGAGGAGGAGGAAGAGGAGGAGAGAAAATCAAAAATTTTCAAACTTGCTAATTATCAATTTTTTCAACTCGAAGTACAATTTTTTCTATGTTTTTTCACTCAAAACGAATTTTTTCTTAAAATCATTACTTCTTAAAATGAAGGAGTGAAAATGTCAAAAATTATGACTTGAGTAGTGTAAAGCAGGGGTACGTAGTTCCAGCCAATAAATTAGCGATTGCGATTAGTTTTGCCGAAAAAAATTACCTAGACGTGGTACCAGGTCGAGTCATCCAGTCGCCAAAATTGAAAACTTTGAACCATTTTGGAATCACTGCAAAAAATTGAAAAAATATGTTCGGTTGATTAAAATGAAAATTCTTCAGATAAAAAAAAAAAACAGAAACTTTTATTAAAATCTTTGAAACATTGAAAAATTCTATCAACGAATTATATTACCCATGAAATTTTTTACAAGTAAGTAAGTAAATAAACACGAATAAAGCATGAAAAATTGTTGTAATTTCATTGAAAAATGTAATGTATTGGAAAAAAGCCACGAGAAATTTCATTTTTTCCCTTGAATTTTCAAAAAAAAATCCTGGAGGGCCAACATTAAAGATCGTTTGTGATTTGAAAAGTATACAAGCAAATCAAATTTTGACATTTCATTTTATACCTAGTCAATTGGTTTCATTGAACATGAAAATGTAAAAAAAAAATCGGAAAAGAGAGATGAAAAGTTTTAAATAATGCTAAAATATATCACATTTTAAAACAGCGAGCGGTGGATGAGGGGAATGGAGGTGGGGGGAGTGCAGTTTTATCGAATCAACATTTTTTTCAACCGAAGTCGAAAAGGTTCATCAGCTTACCAGAAAAGTGGCTGATAAATAGGCCTGAATGAATATGGAAACCATTCTCAAACGTCAAAAATCGATTTTTGATTTGACCTTGATACTGATTTTTAGGGATTTAAAAACAGGTAGTATTGGAGGAAGCCTCAGCTCAAAAACAAATTTTTGACCCCTATGGATGGTTTTTGTAGTCAGACTCACAATTTACAAAAATTTAGGTACCTACCTAAATCTGAAAAAATGAATATTTTTTTAAATTCTCAGATAAATTCTTGAAAAGGCTTACTAATTTTCTCGTCGATAAATTGCCCTCTCCTTCAAAATTAAATTTGTTTAGGAAAAAATTGATCAAAATAGGAAATTTAGCATTCAACTTTCTTTTAAAAAATTGTTCAATTATTAATTTTGTTTGGTTGGATAGATCGATCGAAAAGAAGCAGAACAAAAATAAGAAAATTGCATTTTCGATTGAAAAAATTAGATTCTATAGTTATCGAGTCGAATTTTCAAGTGATCGCTCCCGGGAAAATTTTTTCATGAGGAAGAAAACTTGGAGTCGAAAATCAAAAAAAAAATCAAGAAAAATTCATTTTTAGGAGAAAATTTTTGATTTCTCGTTTCTTTTTGATAAGCCAACTCCAGTTCACCCTGAATATTTGATAAATAGTAATACCTACCCAAGGGTACCCATGAATTCGTTAAAATGGCAGACAAGACATATTGCATTTTTTTCAAAAATTTGACTAAAATTTGAAAAAATCGTCAAACGTTGATACTTAAGGATAAAATTTGATTCGAACCAATTTTAATTTGAAAATAAAAAAATGCAAGTTTTGTTAAAATTGCAATTTCACAAAATTTTTGTTTTCGTGAATTCTACAAAAATGAGATACTATTTCTGATGTTCTGAGTTGTGTGAAAGAGGGAGGGGGAGGGTAGGTTGAAAATTTTTCAAAAAAATATGGTCACTATAATTGATGCATGTTGCATTAGGGTCAAAATTTCGAAGAAAATTTCACACCAAAAAAATACCGAATTTCAATTCAATTTTAATAACACTTTTAATTTCCCCTCCTCTCTTCTAATCTTCCCACAAATATTTTCGCTCTAACATTATTTTTGGAGATCCGATTGAAAAACGTATTCACTGTGTTGAAAAATAGTTATATTCCATCTTGACAAACAACTTTTAGTCACCTATCCCCACTTAATCTTACCGAAATTTCATTAATACAAACAAATACCTACCTAAAGCTTTAAATCTTCAATTTCTAAATTTCAATCCAACCCAGATCCCAGATATAATCTGCAAACACGATATAAAGTATAAAATATCTGACATCTACGAATATTCCAAACAAAATGAATCAAAATTTACCCTCGAATTTTCTTTTCATAAAAAAATCCTTTGTATAACAAACATCTACAAAGGCTACCTAACGTCATACTTTTTATATTTTCAAACAAACACGCTGAATTTGGTAATCTATTTTATAAAGAACGTAGGCCTTTACGTATCAACAGTACATATACGTAATCCGAAGAAAAGAATGAAATAAAATATGAATTTTTCGTATCCCACTTTTTATATTATGTTGGTGGATATTTTTGGTAAAAAAAATAAACTACGAGCTGTACCATTTTTGGCGAAAAAAAAGATCGCTATCTGTAGAAAAACACTCATCTTATATTCCGTTTCGAGAAAAGCCGAATAGTAAACAACGATGAGATAGTTTGATTTTTAAAATATTCAAATGATCCTTTCAATTTGACTCGTATTTTCTACTCTCCTTGCGCATTACTTTATTTATTCTGTACAGAAAATTTCTATCTGTTTTCTAACTCGATTCTATCTTTATTACAGACGAACTCGGTCTCAACAAAGACAGATACAAGTCATTGGCTGATGAAATGGACTCCACATTCGCCGAATTGGCTGGTTACTAATGACAAACTACTTTATTGTAAACTCGAAACACTAAGAGACAATAAATGCTACAAGTTAAGATGTTTATTACTATTTTTGAAAATTTATTCGATTTCTAAGCTATTTAACAAATTAAATACATACGTTTATTTTCAAATAGCATTTATCGATTTCGAATATTTTTTTTTTGCGATCTACCATAAGTATATGATAACTAAAGTTTTAACGCCCGGTTCGATATACCTACACATATTTATAACAGAGGTTCGAATTATAGTGTTTAACACCACTAATAATGTAATTAGGTCGATTAACAATTACTCGTTTTTTTAAAATGACAATGGCAACCCTGTAAATACGAAATTTTTTTCTTAAAATTTGGTTTCTCTTGCAAGGATATTGAAAATTTTTTATGGTACACGAGTCAGATCGGTGATTTTCTAAGTGTACTTTCGTTATGTTATTCACTTTATTGTTGAATCTTTATAAGTTGTAAATTTTATCGTAGCAGATTATCGAATAAATAATTTATTTATCAAATTGGTGTTCTAGGTGTAGTAATTGAAGATAATTAAAGGTAAGAATTCGGATAAAAAAATTTGAACTGAAAAAAATGAAATTTGAGTTTCAATCTTCGATGGAATTTTTATGGTAGGAAGAATTTTCATTTTCAAAACGTTATCATCAAAAATTACAAAAGTAAGTACATAAGTTGGTAAGAAGTGTAATCAAGAAATCAAAATCCATTTTCACACCATTCCGATAAAAAATAAAAGTAGGGACGCAGTAAAAAAAAATACAGGGTGTTAAAAAGTTCACAAATGCTAAATTGAAGTTCACACGTATTTTTTTTCATTTAAAGTCAAAAAATGATGCAGGAAGTGCACATGGCTGACCTTAATTTTACCCTTCCTTAGATTGACTTTCAGAGACGAAACTTCACTTTTGGTTCAGGAGGGTGGAATCCACAAATTTGCCGACTCAAGACCTATAAATTTGCTAAATTTACAGACTCAAAATCCATAAATTTGTCAAAGTTCCGATGAGTATGAAAAATTTGGCGAGAAATAAAAATTAAAATTCCTCACTTTTTGATATTTTTTTTCACCCCCCTCCCCCCAAAAAAACATGAGTTAATCTTCGAAAAAATAAAAAATTTCATTCGAGGTTGTCACCTGGTCTTTTAATTTTCATAAATGAAAAGAATGAATTTTCTCACTCTAATTTATTAAAGATGAGTTTATTGCGCCCAAGAAAAGCGATGGCGAAAATTTTTGGAGATAAAGGTATTCAAAGCTAAAATATTTTCATATAATAAAATTTTTTTCATTCTTCACGAAATTTCGTGCTTTTTCATGTCAGGTATTTTTTTTCTACCTAGTGAGAATTTGTGTTTTTTTATTAGATAAATTTTCGTGCATGTTTGGATCCAAATTTGCCGACTTATTGAGAAAATTTCTTGAAAAGTTGACAAATTATGTTGCAAATCAGCATATTTTCTCGAAAAGTGGATAAATTTTGTTGAAACGAATAATCAACTGAGCATCGAAGTCAGATTTCGGAATTGGATGGTCAAAATATATAATTTAAATGAGCCCCAAAACTTGAAAATATGCTGACTTTTCCTAAATTTTCCAACTGGTATTCGGGAGGGAGGGGGTGTTCCACCCCCCCCCCCCAAGTTTCGCCTTTGCTGACTTTTCATTCAATATGGGCGGGGCTGAGGACCTTCTGCACCTCCTAAAACCAATTCTACAATTCGCAGGAGCACAACAAAGAACAAAAAAATATATTTGCCACATGGAGCACAAACGAAGCACAAACGATTGACAATAGTTTTACTCTCCCCCTCTTCTAACTCATGTTACCTTTTTTCTCAACATTTCTTTAGTCCTCCCAAGTTTTTCCAAAATTTCTTTCATAAATTAGTTCAAATTTTTTTTTGATTTTTTCAATTTTATTTTTACCGAGATCGAATATTTTTTGAAAAATGAATTGATATTTTCCAAGGACTTCTGAAATATGGAGTGCTATCAAAATAAAAACGAAAAATTTAGGCAAATGTTTTTCTTGATGAAAACAGAGGCGGTTCGAACATAAATTCTGGGGGGGGGGGGGTGATGATGTTCAAAAATGCCGACTAAAAAATTCAAAATTGCCGACTAAGAATTCCGAAATTTGACGATCCGAGAATTTTTGTTCTTAGCAGCTTACTTGGTTTCGAAGTTATTTCAATGTGAATAGGAGGTAAATGAATAAGGCCTGAGCGAAGCGAGGTAGAAAATTTTCAATAGAATACTTACATTGATTTCAATTTCAATAAGACAACTATAAATTGATCATCTAATTTGATAGAGAAAAAATCGGCCACTTGTACTCAAAAAATATTTAAAAAGAAGTATGATGAGGCCGAGCACAGCGAGGCCAAAGATTTTGAAAAATTGGATTTTTAGACATCAAAAAATGAGTTTCGATGGTAAAAATTGTATAAAATAAGTTGAAATTATTTTGAGGAAAAATATCAATTTTTAAGATTTGGATGTTTCAAAATTTAGGAAGAAAAAATTTAATAAGGCCGAGCATAGCGAGGCCGAAATTTTCGGAAAATGTTGGTCAGGAAAGTGAGTAATTTTGAATTTGGATTGTGTTTTCAGAAGGACAGTAAACTTGAAATTTAACAAAGCACAGTTTTTTTATTAGTAATGCTGCAAAATTTCTAAAAATTCTTTAATTCATTGACATTCCTGAGATTTTGCCGATTTTGCCGACTGAGGATCGACTGGGGGGTATTACACCCCCCCTCGCACCGCCCCTGGATGAGAAACATTCATAAATACTAAAAACAGGTCCGAGAGATTTTTACTGCACATGAAAAAATTTCAAGGCTAACTGGAAAAAGGTATAGCATTATTTCAAAGCTTAGGCATAACTTTATTACTACCCACTCATCGCATTCAACTTTCGGGAAAATTGGCAAAACAATCATTTGTATTATATACGCATTATATCAATCAATAATTACATGACAAAGATAATCTATTTCACTATTAATTATCTGAATACGGAACAAATCAACTTTTAGACAGGCGCTTCCAGATGAAGGTATATTTTGTAACAACAGCCTTATCAATTACCTCAAAGCCTTATTTTAAATTGATATTGAGCATCGACTAACCAGAAAGAACACCTTTGATTTACATCTTCATTAATTTGGATGGAGAATGATCCAATAGATAATGATACCTTCCAAATTTGTCTACCATTTGCTTCCGAAGTAGATATCTGTGAAAAGTAATAGCAAGATAATCTAGGAACCTACGTCGGTTTTGGCTTCGATTTCATAAAATTTGAAGAGGAAGAAATTTTTTAATCCGTACACCTACTTCTTGCGAAAATTTTCTCAACCCATCAATTAATTTCAAAGGGAGTAAATTTAATTCAATTTTATCAAATATTTTAATAATACTTAATAATAATATCATTCATTTCGTAATTCAGCTAATATCTTCAAAAGAAAACAAATTTTAAAAATGCAAAATATAAGTAAACATGACTTGAAAAAAATTGACATGAATTTTTAAAAAATTAACTCCTGTGGTGCTTCCCTTTACGAAAAAATTCTTCCAAGATACCTAACTACTTGTTTTTTCAGTTCACGAAATGAATTTTTTAAAGCTTTTTCAATATTTGAAACACATGCCACACGCTCGTAAAAAGTTTAACGTTCAACTTCACAAATTTCAACACCAACCCTAGCTCACTATAACCGAATCTGGGAGACTTTAAATGATCAAAGAAATACTCTAAATTTCTCAATCGAAATTCTCCGAACATCTCTAACCGAAATATGCATTTCCATTCGTATCAAGATTCCATCATACCACGTAAAAACATTCATTGCCTCATCCGCAATTAAAACAAGTAACTATCTCCACACATGGCATGGCTCAAAATGATAACCACATCTGCTCAAATTATACCACTGAATCGGCAACGCGATTCCACCAAGGCAAAGTATTAAAAAAAAGGCTGGATCAATATTGCATACGATTTTATTTCCCCCTAGGTTTACTTCTCTTTCAGCAGACAAATCACGTTTTAAAAATTAAACCCATCACGTGCTCACTTAACTCTCGACTCGCGGGCTAACACTCAACTATCACAATAATAAATAAAATATTTCGGAAATTTTTTAACCGCATAAAAAGGGGGAAACGTAATCCAGCGTAATATTCTTCTGATAATTTGAACGCTTGCGCTATGGCCTAAAGCCTAAACTGTTGATAATATTGAACGGATTTCGTCGTTGGATATGTACTCTTCGCCCACATTCGTTTCGGATTCTCTATCACGTTATTTTTTTATTCCCTTATGCGCGAATTTTTTGTCAGAAATTTCGATGTTATCGTGAAAAATTCCCATGATTTTTGAACAGTGAAATAAATTCGCTCGGTTTTTCGTTTTCGAAAACGAGAAATGGCAGCGGGATATTAGAATGGAAACGACGGAATGGGAAAATAAAGTGAATAAAATGATGTTTTTCCTGTGAAAATTTTCAAAATCACGTAAGTATTTATGCATGAATATTTTCCTTACGTACGAAAAATTAAAAATTTTTAAAGTTCATGAGTTTACTAAAAAGTGGAATTTTTTTTCAAGACTTATAATTTTGTAAAAATTTGAATGAAATGAAAAATGACACGTTTAATAATTTCAGAGTGCTGTGAACATTTTTTTGATAGTTTGATGAATTTACAAAAATCATGAGAAAAACTTTGTAGTGATACATATGTCTAAAAAAATTGGAAATTTTGCCAAACTTATTTTATTTCAATGATTTCAGTTTATTTGACATTTTTGCCCAAAATTTTGCTAGAATGTGACAATTTCACCAAATTTGGAATATTTAATCAAAATAAGAAAATTCTATCGAAATCTGATAACTTAGCCAGAATTTGGCTTATTGGACATTTCAAGTTCTAAGAATTCACAATTTTTCCAAAAATGAACAGTTCAACCATAATGCTGAATTTTTAACGAGATTCAGCGGTTTTATGTAAATTAAGTATCTAAACGGGCAAAACCAAGAAGTAACAACTTCCTAAATTAACAAAATGAGTCTTTTCAACGAAAAAAGCAATTTAAAAAAAATTTAAGTAAGTAATTTTCAACAGAATTGAGCAATTTTTCATACAAAAAGTTTTGGTAATTTAATCAAAATCGGGTTACATTTGAAAATTTAAAAAAAATATGACATAGGTAACCTCCCTTCCAGGTGGTGTTCCTTGATGAAAGCATTTTGGAAAAAAAATTGAGTCCCCGAACCCTTTCTTCTCGATGATATGGCCATTTTATTGCTTTATTTTCAAGAATTTTTAATTTCAAAGGAAGTAAAAATTTTTTTCTATGGCACAAAGTTATATCTTGCAGAGGTATATTTACGATATTTTTTCCATCAATGTTATTGCGTTCCTTCACGTTTTATAGGCTATTTGAATTTTTTTTAATCTTAAAAAACACTCCGTAGTGAGAATAGCGACAACCCTGGAAAAATTACCAAAATAATTCGTTTTGTATCCAGAATTTCCTCGTAGATACCACTTAATTAATTTTTTTTGTGCTCACCTTAGAGCTGAAAATTGGAAAATTTCATACAGAAATGAAGTTTTTTTTATTTTAGCAGATTCTTCATGAAAGCACCGAATGAAGAAACTAACGTCGAATTTGTGTTTAGGAGGTCAAAGTACCCCGATAAACACCCATTTCGCGATCGTTTTATTTCAAGATTCCAAATTTTTCTTTTTTCGCTGATTTTTCATGACCAAAAAAAGAATTTCGAATCTTCAGATAAAATAATACAGAATGGGTGTTATTGGTTTTTTTTTTTGATTCCCTGAACAGAAATTCAATGATAGTTTTTTCATTTGATCATTTCCTTCGGTAAAAAGCGCACAAAATACGAAAAATCTGCTTGAAGAACATTTTTGTACGGTTCTTTGCGATTTTCGAACCCTAGCGATATTGAATTCGCCATAAGTTAATACGTGTGGTGAATTTACATTTTAAAAAACACGTTGAGATATTTTCATTAAACCTCCGAATTTCGCTATAAAACGAGTTTTTCACAGCTGAAGATTTGAAAAAGCCAAAACTTCGTACAGAAATACAACAAAATTGATGAAAAAAAATCTAGAACCTGCAACTTGGAAACGAGAACTTGGAACTTGGAACAAACTTTGAGATAAAATTCAATTTTACAAATCACCCCCAATTTTTCGTCCAAAATGATTATTGAGATTGATATCCAAAAACTCGGAATTATATTTTCTGAGTTTTTGTGACTAGGTTGAAGTTTGGAATGAATTTTCATCTCAAAGAATTTCCTAAAAATCATTTTTTCATGAATTATGGAATTGGGGATGACTTTTCATCCAAACACTTATTTCAAAAAAATCATCCCACATTTTTACTCGGGCTTTTTTGAGGTTGAAATTAATTTTGGGATTAATTTTAATTTCAAAAATTAAAGGCACTTTTTTTTCAAGGGTAAAAACCTTTGATCGCGATCATTGATACGTTTAAATTTACCTACTTACTGATGAGGCGAATGAGACAATACTTCATAACTTTTTATTTGAAATTCAATTTACCTATAATACAGTAAGATTTTTAAAAATTCTTTCATTTCATTTTTTTAACATTAAATTTTTTTTTCAGCTTTTCTCATTTTTTTCCCCAAAACATCATTATCCAATTTTATAACTTTTTATTAAAATACAAATGAATCGTTTTATCCTTTTTCAACATTTTAAAATAATTTTCTCTTTTTTTGATGTAAGTAAAAAATTTTTTTTTTTCAAGTTCAGCATATTGTCATGTTTTGATCTAAAAAATCTAAGTAGGTACAGCTTTTCATTTTTTAAACATTTCAAAATACTTTTTTTTTTTTAAATAAATTTAAAAATATTTTGCTATAGTACCGATAAGGAGGGAGTCAAGAGAGAATTAAAAAATTTTCCAAAATGTTTTTACACCAAGGGACATCATTTGGAGGGCCAAACAGACCTACTGAATAATTTTAAAATAAGTGAGAGTTTTTAATTACGAAAAATAAAAATTTTCCACCACATACTAAGAAAAATAAATATTTTTATAAAAATTGAGAGTTCATAAGAGAAATTGGTAATTTTTACTCCCCCCCCCTTCAAAAAAATCAGACTTTCTACTAACTTATGAAAATTGAGAACTTTGAACCAAATACGAAAAATAACTTTTTCACCCACCAACGAAAATTGAGTGAAAACCTGTCAATTTTACACAAATTGAGAAATCTCACCAAAAATGAATGAATGAATCTTGAAAGTTTTACCCAAATTTGACGGGAATTTTTTTCTCGCCGAGAAATTCTGGATACCAAGAATCGAAAATTGTTTCTTTAATTTCCGACATATGGTCGGGTATCCCTGGCTGCGTCACATTTATGTTACCAAAATTGAAGAGTTACCAGAATCAAACTTTGGAATTACCTATTACTAAAATTTTGATACTCATAATTGATAATTTTACCAAAATTGATCCCACGTGTTTGGAAATTTAAATAACTTTAGTCATACACGGTGACATACGTCAAATCACCCAACAAGATTTCTTCCTTCCCTTTTTTTTTTAGAACATTTATTTATTTGAAAAATTTATTTTGTGAGGCATCAGTTTTCACTCTGTTTTTCAAAATTTTCCATCCAGTTCTAGGTACCTATGGTAAAGCAAAAAAAAAGAAGAGAATTACCTACGAAATGAATAAGGGAAAAAATAAGACCAGTTGATTAATGACCGAGTCTTCAGCTTTCATTAAAATATTCATATTCATAGCACAGAAATACAAACATAAATTTTTACAAAAATTTCACATGAACCTTAGATATAAAAATTATAACTCCAGCTCAATCTGCTACGAGTGCAAAAATTTATCAAGTCGTCTATGGATCATAACCATTAATGATAAAACGAAATTCTAACTTTGATAAAAAATTCATCGCGCATGACAGACCCCGTTTTAAAATACGAATAATTTTCGCTAGCAAAAATTCATCAAAAGCTAGTTTTTTATCGATTTAAAAATACGTACAATCAAGTAGATTATACATAATATTGTAGCTCGTTTAGCTAATAACAGATAACAAAAATGATAATTACGTATCGCCCTAACGCTCACTACAATTCGGTCCACAGATGGGTTCAAAACATTTTGTCGAACTGATACATACGCGTGTATTTGTTTTACAGGTGATTCGCGAATCATGTTGATAATATTTACGATCGCCGGATTTGTGGGCTTAGTCGTAGTTTTAGGGCTCATTTTTCGTATCATATGGAGAAGAATCCAACACCAAAAAATCAAAAGAGATGCACCGCTGAATCCTCGAAGACCAACGCCAGCTGTCAGGAGCCCGGCTACCAATCAGTATTTGAAGAAAAGTCCTAGTCCGACTGGATTATCTCCATTGGTGAGTTTCACTCGAAATAATTCCCTCCAACATTCGATGAATTATTTTTGACTAATTTATGAAAAGTTTTGCAGAGTAATGCTTCTGGAAACAATAGTCCTAGTCCGACAGGATCCTATCAACAAAGATACTCCCCTAAGGAAAGTCCCACCTCGGAAGAAACCAGTGGACCGTCGTTGGCCGAAGAATCGGTCCATGCTACGTAAGTATTCCTCATCTCGATATTACCTATTTACAAGAAAATTCGATAATTTTCATCAAACGTTTTTCGTAATATTGGACAGAGTTTACATCGAAGATGAAACGAGCAACGTGGGTTCGAAAGTAGATGGTTCGAATAAAATTACAACCAGCCAGGAAATTCTGACTGGAACCTTGGGCCAATTATTTTTCAATATCAGGTACCTATTTACACTAGTTTCGTGATTTTTGTTTACTCGAGCTCTGCGAAACCATTGGTGCGATAAATTTGACATAACGAACCGTTGGTTTTTCCGCAGATACAAAAAGGAAAAGAACACCCTTATTGTCAGTATCATAAAATGCCAGAATTTACCATCGAAAGATTCAACATCTGCGAACAGCGATCCGTACGTAAAACTTCAACTTTTACCAGAAAAACAACACAAGGTTAAAACAAGGGTTCTAAGAAAAACACGAAATCCTGTCTACGAAGAAGATTTCTCTTTTTATGGAATTAAAATAAATCAGTTACAGGTAGGTTTTTTTCTATCAGATAATAATAGACGGATGGGAAATTAATTGAAAATTTCAATTCGTAATTAATATCGTAATTTTTTCAGTCTATCACGTTACATTTCATCGTATTGACATTCGATCGATACTCGAGAGATGAAATAATAGGAGAAGTATTCTTCCCAGTCAGTTCAGTCGACATTATAACTCAAGACAATACAAATGTTACATTCCAAAAGGATATTCAACCTCGTAGTCTAAAGGTAAATATGACCCGATCTGTCAATTCGTCAATTTACCAACAGGTACCTATACATCTGAAGAGAGATACCTATAGATTGGTTCGAATTTTAATCGAAGCTGTACCATATCGAAGTTATTTCAAATCGTTATTGTGTTCGGTGTTCATTGACGTTTAAAATTTGAATTTATTTGTTTGGTTAGGTGAAAAGTCAAGGACGTGGAGAAATGTTAGTATCGCTGTGTTGGCAACCTGCGGCGAATCGTCTAACCGTAGTTATACTGAAAGCCAGAAATTTACCTAAAATGGACGTCACTGGTCTCGCTGGTAAGTGAAGTCGAAAAAAAAATCAATATTCGTGCTCACACCGGCGAAACTCTCGCCAATTATTCACACATAGTAACCGCGTGTAAAAATATAATATTGAGAAGCCGCGTTATTTGGAATCCAACTAAACATCTAATCAAAGTTATCTGTAGGGTGGTATCAGGCAATTTGCTCGTTTAATTTGTCGATGTGAATGATGCACTGAAATTGTTTCCGAATGTTAACATAGTTTTTGATGAAAATTAGAATGAAAAGTTTGGAAAAATTGATGTACATATGATGGTTCCATTCTGATTTGAAAACTTTTGGAATGTTTTCAAAGCCAGAGGGTACAAAAATGATTCAAAAAACGTTCTTTTGGTTGATTAATTTTCTCCTTTTGATATCACGATCTATTTTACGAGAATAGATACCTAGCTAATAAGTTGCATGCACTAGCTGAGTAGGTACTTCATTCAAACAATAGTTGGGGAGGACTTAATTCCCTGTTTAATTAAGTACAATGTTTTTGTTTTATTTTAAAATTAAAATACCTACCTAATCATAGATGGTCTCATTTCTTTCCTAAAAATTGTGTTTCATATTTTTGGTATGCAACCTCTAAATTTCCAAATAATAATAATAATAATAATAATAATAATAATAATAATAAATAAATAAATAAATAAATAAATAAAGTAGAGGAAAACTCACAAAATTGTAACAGAAATTAGACCTTTCGGATAAAAGAGAGGTTCGGTTTTCGCCTCTACTTCATTTTTTAAAACACTTTTAAAAATCGCCTCAATTTTTATTAAGAAAATTTCAATTAGATAGGTAGGTACCTACTCCGGTAAAATAGAAATGATATTTTTTAGGAAAATTAAAATTTTCTTTGAATCATTTGGAAACCTAAAACTTGATTCTTTTTTTTTTTTTAAAAAGAATCATAATCTAAAAAAATTGTACTTTTGAATCAATGTGATACCAGTGAAAAAAATGAAAATAGGTAGATAGAAAGCGGTTCGATAAAAAATAATGTTCAAATTTTCAAAAAAAAAAACTTCGTTAATACATATTTTTAAAAATTCACGATTAGTGATTATTTTTTTTTTGAAGAATCACATGTTTTTCGAATTCGTATTGAAAACTTTTGGAAGTGAGGAATGGAAAAAACTAATGAATGAACGTATTTGGTTTCATGTTTTACAAAAATAAGGTGTCTAAAAAAATTGTTCAGAAAAGGAGAAAGTATCATAATGAGCTCTTTTTATAGCTAGTTACCTAAATTATTTAATAAGGATTGATGGAAATTTTTTTTTGATTTCGAGTGGAGCAGAAGCGAATGTTTTTGATTTGAGAAACCTTCAAAAGGTGAAAATTTTAATTTTTAGAAATGAAATTATTTATTTTCAAGAATTTTTTATGGAAAATTTCCATCACATGTGGAGTACCTACATATTTTCAAAGACGCCTAAATTTTTCAGGATTTTTGAAAAAGTTCATGTGAAAAAAATTCTCAACTTGATACGAAAATTCTTTTCAAAAAATACACGTTTTCACATTTTTTATAGTAAAAAAAATTCTGCCTCCTTCCTTCATAATTGAAAAAAATGCATGAGAGCCCGGTACAAAAATATTCTCCTTTGTACCTCCCTCTCGGCCTGATTGAGCTCAGACTGAGCCCGAGCACAGGGAAAGCGAAAATTTTTGATAAATGGGCACTCAGAATCTGAAATTTTATTATCAGGTCAAACAAAATTGTGCTTTATTCGCGGTTTGTATTGACTTCTAAAAAAACGATTATCTATTGACTCATCTCCCGATCTCATTCTAAAAAAATCAAAACATTTTTGAGAATTCCAATCAAAAGTATTACCGCGTTCTTTAGATAAATATGAGAAGGGACAATTTTTCTCACTTGAAAATAATAATTGTTTAGGTTGGAAAAGAAGAAGTTTCGTACAATCATTTTGAAAATGAAATGGTGTAAATGTATTGAGCCCGAGCGAAGCGAGGGCGAAAGAAAATTTTTGAAAAAAAAAAAGGCATTCAACCGCTCAATATTTTTTCTTTTAAAGGAAAAATTTTGAAAATAGTAACTAATAGTAACCTCTGAAAGAAAAAAGTAACTTTTAGTAACCAAACTTGAAAAAAGTAACCAAGTTACTTAAAAAGTAACCCAGTTTGACCCCTGAAAAATTCCAAGTTTGTAGGTACCTACCCACAGTATGTACCTAGCAAATCGGAAGTAAACACTTCCAGCGAGGTTTCCCATAATTTCTATGTTCATTTAAGCTCATATTTTCATTTTTTTCCCCATAACATCGTATTATATTTTTTTCCAGATCCGTACGTAAAAATCTACTTAATGTATAAAGGACAACGTATCGCCAAGAAGAAAACACACGTTAAAAAACGCACACTGAATCCAGTTTTCAACGAATCATTCGTATTCGAAGTACCATCCGGAAACGATGGCCTTCACAACATCAATTTGGAATTCTTACTTTTGGATTGGGATCGTGTAACTAAAAATGAGGTAAATCAAACACACCCAAAAGCTCATGAAAAATTTCAATTTCGAACTATGAAGTAAAAAATTGACCAAATTATGATGAAAATTTTGAAATCTAGGTGATTGGAAGATTAGAAATGGGAGCAGTATCGGACTGCGAAACAGCATCTCATCACTGGACCGATGTATGCAACTCACCCAGAAGACAAATTGCTGACTGGCATAAACTACACGAGTAAATGTTGAAGGTACGAGTACCTACTTATCGGGTTATGTGTGTTTGTGTATTTTAAGTATACTTTAAAACCACGAATATCATGTTATTTTTAATATCTCGGTACTATAGTTTTAATTATACGTATAATGATTATTCCTGGACAAACATAATATATCTAAAATGTATCTTTTTTTTTCAAAAAATTCAGCAAAACGACAATTATATTATCCTGATTCCTGACTTGACAAAATATTTTACATGTATTCATATCGTCAATTTATACTTTTTTTTTTCTAGAAATGATCATAAAAATTCATCTAATTCCATAAATAGTATCGTGAACAAAGTTTTAATAAACCCACCTTCTATTTTTTTATTCTTGATTTTTTTTTTAAGTAGATGTAGGTGATACTTTTTTATTTTATATACCTACGATTAATTTTTCTGTAAAGGTAATTTTTACAAATAATACTTTAAATTTTTGTTCTCTAAAAACGATGCTTCGAACGAAATTTTTCATAAAGCAAGTTATAAATATTACCTACTTAGTTTGTAAATTAAAGCAAAACATGTACGTATAGGCTTCGATATGCTACCTTCCCGAAAATTGGGTTTTTAAAAAGCATTTTTGTACATATAGGTAAAAATAGAGATTTTCAAATGTATATTTCGAGCGTACCTATTTAGCACAGTGACCAAAACTTTAGAAAATTATTTACACGTATTTTTGATAAAATTACTTAGGAAAAGCTTTGAGATTTTGAATAATGGAATGAAAAATAATGAACAGATAAAAATTACGAGACAGTTTTCTAGTTACCATTCGTTACCTGGATGATTGCCTTTCCAAAGGTATTTCTTCCGTATTGTTTTTATATCAAACAGACTCCATGATTTGTTGTTCCATAAGCACAAATAAGTACTGCATTTATGGACCAATAAGTAGATAAGTTTCACGCTAATTTCTGACTTTTTTTTAGTAACTGCGCGTTGCCTAAAATGTTAAGATGTATTATCATTTAAGGTACCTAAACTTATCTTCGACATTTATCAGAATTAATGAATTATTTAAATAAAACTATCTTAACCATGGACTAAAAATTCTCTATTGTCATATTAAAATTTTGAATTGAAAGAATATTTTGCCAACTGATAAGTTTTTTTTCAATAGAAATTCACCACAAAATAATATTTTTCCCCAGAAAAATTCAAGAAAGGAAATTTTTCAAAATTGATAATCACATAATTTCAGTTTGAAACATTGGACGATCAGTAAGTCAGGTGGAATGAAAAAAAAAACTCTAGTAATTGACAAAAAAAAAAAAGGTGAGAAATTTTTGAATTTTTGTTCAAAGGGAGGGAAAAGCTGAATATTGTTTAAAAAATTACCAATTTTTAGCAGGATTTTTTTGAGATTATATCACAATTATTTTTGCCAGGATCTATTAAAATTAAAAAAAAAAATTATAAAATATCACTCCACGTTCTACATTTTTTGACCCTCTGCCCTTGAAATTGAAAAGCACAATTTTCCTTCATCTTGGAGGTTGAAATTTAATAGCATTCAAAGATTCAATTTGTTTACTTCTTTTCCTTGACATTGAGCATATTATATTTTTTGATAATTCTAAAAAAATACTGGAATGAATTTTTGCACCCAACATTTTTTTGGCTCATTTTTAAAGCTACTGAATGAACAATTTGAAACTTATAAAAATTGCGTAAATCTCACCTCAAAATTTTTCATAATTTTAACAAAATTTATGTTTCGTGTATAAAAAAAGTTCAACTCAATTTTGACGACTTTTCAGATCTTCTGCAATTTTGAAATTTTTTACCATAAAGAACACGACTGCCCTTATAAAAATTTATCCATACGTAATATTTTATTTTTTAGGATCGAATATTTAAAAAAAAAAAATAGAATTGGAACGAATAATACCCACGCTACATATGTAGTTTTCGAATTTCAAAACGTTAAAAACCTTCATTATTATTCTAAACACATGCCCCCTTCAATTCTACAGGTCGGCAAATCATACATCAGAAAATTTTGGATGGCTGCGTCATTGATCGATGTTTGAAATCTTCAATGAAATGTTCGCTACTTCGACGAATTTTCCGAATTATTCATTATTAGATATTAGATCTGGCTCCTGGCGCAGAATCCCAATTAAATAAAATGGTCCAATGATAGAAAATAATTTTTTTATTCACCTAAACATTCAATTTTGAATTCAGATCAGAGGTTTCTCAAACTAATTGCAACGTTTTCTTAAAATTACAATCACATTGAAAATTTCTCCTACAATTGAGACAAATTTCGCATTCATCAAAAGAAAACCAATTTGAGTACATAATTCGAGGAGCCCTTAAACCTGATAAAATCGACAGTACATACGCATAATGAGAAATTATTGCAAAATGGAGTTCAGAAATTTCAGATACCACTAGAACACTTGTTTTTCGCAATTAGAGCTGACTAAGTACTCCGCTTCATAATTTCAAATTTCAAAGCCACACGTTTGCATCGTTTACGTTTTTTTAAATGACTCTACACGGTACGTCATTTGTACCTATACTTGTATTTTAACGAAATAGCGTCACTGAAAAAAATAATAGTAATATGTATCTTGGGCTGATAATTATATTTTTTAATGTTTTACTTGATAAGTCGTTCGGTCGTAATGGTGTCGTCAATTATGGTATCAAACATTATACTAATAAGTGGTTGGTGAAGATCTCCGGTGAGGGTGAAATAGCTCAGAGGATAGCTCAGGAAATAGCTGAGAAGGAAGATTTCACAGTTTTGGAAGAGGTAAAAATTTCTCCTATCAAGCTCATTTTTTTTTTTTTTAATCTATCCTACTTTTTTTACCAATAAATATTCTTCGCGTGGATTTTAGATCGATAATTTTCCGGGATTGTTTCATTTTGAACATAAAAAACATCCAAAGAAAGTCAAATATGAAACTGATGCTATGAATTTGAAATTATATTCATACAAAGAAGTACGTATACCAGGTGGACCAAAAATATCGTCAATCTATCTTTGAATAATTCAAATTGATAACTTCATCAATTCGTACAGATCCTTTGGACTCAACAAATAACCGTAACAAGTTCGAAAGTTCGATGTTCTTGTCCTAAACAAATAAAATATCCAATATGTTCCCGAAAAACTCCTGTCAACGATAAATTTTATAGAGACATGTACTATTTGGTAAGGATTTCCAAAATTATTGGCTGTACAAGATCTGCATCAAAATTGGCATACTTATAATTGATATTCAGCAATCCTGCAGGGCACCAAATGACAAACAACCGGCAGTAGATTTAAATGTGGTAAAGGTATGGGAAGAAAAGAAAATCTATGGAAGAGGTGTTATGGTTATGGTAATCGATGACGGTGCAGAAATTACTCACCTAGATCTGAAACATAATTACGTTGGTATTTTGACATTTTTATTAAGTTCAGAAGCTCACTGAATAAATATTTTATAGTTTATTTTCACTGAATTTTCACCAGGATCCAAATTTTGGTATGGATTTGATAGATGGAAATTCGACTCCAGAACCCGAACATACATTGGGAGTATATTTCAGACATGGGACAGAATGTGCTGGAATCATTGGTGCTAAAGATGATAATCAAGTTTGTGGTGTTGGGATTGCTCCGCATGTTAAGTGGGGAGGTAGGAGACAATTATTTCGATTATTGAGAACCAGAATTTTTTTTTCTGAAAAATAATTTACTTGTTTTGATATTAAAACCATTAATGAAAATGACTCAATTGAGAAAATCAAACAATTACAAATCAAAATTTTATAGCTGTTCGTTTACATGCTTTTGGAAATAGTTCCGATGACCAGGAAGGTAAAGCTTTATCCTTCAAAGTTGAAAATATTCACATCAGCAACAATTCTTGGGGACCTGACGACGATGGAAAAACATTGGAATTTTTAAAACATTTTCAAAGAAGTGCTTTTAGAGAAGGCATTGTGAAGGTTTGTTTAGAAATTCGTTTTTCAATTTATAAATCAGTGAAAGTCACTGAAAAATAAACTGAATTGCAGTATCGAGGGGAGAGGGGGGAAGGGGATAAAAAATTGTCAAAATAAATCAATAAAAAATTCTGACTATTCAATAATGACTTTTCACTGATTTAAAATTAGAAAGTGCGATATTTTTCTAGAATATTGATCGATTCTGGGTCCTTTTTTTATGCTGCAGGGACGCCAAGGAAAAGGAGTACTGTATGTTTTTGCTGCTGGAAACGGTAGAAAAAATGGAGACATGTGCGGATACGATTCCATGGTCAATAATATTTATACCATCGTAGTAGCTGGAGCTGGAGATGATGGAAAAGCCACATACTACTCGGAAAGATGTGCTGGAGTGATGATTACTTCTTACAGTGAAAACTTTGTAAATTTCCCACCTCCTGTTACCAAAAAAAAGTATGATTGATTTCACCTTTGATAATTTTTGTCACAGGTGACGACAGATATTTTTGGACATTGTACAACATCTTTCACTGGTACCTCTGCAGCTGCACCTGCTGTCTCAGGAGTACTCGCTTTAGCAGTAGAGGCAAAGTAAATCAATTTTCATAAATATTTTCAGTTGTATAAATTTCATTTGAAATTTTCAATCAGTAAATTGTTATTTTGATAGTCCCAAACTATTTTGGCGTGATTTTCATCACATTATAATTTGGACTGGTAATCCATACCCATTACAAAATAATCCCGGATGGAGAAGAAATGCTGCTGGATTTTGGATCAATCACACATTCGGATTTGGATTAATAAATGGGTTAGAGATTGTCAAAATGGCAGAAACCTTCAGTCACGTACCTCCAATGTCAGGCTGTGTGGTTCCTATTCAGTTCAAGTAAAGTTATAATTTACGATGTTTGATGATTTTTTTCCTTCAAATTTTAATTTCCAAATTTATTTGCAGAGAATTCACAGATCAAAAGTTTTCACTTGTTTCTATGATTAACATATCCATAAGAACCAAAGGTTGTCAAGGATTGCCAATGGAAATTAATTACATTGAAAATGTCGAGCTGTTGGTCAATATCGAATATCCAAGACGAGGAGATCTCAAAATAGATCTAGTGTCTCCACAAGGTCTGCATATCTAGCTTTGATTTTGAAAGCCTACGTTGAAGAGATTTTTACAACTGAGGCCAATAATGATATTATTTACAGGTACAATATCGCATTTGATAGAACCTCGAAAAAAAGATGGTAATACTGAAGGTTTACTCGACTGGACAATTGCTACGGTTCATTTCTGGGGCGAAAGTCCCAGAGGCGAATGGCACATAAACGTTCATAACCCTGTAAGGCATTAAATATTTTCACATCAAAGAATTCGTGGCCGGGAAGTTTTTTTAATTGGATATACATATTTTCAGACAGGACACAGTAGTAATGAAGGAAAGGTACGCGATTTAACCCTTATTATTTATGGAACCAAAACCATGCCGAGTCATTACGAGAATCCCAGAAAGTACGAAGATTTCCATCCGCTGCAGACTAATAATGATCCGTTGGAAGTAGAAGATGATGACGAATTTGAAGAACTCGAAGAAAGAACATGAGAATCATGAAATTGTTTCAAAATGTTGAAAAATTAAACGATTAAAATTTTCAAGTTTTATTTGGTATGTAAGAGGAAGAAGAAAAAGAAAGTCAAACCTCAAAAAATGATTTTAAACTCTTCAAAGGTAATTAAGATCAATAGGAAGCGTTTTCTTGTTCACAAGGATAATTTTTATTCTCTAAAACAGATTGTCTCGCTATGTTGAGATAATTAAATTAATTTAAAAATCACGAAATTAAAGGTGGAATTTCACACTGAGCAATTCTTCAAGATAGGTACATATTGTCACTTGTCAGGTGTGCTCGTAGTTCTAAAATATAAATGACTTTCATACGTACCTTGAACTGCTCTCCTGTTTTCGCAACACTCTGAATTTCATTTTTATTCAAAGGTAGAAAAAAAAATTGGTTTCAATCCTAAACCCCTGTAACAAGTTTAAAACATATAGAAATTTAAAAATCATGAATGAAAAGCCTCGAAATTTAGTTTTAAAAACAATACGTAGGTACGTGAATTTCTTAATTGCACTACAAAAGAAAATATATCACCACCTTGACATTTTTCAACTAGTTTGAAATCATAAATTTACATTACCGTCTAGAAATTAGTAATTTTTCAAAATTCTATCCTCTTTTCTTTTTCTGATCCCTGAATGCGTCACCAATCTTAATAATACGTTGGCTGAAACCCAGAACAATAGAGGTCTTTTCAAGGTCAAAATAGTCGGCTTTAAACTAGAAAATTTCCTTAATTTTTTCCAATTTTCCTACGTTGACATAAAATCCTCTCATTTAGCGAAAAACACTTCACATGGAAAAATCTTCAGAATCTTTTTCTTCTATTTAAACATTTTCATAATTTTAAATTGGTTGTTAAAAAAAATTTGCGGTTGTAGAAAATAAGTTGTTAGGTAACCAAGTACATAGCATTTTGAGGGAGGGGATGAGAAATGCAAGAACTCTCGTAGCACACATTTTCGACATGAGCGTACGATATTGAAATCATATACTCTCTCTGCAAATTGAAAATTTTGAAAGCAAGAAATCCGGAAGAAATTTCACGTTCCTTTTGAAAAACATGTTGAAGCAGACACCCCCCCCCCTTCCCAAAATTATTCTGCAAGAAAAAAAACAGTACCCAAGTATCTACATGTACATTAGGGTGGAGTGAAAAAAAAAACATATCTTGGATTTCGACCAAATTTGGTAGGGTGGTTTACTTTGAGTGGGAGACCTCCCCAAAAAAATTTGAGCCCCTAAGGGGCAAGTGGAGGGGAGCAGGGGAGGCTCAAAGTGCACCTCCTTTTGAAAAAAACGCTGTTTTTTGTGTTTTTCTAGTAAAAAAAAATTGCATGAGAGGCTGTCGTAGCACTTAAAAGTTGCGATTTGAGTTTCTACGTCTCCCTAAACCATCACCATCCTTCTCCGATCAAAACTCAGAGCACTAACAGGGGGTTGAAAAGTTGCGGATTGCAATATTCCAATAATACGAAATTTTCACAAAGCTGGAATAATTTTTTTTTCATCAGGAAATTGAACGAAAAATTTTTTTAAACCACTGAAAGTAAATATTGAAGAAAAAAATTGAAAATTTTATACACCAGTGCAGCCAACAGCGAATCGTAAAATTCCAAAATACGGAATTTATATCGACTTAAAAATGATTATTTTTTCGCCGAAAAATATTATGTATTTTTTTTTTCAATCACCAGTAGTAAGTATAAGTATTTTGGAAACTTTTTAAAAAAATTTGTATGTCAGTGCAGCCACTTACAAATTGTGACGTTCAACACTGCGGAATTTTACTAGATAAAAAATTTAATCCTCGACACAATTTGTAAGTGGCTGCACTGACATACAAAATTTTTTTAAAAATTTCCAAAATACTTATACTACTGGTGATTGAAAAAAAAAATGCATAATATTTTTCGGCGAAAAATAATCAATTTAAAGTCGATATAAATTCCGTATTTTGGAATTTTACGATGCGCTGTTGGCTGCACTGGTGTATAAAATTTTCAAATTTTTCCTTCAATATTTACTTTCAGTGGTTTAAAAAAATTTTTCGTCCAATTTCCCGATGAAAAAAAAATCATTCCAGCTTTGTGAAAATTTCGTATTATTGGAATATTGCAATCCGCAACTTTTCAACCCCTTGGTAGCGCTCTGAGTTTTGATCGGAGAAGGATGGTGATGGTTCAGGGAGACGTAGAAACTCAAATCGCAACTTATAAGTGCTACGACAGTCTCTCACACAATTTTTTTTTACTAGAAAAACACAAAAAACAGCGTTTTTTTCAAAAGGAGGTGCACTTTGAGCCTCCCCTGCTCCCCTCCATTTGCCCCTTGGGGGCTCAAATTTTTTTGGGAGGTCTCCCACTCAAAGTAAACCACCCTACCAAATTTGGTCGAAATCCAAGATATGTTTTTTTTTTCACTCCACCCTAATGTTCATACCTCGAGCCAGGGGAAAATAAATTTTTCACTCTCTCAATTTGAATCAGTCAAAAATATCTAAATTGATTGATGAAATAGAAAAAAATCAAGTCATTGATAATCAGTCAAATTCCACTGATTCCCCAGTTATTCAGCGTCATTTTGCTGCCAATCAGTGAAAAATTACCGATTTAATTAGTGAATTTTCACCATTGAATCAGTAAAAATTAGTTTACTGATTCAAATCAGTGACTTGATTTTATCGATTTTAATCAGTCAATTTTGACTGATTCAAATTAAGAGAGCAGAGAATTTTTGGGCCGGATAAATTTTTGCGGATAATCAAGAATAGATCACATTTTTCAGAAATTTTTCTCACTATCAGACAATTTTGAAGAAAGCAAATTTTCTGGAAGAAAAATCTTACTCATCAATTCCTTTATTTAGTTTATTTTCAACTCTAAGTACCTGACAACGGAAGTATCCCAACACAAAGTAAAATTTCAAGCCGAAACAAAGATAACTCTAAATTACTTGATAAAGAACCTCAAATGTTCACAATTTCAGAAGCTATAAAGTGCATCTATCGAATTTTAATAAATTTTTGAAATTTTAAAATTATTTGATCGCCTTGCAAAATTTAAAAATATGATTTAATCAACAAAAAAGTTAAAATTTGAAATCATACCTTAATTTCGACCTCCAAAATCGATTTGAAGTAATAGGTTTCCAATATGGGTAATCCGAGATTATATCTAGATGTTAAAGTTCTCAAAGACTATTTTGATTGGTTTTACGCCATGAAAAAGTTCAATTTTTTTGAAGACTTCGAAGCGTTTTAAAAACCACTCTAAGACGATTTGGTGGGTTAAAAATAGGGTACCTAGGTATATACCAATTTCAGTTTTTTTTTTTTTTTTTTTGTTAATTATACCTATTATACTTTCTTATGTATCTTAAAAAGCAAAGAGGTAGTTTTAAAATTTCAAAAATTCGCCAAAATTTGAGAAATGAACTGAAGCACCTTAAATTTTGAAAATAGAGTTCTTTTGTGATGCACTTTGAATTTATTTTCGCTTTGGCTCAAAGTTTCAGGTAGAAAAATTTCGACCGTTGCGCATTTCAAATTTTTGCTTTTTGAATCGGCATATTTGTCCGTTCAATTAATTAAGGTAGTAATAAAGTAAGCAATATGTTCAATATAAAAAGTTGAAAGTGCAACCTCTATAATTATGTAAACTTCGGTACAGCGCTAGAAAAGTAATTGATAATTGACTTTTTTTTTTGATATAGTAGGCCAGAGTTGAAAACCATAGGCACGCGAATTTCATAATTGCCCTAAAAAAAATACATATTTCACTTCGACAGTTTTTTCTACTCGTTTGAAATAATTAAATCGACATTGTTGTCTAGAAACCAATAACTTTTCGAAATTCCTTCCCTCTCTTTGCTTTTGCTGATTTTTGAATGCGTCATCAATCACAATAATAGGTATAGGTTATAACCCAGAACAATACACTTGGATCATTTCAAGGTGAAAATAATCAGCTTTAAACTAGAAATTTCTCTCAATTTTTTTTTTCTAATTATCCGACCTTGTCATAAAATTCCCTAATTTAGCAAAAAATGCTCGGTTCAAGTAATTTTCAAAAAAAAATTGTTGTCACTAAAAAACAAACGAATATTGAGACTGGACAATTAGTAGAGGGCATATATATTTCCAAGAGTGGCACAAGTTTTCGCAGTTGATCAACGTGATGTGTTGCTGATTCGTAATCCTTCAACGTACAGATTTTTCGAAATGAAATTACTTTTCATTATTTGCGTGTTCTGGGCAACTACCTTGAATGAAGGCGTTCCCAATAACATCGAGATGATTTTACAACCAAGGGGTATAAGCGATTTGCCTTTTTTTGATTGGTTTTATGGAAGTGTAAGTGCATGTATTAATTGTTTAAAATTTAATTGCTTAGTCCATGGGCAAATGTGTTTATTTGAGTCGTCGCATTAATACGTTGCTTTTCAGAGTACCGAAGTCATTCATGAAAAAGATGCTCTACATTTACCAAATCAGCAAACTGATGAATTGGTAAATTGAATACAGAATAACTACATATTTCTTCGGATTCAATAATAGCATAGCTCATTTCAGAATTCAGGTCAACTGAAATTGGAAAAAAATGATAATATAGATCAATTATCAAACAAGCCAGATCCAGGTGATGGAGCAGGATATAATCAGGAAACGAATGTAAGTATTCAACATATCGATTTACTAGAATATGTTTTTCCAATTTTTTCCATTTTTTCCTCGTTTTTATTTTTTTCCCCCAAAACATCCCGCCATTTTTTTTTACATTGAGTACCTAAGTAAGTCACTGATTTATAATTTTGATTATTTTAACATTAGATAACAATTTTTTATAAACAGTCTCCTTCTCGATTCAATCTACTTCATAAATTTTTGAAAAGTTCTAATTTTTTTTACTGCATCTGTAAAATTGTAGAGAAGTGTCTCAAATCTCAAGTTGAAATAAAACGATTTCGACTTTTTGAAATTTTTTGACAGAAATGTTTCCTAGAAAAATAGTTCTGCTAAAGTTGATCCGAAATTCAAACACAATGACCAATTTTTTATATCACAATTTATATAGAGACAGAGTTGCCAATATTACAAAGTGTAGGTATGGCTACATTGGGGATGAATTTGGCCCTTGACTCTTTTGGGCTCCTAAACGCACCTCAGGTGGTGTTTATTGACTAGAAAAAATTTTCATAAAATTTTGGACCCCTAACTCCTCCCTTTCAAAGTGATAGCCATTTCATTGCATTATTTTTAAGAATTTTTGATTTCAACGAAAGTGAATGAAATTTTCTGTTCTTTGGCACAAAACTACATCTTACAAAGATGTCTTTATGATAATTTTTTTTGAATAATTTTGGAGCATTCCTTCATGTGTTTCGGCTATTTGAAGTTTTTAATCGTAAAAAAGACCATAGGTAAGTAGTATAAGTACCAGCGAAAGAGCGCAGCGGCCACTCGGGAAAAAATTACTATAAAACCGTGTTTTTTCAGGTAGAATTTTTCTGTGTATTCGGTTTTAACCATTTTTTTGAACCAAAGATCGAAAATCGCAAAAAAAATTAACAATTTTTCAGTTTTTTCGAAATAAAAAATCGATGAAAAATAACGTTTTAAGCAGGGCTTATTTTTCTGATCATGATCTTTATTTCAACATCAATATTTGAACACGTTTTAAGAATGTGTTCACTGTTCAAGTACTTTTTAAAAATTTATTTCAATTTTTAGGAACAGCACAAAAGTATATCAAAATACATGAATTATCATATAACTGATGATGAAATCAAAGTTGTACCGCTTGAAAACGCAGGACTAAATGAAAAACCTGAACCAATAGAAGACTTACTCCAAAATTTGAAGCAAGGGGTAAGTTTGAATCAAATTTTTTCATCCGTCTGTAGAAAACTTCCAATAACAACTAGGAAAAAATATTTCCAAAGTATTGTTCAGTTTTTGTATTGCATTCATATTTATTTCCCAACAAAAAATAATGATATCAAAAACTAATTATAGATGGATGAAACAAACGAAGAAGAGAAAAGGAACATAGCAAATTTATTAACGGTATAGCAGTTTCAAAATATAAATTTACCTATAAAAATATTGCAATTTTTCTACCGACAAATCATATAATTTGAACTGGTTCCAGAATTTAAATAAAACAATGAAGGAAACATCGACCAATTTAACAAAAGCAAGTATAACAACACTTGTAATCAATAAGTAGGTACACGAATACAAACAGTATAGAAAATTACTTCTCATCAATCACATTTTAGGTTTTTATCAACAAAACTTGGCATATTTTCGATATTGGTGCTTTGGGTACAACAAGAAGAACAAGAAATGTAATTATTTGACTAAAATATGCGTAAAAGTCTTTATTTGTTTCACGAAGGTAATGTTATTCTTTCAGGTGGATGAAACAATGTCTTTATTGGCTCCTCTCTATGCAATTTTAGGCTTAGTAAGTAATTTTTAGTTCAAAAAAATTAATTAAAAAATACCGGTCATTTTATAATGGAAATTTTTAGTTCAACCAAGTGCTAGGTGGAATTCTTTTATCAGGAAATAATCTTTTGTTGGGCAACGCTTTTGGGGTAAAATTTAAATTTTAAAAATTAATCAAGTGAGTAATTCTCAAGTTGAAAATGCCACATAATTTTTTTTCTTCAAAATAGGCAAATAATGCTCAAACAGGCTTATTACAATTACTGTTCCCATTTTTGGCAAATTCACAAAACGGATTAAATCAAAAAGTGCTAGGCGGAATTGCTGGTCTTGCAGGAGGACAGGTTTGTATTTCAATACAAAAATCTAATCAATTCTTTTTGAAAAGACAATATCAAGTATTAATCATAATGAAATTGTTAATTTTATTCTAGAATCAAGATTCCTCAAAAAAGATAGTAATTCGTATTAATGATGAATACAAAAATGAGGTACCTAACTTTTTAAAAAAAAATTACTTACAAAATTTCATTAGAGAGAGCTACCGGTTAAATAATTTATTCATTTCAAGGCAAACCGTCTTCTTCATGGAAAAACACACAATGAGATACTATCGAGAATAACAGAATTTTTGGATAAAAATTCATTGGGCGAAATAGAAAAGTTCTTTATCATTTTGAAGTTACATGATTTGGTACCTATCAATAAAACATCAATAGATAATTATGTTGTTTAACGTATTATTAGTTAAGTAATCAAATGTTTTGAATTTATTATCTACAGTATGATCATTTACCCGAAAAAAATGGCGAGACTACATTGAAATTACTCAAATTGATAATTCTTATTGTAAGTTATACTTAATTGTTGGTCAATATTTTGAATAAGCAGGTAGTTAATTAAAAGTAGCTGAATTTAAGTAAGTATTTTGCAAGTAAGATGAAAAAATATCATTTTTCAGGGCGAAGATCCGCGATTCCAAGAGTTATTCAAAGAGATCAAATCGGTAAGATATCACAAACAAAAATATTTTCAATTTTTTTTGTTTTTGTTTTGCTTACAGCATTTCATATGCTTAAGAATCTAACAAGCCAATTTCATTTTCAGAAAAAAGAACGAGAATTCGAGGAGATATGGAAATTATTCAAACGCGTGAATATAATTTATTTATCCATCAATTTACTTTGCCATTTCCAAATCTAATCAATGATTTTTCTTTTAAATTGAAAGAAACCAAAATTGAATGAAGAATACCTAACCCTCTTAAGAAAACTTCCACAAAGGAAGATTGCAAAATTCAAAATACATCCTTCTCCCAATTGCTTTATTATTGGTCCTGATGACCTAAGATCCGAAGCAGTGATTGACAGTGACAGTGACGATGAAGATACTAGTTCAAATCGTAGAAAAAAGGCCAACCGTGAGACCTATGTCTTGAAAATAAGAGTTAGTACTATTTTATTTGATATTGAACAAGGAACTGGTTGTAGGCGAGTTGAATCTTGAACAAATAATCATAGAAAAAGATTGGAAAATTTATTTGAATTAGGGATTTATAGTTCATTCCCACGTTTCTCAAAAATTTCTTTCAACTAATTTTTCCAAGTTTTTTTTAAAAATTTTGCTCTTGCTTTTTTGAATTATTTTTAACACTAATTTTTTTCTCTGGTGTTTTCAAGTTCAAAATTTTCTTTAATTCTTTCTTAAATTTTTTTCAATTGGTTTTTTTGTATCATTTTTTGATTTTCCAACTTTTTTTTCAAAATATTTTCAATTTGGGAATTATTCATGAAGGAGTATAAAATTTAAAAAACGTTTTTCAAAATTCTAGTTGATAATAATTGATTTTTAAACAAATGTGTATCTCAATCCGAATTAGACTAATAGTCCAAAAGAGGTTTATGAATGCAAGTACCCAAAAAATAAATGAGAATTAGTTTACACATTTCTGAATTCGGGGAATCGACTGAACAACTAAGGAATTAAAAGCACGAATGAGTATCTTCATGACACTTGTTTTCAGGCGTCAAATTCAAAGGATGATTTCTATATATGTTGCCTCGATGATGATGATGAATTGAATAAGGTAAGGATATTTAGTGAGTACAATTCACCTACAATTATTTCAAGGTCAAAATTGGGACATCCGACATCTTGAAAAAATTTATTTTTGAGTAGGCTAAAAATATTTTTGATGGAAAATCTACTGATGAAACAATGGACAACATCAAGAGAAAAATTGAAAGAGATGATCTGAGTTCTGAATTCAAATGGTATATCATACTTAGACTGTACAATATGGTGAGTACAATATGTTTTGGTACAAAAGTTCCATAATATTAATGTGATATCAGTTCTGTATGATTATTACAATGATACCTACCAATATTTTTTTTTTTGTATGCAAAGCTTGAAGATATAGAAAAGGATGACAAAAAAAATGACACCAACAAAACGGTAAGAGATGAAAAAGATAAAATGAACAAAGAAGATAAAGAAAAAATAATAAAGTTGATTGCAATGATTGTAAGTTAAATTACCTAGTCGTAAATCAAATTCGAAGTTTAAGGGGATCTTTTATTCAACCCAAAAAACATTTTCATTTCATACAGGGAGAAAATCCTAAGTTTGAACCATTCATCAAAGAAATGAAATTGGTGAGAATTTCAAAATATTATTTTCCAACTAGGTACTACAGATAATACGTTCAATATTGATATTTTCAGAAAAACAATTCACGTTTCAATGAAATATGGAAGTTATTGAAAAATGTAAGTGATTTACGTATTAAATTGAGACATTTTTTATATTCCTTTTGGAATTTTGAATAAAACCATCTTATCTATAGCAAAAATAATGGCTATCAAAGTTTCCTAAATTCCAACTTGTAGTGAGATAACCAAGCTATACAAAATATAAACGATCGGAAATAAAAAAAAGTCTTACCTTAATGAGGAGGAGGGGGGGGGGTCAACTCAATTTCAGATATTATTTAGTGACCAAGTAGACAAAAAAGTACAATTTTTTACAAAATCAATATTTTATAGCTTTTTTTACATTCTTCTATTACACACCACTTCATCCGAATTAAACATAATAAAATTGTGATTTTTACGAAGACCTGTATTTTTTGGTCTCACAGCCCTTTAAATAATCTCTAAACTTGATTTTCATAGGTAATTATTGAATTTTTGAAAATATTGGATTTTTAATAACTTTTAAAGAATTGAAGAATGTATCGTTTTCAATTTTCCCATCAATTTTTCATCTTTTCAAAAACGCAACTATACTTATCGATTTTCGCAGGATTACAACTAGAAATTATGCAATATGTTTGATTTTTCGGTCCACTTCAGTGAACAACTCAATAATCCATTTCACTATTACAAATTCTATTTCATATAGGAACCGAAGGAAAAGAAGGTAGAGGATAAACTTCCAGAAAAAGAAAACAAAGACCAGAAAGAGATTCCAAAGAATTCGTCAGAAACCGTAGCTACGCCTCTGAAAGAGGAAAAAGTGATCAAGGTTCATCCATAAAAACATTTTTGTAATCGAGTGAATGGAATTCTCTGACTCATATTCATCAAACCCTACCTTTTACTGTATTGAAAACAGGAAGAAATTAAGCCAAAAAAAGAAGCTGAAACTGTCCCTAAAGTTGAATCGACCCCTCCTCCAGAAAATCAAATACCTCCATGGATTAAGGAGAAGAGACTTCCTGAAATTGCAACGGTTTGTCACTTTTTTTACCCACTCATGTTTATAATTTTTTGTTTGCCGAATTTTTCAAACTTTAATGATACACTATACATATTGCTTACTACAATGTACCAATTGGCTAATGGAGGGAAAAATTTAGTTGCACCCGGCTACTTGGGAAAGATATTTTGATCCTATTTTGAGACATATTGAAACAAAAATTAAATGTCCACAATTGATCGAAGAAGGCAAATGGAATATAGTACACATTTTAGATAACTGGGTATGTAAATTTTACCATAATATATAGTTCTTTATTAAGAACGTATCTATAATTTTAAAGATGGTTAGCAAGATAATTTTGTTTTTCAGTATTCAGGTAAAATTATTCCTGAACCAAAACTGTCACAAGTGAAATCAAAGGCTGATGGTCTTGTCAATTTGGTGGTAGGCGTGAGCAAAATTTTACATCAAAACAAAAACATACTTGTTTATTTTAGTATAGCTAATAAATTATTAGGTTTCTATAATAATGTTGCTCACTCACACAATTATTTTTTTATTTTTTGCAGAAACAATATCCAAAATTTGATGAAACTTTTAAAAAAATTGAAGAAGTGAGTACCCACAGGTCAACTACCCGTGTAGCAATAGTCGACGTCGACATTTATGTCTACAAAATTTAGACTAATTTTTTATCAATAAAATCGATATAAAATCTGAAGTTGGGGGCTAGGAATGTTTTGGGCATGAATATTTTATTTGAATTTTTGAAAAAATTTCAAAATTTACAAAATTTAGGTAAAAATTTTGACACGTCAAAATCCGTCACTTGTGACCTACATTGCCGACGTAATTATAGATGTGTAGTGGAGCTAAAATTTGATGTAATTGTCGATCATGATGAATTTGAAAAACGTCGACATACCACGTCGACAGATCGACATAATATTTGATGGTCTATACTCTATACATTCATCTACACAATCATCGACAACGTCAACAAACTTAATTTAAAATTAACTTTATTCTAGTCGACATGTCGATGATAATGTCGATGAAAAAATTGATCTTGAAAATGATAGTTCAATTCTCGTAGGTAAAGTAGTGCATCAATTTGCATATAAGAACTAAAAATTTTCAAATAATTTGTAATTTGCAGAGAACCAAATCACAAGTTCAACTGTCTCCTCATTTGAGGTGGACAGTGAATAGTGTAAATTATTTTTGTTATGAAAAATAATGAAAAAATAATGACGTAATGCAACTTCAAAAAACTTCAGTGAAAGACCAATGGCGACAATTGGCTCGACACGAAGTCGAAAAACATGTCGACTGTCTATCCCAAAAGTGACGTATGTCGACATTTTTATCGAAATTTATATCAATGTGGCTATAGGGGTAGATGTCATGTAGAGCTAAATGTAGAGGTATTTGTCGATTCAAAATGATCGACAATTACATCGAATTTTGGCTCCACTATATATCTATAATTACATCGACAATGTAGGTCACAAGTGACGGATTTCGATGTGTCTACATTTTTATCTAAATTGACATCCGCGTTGCTACACGGGTAATAACTTGAAAAAAAATTAACAATGAGATTTCCATAAAATTCATTTTACAAATTAATATCTGGTTGTATCGACACTGTGCTTGCAATTTCTGTACTATATTCATGTTTTGCTTTTCTTTTTGTAGAAAAGTTCCCCTCTTGATACTAAAAGAATATTCAACTTATTTGGAAAAGTTAGTATGATTCCAAGTTGTCAGTGAATATTCACATTCAATCCTCCTGTCTTTATTCAAGATATTTGTACAAAACAGTGTCATGTTATTTTCAGAAATTAAAGGAACCACAGTTCAATCACAGCCAAGTATTCCAAGGATGTCCTAAGGATACTATCTTATCGCAGGTTGAAAATATGTTATGAAATTAAATAATTCTACTCATAGGGATACTTACTCATGACGTGTCTCCCTGGAATTTCAAAGAACCTAGAATTTTAGCTACCAGTTTTTAGTTCAGCTTCCGCAATGTGAATTCAAAGTTTTAGTTTTTGCCATGTATTTTAAATAGCAAAATTCTGTTTATAAAACCATAAACTATTATGACCAATACCAATAGGTGGAATATGTTGAGATTTTTTTTAATCAAAGATCCCATTTTTAGTCATTTTTCCAAATAATATGATGAAAATTGAAATTTTTACCTCTACACAACACACCAAAGGGAAATGAAAACAAGCGTCTTAAAAACTTGGACTGACCTCCTACCTCGGAGGAAAAACAAATCCATGCTAAAATTGAAACGTTGCTCACTCAAAGTCTGGAGTTGGTTTTCAAAACAAGCATTTTCGATTTTAGTGATGATATTCTACCCCTTCCAACAACTCGCAAGTGAATTTTATTTTATTTTTTTCACATTTTTTTTTAGAAAAATATCTAAAAATGGGATCTTTGATAATGAATGTCCCCTTCCACGTTCAAGTTACGCAATATCTATCACATTACATTTTTCGATCCTCTCAATGGGATAATATTTTTTACTGATTTAAAATACATGACAAAAATCAGAACTTTGAATTCTCTTTGAAGGAGCTAAACTCAAAACAGCCAGCTGACATTTTGGTGCTGCGGTTCTTAAGCCCAAGGCTATCACTGAGGCCGCTTTTCATTGAAATTTCAAGGGGACACTTTATGGATAACCCTGCATATTTGAGCCAGAAATATAGTGGCGTATTATGATTAGTATTAGGCTTTTACAGTTGAGCGTATAAGTGGCAGTATCCGGTGCCCCTGAAAAAGTGTAAGATAACTCCACCACACAGTTAATGGAGTTGAATGTTATCATATGTAATAATTGGTAATAACTTAAGAATTTGAGTGAGCACAGCAATGTTTGAGGTAAGAAAAATGATCTACATTGAATTCTCTACAAGATGAGACTAATTTGAAAATCGTGCAATCAGTAGAACGAAAGTTATGAACGTTTAAAGCTCTGAGAATATATTTGATATACCTCGTACTTTTTTCAAGTTTACATTCGAATAACTCGAAAATTTGAGTGAGCACATAGGTGTTTGAGGTAGGAAATATGATCTACGTTAAATTCTCTATAAGATGGGACAAGTTCGAAACTTGTAGCTTCAACGGAACGAAAGTTATGAAAGCTCAAAGTTTGAAAGATGCATTTTCATCGTAAATATTCTGTATTTTTTTCACTTTGCATTAAAATAGCTCGAAATTTTGAGTGAGGACACAGGTGTTTGAGGTAGGGGAAAAGATCTACGTTCAATTCTCTATACGATGGGACAAGTTCAAAAGTTGTAGCTTCAACGGAACGAAAGTTATAAAAGTTCAAAGTTCGGAAGATACAAAGGGGTTGCATAACATTCGCAATAAAAACTCGTTTTTATAACTTTGAATTTTAATAGCTTTCGATAGATTGCTTGGACAACTTTCAAACCAATTGTATCTTGTAGAAAATTTAACGAAGATCATTTCCCCTACCTCAAACACCTATGTCCTCACTCAAAATTTCGAGCTATTTTAATACAAAGTGAAAAAAATACAGAATATTTAAGATGAAAATGCATCTTTAAAACTTTGAGCTTTCATAACTTTCGTTCCGTTGAAGCTACAACTTTCGAACTTGTCCCATCGTATAGAGAATTGAACGTAGATCATTTCCCCTACCTCAAACACCTGTGTCCTCACTCAAAATTTCGAGCTATTTTAATGCAAAGTGAAAAAAATACAGAATATTTACGATGAAAATGCATCTTTAAAACTTTGAGCTTTCATAACTTTCGTTCCGTTGAAGCTACAAATTTCGAACTTGTCCCATCATGTAGAGAATTGAACGTAGATCATTTCCCCTACCTCAAACACCTATGTCCTCACTCAAAATTTCGAGCTATTTTAATGCAAAGTGAAAAAAATACGATGAAAATGCATCTTTCAAACTTTGAGCTTTCATAACTTTCGTTCCGTTGAAGCTACAACTTTCGAACTTGTCCCATCATATAGAGAATTGAACGTAGATCATTTCCCCTGCCTCAAACACCTATGTCCTCACTCAAGATTTCGAGCCATTTTAATTATGAAGTTTAAAAAATACGAAGTATTTTGAAATAAAAAGATTCTCACAGCTTTAAGCTTTCGTAACTTTCGTTCTATTGACTGCACGACTTTCAAATTAGTCCCATCTTGTAGAGAATTCAATGTAGATCATTTTTCTTACCTCAAACATTTCTGTGCTCACTCAAATTTTTAAGTTATTACCAATTATTACATACGATAACATTAAACTCCATTAAAAACTTAGCGCTGCGCAGTGGAGTTATCTTACACTTTTTCAGGCAAACCGATAGGCAACCGAAGTGTAAAAGCCTAATACTACCAACCATTATCAATTTTTTTTAGCCGGAGATTAAACCACCACCACAGCCACAGCCACAGCCCTCGTTCAGTCCTTATGACACGTATTTTTGGAATAAGCCAAATGTAAGATCACAGAAAATGTACCTTTGGAGAATTATACTTAATATTTATTATTATTCATTCACCAAGATCGGAACGTTGAATTTCACAAAACTAAATTAACTTCATTTACAGCCACAGCCACAGCCAAACGACTATGAATACGCAAAACTCCCACTAATTTGTAAAATTGATACATTGATAACTGCATTTGAGGTACGGAAATCATAGTTACTGTAGTCTGTTTCATTTACAGTCATTCTTTTTGAGCGCTCCAGTTTTAAAAAATTGTACAAAAATCACATTTCATTTTTACGCCGTCATCTTGGCGGCACTGAGTGCCTAGAAGCGGGACATTTTTTATACTTGAAATGCCGCGGCACCAATGAACGCTCATGCAGCTGTATAGTCGAATTCGTAAAAACAATGACATTGACAATTTTCAAAAAAACGGTTTTTGGGGGGAGGGTCGTGATTTTTGAAAACCATTTTTTAGAATTTTTTCAAACATTTCATCGGTCTGCTTTGAAAAAACCCGATCAGAAGCACGAATCACAACCTCCTAACACAATTCAATGACCATAAAAGGGTGAAATGTTTGAAAAAATTCTAAAAAATGGTTTTCAAAAATCACGACCCTCCCCCCAAAAACCGATTTTTTTGAAAATTGTCAATGTCATTGTTTTTACGAATTCGATTACACAGCTGCATGAGCGTTCATTGGTGCCGCGGCATTTCAAGTATAAAAAATGTCCCGCTTCTAGGCACTCAGTGCGGCCAAGATGACGGCGTAAAAATGAAATGTGATTTTTGTACAATTTTTTAAAACTGGAGCGCTCAAAAAGAATGACCCACAAGAGCTTTAGGTTGCGATTGGCTTGGGTGATGCCGATGATATACCTTAATGAACAATGGGTGCTTTTTTCGTTCATTCAAATTTAAAAATTGCAGTCAAGTACATTTTTTCACCACTTGATTTATTGTAAAACAATCATAAAATTTTAATGGGACAAAAAAATCGATTAAATCTGTCAGGAACGAAAAAAATTGGGGGCTTAAGAGCCCAATATTTTGAACTTGAATACAAGACCAAAATTTTAAATTTGAGTAATTACCTACTTGAAAAATGGCGTGGATATTATAAAATAATTTAGGTTTCTGATTTAAAATTTGGAATTAGTCTTTCGATATAAGCCCCCTTAGAACCTCTATGGAACCGCGGGGAGAGCCAAAATTTCGAACTTTGATACCGGAAAATGGCATGATAAGTAATTTGGGTTGCTGATTTCAAATTGTACCTTGGTTTTTTTCCCCATCTGAATCGTCCTTGATGCTTATGCCTCTATTAGTACGGGAGCCAAATCCTGTATCGTTTCAAAAATGCAAAAGTATGCATCCGGTCTGCTATAAAATTTTTGAGATATACGATCGAAAGGGGACCCCTCCCCGACTCCAAAACTGCCATCACATTTTTGAGATCGAATTGCAAACCCTTTCCAGGGGTTCTCAAAGTTGTGAAAATGTCATCCGTGCCTCGCACCCTATTATAGCCTCTAAATATTTACGAAAAAATGTTAGCGGGGTGTTTGACCGCTCAAATTGTTTGTAATTGACCACTCTTCAAATTAAAACTAGTATCGGCCCCCACCCAGGGGTTTACGTCCAGTCAGGGGTTCCCAAAGTTGAAATTTTGATAATTTAACCAATTGACGTGAAAATTCAAACGATTTTTTTCGAGCATGTAATTATGTAATTAAAAAATGGTTCGTATGAAAAAGTAGCGGAATTTCATGCAGATTCCAAATATGTATTTGGTTTTGACGTAGCTTTGATAGAAGCCGAGTTATCTTACAGTGAACTTCAGAAAATGAGGTCGCGCGAGACTCGTGAACAGTGGCAGATTTCAAGTACATGAACGGAAAATGGCAGTAGAGGGGTGAAATTATGTATGATAAACAAGGACATCATAAGAAATTTTTTGGGCCAGGGAGGCCATCGCCAAACGCCATAGGAGGGGAGGGGGACATTTAAAAAGAGGTTCCACCCCCTCCAATTTTCAAAGTTGGCCGATCGGCCTTTTTTTTGGTGTCATTTCCATATGATTGAATACCGCTGAGTTCAAAAATGTCATTACCTTCGAAATTCGAGGGGGAGAAGCCCTCAAATTTGAGATTTTTCGGCCCTTGTTTTCACTTTTTCCTTCAAAACTGCCTAAAAATCACGCTGTTTAGGAAATGAAAAATTTTCCAACTACTTTTTTGACTACTAAAAAAAAAAAAAAACAGATTCATTAATGACCACCTGAAAACAGTGGTGTCGTCAAGGAGGGGCAACAGAGGGAGCCTGCCCCCCTCCCTCTGGAAAAAATGTTGGTCCTTGCTTGGTCTCCAGAAAATTTTGGCTGTATTTAAAAATTATTCAATGTCCAATTTTTCCAAGTTTTTCATCTTTTTCAAATCCACACTTTCGGAAAATTTAAGACAAGTTCAGGAACAGTTGAAAATTCCAGCTTACTCAACTATTCCATCTTTTTATCTTTTTGCGGCTTTGGGATGGGACTTGATGAATTTACACGACTTTTCATAAAGATCTAGGAGATTATGAGAATATTTTGAGATGGGAAAAAATTTTCTTTCTTAATTCGACTAGAATTTTCATTCAGTGGCGCGGCGTCGCGTCGCTAGAATCGAAAATTGGAGGGGCACAAAAAAGACCGTGTGTTGGAACAACTTTTTTTTTGTTTTCTCGAATTATATGTGGGGGGGGGGCTGTAACTTTTTTCAGTGGCTAAAAATACACAATAAATCCATCAGTGGCGTCGGAAACTTTTTGATGAAAGTGTACGTACAAGTAGGTGTGTAAAACTTGAAATTTCAGTTGGATTTCAAAGAGGAGGGGTAAAAAGCGGCTTCCTTTTCTTTTTTTTTGCCTCAGATAGATCATAGAATTCTAAATTTATTCATGCCTGTGCGAAGCGAGGGGGAAGCTCTAAAAAAAATAGGGTTTTTAATGTCGAAAAAGGATTTTTTTATGTTGTAATGCTTCGAAAATACATACTTATTTTGATGTAATGGCAAGAGATTCACATTATTGTACAATTTTTAAATACAGCCAAAATTTTCTGGAGACCAAGCAAGGACCAACATTTTTTCCAGAGGGAGGAGGGCAGGCTCCCTCTGTTGCCCCTCCTTGACGACACCACTGTTTTCAGGTGGTCATTAATGAATCTGTTTTTTTTTTTTTAGTAGTCAAAAAAGTAGTTGGAAAATTTTTCATTTCCTAAACAGCGTGATTTTTATGCAGTTTTGAAGGAAAAAGTGAAAACAAGGGCCGAAAAATCTCAAATTTGAGGGCTTCTCCCCCTCGAATTTCGAAGGTAATTACATTTTTGAACTCAGCGGTATTCAATCATATGGAAATGACACCAAAAAAAGGCCGATCGGCCAACCTTGAAAATTGGAGGGGGTGGAACCTCTTTTTAAATGTCCCCCTCCCCTCCTATGGCGTTTGGCGATGGCCTTCCTGGCCCAAAAAATTTCTTATGATGTCCTTGTTTATCATACATAATTTCACCCCTCTACTGCCATTTTCCGTTCATGTACTTGAAATCTGCCACTGTTCACGAGTCTCGCGCGACCTCATTTTCTGAAGTTCACTGTAAGATAATTCGGCTTCTATCAAAGCTACATTCCGCTACTTTTTCATACGAACCATTTTTTAATTACATAATTACATGCTCGAAAAAAATCGTTTGAATTTTCACGTTAATTGGTTAAATTATCAAAATTTCAACTTTGGGAACCCCTGACTGGACGTAAACCCCTGGGTGGGGGCCGATACTAGTTTTAATTTGAAGAGTGGTCAATTACAAACAATTTGAGCGGTCAAACACCCCGCTAACATTTTTTCGTAAATATTTAGAGGCTATAATAGGGTGCGAGGCACGGATGACATTTTCACAACTTTGAGAACCCCTGGAAAGGGTTTGCAATTCGATCTCAAAAATGTGATGGCAGTTTTGGAGTCGGGGAGGGGTCCCCTTTCGATCGTATATCTCAAAAATTTTATAGCAGACCGGATGCATACTTTTGAGATTTTCAGCCTTGGCTCCCGTACTATATAAGGCATAGAGGTCCAAAATTTTGAACTGGGGTGGCAGGACAAAATTTCAGTTTTAAGGAATAATTTGAAAAATGGTATACTGTCATGCAGTCAGTTCCTAATTTCAAATTTGAATTTATTTTTTGATTTGAGCCTCTTCCCTGGATACACCTGAGGATATGGGTGTTTAGAGGTCCAAAATTTTGAACTTGTAACTTGACCAAAATTTGAGTTTTGAGTAATAGTTTGAAAAATGGTATACCATTATGTAATTTAGGTTTCTGATTTCAAAAACCTAATTTTTTATCTGAGCCGGTTCCCTTGGAAACCCCATATAGGCATGGAGTCTAGGGGCTCAAAATTTCGAATATCAACTTGAGAAACGGCATACCACTATGTAACTTTGGTGGCTAATTTTGAATTTGGTCATATTTATTTATTCAAACTTTTTGAACAATCGAGATTTCTATAACATACCTACAATGAAATTATGTTGGTTTATATGCGACTATGGTGGAAAAGTCGGTTACCATACGCAGAATGCGTAAGGTTTTTTATATCTGGAAATGTCAAATTTGGATACCTATACCAACCCAAGCTGATCGCAAAGGCTGTCGTTAAACAAAACGGATCACGAGTAACTTATTTTTCATTAACTTTTTAAAAATATATACCATACTTATTTATCGAAAATTATTCACAACAGAATAGAAATGTAAACCTTCAGACAGCACCATGCGTTAAAAACCAGGTGGATATAGCAAACCACATACTTGTACGTAATATGTTGTTTCAACTTTTAATACTCATATAGGTACTTCATTAAGTATGCTCTCATTTATAAATCAGTGAAAATTACCAAAAATCAGCAAATATTTATTGAAAGTGAACTGAAAAAAATGCTGAAGAATCAGCGGAAATCTACCAGAAAGAATGCAAAATCTCTGAAAAAAATCAGCAAAACACTACCAAAAACTGAAGAATCATTGATTTTTCTGAGCTGCAACCCTAACAATTTTTCAATGACTTTTCACTGATTCAAAATGAGAGAGTAGATGTACCATCTACCTACTATTTTTTCAAGTTGAAATTTGTTTCATTACAGGACAATAATGGGGACGATTTCAAAAATTTGGATGATGTTTTTCTTTCACAGGTAGGTAAATTCAACGCTTACTTGTCCATGAATTTAAAAAAATAGTAAGTACTTAGGCTATCTATGTAATGTATTGATGAAATCGGCAGAATTATGTCACTGTAAAAATCAGTGAAAAATCTACTGATTCAATTGATGAACTCTCATTTTTGAATCAGTAATTTTTGCTCAACTATTGAAATAAATCAGTAAAAAATTTTAATTTATTGATTGAATCATTGATTAATTAGTGATTTAATCGTAAAAATTACCGATTCAACCAGTAAATTGAAATTTTCACAGATTCAATTCAGTAGCTGAGCAAAACTTACGGATTCAAAAATTAAAATTTACTAATTAAATCAGTACTTTTTCACTGATTGGCAGTCAATTTTTACCGATTAAACTGGCAATTAATGACATGATTCCATCTCTTTCAATCAGTCAATCCTCAAATTTTGACTGATTCAGGTTAAGAAAGTATTTACACGAGATGAAGCTTGATAGTGAAGTTATACGAATGACGAAAAATGTGTTACGGAATAAGAAAAATAAACACGACAAAAAAATGTCAAAAAATGTTTAGAAAAACAAAAATTCTCTTTTTTTACATTCAGCATACCCTTGATATTTTTAGATTCTTTAATTGGCGAAATTGAAAATGTTCTCCAGCAGAATTTTATCTTGCAGTGATGACTTTGTTTTTTGAAAAAAAATTTTAAATTAAGGAAAATCAGAAAGAAAATGATAATTCGCGCCGAAATGAAATCAATTCTCAGGTGAGAAATTGATAATATTTTCCACGGGAATTGAAATACCAATACCTACCTTGTCCTCATTACTTAATCAAATTTAATCTTTCTTTTACATTCAATTTTATCAATTTGATGTCATTTTTAACTGAAAAAGTACGTCGTTCGTTGCCTTACATGGTAGCACAAAATAATAACATAAATAAATTCTTTTATTTGTAATCCAATTTTCGTCGCTTGAAAACTTTTTTTTTGTTTGGGCAGATCTTTTATTGTCAGGAATTTATGATTCATTCGTGGAAATAATTTTTCAATCGTTAAAGTTCCTATGTTCGTCATGCTGACGTTTTTTTGGCTGTCGGTTAACCGAAAATTTTTACTGATTCGACAATGAAACTTTACTAATTTGTCAGTTGACCAATTTTTCCTACCTCATTAAGAAAATAAGCAAAAAATGCCAGATTCAAATTAAGAGAATACCTATATACTGGATCTTAATATTGATATCTATATGTGCATTTTCAGATACGAGCGGAAAATAATAATGATGTGATAATGCTAAAAGAATTTAAACATCACCTCCTTCAAACTGAAACTTCAGCTAATGAAATGGTAATCAGACCTCATATACTACACAAAAATTTAAAACTATCGTATTTACCTATAAATACATAACTTGATAAATATCAACCAAATGAAGTACGGTACCTACCTAAAAAATTTGTTGAATTCACTCGAGTATTTCAAGAAAATGTTCAAATTTCGGACGAATTTCATTACACTGTAATCTTTCATTAAATTTGAAAATTTTCTCACTGTGATATCCAATGACTTTTAACTATGTTGCCCACAATATTTTGACTGTCCATCTCTAATTTTTAATGCTGATTCGCAGCAAGAATAGCAAACAAATTTTAAAATGCAAACCATTAGCAAAAACAAGCCACTAAATGAATAACTTGAATTATACGAAAATTGCGTTAATCAAATTGAAATTGCCAGCATTCCACTTTTATTTTTTTTTTTCAAAAGTGTCATTAAAAATCTAGACGATCGAAAAAATTTTAAAGTAGAAATTGACAAATTATGAATAATTTTTTTTTTGGTAATTTTGCACAGAGATGGCGCCAATTTTGATCATAAACTTTCTAGCTTAGATTTGTTCAGCCTCATTTTATAATTCAAGTGCCTGCTTATACTTTGTAAATATCTATTGCAGATATATCAAAACATACAAGAAAAAACAAAAATGGCGGCATTCATAGATCAACAGATAAAAAATGGAAAATTAACAAGTAAGTTGTACTTCGAATTGAATGTAATCATTACAAACATAATTTCTCATAAACGTATTGATTGAGAGAAACATTTTTGTTATAGAAATCTAACATGAAGATTATTTTCAAATTCATTTGAAAACACACGTCATAAATACCTATTCAAGTTTTATATCCATTCAAAAAGTCAAGATTGATGATAACAAACACATGGATTTCAATACGGTATCTACAGATGTATAGGTTTATCTGTACATCCTACATAATACATAGGTATAGTAACAAATTATTACGTCCAATTTAAAATTTCACAAATAAAACGTTTAAATCAGAAAAGTAATTTTACAAATAGAACCGTCAATAGGAAAAGGGAAAACATCATCACAAAAAGTTTTGAAAATTATTTTTTGTGACCATGCTGACCCTTTTTCTGTAAACGGCTTCAATATTTTTTAAATTGTTAATTCAATCATTCGACACAAAGAATTTGAATGTTGGTACAGAGTGATTGGAAAAGAACAAACAGATCCTGAATTTCGATGCAAATTGGTCAGAGGTCACTTTGAGAAAGAGACCTCTAAATAATTTTGAGTTTTTCTCATTTCAACTTCTTAAAATTGAGTCAAGATATTTCAGTCAGCAAGAATGATTTCTGAAACATCTAAAAAAATTCATAGTAGTGCTGCCAATTGCATTTTGATTTTTACTATTTTTATAAAATTCAAGTTTATGTTGAAAATTTTTTCGCAACAGTGCAGCCAACTGACATTTTTTAAATAGAGTGTCAGCGAATAAAAATACAATTGGCAAAACTCTCAATGATTTTTTTTCAAAAAAGTCATCAAAATTTACTACAGGCGACCGAAAAAAATTCAATTGCATTTAAAGGTGTTCGTAAATGAGCGATTTTGATTTTAATAAAATCAAAAATTTCTTAAATTCACAATTTGCAACGTTTTGAATTTTTTTTCGGGAGGGGGGAGGAGGAGAGGGTGTTTTCAGCAAGTGGCAATACTACAAAGAAGCAAAAGACCACGATTTTCTCGAAAATGATCTCACTTTAAGGCAGAGGAGTAATTATCAAGGTGTGGCGAGGTGGAGGAGTCGGACCTACCCAACAAAAAATGAAAATAATTACTTTCTCACTGAAAAAAATAAAACTTTGAAACAAGCTAGTAACACAGGGAGTATTTGCGTATTTTTACTCCCCTTCTCCTACATTCCTATATTCAACTTTTTTGTCCACCTAAAATTTTTGGGTCTTATTTGCCCCACCTATTCATTATTTTCTGCTTACGCCTCTGCAGGATTTCCTAGTTTCCCCCTTTTTCAGTCGGAGGTACGATGCCATGGTTCCAAAAAGAATAACTTCCATACAAGTAAAGTATGTGCCTTCATCTGCTTTCCTGTTTTCGTAACAACCGAAATTTCATTTTTTTTCGAAGATAGAAAAAAAAAATGGAGGTTTCAATCCTACACCCTGAAAAAAATTCGAAGAATTGTAGAAATGTAAAAATTATGAATTAAAGAGCCGCGAAAGTTTGTTTTAAAAACAATAGGTACCTAAGTAGGCGAATTTCTCAATAATTGGACTATAAAAGAAAATATATCATCACGTTGAAAATTCCTTCAAGTCGTTTAAAACCATTAAATTGACATCGTCGTCTAGAAACCGGTAATTTTTCAAACTGTCTCTCTGCTTCTGCTGATCCCTGAATGCGTCGCCAATTATATGTAGGTGGGCCAAAACCCAGCACAACACACTCGGGTCTTTTCAAGGTCAAAATAATCAGCTTTAAACCATTTTCCCACCTTGTCACAAAATCTCCTCATTCAGCGAAAAACACTTGGTTCAAGTAATATTTCAAAAAAACCATTTGTCACTAAAAAACCAAACGACAATTGAGACTACGCAAAAAGTAGAGGGCATCGATAGTTCCAAGTGTAGCACATGTTTTCGCTGTAAAACAACGTGATGTGTCAATTGTTTCAAATTCTATAACGTACAGATTTTTCGCGATGAAATTACTTTTCATTATTAACGTGTTCTGGGCAACTATCTTGATTGAAGGGGTTCCCAATAATTACGAGATAATTTTGCAACCAAGGGGTATAAGCGATTTGCCTTTTTTGGGTTGGTTTTATGGAAGTGTAAGTACATGTAATAATTGTTCAAGATTTAATTGCTTAGTCAACGCGCAAATATGTTTGTGTCGTCACACGAATGTGTTATTTTTCAGAGTACCGAAGATATTCATGAAAAAGATGCACCGCATTTACCACATCAACAAACTGATCAAACAGTAAATTGAGTACAATATAAATTTTTGCATTTTTTTTTTGAATCGAATGATAAAATAGTTTTTTCAGAATGCTGATAAACCGGAATTGATAAAAAAGGATAATAAAGATCAATTAACAATCGAGCCAGATTTGGTTGATGAAACAGGCTTGGACCAGGAAACGAATGTGAGTAGGTATTGAACAGTACAATTAATATGCTATGCGTGAATCCAGACGACGATTTTAAAGGAAATGACAAGCATTCTTATCTAATATTTTTTTTGGATTTCTCAAAAAGGGGTCAAAATACATACGGATGTACAAAAAATTAACGTATATATTTTTTCCTTTGATGTAAAAACTTTTAAATTATTGATCCAAGTACCTATTATTTTTAGGAACTGGACAAATGGAACTCAAAAGATATGAATTATCATGTAGCGGATGACAAAATAAAAGTTATACCAGTTGATGAAATAGGGCCGAATGAAAAACCTGAACCAATAGAAAATTTACTCCAAAATTTAAAGCAGGAGGCAAGTGTGAATCAACTTTTCTTATTCTTCTGCAGACAACATCCATACACTATGAGGAAAAAATACTTTCAAAATTTCATTCAGTTTTTGTACCTAATCTTTTTTATTTCTCGTCAAATATTGAAATTGTGTATCAAAATTAATTGACAGGTGAATGAAACAAGCAACGAAGAGAAAAAAAACATCGCGACTTTATTAACGGTATTGCAGTTCAGAAATACTACTTGTTTTTTGTTTTTTTGTCAACAAATGAAATAATTTTAAACTTGTTGTAGGATTTGAATAAAACAATGAAAGAAACGTCAACCAATCTAGCAAAAGTACATACAACACTCAATTTTATAATTTAGAATCTTGAAAAATCCCTACTAAATAATTCTCTTTTTTTAGGTTTTTATCAACAATACTTGGCGTATTTTTGATATCGGTGCTTTGGGTACAACACGAAGAACAAGAAATGTAAGTGTTTGAATTAACAGGCATGAGAAAGTGTTCAATTTATAGTTTCATGTAATGCCCCTTTTTCTTTAGTTGGACGAATCTATATCTTTATTGGCCCCTCTCTACGCACTTTTAGGTTTGGTAAGTAAAAGTAATTTTTAGTTGAAAAAATCCTGCTGGTTATCTAACAATGGAAATTTTTAGTTCAGCCAATTGCTGGGTGGAATGAACATAGCAGGAAATAATCTTTTGTTGGGCAACTCTCTTGGGGTAAAATTCTCATTTGAAGAAATATTCAAGTATGTAATTCTCAAGTCGAAAGCACTATACAAAAACAAATTTTTTTAAATAGGGAAATAATGCTCAAGCAGGTCTACTTCAATTACTGTTTCCATTTTTGTCGAATTCACAAAATGGAATCAATCAAAAAGTTCTTGGAGGAATTGCTGGTCTTCCAGGAGGAGCGGTTTGTACATTGAAACGGAAATTTGTTTCATTTCTTTTTGATAGCAGTTTTTAATATTTACCTACATATATTTATTACATTTTTATTTTTATTTCAGAATCATGATACTTCAAATAAGAAAGTAGTAGTGATATGTATTGATGATGAACACAAAAAAGAGGTACCTAATAGAATGTTTTTCTTTTTTTATTACACAAAAATACATTTGAAAGCCACCAATCAATCTAACTATCTATTTCAAGGCAAATCGTCTAATTCATGGGAAAACGCCTGATGCTATACTATCAAGAATTAAAGAGTTTTTGGATAAAAATTCATTGACTGAAGAAGAACAGTTTTTCATCATTTTGAGATTACATGATTTGGTATTAATGAAACATTTCTTTAAATTATGGTATTTTACTCCAGAGTAAAAGCATGTTTTGAATTCATTGTCCACAGTATGATCATTTATCCAAGAATAATGATGAGACTACTTTAAAATTATTAAAAGCAATAATTCTTATTGTAAGTAATCATGGTGTCTAAATTTTGAACAGTTTATTGAACGTAGTTGAATGTATTTTGCAGGAGGCTTAAAAAAATATTATTTTTCAGGGCGAAGATCCGCGATTCCAAAAGTTATTCAACAGAATCAAATTGGTAACAATTCACAGAGAAAATCTTGGAGTTGATTTTTTTGTAAAAAGTATTCCTTATGTCAGAGAATCTAACAATGTCAACTTTATTTTCAGAAAACAGAACCAGAATTTACCAAGATATGGAAATCATTTAAACACGTGAATATTATTCAATTATCTATCCATTTATTGCCATCAGAGTGTAACACATGCATAATGCAGAATACAATATTAATCACGTTATTTAAATTGAATCAAATTCAATTTTAAAGTAAATAGTGGCAGTTTTCCTGTTCACTGCCTAAAATTAGCATAAATCTGGGATAAAGGATTGATATTGATAATAGTTACACTTGATATACTTAGTAATAATCGGTCAATTGGTCCATAAATATCATAAAAAAAATTGGGCATTTCACATGCACAAATGTCAACTACATTTATCATATTATGCCTTATTTTGTGTATTCTGCGTAGCACATTATACATACCCATATTCTGCATCTATTATGCATTTTGTGTTCTATTCTGGGTACAAAATGACAACTTTGCTTATTATGCTTCAAATCTGATTACATTTATTAATTTTTTAAATTGAAAGAAACCGAAGTTTAATGATAAATACCTGACCATCTTGAGAAACCTTCCACAACGAAAAATAGCAAAATTCAAAACACATCCTTCCCGAGATTGCTTCATTATTGGTCCTAATAACCAAAAATCTGAGTCAGATGAAGATAGTGACCTCAGTGGCAGTGGCAGTGACAGTGATGATGAAGATACACATTCGAAACTTAAAAAACAGGCCATCCTTGATACCTATCTCAAGAAAATATCTGCAAGAGTGAGTACCAAACGATTTGATGTAATATAGAGCAAAGAAATATGAATAAGTATCATTATTTTTCTGGTTTTCAGGGATCAAATTCAAAGGAAGATCTCTATATCTGTTGTCTTGATGATGATGATGAATTGAAGAAGGTAAGATATTTTTTGCATATAGCCTACAATTATTCTATGGTCAAAATTTGAATGAATGGTCTTGAAAATTTTATTTTTGAGTAGGCTAAACAAATTCTAGATGGGAAAACAAATGATGAAACAATAGACAATATCAAGAAAAAAATAGAAACACATAATTTGAGTCCGGAATTCAAATGGTACATTATACTTAGGCTGTACAACATGGTGAGTAGAAATGTGCTTTGTAACAAAATTTTCATCATCTTTGATGTGATATCAATAATTATGGATAATTTTGTGTGATATTTTTACATCCGAAGCTCAAAGATATAGAAAAAAATGACAAAAAATATAACAAAGATGGAAAAGATAAAGCTGAAAAAGATATAGATAATAAAGATAAAAAAGACAAAGAAGATAAAGATAAAAAGGACCAAGAAGATAAAGAAAAAATAATCAAGTTGATTGTAGTGATTGTGAGTTCGCTTACTTGTAAATCAAATTCCAGATTTGAGAGGCTCACATAATTAACACAGAAAATATTTTCACTCCTCACAGGGAGAAAATCCCAAATTCGAACCATTCATCAAAGAAATCAAATCGGTGAGCATTTCAAACTTTAGTTCAGACAAACTAGGAACTAAAATAGGCTATACATTCAACATTTTTGACCTATACCTATCAATAATTTCAGAAAGATAATCCAAGTTTCAGTGAAATATGGAAATTATTGAAAAATGTAAGTGATTTCATATTCTACTCACTTGAATAGTTTTAAGTACTGAATGAGGCCTTTTTCACATCCTTTCGAAAATCTAAATAGTCCAAAGCTATTGTTCATTAGTAGGCCAAAAAAACTGGTCATCAGTTATTCCAAAATCTCAGCTCAAAGAGAGATTACTAGATTATGAAAAAGAGACTTGGAGAACAAATTTTTTTCAGACCCATTGCATAAAATACATATAAAATTTATATGCATTTGATAGTGAACAAAGATTATTTAGCAACTAAGGAATTTTGTTGATTTTCAGAAAATTGAAAGTCTGTGTGAGGTCGAAGTCTATAAATAATGGGTACCTAGTTTTCAATTTTTCCCTCTGTCCTCCAAAAATATAATTCTTTGCAGCATTTCCACTTGAAATTCAAGATAGGTTTCAGATTTTTAATCCATCACAGCAACCAATCCATTTTAGGATTAAAAATTGAAGAGAATAAAGCTTTGGTGGTCTGGAAAATTCTCAGTGATATCAATTTCATAACGAGAATCAACCCACAGTGAAATAAGAAAAAACCGATGGCCTATTTTTTAACTTAAACAAAATTACATAAAACTGTTTTGTCATTCAAATCAAACTTTTAGCAGGAGAACAATTGATCCATAGGTCTTCTTCTTTTTCAATTATAAAAAAGTAATCATCGGTTATTATGTACTTTATAGCAACCTAGGGAAACAAAGGTAGAAGATAAACCACCAGAAAAAGAAAACAACGACCAGAAAGATCCAAAAGAGGTTCCCAAGCATTCATCTGATAGTGTAGCTACACCTCCAAAAGAAGAAAAAGTGATCAAGGTTTATTTATAAAAACACTGGCAATCAAGTAATACTGGAATTACCTGACCCCTATATTAATTCACCACTACTTTTTACTGGATTGGAAACAGGAAGAAATTGCACCAAAAAAAGAAGTTGAAGTTGTTCCAGAAGTTGAATCAGCACCTCCCCCACAAAATCAAATGCCTCAATGGATCAAAGAAAAAAGTCTTCCTGAAATTTTAGCGGTTTGTAACATTCTTACTTACTATGATAATAATTATATCCTCGTATTTGTCGATTTTTTCCAAGTTAAAATTACACATCATACATACATATTACAATGCATTGGCTAATCGGAAGGAAAAAACTAGTTAGACCACAGTATTTGGGAGAGAGACTATGATCATATTTTGAGGTATGTTGAGACAAAAATGAAAGATCCAGAATTGAATGAAGATTCTAGATGGAACGTGGTAGACATTATAGATAGATGGGTATGTAAATTTTACCTACATATGAAGGTTAGTAATTAAACAGAAATTATTTTAATGAAAATTGGCATAACAATTTTGTTTTTCAGTATTTAGGTAAATTTGTTGACGAACCATTATTTGGAAATGTGAAATCAAAAGCTAATGAACTTGTCAAATTAGTGGTAAGTGTACTAAAAAATTCAAAATTTAATACAATCAAGCCTACTTTAGTGATGTAGGTATCACTATAATAATATATGTTGCCAATTCACACAAAGATTTTTTGTAGAAAGAAGATCCAAAATATGATGAAACTTTTAAAAAAATTGATCAAGTGAGTACATATCGGTATCTACCAACTTTGTTCGTAAATAATTTTAAAATGAGAGTTTTCATTACATTCTGTACATATCCAAGTAGGTATTGTATGTATTCTGTCAACTGTTCTTTACCTTTTTTTTTTTTTTGTAGAGAAATCCTTATCATGTCACTAATAGAGTATTCAAATTATTTGGAAAAGTTAGTATAATTTTAAGATGTTGGTCAAAATTTACAATCCATCCTATGTTCTTCAAGTATAAGCCCACATAATTTGTGTGATAATGAATCACTTTACTTTTAGGAGATGAAAAAACCAGAGCCCAGTTACAGCCAAAGTAGAATATTGAGAGATCCAAATTATTCTAGTGATTCCCGTGCATCTCAGGTTCAAAACATGCATACAAATTTTATTAATTCTACTGAGCAAGTTATAAATGGTAATGATCAGTATATACTTGTAATAAATACCTACTTATTTTTCAGCAGGAGTCTGAACCACCCCCATTCAATCCATATGATGAATATTATTGGCTTGACAAAATAAATGTAAGATCATAGAGAATATGTACAAACTCTTCCATAATTAAAATATATTTCATCAAAATAAAATCAAAACATCAAACCAAATTTCACAAAACCTGGTTTTATTTATAGCCACGCTTAGATGATTATGATTATGCAAAACTCCCATTGACTTTGAAAATAGATACATGCATATCAATATTTGAGGTATGAAAGTTGTACACCTACATTCCACATTCTATACCTAATACTAATACACTTGTTATGTTACACTTGTTTTTCAAAAATTTATCTCAACAGAATTCAACTGTATATAGTAATATAGACCCAGCAACAGCAATAAGCAGAAAACAAAAAAAGGATGCAGCAGATGCTGTACTGGTATGTAATTACCCCAAACTTTCAACTTTTAATACATAGGTAGTTATACTTACATACTTTCTATTATGAAGTATCAGGTATGTGAGCAATATAATTATGAACAGGTACAGAATTATAAATTTATTGAAATTTTTTTGACTTCAGGGCAATAACCCAAAAGATTTCGACAATTTCGAAAATGTGTTTCTTCCACAGGTAAGTAACTTTCATGTTTACCTGCTTAAAACATGATTTTCTTTTTAAAAAATTGTATTTTCTCAAAATTGGTTTCAAGTAGGAATGCCTGGACTCGACTTCTTCTGAGAATTGTTAAATTACATAGCTTAATCTTTGCCTGGTCCAAAATATGGTTTCTCCCCACATCCTATTCAAGGAGTGTGGCCTATTCTCTGATTTAAAAGTATGAAATATCAACAAAATTTGGTATTGATCCTATCGAATACTTTTCTGCCACACATGTAATACTATTAAATGGCTACTTTACTGCTGCTAAGCTACATATCCTAGAGTGTTTAGTGTTACTCTCACACTCTTTCAACCGTTTTCTGATTTTTTCTTCCATTTGTCCTATGTAGCTACTATCCCATCCACAATTTAGTTTGTAGGCTCCTTCAGCTTCTTTTGGTGGAAGGTGTAGTATCTTTGAGAGTGCAGTTTCCACCTTTTAAAATAGCCAAATTTAATAATGAAAAAAAAATCGAGAAAAATTTTGAGTTGATTTGAATATGAAACTTACCCATGAAATGTGTAATTCATGTGCTCTACTAATATAATAAAGTAATGCCCACTTATGATTTTCAACACAAAAAGTAGGGAGGAGGAGCCAAAATTATTTCAGCACCTAGTAGGTATCTAGATCTGCTAGCAACACCATAGCATACCTACCTAAAGTCTACTTACTCCTTTAGCTAGAATCAGATTCAATGAGTAATTTGCCATTATTTCTGCTAATTCTTCAATAAAATAGGTAGGAAAAATAGCTCGACTAAAGAATCAAAAAAATTCATTGTTACATGGTGAAAAATTACTCATTTAATCAGGTTGCCAATTTCATTAAGTAGATTGATGCTTTTTTGTAACTACTTTTGGATTGAACCAATGACCTAAATTTACTGGTTCATCAGAATTTATAACAAAAACCACAGATTCATTAAATAAACGTGACTGATCTAAATATGCATAGTTATTCTTACCATTTGGAGGATGAAATCTCAATGATTTGCCAGTTCATAAAATTGACTATGGTGCTTCATCACAGAGAAATAAGCGAAAAATGACTGATTCAAGTTTAGAATGCCTTTTAATGATATTGTGTTCACATATTACTTACTATATTATATTTTGCAGATACAAAATAAGAATGATCATACTAATGACCTGACAATCAGAATGTTAAGAGAATTCAAACATTTTCTCATTGAAAAATATCCGACAATTGAGGGAAAGGTAAACAATATGACATCATAAAAACAGTGACGTCGGAAGTGTTTGTGGGGCGGGTGCAAAAGTAGTACAAAAACTTGAATAACCATAAGAACTTCCAGGGGCGAGTAAAACTGAACTTTTTTGGCACCCGCTAGTGCCTCAATGAAAATTTGAAAAAATTGTACATATATTGAATGCTCAAAAAAATGAATTTTTTCATGGTTTTAATGTTTTGAAAATCCTTTTAGATGTGATGGGATAGGGGGCGCAACACATCACTAGTAGCCCCACTTTCCGACGTCATGTCATTGTGTAAAACTTCATATAAGTACATTTTACTCTCATTTTGAATCAACAAAACTGAAACTTATTGATATTAGAGAACAAATAGAATGGCAAGCGTAGAAAAAATCACACAAATTAGGTGAATTTTCAGTGAAGAGCTGTTCCCGAAAAAAGATACAAATATTTCTAGGCCCTGAATTGTTCAAAAGTGACCAAAAATGTCACTTTTGGTACCTATAAAATCAGCCAAAAAATTTTCTGATCCCCTACATCATCCAACACCACCTGTAGTTGGGAAGGCCTGAGCACATGGGATTTGGGCGAATGTTGGTTTTTCATTTTACATCTCAATATAAAGTGAAATTTTTATAAAATTTTGATTGTGTCCGGTATGAAATTCAATGAGCTTTCCAATGGCGAAATTGTTTTTTGATTTTGTGTGATAATTTTTTTAAAAATTGAGATAAACAGAAGAAAAAATCAAGTTGCCGAATTATTGTAAAATAAATGAGAAATATTGATCAAGGAATAAACACAAATATATCACTGGAAAGAGCATAAAAAATGATACACTTTGTTCATTTGATGTTTTTTTTTTCATGTGTTATACTTTTAGAGATACATTTTAACAAACATTTTGGCTGAAATCTTTCAAACTTCATTGAAAAAACCATCAAATGGACAAAATATATAATTTTTAAAGTTCTTTCAAATTATACATATATTTGTTTTATTCCTCAAAGAATATTTCTCATTCATTTTTCACTATTTTGGCAACACCTTTAATTTTTTCTTCTGTTTATTTCAATTTTGAAGAAAACTATCACACAAAAGCAAAGAACAATCAAGTACATATACCATTGGAAAGCTTGTTGAATTTGACACCAGATACAATAAAAAAATTATAATTATTTCACTACATACTTACGGAGTTGAAAATGAAAAAACGAACATTCACCCATTTAAGACCATGTTTTAATCGCCTAATCTTGTGACTTCACAAATCCTGCACTCTCGCCTTGTACTATCGGTTGTGTTGCATCAACCCCTTCTGGAATTCACTTACTCACATAATAATTAAATATACGATATCCTTTGAAAAAGCGGGTTAAAAATTTCAATTTCATACATATTTTATGTATGTTTTGGGGTGTAGCACCTTTGCATTAGAATGTTTTAATAAAATGGACAAAAATATGCGAATACCAACAATTAAGAATTTTAAGGGAATGCTGTATCAGTTGATGTTGAATATTTTGTGTATCAATACCGCGGTGCTTCAAATTTAAAGAACAGTTCAATATCAAAAAGTGAAATTTGAAGAAACTTTTGAAACAAAATGAGACACCTATAGTAATTGAAAAATTAATTAGGTATTCATATTGCAGTATTTTAATCCTTTTCCGGTGACATGCTCCTCAAAATTAATTGATTGGTTCACTAGTCCACAAGAAAGAATTAGAGTTTAATTTGATTCATTTTTTTTGTAGCTAAAATACACAATCATGCATATTTCATGTTTTTGAAAATTTTTACTTCTGTTTTTTTGTTTCTGTCATGGACTTCTAAATTTGTTCATTTCTGTTTTCATTTCTTTTGTATTATGTTTATTTTTTTCATGTCTGTAGTTTGTCAGTATGGTACTATGTTGTTTTTTTGAGATAAGAAATTGATTGGTAAAATAATATTTGAAGCACAAAAAAACGGTGTGAAATTGATGCAATTTTATTCATCATAACTGACTAGAAGTTTTTAATTCACATTTTCCCATTTTTTTTTTTTTTGAACCAAAATAATGATGTATAATCCAAGTGTTTTGCAAATATTACAGATACTTAGGAATGGACAAGAAAGAAGAGAAATGCAGAAATTCATAAACCTGCAAATAGCATTTGGAAAATTGACAAAATCCTAATTTGTAATTCAAATGGAATGTGCATCAGTAAATACCTACCCATAATAATCGAGATTAAAATTTTCATGTTGCAGAATATTCATAACATAAAAATGTTCAAAATTCATATAAGATCAGACACTATTAATATTAAAGTTATCTACCTGCATCCATTTAATGAGATAGTATAGTGGGGACAAATTACAACAAATTTTCAACTCTTTGGAATAAAACGGGTAAATCAGAAATGACTTGATTATCAAATTGGACACTATTTTATCCTGTTTACTAGAGGGATAAAAAGAAATGAATTGCAATTTGAAGAGCATTTGATTTTTACAAAACTTGACCTAAAAAAATTGAAACAAAAAACTGTTTTCCTCTAAAAAGAAATTTTATTACAGCTGCATTTTGATTTGTATAATTTTCATAATATTCAAATTGTTCATTCAATGACTTGAAAAGTGAGTAAAACTATTTTTGGTCAATAAAAGTAACCATATTGCCAACTAAAATTGTATGAAAAATGTGAAAATTGAATGCAACTGGAAGCCCTGGGTATAATGATATTTCTTTGAAAATTTCACCAGGAATCATTCCAAGTGGCCAAAAAAAATTAGCTCAGTTCAGTAGTATTCGAGTGAGCGATTTGAATTTTATGAAAATGAAAAAATACTTCAGATTCACAGTTTCACTTTTTCAATTGCCTTGAAGAGGATAAAAGGTGAGATCCAATTTCAGAGTAGTACCATGATTCAAAACACACTGTCGGGGAAAAGGGTCGAGGTTCCCAGGAAGTGACACTACCAAAAAAAAGGGTAAAGACTGTTCATTTTTTAAAAATCAAATATTATCTTACATTAAGGTCTCTTAGCTTCACCTTCTTTTGAGCTGTAAAGCAAATTTCAAACTCAAATCACTCTCTTGATCCGAATCAGTCAAAATCGACAAATGAAATCAACAGAATCATGTCACTGTAGAAATCAGTGATGAACTTACTGATTCAATTACGGAATTTTCATTTTTGAATCCATAAAAATGAAATTTCACCAATTAAATCAGTAGTTGATAATTACTGATTTAATCAAAAAAATTACCGATTCAACCACTAAATCAAAATTTCACTGATTCATTTCAGTAGTTGAGCAAAAGTTACGGGTTCAAAAATGAAAATTTATGAATTGAATTAGTAATTTTTCAATGATTGACAGTCAAATTTCACTGATTAATAGTGGAATGAGAGCATCCCACCAATATCTACCTATCAAAATACAGAATGTACATAGTAAATGTATTTTCAAATATGTCATCCATCCCAATTATATCAATGTAAGAGATTGAAGAAATTTTTTGAATTTCATTTCACATTCTATCAGTCACAAGTTTGAGGACTAACCAAAGTATCAAAGTAATTTCATGTAATTTTATTCAATTTACACACACAATTTGAAACATTTGTTGCTTATACAACATGCAGCAGGAACAAGATGAGAATTCATCAGAAATTTAGAATTTTCAAAAAAAAAAAATTGTACTTATTTGATTTTTTACAGACATGAGGGCAAAGTAACCGGCGTGCAACAAAAGCAGAATTATTCTGCTATTTCTGTTGATGTTTTCTGCTGAATTCTGCTTTTTCCCTGGTTTTTGTAACGCGTTGCGAATGCCGGACAACAAAGGGCGACGTGCAACTGGGTGTCAATGGATTTTTTCAACTTTTTCCATTCAAAATGCAAGTTTTTCATTTTCCCAAAAAGTCATGTAAGAAAATTTTCCAATTGAAAATTATGCTTCATATCATCACACTGATCTACTAATGAGCATTTTTGGAGAGTGGTTTTCAAAGAGATTCAACTTTCCAACCCTTTTTTCTAGCACACTGACAGATCAATAAAATTTCCAACAAGAATGAAAAATGAAATAAATCACCAATTTGACAATTTCTTGATCTCATTTAAGTCATTAAGCAAATTGTAACCCATTGAAAATTACTCAAAACTTTCAATTTTTTCAACTCTGTTCTTTCTCACTTCTTTTACTCAAATAGGTATTTCTGAATGTGTCATAATAACATATAGGCCAGCACAAAGAGCTATAAAGATGGAAATTCCAAGGTCAAAATAATTAACCTCAAACTCTATGAAAGTTCCTCCTAATTTTTTTTTCAAATTCACCAATCATGTCACAATATCTTGTTCGAGTAATATTTCAAAAAACCATCTGCTAACAAAAAATTGCTACGAATATCGAAATCAAGTAGGCAGGAGCATGTAGGTAGGTAGGTCTCATATAACACACATTTTTTGTAGTAGAACAAGGCAATGAGTCTATCATTCCTAATCTCTTGACACATAGGTAAAATTTTCGCGATGAAATTATTCTTTATTGTTTGTATGTTCTGTGCAATTTCTTTTATTGAAGGGGTTCCCAATAATTTCGAAATATGGTTACAGCCAAGGGGTTTGGGTGATTTACCTTTCATTAGTTGGTTTTATGGAAGTGTATGTATCAATAGTTCAAAATCGAATCGCCCTATAAATGGATACATTTTGTTAACATATGACAATTTTGCTTTTTAGAGCAATGAAGACATTGATGAAGAAACTGCTCCAAATTTACCTCATCAGCAAATTGATGAATCAGTTAATTTTGTTATTATATACCTAAAGGTATAATTTCTGAATTCGTTTATGAACAAATTCGTTTTAGGATCAAGATTACTTGAAAATAGGAAAAAATAAAATTGCAAACTATTCAGTCGAACCCAACAATGTTTATAAAGCAGGATTGAATCATAGTCCTGGATCCATAGGAACTGTTCTCAAAGAATTGGACCAAGAAATAAATGTAAGTACCCATCAAATTACTTTGAATTTTGGGAAGCTTGATGGTTGAAAAAAAGCTCATCAGTTCACCTTACTTTTAATTTTGCAAGAAAATTACAAATCAAATTAAACATTGCTATTACTTGATGGACTAATGGACAAAATGTGACGCGCCATGAGAAACCGACCCTTAAGGTGAAAAATAAAATTTCGAGAAAAACGCAAAACTATCAACTTTTTAACCTATTTTTGCGTTTTTCTACAAATTTCATTTTTCACCTTAAGGGTTGGTTTCTCATGGCGCATCACAAATGCAGATCAATTTTACATGAGTATCTGAAAATTTTCAAAAAAAAAAAAATCAATTTCTTTTTTCAACTCTGCTAATTTGAATATCTTGGCCAAAAATTCAGTTACCTACTTCTCCCAATTTTTAGGATCCGAATAAGTGGAAATCTGAAAGCATAAATTATGGCAAAACTAGAGTTATACCACTTGATAAAGCAGGACCCAATGATAATCCTGAACCAATAGAAAATCTATTAGAAAATTTAAAGCAGGAGGTAAGTATTAATTATCCACATTATAGACCTATAAAAAATCTTTATAACTTTAATTCAGCATCTCTATTTCAAATTGATGTTATAAAATTGATTGATTAGATGGATGAAAAAGGCCAAGAAGAGAAAAATAATATCATGACTTTACTATCTGTACGTATTGTACATTACAGAGATTTATAATAATTTCAATCTGACAACAAATAAAACATTCCTTCTACTTTAAACATAATCATTATAATTGAAAATTTCATTATAGGATTTGAATCAGACTATGAAAGAAACAACAACCAATCTAGCCAAGGTATAGCAATCACAGATTTTCAGAGTCAAAATTATGTTAATGAATTGGGCATTCCTGTGAGTTCTGTTTCTTATTAAGTACATGTATTTGCATTTCAGGTTTTCATAAACAAAGCCTGGCATGTTGTTGATATTGGGACTTTGGGTACAACTAGAAGAACAAGAAATGTGAGTATTTTTTAATATGTTGAACAGAGATCTACCATCAAATCATTTTTTTTCCTTTCATACATGATGAGTTTTCTCAGACAGATCAAGTCACGAGTTTACTGGCCCCTTTCTACGCCCTTGTAGGCTTGGTAAGTATTCATTTTTGATTTCAATAAAAGAAGATATTGTATACCACACAGAAATTTTCTAGCTCAGTCAATTATTTGGAGGATTACAAGTGGGAGGAAGTAATCTGCTGCTGGGCAATGCTCATGGGGTAATATCTCATCTTTAGAAAAAAATTTATTCAAATGAGATTAGTAATTCTTATGCTGAAAAACATTACACCAGTCAAAATTTCTGATAATAGGGAAATAATGCCCAAGTAGGAGGACTATTTGAGCTACTGTTTCCATCATATTCATCAAATTCACAGAATGGAATAAACCAAAAAATTATAGGAGGAATTGCTGGACTTTCTGGAGAAGTTTGTGTTTCAATGAAAAGATTATTCATGACCTCTTTGCTGAAGTTTTTGACAGCATTATTTGAGAAGTAATGAAATAATCATGTTTTTCATTCCAGAGGCATGATCCATCACAAAATCTATTAATCATATGTATTGATGACAAAAACAGGGAGAAGGTAAAATTTTGGTTTTTTGATAATTATTTATGTGACCCTGCCATAGAGAAGAGATCTTGTCTAAAAAATTTAAGCATTTGTTTTATGTATTTGGTCCAGATTTGGTATTATTTGGACCACAAATGTGAAAAATGAGACATTAATTTTTTTACACTGGGTTTCTTCTTTACAGCAGGGTCACATATTTTGAAGCCATCAAATAATAATATTTTTATTTTAAGGCAAATCGTTTATTTCATGGTAAAACACCAGATGACATATTACTCAAAATTAAACAATATTTGGAAAAGGATTCATTAAGTAGAGATCAGCAGTTTTTCATCATTCTGAGATTAAAAGAATTGGTATTGTTATGAAACATTTTTTCACTCATTATTTTACAGTACCCTCAGTAGGTATTGATGAAAATAATTTACATGCCTCAAATATTATAGTTCGATCATTCATCGGATAAAAATGATGTTACCGCATTAACAATAATCAAATTAATAATCATAATAGTAAGTTCAAGTTATTGTCATAAATTTGCATTTTGAAAAACAATGAATAATGATGAATTGTTGTGATGTTTTCAAGAGTGAAGACCCAAGATTCCAAGACTTATTTATAATTTTGAAATCTGTAAGAATTTATAATGTCAATTACAAATTCCAAATAGGTATTGATTGATCTTTTATGAAGAGCATTCAAAAAGTTAACGAATTCAATTTTCTTTCAGAAAAAAGATCCAAAAGTGAAACACCTGTGGGAATTATTCAAACATGTAATTATTATTTAGTTACCTATTCATTCATATAATTAATGTAATTTTTGTTGATCCCCCCTTTTTTTTTTAATCAAAAGAAATCAAAATTGAATGAAAAATACCTCACTATCATTAGAAACCTTCCTCATGAGAAAAAAGTAAAAATCAAAGCACATCCTTCTCGTGACTGCTTCATAATTGGTCCAGATGATCAGATTATTGAGAAAAGTAAGATTGGTGATGGCAGTGATAGTGATGATGAAAAAAGTCATTCAAAACAAAAGGATAGTACTATTGAAACCTATGTTATGAAAATTTCTGCAAGAGTGGGTACTGTTTCTATTTATACTGGACAACAAATATTTATGAAGAATATTAATTGCTATAAGCACATATCATGCATACTTGTTATTAGGATCCAAAGTTGAAAAATGATTATTACATTTGTTGTCTTGATGATGATGATGAATCAAAGGTGAGAACATTCAAAGTTATGTATACAGTACCCATACTACCATTAATATTTTATTGTGAACATTTGGATGAGTGTTGGAGGTGTTACATGTATTTTCTTAGGCCAATCTACTTTTGGATGGAAAAACAAATGGTGAAATAATAGATATCATCAGAAAAAAATTAGAAACAGATGATTTAAGCATTGAATACAGATGGTACATTATACTCAAACTATATAATATGGTGAGTAATAATGCATAACATATATACCTACACTATAATATAATTTTAATAATTTTCAACTCAACATAATATTTGAATATGAGTTGTAGGTTAAAGATATTGAAAAAGGTGACAAAAAAGATGATGATGGGAAAGATGATAAAGAAATAAAAGATATAGATGTCAATGAAAAAAAAATTAAGAAAGAAGAGAAAGAGAAAATTATCAAACTAATTATATTAATTGTAAGTTCATTTAGATATATCTTCACACCAGAATCTAAGTAATCTAAGTACTATGATCATATAATTTACAAAAATATTTTTATTTGTGGAAGGGAGAAAATCCTAAATTTGAACCATTCATCAAAGCAATAAAATTGGTGAGTATTTAAAAATTTTATAGAGGTAATACATTTGATAATTTTAATTTTCATCATGTTTTTAGAAAGATGACCCACGGTTTAATGAAATTTGGAAATTGCTGAAAAATGTGAATAATTTTCTCATTCCACTCTCATGCATTTTTAACCCAAAATCATAATTGAATGTACTAAAAGTTGACCTTGTAAAATTTATAGGAACCAAGAGACACTAAAGAGAACAATCCTCCAGAAAATAATAACATAAATCAGAAAAGTGTACCAAAGAATTTGTCTGATGTTGTAATTACACCTCCAAAAATAGAAAAGGTGATCAAGTTAATACCTATTCCATCACTCAAGTATTATTTAAGAAATCCACCGATTTCTCAGACAAATCTTTTCATGTTTTACTGTTGATAATAAAACAGGATGACAAAGATCCCGAAAAAGATAATGGAATTGTTACTCATGATGAAACAACTCCCCCAGTACCACCTCAAATAACACAGAAGATTTCTGAAATGAGTCTTCCAGACCTTTTAAAGGTTTGATTAATTTTTATCCACCTTTTTGTACCTTTATGTGAGCCAGGATATAAAAAATCACCATAAGGTGTCAAAAATAGGAACACAAGTTTACACTAATTTTGGAAGGGATAGACCTTTTTGCTTCTAATGTCATGAATTATGTAATGTGTGGTAGTCCAACAGATTTGCCCAAATTACTGGTAAAATAATCAAGTACTCCGGGATAGGAGTTATTTTCTGCAGCTTGGAGGTGGATTTCTTGTTTACTGATAACATTTTACCAGAAATTCAGGCAAACCAATATGCAACCCGCATTACACAAAGAGGTCTATAAAATTAGAGGAGAAACTTGACTGAAGCCCCAATTTTTCACATCTAAGGATGGTTTCTATATCTACACTCACATATTTATTATAGATAATAAACTTTGGTTAAATACATGAAATTAAAAAAAAAAAAATACAGATGGATGTGACATCTTGGAACAACGAATTTGACCCTATTTTAAAAAATATTGAATCAAAAATCAAAGATCCAGGATTAGACCTTGATTCCAGGTGGAATATAATCCACTTTCTAGATGAATGGGTATGTAAAAAAACCATACATTTTACCTATACGTTTATACAATGTGTAATTTAAGGGGTATCCTATTATAATGAGAATTCATTTCACAATTTTGTTTTCCAGTATTTGGGGAAATTTACGGGTGATCCAAAAGTAAAATCAAAGGCCGATGGACTTCTTGATTTAGTGGTAAGAGCAATAAAAACTTTAAAGCAAAAAAATTAATCATGCTCATTTATTCATTACTATATCTATTATATATAATGTCATGGGTTCACATAAGGTGTAATGAGTAAGTTGAAATTACGGATCTGCTATCAGGTAATTGTTCTGCAGACAAAAGTTGAATTTTCATCTCACTGTGAAAAATTCCATGATTCCATTGGTTTTAGTTTAGTAGGTACTAACTCATGAATTATTCATTATCTCCTTTGTTTTTAATTTGATGTCTACTTTCTACATTTTTGCTTAAAATAATCATTAAGAATGAAGAAACTGGAAATCATTTCAAAATTGTTGAACAAAGTACTCAATTATTCTTGAGTACCAAAAAAGGTTATGACCCTGACCAGTTATAGTGAAGGTTTTTTGTAGTTTTGTTGATGGCGCAATCCTTCTCAACATGTTGCCAGAAATTGACAATCTGATTGAAGTGAAAGTTGAATTAATGGAATTCATGTGCAAACTTACACTACACCACAAATTTCATTTCTTTTTTAAAAATTTTTTCTAGAAAAAAGATCCCAAGTATAATGAGACTTTTGATATAATCAAGCAAGTGAGTGTACTTATCAATTATAAAAAAAAAACTTCTTTCATTGCACTATTATTTTAACACAACGCATTACATTTTTTTGATAGGATAACACTCCCGATGTTACTAAAAGAGTATTTGATCTATTTGGGAGAGTTAGTATACAGTTTTAAAACATTTAAAAAAATTATCCGATCTGTTCACCAGATATTTTTTATTACTTCTAGGAGTATAAGGATCCTTCTATCAATTACTTCAGCCAAACTAGATATGACAGGTTTCCACTACATTTTGGCGATTCCGGCGCAGCACAGGTTCAAAATAGTTTATGAAATTTAACAATTTTAAATTTTAATAATTTCATCTACACCCATCTATGATTTACACCTTCTGATTGTTTCTCAACAGGGGACTAAATCACCTTGGAACACCCACACATCAACAACATTTGATCCTTATGGAACATCTACATACCATTGGTCATCCAATTTCAATGTGAGATCATGAAAAAATTATTTTCTTAAAGAATAAAAATTACAATGTACAATATGAATTCCTTCAGATCAAAAAATTGAAATTACAAAATTAACACTTTATTTACAGCTACCAAAAGTTGACTATGAATATGCCAAACTCCCACTGACTGATAAAATCGATACATTGATACTTCTATACACATTAGTACGAAAACTATTCTGTTATATCTAAATATTTTCAATTTTAACTGCATTTTAGAATTTTCATAACACCTTCATTACTGACATTCTTCACTAAGTTACCCGATGTGCAAAAAAAGCAGAAAAAGCAGAAAAGGGCAGGCATTCTCACTTTTTGCTTTTTTTGACCCCTGCTGCGCGTTGAACGTACCTTTTTTGATACCCCGTCACACGTCGCGCATTGTTCCTCAGGGCTAATTTCTCAGAAAAACGCAGAATTTGGCAGAAAAAACGGCAGAAAGGGGTAAAAATTATCAGCAGACTAGCAGAAAAAGACAGAATAAATTCTGCTTTTCTTGTGCGCCGGGTATCTGACAATTTTTCATTTCATGTTTTAAAAAACGAATCACAACAAAAATAATTTTCAACAGGCATATCTCCCTCATGCTAATGTAGACCTTAGTTCGGAATTAACCAGAGAAGAAATGGCGCGAAAAGTAAAGGATAAAGTAGTACGTAATTTCTACACATAAATATAATTTGTATGCCGAACATTACATTACAATTAAGTAGGTACATAACGAGCTAAGCATATAAAAATCATAAGAAGAGCTAATCTGTTTATGTACATTTGTTTGACTACCTATAGAACGATAATCGGAAAGATTTCGATAATTTTGAAGACGTGTTTATCCCGCAAGTACGTGCATTTTATGTAACTGCTATGTAAACATAGAAATAATAATACATAGGTGCCTAATTAACAAATAGGTACATACCTAATAAAAAAAATACCTAAACCTACCTACCTCAGTTAACTAACTAAATTATATTGAAAAAAAAAATCATCAATTTGACATGCATTTTGCAGATACTGGGTGATAATGAATTTTTCGTAAGAATGTTGAGTGAGTTTAAAGATTATCTCCTTAGAACAGAACCTTCATCTGATGGAATGGTAAACATTACATGTAACGTATAAAATATTTATCAGTGAAAAGTCACTGGAAAAAAGTCAGAATTGTAGTAGGTACGGAGATAATCAGCCACATTATTTGATTTTCAGCGTATTTCTGCTGATTTTTTAAAGAATGTTACCAACTTATTGACATTTCAGTGAATTTTCACTGATTTTCCAACAATTTTTCTCACTGTCTATGTCCAGTAAAGTAAATATTTAGTTTTCCACTGATTTATAACTGCGCGGCAATTCTGACTATTTCCCAACGATTATCAATAATTTTCACTGATTTATAATGATAAAGCACTTCGTAATTTTGATTTTTGCAATTTATGACAGAATGTTCTTCGTAAAATTAGTTGAGAGTAAAAGGAGATAGTTATTCAAAAACCAAGAAAAATCATAATATTAGATTTATTAGTGGATTAACTTCAGTCATTTTATCACTAAAACTCATTTAAAAAAACTCAATGGTGAGCATTACTGACTCATTTGTCGGCCTCAAGTTTCGAGCCAGAAATTATTTTAAAAAATTTAAGAAAACAAATTTGATCTAGGTATCTATTGATTTGATTAGTAATTTTTCATTATGATAAGTATATTTAGTTCGTGAAACTTCAGAAATTAAATCGGAAGATTGAATTTGTTTTATTTAATTGAAAGTATAATTTACTGATTTTTATCCAAAAACTCAAAAAAATTTCAGTAAATTAATTGAAACTCCCAAGAAATTTTCAAATTTGGGAAAAACACCACGCAGAAAATTAAAAAACCAATAGCCGAATACATTTAATCAAAAAAACTTCAAAAAATCAAAGCTCAATTTAACAGAATGTATAATAAATTTCAAAACTAAAAAAGATTAAACCCATTTCGTTTAAGCAATACTTAAGTGGTTAAAACTAAAATCCAAGAACAGAAAAATAATCAATTAGGTAGTTACCACTCCTGGAACTAATTTTTTAAATAATGTCAATTAATTCGCATATCTTCTTTTTGTAATTATTATACGTGTTTTATGAATATTGCAGGTATATTCAAACTGGCAGGAAAAGAAGAAAATGCAGGAATTCATAGATAAACAGGTTGAAAGTGGAATTTTACCAAGTAAGTTGTACTTCCATATTTGAAATTGATGTAAATTGTTGCAAATAAGGTGTAAAATGATAAGGAATAAATGAGCTTAAGAATTAATCTGGAACAAATTTCAAACTTTACAGAAACGAATTTCTTACATCACACATCAATCTATGATTAAGCTGTTTCAATAGGTTCATAAGAGACTAATTGTTCTCAATTTTAAACTTAGATTAGATTGTCCTATACCTACTTTAAGTATGCACATATAAATTTAAGCCAAGAAATGCAAATACAAAATTTTACAAAAAAATATCGATTATGATTGATTGCATTTTATTTTGTACCGATATGCGAATACATACCTGATATTTAAAAACAAAAGCAACAACCGAAACATGAATGCTTTTTGAATCATTGGTAGGTATCTATTTCATATTCAACACGAATGGTTGATAAGCGTTCGATAATTCAGAAGAAATTCCTTAAATCCATAAAATTTTAAATAAACCTCCAGTCAAGGACATATGATTTTATTCAATAGATTCTGCGAAAGTCCCTCTTATAATGGCACCAATTTTCAAGGTCATAACTGTATTCGCTACTTGAGACCCGTGTGATGGGTTCTTTTCAGCCTGCAGTGGGCTCAATTGGATTCAAAATTTTGGAAACAACTGAAAAATTGATCTCACCAGTTGATGAACCCATATTTTTATTAAAGTTTCTCAAACATCTGATCAAAAAGATCGCCTGCAGCTGAAAAAAATTATTCACACAAGTCTCAAAGAACGGATGGAGTTCACCTGAATACTAAAAAGAACAAAAAAGAAACCTATCGTTATTGCAACAAAAAACCCAAATTACGTATATGTACCTATCGAATATCGAGAAAATTTTTATGCGAACGAAAACCCATAAACTCTCATTAAACCCAATGCTTGTAAGTCTGATTGCATTCTCGTTGTTTTGTAATTTACTCAAAAAATTTCTTGAAAATTGGTATTTCAAACGAACACATGTCGCTGCACATATGTTCAAATGGCATCTTAATCACCTGAACATTGCACGGGCAGAAATATCGACCGAATGATGGCGAACAAGCGAATGAATTTTACTCGTATATAAACTTTTCATTTCCAAGAAAAATTTTCAGTTGGAAAGCTTTCACGATGCAATACCACACCATTTTTGCTCTTTTTTTAATCCTTTTTGAAACATCTCTGGCCTACGAATTGCCAGTTATTTACCACGAACATGAACTTGAACCATATAAAGAAATCATCCCTGGAGAATGGATATTACATATTCCAGCTGGTTTCGAAGCAGCGAAAAGAATCGCTGATGCCGAAGGATTTCGAAATATTTACGAAGTGAGTATCATCTTGCACACATTTCCATCTACCATCAAAATAAATGATGTGGTATTTTGTCAAACAATTTACATACATCGGAATTTTTATACTCAAAATGTAGATACCGGATTTGAACTTATTCCATTTGTTCGATTTGAAACCTGCGGAGGATAAGGAAGAGGAACACATTTCCATAAGATTGACTAAATATGAAGAAGTATACCCAACGCTTTCGTTATAATTCCATTTATTGAAAATAACCTAGATAACTTTATTGGTTTTCATTGTTTTAGATAACTTATATGACGCCATCCACGAGAGAGAAAGTTGAGTCACATCAATTTAAAACACTTCAGAGACAGCTATCCAGGCCCAAACAAGAATATTTCTATTGCGCTGGGCCAGAAAATACGTACTATACGTCTGACATGCCACAATTCTATAGCGATCCGTTATACCGCGAGCAGTGGTTTTTGGTACAAGATTTGAACGATTTGAAAAAAAAAAAAACTGCAATATATTTTTGAAAACAATCAATTTTCATATTTTATAGAGAAGTTGTGCAGATGTGGAGGGACTGGATACCCCATCTTTCTACGATATGAAAATAGTTCAAGCTTGGGAGCATTTTAAACTTACTGGAAAAAATATAAATGTGTTGGTAATCGACAACGGAGTATATTCTAATCATTTAGATTTGAGAAAGAGAATGGTAAATAAGTATTTATATGTAGAAGTTGATTGAAATTTTGATGCAGAAGTTTAAAATATAATTCTTCAATACAGAGTATGAGATACAGTAAAAATTACGTCTCTAGACGTCAAGACCCAACATCCGACGATGTCACTGAGACTCATGGAACTCAATGCGCTGGAATTATCGCAGCAGAGGCAAATAACGGAGTATGTGGAGTAGGAATCGCACCAGAAGCTACCATTGGAGGTAAATTATTTTTCTCCGATTTATTAAAATTACGTATGCATGATTCAAGTCGGGTATGGCATACAGAATTTTACAAATTAGATTATTTCTAAAAACAAAATATTCTTTAAAAATATTGCGAGTGCAACTAAACTCATGAAGGGGCCCGAAAGCATTTTTCGGGAGAGAAGAAAGCGGTATCGGTATAGAGATTTGGACATCAGAAGGGAGTTTTTTTTTGTATACTTACTTACCTTCAATAAGTAGTTTTGAGAAAATTAGATTTTTAATGCTCCACGAAGGCATTTTTCAAGTGAATTTTTGACCTGGGGGGGGGGGGATCAGACTCTCTGGACACCCTCCTTGGGCTACGCCACTGCAACTAAATCTGAATCCTTCAATCTTTTTTTTAAGTATTTATTTTTTCCAGCAAAACTGATTTTAGATGGACTTTGATTTTGTTTTCATTTTTTATCATAACTTTTCAATCGATTTGGTAGATCAACAATAAAGTATATTACAGGAGAATGGAATATTAATAACCAGAAGGTACTATAAACCAGTTCTTCCGGTTTCCATTATAGTTCATTTTTTGAGCTGATATTAATTTCAAGTGTAAAGTAACACTGCTAGTAACATTTCATCTATTTTTTGCGAAGTTTTGGTGCTTCCATCATGGAAAACAAAAAATGTGATCAAAAAGAGTTGAAAAGTAGATTTCGTTTTTTTTTTCTTAAACGTGAGGAAATACCTCAAAAATTTAGAAAAAAAATGTAGTTTGAAAGAGCAGAATTTCTAGTTTCAATTGATGTCTGGAAGAACGACATAAATGCCAAAGTTTTGAAATGATTTTCATTTCGTGTTTTTTTTTTCAATGAGCAAGGCACATTGAACCACTGTGTATTTTATTCATTTTTGTTGGTTTTTTAGATGAATATAGCCCGCAATCACCTAAGATAGTATTTCTTTAATTATTGAAGACCATATTCACCTAAAAAATCAAAAAAACGTATTTTAAATAAGCATAAAAAAATTTGGTTCAATGTGCCCCACTTTAATGATTCATATGGGTAATTCTTCGAAAATCGACAAATTTCTGTTAACAGTGTATAACTCAAAAGGTTACGTTTTTTTCATTTTTTATTTTTTTTCATGAGTAGGAGTACCATCTCCTACACCTATACCACTAAGAATTATGAGTGCCAACCCCCCCCAATTCGGGTACACGACCATTTTACCCCCGAAAATTCCATCGCCGTGGCTTGTATTCAAAATGTTTTTCAAATTGAATGTTCTAAATGATGTAAATTAATGCGGTTTTTTGAAAAAAATGACCGTTACATATAATCAACGTATATGAAGGTGTGTGATGACCTGATTGAAGGTCAAAAAAAAGTGTCCCATAGTCCCATATTTGAAGCCCAAAGTGTGTTTACAATTTTCTTTCTTTCGCCGTGGATAATTTTCAATAATTTTTCCTGGCTTACTAATACAATATTTTGTGCTGTGAAGTGGCAGCACTGGTCAGTTATCGTCCCGAGAACAACACAATCTACGAAAATTTTGAATCTCAATGAAATTAACAGTTTTGTGAGTGATTGTTTATCAATATTGTGCTGTTTACAAAAAAACGTTCCATCGCCGTGGCTAATCAGTTCTCGCCTTCGAAACGGCCTATACTCCTGAAAATTGAAAAAACGTATTTAAAATGGTGAATATATCCTCGTAGCATTTCAAAATTTTTTTCAAAACTCAGTTATGTGGCCTATTTTGCAAATAATTACTCAATTTTCCTACGTCGTGGATGGTGTAGTTTTTTCTTTCGCCGTGGCGAATCCGGAAAAAATTGAGTAATTATCTGCAGTATAGATCATATTATTGATCATTTGATATGTTATCATGAGATATTCACCATTTTAAATACATTTTCTCAAATTTCAGGAATATCTGCCATTTTAAAGCGCAGAAATGATGATCCACGACGATGGAACATATTAAAAACCTATTGAAAATTAAGCATAATGACGGAAACGTTTAATCGTCCCACCCTACCCCCTTGAGGTATGAATTGACCCCTTTTTCATAAAAGTGTTCTGGGTAAGCTGATTAATGATATTCTTTCAAAAATTTCACAAAAAAAGAGTTTTTACTTTTCAAAATTTTGAATGCTGAAATTCGCCGATTTTCGAAGAATTACCCATATACATCATAATAAATGACTTTTATTATGTATTTGTGCACTTTTTTTTTTTTGGTTGGTTTGAAGTGCTCACCACATAGGTAGTTCAATGTACCCTCCCATTGAGGTTCATGGAACTAAAATTTTCGTTTTGAAAAAAAAAAAAAAACATTAAAAATCGGGGCATGGTTCAAAAATTTAGAAAAAAAATATAAAATTCGCCAAAATTTGAGAAATACACTTCAGTACTTGAAATTTTGAATTGTGGGATTCTCTTATGGTGACTTTTGATATTTTTTTTGTTTGGTCTCAAAATTTTACTTTGAATGTGGATATTTCCCTCGTAAGTGTTATGAAAGAGAAATTATAAGAATTTATACACAAAGTACAATTTACACGCAACTGAATTTAAATTTCAGGCCAAAAATACATCAACGGACAAAGATTTGATATGCCATGGAAAATCGAAGCTCTCAAATATTATGCTGAAGAAATTCACATTGTATCCATGTCAATGGGAGACTATGAAAGTAAAGCTTTTGTAATGATGGAAACGGAACTTATTCCTGCTTTCGAACATGGAATCAAATACGTAATAAATGATTCATTCATCTTTCTTCATCACTAAAAATTCATACATCAAACCTAATGGTATAATTTTTACAAAAGGGTCGTCAAGGTAAAGGAATTCTATACGTATTTCCTTCCGGTAACGGAAAAGAAGAAGATGAAACTTGTAGCTCAGACGGGGCACTCCAGCTCATCTATAAAATAATAGTCGGTGGCGCTAAAAACAGTGGAGCAGCGAGTGATTATGCAGAAGGATGCGCATCTGTAATGGTTGTGACCCATTCAGGAAATGGAAACCCTTACGCTCACGTAAATCACTCAACAATTTCGATTCTGCGTCTGCATTATATGTATTTTCAAATTCCAATTTTTTGACGATTGTGTTGACAGATCACTCCAACCACCGGAGCTACGGACGCATGTGATGAAAACTTCAACGGTACATCAGCTGGAACTCCAGTGGCATCGGGAATTTTGGCACTTATGCTCCAAGCCAAGTAACGTGTCAAATCGAGAATTCAGTCTCATGAAATTTCAATTGATAAAAAAAATATACTTAATTTTCAGCAATAATTTGACGTGGAGAGATGTGAAGCATGCAATTGCATGGACAAGTGAGGTGGCACCTTTGGCGAAGAATCGCGGATGGACCAAAAATGCTGCTGGATTTTACACGCATTTTGATTTAGGATTCGGGTTGATAAACGCGTATGAATTGATTGATTTGGCTATGAATTGGCCCGGCCAAACTCCTGCTATGAATGAATGTGTAGTCGAATACAGGTTGCAGTAAGTATTCATCTATCCATAAAACAGATTAGGGAAATAAGGAATATATCTATAAATGGAACATGAACAACATCTTATTGTGTGAGTAGATGAGCTAAAAATTGAAATATTTAGCCAAGAAATGTATGGAGCAGAGGTGAAGGGAGAGTGTTGATGCCCACATTTTGAGGAGGTATAATTTATCACGTTGCCATTTTTAAATATTCAGCGAATTTGAAACTAAAAATCAATTATGAAAAACTAAAATGATAACTATCAGTTTCAGTTTCAGTTCTTAAAATTTTTCAGTTCTAATTTTTAATTCCAGTTCTTAGTTTTTTTAATTTTGAAAGACGGAAAATCTGAAATTTTCTACTAAAATTCGACCTATTTATTTTCCTTTTTGAATTCGAAGTAAAATTTTTCTATAGTTCAAGCTCATACTTAAAATTTTTTACAAAAAAAAGTATCTTCAGGTCACCTGTTTCAAAATTTTTTCGACTCAGCTCTATACAATTTTCGGCAAAAAATTTCAAATTTACTGATTGCAATGGGCGAATGAAAAAAAGAGAGCTCAAGCTCTCTTCACTACCACCACCACCTGCTCAGAAAACGAAGCTAGAAACAATATCTATAAACAGAGAGATTAGGTTCAAAATTTAAGCACATAAAAAATGTAAAATGTTGAAAAATTTTAATTTTTTTGTGGTTAATTTATTTTAGGATTTGAGATTTTTTAATCGAATTTTTCAATTAAGTAAATTTTGGCTTTTTAATAAACCAAATTTTTAAAAAATCACAAGTTCAATTTTCTTCCCTTTTTCCTCAAAATTTTTAGCATTTCATAAAATGTTTTGGTGTTGACTTCAAAACAGTAAATACATACATATAAAATAATTCAGTTCTCATTTTCTATCACTTCCTTAGCCACTCTCTCTCTTTTATGCCATCCATTTTTAAATCATCCAACAGCCTCCTAAAAAAAAAAAATGCATTAATGCCAATTGCTACATATTCGCCTTTTCATTCTAATACATATTAACGTTCATACAGACGAGGTCAGACACTCCTCAGCGGAACAGCCACAAGGAGTATCACAATCCCTACAGATGGTTGCAAAGGTACTCCGCAAGAGATAAATTATATTGAACACGTATTAGTAACGGTCACAATAGACCACGCCGCTCGAGGATTCCTTCAAATCATGCTCCATTCTCCTCAAAGTAAAAAATTGGCATACAATTGGTCAGAATACGTATAAATTCATTAACAATGTTAAATTCTTTCTACTTCAAGAAACCGTAACACAACTGTTACCTCCAAGACCAAGGGATAGAACTAGAACACCTATAATAGACTTTTCATTTATGTCAGTTCACAACTGGGGTGAACAACCACAAGGAAATTGGACAGTAGAAATTATAGATACGGTAAGAACAGATTTTCTTCAAAAAGGAAACGACAAAGGGAAAGGAGTTAATGACAAAATTCGATAAATTTTCGCCCTGAAAAACTCCCCTCTTGTCTAATTTTGTAGGTAAAAAAAAAACACTTTTCAATAATATGGCCGACGAATAAAATCAGCAATTTTTAATGCTTGTTTCATTCCATTCGCGTCACTAATTCTGTCATAAATTACAAATACTTACCTACTTTTATCATACCGCTGCAAACTGAACAACAGGTTAATATTTATTTTATTACAGAGTGGATCACCGACCACTACTGGAGAAATAAGCAGCGTCGAGCTGACCATCTATGGCACACAAGCGCAACCTGAGCTGTATAAAAAAGGGCCTCGAAAGTATACCCCATTTAATCTTCAATGATTTATAAATTTATAGGAATTTAAATGAACTGTAGACAGTTTTTTACTGAGTGAGGAATTTCATACAGGAATTAAATTCATTTATGTACTGTGTAATCTTGTGAATAAAATATCAATTTTGAAGCATTAACTAATAATATAGAATTTTTATTTCAACCTAGATCTGTTTTGGGGGTGAAAAAGATGGGATGGGGATCACAACATGATTGAGAAAATCGGTTGCTTTTTAAAAATGGAATATTACATGAAAATTGCATATCCGAAAAGAGGGGTCAATAGTTTTTCTGAAATGATCAATGATCACAGATTTAAAATTTTGGTTTTTTAAACGAAATACGTAGGTATAGGTAGCAAAGTAAAAATAATATGTGATGAATGTATTGTGAAGGGAACAGAACGTAAGGAGTACCTAGGACTAAGTACCTGAAATAAGAGAATTATTGAATTATCAGTCAAAAAATTACGTTCACGATGGAAAATTTTTCAAAATAATCATTCATGTTTTTGTTTACGAACTTAAAAACTCGAGGAAAGTTTCACGCAAGTTTGAAGATTTTTGTTTTAGTTTTCCTCTTCTCTTCCAAAACAATAAATAATTTTTTTCTGATTATGACTTGGTCTTTAATAAAACTGGCCGTTTTATGAGTAAAAAGAGTGATTAGAAGATTGTGTCAGCACTTCAAATGGACCTGATAAAAATTCTTTTTTTTCTGATTCAATCCTGATTTCTACTTGATTGTTCCTCAATAAAGGAAATTCTTCAAAAATTGTCAAATATAAATTATATTGTTTAAGGGGGGGGGGGAGCAGGAAGAGGAGGAGGAGGATAATGTTGAAAAAGCGCAAAAAATTTGAAACCTTAATTTAAATTTTACAAAATATTCAAAAAATTGAAAAAAGCTTATTTTTTTGCTGTTTTGTTGATTTTTGCGAACACATTTTATTATGATCAATGAAGAGCAAAAAAATTTTTAGTAATTTTTTTAGCTCCTTTTCAACGAGGTACTCATAATTTTCGAGCAGGGTTTCAGACAAAATTCTTTATTTTCGGAGAATTGTTTGATTGAAAGTGGGAGTTGAACTTTTACTTTGGGTGCACCTTGGACGACCCCTGATATGTTTTTCGTTTTTCAAAGGTTCTACTTGAATTTTCTTGAACCAAAGTCATCAAGTGATTGAGATAATTTGTGACGCGCCGACCCTTAAGGTGAAAAATGAAATGTTGAGAAAAACACAAAAATTGGTTAAAAAGTTGATATTTTGGCGTTTTTCGCGAAATTTCATTTTTCACCTTAAGGGCCAGTTTCTCATGGCGCATCACATTTGATTCATCTTCGTATCTTGTTTTTTTGATGAAATATCGAGAAAATGCAATGACCCCCCCCCCCCCGTGGTAATTAGTGACCGCGGGCTTTTGATGTGCATTTTGAATGAACAGGTTTCCATTCAATTTTTTAAACTTTTCAAAAAATAATTTTTCGTAATAAAATCTTGCTGTTAATTTTCGATAACAACTCATGTTAAAAAGTCGATTGACCCTGCATAAAACCTGCATGGAATTTTTTTTCCTACGCACGAATTAAAAAATGAAAACTACGAATACCATCATGCGAATTGAAAAATGCAGATGACATATTATTGCATATTAATATGTAATAATTCATTAGATCGACGACTCTTGTACTTTTCAATTAATTCCTATCACGTTTTTAAAAAAAATAGAATAAAAGTGAACAAAATCATAAATAAAGTGAAACTCAACTCTAAGAGACGTTCCGATACCCAGAACCATGATCATTATAAAAAATTCAACTTTTACGGCCCCACGGCACGCAAAACAGACAGCAATAATGTCAATGTTGAGATAATTACTCGCATCCATCGTCGAAACTTTGAAACAAAACCGATTAATTTTTTGACATTGACAGGTGTTGGGCCAAATGTTGGAAACGAAATTTTTCATTCCTTTTTAGAAAATAATTTCGCAATTGAAAATATGGTGTTTTCGTCAACGTTGCGACTTCTAATGAAGTGACAGATGCATAATGTGGAATGTTTTTATAATAATTTTATCGTGTGCGGTTTTGAATTGTTTGTGTATTAGAGAAAGGCATATAGAATATTATGTGAATCAATGGACTGCCAAAGTGATCGGTCATTTAGAAACGGCCCAAGTAATCGCCGAAGCTGAAGGTTTGAAAGTTCAAGAAGTACGTAGATGTTAAAAATCCAGGTATGGAAATTTAATCGATGCTTGATCATTCGACATTATCCAACCGCAGATTCCAGAGATACCAGAATTATTACTGTTTGAGCATCCGAGACATCCGAAATCGGCAGCTTATGAAAATAAACTGCTGACTAAAAGATTGGAATCATATTCTGAGGTATTTGATGTTTCAATTAGGCACCTAGTTAATTAGAAATATCAGTGGGAAATTTATTTGGTTGGTTTTTCATCCATAGATTGAATGGGTTGAGCAAATATCAGCACATAGGCGTGAGACACGTAGCATAACATGCCCAAGATCGGGAATTACATCGAGTACGTCGAGATATTCGGAAGTTGCAAGAGATGCAAGTTTTCGAGAACAATGGTACATGGTAAGAAAATCCAAGTTGATGAAAAAAAAAAAACAGATGAATCTGAATTTGGTTTAATTCAAGTTTTAATATTCAATCGTGTTTTTTTTTTTTTAGCAAGACTGCAGAGTAGATTCAACTCAAGGACCTACCTATGACATAAATGTCATTCCTGTTTGGTATGAGGAGAAGCTACTAGGGTTTGGCATCAATGTTCTGATTGTCGATGATGGCATGGAAACTCAGCATCCAGATTTGCGATTGAATTACGTAAATATTTTCAAAAAAAAAATATAAAAAGATAATCGAATATTTTTAATTATGCCTGCTTTTTTTCTTTAGAATCCTAGATATGGATTAGACTTGGTTGATGGATCAAATTCACCAGAACCTAAACACATAAATCGAGTATACAATCATGGTACAAAATGCGCCGGAGTTGTTGGAATGGTCATTGACAATGAAGAATGTGGAGTTGGAGTGGCCCCAATGGTAACCTTAGGAGGTAACAACATATTTTAATATTTTAACCATCGAGGAAAAGATTTTACCAATGCCTAGTAAAAATAAGAATCCCTCCATAGCTGTCAGATTACTCGGATATAAACCATCCAATGATGTATTGGATGCCAGAGCTTTGGCTTTTCGAGCAGATGAAGTTCACATTAGCTCTAATTCATGGGGACCAACAGATGATGGGAAAACGATGGCTCCAATAGGTCCTCTAACCAAGGCTGCTTTAAAAGATGGGGCTGAAAAGGTAAGAAATATGAGTTTTGATTTCATCTGTCTGATTTCCGGCCCATCATGAAATTTTTTGCAGGGTCTTAAAGGAAAAGGAGTTGTGTATATTTTTGCTGGAGGGAATGGTAAAGTAAAGGGTGATAATTGCGGATGTGATCCTTTTGTCAGCAGTATGTACACAATAGCTGTCGCCAGCTGTAATCAATTAGGACAAAGATCCAAATATTCTGAAAGATGTGCTGCTATCATCGTGACCGCATACTCGGGAGATAAAATAAATCAATTTAATGTCGTAAGTATCACTTTCATCGTGATTTTCAGAATTATTCATCAAATTCTTCTCAAATTTAAAATTTGGTCGAAAATTTTCAAAAATCGAAACTATGACTATTCCCATCTATGAATGATGACAAATGTTTTTTTATTATTATTATTATTATTATTATTGATGAGTGAAAAAAAAATATTGAAGTAATCCAAATGAATATTTTTAGGTAAGCAGTGATGCTTTCGGTCAGTGCACTAATCAACACAGTGGAACCTCAGCAGCTGCTCCACTTGTGGCAGGAGGAGCAGCATTGGCTCGTGAGGCAAAGTAATGAATTTAAAATTGACTTGAAACTGTTCACAAAATTCCATTATATTATTTTAATGAAAATTCAATACTTTTTTTCAGCCATAATTTGACAAAACGAGATATCGAATATTTGATAGTAATAACTTGTGAAGTAGCTCCATTGGATAGTAACACAGGCTGGCAACGAAATAATGCAGGATTTTGGGTCAGTCATGACTTCGGTTTTGGTCTCATTAATATAAGAGAAATGGTCAAGTTGGCCAAAAAATTCGATAATGTTCCTGCTATGGTTAGCTGTGTAGAAGAACCTCATTTATCGTGAGTGATGGATCGTTATGACTATTTGATCGATTTATTAGCTACTCGACTTTGTCCTAAACAAAAATTCTCAAAACAAAAATTGGTAAAATTTAACAGACATCACATTTCGTTCAGTTACGAAGAACCATTGAGAATAGAAATTGTGGGGAAAGGATGCGAAAATGAAATTAACGAAGTAAATTATGTGGAACATGTTCAATTAGATATCACACTTTCATATTCAATTCGTGGAGATCTTCAAATCAATCTAATATCACCTGCGGGTTCGTATTTTTTTTGTTGTTGTTAATGGTTCGAGTATGTACATTTGTCAATGTAATGATTTTTTGGAAAATATGTTATTTTTAATAAAGGCACAGTGGCGCATTTATTAGAGCCCAGACCTGAGGATAAAAGCCGAGATGGAATACGAGATTGGACTTTTGATTCTATTCAAACATGGGGAGAATCGGCGAAAGGAAAGTGGACGGTAGAAATTGTTGATGTCGTAAGTAAATCAATTAAACCATACATAATTTTTCATTTCTTATACCCACATCACCATCTCCTCGAAATTTGGACCGCGAAAAACCCCAATTAAGAAAGCACTTTTTTTAGTGGCCAGATATTTTGTGGGGTACATTGGGAGGCAGATCAGAACCCCACGCATACCCCAATTGAAAATGAAATTATTTTGGAGTGAGATATTTTGTGGGGTACTTTGGGTGGCAGATCAATACCCCGGAGGAACCCCAATTAAGAATGCACTTTTTTAGTGGCCAAATATTTTGTGGGGTACATTGGGACGCAGATCAGTACCCCGCGCATACCCCAATTGAAAATGAAATTATTTTGGAGTTTGATATTCTGTGGGGTACTTTGGGTGGCAGATCAATTCCTCGGAGGAACCCCAAGCACTTTTTTAGTGGCCAGATATTTTGTGAGGTATTTTGGGAATACCCCAATTGAAAATGAAATTATTTTGGAGTTTGATATTCTGTGGGGTACTTTGGGTGGCAGATCAATACCCCGGACGAACCCCACTCGGCGTGCAAAAAAAACAGGAAAAAGCAGGAAAATTAGCAGAAAAGGGCAGGCATTCTCACTTTTTGCTCATTTCGACCCCTGCTGCGCGTTGAACGTACCTTTTTTGATACCCCATTGCGTGTCGCGCATTGTTCCTCTGGGCTAATTTCTCAGAAAAAGGCAGAATTCGGTTGAAAAAACGGCAGAAAGAGGCAGAAATTATCAGCAGACTCGAGTAGAAAAAGGCAGAATAAATTCTGCTTTTCTTGCACGCCGGGCAATTAAGAATGCACTTTTCTAGTGGCCAGATATTTTATGGGGAATTCTGTGAGGCAGATTGGTACCCCGCGCATACCCCAATTGAAAATGAAATTATTTTGGAGTGAGATATTTTGTGGGGTTCTTTGGGTGGCAGATCAATACCCCGGAGCAACTCCAATTAAGAATGCACTTTTTTAGTGGCAAGATATTCTGTGGGGTATTCTGGGAGGCAGATTAGTACCCCGCCCATACCCCAATTGAAAATTAAATTATTTTGAAGTGTGATATTTTGCGGGGTACTTTGAGTGGTAGATCAATGCCCCGGAGGAACCCCAATTAAGAAAGCAGTTTTTTAGTGGCAAGAATTTTGTTGGGTACATTGGTGAGGCAGATCATTACCCCGCGCATACCTCAATTGAAAATAAAATTATTTTGAAGTGTGATATTTTGTGGGGTACTTTGAGTGGCAGATCAATGCCCCAGACGAACACCAATTAAGAAAGCACTTTTTTACCGACCAGATATTCTGTGGGGTATTTTGGGAGGCAGATTAGTACCCCGCTCATACCCCAATTGAAAATGGATTTCACTATTAATCAGTAAAATTTTACTACCAATCAGTGAAAAATTACTGATTCAATAAATCGGTGATTTTTTCCTCAACTACTGAAACGAATCAGTAAAAATTTATATTTTACTTATTAAATCCGTAAATCTACAGTTTACTGATTGAATCAGTAAATTGAAATTTTTACTGATTCAAATTACTGCTGCAATCCGTAAATTAAAATTTTCACTGATCATTTCAGTATCTAGTCAAATTAAAAAATATGAAAATTCATCAATTGAATCAGTACATAATTTTTCACTGATTGGTAATCAAATTATACTGATTAACACTCTCTTAATTTGAATCAGTCAAAAATGCCTGAATTGACTGATGAAATAGTGAAAATCAAGTCACTGATAATCAGTCAAATTCCACTGATTTCCCAGTTAATCAGCGTCATTTTACTGCCAATCAGTGAAAAATTCCCGATTCAAATAATGGATTTTGATTGTTGAATCAGTGAAAATTAGTTGACTGATTGAAATCAGTAAAAATTTACTTATTCAAATCAGTGAATTTCCATTATTGAAACAGTGAAAAAAAAATTCACTGATTGAATCAGTATAATTAATTAACGATTGAATCAGTGAAATTTTATTTTTACTGATTTAGTAGTGAAATTTCACTGATTGAATCGTACTTTTTTTTTACCAATTCCTACAGTGACTTGATTTTGTCGATTTTAATCTTCAAATTAAGAGAGCAGGGGAATCAGTGGAATTTCACTTCTAATCAGTGACTCAATTTTATCTATTTTAATCAGTGATTCAAATAAATGAAGAGAGTAAGAAGGGGTTATTAGTTCGTAGGAATGAATTATTTGAAAAACGAACGCAAAATTCGTAATTAGCCCGATTAGTACCATTTACAAAATCTCATATATTTTTTACAGTCGGGAAGATTATTAAATAGAGGGGAACTAGAACACATCGCGCTGGTGTTCCATGGTACACGAGAAATGCCGCAAATCTACCAAACCAGAAGAACCTACTACAGATTCCGCGTACCGACTCAAAATCATCTTAAAACAGATTAAATTAATCTCAAAGAAAATAAATCGATAAATAATATTTCAAGTATGACTGGCGGCTAATAATTCAGAACTAATCAAGCGATAAACAGGTACAATAAATTCACAAAAATAGGCATCACCAACTACATAGAAAAAATATATCCGTAGCAAATCGTATCAACCCATCTATACCTACAGCCTAGCAATAAAAATAAGTTGAAATTCTTTGTAGAAAAATATGTAACAAAAAATTTCTCAAATAAAAACAATACACAATCATCAAACGTGTACGCAAGCCAACTGAACAAACATCACTCGCGTACGTATAGTATTTCAACAAGTTGAAAGAAATCATGTTAACAATTCAATTCACATCAGTCGACTACCTAAGTGAATATTCATAGGAAATTAAATTTAGGTGGAATAAGTTCGTAATATATTTTTTCTACAGCATGTTAGAATGGTGATAGTGAAAAGTGAGTTTTTGATAATAATTCAAATACTCTTCAAGGCATTCGTTTTAACTAAATATTTAATCGAAGAGGAATCTTTAATCCATGATCCGGTAAGTAAACACAATCTACTATAAAATTATATACAACAACAAAAAATCAAAATATTTTTAAATTTAAGCCGACAGGCAGGTAATACGTTGTATGTGTTTCCGACCAAAGCTGCAGCAAAATTATTACACTCGAGGGAAATTTTTACGTTTCGGCATCCTTCGGTGGTTTTCATCTTATAATTAAAGTTTCGATTAAATTTTAACCAACTCGACCTTTGGCGCTTTCCAAGTGAAAAAGTTGGCGATATGTAGGTAGAGACCGGAACCACGTGCGAACGAGAGTGTAGCATATTTTATAATATAAATTATAGCGAAAATATCGCCAGGCTCAAAAGGGTTATAAATTTGCCATATTAAATACGACACGTTCTTTATTTTCAGCATCATAAGGGAAAAGAAGACGCGGTTTACTTTTCAAATAAATGGATCGTGAAAACGAATAATGTACAGCAAGTTATAGACTTTGCCAAAATAAAAGGTTTCAATTATTATAAATGGGTTCGTAAATATGATGTGGGTTTTGGTATAATACTCGAATGAGTTTTGAAATTCACTTTTTACCAGATAGAATTTATAATATCTTTTTTTATCGCGAAAAATTATCTAATTGATTCGAGATTTTATATTCGATAGGATGACGATTTCGAACAATATTATGTTTTGGAAAACCCAAATCATCCGGAAGAACATCACGAAGAAAGTGAATACCACACCAATTTACTGATGGAGCATGAAAACGTAATATACGAAAAGCATTATACATATCGAAATAATACATCGACCAAATGAAAATTTTCCCAACAGATTATTTCAGCGCAGCAACTATTCGGTAGAAAACTGCACAGAAAAGATAGCTTCGAAGTTGAAAACGAACATAGTCTTTACGTCAGAGAATACAACGACGAATTATGGTCTTTGCAATGGTACGAAGTAAGTTTTACTCGAATCAAAATACCTCGAAATTAAACGAAGATATTGAGGAAAAAAAGTTACAGGTAGGAGTGGAAAGTGACGTTACGACGAAATCCATTGATATGAATTTGGTTCCAGTTTACAAAGTTTTTAATATAACGGGGAACGGAGTTAGAATTTTGATAATAGACGACGGCATTGAATACACTCACGACGACATTAAAGATAATTTTGTGAGTTGATACCTTCTCATTATCTTAAGATTTAGTTGCCCTATTGTAGCAGTCTTTTGTATACAGGATCCCGAAATTAGCTTTAATTTTAATCAAAATAAATCCTGCGTGTTACCGCGATACGAAGATCCGCGAAATTGTCACGGTACCAGATGCGCCGGTGTGGCTGTTATGAAAGCTAACAATGAAAAATGTGGAGTGGGTATTGCGTATAATGCCAAAGTTGGAGGTAAATATTGAAATAACGACGTCGTAATCGGCGTTTTACGTAGTCAACCGTGTTAACTTTCACAACGACGAATGAGAAAAACAAAAACTATCGCAGAGTGCAATGTGAATTATTTTCAGGTATCACTTTACTCGATGGAATCACTAATGATGTGATGGAATCGAAAGCCATAAAATATGCCATTGATAAAGTAGATATATATAGTGGGTCTTGGGGTCCACAAGATAATGGAGTTGCATTAGATGGACCGGGACATTTGTCGTCATTGGCTCTCCAATATGGAGCTACAAAGGTAGGTATACAAATACGGTAGGCTTGGGATCTAAAAAATTGAAATTTTGTAAGTTTCTAGATCTAGACCTTGTTGAAAAATTTTCCTAAAATTGAATTTTTTCAAAAAAGAGCTCCTTTTTGATACCTAATTCGTTTGAAACATTCAAAAGAATTTTTTTAAATTTTCAGCTAAATTATTGAAATTCTTGCACTGAAAAAAAAAATACAACAAAATTTATCCAAAAAAAAAAATAACGTGTCTCAATTCTCAAAATAGGTAAAATTTATCATTTTTCTGAATAAAATTTATTCTTTTTGGTAAAATTTATTCATTTTTTTGACAAATTTTATTATTTTTTCTGATAATGAATATTATTTTTTAGAACAAATTTCACCTATATTTTTTAGAACAAATTTCACCTATATTTTTTAGAACAAATTTCACCTATTTTGTGAATTGAAACACGTTATTATTTTTTTTGAATACATTTTATTATTTTTTGATTAAAATTTATCATTTTGGTAAAATTTATTAATTTTTTTGATAAAATCTACCCTTTTTTTTTGATAAAATTTATTATTTTTGGGGTAAAGTGAATTCATTTTCGTAAATTCTGTTTTTTCCGTGTGCTATTTTTTGGTTTTCTTGTTACTACGGTGAAATTTTAGGGATTTGTTTTTTTTTTTACCAGAAGACACTATTAAAAAATAGCTGGGGGTCAAAAAACGAATTTTTTTTATAAATTCTGGATTATTCTTGTCATTTTTATACCCGCCCCTCCCCCCTCAGCCTTAAAAAACTATTTCTATTTCCTCATTAAAAAATTCAAGTAAAAAGAAATAATTTAAAATTCTTGTTTTTCACAATAAAATTATCAAAATTATTGATATTTTTTGATTGCTTACCTTTGTATTAAAATTCTTTTCAATTTTTGGTTTTTCTAACTAATAAACATGTTTGCTCTTATGCCTATGTGTATTGAAATTCGCAACTAATCGAGGCTCGAGATTTATGTATTTGGCTTTTGAAAACATATTTCCCCATACCAGAGAAACCAATTTATCAAAATTGATCCCTTGAGAAGAGGCATAAATATTTCTGCATAATTCAAACTACCTCTACGGTTACATAAAATAGTTATACATTCTTTTCAATGCAGTGTCACGTAAAATGCCTACTGCCTAGGTAATTTTACATACGTACATGGGTAAATTTTGCATTGAAAATATAGCTCACCTGTGGGTTGTTATTTCTCATATATGAGGCTTATATTACACTTGCTGTTGGCGCTAATAAACAGCGTGGTGTGGCTTTGATAAGATTTCGAGTCGTGTAATTAATTACCTGCTTTGGAAAATCTCCAAAGATCTATGCATTATGTGGCCTTTGTGACAATTGTATTCGATACTACGGAACAGATTATAATATTAATTTGGAAAGCTAGTGGAGAAGTACAAATGTACACGAGGTATAATATATCCAATTGAAGCCAGAATTTTCTCGTTGGATAGGGCTTGGGTAAAACAGATAGGAAAACAGGTATTGTAAAAATGCTAGAAAATCAAAAAATCCAAGAGCGAAAATTGAAAAAAGAAAAAGTTTTAGAATGATTATGCTTAAATCTGAATCAATGAAAAATACAATCAGGAGATGCAGCGTAAAGAAAATAAGTGTAACGAACCGAAAATCGTTTAATTTTATTAATATTCGGTGGATTTTGCAGTTTTTTCAAAGAGCAATCGCTAATTTCTTTCAGTACTTAACTTTTTCATAAATAAGAGAGATTATAAAAATATTTTTATAAATATAAAAGTAGGGAAAAAGAGGGGTTTTTAATTTTCTATGTAGGGTGCAGGTGACATATTTTGATGTTTACCCTCCTCCTCCCCCCCCCCAAAAAAAAAAGTTTTTTTTTGTAGAAAACACCGCAAATAAAATTTTAACCCAAAAAAATAATAATGAATAGCCTTGAACCATCAGAATTGAAAAATTGGGCGATGTAATGTGAAAAATCATTTGAAAAATAACAAAATCAGTTATTCATATTATGTAGTTCATTTATAACAAACTTGAATGAATTTAAAAATGATGTTCTGGAAAATGAATCGAGCAGTAAGCAAAAAAGGGGAAAGTGCGTGCATTTGCACAGGACAAATATTTTTCTAAAATGGCCAGAACCCAAGGGCCCGAAAAGCATAGATAGGTATTATTAGGATAGATCAAATGAAAATAATTGTCCTAGAGTTTTGGCAAAATAATTTAATTGGGGGACCTCTCAAAAGAAATTTAAGCTCCCTGGTTTAAATGAGGTCCGAGCTAAGGGTCTTCAAAATAGGCACCTTTTTTTAAAAAAAAGTTTTTTGATCGTATAATCAACACCTTAAAAATTTTCTGACCTAAAAGTTTTGAAATGCCACCTGAAGACGCGATTTGAGTTTTTCATCCTCCTGAGCCAGAGCTGAGTCGATTCGATGCTACGGTGAGTCGAAAAAACAGTTTTTTCGATTTTCAAAAACGTACCCCCCCCCCTCAAAAGTTTTTGGCTGATGAGACTTGAAGAATAAAAAATAAATTTCAAAATCAATTCATATCTTCCGATCGCGCATTAGCATTAAAATTTTCAAAAATTGGCAAAAATTCAATATTTTTAAAAATTTTAGAAAATTTTGAAAAAATTTTAAATTCATTTAAATTGGTTTTAGAGCTTTTCTAGTGACTATTCAAGCCAAAAAGCAGAAATTTTTTGAAAAAAGTCATGCTATACACCTTTTTTAAATTTCTGCTATTTCTTCACATGAAGAAAAATCAAAAAAAAAATTATAAAACGTTGATTTTTTTCAAAAAAAAAAAATGTGTTTTTCGGTGTATGTGGTCACTAAATAAGCTCTAAAATTAATTTTTTCAACATTTTTTAAATTTCGAATTTTTGCCAATAATTTTTGATAATTTTAACGCCAATGTGCGATCGGAAGATATGAATCGATTTTGATTTTTTTTTATACTTCAAGTCTGATCTGCCCACAATTTTTGCGCGCGCGGGGGGGGGGGTATGTTTTGAAAACTTGAAAATATAGTTTTTTCAGCCCACCCTATCGATGCCTCTTTTATCAGACCACCAGGGTGTTTGAAATGTTGCAGATCAGTGTTTTTTCTGACATTTTGAACATTTTTTCAAGATTTCAAGGTCAAACGAAGCTTTGTATGAAAAAAAATTGATCAGCTAATTGAGTTCTGTTTCAGAAAACATACGGAAGTTTTCAGTTTTCGAGGTGTTATGATCAAAACATCTTCTTCTTTTCAAAAATGATCCGTTCAATATTATAGACTCCTTCCTCAGACTCCCTTTAGACTGGGGGATCAGATTTTTACTTGAAATATCCACCATTCAAAATAAATATCTATCTGACCATTTTCCCCCCAATTCTGAAATATGTTTTCATTTCGATTTACTCTATGTATGTATATGTGCAAACCTGGATATAAAAAAAAAACAGCTTTTAAGATGTCAAAAATTATTTTTTGACTTGAGGTTCCCCCTGATTCTAGATTTTCTGAAAGGCTAAAAATCAGTGTCAACTCGAAAACCAATTTTCTTTATGCAGGCTCAGACATCTACTTACATAGAAAATTTCCCTAGCGAATTTCTGAAAAAATTACTCAAATTTTCTTTCAAAAGAAAAAGCTCTAAAATCATGGAAATTTTTTTTGAAAAATATGTATAATATTCGAAATTGCTATGAAAATCTTTGAACAAGTTTATAAAATCAAAAAAAAATCCAACAAAGCATAATTCCCAACATCTCAATGGTTTGAAAAGGAAACGCTCTGAGTCACTTTTGTGAATGATGGTGGTGGGTGAAATGAAGATTGAGGTTCATAGTGATTTGGAGTGGAGTCGAAAGCAGGAAGTGGGGGTTTCCGCACAATTTTTTCGAAGTCGGAGCAGTCGGAGGCACTTGGCTTAAGTCGGAGGGACCAGACCTCCAGACCTCTCCCTCCGAACCCGTGTTAGAAATGGAAAAAACGGTTATAGGAATTTTATAACTTTACCTACCAATTTTATTCTGGTGTATAGATTGTTTATTTATTCTACAGGTAAAGAGATTTGCTTTTTTTTTCTAAATGTAAGTTCCTATACAGATGATTCAAGGCTTGAAAAAATGAAAGAAGATAGGAGAGTCTGGGCCTTTTTTGTGAGCAAATGAGTTATCCTCAAGTTCTTTTGAATAGGGAGCAAAAAATTGCCATTTGTTTTAAAACATTTCAACGAAACAGTGTCATTTTTAAAAAAGACTATTCAGCACCTCAGTTTTATCTCTTTGATTGAGTGCCTATGCATGCCTATCTAATATGTTTTTGAATACAAAATTCAAGTAGGTACAAATCCAGTAATTTTTCACAACGACACATTTCATTATAGGCAATATTATTGAATTTTACTTCCAAAATATTAATTTTCAGCTTCTATAAATTACATTCGTTTAAATTTCATATTAAACTGTTTCAATTAATATCGCTCCTTCCAACTTTTCAAAAATACGAAAAAGGTTATTAAAACTTTGAAATTAACTTTTTAACTAAATAAAAATTGATATCTATACTTCCGATACAGCTGTATAATTAATACTGTCGCCAACCCCGAAAATCATTTCCGTAAAGAAGTAAGACAATATTACGTATCTTTATTTTAAATTTCGTCTAAAAGATTCCCGATTATTATCAATTTCTTCATTTTACTATTTCACACAACGAACAAAGTGTCAAACAAATTTGAGAAAGGAAGGCGCACAACTTTTAGACAGCTTTTAATAATAATAATACTCACAACTTTTCAATTTCACGAAATTAATATCTCGTATAATAACGTTTTTATTACCCTTGGAAAATTCCTCGAGATAAATAATGGGGAAAGCTCAAACAAGGCAGTTATAGGGCAATACAAAATATTTCATAACCAGGATTTCTCCATTAAAAAGCAAATAGGCAACCTATCTTGAATCCAATCATGTACATTTGCCTACTCTTCGAATTGCAGGAAAACACGAATCTTCTTCGCTAATACTTAATTTTGCGAAAATTCTTCAAGCCATTGTAATGAGACGTTTTGATTTTCCTTTTCCTGAAATTCCTGAATTCTAAACAATTTACCTACTTGAGTGGACATTTTGAACATTGCATCAGCTTAAAATTAGGACATCGACTCTACTTTGCCAATCTGTTCACTATTTCACTAATGCACTTTACAGGGACGAAAAGGATTAGGAGCTTTATACGTATTTGCGGCCGGAAACGGCGGCATGTTTGGAGACCATTGCGGCGCTGACGGCTACGTAAATAACATTTACTCGTTCGCAATCGCCAGTGTCACGCAGGATGGCCAAATACCATATTATGCTGAAAGATGTACCGCTATTTTGGCCACAACGTATTCGGGAAGTTTACACGATCAAGTGAAAATAGTGGGTAATAGTATAATTGATTTAATTTGACCATCTACGATGGACATCTTTAAAAATTCACCTCATTCGTAGGTTACAACCGATCTTCATAATCAATGCACTTTGAACCATTCCGGGACCTCAGCATCGACCCCACTGGCGGCGGGAATTTTCGCTCTCATATTGGAAGCCAAGTAAGAACCACAATATGTAATTCGATTCAAACCAACGATTGAAAATCACACTTAATTCGGTTACATATCGAAATTATCGTACGTATTAATACCCCCCTTAATTCCTGCCAATTGGAAATTATCGGTAAATGAAAAATATTCGAATGGAACTAACGAGTAACGAGTAAGCCGAGAAGAATATCAACGTACAGATAGATCTAATTAATTAGTTCGCATATATCGTTGTGCCTAACCAACGTACATCGGTTTCCATTAAAATACACAGTTTCGTAATTTCGCGGTTCGCTACCATTCGAAAGGGTGTTCCACATTTAATCCTTTTTTACATCACGTTTTATAACAACCTATCTCACCTTCTCACCTATCAAACAGCTACCATGCTAGAGTTAGCAATTTAACAAAATGAAACTGTGTTTAACATTTAGTAAGAATTTAACGTGGCGTGATATGTATCATATTGTAATTTGGACCGCCGAAGTTGCTCCGTTGGAAAGAAACGTAGATTGGACACAGAATGGATTCGGCCTTTGGTATACGCCGCAGTTCGGATTCGGTTTAATGGATGCTTTTAAAATGGTCTCGTTGGCGATGGATTGGCATAATGTACCAGACAAATACATCTGCAGGATACCTTTCGAAATAGAGTAAGCAAATTAGAATAATTACCTAATCCGATTACGTGGAAGAGTTATACAAACTTGGGATGCAAATTTTGCCAAGATTATGCCGAAGTGTTCTGTTCTTTAAAGAGTCATTTTGTGCCCTCTGGTTGCTTAAGAACGAAATTCAGGGATGAAAAAGGGAGCTGGTGAATTCCCCAGATTTCAAAACAGTACGAAGTTGATTTGATTCCCATTTTTTTTTTTGTACGAATTGATTCCTCTTTTTTTTCTAGGGAGATATCCGAATTGATACTCCATTTTTTTCAGGGGTACATACTAATTGATTCCGAACCTCTTTCAGCCTATAGCGTTATCCAAAAGATACCATGAAGAGGTTGACCCAAAAAAATCTTGAGTGCATCTTCCACTTTACTCCCCCCCCCCTCCGCTCACATATCGAATTTCATAAAAAAATTTCACTGGTTGACTATGTTCTCTCCGTATCTCCAGGGCCGATTCATCCATGAGAGGGTCTCCCGCAAATTACATCAGATAGAAATTTTTAAAGCATTAAAAAATGAGAATTTTTTTTGTCATTTTATACCCAATTTTTTCAAGCTTAAGAACAAAATAATAAATATATGAACTATATGATAAAGTTGGGCGATGATTAATCGATTTTTTTTTCAGCAAAAATAACTGCAATTTTTTTTATTTTTCCTTTTTTGGGCCAAAATTGGACAAAAATGTCAATTTTTTGCAGAAAGTTTAGAAAACTCAAGGGATCTGACCAGAATAAAGTGTGTTTTTTGCCAAGTAATTTTTCATATATTTTTTTAGAAATCACTAGAAAATTTTATAAAATCAAAAATTTTCAAACCTCAAATTTTCTCAAATTTAAAATAATTTGAGTTCCGTGAAAAATTTCTAAAAAAATATGGAAAATTGATTTTAAAAATTACAGAATTAGATTAAAGCCTCTATTTTTTCTAAAATTTCACGCTGTGGCCTATTTCTCTGAATTTTTGTACTACTTTGGCCCCTAAACGGAAAAATTTTCTAAAAATTTGCAAAAATCCAATTCTAGCATTTTTCAATTTCAAATGAAAAATGACACGACCTTTGCAAAAAATATATAAAAACCACTAGAACACAAAATTTTTAAATGCCGACTCACTTGAAAAAAAAGTGGGAATCATTCATGCACAGAATCAAAAAAAAAAAAAAAATGGAAATCAATTCTCTTATATTTTTACACTTTTTTTGGGTGGGGGGGGGGAGGAGAATCAACTCGCCTGTAGTCATAAAAACACGAGAGAAGAGAGAAAATTAATAAAATATTGTAGGTAGTGGAAATGTTTTGGGATGAAAATTCAGCCGCAGAATGAACCTTTCAGCTTTCTTCTTGCTTTTTACGCGTAATATTGTAAAAGTGAATAATTCTTAAGACCAAGAGAGGCCCATTATTATTGTCAAAGCAAGAGAAAGTGAAAAATGTTGCCTCAGGAACCTCTTCTTGAAAAATATCTGATTTCAAATATAGTTAGGTACCTATCTACTGTTTTTTTAAAAGCATTATTCATTCTCAGGGTGCATTCTAAGATTTTTTTTGGATTTGTCCAAATAGGAAAATTGATGTTTTTTTTTAAAAAAAAAAATCCCTACTCGGTTATCCTCGCCTCTCTCCTTTGGAACAAAAATGAGTAATCTAATTTCAACTTCTTGTTGGAAGCGAAATTATTCAGAAATAGGTACTCACTAAAAAATTATGAGGGTAAAATTAGTAACAGAGAGGGGGGCGAAAATGATGAAGGAGATGATTTGAAAAAGTAAGACATCATTTGAAAAAAAAAGACATTCAGAAGCTGAAATTTCTTCATTAAAATTCATAATTTTTTCGTACTACATATGTACGTTTTGACTTCAAAAAAACGACGTTCTTTAATAAGCTCCTCTCGGTCCACAAACATTGAAAAATCTTTTAAAGTTCCATTTATAACTGCCACAGTCAAAGATCCCTGATAAATGAGAATGAAAATTTTTTTCTTTGAAAATATTCAGTTGTCCCGGCTAGAAAAGGAAAAGTTCGTACCATCATTTTGAAAATTTATTTGTGTAAAGTTATTGAGCTTGTGCGAGATGAGGGCAAATTTTTTTAAAGAAATGGCATCCAAACGCTGAACTTTCTTCTTATTCAATCAATATTTCAGTAATAAAAAAAAGCTTCTCTAGAATGTTTTATAATTTTTTTTTTTTGAAATTGTCGAATTTTTTTGAAGCTGCCCAATATATTTCTGGGACCATCCAAACAAAGCCTTAAAACCCCTTAGAATAGACTATGTACCTATTTTTCAATTAAAATGATTCAACATTCGAAAAATGGCGATAATTTTCTTTAAGAAACTTGAGACGATCATCTAAAAAATAAGACTATAGGTAAAGATTACCTTCAAAAATCAAACAGTTCGAGGGGACATTTTAAATAGAATCTCTTGAAATAAATCACAGCCCATAAAAAAATAAGCATTTAGGTTAGAAAAATGATAAACGTCATGAATTGTCACTCAAAATGGAAAAACTACGTCAATAATTCCGTCGTATAAAAAAATAACAATCCAGACAGGTACCCACGAGGAAACACAATACATACGAAATTAGCCCCATTTTCATAAAAAATTATAGGGTGGTGATATAGGTTCGTATCATTTTCGAATGCCAATAAAATACACGAATTTGATCACACATGGATTAAATTCACTCGAATCTGCTCATGTGGGTTTAAAGTCGTGAATAAATCAACGTCAATTTTTCTCTATTATTCAAACTCCTACACTTCGCCTTTAGCACACCTACGATTTTTTAAAAATATTTTCCAACTCGAAACAAAAGCTTTAAACCATTAACTTTGTTTAAAAATGTAAAAAAAAAAAAAAAATACAGCAGGAGGTAAAAATTACGAGTAATAATTATTCAAGCTAATGTTTCTTTACATAATTTCACAAAGTTACAGTTACGATACCAGACGCTACGCTGTGATATCCATACCTTTGGTTAAAATTTAATTAAATGCAAAAATTACATTTTAATGGTTTTTTAATTCTGTAAATAAGGCCGGCGAGTAGAAAATTACTTACATGGGGGATTTTTTTATAGCAAAGATGAAAATACGGTTAGCAGTGGACCTCCTTTTATCGCAGTTATACGTACAGATGCCTGCCACGGGGCCATTAGGTATTTGGAACACGTACAGCTGAATGTAACCATATCATACCCGATTCGAGGATATTTAGAAATTGATCTTGTATCGCCTTCAGGTAATTGGAAAACGCTTTTTATTAACCATTCAGAATGGCAAACGGTGTTCGTAGATGTTTTTCGAAATGCTAACAAAATATGTACCGTACTTCAGCTTAAATGTGATTCTCTTATAGGAACGTTGAGTAAAATGATGGAACCAAGAAGGAATGATTTTAGCAAAGTTGGGTTTAAAAATTGGACAATTCTATCGCTACAATTTTGGGGCGAAAATCCAACTGGCGAATGGATGGTTATGGTTACTGATCAGTTATCGGTAATTTATTTCTATTTTACTTAATTAAGCAGAAATTATACAAGCACGAATTTACGATGGTTAAAATGCAAGAACATTCATACAGTAAAATTAGTATAATACGAAAATTGAATTTATTAAAATAAAAATCGTTATTCGCCTCTTGGTTTTACGGGTAAATTGATAATTGGTTCGATTTAATATTCTACCAATCATTCGTCATAAAAACAAAACAACAGAAGCGTAATTCTTTAATCCGATTAGCATTTCCTATTCGAAATACACTGAAATTTCATATTTTTTAAACGAAAGCTGGTAAAAATATTCAAAGTTGTGAAAAATATTCTGCTTAATCTATCGTAACTTCAATTACAAAATTTATACGCAAAATTTTTAAATAAAAGTAAAATGGAAATTTTCCAATTAACGTTAGTGGCATGAAAATTTTAAAATTGAAATATTTCGAAAATTATTTTTTCAGAGGGGCAGAGCGGAATATAAAGGAACAGTGGAGCAAGTAGAATTAATAATTCACGGTACCAGAGAAATTCCACCTCATTATATGGAAACAGAACGAGATTATATGCCTTTTCTTTAAATCATTGTCAATGTTTTCATTACACTTTGAAAAATTTTCCATTTTATTTCAATCATCATTTCAAACACCAAAAAATAATTTTAGATATACATGAATATAATAATGCCAAAAATGAATTCATGAAATGAAAAAAAAAAAAATTGTAAAAGTGAGCAAATGGTTGATGTGACTGAAAAATTTGGAGAGAGATAACACAACAGGTATCAACTTTTTTTTCTTCCATTTAAAATATTACCATCATCAAGCACCAGAACTTTTTAAAGCTTTACCATTTTTTTGTTTGAAAAAAGCTCTTAATACTGTTGTGGTTGCTTGGTGATCGTATAAATTCTCATTAGTAATGAAAGTAACTTCTTTTAAACTTTTCGCAAGTGAATCGAAATGGCCTTCTTTTTACATCGAGTAAAAAATCCAGCCCAGGTAAATGTATCTTCACCTGAGAAAATGAAGTAAAGCAGTTTTGTTATCAACGATTTCATTTTGTATAAAAACTAACGTAGGTAGGAATTGTAAAAGTTTTCTTTTTGCTTGAAAAAAAATTGTATTTAGAGATTGTGTATGGAAGAAAAAGACATAAAAAAATATTTGTAACAATTTATTATTCCTCATGTAACACTTTTTTAATTATGACAATGGGTCAATTGTGGTTCTATAATTTACACTCGACACATTATTATTTTTTTCATGGGTAGGTAATAAAGCAATAGGTCATTACATCAAATCCTTTCTTTGAAATTGGTTTTGAAAAAAATAATCACTTTATATTTTTAGAAAATTATTTTCTCATAAGTTCATCAAAACTTTCCAAGAATATTTTTTAAGCTTAAACAAAATATTTAGTTAAAGTACATTCAAGTAAATACTTTCAATTTAATTTTTTTTTTTGTTATTTTTTCTCGAAAATCGCCTCTAAAACATCACTGTTGATACAGTTTGTCCGCGTTAAAAACAACAAATTTTTGTTTTTAAACGTATAAATGTAGCTTGCCTTATAAACATGCAATATTTTATTTGTTGGTTAATTTGAAATGTTAGCTCATTGATTTCTGTATTTACAAAGCAGTTGTCAAAGAAACCAAATAAAAATAAAATTTAAAATAAGCCCTCCTCCGTTTAGCTAGGTAGCTAGGTACGTACGGCAATCTAATAAAATGAATTCATGATTAATTATATAATGAAGGATAATGATGGATTGGCTTCTATAAAAACTTAAAATTTAATTTAAAAAAAAATAAAAAAATACTTTGAATTTTGACGAAAATTGAAGAGAAAAAAACTTCATAGAAAAAATTTTAGTTGCCCTAAAAAAAATTGTAAAAAATTACCATCCAAAGTAGCTTCACTTTTTTAAAAATTCAGTTCAGATTTTTTGCAATTAGATTTTTCTTGATTTTTACCAATTACAGAAAAAATGTTAATGAAATGAATCAAAAAATGGTCATGGTAATGTTTCCAATTACATAATGTCTTTCTCAAGTTTTAAAAAATAAATATTTAATTGGTATTATATAAATCACAAAAAAAAACTTTAACGGTTTTTTATATCATAAAAACGATTTTTTTTCCTCCAAAATCGTCTGCAGCGAAACTGTATACCAAACTCAAATTTTAAAAAAATTTCTCAAGTCATGTGAAATTAGTCCAACTGGCAGCCCTGTCATGTAATTTTTTTTGGAAAATTTCACCAAAATTCATCCATTCTAGGCATTTAGAAAATTACTTCAGCTCGCTTTGAAGTAATTGAATGAGCTATCTTTGAATTTAGTGAAAATTACGTCTTCAATTTCGCACATCTGCAGCTTTTCAACCAAGGGAAAAGGAGGGTTGGCCGAGGTACTACGAAATACCAATGCTTAAAAAGGTCAAAAATTCAATTTTTTCAAAAAGTAATGCTCCTAGTATCATTTATTTTTGAGCTTGGGAGACAGCGATTTTTTGGAAAGTTCCTCCACTCTCTCCACTCAAAACGAATAATTTGATTTATCAAAGGTAAAACTCTAAAATTTGCTATATGTCTTACTTTCGACTTCTCAAATCGATTGAAAGTAGTTTCGAGACGTTTCGGATCCGTCAGAAAATTTTAGAATTTTCCAGTTCTGGAGAAAAGCCTTTAAGAATGGTTCATAACACCCACAAATTTAGCAGGACAACCAAAATGACCAATATTGCGTTCGAGTAATTGAATTTTGGTAGCTTATTGAACCGTTGACTGCGTGAACTCGTATTATTGATATCTAACGGTTCACTTAATCGAATACCTACTCCATGGTGTAATAAAAACACACATCGACTCATCAAATATGTTTTTAAATGGAAAAAAAAAAGATCGCTAATGGAGAAGACTTGGCAGATAATCAAAACATTGTGCGTAATCGAGTTTAACGTAGTTCGAATGAAAACAAATTACGTAAGTGTACCAACGTTTCAATGATCCAAGTCTTTGTACTTTTTCACACCGTTAAATAGCGCATTATCTGGCATTTCTTTGGAATGATGGAAAATTACCGAAAAATCATAATTATTTTCAACGCTTTGTGAAGAAATATTTATACGAAATATATAATTTATAACTTTACCGATCAAAGTTTATAATTAGGCATCTAAAGCATAGGTACATTTTTTTAAAAAATCTACAGGGTGTCCGATGAGTGCAGTTACATCAACTTAAAATTTGTATACATACACCAAGTTCCATTGAAAAAAAAAAAAAGTGTAAAATGAATATGTTGCCTATTTTGAATTTTGAAAGGCCAACATGATTATATCTATAATCTTTTTAATGGATGAAAATAAAATGTTTAATCTTTGCAATAGATAGTAGGTAAGTAAGTAGGTAGGTAGGTAGGTAGAGGTACTTGCTATAGAAGTTGTGAAAATTTCAACAATGTATAACTTATTGTTGTGAAATTTAAAATCGAACGGGCCACAAAACAAAATGGTTCAAAAAAACAATGCAGAAAATGAATATTAGGTAAAAACAATGTAGGTTGACAACTAGGAAAATTCTGTTTTGAGGATCCCCCCCCCAAAAAAAAATACAATTGAAGAAGCTTTGAATCATTCAAAATAAGTGAGACATCGAAAAACTTCCTAATTTTCTCAGAATCCTCGGAGCAAAACTTTCAACGTAGATTATACACTGTTAATTTCTCGCTTTAGTTCTTTTCAATTTTCTCCTCTCAATTTTCAAGTTGCGGAAAAAATAAATCTTAACAATGAAATTTGTATCTACTATCCATTCCATCCCATGATTGATTAATTCACATTCGAGTTTCCTCAACTGTGATTTGCTCCTTCAACTTTCAAAATAGGCAACATGTTCAACTAATACTTTTTTGGTGGAACCCAGTTGTATCCAAATTTTAAGTTGGATGTAACCACTCACCGGACACCCTGTATAAGTATAAATCTACGCGTATAGAAGCTTTCGAAGAATAAAAAATCCATCAATAAAGTGAGTATCAGAAGCCTTTTGAGTATATAATTATACTTTTTCAGGGGATTTTCATATCAAGTTAGGCAGTTCAAAATTATTTTCATGCGTGACGAAATATTTTCGTGTTCTATCCGATCTCTATCACATTTGCAATTGAACACTACTATTATAAAGGGTCATATATGAATATTTTATGGCCATATTTTTGAAGTTTGGAAATTTTCTTCATTATCAATAAATCATACCTAATCGGTACGATATAGTGTTGTGTTTCCCTCTTTCTATCACACCTGCGTAGATGGATTAGACCGAAGGATTTAAATTTGATGTTAAAATGTAAGTACAGCAGCTTAATCATGATAGATAGATAAGTAGCATCATGTACTGACTCTGAGATGGTTATTCGAATGATAACGTATGCTTCCGTATATCGATTCGATTACACCCACCACTCGATAAATCAGTTTACTGAGATGTGAGATCTTCTAGTAATAAATATCTAATCCTTCTGTACTTTAGATCGTTGAGTAGCATGAAATAAAAATTCAAGTAAAAGTGCTTAATTTGAAACAAGGATCACTCACCATAATTTATCTTCTCAATTGGAATGCACTTCGATTTCGAGACAAAATCAATATTCGGGTTGAACGTTACACATTCACTGCCGCGAAGAAAAAAACTTTGAGAAAAGTTCAATAAAAAAAGTAGAACTATTACTTACTTTCAACCTTTTTCCATCACCAAACTTTACACATCAATTATCAATTTATCATGACATTTAAAAAAAAACTTGAAAATAATTAAAAGAATAAATAAAGAGATGAAAAAAAACAAAAATTTCACTTATCACCTCAACCAATCAAAAATAATCATTTTTGCTTATCACTGATCGTAGTCTCCTCGCAACAAATTCCAGCTTGTCACAGTATTTTACTATTTTTATCAAAATTTTTACAAATTTTTGTTTTTTGATAATGAGGAAAATTTTGAAAAATTCAGATTCGGTTGAGTTGAGTTGAGATTCTTATTTATTAATATTACCGTTTAGCTCGCAATAGTGATAATCTAGAAGCAAAACACTGGAGTAGCCAGACCCCATTTCGATCCTGTAAGGCAAAGATGAGAATCTCCAAGTACAATCTACTACCCAGGTAAGAGTAATTTCTAGATTTCAATAGCTAATTTCATACATATGGATTAGTAATTATTTGCATCCAATTTAGTGTCTGTTTAGCAGGAAGGAGAATCAATAGCCTGTGGTTCGGAACATGTTACTGTACCACATTGTTAATAGACACCCGCCGCATCCTTCTGCGAATAAAAAATTTATAAACGTAAAAGGTGCAAAGCGAGACGACGTAGTCTTTCGACACCGGTGGCAGTTTTTCGGTTACCTTTGCTCGGTTATAACGTGCGCGCCATGGTTTCAATTCGCCTTCCGTTATTTACGTTAAAACGTTGATTTCGGTAAGAAAACGATGCTGTTTGTGCGTTTATATCGGTTCGGTTGATATTTAAAATCATCATGATTACTACCCTAATATATTAAGTAAGTTGACTCGTTTCAAGACGTAGATTTACAAGCTAAATCGTAGATGATTTTTCTTTTCATTTGATTCAAAGTCTGATGAGGATGCATCGATGGGACGAACCGGACGATCAGATTTTTTTTAAAACACTGATAAGGTACTATCCTGGAATTTTGTTCGAGAAATGGAAAACATTTCATCCAACCTATTAACTTTCCATAATTTCAAAATGATAATTTTTAATTGATTTTTTTGAATTTGAAAATTTAAAAAAAAATTAAAACCGTGGATTTGAAACTTTTCAGTTTTTTTTTTTTTTAAATTAATGAATATTTTCAACTTCTTAAAAAAAAGCTATAAAGTTAATAACTTGACAATAATCTTTCAGCCACGAGGAATGCTTTGCAATTAGGAACCTACAAAGATACAGGGTCGTGCTGTTGTAAAATCTTATAAAAGGAAAAATTAAAAATAAACACCACTTTTCTTGCTAGTTGTAGGTACTTAGGATGAAAACTACAAAGAGCGAAAGTATCTATTTTGTTTTAATGCTAGGTAATATTACATGCAACTTTTTTCTATATTTTACTTTGATTATATAGTTGAAACGTCGCTATAAATTGAATATATTCCTCGTGGGTATTTTATTTTTTCATCTTGGATCATCAGAAGTGAGCTTTAATTTTTTGTAGTAATTTATTCGGTTTTAAATGACTCTATGGATGGTTAGTTCTGCGTTTTTTAATCATCTGGGGGGGAGGGGGGTACCTGTGATAATTTTAATTGGATACGACCGTACTTTGTTTAAATTTTTCTTTATAATTAGAGTCTTACATCTCGAAATACGAATTGAACCAATGACAGAATTTAAAGTTTGTTTACTGGGTAATAATTTTATAATGATTATACCATGGGTGAAAAGTTTTTAGCTAATTATGTCAACATTAATTCCTAAGAACATATTAAACTTGAGGCAGTTTAACGAAAAGCACGTGAGCTAATTACTTAAAGCTGAAAAGTTACATTTGAGTGAATAATTAACCGGAGCGAAGTTGGTTATTTTCATGTGTGACTTGTCTTTTTCATTGAATGTTAATTGTACGTACGTAGAATTTCTATCTCGATCATAGTTTGATAAATGATGAGTTTTGCTCTCGTAAAAGTTATAAAAGCCGAAAGTATCAAAGGTCTGCGAAGTGATTGCGTATTGTATAGTTGACAGTTATTGATTGTTAAACGTAAAGCATATTTTTAGCAATCAGTTTGCGTCGGTTTATTAACAAATCATGCATTTCGCCTACACAGGCGTGTTTTTTTGATAATGTTGATTAAATTTTACCAAATTTGTCACAAGAGTATGAACCATGGTGACAAAAACAAATACGAAGATTCAAGGCCCGGTAGCGTTACCTTGTAATAGGATGAATGAATGTGCCAGTGAAAAAGGAGCTAATTCACGCCGCATGTTCATAAGCTGGGTACCTATAAATTTCAGCCACATGCGTAGATGATGTTACAGCTTTGTAGGAATTCGAATCCCAAAGCTGAAACTTACGTTGGAATTTTTTCTTCGAATTTTTATTAAAATTACCAATAGTGAGTGATGTAATCTATTTTTTTTTTTTTTTTTTTTCAGTTGCTACCTAAGTTCACCCGAATCATTTGCATTTTTTCTAATGTAAAAAAATCACTGGAATACATCTGAAATTTTTTCATGGACGACAAAGTGTAATTAATTTTAAAAGGGAATCTAATTAATCTGGGAAAAAATGTAATTAAAATTCGGCCCGAGATTTCAGCAATAATAATTTAATTAAAAGTTGAAAAGCAGCATTGTTTGGGCCAAAGTAGAAGGCTAATGAAAGATCTACGTAAAATGGTTTAATTTGAATCTCACTCATAGCTCAATCAAAATTTATTCAGGTGTTGGAAACTTATTTACGTTGTTTTGTTTGTTGATTTCCTTTTATTTTTTTCTCAAAGTGACATTCCGACCTTAATAAAGTAATTGTTAAATTGCCAGGAATACTGGTTCTCAAATGCTACGTTTCGAGAATACCATTAATGTAAATCTCGAAAATTCGGAATTTTAAACGTGATCTCGTTTTTTACCCTTTACTCTTTTTTTTTCAAAATAGGTGTGTTTTTAATGGATATTTGCATAGGCAAAAAAACTGTAAAATGAAGCACAAAAGTTTAATTTTTATATCGTGATGAAGCTCTTGGAGTAATCAATTGCAGGTAATACGTATGAGGTGGCTTGAAAAGTACTTTTGAAATCCCATATTATGTTTTTTAATTTACATTTTTCCTACGTTCGATTCCATTAACTAAAAATTAAGTATCCTGCTATGAAGAAACATTTTACCTTAAATGAGCTTTCCGCATGAAAGCACTTCCCACCATTCAAAAGCATTTCCTTATGAAAATACTTACTGTAAAAATAAAGACTTTCGAAATTCCGGGTAATGCTTCGAATAAACGAAATTGAAGATTATTTTTCGTAATTAAAATTTTTCGGAAAATAATTAAGTTGAGAACTAATTTTTTTAATTTATGGATTAGGAATTGGGCGAATCATTTTGCCCATTTTTTTTCGATTGTTGAACGGGGGAGAGAGTACTTGGAATGTTTTGTCATCGACTTTGAAAAAAAAAAGTAAAAATTTCATTACCTGAAGTAAATATATTTTTTTGGTTTGAAATTATATTAATTTTAAATTGGGAGGACCAAGTTTTTCCGAAGTCTGGATGCGATTCCTCTCAAAAAAAAACAAAACAAAAACAAAACAAAAAAAAACAAAAACAAAAACTATCCGTTTTGAGGTAAAAAAATTTGATATGAATATTTTTTCGTTTCCAATAATTCAATTGATCTAAGTCATCGATATTTTTTCTGCAACTGTGAGCGTTTTTTTTTTCTTTTTTCCATTAATTTGCCCCTCCTTATCCTTCTCAGACTTTGATTTTTTTTTTGATGTGTTGAGAGCTGAGCTGAATTAAATTTAGAATTATTTTAACGTAGGTTCGTTAAAATTTCAAAACAATCTGAATCAAATTATCTACCGAAATAAACCCTATATTAATAAACATGTCTATCCTTTTCCTGACTTAAAACTTCCGGAATAGACGTAATACGTACACTATGTTTTTGCCTTTGCTTCTTGTTTACACGACCATGAACTAAATACATGTTGAAACAATAAAGAACGAGGAAATGTGCGAGTAAAAACTAAGTATGATATGTATTTTGAGTAAAATGAAAAAATATGGACGTATGCGTATAGTTTATGTACTTACTTTATTCATTCGCACGTGAAAATTACGTTCGTGAGAATGTTACTGTTACGTTTCGGATACTCGGAGAATGTGAAATCACAATTTCTTGGAAAAACTAGCTCTGTAACTTGGATTCGGTGGCCATATGCTGGACATTCATTTCAGCTCTAAAATGTGGCCAATTCTATTCATGAATGTTACATGTGTTGCCTATTTGAAAAAATCCTAGTTGAACGCATTTCATATTCTTCACGCGAAAACATTTCACGTTTTATTTCCGTCCATTGAATGTACATGTACCTACCACATATAAATTTTGTATACGATTTTTGTTTAGAAAGATCAATTTTTCGTAGAATTTATAGACTAAAATAAAATCTTATGTATCGTGTAATTGTAACGAAAAAAAGCTAAAATTTTATTTCCTTTTGAAAATTGAAAACCAAAGTAATGGTGCTGATTCAATTTTTTCTCCAAGTTTCGAAAATCTGTTTCAAGTAATGAGTAAATTTTTTTAATTCCAATTATATTTTTTTAATCATCTCGCTTATCGTTTTACTATTTCGTCTTTTCTATGAGAAATTTTTGCATCAACTTTTCCCTATGTTTTGTACCCCTTGGTATATGTACTTCTTTCTAACGAGAAACAGTTCCGTCTTTCAATGTGCTTTTGTTAAATTAGAATAACTGCCTATTTTGTTTTATTATTGTTTCTTAAATGGAAAATGAGAATTCGTATTCATTTCGAATTCAAGGGAAAAAATGATTCGAGAAATATACAATAAAGACTTTTTTTTTTACAGCTGACGATGTGAGACGTCCATAAATCCATTAGACGCGATGTTGCGAGTAGACGATTGCGTTGTGTTGCGGCGGGTTTCAATGGGTGGCGGAGAAGAGAACCCGGAACCACCGATTCCAACGCAAAGTTTAAACCGTAGGGCGAGTAGAAGTAAGTTTAGATATTTTGTGTTTGATGTTGAATTTTGTAAAATTATCTTAATCAATTCGTAACCAACGAAGTATCTAAAATTTAATCTTTGAATTTGGGTATGTGTCTTTCTATGAAAGTTTTGTGAGTTCCTTTCGAACAAAAAAAATTCAAAGTTGAAGGGTTTAGAGGATAAGTGAATGTGATGTTTTGACCTCCAAAAAGGATTGTGACGAAACCTACCCCAAAAGATCAGTCGTAGTGAGGAGAAATTCTGGCAAAAATTTTACATATTTAATGCACGGGGCAAAAATGTGTTTTTCAAAATTGATTTTTTTGTTTTTCACTAAATGAGGGAAACAGTTTTACCTTTTTTTATTTAATTCGTAAGGATTAGAAAAACTTCAAAGAATTTTTGAGCTATTTTTTGCCGAGTCATTTTAAACATTTTGAGTGGCGGTTTTGTAAAAAAATTCATAGGTACGTACAAAATATTTTTTTAATTTTTCAATTTCTTTTTTCAGAAAATGTGTTATTTTGACCTGCTAATCTAAAACCGTCCAAGTGCCATTTTTTTTGTAAATTGAGGTTTTGAGTGTTTTAGATCCACTAATTTAAGCTGCATCGATTAAAATTCAAAAAAATCCGAAATAATTACAGTACTTACATCTCTTCCAGATTAGTTAAAAATTTGGATAGTCTTTAAGCGCAATACATAATTTTGTTCTGATTTTTTGCTTTCCTATAAAAAAAAATCGATTTGACACTTGGACGGCTTTAGAATTAGTTGATCGATTTAGTCTCAATAATTTCAATTGAACGAAGTTGGGGCAATTTGTGTCAAAAAAATTTATCCCAAGGTCGCCCTGAGCTTTAAAATCTCAAAAACTGCTATGGATGATTATTGGAATGAAAATTCATCTCAGTTTCATCAAAATTTCATCACAGACTTAAAAATTTGAAAAACAGCTTGGCATAGACGAATATGGACCTTCACTTTTGGGGAAGCTTGAACCCCATGTAAAAAAAAAAAAAAAACGCGAAACAAAAATGTTGATTTTTAACCTTTCAAAATTTTTTTTACTCTTACTATTTACGTCATTTTTACTTGAACTTTGATTAATAACGGAGAATTTACGGAAGAAATTAAGGAGACTTCAAATGGCCATTTTGAGAATGAATTGTGGAAATTTATCGAGCCCAAGCAAAGCGAAGGCGAACATTTTTGAAAAAAAAAGGATCCGAAAGCAGAATTCCTTATTTTTTAAAATCGAGTTGAACATTGATTGAAATGGAGTTGAAATCCGCGAACCTTTACTTTTGAATATCTTATTTTTTAAATTTCCGAGCAAAGCGAGGGTAAGTTTTGAAAAGTTGATGATTTTCTGACAGAAAATAATTCGTTTTTCAACAATTTGTGATTTGAAATTTAAAGTTTTATATTTTGTTTGAAAAAAAGGAAATTCGTCGCATACCTATTGATAGTTTATCTCTTGAAAATTGAGTATTTACGAATTTTTTTGAGTGAAACATACACACCGAAAATGATTAGAAAGGGCTAATTCAACATTGGGAGGGAGATTAGGCCCTCTGCCCTCTCCCATGCCCCTTATCCAATCTAATGAAGCTTGAGAAAATTATTGAGATGAAAATTTATTCCAACTTTGCCCCAGGCTTGAAAATTCAAAAAACAGTTCGAATTATTATTGGAATGAAAAATTATCCAAGTTCATCTCAGGTTTAAAAATTCGAAAACAGTTTGGGGTGCAAATTCATCCCAAGTTATTTCCAGTTTTGAAAAATCGACAAAAGCTTCGGATGATTGCTGAGATTAAAATTCATTCCGATTTAATCCCAGGATCAAAATTTTCAAAAATCATGAGAAGTTTATTTAGATGAAAATTTATCCCATATTCATTCCAATTTTAAAAAATCAAAAAAAAAACCTTGGGATGATTACATATGTCGACAAGATTTTAGTGTTCGGGTTCCGATTGTGAAATTGAGGTTGCTTTTATAAATAACTAATGAAATTTTTTTGAGCTAAGTTTGCTTTGGGGTAGGGAGGGGGCAAAATCGAATTTTTTCGGGGTCAATAAGCCCGAACATTGGGAAAAATTTGAAATTTTTTTTTGGTCAAGATATTTTTTAGCCCCTCCACCCTACCAAAGCAATCTTTGAAGGCCAGGATTCTGCAAGGTGATGTATTTTAATGTCTTAAATCGGAATCACAGAGCAAGAATTTTTTTTATCAACCTGTATTATTGGAATGAAATGTTATCCCGACCATCCCGAGTTCATCTTAGGCTTAAAAATTTCAAAAAAAAATTCTCAAAGGTGTTTTAATTTAATAACCAAAAAGTTTCTAGCTTACTTTTCAAGTCATTGAATAAGCTACTCAAATTGTAGGAAAAATAAAGAAAATTGAATAATTTTTTTGAGCCTATTTCTACGAAAAAAATACTCTTGTAATAAAATTATGAATCAGCTTCTGCGTGGGAAGGAGGTTCGTAACTTGAAGTCAATGAAACATGGCGAAATTTTATCAGTGACTTAAACCTACCTCCTCCCTCTTCAATTAAACTCCCTTGTCACATTTTTAACACCCTCTCAAGCATCCCACACTAACAAATTTGATCTTTATTTCAACTAATTAATGACTTCGGTGTATTTTCATTCTCGAAAAATTACTTTTCACTCGTATGTCTCAATGATACATACAAGAGACTCGAAAAGAGAATGTGAAAGGGCGTGGAAAAGTTCTAAAATTGATAACATACCTTTTAAGTTCAAACATATCGATTTCAAGGTTATTGGGCGTGCTGAGTCAGCAAACCATGTTCATTTGACGATTAAAAGTATAATAAATAAGAAATCGACTCTTGCGGCATGATTTATAATTAGGGACTGGTATAGAAATACGGCGAAACTCGAGAAAACACATACTTACAAAAAAACCGTTTACCTACCGTTTTAACGACCCCGACCAAAAAATCGTTTCCAACTAAATAAAAACCTTCGAAGTAAATAAGTAACCTACGCACAAAGCGTAAAAATTTTTAATAGAACACGATACCATTTGATACAATGTCACCGGCGAAAATGAAACCGCAGGTAGATAGGTAGTTATATAAAATTCATTTGTGTTTCGTCATCAAAAATTTCCCGAACTTAGCGTACTTTTCGAAAAGAGAACTTTGGTATTTTATTTCTTCTCGTTTATTTACAAATTTTCTTCTTTTTTTTTATTCGAAAACTCGCTCAGAAGACCTACTCTAAATTGTACTAACGAAAACTTGACGTTGGAAAAAAATTAATTAATGTGCGTTCATTAAATATTACTTCCATCCCGCGAAAACATTTGTTTGTCCAAAAAGTCTAGAAACTTTTTAATAATAAGAAAGCCAACGAAAATTTCCACCAAGATACATGTTACATGGGGGAAAACTGTCACTCGCAACGAAATGTACGCAAATGAAGTGCCTACATAAAATATGCCCCACTTCGTTTATATACGTTGAAAGGCTTTTAAAACAATACCAAGAAAATTCCGGCGTCTTACATCGAAAGTGAAACTCGCATAAAAACGAATACTCCAAATTATAAGTACAAAAGAAAAATGATAAACAAATTTTTTTACCCGAAACAGAATACCATAAGGACGAGACGATTTTACGCGACATGAATGACGTGTGGTGTTCTTTTTCTCGTTTCATATGCGGCAACAACGTACGATAGGATAAAAAAGGAATTTTCTCCGGTATAGATTTTCATAGCGATACGGTAGTTTGATAAATGGTTCGTGGAATGGAATAATTCGACAATTATCATTATTCTTGATAAATTTTCATTCGCGAGGATTTGCGTGGGCGTTGTAAATAATTGAAAATAATACGTATTGTTCTGAATAATGCTGGTCTATGAGAAAATTTCGAATAAAAGTTATACAAATTCGTCGGATAAAATTTTCATGGAATTTGTGAAATAAATTTCAAACATTCGTCATTCGAACGACAAATGAAAAAAGCTTTCAACGGGCGAAAAAATGAAAACGAAAAATGACAACGTTCGAAGGTTAATTTTAGATAATTTTTCAAACTGGAATTCAAACAAAATGGCGTAGCGAAATACGTATAAATATGGTGTTTTGGCCCCGGAAAGGGATCTTAACGAAATCCACCTCAAACGACCAGTCGTATTGGGAAAAGTTTTAACGAAAATTTTAGATTCGGGGTGGGCCAAAATATACCTTTTCTTCAAACTCTAGTTTTTCGTTTATTACCGAGCGCAGAAAAAATTTCGTTGTTTTTAATTTAATTTTAGGAGAATAGGGAAACCCTCTGAAAAAATTAGAAAAATTTGAGCCCTTTTTCACGGAGTCATTGCGTTTAGAAAACTGTAGCGGCCATTTTGTAAAAAAATTTCATAGGTAAGAACCGATTTTTTTGCTCAGAAAATGTGTTATTTAGAGTCCGTGTCGAAAAACGTTCTTCCCATTTCAAATTTGGGGACTCACCCGCTAAAAGCTAAAATGAATCACTAATATGTATTTGAAATGTCGCTAGTGGCAATTTTGTATGAAATGATGAAAGATGATGTGGGTGTCTGAAAAAAAGTTCAGCTGTTGAATGCTCTTTTCTCCAAAAATTTTAGCCCTCGCTTCACTTAGGCTGAGTAAATTCACAATTTTATTTTTAAAATTATGGTATGAAACTTCTTCCTTTCCCAGCCTAGACAATTAATATTTTCAAGTGAAAAAAATTTTCCTTCCCAAAGTCTAAACCAAACACAGAAAAAAGTACAAATTTTAAGACTTTTTTAGATTCTGGATGCTCTTTTTAGAAGAATTTCGCTCTCGCTTCGCTTAGGCTCAGTGAATTTACTTTTTTTGAAATGGTAAAATCTCTTCTCTTCGATCTTAAACAATGAAATATTTTGAAACAGAAAAAAATTCTCCTCCTTAAATGAGTTTGAATTTTTTTGTGTTGGGGGGGGGGAGGGGCTACAATATTAATTTTGAAAAGGTCATGCTGAAAGTCCTTTCAAGGTCCTTCTAAAGTCCTTCTTTTGGGGTTTGATATTTTTGTTAGACACCCTGAAATGTTGTCATGTTACTAGTAAAACTATTGGCTCAATTTGAAAAACGTTAGCCAATGTTAAAAAATGTTAGTTTATGGTTGAATATGTCAGCCTTTTCTTATGTCTAATTTCCAACCACTCAAATCGCTTGGAAGTGGTTTCAAGAGGATTCAGAGCCTCCAGAAAATTTTGAAATTTCCTAGTATCTGGGAATAAAAGGCCCATAAAAAGGGTTTATTAGAACTTCGTCATTTTTAATTGTTGAATAGGTTAGATCTATGTTTGTTGGTGGTTCATTTCATTGATTAGAGTTCACCACTCCAACCCCTGATGGGTTAAAAGAGAAATGATCGTGGTATTATGAAGTAAAAAAATTGTGCGAAATCAGAAAACTCAATTTCATTTTTGGTCCATTTATAAACGTTCTCACTTCTGAAGAAGTTTCTAAATTTTTTCCTCGTAAATTTTTCAATTTTAAATCCGCAATTTTCTTCTCAGAATTTTTTCCACTGATTTTTTGCTGATGTTATTTTTTTACAGCCATTTTTATTCTGACTTAAATTTTCCACGACCAAATTTAATTCTCAACTTTTTCCTCATTGGAATTTTTCTGACGTAATTTTCTCCACTGAATTTTTTTTCTGAAGAATTTTTTCATTGTTGAACTTGAGTAAGTATATCTTTTTTGAAACGAATGATTTTTGTTTGATTAACGGCATAAAAATTTTGAAGAAAAAATTCAAATTGAAAAAAATCTGTATGGGAAAAATTCTTCTGGAAAAAATTTCGAATGTGAAAATTGTGAGGAATTTTTTTTGAGGCGTCATTTAAACCGAAACGAATTTTTTTCAAAAAAAAGGAAGTTCAACAATGGAAAAATTTTTGAGAAAAAATTTCAGTTGAAAAAATTGTGAGAAGAAAGTTGGTTGTGGAAAAATTATGTCAGAAAAAATTTGGTAGTGGAAAAAAACATCGGAAAAAAATTTCAGTTGAGATAAATCTGAGCAAAAAAAAACAAGAGCTAAAAAAATTACGAGGGAAAAAAATTATAAAACTTGAAAAAATTCTAAACTGTTTAAAAATTTCAGTCAGCGGTATGAGAAATGATGTCAGAAAATTATTCGAGTTCCAGGTTTGACTCTTGTAGCGAACACAATTACTGATAAGGGTCAATTTGATACCATTTTTTCAGATTTTACGCAGTGAAACTATCTGCAATAAATTACTATAATTCATATTTTCAATTTCTAAGCTCTCTCTATTCAATGAAGTTGATTCGAGGCATAACAATGATTTTTTTTCAGTTTCAAACCTAAAGAATGAGCTGGTTCTGCACGAAGCTGTGATCAAAAACGACGTAGATGCTGTTCGAGAAGTAATGAAAGAACCTTTAGACGTTAATTCCAGAAATAACGTAAGTACTCGAATAATAATTACTCCAATACGCCCTAATAAAATACCCTTCTTTAAGCAATAAAAAGAAAAAATTACCTACCTTATAAATCACACCGAATGATTTTTTTCTATTTACTTATCTCATTTTCCGCCGAAATTCACGTCAGCGTCATCGAGATTGTAAAATGTAAACATTAAATGAGCATCGCGTATATCTAAATTTGTTGTTTTCAAACACGAATTTTTCCCGTATTCGCGGAACGACCATAATTGTCGAGTATTTTCGTGATTTTGAAATGTGTATTATCTGTTGTATGGTAATTTTCATTCATCATTGCACCCTTTATTTACATTATTTATCGTATTTTTGCGGTACGTGTCTGGAATTTCGTTTCGTAAAATAGGCTAATACGCGACGATGGCGTTAGTAATGAAACATCACGTCGTCGTTAGCAAAAAGATTTTTAAATTTAGTTAGCCCCGAGCTGCGATATTTTTGAACTGGATTTTCTATGCCGGTCCATTTATTCTATCTTTTCGTAATTCTAGTGAAATATTAAGCGCGGAAAACTCGAAGGGGTTTTTAATACGAGAATTTTTCATTTCGCTTTTTTAAAGTAATTTTATTGAGGAAGTAAATAAGTACTTCAGTTTTTTTCATTTCTTAGAAATTAGATGGGTAAACTCTGTAAATCTTGTGTCTCGATCTCAATGACCATTTTTATTATATTTGCTCAGCTTGTAACGATGGAGTGAAATTATCGCCGATTCGATGATTCGAAGAAATGAAAAGAGCCTAATTATCGAGTTACGGTATCGTCTTTAGTTGCCTATTGAGAAAAACACGAGTTCTATTTTCACAGGGAGATTTGATACGAATTATGTTTCGTAAAAATGATATAATTGTATCCCTTGTGCTTTTTTTTTGGCTGAAAAAGTCACCCTTATTTTCGAGACTACAATTTGACTTAATCTGTAGAATAAAAAAAGCTTTTATTTAATCCGGTCTCGTAATCCCTTCAATTTGTACTTTATTCGCACCAGTAGTCGAATTTTTTAAGGGCTTTTTCGTCGAAACTCCGATTGTGTGGATTGTTTTCTATAGAAAAAAAAATACTCCTATCGTGCATTCTCTCCTACTTATACCATGCATAGAAGAGAGCTTGAAAGTAACAAATGCAGTTTAAAAACTGTCAGTGAATAATTAATATTTTTCAAGTTTCGGTCGAGTTTTGTAATTAATGAAGCTAGTGTGGTTTTGATGTTTTAAATCATATGAGAAAGATTACCACACCGAGCACACGTTAATTTTCACATTTGGCGAAATTTTTTTCCCCGTGACACGAACGAGGGTACTTTTTTTTATTCAAAACAATACTCGGCAAACAAATATCAGCAGTAATACATACACGCGATAAGAGACTTGAAAAGACGACTGAGTGGCTTCAACAACAATACATTTTTCGCCAAGATAACACACGAAATATAAATTCAAAATAAGGCGGAAAAAACTCGCGTAGTGTCGATACGTCGTCGCAAAAATGATGAATTTTCAAAACACAACAAAAGCCTGGGTAAAAGTGATGAATGATATGGTTGAAGGACTGTAGAATTTTTTTTCGTTTATATAATAACTCTTTTAGATAAATTTAGCGGCTTTCCCCGGTGGCAAGTCGAAAAATGACATGTTCAATGGAACATATCGACGATATGTAAGCTTCTTAATTTTTTAAATTGAAAAATTATTATAACGTCGGGACATCTCTGTTGGGATAATGTCTGTGGGTATGGAGCGTAGATTGGTGAAAAGTGAGAGAACTTATCGACTGTTGGAATCGTTTTATGTATTTTTTGGACGAGCAAGTTATCGTCGAGACGATTTGATCTGTTTTAGAAATTTACATTTTTTTTGTTACCTATATTGTTTTTTTTAAATTTATTTTATGTACGTAGGTATGTAGAATTGCGTTTGTTCGACGTGGGTGCCTTATTTGTCGAACTTGGAGAGATGGATATTTTTTATGGGTGATTTTTGATCTGACGATAGTTTTTCTGTCTCGTCATGAGTTCCAGAAAATGTTATGTTAGGTAAATATTAGAGTGGGCCGAAAAAACAATTTTTTCGATTTTCAAAAACATACCCTCTCAAAAGTTGTTGGCTGATGAGACTCGAAGAATAAAAAAAAATTCAAAATCAATTCATATCTTCCGATCGCGCATTAGCATCAAAATTTTCAAAAATTAGCAAAAATTCAATATTTTCAAAAATTTTAGAAAATTTTGAAAAAATTTTAAAATCATTTAAATTGGTTTTAGAGCTTTTCTAGTGACTATTAAAACCAAAAATCAGGAATTTTTTGAAAAAATTCATGCTTTACACCTTTTTTAAATTTCTGCTATTTCTTCACATAAAGAAAAATAAAAAAAAAAGGTGTTTTTCGGTCTATGTGGTCACTAAATAAGCTCTAAAATTAATTTTTATCAATTTTTAATTTTTTCAAAATTTTTAAAATTTTGTATTTTTGCCAATTTTTGAAAACTTCAACGTCAATGTACGATCGGAAGATATGAATCGATTTTGATTTTTTTTTATTCTTCAAGGCTGATCAGCCAACAACTTTTGCGGGGGTATGTTTTGGAAAATCGGAAGTATTGTTTTTTCGGCTCACCTTAGCTAAATATGTTGCCTATGAAAAGAAAAATCCTATTTTCAATTACTGTTTTAGCATTTACGTCATTTTTGTAATTTGTTGATTCGATCCTTTGGGGATCTCCTAGTCTTCTCCCCATTTTGAAAAATGTATGTAAAAAATAATTTTAGGTTATAACCTCCTCTCCCACCCTCCCACGGATTAAATTGAAGAAATACCTTCAGATTCAAATTCAGGAGGTCCGAAAACATACAGGGTGTCCCGTCTCAATATGGACGCCCCTTAACCAGTAATAGTACAACCCATACTGAGTCGATGTAAGTAGGTTTGCCTACCTTTGGGATTGAAGGGGCAGAATTATGCGCTTCGAAAAATTTTTCGTTTTGAATTTTGGATGGCGTTTTCAATCGTGCGCTACTCAACAACCAAGATAGTCAGGAAGTTGCTCTTTGCGGCAACGTGTAGCCTCAAGTCTCTAGAATTTTTCTATGCAATTGATAATTTTTGTGGGTGAACTTGGATGTGTGTACCGGGCCAATAATTCAAAAAAAACGTGCAAAAAATTTGATAATTTTTTCTATGTTTGTGAATTACTAAAAAAGTTGTTCTCTTTAACTACCATTATTATTAACGTTTCTAGAAGAAAAAACCTCGATCCTTCCAATGGCGCAAACCCCGCCCCTCTATCGTGCTCGAAACAAAAGTTACGAGCGTTTAATTTAGAGAAAATCACAAGAAAAATTGCACTTTTTTGATTTTTCAAATTTCAAAAATTTCTATCTTTGCGAATAAGTGGGATAGAGAGATGGGGTTTGCAGCGTTAAACTAACCAAGTAAAACACTACGCAAAATTCAAAAAATATTTTTAAATTGTTCATTTAAAAAAAAAATCTTAAAAATTTTCATAAAAATTTTTATTTGTAAAATTAAAGTCCATTATTCGTTATGCTGTGTAGGGTAATACTTGGTTAATTCAACGCTGCAAACCCCATCTCTCTATCCCACTTATTCGCAAAGATAGAAATTTTTGAAATTTGAAAAATCAAAAAAGTGCAATTTTTCTTGTGATTTTCTCTAAATTAAACGCTCGTAACTTTTGTTTCGAGCACGATAGAGGGGCGGGGTTTGCGCCATTGGAAAGATCGAGGTTTTTTCTTCTAGAAACGTTAATAATAATGGTAGTTGAAGAGAACAACTTTTTTAGTAATTCACAAAAATAGAAAAAATTATCAAATTTTTTGCACGTTTTTTTTGAATTATTGGCCCGGTACACACATCCAAGTTCACCCACAAAAATTATCAATTGCATAGAAAAATTCTAGAGACTTGAGGCTACACGTTGCCGCAAAGAGCAACTTCCTGACTATCTTGGTTGTTGAGTAGCGCACGATTGAAAACGCCATCCAAAATTCAAAACGAAAAATTTTTCGAAGCGCATAATTCTGCCCCTTCAATCCCAAAGGTAGGCAAACCTACTTACATCGACTCAGTATGGGTTGTACTATTACTGGTTAAGGGGCGTCCATATTGAGACGGGACACCCTGTATATTTATTTTAATACCTCACTCGAAAAATTTCAAAATTTTGAATTTCAACCCCCTCTCCACCCCCTTTTGGGTTTAGGGTCAAAATTCCCCCAAAATGGATTCAGTTTGTCAAAAAAAAACCAATTACTTACCAATTTTTCAGATTTTTTGCCGGCTAGAAAATTTCCTCTCCCACTGTGCAGCGTAAGAATTAAAGCTTTAATTAAACCAAACATCTAAAATCTGGTGGGATACTACACTTTTACACTTTACGGCCTCCCATATGGTTCGGAAATGGGCGATTTTAGGTTATACGTGGTTCATATGGACTATTGTTATGGGTTTTTGTCTGGTATTCGAAAATTTCAAAAATTGTCGAGGATTTTCTTCTTAACTGATTTTCATATTTTATAGTGTAATGAATTTCGAAAATTCGGCATAATTCGAGAAATGAACTTCAACACAACCTAAAATTTTAGATTTAGGATTCCAATATGATAATTATTTTTTTCTTCAAGTTATGATACCTCCTTCGTAAGCAGACCTATTTTAAAATATTTTTTCATTTCTTGAGTAAAAACAGATTTGAAGAAGCTTCATCAATCCAGCATTTTTGTTGAGTATAGCAATTTTTTTCGATCTTAAACTGACAATTTGGTGATCTTATGACTTGTTTTGGTTTAGACAAGTATAAAAAATACGTAACAATTTGCCATTCTTTACCTTTTCCAACCATTCTACCACATTATTTCGCCAATAAAACAGACAAACTTCGGTAGATTGGTCTCGTTTAGTTAGTTTTTCAAAATACCTGCCATTGGCTGAATGCCATACTTCGTTTCTGACCTGTTTTACCTTTTTAGCTCGTTTTTCGTCTGCATGTCCATGTTTGTACTTTAGGATATCGATATTGAATTACATTCGATACTTCTATTTTTGCTCGATGTATTTTACATTTAATTTTATAACAAAATAATGAGAATTTTTGCAATTTTAGTTATATCAACAAAAATCTATTTTTCTATAGAATTCGTTCATCTAAATTACGCTTAATATATCGCCTTCGGAAGGTTGTTCGATTCAGAGTAAATTCATTGTGAGAAATTCTTTTCACGTGCCAATTTTTTAAATAAACAAAGTAACAGGATAAAATCGTCAGCAACAACAAAATGCGTAAAAACAGATTCAAAACGTAAATACAGATAGATAGGTTTGAAAAAGCAATTTTATTAACTCACTTACTGTCATACCGTAATTATTGGTACGCATTGTTGGAAATTTCTCCATCTTGAAAATACACAAACAAGATATGTACGTAAAATGTTATGCGCGGATGAAATTATAGTATGATGTTGTTTTTAGCCAATAAGAAAAGCAATCTAAAGTTCTAAAACATCAGTTATGAAATGTTCTCAAGCTGCGGCATTTGTTGGTAGAAATAACACGTAGAATTTTGAACGTTTTGTGCCCACTGCGAAGACTTGTTCGTTTTAAGGAACTTGATAGGATTCGTTTGGAAATTCATTAGATATTCGGAAATTTTTAAAATCGTTGAATTATTCACTATCACGATAATATTGAAAATTATAGCAGTGTTGCTAATAGTTTGCTAGGCTCTTCCCCTACCATGAAATTGAATGGTACCTATATTTTTATGATGTTATGTTTATTCGCTGATACAATAATGACAACATATTGAAAACCCACTTTTATCCGACTCTGTAGATGAATTCTTATGAAAGTTGGCCAAACTATATTTTAAAAGTTTTCCTCCTTTTGCGTGAAATTTTGAAATGAGAAATTGATTGAAATAAGTCGTAATTTTTGTATACTTTTTATACCTTTTTCGGCACACCATTTGCCAACTTTGTATACTAAAGTTTTATGTATCTGTACATCGTTCGAATGCCCCACGTGTTGCAATTTTTAATTTCTTTTTTACGAGTTTATTCACGTGGAATTTAATATAATTTTATTGTCATTGTGGAGATTTTCCAAAATCGTCGGTATCTGTGTGGGCATAATTTTTCGAAGTGTGTCGAACTTTTCGGATATGTATTTAAAGATTATTTTTATATCGTGAAAGATTTATTTTGTCAAAGTTGACATAACGTAGAATTTTTCGTACTCTGTCTTCTTCGTAGAAATAGTTTTAAACGATTCTTGAAAAGAGGTGCTGAAATCTATTCACATCGTATCTTTATATGTATTCTGCAGTTTGATTAGATGCTCTAATCTATTAACTTCAAGTACTGATTGGTGTTTTTGATCCTCAAATTCAAAAATTAAAGTGAAAAAAAATTCGAAATTTTTACAATAGATGAATATTGATTTGGTCTCCAACGAAGGTATCCAAATCAGGGGCGGCGCGATGGGGGGGGGGGGGGGTATGGGGGGAGGTAACACCCCCCCAGACAAATTTTCAGTCGGCAAAATCGGCAAAATTTTGGAAATATAAGGTTAGTCGGCAAAATCTCAGAAATGTCAGCAAATTGAAAAAGTTTTAGAAATTTTGCAGCATAATCAATAAAAAATTGAGCCTTTCTAAATTTCAAGTTTGTAGTCCTCTTTCATAAAACACAATCCAACTTCAAATTTATTTACTTTCCAACCCGATATTTTCGAAAAATTTCGGCCTCGCTACGCTCGGCCTCATTGGTTTTTTTCTTTCATGCTTTTAAAACAATCCAAATTCAACAAAAATGATATTTTTCCCCTACATTATTTCAACTTGTTTTATCAAATTTTTTCTCATCAAAACTCATTTTTGAAGTCAAGAAATTAAATTTTTCAAAAGCTTTGGCCTTGCTTTGCTCGACCTTATTGTTTTTCTTTTTGAACATTTTTTAAGTACAAGTGGTCGGGTTTTTTTTACTCGCGTTAGATAATCAATTTATATTATAACATTGTTTTATTGGTCTTGAAATTAAAGAAAATATTCTGCTTAAAATTATAATCTTCGAAACTAATCTGTTGAAACAAAAAATTATCGTATTGTAAAATTTCAGAATTCTTACTCGGCAATTTTGAATTTTTTAGTCGGCATTTTTGAACATCATTACCCCCCTAAAAGTTTATGCTCGAATCGCCTCTGATCCAAATTTCAAATTCTTTTGGTTTTTGTATTCTGGGTTTTGAGATTTAGATTTTGCTTTGTAGCTCATTCAATTTCAAATTGATCAGGTTTTTGAAGATAGGAATTTTCCTTAAAAAAAAACTGTTTCTAGAGTTTGGGGAAACCCATAAAACTGTGGTCAATTGTATGGATAATAATTATCCATGTATTTCACCACAGATGTAAAAGGTTTGAACATGTGGCAAATTTTGTGGATAGGAATTATCCATCAAAATTACCGTTTCTAAAGTTCGGGGGAAAACATAAAACTGTGGTCAATTTTCTGGATAATAATTATCCATGTATTTCGAACATGTGGCAAATTTTGTGGATAGGATTATTAATCAAAATTACCGTTTCTAGAGTTTGGAGGAAAACATAAAACTGTGGTAAATTTTCTGGATAATAATTATCCATGTATTTCACCACTGATGTAAAAGGTTTGAACATGTGGCAAATTTTGTGGATAGGAATTATCCATCAAATTTACCGTTTCTAGAGTTTGGGGAATAACATAAAATTGTGGTAAATTTTCTGGATAATAATTATCCATGTATTTCACCACAGATGTAAAAGGTGTGAACATGTGGCAAATTTTGTGGATAGGAATTATCCATCAAATTTACAGTTTCTAGAGTTTGGGGAAAAACATAAAACTGTGGTGAATTTTCCGGGTAATAATTATCCATGTATTTCACCACAGATGTAAAAGGTATTTTGTTATTTGTTTATTATAATTTTTTCAACACAATTTTTGTTCAAATTCATTTTTTGTATCGATTTTTGTCCAAGTTATCGGTAATGATTTGCAATGGTTCATGGTTCAAAGTTCATCAAAATTTAATTTTGATCGATTTTCGACCAAATTATGGGCGATTTGTTATTTTTGAAAAAGTATGTAATGACATACTTAATAATTTTTCCAAAAAAAAAACAACAGATTTTTCCAGAGGAAATGGTCAAAATTAAAATGTGAACATATATTATTCAGATTCCATCTAATGATATATTCGATTTTGTATTTTGATAGATTTTTGTGCGAGTTATGAGCGATTATTCAAAACATTATGTTTGGAAGTTTGGAAGAAAAATGGTCAAGAAAAAATGTGATATTCGATTTTGAATCATTATCAATTTTTGCCCGTGTTATTGGCACGAATGTACTGGGAAATTCGATTTTGAATTCTGATCAATTTTTTCCAGAATATTGGCTTAAATCTAATTTGTATGTTCCATTTTGAATTTTCGTAAATTTTTGTCAAAGTTTCAAGCACGAATCTAACGGGATATTTGATTTGAAGTTTTAATCGATTTATGACACAGTTCCGGGGACCAATCTGAGTGATTTTCTGTTTTTAAAAAGTGATGTATTACGGTTGTTTTTCTAAAAGGAATTTTCGATTTAAAAAGAAGTTCACGTTAACCCGTCCGGAACAGACTGGTTAAACGGCTAGTCAGTGATAAGTGTACTTTGGCATGTTTGGTCGTTCCAAAATTATGAAAAAAATTATCCAAATTGGAATTGCTCAAGGCCATCCCTTTTGCCTGCCTCATACTTATTGAATTTTTTTATGATTTTTTTCTTCCTATAAGGATTTACTGAGTTGTTTTGAAATTTTTTAATTTTCATATGTTTTCAAATTTTCAAATACCCGAACAAACCTAATAGGTAAAAGTATGATTCTCTCGAAAATTCGTGTAATTCAATTTATTTTTGATAATTTTGCATTTAGTTCATACGAAAATTAAAATAGGCAAAAAATATGCATACACAATGCCTAAAATTGATTTACCTTGAGTTTTGCACCTGGTAAATTTTCTTTGTGCGTTTTGTACTCGTAGTGTGCCAATCGAATTGAAAATCGAACGAAAAAGTAATATATTATAAATTAAATTGAAAAATATTTTCTATTTGGGGCGTATCATTCAGTAACGATGCCGTTATTTGGAAGTACGTTGTTCCTGCGTTCGAATATTTAATATATTTTTTTATTCTCGGTTTTATGCTTTGGCAGCTTATAGATTCGCAACTTTGATATTTCATTTTATATTGCGAAAAAATAAATTATAGGTACATTTTTATGATCTGGCGAAATACTGAAATATTTTGAATGATCATAAACGTAACGTAATTTACTTACTGATGTTCGTATGTAGATGGAATTGAGTTCGGTGAATAATAGACATACCGAATATAAATGCAGATGTAACTTTGTGCTGAGTACCTACAACTGAATATATTTAGACGGCGGTGCGACTGTAACTGAAAAAAATTACCCAAATGTTTTTACATTTTAAATTATAAAGTGACAAATTATAATGACCCTGTTTTAGCTGTGAATTTATGTGTTGGCTTATACGCTAAAATGTAATTAAACTTCGAAATTGTTGGCATTGTTTTCTGTCAACCTTACGGATACGTTTGGGATTATGGCAAATTATGAATACATAATGGTTGCAAATATGATACTCGATCTGTCTCGTTGGTTTACTAGCTATATGGCAGCATTATTGTACCTTTGTAATACAAGTACAAGTCCATATGGCGTCTATGTACTTAGCTACTTACTTACTTAGTTAAACATTCATGATGTTTTGATATTAACAATTACCTACCTAAATAATTAAATTAATTGTACCTTTTTTTTTTTTCATAATTTTAGGTATTTATAATGGCCAGATTTCATATTTTACAATAATTATTAGGTACAGTACATTCTTATTGCCAGATTTCTATTCAAATTATATTCTTAAATTATGATCTGTCTAACACCTGACTCAAAAGACAGAGACAAATGAACACCCTTGAAGACGTCAAGGAATAAAATTCATAGGGTCTGGCCGTAGATTCTAATCTATGATCTGACCAGATAAGAGATTGAATCAGCCCCAACAGCCAGCACCGATTACAATTTTAAACTCTTCAAATGATATCTGTTGAAAAAAAAAATGCTGGAAAATTTTCGAGTCCAGATTCTTTTTAAAATTTTGGGCATTTCATATAAAAATGAATGATCGAACGAAGAAACTAATATTGGATTCGTGTTGAGAGAGTTAAATTACCAAGATAAGCATATTTTTTGCAATCTTAAATACTTATCTGAAGTTTCAAAATGTATTTTTTTTTACTGATTTTTCATGAGAAAGTGATTTTTTAGCCTTCAAGTAAAACGATTGTGAAATAAAGGGTAAATATATTTATCAGGTGATTTTGACTTGACCTGTTGAATACTAATGTAGGATTTAAATCTTTATAAATGTTACTCCCCTCCCCCCTCCAATCTACGCTCATAATACCATTTTGCTTTCATTTATAAATTTTTTCAACTTTTTTACCGAAATTCATTTATTAAGATGGATTAGATTTGAAAGGTTTTTTTCTAGATAGGGTTTCTTTTTTGAACCTTTTTTTGTAGGTACGTTTTATGGAAGTCCGTAAGCTGAAATTTTCAACACCCGACAACTACTAATAGTGAAGTTATTAGTCTTCAATGTTGTTTCGTATTCAAAAAAAAACCGAATTTTTGTGTTTTTAACCTTCAATTCTCTCCCTCCCCCCCCCTTAGAAAATCAATAACGAATTAATTTTTTAGAGGGAGTGTAAAAAATAAATGCCAAACACAAAATTACGTTATCAAAAATGTAAAAAAATCAAGTATTTGAGATACTGTTCTATTTTTTTCTTTTACTTGAAGATTTTTCCAATCTCGATCTGCCGTTCTGATACTTGAGACAACATTTTCAAAAAATTTCAGTTTGAGTTTTTATCACGTCATATTGTAACTTTTTGATACGATTTAAAACCAGGAATATGGAGATTACGTGGACAAAATTTCTCTGCTCGGGAGTTCCGATTCAAACCTTAAATTGACGAATTTTTTTTAGGAAGAAATAATCAAATGATGAAAGAACGAATAGATAATATCATGTTCGAGTTCAGCTAATCAGAATACCCCGATGAAACCCCTTTCAAGGCCGTTTCACTTGAAATCACGAAATTTTCCATTACTCGAAAAATTAATTTTTAGTCTTTTTCCTAGGGTAGTCGCTCTTCGCTTATGGTGTTGTTCACGATTAAAAACTGCAAATGATCCAAAAAATGTGAAAAATGAGAAAACAAAGTCGTAAATACTCCTTTTTGAAATGGAACTTTCTATGTCAAAGAACAAGAAATTGTCTTCACTTCTGTCGAGATTTAAAGTATTTGAAAATAATACAATGAAATGGCCATAAGTGAAAAAAAACTACAATCTGAGAACACATATCATCAAATTCATTTTCTAAAGGAGTAAAGTGGTTAAAATCAATGGCGGATTTAATAGCTAGAAAAAGATGCAATTACCTCTTGAGCCCCCGAAGGAAATAGGCAAATGGGCTCTTGTGGCCGTATAAATTTTTAGTACTTTAGTTTCACTATTTTTTTATCAACTATTTCAGATATCTTAATACCTTAGACCTGTCTATAACAAAATGATCAACCACACAATAATGTAAGGTTCATTTTTTTTCTCATCAAAAAAATGTGAAACTGAGCCCTTTATGATGGACCCTTTTTTTCATTTGAGAAGTGGGCTCTAATCTTTAGATCCGAAACTCTTTGAGTCGTATAGCTGTAATTTCAGAGTGTTGGAAAATTTTCAAAATGTTGTTTTTCTAAAAACCGACAGAAAACGACGGGTCGATCATACCAAAAAATGATTGTTTTTAGTCGTTTTCCCAAAATAAAAAACATTTAAGTCGTAGCTGTAATTATTTTAGTAGGTATGTTCGAAAATTTTCAAAATGTCGTTTTTCTGAGGAACGACAGAAAACGACGGGTCTATCATACCTAGAAATGATCATTTTTAGTCGTTTTCTCAGGATAAAAAAATATTTGAGTCGTAGCTGTAATTTCAGTGTGTTGGAAAATTTTCAAAATGTCGTTTTTTTAAGAAACGACAGGAAACGACGGGTCTATCATACCTATAAAAGATCATTTTTAGTCGTTTTCCCAGGATAAAAAAATATTTGAGTCGTAGCTTTAATTTTAGTGCGTTAGTTGGAAAATTTTCAAACTGTCGTTTTTTTAAAAACCGACAGAAAACGACGGGTCCATCATACCAAAAAATGATCGTTTCTAGTCGTTTTCCCGAAATAAAAAATTTTTAAGTCGTTGCTGGAATTCCAGTGTGTTGGAAAATTTTCAAAATGTCGTTTTTCTAAGAAACGACAGGAAACGACGGGTCTATCACACCTAGAAATGATCATTTTTAGTCGTTTTTCCAATATAAAAAACATTTAAGTCGTAGCTGTAATTTCAGTGTGTTGGAAAATTTTCAAAATGTCGTTTTTCTGAGAAACGACAGGAAACGACGGTGTTTCACTTTCTTATGTACTTGAATTGAACAGTCTATCCTGCAGTATGTAGGAACCTATTGGATCAATTTCCAACTTACCTCGAAATTGATGTCAGTAATTTTGTGTTATGGAAATTTTTGATTTGCTAAGTAAATTTTTGTAGTTTTTGTGTATGTAACTTCCTTTTTTTTGATGAGGTGAACACTACACTAGCGCGTTTTTTTTCACAATCCCTCCTTTTTGCCGTAATGTATTTTTTTGGGGATACCATTATTTTAATATTCATTGTATTAGCATAGTTTTTCAAAAGAAATACCCCTCCTCTCCCCCCCCCCGTTAAAATTATGGAAGATTGGGGAAAATTGATATAAAAGAAAAGTCAGAAAAAATCATCTCTCAGGAATGTGAACACCATATTTAAACTTACTTAAAATCTTGTAAAAAAAATTTAAAAACTATGTAGGTACTTTCAAAATTTAGATGCAATGACAAGAAAAAAATATTAAACTAAAGGGGGTGACATTTTTACCACTTCGTTTTGTTGTACTGGAGCTGGTATTTTCTCATGACATCTTCATGACGTAGACTTTAAAACTAGAAACATAAAAGTAAACTTTTCATTCGCTTATTCAACGTATTTTTTATTATATAAATACAACGCGCGAAAAAAAAAATTAAAATAACGTCGTAAAATCTCGAAAAGAACAAAATATAGTGTATAGTTTGTATACGTAACAGATAACAAAAAAAAAAAAAAAAAAAAAAAACACAAACCAGCCATATTTTCCCCAAAGGTATAAATATATTCTTCCGTTCATTGCAGAATAAGTGCCTAACCTCTTTTCTTTATATAATTTCGCGATTCTTTTTTAAAAATATTAACCGAACCAAAACTGAGTAAAATTTATTGTACTTGGAAAGGTTCACCTTTTTACCTATCTAACGCGAAGTTAGACGGAAACAGATTCTGTGGAAGAAAACTTTTGAACTTTTACGAGACCCTAGTACGTCACTCATATATAAACTATATTTGTTTATACAGTTTCATAAAGGTTTTATATGTACCTGCTTTTTACCTGCTCAAGGAAACAGAATTAAAATCTAAATGTCGAAACAAAGCTTTAACGTTGCTATTGTCGAATGCAAAGATGCAAAACGTTTGTTGCATATTGAAAATTGCTTTTTGCTGTTTTTTTTCCTCTCTGAAAAAAATCTCAGTTCGTATTTGTATCATAATTGAGTTTTTATATTGTTTATAAGTAAATTGCATATTGAATTCTTTTTGAGAAATTCCATTTTGAGGAGAGAAAACTACGTACTCGAGTTCTCGTATAAGAAATTAATTTCAAATTTCATCTTTGAAATTGGTACAGCATTTGTTTGATGTTGATAAAAAGGTGAAAAATTTGACGAATACGTCGTATAAATTTTTTTCTTCGGATTAACGCGTCTAAAAAAATGATTGATGGTTGATGATGGAATGATATTTAAGTAATATCTAAAGTGTAACCTTTGGTATACGTAAACAAATGCCTTGTTATGAAATTGATCAAGAAAGATGCGAAACGAGACGGATTAGTTTGTTATTCGTATCTATTTTTTCATCACCTAAATATCTATGAATAAATGTATTAAAAATCAGCCACGAAGTTTCAATAGGTGTCTTTTAAATTACACCATGAACTTGTGCAGTTGAACCAAGTGCATCGGTATATTAGCCCGAGTATAGTTTGTTTAAAAATTGATTGTTTCATTTTTAGTGACTCTAGTGGCACATAATTAATCGACCGCTGTCATTCTTCTTTCCCTTTCGTGACTGCTAATATTCAACAGCACGTAATCGAAATTAGACTCGAGTACGTGGGCGGAATGGTTATTTGTGATTATACGCATATGGGGGAAAAAATTACTCCCTGGGAATCTAATGAAGAGAGTCGTTATTCGATTTTTTTTCGCAAGAAAAAAAAATACATTTGTTGTACATTAAGAGAGGTATTCGTACATATGCGAATTTCAAAACGAACTTACATTTAGGTAGATTTTTTGCTCGTTTTCCAGACGAATATTTCACGCCATCTTACACTTGGCTCACTTTACATTTAAGAAACACGGTAGGAAAAATTAAGCGTGTTATGGAAATAAAGGGTTTCGGTAATAATTATTTTAAAATTATCGTCGGATGTAAAATATAATACGCGTATTTCGTTTAATTACACCGGTCGACACGATTTTTGTTTCTGGGTCCTACTTGTGAAATTTGGGTCACTTTTATGTAACTAATGAACGAAAAAATATTTTTTTTGACCAAAGTTTGCTTTGGGGGGTGGGGGCCCAAAAAACTGATTTTTCGAGGGCAATAAGCCTGAGAATTACAAAAAAATTTGAAAAAAATTTTTTTTGGACCAATCTTATAGAAAATTTTACGGCGAATCCAATGCCGCAAACCGCAGACCTCCATCTCTTTTAGAAAAAAAGTTACAGCTCATTCTTTCCAAAATTTTGTGAAAAAATCGTATTTTTTGGGGTATTTTTCGCAAGAAAGAGAAATTTGAGAGAAAAGTAAGGGCTTCAAGGCCATACTGACCATAATGAGAGTTGTAGAAAATTTCACGGCGAATCGAATGCCGCAAACCGCGAACCTCTATCTCTTTTAGAAAAAAAGTTACAGCTCATTCTTTCCAAAATTCTGTGATAAAAATCACATGTTTGTGCCTTTCTTATGAAAAAATGAAATGAGATTTTTTCACAGAATTTTGGAAAGAATGAGCTGTAACTTTTTTTCTAAAAGAGATAGAGGTTCGCGGTTTGCGGCATTCGATTCGCCGTGAAATTTTCTACAACTCTCATTATGGTCAGTATGGCCTTAAAGCCTTTACTTTTCTCTCAAATTTCACTTTTTTGCGAAAAATACCCCAAAAAATACGATTTTTTCACAAAATTTTGGAAAGAATGAGCTGTAACTTTTTTTCTAAAAGAGGTGGAGGTCTGCGGTTTGCGGCATTGGATTCGCCGTAAAATTTTCTATAAGATTGGTCCAAAAAAAATTTTTTTCAAATTTTTTTGTAATTCTCAGGCTTATTGCCCTCGAAAAATCAGTTTTTTGGGCCCCCCGCCCCCCAAAGCAAACTTTGGAAGCCAGGATTCCGCAAGGCGATGTATTTTGATGTCTAGAAACAGAATTTTGGAATGAGAACCCAGAAACAGAACATTTTTTTTTTTTTGTCGACCTGTGTTATAAACATAACGTCCTTGTTCGATAATTATTATATTAAGGGGGTTTCCCTCTGGTTACGAATTAAACGAAAGTACCTCCGTAGGCCTTTACCGTGTTACCTACTTTACATGACTATTTGGGAATTTCTTTCACACATTTGCATATATTTATTCGGAGTTATTTTTAGGTACCTTTTGTAAAAGGCTCGTTTTATGTGGCATTATTTTTTTATTTAAATAGCTGTATTCGCGTCAGTACCGAGTGGAATATTTTCAGAATATGAATGAATTTTTTGGGGAAAAAGCTCGAGGATTTTTTGATGTACTTCTTGATTGTTTTGAGGCATATTTACGGACGGAATTAATTTTTCACCGGTTGTCAAAGAAGAAAAAATGTATTATTTGTAAAATATACAAACACGATGTCTGTGGGAAGGGATAATTGAAAACATATTGGTACATTCTGTCGGTTTTTTAAATTAATTGGCATCGATTTGAAAAAAAAAATGTTACAGTGTGAATAGACGTAAAAAATCAAACGTCGATGGATTTTTATTTTTTAACGAAGCAACGTGGATATATTTTCGTAATAACCAGAATTGCCATTAAAAGCTAAATTTTAAAGGCTGTATGTGATAAGAGGCTCATTTGACTCTTGGTAGAATTTACCTAATCAAAATTTTTATGCCACTCGATTTGCCTTGGTAGATGATTCTGAAATGTAAGAACAAATTTCCATCTTATCCTTAGAGGGCTCCGTTTTTTTTTCAAACTTATTGGAGATGGAACATAACTTTTGGAGCCAATTAAAAATGAATGAAATAAAACAAAAATGAGAATTTTCGACCTGACACCCCCCCCCCCCCCTCAAAAAAAGCTTCTATTATTATTGCGTAATTTTTTTAATCCGTTTTTGGAGATAAAACTTGGACAAAAATCTGAAGGCATAAAACAGGATATCTAACGGGTAGTGAAAGTAGTGAAGAAGTAGTGATCTGAAAAACCGATCATGCCGGTAGTGGAAAAGTAGTGAATTCAGACGAAAATTTGAAAAGAAGTAGTAAAAAAATGAAAAAATTCCAAAGACGCGGAATTTATTTTTTTAAATTTCAAAAATTGTTCATTTTTCATTTATTATTATTACATTTAAAATAAAGATTTTTTTCTAATTTCATCTTTTTTTTTCTCTAAAAAATTTTGATCGTTTTTTTTGTATGTTGGAAAGAGAGTCGATTTTTTGGGGGGAGGGGGGTACAAATTCAAAATTTAAAAAAAGTAGTGAAAAAGTAGTGATTTTACAAAAAAAAAAAAAAAATCATTTAGATACCCTGTAAAAATAAAAAAAATGTCTGCTAAGATAATTAAAAAAGAAAAGAATTGCCTATTAAAATTCGTTCAAAAAAAACTAACTATTCCTTAATGACTACCTCTTTTTCCGATAACTTGAAAATTTTTTGAAATTCCACAAGTCCTCTAGTAAATGAGGAGTACAAATTTTTCTCGTTACAAAATATTTAATTATCTGAATGAGAAAGGAAGAGAGTTCATGTCATCATTTTGAAAAATAGTCAAAATTTTTGAAAAAAAAATTCCAAAAACTGAAATTTATCTATGATCTAACTACATATTTCAGTACCATGACAAGGAAGTGAAATTTTCAACCATGACTTCTAGGGAAGATTTTACATGCCCGAGCGAAGCGAGGGCCAAGATTGGAAAATTACAGATTTTTAGATACTAGAAAAGAATTCTATTTTTAATGGTTTTTCGAATAAAAAATTCTATTATTTTGGTGTGAAAATTTTATCTTTGTCGAAATTATTCTACTTAATTTCGTGGTTTTTTTTTTGTATTTTTGAGCTACGATTAAAAAATCGGTATTTTTTTCTTATTTCGTGTGTTTTCGTGCTAGTTTGAAATTCAATTTTTTGATCATATGGAAAATTTTCACGAAAAGCTTTTAATATAGGTACCTGATTATTTTCGTTATTCAAGATACCATTTTAGTCGCTTGAAAAAAAAACACAGGAAATTCGTTACATAAATTGATATAATTTAACCCTCGATAATTAGGTATTACGAAATTTTTTTGAATGAAACATACACGATTTGGGGAGTTGATTCAACATGGGGGAAGGGGCTTGAATCCTCATGCCCACTATCTTCGCCTAAGTAGAGGGAAGTACTCTGAAATTTTTCAGATTTTCTCATCACTTTGAAGACTTTGAATTTGACTGAAAAATTCAAATCTCCCTGAAAAACATTTTTTTTTGAGAGAGAAATAAAAATAATTTTTTCCAGAATTTTATAAGTAAGTACCTATTTTATACTTCTTGGAATTTTTTTCAAATTTTTTCGAATGTTGAAAATTTTTTAAATTTTTGAAAAATCAGCGTAATTAATCCTTAAAAAATTACTGCTTTTCATCAAATTTTCACGATTTTTGAATATTTGACGTACTTTTACCACTTGAAAAAAATCTTGAATAGTGTGAAATAGACATTCAGTTATATTTCGGAAACTATAATTTTTTTTTTTTTCCTAAAGTCAACTGATGAAAAAAAGCGTCCCTCGAATTTTGGAATTACCCCCAGAGGAAAAAACATATTTTTTTGTACCCATGTTAATTTTCAAAGTGAAATTCAAAGTCATTAAAATGGTTGGAAAAATCTGAAAAAAATTCGGGGTACTCCCCTGTAGCTTCTCCTCTCACGTATCAAGTTTGAAAAAAATTGGTTTGAAAACTCGCAAATAAGATGGAATTTTCATCTTGGAAATCCACGTATTTTGGGGCTCCAGTCCTCCAAGAGTGAGTTGAAAATTCGCTCATACACTTTTTAAGTTTTTAAATCATTTTCTAGCCCGATAAATCGAATGGCATGAAAATTTTGATGAAATTCTACCTGAGGCCAAATGACCCCTTACCACACTGCTGCCTTTCTCCCATGAAATTGAAATCATATCAAATAATTATATTATCTTATCAAGTGGATGTTATTTCATTTATTTTTCAGTATGGACGAGCACCGATACATTGGGCTTCTTCGCGAGGCAATATCGAAATAATGGAAATGCTAATAGCTGGAAAATGCGATATAGAAGCAAAAGACAAGGTAATCTGTTCAAATGAATAATTAATTATCTAGGTAATCTGGTAATCAATCTTTGTTTACTTTTATAGTGTATATAGGTAGGTATGCAAAGGAAAAAAACATCGTCGTTTTGTTTGTTTTCTTCCATTCTCGCTTCTTTTTCCGAATGTTTTCGTGTTTTCATAACGAGTGCGAATGTTTCATTCTTAACTTATTTACGTTTCACGTGTTGGCAATACGTACGCGGGAATAAAATTATTTTATTTATTGAAGAAATAGAATGTTTGGCGGTTTGATGTTTTCAAAACATCATGGTGAAGGGCGAAAGTTATATCGATTGGTACATGGAATATCTATTGTAGAAATAATATAAATTATTTATCTTAATTTTTCTTACTAATTTAAAATTTTATTAAGGTGGTCTGCTAGCTTGCATAAATTATGAATTTGAAAGTAAAATATCCAATTGTCGTGAAAAACTCTTGAAAATTGATGAGAAGGTCTTAAAAATGGTCAAAGATTTAAAATCGATAGTGTTTTTGAATTCAATGAGAATTTTTTATCCATTTTGATGAGTTGCTCTGATATTTTTTGGATGAAAAAATGTACAACGGATATGAGAAAGGGAGAGTTTGAAAAAAATTTATCAATATTTTTCGTATAAATATATTTTAGATATATACTGAAAAAATTTTCATTTTTTCTTTTTTTGGAAAAAGAGAGAAGGAAGGAAGGAAGGAAGGAGGGAGGGAGGGAGAGGGGAAGTGAGAGCCACCAGAGGTCAAAATTGAATTTTTTTAATCCAACTTTTAAAATGAATCTCATTTTTACAAACCTTTCGGTTTTCAAATATTCATCCCAAGTGTTAGTACCTGGCCGGGTAACTGAGTATTTCGAGTGAAATAAATCTTAAGAAAAATTTCAAATTGGGAATAAAACGTTCAGGGAGAAATTTCTGAGTTGAAAAAATTTCTCGGAAAATGAAAAAAAATTGAAGAAGAAAGTCATTCTCGAAATTCTTCTAAAAAATTGAGATACTTAATGTTTGAGATGAAATTTATTTTCACCATCCAATCATCCTTTTCCCGAGATTTTGAGGTTGGATTGACCTTTGAGATAAAAATTATTTTCACTATTCATCCCATGATTTTTCCGGTCCTTAGATAGTCCTTAACTTCGTTATTTATTTTCAAAATCTTCGTACCCATTCAAATACCAACAGATCAACTTAAGTGAAAATCTTAATGAAAAAAATACCTTCTGCTACATTATGTTCATTTTATCGCTAGAAAGAAGTTTGGTGTATTATGCAGCAGATAAATTACTGATGGTAGAGAAGTGAACTGTTTGTTTTCGAGCAATTTACGACCATACATCGAATGTTACTTGTACGAGTATTGAAAGATATTACAAAGTTACCTGCCAATAGTGACGTAAATATTTCCAAGTAATCCCATTTTGACCTGGTTTTACTTTAATTTGATTTTGCAACGTGAAAAAGACAGTTTTAATCATCAAAAAAGGTAGGCTACCTACAAATCTATCCACGAGAAAAGTTATTTTGCAAAAATTTTTATTTAATTTCCATAAAAGCTATTTCTTCATGTGGATTGTGCAAAGGTATATAGGATACATTAAGAAAACAATCGTTTCACTATTAAATAAATTGAATTTTTTGGAAAAAATCTCTCGATTTTGCTGGAGTATCATTTTATGGGTAGGTATCGAAACGGATTTACTTTTTGGAACGAAAAAGTTTTGAAAATTTGATTAAAAAGAAAATCTACATTGTGTACGATTTTGATCCTCGTTTAATATAATGCCAAGGTTTCTTCTCGGTATCTTGTCTTGATCCTTTGAAAAATTAGGAGATAAAATCAACGTAGAAAAATTCGTTCGTATAAGCTATTTTTGGTTTCATTGTAAGCATATTCGAGGTAAAATGGTGGAACGTGTTTAAGCATGTGATGATCAGATTTAAAATATTGGATGATTACCGCATTATTGTTTACCTATATAAATTTATTTATTCCTTATATCTGAATCGAAATTTCATGATGTATTTTTAATTTAGGGCGAAGTCTTCGCATATTTGGTGATGAGCTTTGTTTGAATATATAATTTAAAATGGATCTAAAAATACACGTGATTTTTTTATGAAAAATAAAAAAACAATTTTATGTACTTACCTAAGAATTTCTCAAGTTATTTAATTCTATTGCGAGGGTGATCTGGAATCACGTGGAATGGGAGCCATTTTAAAGAGAATTTTTTGCATCGAGAAGAGAAAATCATCAATTCTAAATGATTTATGGGCCATGAGGAAATGTTTTCAACTTTTTTAAAAACTTCGATTTAAAATATTGTTGATATTTTCTTTTATTTATATTTTAACGCTGAGTAAAATTTGAAAGAAAAATCTATATTGAAGCAACTCTAAGAAAAAAGCTCTGAAAATTAGGATTAAATTATTTGTATTTTTGTAAAAAATTCTCGATGTGAAAAATCACGTATCGATTTATTTTTTCCGTAAGTTTCTCCAATGCTCATTGTGTTATATGGAGGTAATTAGCAATTCTATAGAAATGTTTCACGTTCCTTAGCTTTTTTTCGTATGCTTCACTGCTCCATCCAGTCACATTCAAATGGTTTGCTCTCAGCTACTAATGAAATATTTTTCAACGTTTGAAAACAAAATACTTGAAAAGGTTGAAAATAATAAATCTTCCTTTACCTCGATTTGTTAAGGTTCACTTTAGGTGATTTAAAAAGTGGTTAAGAGCTATAATAAACAGTATTTTTTAATCAAATTCATTGTTACCAGGTACCTATACTTAATAGGGGCACCTATTTCAAAAAGGTTCAATTATGAAATTCTTCCACTTTGTAACATTTTCAAAAGAAATGCTAAAATTAATCCGTTGAACATTCTTTTAACAAATAATTTTCTGCGTAAAAGAAGAATTCGTTTTGAAACGTTCTCGACAAGAATTCATTCGGTCGTCAGTGCAATAATTTCGTATGCCAAAATGTATAAAATGACAAAAAAAGAAGTAGGATTATACTTGGTTTTTTTTTTAGCTTTTCGGGTTGAATTTACAACTCTAGATCTCCTACCAATTTCATTAAACTTTGTGGGTAATTTTCCAGCGTTGAACGCTGCGTAGTAAAATTTTTAAATATTTTTTTACGTGCTGGTATTTTATCAAAAGATGCTTAAAAATATGGTGAGATGAGAGTTCGAAATTTTTGACATTTCTACGTTTCAGTTTCACGTATCTTTGTAACAAGTCGTTGAAAATAAATAAAGCCTTCTAGCGTTCTTTACAGCTGAAAACGATGAAAAATTTAATTTAATACGAAAGGAATATGGTTACAAATATTCAGATCAAATAATGGTATTTTTTCGTCGTAAGGGTTTAAATATGTTACTCCTGTGTTAAATTTTCATCATGACTGTAGGCAGTGGGTAGGTAAAAAAGTGTTGCTTTGAACCTTTTTAAATTTTTTGAAGAGAAAATTGATTCCAGACTTTGAAACGAACTGGTAAAAATTTCACTTTGCTTTATTCCACATTTGCCCCCCCCCTTTGACCATAAAATCTAGATACTTACATTTAAAAATTTTTTAAAGAATTTATAATTTTTTTTTTTCAAAAATGGTTTTTGTTGGTACAGATATTTTACCCCAAAATATTGTCGGCATCTATTTTCAAGAATTCAATGTTTTTTCAATATTCAATAAAAAAAAATTGAAAAAAAAATTTGGGAGCATTTTTCTCGAACTAACCTTAGCATCGATATTTCGATATTTTTATCTAAATTAATAATATCGGTTGTGATTTTCCATCATCAACCTCCGCCCAAGAAATTTTTTAACAGAGAGGGAAAATGCTTGAGCATTTTTTCTTTCAAAAAATTGGAAAAAAATGGGGGAAAAATGGAAAATTGATGTTGATGATTTTAATGAGGTAGAGTATCACTGCTAATATCATTTCAGAAGAAATTTTCTCAAATTATTTTTTGATTTATTTTTTCAATTTTTCAATTCCGTTGGGGCTGCCAAATAAGTATGAACTATGAAGCCAAAAAAGTGAAGTTGATCTTTGAATAACCTTCTAGTTCCTTTTTTAAATTTTCAAAAAAAAAAAACAATTCCCCTATTTTATTAATGAACGCAGAAAATTAGCAGGATTTATTTCAAAGCCATTAAAATTTTAATACCCGACTTCGATATCTTTAATCCTATAAAAAAAACTCCACGATGCAACTTATTGCTTCACCAAGTACTCAGCTCAATAGATTTAATTGTTTCATTTATTCCATCCTGTACAAACTGAAACAATTTTTAGACCCCATATATTTATATGTTCTTACCTAGTATACCTTCCTCGTAAACAAAATGAAAATTAAACCGATGGTTACGATAGGTGATATAGCCTACTTACGCAGATATTTAAACGTTCTTTAACGAGTAAACTACGCCTATTAAGGATCATTTTAATCCCTCTATAAAGTATTTCTAATGAGTTCTTTTAGTTTAAATTCAGCCTATTTCACTTTTTGATTCGTAATAAACGCAATGGCTCGATACCTCAGATTTTATAAACGGCGCCTACTCTTCATGCGTATCAATTTTAACCTTTAAACGTGGTTAGTGATGAGCTTCTGCAGGTCGGTTTAATTTCCTGCAAAGTAATTTAAAATTTGAGTGTTTTTAATGAGTCGTAAAATAAAAAGTGGTGAAAGAATCGTCTAATTTGGGGTTTCGATGGTTTTGGAAGAGTTAGGTAGGTAGGTTGATTCTTAAACGAGGAGAATTTTTTGTGCTTCTGGAAAATTTTTGAATTTTGATGGCTAACTTTTAAAATTAATCTGCTGAACTGTTATTAAGGAATCGATTATCAAAGATAAGGGGTAAACTGTTTTTTTTTTAGAATGGCTCAGTTAGGTTCAATTTTTTGGTTTTAGGATTTTTTAAATTTCATATCGATTGATTACTGAATTTTTGTTCGTTTTTATCTATAAGTATAAAAAAGGTTCGGTTTCAAAAATTTTGAAATTTCAATTTTTAGAATTTTTCTTGATCTGGAATCGATGTGGAGAGAGGGTTAAAAATCTCAGAAATTATATTTTTGATAAAATCATCTTTTTGTAGGGAGGGATAACTCATTTTCAGAGGTTGAAAGAAAGGTGTTAATTGATTGGACAATAATACCTGTGGTGTTTATTTTCCAAAATTTGTTTAAGTTATCGATTTTTGATTTTTTTTTGGGGGGGGGGCGGGGGGTATAATTTTAATTTTCAAAAGGTCGTGCTGAAGGTCCTTCCGAGGTCCTTCCCATGGATTTTCGGAATTTGTTAGACACCCTGTACTTTCATTTTTGAATGAAAATTGAAATGAAAATGTTGTCTATCTCGATAATTGAAGGGGCAAATACAGTCTCTAAAAAAAATCATGTAACAATCGCTTTCAATTATGAGAGTGGATAGTACCTACTTTGAAAACTGAACAAATTTTCATCTTGTGACTTTTTGCCCAATTTTTAACTTGAAAAGGTGCCAAAAAAATTGCTTCAAAAAATCTAAAAAAATTAATCAGCCAATCAGCCATGAAAATGAGTAGTACGTTGAAATCTGAACAAATTTTGTTCTGAAGACTTTTTGCCTAGCATAAAAAATGAAAGGGCTACGACTAATTCGAAATAAGCGAGCTTCAAAGAATTTTTAAATTTTCTCAATTTTGAAGGACTGTTAGCCCTCCATTTTTTATGTTGGGCAAAAAAGTCTTCAGAACATAATTTTTTGTTCACGTGTAAACATTTTCAACATACTTTCTTTTCTCTTGGTTGATTAATTTTTTTAGATACTTTTTTGAATCAATTTTGTCTACCCCTTCAATTTTAAAGCTAGGCAAAAAGTCATGAGATGAAAATTTGTTCAGTTTTCAAAGAACTATCCATGTTCACAGTTGAAAACATTTTTTACGTGATTTTTTTTAGAGACTGCATTTGCCCCTCTAATTATCCAGATAGGCAACATTTTCATCTCGAATTGTTCCATGGTCATGAAAGTTGAAAAATCGTGAAATTTGAAAATAGGTCATGAAAAATTATTGTATTTTTCATAATTTTCTCGTTACTTTCAACACTGCAGATAATTTTACATTAATTTTCCATAAAAAATACTGGAAAAGTCATGAAAAGAGTCACGAAAATTTGATACTGTGAAGGCTTATTCTCAAAATTGAAGATCTTAATTTTTTAATGACTATTTCTATTTATTATTTTTTTTTTTTTACAAAAATTTGTCAAAATTGAAGTTATAGATTTCAGCAGCCTATCGATTTGATTTTTTTTTTTCAAAAAGTTTGAGGACATTTGATTTCTCATGAATGATGATTTTTCATATCTTTTTTTCGGGGTAACCACTTACCAAATCTTCTAAGAAGTTGATATTTTTTTTATCCAAAAAACAATTTTCATTTTTGACACCCCTCTCCCCTCTCCCCCTAAAAAAACTTGAGATGTTGAAGAATTTCTATACAAAATTAATATTCATGGAAAACTAAAACATTTTTAGGACCTACTTAATAATTTATCCTCTCATAACAATATCCAAAACTAACAAAACTCTCGGTAAACTTACCAAACCTCAAATTCTTGTATTTACATAATATTGCCAATTCCCACAGGTGATGATGAAGTTTCAACAGTTGAATAATTGAAATTGTTGGCTAATTAGCGTTTTGTTTCTTGACTTTTGAATCAAAATGAAAGGAATGAAGTTATAAGCAGAAAGTTATAGTCGAATTAAATGTATAATCCGATTTAAAAACTTTAACATGATTCTATGACGGTTTGAAATTTTATTATTGTAATTCAAATTGTTACGATGAGGTGACTTTTATAATGAATTTTGACACTGTTGTTGTGGTTGTTCCTCGTTTCATAGGTACCTTATAAGTATACCAAATAGGTAAGTATATAATTTTGTTGAACGATTCGTGATTATACAGTTAAAGTAAATTCTTTCACCTGTTACGTTCTTGTCTTTTCCTAAGACGCGATACTCGTATAATTATTTTCCTCGTGTAATCGTATCAACTCACCTACTTAAAATTTTTATAATCACATTAAATTATTAAAAAGTTTCGACACGTGAACGCGCTGAGGAAATGGAATTTTCATTTGAGACATTTTCTTCATAGAATCTCCTTCTCGGTAATGTTTAGTTTGGTTGAATATTTAAAACGTCAAAAGAACGAGATTACAAGCTGGATTATATCTTTTTCGTTTTCAAACTTAACCCTTGAATATTTTCTCGACTTCCTTATGGGTATGTGTACTTAAGAAAATTAAAAAATTACTGGAAACAAATTAGCTGCGTAAATATTTTTTAAGAAAAAGTTTTTTTTTTCTTTTATGCCGACCTATTATTTCTTTACCCTTGAATTTTTCGTTTTTTAATGAAACGAACAAAGTAGAATAGGAGAAGGAAAAGACCGAGTTATTCTTTCATTAAAAGTTTTTGATCTCTTGTTTTGTTGGCTGAGGCAGAAAAAAAAAAGATCTTTTAGTTACTGTGCAGCTTTTGCACAAAAGAATGACGGATAATGTCAACTGCAAACTGGATTTACTCGATGTACTGATGTACAGGAGTTAATTTGTAAAGGTGTTCGAGTTTTTGATGGCGATAAAATTTAAATTTCTGTGATGTAGATGAAACATATTTACGAGGTATCGTGTAAAAAGGGTATTTTTTCAAAACCTTTTGAATTATTTTATCGTATGTGAATCGATTTTTAACCCTTGGGTTTTCAATACGTCACTCATTTTATTAATGAGTAATTTTTAGTTCTTGAGCGTTTTGGAGATGTTTTCAATGCAGTCCAAAAAAACCTGACGAATTAGTGCTTGTTTTCAAGAAAAATTCTTTCCTTTTGAATGCTGTTTGAGTTACGGTACGTTTTTTCCCTCCATTTTTTTATGATTGTAGAAAAAATGTAGATAGCTCTCTCCTCCCTCCAGCAGAGTTGCGTGATCATCTCACTCTCTCATTTTGAAATTTGAATAAGTGAAAAGCTACTGGAAAAAGTCAGAATTACTGAACCTATTTTTTTGATTTTCTACCGATTTTTGAAAGAATTTCACTAATGTTTTCAAGAATTTCTCTGATTTTTTAAAGAATTGCGCAGATTTTTAAGCAAATTCCAGATACTTATTTGACTGACTTTTCAATAAAATTTCACTGATCTTTCAGAATTTTTTTCACTGCTTGATTTTGGTAAAATTTATTTTTGCAGATTTTTCAAAAATCGTCGCTAATTTTCCAGTGATTTTTCTCGTCGATTTCTAAGTGTTTTTTTTTTCAATGACTTTTTTTTTTACTGATTTTCTCATGTGCTGCAATTCCAACTATTTCTTAATAATTTTTGATAAATTATAAAACTTGAAGAAATGCTTGTGTGAAATGTTGAAAGACTCTTTTTGCAGCTAATGTACAGATTTTGAAAGTTGGAATTAATTTTTTTATGGATTTTCTTTGCCGAAACGGTCAAAAAGTGATTTTTAGTAGAATGACTGCTTAGGTCCCTTTTTCCTCGGACGATCACAAATGCTGAAGTTCCTGTGCACACTTTTTAAGAAATTTTTTTAAATTGGAAAATTTCATTTATATTTTATAGATTGGTTCAACATATTTCCCAATTGTTTGAAGGTCAATAATGAAAATGAGTACAATGGTGAAATTGGTCCTTTAAACAAATGAAGATAAAAATCACCCGAAATGTTGGATTTCAAAATTTTTAGACCACTCATTTCAAAGATTTTTAAATCGATATTGAATTTCTAACAACTAAAGTCTATAATAAGGCGGACTGAAAAACTAAATTTGTTGATTTTTGAATTCGAATATTGCTCACAATACTAAGATTGGGAAAACTAGAAAAATGGGGGAAAATAGGTAAAAATTGATTAAAATCTATTTCAGAGCTTATTTGTTAATTATCTAGCCTCAAAAACACAATTTTTGAGAAAATCAGTGCTGTAAAACATTACAAAAAAATTTTTGTTGGTGAAGTTTAATGAGCGAATTTGAAACAGTTTCAATTTTTTAAAAAGAATTGTGCTTTTTGAGCTACATAGTTGCTAAATATGCTCTGAATGTGATTTGAATCAATTTTGATTTTTTTTCAATTTATTTTTATAGATTTTGCTGACAAAATGATTGAGAATTTTTCTGAAAAATTGGAGGCTCTTGTGTCATCAGAAGATATTGATCAATTTTGATTTTTTTTCATTTTTCCAGTCTCCCCAGCCTCCCACCCCGTCTTTTGGGTGATATTGGAACTCAGAAATCGAAATTTTTGGTTTTTTGGCCTTTCTTATTTTGTAACTTGGGTGGGGAGTAAGGAGGGTGTTGAAAGTTTTTGTTGTGGGTTTACATCAATACCGATCGAGTGATTTTCATCCTAATCAGCCGAAGAGTCGATTCTGTAATTTTGTCAAAAAAATTTTCGTTTAGTTTTCTACCTATACCTTAAATAAATTAAATTTCCATTATTTTTTAGGGTCATAAAGTAAATCAAAATTTCAAAAATCAAATTCATCATCTGAAATTTCTAATATGGGATTCTTTTGGATTTTTTTTTTGGTCTGAAAGGCTCTGGTGCTAGTGTGGTGAAGGGGGCATTTAGCCCTTTGTGGAACTTGGACAAAATTCTTATGCCATTCGACTTGCCTATGTATAAGATGATTTCAAAGTGCAAAAACGAATTTTTGCCATCCCCCCACCCCGATCAGGGGTCACAAAATACGCAATTTTCAAGCCAAAAATTCTATAAAAAATTCTGTATTTTTAACGAGAAAAAATTAAAAATACGGAATTGATGGGGAAGGCATAATTTTAAAGTACTAAAACGACCGATTTATCAATTTTTCGGACGCTACGTGTAGGCCACCACTCGAAAAAAAATCTGAAAAAATTCAGAATGGTGTAAAATAGGGTGAGAAACATAGAAATATATTTTTTTTCATACCCCGCGACAAAACGGTGCTCCCAGGGCGATTTTAGAATGTCAAGGTCAAATTTCAGTTCATTAGCGTGGTCGAAAAATTTGAAAAAATTCCAGGATACTTCCCTTTAGTACCTCTACCTACGTGCCAAGTTTGAGAAAAATCAGTTAAAAACTCGAGGAGATAGAATTTTTAGAGCTTTTCGCGTAAAGGTTAAAAATTAGTTTTTGAGGTGACACTGATTTTGGGCCTTTCAAAATGAGGGAGAATCTCAATTCAAAAATCAATTCCCTCCCCCGGGTGGTTTCTATATCCAAGCTTAGATTATTTATAGTAAAATTTTGTGAAAAAATTTATGCAATTACTTGGATGAAAAAAAATCAAGAATGCTTAGATAAAAAAATATGTATTCTCAACTTTGTGATTTGATGAGGAATTATTAAACGACTCGACAGAAACTTGGAGCTGCACGTGGATAAAGAAATACGAGGCAAACGTCGGTACATTATTAGAATGTATGTAGAGTACATAAGTATCTGCTTGGATAATGCTAATGATGCGGCGTTGTGCGTAAAGCATAATAAAGATGATCCAAATATACCTGTATATAGGAATTTTGAAATATAAATAATGAGAAAACAAAGCACAAGCATCGTATACTGCATACGTAGGTATAATCCGAGCTGTCACCCATCTGTCTACAATAAGGCAGCCACGAATATTCGTTAAAACCTTTTCGCGTATCGAAATGTTTTCATTATGTTCCATTAGACTTGAGCACATGCGAAGTTTACTTAGGTAATGCTAAATTGCGAGAAATTTCGTCTGTATGATACCTTGCCTACGTTGAAAGCGCACCACCGTAAGGAGCGGGCTTCTTTCATTGCTTTGTTTTTTCGCGGTTAGGTGATTTTACGTTTGCAGCCTTTTACGGCTCATTTCTTGATGGTACTTTTGACGTGATTTTAATTCGTTCTCATTTATCTTGATTGCCGTTCGGCCGGGTAATTGTAAATGATATATTTTGCTCGAGAATTGGGCACGGGGCGAGGTTCGCGGGGTATTTCGACGTTTCACCAGTGAGGAGAATTTTACGCGAATTGATGATTTTTAAAAATTACCTAAGCTTAGATGCGATAGCTTTTTCTTCATGCGTGAGTGATAAATTGAGAATTTTTCTCTATTTTGTTCAGCTGTGGTTTTTTCCGTTTTTATTACGAGGTTAATTGGATGATGAATATTGAGGAGGGAAACCTTCGTGATGAAATTAAACAGGCGTAGATTATTCATAATTTTTATCCTTTCTTTCGCCATGATTTTTTGAATTTTTATTCGAATTTTTCGTACAAAAATTCTCGAAAAAATTCTATGTAGAATTTGTCCCGATTTTTAAATTTTTTTGTTGTAATTTGGTGGTTTTGGTATTTAAAAGTTTGGTGGATAATTTACATACTTACTGTTGCATATTTTCAACCCTGTTTGAGTAAAAACTTAGTTGATATTTTCAATTTATTAGGTTTCTTTACTCGCTACCTTTTTTCCTGCATGCTTAAGCCACAAAGACGATACATATACTTAATTAAATAAAATGAAAAAATATGTAGTGTAAGTGAGGCATCTACCGTGAACGTTGTTGGTAGTTGGTTCGTATAAAAAAGGAAATTTTCGGTCATATTTTATATTTGAAAAAAATGCCTTGAATTATTCAGCAAGTCATCTTTTGTTGTGAAAATTACAACATTAAGTTAATGTATTGGACTTGGTTGTTTGTTGCTGCCGAGGGTAGTGTCTGCTGGAGGAAATAAATACGTACTTGGGTACACAAAACAAAATGGAAATTTCTGCAGATAAGTCTTCTGTGTACCGAATTTACGAATTTATGGATTTTAATTTCAATATGAGTTGAAATTTTAACATAAATCTAATGTTGATTTGTTGTCGTTTATTCAACAAATAATTTAATTATTATAGATTTAGCTAGGCCAGGAAAAATTTCAAACCCGAAATTTTTCTTCGGATGGAAGAATGAAAAAATTTCTAGTTACCAAAATTCAATACTTGAGTGAAGAAGGCGTTAGAAAATTTAAGAAAATTTTTTAAGTACTAAAATTTAGCTCTGGGAATCTCAAATCACCAAAATTTAGCTCTGCCATGACGTCGCCGAAAAAAAAAAGAAGTTTATACTTACTAGGGAGATATCAAGTAGAACTTTGAACCCAAACAAGAAAAATCGAAAGTACACCATAAGGGAACACCATATCCAAAATTTCAAGTGCTGAAGTTCATTTCTCGAATTTTTTATTTTAGCGAATCTTTGAAATTTCAAAATTACCTCGCATTGGCCCTGCAAAATATAATCTTTTGATTGAGTCTACGAAAAAAAAAAAAAACTTAAATCTGATACATATATTTTTAATTAGCCGAATCTCATGCAATTGAGAATTTTTTCAAAAAAAAAAATTATATCAACTCGAGTTACGAATTTGAAAAAATTGTGCTTAAATTGATCAAATAAGTCACCAATATGGGTAATCAACGATTACAGAAGCTGAAGTCCTTATAGACAATTTTTATGTGTCTTTCTGTAGAGCTGAAAAATTCCAAAATCTTCTGGTGGCTCTGAAACATCTCGAAATCGCTTCCAATCAACTTGACAGAGTATGTAGTATGTACCAAATTTAAGTTTTTTTTTTGTCTATTACATCAAATTTTCATATTTTTCTGAGCTATAAGATAATTTTAAAATTTAAAAAATTCGCCAAAATTTTAAAAATGAACTTCAGCCCCTGAACTTTTGGAGTGCAGCCCTGGAGTATATACAGGAAGAATTAAAAATTTTTAAAAGTCTATTCGAATGAAGTAAACAAAATTTTTTGAAATTAACCAAATTCATCCTGTGGAGGGGCGTAGAGAAGTTTTAAAATATCACAAAATTCAGCAACGGCGGGCAAAATGATAATAAATGGTTTAAAACTGAAACTTAGCAATTCACTGGAACCACTGGAAATACTGGAATTATTGGAACACTATAAATAAATATAAAACAGGTACAGAAAAAATTTTAAATAAATCCTATACGTAGACGTACCTCTAATAGAAGGTGCAAACGTGGGAAAGAAGTTTCAGGGGTAATTTCAAAGTTCCTTCAATTTTGAGAGTCTGCAAATTATTTTACAGACTAAGTTCGGATTTTTTTCCTTTGAATGGGTTCGAACTACGAGCCAGCTCAACAATTCACACAGGTCTATCGGAGTTTGCGAGAAAGAGATGCAGTAAGTAGGTGTATTTGCCTGAGACCTGGATTTTTCAAGAAATTAGCGAAAGATTTTTGAAGGAGGCCATGAGGAGTTGAGGCTCCTAAAACTATGAATAATTTTGAAAGTGTTTCAATTAACGTCGAAGAATCTATATTTTCTGCCTAGTAAAAAATCTATAAAATTCGTCAATTTTTGGAAAATTTTTGGTATTAAAAAAATCAACAGGCTAAACGAAACAAGATTTTTTTTGGAGAAATGACTTGAAATCCATATTTTTTTGGATGTGAAGTTTTGCTAAATTTTTGTTGTTTCAGGTCTCTCCACTCACTTTCGCTGGCTCTATAGCTTCAATTTTAATGAATAATTCAATTTTTTGGACTGACGGATTTCAACGTTTAATAATAATATGAAAAAAGAGACGTTTTTTTCGGTTGGGTGAAAAATTTTCGGAATCCATTTAGCCGAATTCAAACATGATACTTTTTGTGAAAAAATGTTAAGAATCGCTGCAATTTTATTAAGAATGACTTTAAAAAGTGGAATAAAAATCATTTGAATTTTAATTTTCGATACCGGTTTCTAGGTGAATCTGGAGTTATTGCTCCTCCTCCTCCCCCCATGACCAAAAATTACTGATAAAGTGTTGGGAATTCAATAATCACATCATTTTTTGAGTTTTTTTTTGTTTACACAGACCTCGTCATTTCTTCACTTTTTGATTTTAATTTTACCCCACTTAACCGGGAAATGCAAAAAATTCGGTATTAAAAAAACGAGTCTATCTTAAATTTTCCTTCTCGGGAGATTCTTACCATTGAAAATATGACGGTTTGAAATTCCCTCTCCTATTCTTCTTTCTGGCTCAATCACCCCTAAAAATTAATTTTCCAACGAGGAAAATGATTGAAATTTTAGAATTCAGTGTCATCTGGTCGCTAGAAAGTAGTTAGGATATATAAAAGGTCAACTGAAAGAATACTTTTAAAGCACCCTGTATTACACGAAAAAAAAAGGAAATTACGAAAATGAATAAATTTTACCAAAATAATTAAATTTTCCCCCTCCCCCTAAAAAATGAAAAAATAAGTTGATCGTAATTTCTACCCATTTATTACACCTATTTATTAAAAAAAAAACTCGTTCATTCAAAACTGAATTTTCAAAATTTGAGTCCTTTGATTCTAAAAAGGAGGTTTATCGAAGCAGTTTGAGCTGCTGAACACGAATATGTTGCAATTTTTTTCTTGTGACGATTTCTTAAACAAAAAAGTGAGGTAATCAATTTTTGAGCCTTGTGCTGTACTTACTTATTTGGACTCGAAATTACAAAAATCACGAAAAAGAGGTGTAATAAAGCAAAAATTAGAAAAGTGGTGTATAAATATGTACATATTTTGGAATATTATTACCCGAAAAATTTTTTCGGCCAAAAATTACCATTTTTATGTGTGAAAAACGTTCCGAAAAGGTGGTTTTTTGTATTTTTCAAGGTCTTCCACTCACCTAAAAAATTCTGAAAAAATATTACGTTGTAGATAGGAACTATAGATACATGAAATATATTTTTTTCAAAATTGCACCTTTGCAACATCAAGTAAAAAACTCAATTTCAAGTTTTAAAATGTGATTTTGGGCAAGAAAAAGTTATCAAATTTTTTTTTTCAACCACCCACTAATACCCCTTAGTATAGTGTGTAACTCACGTAAATTTGAAAAAATTTGGTTGAAAACTCTCGGAGATAAAAATTTCTGATGGAAAGGCTGAAAAAAGTAACGTTTTGCCCCATAACTCGAGCTAGGGGAGGGGTAGGGGGCGAAAAATTTTACCAGGTAGTTTTCAGACCCTAAGAACCAAATTCCGTGGGTTGGTTTCAAATTTCAGCTGTGGGGCAAATTCGCCCATCTTAACCGCCGGTATCCTTTATTCAAAAAAATAATAACGTGGCCAAATTCACAAAATAGGTGAAATTTATTCAAAAAAATAATATTTTTAATCTAAAAAAATGATAAAATTTGTTTAAAAAATGAATAAATTTTACCAAAAAATTAATTTTATTTTAAAAAATAATAAATTTCACCTATTTTGTGAATTGGAACACTTCATTATTTTTTTGAATAAATTTTATCTTTTTTTTTCAGTGTATGTATTTTTTGTTTGTGTGAGATGACTAATCTGAAAAATTTTTCAACGTTTAACTGAATCATTTGATTTGCATTGAAATTTTTATTTGATTATAACGAATAAAGAGTTCCTCAAAGTTAGTCCATTAAAAACAAACTATTTTTCGTGATCAACCCTTTTCTCCAAACTACATTCGTTTTTTATTAACTCGAAACAATTTCAACCATTCTACGTAAAAATAAAATCTTCTGCAAAAAAATTTTCTAAAATATTGCACAGGAAAAATCTTCCAATCCATATCATTGATTAAATTTTCGTTCATCTTCAATTCGATAAAACTTTCTGAACACTGAAAACTTCTTCCAAACGAGAAGTTTTTGATTGATTCCGCTACCCAAAACCATCGACATAAAAACACCATCCAGATTCTCGCAGATTGTCATTTCAATATTTCACGCAATCCAATCACCCAAGCTATCGAAAAATCACCGAAATAATTTCCGAAAAATAGTACAAAGATAGACACACGTAGTAAATCCGAACCATTTACATAGTGCCTTCCGCACACCTCACCTTTCGCTCGGTTATTTACTTAAATTACGTTCTGTGGCCGTGGCCAGGCACAGTAGGCAAATATGTATTCAAATTGGAAATACGTACCGCGGATAAAATATCTCCAGCACACTAGGGCCAGTATAAATTGAAAATTTTTCAACGCCAGTGTACACGATTGTGTGTAAATAACACCGGCGCTGGATTGCGAATCCGTACCATCGATAAGATTATAAGTTCAATGTAAAATTAATTACCGACTATTTACAATTGCGTTGAAAATTGACGCGCCACCGGCGTATTTGTAAGAAGGTGAATAATTACTCCCAGCTGTAAAATCTGACCGACGAAATTTATAACCGCTGTCGACTCTCCGTAGTCCTATCGTATTTTATACCTACCTATCACTTCAAGAAAACAAAATTAGATTGGAAAAACTAGCGCCGAATAAGTAGCCTTGCCACGAATAAAAGTAATTTTATTACGGAGCAAAAAGTCAAGAGAGGAAAAAAAGAATGGTCGGATGAATTACGACATAAAAACCTTAGATAGTTACTTTTAACTCGATCATTTGTCTCGTTGTTATGGCAAACATAGGCGGTAATTTTTGTAAAAATGTATCCTCATTATAATTTAATAGCCGTAAAACTCGCGAGATAAACCGAGCCATCGAAGAAAAACTGGCTCGCGATAAAAGACAGACAGTAATAGGATACAATAATATAAAGAATAGCCCATAGGTACAAGATGTAGATCATTTTTTTTTCGGCCTCCTGTAGCCGGCGAGATTTATGTGCGAAAGTTTTTCATAAAGGAGCAGATGCTCGGAGATGGTGGAAAAATCAATTTCAACAATCCCAGGCCGGGTTTTCTTTTCCATTTCATCGTATTGTTCTATAGATAAACGAGACGACGTCTTCATTATAAAATGGTGAAAATTAAACGACTTAGTGAACTTGAAAAACTTAATAAATAACTTTCTGGACGATAAATTAAACCTTTATGCTTTTCATGTTAAAAACAATTCTTCAACGATACAGATAGACGAATTTTTATTCCCTTGGATTTTTCCATTCCCTTCTCGGTGTTGAAAGTTGTAAAAAAAAGTTGGGAAATTTCGAGCTTTTGAGAGATGATTGCGTATTTTATTTTCTTCGTACGTTGATCTGAGTTTTTCTAATGCGAAGAATTTTTTCGAAATTTTTTCAAAAGGTTTGTTTTTGAAGTTGCTGTATGATTTGTATTAAAACTTTTAACGATTAAGGATGAATTAAATGAATCGACTTTTTGTAATGGAGTTTTTTATTTATTCGAGTCGAGTACTTGGGTACTCGACTTATATGAAGTAAATTATGCTGTGTAAGGATCAGAATGCTATGAAACCATTGAAAAAAAAAATCAATGAAGATATCGCTTTCAGCCTCTAATGCTCCTAATAAATAAGTCCCAGTTTTCCTTTCTTTTTTCTGCCTCAAAAGGTATAAAAAAAATTGAACCGTGGTATTCTTTTGAAAAAAAGGTTATACAACGAAAGAGTAGAAAATGTTGTGTATCATATTTCATCAACTTGTTGGACATGGAGAAAATATGGTATATAAATGTCATAAAATCGGTTGTAGCATTCGCTGTTGTACGAAATCAATAATAAAACTTTTTTTCGTTCCGTAATTCGAGTGTGGTAATCATTTTAAACTTGGAATTCACGTGTGTGAAGGTTGCGGCGGTGGAAAAATACGTGACTTTTTCTTCCTAATTTATGAATCGAATTTAGGTATTATAAGGAAAATGTATCTAATCTTTTAGATCTCATAAATTACTTCCTTTTACTTTACGAGGTACGAAGGACACGCGATTTTTCACCGCCGCGATGGCAAAATATTAAATAAAAGTGGCGTTAATGTGAACAGTGAACACTCTATTTGGAAAGTATTTCGTTATAATCTTGTCAATAATTCCATTAGGCGTTGAATAAATACTGTACGTGGGTATATGTAAATTGAGTTTTTTTTGTCATTTTTTTTTACAGTATGGAATGAGACCTATTTTAATGGCGGCTTGGCACGGTCACAGGGAAGCAGTTCAATTATTAATTAATCACGGAGCGGATGTTAGTGCGGTTAATAAAGTGAGTATTAAATATTAATATTTTCACCGTCAATTTTTTCGTGCGGTTAGTTACCTATGTGTAGAAAAGAGGTGGATTGGAGTTGGTGAAAAGAAGAGAGGCGAATTGTGTTGATATTTTGCGGAGTGGTTGTCGTCGGTATTTAATTCTGAATTGGAAAGAAAATTGGTCGAGTTGAAAAATTTACAATTTTTATGAGATATTGAGCAGGATAATTTAAAATTTCAATGCACAGGATTTGAAAAATTTTAAAATACTGAGGTAATTCATTTTTAAAATGGGTACCTACTTAAAGGAAAAGCATTATGACAAAATTGCATGTTTTCAAAATTGAAGGCACGAGTAAATGAATTTTTAATGAGATGTGATCGTTTAATGGTCATTCTATGTCTGTTCGTTGATGTTTTGACCTCCGATGTCTTAATGTCTTCGATTTTAGTTAAACTTGAGAATTTCAACTTTCTGTTTCCATCTTGGTGGGAAAACAAAGGTCGTTGTTTTCCTAAGTATGTAAAGTGATCGAGGGTGATTTTGAAATTTTTGGGCCAATTCTGTTTTCTCAATGTTCGTATTGGATAAAGAAGAAAAAAAATTAATAAGATTGGCGTCCTTGCATTTAAAACAGAATGAGAGATATCTATTAACAAAAAACGGAGTAAAGTTTCCTTTGAAAGGAAATGTTGAAAGCATTGGGAACGTGTTAGGTAATGGTGCGCTAGTGTCGTTTTTTACCTACCTAAATTGAAAGGGGGATAATCTTATCAGTTACATGTATTCTTATGGGAAAATCATCATTTTTGAAAATTAATTAAAAATTCTGTTGAATCATTAGGAGGATAATTTTTTTTCAGTGTTGTAATTTGAACCTTCTGCTATGAGGGAAAAATATTTATTTTTCCTTAGTAACTATTAAAGTCCGGAAAAAATGACGTTTTTTTGACCTCTTTTTGTTGCCTTGAAGTTATCATAAAAGAGTAATAAAATCATCATTTTGAAGGAAAATGATTACTTTAAATAATTAAAAGTGGTTGTTTTGTGTATCAAAGATGATTTTGTTTCAAATTGCTTCATGGTTCTTCTTCTTTAGTGCTATTTTGTGTGAAAGCAAAAGTCGGAATATGTATACAGAGGTATACAAATTTATATTATTCAAATGAGACATTTATCACTTTAAAACTCGATACTTTAACCACTTTTAGTTGAACACTGACATTCTAATCCAAGTTATTCATGGAAATCAAAAATTTATCGAAATTTCAGTCCGAAATCAACTTACTTTGACATGGAAAAAACCTGACTTCTTTGCTGTACAAAAGGTGGGAAAATAAATACGTAATCATCTCAAATGAATTGTTTTATGTGCTACAAGGTCCATAAAATATTATTTATTTCAAAACACCCCTTTAGCTCACTTGGTAATGTAATTATTTATTGCCAAAAATGACGATTTTTCCATAAGAATACATGTAACTGATAACAGGTATCCCCCTTTCGATTTTTATCAGTAGAGAAATGGTAGTTCTACGAATGCTCGCCAGTGCGCGCCTCCTTTGAAAACTCGGTCCCAATGGATATGTTTTTTCCTCTCATCTTGAATTCTAATATCAAGTTAATTTCAAAAAAATATAAAAATTTGTTTTTAAATTTTTTTCAGCTCTTTGATATTTTTCCTGTTATTCTGACTTTCTAATATCAAGTCAATTTTCAGCTTTTAACTTTTTGATAATATATGTAGACAATGAGTTAATTTAGGAAGTACAAAAAATTTATGTTTTTGACTTTTGGATGACTTTCTGACATTAAGTTAATTTCGAAAATATAAAAATTTTCAAGTTTTTGACTTTTAGTCACGCAAAATTTGGTGTCGCAAAATAGGGTCTTGAAAATTTTGGAATCGGTAATCCCTCCACCTAAGAGGAATTTCAGCTTCTGACTTTCTGATAGGTACATATTAAGTTGATTTTGAAAATATAAAAATTTATGTTTTCAAAAGTCAGCTTCTGACTTTCTGACATCGAGTTAATTTCGAAAATATAAAAAGTTATAATTTTTTGACTTTTGGTGACGCAAAATAGCGTCTTAAAAATTTTGGAATGACCCCCACACAAGAGGAACCAGGTCGACAAAAAAAATTTGCTCTGTTTCTGGATTCTCATGCCGAAAATTCTGATTCTAGTCACCAAAATACATCACCTTGCTCAATCCTGGCTTCCAAAGTTTGCTTTGGGGGATGTGAGGGAGAAAAACTGATTTCTCTAGGCCAATCAGCCTGAGGAGCATTACAAAAAAAATATCTACTTTCTAGAATTTCTTTGCTATTTTAATGCTTTTTCCATGCTATTTGCAGTAGAATCACTAAAATTCTTTATATTTTCTGGTATTCTCGCTACTGAGGTGAAAATTTTCATTAAAAAAATTTTTTTTTGACTAGTCTTATGAAACAAACCGCAGACCTCCGTCTCTTTTAGAAAAAAAAGTTAGGTTACAACTCATTCTTTCGAAAATTCTGTAAAAAAAAATTGCATCACTTTTTCACGAAAAAAGCAGAAATAAATCGATTTTTCACAGAATTTTGGAAAGAACGAGCCGTAAATTTTTTTCTAAAAGAGATGGAGATCCGCGGTTTGCGGGATTCGATTCACCGTGAAAATTTCTACAACTCTCGCCATGATCATTATGGCCTTGAAGCCCTTTTTCGCAAATTTCACTTTTTTGCGGGAAAAGCCCAAAAATACGATTTTTTTTTACAGAATTTTGGAAAGAATGAGCTATAACATTTTTTTCTAAAAGAGATGGAGGTCTGCGGTTTGTGGTAACCTTAATCGATTTGCCGTGAAATTTTCCATAAGATTAGTCAAAAAAAAATTCTTTTTTTTGTAATGCTCAGGCTTATTACCCTAGAGAATTCGGTTTTTTGGCCCTCTCCCTCAAAGGAAATTTTGGTCAAAAAAAAATCCCCCTTCATTAGTTATTTACTTACTTGCATGAGAGCAACTTAAATTTGGCAATCGGAATCCAGAAACAAAAATCGTGTCGACCTGTGTTATTTGAGAATCGTCGATTGATTCTGACTGGACGATTTGAACCAAAGAAATTCGATATTTCAATTTTCGTCATTTTTTAAATCTTAATTTGACGAGATATTTTAATTTCCTCAGGGTTTTTGCATTCTAAAGTAGACACCTATTTCAATTAAAATGCAAAAGAGCCTTTCCTAATAAGGGTCAAAAACGGCCCTTGACCCAAAATCGGTCAAAATAGGCCCAAAATGTTACTTATGGTCTAAAAACATCCCAAAAAAATTTTTGACCCCCAACCCCCTCTCCTTCCGGAATTATCGCACTTTTAATGTCGAAACTTCAACACGTGATATCTCTGGAAGGGGTGGGTAAAAATTTTTGAATTTTTCACAGATTATACATCATACTGGGTAGTATCGATGAAAATTTTTTTGAAAATTTTTGGTTCACATTTTCCCAATTTTTTTTCAAGTTGAAATTTTCAAAAATTTTTTAAAAAAAATTTTGGGGGGGTGCCATGGCTGGAAATTTTTTTATTAGTTCTGCCAAGTGGTCAAGCATCACATAATATTTTTTTTGGACCCCAAAACGGGGTGCAACATTGTCAAAAAAATTCAAAACCAATAAAAAAACGTGATTTTTTACTACTTTTTTTGTAGTTACAAGCCAGGTATCCCTGCCCAACGTAAAATTTTGAGTCAAAATTGTCATAAATTGAAAGTACATCATAAAAAAGTTCCATTTTCAAAATTTCAAGTGCTGAAGTGCATTTCTCGAATTTTGGCGAATTTTTGAAATTCCAAAATTACCTCATCGTTCTGTAAATCATGAAAATTTTATCTGATCAACGAAAAAAACTTAAATTCGTTATACACCCTCTTTTAGACCTGCCAAATCGATTGAAAGCGGTTTCGAGACGTTTCAGAGCCAACAGAAAATTTTAACTTTTTTTCAGATTTGAAGAAAAGCTCATAAAAACGGCCAATATGAACTTCAGCACCTATATTCGCGGATTACCATTATTGGTGACCTAATTGAACAACTGATGCAAAGTTTTTCAAAATTCGTCACTTTTTGCTCAAATTCATATTTTTGGCTTAAACTTTTCCGCAAAAAATTAAAAATACACCTGTTCTTCACACAACAAGGCAAAAAGCTGATTTATTCCGAATTTTTTCGAGAAATTTTTAGTTCACCTTTCACCATTCTTCCTCACTCGCACACCACGAAAAATACACTATGAAAACAGTACCCAAATTCATAATTTTGAAACATTTTCATTCAGAAATGTAACAAGAAATCACAATTACACCGGTGTTATCAAGTTATTATACGATTTGCATAAAATATTTAGAGAAATAGAAAAAACTTCGATAAATGTGTAATTTTGGACCAAGCAACTTTCAAATTGTTTATTTTGACCTTAAAAAACGAAAATAATAACCAGAAACTTCAAGCAATAGTGTCAAAAACTTTTTTGGAGGAGGTACAAAGTGGGTATGGGGACTTAGAATCCAAGATTGAGCCTTTTTCCGCATGATCATTGCAAGAAATTTAAATAATTGAGATTGTTTTTGTTTCAAATGCGTGAAGAACGGAGTCAACATATCTGTCAACAGGATATCTACAAACAAATCAGCTTTTTGCCTTGTTGTGTGAAGAACAGGTGTATTTTTAATTTTTTGCGGAAAAGTTTAAGCCAAAAATATGAATTTGAGCAAAAAGTGACGAATTTTGAAAAACTTTGCATCAGTTGTTCAATTAGGTCACCAATAATGGTAATCCGCGAATATAGGTGCTGAAGTTCATATTGGCCGTTTTTATGAGCTTTTCTTCAAATCTGAAAAAAAGTTAAAATTTTCTGTTGGCTCTGAAACGTCTCGAAACCGCTTTCAATCGATTTGGCAGGTCTAAAAGAGGGTGTATAACGAATTTAAGTTTTTTTCGTTGATCAGATAAAATTTTCATGATTTACAGAACGATGAGGTAATTTTGGAATTTCAAAAATTCGCCAAAATTCGAGAAATGCACTTCAGCACTTGAAATTTTGAAAATGGAACTTTTTTATGATGTACTTTCAATTTATGACAATTTTGACTCAAAATTTTACGTTGGGCAGGGATACCTGGCTTGTAACTACAAAAAAAGTAGTAAAAAATCACGTTTTTTTATTGGTTTTGAATTTTTTTGACAATGTTGCACCCCGTTTTGGGGTCCAAAAAAAATATTATGTGATGCTTGACCACTTGGCAGAACTAATAAAAAAATTTCCAACCATGGCACCCCCCCAAAATTTTTTTTAAAAAATTTTTGAAAATTTCAACTTGAAAAAAAATTGGGAAAATGTGAACCAAAAATTTTCAAAAAAATTTTCATCGATACTACCCAGTATGATGTATAATCTGTGAAAAATTCAAAAATTTTTACCCACCCCTTCCAGAGATATCACGTGTTGAAGTTTCGACATTAAAAGTGCGATAATTCCGGAAGGAGAGGGGGTTGGGGGTCAAAAATTTTTTTGGGATGTTTTTAGACCATAAGTAACATTTTGGGCCTATTTTGACCGATTTTGGGTCAAGGGCCGTTTTTGACCCTTATTAGGAAAGGCTCTTTGTTTTTCATTTTAAAGAAATGAGCAGCTGAAAAATTCAAATAAAAATAGAATCAACATTTTCTTATCTATTGCATTTTAATCTCGATCCCTACCTAGGTACCTACTGAGATCTATTTTAGATTAATGTAAAAATTGCTTCACAATGATTTCAGTTCTTTCTGGGTAACACTTGATATCTGTACCTTTTTAAATTTTATATTTCAATAAAATTCAGATTGTAAAACAACTTTGCTAAATATCACAAACAGTGATGAATTTTCTTTATTCATGTACAACTCAAATTTCAATAGTGTGCTTATACGAATTAATTTGGCATTGTTTGAGTATCGGGAATTCCCCCAAAAGCCATATCTTCGCAGAAGCAGGTATTTATTCCTTTATGGATTCTAAATGTACCATTTTCTCCCCAATCTGGTCCCCATGAATTGACTGCGATCCAATATGGAATCCCTTTTTCTTCACCCCAGCCGATGAATTTTACTGCGTGACCTCCCAACATGTCTGCTTTGTTAAAACGGTTACATTTATAAATTCCTGTGAAAAATAATGGCGTTAGATGGAATGAAAATTATATTTTTAATTTTTTATAGAGGAAAGGTGATGATACCTACCTTTTTTATATGCAACAAAATTTTTAGGAACAGCCATTCCAATTTGAACAGGACCGTTTTCTATAATATCTTTCATAATATTAATCTCGTTATTCTTTGTTTGAGAATTTCCAATTTGATAGAATTCTTTGGCTAGAAATAAATCATAGATCTGAATTAATTAATAAATGAAGTACTTCGTATCTACGTACAACTAGGTATTCGATCACCTTTTAGTATGTACCTAACTGTTAAATTACATATGTGTTTGTATGTACCTACACATTTGAGTGATTTACCTCTGATAATATTTTTCTCTTCTTCGTACTTATATTGCTTGTTGGTACATTTGGTTTGCATGCATTTTGGAGTCAATGCAGGCGGTCCAGAACATGGATTATTTTTTGAAGACTTTCCACATTGTTTTAAGCCATAATCTTGGCATCCCTGTAAGAAAAAAAAGCACGAATAATTTTTCAGAAGCCAGGGGCAGCGTTTAGTACACCATACTTGGGTAGACAATAATTTGATTTTCTATTTTTGTTTTTTTGTATAATGAAAAAAATTGTGAAATTGTCTCAAAAGTACGTGAAAATTTTTTTGGGTGTTTTATTTAAACTTGTGTCATTTAAATAAGAACCACAATTTAAAAATTTTCAAAAAAATCAATTTTTTGGCTTTTTTTGATGAATTTGTATTATTAGGTATGTGCTATCGTACTGCTAAAGAATCGTTTTTTTTTTTCAATTGCTTTTATTTTTCAAGAGGTGTTTTAGATGAATATGAAGAGAAACTTCATTGTTGAAGATATTTCGAGAAATTATCATAAATGGCTTTATCAGTATTTATTAAAAAATATTAGATCACCCTGGCCCATTTTTCATTGAACCCCATTAAGGTGATGAGGGCTAGTTGAAGACTCGGAATTTTCACCACTCACGTTCTTTTGAAGTCATTTCATAACTTTTTTTCAATCTCCATCTACATTCCCCCCCCCCCCAAAAAAAAAAGATTGAAATTTATACAAAATTTCATACGTACTTCATTACTTTGATATTCGCCTCCAGTGATGCATCCTGTTGATTGGTAAAATTTCCAAACTCTATCCAACCGTCCTCCTTGGCAACCGTTGTTACTTTTATCGCAAGACATCGTGTAATGACCTGATAATGGAACATTGAATGTACCATTGCTTTTTATGCAATATCTATCACTGAACACTGAAGCCGCCGAAACTGCCTATTTTTTAAATAGAATAATATTTTATTTTTACTTGCGCGTATCAAGTTGAAATAGATTGAAACATATCCAAGTTTGGAATAATTTACGAACCCAACAAGATCCACAGTTTGATTGATCCCTGATTGAACGAATTGAAGTACAATCGGGATAAATTTCACGAGCGTCGTATGTTTTTGGATAATTTTCCTTCGCTCCAACTTTGTCAGAATTTTTTCTTTCGGGTCCGGTGTAGAATTGATTTGTGGGAGAATCCGGGTCTATTTTTTCTATTTCAATTGGAAATATTAGTCCTAATGCGAACACGCTAACGCTATTCAAGATGTTATTGAGAATGGGGATTTCAATCAAATCGTAGCTGGAAGCCTGTGAAATTTTTTAATCAGGTAATTCGTCGGATGACAGTGTCTTATTCTAACTCACCTTCCATGTGCTTGTGGGGTCAGAGTTTACTTTGGCGGCAATTTCTTTCATATTCAATACATTTACTTGTTTTAGTACATTTAGCAAGGCTGTTGTTGTTGAAAAAATCAACAAAATTGGCGTCAAAGTGATTAATTTCATTTCTAATGATGATTCTGGAACCAACAATCAAATGATTAATTAATGCTTCTTTTCTATGACTGTTTCTCGGCGGAGGGAGGGGTCTGAGAAGTGTTTTCTCTTACTTAGGAAAAAATTGAATTTCAAAAAGGATGTTTGTAAATCAAGATATGGATAAAAATGGTGTTACAAAAGCTGTATTAGGCTGTTAGAACTGTAATTGTCGGTTATTTAATATCAACGACAGTTTCTCTCCCAGTAAAATTGAGCAGGTATTTTTCGGTAACAGAAAAATGAAAAGATGGTGTTGCTCAAGCTTCTAAGTCCCACCAAAGGCAAAGAATTTAATGGGATTGTTTTGATTTCAAATATGAAAACCGATACTCGGGAAGTGAGGGTGGGGAAAGTGAGACCATAATTTAAAATTTAAAATTTTTATGAAATTTATATTGCCTATGTGATTTCCTCGGAACATTGCCAATTTTTTCAGAAATTAAAATTGTAAGCCTGGATATAAAAACCACTCTTGAAGGTAAAAAATTGATTTTTGAGTTGATATGGCTGATTTCTATATCCAGTCTCATTTTATAACAAATTTTCGAAAAAAAAAATCTCCTGACTAATAAACTGGATTATGATCTATTGAACTTGACTAACATTTTATAAAATTTTAATTATTCTCTGAATTGCTTGCAACTGAACATTTGACCAAATTTTTTGGTTGTAAAAATTAATTCATGTTAATTTTTTTCGAAATTCAGGAGCAGTATTGTCAGAGAATCAGAAAATTGGTCGAGACTCGATTTTGAAGTGTTTATTATGTGAACGATTTTTAATTTTATTGCATATTAATAAAAATGAAGAAATTTCGCTTCTTCAGTTTTTATTTAGTCTACGAGTACATTACATATGCACCTACCTATGATTTTTTTTTTTGAACGAAACACAATGAAAACGATTTAGAAGAAAACATGATACCTATATAAATTGCTCATCATTACTTGAATTGATGAATTTGGATTCAAGGGAGGAGGTAGAGAGGTAAAATGGCAATATTTGAAATGGTGAGAAAAATATTCGAAAAAAATCTTCAAATTCAGGTGAAGATTCAAAAAAAAATCCTGAAGCAAAAATACATTATAATTATATGTACCTACTTATTTTACTTATTTTTTTATAAACACTTAAACGTTGCAGTGGGCTGCAAAGATTTTTTTTATTTTACAATTATTTTAATAAATTCAATCTTTTTTTTTTTTACATACCTTCAAGTCTGGCACAAAAATTACAATCGTTATTGTATCATTTCAACTGTTTCAAATATTGAAATTTTGACACCTTAAATACCATTCGGATACCTGTTACCTAATACCTAAACCTTATGCCTATATTGAGATCATCGAATTTATTAAAGCTTTATAGTATTATCTAAAGGTATTAAAGTACACTTGAAGATAGGTACCTATATTTTTTCTAGATAATAAATTGAATGCGTGCGCGTATAAGCGCAAATAAGTACATGTTGCTGAAAAAATTCTTGGAAAATTGAATGAAATGACGCAAGAATTAATAAACGGAGATTTATACTTACCTACGTCATAATCAAAGCAAATAATACATTTTTCTGCGAGTGTTGAAAAGGAAACTTGATTAAAAGGCAAATAAAAGTTCATGAACCATATTTTGACATCTGATTTGTTTAAATTATTTAGATACCTACTCTAGAAAAAATTATCAAAATTTAACATTATATAGGCATATAGTGAGTCTGGATATGGAAATCACCCTTATGTGTCAAAAATTGTTTTTTGAGTTGACAATAATTTTGGGCTTTTCAAAAAGAGTAGAATCAAAAGAAAACTTCAATTTAAAAATCAATTTTTGACACCTAAGGGTGGTTTCTATATCCAGGCTTACTGTACATTATATTTTTCATTGTTTCATGCCAATCAAAAAATTCCAAAAAATATTTGATGAAAAATTACATTTGAAAATCAGATGATTAGATAACGTTTACTTTCAATTCGTCTTCCACGTGATTAAGTCACAAAAGAACAAAGCCGAGATTACCTTTTAAACAAAACGTTGAAAATAGGAAAAATATTTGCAAAAAAAATTTTCTATAAAAACGATTTAGTTGTAGAAAAACGTAGTTCAACTGTAAGATTTTTAAAAAATGACGTTCTAATCGATTTTTTTGACTTTTTTTCCTTTGTTTTTTGGAGGCACCCTAATAAATGTCTTTTTTGGGCATTAAATTTCCAATTTTTTCAACATTTCGCCCTCGTTTCTCTCGCACGTTAAATAAATCACAATCCATATGTATAAACTATTCAAGACTAAAGTGCGAAAAAAGGCTCTTCCCCCCCTCCTTCAGACAATTCTGGCTACGCCATTGGAAACGCTGTCTAACGATTTTTCATTCCACTACCTATGTATGTTTAAAAATATTGACCGTTGACTCGAGCTTTGATTTCAAAGATGAGAGTATTTCGTTTCTCAGATTATCAGAAATCTCGATTTTTGAACGATTTCAAATTTTCAATGAGCGTTACCTGGGCTGCGTTCCATTTGGGATTTGAGGTATATAAACATATACCTTAGGCGAAAGTCACAGTAGATCCGTTACGCGATCCGATACAGAAAATTACATGGGGTTCTATATCTATACATAACCATATATAAATATAGAACCCCATGTAATTTTCAGTATCGGATCGCGTAACGGATCTACTGTGCCGTTCGCCTTACACGTCACAGCTATGTATAAACATACACTATTTTTTTGAAAATCACTGGTTGCTTTTGATAGAGAGAAAATGGGAAAAAATTAGTTTTCCCATTTTATTTTTGATTATTTAATTATCGCCAATTCTGAAAAATACATTGATATCGCGGAGGAAAATATTAAAGAAATTATTAAAATTTTATTACTTATAATGAATGAAACAATAACTGTATGCATTTTTCTTTTTAGTGGAAATTCAACACTCTTGTAAGTAACCAGTGATTTTCAAAAAAAATGATCTTCACTTTGTTTGTTTACACCTTATTATGACGTGTAAGGTATGTTTATACATACCTAAAATCCCAAATGGAACGCACCCCTAGTCATCCTGTTAAAAAAAAAAAAAAAAAAACTGAAATACTTAGATACTTTTCTGATCTTTTTTCTATTTCTACCTACCTGTGTAATTTTAATTAGAGCTTTATTTAAAATGAGTTGTTTTTTCAAAGTAACTCTCATTTTGAGATGTCTAGCGCTTCTGCTTGTGCTTACTACTGCAAAATTAAAATTTCCCATTATTTATTTTCTAATTTATAATGGAGCCATCGTGTGGATTTAGTAAAAATCTGATGATTTTTTATTATCTATATTAATTTATGATGTATTATAATTCTATACATTAAATCTTTGTCTATGCTTAGATGTATAAATCAAGTTGAAAAATCATACTGAATAATCTCAAAATCTGATCTATCTGAAAAAAATATTCATTTGTTTTCAACCACCTTGAATGCACCTAAATTCGCTCAAAATTTTAAAAATAACTCAAAGAAGATTTAATATTATTTTACAATAACTATGAATTTTTTGAGTCCATTTTTATAAAATCACAACGTAAAAAATTCTTCAAAAACCTTATTTCGATCCACCCCTCTCCTTTCATTCGATCCAGTTCCAAACGAAAAACCCACATTTACATTCCACAAGTGAGTTCGTAAATGGTCATTTTTTTCGCCATTTCGTTCTTTTTAAAACACAAAATAAATTTCTAAATTACCGACCATATAAGCTATATAGAGATACCTTTCACTAGTCGGCCGAAAGTTTAAAGTGGAAACAGCCACAACCTGGTGAAAAAAAGTTGATGTCTAAAAACTTTTTCTAGATAATGGACGTTTCTCAACGGACAATTTGACGCCAAAGTACCAGAAGTTTCTAACTCGTCTACCTCGTCCACTTAATAATTTATACTGTAGTTCGTGCTGTAAAAAAAAAAAAAAAAAAAAAACGAAAACGAAAAAAAAACAGCTTTATTGAAAAATATAGGTAACTTTTATTAAAACTCAAATGCGAGAAGCATACAGGTTTTATAACATTAGACCTAATATCGCAAGCCCGAGTAAAATATAAATAAAGTACCTGGCTATTCAATGAAACTAATTAAGCCTCAGTTTAATGCCTTTTCTACTTGTAAACAATTAGGTTACATTTTAGAACCCACTGTTTTTGAAAGCGATGCTAATGAAATTGAACCAAATTTCAAGAAGCTTTATTTGAAAAACCGTTTTACGATTTTCAAGTTTAGCTACCTTGGAATTTACCATCATATTAAAAGGAAAAGTGCTGACATAGGATTATACTCTCATCGCTATGAAAAAACGTTCCGATAATGATCCACTTTTTAGATTCTTTTTTTTTTTCGTTTCGTTTTTATACCGAAATTAAAACAATGCTAAAAGTATAATGTCCAGAAAATCATGGTATAATTAAAACGAAACGAGGAAAAGCTTTTTATTCGATTGAACGCGCTGGCATCGGGGCCTTTGAACGTGTGATGGGAAATCTATACGTTCCATATACTTAATTCCTAAAACCTTTGAATTCTTCCAGTTTTTTAATTCTTTTTGAAAGTAAAAAAATAGGGATTCCTGCCTTTAATCTTTTAACATTTTTACGGCGTATTTTTATCTTATTTCCGCATCTAGCTGAAAAAATCCAAAATTCGAGGAATTAATTTAATTGAATTTTTTGATGATTTTATTTTTATTTATTTTTGCAAAATAATGATTTTGAAAAATCTAAAAAGAATCAGCATTTTTAAATCGAGTCAAACTTGATAATTTCTACGTCTGTTGATTTCATTCGCACGTGGATAACGAGACTGAAGTTGATCGTCGACTGTGCAACGTGTCCGCTGAGAAGCTGACGTCGCTGGTAGCAGCGTTCCTCGGTTAACGGAATTAGAAAGTAATTTAGGTAGCCGAACTTTACCCAACCGGTTTAAAATTACATTCACTTGAAAAAATTTAGATCGTTAGTGAATTATTATGCGATAGAGATTTGTTTATATTCGCTTTTACTTTGGATCATTGTCGATGGCCCGTTGGTCTAGGGGTATGATTCCTGCTTTGGGTGCAGGAGGTCCCGGGTTCAAATCCCGGACGGGCCCAAAATTTTTCGATTTTTTTTACTTTCGTGAACCGTGATACCGGTCGAAAGAAGTCGTTAAAAATTGATATTTTACTTTCAAATGTTAATTCTTCGTATTGAAACGTTATTTTTATCTCGATCGTAAAAACGGTCCGGTATTATTTCAATTTACCGAGTAATTATTTACATCGTTGGCGATAAAATTGTCGAACAGATTAAAGTAATTTGGCACTATTGATAAAGGATTGGTTTCTTATTAAATTTTTATTTAAACTGGATTAATATTTATTTGCTTTGTAAACAATCGAAATGAAAATTTTCGTTGAATTTCACGCTCGAGCAAAGAAATTTTTTTAATAATTTGCGTAGGCGTAATTCGAAATCAAACCAGTAGAATAAACAACAAGGAAAATATTGTTTAATCGTTTGTACCAGTTTGTTTACCTAGCAGACGATTTATTAGGGAAAAAATCTGTCAAAAGATTTTTTTCCAATTCAGAACTTCGTTATTCATTTTTTTACTATTGCGTGCCAATTTTTTTTCATTCGGAGAAGGAAACCGGAGTGTTTTATAAATTGAATTATAAAATTTATTTGTGTACGGGGTTTATTCGTGGTTATTAATAAACGGAGTTGGATTGATTGGTGGGGAGAAGGGCGTAAATTATGGATTTTATAGTTTCAAAAATATTGTATGAAACGAGTATTTTCGAAGGAGATTATAAGTATTAAATTTCTGTATATTTTTTAGATACGAAACTTCTGTACATATTTTATTCAAAAACTTTTCTCATTTGCTTCGACAATAGTTATTTAAGCATTTAGAGTCAGCTAGGCTTGTAGACTTTTTGCATATCATTTTGAAATGTGTAGTCCTATGATAAACCTTACCTAAGTATTAAAGTTATCTATGTGCAAAAGAAAGGGGGAGGGGGAATTGTAAAACGTATAAATTTATAAAGGTCATATCTGTCTATCCACATTTTGATATTTTTAATAATTTTTTTTTTTCATTTCGAACTATATCTAGTATTTTTTCTCATTTAATGTCGTGGAAAAAGATTTTAGAATTTTTTAGAAAAAAATCATAAATCATTCCATATTTCAAAATCTGAAATCTGAAAAAATTCGAAAAAGTATACTCTATTGTGGAATTGGATTTTGATGGAAGAAGAATTAAAAAAAAAAAAAAAAAAACAAGAAGAAAGATATACATAGTATAAGTAAGATACTCGACTGGTAATCAGGGTCGAGTCAGATCAACGGGGTAGGGGGACCATCGATTTTCTTTTTATCATAACAAAACTTCATTTTTAGTTTTTTTTTCTTTTTCTAAATGATAGTTTTTTTCTGATGAATGATTGAGTTCTATGTACTTTTTCCTTCCAAATACATATCTACTTTAGTTTTTTAAAAGTTTTATTTTAAAAATTATTTTAGTTTTTTGGTGTTTTTTTTTTTGCAACTAATTTGGCTTGATTTCAATTGGTCGAAGTTTTATTGGCTTTCTTAAAAATCGATTTTCATTGGTTTTTATTCTGAAAAATATTTTTGGAATTTTTTTCTGAAACGACTTGAGGTTATTTTTTTTTTAAATCTAATTTTCTTTGCAGAAAAGGAATAGTTCTGGTACATATATAAAAAATACCTTTCAATTTTTTTCTCATTTTAGGCTTAGGCAGAAGAAAAGGAGGTGGGTTAGGAGTTTCAGGATGTGGATGAGGGTGTGTTTTGTGTGGCTGATTCTGAGGTGTGTAATCATCATTTCTTCTGAATTTTTCAATGCATATTATTCTTTGAATGACTTATTCTTGTAGATTTTATCAAAATATTTTTTTTCATTTTGAAAATTATTTGATCTTTTTGCTTATTTTGACAATCGTTGGGATTATTTTTTTGTTTTTATCTGGAAATTATTTTTTTCAACAGGCGAGTAGATAATTTTTTGGTTAATTTTTTCCCCTTGAGGGGGGGGGGGTTACCGATTTAAAAATCATCTTTTGCAAATAATTCGTTTTTTCTCTTTTATTTGAAAATACTTTGTGTTCTTTATTTTTTTCTGCTATTAATTTTGATAGTGGCTTATTTGTTTGTTTGTTTTTTTTTTGCAAATGATTTGGTTTTACTCTGAAAAATGGTCCGATTCATTTTTTTGTCTGTTTTAACATTTATTTAGGAATTTGTCTTTCTAAAAATTATTTTGTTTTGATTTATTTCATTTTAAAAATGATAAGGGGGGCTTTTCTGAAATTGAGTTTTTTTTTTTAATGAAATTGATCCTTTGATTTCAACTAGAAATTATTTTAGTTCAGTTTTATTTTATTACTTGTTTTCCCCTATACCTCATGATTCTCTCTCTTACTGTAAACCTAAATGTGGAAACCACTCTTAAAGGTCAAATGATTTTTGAGTTGACAGCGATTTGGGTCTTTCATGTAGAAGGAGTAGAAACAAAGGGGAATCCCTACTCAAAAAAAACAAATTTTTCACCTCTAAGGGTCAGTAAGGGTGCTCTCTTGACTTGATCAGTCAAAATCTAAAGGTTGACTGATTGAAAAAGACTGAATCATGGCACTGGTTGGCAATGAAATTTCATCCACTATTAATCAGTGAAATTTGGCTGCCAATCAGAGAAAAATTTACTGATTCAATAATTGGCGAATTTTCATTTTTGATTCTGTAATTTTTACTCTGCTACTGAAATAAATTTGTGAAAATTTTAATTTACAAATTGAATCAGTAATTTTTACAATCAATGAATTGAAATTTTTATTGATTTATTTCAGTAGTTAAGCAAAAATTACTGATCCAAAAATGAAAAATCACCGATTGAATCTGTAAATTTTTCACTGATTTCTACGAACTTTGTCGATTTTATCAGTTGATTTTGATTGATTTAGATTAAGAAGGTGGTTTCTAGGGCTCGTAAATTTTATTTTGAAGGTAGGTAATACCGATTCTTTTTTGGTTTTATCCAAAAATGTTGTTGGGTCATTTGAGTTTTACCTTCGAATAATTTTATTGCTTTCCCTTATAGATCGGTTTGTTTTTTTATTTTTTAATTTGATTAAGTTTTTCTTTGATTCTGTACCTTTTTTTAAAAAAATGTTTAGGGTATTTTTTTCAAATGAATGGGGCAGTTTATATGCATTTCTACCTATCATTTTTTAAATTTGAATTGAATTATTCTTCTCTTTTTAGGCATTGCTTTTTTAAAAAAAAAAAATTAAAAGTAAAGTAACGAACGAATGCAAATGAATGATGGATTTCAATACTTGGAAAAAAGATCAAAATTTCAAAATGGCAACTCTCGAAGCAAAAATACATTTTACGTTTTTTTATCGAATATGGTTAAAATACGAATACTTGCTCACTGAGTACCTGCGGATACCTATAAGCATATTTCAATTTTCTAAGCCATAGAAAGTTTTTTCTGGAAAAAAATTCAGCCTGCTTTTAAAACCTCGCAATTTTTTCCAGTTTATTATTCCCGAAGTTATAAATTTTGATAATGGAAGATCTCGCGAATTAAAATATTGCAATACGAATACGACTTTCAAATGGAAATAAATAAGTATACTGTTTTTTTCTCCATCGTTGAAATTATATTTCAGACTGAAATCTTAGAGTTTTTCATCAGTTTCATTTTCATAGGTGGTTCGGTTTCGTTTCGATTTTCGCACGAAAAAATTGTAAATTTTTCAATGTTCATGTTACAAGTATAAAGTTTTCAAAAAATACATTTCTCTTCGAATTTCTTTTTTTTTTTTTTAATGTAAATTCGTCGATAAAGAAATCGAATTATCGCGAAGACTGAAATTGATGAAAATAACTTTGATGAATTTCGTTCAGTTAATCGAATACGAGAGTACCTGGTACGTTTTTCGAGTTGATGAATGAAATAAGAGATGGAAAAAAATTGAAACATTAGAACAAACGGAATTCGTCGGTGTTTGATTTAATTTCAAACGAGGCATACCGGAGGGGATCCTGCTTGGCAAATATTTGCGGTTAACATCTTATTAAGAAAAACACAGCTCGGAGTATAAGTTTTATTTAATTAAACCGAGCAGGGCATCGGGTACCTGAAATTCTATCCATGTGGGCAATACGGTTTTCAATATCGCTTTGAAAAGTTATAGTGTAAGTTGGTCGAATAAACATACCGGGCGTTTGTTTTCTTCGCCGAATAAAGATTACGAAGTTTGCTCCAGATTATACGTAAACGCAGCTACCTATGAAGCTAGAAATAAAAAAAAATGACTAGGTACGCCGACGCGTACCTACGCGATGTGCTGTCAAAGAAAAAAGCGAATCTTTGATAAAATTTTTAACTCGCTCGTTATTGAATTGCCAGCTGACTATGAAAAATGTAACGGCGGAATAAGATTTTATTTCGCGCTACTATGTACGTACTCGTATGTAGACGTACTCAATATCTCATTTTTTATTCGTCCTGAAGCACGGTACGGTAGCGCGATTTGGATTTTTTTCGCACCGTATTGCCGTTGCCTATTGTGGCGCCTTTGTAATTGGCATATATGGAAATTCGATTAAGTTTAATTATATCTAATGGCAGTCGATTTTTCATTTTCGTGCGTCGAGCTTTTTTTATTCTAATTAACTTAAAACGTTTAACAATTGGTTGGGTGTGATTTATCGTGTTCGATTAGGTAGTTTTATTTTTAACAAAATTAGATCCGCGTGTGTGGTATTTTGGTATGTAGATGTGTGCTTATTTTCGGCGGTGTTTGGGATAATATTGCATCTGTGAAATTTAAATACAGATTAGATGTGTGATGAAATTATATTGTTTGTGAAAAAAAATATTAAGAGAAGAGGTTTTCACTGTTCAGAAAAGATGGTAGTTTTGAGCAATATTTTGAAAAATCTTCAAAAATTGATATTTTCTTTGTGAGGAATTTGTGGTGTAGCTAGACATTCTTCCTGGAGAAAGAGTGGGGAGTAAAAATCAGAGAATAAAAATTATAGGCATATTTTCACCACATTCAATTAAATAATCGATGATTTTAACAAAAGAACAAATATCTCGATAAAAACTGGCAATTTTTTTGAAAAAACTCAAAAAATTCAAAACTTGAAAGAATGAAAAAGTTGAAAAATTGAGGTATTGATTGTTATTTTTTTACTTCTCAATTTTAAATGAATGAAAGAACCGACTTTACAGCACGATTAATCCCCAGAAAAAGGACAAATATCTCACGAAATTTTTGATTTTTTTCTAGTGATCTTCAAAGAAACAACCATTGATGTTGCTCGTTCTCCGATCTTTCCATCTTCAATCAGCGATTCGTTCTTCATTCTCATATTTTCAACAGAGATTCGACTTGCATCAATTTTTTCTCCAAAATTGAGATTCCACTTCCATCAATTTTTTCCCCAAAATTGAGATTTCTAAGTATAAATTTTTTGGTAAAATGTACCCAGAAAAATGAAAAATCAAATTAAATTCTATTCTGAAACCAGACCATAAACAAGATTTCAACGATGTATGGTCGAATTGATTCCAATTTTTTGAGTCCAAATTTTTTCAAGTCTAAATTTCTTCCATCACGTTAATCGTAATTTTTTCAAAATTTTAACTAATTTCTAATTTTTAATTTTTTCTTTAATAAAATTATTTCAAACCTAAAAGTGATTTTTTCCATTTGTTTTTCAATTTTATGTTCTTGAAAATTCTTTCCAATTATTTACTCATAAAATGTAGTTGAAATTCATTTTTTAAAAAGGAAAATCATTTCAAAATTAAATTGGAAAAAAATTCGAAGTTGAAGAAATTTCAAGGGAAAACATTTTACAGAATTTTAAAAAAACAAAAAAAGTATTCAATTAGAAAATAACTAACTTTCAAAGATTTTCTTCAACATCATTTTTATCAAAATGTCTTTTAAACGAAATGAATAATTGAAAAAAAAATTAAAAGTAATAAAAATACAAGAAACGTGAACCTATTCAAATTTTGAGCAGTTATTTAATCAATTAGTTTTCGAAAGATTTTGAAAAATGTTTAGTTTCTTCCAGGAGTTTCAGACTTCCTCAGATTTTCCTTTCCAAAATCGCCACTGAATGCTTTACAGCGCAGGTACCCAGTACTTGAAGCTATTACCTTGTTCAACTATCATTCCATTAATGACAAGTTTGCTATGTGCAGGATTCCTGCCATCAAATGACATATGTATCCTTTGTCCTCTGGTTTGAAATTTGCATTCTGTACTCTTCTGACATTTTCTATATTCATCCCATAAATCATCTCACAAAATTTCAAAACTTTTAAGATTGAGGTGATTTTTGTATGAGTAGGATGAATTTTGTAATGGGAAACAATTTTTTAGGAAATCATTCAGACAGATGATGATTATTCTAGGAGTAAGATTGTTTCTGCAATAAAAATATGAAGTTTATAAATTATGTACTTAATAATTTTCCTGAGTTTTTGGGACAGGGGCGATTTTTGGAATAAAATGAATTTTACAAATCATTCCAAGTTTTTGAGGCTGGGATGAGTTTTGAAATCAAAATCCCTCAAATCAATGTTTGTTTTTCTGTTTTTGAGTTTATGACATTTTTTGTGATCAAAATCAGCCTCACAAACCATCGCATATTTTAATTCCGGGCTTTTAGGGGTAGGATGATTTTTGGGTTGAATATAATTTTCATGAATCATCCCATCAATTTTCCAAGTTTTTGGTGCTGGGATCAATTTTTTGAATGAACTTTCATATAAAAATTAATCCCATAATTTTCCCATATTTCTTGGGCTGAGTAAAATGACTTATGGCGATTGAAATCCATGTATTTCACAAATCATCCCAAAAATTTTCCGACCTTCTGAGGTTGATAGGATTTTTCTGAGATTTTGAGGCTGAGATGATTTTTAAGAAGAAAATCAATCTCACAAATCATCTCAAGACTTTTCTAAGCTTTTTTTCGTAATGAATTTTTATTCCATTCAAAATAATTTCTCAATTTTTATAAATTTTAAGATCACATAAAACCTCAAAATTGAAAAAATACCTATAGCCATTGCATATTTATTTTCACAACGAGGGAGGAAGAATTTTTTTGGAGTTCTGAATTTTCAAGCGGGAGAAAAAGCAGCATTTCGCTCTCGCTATAAGGAAAATTTTCCATATTGAAATTGATTCTTGAAATTTATTGGTGGATAAAAATTCAGGAATTCGCCATACTTTCTTCTTTTGTTTTCCCTTATTTTTTTTTTTTCAAAATTACAAATTTTTCAATTTTGAAAATAAATATCAAGAAACTTCCATTTTGCTCATCTTACGAAAAATCGTCCAGGTACTTATTTCTATAAAAACGAATTTTTCTCAAAATCAAATTCTCTCCTTTCTGAATTTTACTATCAGATCATTTATAGTACCCACGTGTATATTTTAGTCTGTAACATGAAAATATTTGAATTGAAATTTCATTACTCATTTTTTTCTCTTACACCAAATTGAATCTTTATGCATGGCTACGTTTTATTAAAATTCTCATACATATTTGTTTACTATTTTTACAGAAGCAATATACGTTATTAATGTGCGCTGCCCGAAACAACAGACTGGAAGTAGTGAATTTTTTGCTGGATAATTTAGATCGAGTAGATTTAGATGCAGTTGACATTGATCATCAAACTGCCCTGCATCATGCTGCTATTGGAGGACATATCGAAATCGTTCAAAAACTCGTGCACGTCGGAGCCAATCCAACCACAGTTGATAAGGTAATTTTTTTTATTTCATTTTCTCCATCATTTGTTTACTTGTTTATCTGTTCAAAGTTGATAAAAAATTTAAACTTTTGGGGTAAAAATTTTTCGCGATAAAATCGAAAAAAGTTACATGTTTTCGTATAAAAAGCTACTTTACATATTAAACGTAGGTATCTTGGTACCTGTATCGTGCATTGAAACACCTAGTGTTTTTTTTTGCTTTTTCCCTGTTTCAGTTTTTTTCCTCGGTAAAAAAAAACGAAATGTTACTTTTATTGTGAAAAGACAATCGCGCAATTCTGTTTAATGTTGACATTGGAAATTTAAATTTATCATGTGTATCTTTGGTATTTTGTATATAAAACAGAAATTTAGCTGTGTAACAAATTACCTACCTACTTTTCACTATAATATGTAAAAGTACAGGCGAAAAACACGTTTTAAAATATTCAGTTCTATAAGCATTCGCTTTCACCGTTAGTGACAAATTTTAAATTAATTTGACCCCTATCGTTAGTTAGCTCTGACTGAAGCAACTGCGACTTTGCAAAAGGTTCCGTTGAATTTCAAATGAACGCGTGCGAGCCGAATTCGCGGCGCGCTTTAATTATTTAATAATAAGGGATTATATTGTTGTTTTTGTTGAAAATTTGTTTCAACGACGTTCATCTTGACGCGTCAATTTGGCCGATCAATTCGCTGCTGGAAGAATAAATGTCTAAATTCATTGAATCCTACACATCGCACGTTGCTGGCTGAATAATGAATTTGAGTATAGGTGCGACCATGATGATGAATTTTTTAAAAAGGTGCCTACATTTGGGATCAGAATGAGTGGCGAGTGGTAAAACGTGAGAAAACCGTTTTAGTTTTATTTCAGTTCTGTGTACGTATTATCAAGATAGAAAAAACAAACTCGTACCGAAGCCTCTCGCTTTAATAGGAAATATTTCATTAAAAAATAATTCGTTTGTTTTCGTATAATTTCGTGAGCTGAATTTACGATTCAATGGCCGCAGGGCTGTGGTGAAAAAGAACTCATTTTACAGATATTTTTTACTTTCATAAGTCTTGGTACTAGTGACGGTATATGTCTTTTTAATTCAATTTTAGAATACGAAGAAGGCTTGTGTGGAGAAATATTTGCCTTTGGGGTTTAAATTTTTATTGATCGTTGATGTTGTTTTCAAAACCAACTTGACGTGTTTTGTAATTTGTCTTTTTGTTTCAGCGCTTTGGTGAACCGAGTTACTTTTTTGAACATAATTTGATCTCTGAATATTTGTTATTGTAGTTTTGAAAAAGGAATTGTGGAATTTCTTGAATTGGCGGAGAGAAGCTTTTAATACATAATTTCTCGAATTCCAAGAAATTTATGAATTTTGAAATTAGGTACCTCATTGTGTCATGCATCGTTTTAAAAAATATTTTAAAAATTTGAATTTTGACCTAGAAAATTTGCTGCATACCTAATCTATTATTCACCTTCATGAATCGATTGGACGCAATTTCGAAACATTTCGGAGTCTCTAGAGCTCCAGAAAATGTTTAAATTTTTTCGCGGATTCTCCATGTTAGTGAACTATCTGATCGATTGAAACACAATTATTTTTGGAAATTCATCCCTTCCACTTTAAATCCATATTTTTTTATCAGAAAATTTTCCCGGAAAAAAATTAAAAGCGTGTCGATAACATTTGTATCGAGGTAAAAGGCTGAAAGTTGATAGATACTCCATTTTCAACTTTCCAAAATGGGTAATCCAAGATTAGAGGCGATGAAGTTTCATTATGGACAATTTTTATGAGCTTTCCCAACATCTTGAAACCGCTTCTAATCGATGAGAAATACAAAGAATTTCTAATTTCTTTTGAAAATTATTTGGTTGCATATTCGTTTTTTTTTGGGGTGCGGGAGGGTCAAGTGGCTCAAATTCAAGCATTTCCCTCCTCCAAACTCAAAAAGGAAATTATTTATTACAAAATTGTAAAAATGTGCATTTTTTGCGTTTCAAATAATATTTTTCAAAAAAAAATGTCTTCACAAGAATTATTTTTGACTGATATTTCAGTCAAAAATTTCTCATTTCTTCATCAATTCCCAGTTTGTCATAAAAAATCAATAATTCTGACTAAAAGATCAGTAAAAAATGACCGATTTGAAATTGACTCCTCCCTTCTATTTTCTCTCCAATTCTGAACCCCCTCCCCCTAAATTAATTTCTGGATGCGCCTATATTCGTTTCTTTCTAGTACCTAATTGAAGGGATTCTCATTTCTTTTGCGAATAATTTGGTTTCTTTGATTTTATTCATAACATTAATTTTGTTTTTCTGTGAATGTTTTTTTTTTTTTTTACTAATGTTGAAATGTTTAAAAATCTCTTGATTGAGAATGACAAAAAATTACCAAAATTCTGCCTTGGAAAAATTCAAAATTAAGCAAGAAATCTCAACTTGAGGACTGATAGGTGCGTTAGAATTTTAAAATAACTAAACTTTAGACTACAGAGAGTGTAGAATTATTGACTAAAATTAATTTCAATGAGGGAAGGATCGGGTCAGAAGACCTTTGAAATTTTTGAAATTCACTGCGAATTTTACAAAGGATATTTGAAATTACCTACTTAAATTCTACGTTGAGTGGATACGAGAGAAATTCCAAATCAACGGAATTCTTTCATAGGGAGAAAAAACAAGCGAGAAGCGAGCTTTTCGAAATCTCTTCCCAAAATTTTGCTTTCAAAGGGGTATGGAAAAAATTTGAAATTTTCGAAATTCTGTTCCAGAGGCAGTACAAGAAATTCCGTCTCATTGGAAGAGATAAGTATTTAGTTTGTTGGGGGAAGGGGTGCTGGGAAAATTTTAAAATAAGTGGCCATTTGCCGTGATTACAGGATAACTTGAAAATTCCAGAACTCAAAAATCCGAACTCCGAAAATTTTGAGCCCAAACAAGAAAATCAAAAGTGCACCATCCAAGGTTGCCAAACGATTTTTTGAAAAATCACTGATTTAAATCAATAACAAATGGAAACGAAATGCTCAAAAATCATTAAAATCGCTAATTTTTTTTCAGACGTCATTCAAAAATCACTTACTAAATTTAGATTAAAAATGCCAAAATTGCCAAAAAAATGGCTGTTTTTTAATTTAAAAATTTTTTTTCAACATTTCTTTATCAAAAATCAGGAAAATCATTAAAATTACCGAAAATTGGAACAAAAACTTGTAAAAAGGGCAAAAAATCACTGAAATCACTGGAAAAAATCGCCATCTTTTTTGAAAAGCTGAAAAATCACTGATTTCAGTGATAAATCGCTGATCGCGCATATTGGCGTTAAAGTTTTCAAAAATTAGCAAAATTTCAAAAATTGGCAAAATTTCAAAATTTTGAAAATTTTGAAAAAAATTAAAAATTGATAAAAATTAATTTTAGAGCTTATTTAGTGACCAAAACACATTTTTTTTTGAAAAAAATCAACGTTTTATAATTTTTTTTAATTTTTTTTCATATGAAGAAATAGCAGTTTAAAAAAGGTGTAAAGTATGAATTTTTTCAAAAAATTTCTGCTTTTTGGTTTGAATTGTCACTAGAAAAGCTAAAACCAATTTAAATGAATTTTAAATTTTTTTTAAGGTTTTCTAAATTTTTGAAAATATTGAATTTTTGCCAATTTTGGAAAATTTTAATGCTAATGCGCGATCAGAAGATATGAATTGATTTTGATTTTTTTTTTTTATTCTTCAAGTCTCATCAGCCAACAACTTTTGCGGGGGTATGTTTTTGAAAATCGAAAAAATTCTTTTTTCGGTCCACCCTACTGGCAAATCGATTGAAAGCGATTTCAAGACGTTTTGGAACCATCAGAAAATTTTAAAATTTTCAAGCGTCATGAAGAAAAGCCCATAAAAATGGTATGTAAGTACATATGAGAACTTGACAAAATACTTGTGACCTAAGTAAGTATTTGATCTATTAAAGATGAGGTAATTTTAAAATTTCAAAAATTCGCCGAAAATCGAAAAATGCGCCTCAGTATCTACCTGAAATTTCGGATATTTACGAGTTCTTTTATGGCGTACTTTCGAATTTTTTGTTTGGGCTCAAAATTTTACTTTGATTTGGGATACAGAATTTTGCAAACTAGATGCTATACAGGTATATATTTTATAGTCTCCATTTATCACAGAGTTACTTTCGATACTTTTTCGCACACCCACATACGTAAAAATTTTCACATCCATCTCATTTGTGAAAAAGTTTTGCATTGTCGCAGCCTTTAACATACGTGCTTATTTGCTGATTGGTGTTATCAAAATCTGTCCAATTTCGCTTTACTTGGGTAATTTTTCACAGCTCGGCTGCGAAATCCTGACGATATTGCGAATGATATAACGGGTTGATTTTGGCGAAGGAAAAGTTATTCGTCAATCATTCACGTTGGTAAAACGTGAACGTGAGTATGTAATAGGTTCGGTTTCAGGGTCTGATAGATTAATCAACTCGTGTTTTATGATAATGTGACACGGTGGTAGGTCTCTATCTATACTTTTAATTAATCTAATGGGTGTGTAAAAATTTCCAGCTCCGCGAAATGGTATATCGCCGTTTTATATGAAAAGAAAGCCAGAATTAAATGAAAATTTTATCACTTTACGCTTCAGTGGTGCATAATATAGCACGAACGAGTGTAATCGTGTATTGCCATGTTGAGGGTAATCGAAGCTTCGTTCGGGTATCGATTTGGGCGATCGTAGAATATTGAAAGATGAGATTCTCATTATCAGCAGACGCGACGTTTGGTTATCCAAGAGTAGAGAGTATTCGTTATGGAAGAAAAACTTAAAGTATGGAAGTTGGTTTTATTACGAAAGACGACGAGGAAGAATAAGAAGAGGAAAAAAAGACCACTCAACTCGTTATTAACGCTCATTACGAAACACTCGTAAAACATCGCCGAAACACTTAACCGCGTCCGCGTTGAATACTTCGGTATGTAGTGTATCGATTCATAAAGAAAATAAATTTTGATAGAGGGCTGCTTTTCTAAATCAGGTTTACAAATCACGAGAAGGAAATCTTGGCATGGCTGTGTGGCGTGGAGAGAGTGAAAGGGTGAAAATTTCATCGCATGCCCTTGTTTACCGTAAAAATACACTCGTTATTTACGTTACATTTTTCCCTGGTGGGTAATGGTGAGAGAAACGTACAAAAGAATCGCATACTATTCCTCGCTTTCGTTAGGGTTTCTCTATACTCGACATGGTCTCTTTTTCTAACTCGTATAAAAACGTATTTTTTTTTCTTTTATCCTACAGAGATATCGTGTTATGTTTTTTTCCCTTCAGTCGATCTCTAAGCGGAGAAAAAGTGCTCGAATTGCGCCCGAGGAGGCAAATAAAATTTGCGGTTCGATTTTGAAAACAGCCAAGCGTTTGCCGAAGTCGAGGCGATTTTGTAATAGAAGAAATTGTATTTTTAGGTTAACTATGGGATGGAAATTACGAGCCGGTGCGATTTTGATGTGTCGGTGGGAAAATTTTCCTATTTTGAAGCAAATCATAAACGTTATTTAGGTACCTAAGCAGGTTGTATTAGTTCCATTAAAGGAAATTACGCTGAGAACTGTGTAAGACTGTGGCAAAATTCGTAAAAGTTGGCAATATCAAGCTTAGCGGCGACTATATAAAATGATTGTGAAAATTTTGCTACGTAAACGTTACGTATGCTTTGGAGGTACGAGTATATGGTGTGAAATTCCGCAGAGGCAGGTTTATATTAAACTCGACTTCGACCACAACTTAACGCGATTCCCTGGTGGGATTTTCGGCTCGAGTCGATTCTATATGTACATGTGTTGCTTTTAAAATTCGTCATTCTTACAAATTGAAGGGTTTTCTTCTTTATTTAAACTATCTAGCGGTAAATTTTGATTTCGTCGGTGTAAAAATCTCTAGAGATTAAATTAGCTTATGTTAAGATGGTTGTGGGTCTGTGGGTAGGTATGCGAAATACGAAGGGTTGGGCTTTGATTTTGATGGATTCAAGGTTGTTGAAGATGTCTAAAATGCTTGGAATTTATGTCCCTTGGTTTTGAATGTCTATAGCTGTCTACTATCTAAATACTTGTGTTTTCAATGGGGGAAAAAAAAATTTGCAAGGGAGGTATTTCAAATGACAGTAGAATTTGAACTGAAGCAAAAATAAGTCGAAAATCGTCGTGAAACGACATTAAAAATGCTAATAAAATTCATTTCTCGAATTTTTTCGAACTTTTTTAAATTTTAAAAATATCTTATTACCTAGAAAAATATGAAAATTTGCTGTAATCAATGAAAAAAGCTAAAATATGGGGTATACTTTATTTTTGATTTCCTGAATCGATTGAAAGTATAATTTCGAGATTTTCTGATCTTCCAGAAAATTCTGGAATTTTTCAGTCCCTGAGAAAACCCAATGAAAATGGTTCATTCGAACTTTGGCACTCATAATCGTGGATTACCCTTATTTCATCGATTAAAAAGGATTATAATTCGAAATTTGTAATTTCGAGTTCAAACTTCAAATCCATATATTTTGGTAGATAATTTTCTCGAAAAAAAATGTCGAAAACTTACGCATCAAGGTACGTAAAAAGTCGACAGTTGGTAAATATCTTATTTTCGATTTCCTGCATCGATTTTCGAGACGTTTCAGGAGCCTACAGAAAATTTTGAAATTTTTTTGCTATAGAGAAAAATACATAAAAATGGTCCATAAGAACTTTAGCACTTTCTGAGAGATGGAAAAAAGTAATAAGTTTGTCAACTTTTTGATAAAATTTTCTGATTTATTTACCCTAAAATTTGCAGATCATTACCTTTCCCTTACCCCACAGTGAAATAAAATAATTTGGTTGTCAAATCCAATTTTTTTGTTGTAGGGTATTTTGTGGGGTACATATTTTGTATAGGCCAGTTCAATATAAAGATGAAATATTTTAGTCTTATTGGGCTATTTTGTGTAGCAGATCATTGCCCCATCCATACCCCACTTGTTTAAAGAGCATGAAACGTACGAAGTTTTCATTTTTTTGTGATTAAAAAAATCTTGTTACCGAACTCAAGGAAAGTGGCTCGAGTTCCCTACAATCCAGGCCCTTCTTTGGGTGTGTCAAACGGGAAGCGATTTTTTGAGGTGCAATGTGCAAACTCCGTTGATGTTCGTGAGCGTTCGGCTTTGTGGTTTTTTTGCAAGTTCACAATTTTCGTCCTATTTAAACACTTATTTTATAAAATTTTCCAAGTATTTCCTTTTCCTCTCAAATTTTTTTTCGACTCATTTTTTTCACGACTCAAGATTTCTTTCTGAAAATTTTTTCTCCATTCAATTTTTTTTGAAATTTCTTTCTTGGCTCAAATTTGTTTCTCGACTCAAATTTTCTTCTCCATCGAAATTTTTTTCTACACTGAAATTTTTTCCTGAAATTTCTTTATTGACTCAAATTTTTTTCTCAAATTCATTTCCGCTCGATTTTTTTTCTCAGCAGCTCAGCACAAATTTTTTTCTTGAACTTATTTCCCCTCGAATTTTTTCTCTGATCAAATTTTTTTAAATCAATTTCGATTTGAATTTTTTTCGGAACTCGAAATTTTTCTCAAAATTTTAGTTCACTAGAAATTTTTTTAAAATACATTTTGACTCAAAATTTTTTATACATTTTTTTCAAACTCCCATTTTATCAACATGATGTTCCATCTTTTTCAACTCAAATTTTTCCCAACATTTTTTTCGACATATTAATCCTTATCAGCCCCAAAAATTCATTTCCAAATATTTTTTCAGCTCATTTTTCTTCACAAAACTGAAAGCACCGCACGGGCAAAAATCGTCCATTCCGTGAGATGAAAAAATTTGGAGTTGAAAAAGATGAGCATCATGTTAAAAAAATTAGAGTTTGAAAAAATATCCAGTGATGGGAAAAATTTGAGTTGAGGAAAAAATTCGAATCAAAATTGTAAGTTAAAAATAATTGAGCAGAGAAAAAATTCGAGTTGAAATATGTCCGAGAAAAAATTTGTGCTGAGAAAAAAATCGAGCGGAAATGAATTTTAGAAAAAAATTTGAGACGAAATAAATTGTAGAAAAAAATTAAGTCGAAAAAAAATTTGAATCGAAATAAATTCATGTAAAAAAATTAAGCAGAAATAAATTTCAGAAAAAATTTTTGTGTCAAGAAAGAAATTTGAGAAAAAATTTTAGTCCGGAAAGAAATTTCAGAAAAAAATCTGAGTCGAGAAAAAAAATCTAGAGGAAAAGGAAATATCATATCTGGAAAATTTTATAAGATGAGTGTTAAATAGGACGAAAATTTATGAACTTACAAAAAAAAAAAAAAAAAAAAAAACATGAAGCCCAACGCGGTCTCGAACATCAACGGAGTTCGCACCTCAAAAAATCGCTTCCCGTTTCTGCTAAAACTAACGCCTCGTGTGCGAACGATGGGTTATTTTATAAATTTTTTATCTTTTATCGACGGGAAGAATTTTCGGGAAAAATCCGGTAAACTAACTTATGCTTTTTTTGCAATCAGAATTTTTGAATTTTTTATATTTTTTTATCACTTTTAGTCCAGTAGAATTAACATTCTATAGGGAAAATCTAGACGGCAAGCTGAATTTTGGTATACTGGTCCATTTTTGTGTCCCGAACACGAATCCGAGGTGTCCGGTCGCGTCCGGGGGGTGGAACCCCCCTTAAATTGTGGATTTTTGCCCCCAAAACAGGTTTTTGGCCCATATCTACCAGAATTTTGCTTCTACAGCAAAAATGGGGCCCGTTAAGTTATTCTACGTAAAAATTCCTATCCGATGACTTTTTCATGGTACTCGCGACCCCAAGGGGGCTGGAGCTATAATTATTCAAGGAAAAGGGGTTTTCTTAAAAAACAGTTTTTTGCTGAAATATGCCCAAATATTGATTTTAATGCAAAAATGGGGTCTACAAAACTTTATTGACATAAAATTACCTATGAGATATTATAAAAATATGTGCACAAGCCCAAGGGGGCTGGAGCCAAAATTAATCGAAGTGAGGGGTTTCTAATTTGACTCCAAAAATCTGTTTCATTACTTTCCGATCTTGAAGTTGAATCTGCAAAAAAATTTTAAAAAATACTGTTGGCCCCTATATTGAATGGCAAAGTCAACCGAGGAGACCTTCAACCCCCCCCCCCTCCATCATAGGGTGTTTCACTGTTACTAAATGGTAAGAAGCAGATGAGGGAATGATTCGTAGTTTTCCAGCAACGAATACCGGTTTTCTCTAGCGACATGGGTCTGGAATGTTTTGCAGAACTGTCCTAGTAAGTTTGCCCTTTCCCCCCTCCTCTTCGTTGATATCCCATTTTATTTCATATCCCCACAATTGCAAAAAAAAAAATCGGTAATTATGTTTCCACAAAAGAAGGTCAGTTGACAAGTACAAGTCTTCAATTACAAAATTTTGTCAAAGTCATTATTATAAACAGACTTTTGAGAATCCAATCTGAATACCTCAATCATTGAATTATCGTCACCACCATAAACAAATTATCTCCTTCACCACCACTGCTATGTTCATCATCATCGTCATAATCTTTGGAATCCCCGGAATCCTAAATGACCTTACTTTGTGAAAATATAATTACCGAAATTTTTTTGCAATTGTGGGGATATAAGATAAAATGGGATATCAACGATTCATGCGTCATACTTCCCTACTTACTTACACTTTTCGTGAAAAATATTATTCAAGAAAGTACCGAGTTGGACTGATATTAAAGGAAGGGGAGGGGGGAAAGGGCAAACTTACTAGGACAGTTCTGCAAAACATTCCAGACCCATGTCGCTAGAGAAAACCGGTATTCGTTGCTGGAAAACTACGAATCATTCCCTCATCTGCTTCTTACCATTTAGTAACAGTGAAACACCCTATGATGGAGGGGGGGGGGGGGGGGGGGTTTAAGGTCTCCTCGGTTGACTTTGCCATTCAATATAGGGGCCAACAGTATTTTTTAAAATTTTTTTGCAGATTCAACTTCAAGATCGGAAAGTAATGAAACAGATTTTTGGAGTCAAATTAGAAACCCCTCACTTCGATTAATTTTGGCTCCAGCCCCCTTGGGCTTGTGCACATATTTTTATAATATCTCATAGGTAATTTTATGTCAATAAAGTTTTGTAGACCCCATTTTTGCATTAAAATCAATATTTGGGCATATTTCAGCAAAAAACTGTTTTTTAAGAAAACCCCTTTTCTTTGAATAATTATAGCTCCAGCCCCCTTGGGGTCGCGGGTACCATGAAAAAGTCATCGGATAGGAATTTTTACGTAGAATAACTTTAGAGGCCCCATTTTCGCTGTAGAAGCAAAATTCTGGTAGATATGGTCCAAAAACCTGTTTTGGGGGCAAAGATCCACAATTTAAGGGGAGTTCCGCCTCCCGGACGCGACCGGACACCTCGGATTCGTGTTCGGGACACAAAAATGGACCAGTATACCAAAATTCAGCTTGCCGTCTAGATTTTCCCTATAGCCCTATTTTTTTCGCTAATTCTACTGGACTATTTGTTCAATGAGGAATTTTTTCTGATTCCCATTTTGTCAGATCAAATAGATTCCTCGAAAAATTACTTACAAAAAATTGATACAATTCTACCTTCTCCTTTTTTTATTCCTTTTATTCTTCCTAATCGAGATGTTAAAAGAGTAGCCCTGCTAGATACTCCGAAATTACGAGGAAAAATATTTTTTATGTGGAAAAAAAAACCGAGAATTTAAATACGAAAAGTTACTCAAAGTTATTTTTGGAGTAGCAAGAAGAACAGAACAATAATATACCTACCAACCACCAATATTTTCTTTTTAATAAAATAGAAAACATTATATTCCAGAGAGGAGACAGTCCATTACACTCGTCCTGCGCCAAAGGTCACCTAGAAGTGGTAGATTTCTTATTACATCACGACGCCGACATCCTTGTCCAAGACGAAGATGGAAACACACCATTACACGTGGCCGTTGAAAATCGTCAAACTCACGTAGTTCAGCTACTTCTAGAAGACGGAAATCCGACGGATTTACAAAATAACGTAAGTACCTGAACGTCTAAAGTATAATGTAGGTAAAGGTATATACGTTCGAAGTGAAGTAATTCAAGTTTACATCAAAACTAGAGCTTTTAAGTTTAACTGTCAATGCCTCAGGAAATCATATTCTGCAACGAAAAGTTGTTCTTGACATGCTGTGTAATGATAGTTCATAGTGTGTGGTTTTTTCCGGTGTAAAATTGACGCATCGAGTTTCAAGCTTCAATAATAATCTTATAAGTAAGGAGAATAAAATCAGCGAGTTTTAAAAATAATATCGGTCGGGAATACCTTCTTTATATTTTGGCACATTTTAAAAGTATTTTCATTAGAAATGAATAACGTATCGTTTGAAAATGGTTGGTATCGTACCGGTATCTCCTCATCTCCTGTATAGTTATACCGCCGTCAAAGGTAAATTGTAAAGTGAATAGTGAAAGGTGTTCTTATCGTGAGGAAACTGTAGATAGGTAAAATTATTAGAAATCCTGACGGTTGCAGTTTCCTTATCGACGACCAAATTCATGATTTATTGGAGAAATGAACAGAAAGGAATGTTTTTACGTAGTTTAACAGTATTATCTTTCAAATAGATTTATTCCGTGGTGTAGGTTTTAGGTACCTAAACCTACCTACGTATAGTACGTAGGTATGTAGATGTAGGTACATTGGATAAAGTAAATGTAAACCACGTTTGAGCTTTTCAACTGCAGATAAATTGATTACAATATTGGTATGTGGAGGATATGACTATACAAAATCGACACGATTTTTTTTACAGACCTGTATCTTTTGTAATACATAGGTACGTAACGTGATAGGAAATTTTATATTTTTTTGGCATGGTTTAAGAGGGATAAAACAGTAAGTATGAAAGAGACAATGACATGATTCCAAAACAATATATTTCGTATCGAATTTGACGTCTTTTTTAGTGGGAAAAAATACCCTCGTCATAGATATTTATTTATTCGATATACCTATTTTTATAGTTTCAATACTTATTGAAGATCGTTTTTACAACGCATCTTTTAGAAATTTAGTTAAATAGGATTTTTTTCCGGTTTGGATTATTTTTATGTGGGGTGCTTTCTGTGCACTGTGGGAAAATCAGGGAAAATGGCAGTGGCGTTTTTACCAAAGTTGATTCGTCGCGGTTAAATTTTTACTCCTACATTTTTTAATATTGGTGGGTGCCTAAATGGGAAAAAAATGTTATCGATTGGCACTTGGCAGCTTGTGATAGTAATTCGACAATATTCATCTAAGGCCAATATCCAAATGAATTTTGATGTGATGCAGTCTTCGTTTGGATGAGAATTAGTTAGATTTTTCGTTAAAAATAATATTTTTCATATTTTAACGAGAATGAATTTTTTTTATTGAAAGCTACCTATTTAAATCTATTAGCCTTTTATTATTGGGTATTGCATAATTTAGAAAAATTGGTATACATAATTTTTTCATATTTTTTTGATGATTTATTTTCAAAAGGTGAAAAACGATATTTTTTTAAAAAATATTTGTATTAGAAAAATTAAGTCAACATGCTTCAAAAATGCAATATCAATTTTAGAAAGAAAATTATTTTTGTAATAAAATGGCAATTATAGCTACAGAGCTCAGCCATGCAGCCTTAGAGAATCAAAAGATGGTGTTTTTTTCTGAAAATATAAATAATATTATGTTTTTTTGCTAATCAAACTTGACAATTTTTCTATGGTACGATAAGAGGGTAAAGCTTAAAAAAAATTGGGTCTTTAATGCCTAAAAAATACATGTCTTCATTGCTTTAATGCGTTGGTAATTCCTCTTTGATGTAATTTGTGGGGTGAAGAGATTGCAGTGTATCTTTTGTACCTTACTTTCTGAGGTCACTGCCAATTTTTGTTTTCCCAAAAGAATTTGAGAACTGAGATTCGGCGATTTCAAATTTCAACTTTCATCTTCACTTGAAAATATGTACCTCGAAAACAGAAACTGCTAAAAATGATTGACTGCTCCATGCAAAAAAGACATTTTATCTTTCACAACCTTGATTCCAATGGTTTTTTTTTTCGGAGAACGCTTCAATTGTCTAGAAATTTCACTTTTTTGGAGGAAGGCTTCAAAAAAATTCATCAAAAATTTAACAAACGACATGTCACTCATATTTTTTTTTGATTTCTGTATCGAATTCGAGAAGGAAATCTGAATTGTAAGGATCTCTAAAATTTTTCGTTGAAAATAATTGATTTTGAATTATTCATAATCAATTTTTTTTTGGGAGGGGGGGGGGCAAAAGTTAATCCAAAATGGATTTCAATAAGGAATGCAAATGGCGAATTTCTTTTTTCAATTGACTTAGTGCCATTTTCAGTGTTAAGTACGTGCATTCCAACTCTTTCTGAGTGTGAGTTCTCGTATGCAATGGTGGAAAGATCGAAGATTTAAGTTCAAATTTATGCAAAATTCGAAGTCTTTCAACTTGAATTTTTTCAATTTCTCTACTTTGATTTTAAAGCTGCATCGCTGCATCTAATTTGAAAGACTTTCGATCAGTGACTTTTTGAATTAAAATTCTCTCAAAATTTTTACAACTTTGGCCTCTTTAATTTTTTTCCAATTTCATATCTTTATTATTTTTTAAAGTTTCCTATTTAAAAAAATTATATCTGACCAGAGAGAAAATTAAAAGAAAACTTTGAATCATGGGAAAGAACCTTAACGTGAGAAGAATTTTTTTAGAATAAGAATTGAGAACTTGTAAAAAATCTGAAGAAATCAAAGAAAATAATGACAATAATGACATTCGTAGAAAAAATGTAAAAAACAAAATCGATCAAATTTTGTGAAAATTAGAGTTGATTTACAGTTGGAGACATTTTTAAATTGGATATTATTTGAATAAAAATTTAAACTGAAAGGAACTAAAAAAATTTAGTTAAAAAATTGAACTTTGAATTGGAAATGCCGAAATCTGTTTTCTTCAAAATTGTAATTCTTTTTTTGGTAAACTTCCAAAAAAAAAAAGTCAGCATTTTTTACGACTAAAAAATAAATACTAAATTTAATTCGCCTTATTAATTGAAGATCAACACATAATTTAGCGCTTATGTGCAACTGCAATGACCGAAAGCTTCACGTTCAAGAAGTTGCATAAAGTCAGTAGAAAAAAAAATTCGCATGAAAATGTAGATCGGGCATTGAGGAACAACGTTTGTTTGAAAATTTTTTCATTACAAACCAAAGATTTGACGGTGCATGCGTTTGAAAAGTTATGGGTTGACCCTGAAAAGAGAAAAGGCCAGACAAGCGAAATAATTTTTCAGATTTTTTTTACAAAATTTTAATAAATTTTGAACTGACTTGGACCATATTTTTTTCGAATTTAGTCAAATGAACATAATATTTTTATAAACTCAATTTTTCCCCTAAAAAATTGAGGAGAAATATTTGCTAATAGGAGTTGGCGATTGATTCTCCATTTTTTTTTTTTTTTTTTTTTTCAGGTCCTGTACCTACGAATTAATTCAATATTTCTTTCGGGCACTGTATTCCCTCTTCATCAACCTTTTTGAGGGGGGGGGGGGGGGGGTATGCACGACTGTACGAGTTGATTTTGAACCTTTTTCATCACACGAGAAAGTAGGTACCTCTACCTACGTACCTACCTACCTACTTTTTGTTCTAAAATTCAAATTTTTTTCAACTCTGTTTTTTTTGCTCCAAAGTTACCTCCAATTTTTTTCACGTTTTTCCTCCCTTCCATCTGTACTCCCTTCCATCTGTACTCTGTAGATACCTAGGTTAATTTTAGCATCTTGGTCAAGAATCAATTGTAAATTAAATTTCAACAGAAATTCCACGCGTAAGCCATTTTTTGTACAATTGGAACCTGACTATGATTGCTGCTTCTGAATGGTTTTATTATTCAATTTTTTTGTAAATTTAGTGACTTTTTTCAAAGAATTTTATTCGACGCCAAATTTGAAAATTTTATTAAACATGAAACATTAAAAATTTTTAAAGAATGTGATATTAAAAATATAAATTTTAGGCTTTTAAAAAAGATACGAGCGATTTTGAATCAGTTTGAGCCCCAAAAATGACGTTTACAATCCAAATTTACAACTTAATTCACGAGTTCAAAAACTTCATTTCCAACCATTTGAGGGATTAAGAGAGGGAAAATTATGGTAGATAGTTTCATTACCTGTTATTACCCAATGGGAGCAAGTTTTGAAATTTTTTAAGCATAAGGCATTTTTTTTATCTGCGCTGATGTGTAATAACCCAAGAAAAAGTACGAGTTGCATGCACTGTAATCTCACTTACCATTTTACGTGCATGTTTTGCTCGTATATTCAAATTCGAACCTATTACCATTATTAAATTACAAAAAAAATTACCCACAATGACGTGATATTACACAATATGTTGTTTCGTAATTTACAACCCTAACCCAAAGCTATTTAATGTTCGAGTAATTTTCATACCTATTTTAACGAGTATTGAATTATTTTTTTTTTAAAAAAAAATGTCATCTAGGTCGTCTAAAGATTTCACAACAAATTGTTGAATTAAGGTACGAATTATACAAGTGTAAAAATATTGGTGGTGATTGAATCGCTTTTTTTTTCAATTCTGCACGGTTACCCATTTAAATATTACACCTCAATAGAATGAAATTCACTAGAGAAATTTCTTACAGAAACGTTACCGTTGAAAAACACGTTAAAACCGAAATGGACGCTGGCGGCCTTGAGTGTGTTTTTGTTAGGTCTAAATTGTCGAAGATTAAATTAAATGTTACTTGAAAGGTTTCTCATGAAAAGTCGATTTACAAATTACACGAATGCTGTGGTAATTCGGAGCGAAGGCGATCTCTAAAATGATTTTAACGTATCCAGAATGTTCAGGTTTGTCTATTTCATTTGGTCAATAGTTCAAGCTGTTTGAAAGTTTTCCTTCTTTTGATGTGCTCGTTACTTCCTGTTTTTTTTCTATCCTTTTCGGTAGAGATTTAGACTTTTAAAATTAGATACTCGCGTCGTATTTTGAATAAGTAAGCTCTTCAGTGTGAGCTCTGGGTAAAACTCTATAAGAAAGTATTTCTGTTTCGAAAGTTTTCAGGTACTCGGAGGATTTACATTTTAATCGAATTGTTTTTACGTAAGATAACACACTTCTAATTTGAAACCATTTGATTAGGTGTAGATTCAGAAGTGCAACTTTTAAAGGAAATTCTACGAATAAGCTGCATTTTGAAAAACTAAAACGAATATTTACCTTCGTAGGTAATTAACAAGTAAAGAAAAAAATGAAGTGAATTCGTTGATGAAAATTCCCATTTATAAAAAATATGCTAATCGTGTAGAATTGAAAGGGATTTTTACAAGTACATGAAACATGAGACAGGTAGCTCTGGCTGCTTTGTTTTGTAAACGAATGCGATTTTTTTCTATTTGGAAAAAAATTAATGTAAGAAATTTGAATAACCAAGTGTTACGTATTTAAATTGTGTACTTCATGTGTACGAATTTTTATAACAAAAGAGTTCTTTGAAGTTTGACGCTGAGCTAAATAGCCTCCTGCTTGAAAAAAATCTACCCTTTTGGAATAGAATTTTTATTAAAATTGCTCATTCAAGGTATAAACAAGTGGCATATTATTCTGAATAGGGTGTTTGAAGTGCTTTCAAGAGTGCCAAGTTTAGGTGCCTACGCCTAGTTTTATTTAATAAAATCATGTTTTTGCCGGATGACGGTTATTTCGTCCTTTACGTATTAGAAAGAATATGAAGTATTGGATTGTTTCTTAATTTGAATCAATATTTGTGAAAATTGATTTTTTTTGTAATAACAGGTAAAAGTGTCAAAGTAGTAGCAGGTACAATGGTACATATAAGGCAATGATTTTTAACTGCCCACTTAAGAAAAATAAGAATTAACGATCCTCGAATTCAAAAGTTTCCAAGTTCCTTTCTTTTTTCAGAATAGATTTTTTTACAATTTTGAGTTCTCTGAATCAAGCTGCATCAATTAAAATTTAAAAAAAGGTAAATTAATTAATTCAAAATTGAAAAAAATGAGATTGAAATTTACAAAGTCCCTAAACGCAATGCAAATTACGTATGTTACGTTTTTTGGCTTTCCTGTAAAAAAAAATCAAATTGGCACTTGAGACACTTTTGGAATTATTGGATCGTTATGTGATTGGTGAGACAGGAAGTGACAATTGTTTCGAATTTTTCGGATTCAAAATGTAATTTTTCTAAAAAAAAAATATACGTATTTACATTTTTTTTATCTTGATAGTATTTTTTGTCCCAGCATGGAACATTTAGGAAAATTGATCATCACTTTTGCAAATTTCTAGGCTTCGGCATGATTTTTTCAACTAAAAATGCAATCTTGCTCTCCCATTTATAAATCGAGGAAAATTATGGAAAATCTTGAGGAAAAAGTAAAATTTGGAGCAGTGTAATGAATCAGTGAAAAAATTTCACTGAAAGCCAGTGGTAAAAAAATTGTTAGAAAATCAGTGAAAATTTACTGAAAAAAATTAGTGAAATATCAGAAATTTTTGTAAAAATTAATCAGTGCATTTTTTTGAATAGTCAGCGAAATTCCGCTGAAAATTGAAAAATTTCACTGATTTTTTTTGTGGTCCAACTGACTTTTTAAAAGTTTTTTTCAGTATCTTTTCACTGATTTAAAATGAGAGAGGGGTGAATGATGGTGCTTTGAAAACAGTAGATTTTTTAGAGGTTATTTATCTACTGTCTGTCTTAAAAATTTCAATGGTTAATAAAGGAATCGGTCACAACGTCCTATTTTCATTTCATGAGTTAACTTGAATAATTTCAGCTTCATTAAAACTTGATTACTTTTTGATTATTGGCATTTTTTTTTCTAGTTTTTTATGTAAGCAAAAATGGAACTTTTTGCAAGATTTCAATTTTTTCTATGGAGTATAAAGGTTAGAATTTTTGATTCGTTGTGGCCAAGAAACTTTCGTGGAAGGGGGGCGGGCGCAGGTGAGACGATAAACTGACATTTTTACTTTAAAGTGAGACACAGGACACAGGATCTATAATTTTTCAAAAAAAAATTATTGAGGTTTTCGATAATCTTTACTGCTGATTTCCTGTGAAAAACTGTGTATAATTTTTTTTCTTATTATAGTTACCTATTTCTTTTATGTTTACGTGTATTCGTGAATATTGGAATTATAAAATCATAATTTTGAAAAAAAATCCAAAATCTCAAGTAGATTCTAAAAAATTAAAAATTTCCGCACAATAAAATTTTTATTAAATGGTAAAACTCATCCAGAAAATTGGAAATAAACTCACTCACATAATGCTTTGAAAATTTGAATTTCTTTCCTGTCCCATCTCAAACTACTTTTAAAAAAAAATAAAACCTGATTTCAAACTGCCAAATTTGATTTTTATACCTGAAGGAATTTCGGAACACCTGAAAACAGCGGAAGGGTACAGGAAATTTATGCCAATAATAGTAATGAAGGAAGCATGAATTTTGGTATTGAGGCCAAAACAACGTTTTACTCCTTTTCGAGGGGGAGGGAGGCTTTGATTTTGAAAAAATTCTAAAAAAGAAATAAAATACGTTCATGTCTACCCCTCGTAGGAGCCACACTTCTCATGTGGATTTGGATACTCTAAATCTAAATTTTGTGGAAATATACTACTTTAGATGTACAAATCATAGCTGTAATCCACTTTTCAATTCTCATCCCCTTTTGCCCTCTGTGGACACTCAAAACTTGAAAAACACTCAACATTTTCGTTATTACGCCGAAATACAGCAGGAATTGTGATCCCAAAAGTAATTTTGAGTGTTTTTCAGGGTTTAAGGATCCTGAGGAGGCGAGAGAGGATGAAGATGGGAACATTTTGCCTCCCCTTTGCCTCCCCTTTTCTTCATTTCTTCTTAAAAGTATCATTTTTTCATTGCATTTGATGTTATTTTGGAATTATATGTACATTTTTTTCAATGATTGGAATCAATTTTTGATTATTTATTTTTTTACAAAAATAATCCAGGTGACGAATCTACGAAAAATGGAAAAAAGTTTCTTTTGCTTTACCTATCGAATTCGTTATCGTTAAAACCAAAAAAAATGAAGTAAAGTTTCCTTTTCCTTGACAGGAAATGTTGAAAACATGGATATGTTTTTTCCTCTCATCCTGACTTCTAATATCAAGGTAATTTCAAAAAAATATAAAAATTTGTTTTTAAAATTTAAAAATTAGCTTTCAGCTTTCTGATATTTTCCCTGTTATTCTGACTTTCTAATATTAAGTCAACCTATTCAGCTTCTAACTTTTTGATATACTTATACACATTAAGTTAATTTCGGAAATATAAATATTTGTTTTTGACTTTTAGTCCGCAAAATTTGAAATCTCAAAATAGGGTCTGAAAAATTTTTGGAGCAACCCCCCACTTAAGAGGAATTTCAGCTTCTGACTTTCTGACATTAACTTAGTTTCGAAAATACAAAAATTTATAAGTTTTTGGCTTTTGGTGACCCAAAACAGCGAGATGCAAAATAACGTCTTAAAAATTTTGGGATGACCCCCACTCAAGAGGAAAAAACATATCCATGTTAATTTTCCATCCAAATGCTCGAAATTGAATGACAAAAAAACCATTCTATTGTTCATGACGAGAGGATTCCAAAAATTTATTAGTTTTTGCACTTTGAGCAATTTTTGACCGCTTTACGGGCGTTTTTCGTCATCAACTCTCCCCGTAGAAAAAAAGCCATCTCTCGTCCAAATGCTCGAAAATGAATGATAAAAAAACCATTCGATTGTTCATGACGAGAGGATTCCAAAAATGTATTAGTTTTTGGATTTTCCTCTCATCCTGACTTCTGATATTAAGGCAAGTTCAAAAATATAAAAATTTGTTTTTTAAAATTTTAAAATTGGCTTTTAACTCACTGATATTTTTTTTGTCATTCTGATTTCCTGATATCAAGTCAATTTTCAACTTCTGACTTTCTGACTTTATGTTAATTTCAAAAATGGAATAATTCATAAGTTTTTGATTTTTTGGTGACGCAAATTAGCGTCTTAAAAATTTTGGAATGACCCCCCACCCAAGAGGGGAAAAAATTGAAAAATCAGCTTTCAGCTCTCTGGTGTGTTCCTGGGCCATTCTGACTTTCTGATATTTATATTTTGAAGAAATAAAAATTTGTAAGTTTTCAAAAGTCAGTATCTGATTTTCTGACATGAAGTTTTGAGAATACAAAAATTTATAAGTTTTTGACTTGGCGTGACGCAAAAAAAATTTTGGAATGACACCCCCTCCCCCCCACCCAAGAGGAAAAACATATCTATGTCAAAATAGGTACTTACCTTTGAAATAATGCTTAATAAAAATTGAGAAAAATTACGCTTTATTACGGAAATATGCCACCAATAAGCTTTTTTATAACGTTATTCGATGGAAAAGTTTTGTTTTTCGCAACGTTAGGTAAGTTTTAATTTGTCAGATGTTATACATTTTTTTGCCTTTGTCATTTCTGCCCTCGCCTCACGTCCCCCTCCACCACATTCTGGAACGTAAACACGCTACCTCAATTGATGGAAAAAAATTCTCATTAACATTCGAAAACGATGCTTGCCATTCGTAAAATTGCAGTCGGTACGGTGGCAACGACTAATAATCCATTACGAATGTATCCAACGATACCTAATTCATCAATACGAATAAATTATTCGATATTTGCGCATTTATTATGAAATTGTCGCTGCCAATATTGCATTCGAATTCGACGTTTATTTTGCTACAGCTCTCTAACGTTCGTCTGCAGTGATTTTTTATTTATATTTCACTAAAACGCGTGCACCTACCTATATGAATATTTATACACAATGGTGTCGAATAGTCGGATGAAAAAAAAATCCAGATGCTGAATAAACTCGCGATTTTTTTCCTACCTACGTGTCTTCTTATGAGACAAGAAAAAAGCTCACGTCGAATTTTTACTTCGTCTTGTACTTCGCTTCTGCGAATTTTATTTTCCAACAGACTGCGTAGTAATTTTATTAAATTTTAATCAAATTTCAAACAACAATGAATCCGGAATCTGGCTTAGCTCGAGTCCAATTTACCTTCAATTGCAATTAAGCCATTGTTTAGCTTTCATGTCGAATCGTATAAACATGGCACAACAAGATAAATTTTATATTCCATAAGCTCCGTTATTTTTATCGTTTTCCAATATCGCCGCAATATTACGTAGTTTGATGGAGAAAAAAAAAATAGGGAAAATGTGTAAGAAGAAGTAAGCTTTAAAAGAAATAAATTCTTTGGCAAGTTGGCAAATATTATGATATAAAACAGGTAAAAAGTATTTTACACTTGGCAGCATTTATTTGACTCTTTAAACTTCACCGAAGAATTTTACTTTAAAGTTTTTTTGTTAATAAAATGTTAATTTGCGAGTAGATTTGGAATGTTTGAAAAGAACCTTTTTAATCTAACTTTTTACTACAGCGTACCTATATCGAGTTATTTACTCGTTTTTCTCATTCTCCATCAAATTCGTCTCTCTCTGTTTAGAATAAACGTGGCCACGTTAATTACACGAGGTATTTTAGGTTTCGACGAAAAACTCGTGGAAATTCAGTCAGCTCGAGTTCATAGAAAATCTCGTCGTGGTGAACTTGACGACAATGAATCGAGGTAACAAAGTTCAACTTTTGTGGAGATGAAATTGTAAACAGATAGGTAGAGGTACCTATACCTAACTATCGGGTATATTTATACAATTGACAGTTAAAATTGACTGTGTGCGAGTTCTTGGGAAAACAAAGTTTTCGTTACGGTTCGAACTAATGTAAAAAGATATTTATTTTTGGTGTTAAAAGTGACATTTGTCAAGCAAAGTAATTTATCGAAGGATGTCGTTTTTGCCTTCACGGCTGGCTCTCCATGTGTAGGTATTTTGCATAAGTAGGCGAATGCGAGTAAGTTTATTCGATGCCAATGTGGTTTGCGAAATTAACCTATGGGTACTTTGAGTTTGACAATGGATGATGCAGTCGAGTTGCATGTGTGATTGACATTTGCAACAATAACGTTGACGCTGGAGAGAATAAGCATGAAAATTTCAAATTTAAAGAAACATAAAACGAGCTACCAATTAGAAATGATGACGTCACGTTTCTATGGAAACATACGCTTTAAATGTTCTAACCTGCACCGTTTATGATACAATCAGCCGAAATATTTTGGGGTCTGTTTGTTAGGTTTATTAGTAAGATATACAAGCGTCGTCTTCTGCGTTTATTTGAAATATATATTAACGTGAAATTACAAATTGGTTTCGATAATTTCAAGTGTTTAGGAATTCTTTTGAGGGATGAAAACTTGACGTTGCGAGAGAAACGCCTAAGTAATTATTTTCATACGTTTAAAATTTGTAAGTTTTAAAATACTGTAGTTTCGTGAAGTTATTTTTATATAAAGAGGTAAATTGCCCTGAAATATGAATGCAATTTGGAGCGAGAAGCGAAAAAATTCTTGCTATGGCTGAGAATTTCATTTTAGAAACGAAAGTTTTTGCATTTTCGAAACGCAGCCTTGTTTCAAGGATGGAAAAAGTCCTTTGATAAAATTTTTTCCATTCTCGAAATTAAAAGTGGTAGGCAGGTGCACTGCGGAAAAAAGGTATGTGAAATTTTAAATGAAATTTCGAAGGTGACGATGGAAAGTTTGCAGTATTTCGTTGGCGAACTTGCGAAAAAAAAATGTCTATTTACCTTGGGCAAACGCTTTCTGATTATTACAATTTCTTTCAACGAGGCGGGTGAAATTAAACTTCATTAAAATTAAATTCAGGTACGTTATTATTTTTCTGTGTTTTTAGGCTTTTTTGAATTTTTTTTGTTTGCCTGTTTTATGAAGACAGGGCAGGGTACGTTAAAATTTTTTCACAATTTTCTGCGTGCATGTAGAATTTTACTAATTTCAGTTTTCTCAGCATCTTCCTTCCAACAGAGATAATATTAATTCCTCAAAATTCTCTTGTTTTTTTTTCACTGCAGAATTTCGTTGATATGAATTTCTCCTGTTCCACTTTCCCAAGTGACATTTTGGTAATTTTCCTAGTATCTCTTTCAGAGGGAATTTTTGTTCAGATTTTTCCCTGACAACTCTTCTTAATGTTATCGTCAATTTTGTTTATTCGATTCAAATATTAAAAATTCAGGAATTCTGTAAAAAATTGGGAAAATTTCCTGTTTTGAAAAAACGTTGATTAGTGTTTTAAAAATGTTAGTCTGTTTTGAAAGAAAAAAAACCCTCTGGTCAGTATGGAATAAAACTTTGGTCTATTTTGAAAAAAAAGTAGATCTGTTTTGAAGTAGAAAAAACGTTGGTCTTTTTTGACCACCACCCCCCCCCCCCCCAAAAAAAAACCGCTGATCTATGTTGAAAAAATGTTGACCTGTTTTGAATGAAAAACGTTTGTTAGTGTTGAAAAAAAATGACAAGAGTTGAAAAAAAAATGTTGATCTGTTTTGAAAAAAAACCACTGGTGGTGTTGGAAAAAACGCTGGTCAGTCTTGAATAAAACGTTAGTTAGTGTTGAAAAAGACGTTGGTCTGTTTTGAAAAAAAATGTTGGTTGGTGTTCGAAAAAACATTGGTCAATGCTTGAAAACTGGGCAGTGAGTGTGAAGAAAGAACAAGTGTAAAGAATGCAAAAGAACGCTATCGGTGATGAAAAGCCGTGTGCCATGTTTATTGCGAGAAAAGTAACGGTTTTAAGGCCATAATGACCATGAAGAGAGTTATGTAGAAAATTTCATGGCGAATCGAATGCCGCAAATCGTGGACCTCGATCTCTTTTAGAAAAAAGTTACAGATTATTCTTTTCAAAATTCTGTGAAAAAATCGTATTTGTTGTACCTTTTTCGAGAACAAGGGAAATGCGTTTTTTCACTAAATTTTGGAAAGAATGAGCTGTAACTTTTTTTTCTAAAAGAGATCGAGATTCGCGGTTTGCGGCATTCGATTTGCCATGAAATTTTCTACAACTCTCACCATGGTCATTATTACCTTAAAACCCTTAGCAAATTTAATTTCTTTGCGAGAAAGGCCCAAAAAATGCGATTTTTTCACAGAATTTCGGGAAGAATGAGCTGTAACTTTTTTTTCTAAAAGAGATGGAGGTCTGCGGTTTGCGGCATTGGATTCGTCGTAAAAAAATTTTCTATAAGATTGGTTTATAAAAAATTTTTCAATTTCTTTGTAATGCTCAGGCTTATTGTCCTCGAAAAATCAGTTTTTTGCCCCCCCCCCCCCCTCCAGCAAACTTTGGAAGCCAGGATTGAGTAAGGTGAGGTATTTTGATGTCTAGAATCGAAATTTCGACATGAGAACCCAGAAACAGAACAGAAAATTTTTTGTCGACCTGTGTTACTCACCGTAATATTAATAAATTGTGACGCGCCGTGAGAAACCGACCCTTAAGGGGAAAAATAAAATGTTGAGAAAAACGCAAAAATTGGTTAAAAAGTTGATATTTTGGCGTTTTTCGCGAAATTTCATTTTTCACCTTAAGGGTCGGTTTCTCATGGCGCGTCACAATTATGGATTAATAATGAAAACATATCTTGGATTTCGACCAAATTTGGTGGGGTGGTTTACTTTGAGTGGGAGACCTTCCAAAAAAATTTGATCTCCCAAGAGGCAAGTGGAGGGGAGCAGGAGGTGCTCAAAGTGCACCTCCTTTTGAAAAAGCCGCTGTTTTTTATGTTTTTTTAGTCAAAAAAAAATTGTGTGAGACGCTGTCGTAGCACTTAAAAGTTGCGATTTGAGTTTCTACGTCTCCCTGAAATATCGCCATCCTTCTCCGATCAAACCTCAGAGTGCTACTAGGGGGGTTGAAAAGTTGCGGATTGCAATATTCCAATAATACGAAATCTTCACGAAGCTGGAATGATTTTTTTTCATCGAATAATTAAATGAAAATTTTTTTTAAGCCACTGAAAGTGAATATTGAAGAAAAAATTTGAAAATTGTATACACCAGTGCAGCCAACAGCGAATCGTAAAATTCCAAAATACGGAATTTATATCGACTTCAAATTGATTATTTTTTCGCCGAAAAATATTATGTATTTTTTTTCAATTTTTTTTTCATCGAATAATTAAATGAAAATTTTTTTTAGGCCACTGAAAGTGAATATTGAAGAAAAAATTTGAAAATTGTATACACCAGTGCAGCCAACAGCGAATCGTAAAATTCCAAAATACGGAATTTATATCGACTTCAAATTGATTATTTTTTCGCCGAAAAATATTATGTATTTTTTTTCAATCACCAGAATTATAGGTATTTTGAAAATTTTTTGGAAAATTTTGTATGTCAGTGCAGCCAGTTACAAATTGTGACTTGCGACACTGTGGAATTCACCTGATAAAAAAATTAATCCTTGTCGACGTAAATTCCACAGTGTCGCAAGTCACAATTTGTAACTGGCTGCACTGACATACAAAATTTTCCAAAAAATTTTCGAAATACCTATAATTCCGGGGATTAAAAAAAAATACATGATATTTTTCGGCGAAAAAATAATTTGAAGTCGATATAAATTCCGTATTTTGGAATTTTACGATTCGCTGTTGGTTGCACTGGTGTATAAAATTTTCAAATTTTTTCTTCAATATTCACTTTCAGTGGTTTAAAAAAATGTTCGTTCAATTACTCGATGAAAAAAATCATTCCAGCTTCGTGAAAATTTCGTATTATTGGAATATTGCAATCCGCAACTTTATACCTAAAGTTCAGTAGAAACAATAAAACTGAAAAAAAATTCCGTCTACAAAAGCAAAAATATGTTTTTTATTGATCATCAAAATCAGATTACTGCCAACATTTGGTACCCTTTTCGTATCAATTTCATCGAATTCGAATACATTACGTTAAATGCCAACTCACCTAGCTGCCTAGATACATGCATAGTAAACATGCCGGATAACTACCGTTATCGCGATGTAAACAAACGCACGTAATAATTCAGTTTACGTTGAAATTCATTTTACAACATCAAATAAGGCCACCATCTGGCGATCCTGAAAGATGCTCAGCATCCAGCCATAACCCTATAAATAAAGCGGCCGAATAGCGGAAAACTTCAAACTTTAGCACGATGATTAGTTTTCATAGGTTTGATTTCAATTGACCCGTATGATTTAATATTACCAAACCGTAACTTCGCCCTTGCCTAAATCTCTACCTCGTTACATTTGAGGCATCCCTTAATAATAATCGCAAAAGGTAAACAAAAACGGTACGAATTCGTAATAACAATAACGAATCAAAGGATAATATTTAAATCAAGTTACCAATTTTTATACCGAAATTGAAGCCGAAATCTTCAAGGTACAAAGTATTATAGGTAACGTCTTGTTTATATTACGTATTTTCTGCTGTGCAACGGAAAAACTCATCAAAAAAGAAACTCGTGTTTGGCGCTGATCGAATTTCAATGGATGACCACACACATGTATCCTGTGCAATAATGTAATACACAGGTGACGCGTTAGACCTCAAATGCGGCAATCCAATTTCACGTGCGAATTACACGCCGGCTCGTCCGGCGATCACATATCGAATAAAAGTTGCTAGAAAGAGCAAGTTTAAAGATAATTTGAAAATATAGCAAAAATACGTGCGCGTTCGCGAATAAAAATAAAACTCGTTGAAATATTTGAAAAGTAAAGCTCCAGTGGCGTTATTTGGTATTCTATCGCTATTCGCAGTCGGTCTCCGACTATCGTACCGGAATTAACCAACAGCCGGAATTTTTTCATTTTCTTGTTGTAAATATTTCAAAACTCGGTGCCACCAGGTCTGATAATTTATAGAATAAAAGCTTAATTAAACCTCGAGTCGAATTAGATCTCTAAATGTTAATGATGTTGGCTCGAAGAATGATGCAACATCGGTCCAACGTACCTTTCTAACCTTCGTATGTGTAAAAATTAACCATTAGTGGTGTACACATGTAGTATGAAATCTGCTGGGAAATTAAAGCCCAAGATTTATGGGTTCTTTTGCAATTGCATACTTTTCAACTGCGAATTATCGATTAAATATTTATCGAAGATAATTAAACGCTGAGGAGCTAGCTTACCTACGTAGATAACTTCGATCTTGATTTTACCAATACGTTTCCTTAGCTTGACATATCTCACAAATGACACCACATAGCTTCATTACGAATTCCAACGAGTGAATTTTATTCCTATGGGAAATCAGCTCAGAAATACAGTAAGTGTTTTTAAACTTACTTAAACAACTTTGTCGAATTTTTTTTTTTACTTCGTTTTATTCCTATTTCTAGTTTTGGAAGGGTGTTTTTTTGGCCTAAAACAAAGGTCCATTTTACACGAGTATCTAGGGTTATAATGATACGTGTTTTTTGAATTTTTTAAATGAGTGTCTCGTGTAGGTAGGTATGGCAGGGCTGAGCTAATGGTATTTTTTTTTCGCATATTTACCTACCTATTGGATTTTTTTTAGAATTTTTTACCTTTAGTGATATCGAATACATCTAGGTATGGAGAGTATGGCGAATAATTTTTCTGGTAGAATAATTCGCCAACTACGCCATTAGCGAGTTTAAAGCCAGGGTTGTTCTTTTACACGTAAAATAATTATTTTTCATCATGTGTAAAATAACGTAAAATAATGATGTAAAATAACGTTGATGTAAAATAATGTAAAATAACGAATTTCAGGTAAAATAATGTAAAATAACACTGATAAGAGTCTAAAAGGTGATAACGTGCTTATAATATTTCGTTATTTTACGCCATTTTATTTATTTTACATTATTTTACAATTGTAAAATAATGTAAAATAACCGAAGTTATTTTACACGAGTTATTTTACGTTATTTTACACATTATTTTACTGTAAAATAACTGATGTAAATTTACAGCACAACCCTGGTTTAAACTGTTAACATTAATAATGAAATGTTTGAAAAAGTTTTTTTTACCTCCGATGCGAGCTTGTTGTTGCGCTTGATGATGAATTCCAACTTTATAGCAGCGAATATTTATTGTTTAATTACGTATGAGCATTATTTTTACCAACTTTATCGAGTTTTTTCGGGGTTTTGTAATTAAGCGACTGTGAAATAACGGAAATGGGAGATTCGATGAGGTCTAGTTTTGAGTTACTCCCTGGTGAGGTGATTAGGAAATTAATGATGGGATAAATTATAAAGGAGGAGTGTCTGTAAGGGTCGATTTCGGATTAGTGACCAGTATACGAACATTATGTCGTGAAATTATTATAGGTATCGAATGGACGTCGTTTTTTGGTTGTTGGTAATTTTTTGGTAAAATGAGAAGGTTTTCGTGTTTGTTAACATTTTTTAAGGTTTATTTATACAGTTGTAAGTGTTTATTAAAAATATTGTCCTGTTCAAATTTTACAAAGTTCGATTAAATTTTCTACCGGTGTTGAAAAATTTGATTTCTGTTTGTTGTTATTTTGAGAACCCCTGAAAAACAGCGAAGTTGCGGTTTGTGGCGATTATATTATTTTTCAATATAAATTCGAATTTACGAGTTCGAAATAGTTTGAACTTTGGGCACTATTTTTCAGAGAGTTGATTTTAGGTTGCCATGAAAAAAGTTCAAAAGCTCATTTTTCAAGAGTGAAAGGTAAAATTTCGTTGAATTGGTATGTTCTTCGCATACCTTCAAAGCACGAAATTGCATTTTCCAGCCGATTTACTAATTTTAAATCCCCCTCTCCTCGGAAAACATTCGATTTGAAAAAGTGGTAGTTAATCAATTAAGTATTATTATTATTATTTTTTTAGAGAAAATTCAAAACTAGATGGATTGAATGGAGAATACATATATGTAGTTTTATTCATTGTTTGTAAAAAAATTGTGCCGTGTCCATTTTTCAAAAAAAAAAAAAAATGCGTATGCCCAGTTTTTGAAAAAACACAGACCCTTACTCATGTCATTTTCAAAAAAAAGTGCTTTGGAATAATGAAATTTTTCCAGTAAAATTTGATGAAATTTTTCCAGTAAAATTTGATGAAATTTTTCCAGTAAAATTTGATGAAATTTTTCCAGTAAAATTTGATGAAATTTTTCCAGTAAAATTTGATGAAACTTTTCCAGTAAAATTTGATGAAACTTTTCCAGGAAAATTTGATGAAATTTTTCCAGTAAAATTTGATGAAACTTTTCCAGGAAAATTCCATCATGAAATTTTTCCAGGAAAATTAGATGAAATTTTTCCAGTAAAATTCCATCATATTTTTTCAGAAAAGTTCCATCAGTAAAATTTGATGAAATTTTTTCAGTAAAATCTGATGAAATTTTTTCAGTAAAATTTGATGAAATTTTTTCAGTAAAATTTGATGAAATTTTTTCAGTAAAATTTGGTGACATTTTTCCAGTAAAATTTGGTGACATTTTTCCAGTAAAATTTGGTGACATTTTTCCAGTAAAATTTGGTGACATTTTTCCAGTAAAATTTGATGAAACTTTCCAGTAAAATTCCATCATATTTTTCCAGAAAAATTTGATGAAATTTTTCCAATACTTTTTCAAGTAATTTTTTAAATAAATTTTAATGAAGATGTTCCGAAAAATGTTGAACTAGTTTTCTAAAAGATTTTGATGAAATTTTGCTGTCATTTTCACCTACCTACCTAAGTTTGGATAAAATATGTACTGGGGTAAGCGTGAAAACATCAACTCAGAAAAAAATACGAAAAAGTAAAAATTTTGATAGAAAAGTAAAAAAAAATCAAGGTCAAAAAAAATTTTGTGTAGAAGTTTTTACAGGGGGAAAAATGAATTTTCAAGACTGTAAAAAAATGAAGAGTCGAGATTTTTTTCGGATAGAAAAAAAATTATGAGTAAACGTTTCGACAGAGTACCTACAAAAAACAAGATCGTAAAAAATTGAAATTTTCACTAAAAAATTTCAGATCGAAATTCGAAAAAAAAATTGAAATTTGACAAATAACGTACCTATAGATAGAAGATACAAACAAGTGGAACGAAGTATTTGAAAAGGTATTGTACACAGTTCGAACTTTTGTACATACAAAAAAATAGAATACTTTAGCGTCTAATGAAATTAGAAATTGATCTAAGATCAAAATTCTAATTCTAAATCGATAAGAATATCTATGGTATGGAAATGAGGTCAATTTTTGACAAAGTTGTGATCTCCTACCTTCTATTTTTCCAATGTTCTCATATTGCATGATGGACCATCATTGATGCCCATTTTTTTCAAATAAGTATAGTAAAAGATGGTACATTTTTTTCAAAACAATAGTAAAAATTTTTTGGGTGGATATCAAAAAAAAATTTCAAATTATATCAAATCGAACTTACAAACTTGCGAAGTGAAAATTAAGATGAAAATCATACGCAGCTGTTTATCAAATATCTACTCGTAATGCTGTCACGATCTTGAGATTATATACGGCAAACTAGATAGGCAATTATATTCACACATTGAAAAACAACGATATTCCACCCCTCTCTTAACGTTCAGATAATATAATACGTGTCATGGGCGTATAAAAAACCCGAAACGAAACGTAAATCAAATGAATTCAAACGCATTATATTTTTCTTACATCTTTGATGAAGTTTCGCTTACGTATTGAATTTGAATATCTTTAAACGGCTGTCAGAGTGAAATATGACAGAAGAATGATAAATTTATCTTATTTTGAAATTTTTTTCCACCAGAGGAAATTTGATTCTGAGGACTATGAAAGCTCTAAACATTTTTCATCGTAGACATAAAATTTTTTTTAACAATGATTAGCCATAACTGGACCGAAAAAATATTCTATTGAGGCAAGAAAAAAAATACACTCGGACAAAATATTTTAATCGTATTCAAATTCATAGAAATAAAACGTAAAAAAAATACTGTAATACCATATACTTAGATGGGTTTTAAAAGTTGGCTTATAGAGACAGCTCATTTTCTGGAAAGCTTTTAGTTTTATTACGGGGACTTTATGTAGCCTCGTAATGTTTATACGCGAATATTATTCGAGAATAATTGAGAATTGAATATTTCACGGGAAGTTTTACCAATTAAACTTTGGCGAGATTATAATTTCCGCGTGCTCTATGATACCATTAAAGATTCAATGCTTTAATTGACTATAAAATTGATTTTAATCGTCGAGATTTTTTACTTTTTGAGATAGACGAGTATTCCGAGTTAGTGCTGTCGTTTGGGCTGAGGTTAAATGGAAGATGGCGATATAATTAAGACGAAAATATGCTAGGGAATTCCCTCGATATCCGGAGGCTTATCTTGAAACTCGGTTACATAGTTTGTCGAATAGAGCAAAATACGTTTCATTGGTGGTTTGAAATGCTAACGGAATAATATTGTAATTACATAGAAACTCTGTACAAGTCTTTCTTATCTATTCTTATTGATTATTCGCGAAATTTCACCAGCCGAAATTAATTTTCTCTAACAATGTCAGGATAATAAATCAAAAAGGCGGCGCAATTCGCGCAGTTGTGCGGCTTTCGTTGTGTATGGATGGTTTTTGAATTTTCCCATTCTGTATGAACAATGTATGTACGAACGAGTTTCTAAAAATATATCACGCGACAGAAATTAATCTCATGTGTGTACGTAATTTTCGATTTGGTAACGATTTTCATTAATGGAGAATATTTTACTTGACGACGAAAGCAATCAAATTTTCGTTATGTACGAAAAGGAGTGTTTGAAATCTTCCAACTTTGTCTGTGGAATTATTTTTTGAAAGATTTAAGTAGTGGCTATGAAAATTTTAATGGAATTCCTTTTTTTAAATAAGTAATGAAGGGGGGAGAGGTCTCAGCATTAAAAATATCAAGGTGTTTCTTTTATGCATGACGATTTTTTTTTTCATTTTGGCGATCTCACCCATTAAGATGGATCATTTTCATGTAGAGGAATGGGATTCCACAACATTTTGGTCCTCGACATAATTAGAGACCATACTTACTAGAGGAGGGGGGGGCTGATGGAGCAAAAATATGATGAAGATTATAACGAATTTTAGAATTCGATTTTTCTGATGGAAAATTTTTCAATTTTTCCGATGGATAATTTTTCAATTTTTCCGATGGATAATTTTTCAATTTTTCTGATGGAAAATTTTTCAATTTTTCTGATAGAACATTTTTTGATTTTTCTAATGGAAAAGTTTTCAATTTTTCTAATGGAAAATTTTTCGATTTTTTTAATGGAAAATTTTTTGATTTTTTTAAATGGAAAAGTTTTCAATTTTTCTAATGGTAAATTTTTCATTTTTCTAATGGAAAAGTTTTCAATTTTTCTAATGGAAATTTTTTTGATTTTTCTAATGGAAAATTTTTTGATATTTTTTTTTTTAAATGGAAAAGTTTTCAATTTTTCTAATGGGATTTTTTTGATTTTTCTAATGGAAAATTTTCCGATTTTTCTAATTGAAAATTTTTCGATTTTTTTTTTTTTGATTTTTCTAATGGAAAATTTTTTGATTTTTTTTTAATGGAAAAGTTTTCAATTTTTCTAATGGAATTTTTTGATTTTTCTAATGGAAATTTTTTTTGATTTTTCTAATGGAAACATTTTCGATTTTTCTAATGGAAAATTTTTCACTTTTTCTAATGGAAATTTTTTTAATTTTGCTACTTAATGGAAAAATTTTTAATTTTTCTAATGAAAAATTTTTCAATTTTTTTAATGTAAATTTTTTCAATTTTTATCAATCCATTTTGGAGCATGATTTGACTCTAGCACTTGAAAACTCGATGCGTTAATTTTGTTCTATGATTCCTTCTCATTTTTCTCTGTATTGTTTCAGTATGAGAAAATATACTGATTGTCGTTTTTTCTGTTATTTTTTCAGAAAGGCCAAACACCATTACACATATCCGCTAGTCAAGGAAGTAAAGGTATAACGGAATTGCTAGTTCAATACGGATGTGATATTAATGCCCAAAGCAAAGTAAACACCGAAATTCTGTAAAATTTTTCACGAATTTAATTTTCTCCTACTCACGTTATTTTTTGATTTCAGAATGGGAATACTGCATTACACAATGCATGTCTTTCAAATAACGCTCATATTGTAGAATTTCTTCTTTCCAAAAATGCTGATATCAATGCTCTTAATTGTGTAAGTAAGGTGAGGTTGGTTTCAGAATAAGAATAAAATTAAGGGAAAAATAATTCATTTTATTTTCGCAGAGATTACAGTCACCGATACACATAGCAGCCGAACAAGGCTATACGGAAATTTGTAAATTGCTTTTAGCAGCTGGAGCTAACATTCAACAACGAGAACAAGTGGGTAAAATTTCTGATTTTTCAATTTAAAAATCCAACTGTGAAATAATAGATTGCTCGTGTTCGCTTTCAGGGAGGCAAAACACCGTTGTATATTGCAGCTAGGGGAAGTTTTACTGCCATTGTAGACATGATTATTCGAACTGCCAGATTGGAATATCCAAGCAATGTAAGAAAAAAAACTAGGATTAAAATTGAGTAAAAGTTATTATTTTTGACGATTAATTTTTTTGCAGTCAAATGACACTCATGCTATTACTAGAAGACAGAGCCGTTGGTCTCAGGGACCAGATTTTGATTTATTGGGGCCAAAGGAAAATAATGAAAAGTTTTTAGAAGTGTTATGGAAACTTTCTCATAAATATTTGGAACCTGGTGAATGGAAGAAACTGGCATATAGATGGAATTTTACAGCCGAACAAATAAAAGCCATTGAACACCAATATACAGGTAAATTAGATAGGTATATTTGAAATTAATTAAGTGGAAAAATATTTTTCCTGAATTTTATTGATATTAGGTCCATCGAGTTATAAAGAACATTGTCACCGGATGTTGAGAATTTGGGTGGATAGCTTGCCTCCTTCGGTAGATGCTGTCCAAGAATTAGCAGAGAGTTTGGTAGCTATAAATAAAGAAAAATTAGCAGGTATTTAAAATAATTATATTTAAAAAAATTTTAAATGATAAATTGAATAGTAATGATTGAATTTTATTTTTTTAGATACGATAATCAAAAAGATGCAAGAACCTGATAATCCTCGACAAAAAACGAAACATTGTTGTGACAAAGAATGTATAGTGATGTAAATAAAAAAGAAAAGAATGCATACCTATTTTTATATCGTACCATATTCTTTTTTCCTTTTATAGTTACTTAAACGTTTCAACTGCTCAATTTAGACTACTGTTGCTGTATTCGTTGTTATTACTAGTTAATATTTTGTTTCTCTTGTCTTACGTTAAGATGTAAATTGAATTTTTGATATTTTTTTTCTTTTTCATCCATACTAACGTTTTCGAATTTTATCTGTTTTGTTAAAAATAATTCGTTTTTGTAAATTTTTTCCTTATAGTAATTTTTGTTTCTTCGATTGTATTACGTCTTTTTTTTTTCGTTTTTAATTTATTGTTCTTTAAATTTTTTCGAGCAAATACCAACATTCTATTTTATTTTTCATAGTTGTCTAACTATAATTGTTATTCGTATATGAAGAACATTCAGTATTATACGTTGGTTCGACCACGCTCTCGCAGTCAATAGATTTATTTTTGTCCATTATTTTATTTTCCAACGTATCTTCAAGTATAGTGTTTTAAGTTTAATAAAATCTCGTAACGTGATCTTACCTATTTATTTTATTACTCAATTGTTCAGATCAATTGTTCCTTAAATTGTTGAATTTTTTGCATACACGTTCAGATTCGGCTGGAGTAAAAAAAAATTACAGGGGCCAAAGAAGAATTCGAAAATAGCAAAACACTTTTCATTTCAAAGTCACTTTTATAATTCCATAATTGTACTTTTATGGATCAAAAATACTTTTCTAGGAGGGAAAACTAAGTTTGAAATAGAAACGTTTTAAAAGTAAATGATCTTTTTCTGGAAAATGTTTATAATTTTCAATTTTTAATTTTTTCCTCGGGTGCAAGCTTTGATGCATTTCTCGGTTTCTGATTTCTGGGTGACCTAGGTTATGCTAAGAATTGAAATTATTATGAAACTTATCACGATAACGAAAGAGAATTATTGATCAATCACACTTTCAGGTACATATCACTTTCATTATTTCATGGTATCGACGTGAGTAATGAAAACTGGAAATGAATTGTAAATTCATTTCACAAAACATGATGTCAGAGATTTTCAATAAAAGATAAATAATTGTTCATTTTTATTAAACTTACGTACCTAAGCTTGCGTCATTTTAAAAAGTAAGGAACTAGAACTAATGCTAATTTATGAGAGAGAACAGGTTTCCACAAATACAATTTTTTACGAATACGACCACGTATAATATTCTTGAAGTTTTGAAAATCTAGCGCAGGTGAAATTTTCTAATATTATGTATCAATATATTATATAATAATGCACTTTTTTTTTTGAAAAGTAATTTTCAAAAATGAAACAGCTCAGAGTATTGCAGCCGAAAGATTAAGCTTGAGCTTTCGGCTTAAACTTGCGACCTTGAAAATTTGGGCTTTGGCTTTTGGCTTTTAGCTTAGCCGAATTTTTTGGCTAGCTTTCGGCTGGCTTTCGGCTTGGTAAAGTGAAAAATAACGCGACCCCTTTATTAACAATAGAATTTAGCGTAGAATCCAAAAATATACATAGAAAACAGTTTTTGCGATGTTTGAAAAAGTTATACACGATTTTCTTTTATTATTTAGCAAACAGAACATGAAAACGAAAATAAGTTCAAAAATTTTTATTTTTCAATATTTATGTACTTAGGTACTTGAAATTGAATTTAGAAAAATCAAAAAGGTATAATAATTTTTTATTTTAAATTCATAAATTGAAAAAAAAATTTTGAATGGACAAGTTGCACGAATTTTTTTTTTCAAAAAAAAATATGATAGGTAGATCAAAAGTAAATGTTAAAAGATGAAGATTTAAAAAAAAATCGAAAATTGGTCCATTAGGATCCGCGTAATGATTTTTTGAACATTGCGTTTTTTGTGTAGCTTTGAAAATTCAGTTTTTGTTCCTGTATTTAGAAAATACCCATCATTTTATACCCACCAGCCAACATCGTCATAAAATCTGAATTATTAACGTCACAGTGACCCACCACGCCCCCTTTTCAGAGCCACGAAAAAAACGCAATGTTCAAAAAATCATTACGCGGATCGGCGGATCCTAATGGACCAATTCTCGATTTTTTTTTAAATCTTCATCTTTTAACATCTATTTTCGATCTATCTTATTTTTTTTGAGAAAAAAATTTCGTGCAACTTGTCCATTCAAAAAAATTTAAAAACAATTTATGAATTTAGAATAAAAAATTGTTATACCTATTTGATTTATACCTAAAAGAAAATTGTGTATAACTTTTTCAAACATCGCAAAAGTGCAACTTGTCCATTATTTGATTGTTTTGAAATTTTTCAAAAACTGCAATTCATTAATTAAATCAAAATCATTTAAATTGATAAAAAAGCCAAAAACTAGCCGATTTTTTTAAGCTTTCAACTGAAAAAGCCAAACCCCAATTTTGGAAAAGCTAGCTTTCGGCTTCTCATTTTTCCATGAAAATTGGGCTAGCTTTCGGCTTTTGGCTTGAGCTTTTAGCTAGCTGCAATACTCTGAAACAGCTGCTGTAAAATTGTAAATTCAAGAGCTTAAAAGGGGGGATTTCGGGATTTGTAGCCAAAGCCAAAAGTTGCGGATTTCGAATGAACCAAAAACGAAATTCCTATTCTATCTTTAATAAGGGAACTCACAATCACAATCACAATTTTCAATTTTAAAAAAAAAAATCGCCCCACTTGACCTGAATGGTACCCCTAAAAATGTAAAATGAAAATGTTACGAATTTTCTTGGAAAATGAATTCAATTTTTCTTCGTTTTTTGCAGAATGGAAACTACAAAATATAAATTGTTAGGATTGTAGAAAATACCCGTAGATTTACCTTTCTCTATTTCCGACAATATCGGATTAATTAACCGTTTAGTCTTTAGTAACCAATTAATGAAAAACAATAAACGGTAACAATTCATAAAATGAAAACTGTATTGAATAATAATTCACAACAGGTAAACTTTAACAAACATAAACGATGTTAATCGTACGAGCAGTATTCTAATAATAAACTCCGCGTCAGTTCCAAGTCTCGTGTTGGCGTTGCATTACGTGATGGACATGCGCGTAGCGTACTGGATGGCGGGGATGTCTTATTTCTAGGTCGTTGAGGAATCAGGTTGGCACCATGATCCTAACACTCCCTCCTTCCGAAGCGTCGTAGAAATTAACGTAATTGAAGAACTAAACCTGTAAAGAGAAATAATAAACGAAAACTGGAGATCCTCTGATCTCACTGATTTATCTCGTAGAATCGTAGTTCTTCAGAAAAGTCTGTTTTAAACGGTTTGCCAGAAAGCTGTGACAAAATACCTTGTACGTTTGCTGCGCACAATAAATAAACACCGTTGAGCACTAAGATCAATTTATTTTATAAAACGTAACAAATATTGCACTTAAAAGTTAATCAGGTAACAAGTGCTGATCACTGGGTTAAATGATAATACAAAATAACTGTACACTAAGTATGATTTTGTTTAATTAAAATTGAAAAATTACTGTTCGTTGAGACTGCAACGAAAAACGACTGTCAATGCCACTGAGGCTTATGAGCTTGTCTCACTTAGAGATCCTGGTCGGTTTCGTCTTCGCTGCGACTGTATTCGAAAATTTCGCTGTCGCCTACGATGACTGATTCATCAGGAATGATCAAAGTTCCTGTTTGATCTGACGGTTCCTGGGACTGCGACGTAGCCGATGGTGCTGCATTGGCGTCGTCACTCTTCCGCTGTCGTTGCGGCGAAACGTTTCCTGCTTTCCACTCCTTGCCGACGGTGATACGTGAGTTGATCACCAGAGAAACTCGTTGCTGAGCAAGGGTGAAGTTATCAACGAGCGGAACGTTCCAAACTGCGCACAGCTGTTGAAGCTGATCCATGGTTATACCATAGTTGATAAGCGACCGAATACCTGATAAACAGAAACAATTAGTATGCATGTTTTGACTGAGAAAAACGACTAATTAACTGATAGTGACTAAGATTTTTCTACATGCAATACACTGAGTAACTGGTCTCTGAGTAACTGAAAAGGTACTTTTGGCAAAGCCTTCGTAAGAATGTCGGCTAACATGTCTTTGCTGCAAATCCAATCAACCGAGACCGTTCCACTGAGGACGTGTTCAAGGATGAAATGAAATTTGATGTCGGGGACATGTCTGAGAGATGGAGTACCGGGCTTCTCTGTTGCTTTGAGAGACGCTGTGTTGTCTCCGAACATTTTGAAAGGCACTAAGCTCTTTCCGGTTGTACGATTGACTGTGGCGTTGATGCCAATACACTCTTTGAGTGTGGCGTTCAAAGCCATGTACTCTGCTTCCATAGAAGATGTGGAGATCACTTCTTGACGTTTACTGGTCCAGAACACTAAGTCTCCGTACAAGAAAATGACCATGCCAGTGGTAGATCGGCGCGTTGCGTCGCAGTTACCGAAACTGGCATCTGAGTAAGCCACGACTCCATCACCTTTACCTCGGTAGATGAGTCCATATTCTATAGTGCCGAGGATATATCGAAAGATATGTTTGACTTCTTCCCAATCTTTCCTGGTGGGAGTAATCTGTCTGCGGCTCAACCAATGCACCGCGAACATGATGTCTGGTCGACTGCAATTAGCCAAGTACATGAGGCTTCCGATTGCTTCGCGAAATGGGAATGGCTCGCCGTCGAATTTCCTGGAATTCTTGATGCGATCGAGTCGTTTCCGTTCCCTGCGATTGATGGATTTTCCGGATGCGGACTTTTCTGCGCAACTCTGAACGACTTCGTCGTCTTTCCTCGTAGCTCTGTTAGCTGTCTGGCGAGGAATCATCGGAATATCCTGCGGTTTGGCGGTTGTCATGTTGAAACGTTTAAGGACCGACTGAGCGTATTCACGCTGTTGGATCTGCATCACTGAGTTGTCACGATCCCACTTGATGTCCAATCCGATGAACCGTGCTGGAACGCCTAGGTCACACATCTTAAACAAGCGCATAAGCTCTCGTATGATCGCGTTGAGTTTTATTCGATCGGTTCCTGCGATCAGAATATCGTCCACGTATAAAACGAGAAAGATAACTAATCCTGGTAGAATTAGCCAAAACACACACGGATCGTTGATGTCGACCTGGAAACCCAATTTCTTGACTTCTTCTGTGAATTTCCGATTCCAACAGTTCGGACTTTGTTTCAAGCCGTAGATGGATTTGTACAAGCGAAGAACCATAGTACGCCGTTGTTCTGCGGTTACCGGAAGTCCGTCGGGAATTTCCATATAGGTTTCCTCATTGAGGGTGCCATTTAAGAAAGCTGTCTTAACATCTAGGTGGAATGCAAACATCCGAAACTTGTTGATGATTGCGAGAGCAACGCGGACTGACGTTATTCTGGCCACCGGAGCGTAGACTTGGGAGATACGGTAGTCTCGAGGGTCACCGTAGCCACGAGCCACTAGTCGGGCTTTGTAACGAATGTTACCTAACGTGTCGAACTTTCTCTTGAACACGTAGATCGAGTCTAATACCACTAAGGAGCGACCTGATCGTGATACGGGTCTCTTGACTAGTTCCCAAACTCCGTTCTCTTTCATAGAGTTTAGTTCTTCTGCAATGGCAACTTCCCAATTGGACTGTTCCGGAGACTGCATGGCCTCGCGGTACGTGAGAGGGTCGGATACCAGGCTGGTGATCAGAGCGAACGTTTCGAGATCTTCTGAGATGTCATTCTGTCGGTAGTATTCTCTGAGACGAGCGACACCTTCCTCAAAATGTTGCTTGATCGTGAAGTACTGATCACGAACTTCAGCCGTAAACACTAAGTCGGTATCGATTTCCTCTTCAACGATGTCGTAATCACTAAGATCGTCATCGCTGAGATCTACTCCCTCCGTTTCGCACAATGGGGAGTTAGCAGTTTCAGCCGGGTCCTCACTAAGAGACACTGGTTCAGCTTGAACTGCTGCCTCCGCTTCTGATGTTTGACTGGCAGAACGCTCTGCTGCGTAGACGGGAGAGTTTTCCATCGGTGTTCCGTCCTCGTTTCTTCTGTACACGTCAGTGAAGCTTTTCAACCAATCGGTTTCGGAGATTCTGTTGCCAGGTTCGTCGTTGAGATTCTTGAGATCTGCGTAATTCTTGAATTCGCAGAACTTGACGTGTTTGGCCTTAATGATTTTCTGAGACTCTGGTAAAAGAATCTTGTAATATGTGTTGCCGTATCCAACTAGAATTCCCACTAAGGCTCTAGCTTCAAACTTCGAATCGAGAGGTTTGTTTTTGTGGACGTAGGCTACGCATCCGAATCTCCTGAATTGGTGTAGACGAGGGTCTACGTCTGGAAAAGCTGATACTAAAGGGCTCTTGAATCCGCACCTAGTGTGTGGCGTCCGATTGTAGATCTTAATCGCTGCTGCAAGGACGACGTCCCAATAGTATAGTGGTAACTGTGAATCGACGAACATCGCTCTCATGCGTCTGCAAATGGTCTGATTGAATCTTTCTGCAGTACCATTGTGTTCTGGAGTATTAGCTGGGGGTAGCTCCTGAGTTATTCCGTTGGCTATACAGAAATTCTTGAACTCAGTACTCGTGTATTCTCCTCCGTTATCTGAACGTAGGAAGCCAACTTTCGCTGTGTAGCCTGTGAATCTGTCAATTTCCTTCAGGAATTGAATGAAGCACCCGAAAGTATCTGACTTTTTATGCATCGTGTAAGCTACGGCAAAGCGAGTGGCGTCGTCGATGAACGTTACAATCCATCTCCACTGTTTCACTAATGTGGTAGGAGTAAAAGGGCCCATGAGGTCGGAGTGAATGCGTTTAAACGGTACTGTGTGCCGTTTTCTCGTCTCTGTGAACGGGAGTCTGCGCATGTTTGCCACGTTGCATACCGAACAACTCTGGATGATATCCCTGTCTAACGCGACTCCACGAAGGAACGATAGATGTTGTTTTAAGCGACACATAGTCTTGTACGGCAGATGGCCGAGACGGTAATGCCAACGTAAGCAGTTGTGACGAACGATGTTTGTGTTGAACTGATCATCGTTCTGAACAGAGACTACACCGGTTTCGGGTTGAACGTCTGCGAGGACAATGATCTCGTGATAAAGATGAATGTCGTCGAGTTCTTCTTCCAAGGAAACTTCTGAGCTGCGAGTAACCTTGGCTGCCGGAGTGCCTCCGTGTACGTAAGTTTCTGACGTAGTAGCCGGTACGGGCTGAGTAACGGTGGGCTGACTGTCAACTAGCGGGGGTTCTGAAGCGCTAGATGAAGGTTGCTGACTTGGTACTGTATGATTTGGATTTTCTTCGGTGGTGTTTTGCTGCTGACGAGTGGGTTCTGTACACTGAGTACTTGTGGAGGGTACAGGGTTATCGTATATCGAGGTAGACTGCTCGACACGAGGTTGCTTGTTCGCTGGAGGGGGAGGAGAGTGAGGTCTCTTCCGTTGGTAAGTGTGATCTGAGACAACTAATGCCTGTAGGGAGTCCGTACAACTAATGTTGAATCTCCAGAAGGGGTCAACAAATGAACCTTCTAATACCACCTTACCTGTAGCGGTGTCGGTGACACGAGCTACTTTGTTGTTCAGCACGATTTCACAACCTTTTGCTGCAAGTTTACTGAACGAGAGCAAATTTTCGGAAATTTTCGGAACGTAGAAAACATCACTAAGTGTAATCGGTGGATTCCGCTGATCCGAGCCCTGAACTGTACCTCGAGCTGCGGTCACTAAGTCGCTAGCTGGGTCAGAATTTACACCTTGAATTTTGTGAAGAAAATTCGAACTTTCGCGAAGAAAATTTGGGTCGTTAATCATATGAGACGTAGCACCTGAATCACCAATAAAAGTAATACAACTAGGATTAACTTTACCTGTGGTAGCTTGAAGAGCGAAGTCCGCCGAAGTACTGTCGGGGATATTCTGCGGCGTCGTGACAGAATTCTGACTGTCGTTTGCCTGGTCCGCTCGGAGCTGTGCCCAGTGAGCCACTAAGACACCGTACTGGCGACGAATGACATCATCGAAGAAAGCAATGTCCGCAGGTGTGGCCATGTCTTCCTGGACTGGCGTGACTGACAACTGTTGTCCATTGCCAACTTGGATGGTTAATTGTCTGACTGCCGGAGCTGCGGGAGTAGGAACGATTTCAGCAGCTTGATTGGCTGCGACGTTGCTCGTCGTAGGCTGCGACGTTTCGACTTGTTCGGATCTGGCTTTCGATTTGCTCAAACTCGGCTGAGTTCTCGGGCTTTTCGGTGGAGCGTCCGCAAACTGTGCGTCCTCCAACTGGAACCGGAGAGCTTGTGTTCCTTGTTGTTGAACAGAGGGCGTGAGTCCGATGGTTCTGGCAAATTCTAACTGAGCCTCGGGATCTGACAGAAATCTGCTCGACTGAGTTCTCGCAGGAGAACTGGTCTGCGCGGCGACAACTGATGTCTGTGCGATGTTCTGAGTTGGAGCTGTTTCCTGTCTGGTGGGATGAGCTTGAGCTGACGTTTGCTGAACGTCGGAGATCGACAGGGACGCAAGCTGCGCCGTTGTCCCTTCCGCTGTAGGATGAGCTGGGGTTACAGACTGACTCGACTGTGCCACTGAGGCGGTTTGAAGTACTGGACTTCGTGCTTGTGACGGCACGAAGCCTTGCAGCTGGATCGGTTGATTCGGAGCGAACCACTGAGGTCTGATCCGACTCTGACCAGTCGTGTTGATGGTCTTCGTGATTGAACCTTTCTTTGGGAAAGTCGAAGGTCTGATCGAAATTCCGGTTGGAATTGGAGGTCTGAGCGACTGGCCGGACGTTGAGGGAACTGCAGGCGCACTCGCAGATGCTGTGGAGTGGGACTGTGTCCGAGCATTTTGGTAGACGGATCTGGCGCTAAACCGAGCAACCACATGTTCGGCTGCACGTTGTTCGTTTACAAGATCAGTCAGCAGACCGATCTGGTTGAAAACGTGTTGCCGAACAAGCTGGATCTCTTCGAGTGTTCTGTCGATGGCTTGGCAATCGAGAATTCGCTGGTTCAGCATCTCCTCTGCGTCGTCCGTGTCTTGCCGAAAAACTGGCGGACACGGGATCTGAGAGAAGATCTGAACAGCCTCCTCAAAACACGAGGCAACTGTGTCCGGGACTGGTGATCGTTCTCGTCGTCCGTTTCTGGATCTGATATCGTCATCCGAGATATACGAATCGGGGTCTGAGTAGAAACTGTTTTCGTCGTCCTGGGCGTCTCGGTCGAGTCTGACAGACTGGTAAGACTCGGTGTCCGAGTACGGTGGCGGTACATCAGCCAGGTCGAGTACAGGTCTAGAGCCAGGTTGTCGGAGTCGCTCAGCGTCTCGTCTGATGACACTGAGTCGCTCAGCGGGTCGCCGCGATACGTATTCGTTGGATCGAGCCTGTGATCCAGAAACTCCGGCTCTGGACTGGGAATTACTTCTAGACATGCGTTGATCCGACGAGCAGTCTCTGCATCCAGTAGTCCCTGCGGCACTTGACTGAGGCCGGACAGCTGCGTTACGATTTCCAGCTTGCGTCGAGCTAGTTCGATGTTCCGCTGTAACGAAAGATAGATACGATTAGGTTGCTGCCTTCTTATTCGTATTCGAATTAGTATCTTTCTTGGGAGAGCCACTGCGCCTGTTTCGTCTGAATTTACCCTTCTTGAAGGATTTTCCAGTCTTTTTCTTGAAAAACGGGCGCTTTGGCTTATACCCAAGTTTCTTTGATCGGTTGTCCTTCCACTTAGGAGGGGACGACTTACGTGAACGAGCGCGTTCTCTGCGATCTGGTTTATCACAGTCGTTGCCAAGATGGCCGTACTTGTTGCAGTTGTAACACGGTCGTCTGTTGGTGGGACAATCCTGAGTGCGATGGGAGCCACCACACTTTCTGCACTTTTGGGGTGGTCTGTCGTTCCCCTTTTTCTGAGAGGACGAAGGTCGGCGATCTGAGGCTAAATGAGCCCGTTCTGGCTGAGAATCGCGAGCTGCGCGTTCTTCCTGCAAAATAAATTTGCGTAAGTCTGCGATCGAAACTTTAGGGTATGTGCCTGCCATATCAAGCTTGAGTCGTATACCAGGGTAAATATCTTTAACGCCACGCCTAAGAGTGTCAAAGTATTCAAAGTCTGAGAATTCGTGAGAGCCTTTCGAGGTGAGTTTATACTGTCTCCGAAGGGAGTCCAGTCTGGAGACGAAAGCGTCTACCGATTCACCTCGTTTCATCCGAGCTGAGATGAATTTCTCACGGAGAGATTCTACACTAAGATTTTCTTCAGCCACTCGTTTTCCACGAAGGATACGTAGCGCTTCGTTGAAGGTTTCGCACAAAGCAATTTGATCAACGTACTTTTTATCGATCCTCTTATTGAGAAATCGTTTCATTTTGGCGTTCTCCTCGGGTGTCCTATCAGCTTTGTCGATATCCCATCCTCGGGAGGCTGCGTCATCACGAAGTAACGCAAACCAGACGTCGAAGTCGAAGTTTTCGGTGAGAATGTGGTTCGAGTCGTCCGCGTGAGGGTTGAGGTCATCATAGGTTAGTACTCTGGGCACACCTTGGGTGTTCCTGAGTTCTGCTAACGCTTGATTTGTGCGATCTCGAATTAACTGATCGAGGGTCGCCGCATCGACTATGATTTGACCGTTTTGAGACCCAAACGCTGACGGACCATAGCTGTTGTTTCCAAAATGCGAATTGGACTGCGCAGATGGATTGTGACCTGAGCTAGGCGCATACGGTTGAAATCTTGAAGTTCCTGACTGATTCGAATGACTGAACGAATGAGGAATTGGGTGACTGAACGAATGCGTTGTAACCGGTTGCGTCGAACCACTCAGAGGTAAATGCGTTGATGTATGGTTAATATTATTCGTGATTGTACTGCACGAAGGCGCTGTCACTAAGACGTAGTTCGGTTGTGTACTGTGTACCACTGAGGTACAAGAGGCTGTGTCTGTCACCACAGACAACTGGTTAACTGGTGTTTGTTGATGAGCTGGTGCCGGAGCGATGAACTGGTCGGGCTGTGAACTCGATGTAGGATCGTTCTGTCTTCGCAGTTGACTGATGAAATCCGTCTCTGCGAGAACGTCGTCCGCACTATCGTGAGTACCCATAACGCTATCGTTATCGGCATCTGTCACGTAGGGACGTGGCGTAGGGATCCTTTGAAGTCCGACTTGTCCGCTAGAATCCAGTGCTGAGTCATCGATGGGCACAAAGCTCTTGTTGCGATGAGATTCTGCAACCACTAAGGTTTGAGTACTACCGTTCGCGATATTTTCGCGAGCCTCGGATGTAGACGAGGAGATAGCTAACGTATTTCCTACACTTACATTTGTATCTGTGTTAAAATCTGAACCCTGTCCTCGGTCATACACGATCTTGTACTTTGTATGGACAAGACGGTGACCGGTCGTGTCGGACGGCCTAGGCGCGTCGCTAGAATGACCTTCCTGTAAACATTATTGCCCAAGGTATACGACTTTTAGCTTGCAGGCAGATGACACCTCACTGAGAAGTGACCGAAACTACAACCTACTGTGCGTGAAGTTCTCGAAATACGAGAAATTACTTACGTTATGATCGTCTGACGCACCGTGCCTGGAATTGCTGATTCCGCTGGTTCCCGAGCCACTGGGTGCTTGAACCTGATTCACTGATTGACCCGATTCTGAGAGTTCAATAAGTCCGGGAAGTGACTCCTGGAGCGCACGTAAAGTTGCTGGGTTCCAATTTTGGTAAATTGGAGCCCCTGCGCTAGCTGAACGCTGACCTGTAGACTGGTCTCCTGAGCGTTGGGTAGCGGATCGGTTGCCGTCTTGCTCTGAGGCGGGCCTGTTCCGATCGGGAGATGTTCGACGAGCTGATCGATGGCGGTCTCCACTGGGATCCGGCGGTCTTGCGTTTCCGCCTCCTCCGTCGTTTCGGTTTCGGTCGTTGTCTCGACCGCTCATCTGAAAGAATCAGAAGAGTTAGGTTCCGAGTACGAAAAATTCACTAGGGAGATAAGCTAGCGAACTTTCACAACGAATGAACTTGGCAAGCTTTTCACTAAGAAAAATGTCATCGCTTTTACAGGATATCTCACTAAGAGGTCGGCGAGTACGAAATCGTTCGAGGACACCGAGCGATTCGCAGGCTCCCCTAGAATGGCTGTAGACATACCTGCACATCCTAAGTTTACCCTAGGTTGTTAGGAGGAACTAGCCCGGAAACAGTCCTGCAACTAGCCCTATCTAACCCCCTAGCACGCGACGAATAGAGTTCCTTTCCAGGGACCATCTTTTAAACAGGTATGGTTAGTTTCGAGTGTATATGTGTTCACTAAAATATAGTACGTAATGCTGTTGAGCGGCTATTCGGTACACTGAGTACGGAATACTAACTGATTGTGTACTATTACAACTTATGTTGTAACGAAAATAACGCTAGGTAGCCGTCTGGCTTAGCAGTCGTCTCAAGGTACGTGACGAGGTACTGTAAGCCTACGTAGCGAAATTTCATTACGCGCCGCTAGATTTTCTGAACCACTTGTAGGTTAAAATTTAAGCGCTTTTGTGTACCTTGATTTTGTCTCCACTTGAGGAAACGGCTGGGGCGGTAAGAAACTGTACTGCAACTTATGCAATATAACCGGGTAGTACGATTTTTCACACAGAAAAATCCGATCACGACGACCATGATCAATGCGGTACGAAGAAATAAAAATATCTGCCTGAATTGCGTGAACATACACTGAAACGGATCTCTAAACGTCACCTAATAAATAGGCTTTTTAAGGTGTTAAACTGGAAACAGCATAAGAAAGCCAGTTTAACGGTTACGTATACCAAACACGTGGGAAAAATTTTCGCCACCACTAAGGTAGGAAAAATTTTCAGAAATTAACAGAAATTTCTCCGGTGGAAACTAATTCCGTTGGTAGAAATTAACTCTGTGTAAGAGAATTACAGAAATACTTAGCAAAAATAAATAACTACATCTAAAATAGCCTATTACAACCTATTGCGTCATATTGCATCACCATGTGCTCTGTAACGCCACGGTACAAGAACCATGCCGGAAACTAATTCCGCTGTACTCAAATACTGGTATTGATCGTAATTTTTAATTCCACACTTAGGGAAATTACGAAAACGTGCTTTTAAATGCCACTTAGACATTTTCCTGTAAAAGTACATACGATGAGTACAATGATGCAATCTACTCTAAGTATAAAATAATGCCACTGCGGAGCTGCGATTTACCATACCGAAGTGTGAGTAATCCATCGCTAATTAAAGCAAATAAGCAAAGCATAAATTAACTTAGAATTAACCATAACGAAAAAGTTCAACTGGCATTTCGGCACAATGGGCGCCGCCATGCTTTCGAACCAACGCGACTGCTGCCATGTTAGGATTGTAGAAAATACCCGTAGGTTTACCTTTCTCTATTTCCGACAATATCGGATTAATTAACCGTTTAGTCTTTAATAACCAATTAATGAAAAATAACAAACGGTGACAATTCATAAACTGTATTGAATAATAATTCACAACAGGTAAACTTTAACAAACATAAACGATGTTAATCGTACGAGCAGTATTCTAATAATAAAACTCCGCGTCAGTTCCAAGTCTCCTGTTGGCGTTGCATTACGTGATGGACATGCGCGTAGCGTACTGGATGGCAGGGATGTCTTATTTCTAGGTCGTTGAGGAATCAGGTTGGCACCATGATCCTAACATAAATATAAACTAAAAACTTGAAAAATTTAATCAATTTTTAAAAATTGAATCAATTTTTAAAAATTAAAAAAAATAATGAAATTAAAAAAAAACTACAACTTGTAGTACTCTAGTGTGGTGCGAATATTCTAGTATTCGAATAGTATTCGAATAACGGGAGTGCGAATATCGAATATTCGATTATTCGAATAGTATTCGAATATCGAATGAAAAATTATTCAAAAACATTAAAACCCGTTAAAATTCTGCGAAACATTGAAAAAGTAGTTCTTTTGGTCGCTTAGAAACATATTGAACGCTTAGTAGCTGTAATATTCCAAAAATTTAATTTAATTTTCATTTTTTTAAAAAATAATTTTTTTTTTAATACTTTGCTGAAATCCAAACAATTGAAATGTTTACAATTTGAAATATTCGAATACTATTCGAATATCGAATATCTCATCGAATAGATATTCGAATAGCGAATATTCGATATTCGCACCACACTATAGTACTCTTACTTGCACAGCCGTAGCGCTGCATAAACAAAATCAACCAGGTCGCAGAAACTAGGTTCCGAAATCCAAATCCAGGCGGTCGTATTTTTGTTTGTCAAATGACGTAAACATCAATGTGAACATCGATAAACTGTTGTCGTTTTAGAATAATTATTTAAATCGTAATTAAGTGTCACAATCCGATAATCGCAGTATTATTGTAGTTTCTAGCACCGCAGTATATAATTTTACTAACAACATTATTACTTCGCCAGTAACCATTGCTTCAAGTATCTTTCTCATACAGAAACACTCGAAAACCTCAAAACCACTATCAGTCATCGCAATCTGGTAAGTAACAGTATTATATTATACAAATTCGGCCGATTTCTCATCCCAATTCGTCTCTTTTTACATCATTTTTTCCAATTTTAATTTCATTTTAGTACCAAACTAGTTCCCAAATTCGAACGGTGGTAACTTTTTGCTGGCCTAAATTCGAATTCGTCTCACAGATGACGTACTTTTTTGATGATCCATCGATTTAAATATTACCTCAAAGACTGTTCGGTATTCAATTTTGACTCCAAATTTATCGTAGAAAATTCCTCAATATTACATTCATTTTGAATATTATTCCAAGTGTTTTCAATTAGTAGTATTTTCGACACACCTGCGTAATCTAGAATCGGCACAGTTCACTGGGTTACTTTTTAAAAAATGTGGGCCAAATTATAAAGTTGAATGATTTTTGAATAATTTGTGGTTTTATTAATTATGAGCTTTAAAAATTATTATTTTATCATTATCGTTGATTATTCTGTCTCTATAACCCTTCTGAACAAATAGTTATATAATGCTACTTTCTCTATTTTATGATATTCAACATTTCTGAATATATAATTTTTTAAATATTTTATTCAATTTTGGTCTTTTTTTGGCACCAAAATCAATCGTAATTGAAATAGAAAATTTATTTTGGATCAACTAAATCACTCATCAAGTTTATCAATCTAAAAATTTCAATTTATCAAAAAATGGTCATTTTGAAAAATGAAATTGGATTTATTATCGAACACTTGCAAAGACCTTTGATCGACATTTTCTACCTAATTAAATTTGTCCGAAATTATGTTCCCTTCATGTAACATCGTTGGGTTTACAATTTGCAAAGTATTCTCGTGCTGAACCATTTTGTACATGTTGAACGATGTTTTCATGCTCTAATTAATTTATTTCCGTTTGTTTAGATAATAAGAAAGAACAGGTGTACGTTGGTCGGTTTTGAAGGTGTAAATGATGTGATTATCACTCGCAATGCTAAATTTTGTATCCCAGTGTCAATTTTTTTCCACGAAAAATGATGATAATTTTTTAAATCGATGATAAATTTGTACTTAGAAATGTGAATAATTATAATTTGTAAAAATTTTGAAATAATTTTAACGTAAATTTTAACTTTTGTAAAATGTTTAACGCAGACAATACAGAAGATCTGATTTATTAATATTTCGATTAATTTTTTATCGCTGGTCTTCCCTTAAATCATCAAGAATGAAAGGAAATGAATCAAACCTTTCAGAATACAACGTCTTGCAATCAGGTTAGTTATTTTTTTTCTCAATTTTATGCTCGGTGTGTTTATTACAGCGGACAAGGTTAATCGTAAAATATTCTACTTTGTACGTACATACGGCGGATATTTTACGACATTAATTATACGTTATTGTGCTAACTGATATCGTTGTTTTGATTTGTTTCAGCATTATTTTCATTCATTACCCATTGTAGACTCTTGTCGAAAGTATGAAAATGGTGCGTGGCCTTTGCCTTCGCCATCTCTGTCTGCGAATAACATAATGCCACCTACTGGAAGCGAATTTATTACAGTAACTAATAAAATGAATTCGTTGCAAAGGAAAGCTCAAGTCAAACTCAACACCATGCCGTAAGTTTTCCTCTAATCACATTCCTCGAAACGTATTTTAGATCGAGGTGCATTACATACGATGATATTTTTAATTTGGAATTCGATTCGATCGCCTGTATGGTAAAATGACGTCATAATTAGTCATACCAAAGTCCAGAACTATTTTAAAACATTCAACAATGCCATGTATGTTTCCGAGAACTATTTTATAAGAGTATTTTTCTAATTACTATTCTGGTATTTATTATCGAACATTTGTCATGCTTTGTTTATCCAACTACGACATTTTTTCACCCTAACCAGCTCGTGCCATTTTTAGTGTAAATTTACCTACTGGCCAAGGTCGATGTTCTCGATTTTCCTGATGAATTTTGCAATTGTCACGTGTGTCGAATTTTTCGAGTAGATTGAAATTTAACATATTGTGTTTGCAGATGGTTTCATGGCAAAATATCCAGAGAAGAGGCTGAATTGCTACTGAACCCGAAAGAAAATGGATTATTTTTAGTCCGAGAGAGTACTAATTTTCCCGGCGATTATACGCTGTGCGTTTGTTTCCAAGGCAAAGTCGAACATTATCGGGTTAAATATAAAGATAATCAGTTGACTATTGACGATGAAGAATTCTTTGAAAATTTGTCTCAACTCGTTGAAGTGAGTTCATCTGGTATTGAAATATGGAAAATGAAATTAATGGGGTTCTAATTTTATAATGAATTTTTGTTTTTTAGCATTATGAAGAAGATGCTGATGGCCTTTGCACCCAGTTGACGAAATGTTTGCCGAAGAAAGGTAAACAAGACTTTTGTGTGGATACCAAAGCTTTCGTCGATGCTGGTTGGGTCATTCAAGAGCACGAACTACAAGTAAGGCGTTGAAAAATGGATCGTAGTTTGATATTTTTGTGGAAGATATTTCATTATTAATTTTTTTTTTTTGCAGTTGAACGAATGTATCGGTAAAGGAGAATTTGGCGATGTATTATTAGGAACACTGAGGAACGATAAAGTTGCCGTAAAAATATTAAAAAATAGTAGCGAAGCTGCTCAAAAGTTTTTGGCTGAAGCTTCGTTAATGACGTGAGTATGAGTTTGCCTTTTGCGATGAAAATCATTGCGAGAGATGGGTCAATCAATGAGGAAAATTTCATTTCGGTTTTCGTTTTCTATATTTTCTAAATCAAAAAATATCGAATCTTTGTCGATTTTAATTTTTCTTTTTGCAAAAAGAGATACAGCAGGTTACTTAAAGAAGTCTTTATATTCATTTTTAGATAATTTTTGATGCCAAAATGACATCCCCATTCTCGTCAAAGAAATATAACCTTGAATGGTCCCAAAAAAATATTTATCGTGCTAATTTGATGCAATGAATACAAGGTCTGCATCAATTTTTTCTTTTGGACATTTTTTCTTTTTATAAAACGCTTAAAATTTGAGAAATTTTGAGTGAAATAATGAATAGTTGCTCGAAAAAGTAATTTAACTTGGTGAACACGAATCTGTCATTATTTTTGGTTCCGGGTTGATTTTCTCAATTCTGACGTTTAATTTCAGAATAAAAAGTGAATTCGAAAAAAAATATGAATTAAAAGGTGATAATCGATTTTGCTGGAAACTGAAGTGTGAAAAATTCCAAGTTTGGGTGGAAAGTTTCCTATTTTTTATTGAAAATTATTATTACATTTCACCAGCTCATTAAGTATCTGAATCAGGAAAAAAAAGTAACAGATCAGATTGTACTTTGAATTTTGTTATCTCTTGTTATCTCTCTTCGCTTTTATTCACCTATTAAAGTGATACAATTTCTAAAAAAAAAAAAAATGTTCGTTCAACTTTTCCCCATGTTTTTGTGACAAGTTTTCACAAAATTCATTTAAATTCACTAATTTTGGAAATTGTTACAGCAATTTTTTTCGAATTTTTTTCTACTACTTCGCAGAATAATCAAATTTTGAACGTTTTTAGCAGGAAAAGTAACCAAATTAAAAATTGGCTACCGATTCGTGTTCAGCATATTAGAATGCCTCGTTAGATTCTCTTTTCGCGATTATCCTGATTAAATTCTCAAAAATTTACTTTTTATTTTTTTTTTAATTACTCGTGAAAAATCTGTGTAAAAGCTGAAATTTAAGACTCAGAGCAAAATGGTCGTTCAAATAAGTTATTAAAGAGAAATTCGATCTACTGAACACGAATCTAAAATTGGTTTTTTCATTTGGTCATATGCTTTTTTCAATTCAGTAAAAATTGAAAGAAATACTGGGGTTTGAAAAATTTTCTCAGTCTTAGTACACCAAAATATCTGAAAAAATTCAATCATAATTCATAATTACCATTTTCTGAAGTTTTCATAACTCGTTGAAAAATCATTTTTGAGGTGGAAAAAAATCTGAAAAATTACGTGTTTGTGGCAACTGACCAAGCCCTGCTTTAATTGACTGAAAAACATCTGAAATGCAAATTGTAAAAAATGACGTTTTCAAGATCACGTCTTTTTTTTTGAGAGGAATGAGAAAGATCTATTTTGGATAAAATTTACCATCTCAAATGAATTTTTGAAAAAAAAAAAGAAATTGACCTCACCTTGCTAGAGCTTTTTGAAGAAAAATTTTCAAATTATCCTCTAATTCTTATTACTTTTTTTAATTTTTAGATCCTTGAGACACGAAAATCTGGTCCAACTGCTGGGCTTAGTTTTCGATAGTAAACATTGTATATTATTGATTACCGAATACATGAGCAAAGGCAGTCTAGTGGATTATCTCAGATCCAGAGGTAGACTACATGTAACAAAAAAAGATCAAATAAATTTTGCTGTGTGAGTATTTCAAATTTATGCAATTTCTTTACCGATTTTTGTTTCTATTTTGTGCCTAATTTTGATTCGATTTACTTTTTAGTGATACTTGCTCGGGAATGGAATACTTGGAATCGCGTAAAGTAGTCCATCGTGATCTGGCTGCTCGAAATGTGCTTATATCGGAAGAAGGAGTAGCCAAAGTTGCTGATTTCGGATTAGCTAGAGAAGAAAATTACAACGTAGACTGTGGTAAATTACCAATCAAATGGACGGCTCCGGAAGCCTTGAGGCAGGGGGTAAGATTTCCTCGAAAAAATAATCAAAATTTTATGTTCTTATTCGGTTTTCTAATTGTGATTTCTCTATTGTTTAGATTTTTTCCAATAAGTCGGATATGTGGAGTTTTGGAGTATTATTATGGGAAATTTATTCATTCGGCAGGGTCCCGTATCCAAGAATCGTAAGCCATTATTATTTAATACAAAAGAGAAAAAATTTGAATAATTTTTTAATTAAAAATTTTATTCGTTTTTTAGCCATTAGCTGACGTAGTAAAACATGTCGAAAAAGGTTACAAAATGGAAGCCCCCGAAGGTTGTCCTCCCGAAATTTATGAAATCATGAGACGAGTAATTATTTTCAAATGATAAATGTCAATTTATCGATTTTTTTCTGAATCTGTTCCTAATTACGTTTCATTTTTCAATCGCAGGCTTGGGATTTGCTACCAGAACGAAGACCTACTTTCCAAAATATTAAAACAGAGCTAATACGAATCAAATACGTCACATCTTGATCGTAATTATATGTTAGTCGTAGTGCAAATTGTTATAATATTTTTGTTCTGTGTTTTATTGCGGTTGTGTAATTTTTTTTAATTATTTATTTACGTTTCAAATAACGTCTTATTTTCCTTTACGAAACTGCATCTTGCTCGCGTTGATTTGCTGCGCATTACGTTGCGAATGCAAAATTTATTTTCAGCTTAAAGTTTTAATCGAGGTAATGGATTTTTTTTTCTATAATTAAGACTTCGATGCTAATCAGCAGCGAAGATTTTTCTAATGAAGCTTTTCCTTTACTTTTTTTTTTACGTTTATACGATTTTTTTTTATCATTGTGAACGTTTTTATTTATGTACATTGAGCAGTATTTTTAATTTGTTTTTGTTTTGTTCCCCCTTTTTCCCTCCCAAGCTAATTTTTAATTTTGGTGTAACGTGACGTTAAGTTGATTTATGTTTTTGAAATGTTAACCAGTTGAGCAGTGGATCTAAGTTCAACGTTGAGTTGTGTTCATTTTGGTTTATATCTCTGTTGGTATTTATTTTTCTTTAGCTGTAATTTTACAGTATTTATAGTCTTTTGTAGCATGTTTCCATGTGATAATGACGCTGGATCGTCTGGCGTTTTTTTAAATCTTCCAGTAGTTTTGTTAGAATTCCAGTATTTCGTACGTTAGGTGTGCTTTGAATAAGTAGAATGCTCGTTGCTTTGTATTTTTCCTATTTTTTTTTTTTTTTTGTGGTGAGCGAAGAGCTGCGTTGAATACTCTCGTATTATTTGAAAAAAATGTGAATTTCACGGTTGTTTAAATTAGAAAATTAGATTTATTCGTTAATTTATTTGATGAAAATTAATATTAGGAAGTGTTTCCCAATGATAAATTATTGAACGATCTAAAATTTAGGATTTTAATGGTAGAATTTAAATTAAAGGTGGAGTGTTTATTTTGGATTTTTTAATAAGACATTTTTACTGAAAGATTTTTGAGATTTTCTCAAAAAAAAAAAATTCTAGAATATATTTAGTCGAAAATTTGGGGAAAAAAGTTACAGTAGTTAGCTAAGGAAATACTAAACGACAGTCCTATTTAGAGTAATTTTTTTGTTTTTTTTTTCTACGAATATTTTATTGAATCGTAACAGATGAAAAATTTCTTAGAGTCACAATCAAAGTATTTTTTAATTTTCCATATTTCACTGAAAATTTGAAAATTTTCATAATGAAAAAATGAATTTTCCTGTTTTTTTTACCTAGTTATTGATTTAATTTTTTCATCACTCGAATTATTTTTAAATTTTATTTTGAGCAGTTGTCAAACGTGAGATAATCAACTTTTGTATCCATTGAACTAAGCTACCTACTTTTACATTATTTTTTTAATTGCTTTTTTCTGTAATTGTTCATAATTCAAACGTTTAAAGCGCCTCAGCTTATGTAGTCTTTTTGAAATTCCTTGGATAATTCGAGGCAAATAATAATTAACATTCCATCGAAAAATATCTTGAATTTTTCTAATATGACATTTTTTAACTCGAGACTTTTACGATGCAACTGCAAATCTACAATAAAAAGACTAATTTTTAACTTCGGTACTCAGGATTCTGCTGGTATTACTCTGTGTGTTTTTTCTTACGCCTAAAATTTTTCGACAGTTTGAAATACCGGAAACGTTTACGCTTCGTTGTTTCTCGTTTATTGCATTTTTTTCGGAGCATTTATACTGTAAAATAATTGGCGAAGCGGTCTTCCACAATTCACATACAATTCTGCGTGAAGTTTGCAACATAATTTTTAAATTTTAACTTTATTCTTAATGGTACACTTTTTATTATACACAACTCGTTATGTATTTAAATTAATATTTTTGCGTTGTTTGTGATTAAACTTTTAACTGTATTTGACATACATATTTTAAAATTTACCAATTAATCACTTTTATTTAAATTTTGTATTTATTTTGTAATCTTGTTATTCCGTAATAAAAAAAAGAAAAGAAATTGGAATTGATTTGATGATAGAATCGATTGGATTTTACCAAACGAATGGTCTAGTTTATTATTAAATTTCGGGGTATAAAAATGTAAAAAAAAAAATGAATGGACGTAGTAAGTAAACAATGTATAGGAAAGTGCCCAGTATCCGCAAATTTGAAATCATTTTATTAGCGTCGGCGATAACGTGTGGGTAATAGTTCAGATTGCACGGTCCACGCGCTAATATGATCCCTAGAGACGATTCGCAGTGCGTTGTAGTCATTGTATCCGTGTATTATACGGATTCTCCGTTATTTATTATATTATATTATTACGTACGCTTTGTACACTTGTACCGGTCCCTTTCGACGTTGAAAATAACGATATGTATTCCATAAATGATATTACATTTACTATGTGGAATTTTTTTCGATGGTGAAAACTGAGATGCAAAATTACAGATGTGTGGTGTGATATATGTGCTGGGTGATGGCTGTCGAGGTGTTGAATGGAATGAAGCAGTTTGGATTCGGGATGGGGGAAAAGTTCAAGGTGATTCCATCTTCATTTTTATATCTTATTCATTTCAGTTTTTAATGAATAGGTATGTATGAAATACGAAATAGGTGTAGGAATATGGGTTGAAATTTTGTGAAGAAAAGTGAAGCGAATTGAAGAAGATAGATGGATCATTCTGTTATTTCTGTTGTTCTTTATTACAGCGAGTAAGTAATTAAATCAAGAAAAAGTGTAATTGGCTTGTAAGATGTCATAAATTTACATTCCCTTATACCATTTATCACGAAGTCAGAATTGGTCTCACGATACTAAAAAAAAAAACATTCGATTTGTGTGGTTTTTTTATTGTGTGGTTACTTTTAATTGGCACGTGCCGTTCCATTTCATGAACCCCCTTTTTATAGGATAAAAAAATACAAAGTAGCGTACGTTACAATTTAAATCGTGGTTAAAGCTTGGTTTAAACGATATAATTAAGTATTTATTGGTAGCTTGGTAAGGTGATGGTATCTGAGGATTCTTTTTTGAGTGAAAGGCTGAGGTATGGAGAAAATTAGCTTTGATGATTTCCTTCAGCTACCTATGTCCAAAGATGTATGAAGTCGTTAAATTGGTTTTAAAAAACTACGAACTCATAAAAGAGTAAATTAATAGAACTAATAATTTTTATTGCAAGGGTTCTGAACTGGAGGGGAGGGGGGGGGGGTGAGGTGAGTAGAATCACAGCACTTCACAATTTGGGTCAAAATTTTAAAAATTAATAAAATTATACAATCAGTACCCAAATATATTGTTTGATATTTTTGAGGCGTTCAAGTTTGGTATGTAGATATTTATTACTTTATTCTTATTTTCTATATTTTTTGATCCCCCCCCCCCTACAATCCTCTCCATGTAAGGTCAAATTTGGTTCAAAAAATGATTTTTTTTTTTTAAATTCAAGTGGTCAATCGTCGGGTATGGTTTTTATAAATGTAGGTATTTCTAAGATCAAAAATTGAGTTTTTGAAAATATCGTGTGAGATATCTGATAATTTTTGACACTTCTAGCCAATTTTCTAAAGGTTCTATGAAAGAAAAAAAGATTGAAAATGAATTTTCAACATTTCTTTTCAATTTTCAAAATTAATTCCTTTTTATGAGATACTGACTGCCAGTTATCGGTAACGAACCAAAACCGGAAAACCTCCAAAAAATCAAAATGTTTGAAAAATCAAAATCAATTCCTGCAAATACCCAAAACCATAGTTAATTTTAGTTTTGACCTTTCTGGACTTGATAATTTTAATGCCATGTTGGGAATTTTCATACTTATTTTAAACATTATGAAAAAAAAAAAAAAAAAAGGTTGAAAAAGTCAAAATGAAACAAAAATCGAAATGTTCAAATAATTATATGTACCTACTTAGTACTTACTTATGTACTTAACAAAATAAAAACCAACACTTGAACAAAATTTGTTTTGCTTCGATAACTGTTGATTGCGGACTCCTTTTTTTTTGTACGACCCCAAGGAGCCTATCATTATCAGAACTTCTTCTCCTTCACAATTGCAATGTATCTCCTATTTTATGTACTTACAAGGAGCCCCAGTTGGAGTAAAAACTTGAATCCGTACAAAAATAAATCGAAAGTACATTCATGACAAAAAAACCTTATATCAGAAATTTAGAATAACAAAGTTAACTTCTAGAATTCCTTGAATTTTTGAAACTTCAAAATTATCTCATCGCTCTGCAAGATATCAAGATTTAACTTAATCAGCAAAAAACTTCAAAATATGGTACGTCTTATTTTAATTTTTGCAACCTCCCAAATTGATTGGAAGAGGTTTTCAAACGTTTCGAAGCTTCCAGAAAATTTCGGAATTTTCCAATGTTGGAGAAAGGCCCATCAAAATGGTCCATATGAACTGCAGAATAATTTATAACCGTGGGTCACTCATATTCATGATCTATCATCTGTCTGATCGGATAAAATAAAGCACAATTTTCCAAAATTCGTAACTTTTGGTTAAAATCTATTGGTATTTTTTCCAAAGCAATTTTCTGCCAAAAAATGTAAAAAAATTTTAAAAAATTGTGCTTTCATCGATTGTAATAGATCATAAAAGTATGGACGCTAATTGTAGGTGCGACCATTTTAATGGGATTTTCTCCAATGCTGAAAAATTCCAAAATTTTCTGGAGCTTCGAAAACGTCATAAAACCATTTTCAATTAATTGGTAGATATCGAATGTCAGATTTTTTGCTGATTGGATTATGGATTGGATGAAATTTTCATATAAGTATTGCTAAATGATGAGGTAATTTTGAGATTTCAAAAATTATGTTGACATCTGAAATTATTTCTGATATGGATTTATTTTATGATGAGGGTACTTACCTTCGATTTATTTTTATTTCGGCTTAAAATTCTACTTCCATTTGAGATACCTTTCTTGTAAACCTGTAATTTTTTTTCTAGTAAAATGAAAATTTCAAGAGTTGAAGTCTGTGTGTAGTCGGTTACCCTTCAACTTTTGTCTAAACTTGAACATAATTCGAAAATTAATATGGAGTCGATAGCAATCGTGGTCGCAATAACTAATCAATGTTTATTTACGGCGAACCGGTTATGCAATTTTATCAACACGCCGGCCAATAAAAAGAATCAACCAATGCACTCGTAACGAATTATGAGTGGGTAATAATTGATATCGATTCTATCTTCAAAAACGTAAACAATTTTGATGTTTTTTTTTTTCAAAATTTCCAGCTTAAAAATTTTCCGTGTATTTATGGTTTGGAACCTTTTTAGAGCATTTCATGGCATGTCTCAAATTTATTCTTCATGAGAAAATTTAGAAGAAAAAAAATTGGGGGATTTTATTGTGAAATTTGTACTACGAATCGATGATCCGAAAGGAAAACAAAACGTCCATTCGGAGCGAATCATCCAAAGAAAATTTTTTCTGAACAATTGTTTGATTTTCAAAAAAAAAATCGAAACTCCCTCCTTTTTCTAAAAAAAAAATTATACGAATAATTTTATAATAAAACGTTTCTCAAATTCAAAAAATTAGTCACGAAAAGGTTTCATATTCATTTTCTTAATTGGCCATAAAAATCATTCAATTTTTGTGAGATTAAATTTCAATAATGATTCTTCTTTCACTCATGGCGAAAATTGGGTTTTTCAAGATCAAACAAATTTTAAACAACTGCATTTCGACAATTTTCAGCTCATAGTTCTAAATTTTTTTTTTCTTTTCAATTGGTACCGAATTTTAAAATTCTTGAAAATAATGCACTGAAAGAGCTGTAATTCAATATGGTGTGCGGGAGGGGGGCTATTTCGAAATTTCTTCACATCAAAAATCACTACCCAAGTATCTTTGATAAATTTCAGCTAGACTTGTTATCAGTTTTTCAAACTAAAAGATTTGATCAACTGTAATTTTTTTCATAAAAATTGAATCGATTTATTAAAATTAGAGTAACTGAAATTTTTGTTTTATAATTATTCAATTTATTCATCTCTGATTAATTTGAATTGAAGTTTGTAGATAATATTCATCTGTTCATCTTCATTCCCTCCTTCAATTTCATTTTTAATTTTAAAAAAATATTTAAAAAATCCTCAATTGATAAATCTAGAGTTCGGATTTTTATCGCCATTTCGAAGTGATTAAAAATTCGCCAAATGACCACCACAAAACAATAATCAGACCTATACTCGGTGGAAAATTTCTCCGCTTACAATTGGCATTGGACAATAAATTACCACCATGACGCCCACGCGAACTACATCCCAATCCCATCTAATCTGAGGATTGCAAGAAGTTGAACAATTTATTAAATATCAAATAATTTAAAACAACGGTAAATCACTATAAATCGAAAAGTTTAAAATAAAAAGAATAAGTTTTGGCTTATAAAGAACAAGACGATGGAAAAAAACCCGGAGAAAATGATTGTAATGTTGTACTCGGTTCGAATCGATCCCCGAGGAATTGACGTGTCTGTTACTAAAGCTAAGCACGTCTGTTATTGCCCATCTAGAACTTAATGCTTTGGTGTAAAGACTGAGAAAAAAAGAACCTGGATATGGCCTAACATTAGACTGTGATTGTACGCAATGTCACGGATGATCAACTTATTTTTTACCGAAGCCGAAAAGAAGGAAATATTTTTATTTCCCATTTTGAAATAATTTTGAAAACGTACATGATACAAAATGCTCGTACGTTGGTCCTCTGGGATAGACCTAAATTGCCACTTACGCCGCCTTTTTAGAACTTTCTACCACATTTTTTTGAATACACCGTGTTGTTTTTTTTCCTTCTTAGTGAAAAAGTAAACCTATTATAAATTTTCTCGACTGTAACAGAATTTTAAAGCGTTAAATCGATTCGTTTTTCAATTTTATTTTCTCGCGTCGCGAATTAGATAACTGTGTAGGTGTTTGAGATCGCTGCGGTGTTTTTTCAATTCGAGATCTTTTGAAATAGGTAAATGAAATACTCGTATATGAGCGGACGAGATTTTAATTACTCTAACTCGTTATGTCGGTACAGATTTATTTTAATTATATTTATCCTCTTAGGCGGAGGATTAAATAAAACTCGAGTCGCAACCCCCTTTTGATGATAAAAATGCCGATCAACAGTTTATAAATAAGAAACACAGATAGATACACGTCTGCGATAATAATCGATACCTCTTTAATACCTACCAACAACGTAACCAATAAAAAGAACGTGTACCATGTACCAGGATTACAACCCTATGGAATCGATAACGATTTTGTTCATTGTGGTGTACTCGTTTTTCTAACCCTTACAAATATTTCGATTACTGTTCTAGGATTTATTATGTACGCGTATTCATTATTTAAGCTGGATTTAATTTTTCCTCAACTTTCTATACACTCGAGCGTTTATCTATTTAGTCTCAGTAATTGCTGCGTACCACATATGACTACCAGCCATGAAAAGAGAATTGGGAAGTAGTTGGACATTGCTTTTAAATTGAAATCTGATTGCAGTTTCATTATTGGGTAGTTGTTTACCTGATTTCACATCGAAATTTTTCAAGAATATCAAACAATATAAGATGGAAAAATTTTTGATAAGAAAATAAAAGTTTAAATGAAGTCAATTTTTGAAAGATTTTCAGACTTTGATCATTTTTTCGAGTTTTTGAGATTTTTGTATAATTTTTTTGGATGAAATTTCATCCCAAAAATCATTCCAATTTTTTTAATCTTTCGTAGGTGATGAAATGACTTTTGAGATGAAGGTCAATCCCGAAAATCATCCCTTCTTTTATTTCAGCTTTTGAGGCTGGAATGAATAAATTTTACAAATCCCACTGCTATTTCGAGATTTTGAAACTGGAGTGATTTTTTTGAATTTTTAAGGCTGAGTGATTTTTGAGACAAATTCTCAATCTCCAAAATCATTCCATGATTTTTCCAGCAGTAAGATGAGTTCTGCAATAAAAATTATTTTCACAAATCAACTCCTACATATTTTTTCCTAGCTTTTGATGTTTGAATGATTTTTTAGGATTAAAATCAAGCTCACAAAAATATTCCTACGATTTTCTCGAGCTTAAGAGGTGAGGATTATTTTTCTGAAATTTTAAGGCTGATGATTTCTGCTTTTGTTTGAGAAAGGGGGAGATTGAAGGGGAGGGGAGAGGCAGTGGCGTAGTCAAAGGAGTCTAAAGGGCTCAAGTCCACCCCCCCCCCCCCAAAAAAAAAAAATCGAACTTTTTTTAATTAATAAAATGCACATTTCTAAAAATTTCCGCCCTCGTTTCGATCAGGCTGTATTTTAGTATTTTTATGCTGAAAATTGATAATTTTTAACCAATTTTCAAGTCAAAAATCATCGATTCCTCAATAAATTTCCTGTTTATCAGAAAAAATTAATGATTTTTGACTGAAAGATCACTAAAAAATGATTAGTTAATTTGAAATTCGACCCCTCCCCCGATTTTTCTCAAATTCTCAGCTCCTCCTTTAATTATAATTTCTGGATGTGCCTGTAAATTTAAATTTTAGGTAAAAGCATTTCCAAATTTGTGATTATTCATGGAAATAACAGTCAATAAAACACATTCCATTACTAAACCGTTTATAAATTGAAAAATTGATTGAAAATTGTATTTTTTCACTAAAAACTTTTTGCTTGAATTTGAAAACAGGGACTGGAAGCCAGCCAAAAACCTGAAGCCGATCATTTTTGAGGATTTTAGAGAGCTGAATGCTTGCTTGGCTTTATAATTCAGCACATCAGCAGCCAAAAGCTTCATTTTTTGGCTATCTAACAGGTTTTTTTTCAAAGATTAAAATTTAACATTAAACTGGGTTAAATTCAATTCGCTTCATTCAAAACATGAATTACTTACATTCACTTTCCCTGAAATAAAACTCAAAAATCATTAATTTTTCTGGAGGAATTTTCTTTAAATTAAACGTAAACTGGTTTTTTGGAGAAGTCATTTCTTTATCAAATCGTTTGAAGTAAGGGTTCGATAATTATTGTTCCATACGTAATTTGAATTTCGAAGTTCGAATGTTCGTTTTGTAACAAAAATTTAAAAAATAATAAATTCGCTGGAACTAAAATCTGAAAACTGGAACTGGAATAACTAAAATAAATTTCAGTTTTGTACCAGTTCCAGCATTTTTTTGCAAATTGCAATTTTTCTTTATTTAAATGAAATTTTCACTCAATTAAAATCATCTTCTCCTACATTAGGTACACCTCACACACCAACCTTTTTTCGAAAATTCAAGGTTTTGTCCACAAATTTCCAAACGGAGTAAAAAACAGAAAAATTCAATTTCTGAAAATTTGACGTGAAAAAGTAGAAAATTTAGCTGCACAATATTCAATTTAAAATTTTTTACTAAAAATTAAAAAACAAAAACGACCTTAAACGAACTTTAAAAATTTAGGTAGAAAAGCAATTTTAAGAAAAAATGTGTTGTAAAAATATGAAAATTCCAGCCGATTAAAAACATCCTTGCACACATTCTTCAAATTTCAATTTTATTATTGGATTATTATTCAGGACTCAGGAAGTCACTAAGTTAGGACGTCAGGACCAGAAGTCATAAAATTTCTAAAAAAGATAATTTCCCCGTTTTTTCCCCCAGAAAACTTTTGTGTTGAGCTTGAATAGGTATATGAAAAATTGAAAAATGAAAAAATTGTAAGTATTTCAAAAAGAAAAGAAAAAACAACAAGTTCAATTTTTGCAGAAAATTTCGGGGTTTTTCATCTCTCAAAATTGAAAAAAAAAATGTAATTTTGGAACTGGAACTCGAATTGAAAACTGGAACTAGAAAATATTGAGAACTGGAATTGAAACTGGAACTGGAAATTTAAAATTTTGAGAACTGGAACTAGAACTGGAACTGGAACTAAAATAATTTCCATCACTGGTTTTTTGAATGGCGGGGGGGGGGAGACTGTCCATAGTTTCACCGTTTCAGACTCTTAATAGAATTTTAAGAAAAAAATTGATGATTTTTCAGGATTTTGAGGAAATTTGAAAATAACAGAAGGGTTGATGAAGGAGAGAGTTGGTTAACAATGGTTATAGGTTTCACATTATCTATCCAGAAAAAAAAAACACAAAAAAAACAGATAATATCGGTACCTAATTATCTTTGGTAATTAGAAATCCTAAAAATTGTCAAAAAATTCAAACTGAAAATTCAATTTCGGTTTTCACCATTTAAAATCGAGGTTTTGGTTTTATTATTTTAAATTCCGGTTTCAGTTTTTCACCTCTGAGTTGAATAATGTTTTTAAAAAATATGATGAATTTCGCGACAAAGAAATAGCCCATGTTCATAATTTTCGTCGGACACTCCATTTAATTTTTCAAAATCATATTTATGATTTGTTTAGCCAAAAGTCCCGCTAACTTTTTTTGATTATATTATTATGTTTATAGTAACGCATTATAACATGCCGCGTATCAAATTACACAACGCAATAAAGGCTCATTGATGTACACCAGTCAAGGGGGTGATGGAACATTAATCAGATAGGGTCATCGAACATTTTCATACTTGGGTGTATGAATAAAATATTCTATAAATGGTTACTCGTGCAACTCCCAATTGTTTGAATTGTAAATATAGGCGTATTAAAATTCTAAATGTCTCTCGGGTGCGTATGTATCCGCTGTAACCCGATACATATTTTCATTAACTTAAACACCGCATCTTCAAAACTTGTTGGAAACTCGCTCCATGGACGTGTAACAATACGAATTATTCGATTAAAAAATATACACGTATATTTATCGTACAACCGTATAGATTTTTTTAGTGATCTAATTTTTAACTACAGTACATCGAGGGTGTAGGTAAACCTAGGATCTATAAAATAATTCTATTTACACGTTTCAAAAATCTACCAAACAAGTATATAAAATTTGATCGCGATATAGAAATAAATTGGTAACTAAAAAAGCTTGGCTACAGCGAGAGTTTATAAATTTTAAACTGGTTACAATAATATATCCTTCAGTAGGTAATATATTATTATTTTAAATACATTAGATATATTATTTTTCATCGTATTTTACAGTAAAAAAAATTAATTCGTGGTGAAAGAAATCGATATAGGTACCTCATTCGTAAATAAGTAAATAAATAAGTAGGTACCTACTAAATTATTATTATTTTTTGATTAGAAGTTTTGAAAAATATTCTATACATGAAAATTTTTTTATACTGTCTGGATTAATTTTTTAAAAAAATTGAGAATTCTTCTTGAACTGCAAGTAGGTAGATATTTCATTGTAGGTAGAATTACGAAGCACTGATTATCTCACAAAATAGCCTATCCATCTCTCGATAAAATTTATTTTCTTGCCTAGAACAAAAATCAATAAATCGATGATGTGAGTAAAAGGAAAAATATTATCGATGACTTTATTTTCACCCCTCTCCCCTCTAAAATTCTGTTCGTATTTATCCTGGTATAAATAATGGAACCATAAAAACCATAAAATACCCATAAAAGACTACGTAAATTAAACTTTGTAATTCCGCGATGAAACGAACAGAACCGCAGAAAAGAGTGGGGAATAATTAAAGCACCGTGGAATTGGTTTCAGCATTGAATTTAAAATTGAATAGAAGGATTACAACCCCCGGACTGAAAAAGAAACCGTTTTCAGGGATTTAACACTTTGAAATGTCGTCGAAAATGAACGTTAATGACATATTAGCGAGCACCGATCGCCGTTTCACAGGTTATTTCTTTCTTGTGCTGTATTCAATTTTATAATAAATTGTTTACAATTTAATTTTCATTTAATTAATGTTCTTTGATGGTTGGAAATTTTCTGTGTATAATTTGGACTTTGAACGACGAATAACGTTGAAAAATTCCTCGGTGGTATTTTTTTCTTCTTTTTTTTTTCGAGATTTGGTATTTTTCCTCGTTTTTGTTGCGTAAAAAATATGACGGTTTGAAGTAGGTTCGAATAAGTAGGCAGTTGTGAAGTTTTGGTTGGAGGTTGATTGGCAATTATAAGGTTTGCTCAAGTTATTATGATGCTGGTATTTTTGCCAAAACGATGTTGTACTCGATGCAGAGATTTTTATTCAGTTGGAAGTTTGAAAAAAATAGTTATGTACTCGATTTTTCTTCTCAGTATTTTTTTTTTTGAAAAGCATAAAACTTTAAATATTGAAGTGAGCCAATTCTTTGAGATTTTTCCATTCGAAAATTTTGCTAAAAAGTCCTATGAAAAAAATTTGGTTGACAATTGATGCACAATGTGTTGAAAAAATTTGATCGACAGTTGTGCCCTTTTTAGGGGAAAGAAAATAAATGAAGAGGTTTTTAAAAAAACCTGGATAGGCAGTAACCTTTTGAAAATGATTGTAAAATCAATATGATATTTGATGATTTTTTTGTCCAACTTTAAAATAGAAGAGATCACAAACCGTTTTGTTGGGAAATGTATCTTATTGTATGATGTAAGATGATTTTAATTAAAAAATCGAATAAACTATGTGAGCTTAAATATGAAAAATTGAGAAAAATTTTTCAGAAATTTTAAAGTTTGTGAAATAATCTTGAGTTTTTCTTTAGATTTAGTAGATTTTTTAAATAAGAACTCTGAAAAAAAATTAGAAAATTTTGAATATTTTTTTCCCTCAACAGTAATATTGTTTTTGATTTTTTGATGTAAGACAAAAACTGCGAAGCAAAATAATAAAAAAATGTGCTTTTCATCTTGGAAACTGAAGAAACAAAATGGCCTTGCAAAAATTTTGAATTTTAGACGTGTTTTTAATTATATCAATTAGGTAGGTGACCTGAATTCAGAAACTGAACAAATTCCCTCTTCATGACGATTTATTTTTATTTTCCTGACTTGAGCATGTTTTCCCCCATTTTTCTCAACTCGAAAAAAATTATCCCCCTCTCTCCTGGAAATAAACTTTAGAAAAAATTTCTCAGTTAAAAATTCAATATTGACGTTATTTGGTGGTCAAACTTTATTTATTTTTTTTATTTTCCCATTCAGTACGATTCAGATAAGTATACCAATTTCAAAATTGTCAGGGTCAAATTCATATAAGATTCAGAAAAAGTGAAATTCAAAAATTCTAAATTTTAGAAGATTAATTTTTTTACTCATAAACTCTATTTTCATTATTTCAAATAAGTACGTTTTTTTTGTTCAAATTAATTTTAGAGGGGCAATTTTGTTCGTTATATTTTGATTTTAATCTAAAAAGTCGTAATCACAAGATATTCACAACTTTTTGGACGAAAATGGATAATTTCATTAAGTAATTTTTTTTAAAAAATAATTTAATATTTACCTAGATTTAAAATCCTTTCAATTTTATTTTACATAAAAAATTATTTTTCCCTTCATTGTCACAGGTAGACCATATTATACTCCTCCGTTATGTGAGCTCCGTCCACTCCTCCCCCTCCCTGGTACAATAAGAACTCGTCTGATATTTTGTTCGAAAAATTTAATGTATCGGCCGACTTGAAATAGAGACTAAAAAAAGGCTAATAAATGAAAACCGACAAAAAGAGATTCTAGATGAAAATTGATTTTTGATGAAGAGGGTCTGCTAGACGTTTCTTCAAGGAAGATATATCCATTCGAAGTAAAATTTTGAGTTGAACTGAAAAAAAATTACTATACATGATTAAAAAATCTCCTATTCAAAATTTCAGATTCTGAAGTTCATTTTTTGAATTTTGGCGAATTTTTAAATTTCAAAACTGCCTACAAAATATGAAAATTTCGAGAAAAAAGTTGACATTTGACCTCCTAAATCAATTGAAAGTGGTTTCAAACCGTTTCGGAGTTTCTAGAAAATTTTTGAATTTTCCAGCACTAGAGAAAAGTCCATAAAAATGGTCAAATGTCAATTTCAGATTCTTTAATCACGAATTATCCATATTGAGAGGTCGAAAATAGGGTATCTACCAATTTTCAGAGTTCTGTCTCGATGTGTACATTGTTGACGTATTTTTAAATTTTTTCTAGAAAAAATTTTCTACGAAGAAATGCGTATTTGAGCTGAAATTAACAAATTTTGGAAAACTATGCTTTAATTGATCAAATACAAGAAAGAAATACGTTACCACTATAAGTGAGTTTTGCAATTCTAAGTTCTGAAGTTCACATGCACCATTTTTAGAAGCTTTTCTCAACACGGAAAAATTCCAAAATTTTCTGCATGCTTCGAAACGTCTTGAAACCGTTTCATAAAACGATTCGGAAGGCCAAAAATAGGGTAGGTACCTATTTCAATTTTTTTTGTTGATTAGATAAAATTTTCATATTTTGCAGATGATGAAATAATATTGAAATTTCAAAATTCGCCAAAATTCTAGAAATGAATTTCAGCGTCGAAAATTTTTAATATGGAGTTCTTTTCTGATTCGAGTAGGTATAACTCTAAAAATTTTTCCCTCATCTTCTATTTTGAAGTACAGAACTTTGTTGGTGTGACTAAATTTTTTATGTATGTACTAGAATCTTCACGAAAACAGTCTCAAAAAAAATCCATTATTGGACCCTTTAAAAATTGAAATTGGTAACTTTTGATTCAAGATCTAATTTTTATTTTGGTTTAGGTTAGAACGAGTGTCGGAAAAGGAGGAGCATTCTGAGAATTTTCAAATCTTCAATTTTTTCAATTTACCATTCCAACAGGAAAAAAATATCAACTCAAAATTATAAGGAAAAAATTCGACCCCCATCAGAATTTCGCTCTTTCTCGTAGTTTATTTTGGCTGTACGTAGGTATAAAGATTATTAGAAAATTACACCGAATTGAAATGGTTTTCGGCATAAAATACCTATACGAAGGCAGGCGGCGAAATTGATGAAAAACGTCGATTAAGTCACACTCTAATAACATCTAAATAAATAATGACACGGATATAAGAAACACTTAAACGTGATTAAATTCAATGTTTTTGTTTATTTAAGGAAATTCTCGGACATTATAAGTAACTACTCGGTCATTTAGAATAATAATATATCGAAGACTACCCGGTTTCAATCATCGATTATGTTATTAAAATTCAACAAAGTGACGGAGCTTCGCCGACACCGAACATGGGTAACGCGTAAATAACATATTGTCATTGTATTAAGCGACTTCATCCAATCAACATAATGAACGTTACACTTCATTTGTTCGAACCCATTATTTATGTAGAAGAAAGAAAAGAAATAAGTATCTATGTACGATTTCGAGTATTTACTTTACGTCTTTTATTTTCTTGACTTTTAATGTACCATTAAGAACGTCTTTTTGAGTGGTTTTCAGTGACAACTCCGAAAGTTGTACTTTTCAACGTATAAAATTCAGATTTTAAAGTATGCTGGTGGAAAAAAAATTGGAAAAAATCCTAAATCGAGGTATTTTTTAAAGCAACTTGTTGAATTGGGTATTTGACGACCTTGGATAATTTATTGGGGTATTTTATACCGATCTTGGAACAGAAATTTATAATGCTACTTTAATGAATAGGCGTGACGATCTATTGTAATCAAATGCGTACAAAAGATCATCATTAAATTCACATTCGATACCTACCCGATACATTTGCAGACTATAAATATTTTAAAATAACTGTGGAATCGTTTCAACGAAATGAAAACCTCGGCAGATTTACTTACGCGGTATCGTTACTTTATTAAGATTCTTTGGCAGAGAGGGAAAAAAAGGAAGATTTTGAAACTTCTGTAAAGTATAGGTAACTATAGTAACGATCCTTATCGCATGAAATAACACAATTGTTAGTTTTATTCCCTTTTTGTGCTTTTCTCCTTTTTTTTTTTATTACATCTTATACAAGTCTTGCTGAGTTATTATCTACCAAGTAACACTATACCTTTTTCAAGGCGTCTTTTTTCTAATAAATAAAATTCTATTGGGTTGGAATTTTTGAGAGGTTAAATTTTTAGGCTGATTTAAATTAAGGCAGGTATAAATAATGTTATCAAAGGCTCGGGAGGAGTCATTTGGCTTTTAGTCCTCTAGAGGAACTTGATCAAAATCTTTATGCTACCTATTCGATTTGTCTGGTAGAAGATGAAAAATTTAGGAGTGCATGAGCGAATTTTCATTTCATTTCAGGAGAGCTGAGGTCTCAAAATACCTGCTTTCCAAGAAAAAATTTCATCTCGGCAAGTTTTCAATCGACTTTTTTCAAACTTTGTATGCAAGAAAAGGTACTAGAGGGGAGTGCCCTGAAATTTTTTCAGATTCTTCCAACCACTTTAACAATCTTGAATTTGATTTTGAAAATTTAAAGTTGCCCAGAGAGACATAATTTTGGGGTGGGCAGAACGATTTTTTTCCCCAAAGTTTTTCAATGTAGGTATTTCACGCATTTCAAAATTTTAAATTTTTTTTCTAAAATGGTAAAAATTGGTTAAATATTTAAAACCGTGAAAAAATTGATGAAAAACAAAAGGATGAAAAATTATTAATTACATTGGTGTTTTGAATATTTGACCAACTTTTACCACTTGAAAAAATTCTGAGAGGTGTGAAATACATTGAGAAACTTCTTGAAAAAAAAAAATCATCTTTCTGTCTGTTTTAAAATTGTGTTCAAATGTCAAATTCCTCATCACATCATAGCCTTTTATATTTAAAAAAAAATAATAATATTTAGTAATTTTTCTAATGAGTTAAAAAAATAGTTATCTAACCTTCCACAGGAGGAATACATCCTCGCGAAATAATTTTTACAAATTGAAATTATTCCCTAAAACGATGCGGTGGTAACATTGAGAATCAAGCTTTTCGGTGAATGCGAAAAATGGAAGCTTGTAATAGCAGAACCGTGAAATTGAATGTTGTATGTAACAAGCGCCCAAATATAAGCTTAAAGCTAAAACCTACAACGACAAATAAGTTATTTGTAAAACGCTACGGTAACTGAATTCTCAACATCCTTTAATATGTTTTTCCTTTTTTCTACGCAGTGGTAGTACTATACCTACATACGATCCACTTAGGCTTATTTATGGTATCTATTATGCGAATGTTGGGTAAACGGACAAAATATTTTTTTATCTCGTTTATGTTGAAAATAAACCGTGGAGGTTGAAATTTTGGATGGGTCGTGAGATAAAATTATTTGTTTCGGTGTGATAATTTTATTAGATTTTGATGTAGGTATGTTGTGGTTGGAAGATGAAAGGTATAAAAATATGGTTATTTTAGTAATTTAGAGGGATGGAAAAGATGATTTTTTTTTTTTTAATAAAGTAATTCGTAATTAAAATAATTTATTTTACATGTACATTTTTACTCACAATAAAAAATAATTTTGAATTTGAGGTGTCCAGTATGGATATGAATGAGAGTGAAATTTTTGAAAATATTGCGTTTTAAAATCCATGTAAATTATCAAAATTTTCATTGCCTTCATAAATTTTTCAATTTTTGGCAAGTTGTTGAAAATTTAAAAATTAAAGTTTTTCTGTTCAAATGAAATATTCTTGAAACGAATTAATTTTTTATTAAAAATGGTGAAAATTTAATCCCTATCAAAAATCAACATTTCCAAAGAGTCCGAAATTCTTTGGAAATTCTGAAGCCTAATAATAAATTTTTATTTTCATAAGGTACCTATTTTCGAATTTTTGCAGAAAATTTGGAAAATTTGGGCATCCAAAAAATCCAATTCCCGCAACTTTTTGGGTCTTGAAACAATGAAACCAATTTTTGAAACAACCAGTGATGTCGGAAAGTAGTGAACAGGGGAAAATTTTACCCTCCAAATGCAATTTTTTGACAATTTTTGGCGATTTCGGTACAGACCATCAAATTTATTCCTCCTTTTCCCTCCAAATTATTTCAAATTATCGGATAGGGGTTCCCAAAGCATTGAAAAATTAAATAAAATTTGTGTGGGGACGTGAGAAAATCCATTTTCTTCAAAACTTTATTTTCCCTCTGATCAGACATGAACTTACTGAGATCTGATTTCTTTTCGTGATAGACCTCATAAGATGTTTTCATATATGTGACCCTGTGACCCTGGCGGAAAGAAGGGACCTTGTGTGGAAAAAAGCGATGTTCCATTTTTCAAGTTTTTGGTTCAAATGACATAAAATCTGGACCAAACACATACAAATAAAGATATCTATTTTTTTTTTTTTACACGAGGTCCTTTTCTTTGCGCCAGGGTCACATATGTACCTTCATTACCGGGTCATCAAATTTCATTCTCATAAAAAGTTTCGAAGAATAGAAAAAAATTCATACCTCACATCATTTTTTCACAGTGAATTAAAAATTTCTAAAATTCTTCCCTCAAACTTTAAAGGGGCGGTTGAAACACAAAATTTTGAAAAAATTAAAAAAAATTCGACACGGTATGAAATTCTGGGGTGTTGAATAGAAGATTTCGAGTTTGGGGTTATTTTTTCTCCCAATCCTTTAGGGAATGAGATTGACATCAAATTTTTAAAAATTGAAAAAAATTCATTGTTGAATAACTGAAAAAAGCACCCCTTGTGCAAAAAAGAGTGATAGGCATCGTTTAACCCACACTTTAAAACACAATTTCATACAATCGAGTTTCAAGTTTTCATATTTTTTGCCTCCCCCCCCCCCCGAAAAAAAGTTTCAACGTCACTGAAAACGATTCTAGCAGATCACCTCGATTCCGTTACATTTTCCTTTTTCCATTTTTAAAAATTATTCAAATAGGAACCGAATCTGAATGGAGACAGAGTATGGCTTGCCTCCTCTTCATATTGGTAAAATTGAATTTTTAGTTGAGACGTTTTTAAAAATTTGGGATTTTTTTGGTAAATTACTGTGTTGGGGTTTCAAGAAATTAAAACAAATGGCGGGCAAAATAATTTTCCTTCATTTTTTCAACTTGAAATGCAATTTTTTCTTCTCTTAAAGATTGTTTTTCAAAAATTTCATTACTTTTACGAAATTTCCAGAGAAGGGGATGAATTTCTCACTCTGTCTGGAAAAAAGTGAGTAAGGGTTCAACATTTGAACTAGAGCGGGAAGTCCGGTAAAAAGTCTTTCTACAATTTTTAAAAATTTGATGCATCAAGGTGTCCAAATCTTTGATAAAACACTTAGCTCCCTTATTAAATTTTTTAAATTTGATTCTGAATCATTCGAATGCACAAAAATTTTGTCCATTCCATTCCATTTTTTTTTTTTTTTTTTTTTACTAAAAATCAGAGATTTTTCAGTCAAAATTAATTTTTTTTATGAAGAAATTTTGATGAATTGACTGAAGAATTCGTTATTTTTGGCATAGAAATAAAAAAAAAGTCTACTCTCAAGGAAAATCAATTTTACTGTTTTAAAAAAGTATAGGATTTGGCCGAATTCAAATGATGCAGATTTTAAAAAACCAATCTCCAGTTTTCTACTTGTCTGATAAAATTTTAAAAAATGGAAGATATTTAAAAATACGTTTTTCGCGTCCACATGTTCCCCTCGACTCCTTTCTCTGCGTCCTTGAAAACCTACCCCAAGAGAAAATTTTCCAATCATTTCTAAAATGTAATTTATAATTTTGCGATGACCTATAAATATTTGGTGGTATTTTTATCTAAAGTACATTCAAAGTCCCAGCAGAGCTTACTTGGAAGGTTCCACTACCTATGTCACTTCTGTTCCTTTACAGTTTAATCGAGATCAGAATGACTTGCGGATAATTGCTAATTTCTCAAGTGTTTGAATTAAGAGGGATGAACTTCGTACATCCCTTACTTTTACGTACCATGCTCGAATGCACCCTCTTTAGAAATTACATTAACCTATTTTTGCCATATCGTACAAACCTTTGCCTTTGCCACTCCTAATTACCTTGTTAGTTAAAAATAAACTAGTTTAATCAACGCCCTCCTGTACCTAAAAATACCGACACTTTAATCAAATTAAAACGAAAATTAATCAATTTGCATAAACACCAATCAATCATAGCGACCTGACCGTTAAAAGTTTTAAATTAACCTGCGTTCGGTTAACTTATGCTTAGTAATTACATAATGCGTTATGTAAGCATCTTTTACGTACTCCCCCATTGTCCGAAATGTCAACATCTTGGTAAAAAACTACGCGGTTCATCGAATACGTCCCTCTCCCTCCTTCTCTTGGACCTAGGGCCTGCTTATAAAGAAATACTTTAATCGTATTTCGCAGTAGAGTATTGTCGACAGTTAAACATTATCATTTATTCTATTGTTACAACGAATATCACCCCGGTGGCGAATATTTACACTGCAACTATTATTATTTTTTAAAGGTCAAAACATTAAATACTCGATTTTGATTCCGATTCTACAAAATTTCAATTCTTATCGCGTAGTTGGGTATTTTCTCATTCGAGGATCCGTGTCTTTTTTTGAGACTTGAAAATCGCAATTCTTTTCTACTTGTTTTAAATATTCCAGTCCTGTGAGAAATTAACTTTTTTTAATGCTTTTAAACCTCAGAAAAAAACTTTCGCTTGATTTGTATTGTAATTTAAAATACCTTTCAAGGGAATAATTTGCTGAGTTTTAAGTTAATTCTAAAACGTTAAACTATCTTTATAAACTTTTTCTCGATTTCGATTTTTCTTAAATTTCTTGTACAGGTGGAAAAAAGTACGTTTTGGTGTCTTGCGATTCGCAGACGTTTGTAAGAAAATCCTTCGATTTTTTTTTCTTTTTTAATCGGATTACGTTGAATTTTTTTTTAGATAATTTTCGAGAAAAATAGTATTTACATTTTCAGTTTCAATAGATTTTTAAAGTAATTCGAATAAAATATCAAAGTTCTTATGAATTTATAAAACCAGAACAAAGGAGTGAATTTTTTTCGTTCACTTTGTGGAGAGTGAAATTTTATTTTTAAAATTTTTCCGTTATAAAACATGATTTTACTTTGGGCAAGAACATGGAATTTTCAAATAAAAATATGATGACAGTATGAATTACCAAGTCTTTTTAGGGGGAAAATGTATAGATACAAGAATTAAGTACGTATACTTACGTACTTATTCGAGTAATAATTTAAAAAATCATCTCAAAAATTACGATTTTTAAAATTTATGAAATTATTTGACAATAAAATAAAAATTTTGGCACTCTCGTCCATCAGATGAAACATTCTGAAAGGGATGGAACCTTGGGTAAGCCCAAAAATAAAGTAAACTTTTTTGAAAGGGAGAGGGCTGGAAATTTGGAATCATTCTAAAAACAGACATTTTTTCATCATTGCTCTCTTCCGACAAATTTTCAAACTTTCATATTTTTTTTTCAAAAAATTAAAAAAATTGAGTAGGTAATAATGAAAAAATACCAGCGATGATCATTTTGGGTACCTAAAATTAGTTGCAGTTGGACCTTTTCATTAAAAATTTTCTCAAAATAATTTCTTTCTCGATTTTTGACAAATAAATTTGAAATTGTGAGAAAGTGATTTTTTTCCTAAGACTACTGTCTTTTGCTGAGAGCCAGTCATTTCTCAATTCGCAAGCTCACACATATTGTAAGCAAACACTTGAGGAAGACCGACTTAGATTCAATTTTGATTCGAAATTTTCTCCTCGACACTACCCCAGAAAAGCAAAATTTTTTAATTTTTTTTTTAAAGAGCCATATATTACAATAATTTACTAAAGACCTAACTTTTTATAATAAAAATCGATTTTGTATCAATTGGACGCGGAGTAACTAGTCTCTTGTTTCTCAGTCAAAATTTAAAAAATGATTCGTGATCTTAATTTTCATCCAGAAAATCGTCCCACCTTGAGAAACTCAAAATAAGCATGGCAAAGTTCTTTTCAATTTTAAAAAAAATTCAAGCTAGAATTTTTTTCAAAATTTTATTCCCAGGTCATTTTCTTTTCAAATATTTTTTTGGTGTGTTTTTCTCAAGTTTTTTTCTCAGTGTGGTTTACGTGTGATTTGATTGAGCTCACTTCTCAAAGGCCTGAAATCCCGTAAATCTAGAAGCTGTATTTTTTTTGGTAAGTATTCAATAACCTGCGTCATTATTACAACCCTGAAGTTCGGATAACATTGTTAGAAAAAATATCCCATCAAATCATCATACGTAAATAATTTTCGCTTTCAGTTCCAAAAAGGCCCAATTTTTTTATAGCAGCTTGATAAATTTTATACTTTACATTTTTCGAATCAAGTTTGAGTAGAAGATTCATAAAATTTGTCGAAAAAAATTTATGGGTGCGTGATAAACTGATAATTTTGACTCTTGAAAAAAAAATCATTCGAAAAAATATATGTACTTAGTTTCGGAGAAACAATTTTTTTGAGAATTATCCTATTCGTGGATTCAGTAGATCAGGAAATTGATCCAGAATCAGATTCACTTTTGTGAATTATAGTAGATATCTTTTCTCAGATTTGAGATTACATCAGTTTTTTCATCAGACCCCTCTGAATCCCCATCTCTCCCAATTAGCCTCCTAAAAGGTCAAAATTCAAAAAAAAATAAATGAAAAATCACGAGTCACTAGTCGTTTGTTAGGTATAAAAGGGCACAAATGTTCATTTTTTGGATATGGCCCTTCATTACCCTCCTAGCCACCAATTTATAGGGGAAGTAAAATTTGAATATTGACTTTCACTCACGTTTTAATTCTACCCCTCTCCCTCTCCTTCCATCCCTCCCAAAAAATCGTATTTTTATTCGGTTAGAGTACTGGAAAGAAAATAGAATCAAAAAGTAAGTCAATACTTAAATCGGTGAGAATCGATATGCTACTCATCATTTCAACTTCTTATCGTAGGTACTTTTCCCCAAAATTGGGGGCTACGGGAGCACTGAATGGTCAAATTCAAAAAATGAGCAAATATTCGAACTCAATACCCTTGAACCTCAACAAAAGACAGGTTACACGTCATTTTTCATTTTTTTTTTTTTAATTTTGGCTTTTTCAAAGGGGCTAATGAGGAGGTTCAGAGGGGTCACCGGGTCGGATGAAAAAACTGAGTATCTATATTCGAACTCAGTGCCTTCGCATTAGTAAAAATCGATGTGTTACTTCTTTTTTCGTTTTTTTTTAAAATTTTGGTCAAAATTGTGCGCCCCTGTGCCCCTCAAAGGTCTAAAAAATCTCATCTTGAAAATACGTTGGTTAAAGAAAAGATAAACATGGCTATTCATGTAATTTTTTCAGATTTTTAAATACTAGATTTCATCTTTTGTATTTATTATGAATGTTGAGCTTTCATCACCCAAGTTCAACTTTGAACTTTTCAAAATGTGATTATTGATTTTAAATCTCCTATCAATTTTCTTTTAGACACTGCAAGTGCAAGCACTTTTCCTCCAAGTACAATCTACCTCGAGATATGAGCTTTCAAAGTTGCGTAATTTGACTAAAAATCAAAATTTCATAAAAATTTTGAGCCCCCTCCCCTAAAAGTTAGAATAAATTATTGTAGTTTTGTAAATAGGCCACCGAGGGGAACTTTTAAGAAAAATTTGAGCGAAATCAAAAGACCTGATTTTATCTTTGATCACAATTTTGTTAAAATGAGGCAAAATTTTGCCAATGGGTTACATTCTCCGAATGATATTGCCACAGCCCCGAGTTGGCAGAAAATAGAGTCGAATTGAAATTTTCATTGTTTATTGAGAGCCCTCCCCCCTCACTGCAGTGCCAACTTCGTTTTCTTTTCATGAATCGTCCAAAACTCTTCTTTTATTTTATTCAAGTATGTACTACATATCGTATTTTGTTCAACAACGAGGAATTTATTCAACGTGATCAATTTTAATAATTTTACAGCTTTCAAGTTTTCAGTTTGAAAAAAATTAAAATTGAATAACCCAAAAATATTGATAGGTAATTTTTTATAAGAAAATTCGAATTGAAAAAAGATGAAAACTGAAAACTGATTGAAATTGAAAAATAATAAAAACCAAGAGATACGAGTTTAGAAAATTTCCATGTCCCATCATTATACTTTCTCCCCTGGGGAAATTCGACTCAGTAAACCAAACATATCAAGCACCCAACATCCTACCTACCTTTACATTCACAGAACCGAAATTTTCGCTAGATTTTCCGAATAACTCATTAGAATTCGTTCCGCTGGATCGAGGTTGACGTACGGTGAGACTTGACACTTTTCAAATGTCTTAAATAAACGTTTCGGCATTAAATTAAAAACGCCAAAAGGCGCGGCTATTGAAGAGGTGACATTTTCTAAATAAAGGCCAAACGGGCGTCGTGACTAACAATTAAGTTGGACCATTAGGTGATCTTATATTAGCTTAGGTTGGGAGGAAATGGTGAAAATGTCAGCTTATGACCTTCCCCGCGCGGTATTTCATTATTTTTCGGATGCTTTTGTTGGAATCGTTTTGCCCTCTTCGTGCGTAAGGCAGCGAGGAAACTCCCCCGGGAATCGAATCGTTCCACCGCTACCGCTGGGGCAACTGTGTTACAATATTTAACATTTGCTAATACCCTACGATAATATTCTTTCTCTTTAGTCGTTGCTGTTTTTTGTACTACGTTGGCGTTTGACATAATTAAAACATGCGATGTTTTGATTTAACTAAGTTACGCTTCGACGAAATTTTCACACTGTTTGGTAAATTTGTTTAACTCGAGATCGCGCTTAGTTAATCGAGTTTTAATTTTTAAGCACCAGAAGACTTACATTTACGGCGTATAAAGTATTACCTGGTCTGGTGTGTGTATTTGCCAAACACTTTTCGTATCGTCTTCGTTGCACGTTTCAATATCGACGGTTTCTTCTTCATCGTCGCTATCGTCCGGCTGTTCTGCATCCTTAATGGAAGAAGGTATGCTGGGATACACGGGCCGGAATGCCGACGGATACAGTCTAGAGGCGGTTTCGTATTTTGGAAAGAAAAAAGTCGAATTGGTCGATGGCAATCCGAAGCCCAATTTTGTGGCGCTTGAGAACCAGGGAAACGTGGTGTAGGATCCGAAAGTGTTATTTTTCAGAGCATTGTGTTGCCATACGTAATCCATGACTAAAGGCAAAGGAGGTACTCGAGCAGCATTCGATACGACTGGTAAAGGGAAAGGATGTGGCGGCGAGGACGAATCTTTCGGCGGTTTAATCACTGGAGATATTTTTTTACATGGTTCCGTCGTATGGTGATCGTTCAACATTCGTTTTCTCGTACCGCCGTTGAACATGGCTTTGACGTCTTCCCAAGCGTGTGTTATTTCCTCTGGAGGGTTACCACTCAGCCTCATATGTCTTCGCCACGAATTGAAATTCGCTGCGTCTGGTTGCACGTATTTGGCATTCGGAGACGTTCGATGCGAATGGAAAATGAATTTGTTTGGTGAAAAGAACAATCCGCAGATTGTACATTTGATGCATTTCGCCCTCGAGCTGTTGTACCTTGATGGTAAAAATGATCCTCGGCAGCCCCAAGCGCATTCGTGGTGTACTTGGAAGGCGAAATCTTCGGGTAGTCGGGGTGGCGAATTGTCTCCTAGGAATGATTTGCAGAGTCGTTCTGCTTCGCGTCTGGTGATCATTCCGCATCTTCTGGAGGATACTGGCATTGCACCGGCTCGTCTGAGGATTTCTAGCTGGACTGGGGTGCATTGGACGCAGGTTATTCCCAAGGCTACTCTGCGGTTGTGGATTTCGTTGTAGCTGAAGTTTTTCAGCAGAGTGTTGCTGATTTGGGCCAGGCAGAGGCGTTCTTGGGAGTCGATTATGAGCGAAACGATGGGTACGCCGTAGAGTACCACTGTGCCGACCTAGGGAGGGGATGATAGGATTATGAAAATATCGGTATATTGATAGACGATGCTTATAGATGTCTAGATATTATAGAGGAGCTTTTGAAGATGATAAATTTTTGTTTTCTTACTTGGTTATTTTTTTGGCAAGAAAATCGTAGAGAGGAAGATGGCGAGGAAAGCTGTTCTTCGTAACCATAGGATGTTAATTTGTTGTACTCATCCGATGGTGAGGCAACAGATGTATCTGACATCCTGTAACATATCATAAGATAATATGATTTCAAAAATCAAAAAAAATTATGGTTTGATGAAGTGTTTTTTTAATTTATAAAAACCCTGGGACATTTTATTCGATTATTCATTTATAATTATTTTTTTAAAAATTAATCAATCAATCAATAGAATGGATAGCACGTTGACAACTGAAAAATGTTGTTTCTAAGCATGAAAAATTAAGAAGCCATTAATAATTCAAAATTGAGAAAATTAAATCTTTTGAAGCTCAATCATTATATTTTTTCAGTTTTCAACAAATATCCATTCCCTTGATTGATTTATATAGTAGGTATTTTAGGATTTTTTTGAATATTTTTTTGAAGTTCCTTCAATTTTGAAGTGTAAAAATTTGTTTGGTAATCAAAGTACCATCCATCCCCACCTAACATGATTTTTTTAGAAGCAGAATTTACCCCTTCAAATTTTAAGATCAGCAATATGTTTATCTCACAATCAAGTTTTTTAGTGATACCTATACTCATGTCAGGTATTCCAAAAAAATTAATTTGGTAGACGATTCGTGGAACACTTTGCATTAATTTCCCAATAACAATCCAAATTGAACCAAAATGATATTACGAAAATGAAAAATTTTTACGAATGAGAAATGTTCAAGTATTTTGTCTCACTCTCCTGGAAAGCTCATTTTTAAAAAAATTTCAACTTGAACCTAATTTTTTCGACTAAAACTACATTTCTGCCTCCTTATAGGGAGATTAAAACCTATTTCTTTATCGATTTGCTTTTTTGTTGCATCATCAAGACTTCCTTCACAAATATGTTGTATAAAAATAGGTAAGTAATGAAAAATTATTGAAGTCTGGCTGAAGATTTCAAAACAGGCAGGAAACACGAAAAATGTTTTTCTGTAATCAATGAGCATCTAGTTGGTAAGTACAGGGTGACTTGAAATTTCCGGATTGCAAAAATTAATTCCTAAAAAAAATTGTTAGGGCTTGCAAATAATGAAATCTTATTTACAACGTAGCTGAAACTCCATTCCGTTCAAAAAATATGAACTCATCCCCTCATTGCTCACAAATCGCTAAAAAATTTATGCTTTTTCGATTTTTGAGTTTTTCAAAGAAAAAATCTCAAAACTCAAAATTCTGAAAATTTTAAAAATTGAGATATTCAAACACTAATATTTTGATATGAAATGCCATTGGATAATTATCAAAAATCATTACACGCCGATTTTACCTAATCAAAAATTTAAAGGGGCAAAAATTTTCTAAAAAAATCAATTTTTTATAAAATTGGAAATACTGCCCCCCCCCCACTTCACCCCTCTCGAACATTTTGAGTACAGCGTTGACATAGCCCCTTGTCGACCTACATGTAGGCAACCCTTCGTTCAGAATTCAGATCAACGCGAGACAACATGGAACGATTCCACTCTAAATTACCTACGAAAAAAAAACGTTGCGTTCCGGAATTTTTGGGTCACCCTATATGTAGTACAAAAACCAAGTTAATGAAAAATTTTCAATATTAAAAATTTCATCCCAATTATATTTCTGTATTTGAATACCTACAACGAAAAAGAGAGAAAATGATAAACTATTTTCAATTAGAAGAGAAAAAACTAATTTTTATGGCAGGTCTTAATAATAGGAAGATGGGTACTCAAAAAACTGTTCATAAAAATAAACAGAAAGATCGATTTTTCAAAAAAATGTTGGGTGTTTTATTTTCAGGAGAGAGGAGAATTGCCTCTTTTCTTGTTGAGGAAAAACGGAGCATAGGAGACAACGAAAGTGATGCTGCAAAAAATTGAGATACTCGTAGTACCTAGATGAATGTGTGGGAAAGATCGAAAAATCTGATTTCTGACCTAGTAAGTAGCTTAGATTCCATGCTTTGGGAGGGTTTTTTTTTGCCTATGCAAGTTTTGAGTTCGAATATGAGATGATGAGGTCAAGAAATTACCTAAAAAAATTCGAAACCCTGCGGTTGGATCGAAGGAAGCACTAGACAATTTGCTATCCCCCTTTTTTTCACTGCGACAAAATTTCGTTTTTGATTAGGGAAATGAAAATTATGTGAGAAAATGGGCAATGATGGCATTTTTGGAAAACATTGACGAAAAAGGATTCATTAATTTTTTTGGCAAAATCAAAATTTCATACTGGGAAATTAATCGAATTAATAAAACAGCACAAATTTAAAATGTTAACCTCAATTTCCATGTGAATATTGACACGTCTATTGAACTTTTTGAAAAAAATTCTTGAACTTATGTGTTTTGAGTTGAAAAAAATGTGGAAAATTTTTCACCACATTTGGATAACATCCCCCCCCCTTCATTTCACAACAACACCAACTTTGATACTTTTCTGGAGAAAACGTTCAAAATTTTTGAAAAAATAAAAAAATTGAATTGAATTAGGTATCAAGTCATACATTTTGAAAAAATTCAAAAAAAAAATGGATTTTGAAGTTGGAACAGAGGTAGGATCCAAAGCGTGGGATTAGAGAATGGAATTTTTGAAACTTCCCTCAGAGGTAGGATCCAAAGCGTGGGATTAGAGAGTGGAATTTTTAAAACTTCCCTCCAAATAGGTAAAGGTAGGTATGAGTACATTCAATTTTAAACATTTTTGGACTTAAAATACCTAAATCATTATTTATGAAAATTTTTCAACTTGGATAAGTTTCTAAAAATAATACAGCTATTTTTTCATCTTTTATCATGAGCAGACAAGACGTTTTTTTCTATAAGTTCGATTTTTCCATAAGCCGAAAAAATATTAAAAATAAAATATCGTGTTTTTTTTAAAGACATTGAGTTGCATAAAATTCAAGTTTTGTTTAATCCCTCCAAAAAATTCATTTCATTCAATTTTTTTCAAAACTTGAACAAATATCCCTAGTTTTTTCTTTTAAATATGAAAGACTGGGCCATTTATTAGCCGAGTAATATCGTTGGAATGCTTTCAAAGGGAAAATCTGAAATAGGTCTCAAAGTGAAAAAGTGTTCATTACTTTTGCGGAAAATTATCTAATTTTTTTTCTGACTAAAAGTGTAATTGTATCATAAGGATTGCTGCGTTTTAAATCAACGCTGAACTAACATTTTTTGGATTATTAAAACATCACCAACATAGAAAAAAAAATCAAAAAAAGAATTTTCAAGTTCACGTTGCTTGGTTCAATTATAGATCATGTAGGTAGGGTACCTCCACCTCGTCTTTTATCCTATTTACTAAAAAAAAAATTGAGACATTTTTTAGACCGCTACCTATCATCTGCAAACACGTTCTGTTTTTGCAAACATTTGTTAGGTACCTACTTTTAAAATTATGAAACAAAAACACTTTTTTAAATTTTTTGATTTTGAAAAAGTACAGTAATTCAGTTGAGTAGGTAAGTTAACTTAGTTAACTACCTAATACCTATACATTCATTGCTTACGCTTATTTTATTTATTGGAACATTTTCTTACTTAAATACCCTCTCTTCTTTTCTTTAAATACCTACCTACCCGATTATATGTACGACAAAAAAAATTATATAAAAACGTACTCGAGTATTTCCACGACGAGAAAATTGTAAAAAGCAACTGGTATTTAAATTTTAAACGAGAAGTAAGACAAATGGTTGTAAAATTAAGGGACAAACTGATAAGTACTCTGGGGAGTTAAAAGTTGATTCAGACTAATAGAAAAGGCTATATACAGGGTTGTTTTCAGTACAAAATAATTATAGAAGGATTAAGCAGCGTAGTGGTATTCATACTATTTTTTCTTATTTCATTTCGCAACCTCTTTTTCAATTCTTTTTGTAGGGTGTTTCTAACGAAATGTGACGCGTTTGAAGAACGCCCTTTTTTTCGTGTTTTTTTTCACCCTGTTTTTTTAACAATGTTTTTCAATATTGATACAAATGCTCTTTTTTTGTGGAATGAATTTTGATCTTTATCGTGAATTTTTTTTTACGTGATCAAAAGAATATTTTGCAAAAACGAAAACATTTCTTTTTGAAAAAAAAAATCCAAGTACCTATATAAAAAATTATATCAATGTTTAAAATTATTTTTAAATACTTTAAGAACCCTTTTTTCGCTTTAGAAAAATTTCCCCTCTTCGTCTGTGTACACGACAGTCCCAGTCGCACTTAACGTTTATTCAAATATAGACCAATAACATTCGTTCATCTACTTTTACCAACTCGATAATCCTATCGCAGTTAATTGGAAATAATATTATTCCATTTCGCTCTACTACTCTTTCCACTCGAATAATAATATTCCTTGTTTCCCGCAATTTCTTCAATCTGTACAAGGGGTTTTGGCGTAGCATTACGAAATGATATAATATCTATACCGATTTAATGTAATTTCCATTTGTTATTAATTCCACACCGACAAATTTAACAGTCTGGCTGCGTATTCGTTGTTCGCCAATTTCAACGAATATAATTATTTAATCAATTCGTTTTATTAAGTTCGCCAAATCCGTCTTAATTACTAAGTATTCTTGCATTTTGTGTATTCCAAGATAGGTACCTACGAAATAATTAATTTTTAAATTAAAGAAAATTTATCAGTTTCGTTCGTTACTTTTCTGTTTGGAAGTATTTCAGATTCGGGAATATATTTTTCGAGTGAATTTTTTCGTACCTATTTTTATTAAATTTAGGTATTTTATTGGTACCTGAAATTATTCTGAAATAAAATCGGTGTTAAATGTTGCTCTTTCGATTATTAGGTTTGATTTCCATCGCTGCTTAGGTAATTATGAAAAGAATAAGTTCAGCAAGTGGTCAATGTACCTACACCTATCGATCATGAAATTAAAAAATTCATGCGAAAAAAAAACTCGGAGTATAAATACACGAAGATTTTTACCTTTGATTATATACTTTTTGCAAAGCCATATGCGTGATTTTGTATTTTCAATCAACAAATGCATAATGAGTTATAAAATGTTGAGTCTTCTTTTACGTAAACCATATGGTCGTTCAACCCTTGATTATATGATGCGTGTCATAACTCAGTAACTATATTCAATTAATAATTAATTCGAGTCGGGGATATGGCGGAGCTAGGATTGATTCTGATTGTGCATTTGATAACTCCTACGATACTTGGGTAATTCCTATTGTATAATTAATCGGTGATTAGACTTCTCATAATATTTAATGCGGCAATAATAAATAGTAGGACGGTTGGTGGTTAATTTTTGAAGTGAAAAAGAAGAATAACATAATTTTCGAGAAAATTAACTCTTAGAATGTGATTCATGTGAGGTGAAAGGTTATTCGTTTAGATATATTTTTTTCTTTGGTTTGAATTTTAGCCATTGAAATTAATGAAAACAATAGGCAGATGCCTGTTTTCAAAACTTGAAAATAAATGTCAACTGGTAGTGGTAGTTACCAAAAATAAAACCATTCAAATATGAGGTAAACGTGCTATATTCTTGAAAGACAAAAATTTTTCGTTGAAAATTTTGAATGGAAGGGGGCGATTGATTTTTTTCAAAGGAAAAATTTCCCTACACGAATTTTTGAAAAACAAAATTGAACGATCAATGAGAGAAATAAGCATGAGATTTCTTACCTACAAATTATCTTCAAAATAGAATTGATCACTTTTATCTCTTCAAGTTTGAGATATAATTCTCCCCCTCCCAATTTTTTAAAAAATCAGATTTCAGTGACTTTTGAAAGAATGTTTAATCAGATATTGAAAAAAAAAATCGTCTCATTCCTTTCAATGATTAGATTCTCTCAAAAATACTGTGTTTGAAAAAAATATTTTTGTGTGTAGAGTGCAGTTTCTCGTAGACTAGGGTGAATTATTTCATTTCTGAAGCCATCATTTATCAATATAATGTGATATTTTTTATTCAAGAGTTTGACTTTGAATATTACATTTTGATTTTTTTAAATCTAAAGTGAGCAAAAACTAGATAGATATGCTCGATTTTTTTTTTCAAATGAGATCAATCGTCCTATAAATCTACAATTTTGTCTTTAATCTGCCATTTAATTTAGCAATCCAAGCAGAGCGCGTTCTTTAAAAATTCGCTACTGAAGCACCTTCAATTTTAAAAATATGCAATTCAATGAATTTTTTGATTGTTTAAAAGTTGAAATATTGCATGAAATAGGTATGAAGATGGATGAAATTTTCATAAAGTTTGTGGTGAAAATACGAATCTAAATTTCTTAGATTCTACCACTGCAAATCGTAAAAGTTTATGGGAAGAATTATTTTGGGAATACCTAAATCATTCTTATCTTTAAAGAAAAAAATCATTGATGAATCAATTGAGTAAATTTGTTTTTTCACTGCACTTTTTCATACAATTTTCGCATGTGCTTTACTAGAGTGATATTTTTGCCTTTATTTTAAAAAAAATATACACTGAATTTTGGGAAATTTTTTCAAAAACCACTCCTCTTTTTTCCATTTTTATCACACAAACTTTCCTCATTTTTTTCACTTATTTTAGTCTCTTTTTGAAAAAGTCCTAAAAATTCCTCGTATAAAAATTTATTGATTTCAAGAATTTAATTTCTTCACGCTCCTCCTCTCCTCTCCTCCTCCTTCTCAGGAGGAAATTTTATTGATGTCAGGTATATCCAAATTTATTTTAACACGTAAGTAGGTATAATTTTCAAAAGGCGATTTTAAAGAATTTGAATGAAAAATCAAGTTGATCAATACTGAATGAAATTGAAAAGATAATTTTAAATCACCATCAATTTTGTAATGATTAATAACAGTTCGTAGATATCTACAATTTAAAATGAGAAGGAAGTTTCATTTTGTGCTTCAATCTCAAAATTTTCTGATAAACTGAATTGAATTACCTACTTATTCAAGATTTGAATCATCTCTTTGATTTACAGATCGCTCATTATCGAATGCAATAGATAGGTAACTAAGTACGTAAATAAATAATTGCTGAATGATTTAGAAAAAATTCGTGAAATTTTAAGATGGCGAACAAATCAAATAATTTATCAAAATATTCATTTTGAAAGCTATTGAAATCAAAACAATCAACTTTATGATTAAGTACACGATTTTTTTCAAGTATACGCCACTAAACATTTTGAAGTTAAAATCTCTTTTTTCAATTTTCAAAATCTGCGAATAAGTGAATGAAATTTTGTTAATTTCCATCTACATTGGAAGATATTTACCTAGTTATCCATTTTTGGAATTCGCAGATAGATTAGAACAAAATTATTTTGCAAACTTGCAACGTTTTTGATTTTGTTTACCAGTTATCAATTGTAGTGAATCATTTCTTGTTATTTTTACCTAATTAATAATTTAATTTTCAGAAAATCTGGATGCTAAATAAATTATTTTAATAGGTAGGTATAAATACTTTACCTAGGTACTTATTTTAATAAAGAAATATTACCTTTGCTGATAAACCGGTTTTATCAATAAAAAAAAACAACGTAATTTCAATTAAAAAAATATACCACTGGTTAAAACTTACAGCAGACTTTTAGCGACAACTTGTTAAACTTTACTTTGGTTAATTTTTCGCTGCGATTATTTCAATTCGAAGTTGAACGCCCTAAAAGGCGTCACGTAACTTGTACACGGAAAACGTCCAATCAAAAAAATGAAATAAGGGTTCATGCGCGCTTTATCCTCCAATCCCATCTCGGCATCTTCGCAATAAATGTAAGTAAAGTTTTGTATTCGTATATTCAACTTTATACAGGGAAATAGCTGGGTTAAATAACACCCAGACTTCATTCAAATTTTTCCTCGTTAATAAATTTCAGTTTTAGTTTTATTAATTAATGTTTATCAATTTAGACGTCTACTTATTGTAGATAGAAATGAAGCTATTTTCTGTCTTGATTGCAGAATTTATTTAGCGAAATAATTTTATAATGTGTAGGTGCGTAAGTAATTGCTTATGGTGTAATGAAAATTTATGTTAACGATTGGATATAGAACTACATGTAAGAAATTTTTTTTCTGGACGCAAGAAATAAATTTCAGAAATACGTACAAATACTTTGATCAGTGGAATTTTTATAGATCATTCACGAGAAATAAGTGCACAGCTTTAGTTTTCTGTGTAGTGGTAGTTCGCTAACTGAATTGTAGGTGTAACCACTTCCCTCTTCACCCAATCTTTCTTAAACTGATAATGTATTTCCAATCGAAAAATAAACGTGTTAATATAATTGCATATCTACCTGAATTCACGGAATACTAACAGGAATTCTGTACTTTTTTTTGAGTTGAAGTTGTGACAACTAAAAAATCATTTAGGCCTTGAAAATCCGAATATGTGAGGACAAAAAAATTTTAAAATTGAAAGAAAGTTTCTTTTAAAACGTTTGCAATATGGATATCACTGGCAACAATTTCTTAGCAAAACTAGGTATAGGCAATTATTTAATTTTCATCGGTTTCCAGGTTCAAATTAGATTTAAACAATTTTTTTTTTAATGCAGAAAAATTTATTTTTAGGCATGAAAACGTATTTTTTCAAAAATTTGGCTGGGATGCGAGAGTCGCTGACAATAATCTTCATTGGTTATATATTTTTTTTTTTTGATTCCGCACTATGAAAATATCTGAAAAAAATTAAAAAATTATATTTTTGAAATATGAGAGGTGATGGCATTTTCGAATAAAAAGTACATATCCTTTTTAAAACCAGTCTCAATTTTTGCGTTCAATGTTGCAAAATTATTTGAAATTAAACAAATTTATAAGGATCTTTGCACAAGGGAGGGAAATTTCAATTGAAAATATTATGTACATGTATTAATACGTAGGTACCTACACTTAATCTTTAAATTTTTAATGGAAGTATTTTTTAGACTTTGAATATATAAAACACTTCCTTCGATTTTTCGATGATTTTTTTCTCTTTTTCCCACTCTGCAACTTTTATCGATGGATTTGGAATTGATAATGAATCTGATGAATAATAATTATTGAAAACAAAAAAAGAATTAACAACGAAAAAAATTCATATGGAAAGACTATATGTAATTTCGAAAAACATGGGGGGAGGGTGTGCAAAAAGTGTGTTCAAGACTCAAGTTTGAATTCATCTTATTAAACGTAACTATTATTACCTAAGCCAGTCATGAATTGAATACCTAGACCTACCGGTTACACAAACACGTGTAATTAAAGAATTGACGATGAGATGAGGTACCTACTTACTTTAATTACTCTACCTATCATAATTTTGAGTGGAATTTTTTGCATACCAATATCCGATGACTTTACTTATGCTGAAAAATGAAAATTTAAATTTAAAATAATATCATTATTTGAAATTTGAATAAGAATAAAGTTTATAGAAATCATTCGAAAAAATGATTCTGATCAATCAATTAAAATCCTCGACGGCCCTATTGAAAATTCTCAATTTAAAAATAAAATAATTATAATAGTGTCACAGTTTCCGAAAAATTCTCTGCATTCAGATTAGGTAAATAAATTGGACATTGGTCCATGTATTACGAATTTTGTGAAAAATCTTACTTCGCCTTCGTATCGTCGGTAGTCAACCCCCAAAACATCAAACAATAATTGGAACAATTTTGTAGTTGTAAGTATTTCCGCAGGAAGCACTAACAAAAAAACTACGTCGATATGATGCCACGTCAAAAATTTTGTTCAAATAATCATCGTTTCAAAGAAATAATGTTTTCTTAGACTTTCATATGTAATTTTGATACTTAAAAACCTATTATAATTTCTAAAAAATCAGCTTTTTCAAAAAAAAAAAAAAAATGGAATTTTACGGTTGACCTTGTTCATATTTTCAATTTTTCTATCTGGAAAAATTCTAGTCGGGCATTATGTTTCATCTAGGTGCCTCTCAGTTTACTTTTTTGGAGTTTCAAGATTCGTCGTTCACGTGTCCATCGTTGTGTTAAGTTTTAAAAGTAAGTTCGAATTTTATTTAATATAATTAAATAGCAGTATAAAAATCAATCGTAAGTGTTAATTACTGGTTCAGTTTCCATCATTGTTTTTCTATAATCATGTATAATATCGAGTGACCGCCTGTTTCGTATTATGAAAATATCTTCCTGGATTTTCAACATGCCGCATCTTATCTATACTTTTCGGTTTTCGAAATAATTGCCTTTATGTGATTTATGTGCTTTGAATCTCATGTCATGTTGTTAATTTAGACTCTTCTATCCGTATTATTCTGTATCTAGTGCCATATCGCTTGATATTTGACTGACTTGGTTTGTGTTTTGTTTTTCAGATGGGTAAGTACGCCAAAGACGCGAGAAACCCCGCTAAGTCATGCAGGGCCCGAGGATCGAACTTGCGAGTTCACTTCAAAGTAAGTTTTGCTTCAAATATTCATTATAACCTGTACGAATAAGCTGTCTAGATAATTTTGACGTGTATGATAATTACAAATTTTTTCTCAGAACACAAGGGAAACAGCTAAAACCATCAAAAGAATGCCCTTAAGAAGAGCTATTCAATTCTTGAAAAACGTACAAGATCAAAAAGAATGCGTTCCCTTCAGAAGATTTAACGGAGGCGTCGGTCGTTGTGCTCAGGTATGCCATTTCGGTACATTTTTCTTCACTATGTGAGGACGTAGTTTAATCGAATTGTTTACGTCGTAGGCTAAACAATGGGGTACCACTCAAGGACGTTGGCCTATAAAATCCGCTCAATTTTTATTGGAATTGTTAAGAAATGCCGAATCTAACGCTGAATTTAAAGGTCTGGACAGTGACAGATTATTTATCGAACATATTCAAGTTAATAGAGCTCCGTGCCTTCGTAGAAGAACTTACAGAGCTCACGGACGTATCAACCGTAAGCATTTTCTCTTTTTCTTTTCATGTTTGGTAAATCGTGGTGGTGATTTTTTTTTCATTTTCACAGCTTACATGAGTTCACCGTGTCACATCGAAGTTATTTTGACCGAAAAACAAAAGTACGTTAGTAAAGTTAGCCGCGAAGATAATCAGAAGAAGAAAGTTTCCAAGAAGAAGTTAGCTAGACAGAAGGAAAAGATGATGAGAGAATAAGGCGTTCTTTGTAACTATTTGGAAATATATTTTTAAATATGTTCGAAATTTCTTTATTTTGGTGTTGAATTCGTTCATTTATGATTGCTTTGTTAAATATCGAAAATTATTAAGTCTAGGTGAATTTTACTGGTAGTTGAATTTTAAATATCTAACGAAGTATAAAATAGCTGAAAGAAATGTATTCAAATTCTAAACCGATCGTAAATTATCATTAACCGTTCATTTACGATTTACTGCGAAGAAAACTAGAAAAAACTCGAAACTAAAGATATAATACGTATAGTTTCATCTTTTGCTCATATCACATCTTGTACATAGGGGTAAAAAAATTACACATCAGATAATTCTTGTCGGGTAATGGTTCAGTCAACAAGTCTGCGGATAATTGTTCTTCAGGTTCAGGCAGATCAGTTTCTTGAATAATGTAATGAACCAGGTTACTCTTCATTATTTTATCATGCATTGTTAACACGAACTCGATTTTTTCGATGAACAGCTCCACCGAAATACCGTCATTTTCAAGTTTTTGTAGCAATTTGGCTGACAAGTTTGTAAACGAGCTGGCGGATCGTTGAATAGCAGCTGAAATGCGGGCAATATATCTTCCAACTGATCTAAAGAATGGCCTTTCATTGGTTCTAAATATTTATATTTAAATTTATTTAATACGTCACAATCGAGGTCAATATTGCTGAGTTTTTGTCTTTGATGCTGAAAATTGAAGTTATCCAATACATAGGAAAATATTAATTTATTTTGCAAAGGCTTATTGAATGAAAAAGCAAATAAATTCTCACCAACTGTTTTTCCAGCTCAAGTTTTTCTTCTTCAAGTAGTTGAAGTTCGTTTTCAAAGTTATCATTAACGATCTGAAATTTCAAAATAAGACTAACGTTGTAGATATCAAGAGTTTTAATTTTACAAAAAAGAATATTCAATGAATAATGAGAAGTGGAATAAGTATTGACGGACCTCAGGCATTTTCTAAAAGAATATCCAAACAATCTAAAACGAATTAGTTCAGCACTTGACTACACAGATACAGAATATAAAAATTTGAAGGAATTTTAAATCGTAGCTAAAATAACAAAGATATTCCAATCGTGGCATCAATTCCTTGATAAAGCAACTCGCGAGCAATCTACACCATGCAATGGTAGGTACATTGATGCCTATTGGTGAGTTTATTAGTCGAGTGGTCAAACCGCTATTTATAGGTAGAGACGGTAGAGAGGCGCTAAAGACCTATCACTTCATTGTAATGATATTCTATAATGACATTAAAATTACGCTTCCATTAAAATAAACACCTTTTGGTTTCAAATTTTGCTCAGATTATAAAATTATGTAACTGAAAATTTAGGGTGTTTGGTTATAATAGTACTTTTCCTACTAGCTGATGAGGACAGGATAGGCATCAAAATGTGATTACACATTCACTTCTTAGGCCATAAAATAATCGTGACATGTTTCTCAGAAAAAAATTAAATATATTTTATACGTCATATCTAGATATTTTAGAGCTTAACATCATTACTCAGGAAAATGTTGAAAAAAATAACATTCACTACAATTTAATAAACTTTATACCGCGGATAAGTCTTAGCATTAAAATCGTCTGAATCAGAAGACAAATCATCATAAGCAGCTGCAGCAGCGGGTTGATTTTTGATTTTTCCAGCTTTTTTAGTCTTCAATTCTGGGTGCGAAGGAGCTTTATTCCAATCGATATTTTTTCCACTTAAATAATTACCCGATTCATTTTTACAAAACAAATATGAAACTTGAGTGAATACAAATTTACTTAATTTAAGGATAGAAGTGTAAGCTATGCATTGCATCATCAAGGCTCCAAAACCTTTGTACAGACCAGAATAACCTTCTTCACGAACTGTAGCGTTGTAGCAATCTACGACACCTTCAAAATTCGTTAAAATGGGTCTGACCGATGAACCGTCATCTAAGTCATCGATGATCGTTCGAGTACCTTGCAAATGTAATCTGGAATTGAAACCAATTTTTTAGAGAAATTGGAAAATTATAAATGAAAAGAATCATATCATCGTTTACCTATGCAGAATAGTTTCCAAAGGGAACAGTACAATATCTGCAGAAAGAACAGCGACCAACGATGACGATATTTCTATATTCTGGTGGTCTTTGGTAAGAAAATTCTTGGGAATAGCCCCCTAGAAATTATTGAGATATGTTAATCTCTATAAAAAAAATAAAAGGTAATAAAATATTTCTAATGAATACCTGTCGACGGTGTTGCATTTCTTGATTAAATATTAAAGCTTTAGCAATCACAGTCTTTAAGAATAAGGTGAACAAATGTTTTACAATGAAATACACAGCGGTTGGAACTATTAACGACCAGACAGGTAACATTCGTCCTAAAAAAAATACGATTATCAAATCATTGGATAATCTTAGTTTTGATCAATGATTGAAATTACGAACCTTTTTGAGGATAACCGAAAGAAAGTAATCTTCTGAAGCCTTCTTTGAATACATCTAAGAATTCGGGTTTCTCACTAGCGATTTCGCTTTGTACTGTTTCCAGTAGACTGGCTGAATAGAACGGAGTAATTATGGCGCAGGTGATGCATTTGAGCAATACGTGTTTGCCCACATTTTTACCGGAGGATTCTAAAGAAATTTCTCTGAGGATGAAAAAAAATCAGTGTTAAAATGTTCACAGCGCACGTTTACATTTTCATTAAATGAACTTACTTTGGCCAAAACGTGATCTTGGAAATGAGATCTTGTACGGCGAGTGTTAATCCTTTGATCACTAAAACACTTCCAACGCCTTTCCATAAACAAGTGATACCTTGCCATCGATGAATATTGACTACAATCGGTATTAGAGTGACCGGTACTATATGATAACGTGACAATTTATTGTTCACCTGTACAATAAATACATCAAATAAAATATGAGGATACCATCCAAGAAAATGGGAAATATCCAAAATTACCTGGCACTGCCTTCGAATAACAACAAAAGGATGACTAACAAGATGTTCAGTTATTAAAGAAACAATTTGTAATCCAGCATTAGTCCACTTTCTGATGAAAATAACTGAAAAGAGCGAAGGTAATCATCAATAATTCATAACGAAGATGCAATTCAATTTGAACTTATCTTACTTTCTTCTTCTTCTAATTCATCTTTGAAGCGTTCTTGAATAGTTGCCTCAAATTCACTAGCTTTTTTATCGAACTCTGGATCTGGCTGAGGAGGATTCAAGTAAGTTTCTTCTGTAGAAAATCAATGTTGATTATTCTTATCAGTTCGTTGAAGTGGATAAGGTAAGATTTCATGAGGAAAGTGTATCATTTACCTGTTTCATCATTGTAGTTGAAACCTGGAGGACCATACAAATTTGATTCATAGTTCACTGGAGAAGATGTATTTGGATTAAACCAGTGATCAGCTGGGTTGATTCTGTTTTCGGAACCAAAATATAATTTCCTCTCGTCCATTACGATTTGGTGAGATTAATTATTCTAGAAAAAACACCGCAACAGCATAGTTTTAAAAACACAACTTGTAAAGTTGATCAATTACTTGAGCAAATTCAGAACATTGACCGATCAAAATACTTTTACCCAAAATGCAGAGCGCAAGACAGCGCAAAATACTCAAAATTTGAATTCTGCGATTTTGCTTATCTTGCATCAGAAATCGGATCATCACAGAAAAAATATTTTACGAAAAATGCGAACCATTGTGATAACACGAACGTTTACAGTTGCGTTTGTGTGTGTGTGAGCTTATTGTGTTATGGGTGTTTTTGGTGTTATAGTAGTGGTAATCGTGGCGGTGTCTCGTGTTCGTGGTGTAAATAGAAGCAGCGTGGTTACCGATGTTGACAAATTGACAAATATTTAATCGTTTTTACTTTAATTAAATTAATTAAATCGAATTGAATTCTTCATCTTGGTTGTCGTAATAGTGAGAAGAACATGGTACGTAGTCATTATCTGTTTTATGTATTTGAATTTCATTGATATTCGTTCTGCGAATGCAGTGATAAGAGATTCAATTGTTTTGATACTTCAATTTTCGCTAATATTTTCATTTGTTTTAGGACGACGAAGTCAATCCGAAAGCTTACCCTCTCGCTGATGCCGAGCTAAGTGCTAAAATTCTGAATCTTGTCCAGCAGGCGGGCAATTACAAGCAAATCAGAAAAGGAGCTAATGAAGGTATGATCTGTTCAATATTCTTCAGATTTTCTTTCCGTAGTAATTTTAATCTAGGTAACGTATTCTTGTTTTGATTTTCATTTAGCTACCAAAGCTTTGAATCGTGGTTTGTCGGAATTCATTGTAATGGCAGCTGATGCCCAGCCTTTAGAGATTTTATTACATTTACCTTTATTATGCGAAGATAAGAACGTACCCTATGTATTTGTCAGATCGAAACAAGGTAAATAATTTCATTCTTTTCGTATCTTATTGACTGATTACTGATATATTCGGACTAATGAGTTTTTGTATACAGCTTTAGGAAGAGCCTGTGGCGTGTCTCGTCCCGTAATCGCCTGCGCCATTTTAATCGAGAATGGTTCTCAATTAAAAACTCAGATTACATCAATACAAAATGATATCGAAAGGTTACTTATTTAAGCTAGTATATCGTGTACCATGTATCTATTATTCAGTTATGTTCCAAGTTTTTCATTATAATTTACTCTCATGAACGTACGTTTAGACTTCTAATTTCTTAAATACATTTTTTCAACGTAATATTGTTATTGTGATTTTTCTTCTATTTTGCCAATTTTCTGCATCGCGTCGATAATTTGCACTTTGCAGAGGTTTTGCCTCATGAAGGATACGACTTGATATTAGGATTTATCTTATATAGCGCTCGAACAAACCTAATGCTACTTAATTTAGAATAATAGAATTCGTGATTTTTTTTACATTATTTTTCGAAGGAAGGCCTCAGCACCACCACCCAAAATCTCGAATACTTACCCACAGTACCTACTGGTAGCATTTTTCGGCTCTCACAACTCGGATCGCTCAAATCATCTGCTATCTATTTATTTTCAAAATATAACTAATCTATTTGAGATCGGTGGATTCCGAATCTAATCGCGATTTAGACGAAAAATTAATAAATTTTACAGTCAAAATTATTTTAATTTTCTAAAAATAAAAGAAAATTTGTAATTTTTCTTGCCGCCGATTTAGCGATTTTCGGATTTTCAATTTTTTTATCAAAATCACAGATCACAGATTATGATATTATGACAAAAGTTAGAATTCCACAAAAAATCACATTGCGTACAAGCCTTCCTAATATAATAATGCCTCGCCAAACTTACCCACGTGATTTTCATCTCTGAAGATGATTGGTTGATGATATAACGATACTACCGCCACCTGTCGAATAGCCCACAAAACACCTGCTAGAAAGAAAAAAAGTAAAATCGAAATTGAAATTTTGACACTGAATGATGTATCATTGTGTAGTGTAGACTAATTTCATTATACTAGTAATTAATGAATTAATACTTTTATATTTTTCAAATGTGTAATTTATAAATGAAAGTTCTACAATCGTGTTAGTGCTACAGAATATTTTCCTCTTCTGGTATGATTTTCCGACGATATCAGTCAACCAACAACGATCGCACCATACAAGGTAACAGATGGTTTTCCGTACAATATTTCGTATTAAATTTCGAATAATTCGCATTATTACGACAATCGCGGATCAATAAAAGTACAACTAACCAGTACAGTTGAAATTAGAATAAATTAACCTGTCTCGATATTATGCAATATTGGTGTGTTATCTTTCACTAACCAGTTTCAACAAAGAAATTCACTTTCAATATGAATTAATATATTGATCTCGTCGTTCATGAAATTCTGAACACCTCTTATTTTTTCAATATGGGTATTTAACTCTTTTAAAATCAATTAACGTGTACGGTATTTCCACATAAAGTTTTTTTCCATCATCGTGGAAACAGAATATTGAAATATTCATTGAGTTTTGTACATAAATTGATGATGAATTTATTACGCAAATTAATTACAAAATATTATTACTTACTAACAATAAATACATGTGTACTTATTGGTTCGCTTGTTACAAAACGGTGTGTCTTAGGTGTCATTGTGTACAGTTCATGTGAATTTACCTATTATGTAGCATAATATGCAATATTAATTTTCCGGTTCATAATCGAGATTGGGAAACTATCTCATCTCGTTTCCTGTAGAAAATTCCGATGTAAAATATGATGCTAAAACCGTATTTTTTTATTCCATTTGGACGCGATATAACCGTATAATTTAAGAAATAATTCGAATCTATCATATTATTCTGAAATAATTTCAAAATTTGCTAAAATGTTTTCTTTTCATTGTCTCTAGCGTCAACATACTGGATTAGTGGGTGAATGAAAGAAAGGGTTAGATACCTTAAAGTTACATATCTTCTGCCGAAATGAGATATTCCATTTGCGTTTTATCGTGTGTTTTGATATATTTATACTTTGATATATGTAAGTAAACCAAGTTTATTCTCTTTTACCTCCGCTGGCTTAATTTTAAAAATGCTCTTATTATTTACATTTTTCTTTACTTTTCTCCAGTATTTTTCCTTGTAGAATTTACATACTCGATTAGAAAAATTCGTGTGGTCGATGTTGTAGATAAGTTTTTAATTTGATTTTCTGAACGCAAATCTGTATAATGAAAAAAATTTAATCAAATGTAGTAGCAGTAGGTATTCAGCTACTGTTTAGCATGATCATTGATCACCCCTATGGATTTTGCAACTTATGATAACAAACGTTGATTTTTTATTTCAATTGGCACATTTTTTGCGATTGTTTTTGGTTTTATAGCTCGGTGTATGTACCTGTTGAATGATTTGCCAATGGTAAATTTTATTACATTTTATCGGTTCGGTTATGATGGTTTCGTCATGGATATACCGTGTAATCGATTCATGTGCCCGATTAATCGATCGATCAATTTGTTCTGCGAATTATTTCGCTGGTCTTGTTAAATTTTTAAATTGACAATTATTGTAAAATTGTAAAATCGAAATTTCATTATGAAAATTGAAACGTTGGTTGTTTTTATCGAGTAAAATTATATCGTGGAAATTCGAAGAATTCCTTGAAAATGAGTAGTTTGGAAACTAGATCATTATAATTTCGATTAATAATTCAAACTAACTGTAAGATTCGATAAGTGCTATCAGATCATTAATTTTTGTGCAAATTTTGAATTCACCTAAAATGGCGGAGACTTTGAATCGACGATTCGAATTCGAATTCAGACGAAAATGATGACTTAATTCCCTTCCTAGTAATTGATTACACGTTATTTTTAATTACACGTTGGATAATTTAACGAAAAATATTCTTCCGCACCCTAACCTCATCTATAAAGGTCTATACGGTCTTTTTAATTGATCGTCGAAACAATAAAATGAAATCCGTAATTAAGATAAATGTTATCATAAGTCTAGAGTTAATTTTGTACTCTTCGTTGATCGGTTGAATGGTATGGGCTGACGTTTCGCATATTCAAATTATCGATATTATATGACCCAATGTTCCGTGGTTGAAATATGAAGGTTATCTTATTGGAATGATTTTCGATTATATTGGTATTTGAGAGACGCGTACTCGAAATTTGAGCTCAGCCCTGTTGCTATTTTGCAAAAAAATTTCCCTCGTGTTTCCAACACCTGAATTTTTCACGTTTTCATGACCATCGACGAGAAACTATAAATTCTTCTGGTTTTCCCACTATTCAAAATCATTACCCATCGTGTTATCAGTGTTTCTGATTTTTTTTTTTACGAACATGAACTGTATACAGCAAATTACGATTATTGGCTATTTTTCGCATATTTTTTTTATGCTGCTTTGTTACGTTTTATTTCGTTCGAATGATTTTTTAGTTTGCTTAGTTACTTTGGTATTTGGAATGATTTTATTTTTTGTAGATATAGTTTTGCAATAAAAAAAGAAAATGTACGTGAGAGGTGAATTTTTCACCTAGATTGGTAGTCGGTTTAAAAATAGAACTGTTATCATCTATCGGACGTCGGAATCGAACATTTTTAGAAAATATGCTAGAATGTAGAAATGTATTACGCCGCCACGTACGTTGATTTGAATATGAAAATTAAATTGAATTGAGGTGATTTTGTCTAAAACGTTGTAAAGATTTTTTATCGAGTAATTTCAAAATTTCTGTTCTCAAATCTACCAAACTTTGATAACAAAAATCTGGACACTTTTTATACAAAATTCAATTTTTTTAAAAAAGTAGTGGTAATGAAAAAAAAAAATCTAGATAGCTACTTAAAAATGGAATAGAGTGTGAACTGAGAATAATTTTAAGAACGTTTCATGAATATTTTCCTTTAAATATGGAAATCAAATTCTATCTGCTTCTCTTCTACTCCTCTCCACCTCTCTTCCTTAAAATAATAGGACATTTCAGGCAATTTTGCCATAAATTTATGTCAATCGATTACTTAGTTGGGGAACGATGAAAATAAATCATTAAGAAATACCAATTTCAGATCCTCAGTTTCTTAGAAATGTTTTTTTTTTAAAATTATGTACTAAAATTCGACAATTCGTAGGACTAGAAATTAATTTTGAATGGCCACAAGAATCTTGAAAAATCATGTTCAAAATCAAAATACGTTGGAAAACCCATAAATTAAAAATTATTCAGAAAATGAATAATTTTGTTCCAATATTATAAATTTTATAATTGCTTCAGTTTGTTTAAATAATTTGAAAAAAATCTAGAGAGTAATTTTCAAGTCAAGAACGTAAAAAATGTCACCTAAAAAATCGTAAATTTGTTTCCCACGTCAGACATTCTAGCTCTGAAAGAATTTTATTGACAGAATAATTAGATGAACTTGCTCGTTTTCAAAAATCATCTTCGTGAAATGTCAATTCTGAAAACAGTGAAAACTGTTCAATTTTAATTTAAAAAATTTATAAGTTATTTTCAAGAGTTCAGAAAATGTTCAGAAAAATCAATCAGAACTTGTCGTTGAAATTTGCAAAATTTTGTCAAATTCAAAAGTTTTCACCTGTGCGAAAGTTTAATAATTTTATCGCATTCTTCAATCTTCATAGATGTAAATTTTTGCCAAACCATTTTTCCATTTCATATTTTCCAAAAGGTTTCAAAATTTTTAATTTTTCAATATTTTTCTCGAATTATTGCATTTTTAATTTTTGAAACGTTCACTAAATCACAAAAACGTTGTCAATTTTTTGAAAACTTTAACATTTTTAAAAAGTTTTTCAATTAATTTCGGATGAAATTTAATAAAATTCTCGAAATTTTGCAAATTTAGGAAGTATAATGGCAATATAATTTCATTCAGTTGAATTTTTAATTTGGAAAAATGTATTGAAAACGTTGAATAGTGAATTTTTTGATTAAAAAATCTCTTTTTTTTCAGAAAGGCTCTGGTGTGATGATTTATGAGGGAATCAGTTGGTCTCTGGCGAAACTTGATTAAAATTTTTGCACCGTAATCGATTTGTCTTGGTAAAATATGATTTTAGAGCATATGAGTCAATTTTCATCCCCCCACCAGGACTTTGGGGCCCCTAAATACCTGATTTTTAAGCTGAAAATTCAATTTCTGCTAGTTTTCAATCGATTTGTTCAAAACTTGGTACTTAAGTAGAGGTGCTAGAGGGGAGTACTCTAAATTTTCTCATATTTTTCCTTTCACTTCAATGACCTTGAATTGAATTTTGAAAATTTAAAATCACCCCGAGTTCCACAATTTTAAGATGGTCAGAATAATAATTTTTTCCAAAATTTTTCATCGTATTTTACACCTCTTGAATTTTTTTTGTTTTTTTCAAGTGGTGGAAGTTGGTAAAATATTCAAAAAACAGTGAAAAATTAATGAAAAACAGTAATCTTAAGGAACAAAAAATCATTAATTATACCTATGTCGAGTTTTCAATCGAAAAAATCTGAAAAAATTCTGAACAGTGTGAAATACGTACATTGAAAAGCTTTTGAACAAATTAATTTTTCTACCCATCTTCCAATTGCGTCCTCCGGGGTGATTTGAAATATTCAAGGCCATTAAAGTGGTTGGAAAAAACTGAAAAAAATTCAAGCTTTAAGAAAAAAGTGGTCTGAATATTTTTGCAGGTTCTCCCCTCCTGTACCTACTTCTGATGGCTCCGAATAAAAAACATGAATCGCATATTTCTGTTTTCATGCCAAATTATTTTTGCTTCTTCATTTGAACATCTAAAAAAAAAAGATATTTCGTCAATTTTTTAGCCAAAGTGAACATCTAAGTAATTTTTTTCGAAAATATGGCATTTCTTAAATTTCTTGTACGATCTGATCAGTTACGTAAAAGAAATAAATTGCTGAATGACGAAGGAAAGTACCTATATCTACAACCTACGTAAGCACCCAACTATGTAATTTTGAAAAAATTCATTATTGACGAATAATGACGAAAATGTCCAATTGCAAAAGTAATTTTACAATCCGAACGAAAATTATTGGGTATATCTTTCTCGAAGTAGAAATTTCGGTATCACGAAACGTTTCAGATTTTTATGTGCATAGGCATGGACGAAACGAATATTTCAAATCAACGTTTGTTAGCGTGTAATTGAGAGATATGAGAATATAATATTTAATGAATTAGGTACTCCCACCATCGACGCTACTATCGTAATTATAAAATTAGTGATAAATGTCCAGAATAATTGTTACCGTATCACAACCGCGGTCTTCCAACTTGTTAAATTTCGTAATACTGATGTTCGGTCGTCTACGATAAGTAGCTAGTTGGTGTTGTAACGAGCAGTTGTCATGTTTTGCTTGTTAGTCGGTGTTTCATTAGGGTTTATTATATGTAAGTGAATACGAGTTTATTAAGTTTACCTCTTCGAAGGGTCGTTTTTTCGGTGTAATGATTATTTTTGATGATTATGAGTAATTTTAGTGAAATTTTTTGATGATCAGGACCAATTTTAGTAAAAAAATTTTTATAAAATGAATTTTTTCGAACTATGAAAATTTTTAAATTTTTTCTAGTTTTATTATTGGTATAATTTTTTGTAAAATTGATTTCATCAGAGTGATAATGTGTGGTGAATTTTTTTCTCCGGCCAGGTACCAGTGCCGGATGGAGGCGATGGAGAAGACTATGGCGAGGATGGATCGTAATACCGACTGGAATCGGAGTGTCGGTTTTTACAGTTCTTCAGTGGCGTCGTCTTAGTTGGAATAACCAACCTCCGAATACAAATGCGACGAAAAATTTCCAAGTGAGTTTTTTCCCCCTCGTTTATGTACTTTTATTGTTTTTTAAAGGAAAAAATAGTGAAATATGATTGAAAAAGCTTTATGAATGGGGAGGGGGGAAGAGCTTCGTAGGAGTTGAAAATTAATACTTGGGTGGAAAAAGAATACGAGTACGTAAACGTTCCTTGATCTCTGTACGATGGGTAGGTTTTGAATTTGTACTATGCTCTTGCTTTTAAACGAGATTTTTGTGCAATTTCTACGCGTTAGAATTCTTTTCGAGTCGAACTGCTGACGCCGGAGGTGGCTAATATTTCGTCGAGTCGAAAACAAAAAGAAAATAATGCTTTATCTTTCTTCATATAAGAGGTTCTTTGAACCTTTGTACGAGAAATATGTACTTTGTACGAACATTATGAGAATATGAGTGTGTTGAGAAGAGATCTGTTCTTTGTGAGCGAATAAGAATTTGATTTTTGTTGAATCGAGCATCCCACTTGGTTATTTTTTCAAAGGTATTTTGTTTTTTTTTTGTATGGTGTTTCTTTGATCTTGATAATTTTCGGATTCGTTTGGTTGGAAATAAATTTTTTAGTGGTTGATACCCATGGTTGAATTTTTTTCTCGTTCATTGGACTTGAATTTAAGTTGAATGAAATTTTGATCTGAAAATTTGACGTGAAAGGATGAAAATTGCTTTTTAGGTGATTTTTTGATTGTGGAAAATTTTCGCTTCGGTGGATGAAATGGTAGATAATTTGAGTGAAATTGAAGTCTAGTTTTGGTTTTCATTTTATTTATATTTCTGAGATGAATTTTTTTCAGGGTTTTCATCTCGATTTTTTTTTCGGTTGAATTGTGTTTTTGAGGTTTCTTCCGTTCAGTTTTAAAGAACTTGTAATACTGCAAATTAAATTTATTCGCGTTTCATCATCGATTGAATTTGCATTTTTCAAGAAATTCTGCTCTGAACCCTTCCCACCTTCTCGAGTATTATTCTTATTAAAAGTGTATCTAATCGTTTTATTTTTAAAACATTACCTGGTCCTTTTCCTTATTCATGAATTATCGATAATTTGATCTTGGAAGAGTGAATTGTGTTTGTTCTTGATGGGTGTATATTTCTTTAGAACTTGATGGATTGATCTAGGAATTTTGAGAATTACTCGAAATGTCACATTTTTGAACCCTTCTTATTATTTCAATCTTGATATCATACTTGAAATTTTTTCCTACCTCCTTGATTTCAATATTTAAAAAAATTTTTTTTGAGGAAATTTATTTAAGAATGTGAACATTTTTTTACCTGAAATTCCTTTGGAATAATTTTCAGAAGTTATGTACTTGAAAAAATCATCAACTTGTTGTGATTAAAAAAAAGCCCAATTTGGCTATTTTTCTTTGGTTATTTTTTTAGGGGAGGGGGGGGGGAGAAAATAAAAAATTGACATTTTGAGTTTGTATCTTATTTCGTAAAGCTTGTAATGTGGAAGAAATTTTTTTAGAATTTGTAACTTGAACCCTTGATGGCCTCATTCACATTCTGAAATCAAAAAATTTACCTATTCCTTTTCGCTGCACGAAAATTTAAAAATTTGATTTTAAAAATGAAACAGAGCGGAGGAATTGTACGTTTCAGAAGTCAGCTAGCTCATCTCTCTCCCTCTTCAGTGATAGAAAATTATTTTTTTCTGGCGAAAATTTTCAATACAGTTATTTTTTCGAAAAATTTTCGTTCTGAAGTAAGCAATTGAATTGGAAAAAACAATTTTGAGTCAAAAAATGTAAAAGTGAAAACAATTCATTCAAAATTTTTCGGATATTTTATCTCCTACCCTCCTTCTCTCGACAATAATTCCAAGTGTTCGGTTCATCCCTGTGCTCAGTGCTGACTTTTTTTCACGTACTTGATTTCTGAAAACAATAAAAATAGTTTTTGTTTTTACTGTTTTACGAGTTATTTTGAAATAATTATAAAATTTTATTACAGATACACAATGTAGAAAAAAATTACGTAAATTTTGGTATCTGCGGTTATCTCTTTTTTTGGACGTGATTTATTATATAAATTATATCTGAAGTGGAAAATACGTGGTTTTTTTGTATTCCTATTTAATCTGATAATACTTGTGATTGTGATACGAATTCTGGGCATAGACCTCTGAGAGAGGAGGGGGAATTACATGAGACGTTTAGTTACATTTCTGTTTTACAGTGTGTTGCTTATTTCAAACCACTGATAAAAAAATATGTAAGATTTCTCGTTGGTGTATTTACATTTGGAAAATTTCATTATTTCAAAATATTTTTAGTTTTTGAATAACGTTGAAAATTAGTATTCTACGATGGTTTAAGACGCAAAACAAACTGGCAATTTTAATTAGGAAATTTAATTTTTGATATTGTTCTTCTCTTTTTCACCTGGGTTGGTTTTGTTTTTGTTTATCAATAGATTTGGAAAATCTACATATTAATGAATTTTTTTACGGAAATTCGTTTTGTGTGCAAATTTTTTGTGGGAGAACGATGCTTTTTTTCTGAAATTTTGAAAAAAAAATTCCATGATTTGTGGACTTATTACAATCACTCCCCCTTTTCAATATTTTGAAGTATTGTTGTGCCAAAGAATTATTGTTTTTTGTGTTTTTTAATGAAACGACTTACCTATTTCTACAGTAATTTTACAGAAAATTTGAGGACAAATCTGTGAAAATTGGTTGGAAAGTCGTATGGTTCTTTCAAGTTCTCTCGAAATCGTGAAAGACGCATTGATAATTTTTTTAAAGTAATTTTTAATTTTATAGAAAACTCAATACGTCCTTGAGTGCTTCAAAAAAGCCCTCAACAAAAAAATCAATTTCGATTAAAAATTCGTTCATTGTTTTTATTGACTTCGATAGGTAATTTAACGAATATAATTTCTAAAAAAAGAAAACATAGGTACATACAATTTTGATGAAAACAACTCATTTTCAATCATCAGGGTAATTTTTGTGTTACGTAGTAACGTTCGGATCTCTCGTGAATTTCAATTTTCAAATAAAGATGAAGAAAAAAAATCTTTTTTTAATATATTGCATTTATTGAGGGTTGTAATTCTTAATAGCACTAGAAGTAGAAATATGAAAAAGTTGGAAAAATGAACCTAGAAAACTTGGAAATATCAGAGACTTTTTTTTTGAAAAATAATGTAAATTTTTTTTATTTGATAATTTTTCAAAAAGAAAGAGCAAGTAATTCAGAAATTTTATTAAATTCCTGTTCACGTGAAAAATAGGATATTTTTTCAAAATCTCGCAGTTCACGCCTATCTCTAATTTTTTCTTGTGAATATGAATTTCTAAATAGGTTTTCAATTTTTCAAATCATCACGGAGGTAGCGCTGGATTTTCCAGATTAATTTCTTTTTGAAGATTTACCAAAATTCAAATTTTTAATTTTAGTAAAAAAATTTCAAGAATCTGTAGCTCAGCCATTCGTTATTCCTCGATGATTTCTTTTTACAAGCATCGTACTTGATCATTTATAAAATGACCAAGTCACTTTTTCCAACAATAAAATCACTTTTGTCAATTTCTCCCAAAGTCACTTTTTTGATTTTTTTTTGAGTTGCAAAAAATCACAAAAAATTATATTTTTTTTTTCTTGAAAAAATGCTGTTTTGTTTATTTTATTGTTTATAAATTTTCCAAAAAATGTAATTTTTAATTAGCTGTAATGACGAAAGAATATGACGAAGCTTATTTTTGCTCTCGTTTCGGTCAGATTTATACAATATTTCAACAAAATAATTGATATTTTATCCCTCATGAATTTTTAATGTATATCAGGGCATGTCGAAAAGATTTAAAAGGACTGCATGGAATTGGTGTTTTTTTTTGAGTTGGGAGGGGGAAGGAGAAGGAGGTACTGTAATGAATATTGTAAAGAAAGGGTACTGGCGGTTAAGATAAGCGAATCTGCTTCAGAGCTGAAATTTGAAAATAACCCACGGAATTTGGTTCTTAGGGTCTGAAAACCACCTGGCAAAATTTTTGGCCTCCTACCTCTCCCCTAGCCCGAGTTAAGGGGCAAAACGTTAATTTTTTCAGCCTTTCCATTAAAAATTTCTATCTCCGAGAGTTTTCAACTAAATTTTTTCAAATTTACGTGAGTTATACACCATACTGAAGGGTATTAGTGGATGATTTGAAAAAAAATGTTTGATGATTTTTTCTTGCCCAAAATCGCATTTTAAAACTTGAAATCGAGTTTTCCACTTGATATTGCAGAGGTGCAATTTTGAAAAAAATATATTTCATGTATCTAGTCCCTATCTACAACTTGATATTTTTTTCAGAATTTTTTAGGTGGATGGAAGACCTTGAAAAATGCGAAAAATCACTTTTTCGGAACGTTTTTCTCACATAAAAATGGTCCATTTTGGCCGAAAAATTTTTCTGGAAATAATATTCCAAAATATATATTTATACACCACTTTTCTGATTTTCGCTTCATTACACCTCTTTTTCGTGATTTTTGTAATTTCGAGTCCAAATGAGTACAGCACGAAGCTCAAAATTGATTACCTCACTTTTTTTGTCTAAGAAATTGTCATAAGAAAAAAACTGCAACGTATTCGAGTTCAGCAGCTCAAACTGCTTCAATAAACCTCGTTTTTACAATCAAAGGACTCTCAAATTTGTGTTTTTTGGGGGGAGGAATTCTTGAACCCCCCCTCCGAGTTGTAAGAACCTCCCGTGAAAAAATACCCCCTTCCCCGAAAAATTGTCATGGTCACTTTTTTCATTTTCAAAAGTCACTGAAGTCACTTTTTTTGAAATTTTGAACTACGATGCCTGATTCTACTCTTTTACAAAATGCTGAAAAAATTCACGAGTATCGTGCAATTTTTATTCAATTGATGTGAAATGACCATGCAAGGAAATTTTTCCATGGCCATCATCTCGTAAATTCCTTCTTGGCTCGTGATCCGGAAAACCCTTTGATAACCAAAAAATCAACACGTTCGTGAATCGTAATGGCACCTAAAGCATAAGAATGAAGCTCGAAATGAAAATTCTCAGGTATTTTATCAATGCGACGTATGTGGTTGTACTCGTGTACCTTTACGATTACTCAGTCGTGAATGTGAGAAAAGTGGGAAAAAATAATCGGTGCTTATTGTAGAGATTTGGGAATAAAATGTTCAACTGTACACCTACCATCGATTACTGTTTAAAGAACACGATTGTGTTGGTAAATAAGGTCGTCGTGTTGATTTGGTATTTGGCTGATTCAAGTGATTTGGTTACGATTAAACAGTAATTTCTTTCAGCTGATTAAATTTGAATTTTTTTCAAGTCGATATTTATAAACGTATTTGAATATACAGTTGATCGCCTAATCATATGTGACTTATGTAAATGTACCCAGGCCTACTGTTTCCGAAGCCACTGTTACCTACCATTTGTCCGGAACCCATTTCGTAATATGGTCAGGAAAATTACTACGTTGAGCTGCGTCAGCGAATCAAAATCGAGGCGTGATTGCGTTCGTAATATGTGATGTGAGATTTGAAAACAATACGTTTACGAAAAAAACATTCTAATTAAAACGAAATACTGAAATGGGTGACAGGGGGAGGTAAAATTCAACCTGACGTATTATTAGGTGAATTTTTTACACCGCGATTGATTTAATTGTAGCTTTTTGGAGATTGCCGATTTACTCAGGACATGGCGTCCTAAAAACCGAATATAAATTTTGGCAGCTGTTCGAGCTTCGAAGACGACATCGACATGGTCGAATCCTTGTGATGAATTTAACTCGGGTTAAAAATCCGGTGACCGCGGTGATTAATGAGAGCGTGAAATTCGACTACATATGCTCCTAGGACTTGGATGTTATTTCGAGTTATATTTTTTTAAACTGTTTCATTGTCGCCGAGGATATTGGCCTTTTTCAACGACACGAATAGACTTTCTAGGTATTTTTGCTTTACTTTCTATTGGAAGGTTAAAAGTAGGTGAAGGTGGTACGAAAGGTGATAAGGAAATGGTGACTGTCGGTTCGAGTTGAGAATTGTGATAAAACGTAGATAATATTCGCATTTTTAAAGATGTTTGTCAAGTTGGATACGTAATTAAGTGTCGTGTTTTAAGAGTTTTATAAATTGTTTTTTTTCTCTTATTTTGAATGTTGTAATAAGTGGGATTTTAAGATAAGCATTTAGTAGGGAAAGAAATGAGAAAGCGATTAATTACGTAGTATTTTATCGACGAGTGACAATCGATTATTCGGATCATACGATATAAATTTGCATAAAATTGAGAATTTTCGACTTTGTGGGATGATTTATGATTTTTTCAAGTGGTATTTGAGTTTTTTTTTTCATTTAAGGGATTTGAATACGTTATTTCTTCGACTGTGCAAAAAATTATAGGTTCATTTATTTATTTTTTTTTTGAAAAATGAAACGAAAAGGGTTTTTAAATGTGAATAAATAGTCATTTTTTTTAAGGGGAATAATATCAGTCACTGTAGCTCAGCGATGTTCTCACTGTTGGTGACTTTATTGAAAAGATAAGCATGAAATGTGATGAAATGATAAAACTATTGTTCAATAATACCGACGTAATTTCATGCTAATACGTATGAGATTTTTTTTTCAAAACGTAGTTATGTAAAATTCAACGTAGAGATGACAACGCGCGTCAATTTTTGACCCTGCCGGAAAAAAGGGAACTAGTGTGAAAAAAATCGATGTCTCATTTTTCACGTTTCATAGTCCAAATGTCATCAAATCTAGACGAAACATAAAAATGAAGACATCGATTATTTTACACTAGGTTCCTTCTTTACGGCAGGGTCACATTTGTTGATTTTTTTTTTCAATTCGGAGTAACATTCGAATCATATTTTTATATAGATAGCTCCCTGATTTCGTCATCAATGATGATTTTTTATTTCATTGAACCAGAGTTGGGATGTTTATTTGTGAGATAGTTGATCGTTGTTGGAATTTTTTAATGATGAGCTCTTGAAATATTTTTTTGCTCGATGATTTGTGATTTTCTTTCAGTTTTTTGAAAGAATTAAAAAATTATGGAAAGTTTTGAGTTTTATGATTTGGATGAGAATTTTTATAATAATGGTGTGTTTTTTTTTTTTTGGAGTGTAAATTAATTGGGTTGGTGTATTATTTCAATCTTTGTGACTAATGAAATTTCCTGTTAATTAAACCCTATTTTATTTTGCATATTTCAAGGTGAAATGCATATTTCTGTGTTTTAATCCGTTTCAAACCATATTTTTTATCGTTTTCTGGATGTTTCCGACAATTTTTCAGATTATTTGAAAATGTTGGATTTGATTATCGTTTTCAACTTTTTTTTGCATTTTTTTGAAGTTCGGAAATTTATCTGAAAAAATATCAGATTTTTTCATTGGGTGGTGTTACTTTGTAAATATGATCGAGAAATGATTTCCTATGAGTAAGGGAGCTTTCTAAAAAAAATTGAGTCTCTTCAGCACACCTGGAGATGAAATTTAAATAATCAATTGTCCAAAAACTAAGCCAAAATTTTTTGGGAACTGTAAATTTTGTAAAAAAAAATACGTAAATCCAAAGATAATTAGCAGCATTACTTTGAAATTGTTTAAAAAATTTTATGTATGTAAAATTATTTTAGAATTTCAAAAAAATTGACTCGATTTTTAGAAATCTAAACTGTAAATAAGCCATTTAAAATCTCTTTTTTTTCAATGACTCCACTTTTAGGTCTCTTGGCTCCTTTTTATTTGGGCTAAGATGAGGCTCAAAAAATTGTATGAAAAATCCTCAACCAAAATAAACCAGCTTATTACGTTTTTTCTAAGTATAGAATTTTTTTCATTTCTTCTTAATGCGCATATTTCAAAGTTATAAAAGTTGAATGACGTTTGCTGATTGAAACCATTAATTCGTTCGAATTTCGCTCGATAACCCCCCCCCCCCTCCACCAATGTGTTCCCTTTCATTCCTAGGAAATGTTACGTTGGGCGTTGTCATAATATAAAGTCCATACTCCAATGTTCCAATTTTTAATTTTGATTCCATAATTTTATTATTGATGCTTTGTAATTAATCATTGAACCCTATGTACGTATAGTGATTGTGAAAGTATGGAAAATCCGAATCAAGGCTGAATTTTCATCGATTCAGCATCAAACGAGAAAGAAAGAATGCTTCAATCACGATGAAGACTCGATTTAAAAAATTGTGAGTAAAATTCATTGTGAAAACCTTCATCGATCAACCTGAACTCGTCAAAACGTATGATTTTATTACCGTTTTTATTGAAATTTTACTTTTGAAAATGGATAAAAATGATTGAAATTTTCGGGATTTGCTTATGCGTATATCAAAATATGGAATTTTTTTAGGAGAGGGACTGAAAATTTTGCATTTTTAGTTGATATCTTATTGATTTTTTTGATTTTTTTTTTTAATATTAAAAAACTGAAAAAAAAAGAGGTAGGACAGATCGAAACAATGGTGGACAAAGAGTTGCCTTCCCCTCCTCAATAACGGTATAATTGCATTTTTTATGTGAAAAATTGGTTATAGTTGAAAAATGATTTTCATTCTGAGTGGTTCATAACATGAAAAATTCCATTTCAGTTGGAAATTTTTCATCTTTCTTCGAAAAACGTATCAGACATCGAAGTGAGGTTACTTTTCAAGTGCTATACTTTTTTCATCTTTGTTAATTATTTTTTTGTTTCTAATTGCACTTGAAAGTACGTAAAAAGGTTATCTAATTTTCTTGAAAAAATTATTAAGATCAATTTCAGAAACTACTCGCCTTTATTTGATAAAAAATTGACTTTGATTATGAAATCCTTATTCAGTCATCATAGGGGTGGGGGGTAATGAATTGTATTTTTTTTTGAATTTCCAGCCTGGAAAAATCCGAACATGATTTTGTAGACCTTGACATAATTTGTTTCATTCTTTCATTCTTCTAAACTAGATAATGTTGTTTTGAAATAAAAATTTTACTAGGTATTCATTTAAAAGTTTTTCTGTTTAAAAATTTAAGTTCTCAGGTTTTGTCTAGAAGGGGAGGGGGAGTTGCCAGCAAGAATTTTAATACTTAATTGAATTTTAGTAGTTCGGTGGTCAGAAAAGGAAATATGGTATCCAAAAATGTCGTGAAGCAATAATTCTTGAAAACAAATTGTTTGACGCAGTATATTTTGAATTATTTTTACGCCAAGAAACTACATAGTCTGGAAAATTTTTAAAAAATAATCTGGAAAACCTGGAAAAATTGACGAAAATTATTTTTGAAATATCGCGAACATTCCGGTTAGATTCAAACATTTGACGAATTCATTTTTTATGGTGAGGAGGGGACGGGTGGGCTTTTCACTTTTTGGTCAAAGATGGTTACTAAAGTAACTGTATTTTCACAGATCCGATGTCTGGACCCTTTGAATTCATATTTTCAGGAAAAAGTCATTCAAATCACTTTCTAATGATTGTTCGAAAAAAAAATTTAAAATATACCTTCTTGAATTCCTTAAAGAAAATATTGAAATGATTTTATTAAAAATTGAAGAAATGATTTTTTTGGTTAAAATGCGTAGATTTTGATAATCGATATATTTTTTGAAAGTATTCTCTCATTCTAGATCAGTGATAAGTCACAAATAAACAGTCAGAATTGCAGCACTGGAAAAAAATCATCGAAATTCAGCGAATTTTCTTAGTGATCCTTGATAATTTTCACTAATTTATGAATAAGAGAGTAATCCATAATTTAGACATTTTCAAAATTTAAAAACTTAAAAAGTCAATCTTCTCAGACTCATATTGAACCGATTTTATTCGCATCAAATGGAGAAATTCTGCCCCTTTACTACTTGATTGTTCTGTCAATCATAAATTATAATTTCATGAAAACTTTTCGAAATTTAAAGGCTTAAAAATTTGACCAAGTTTGAACCTACCTTTGCCTTTTCAGTTTGAACTAATTGAAAAAATATGGTTCAACTAATAGGAGAGGAAGCAGAAGCGATGAAAAAAAATATATTGAAATGAAGTAAAAACCTAACGTCAAAAATTATACTCACTGGCAAAATGAGAGGAGTTTAAAAATGAGGTTAATGACACAATTTGTGTATGGGATTTTCTCATAGGAGGTGGAAAGGGAAAAGTTAGACCCGCAGGTGATGTAATGATGATGTCAGAAAATCGGAAAAACAAAAATTATCAAAATGAAAAATAAAAATTTTGGAAAAACTTATAAAAATAGAGAGATGAAATATGAAGACAGAAATATTTCCCCAGAAAAATATGGAGGAGTTTTGAAACCCCAAAAAGTAGGCCAAGTATTTTTACTTAAACGAATAATTTATTTTACATTTATTTTTAAATTTTCTGGGAATCTACTCTCTTCCCTCCCTCCTCCTTGGCTCGCACTTCGACATTTCCAAAAAAAAATGTGTATAAAAGATTCAATAATATACATCAAAATCTGATATTCAAATTGAAAAGTACCCAATGGAATTTTGATAGTAATTTTTTCTTGACAATAACAATTTTTTTCGTAAATTTTTTTTAAAAATAATTTTATAGTCAAAATTATAAATCGGTCTTGAAGCAAAGCATTCGGTTATAGGTATCATGATTCAGAAAGGGGGGAATTTCGGTTACGTATCATTCTTCAGAAATGGGGAATATGACTTATTCCTGTCAAGAGTCAATTTTTTTATCACTGAAAATGAATCAATCATAAATTTACATTTTCTTTGGGGAATTTCGGTAGGTCTGGAATAGATACTTCAACACTATCACACCATCATCTCCTTTCGATGGTTTTTGAAATTTCATGCAAATCAATATGCCTCACGACGTGGCAGATGCCCATCTATTTTTACTCCGCTTTCATTCGATATTTTTGATACCTCGTCGGATATTCGTAATGAGTTTATTTTTATTCTCGATTCTATGCGATGATTAATTTAAAACGAAATCGAAAATCTACAAAATTTCCTACGAATATCTCTCAATCGACAATATCCACGTGTAGCTTTTGTATAATAAACAAATTACGCGATACAGAACAATACGATTTATTATGGAAGAGATTTTCCAATTTCAATGTTCCACATTGCTGTCCTAGTTGACCTTGGGAATAGTATTTTCAATCCGACGACTATCGAAAGACTCCAAACTTGGCAAATTTGATAATTGCCCAGTCCAACGGGAGTAAAAATAGAAAAAAATCACGCCACCGGTGAAATTCTCTTACAATACTGGTTCGATGGGAGGTACATCTACATACATAGTTATCGTAAAAAAAGGTCTTTGTTGTATCACGCCACCGTGTCTAATTCCTCTCGGTGGTGTTTCGATCAACTGTATTAATCGATACAGCGATAAAATAGTTATTATTTTGGTACTTACGGTCATTAATTGAAAGAAAATGTACGAGAGTTTATCACTCGAGCAAAAATGTCGGCTAAAAATTTCGATTTCGACCCGTTCGAAGAAAAAAAGGGTTAATTCATGCCGAGATTGTGATATCGAGCGAGAAATCGAACACGGAGGAAAAATTTTTCGTCGATAATTTAACCAATCTCGGTTGTAAGGTGATAACCTTAATTAAAGCTGGACATGGTGATAGGTTTTCGTATGGCGATTTTTCTCTGCTTCGATATCGTTTGAACTCTTCACACTATAATTGTGACCCTGAAACGGAGCTCATGACCGGGCATTAAGCGTATACGTACTCGTATTCTGTCGGAGCGAAAATTAAGGCGAAGAACTCGTCGTTAATAAAATGTTGGTGGTAGTCGGCGAAAAATTTAACTTGTTTTGGTTGGCCTTCGACAAGATTAATTGTAAATATTAGCGTAGTTGGTAGATGGTACATAGATAGTTGGTCGAATAAAACGGATGAAAATGAAATGTGAAATGTACTCGGCAGTAAGACGAATTGGTATAAATGTATTTTTTATGTTCGCCAGATTACATGTTACCGAGCTATTCCTTTAAGAGCGATGTCGCGCGCCTGGGGATGGATATCTAGTCAACATGTGCCATTGAGCATTCGTTGCTGGCTGTATACTGGATACGCTAGAATGTACGGTGTGAATCTGGACGAGGCGGCCCATTCTTTGGAACATTACAATTCGCTGTGCGAATTTTTCATCAGACAGTTGAAAGAAGGTGTTAGGCCTGTAGCCGAGTACGAACCTCTTGTAAGTATATCAAATAGTATTCGTATACGAATAGGTTACAATGTATTTGTGTACTTGGACCTGTGTCTGCGATGATTACTTGGGTTAGATATTTAAAAAAGCAGATGTCAGACGTTGCTCATAAGTGCGTGATTTGATTGGAAATTGAAACCCACCAGCCAGCAGCCACGTGGGGTATTTTATTATTCGACGTATTGATAGGGTTGTGAGGGAGGGTTAAAGGGTGGAAAATTTGTACCGAGATACGTACGTGGGTTGTCAAGGGCGTTGATTTCGATTATTCGAATAATCTGCCTATAAATCTGTGTTTCTGTGTATAGAATTTGCAATGAATCAGAAGTGGAACAAATGAACTTAGCACGTGAATTTATTGAAAATTTCTAGAGAAACGTTGAAATTTATTCGTGAATTTTTCGTGTTGTTTTTCGAGGAGATTAGATGATGGGAGAGGAAAGCGTGCGAATTTTGAAAAATATTGAAATGTTTCAATGAGTGTTCCGAGTTTTCTTTCTAAAATTGCTGGTTTTTGAGTTGAGGGTTTCCCCTTGATTGGACTCCTTTTGAAAGACTTGAAATCAGAGTCAACTCAAAAACCAATTTTCGTCCCCAAGAGGGTGATTTCTATATCCTGACTCCTGGCTCACAAAAGTATGTAAGTTTGAGAAGAGCAGAAGAGAACTTGAAGCATGATGTACCATCCTGGACGAAATGGTCCGTCGAATCGTGTAATTTTTGCAACAAATTAAAATCCAAGCATTTCCCACTCATTTATCTGAAAACATTTTTTTTTGGTACTCTTTATTCATTCCGAATCAGTGAAAATTCACTAAAAAGGGTCAAAAAAATGAGCAAAGTTCTTCAACTTTCAATGAATTTTTGCTGGTTTTTCAAAAAAAAAAAACACATGAATTTTTCACTTAGAAAAATCATGAATATTTCACTAAAAAAAATCATGAATTTTTCACTAAAAAAAATCATGAAATTTTTCACTAAAAAATTATGAGAATTTTTCACTTGAAAAATCGTGAAATCGTGAGAATTTTTTACTAAAAAAAGTCATGAATTTTTCACTCAAAAAATCAGTAATTTTCTAAAAAAATTTCACTGATTTAAAAAAAATTTACACTGAACTTTCAAAGAATTTTCACCGATTTTTCTATGAAATTTCACTTCGCAATTTTCAAAAAATTTCATCAAATTTTTAGAGTTAAGTACGCTAATTTGAAAAAATTTCACTATTTTTTCTAAAAGTTGCTGATTTTTCTAAAACTTTTACTAATTTATCTTAAAATTCACTGATTTTTCTAACAATTTACCAAATTTTCAAAGAATTTTTCAGATATGTCAAAAATTTTCACCAATTTTTCCAAAAATTCACTGATTTTCCTTGAAAATTCACTAATTTTTTTATAATTTTACCAATTTTTTTCAAAAATTTACAAATATTTCTAAAAATTTACCGATTTTCTAAAAAATTTCACCGATTTTTCTGTGAATTTCCAAAATATCACTGATTTTATAACTATTTTTTTCACTATTTGCTTTCAGTGAAATTTTCCTTTCACCGATTTTTCTGTGAATTTCCAAAATATTGCTGACATTGTGAATTTTTACTGATTTTACAACTAAGTATTTTTTTCACTATTTGCCTTCAGTGAAATTTTCCAAACTGATTAATATTATTGCGATACAATTGACTATTTCCCAGAGATTTTCGATGATTTTTATGAAAAAAATGATTTTTTTGTTAAATTTACTTAAGTTTATTCAAGTTGCGTGTGCCACAGAAGTTTTTTAAAAAGTTTAATTTTTGGAAAAAAGGATTTTTATGCTCCGTTATCAAAATTTCCGTCATCTTATCTGTTTATTTTCCGATTTTTGAGGAAAATTTCTGAAATTTTATCTGAAAATTGAAGCAAATACATATGTGATCGGTTTTTTCAAGAGATTCGTATTTAAAAACAATGTACCTCCTAATTCATTTTCATTTTTACAACTTCGCAATTACCATATTTTTTCGAAGAACTAAACTGGTAAAAATAATGATGAAAGAAATGGAAAACAAATACACCACTTGGTGGCTCATTAGACGTAGGCTAGATTTTTTTTTCAAAATTTGAAGTAAAAATATTTCTCAAAAACGATGTCTAACCTGAAAATTTTACTGTGGGGACACAAAATCGCATTTTTGATTTTAACTTCTTAGCAAACAATCAGGTAGAAGTTGGTTACTTCGTACTATTTTGTGCTGTAAGATGATCTATCCTCTAATCACGCAGAAAATTTATACCAGCCTTGTTAATTGATTTGTGATTTACTGATTGACGTTGTTTTGTCAGATTTTACAAATTTTTCCAGAACCTGATATTTCCTTTTTTTTATTTTTTGAAGTTGAATTTCCAGTTCTCGAGTATCTATTTTTTCAACTTGAAATTTTTTCTTTGAATTTTTCATTAATTTTGAAAAAAATCTTCAATTTTTCGGATAAAATCTTTGTTAAATCGATTTATTTTAACTTTCAATATCTTAAGAAATTCTGTTTTTCCGGATCTGAATATTTATGGTAGGTACTTATATTTATTTTAAATTCTCAAGTATCTTCATATTTTTTCAATTTAAAATTTTTTCAAGGTTTTAATTTTTTTTTGAATTTTTTCAATATTTTTTTGAAATTTTTTATCTGGAATTTTTGGGACAAAATCTTTCTTGAATAAACACTCAATACTTGATAACTTTCAAAATCTTCAGAAATTCAGTTCAAAAAATTTTAAAACGATTATTGAAAAATTTAAAATTAATTTTAGTCCTCTAATCTCCATGCTCGAGTGAATCGACTTGTCAACTTTTCCAGTTGCAAATATTGAGATTTCGTTTTTTGTTTTTCTTTTCAGAGGGAGAACTTATTTAATATTTGGTGTTTGAAAATTCACGTCACCCCTATTTTAATCAACGACTAAAAATTCATACTGACTGGAGGGTTTCTTGACCTGTTTTTTTCGTTCAACTACCCAACTTTAATGTATCTAATTATACGTCCTATCCTAACACGTAAAAGGGCCTCCGCCACAAATAGATCCAGCTCTACCAAGTGGGTGGTGTATTTCAACATATGACCGGAAGTAATGTGGAAAATACGCGATGATTCAAACCCAAGTTACGGTCGCTATCCGGTCTGAGGGTCTTTGACGTAATAATAACTTATTCTGCATGCATTGTTTATCATCATAGGCATACTTTGTAACACAATCTTAATGCGAATAATTCATTGGGCCGAGTCGCGAGTATATTTCCATTTCTTCGAAATTATACTTATCTTTTATCTCTTTTTTTTCAATCTGATACCTCTCAAGAGGCGTCGAGTGCATCGTGTGGAAAACCATTTCAACTCGTGTATCATACCGGCACCGTATTGAAATAATCGCCAAACGTTGCGCTTTTAAATTAACGCCAGCTTGTTACAATGCGATGCCATGAAAATGGATTAAAGATTAATTACATTTTATTCAAGGTTTTTTCTCTACTGATGTAATTGTGTTCATTAATGAAGGATGATACAGACGTAGAGTTAAATGTGATCAGTTGGAGTCAGATTTGTTTCATTGGATCTGATTTTTTCAGTTCGAACGTTCAAGATTTTAAAATCGAAAATTTAAATTTAGACATTTCTCATGGCACTTCCCCTGGGCTTGTTAATCATGTACGAAGAAAATTAGAATTTCTTGGAAAAAAATTTCCATTGGCAATTAAATTTTTTAACCTGCTTAATTTCCTTCAATTAACAAACATTTTCTCACTAAATTTCTTTCTCTTTCGCTGTTTAGACTAATGAGTGCGCTTGGAAATTGTGTAGAGGGGAGGAGATGAGAATGTGAGAAATCGAGAAAAAAAGGGAGGATTCAAAATACAATGAGATGATGGGGGTAGCCTCTTTCAGTTGGACGATTCGCACGAATAATTGAATCTGAATTTTCGTCTCTAAATATGGATCTGTGAAAAATAGGAAGTCTTGAATCAATAAAATAAATTCGGCTGAAAATCAGTAAAAAATCACTAATTTCTTATAAAGATCATCTCATGGATTAGAAATGACGGAATTTCATTTCGAAATTATACATATTTGAAAAGTGAAAAATACACTTAATTGTTTTTTACATTTTTATGGTGGAAAAACGTTTTTGCAAAAAATTAGAAGGATGATCGAAATCATTTTTCTAAGTCCATCAACTTTTGGGTTATTGCTCCGGCTAAATGAAAAATTTTGAACTGCCACATCGCATTTCTTCTGTTGATCTTTTTGAAACATTTCGGAGTAGGCTAATTTTTGAAGATGCAACAGCCATCTCTTTGAGGGTGCCCATGAGAGTATTGATCCCCTCCTCGTCATGGCGCTACAGACAGTTTTCCCATTAATTCTAATTTCTTGCAAATTTTTGAAAAATCAAGGCGTCTACTAACCCAAAAATATAGCAAGAATTTAAAAATTTTACTGGGAAATGCAAGAATTTTCTGCATTTTTATTTTCCTTTTCCTTGGTTTGTTCAGTCAAAAGGTGAAAAGTGAGTATTCTTTTTGGGAAAATATTTCAAGTATAAAAATTGCCTGAAAAATGAAAAAAAAAATCAAGAATTTTGAATTCTCAGACCCAGCTGACATTTTATAGCCCCTGCGGTTCGCGCAGGCCTCCTGAACTTTTTAAACTCGTGTTGAAGTGTGAGTGGAGGGGGGAGGAGTATCCATTATTTTCCACATAAAGAGATCTAGGTAAATTTTGGGTGACATTTTCGTACAATTCAATCTTCCTGAACTCGGATCTGTGATTAGTTTTCCGAACAAAAGTGTATAATTCGCACAATCGTACTGTTGGCAAAATGAGTTCAATTTTAAGGGAAACGAGATAAAATTACGATTTTTTAATTTTGAGATGCGTCGGTAATTTTCACGATAGGAAGTGCCATTTTATCGTCGATTTTGGCGGGAAAAACTGCTGATTTTGGCCAAAATAGACTCAGATATGAAGTTGAATCATTTGGAAAATATTTACAGTTTCAAACTAGGAAAAATTTTCAGCTACATAGTCGGAAATTTTGAATTTTTTGAACACGAATTTTTGGTTAGTTTTCTTATTGAAAGTAGGGAATTCTCTCAATCGTAAAATTGGTGCTGCTTGAGATATCCAATTTTTGCCAAAACAGAGTGTCTAACAATTAAGTCCTATTTGTCCTGTTTTGGACTGAAAGGAACTGTACAAATTCTTAAAAAGTCCTGTTGAAAGTCCTGTTACGATCCTGTTCTGGGGTTTTGAAAGGTACCTAAGTTAGACAACCTGCAAAACTATCGTAAAATTGCGATTTTTAATTTTTCATAACATTATATAAATCCTTCCAATATTGGTATAAAATCACTTTTTCGCTTAATTCAAACTTTTTAAACACAGAGAATGCATCAAATTTTTTTTAGCTTTTTGCAACTTTTGAGAGTTTTTCTTAGTCCAAAAATTATTGATTGTAAATTTTCAAAATTTGAAAATTTTTTAAAATTATCCTCAGTTTGTTTTTTCATGAAAACAGTTCACACGACTTTTCTCTCTATTTCAATTTGAGAGTCAATTTTAAATTGAAGATTTTCATTTAAAAACCATGAAAAAATTTCCAAATCTCAGATACTGGAATCAATGAAATAAGTTGGATTTTTTTTTGAAGAATTTTCATTGGTTTCAGGTATTCTCCTTCAATTTTTTGAGTCATTTTTCGGAATATTTTTTCGTTAATTGAGGGGAAAATCTTCGAGTTTTCGATTTTTTTAAAATTGGTGATACAAGTTTAATACTTTTATGAAAATGTAAACTAAGACTCTATCTTTCAGAAAGTAATTTTTGAGAATCAAATTATAATTTTAATTATTGCATTTCTGCTCCTAAACTCATTAGGCATAATTACATAACGAATATAATTTTGATTAAAAAGTTATTATCATTTTTGATATTAACCATATCGAAAAAATTTCCAATTCAATTAATCTGCGTACTTAATACTTCCTATCGATTCGAACTGAATAAATTTTTCAGCCATTTGCGCATAATTTCGAACCCTAAATAAACTGAAAAAAAAACAACCGCGAAAAAGCCATCATCTGTCAACTCTCATTTCGTCATCATAACCTCATTTTTCTTACGAAAATTCTATCTACAGATATCCTGCGAGACGTATTTCTTCTCAAACGAGAATTCACGTGTCAGATATGGGAATAAAACCTAAAGAAACGAGACAACAATGGACGTTTTATTAAGTTGATTCGACCAAAAGGTCATTCTGGTAGAGAGAAGAGAAAAGGAAATTCATATTTTGGAGATATTTGACGTTGATTAAAATTGAACTTCGGTACGTTTTCTCGGTTCGATTGATAATTTAATGAATGGAACAGGCTTTTCGAGTCCTTTGTATCGTTCAAGTCGTATTTTAAAGTCAACATTATGATAATTTACCGAGTTGTTGAAATATTGAAAATAGAATTTCGGAAAATTATCATCGATTATAATTATACGTACGTTAACGTGCATTTAATTAAGGCTTCGGGTGGTATATCGACCAAAATCTAAAATAGCTGATCAAATATATTACGTCATAGGATTTTCGGCCCTTTTTTTTTTCGAGATAAACGTATTCGCCTTTGAATATTTTGGTGAAATTGGAAGTTGATTCGAATTATGAGGACTTGGGATGGCAGGTTTTTAACGAGCTCGACGACGAAAACGATGGGAAAATTCGCGTAAATGGGATGGCAGTAAAAACAGACTGTTCGTATTGTGTATGGCTTCAGTTCACAGACATTGGTAAATATATTTTTTCGCTGAAATGACGCAAGCGTGCGTGATTATACTTTGAAGGTCGCCTCGAAAATAATGTAATTTCGAAATGATATTTTTGTCAATTGGTATGTAATCAAGGTGGGTGGTAAAAGTCAAAAGAAAAGCTTTCCTTTGGTCGAAATTGAAGCAACGTCGACGTCTGCGTCATACTTGGTATTCGTGTTTACAATTTAAATAACGAGCTCGTACGGTAGATTTATTGCGAATAATAACCAGTAATTGATGTGGGTTTTTCGATTTACAGGTGTCACCGGCCGATGGAAGTATCGTCAATGCTGGTATCGTTAATTCGTGCAACGTCGAACAAATCAAAGGCGTTACGTATACGATAAAAACGTTCTTGGGTGATCCGACGTGGAACGAGTTGGCACGTTTGAAGGAGAAAGGCGAAGAAGACGATGGATCCGGGTCGCAGCCTCAATTGACCAATGGAGGTGGAGGTGGAATTGTGCGGCCGCAGCAGGACAGGCCTTTGTACGATGAAAGTCGAAGAACTCCTTCGAAAGTGTTGAGACTACGTCATAAAAATAACGACGCCGTGATGAATAAGTTAGATAACGGTGGCTGTGAATTGTTGCATTTAGGATTGAGCGACGCGTACCAGTGTAATAATAAAATTAGCGCTGATATCAAAAACGACTATCGAGTGCTCGGCTGGCTGGTCTTCTATTTTCAATTCTGTATCAAAGATTTACTCATTAATTCGTTCTATATCGGATTTCAAATTATATACGGAATTAAATCGTCGATCGTGTTGAGTAATGGGAAAATCCTCAAGGGAGCCAGTTTCCTTAGATCTCAGTTCAGCTTCGGAAGCGGTACTTCCAGATTTAATACGCGTATCGATGCTTCGACCGATACAGGATTGACGTATTCGACAGATTGTACCACCGATTGTAATGATAGCAGCGATGACGATATGGATGAGCCGAAATGCTACGATCCTGATTGGAAAGAGTATAAGAAAAGATTGCTGCATAACGAGGAGAACGAATTGTATCAGTTTGTCGTTTACCTGGCGCCGGGAGATTATCATCGGTTTCATTCGCCGGCCGATTTGAAAATCAAATTTAGAAGACATTTTCAAGGTTTGTAGGGTGCTGTTCTGCGTTGATGGGGATCGAATGGATCGAATTATGTGTTCTTAGTTTTTGAAAATTGGTTAGAAGGTGGGATTGAATGTGGAAACAGAATTGTAGAAAGTTTCCTTCTTCTTGCGTAGGAATTTGGTAAGGTCGGGTCCCTTTGGTTCCATTTCTGATATTTTTTAAAAAGTGGCTCAGGCTCCAGCTTCAAAAAAATTGTGTAGAAAGGATCCTCCTCCCTCCGGCTTCGCTCTAGATTTTTGGCCATCCCAGGCACCTGCAGGTGGGCTCACTTTTCTTCAGCTCTGGCTCCAACTCCAAGATTTTTTATTGAAATCTCTCCGGTTCTGAAAAAATCGTCCAGAACGACTTGAATTTTCCTCGCTTTACTAAAAAATGAATACTAAATTTGATAAAAAATGAAGAAAGTGAGGGGGGATGAGAGAATGGCCGATAAATATTCTCTTATTTTGAAAAGTTGCTGAAAAAAATCAAAATTGCAGCACCGGGAAAATCAGCGACATTTTTCGATTTTAAACTGATTTTTGCTAGAGTTTTGAATAATTTTACTGATTTTTCTGTAAATTTCGGATATTTTACCGACTGTCAGTCAATTTTCCTAATTTTCCAGCAATTTTTCTTCGCTGTTTGCTTTCAGAGAATTTTTTCATTGATTTATTACTTCGCTTTAATTCTGATTGTTTTCGAGTGATTTTCGAAAATGTTCTCCGATCAAAATTATTGGCAGAGTTGAAAAAAAAAACACAAATGAATTGATCCGTGTTTGGTGAAGAAAAAAATAAAACGAAAATTGAGAAGTGAAAATTTTTTGTTGGAGAAATGAGTAAGACTTTATAAATGATGAGCGCTGAGCAGGGCAAAAAAATGTTTAGTTTTGAACAAATTTCACCAACAGCTGAGTAACTTTTCAAAATTCAGCGAATTTCTGTAAAAATCTTCAAAAGTTGAATGGCCTTTTGGATTTTGAATGAAATTTTATCCATTTTTCAGAAAGAAACTTGCTTCAATTTAATTTTGTTTGAAGATGGTCTCTCTCACCAGTTATCACCTAAAAAAATTTTAAATCGATACAAATTACATGAAAAAAAAATTGAAATTGAAATTGATGAAAAAATTAACCGAATAGGTAAATTAAGAAACTAAAACAAGTAACTCAAAGTTAGGATCAAAAAATAATTGTAGATGAAGGAGACAACTCGTGGTGTACGGGGGGGGGGGGAGTTGAAAATTTGAAATTGAAATTTCCTGATTGAAATGCTCATTTTCTATTTTTCCTCCTGAAGTGTTAGATTTTTCATATTTCGTTCCACTTTGAAACAAAAAATGTCGAAGAAATCTTTTTTTTAATTTTTCGGTTCAAACTTAATTATTGAGACGAAAATTGTGATATTTCTTTTAGAAAAATTGTATTCAAAATGTTCGAAAAGAAATCAAAAAATTCGAACCCGAAAAAACTGAAAAAAAACTGAAAAAAAACACACAATTCTGATAGGATAAATTTTGAACGAAAAATGCTTTGATATAATTTTTTTGGGAACTTCAACTCAATAATGATATAATTATGATGAAAAAATTCGAAAACGAAAATTATATGAATGAATTCTTGCGAAATGTTTCTCTATGCGAATATATTTTTTTCAAATTACCTGCCAAAGTTCGTACAAAACGCAAAATCGTGAACATTTATCTAATTTTCGATAAAAAATTATTTAGATAAGTATAAAATTTCGATGAAAATTGATCAACGAAAATTCTTGATATTTTTCATTTTAAAAAAAGAGAGTAGTTAATAGTTTTCATTGTTTCATCATTTTTAAAACGAAGCCATAAAAAATATTTAGCAAATTTTCGATCTTATTTTCATTTCAAAACATGAATTTAAAAAATGAATGAATGAGAAAAATTGTAGTGTAATTGCAATAAATTGCACGAACAGTGTTGTTATAAATACATGATAAAAAAGGAGATAAAATTTTTGAAAAATTAACAAGGCATTTTAAAACAACATTTGCCCAATTTTTTTCTTTACAACAAAATTTCTGGAAAATTTTGTAAGTATTATAATTGATTAGATGAAACAATACTGTAAGTAAATAAATTGCAATCGATGAGCTTGAAATAATTTTTGAAATGAAAACAAGTTGAAATTTTGGTGTAGAATATTTATTCAATTCATTTTTTTCAAATCAAAATTGAATTTTTAGGTATGCAATTTTTACCACCAAAAATTGTGAAACATTAGATGACTCGAAGACAATTATTTCGAATTTAATCGTAATAAACTAGTCTAAGTTCGTAAATTTGTAAAAATTAAAAAAAAAATCGATAAAAAATCAGAAATTTTATCGAAGATGTCAAAATGAACATTTTATTGCCTACCACGAAGTACACGAAAAATTTATTTTCAAAATTGGAAAAAAAATCGAAAAAGTACCAAAAAAATTGTAATAAGGAATCCGAAAAATAGAATTATTGTGTGAGAAGTGACAGAATAAAAACACATTCTTTTCAAAATTGAAAATTGAAAAAAAAATCTGAAAACGTGTGGTGCTTAAGGTTACCAAACTGATTTTTGTTGAGTAATTCAATAATCGATAACTTTTTTTAAAAGGACCAAAAATTGAAATCTAATGCAGAATTCATATTTTTTATTTGAAAAATGTTCGTTTTTTCAGTCTCATATTTCAATAAATACAATAATAAACTATACTGCGTGTAATTGGAGTTTGAGATAAAGTGTTTTAATTCATTCTCATCTTTTTTCTGGGTTAAAAAATACTATCATCACATCTGAAATCCCAAAAGATTCATATCTCATCAGGCATCAATATTTTCAAAGTTTTAGACATTAAAAATATTTAGTTCATGTATTTCAGAAAATACCCTTGTCTCATTTCCAAGCTAGAAAAAAATTATTGATATTCGAGTAAGTTGAATCAATTCAACTATGTACACTTTTTCGTCAATTATTTTCAAAATGAAGAGAACAATTCGATCCATTCTAAAGTTACTCTGATTATTACGTAGAATCCATTTTATGAATCGATGTATAAATCTTTGATTTTTATTTCTCTAGGTGAATTACTAAGCGTACATCCAAAGATAGCCCAGCTAATTCCAGAACTATTTAGTTTAAATGAAAGAGCGGTCTACGTAGGCGAATGGAAACACGGTTTCTTTTCCATGGTAGCCGTAGGTGCTACAAATGTAGGATCAATCAAAGTTCATACGGATAAAGTAAGCAAAATTTCCGAATATTTCAGACCTACTAGAATAATTTCAACGATTCGATACTAATTTATGCATATTTCTTTTCATTGCAGGATCTGCAAACCAATACTCGAAGATGGAAACACGGTCCACGTTTCAAAGATAAAGAATTAGACGTAGAATGGAAGAAAGGAGAGGAAGTGGGAGAATTTCGGCTAGGCTCGACAATCGTGCTGCTATTCGAAGCCCCGAAAGATTTTCATTTCAGCGTTAATCCGGATCAAAAGATCAGAGTTGGTGAACCAGTTACTTCGTTTATAACGGAAGATAATATCTTCAGCTGATATATCGGTGACCGTGACCAGTGTCAATGGATATAAATAAAATGTACTATGTTGTTATTAAAACGCTACCTACCATTCGAAACGTATGTATTATTTCTAACATACCTACCAGAGGAATATCCGATTGACAATTTTATCTAGTTTTTTAATTACCCAGTATTTTAGGGAGATTTTTTTGTCGATTGTTCCTTCTTTGAATCCTACATTATACTTACGAACATTCGCGTTTGCATTCTTGTTTTCTATATAATTTTTACCTTTTATGCCTTTTATTTAATTTTAAATGAGAAAAAAGCCTTTTCCCACTTTCTATTCTTTCTTTCTTTCTCAATTTATCAAGCTCATTTTTTATCTATTATAAATTTTATACTTCCGTAATTAATTTTATATTTGTAAAAAAAAAAATACGTAGTATTTTAAATCGTACGAAGTGGAACTGAGTATGAATATTTTTCGTATGTGAAATGTGAATGATGCTGGCTATAGCTTTGACGTTTACATGGTGAACTTTTTGGTTTATCGCTATTTTATCATGTTATTCTCATTATGATCGATTTTTTTAATATTTTATATTAAATATACCTGCGAATTAGAAAAATTATACGTTTAAATGATTCAGAGGAATCGAAGTTTCGTTTACGAGTTGTGCGTGTACTTTTTTTTAAGGATATTTATTTGTCTATTTATTAATCCGGCGGTGTGAAGACGAAAGCGATGTTTTATTGAAAGTTGTAATATAAAGTCGTTCGACGATTCCTTTATTATTGTTTTTAAATTTAAGAACGCTCTAATGTGATCTATACGACGATTAAGTTTTTTGTTTGTTTTTACCTATTCTTTATTGTACAAATGTGTGCTTTTGCGTTAGTCGTAGTTTTTAGTGTATACTTAATTCTTTATGTTTGAATGAAATCATGAAATATTTGTACGTAGTTGTGAAAGTTGCTTCGATTGAAAGTATATAATTTTGCTGTTTAAAAATTTGTAATTTTTTAGTCTTTGAAAAGTTTGATGTTGATTTTTAATTTTTCATGGTATTCTGTGAGTTAGTTTTTTTTTTTTTGGAATTTGGAAAGTTGCAGAATTTATTTCAACTTCGAAATTTTGTCTGAAAAATCCTTATTATTTTTTAATCCTACGTCTTTAATAAAAACTTCAATTATGCTACTCTCAGCAGTTGTTTTAATGTATCTCATTTAAGTGAATATTTTGGCATTTTTTCCTGTGTACTGGACCATGATCTGCGATTGGTTCGTTGGTTTTTTAAAAAAAATAAAAATGTAATGATAGTTGAAAAAAAATGGTTAAACGATTTTTTGCGAGACAAGAAAACACTAAGTATACAGTTTTTATAGCTCCTTCCTCTTTTTTCTTGAACCAAAAAAATAAATGGGATTGGGTGGACAATAGAAAAAAAGTGAAATTTTAACCACAGCATCGTTTCGAAGTACATATGAACTTTCTAGGTTCCTTCTGGTTCAACTTTTGAAAAGGAATGCAAAACGATCTCCGCTAAAGGTCGATATGAGATTCTTGAATATACCTGACAGGTGGATCTGAGTACTTATGTTGAATTTTTTGTGGATTATTTTTCTTTATTTAAATGATGAAATTCATATCAAAGAAGAATTTATGATTTCATCCATTTATAAATAGGTTTTAAACGGAAACTGATGCAATGATGAAACTTCAAGTAAGTACCTATTTTCTCGACTTTCACAATGAATGTGTGAATAATCATTTTATCAAGTACTCCAAAAGAGATCAATAAAAGTTATCAATATCTGGTTCAGGTACCACATAGGTAACGAAACAAAAATGATTGAATACAGTAAATAGAAAATTGTCAGCTTTCTGTTTTGCAATTTTGATAGAATTTCTTGCATATTTATGTACCTATACTTACCTATTCATATTGAAATTTATCACCTATTTTCTAATATCTACTCTGCGATTATTTTTGAATTCGTTTATTATTTTCTTTTGAATCAGAAATTGTAAGGTGAAGGTATGTTATTTTGTTGGAATTTTGATTACCTACTCAAATATGAGTAAGTAAGTAGTATAAATAGAGAAGTAGGTATTACTTACCAAGCACTCACGTTGATAGAAAGTAAACATCTCGTTATCGATGACGAATTTCAATCGATTAGATAATTACGTATTATTACTCGTCCTTTAAAGTTTGATATGAGATTATTTGTAATTTGAACGATTTTTTTTTATCATTTTACTTAGTTGTTGTGATTATAAGTATAGAATAATGAGCTATAGAAAAGTCACAGTAGCATATTATACTGTATTACAGTGTTGATTGATGTTACGCAATTGTATTTTCTTTGAGTTTAAATTGTATCTAATTATTTGAAAATGTTTAGTTTACGTCTAAATTCAACTATTCCAAATTTTGTGGCCAATAGTACGATTGGGGAGATTGATTTCTATGAATATGTTGGAGATTCGTTAGTATACCTACTTATTTTCCCTTTTTGTTTTCAATTTTTATAATTTAAAATCGTGCGTTTTTGAATCCCTCCTAGCTGGTCAATATTGTTTTCTCATCCGTTGGATTTCACTCCAGTCTGCACTACCGAATTGGGTAGAATTGTGCTGCAATTCGAGGAATTCAGAAAAAGAAACGTCAAGGTAATCGGTTTATCCTGCGATGATGTATCTAGTCATAACAGATGGATTCATGTAAGTCGTTAATCATTTAATGTTTTAAAAATTAAATACCTACCGGTAGATACCTACTTATAATTTATTTGAAATGTATAGGATATCAAAGCGTACTGTTTAGAATTCCAGGGAGATTTCCCTTACCCTATTATTGCTGATCCTAGTCGAGAATTGGCAATTAAATTGGATATGCTGGATGCAGAAGGTTATGAAGACGGTTCAGATGAAGCCCTGACGGTTCGATCTTTATATTTAATAGATCCTTCGAAAAAATTACGTTTGGCTATGATTTATCCTATATCCACTGGACGTGATATCGAGTATGTTCAATTTTGTACTTTTTTTTTTAGCCAAAATCTGCATTTTTACGATCAGATTTATCGTCGTAGGTCTGATAAATTTTAAGCTAGGTACCTATAATAGGTAGATAGGTATACTGGATCATTGATGGGTATGGTACCTATTTAATTATCTACATATGTGTATGCATTTTTTTTTGCAGCGAAATATTACGAGTTGTTGACGCTTTACAGTTGGTAGATAAATATAAAATCATATCTACACCAGTGAATTGGATAGTAAGTGGAAATATATTTCCAAGTGCATAAACATATGTACCTCTCAATACTCAGGAGCCAGGACTAACTATCTCAATAATTTTGATTTTCAGCCTGGAATCAAACTCCTGGTGAATCCTAATGTTACAGAAGATGATATCAAAAAAGTATTTCCCAAGAGTAAGATTGTAACTGCACAAATGCCATCTGATCAATGCTATTTGCGATCCATTATCGATTACGAATGATTCATTAGACAATGCATTTCCGTTTCCTGAGATTTCATTTGCGACTTACCTACATCTTCCCAATGGTTTTTTCGTAATTTGATGGTTTTATTCATAATCTTATTAAGACATTATCATGATTGAACTATTTTAAAAAGTGTAATTTGATGATGTAGAATGTAGGTCTTTACATTTGAATTAAAATTATTATTAAAAGTCATTGTCGTTCTTGTATTTTTGTAATTTTGTAATCATTATCGTGCTTATGGGATTTTTCAATAACCTGAAAATTATACGATACTATGTTTCAAAATGCCGAAGATTTATTAAGTAATATCACTATTCATTTTCCAGAAGACAGAAACTCACACAGAATAATTTAAGAGAATTATTTATATTGACTTTGCCATACATGTTTTCCTCGAAAAGAGTAATTTTTACATTCATTTACAAACAACACTGATAATTTATCTGTGACAATAAAAAAGTAGGTACTTTTTTCTTTACCTACCAAACATTCAGATGATGGCACAGATAGAAAGATATAGAACTCGATGGAAATTTTCATCCGTTAAGAAAATGGCGCGCAATGTTGAATGACGTATGGGTATCTCCAATGATGTCACGTTATGTTTGTTGTTGATATTTCTTAATTTTCGAGCATCTTGAAATTTTTCATATTACTTTTTTACATATCTTGATTTAATTAATAATCGATTAATGTTACGTGTAAACTATTTAATCAGTGTTTATTGCGAATGACGTACTAATACCGTGGTTGAATCGAATTCTTGACGCGAAATACTCCTCGCATCGTATTATGTTTATTTATCAGTAAAGTGTTATTGGTTGTTCGAGGCATGGAAGTTGACTCACCGTTTCCCAAATTTGTGAAAGGCAAAAGGCTGAACATTTCGCCGATACCTAAAAGGTTATTTCTGGACGAAACCGAAGATGAGACATCGGAGGCTTTTCAAGAAAGATTAGCAGCTGTTCAGCGTCGGTTATCGTTTGATAACGAAAACAGTATGATATTGGATGAAAACATGGGTAACCTGGTTAGCGACGAAAATAACGTCAATATGTGTGATATTTCTAAGTCTGCCGATCCCGATTCACCTCCGTTCAAAAAAGCCAAATCATTAAAAGTGTTCGATTCGTCTACACCATTTACTGGCCGTACGACGCCGCCGTCTAAAGATACATCACTAACGACCACGACCACCGCTACACCTAGAGCCAATCCTAGACTGCTGAGGTTCAAAACATCACCGGCCAACTCTTCTCATGTGTTATCACGTTCCTTGAACGCAGCACCGGTCAATCCGTTTACTCCGACTGGACGAGTGATAATTTCGGAAAACCAGAAACGTCGCCAGAAGCATCGAAAAGCGTTTCAAGAATGGCTAAGTGGTAGCTATTGCGATGATTCGATACAGAATTGTAGCAAAAATGGCTCAGACGATGTTAGTGATAAGAGCATAAATGGTATTAGTTTGAGCGATTTGGAAACCTCCAGGTTCGCCGAAGAATTCAAAATAGAATCATTTATCGCCTCCGGTACGTTCGGCGATGTCTACAAATGTGCCAACTACTTAGATGGTATGGAATACGCTATTAAAAAGTCAGCCATTCAGGTAGCTGGTACTAATAACGAACACCTTGCTAGAAAAGAGGTGTTTGCTCACGCTGCTCTGAAATCACATCCTCATATCGTCGCTTATTATTCGTCGTGGATCGAAAGTGGTCATCTCTACATACAAACCGAGTATTGCAACGGAGGCAGTCTAGAGTCGGCGATAAACGATCAAAAAAAAGTATTCTCCGAATGTGGACTGCGTCGATTAACCAACCATATTGCCAAAGGTCTAAAACACATTCATTCGCTGCATCTAGCTCATATGGACATCAAACCGTCGAACATATTTATTAATAAAATCGACACGCTGTTATCTTCGGACGAAGAACTGGACGACGTTGATCGCGACGATGTCGATCTAGTGTATAAAATCGGCGACCTGGGCCATGTAATTGTCGTTGACGAGCCCTACGATGTTATCGATGGGGATTGCAGATATATGCCCAAAGAACTACTCAACGAAGATTATAATTATTTGCAAAAAGCGGACGTATTTTCGTTCGGTATGACGTTGTATGAAGCCGCCGGAGGAGGACCGTTACCTAAAAATGGAGACGAATGGCAACGTTTGCGTAGTGGTGATATACCTTATTTAAATAAGTACAGTTCTACCTTCAATCAAATCATTAGAAGTATGCTTCATCCTGATCCGAATCAAAGACCGACTGTAAAATCAGTTCTACAAAGGACTAAAGTCATATCAGAATCGTTACAACAACAGATATTTTCATGGAAAGTAAAAACCGACTTTTACGCTCAACACGTTAAATTATCTTCATTTATGGATGGTAATCATTCGCCTGTGATTTGCGCTGATAATATTCCTAAAATATTTGTTGAACAAGCTTAATATTTTCTGTTATTCGTTCGTATTATTATTATTAGTTTTTTGTATACGTTTTTCTGGATTGTGCTCCTTATTGCCCCTTCCTCTTTTTCCGTGTAACCGTAAAGAACTACTATTATGATAGTTTAAATGTTTATTTCAAAAGCAAATATTTAACGAAGGTTAGAGTACCAAAGTTGAATACGATTTACTTCAAATGATTTTGACATTTCACTTTTTTTTATCGAAATATTTCAGTTCATTTTGATGACGAAAGATTTCATTGGATTACGATAAATCGATTAACATATCCGTTGTAAACAATTTGAGGTAGTTATAACTTCCAAAGTGGTTCATTTTTTTTTCAACTCTTTATTGTATCTACCTTGGTTGTGAAATAATTTTAAAAAATTTTTGTATAAGTTTTTCTCTTATTTAGATAAAAATCTTTTAATTTGTTATTGATCAATTTTTAACGAACTCGTTTTTTTCTCTTCCCAATCAAAATGCAAGCTAATTTTAATTTATACTTGTATTTTTCTTTTTTTACTCCAGTGGTACACTTTGTGGTCATATTTTTTTTTTTTAATTTTCGATTTCTTTTTTTTCATTGTTCGGATTTATCAAAGAAGATCAATTTTTTTTCCTTATGAACTGAATTATTTTAACGTTAATTATTATACTCTATTTTTTTATACTTATTTTCCATATTGATGATTGTGCTTTTTATTTTTAATCTTTCTAAACGCCATTCTTTCTATGTTACTAAGATGTTTCGTTTTTATTTTCAAAAAATGTATGTTTTGTGATAATTATCTTTAAAATGCATCTAATACTGCAGAAATTGTACGTGTATGTTCGAAAATTGCATTTTCCCGCGAAATATCATTACGTCTCTATTTGTCATTTCATTTTGTGATAATTATTTTTGTAATAAAATTTTTTACTATGTTTTATCAATTTTTTCATTTTGGGTTATAGATTGAAATGATAGCTGAGTGTTGAATATCTCTCTATAAATCGAATTCGAATTGAAAAATTTTATTGAAAATAATATTATGTTCGTTGAATTTAGAAGCTGATAAGCTGATCAGCTGATCGTGTGGTCGATAATCGATGAAAAGCACATCACAAATTTTGACGGAGTTGAACGAGATTTCAAAGCAGGGTCATTGAAAAAGTGGAACGTCTAATAAAAGAGTGCAATTTGAGTTATGCACTTTCCTTCCCCTTCGGAAAATCGCTCAGAGCTACCTAAATTTAACGTTGGAGGATTCTCAATTATTATAAAATTCATGGTTGAAATTTTCAAAAAAAAATCGTAGAATGTTAGGGAAAAAATGGTTTTTTACGTTAGATGTGAGGTGTGAATTTAACTGGATACCATTAAGAAAGGTGGACGAACAGGTTGCCTATCTTTAGATTTGAAGGGACAAAAAGTGTTTTTGGTGAAAAAATTGGCGCAAATTTTTAACTGTAGGAATAGGCAGTTTAAAAAATTTAGGAATTTCTATAATAGGTAATATAATTTTTTTTTGTCTAATTTGAAAATTGAAGGTCTCATAAAAATCAAAGAAAAAAACGTATCAAGCAAATTGAAAAGCCTTGAAAAATTTGATTTTTTTCATTTTCCATGAGCCTACTCAAATTTTTCAATTTTTTTACATTACCCATTCTTACATTTAAAAACTAGGTTTGCACTTCGAGGACAAAATTGGACAAAAATTTACAACACTAAGCAGAAAAAATAAATTTTGTAATTTTCTACTTTTTAAAATAAATTCTTTGTAAATCTTTCAAAAATTCAGTCATAATCCATTTTCCCTGACGAAGAAATTTCTTGGCATGAATTTGTTTTTGATTGTCCATTTTCATCTGAAGATTTTGATGTTTGAACGATTTTAATAGGTTGATTTGAGAAAAATCAAGACGCCTTCAAATTTGTACTCTGCAACTTTTCAAACATTTGAAGTACGAAAAGTAGTATCTAACTAGGGATAATCATTTTGTCTTTTTTCTCATTGAAACTCGTTTATGACGGTCTGAGGGGAGAATGTTGTACAAAAGTTGCATAATTATGGAGATGTGGGTAGTTGGGGAGTGAATACCTTATACAGCGCTGAACGTTAGATTAAATTATTTATTTTTTTGAAAATTTGAAAAAATTGACGAATGACATTTTGTTTGAGTTTTTTAAAACGAGTGCAAAAAATTTTTAAGGGAAATTGATCTTTACCTATCAGTTATCAATAAAAGTAGGTATGACAATAATTAGCTACATAATTATAAATACATAATAAAGGACACATAGATGCATTTTGTGAACGTTGAATAGCAGAATAAATTTTTGGATTCGACTTGAGAGATAAGAGGAGCGTAGGAGAGTTAAAATTTTTACAATGTTTAGTTCTGGGAGAAGGTAGGTAGGTACCTGCAGAAAAGTTCAAATGTTCAGAGTTCATTAGTGAGTAGGTACTTTAAGCTTTTGAAAAAGTAAAAATATGTAGGTAAGTACATGACGTGAATCTCTGATCATTTGTAATTATGGTTTATGTTCATTTTTATTTCCTAATGTAAAATAGAGGTAGGTACCCATCTTTCTCAAACTCCAAAAGGTATGGCTCTCTGTTTAAACATGGATATGTTACGGATAGCTGGAGACTATAATCTGAACTAGGAGATAGAATATGAAAGAATAATTTTCAGACATAATTTTTTCGGACATCAATTTTTGAAACTGGATATTTGTTGCAATTCTACGTTATTTTGGAAATGGGCGGTGGCTATTTTAGTTGCATTTTTCGCAGAAAAATTACTTACCACGCGTATTTTAAGGAGCATCTCTGTCGAAATCTGATCTGTTTGTTTCGAAAATGACCCCACTTTGAGTGTTCCAAATTGCATCTTATAAAAATCTTTTTTTTGGGGAGATCATCTACTTGAAATTATTTTCACATTCAAATTCCAAGCACGAGTTTTTTCAAAACCACTCCATCTTGATATTTACTAGATTCATATTTGTCAACGTTATTATCTACACAATTTAATGAAATATTTCATTGTTTTCAATTACTTATCTCAATGATGTCAAAAAGTAAACAATACCTAGATGTTGATCGTCGAAATGAAATTACCTACTGAAATTATACCGACAAAAGAATTCTATGAATTTTGAAGTTTCATCCTGCCACCTTTACTTCCGATTAGCCTGAAATACTCATAAAACCGAATAGCGAACAAGATTTTCATTTTAAAAATTATCCCCAGAGTTCACGATGGGTGGGAGGTGGAAAGGGGAACGGGAAAAGAAATCGTTTGCTTGAGGCAGGTTTATTATCAGTGTGAATTATTCTTATTCAACACTCGGCGGTATTATCGAGAGCTACTCGTTTGTTTCTTCACGTGTACGTCTTGTCTGAAACAAGTATTTTGTCGATGATTTTAATCACATGAACATTCGACGTTAATTTTAAAGTGATTTTTCTCTATTGTGATGCTTTTATATGTGATTGATTTCTAATTTCATTGTCCAGGTAAGTTGTTCTATTTTCCAAGTACCATTTAAATTTCTATGCTATAAGTACAGCCTGATAATAATATATGCATAAATTATCTCGTATTTGTACATGTACATGAAATAATTTTCCATATCTTCTTTATTCTCATCGGATACCAATTAATCTACCTGATGTGAAATATTTTTAAAAATCAAATACCTACGTGGATTAATTATCTTCACTTGTAATATTTCAGGTACCTAAAACTAAAACCATGGTTAGCACTAAAAAATTCATTATGGTCAAACATTTCGAAGGTTTGCCAAAATTATCAGATTTTTCCATCGTCGAAGAAACTTTACCATCATTGAAAGACGGAGGTATTTAATTTTATTCATATACTAGGTATAATTTTCAAATTTTTTGTTGAAATTTCTTTCGCTGCGAGTTACCTGAACATAGGTATCGTACTTAACGAAACAATACTTCGAAAAACATTACTCGACGAAAACTCGTTTGGCGTTAATTAAACTTTTTATTTAAACCAGTTCACTCATTATTTCGCAGATTTCAAATTTCTGCAATAAATTTAATTTTCAGACTTTAGTCACTTATTTTTACGTTTTTTTTTTTTCAACAGAACTTCTCGTTGAAGCGATATGGATAAGCGTGGATCCCTACATAAGGTTGGTAAACAAGTATAGATAAATTATGAAAGTTTGAAATGATAAGAATATTTTTTTTTAGCTGAGATATACTTTGAAATACCAATCATTATGGTAATAAGATGATGAATTTTTTTCAGAGCATATTCCGTTCGAATGCCAGCCGGTGAAAAAGTTATCGGAGGTCAAGTAGCCAAGTATGTACGTCTCGAGTATTTTAACCCGAGAAGAAGCTGAAGTCATTGATATCTTTACGTACGGTATCTGTTTGAATATAAATATAGAGTCCTCGAAAGCAAAAACTACAACTATCAAGTGAATGATTTAATCGTTGGCAACTTCGGATGGCAAACTGTCTCGATTGTGTCGCCGGATACATTCCATAAAACGACCGGAAACCCAGCACCATATAAATTACCAGATCTTGGAAATTTATCACCGTCTTTGGGACTAGGAGTACTAGGAATGCCTGGGTAATAATACTAGAAAATCGAATTACCTATGGTTTAATTTATTCACCGGTTCAAGGTCGTGAAAATTAGTATTTTTCGAATCAGGTTTAAAATAACGTAATATTTCAATTATTATACAAAATGTATGATTAATTATTTTTATTTCGAGTGTAAGTTGTACATAACCGGTTGAATAATAGAAGCGGTAGGCTTCCAAGTCTGGACATTATAATTATGTTTATGAAAAGGCTGTAACGAAGTGAGATACCGTTCGAGTACGTAAATCATCCAAATTGCTGATTTTTTCCCCCATAAATAAGTAATCGTACTTACTTGTACGAATTGCAGCAAGGTTACTTCTGTTGAAACAATCAATTTTTTATAAACTTTATCGACGCATTGATTGTGGATACTGTACGCAGAGCTCATTATACAGTAAAAATAAGGTCATCTTTAATGTTCACCTTAGTTATCATCGCAGGTTAAATTAAACCGGTTCCAGTATTTCTATAGGTGCATTACTCGTTCCTTTAACTCGATGTAATTAATTACACGTTTTTTTTTTCGAGTCTGGAGTCGTGTTCGAAGATGTAAAAATAGAACCAGTTCGACGATGACTAATAGAATTTCATTTTCACAGAAACACAGCCCTATTCGGATTTCTAGAAATTTGTAAACCGCAACCAGGAGAGATAGTGGTCGTAAGCGGAGCAGCTGGAGCAGTAGGCAGCCATGTAGCTCAAATCGCCAAACATATTGGTAAGATTGGAGTGATGACGGCCGTTTCGTTATCGACATTTTTCACACGCTTGGGAAAGTTCACGTCCGTGAAACCGGTTGAAAAAAAATTCCAGATCAACGAAACGACCGATCGTAAAGCCATCACATTCTGTGACACCGACAGTTGATCTAATTGCTGGAAAATTCTCATTGCAGGTTGTGTAGTGATCGGATTCGCCGGAACGGATGAAAAAGTCAATTATTTGCTGAACGATTTGAAATTAGACGCTGCATTCAATTATAAAAAAGTCGAAATCGCTTCTTCACTGGCCAAAATAGCTCCTCAAGGAATCGATTGTTATTTTGATAATGTACGTGGGTATAATTTGATGCCTAATTCATTACCGTTGAAAAATTACAATTCGGCGTTGATTACTCGGGGTAATTAGGCAGAGTAATTTATGGATTTGAAAATTTACCTTTTTTATTTTCGATTCGAGCTCAGGCAAGGAAAATTTTGACCTTCGTTTTTTTTCATTCAAAAATTATCATTTTTAGGCATATTTCTCTTTAAAAAAAACTCGTGGTGAAATAAAAATGTCATTTTTAGTACCTAATTTAAAAATATTTACTTACCTAGATGGTAGTTTACTAAACTGCAATTTTTTTTTTACTTTGACGAGTGAATTGTGGTGTTTTGTTGGTAAATGAATCGGATAATTTGTTTTTAACTTAACTCTTACATCAATTACTAATAATAGGTTGTTAGGATATTTTTTTCATTGGGTGAAGGTACCAGCTACAGGAAGTACATTTTTTTCACTTTATGACGCCAATGCGTTATAATTGAATAGATATACAGGATAATAACTTAATAAGAGACCAACGATGAAATGCGTTTTCTTTTAATGATTTTATTTTTGTACAGGTGGGAGGTGAAATCAGTAGTATCGTTATGTACCAAATGAAAACCAACGGTCGTGTTTCAGTCTGTGGCTCGATTTCATCCTATAATGCTGACGCAAAAAGTTTACCGAAAGGTACGAATGGATTATTTTATTTTTGTTTCTAATTAATAAGATGAAACCTTGAGGCCAAATTATTCTAAAAATTGCTTACGCAGGCATGAATATTTTTAAATTCAATACATGTAGAAAAAAAAATTTGCGGAGAAAATATAAATATGTACCAGGTACGCGTATGTTAAAAAAAAACCTGTAGACCTCTTTCATTTTTCAACATAGAAGAATAATGAACGGTTTCAGTAGTTTTGGAGTTCCAGGGACAGATTTTTTGATAGTTTTAAATAAAGGTGGCCTTTTTTCGACTACGTGTCCTTCCTATTCAGTCTCAAAATCTATCCACGTTTCAAAAAGTCGGCAAATTTGAAAAAAAAATTGACATGGATTTTACAGGATTTTTTTTTTTAGATATTTGAGCTATTACTTGTGAAAATCCCCCTCCAAAATTTTCGAAATTTTCTATGAACCGTGTACATGCGGTTTTCTTCAATTAAAAAAAATGTCTCACTACACGAGAGCGGGGAGGGAAATAGAGGATGGAAAATGGACGCGGTTGATATGATTAGGAAAAATTATTCACAACAACGTTATTATTTTCAATTTTTATTTTTTTTTGAAGTGATAGTCAAATTAAAAAAGTAAATCCACGAAAAAAATTGGAATATAGGTACCCAAGTGGAAAATGGGCGCCGGTGTGGTCTCAGTTAAAAAAAAAAAATGCATTTTTTCAAAACTTCAGGGGTTTTAAAAGTCTGTTTTTAATTTTTTATTACATATTCAATTTTTTTGTTATTCTTTCAAATTTATTTTTCATTTTCTTAAAAATTTCGTTTACAATTTTGTTTCTTATTTTCTCAAAAATTTTATGGTTCGTTTGAAATTCTCATTTTCATTTTTTCAAAAATTCAGAGTTTTCCTTCAACAAATTTCCTGGTTTTCAATTTTTCTGTTTCTTCACATTTTCATATTTTTTTCAATTTTCTTTACTTCGTAATTTTTTGTTTTTTAAATTTTTCATTTTTCAACAATTTACAAAAAAAAGTGAATTTTTCCATTGTTTCTTAAAATTTATTGAACCAAGTCTTCTTCGATTTCTGAAAACAAAATACGGAAGAATTATCCTTTCCCTTTTCTCATCACAAGGTGTCCAAAGAGTCGCACATATTTCTTGAGTTCGGCAGTTCTCATCAATATCATGAAAAAAATAAAATTCTCCCGTATTAGACTTCTCCTCACTTTGAAATTGAATTTTTTTATCGTCAATTTGACCATCATTTTCATCCGGATGTTCAAAAGAAATTAATTCAAATTGCAGGGAATAAAAATTGGAAATTTTTTGATTTTCGCACTATTATTTCTTTCTGCCAATCAAATTATCAATGGAATGTGGTTTTTTTTCAGAATTGAAAAATTTATTCAAATTTCACACGTATGAATTTTTTTCTCCAATCCAAAACTAAAAAAGAAAAAATTTTGAAACAAGGAATCTTTGATTTTTAATGTTTTGCATCTTTTATTCCAAACATTTTTCTGCATGATGCATTTTTTATACTTAATTTCCGAAAACTATTTCACTTTTAGTTGAAAACCATTGAATCGGTTTAAAAAAGTCAATGAGTAAAAAATTATTAGTTTTTGTTCAAGTTTTTTTCATCTTTATTTTCCAAAATAATTTTCAACTCGTTCAAAACCTCAAAACTGTTTTAACTTGCTTAAAAAATTTACATTTCATAAGAATCGCCTTCGGAAATCAAATTATGATTTTTTGGACACCCTATAAACAGATCATTGAAAATTCCGAAAATTCGCCCCTCTGACGAATGCATCATTTCAGTAAAAAAAAATTATCAAAACTTCATCATCATCTTTTTTTCATTGAAAAATTTAAAAACACTGCGCAGAATTTTTTGAACAAACTGTACATCGAATGCGAATTTTTTAAAAATTGGTTATAAAACTTTTTTTTTTGAAAATAAATCGAACCCAGAATAGCAATATACGCACATTAAATTTTTGGGAAAAATCTTTTTAGCGAGAGTTTAAAATTCTTGCATACAAATTACATTAATGAACTGAATTCATTTTTAATTGTAGCATCGGTACTTCAACCTGCAATCGTAATGAAGCAATTATCAGTACAAGGATTCGTAGTATGGAGATGGTCGGACAGATTTCTTGAAGGAATTCAACAAAACCTCACTTGGATCAAAGAGGTAACTATAACTCAACAACTTCGCCCCAAATTGGGATAAATTTTAAACATTTTTCATTTCCAGGGCTGGCTAAAATATCGCGAAAAGGTCTTCGAAGGATTTGAAAAATTACCCGAAGCATTTATCGATTTGTTAGAAGGTGGAAACATTGGTAAAGCTGTCGTTAAAGTGTAAATCACCGTACCCCCGATAATTTCAATTCCATCGCACCAAGAAAATAATTATTCATGTTGGTAGTTTCGCATGAATAAACAATACTTTCATTGTTGGTTTGTTTATTTACCTTTTTTTCGTTGATAAAAATAATAAAAATCGTGTATAGAAGGTAAAATAATATTGAGAAATAAAACCGAAAGACGATGAGATCGAAAAGAAAGAGTAAATTTTGTCGTATAAAATATTATGTTAAAACACAAAAAAAGTGAATTATTGTGTGAATGTGATAAATTTTTTTTAAAAATAATAAGGTACACGCAAACGATAGCACACAAAAAAGCGGTGAAATTAAATAAGAAAATTGCACATATAATAATTACTATTATCTTTTATCACTTAGAGAATAATATCGATACAGGAGTGAAATTGGCTCACGTTACATGATTCCATGATTTATGCGAGGGAATTTAAACGCCTTAAAAAATTTTTTTAAACAAAATATCAACATTACAACCGTTATAAATATTTTCCCTTTAACTCGGATTATTGTCTACATCCAAAAAATTAAACGTTAATAGGTATTCGATAGTAATATAGAATAGAAAATTAAATTTTCGTTGAAATTGCATCGTTCAACAACAACCCTGTAAGAAATACGAATGATCGAGTAAAATAAATTACGATGGGAGCGTCTCCCACATCTCAATAGGTAAATTTTTTTACACGGGTAAAAAAATAATTAAGCACGTTAAATTTAATAATAATAAAAACACACACACACGGTCAATTAAGACTAATTCGTTAAAATATCAATTTATACAAATTGAGTTGAAGTTTGCGGTTTAAAAAGCATTCCTTAATCGAGTAAAATTTCACGTCAATTAACTAAATTCAACGTTACACGACATTTAAATAAAGAGACCAGATAACACACATAACTCGAAAAAAAATGGCAAAAGGAAAACGTAAAATCACATCGAACATTCAAATTAATTCAGTTACGAAAAAAAAAATTATATCAAAATAACGCGTTCTTTAAAACTAATTCGCGTTTATAAAAAATGCAGCCTTGCCTTCTAGCAAAAAGAACGAATAAGGAACTAAACGTCTTACTTGGCCAATAGCCTTACACCAACACAAAATGAGAAACCTATTTCGGAAATTATAGCTACAGTACACAATAGGTACATATTTACCATTATAATTTCATCCTTTTGGGAGATCCTATCTCCATAATATCGTTCGAGGCGAGTAACAAATTGGACGAATCGGTATCCAGGGTTTCGATAGTGATCGAACCGTTGTTACGGTCTGAAGTATCGTTTAAAACTTCGAAGTTGACGTATTCTGGGGTCGCTGTTAAATATTTCTGAAAAATGACCCAAATATTGGAAATGAATAAAATGAAGAAAAATATTCCTTGTGGGATGAATTCTGCAAACTTTACCTCTCCCATGACCGCCATAGGGGTCTCGCCGGTGGCTTTGGCGACCAGATGTTCAATAACGTAGAACATATATTCATCGTACAATAATCGTATCAAATGAAAGGATCCGAAACTAGAGGCACTTCTCAAAGTTAAATCGCGTATGACCATAGAACTGCAATGAAAAAAATATTCAAGGATTGTACTTTCGTTAGGGATTTTTTTTTGATATTTGAATTATAATTTACCTATAAAACGACCATTTTAATAGAAACTGGCGGGCTGCTTTGATGTAGGATTTTTTACCAACGTAAGGTTTTAAAACTTCGTCGACAACGCCTTTCAACCAATTGGCCCATTCCTCCAGGGAATTTTGTTGTTGTAATGTTATCTTGAAATCTTCCTCTAATCTTCGTACCAAATTAGTATCACATTGGGAGACCCAAGATGCCTATCGAAAAATATACGTTACAAATCGATCGAATTTTCTAGCCTGTAGTTTCGTAAATTAATTATTTTACCTGCTCTTGAACGTTATGAAAATCAACTCGGTTTAAATCAGTCAACATTTGATTTATTTGGGCGGAATTTTGTAAAACAGCTCGAGCAGCTTGGGCCAAATGATTCAGAGACGTGTAACGTCGAAGTGTTTGCGAAAATGCGCTGACTGTGTTAGACTGAAACATACAAAAATGAGTAAAAATCTTTCGATATGATAAAGAATAATCTTCAGTTTGGAATATTTACTTTGATGACTGTCATTTCACGAGGACAATCGATCATCGCAGATGATAACCAGGTTTCTAAACTTTTGGCAAAATTACGAATGGACTGGGTTAAGGAACCTAAGCAGAAATTCAACAAAAAAAATCAAAATTTGTTCAATTATTTCTAGAAAGATTTAAATAAAAACAACTAAATTTACTTGGGATCGATCGTAGTACATCGGGGACTAGAACAGTGACTAGATTTTGATAAAAACGGTAGTCGACGTAACGTACAAAATCTTGAACTTCGGGACATTTCGATAACTGATACAATTTCGTTCTACGAGAAAAAATTTGGAAAAAAAATTAATTCAATTCTTTCTATGTATCAAAATAGATAATGAACTGAATACCCACTTCGATAAATATCTTTCTTCTTCGCAATCATCGAGACTATCTTGACAACGCCAAAATTCTCTCCACAACGATTCAATGGTGGAAAATTCCAAATTTTCAATCGCATGCAGAAACATTTCACAATGCTCTCGATAAATACTACGAAATGTGTCAACATCGTCCAACGAACAATCATCCGGTAACGTTCCGTTATTGAAAGTGATCTCCGGAAAATCAGGAATCGCTGAGGCTCCGTCTCCCAAAAATTGATTATGCTGAGACTGTTGAAAGAAGAATGGCGATAAGTAATGAAAAATATTCGAAATATTTCGTACGAGTGCCAACGAAAATTTTAGAATATTTACCTCGGGAGATGACACCGATTGATACGAAGAAGTGGAATGATTTTGTTCGGTACTGTATTGAGTATCGTTGGTTTCCGGTTTAGAGGATCTGAAACGTTTTTGTGTTTGGCACGTGTTACCGTTTGTAGTTCGATTTGTATATGTGCCATTTTCTTCGTTCACCGATAGATTGTTCAGAGGAGAGTCTGGTTTCAAACGTATGCCGTAGTAATGGTATTTGGAGTTACCTCTGAAAAATATCATTACAAATTATTATTTGGTTTTTTGAGTTCAGCTCATCAAACATATAATTAACGATATTATACTATTTTTTTTTTCATTTTTTCTCCATTTTGGACAAAATTCTAACGTTTTAAAGAAAATTACGAAAAATATACTCTAAATTTAAGTCTTAAGCGTAACAAACAATTTGCCACTTTTTTTGTTACTGACTAGGAACGATTTTCTTCAAATTTTCCAAATTTTTAAAACCAACTTTTCCAGATATTTTGACAGTGTTTTTAACAATATTTCGAAATAAAAAAACAAGATGTAAGCAGAAACATAACATAAATTTTGCAAAAACTTTTTTCTCAGATTTTCGAACACTAAACTGAAGAGGAGAATTCGTACACCAGGAAAATTCACAAAAAAAAAAACAAGTTCAATTTCAAGGATGTCTGTTTTCTCAGGGTTTTCAAATTACAGCTAGGAGAGGAGAAGGAATTTCGACTTGGAGATAATTTGATAAAAAAGAAGAGCGGTTTTAGTTCTTGGTTTTTCCGAACAAAAAAAATTAGAATTGAAAAAGATCCTAAGATTTCTTCGAAAAAAATTAATTTTGAAAACATCGTTCATTCTTTTTGCATCTTTCCTCTTATTTTCTTTATTCTTTTGCTATCTTTCATACCATCCATTGTTTTAATTCTTTTTCGTGAAGGAAAGAGGAAATCTTAAGAACTTCCGTATAATTTTGATCATTTTAAAGTATTTTAGAAAAGAAAACAAGAAGTTTTTAATGTGTACAAACAACGCCGAGCTTGCGAAAACACTGAAGTTGTTGAAAAACTGTGCCCTCGAACCAAAAAGGAAGGTCAACTTGTGAAATGAACTTTTCGAGAAAAACAGTAATTTGGTATGTAAATCTCTCGATGGATATAGGTAAGAAATTTTGCATGATATTCAAAAAAATTGGTAGGTAGGAGGGTCTTACTATGCATTCAAGTCCTCCTACCCCTCCCCCAAAAAGAAACCTTGAATCACAAAAATTTAAAAATTTGATTTCTTCTTTCTTTCTTAAAAATTTCTTAAATGTGGATATGAGCTCTTGTTGAATCATGGGGAGGGGGGGGATTCATTCAGAGATAATCAAAGCCTTCAACTCAACAGTTTAAAATTTTTGGAATTTACTCTGTTTCTCAAAATGAACAATAAAAAATTTGTGATTTGTTTGAGAATATTTTTGGTCACGAGAGCCTTTAATGCCAACTTTTTTTGTTGGAATTTTCGAACATCAAAAATATTTGGATTTTTCAGGTAACATTATTAGTAAATTGAAAAATCCTCAGATTTCGAATTGAAGTACTCCGACCTCCAATCCAGCAGAAAGCCGAAGAAAAATGAAAATAGTTTTACACGCCGACAGGTGAACATAGATTTTGAAAAATTTGAGCGAAATCAAAATATCCGGAATCGACACTACGTTGAATTGATATAAAATGATTCTCCTCTCATCACCGCGTATTATTCACCTCGTTCCTAAACGTCTCGTTCGCAATCCAATAAACACCGATCTGATTAATTTTCCAAATGAAGCAGCATTCACAGGATCTATCTTACTCTCGTTGCAGTGATGCATATAATAATAATATAACGTTGAGCGAGGCAGCGATACTCCATCGGCTGTTTCATAATTATCTAATAGCCACTGTACCTGCACAGAAATACCAAAATAGTCGCAAACATATCTTAAACAGGTAAACAACCAAAAGATTTAATTCTAGGCCCATCTTCACAGCTACTCACCGTGACCGGAGACACTCTAGGAATGTGATTGATGTTACTAACCGTGTCTGAGGCATGTTGCAAATTATTATTATTGGTCACAGTTTCATTCGATGTACTAGGAGCAGACACAACCACGTTATTGGTCGTATTATTTGTACTAGTTGAATTCACCAAGTAAGATACGTCCTAAAATGAAAATAACATTTCTTCATCAATACACACATTCAATCAGAAATAAAATTTTAAAAAAAATTAACAAAACTGAAACCTACAGAAGTAGATGTATTTCTAGCAGCAGTAGTAGTAATTATAGTATGATCACTGTCGACGTTTTGTTGTATTAGATAGGGTCCATTGTTGATAATTTGTGACTGATTATTACCTTGGTTTATGTTATTAGCGACCTGCAATAATTCAAATATAAAAATAAATAATTCAAAAATCGACCTATTTATAGATGATCGACTTACTCTAATGACTTGAGAATATGCTACCGGACTACCGCTATTTGTTTGATAATATTGGCCTGAAGATGGAGAATACATCGTGGTTCCAGAATCATTAACGGTGTACACAGGATAAGCCCTGAAAATCCACCAAATATATGGTAAAATCAGCTAATCAAACTCACATTTCGATACAGATGCTTTTTCATTTACATTTGTCCATTGGTGGTATAAATTGCTTGGTCTGATGTACCGTCGACATACTGGACATAGGTAGAATGAGAAACTCCATTTGTACCAACAGTTTCAGTTTCAGGCACTGAAAAAAAACACCAAGATTAATTAAACATTTCATTATCACAACGTGAAAATAACTTTAATAATCGAATAGATTCCGTGAAAGAGAACCGGGGAATGTTATTAGACACGAGAAACCAATGAACTATAATCTTTACATTGTTTCTATAGCATATCAATGATGATAATCATAACAAAAGTAAAATGGCCGCTTTAACATGCACTATAAATACGAATGCAAGCATCTATCAATTTTTACATCATCACTCGCCTCTTACAAAACATTAAATTTCAAACTACATCCTCACTCTTACCTATCGACGGAGTGACCGGAGTTAATGATGTATATGATCTAGCGGCTGCTGTGCCTTCTTTAGTATGCATGAAAACATATCATCGGATTAAAATTACATTCGAGGTGATACGATAATGTAAAAAAATATTTACCAGGAACCGTAATATAATGTGCATTTTCAACAATCGTTCTGGCACCTCTTTCGATAACCCGATCTTCACTCGATTCTGAAATTTCCACTTCCGTTTCTAATTTTGGCGACAATCGATCAGTGGTCTACGAACAAACGAAATACAGTTAGTATTTTTTATTATAATCACCGAAGCGATAAGAAATGAGATTATTACAATTTCGCCAACTTGTTTCAATATGGTATGCCTTGGTGGAGATGTATTCACTATAGTTGTTGGTTGAACTAATAACGTCTGACCGGATGCATTTGCTACGACGGTTATGGTTGCGGTGCCACCGGTAGTTAACAGCTGTCCGGCTGTTGCCATCGTCGGCGAAGGGGAATTTCGATTGGTGTTTTCAGTGACACTAAACGTAGCCATCATTATTGACGGGTTTCATGTGATACTGGCGTATTCGCGAATATCTATAAACATCGATCGTAATTTAGGTAAATTTAATATCACAGATGAAGTAAACAGTACCTAAGTATAGAATATAGTTTCCAATTATGTTTTAGAATTCAACTTTTTCCAATATATAGGTACTTAATTAACCATACGAATATTTTTGAAGTTAACGATACACCGTAAGAAGCTGTTTCAGTAATAAAACAAAGATTTATATTCGAATCAATCACATTTTCACTCTGAATCGAAAACCACCGTAGCATCGTCCATTATCAACGATCACACTTTTCGGCCACCTACCATTATAAATTTCTGAAACTAAATATCATACTGAAATGCTAATTATTTCTCTCTCGTAGATTATTATTGCGGCCAAGTTGATCAATATATTTGTTGAATAAACCATATCCCTAGAATTGGCCACAGCGAATTGGGTGCCACAGGTCGTGTAGGTTGTAACCTCTCCACACCTTCGATATAATTAATTAGATCGACATTTGCAGTATAATTAATGGTAAATAATGTGCAATGAAATATAAAATGGTTAAATTAATTTATATTCACCTTTTATATTTTGTTGATGAAAGAGGCGTTTTCCGTGTCTATGACTACGGCTTCATGCGTTGCTATGTCAGGTTACAGAAACACACTACAAATAGCTCCAAACAGACTCCATAATTACTTACTTTCTATTATTTTACACAATTTAACTCACATGCAATCCGATTTCTAAAAATTTAACGACGATAGAGTCAAAATGGCAACAAAATAATCTAATTTCTAACAGATATTTTCGCTACAAGACGCAGTTATCAAACTGTTTGTGTGGTTGCTAAGCAAAAATGGATCATCGCGACACGGTTACAAAAACACGTCAGTCCTGACAAGAAAAAAACTCATCATGGAAAATGTGTTTGCATGACGTCATCGAAGTAACGAAAATTCAATTTTATCGTGTTTTTTCGACGATTATGGCGGTTTTCGAGATGATTTTTCGTAAATTCGAGTCGTCGTTTGTGGTTTAATAGTTGGACTGGATGTAAAAAATAAATTCTGGTGGGAAATATCGGAATATTAATTGATGTTTCGAAACCTACTAAAGCGTCCTATTGCGATGTGCCGGAATGCTTTTTTAATTAAAGTTTTATCGTGATTTTGAGTTCATTTCTAAGTCGGTATTGTTCGTAGATAGAAGTTGCACCATTATCTCTTAATTTTGATAGTTTTATACTTCAGTCGCAGACCTTTGTACCGGAAATTATCAAGTTTTATTGATAAAAAAATCTCTACTTTTGTGAAAGAGTCTATAGATTTATTGTAGGGTTTCATAAAGCGCATGTGCGTAAAATTGTTTCGGAAACTTACTGTGTGGCTATGACTGAACGATGCATGAATTTCAATTCGATAAAATAAAATGAATTTGATACAATTAATGGGTACAAAATAATTTTTCAACTCAGAATTAGACCTAAAAATGTCAAATTACTCTCCTCAATATTTTTTCAAGGTAAATAGGCAAAAAGAAAAAAAAAATCATAACAGAAATATATTTACAACAAAAATTAAAATAAAACAGATTACAATCAAACAAAATTCAGCCTCTTAAACGTTTAAATAAAAAATAAAATTATACTTACGTTATTTATTTTTCGAAGCCCAAATTACATAGGTAATTGAATTTTTTAAAAAAAGGTATACAAAATTCATCTATTACATTACCTATAGGTAATTATATTAACACAGTATTTTGCCTACACACAAATAAAAAAAGAACAAAAGTTCTTCTTCGGTAGAAAATAAATGGAAAACTGTTATTTCATTTCCATTATCATTCGTTGTTATCGTTTCGTCGTTACAAAAAAATTTAATAAAATTGATAGACTGGTCAATAAAATATTGATATTTTGATGGAAAATTGATGATGAGACTGAAATGGATGCTTCGACTGTATTATTAAGAACTGTAAAACAAAACACAAATATATCAAGTGCATTTGATCCAAAATTAATTTACCGCCAAAATAACAGGTAGGTAAATAATTTCTTATGTAGGTATTAATAAAACAAGAGATCAACGAAATTAATATCGAAATTTTTATTTCATGGTGAGAACAACATTGAATTTTGAAAAACATCGTAAGGCTATCCTATGTGTCGCTGTGGGAACATTGTTTTTCAACGAATTATTCACGAGGATAGTTATTTATTTCATAACAATTGTTTTAAGCGGATTTTCTATCAAGAAAGATGGACTACCTACTTATAATAGGTAAGCTATTATGCGAAGCGAATCGACTTATGGGACTCATGGAGGGGGGGGGCTCTTTGAGAAGAGACCGTGTCTGTATTGTTTTTGAAGGTGTTATGTATTAGGTATCTAATGTTTTTCTTTGCCTGCGTTTGAAGATTTTGCTAAACCTAATACCAACGAAATAAAGTTTAACACTCTCGCTGCCATGTGTGCATATATGCACACACTAAAATTTCGCTTGGAGCCAGGTGTGCAGTATAGCACACAGTAGTACTCTCCATTCTATGGACTGTGTACGTTCAGGCACACATTTTACGATGAAATGGATGGGATTTTCGGATTCTACGGGCTCTAATACATAACATTCATTTCTGGCAGAAAGTTTGGTAACACTGGAAGCGAATTATGAGTAAAACAGTTTTGAATCTTCGTTTAGGGTAACAATTTGTCATTTTTCTCATCGATGAACAGTATTTTTGTGATTTTTCGGTCATTGGGAACCCACAGGAACCGACTAGGAACGATTAAAATTACATTTGAAGTCAAAATTTTTGAAAAAATGGAAAAGGGTAAAAATTCAAAAATGTTTTATTTCAACCAAATTTCGAAAAATTTTCTTTGTTTGAGTAAAATAATGATTTTTTAGACTGTTTACTTACTTTATTTCACAATTTGATCATTTTATTCGAGTTATATTCGCTGTTTCACATGCAGAATACCATGATTTTTTGGTTGGAGCCATGTGTGCTATAGTGCACACGGGTGGTTTCTCCCCCTGTAAGGGGCTGTGGGGTGTGAAAATACCCTAGGGGTGTTCCTGAGGTCCCCCTTAGTAAGAATCAACCGCCACCCTCTCCGTGACAGTTACGACTTTTTTCGACAAAAGCTCTGGCAGCGAGAGTGTTAATTTGAGAAATGAGCTCAGTTTCATGGAACAATTAGGAATCAAATACTGAAGTGCAAAGAAATTCTTCTACCAAAAATCAGTCGTAATATCCTAACTTTTTTATAAGAATGTAAAAAATAAGGGACAGATCATAACAATCAAAAATTTCAATTTTCGGAAAAAACTAGAATAGAGTGTCATGGTTCTAATCACAAAAGATTGATCAAATGATAAACATCGCTGGTATCCTAATGAAGGCATCAAAAAATTAAAATTTTGATATTAAAAATTAAATGGACTCCATGAAGGACTGAATATTGATGAGAAAAAAATTAAAATTGAAAAAAATCGTGAAAAGACGATTTCAACTTTTGAACTTTTAACTTGAGAAATCAAGAGGGAGGGAAGGGATGCATAAAAACTGTGGTACACAAATTCTCATGATAGGCGATCAAAAATAGGTACCTACCTAATTATGCACAAGAAGTAGGTATTCAAAAAACAGCATTTAAAAACCAATATCTAATTAGCAAGGAAAAAATTATCAGTTCAGACTTCAGACTTTCAAATTAACTACGAAGGATCAAATTTTGACTTACGGATCGGATGAGTGCTCAAAATGTTCCTTTTGAGGTTGTGAAACTTTGAATCAACCCCTCCTCTTTCTTTCAAGTAAAAATATTATTCTTTTAAAAGTTTCGTATTTTTTTTTTTTTTTCGCAACAGCCTCTTATTCAAATTAATTTAGAAAGCTTAGAATCTTAGTTATCGTTGCACTTTTTGGGGATCAAAACTTTTCATTCTCTCCTCACCCTTTCGTACTCTTTTCTTCTCAATACACGAGAGAAGGAAAAATCACGAAAACTGTCAGCAACCTGAAAAAGTAAGGAAAGGAGAAAACAAGATTCGGCGCCTTTTTTGATTTTGAAAAAATTGTCACCTTTCCCTTCCATTCCTACCAAATATGTAGTAAATCATGAGCGAAAAATCGAAAATCAGAATACCTATCAGTTTGTTCACCAATCGACCTTTGAATTGAATGATATCTTTGTCAAGCCGAATCCTACCTGCTGTTTAGCTAAAAAAAATTATTTCCCCCCTTTTTTTTTGCAAAATTTTGCGTGGCATTCACAGCCTACTCGAGTTCATCTCAGGGGTTAAAATTTGGTCTGTTTCTTTACTGGTTGTCTTAAATGTACTTTTGAAGGATTTGAACTTTTTTATAGCCTCTCAATCTTTTTGAAATGAAAACAGTGAATATTTGGGCTATTTGATACTCAGAGGCGTATTAAGAAATTTTGCGCCCTAGGCAAAAGTAAAGTTAGCGCCCCCCCCCCCCCTCCAAAAAAGAGAGAACTGAGCGTAGCTCAACCACTTCCCTGATAGATTTCATTCACCAACAATTTTTTTTCATCAATACACTGTCATTACGCAAGAAACACTAATTTGATCGTAGGGTCACTCAGAAATTTATTAAGAAAGAATCCAAAAATTTGAGAAAAAAATAGGAAGGAAGAATCAGATTTCAATTCAGTCATTTTTCACTATACTTTCAGTCAAAATCATTGATTTTTTTTGATAAACTGGAAAGTGATTGAGGAATCAGATTGATGAAAAAGCGTTAATTTCAAAAATAGAATAAAATACTGCCCGAGCGAAGCGAGGGCGAAATTTTTTTTGAAAAATACCTACTGTTTGAAGAGCTAAAAAATATACTTTTCAGATTTTTGTAATTAAAGAATCTTCTTTTCAAACTTAAGAGGGCTTGAACCCCCTGAGCCCTCCTTGTACGTGCCTCTTTGCATAATTACATTGCATCAAGGGGCGCAAATCAGTGTTAAAAATCTTTTCAATTTGAAATTTATTTTATTTATAATGAATTATAAAAAATACAAATTTTTGAATTTTGCGCTTTCAAAATTTTTGCGCCCCCAAAATCTCTGCGCCCTAGGCATTGCCTACTTTGCCTACTGGTTAATACGCCCCTGTTGATACTTATGGGAATGAAAAAATGAAATGAGTGAAGAAACAAGAGTATAATTGGGCCACGCGAGCGAATCTTTCATCAAATAAAAATAGCAAACAGACTCGATGCAATTCGAACGAAACTTTGAAAACGATATGGGCTAAATTTCGGCTCATAACAAAACGTAACCGGAGACGGTACAAAAAAGATCTGAGGGCTTCAAATGGAAGCCGACGCAAAAAGCAATTTTAAAGATTTTCTATCGCTCGACAATCATAATCGTAATACTTACAACTATGTGGTTTTATCGTCGATTTCCATATCCAACCTTCTTCTAAAGCTTGCAAAATTTTAACAAGGAAAATTCTGATTAAATACCTATTTGAGAAATTCGAAAACGAGGCCTAAAATACTCACGATAGACTTTAATGACACCTTCGGAAGTTCCCAGTGGATTTTTCGATGTACAGTGGTATACGCCGAAGCTCGATTCAGTCACTTCTCTTATAAATAATTTCATACTGATTCTGTACATATAATTTTGAAAAAATATTTCGTATTTTTCACCTAAAAATTGAAAACGTGATTTAATATAGGAATAAAACGCTTATAAGAATAACGAGAATTAAATTTTTTTAATACCTTCTGTTATTAGTTGCCCATTGCTTGAAGTCCAATAATAAATTGGTTTTGGGTATGCTTCAGTTTCACATTCTAATAACAATGATTTTCCAATATAACCTCCGATTAGTTGATTTCGTATGTAAATTTTTGGAGCATCTAAAAATACAGTTCTGAATTTCAACATTTTGTGAAATAAATTGATGGCTGAGGTTATTCAATTGATTGGTAGGTACCTACTTACATTGCACAAGTACTGAAATTCGTTTACTAACTGTAGGTGGGACACCATTCGATGCAATACATAAATAAATTCCCGAATGCCTCCAATCCACCCTCGATAATGTCAATATTGGTTTTTTGACAGATAATGCTGTACAAAAAAAAGTTCATTCAAATAAAAAATCGTTAGAAAGCCGATTGAAAAATTTTCCATTCGATTTATACCTTTATTAGGAACTTGATCTAAAAAAATTTCTGACCCATCTTCACGTTTCCAAGTTATCAACGGAGTTGGAGAACCTTCAGCAGCACATTGCAAAGTGACATTACTTCCTTCACCAGTTATCGTATCTGAACTTGTGGGATAATCCAAAATATCAGGAGGTGCTACAAAATTTACAAATGGAACGATTAGGCAATATTTGATAAATTAAAAAATTATTCATAATTAGATCCAAACCAAACATATAGCCTATGTAATAATTTTCGAGATAAATATTACACGATGTTTTTTTTCAAATCGTTAATTACCTACAATGTCCAAAAGGTAGGTACCCAAACGATAGAAAATTCGATTTTAATAGCGGGGAGTTATTTCATTTAAATTACATATCTATTCGGGACAACGCAAAGGTCCGTATCGAAACAAAAGATCTTTAATTTATTACTTATTGCAAATTTATTCATTTTAAATGATGCCAACTTCAGTGGTAAATATGCATAACAATGACTTATGTTAACAATGAAAGTTAATATATCTCGCTATTAGTTTTACCAACAACTTCTATGTATGCTGTTTGGCTTTTCATCGGTTCTGTATTGATTTGACACATGTACGGTCCCCTATCGGCGATACGTACATCTTTTATGTGCAGCTTCCATACTTGTTTGTCGCTGTTGGTTACGGCGACTCGATGATTTTTTGTAATTACGTGATTTTGAATCGTTAATATAGTCTGCGTATCGACTCGCAGCCAAGCTACCTGTAAACAATGATAATGTATTATTAAGTATAAGTAGGTGGTTAATTCTCTGAAAATTTACATTTTTCAGTTATGGATATTTTTTTCAAATACCAATCAATTTTTAAAAATTTTTTTTAAAAAATGTCTTAGATTAGGACCTTCTCTACATTTCCCCATGGTTGAAAATGGGCCCCACCTCCCTCAGGTGAGCTTTTGCTCAACTCAAAGCTGAAAAATTCCAAGGCCGTGGCCTGTTATGACTTACGTTTTGAAATTTCAATGTCTCAAAAATGATACAAGAAGTGTTTTTTTGGGGGGAAAGGATTTATTAAAAGTTGATCAGAATAGTCGAGTCCATAGATGAACGCAAAGAGAGATGCTCAAAAGTGCCTTCCTTTGCCCCTAGGGGGGTTCAAAGTCGTGTTATAAAATAATGCTCCTAGGCCGTGGCGTTTTTTCATTTCCGTCTCACGGCTCACTAATTTTTTATTTCATTTCACTGAATGGCAAGACTGCTTTACATTGTTGACCAGAATACTGGACAACATTCAAAATGTCGAATGGTATTTATTTATCCAGGAAAAAAATTGAAAATTAGTGAAAATTGCTGATTCACGATTTTTGCTGTCCTAGGCCGTGGCTTATTATATCTCAGTCATTTGATGCCCCAGGAATCTCGGAAAAAAAGGAATTAAAAAATTTGTACATACTTACAATATTCACATATTCAAAATTCGCTGAAATCAATTGTTAAAGCCTCCCAAGTCAATTATTGACAATTTTTCTTAGGCCGTGGTCTGTTTGTATTTGTCCTAGGCCGTGGCAAAGTCAGTTTTTTCATGGCCACGGCCTAAGAACTCGTCGATTTTTCATTTAAATTTGTGGCTGAAAATATTTTACTTCAAACCTATCTTAAATAGTAGTTCTTTTCTATTGCAGCTTTATCTTGAGTTGTAGGTTACAGTTCTGAGGTTTTGGTTCATTTTTTTTGCCCCACCACCTGAGAATGTCTTCAGCTGTGGCTCGTTTTTATAAACCACGACCTAAGAACTTCTTAGGTCGTGGACACTCAAATTTCGAACAACTCCCCTGACCCCCCAGGGGGACATGACTTCAGCCAAATACCATAAATGATATCAGGGACATATATACTCACAATTTTTATCAAAAAATTCCTTCCAAAAAACTTTTTTTTTTCAAAAAAAACTGCCTTCGAAAAATGTAAATTTTCAGAGAATTACCCAGGTACCTATCTAGTAATTTAAATTATTGAACAGTTGTTTGTGGAATTTTACTTTGAAAGTTTCTAGGTTTTCTACAACACAGGTTAATACCGCATCTCGTCCTTTTGTTACCGTTATGTTTTGCATTAAATTTCCAAATTTAGGTACTTCTGCGAATAAGATACCTGAAAAATTTCATCACAAAGTTATTAATTCATCTACTCGCGTAATAAGTATCAGGAGAAGGCCTGTTGAAAATTCTAAAGATTTTGCCTCGTTGTGCAGCAACTTGAAATAGACCCGTGTATGAAGATTTGCCTATATTTTCAAACTTGAGGAGCAATTTCATGATAAAAACAAAGGTTTCTAACCATAAGTAGGTGTAAATTTTTGACATTACGTATCTCATTCGGTTTTGAAGGTGGGCAAAATTCTCTCAAAATTGAATTCAAAGGACCATTTTCTATAGTAAGTATAGTATGAATTTCACCTTTTCAACAAATTTTGCAAAATTACGATTATGTTGAAACCATTTTTTGAGTTGATACTACTCACTTCATTTCTAAAGATAAGTATTTTTAGGAAAAATGGCTATTTTTGTAAACAAAAAAATGAGAATGGTAATTTTTTGTAAAATCAAAAGAAAATGTCATTTAAAAAAAAAGAAGAAAAATTGCTATTTTGGGCAAAAAAATTGGAAATGGTTTATTTTTTTAAAAAAATGAAAATTGACAGGAAAGTGGCATTTTTTGTAAAAAGATGAAAATGATCATTTTGAATAACAAAATAAAAATGGCAATTTTTGTATAAAAAATATTGAAAATTATTGTCATATTTGCAAAAAAAATTGAGAAAAATAATATTCTTGTAATAAAAATTTAAATTTATATGAGGCCTTTCACAGGAAAAGGGGTAAAATTGTCGGGGGATGTTTTTTTACCATATTCTGAAACAAGGTAAAATTACCTCTCAAATGAGCTATATTGATATTGGCCTTTTTTTCGTGCAAAATTCGCGGTTTTATGACAGTTTGAGAATTAAAGTTGAAAAAACATAATTTCGAGAAAAACGCGTTCAAAGTTTTTGAATGATTTTTTTTTGTGAAAAAACGTATTTATGGTGCAAAAATAGTAATTATTTAAAAATTTGTAGGAAATTTTGTGTAGAATCTGAAAAAGTTGGTTTCGAAATCCAACGACCCAAATTCAAATTTTTGCGTTTTTCTCGAAATCAAATTTGTTGCAATATTTACCCATTTTCTTGTAGATGGCCACATACTTTCATTAAAAAAAATGAAAATAATCATTTTTGTGGACTAAAAAAATCAAGGACGTACAAAAAAATTAAAACTAAATTCTCTCAATGAACAAATTGAAAATGGTCACAAATGAAAACGGTCATTTTAGTGAACTAAAAAATTAAAAATGGTCCTTTTCATGAAAAAATTGAAAAAGGGTCATTTTTATTTTTAAAAAATGAGAACAGTAATTCATGTAAACCGAAATGATTAAAAATGGGCATTTTTGCGGAAAATCACTATTTTTCATATAAAAAAATTTTTTTGCATAAAAATACACTTTTTGTAAAAACATGACCATTATTGTAAAAATTTATCTTTTCTGTAAAAATATACCTACACCTACATACGAGTATGTATAATTTTTGTTTAACCTTGACTATTTTGTAACCTAGAAAATGTCCCTCTTCCCCCTTTATCATCGCTCTTGTAAAATAACAATTTTGTATTTACCCGAAAATGAATATTTTCGTACCAATTTTTTTGTAAAAATTACAATTTTTATGGATTTTTTTTAGAAGAGGCACAAATATAGAAATGAAAGAGAAAAACTACATAGAACAGTGCCAATTTACTATTTTCCCCTACTCAAAACTACACATTTCCTAATAATAAAAAGTCCAAAAAAATTATAGAACCGGTTTCAACTAAAATCTTATGAAACATTGAAACTACATAATTACCTATGTAATAAATTTCGAAATTTTTTCTATCAAAATTTCTTTTAACGATCATAATCTTGGCCTTCACGTCACTGTCGCCTTTTTTTTAGAAGCACTGATTTTTTTTTAGTGATTTTTCCCCCAATTTTTTCAGGATCTTTAGAACTCTTTACATAATGTTCTTGCATTAGCAAGAAATGTGGCTCTAGGTACCCATTTATTTCAACGAAAAGTCTCTGAAGAAAAGGGGAAGGAGCTTCTGAGAAAAACGAGGAAAAATGGGAAAAATTCGTACAATTTTCCAAGCTCGAATGAAATATTTTTGCCCTAATTTATTTCAAAATTTCATCATTTTTACCATTCTAGGATATGAATTAGGCATTCAACCTTCCCATTTTTCAATATTGTTGAAAAAAATTCCATGACTTTTCTACATTTAAGAAGAAAAAAATTCTCTCGCCAAATGACTTTTTCAGGTTTCCCAAGAAATTGTAAGTATGTCGTTTATGGTCATGAAATACATTAAAAAATTGATGAAACTACAAAAAAATCTACTATTTTTGGCCCTGCGCTGCAAGAAGTTGGCAAACATGATTATAGATTGCCTATACTTTCATTAAAGGAGGTGCATGAATTATAAAACACCCTGTAAAAATCTTCAAAAAACATTTTTGTGAAATATTATTAAATTCATTTTTATTTTTTAAAAAAATTTTAGCCACATTGTGTTTTTTTTTGGCTCAAAGTAAGTACCTAATGATAATTGCAATTAGTTTTACTTAATAATTCCTCGTCTATGAAATTTCCAAAGTAATAAATAACTCGAGCATCAAAGTAAGGTAATTTCAGTATACCGGTTAATAAAAATTCATATTTTACAGCGAAGACCTTGTAACAAAGGAAAAACTTGTCAAATGAAAACATTAATGGATTCGAAAGCACGCCAAGCGGAGAAAGGTAGCAAGGGAATTCGAAAGCGAAAGCGAGAGAAAAATTTGACTGATTCGGCAACTTTCTATCTATAAACCAATGTACCCATTGATTTATTAAAACAACGCCATTAATTTTATCAGGATCTCAACACCTAAAAGGGGATATAGAATCACAATAGCCTTTCAGATGTACAGATATAGTATAAAATTAATGTGGTTTTGTTTTTGGTCACGCAATTTACCACCGCCCCGCCATATCCTGTGTCCGAATAAACTGTAAATAAAGTTGTAACGGTTAACATCGTACTTGTGTAAAATTACTGTGCTACTGTCAGGTCTTTATCTCTTACTGATAATAATTTCGGTGTACGGAAAAGGCGAAGCTAGGAAATATTCCAGATAAATTATTAAAGCAATGGTTCTTAGATTTTAATAATTATACTTATGCTATATTATATCCGCATAATCAAAGCTTGAATAATTTAATAAATCGTTCGTTGCTCCAACCAAAATGTATGCATTTTTTTTTCACCCATCACCTGAATAAATTTCAACTATCTAGACGATATTTCGCCTGGTACCTAAATAAGATGTATCGTTAGCTAATTACACGATAATCTACGATAAAAATATCTCAGGTATTTTTTTTACAACGACGTACCAGCAGCAACGAAGAGTTCAAAAACCTTTGCGACAATTTTTAATATATTTTTTTACAGCAGTGTTGTACCAAAACGAGATCTGACGAAAAAAATGGATATTTCTATCAATAATTCAACGCGATAGGCCGATTATCGTTTCAAATGTCAAATATTTATATTTTCACCTTAAACCCCTTTCGTATTAACGATACTCATTTTCAAATTATAAAACGCCTACACTAGTAGCGTTTATTTGTGGTTGTTTCGACTAGGCATTTTTAACATGCGAAAATTAACAAATGAATTTTTGCAGTTTTGATTCTAGGCATTTTTAACATGCGAAAATTAACAAATGAATTTTTGCAGTTTTGATTCGTGATGGTCAAAAGGGGTATAGAACTATTGGCCGAAAGTGATCTAAAATGTTGCTATTGATGTAAAAACTCTTCAACAAAATTTCAAACCCTTTATGTTTTCTCTTTTTTTCGAGATATTACTCTTTTTATACCTTCCTATGAGAAATTCAGTAATTTAAATATTCGAAGGAGTATAGATATATGAAAAAAATTCGAAAGTTTAACAAATATGACCTTCAGCGTCCAAAATACGATTTTTATTTGCAGAAGCGCAAGTCAACGTTTCAAACTGAAGTAGGTATATTGATCAATCAATCATACATATGAAACTGAATGATCTTTGGGACATGTTTAGTAAGTAGGAAGACGAATTGAACACTCGAATTATTTTTGAAAATTTTTTATTCAGATCAGTGTTAGTTACCACCCAAAAAATGAAAATACACCCGAAAAATGATTTTTTTCGATTTTGAATTTTTTGGCGGGAAAATGCTGTAAAATTAAATAAGATCACAAATGAAATAGATCTTTTTTTAAAAAAATCCGTACCTAAAATACTATGAGTTGATTTTTTCATTCATGAAATGGTAAAAACTCCTAAAACTCATCCAAACATGACTGAACAGAGTTGGAAATTGGTACATCCAAAAAAATCAAATTTTTCAAAAAATTTCTTTGGTCTCCTAAAAAATTGGTTCTCTATTAACAAAACAGCGAATCGTTCGTGAACGTTTCTAATACCACCTTTAAATCCTGTACGTCAAAAAATATTAATTTTTTTCATAAAAATCTTATTTTTTTAATTTTTTAATTTCATTACTTAACATGATTTTTTTTTAATGAACGATCGCAAAATGTTGAAAAATTTCGATTTACATATAAACTTGTTTTATTGCATAACATAGGAAATATTATTCGATCAAATTTGATGAAAAATTTGGATGTAAAATATTCAAAGGCAGAGTCAAGATATTGATCTTTGATTAGGAACTTTTGATCAAAGGGTCTGGTCCTCTGGTCGGATAAGGAATGAATGTGGCCCTGGCTCCGATTATCGATCTACCTCCTTTTGGAGACGGTGTCCCTTGAGGTTAAAAAAAAATTGAAAATTTTTGGGACCCCTCCGCCCCGTCCTTACTCCCTAGTTTTTGGTGCTATAGCTATTTTATTGCACCACCTATTTCGAAGAATTTTTAATTTCAGCCAAGTGAAGGTTTTTTGTTCATTGACAGTAGGCACAAAATTATATCTTGTAGAGATGTATTTATTTATGATAATTTTTCCATCATTCCATCAATTTTGGCGCACTCCTTCATCAGCTTTTGGTCATTTGAAATTTTCAATTGTAAAAAGAGCGTTGAGAGCAAAAATCGACTACTTTGTAACAAATACTCTAAAAACGTGTTTTTGAATGTACATTCGCCCGATGTTTTCGTTTTGACAATTTCAATGTCACAAAGGCTGAAAATTGTAAAAACTCCTAAGTATGAAAATGTTGTTTTTTTTTAGCATTTTTTAAAAATTTTGTGCTTTTTTTACAGAAAGAATGACTAAATAAAAAAATTAACATCGGATTCGTATTTAGGGATCACAATACCTCAAAAAATATCTTTTGCATGATCAAGGGTATCTCGGCTCGGTTGATTTTTGATCAAATCATACGAACAATTTCATATAAAAAAATTGATCAAAGTTACTCAAATTTCATCAAACTTGAGATGACTGACCAGTTGATCAATTTTGATCAAATGATCTGTACTTGAATCAAACTTGGTCCATTCGCTAGTTCAATTTTGATAAAATTTCAGGGACTTTGATCAAACTTTTTTTCATTGTATGTGAATGTGATTGGATAAAATTATCAGTTTGATTTGATCAAATATGACCAATATTTATTATTTAATGAGTAATTGGATTATATCTCCTCACATTTGATTGCACTTTTGATCAATTTTATCAAATTTGACTCAATTTTATGATTTTTTATTCGGGTTTTCAAAAAATTGATAAAAAAGTTTTTGATAGGATACGTAATATTTTATGATTTCTTTTTCCAAAAAATTTGCCTTACCTAATCTGAAATATATTTTTTGAGACTCTAAACTGATCAAAACTTCATCAATGATCTCAAATCAAAACTTAAATAGTCGTAAGTACTTTTTATTGTTTTTTCATCATTGTAAGGAGTCTCAAAACTGAAATTTTAAAAATCAAATGAGTAGAGGCAGAAAACATTCAAAACCGTCCGTAGAACGAATTTCTAAATGAATCGTAATTTTTAATTTTTTAAATATAAATCCATGCGAAACGTATATGTACCTAAATAGCTCAACTTTCACTCGCGTGTAAAAGAGAGGTTCAAAACTTGAATGTTGAGCTATCTTCTTGGACGCTTCATACAAATATATACATGAAAAAATTAAATGACTATTCCGTTGTTTAAAAAAATACCTTCCAAGAATAATTTTGAACATTTTCTGTCACTATTCGTTTGATTTTTCAAATTGCAGGTTGAGAGGATCCTAAAATGAAAAAAAAAAACAAATCAAAGCAAAAGAACTTTAATTTTTTTCACAATATTCTAATGTCATTACATATCACTTTCTTCATCATTTATTCATATTTTTAAAAGTCAAACAAAAGTTTAACAAAATTTGTATGTATCAACTTCCTTAAAAATTTCTCCAAGTTTTCAAAAGTCGAACAAAATGTCAATAAGTATTTTTAAAACGCAACGTAATAAAAATTATTGAGTACCTTGACCCAAAAAAACCGAAACATTTTAAAAGCATCTCTAAAAATTTCCTGATTTAAAAAATTTAGCTCCAAAGTACAAAATTTTGAAAAAATTTCCACGAAAATACCCTTATAGAACTCCAAGTATGTAAGTGGAAATCTTTTTTTCACGCATCACCTCCAAAGACGCAAATCCTCGAAGTTTTGCCATGCAATGAGTAAAATCTCAGAAAGAAGGGGCAGTTCATTTGGATATGGATTTTTTACACCAGAGGTAGTTTCGGGCCACTTTCGATCCATTGAAACCCCCTTTTGAAACAGAAAATCGAATAAAAAACCGATTAAAAAATATTCAACCTATCCTAACCTAATTTTTCGTCACTGTTCCGATAAATTTTCCAAAATCGATCACGACAGTATTACCCTCAGACGACTGTTCAATATCTGCCCGCTCAACTAACCTACCGAAATAAATAATAAATGCCCTCGGAACTCTAATGAGAAAAACTTTCAAAAAATTACCATAAATAACTTATCACTGGACAAAAAACCAAGGAAAGTCAAAAATCAATATAAAAAATTCCTCATGACACAGATTCGAAAGCGAAATTATCGGCGGTGAAAAAAATCCCTCGACGAATATTCTACCAGCATTTTTCTCACTCGATAACGCTATTACGTTAAAGCGGTAACAAAACTTGTAATTTGTAATGGTGGCTCCTCACGCCTACAACTTAAAAAAAATGTAAATTATACAGTTCAAAGTTTAAAGTTGGTTGTGCTTTTTCAATTATTTTCACGGAAGGTCTAAATAAAAATCGCTTAACCTATAATTTAACATACAGCAAAGGCTACATCCATCACATCCGATGAATATTTCAAATATTTTAAATAAATAAAATCTCCAAGTTTTAAACAGTGCAATCCGGTGAAAAAAACGACTGGGTATCGGATTTACGGCAAACGCAATATGCAATTTTTCCTACACCTCTGGCTCTGTCGTATTCACGGCGAACACGATAGGCAACTTTATCAACATTTATCACGATACTGAAAATAATTATTCTCTTCGATTAACCCGCATCTTTTTTAATTTTTTTCGTCGTTCTAGAAACCTCAATGAAAAATTATCAGCCCGAGTTGAAAATTTTTACCAGTTTGGGTCGTGTTAACAACGTACACTCGAAAGATTAGCCAAATTTACCTTACACCTTATAATTTTGCCAAGTTGTTTTAATCCAAAAAGTCAAGAAAGTTTGATACGAAATTTTATATTATCACAATAACTTTTCATCATGTCAAGTATTACATCTTGTTCTGTTTATCTTTCATATATTTAAGTATGTTTACTCCTTAAATAGTTTTCGTATGTTATATTGCCTATGTGAAAATTAAAAAAATAAAATGTGAAACGAGAATACCAATTTTTGCATCCGAGATAAACTTTTGAGAAAAAAATTCTCAGCGTGTATCGCCCACTGGAATTGAAATAAATTCATATTTAAATTAAAATGTCATATCTGGACGTGTAATTATTTTGTACCTGCCTAGTTTAATTTTTTATGATTTTAGTCACGGAATATTTATAATTAATGCATTGTCTGCCATCGTTTAGTTTAAATTGCTTTTTTTGCACCGTGTAATGTCGTACTTAATCAATCTTGGGGTATTGTGTGACTTGAGAAACACTGATAAGCGAATGAAGAATAATTTCGTTTCACTTTTTTAATAAGTTTTAAAATTATGGCGAAAATTAAAATATATGTCTGGATATTGATACGGATCTGAGATTTTTGAGGATTTATTATTGGTGGACCTGGGTATAGAGATCAACTTTTGAGGGTCGAAAATTGATTTTTGAGTTTAGGATCTCTGTTATTTCTACTCCCTTTGGAGAGTCCAAAAATTAGTATCAACTCAAAAATAAATTTTTGACGTCTCAGGGGGATTTCTATATTCAGGCTCACATTTGGATTGAGAAAATTTTTTTGATTTGAGTGAAAATTAAAATAAAAGTGGATGAGATGCTTATCTGAATTACCTGAGTAAATATATATTTTTTGAAACACAATTGTTATTACCTATAAAAAAAGGAATTGAATATCCTCGAGGAAAAAAAGGGAAAAATTATTGATTTTTTTATTTGAAAATTGAAAAATCTATTTTTTTTTGATCTAGACAAATAGAAAAATGAAAAAAAAAGTTCAGAATAGTTAGAAACTAATTTCGAAATTCAAAATCAATTTCAATGAATAAAATTACACCTTCATACTTTTTTTTTCGTCACATGAAAGAGAAAAAAAATCTGAAAAATTCACCAAATATCAAAAATAACTCGAAACCTTCAAATAATCAACCCGAAAGCTCGAAAAATTTCCAAAACTTTCGCATAAAAAGCCTTTCTAACAACACGAAGCACGTTAAATAACAAAACACGTTTGACAAAAAGATCAAGATATAGAAATATTTCGGTACTTACACAATACGAATCCAAAATTGAATACAGGAACGAATAAAATAAGGAACGTAAAACATTTAAAATTATTTACAAGCATTTTAAATATAACACGCACACTTATCCATTTACTCTCACTTGTACGCACACTACATTGTCGAATGTTTGAATTCTGTGAAGTATAACGACAATGTGCATGTTTTATGAAGACTAAATTACCGTACACTATTCGCTACTTGGTTATATTAAAAGTTCCCCTTGTTTCGAGACTTCCCACCATTTTTTATGTTGTTCGTTTCATATTGACTGATGATCCATCTTTTGTCGAGGCTTTTTCAAACAATTTGTTGGTGTTTTTTTTTGCGTTTTTTTTATTGCGATAATTAATGTTGAACTTTGTTTAGTTTTTAATTTGCTTGGATGGGGGTATTAATTTAATTAGGGTAATTTGAACGAGAAAATTTGGAAATTTTGAGAGTAATTAAGTCAATTATGTCGAATTAAGGTTGAAAGGGTGTTTTAAAATTAGGGGAATTTTTTTTATCGGACTGGAGTGGTTGGTTTTATTTTTATAAATTTGTGATATTTTTAGTGGGGGAAAATAAAGTAGTGTTTGATATCTATCTACTCGTATTTATTATTGTCATCATAATTATTTTTGAAAAAAGTACCAATCGACGTGATTTTTTTTTAAATAAAAATTTCAATATCCTATTATAAGCTTAGATATCTATATTTTATCAGATAATAAAAAAATTTATTGATAGCTCACGTAATTTTATACCGTTGTTTAACCCAAACTGAAACTATTTCAAATTTTCAAACTTTACAATCGCCACAAAATTTTAAATACCGATGATGATATAATCTGTGCTGAAATATCTATAAATTTAAAGATGTGGTTTTCTCAGTTCGTTCGAGTAATTAATTTCTTGAAAATATTTCTATCTTTCAAAATATCTCATAATTATGGCCCCTGTCCCTAAAAAAATCATTTGTAAGTTTTTTTTGAAAAAATTCTTTTTTTTTCGGAGGCACTACCTATATTTCTCTCACATCTCAAGTTAGGTAATTATTACCCATCAAGTTCAAAATATTTACCTGCGTGAAAATGCAATTTGTGACTGATGGATGTGATTTAATTTCGAAATACAGAAAAGTAAAACGAAACAGTAGAATAAATGAGTATGCACGAAATGCACGCACCAATTATTGCATACTTCCATGTTTATGTTGAATGAAACAGAAAAAAGGTAATTTCAGACAATAATAATGGAAGAACAAAAAAAGGGTTGGTAATTTATTCAGCAAGTCTAGGTACCTAGCTACATACTTCTAGGGCGGTTCGTTATTCACTTTTTTTTTCAAAGTTGATGGGTTAGCACAAGTTATTTCGACTCCAAAATAACATGGCTCGATTTATACTATTTCGTAAATTTCTTTTTGGTTAATTAAAAATTGAAAAAATTTAATTAAGAACTTAGTTGACAATTTTGCCCAAAAAGATCATCTACATGATCGACGATGATTTTTCAATTTTTTTTAGGAATAATTTTTTGTATTGTGATTGGAAAAATTTCTAAAGATTTGGTAGCTTTCTATACACTTTTCTCGCATGTATTTACTTGGTAAAAAAAAAAAGGAATGAAGGAGCTTGAGCTTGAATGTAGAAATCACCCAGGGAGTTGAGGTTTCCCCTTGATTCTACTTTTTCTGTAAGGCTCAAAATCAGTGACAACTCAAAAACCAATTTTTGACCTCCAAAAGCGGTTTCTATAAATCCATGCGTAAATTTAGAAACCAAAATATATTTATACCACAATTTTATTTTATGATTTGGTTTACCTAATCAATAATAAATTCAATTTCTCCATTTTTTCACAATCTTTTGAGTCAAATCTAGTAATTGAGAATCATTTCAATGAAAATTAGAATAATTTTCAAAGAAAATTATTCTTTTTGCAAACATGGTTATAATATTAAAGTTGTATATTTTAAAGGAATCAAAATAGCCTTGTTATTAATATTATGAAAAAAGTCATTTCTATAGAAATTGTTTTTCAGTGAAAAGGCCATTTTTGGTGGAAAAAAAACTGAAAAGGCATTTTAGTAAAAAATGTCTTTTATCGACCCACTAATTCTAAAAGTGTTTAATAGGTGCCATTTTTTTTCAAAATTGAGTTTTTTTTTACAATTTTGAGTTCTCTGAATCAGGCTGCATCAATTGAAATTTTAAAAATGTAAATTATTTACTTAATTTAGACCCGAAAAATTTTTTGCTGAGTCCATTCCATAAGCGCAATTCAAATTATGCTACGTTTTTGGATTTCCTCTAAAAAATTAAAATTGGCACTTGGACACTTTTAGAATTAGTGAATCGTTATGTCACAATTTTGATCGATTCTATCGGAAATTTTCTAAATCAAAATTTTAAGTTTCTAAATCAAAAATGGCCATTTTTAAAACCAAAAACGGTCATTTTTAGAACCAAAAATCTACATTTTTTTAAAACCAAAAATTGGCATTTCCAACATCTAAAATGGATATTTTTTTAAAATCAAACCAAAAATGGATATTTTTTAAAAATCAAACCAAGAATGGTCATTTTTTAAAACCTAAAATTGGCATTTCTTAACATCAAAAAATGGCATTTTTTTAAAACCAAGAATTGGCATTTCTTAACATCAAAAATCGACATTTTTTAAAAATCAAATCAAAAATGGACATTTTTTAAAAATCAAACCAAAAATGGTCATTTTTTAAAAATTAAACCAAAAATGGTAATTTTGTAAAACCTAAAATTGGCATTTCTTAACATCAAAAAAGGACATTTTTTAAAACCAAGAATTGGCATTCCTCAACTTCAAAAATCTGCATTTTTTAAAAATCAAATCAAAAATGGTCATTTTTTAAAACCAAAAAATGGAATTATTGCTTAACATCAAAAATGGGCATTTTTTAAAAGTCAAATAAAAAATGGCCAGTTCTTAAAATCAAAAAGGTCATTTACCAAAAACCAAAAGTGGACATTTTTTAAAAATCAAAATGGCCAGTTTTTAAATCAAAAATGGTAAGTACCTAATTTTCTTAAACTAAAAACGGCCGTTTTTTATTTTTAAAATAAAAAAATAACTTTTTTAAAGCAAAAATTGTCGTTTTTATTAACAAAATGTCATTTTTATTATCAAATTGTTATTTTCATCAAACATTGACGTTTTTCGCAAAAATTGTCAGTTTTACCTTTTTTTTTTTTTTTTTTGAAGTTAAGTAGGTATGGTAAGGAAATGGAAAATTGTGCTTTTAGAACTTGAAAAGACCTAATAAAATCATAACCCTCTCTTTATTAAATACTTTCCCACCCACGATTGTCCCTGAAATCAGAGTTTCTAGTTTCAATAATGTTTCATAAAAATCGGCAAAATAATTTTTGATTCTCACTCTCCCCCCCCCCCCTACAAATGAGAATTGAAAAAAAATCGAGTAATAATAGATATTGTATTACTCTATTTTTGGAAAATATTATGGAAGGGGAGGGGGTGATAATGGGGCTGAATCTCCAACAATAATTTTTTGGATGGAATTTTCCACAGAAAGTTCGTTAATGAGATTATGACAGATAATGCGCAATCCTGACATTTTATGAGGAGGGGGAAGGGTGTAATTATTGATCACGTGAGCCGGAAAAGAGTTCTATATTAAGGAAGTAAAAATTTTACCAGGTTCATCTAAGATCTAGACTCTGTAGAGAAGTTCCAAAGATTTTTCCACAAAATTTTTTTATGTAAAAAAAAAAATCGTACCTTTAAAAGATTATTTTATCTTCATTTTCATGAAGCATAACTTATGCGAATATTAATCGAAATATTTCATTTTACAAAAATACATCCAATATTCGATTTTTACCACCCAAAAGATACCTACACATCTACAAAACAATGGAAAGTTGAAAATTTCCAAGAAATTCCACGTCTATAAAATTAAAAACAACTAATTTTTGCAATCCCGTCTGAAAACTTCAAAGTGGTAAAAAAATCACCGTCGATGTCCGCGATTCGCGTGTATACTCCTAATAAAAAATAATAATATCGTTCACCTATGCTCAAATTACATTTACCTAAGTTACTTTCTCAGCACGCGTCACCTTATTAAAAAAACAAATGACTCTTGATACCGAAAATTGCCTTTTTATTGAGTAAAAAAAGTGTGAAATTCGAACCAGACTGAGCTCGAGAAGGCGAAAATTCATCAAAGAATCGAGTACCCAGCGTTGATAATCATTACCCCCCTAAGGCGTTGAAAATTCCAAAAATGTGTAAGTTTTCAAAGATGGGAGTTTTATTACAAACGAATAAAACAATGCTTTCCTTGGTACAGTTTTGAGTAAGTATTTGAAATTATTACGTTCCCTAGCTTTTTCTTCTTATATAAGTGACTCTTATAAATCTTTCAACGACTTTAAATAACAAAAGTGCGTTTCCAATTGTTTACTACAATAAAAAGGCAGGTACGGTAGGTAAGTAGCGCTTATAAAATTTTTTTCATTATCCTTAACAAGTTTTTAAACTACGGGCTGGTTATTGAAATACTTGCAACCGCGTTAAATGCGAATTATAATTAACGATGTTGACTCTTATTACGAGACGAAGGAACATTTAAAGTTTTCAAATGCATTATGTACTTACCTATGCTTACCGCCTTGTATAGGTACGATTGAGTAAATATACGAGTAACGTACTCGGGTAGGTTATTCGATGAAAGTTATAGCAAATGTATAATGATATGCAAATAAACCAATGTGTGGACGTCCATCATCAAAAACTAGGGTACTTTGTAAACACCCATATCATTAAAGAATATGGTTATTTTGTTGAATTTTATAAACGTATAGGTATCCATCGATAGGTAATATTTGTCGAGCTCGATTCGTCTGTATACGTTTTAATGCCAATTAAAGATAAACATGTATTAATTTCTCGATTAAGTGATCCTAACTTTTTGGCGATGGGAGAATTTCGCGAATATTGGTTACAAATGTAAAATCATCAAGTTGTGTTTGTTTGCTTTGAGATAATAAACAAATGTACGATCAACTGAGTAGTAAAAAATATAACTGGAAAAATTGGAGATTGAAAATTCGACAGAACAGAAAATTAATTATCGAATCTTTGAAACCACCAGAACCCTGCGAATTGGTGAATGATTATACGAGCCAAAGTTCTGTCCATGGACTTCGATATGTTTCCAATATCAAAGCAAGCATTATTGAAAAGTAGGTAATTATGATATTTTATGCGCCTATTTAGCTAAAATTGTGCGCTATTTATCGATATGTACTTATATTGAAAATAAAAGTGAAAGTTTGCAATGAAAGCTTAGATCATTTCTAGCTATAAATTTTTGTATTTACATTTTAGTGTAAGTTTAATACCTGTTTTTTTTTTTTGACAAATTTCATCGATTGTTTAATTACAGAGTATTTTGGGTAGGGGCTCTAATGATATGCACATTGGCAGCATGCTTATTAGCTGGGCAGCTGTGGAAGAGATATCTCACAATACCCACAGTTTTAGTGGTTAAAGATACTCATTTACCTCTATATTTATTTCCATTTCCATCGATTACCGTGTGCCCTGCGAATAAGGTGAAAAAATCTGTAGCGATGGAGTATTTTTCAAGGTTAGATGAATTGAGTATAGATATTTTATGTACCTACAAAGTATGGAATTTCCTAATTTAGGTCAAAAAAATTGATAATAATGCTCGAATAATTTATTTTGAATGTGCCTTTCGCAGATTTATTGATCTTGATGAAGAAGATGACACAAAAGAAAATCTGCTCCATGTGATCAGTGCATTTTCCATGATGCAGCAACCGACATATTTTAGAATGAAACCTCATGTCAGGAAAAGTCAATACTTGTTACCTCATTTGAAAGATATCAACGTGACAGATTTTATGTTGACGGTAATTTATTTTTTTCAAAATCTACATGTATGTACAGAGTATTTTAGGGTACCTAGTAATAGTGCCTTCCACCGAATAGGTATGTCGGTGGTATTTCCTTTTGTTTCATTGGAGGGCGAAGGGTAAAGGTTTATTGTAATGAGGTATAATTTTCATGCCCCCTTCATTAATAAAAAAGAACTGAACTTGGAAATTACTCTGTCGAGAAAATTCTGGAAAAAATTTTGTGACAGAGTGCACAACTTACACATTTTTTTTTGAAAAATTGAAAAATTGATCTCATATCTGTATGAAGATTGAGGAAGTTGGTTCTTTTTGCCAAAGGAACATTTTTTTTGCCCCATCTGATTATGCCACTTTAACAGCCTCGAAAGCAAGAATTTGGAACAGTGATTTTATGAGACAAAATTTCTCTCTTATTTATAAATCGGTGAAAATTATCGAATATCACCGGAAAAAAAAGTCAGAATTGCAGCACAGGAGAAAATCAGTGAAAAAATTTTCACTGAAAACAAATCAGTGAGAAAAATCACTGAAAAATCAATGAAAATTCACTGAAAAATCAGTAAAATTTTTGAATTTTGCCGAAAAATCGGTGAAAATCATGAAAAATTAGTGAAAACCTTTGAAAAATCAGTGCAAATCTTTAAAAAGTCAGTGAATTTTGCTGATTTTTTCTGTGCTGCAATTTCGACTGTTCATCAATGACTTTTCACTGATTCAGAATGAGAGATACCATTTTGATCACAATTTCAAATAACCATGGTGTGTTATTTTCTATTCTTTTTAATTTTTTCAAAAAAAAAAATTAATTCAGGACAAGGTAACGAGGGTGAAATTATTTTGATAAATTATATTTGTAAATAAAAATTGTTACACCTACTTACTTACCGATTTTTAAAAACATTTCATTCACAAATCATTTTCAATTTTTTGTAAACCGAAAGAAAATTGAAAAAATTAGGTACAATTTTTTGTCCTAAAACATGACTTTTAAAAAAATTGAAGGGCAATATGAAACTGTGAAATAAGTCAATAGTTGAATTGCAGAAGTCATAAAATGAAATTCATTGGTCGTAAATTCGTATTTTTTGGAACGCGAGAACTTTTCTAAAATTATTAATCGCTTGATGAATTTGTTTACTGATCAAAGATGGAATATTTTACCACGCGAATGAAATTTTTATTTTTTCCAAGTTTTCCAGGCCACATTTTTTTTTCAAATTTTCAAGACCGTTCAGTTTTAGGTAATGTGCAAAACCTTCTCTTCAGAGCTGAATATTACCAATTCTAAATTTTCCCAGTTTCCATCCCCCTCCCTTCACAGAAGTGAATTTTAATGGTTGAGAATTTTCTCCATAATCACAAGTTGAATAGGTACTGAAAATTGACGATTCTCTTGCCCTACCACCAAAGATGAAATTTCAAAAATTCAAAATTTACCCTCCTGCCCCCTTTGAATTTAGTTTCGAAGAAGCATACAGGAGGAATTTTTCACTCACAAAATTCAGCTCTTGAAATGGGGTAAAAATAAATTTTAAAAATTCGAAATTTCTTCGTGCAACAAACACTATGACACTGAATTGAAACCACTGAAATCACTTTGGCGATTTTGTAAAAATGTGTCAGGGTTTCAGAAATGTATACAATTAAGTGAAAATTAGATAATTTTAACAATTGAACAAATTTCCAAAACTGACTAATTTGCTAAACAATTTTCCAAAAAAAAAATGGTTTTCTATTAATTTAACGATTTTGCAGAAATATGTCGATTCAGCAGAAAATGTAAAAATTGGGTAAAAATAAAGATTTTCTCATAGAATTTAGCACCTCAAAGGGATTTTTTTTTCATTTTTCATGATGATGGAAACATACTATAGCGTTCATTCCTGCAGTTCAACAGTTAGGCAACCAAATCTACAAACGCACATTGTGTTTTACATATTTATCAGTTTGAAGGCATTACTTCTATTCTAAAACACTCTGTATAGATATTTATCCATCACTCCTGCGAGATTTAAATTTCTCTGTACTATTGTTCATTAGACTCTTCCTAAATGCTCCGAAGTATTCGCCGTTTGTAACTGGCACGGTGAAGAGGTAAATTGTTGCGATGTTTTCTCTCTACAACGAACAGAAGAAGGATTCTGTTACGCTTTTAATTCTCTGACTTCGGAAGGAGGAAAACATTGGTAAAATTTAATGGGTAATTGAATTGCGTAGTAAAGTAAACCATTTTACTAAACAAACAAAACGATGCTTAATTACCAAAAAAAAAAAAGAAGTAATTCTTCTCATATTAATTAGTCCTCTATCAGAAGTACTGGAAAATGAAGGAATAGTTGAAGAAGACGACATAATGTACGAAGGATGCCAGTTAAGAAGAAATACAGCAGTTGGTACAGTCACAGGATTGGAAGTTTTTGTATACAAGGCTAATGAATCTGAAACTTTGGAATATGGTCAAAAGGATCTAAATGGAATTCGGGTATTTTAATAAAAATTATACCTACCTATTGTGACTAAAATACATTTAACTAGGTAAGTAGGTATTATGTTGTGTTTTTTTACTCTGTCTTTTAAAGGTTATAGTTCACACGTCTTATGAATATCCAAATGCTGGAGATGGAATTTGGGTGAAAGAAGAACAACGTAAACGTGTCAGCATATCCACTTACCCTGCCATTACCGTTACTAGCGATAATGTGAAAAATTTAGAAATATCTAAACGTGGTTGCGTATTTCCAGATGAGATGGATTTACATGTTTATCATGTTTACACAGAAAGCTCGTGTTTGATCGAATGTCGATTTAAATATATTGCCAGTCGATGTAATTGTTACATGTATTATTTTCCACCTCCAGGTACCTACCTACGATTATAAAATACCTAAATCCAAACCAAAAAAAGGCAATTAAGTACCTACTGATGTTCTAAAAAGTATAATTAATTGATTTTTTTTCAAAATCTAAATAAAATCGTGAATTAAAAGATGGAAAGGGGGAAGCTTCTAAGTAATGGAAAAATTATTTTCAAGACAATATGACCATAAATTTTTACTCATATCTCAATTTTTGAAGGAAGCACACAATTTAAAATTTTTGTCACCTGTACTTTTAATTTTGAAGATTGGCAAATACCTATTGAATAAATACCTATTTAAGAAAACAAATTTTCTACAAATTTCACCATTTAAATTTTAATTTTTTGCCAAAGTTTCAATTTTTTGTAAATTTTTAAATGGGATTTTTCAAGTCAAATGGAAAATGAGATTGAATTTTTTTGAAAAATTAATTTTATGATTTTTAATTTTTTATGCCCGGATATGAAATTGAATGAGATAGATATGTCAAAATAAATTATAATTTCAGACGATGAAAAGCCCATATGTGGTACCTTACATTTAGAATGCATTGTTGCCCATGCTCGTAAGTTAATTCTTTTTTTCATTATCAATATAAGGCACAAAAATATTGAAGCAACCATAATTTCACTATTTTATCGCAGCTTACATGAGATTGCAAAGGCCACCAGAAAATACACCCGGATTTAATAAAGAAGATATGCGAAGATCGTTGAATTGTTCGCATTGCATTCCAACTTGCTACGAAACGGAGCACGATTTAGAAGTAGACTTCTTGGCGGATTCTCATTGGCTGTCTCGTATTTATTACGGGCATTTAGACGTCGCTTATGGCAATTTAGGTGCTACAAAATATCAGCGTGATATTACATTCACGTGGACTGATTTACTAGGTGAAATTTTCAATTATTCCTACATATTATCTAATTAAAAATACGACAGAAATTTTTAATAATTTATCCATATTTTTTATACAGTTTCATTAGGGGGAGTAGCAAATCTATTCCTTGGATTTAGTTTATTAAGCGTCGTTGAATTTATTTACTGGGTGATAAAGATTGCTCTGATTGTGATTTGGAAACGTTACAAAAGAAGACAGAAATTAAAGAAAATTGCCCCTCTTTTACGTTTAAAATATACCAATGATTCGTACCTATCTAATAATGTGAAAAAGTAGGTGCCTATTTGTTCACGTATGTATTCGAAGTGAAAATAAAACTGAGACAATATGAGTTTACAATTTTAATTTGTTCCTAATTAACACGTTTTTTTGAATTTATCGTGGTTTATGGAGAGTTTTGATCATTATTGTACGAGATTGAATGTACGTGGAAATCTGGTGAACGGTCAATTTTATGCTCCAGTATACAAATTCCACAATACTGAGTAAGCTGAATCCTAAAAATAATCCAGCAATTCCTCCAAAAGAAACTGAAATCAAAATTGAAAAAAAATAGATATAAGAATCGGAGGGGTACCCAAAATATGTAGATTAAGTGGAATAAAAATTGTCGCAAAAATTATTTTTCAGTATAAGTCCATGTAAAATTAAATTTTTTTAAAATTGGGGACTTTTTGCTCTTTTTATAAGCATTTATCAAGAAAAAAGCAACAAAAATTCATTTTTTTATTTTTTGAAAATTTCAAAATTTTGAACCTCATTTCGGTGATAGGGATTGAATTCGGAAGGTTAAAATTTTTACCATTTTTTTTCCACGTAATTTCATAATTTTTTTCCATCCCTACCTCTAATTTCTCCAAAAAAAAAAAAAAAAGAGCAAAAGACAACTCACTTTCTTCGCCACCTACAGTACAGTACCCACTTGGACTACCTACCCAATAAGTCTTCCCATCCAAAAGTAACGTCACGCTGATATTTGACTGCACCTTCATTCCTATAAAATATATCCAACCCTCCGTAACTTTCTTGGGCCAAGGGAAGTGTATCTTCTGAAAATGCAGTGTCTATATCGTAAATACTTTCATGGCACGTGGGTAAACACTGCGAGCAATTCAGCAAAGATGTCAGATCGCTATCGTTGAAACCTCGTATGTCGACACTGGGTGGGCTGAAAAATACCAATTCACCTGAAAATTGGACGGAAATCGCATCATTAGCTAGGTTTAGCAAAGTACCACATAGGTAAGTATTCCAATTTAAAAATTCTTACTGTTGTGTTCAGCGATGCAATGAATTTGAGTTGCATTACATACTGGGACAGAGTTATCTGAAATGAAAAAAAATTGAAAATGAAAATATCTACCTGTAGATGGCCAACTACGCCCAAAAAATTGGCACACCTTCGGTATTGAAAAAGAATGGCCTACAATTGCAAACGTTCTTCAAATGGCCAAGTCTGCATTCAATTAAGCAAGATTTTTGAGAATAGGAAGAAGAAACGCTGAGTTTTTGCTCGTCCGGAAAATAACAGAATCTATCATTTATATCCAATTTACGAATTGTTTCTGTACTGATGGTAACGTACGGTTTAATTGTCAGAACTAATTTGGTTCCTTTTTTCGATTCGACCAAATTACCCATTCCTGCTTCGGGATATTCGGAAACATAAAATACTTGAACCTAAAACAAAATATAAGTTTCAAGCAAAATTTTTTTTAAAGAAAAGGCAAAGCAGATAGGTATGAAAAATACTTTGTAGCCAGGAATTCCAACAATATCTGTGGCGTTAATAATTCTATTAGAGACATTGAAAGACTTTAAAAATATCTCTAATCCGGATGATGACCCAGCAGCTGCGTTTCTTCTCAATGGGCACGCTTTTATGGAAGAAAACTCACTATAACTTCCAATATCTCCGATTTTATTGCTAAAGAAAAAAAAACAGTCAATAGGTATATCAACGGAAGGACCGGCATAAGAATTTAAAAATAGAAAGGGTTACCAATTTTCATCAAAATGTGACGTCAACGAATTAAACGAGTAACAAAATCCTTCTTCTGTTCTTTGCAAATTAAATATTTCACAGCAGTTGGTTGATTTGCCAATCCAAAAACATCTATTGAATACTTCTTCACAGGTGGGCATTACCTATTGAGTTTCAAAGCGATACTACCAATATTATAAATTTTATATGCGATTTTGTTAGATTTCTTGCTTGTTGTACCTTTAACATGAAATCTGTTAAATTAATACGAGCCAATGCAGGTAAAATATTTTCAGCATTTTGCAAATATACGGTCATTCTTGAATAAAGAGGCAGTTGAAAGAGCGACATGGCACTCAAAAAATTATTCACTTCTTGCAATTCTTCATCGTCGGATAAATCCAGGTACCTATTTAAATATTCATTTTAAATGGATGATGAAATGTATGCTTCCTGATTAGCTGCTGAGTCTCACACATGTCTAAATTTACAAAACCGGCATGTTTTTCAATCCAGGGACGTAGTCAAGATTTTTTTAACGGAGGGGTAAAAAACCAAATTGGTTACTAGAATGTCAAAAAACCCAAAAACAGTCATTTTTATAAAATATGAAATGTTTGGAGCCTAAATGTTGGAACATCAAAAATGCTTCAAATCGCCTAAAATATTTTTCACATTTTCAAGTAAAGTCAATAATCAGACGCCAAGGGTCAAAGCCGTCAAAGGTCATATCTAGTCAAAAGTTACATTATCAAAAATGAGAAGTCACAGATCAAAAATTAAGGGTCAAAGGTCGCAGATTAGTGAGCTTAAATCTAAGGTCAAAGCTTACAGATACGTGAGCTTTACCCAGAGGTCAAAGGTAACAGGTGAGTGACCTTGAATTAAATCAGAGGTCAAAGGTTACGGATTGGTAATCTTGAATTAGAGGGTCAGAATGGTCAGAAGTCACATTTCAAATATCAGAGGTCAAATTCACAGATAAGAGGTCAAAGGTCAAAGGTCAAAGGTCACTGATGAGAGGTCAGAAGTTGTGGACCGAATGTAAGTATGTAGGTACCTACTCTCTCATTTATAAATCAGTGAAAATTGTTGAAAATCACTGGAAAACAGTCAGAATGTCAGAATGTCAGAACAGTAATAGACCGTACCTAAAATCACTGAAAAAATCTATTGAAAGAAAGTAGTGAAAAAATATAACAAAATTAGTGAAAATTAACTGAAAAAATCGATAGGTAAAATGTCTAAAATTCTTCGAAAGATCACCGAAAATCCGCTGATTTTTTTTATTCTACAATTCTGACTTTTTTTCAGTGACTTTTCACTTTTCACCTATAAAGATTTAAGGTCAAAAGTCAGGGGTCAGAGGTTGAGACGTTGAATGTACATATATAATTAAGTGATCAAATAAATTGATTTCATTGTTCAGAATGAAACTAATCTTATACAAACGATGTTCCATTTTACAAAATTAGAATAGGTACCTAACATTGTTGATCCACGACCCACCGAGTTTTTTTTTCATTCATCAGCAATTTTTACAAAATTTTGTTGAATCATACTATTTATTTATTTTTTTGAATTCAACTAGCTATTATGATTTACAATTTTTTCATTATACTACCAACTTTTTTTGTGAAATTGTGGTTGTTTTTTTGGTTAAAAAAATATCTATAATGTCTTTATGAGACCATTTCAAAAATAATTTAAAAATATATATGATAGGGTAGGGCGGGGGGGGGGGTCACTAGCGTGACCCTGGATATAATTACGTAGAAAATACTCAGAAAAATAATATGTATGTACTTAAATGAAAAAGTCATCAAAAAATTGGATACTCTCTTTCTTCTACTTCTCATTTGAAATTCATAAAGATATCTCAAATTTGAAATTTTTTTATGGCATGCGATAAAAAATTGTCAAAAAAGGTAAAATTGCTCAAAATTCAATATTCATAATAAAAATGCATTTTGTATCATCGATATCACTGCCTTATAATTAGAAGGTAGGCAAACATACCCACACAATTTGAGTAAAAATAGCCTATGTCGATATTGGAAGGCTGCATCGACACTCATTGCACAGACATTTTTCGAAAAATGAATGAAAATTAAATTACTCGGAAAGATAGTCGTAGGCTTCATCTCGCTTAATTTTATCTGCAGAACATACTGAAATAGCTGGAAATGGAAGCGAATACAGCGGCAAATGGGTATCTTTAACCGCAGTCATGGTAGGAGATGTGCTAAATCTCGTCCACATGGTGTTCACCAATAAACTAGCGCAAGCAAAACTAGTCAGAATAATCGCGAACCACACCAATCTACAAAATATAGTGTTTTTTAAAACACTTAAGTCCATTATTTAAATAAATTGAATTCCAAAAAAAGGCATTTGTAAAACTTGCAAACCTCTCAACGAAAGTAGAATTCTCCTTGAAAACATACTGAATACCGTGCAATGTACAATATCTGGCATATTCTTTCACCACAGCTCCAACACGTTGCTTGGATGTTTCTTGACTTTTCAACGTTTCTTTCAAGAAGGGATATTCATTTTTCCAAAATTTCGTATGGGGAGAAGCATTAAAACCGCGATCTATTCTCGAAACATTTTTCGATATCGTTTTTGCCACCATACTCGTTAGAAATTATTTTTTGAAATGCACCTCGGCATCGTCTAAGTACTGAGTCATTGAAATATTGTCAAAGAAAATTATACGTTTTGATGAAAAGAAGCATTGAAAATTAAAATTCTAGCTTTCGAAGGATCGTAAAATAGATTTTATTACGAGCTATTTGCTTTTGGTTGAATTTAATAGGTAATTGGGTGTATATTTATACAGAATGTCCTTTCGATACATATAGTCACCATAATTTTTACTAATTGTTGAAAAAAAATCATTAGAAATTCATCATCGAGAGTTCCTTCCATTTTAAATATTTTCGAATTCCAATTTTTAAAAATGTATCTACGTACATTTTTTGAATTTTATTACTCTACAAATTCCACAAACTCCCTGTTTCTCAAATAAACCCAACTGCTCGATTAAACACCATTTTCTGGGTCATTTTCTAAATTACATTCAAGTAAAAGACAAGATTCATTCAATATATATTTAAAACTGTTCATTTCTAATTCATTAATAAAATTTACACCTATAATGGCGATTATAACATATATGAAAGTAAAAACATCAACACAGAAAAACACGTAAAATATGCATAAAAATAAATAAAATACAGATACATAATCTTCATATAAAATTCTCTATGCTTTGAGGTTTTATTACGTATAAAAAAATTGCACACGTTTCCACGTTCGAATTTAACGATACGACTCGAAAGACTTGACATGAAAATCGAGACACGCAAATCCTACAGGGAGGCCATCGTATTAAAATACAGGACGTCGTAAATTGAGATAAATAGTACACAGAATGAAGCAACGGAATTACTGAAAAATATATACCATTGAAAGACAAAAATGAGGAAATTCAGTTTTACCTAATTACTGCGCGAAAAAAATAATAATTTTCGTAAAAAATAACAATCTGCGCTACAGTGTCAAAAAAATGTTAACATGTATAAAATTGTAAAATAAATTAGGCACATTTATACAGGTACATGCCGGTGAACCAAGAAATAAAATTTTTTGTGACGTAAAAAATGGTTATAAAATTCTACAAAGAAGAAACGACATAAAACGTATGTAAATAAAATCGCCTATAAAAAGTATGAAAAAAATTTCAACCAGGAGAGAAAAGCTACACGTTGAAAAATCACTTGGTTTTTTCTGACTAAATAAATTGGCACAACCTTGCATTATGAATTATTGTAAGGTAGGTAGGTAGGTACAGGTAGATAGGTATCAATATAAAATAACTTATAAACGATGAGAAAAAATGGAAATGCGAAAAAAATGCATCTCAAGTCTTAGCCATCTCCGATAACGGAGTATTGAGCGACTAACGTGTGATGGCAATTATCACAAACTCGCACCGTTTTGGTGGTTGAAGGAAGAGCGATAAAATTATCGGAACAGGGGTGACAGAATATACTTCCACATCTTCTACAGTGATGCTGTAATCAATATGAATGATGAGTTAAGAATTTACTACCAAAATAATGTTGTTTTGGTAAATCTATATCAGATGTTAATGCTTACTTTTCGACGAGTAAAATTGAATTCTTTGCCGCAAGAGGTACAATGTGTGACTTCTTTATCTAATGCCCAAGGAGTTTCATTTTTACCCATTTTCAAAGATACTTCTTCTTTTAAATCGGATACTTCTAATTTCGAGATACCGAATTGTGCTCCTAATTCTTCCAACGCTTTTTCTTGCTCTTTGCACTGTTCGGCTACTTTATGGTGTTCTTCTTGCAATGCAACGTATTTCTGTAAAATATTTTCGAGGTATTTATTTAGAATTGTGCTGAGTTAGCTAAGTGTGACTGGCTTGAAAAAAAAATAGGAAACAAAGATTTTTTAAAAAATGACAGGAAGTCTCTGATCGGAGCATTTTTCAAAAAAATTGGGTCCATTGGATCAAAAAAGGACAGAGTTAGAAAAACTCAGAGAGCAAAAAAATTTTCAACACGACTGAATCGTGCGAATTGCTGCAAATTTGGATCAACTCTCAAAAAGGTGCATTTGAAGTTATTGCATTTTTATGAACGAGTGAACTTGAAAATGAATGGTTTTTTGCTCTCTATAAAGAGGTTAAAAAATGTAGCAAATCGTCAATTTTAGAATTTTTCAAATTTTTACCAAATTCAAATCGATCGTTCAAACATCTCGAAATTGAGTCAAAAAATAATTTTTAATCATCAAGTACGTATTATTTTTTTATGAAATTTTTCAAAAAATTTCACGACAATGTTACCAACCAAATTTTGATTCACGCAATTTTCATGAAAATTCAAGTTTTCGATTCAGTGGCCTGAAAAGTCAAATTCTGTGGGGTTATTGAAATTAATTTTTCGAATTTTTTGGTGACAGTGTTACCAACTGAAATTAGATGAAAACTGCAGTATTCAAAATGCAGTTGAAACGAATGAATTTCTTAAAATGAATTTTCATTTTGGGTTGAAAATTGAAAAAAAAAAACACAACCAGAAATTATCAATTGTTTCACCTCCTCCTTTTCTTCTTTCAAAAGGAAAATTCGGATCAGTAAAATTTATTCTTGAACTTTTTTCTCAACATTCCTTCCAAATTTATTTCTGACAATATGACTATGAAAATCAAAATTAAGATCCAATGGGAAGAGAGATGGTGATTAATAATAATCCAAAATTCCAAAATTTTTGTAAAATTTTCATTTCAAAAATCTTAATAATTTGATTTCAACAAATGTTTTTTAAGGCTCTTGAATCTATTTCTGGAGAATTCAACCCTCAAAAAACGAACTAGGGGAGGAGATCCAAAATTGAAATTTTTTCGAACATATCGAGCAAGATATTAAAATTTGTGTTTTTCACCACCCAAAATCAAAATGATGTCTGGGAGAATGAAACTTGACAAAAAATTTCAAAAAATTTTCAACTTGATACAAAAAGGCATGTTTTATAAACTCAGGAATTTTTTCCAAAATGAGTTTGGGCTAACTCCAAAAAAAAATTCAGGTAGGGAAAGGAAAAAGGAATCAATCGATTATGAGAAACAAAACTTCAAAATTAAAATAAAAACTTACGTTTGCAATAATTTTAAGCTGAGCATTCTCTTCTTTAATTTTCTCTATTTTATCTTTCTCTTCTTCCAATGATTTCTCTAGATTTTCTCGTTTACCTCGTTCTTTCTTCAATTCACCATCCAAGCATCCAGCCACATGAGTATTTATCTTCAGCTGTTCTTTTTCTTTAGTCAACGCCTCAACTGTACTAATTCTTTCACGTTCGAGTACCTCGAATCTATAAAAATCCTAGTTAGTTTCTCGATATCCATACTTCAAGTCGTTTCAATTCACCAATGCTCACTTTTCATCCATTTTTTTCAACGCATCAGCCATCGTACTGGATTTCGCTTCCAACTTATTAATCAGCTCGGCTTTATGTTTAAGGGTATTTTCGCATTCCTAGAATTACAAAATACTGCTAATCAAAGCACGAAAGCCATCTACAGGACGTACGCTAAGGTTCATTCCAAAACTATTCTACTAATGATAAGCAATCGATCAATTATAGAAAAAAAAAAAAAATACGCATGCATATCGTAAACTAAATTTAATACATTAAAAGAAGAAAAAAATCTAAGAAAAAATTGCCTAAATTATACTTCCACAAAGTAAAGCACACGGTTCATAAAATAGAACCTTTGAAAAAAAAATCAGTGACGTGCGGACTGCGGCCGTAAGCTGTACTCGAAAAAAAAAATCTACATTGAATATGTACAAAATATGAATAGGAAATATTTTCATATTTTCAAAAATAAAGTTGACATCGTTTTAAACAATTTTTATTATCATAAAACTTTGCGAACATAACAAAATATAAAATCGGAAAATATGCATAAGCGAGGTAACGAAATACATCATCATGTTTCTTAAACATAATTTTTTTTTCATAATGCAGAAAAGCATTATTTTCCAGGTAATCGTTTTCAAATAGAAAATTTAATGCTGAATTTGTCCACTAAATAAAACATCAATTTTCCAGTAAAAATTAAAATTTCAGCTAAAAAAATGAGCTCAACCGAATTTTGAGATGATTTTAAATAAAATTTACAAATTTTCATTAATTGACCTAAAATAACCCAAACTCAAAATTTTTGCGAATTTTGTAAAATTTAAACGTTGAAAAAAATTATTCTAGAAGCCGATTCTTCGAAAATATTTCTTATTCGGATTAATTAATTCTGACTGATTTCAAAGATAGAAATCAAAGCACCCAGTTTCACGAAATTCTCTATGAAGAAAAACGAAAAAGTTGAGATAAATACTAAAAAGAAACTACAAAATTAGAACAAAAATACATAATAACAAGAAGTAATTAAAGAATACATTCTAAAAGACTAGATTGGTAATATAATAGGTAATTATTTTTTATATTGATTTATCAATTCACTGATATGTTATTTAGAATAGTTTTTTCTTTCAGAATCCTTTCATAATCCTGAAACAACTTTTGGAATTGGATTAAGTATATTAGAAAAAGCTAAATTAAGAATTTCTTGAATTACATTCGTGTTTTTAATTTGATAATAATCGAGTTGATTAAGATTACCCTTTTAAATTAATTGGCTATAGTTAAAAATACACTTCAGTATAATTTACCAAAAGCTCAATTTTTTAATAACAAGTAATAAAACGAGTACAAATTTCACCATGGGCAATATAAATGCGAAGGAAAAATAATAAATTCATTTTTCCAAAAATATTACTTCATTATTGCAATAGGTAAGTAAAGGTTTTCAAAGATATCGTAAAGAAAATCGTACTAAAAAATGCCTACGAATAGTATACAATAAAATACTGACTAGATATTTGACCAGAAAACGTTTCAATTTTTAAAATACGTTTAAGATTCAGTCTTATTAGAATCAATCGGGTGGGAGGTTTCCGTCACAACCTTTTCATTCTCATCGGGAGTTTTTTCTTTTTCTTCGGTTTCATTATTTTCACTGGGAATCGATTCGGTTACATTATTTTGCGGTGTTTCAACTTTGGCACAAGTTTGTGGCTCTCGTTTGATATTTTCATTTTCTAAAGGTTTCGGACTTTCTTCTTTTTTCGCGATTGAATTGAAATTAGGAATTTCTTGCAAAACCAACGTATTCGGTTTAGATTTTATTTGTTGATTTTTGTTAGTTCGCGAAAACTGCGCTCTGTTGTCCGTATTCCTATTATTGACATGATCGTCGTTTAACAAATGGTTAAATTTTTGTAAATTATTCAACATCTGTCCGATTTGTAAAGTTTTCGCTTGTAAACGACTGACCACTTCGGCTTTCTGCGTCAATTCTTCTTCGCATTCCTAAACGTCATAGATTAAGCGTCAACCATAAATATAATTAAGTCTAAGAATCGATACGGATATCGATTCGGTACACTGCTTGAAATGAATTTTATTTTTATTCGATTTGAAATAAAGGAAATAATAATGAGAAAATAACAAAAAAACATGAAAACTTAAAAAGTAAAATAAAACGAATGCAGTACTTTGCGGAAGTAAACTGGCAAAATAATTTAAATCATATGATAAATGAAAATTTAAAAACGTATTGTCAAATAGTAAAATTATAATTATCAATTTTATAATTTTAAATTCGAAAAATGCGATAAAATTAATTTCAAGTATTTTTCGATATTATTTTATTCCATATTTAAACGTTATGTTCAAGCTTACCTGTAATTTTCTATACATTTCTAAGTTTATCGTTTTGATATCCTCCAATTGTTTTCTTAGGGAAATAATGGTATCTTGTTTTTCATGGATATCTTTTTCCAGTAATTTCATGGCAACTTCCATTTCAGCTTTAATGCAGGTCTATTTGAAATGAAATCACATATGATTAGGACTTTGTTGAATAAAATTTTAATATTGGGAAAATATTTACTTGGGCGTTCAGTTCTCGTTCAGCATCTTGTCTCAGTTTTCTTTCAACACTCAGTTGATGCTTCAGTTGTTCAATATCTGAAGGTTCTTCGCCATCGAATACCTCATTTTTTCGTTTTTCATTTGGACTGTTCGAGTTACTCTGTTAAAAGGAAAAAAAAGAAAAATTAATTACGTTTTTTCATTGAAAATATGATTTTTTTTGGAATTTTTAAAATTTTCTCAAAACCATAGCTTACAAACTGTGACCTCTAAAAGTGAAGGGGAAGGCTAAAATCAAAATTTTGAGACCATTACAGCATTGAGCAAGGTGTAAAAATCGAAATCATTGTTTTACTTGTCAGTCAATCTTTTAATGTCATTTTACAAAAAAACAAAACAAAAAAGGCCTCAAAAAGAATGGGAATGAGACCAAAATTAATTTTTTTCGTAGACCAGAAAAGTATCAAAATCATGGACGTATTCAGGAGATAAAAAAATACAGTTTAAAACCAAGTTCGATTATGTTGAGGAATTTTTAATCTCGACTTTCATTCTGACTGCAAATTTTAGTTTTTGTATTGAAAAAATTAACAATTATCCATTTTAGTAAGTATTTTAGTTTTTTTTTTTTTTTTTTTTTTTTTAAAGAATTGATGAATGATGATTGAGATAATTTTTTGGAACTAAAATCAACCTCTCGAATCATCACATGATTTTGCCAAGCTTTTGACGCTGGGATGATTTTTGCGATGAAAATCCATCTCACAAATCATTCCACGAATTTCCAAAATTAGAACTGACAAGGCCCACGATTCAAGATTTCTCAACAAAGCTTCTATTTGAAATAGGTACTAACTAACGATTTCATTCAATTTCGGATAAAAATTAAATTATTTAGTACCTACATTACACTTTCGTGTACTTATGGTTGCCTACAAAGATGATTCAAGGAGTCCTCAAATAGGTTACCCAAACTTGCCAAGATGTACCTTGACACGCCCTCAGATTCTAGTTCCAAAACATGTATTAAAATTTATTCAACAAAAAACCAGTTTCAACTTACATCCTTCTTATGCTTGAAATTTTGCTTTTGATTTTTTTGAGTTTTCAAAACCGTATTCTCTTGCATCAAAGCCATAATATTTCCTTTCGCGATTTCGAGATCCTCCTTCATCAAAGCATTGGTAGTAGTTAACGATTCAACTTGAGACTGCAAGTTGGCAACGGTAGCACTGAAATAAGAAAGCACGAGATTAGAATTTTAATCGAAGCGATACTTTTATTTTTATATGAAAATTGAAAACTAACTTTAAATGTCGATTCAACTCTTCGATGTAATTTTTCTGATCCAATACAGCGCTCATATTTTCATATTCAACGTCACTATCGGGAGTATCTGTGACATTATTGTTCTGATGATTAGATCTCAAATAGAGAGAGAAATCAATGACTCCTTGTTCACAATCAAGATCTTCTTCCTAAAAAAATATTTATCAAGATGAAAATGATTCTATGTTGAATAATTACAATAAAATTAATGAACATTGGACGTGAGCTACCTTGATGCATAAATTACAGTCGATCACGTTCAATCCCACTAAGAGTCCAATAATGACAATAGCTTCTTCACTCATCATCAACGCATCTGGTTCGAAATATTCCGACAGAACATCATCTCGATGGTCGATTAGAACTTTCAAATAATCAGCCAGTTTCTTTTGCATTAAAGCAACTCGAAGCCAAGCCCTGGCTCGACCCATATGAGTCCTTAAAAAAAACACAAACATGTCAGAGATCTAATTCACAAACCATAAATAATTTATAAAATTAAAAAAAAAAAATTACCTAACGGTAGGTAAATCTCGAACACTGGTAGTAATATCCTGAGCTTCCGGATCGAGTTTTTCGACCATTTGTAAAATATCCCACAATTCTTTTTTCGGACCAAGTAATCCCTGAAAGAATTGGCCAAAAAATTAGAAAATGTTCACTTTCAACAGGTCAACTCAACAAAACAGGTTACCTTTTTAGGACGTAGACCATGTCGCAGAACGTGTTCCAAAACGATGAAAAAATGTTGCAATGTCATATGATCTGAATCCAGCATTCGTCCATACTTCATCGATGTATCAATCAATTCCTTTACTATCAGTTTGGAAATATTGACCAAGTTTCGCCTTTCAATGATGACAGGATCTCGAGCTACAAAATTCAAAAATCAATTAAAAACCAGGGTAAAATTTGCATAATTTATCTCTAAAAAAGACATACGCATTAAAAAATGAGTATCAATTGGGGATGGCGTTTTCAGTTCAGGATACGAGTCGATATTTTTATTCGGAATATCGTCAACTTCTCGTAAACATAACCATTCTCCGTCAACGGACACTTTAAAATTACATAAGTAAATGGTATCTTGGGCACTGCAGCCGTCCATTATGAGATTAAAGCGTAAATTTAGCGACGTAAAAAAAATTAAGGAATTAGATCCGAACAATTGTATTCAACATCGTAAATACACTCGCGTAATAATTCAAACATCGAATTAGCACCGAAATAAGGTTCAACGGAAACTATTTGCTGGTCATTTGATTACGTAGAAAAGCAACTCAGATGAATTCAAATTTATCACATACGGTTAATGAAATAACGTTAGTCACAAAGAACGATATCGGCGTAATATGTTTTCATAATGTCCCATCGATTGGCGCCACCCAGAAGGGCAAATTTGTTACAGTGGAGAGTGTTCAACACTTTCCAAAGAGGGTTAAAAAAAAATCGATACGTAAGCGCAGCGTAGTAAACAACAATGAAGCTGACAAACACATTTGAAACACAGTTGTACAAAATATTTGCTGCAAAGACGGGAATTTTGAAATTTTCAATAATGCTCTCACAATGAATTAAAATTTTACAAACGGTGATAGGAAACGAAGCAGAATAAAATAATTACAAAATGCAGCAGAAATGCTTATTAAAATTGTGTTTCTTTTTTATTACATTCAGAATCAATAATTGCGACTACACAAACAGTATATTACATTTCAATGTTCCATTCATGTTTGAAGGGCATAAAAACATACAATTTTGAAACAATCAATCATTTTCAAATATTGAAAATAATACTTGGTAAGAAATTTCAATTTGATCGAAGAATGATAGAGTTTTTTAAAATGAATTTCTCTTGTCGTACGAAGGATCCATTATGTAACAACCCAGGGTGAATTTTCATTTCGTTTATTGAAGGTGCTATCTGAAATTTGATATTGAAGTGAGAGTAATTACTTACATTTCAAAATGGAAAAATTGTCTTTCCTTGATACTCTTGATACAAAAAACTGAGGCCAGTGATCAATTGAAGAAATTGACGGGGATCTCGAACTGAACTTCAATCCATGTTCGTAGGATGGCGAGCTATTTATGAGTAAATTTGGTGTTTCGGAAACCTCCATAATTGAATTAATTAATTAAAACGATAAGAATTGAAAAAACACTATTTTCATGATAACACAGCTGACGGAGATGTACACCTCATCGTGAAAATTCGCGACAAATTCGCCGATGTGCAAGGGGTGTAAATTTAGAAATTTGCATGTTTATAAAGCCAACTTTCACGTAATCACGTTCTAAAGCATTTTTACTGTAACAAATTTTTGATTACCGAGAAACTTGTAACAATTTGAATCGAAAAATAATCCAATTTTGGAGTTTTTGAAAACAATTTGATATGCGACCACCTTGATCAACTCAAGTTCGACCCGATTGACGAATTTTCGAAAAAATTTCAATTTATTTGATGCTGCACTCTAACGGAACATTTTAAAATTGATGATAATCAGTGTGACCGATTGACCGTTTTAAAAAACTTTTGCATGTTGCTGGTGGTGGCAATGCTGCGTGGGTGCGGGGAGGGGCGTCTTACAGACAGACTGACGACTGAGTGACTGAGACTTTAAAACTTTAATCAAATTGAAAAATCTTGCAATTTTTTTCAGTCAAGTTATTAAAAATATTAGAATTATTGTATAAATTATTGAAATAAGTTTCAACATTGCGTAGTTTTTCGGTCTCATAATTCAATCATCAGAAGTTCAACGATCAAAATGCCACCAAATCACACAGATCCTCGCAGAATTGATAAGATCCATCGGTAAGTACCAAGAAACACATCCACATCACCCATAAAATCAAGCAATTTTTCACAACGTTACTTCTTTCACAGGTATAAACCTTTTTTAAATGGACGGATTGCTCCAGGAATCGACGACTATAGTGCAGATTACGCAAATATTTTAGCCATGTTGTTCAGTATGCTAGGATTAATGATGAAGGTATGAAATCTCAAGGTAATTCATCTTAATAAACTTTGCCTTAAACTTTGATGGATTCTTTTTCATTTGTAGTTGAAATGGTGTTCTTGGGTGGCACTGTATTGTTCTGGTGTTAGTTTTGCCAATTATAAAATAAATGACGATAAAAAGCAAATATTCAGTAGTTTCATGTACGTATAAAAATATTTCCAGTTGACCTCATGAAATTTATTTAGTGGAAGTTGAAGGTAACGAATTTGAAATTTTCAGGTTGTCGTTTTCGGCGTTGGCTATGTGTTATATTCAAGATCCAAGGCCAATGAATATACCGTGGATTTCGCATTAGTACGTTTACCATACGAGCATAGTTAGTTGAATTTATAATATAAATATTTCAGGTAATCGGTGAATTATATCAAATGTATTTTTTTCTACATTCGATTTTGTACAATCAGTCGTTATTTAATTATTTATCATGATTTTGTGTTTCTTTGTAAATAAAACTGAATAAAAGTCACGATTTTGTGAATTTATTTCCAAAGATAGAATTATACAATTCATTTACGGCGGTATCTGTCAGTTGATTATTGGCAATAGGAGCCATAAAATTAACTAATTTTGGATGCACGTCAAATTTGATTTTACGGCCTTTGGTACACCTGGTATCAATTTTGCGTTTCATTTTACTCCGAAGACTTTGAAGTTTGATCCACTTTCTGAAAATGAACAAAATTTGCATAAAATGAACAAATGAAATTTAGAATAGAGTATTCGGTGATAGAATTAATCACCTTCCTAGTTGAGTGGGATCTGACACATCAGCAGTTTTCCTTTCAATGTAATCTCTCAATAATTTATGATAAAAATCGTCATCGTCGAATATTTCATCATCGTGATCAGTACTGGAAGACTTCGTTTTCTAAAAGAAAAAATATGGTTTAAAAAAACTGAGATAATATCTTATTTACGAACTTCTTGGCCCAGAGCTAGACTCACCTCGTCATCTTCGACGATTTCTTCATCTCCAATAATTTTATAGTCGGCTCGTTTCACTTGAGTTTTTTCGATTAAACGATGCTTGTCTTCGAAAATTTGCTCAATTTGTTTCACAATAGGAACGTCAAAAGCAGAGAAATTGGTTTTCGCTAATTTACCACTAGCTACCTTCGTTCTATCGTTCCATTTTTGAATGACTGCGTTTCTATACGGTTTATATTGATTATACATTTTATCTAAGATGGCAGGGTATTCTGCTATTTTTCTTCGTTTAATTTTCGGCTCGGCATTTTCTTGTTCTTCGTATTCTTTTTTGGCTGATTCGTTTCTGTGGAAATACATATTTCAATGAGTGAAGATAGATGGAAATTAGGCTAAAATACGAAGCATACTTACAATGTATCCAAAAATTCTGGACATTTTTGCCTAAATTTGGACTGAAATAACAACACGAGATTAAAATACTAAAAATAAGTCCAAATCCAAATTCCATTCAATGCGATCTTACTTGTATACGAATAAAATTTTCTAATAAATCCCAAACACTTTCACGACATTGGATCACAGTATTTTTCTCATCTTCTGAAAATTCTGTCCATATCTCTTCGTATTTGGACGGTTTTGGTAATTGATTCGCGGCGAATAAAGCTTTTTGTAACGTTATCCTACTCTCAAGAAGCGAATCGCATAAATCTGAAATGAATTATCAATAAAATAGAATGGTTCAAGGATAACTTTGAAAAAAAAAATCGAAGATCAAATCAAAATAATTACTTACTGAGTTGAGTTCTCACTGCTTCTCCTTTTTCTTTATCTGCGGATTCGTCTCGGGCAGCTTTAGAATACATGAAAGATGCATCGACACCTTCAGTATCCGAAATATCATCTTCGATGTCGCTTTCGCCGTCCATGCCATCTTCCTCAGAACCCTCTTCGTCAGATTCTTCATTTTCTTCATCTACGTCATCATTATCTTCATCAACGTCATCTTTATTGCTAATATCAGAATCTTCTTCGTTTTCTTCATCTAGTTCAGCGTCGTCATCTTCACTTTCTACTTCATCTTCTTCACTCGATGGCTCAGCGAAAGTGACTCGTTTGGTTTTTTTCGAAACATTATTCTTTTCAGAAGATTCGCTGAAATCACTAAAACGCAAAATTTCACTGAAACTTACTTTTGTGAGCCTCTAATAACAGTTCATCGCATACCTGAGGCTTTCATCGTCCTTATCTTCAATTTCTGAATCTCCTTCGAACGATTTACGGGAGATATTTTTGCCTTTGTATGTTTTCGATGATAAAATACTATCCGCAGGAAATGATTTACTTTTAAAAACATTGAAATTAGAGAAGGCATCATCTGCTGGAAATTCTTCGACATCGTCGTCGAGCAAATCTTCAGTTGCGCCTGAAGTAGATATTACACAGAAATTATACCAATATTAAAGTCGAGAACTTCACAAATCTGTTAAACAAAAACATGATTAGGATTGTAAGTACTTACGCTTCACAAGATTATCTTCTTCGTGTACCTCATCGTCGAAGTTATCTTTTTTGGAAAAATTTTCCTTGATTAATTTTTCAATACTTTTTTTTCTATTTTTCATGATGTAAAGGTTGTAATTCCGGATACGTTGATATATAATTCGATTCCGAATAACTTTTGATTTTGAATTATTTTCGAAAAACTCATCAAACATACATTTTTCGTTCTCAAAAAATATATTACCGGAGCAATGCACGTGTTGTGATAAGCGAGATAAGAGAAAGATATGTAAACAAACTCTGGCGAACGAATTGAGAACTACGAACTGATCCCGATTTTCGTTCCTGAAATTTTTATAGTAGGCAACTCTTTATACATGTACACGATTTTAAAAATTAAAAATTCATGGAATTTGTACCAGAAGAATAATTGACATATTCTTCAAAACTTTGACTGATTCAAAAACATTTATCGTGTTGACAAATTCAAAACTCATCCAGTTATCTCAATCAATGGCCAACTAAGAAAATACAAAATTTACCAAGTCTATCCATAATGGTATAAAAACGAGACAAAAATAAATGAATTTATTACTGTACAACTAGTAGGCCTACAATATAAAATTACTTATATAAAAAAAAAAATGTAATAACAATGATTTCACAATTCAAATTTCCATTGTTCAATGAAATTAGTAGGTACGTGAAAACCCATTGCAAAAATGAAACTTGAAAAAATTAGTAAACTCATAAAGTATCCGCGAGTATAAATTTAAAGTCTATTTTATGAAAAAATGAAGCACAGACATAAACACTTCATAATCGATATTGAAATTGATCTTATATAAAATAATTATAACATCAACATGGAATGTAATAAGAATAGGATAAGATGATAGGTGGTATAAGTAATATCAGAGTAATCACAAAAATACTTTTAAAATTATGATTCAGTGTAGTCTTAACGCTTCAGCCTACCAGCTCTGGCATCAGTAATTACACCCCATAATTCAATAATAAAATCATCAGTAAAACCGAGTTCTTCTAGGTCAGAATTATCTATTGCTTCAGCAAACTCCATACTGTTCAATTTGTCTTCTGCAGCTTCCCATATCTGTGTAGCTGCGATGAATTTTGAAATTTTAATATCCGGCGAGTAGGTATGTTCTTAATTTAGGAACCTATTTAAAATAAATACCTACCTAATTCATCGTCACTGATTCCCAAAAAATTTTCAAGTAGTTGATTAATGTTGTCTAATCCTAATTGAACGACACTATCTGGCTGTAATTCAAAAATATATTTTCAAATTAAATGTTAAGCTACGTATCTATATTTCATAGAAAAAAAGGGTGATTGATCGTTTCGTAATTTAAAAAAAAAAAATTGTGAGGACTGAGTAGGAGAATTGGTAAGATAAATAGTTATGTCTATAGTTTTCAAATTGTCAAACAATTAGATAGAAATTGACTTCACCCTTGCCTGTGTCTACTCGGTTTTGAAATCAATCATCTATGTTACTCAAAAAATGTTAACAAATGAAATAAAAAATAAAAACTTGAGAAATAAAAGTTCATTTTAAAAAAGGTTTTTATTCAGTATGAATCCCCCACCCTCCAAAAAAGTCACTCGTCCACCAAATTATTAATATCATTAGAAAAAAAAAATTAAAAATCAAAATTTTACCTATGTAATAATTGGAAGTATTAAATTTTTTAAAAAATACGCCAGATTTCCAGACCGGAGTTTCAATTCAGATTTTAGTGAGGAGAGAGAATAAAATTTACATTTATTTATTTTCAGATCTAGACACAATCTCTGTACAATTCCTGCCCCAGCTATATTGAAATTTCAAAAAAAAAATTTAATCATGAAACTGTTAAACTGTATTTTGTATACGACATTCGTAGCCGCACTAGTGGCAACACTGCACCGCCTATCGGTTGTGGTGAGAGAGCGGCGCAGCTGTCTTGCTCGCTCTCACTTCGTTGAACTACTCGAACCCGTCCGCATCTCCGTCTGATACGTGACACTTGTACTTCTCACTCGCTCGTGTATACTTACGTGTGTTGTTCTCTCTCGTACTTAATACAGAGTTTATCCCACGTTACATTGGTGTTATTATTTATATTGGTATATTTGGTACGTATCCTACTACAAGTCTATCATGGTAAGCAGAGCGTGTGAGACGGTTATCCGGCTGGCCTTTGTCGTCGGGAGCGTTTCTCACCTCTGATAATTATTTATTTACTCTTATCAAATTTTATTGCTTTTATCAAGTGGCTTAATTTAATTCTCGCGTAATTAATTCCATTCTGTGTGATTTTTCATGTTTTCATACGCGAGTCAATACCAGAACATATGCCAAAATATGCCGATTTTTTTATTGAATTAATTGTGAAATTTTCTGAATTTGCTTTGATCGAAATGCCGATTATTTTATTAAATGCCTGTGAAATATTTCTGACATAATTCAGTTAGGATTGACTTAGATCGATTATTTTTTTAGCACGTTTGAAACATTGATTAATATTAGCACGTTTGAAACGTTGATATAATTGCTTAGATCGATATTATGGCATTACATTATCAGTGAATTTTCCGTTCCGAATATATACAGTTTAATATGGTTATCACCAGATCAAATAAAATTTTAGATCGGCTCCGGACACATCAGTTAATTTGTTTTGATTATGCCAATAAATAGCTATGTAAATATACATTTAGATCGATATTTATTAACGGCAAGTGATTAATTCGGCAAATATTATTAGCTTAGATCGTTTATAACTAACGGATTGTTATCGGCTCAGATTGTCAAGAATCAATGAAATATTATCAGCTTCGAACGTTTTTCAAATGGATATCATATTAGCTTAGATCGTTGACATATAAGAATATCGGCAGATTTTAATAGAAACGTGATGAAATAATATAGCTTAGATCGTAATTACTGAATAATTTGAATTAATATTGACGTTTTACCATTTTAGAAAGAATTTTCTTACACCTTGGATAATTAGCAAATTGGCAAATAGATCGTTGAAAGATATATAGACCATACCAAGGAAGTTTCAACACAGATTATCAAGAAATGGATTATTAGCTTTGATCGTTAACACTGGTTTACCTCAGTTATTAGCTTAGAACGAATTACTAATTAATATCTGTAAAGTGTCTTTGTTTAGATCGGAAATTCAATACTAGCGAACTCGTATCACCTTAGATCGGACCTCAAATCCAAGGAGGCGAAGCTTATTATATTCGAACGGATTTCAAACCTTCAATATTGAACAAGTTTTAGTACATGAGAATGAATTCAAATTGCAACAGTCAAAATTTATTAGCTTAGAGCGAATACCTGTGTGGTTTATAATTAAATTTAGCTTAGATCGAAAGAAATACCTGTGTGGATTTAATAAATGAATTTGTTTAGAACGGAATATATATATTTAATAACGGCGCATCTTAGATCGAATTTTCAGCCAACAGGATAAATTCTTTACCATTTTAGAACGAATTCCAAACATTCAACAGTTGATGACGTCATATTACCAGAGCTACGTTGCCAGGAAAAACCCATATCAATGATGAAGAATGCGAACGTCGGCCGAGCTACGAGAACCCTTATCGCCTACTATCAGTTACCTGCTTCATGAATACAATGGAGCTAGACGACGACGACGGAGTTATTTTAGATCGGGGAAAAACCCAATGAATAAATCCTGTGTTGGCTTATCAAGTAGATAAATATTAGATCGAGACACCGAGTATTTTATTTAGACGTGGGCAAAACCCAACGAATGAATTTTATCCTTATAATGTTATCTTTCAAAGCCCTTATATGGAATCATTACGTTGATATTTTAGATCGGTGGATTTTTCCAAACCTTGATAATGGAATTTTAGATCGATGACTCATATTAGCAATAAAATTTTAAATATCTTTTGATGACTAATACTTTAGAACGATGTATATACCTGCTGTAACCCTTGTAAAGGTGACGTTGAAATTCCAGAACTATGACTCAAAACTTAGAACGATGTATATTATATTGACTCAGTTAAAATTTTTGATCAATGACTAATATCCTTTGAAATCTGTACACTCTTTAGATGGATGATTCATTTTGATATGCTTAGAACGATGACAAATACAGTCGGATGACTTTAAACTATTTATGAATTGGCATGTTTTAGCAATGATTATTTAGATCGGCATTTTGAAATATTACACTACCCTATGTGGAAACATGGAATTTGTGCATTGTTTATCCATATATTAAAAAGCCCAATTGCAAGGGTAAACTTCAGTGAATGCATAGATAGCAACATTTGAATATTAGACGAATATTAAATCAGCTAGTTAAAAGCTTTTAGATCGATTAGTTGGAATTATTACTGAATTTTAGACCCGCTCATTAAAGCGATTATTGAGTTTAGATCAGAAATTTGAAAATTATCATTGAATTTTAGATCGAATGAATTGGAGTTTATTAAAACCTTTCATGGTCTCCAGTGGATCGAAAAATTGAAAATTATTGAATTTATTACACAGATCTTAGATGTGGAGTTATTATTAACCCTATGTGGTCTCCAAATATAGGCCTTCTAGATCGTAAATAAATATTTAAATTTTCAAACGATGCTTATTATGTATGCTATCTAATGCAACCATATCTAAAGGTTACTCTGTACGTACGCCAGGTGATCAGATACTGGTAAAATTCACTGAGGTTTGCGGGTGGTTTGTTTGAGTACAATGGTAGTCATCGGAAACATGCGGGGCTATCAATTGGCTCAAACACGCCAGTGGGTATAGATGGGGTATGCGAAACGCTACCAAATCTATATACGCCGTAAGTCTGGAAGAGCTCCATACAGACTTACGCTCGCCATATTGGAGTAACTCCTATACTGACTAAAATTAGATGAATTTTGCTTATTGTTATAGAAGCTTTGGAACGAAACGGTTACAAAATGACCCGTCATACAAGAAGATCGGAAAATATAGAAGAAGATGATAATTTAGATCAAAATAGAACGAATAAAGTAATTTATTGATGATTGAATTTAATTATTAGACGAATTATAATTGTACTTTGTTATCTCATTATACTTGATTTACACAGGAGTCTACTTCAAAAAGAGAATCTAATTCTGCCACATCGACATCCCTACCTGAAGGGAATGCTGGAGCAAAGGGTAAGCAAAATACAAAACGAGTCATAGATTTAGATGTAAATAAATTTAGATCGGAAATTTCAAATGAAAGCTTAGAACGTGAAAAAGATTTGAGAAAAAGGGCTATTAATTCCCTTTCTAAAACAAAACATGTACATAGAGCGGTAATATCTGATTCTGATGATAATGAGAATACAGTTAACGACCGTGAAACCGAAGCAAGTACTTCTGGTGTACCTTTAGATCGGCAAACTCAGCGACATAATACAACTCCGCTGTTATTAGTATCGGATCCTGAAAATCCTCATGTTATTCAGCACCTTGTTAAGAAGAAATCAGCTGGAAAATCTAGAAGAGTATCAAATTCTGAAAATTTAGATCAATTGATATAAAATTAGAAAGAACTGAATCCTCAACATATGAATACTCAATAAAACCAATGCTTTATTGTCAAACGGAAGTACCAGTTGATCAGAATAGACCGTTTAAAATCAAAAACGAGGTACCTGAGAACGAAATTCAAAAAGTCATTGTAAAAAGAAATTATTGAGGCGAATAAACAGCTTCTTAGATCGGCAAAATTAGATCGTTCAATGGACCAGACCTGTTCAACCGAACCTGAGACCATTAGCGATGAGCAAACTGACTCTGATCGTTTTGAAGGTGAATCTGAAGAAGAAGATAAAGATTTTGTACCAGAAAATAGACCGTCTACCTTGCCACAGTATGTATCTGATGAACCTAACTCTGATTCTCGCTCAGAACCTGAAGAAGATGGAGACCCGTCATCACCAAGCTCGTCCAGTGACTCAGAAGACGGTATAGATGATAAAAAGCGTAAGAAAAAGAATAAAAATAGATCGAAACACAATAAAAAGAAGCTTAGAACGTCAAAAAGTACCGAAAAAGCTCCAGTCATCGAGTATAACTGAATTAGAATTGTTTAAAATACATCAATTTAGAACGGTGGCTTCAAATGCCAGATATAAGTTAACAAAGAACGATTCATATGACAACTGGTATGCTAGATTCAGGCGCGAACTAGAAGGAATGGGCCTTGATCCAGAAAAAGAAAATCCAAGCGAAATTAGATAATAATCATATGCTAAACTTGCTCATGATGAGAATCGACAAAATGTATGTAGATGAGATCGCACAGTTTAGAACGTTCAAGAAAGCCATCAATATTTTACAAGATGTTAGAAGATCGGAATCTAATCAATCATCTAGATCGATCAAACAACAATTTTCTCGGCTCAGATTATACCAATCGAATCAATTTCAGAATTTTTCCAGCGTCCTGCGTAAAATTAGATCGCAATATTTCACTATAGTTGGCAAAAACATACCAAAAGCGGACGTCTTTGACCAAATTGTACATGGCACAGAACGTATTTATCCGGACATCTATAATAAAATAGAATTTAGCGGCGGCTATCCGAAACGAGTATTAGAGAGATAAAAAATTATTTGTTAAAACAAGAAGCTAGAAGCGAAAGATATTCAACGCAAAGAGCGAATTATTTCAAAAATAGATCGAATTCAAATGGCGATTTTAATAGATCAAGAACCAATTCAAAGAATGAAAAACCCTGCCATCGTTGTAATAGATATGGACATCGCAGCGTGAATGTACCTTTCAAAAATTTTGCTATAATTGCCGAAAAGAAGGACATTATGCCAAAAACTGTAAATTTCCGATAAAGCGACAAAATAAATCTAGATCGTACAACAATTATAATAAAGGCAATAGATCGTATCAATCGAATAATAATCGATATAATCGTAATAAAAATGATGATTTTAGATGGAATTACCAGAATAATGACTCCTATCGTGACAATAATCGAAGCTTTGATCGAAATAACAATTATAATAATTCCTATCGTGGTAATAGATCTAATCGTGGAAATTATAATAACAACTTTGATCGTAGAAATAATTATTACAATAATGATCGACGAGCACAGCACCAAGCAAATTATCAAGATGCTGGACAAAATTTTTAATAGATCGAATCAGAATTATCGTCGCGGAGGTAAACGCGGACGTGGATTTAATAAACCCGCTGAGAATGTTGATAATAATAATACTAGTAATTCGAATAATGCTAGCGATACTACTACAGTAAAAGAAAGTAAATAGATCGTTATTTATTTGTTTATTTACAGAAATGAAAAAAATACCATGCTGAAATTGAGCAGTAACAATATATTAATTGCCAAATGTAATGCTGACATCAATGACAGCCAATTAGATCGAGCCAACCTTGCGATAGAAGACAGTGACAAACATTTATGCTTTATTGGCGATACTGGAGCGACATCACATTTCATAAAAACAGACCGTAATTTAGAAAATAAAGTAGAATGTGAATCAACAATTGATGGTGCCCGTGCTGACGCAAAGATGTATTCGAATGTAAAAGGAACGATTACTGGAAAATCTGTTTACTGCAACAATAAGATCGCTATACCTGACGCTATATCGTACCTAACATGGTAGATAATTTACTCTCACTACGAAAATTTGCGGAAATGGGCTACACAATTATATTGAACGATAGAAATGCTAGAATTATGGATGGAAAGAATTTAATAATGAAAGGAATTTATAGATCACCATTTTGGTATTTTCTTATAGATTGTAATTCATCAAGTGCTTTAGTAACTAGAACGAGAAAGAATTTATACTATAGATCCAGTTGACAATATCGAAGAAAATGATTCAAGTGATAGTAGTGAAGACCTGGACCCTCCTACGAAACCAAATCCTTTCAAGAAACGCCAAAAACCAGAAAAATTGGTATTCAACGTAGAGGATATTGATGACTTAGATGAATACGACGAACTAGAAGTAAACTCAACCTTTACAAATGTAGAACGAGATAATGAAAATATAGATCAACGACTGTGTATAGATGATATTTTAGTTCAACATGAAATTCCTCATGACTCTTATATCCAGAGAAATGAGTTGATTAGAACAGAACCAAAAGACATGACCCCTGAAGAATTTCTCGAATTTAAATCACAATGTATGGTTTGGCACCGCAGACTTGGACACATGGAATACAAGAAAATGATCGAATTAAAAGCTAGAACGAATTTATTAAAACATGTAAAATTAGACCCACAAATGATTGAAAACTGTACAGATTGCAAAATTGCGAATATGAAGAAATTAAAATTTCACATACGTAGACGCAGAGCACTGAGACCGTTTCATACAATTCATTCTGATATTATTGGGCCAATTACACCTGTCTCTTACAAGAACAAATTTAAATGGATTATAAGCTTTGTAGACGATTATAGTAGATTTGCTGTATGCTATGTTATGCACAAAAAGAGCGAGGCGTTAAATTGTTTCAAATTATACCTAGACCACATCAGAAATATTACTGATTCAGAACGTAAACACTTAGTTAGAGTATTCAGATCGGATAATGGTGGAGAATACACCTCAGACGAATTTAGTGAATATTTAGAACGGAATAAAATTCATCATGCCACCTCAGAGCCAAAAACGACCAACACAATGGCACTGTAGACGTTTCAATCAGACTATTGCTGGCAAGATTAGAGTAATGCTTGTAGATTCTGGATTACCCACTTATTATTGGGATATAGCTCTTGGAGCGGCTGTATACGTGTATAATAGACAACCTCATGCTGGAATAGATTGGCTATGCCCTTTAGAACGTGTTTTTCCGAAAATTCAGATTAATCATGATCAATTACGTAGATTTGGAAGCCTTGTATTTTTAAAACGGCAAAATGTTACATCCAAATTTGAACCAAAAGGAATGTATGGAATCCTTGTAGGATACACTCCAACTGGTTATAAAGTTATGTTACCAAAATCGAAAAAGATCATTAGAAACGAAACATGTTAAACCTTATGAAGCCAGAGCGTATAAACACTTAACCGGCTTACCTGCTGATGATTTAGAACCTGAAATGAACGAAAACGAATGGATTAAAGACTTTAGAACGATTTATAGAAGAAATGAAGATGGAACGCCTATGCCTAATAGACCTGTTGAGACCCCTACCGAAATCAAAGAAACGGAGGGAGTAAGTGAGCCAGAACCAGAACCTGAACCTGTACCCTCAACTTCGAACGTAATTCCGGCCAAAAGAAAACCTGGAAGACCTAAGAAAAGAAAAAACCCTCAATCGCGAGAAAAAGTCGGAGGGAGCGAAGAAAGCAAAATTAGAAGAAAATTTGAACGAAAATGAAGACACTGTAAAGATTGAAATTGACACTGGCGCAACTACAATTAAAGAACATTTTGAAAAAGAATTAGAACGACTTAGAGCGTATATTGCTTTAACAGCAGATAATGAAGATATTGAAACTTTGCATTAATGGCTGGCTTAGTTGGAGATCCTATTACTGTAGAAGAAGCCTTATCTGGACCAGATCGTGAACATTGGGAAAATGCTATTGGTGAAGAATTTAAATCACATGATCGTCATAACACTTATATCTTTGTGAATAGACCGAAACCTGAAGAAAAACCCACAATTGTAGACTCGATTATGCTATTATTAAAAACTAAGATCGACACAAATGGCAGATTAATTTTCAAAGCACGATTAGTAGCTCGTGGCTATAAAGATAAACGATTTTACTCTCTCTCAGAAATTTACTCACCTGTATCTAGACTGGCTATGGTTAGAATTGCACTGAGCATAATAAATAAATTCAACTTAGAAGCTTACCACTTAGATGTTAAAACTGCTTTCCTACATGGAGATTTAGATGCTATTACCTACCTAGAAATTCCAAAATCGATGAATATAGATGAAGAAACTAGAAGAACGAAAATTTTACTCCTGAAAAGGCAATCTATGGATTAAAGCAAAGTCCAAAGAAGTGGAACGAACATTTCAATAAAGTTATGAAAAGACTAGGTTTTAAACAAGATATCAATGATCCCTGTATTTATTAGTTAGAGATCGAGATTTTGAAGCATTTTTAATTTTGTATGTAGATGACATCCTATTTGCTGGAAATAATATACCTAGAATGAATGATTTAATCGATAAACTGTTAAAATATCTTGAAATCGTTAATCTTGGTGAACCTAAAAAATTTGTTGGAATAGAAATTATTAGAAAGAGATCGGAAAGAATTTATTACCTACATCAGAAAAACTACACTATTGAAATTTTGAAGAGATTCAATATGGCAAATGCTAATGCCTATCCAATTCCTATGATTTATCAAAACAGAAATGACAAAGAACGATTATTGACTGCACTACTTTTTGAGTAAAGAACCATCAAATCGTAAAGAACGTAAAGCCTTAAAAGATTGAATAAACATATACAATATGGTCAAGCACCTTTTCATATAGAAGCTATAGGCAGTCTGATGTACCTAGCCAATGGCACAAGGCCAGACATTACCTACTCTGTAAACATGTTAAGTAGAAAACAAGCAAGTCCTTCAAGATTAGATTGGGGAGAATGTCAAAAGAGTTTTTAGATATTTAGTTGGAACGAAAATTATGGCTTAGAATATCGAAGTAATGGTAGACCGTTAACAGCTCATGCTGATGCTAGTTATGGAGATAGCGTAGACACTAGAAAAGCGACGACTGGAACGATTATTAGATTACATGGAGACATAGTTTCGTGGTCATCCAAACGCCAAGGAAATGTATCAACTTCGACTTGTGAATCCGAATATGTAGCTTTGAGCAGCCCTACAAGAGGCAGTAGCAACGAATGCGACTTTGAATAGAGCGACTGGCAAAGAATATTTACCTATAGGACTGTTTGGAGATAATTCACCATCAATTCAATGTACCGAAAAACCTGGAGTTTCCTCTTTAAGACATATACCAGACATTAAATTTCATTACATTTTAGATCATGTTATCAATGAACGTGCCACAATAGAATGGGTTAGTTCCAAAGAACAAGATGCAGATATACTGACAAAACCTTTGACTGAGAAACCATTTACTCAGCTTAGATCGAGAATTGTTTCAAAAATATCCTGTGTGGAAATTTAGAACGGCTCCTGATATTATTGAAAACGATTTTACTCCAAATTGCACTTAGCCTAAATCAAGAATTACTGCTTAAAATATTCAAATATTGCTTAGATCGGGGATACAATCATTCTACTAACGTAATGATTAGATCGGCTCCTGAAACTGTTATTTAGACCGGCTCCTGGAGTCCTTGAAAGAATTACTAAGACCAAACAAATTGGATTAGCAAAAAGTTAGATCGGCTCCAGTGATGCGAAATGTTATTACTTGGATCGGATATACAAAATAATTTTATTTTAAATTCGCAAAAATTAGATCGGTTCCTAGAATTCTTAATGGACTATACTATGATCGGTTATAATATCAAACACTGTCAAAAGTCGAACAGACATATTATCATCAATTCCAAATTGAAGAAGAACTCAAGCTTAGATCGGTTATTCCTAGTTAGACCAACTTTGATCGGCTCGTATTTAATTCAAAGCGTCGAAATCAAGATCTGAAATTGTCCAAAGGGAGCCATATTGCACTGGAAAGATGAAGAATTAAACATCGAAGGATCGCTAATATGAAAATTGTTTTTTTTAGATCGATAAATTCAAAATGTTTAGAGTTAGAATTTTACCTCCCATCCAATAAATTGTAAATTTTTGCTCTTTAAAATAAAAGGAGGGAGTGTTAAACTGTATTTTGTATACGACATTCGTAGCCGCACTAGTGGCAACACTGCACCGCCTATCGGTTGTGGTGAGAGAGCGGCGCAGCTGTCTTGCTCGCTCTCACTTCGTTGAACTACTCGAACCCGTCCGCATCTCCGTCTGATACGTGACACTTGTACTTCTCACTCGCTCGTGTATACTTACGTGTGTTGTTCTCTCTCGTACTTAATACAGAGTTTATCCCACGTTACATTGGTGTTATTATTTATATTGGTATATTTGGTACGTATCCTACTACAAGTCTATCAGAAACAATCACTCCTAAGTCCTAGCACAGAATTGTCCAATTTCTACTTACCACTTTTTCTATTTGAACACTACCGTTAGCCTTAAATCTTAAAGTTTCTTTTCCACTGCCATAATTTGATTTTTTACCCCGCCTAGAATTATTTCTTGGTTCAATATTACCTGAAAATGTATAATAAATTATTATTAAGCATACAAAATCAAAATGACTACAGATTCACTTTTAGTAATTTTTCTTACAAAAGCCAGCTTTCAAAGGTTCGATCAATCTTAATGTGAATATGGAATTTTTAGGAATTTCTTTAAGTAATTTAGCAACTTCAAAATGTCTTCGACCCACCATACTTTCATCGTTAATTTTCTCTATGTGATCGCCTACCTAATGAACAAATGTACAAAAAAAAAATAAACACATTACAGCATACTTACAGCGCCAAATTTTTTTGATATCACGAAAAATTAAGCAGTAGGTACCTGAATATATTGAATCCTATCTATAACACTACCTTCTTTAATACGTTTAATGAAAGAATATCCTGCACCGTTGTCAGTGATTGTAAGTCCTAATGCATCTTCTGATTTTTCAATTTCAATTTCTTTCGGCCGTCCTATTGAAAATATCAAATTAGAATGAATATTTATCCACCTTGATGAATAAATTATAAAATGAGTAGAAGAAAAGGTGTAGGCTGTTTTCGTGCTATCTTACCTTCAATTTTGACTTAAATGAATTAAAAAAACATTTAGAAATAGACAATTGGGCAAGAAAGAGTAACGACCGAAGGCCATTAAAAATGAAAAAAAAATTGGCAATAAGGACCAATGGATTGCTTTCATTTCACATCAAAAAAAGTTTTCAATAAGATTTTAAGACTTCCAAACTTTTTGGAGGTCAAGAGAAATTCTTTCAATTTTTATTGGACCATCCCATTGAGAATATTATCCAACAATTATTTTTTCAGAAAAATTGAGAATAAGTATAATTTTTTAAAGAGGAGGGGGATCGAGAGAAATATTTTTGAAGAAAATCGCGGATTTACTTTTTTGAGAAAATTGAAAAGTTAATCGCGTAGGAAAACTGGAAAGTGAAAATTCAATTTTTGCGAGAGTTTCGTTTTTAGGGAAATTTGGAGGAGAAATTTTGAAAGAAAATTGAAAATTCATTTTTTGGGGGAAATTTAAAAAGATATTTTCGTGGTAAATCGATTCACTTTTTGGAATAAGTAGGTAGGTACCTACCTAATTGAAAAATCAATTGCTGAAAATAAAAACTGAAAATTAGATTTTTTCAGTTTTTGAGAAAATATTGAGACTCTAATTTTTATTTGAAAAAAAAAATAAAAATTCACTTTTTTATTGAAGAAAATTAGGAATAGAATTTTTCAGGCAAATAGAGGTTTTTTTAGAGAACATTGGGGAATGAATTTCTGGAAAAAAAATGAGGGAGCAAATTTTTGCAGAAAATCGGGAAATTTATTTTGAAGAAATCGAGGAAAAGTTCTCAATTTTTGAAGAAAATTAAGATTTCACTTCTCTGGGAAAAGTAAAAAATTATTATTATTATTATTTTGGAGAATTTGGAGCAGGCACATACTTACCTATTTCATTTTAGAGGAAAACTGAGAATTCGATTTTTCAAGGAAAAATTAAGGAGTTGAATTTGGAAATTATTTTTTAGACAAAATTTAAAAATTTATAATAGGTACCTATTTGATGAAAATTGGGAAATCATTTTTTTGAGAAAATTGAATTTAATTTTTTGAAGAAGGAGAAAATCAAAAATTCAATTCTTCAAGGATTTCAAAAGAAACCTGCGAATTCAATTTTTAGGGAAAGATTGAGGTAATGCATAATATTTCTAAGTAAAAATTAGACTCGAGCACGAAAACTGACTCATCCACACCGCTTCAATCCAAATCCAAACCTTACCTATTCAATATTCAAATTACCTTTTCTATGAACAAAAATGAAATCATCCAAACCGATCTGTCCTCCTAATAATTTGGACATGTCCAATTTGTGTGTATTCAAAGTACAAAACAATATCTGAAACAGAAAACTTGACTGATTAATCATCATGGCAACGAAAAATACCAACTTAATTAAATTTCAGCTACGTAGGCTTTATTCTTTTATATGTACACATTTAATCTACACGAATACAATATGAATAATTATTTGGTCGTAAACGCAAGCTTGAAATGAAACTTTGACTTTTATTCGAAATTTATTCAAAAATTAAACACCATTTACTACAAATAATATTTAAAACCACTGAATTAATTAGAGTACGCGTAAAGGAACTACGGTAAACGATTTTTAAACTGCAACGCCAGTCTGCGATGATATTGTTTGGATGTGGTTAAGTCACTTAACAGCACGCAGATTCCTATAAACATTTCATAACGGATGTAATCGACTACAAAGCAACCATTTTAAATATAAAATATTTCGAAATATTCGTCAATCTGTACCGATTGCACTTGTCTTTGTTTTTTCCCCCTATATAAATTAGTTATAGACTTGTAGGTGCCTATAGGTGTTTAATTTGCGACAGCAGGTACCTATAAAGATAATGGAAAATATCGACACAATTATTATAGAACGCAGGTCTGCAGTGTGCATACTACAAGTAATTTTTATACACAGTTCGGCTCTTAACATAAAAGAAAGTATAAAAAAATCAGTATAAATAAAATAGTATCTATTGTGTTGATTGAAACAACACGGCACCAGTCGCGTATCTCTATGCACATTATTCAGTTTCACAACATCACCTCCGCAGCCTTGAAATATTACATCGCTTCTCGCTGGTGTAATGAATAAATACATTACCAAGTCTGCAGCAGATTTCTGTCAAGTTTGCGGCTTTTACGTGTTAAAGTACCGATGGTAATTACCCAGCTATTTTTTATTCAGGTGAATGAATTTGTCAAAAAAACGGAAAAGAAAGAAATCGAATAGCGGTAATGATATCCTCGTAGGTCTAAATTACCAACGATGAACTCTGCCATCATTTTAGCAGGTAAATCGAGCCAAATTTTAACAAAGCGGGTATCAATTGGCGAATTTCATCTAATGAATAACTTGACAACCGATCCGTTCAATTTTATTCAATTTCCCAACGAGAAGGCAGAAAAGAGAAAAATGAACGTTGCATCGAATATCACGATTCTAATCAATAAGTACATCTGGCGCTGAACGGATCTTCTTCGGAATCTTTTCGATCGATTAAATTCTCTTGTATCCGTTGATTGCGGGCTTTGGAGGTGATATTATGTCTCGGGGGTATTTCCGGATCATCGTTCCAGCAAACAATCCTCCGTGGTCTTTTCGCTCTGGGAGATTTGCCTTTCAAAAGTCTCACGTGTTCTTTTAACATGAGGTAGTCTCGGTCGTCCAATTTGGGTAATTCTTTCTTCGCTGGATGATCTGGTTTTGGGAACGAATAAAGTCGTTTTCGAGCTAATTGTGAAGCTGTTACGTCTTCGTTGAGCTTGGGGTGCAGTAATTTATCGTCAATGTCTTCATCGGTGTTTTCGGCCGATGTAGCGGGTGTTTTTGGATCAACTGTCTTCGGTGGTAGTGTAGGTCCACCTGTTTGCTCTTTGTTTTCGTCTCCTTTGACCATTTCGGAAATTTACGGTAGCGCTGATCGTAGCATGATTAGATCTGAGGATAGATTAGGCAATAGCCAAGTATAAATTAATCATTCCATAGAAAATTTAATCGCCTCGTAGAAGTGACCGAAGGTAATCGTTTTCAACTTTTTTTGAAAATTGATTGAGGGGGAAACACAAAAGTTATGTTGATGTCTAAAACAAGGTGGAAAAATTTCATCTCCTGATTTCTCATTTACCACTTTTCATTGGACCTTAAATCTGTCTGTTCAAAAAATTGAAAAAAAATGAAAAAATATTTTTCCAAGAATAAACTTATAATTACAAAGGAGGTATCCCACTTGGAAATGAAAATTCCAAGCTCCTAAAAAATAAATCAAAAGTACATCATAAAAGAACCCATATTTAAAATTTCCAGTATGAAGTTCATTTCTCAGATTTTGACAAATTTCTAAAATTTCAAAATATAGGTAGGTAGAGGTACCTACTTCATCCCTGGAAATATGAAAATTTGGCCAGAACCACGAAAAAATAAGCTGTAATTTTGTACCCTTTTTTTAAGCTCTTAAATTGATGAGAGGTGATTTCGAGACTTCTGGGGTCTCCAAAAAATTTCAGATTTTTCCAGCGCTGGAGAAAAGCTCACAAAAATGGTTCAGAACTTCAGTAAGTACCTATAATCCCGGATTATTCATGTTCATGACCAGTTTGATCGTAAAGCACAAATATGAAAAATTTGTAACTTTGAGTTAAAATCCATATTTTTGGACAAAAATTTTCAGAAAAGAATTTAAAAATTGAGATGAAAAACTGAAATGGGCTTTTCTCCAGATTTGGAAAAATCCAAAATTTGCAAAAGAGTCCAAAACGTCTCGAAACAGTTTCCAATTAATTTGGCAGATCAAAAAAAGGGTATACCTACACAGAATTTCAGCTTTTTTCGTGGATTATGCCAAATTTTCATATCTTTGCAAAACAATGAAGTAATATTTCAAAAATTCACCAAAAGTCCAGAAATGAACTTCAGCACTCTGAAATTTTGCACTTGGGATACCTCCCTTTTTAACGTGAAATGATTATAGGTCTAAAAACAGCATTGGTGATGATTTTTGACAACCCTTTGGTGAGGGGTTGAAAAGTTATATTTCCATAATCTCTATCCCAAATTTTGAGAGCTTTTGAAAGTTGTCATTTTTTTGTGTATTTTTCGTCACTTTAAAATACTTTTAAAACATTTCTTTGGAAAATTTTCATCGAAAAAGGTGTACTTAATACGTTTGTTTAACCTTGAAAAATTATCTGCCTTGATTTTACTCTTCCTCACCCCCCCCCCTCCCTCCACATCAGCGGTAAACAAAAAATATACAATTTTCGTTTGTTTTTTATAATTTTTTCGGGGGAAAATTAGGGGTTCCAAAATTCCGTGATTTTTTTCAATCAAGGTTGTTGAGAGAAAAATATATCGGCGAAATGAATAGTAATTATTCATAATACGTTATGACATCATTGAGTTAAGTTTATTATCTCAGCATTAAAGGTGGAGGGAGAGCGGTAATACAAGATAAAATTCAAATACTTATTCACAGTTTAGCACTGGAAAAAGGTTTAGTGGAAAATACAAATTTATGATATCCAAAATTTTAAGAAGATTTGTATTTCTGACACTCAGTATTGGAGACTGGAAAGGAGTGCAAGATAATTCTCCAATTCTTTGAAATTATTTCCAAGAAAGTTACTGAATACTGAAAAATTTGTGATTTTTTGAAATTCAGTCTCAAAGAAAAGTTTCCTCCCTCTCTTCATTACAAAAAATTTTCTTTTTCGTAAAATCAATGTTTAGGTAGTAAGTAAATAGAAATTTAATTTTTTTTATTCAAAATTAACGACGCATCATTTTTTTAAAAATAAATAAACGAAGCATCATTTGAAAAATTGTATCTTTTACCTATCTTTATATTTTATCTTCTTTTTTCTCTTTTTCTACATTTTTTTTTTGGTTCGTAGTAGAATGACTAAACGTTTTATTTCATTTTGTGGTATTTTGAAGTCGTTCTTCGAAATCGAAATATCTCAGATTTTTTGACCCAAATTGATCGAAATGTCATTTGAAAATTGCTAATTTTCTCCCTCCATACCCCTTCCTTCTCCTTCTAATCAAAAAAGAGATGGAAATCGATAATCATTCCCAATGATATTTTGGGCACGATTGATCATCTGTTTGAACAAATTTAGTCTCGAAAATATTTTTAAATTTTTCAACATTTTTTGAAAATACCAGGTCTTGGGGTCTTATTTTAAAACAAAAGGATAAAGGATGAAATTTTTATCACATCGTTTTTCGGTCCACACAGTAGGTTAGTTAAGTATACAGAGAACTTTTATGCAACCTGTCACTCAATTTTCAAAAACAGTTCCAAAATATCACTCCTAGTAGGTAATTACTGCTGTAGCCAAGACCAACGAAATCTTCCAAATCATTAGCAATAATAACGTGAAATGTACAAACATTAAAAACACCGCAAATTAAATTATGTAGTTTCACGCTCGATAACCGTGATTTTTCACAAATACTGGAGCCTTAAATGCTCTTCGAGTTGTACGAATGAATGATGCGGCAGTAAGTATAGTCGAAGTTTACTACAGATGCTTAATGCATACACGAATCATGGCTTTTATCTTAAAATTCTTGCGGTATTTAATTTAATTTTAAACGATTTCAACGCTTCGATGATCAAAACGTTATCATTTCGTTAGGTAGGTAGAGAAGTACATACCGGTAAAATACTAAACGATCTTTCTTTGTCATTATCAACACAACGTAAGTACTTTTTTCGTCACAGAGCTCAGAGGTATAGTAACCAGACATTCGCAGTTAAGATGATAATCGCAGCAGGGATTCTGTAACAATGTAACTTTCCAAAGATACCATTTGAGATAAATTTCAACGATCATTGGCTTGAGACTAATATTACATAAAATCATCACTCTTTCCGGATCATCACGTAGATGTTTACGAATTTTATTTCCAAAATAATTCCATCCGGCGAAAAAGAAAACAAAGCGAGAAATCCATGAAATCTGATATAGGTTCCTAGCTATAAAGCTATCAATAAAACCGCAATTCAAACTTTTTTTAAAAAAATAATAACAAGGTACCTACGAATTACATGATATTGATGCAACGATCCGTTTCCTTTATCCTCGAACACGGCGTCGGCCCGATGAAATATATATTATGTAATCGAGGCTAGATATTTAATTATAACTTCAATTTTTAACACATGCTTGGAATTCGTATTGTGTATGTTCTCCTAAGTTGGGAAAAATTCTATCACAATGTAGGTTAGACTTCGAACAACGGCGTCGAATAATTAAATCTCCTTTAATTGAAGATTAAGTAATTCATAGTTATTTTCACGCAGTCTTGTAAAATAAATTGGATGATTTCAACGATTACTGCTTTTCATAATCCATATCGTACCTAACCGAATCTTTCGAATGAAAAATTAGGTACTATTCATTGAAAAAAATGTACCTATTTGAGCTGTACAGAATGCACCGCATGCTATGCAGAATTTCAAACAATAAACAATAGCAGATAATGTCCATGATTAGTATTTTTAACAAAGAATTGTAACAAAACAAAAAAAAGTAATTAGGTTTGATTTTGATCAGAGCGGTCGAAGGGTGGGGAGGGGTGCAATAAGTGCATTTGCACCGGATCTATTTTTTTTTTTTGAAAATATGCAGAAATTTCCTTGGGGGGAGGGAGCATAAAGCACGAGACTCTTTAAAAATGAAACAATTTTTAAAAAGCTTTGACTAACGCAAAAAATCTATTAGCATAACAAAAAATCTAAAAAAAAAAAGTAAAAAAGTCGGTAAATTTTCAAAAAATGGAAAATTTTTGAAAAAAAAAATCTATAAAACTAAAAGTTTTGCAAAAAGTTTACAATATTTTAAGTATTGTATACAACAAAAACGAAAAAATTTCATCAAATAATTCAAATTTTAAAAATTTTGAATAAAAAATTGGACACGATTTTTGATGTTTTGAATAAAAAGGTGATGGGAGAGGAATTTTGAAAATTGTTTCTTCTAGTAAGTATTCGAGTTTCCAAAAAAGGCGGTTTGGAAAATTTTTATACCGGAATATGTGACTTTTCAGGAGAAAACCGACCTTCGGTCCGCAAAAAAAAAATGAAAAAAAAGGTGTATCAATCCAAAACAAATAATAATAATGGTTTTGGACTGATTGGGAAACTTTTTTTTTTCAATTTTTTTTTCGGACCGAAGTTCGGTTTTCTCCTGGAAGGTCACATATGGCTCTGATTGGACAATAAATTGATTGTAAAAATTAAAACATAGAATCGGTAGGTACTAGGTACCTATGTACTATTAATACAATCAAAACAGAACGAATATACCTACTTACAAAAATACACAAACTTGTCAAGAGGAATTTCTCAAACTTGACTAAAAAATGCATACTTATAACAATTTTCATTTTTCAATTTGAAATTAAATTTTCTATCAAAATTACTTAACCTTACTCTAAAAAAATCTATTTGAATTTATTTTTCAAAAATAATTTTTTCGTCTCCCACAGTTTGTACTCAAAATGCTCCATACTAAAGAGTGACGAATGAACAACAGTACCTAGGAAAGCTTTTTTGATTTTTTCTTACGATTGCAATAATTCAGTAAAATTGATCTAAGTAATAAAAGTTGAAAAAGTAAAACTGGATTTTGAAAATGAAGGGAAAAAACGAAAAATATCAGGTACCTACCTAGCTACTTAAGAAAAAAAAAATGGCAATACTGATACCCTTCTCTCTAAAACCATGCAGAGAAAATCGAAACTTAAGGAGGAAAATGTGAGAACAAAAAAAAGGGCATTTAAACGTTAATACAACGTGGTGTTTTGTTTTGAAGCACTCGCGATGAAAACAGAATTTTTTAGTCCTCGTAGACCTCCTCTCCCCCCAAATGGGCTCGGGAGAAATTTTCTTTTCTTCCGCGCAGACACCTCCCCCCCCCCAACAACTCGAAATTAGACTTTCCAAAATTGATTATTTTTAACGTTTGTTTGAATGAAATTTTTTGATAAATAATGTTTCGTGACTGAAAATGGAAGGAGAGAATATTTTTTTAAAAATTTGCAATTTCAGTAGTCTAGTTTCTAATCTATTCTTCTGGGCCTTGCTAAAAAAAAATTGGTATTAACACAAACAATTTTTACTTGGTAGGTACACCTATCTTGGTTTTTCACTTGGTTGAAGTTTTTTCTCGAATTTTCGCCCAAATTCTATATTTTTTTTCAATCAAGTTCGGAAATCGATATTTTTGCCATTGCCCCAGAAATAAAAAATTATATTGGATCGAAAAAGGGTTCTTATTTTTAGAAAAAACATCTGTACAATATGTAAGCTCTTTTCAATCTGTTTAGTTTTTCCACCTTCTTTGGTTGAATTTCCAGAATTGTTGAATACTCTGATTTTAAGAGAAATTAGAGAATATCATAAGCCTGGAATAGGAGAAGATGGGGCGAAATCTTTACCAAATCCTTTTGAAGTTTTCATGTAACCATGTAACCCCGTTTTCCAAAACTTTCAAAAAATCGAAGTCCAATTTTCAGTCTAGTTTCTTATGATCATGGAAACGAATTTTGAAAACCGAGTTATACGAAAACATTGAAGGGAAATACCTAAGTAAATAATAAAGAAAACTGTAATAAAAATCGTACAAATTTTTAAATCTCAAGAGCCAAAAAAATCGCCTTTGAAAATGACCGAAAATTTGTCGAAACTGCCCATATGAATTTGGGAAAGCCCAAAGCTGAAGTTGAAATTTTGTAAATTTCAGTTTGAAATCCACAAGCTCAATTCCCTAAAAAAGCACCAATCTCCATTTTGAAAAAATTAGGTAATTTCACAATCAACATTTGGCACCGAATTTTAATACTACATTTCGAGCTATAATCAGAAATCAAAACCATTCATCGTTAAAATAACCTAAAAAAACAATTTGAAAAATCGCATTTAAAAAAAATAGAAGTATATCAAAATAATTATTCAATGTTGCGATCGTGGCACCCCTCCCCTCCACTCACTTTCCATTTGACCTGATAAGCACTAGCATTTCTTTTTCAGTACTAAAAGTGAGGGGAGGGGGAAAAATTAATTTCTAAATTTGTGGGCGAAAAATTAACACAACAATTGAATTTGTTGATGAAATGAAATGACCACAGATCTAAATTATGGTCTTATGTAACAAAACCTAAGTTTATGGGTTTTCGTTCAAGAATTTTCAAAATTTCTGAAATCCAAAAAATAATTGAAAACAGCGAAAATTTTAATTACACGTAGATTGGCACATAGTACCTACAAAATGTAGCAAGATGGAGTTCTTTCAAATTTAAGCAAACAATGATTCAAAATTTTTTTCGTGGAACTCTAGAGGTAAATACAAAAATATGATAATTGTTTTAACCCCCCTCCCTCCCCCCCCAAAAAAAATTAAAAAATTCGAGGTTTTCCGTAACGGTTTCCAATTTTTAATTTTTGGAACCTCCAGTTCCTAAAAAATTTATGGATCGACCCAAACCAAAAAAATCAAAAATAATCCACTTCTGATTTCATTTTTGAAAAATCACTCCAAAATTGATTTACGATCAGAAACAATTAAAAATTAAACATACCTAGAATACAAACAATACCCTCATAATCTATAGACACCTAAATCACCACAGCTGGCAAACAATTACAATCGAATAAAACAAATTAACGTTTTTTTTTGTACACAGTAAGTAAACAATTCGTTTCAGTAAAAACGTAAAATCGCACAAAAGCTACATAATGATGCGTTTCGACAAAATGGGTTACGTTCCTGATTCAGCATAATAATTTGACAACGTTGGCAACTCGATGATATATACCCATTCGTAAAAATTCTACAAAAATATTTTTTTTTAAAAAATCTCAAAGTACTCACTTCGTCCGAGGTAAAATCGTAACATTCTGCAATCTTCTCGTATAACTCTTTAACATTCGAAAACCCCGAAATTAATCCGGTCGGGCTACCTTGAGCTTGTTGGCAATGAAAAATTAATTTTGGTTTTTCGGTTTCGGTCATGACTATTTCGCGTATCGGTACATTATTATTACGAGATGCTGGTAACGCGACGTTATTATAACTGCGTATAGGCAATTCGTTGTCATTTCCTTTCGATCCCATATCAATGCTTCCATTTTTCACGAATTCCCCTTCTCTCTTGAAATTTTTCCGACTAAACAATGGCATAGTGTACGAAACCAGGTGTAACGACCGTATGCTACACCGACGTTTTGACAATCCACCTCTTCGATATCTGCTGCCTGAAATTCACTGGACCACGGAACGGACCTCCTGTTTTAGTCACAATTATAGAACAGCTATTACATTAAACTGCAATCTCGCTCTCCATAAACGATAGAAATACTCGAAGCACATTGGTGTTTGCTAATTGACTCAGCGACGTTTGCGGTCATTAAAATTTTTATAAACAAAAAAGAAAATAATCGATGGTTTAAAATACCTATTCGTGTGGTAATTCTTTTCCGCCAACTATCAAGGTCGTGAACTAGATAATATGGCGAAAAATTAAACAAATTTGATTCACGAAAACTAACACAATAGGTACAATTTCGTAACATTTTTCTTGAATTTTTCCACTAGTCTGAATGTCACATATTTTACCACAACTTGGCATGGAGTTTTTTTTATCTTTGAAATATGAAAGCGATAAAAAGTACCTACAAGATTTTAATGCCATTCTAGGCGTACCGATTAGGAGGTATGTAGAGTGTAATTTCATGATTTTTTGCACTCGAATAGTGTAGAATGCTAAAACGTCGAGTTGATAAAAACGTACTTAATGTAGCGTAGAGTAAATACATAAATATTCACTTAAGAGCTAAGAGTATTTAATTGTGATTTCATTTTTTTTTAGAAATTTCCGAGTCATCGCGATAAATATTTAATCTGAAAAACGAAAGAAATGGAAGGAGAAGAAGAATAAACTGTCACATTTACATTTTTTTCAGATTGAGTTTTCTATGACAAAAATTAATTTTTGTGGGAATTGCCATCCTTTTCATTAGATAAAGTGTAAGTACGTGGAATATTATTCCAAAAAAAACACAGAAGATTCACAAAATTTTCAATAAAAAAAAATGTTTATAAAGGATTTCTTAAAAAAAACTCTACAAATAATATTGAAACGCATACGTCAGCAAAATTCACCACTTTTCAGTATATAAAAAAAATTTCAAACGAAAGAAAAATTCAAATAAGAAAATATCACAATGTACGTTAATTTAAAATTTACCAACACTTTCTAATAACCATTCACTCTCCATTAAAACATTTAAAATACGTTAAAAACTTGCCACCACAAAAAAAAAGGCAGCTAATCAATCACCATTACAAAATAAACATACATCATACGCCGCTACTTCACTCGGTGTGAATTTTAATTAAACCAACCGAGCGTGATAATTTCGGCGAAATGTACCTACACAAGGAAATAATGGGTAAAAAGTACATTTTATGCAACTTACTTTCAATTCAAGAAACCAGTTACATACATAAACGAGTTAATATTCTCTTAGCACACATTCGAAACCGAAACAAACGCATCAAATTTCGTGTTGAACAATATCGATCATTTTACTCCCGAATTCCGGATAAGTAGCCACTTTGAGGTGGTTGATAAGCGTACCTACCGGTAATAACACACGTGTTTTTATTTTGAACGCATTATTACTGCTCATTCGAAGTAAAGGTGAGTTACTACGTCCGTTAAACACAGGTGTGCCTCCACACATCGTTACAATTTAGTACCGAATGGGTTGTTGCAGTTCCGAATACGCGGTGACAGTACATACCGCGTGCTAGTTAATCAGATAAGGTAAAATAATTGAACCGATACAACGCGTGATTCAGGACTGGAGACTGCAGAACGGATTCCAATTCGACAGATGGAATGTTTCCTTTGCGATGCCTAATCGTACGAGTGGAATAGAGATGAAGAAAATTGGATTTATGGTCGTGTAGGTTTTGTTTGGAGTTTTCAAATTCGATATTATGATAATTTTTTTGCTGGGGGATTATCATGTAGTTTTTCAAAAGATAATCTTTTGCATTTACTCGTCTACAAAAATAATAATTGAAATCTATACGATTACGGAGGAGGGTGAGGAGAGAAGAGGAAAGAAAATATTTTTCAAACTCGACGTTCGAATACATACCCCAGTCGACTACTGATTTATCAAATCTCAACCTTCGATAAATGACGATAAAACTTTTCGTGTAGAAATGAAATATATTCCTTATAAACAAGGTTCTTAAAAATTAGAAAACAACGTCACAGGGATACGTTTATGATTTTCTAGGTTTAGCTTGTCCCCCTTCACGGAAGCCATTCCTAAAAAACGAGAAAGAACCATTTACAACGACTTACATTCTCAAGGCTTCTCAAACGAGAAAACTAGAGAAGAAATTGTAAATATCTTACCTAAATCTCCTTCGTACGATTTTCAAATGCCTCATACGTCCGGTTCCGGTGGTTTTCCTTCTTTGAGCCTTAATACTCCAGTTGACTGCAAAATAACACATGAAGATTTTTAGAAAATCTCTGTCCTATAATTGGACGAAATAGTTTACAGAATTTGTATGAACAAATACTTACAATGTCTAAGCTTTTTGCTAGGGTATCCGCACTGGGCACACTGAGATTTTTGAATGTGGTATGAAGAACGACCACATCTTCTGCAAAGTGTGTGGGTTTTATTACGACGTTTACCAAAACTTGATGTACCTTTCGTCTGAAAAACAAGTACAAGAGATGATTAGATGAGATATTGGACGAATATACTACATTAAAATACGAAAACGATAGAATTATCACATCGATTTGATAACAGACATTGATCACTTTTTTACGTAAAATCTCATCACCTTTTGGACTGAAATGACATACAAAAACAGAAAAGTGAATTGTTAGAACGTCTTACCATTTTTTAGTCCGTATTTCTTCTATTTTTTAGTTAAAATGGAATAAAATTAAAAAGAAATCTACAAATTCATAATTTTGATCCGACAAACTACAAAATTATCATCCATCCACATGTTACGTTTACTTGAGTTGTTTATTGGCTTTTGAAAGAAGTGATGTCTGTGAATTTTTTACTAACCTATCTAATTTGAACCAATGGTGATGCATTATTCTTACATTTCTTACCTACTTGTTGTGTGCTCAACCAATCAAATTATTTCTTTTCAATTTTCAATTTTAATTTTTTTTTCTTGAAATTTTTTTTTCAAATTTTCGATAAGTTCATTCTTTTTTTCCCCACAGAGATCTATAGAAGAATGACGATTGAAGAGTTTGTGAAATAATAATTTAAAAGCTTGAAAACTACTCATTTTTCAAAACACCAAGAAATTGTTTGAAAAAATTGAAATTATTTTTATTTGCTATTCAAATTCAAAATAAACAATATCAACTCATCGTTTTTGTTAGTAAAATTTCATTTCAAAAAATGTTAAGACATTCAGTTTGAATTATAGTTGTTTTTAAAATCGAGACAGACGTATCGAGCTGAGAGAGTGAGTTTTGAATGATAAATAGAAAAGGCTAAAACGAGAAACCGCAGCCTCGTCTTTCCTTCAGTTAGACATAAATTATTCTCATAGTTTAGGTCTAGGCATCCAAATTCTCTTAGCGCCTTTTTCCTCTAACATTAAAAAGTAATGTACAATTTTCACAATCAAATTCTCATCGCTCATAACGCACATTCTAGTATATAATTTGAAAAATCTACACATGATGAATATTCAAATTAATCGTTTACTGATGGCTTCTTCACCATTATCTTACAAGCTATAAGTTAAAAAATGACATTAACAAGAGTAAAATATTGCAAACGAACCGTTAAAAAAAGTAAAATATTGAAGCATAAAATTCATCTAGAAAATTTGAATAAATAATTACGAAACAGCAGCAAACTCATTTCAAAACATAAAATTACAATAAATAAAAAAACACAGGGAACAAGAATAAAATTCCGTAACAATGATACACATTACAATACGACATTTACCTAGATTAAAATTATCACCGAATACAGACATTTAGCAGTGTAAAATTCAGTAACATGGATACTTACAATAAACATGAGATGACTTATTAAAAAATTTGACTGAACTTCTTATCGTTAAGAGACCATAAAAATTAATGAACACAAACTTCTCGATGGTACGTATAAAAAAAGTGATTGTAAACAGTACGATAAAGAAGAGTCTGTCACTAATGCGTTGGAGTAGATTCCACTCTACGATTCTCTTTATCTCCATTTTTCCAGCATTCCAACGCTAACGATCTAATATTCAAGCTATGGCTGGGGAAATTTTTCTCAGCCCCAAATGTATACTGATTGGCACTTTCAGTTTGATATCCTGTGTCTTGAGATTCAGTGAAAGCATCGTTCGAATTTGAAAAATCACTCAGCATGCGAGATTCTCCGAATGACCGTTTGCTGGCAGGAATTCTCTGCTTGGCCAGAAACGAAGAGTACGAAACAGACATGTTCATGTCATTTGAAAATGATCTGCGCCGTTTTCTGTTACGTCTCAGGTTTCCGGCCAATTTAGGCGATTCGAATACTTTGGAGCATTCTTGATTGAAACGTTTAGTGTTGGGTGTTTCTTCTAATTTTAATACGCAGTGTTTCTCGTTTTCAAGAGCTTAACATAATATTGCAGTTGAAAATTAAAAACAAATCAAGTTTGACACAATTTAAAAGAGTACTGTAACTTACCTTTCAACGGAGTTCTACCCGATTTATCACATGGACCGATAGGTGAGAGATCAGGAGTGGCGAATTTTTGCAAAGGAGAATCTTCAGTTCGATTTCGAAACAATGGTGTAGAAGGGTAGCATCTCTATTCGTTGAAAATTATATTTTCATTTTTAAAAATGCTCAGTAATTTCTATTTTATGAGCAATAAAATTTCGGTACTTACGTTGATCATTGGACTCCCATTCATGCTACTACAGAATCTGAAATTCAGAAAATCAAAGATTTAAAATTTTATCGAATACAAGACATGAATGAGCCACAAAAATAAATTACCTGACAGGAGATAACTTCTCATCTTCTTTATGGAAAAATAATTTTCTTCTCAAAGAATTCAAACTTAAATTTATATCATCCGTGTTACTCTAAAATCAAATAAAAAAGAATAAATAATTTCAAATTGAAATGAATTCGAATATTCTTGTATTACCTCGGTAAAATATGGCTTCAATGCAGTATTAACAGGTTCAGGTAAATCAGGAGGTAAACTCAAGGCAGTTTGCGTTGACGCTGAAAATAATCGAGCACCCATCACATAATTATTTTATCATTGAACTAGCTCAATATTGTGAAGTATCATCAACTCACCATCATGAGATAAATTCAAACTATCCTTAGAAACCAATTCCAAACGAGAAAGTGAAAATGACACCGGAGAAGATGGAGATATCGACATATCGCTACATTCATTAGAACAAATGGTACCTTCAGCCTTGAATATTTCCCTTAAATTATCCCAACATGTTGGTAACCTGGAGTTCCATGGACTAGGCATATGTGTTTTAGTAAAATATCTGAAATAACGTTTGTCATGATTTTTCACTCAATAAAACAATAAAACAATCGATACTAAAAATTGCAAACTTCAACCTACCTATCGATAGAATTTTGCATTTCCTTTTCAGTTTTTTCATCGAGCTGTTCGTCGTAATGAACGTCTTCTTCGATTTGAGCTGGATTTATTCTAGAGAGATCTTCGATGGTCCATTTGAATGTATCAGAATCCTGTAAACGCTTACATTATACAAAATATTCACTCTTAAACATAATCACTACATATAAAGAGTCATTACCTGACTAGGACTAATAACAGTAGAAAACACATTAGGGCTAAAAATTGGATTTTCCAGACGCTCTTTTAAATTTTGATTAAACGGATTGAATGGTGCTCTACGTGCTAAAAATGGGGAACCTGACCGGCAGTATTTATTTTCAGGAGTTATTGAACACGATTTTCCATCGTTTTTCCTACACGAAGATATTATTTTGGAGAACAGAGTTTTCATATTGTTAGGCATATTGGATATGGGGGAAGAATTTTCAGGACACTGGGTACTGGTAGAAGGTGAAAAGGACATTCTTTCAGTTGTATCTTCGTAATGAGACATCTGTAACAAAGCACAAACATTTATAAACGTTGGTAAATGAAAACAGAAATAAACCGGTTCAAAATCGAACTCACTTCGGTATTTTGATAAAAATGAAAGACAAAGTATAAACAGGACGATAGAAATTACTAACTAATGAACAACATAAGCACATAGATAATTTTTAAACAACTACATTTTCATCAGCACAAAACTTACTAACTAAAATCAGTCAAAAATCTCGGCTAGATTTGATAAAACTATAAATTGAAATTTTTTTTTGAATCACAAAATATGAAACCGTTAGATATAGAGGAGAAAAAAACAACGCAGATGATCGTGACTGATAAAAAATTTAGATGAATTTTTTTAGTACAGTATACCAACAGAAGAGTGCGCTAATGTCAAGATATCTATTATAATTTTTAGGTTCTATGGCTCCTTTAATTTTCTTTAAAAAAAATTAAATTTTAAATTTTTTAATTCGGAAATGTTCGTACATTATTCAAATTTTTATGAGCAGAGAAATGTTTGATATGAAATTGGGTCAAGTACGAAGTACTACATAGGTACTCTATTTTTTTACAATATAAAATAGAGCGTTCACTCGTTCATTATTATTTGCTCGTCAGTCGTCAGTCGTCACTTCGTCAATCGTCAGTCCTCACTGAATTTTTTCTTTTTCAATTATTTTTTGTCATAATAAAAATGAAATGAATAAGCTACAGAACGTGTGATAAATTTTACCTCATCAGATAACGTTTGATTTTGTTTCACGTGCATTTTGCAATTATTGTATTGAAATACAACAAAAGTAGGTATTCGTTAATATCAATTTCGAAAATGAAAAATTTGCTGTCTATAAAAACTAGAAAGTGATCTGCTCCAAACTAAAAAATGATTCCCCCTTTTTTATTTTTTCCTATGAATGTGAAATAATTTAAAATTCATCTTTCCAATGTTGAATTACGAAAATTATTCTGAATTTCTGATAACAGCGTGAATTAAAACTTCGTCGTTACTGAGAGTGTGGACTGTGGTGCATTGTTTTCTTATCGTACCTATTGCTCAACCACTGGAGAAAAATATTTAGATGGAATTCAATTTTTTCTACTCTTTGAAGATTATCTTAATAATCGCTTTACGTTTTTTTTCTGGAGCAATTCGGTTTCACATAGGTCAAAACTCTTGATAAATATTCGTCAATTTTAAAACAACCTTCGTTCTCGGTGTTTTATGTTTTCCTTCAGTAACAATTAATTTTTTTACATTTCTTCCCAAGACGTACGTAGGTACCTACCTACTATTACTCTATTATTTATTACCCGTCATTGAATTCTTGAAATTAATGGTAAGCAAATAGATTAAAATAAATTATTAGAATTTATTAAAGTTAGTCAAACTGTGTTTAAAAAATTCATCTTCGTTTTTCATTTTTGTTCAGAAAACCGATCAATGCATACCATACACAAAAAAAGTAATATCTCACGGAGATCATTGTCTGACACTGGGAGAATTGCAAGACATGAAGAAAGATTCCCAAAAAGAGTACGATTTGCTCCTCAGTAACTACAGAAAAGAATCAAGGACTTCATTCAATATCCTAATGAACTCGATCATTGGAACAATTTCGAAGAAGAATAAAATCGACACTACGAAAATGAAATCATTTTACGAAGGCCACGAAAAATTATACGAAAAATTTCTAGAAGATGGTGTACGATTGAAACAAGCTTTAATTGTTAATCAGAGCAATAAACGATGGTCATTGGATAAAGATGTTTGCGTGATCCTACATAGAAGTAAGTTTAAAAAATGTGATGTGTTTTTTAAACAGATAGAAGTATTATTTGATAAATATCACAAATATTACGAAAATCAGATTGAGAAAATTTTTGTGGAAAATATTCTATGGTTTGAAGACATTATACTGAAAATCAAAAAATAATAGTGTCAAGGTTATGAATTAATTTTTTCTTCAAGTACTTAGGTAATGTATTATTATTTTTCCTTTTCCGGCGAGTTGAACTTTGCCAATTTGCCAATGCCCATTGTTGCTCTTACAATAAAATCAAGTTCAAAAATTTCTAAAAAATTAAAAATCATTTTTTTGAAAATTTTTTTACTTAAAATAGTTCTAGGTAACGGTGATAATGTATTTTTCACCCAAATTTCCATGAATGCCAAATTTACCTACATCATGGTACCTAAATTCTCATTTTACCTACCTAATTCCTCTATAAAAATCTTCATCATTATTATTCTTACTTCTGTAGTTCTGTACATTTTCCTTCTTATTTTTCTTCAGCATGAAAAATCATTTTTTATAAATGAAAATTCAAATTTTCATACGTGATTAAACGATTGAAAGAAAAAACATTTCAAAAGCTTTTCTATTTTTATTCACAGTCTTGATTTGTGCTTATTCACATATACAGTGAATTCACATTACAAAAATTACTTCCTTTTTTTTCTTTATACAACACTTTACAATAATTACATACGTATTGAAATTATACGCATAGAAGCTAATACACGTGTGTTTAAAATACATAGCTTAGCAAAATATCATATGGTAATTGTTTTCTATTGGAAATTAACGAGAACTAATTTTCATAAAAATTGAATATCATTGTATTTTGAATAAAAACTACATCACACAATTTCCGACTAATTTTTTTTTTCACTTTACATCGTTTCTAATATAAAATAACGGTATACTAGAAATACAAAAAAAAAAAATGACTAATCAACTACATGATCTATATAGTTTTGCGATGTATTCATTCGCAATACAAATTCGAATAAAATTACGTGCTGGCCGAAACGAAAACAGCTTTAAAAGCTGTCCTTGGCTTCGATACAAATTGAACAGAAGTATTTTTATTTCATTTACACAATTTTTCCCCCTAAAAACAGAAAAATGTCGCTGTTTTTAAAGTATAACGAATTAAAAACTATGATAAAGGAAACATTTATAATAGGAACTTAAGCAAATAATGTTCTTAGGTTATGACTACGAATCCGTTGGAATTGAGGATACCTATTATTACGATTAGAAAATAAAATCATTCGTCAGACATGCTCGAATGCTGTTGTAATTTTGTCAGAAAATGAAAAAATAAAAGTCGAGGAAAAATAAACCATACATAAACAGACTCGTACATATAAATGATAATAAAAAAAAAAACTGTATATTATATTTTAATACTGATTGTTTTATTCAACATGAATAAGCTTAAAAAATTATTCGTATAAAAATATATCGATGTTATTTATTGAACGTATAAGTATTAACAAAAAAAAATTAACATAAATGAAATAAAATTTTTCAACGTAATAAAAAATAAGACGAAAGTTTGGAAGAATTCTAGAATAATTGAAATTGTCGATTAAAGGAACCAAGCAAAAATGCATCGAAAGAGTTAAAATCAAAGAAAATCTTAAGCTAAAATAATAACTACGATAAAAACCATACGTAGGTACCAAATTCGATAAAATTCACGTAATTCGGTATTTTAAGCTATTTAAAATTCAGAAAGCAAAGTAACAAAATAGAAAATATCCATAATTTTTGGAAACGTAATCATTGTGTTCTAAAAAAAGGAGCATTTTAATGCTAATATGATATCTGAAGAAATACACCGTTACACGGGTCATCAAGAAATTGATTTCAGTTAACGGGCTTAGTAAAATCTGGCCACCGGAGAGAAGATTTGAATTTCGGCGCTAAAATTCCAAATCGAACACAAAAAAACAATTCTACGAAGAAAACGTGTGGTAAAAAAAACCAATTCCCATATATTACAGGCAAATACCATTAAATGGATACCATAATAACCTCAACTACACTCTCTAGTTTAAAAAAAGACTTCTTAACCCTTAACAATTAAAATTCTATCAACACTTATCAAAAATTGACGCAATCGGACACACACGGACTAGACTCGAGATTGTTAAAGAAAAATGAAATTACGAATGATATGTTTCTATCATTTTATAAATGATATGACGTAAATGCAACTGAAATCAATTTTTTGTCAGGTATGTAATTTGAAACCAGCTGAATTGGTAGAAACCCATTCTCACAATTATTTTTGATATGTTAGATCTCACGTAGGTATTTCGAATAGGTATGGTAAAAATTCTCGAACCCACAAAAATCGCTGGAATTCGAAAATATGTATTACATCGAAGTGGATTTTTTTTCAAAACGATTATTGTGGTGCAAGTTTTTGCATTCATTCGCGTCTACGCGTTTCGAAATTCGATTAAATGCAATGGTTTTTCACGGAGTGATATGCGATGGCATTTTTCATGACTCGATTTTAATTCGTTCAATTTTCGGCGTTTTTTCAGAAGTGCTCGAGAATTTTTTGGAATTTGAAAAATGTCGAAGTAAAGAAAGGAAGACCTTCAAAGGTCAATTTTGGGCTACGAGGCTAAAATGAAGCTGAATACCTTGAAATTATTTTTGCATGTGATATCCTCGATTCGAATCTGGAATTAGAACCCCCAAACATCCTTTTTGAGAAACGAACAAAATGGTTTCATGTTGAAAAATTTGGGAATTTTTTGTAACCATTGAATGAATTTTTTTAGGAACAATTTTTTGAGATACAAAAGTGGTAAACTCAAAGTGCAGAAATGGATTATTTTCTCGTTTTGGCCATTTTTAAGGAAAATGGGGAGGGGGGATTTACAAGGGAGGGGGATTTACAAAAATTTCGTTGAAAATAATTCATTTTATACGAAAAAAAAATCAAAAATGGTGTTCAAATTGAATTTCGTCCGACGATGAAGAATTTTCAATCCTCCTTCCTCTCCACATGAGAATACAATATTTCAAAATTAACCAGAAAATTTACATTTTTGAGTTGAAAAATTAACAAACGTGATACTTTGAGTCAGAAAAATTGAAATTAATTCCATTGGATTCAAAATTTCACATTGGCTACAAAATTTCTAAAAATAAACTCTTGGTTTTTTTGAGTTGATCCTTGAAAAAAAAACATGAAGTCAATATTTTTGGAATTAATTTTTTTTGGATTGAACAGAAAATTTAAAAACCACACAAAATACTATTTCTTTATACGTGCCCCAGAAAAATTAAGGATTTTTTGTAGAAATCATCATTTGATTTGCATTAAGGAAATCATGGAATCAATATTCTACCTTTTTCCCATTCTATGTACTCGTCAAAATTTCAATTAAAAAATTATTAAAAATTATGAACACCGAGAAAATTATTTTTGAAAAATTCAAATCGTAATGATGAATTTGGGCACAAAATTACGTATTTGGAAGGAAGGGAGGGGGGGGGATTCCATATATTTTTACTTCGAAACTTGACACCATTTCAAAAAAATTCTTCCTCATTTTCCGGAAAAACTCCTCAATCCACCTCACCAAGCATATCACTTCGTAAACAATAAAACAAAGCGTAATTTCAACAACAAATTACCTCTTTGAAAAAAAAAAGAAAAAAATGCCGAAGACAATGTAAAACGTTGTCAATGCGAGAAAAAATTTCAAAAATAAAAAAATAGAAAAAAAAAACGAAAAAAATGGAAAAAAATCAACTTGGAAATTTACATTAGAAAAAATAAAATCAAAAACTGTGAATGTTAAAATTATCGATAAAAGAAAAGCGATAAAATGTAAACAAAACGTCAAAAAAAATAGGTTACCTAAGTAAAAAGAAATCGATTAACATACAAAAATAAAAACAAACGCGTATAAAAAATACACGGGGGAATGAAGCAATCGTCCGAGTAATGTTCAACAACCGTTTCACTGTACAACAGTAATACAAACAGGCGTATAAAAAATAGAGAAAAAGATCAATTGACTAGCATAGTTTTTTTCTTTAAAGAATAATAAAATTATTACATAGGTACCTAAAACTGTAAAGACTAGAAATTTTTCGAGTAAAATTTTTCTTAGGCAGTGATTATTGTTGATTTTTTTCAATATTACGGTCAAAATTCGCATCTTCTTTGCCGTTTTTATTGTCTACAGAATTATTAGTCAACTCGTTGGTATAATCGTAGAACGAATTTTCTGTAGGGTTCTCCAGCTTGTAGCTGGTCTCGTTTTCGACGACTGTTGAAGCACTGTCTGTTGTTGAATCGGTGGTAGAACCGTTACTGACGGAGGTAGACGGAGAATCGACGCAAAAACTAAAACTATTCGAGAATGTTTTGTAACGTGTGCTGTCCGTGGATCCGCTGTGGTCGGAGTTCAGATCGGCCAAGAATGGATTTTTATGAGAACGTTTAAACGATTCGCTAATGGCTGACGTCATGATTTCGGACGAGTCTTCGGTTTCCTTGATCCAAGATTCGACGATACTGTCCCAAGGGCTGGTATCGGGCTTGGATACTTTTTCGGCTGAGTTATTTGTGAAGTCGACGCGGGAATGGCCGAAATTTGCGGCGACCGGTTTCGAGGTGTTGATTTGTTTGAGGGCTTCTTCGATCCGGGCTGAATCTGGTTTGGAGCTGGGCCCGCTTTCGGAAGGTGATTTAAATTGACTCGAGGTTATGGTTTGGATACTGTAGCTGCCGCTGGGATCGGAGTGTAGGCTGTCCAGAGACGTATTCGATGATGTTTTCGGTTTCTGCGATTGGCTGTTTTTCAAATTGAATTTGGCTATTTTGCTGCTAACGAGGCTGGTTCTACTGGACGACAACGCGTTGGTCGTCGAATCGCCTTTATCGCCGTTGAATTCGATAGTTTCGTCGGGCGAGCTGATAATTTCGTCGATGCTACGAGTACTATAAGATGAACTACGCAGAGGTACTTGAGGGGGTTTATCTTCGATCGGACTTTTACCAACGGAATCCGTTTTCGCGGATCCGAGTACTGGCATATTGACCACCGTCTCCACTTCGGTACCGGCGCCGTCCGAGGACGATGTCGACGACGAATTCTCAGTGATCGGGGATGCGACTGCTACTTGAATAGAGCGAGCGGGAACGGCGGGAGGGGGTTTTCGAATCCCTTTCGAGGGTATGGGTAGAGGACCCCCAACGTGACCGGATACGCCGCTCGGTTTCTTCGGCAATGGAGGCGGAGGAGCCGTAGGGGCTGCTGAAATCTTGCCTGGACCAATAATTATCTCCCGGACTATCTGGAAAAAATGTATGCCTGATCAATCTGTACACCATATTTGCTCAGAATGGTATTTATTGAGCGAAAACTAATTTTTATGAGTTTTTTTTTTTCGATTACCTAAGCTCTAAACTAGATGACGAAACTACTTGGAAAAATTGCCGAATAACTAGAAGCTATTTCAAATTGGAATTAGATTCGAAAAAATTTTTCATAAGGCTTTCATTTTTTTTTTGAAGTTTTTTGTATCGATTTAAACTACGAGAAGGAAATTTTCGATAGTTGAGAATCAAAGTTGGAATAGAAAATGTTGAAAGCTCTTTCCTTACAAGAAAGAGTTCCGTCCAATAGGAATTTTAAAATTTTGCCAAATCTGTAGGATTTTTATATTCTAAAATTTTTATCAAAATATGAAGAAATTATTTTTATCAGCTAAAAATTGCGAGTAAGGGAAGGAGAAAGGGGAAGATTCGCACTTTTTCTCTTAATTTTAAAAAATTTCGAATTTAATTTGAGAGATCTACAATCAAGCAGCTTACTCCAAAATCAAATAGTTTTCACATACAATGATTTAAATACAATTAAAAACGTTGCAAAACAGATAGGTACTTAATCAGATACTTCATAATTGAGTAATTTACACAAATATTACCAACTTCTCAAAGTAAAAGCATGTACAACTAAAGCTGGTAGATTACAACCACAAATCGAAATCATCGTACCTGATTTTGACGGCCAAACTTCCAGCAAATATCTCAAAATATTAATAGGTTGATTAAAATCAATCTCTTTTTCTTCTGATTCGCTTCTTATCATCAAAAGCGGAGCAAAAATAATAGATAAATTTTGCGCAGACATTTTATTTGTAGCTGACTGCGAAACTACCAATGATAAATGATCCATGACGAAAATTAAAGTAGCCTGAAACATAATAAAATTTTTAAATAAATCAAATCATCATTTTTGAAAAATGGATCTCAAAGATGAAATAAATTACTCTGTTAATTCGCGAAAGGCAATCCAATAACGAAAATATCAATTTGGCGTTTCCTTGCGGATCATCAGACATGCAGACGCTTAAAGCGTCCACAATCATCTGGTATAAATGCTTCGTAAACAACGGTTCTGGTAACTCTCTCAAATAATCTTTGAAAACGCCTGTAAAAAAAGTGAAATTTTTAAAAAATCACAATACTTTGGCTGTATAGTTTCTCTGATGAAGATATTCTCACCAGTTATAACATTGATATCAGGAACGTTATCGGGTGATAAGTCGATGGTTCTTGGATTCCTTTCAAAAGCTTCTCTGAGAATTCGTTTTTTCGTAGCTGACCCACAAAGTCTGTATAATCCTGTAAGGCAAATCAAAATTGTTTGAAGTGAATAATTTCAAGAAGTACAGGAGGCAGTTATGTTCAAAAGATCAATGTTTATGGTGCCTGAAGTACTTTCAACAGTTCCAAATTTAGTTTAGTTTCAATTTCGTTCGAGGGCGAAATGTCTTTTTTTTTTTTTGAAAAGTTTGGGAGAAGAAGGGATTGAAAAAAAATACGAGACGATATCAAAAAAATGCGATAAAAAATTTCATCACCCAAATAAAGCTAAAAATTTTGAAACTAATTTTTTGAAACAAGATTGCAAAGAGCAGACAGTCAAATTGAAATAGATAAATTGATAGAAGTGTAATTCGACAAAGAAAAATTCGTCATCCAACTCCGGAATTGGACCCAGGACCCAGGTTATCCAGATTTTCGGTTCATGATAGCGATTTGATTTCTTTTAGAATTTCTCCCGTTTTTCATTCGTTCTAAGAACGTATATATATTGAAAAATGAAACATTTTTTTATTTTTCTAGATTTTCCTACTGGAGGACGAGGGACAAGATATAAATCCATTGAAATTTCATACAAAAAGCAGAGATCCGCGAATAACATGAATTTTAAGCATTTTTTAGTTTTTAGATCGTAATGAAAAATTTTTGTCAAGTTTTGTGAGCTAGTGGTTCTAATGTTTTTAGCGGTTTCATTTTTTCCAGTGGTTCCAATAATATAAAATTTTTCTGGTCTTTCCCTCCAGAACTCAATTTTTGTAATTTTATGATATTTTTTTTGTAGCTTAGTCGAGAGACGAATTACAAAAATTCGAAATTTCTCTTGTACTCCTATTCAAAGCTGAGATTCGGATATTTAAAATTCCTCCAGAATGCATTTTCCTTCCGAAAGATTTTTTTCAAACTGAGATAATTTTTTCAAAATGGTAGAAATTGAATACTTCTAAAAATTGAATACAGAAATTTAAAAGTAGATGGAGTGGGGAAAAAATGTAAAAATGAATTTTTATCGAAAACACCAATCAGAGGAAACTGAGTATTAAATGAAAACGAGCATGGATTTAGATGAGTATCTAATCTACCTATAATATCAAGACCCCTTCTTTCGATTTCTTCAACACATCTGCGGACGATAATAGGAACTGATGCTGCGAGAGGAGGCTGAGGCAATGACTGCAGCGATACTGATATCGAACCACTTTCTCTATTCACCACTGTCTCCAAATCAGTTCCGAATAAATTACCTAAAAAAAAAAACCACACAAAATTTCATTATTAAAAATGAAATATGTTCAAAAAATGATACAAACTATTCGAAAAAATAATAATTTTGCTTACTGATAGTTAATACACTTCTGGACGACAGCAATGGTCTGATTTGTTTCCTTAAATATGTATGGTAAGCATTAGTATGTCTTAATCTGATATACAACGTTCCTCTCGGTTCGACTTTCAAAGCAAGTTGATGTATAGGACTTTTGTACAATAAGGAACTTAAATGAACAGAACCCTGAAACGAAATCATTTTTAAAATCCATTCAACGTTGATAATTATACATTTTTTTTTTTTTTACTATTCTGCATACCTTATAACATAACTTATGTCTGTATTGAGGATCCCACGAATAGACCAAAAAATCTAGTTCTCGACTACTAAACAAATCCAATTCGAATGTTTCATCCCAATCAAATACCAGGTCACCGTTTCTCACCACTGTTCTAGCTTTATGTATACGATCGCATTCCAAAACGCAGTACAGATCTCTGGTGGCAGTATTTGGACCTGTAATGGATAAAATTAATAATCATCGAATAATTGATTCGTTTCCTTGAAATATAAATGGATATTAATCTTACCATGACCAGTCAATGGGCTTGCAGTAGCAGTTACACGAAGTCCACGTCCAGCCAATAAATGGATCCAAAGTAGACCACTTACTGGAGAAAATTCGTCGCTGAGGTGAGATTTTTCCATTTTATATTTTGTGAATTCTACGGGTCAAAAAATTCATAATTATTATTGTGGGTCAAAGAAAAGTTTTTTTTTTATTCATCAGTAACGTGCAGAGAATTTGAAAACACTCTTTCGAGAAAAAGATAAAAATCATTCATCTCTTTAAAATATACTTTCCTTCCAGTTTCTTATTGAACAAAATTTTAAAATATTTTCACCCTCTTTTTTCAATTTATTTTTTAATGGTAGGTACATAGGACTTCTGTAAGCAAAATTTCGAAAACAGAGGAGTTTTGTCGTCAAAATATTCATTTTTGTAATGATTGAATATTTGAATTGAAAAAAAAAAAATCGTTGAATATTTTCGAACGCAATTTATGACTCATTTGTAAATGCACCAGGCACATCTTAGAAAAAAATCAAGTACCTACATAATTTTTCTCAAGAAATGAATAGGTAGGTAGGTAGCTAGGTACCTATGTTTTTTTTGAAAATTACGTCACTCATTAAAATGTCAATTATTGATGTATGTTGAATTTCAAAACTTTTTCTTTTTTTGGATATTTAGAGACCGAGGTTGGAAAGAATCCATCTAAAATTAGATTTGAATCTGAATTCACGAATCATGTGTATAATATTCGCGAAGTTCGTGTATCAGCGCCTACGTCTACGTTGAGCGATTCATTTCAATGAAGTTAATAAAATTGCCTAACCGGTTTGCCGTAAATAATCGTATCTACCCTACACCTGCATTTCATCATGGTACAAGACGAATCTTTTTATATTCGAGGAAAGGACGATTTTGTTTTGCGCGATGCTCTAGATTTTTTTTCAATTCTAAAATTACTATTTTTTTTTCAACATATTTTTTCATTTCAAATTTTCTCAAACATTTTCCAATCTTGATTTTTTTCTAAATTTTTCTTGCTGTGCATCTTTTTGCTTTTTTTCAGTTCAATTATTTTAAATTCTTTAAAACGTTTTTTAGCCCCAAATGAAAAGATGCCAAAGAAAAATTTGTGATTATTTAAAAAATAATTTTTACTAGAATTTTTTCGTAATGAGACTTCCAATTAGAGCTTGTCTAATTAAAAAACAGCCTTGTTGCTAAAAAAAAAAGACTTGGGAAAATAGGTACTTACTCATAATAATATATTTTTTCAATTTGAATTTCTAAAAAATATCAAAAAAAAATAGAGCTTATAAAAAGTTTTGTAAAATTTTAAAGTTTGAACATTTTCAAAAATTTCTGAACTTGATAAGGAAAAAATTAAAAAATCTAAACTTGGAAAATATTTTTCAAAAAATCAAAGAAATTTGAAAATTGAAAAAAATTCAGAGTTTAAAAAATGAACCATTCGAACTTGAAAAATTCTTCGATACAATTAAATTTAGACCAGAAAAAAAGAAAATACACCTCATGAAACAAAATCGTCCTTCTCGTAAACATAAAAAAACTAACGCCCTAAAAAAGTCGTACAGCCGGACCACTTGACCCATCTGCACATCACTGATCACATCATCATTCTCACCTGACGTATTAATTTCAAGAACTCTAGTTCTGTCAACTTGAACATCCGGAGTAACAGCTCGGTTACCCAGATGTTTAGCTTCCAATTCTTGTAAATGCCTCATTCTCCTCAAAGATGACGTTCTAGTATGTCTGTCCAAGGTAGAAATAGTAGCTGATGGCAAAGGCGTCATGCTGACTGGTCCCATTGACGCCAGTTGATTAGGACGGTATTTGGAATAGCTCAATAATTCGGACTGGAAAATCACAAGCAATTATAATAATACACGTAAAATAAATTTCATCAATTTTTTTTTTCATCAAATACACACCTGTCTAGTTCTTTCTGGTAAATTTTCGGCGCTAAAAGTAAACCGTCCTTTTTGACGTAACAACGACGAATCTCTATTGCTTTTCAGTCGATCGTAAATAGCACTGGTAGAAGGAGTTCGAGATAACCATGCTCTATATTCATCAGAGGTAAATACATTCGTCGTGGGTAGCATTCCTGAAAAAAAAAAGGATTAATTTCCCTCTTCGGTATAACCATCCGTAGAATAATTAATTTCCACGAATATTTACTTTTTTTGAACTTCTCGCTAGAAGGCATTTCAGGAGCACTCAAGGTACCATCGTCTTCCTGATCCAACAAATTATTAGCAATTTTCACTCCTCCTCCGTATTTCAAATTTGGCATCAACGTATTCGACAAAGTGCTGGAAAAATCATCGAAAAATAAATATTCCATTTCCCCAGGAAGTGACGGTAGCTGATTTCTTGTCATCCGCGTATCTCGTGGGAGCGAATTTGAACGTAACGATGACGCTCTAGACAGTGCTCCGGTTTTAGTTAATCTTGACAGCGTCGACGACGATATACCTGAATTAAAAAATCGAATCGTTTAAATAGCTAATATCGCGTCGTCGCGTATTAATCGACTCGACAACTAACCTGAAATTGTCTGTGTCGGGTTAGATCTACAATAGTAATACGAAGACTTTGATATAGTGGGATATGAAGCTTCCGTATCTGAAGCGTAATCTACGTTATGCCTTTTAGATAACGTAGAACCGTACGAAGATATAGCGCCGCCAGCGCTGTATTGTCGACCGTAGCTTGGGGTGGTTGCGCCGGTTCTGAAATTCGGTCTTAATAATGTATGCGATTGGCGGGTTGGTAACGTTCGACCTGCAGCACAAAATTTAGGAAATTAAAACTCGATATTTTTTAAAAATAATTTCGTTTAAAAAACTGGTGCTTACTGAAATCATCGTATTCAGTTCTTGGTAGATGTTGATCCGAGCCCGATCTAACCATACCCAGTCTTCGATTTCCAGTTTGCGAGTATCTTGATAATGCAGTTTCTGATGTCCGTCGACCCAATGTTGAGCCTCCAGGACAGAATGGGTGAACCTGAAGATAGATTAATGATGAGGATATGTTCCAAGTGTATTATTTAATTGCACTAAATTGAAAATACCTTTTCTGCCAATGATTCCAAGGTTTTAGGGTAACTTCTGTCGTAATCAGATGGCAAATTTTCCACCGGTTTGAGATGATGATCTAGGATACTGTGTTGTGGAGCATATGACCAGCCTCCTAACCTTCGATCCAGCTGAAATGAAAATAAAAAGGTAACAAATTAGTGAAAAAAATCATTTTGAGATGATACTTTCACAATTTTTATGGTTTTGAATAAACTTACCGTGGCTGTTTGATGATGACGAGGCTCTGGTCGAGAATTATAATACAGATCTGTTCCTAGATCACCGTTTGAGTCTAGGGCGTATTGAGATCGAGATTTTTCTCTACCCTGCGCTTCTCTTTTCATATCGGTTCTGGAATAATTTATACAACATGAATATTTTACCAAACTTTGAACTGATTTAAAGGGAACAAAAAATAATCCCTAAACCGATTTGAATATAAATCTAAAAAAAAAAATTAAGTTTGAATGAAAGAGGGATTTCTAGTAACAACATCGAAACCTCGAAAGTCAAAATTTAAGCAATCGCATTAATTTTTTCAATTTTTGGTGATTTTTTTTGAAAATTTAAAAATAGTTTTTTTAAATAGTTTTTTACAGTAAAATTGATGTAAACTGAAATGATGAAAACTGAAAACTGGAACTGGAATTAAAATGAATTTCAATTTTATAACAGTTCCAACATTTTTTCGCAAATTGAAATTTATTAATTAATTAATTTTTTAAAAGTCACCAAATTAAAATCATAATGCTATCCGTTCTTTTCTTACATTACACACCAATTTTTTTTTCAAAAATTCAAGGGTTTGTCAACAAATTTTCATATAGATTGAAGAACAGAAAAAATTCAAAATTTTGAATATTTGACTCGGAAAAGTAGAAATCTGTTACGTTGATTTTGAATAGGTGCATGAAAAATGAAAAAATTCTAGTTTGACAAGAAAGAGAAAAACACTAAAGTTGAAGTTTTGTTGAAAATTTTGAATTTTTTTATCCCCCAAAATCAAAAAAAAAAAGAATTGTGGGAATTGGTATTTGGAACTGGAACTTGAAAATTTTGAGAACTGGAACTGAAACTAGAACTGGAAGTAACATAAATAGGTATCATTTCAGTTTTCCATCACTGCAAAATAGCTGGAAACTTAAGCTTCCTCAGAAAAAACTGATAGAACTCTCTACAAATAGGAAATTTGACGCTCCGCAATTTACGTTTTATTCATTTTTTCTCCAGGAGGCTTCCTTTGTCCAGAAAATCGATTTCAAGAATTGAAAGAGCTTTTCCTAATAAGGGTCGAAATGTCGAAAATGGCCCTCTTATTGACCCAGAATTGGTCAAAATTGATCCAAAATGTTACTTATGGTCTAGAAACATCCCCTCCAAAAAATTTGACCCCCCACCACCGTCCCTTTCGGAAATATCACGCTTTTAATGTCAAAATTTCAACACACGATATCTCTGGAAGGGGTGGGTAATTTTTTTTTTTAATATTCACAAATTATAATTACATCTTGTTGGTAGTATGAATGAGAAATATTTCTGGAAATTTTTTTATTAGTTCGGCCAAGTGGTTATGCGTCACGTATATATTTTTTGGACCCTGAAATTGGGGGCAACATGGTCAAAAAAAATCAAAACCAAAAAAAAACGTGATTTTTTACCATTTTTCCGTAGTAACAAGCAACTTACCTCCACTCAAAGTAAAATTTTGAGTCAAAGTAGTCATAAATTGAAAGTATATACATCATTAAAAAATTCTATTTCCAAAATTTCAAGTGCTGAAATGCAATTTTCGAATTTTGGAGATTTTTTGAAATTTAAAAATTTGAAAAATGCATTTCAGCACTTGAAATTTTGGAAATGGATTTTTTTAATGATGTAAGTATGTACTTTCAATTTATGACTATTTTGACTCAAAATTTTACTTTGAGTGTAGGTACCTGGCTTGTTACTACAAAAAAGTGGTAAGAAATCACGTCTTTTTTATTTTTATTTTTTTTTACCACGTTGCCTTCAATTTCAGGGTCCAAAAAAAAAATGTAATGCATAACCACTTGGCCGAACTAATAAAAAAATTTCCAGCTATGACACCTTCCAAAATTTTTTGAAATTTTTATGAAAATTTCAATGTGAAAAAAAATTGGAAAATGTGAACCGAAAATTTTTAAAAAATTCTCACTCATACTACTCAACAAGATGTATAATCTGTGATAATTTAAAAAAAATTTACCCATCCTTCCAGAGATATCGTTTATTGAAATTTCGACATTAAAAGCGTGATAATTCCGAAAGGGGTGGTAGTAGGGGGGTCAAATTTTTTTGAGGGGATGTTTCTAGACCATAAGTAACATTTTGGGCCAATTTTGACCAATTCTGGGTCAAGGGCCATTTTCGACCTTTATTACGAAAGGCTTTTAATCAAAAACTGCAAAAGAAGAGATTGAAATTGCGAAAAGTCCTCGAGTGATGGAATTTTTTCACTATAGTTCTCGTGATCACCGTGAAAAATACGATAGAAAACATCTACAGGGTTTCTAACAAACCTTCAAAACCCCAAAACAGGACCTTAGCAGGACCTTCAACAAGACTTTTTAAAAATCGGTTTTACTACTAAATTTTGACACCCCCTCCCCCCAAAAAATTGAAACAATTTTTGAAAAAGTAACCCATGATTTTTTCTTCAATGATTGTATGAATTATATTAAAATCAAAAACTTATTTTAGAGGAACAAATTTTTCTAGTTTCAAAATATTCAATTGGTAGAAATGGAAGAAAAGAGTTTTTACGGTAATTTCGGAAAGGAAATAGTTTATTTCACAACGAGAGAAGAAAAGCGGATTTTCACGAGTCAAAAACTGTTTTTTCTTCAAGTTCTGAACGATATTTTTTCTTATTGCGGAATAAAAGCGTAAATTTAAACTCTACCTCGAATCAAACCTCGAATGTAACAAATGCTTCTCATCATCGTCATCATCGTAATCATCTTCCTTATACAGATCTTTCTTAATTACCACCACAGGAGGCGGTTTCGGTTCAGGGGGTCGAGCGTGCGATGATCCAGCATACGTTGCCGATCCTAAGGTGCCCGTCGATGGATATCCTTTAACTTGCCTCGTAGCCAAAACCAATCGACGAGGAATTGACATAATTATAACAACATCGTCAATACTCATACGTGTAACGTCCACCAAATTTACAGCTAATATTTCATCTCCGACCTGAAACAATCGAAAAATCGATTAAAAAAATGGACAAATGATATTTTTCTTTGGATAAAATGGAGACGAACGCTTACTTGAATACAACCGCTATTGTACACAGCCGATTCTAAAGCTATTCTTGATATGAAAACGCCATCTTGTCTATCTAGACCATTTCCTTCGCGTATGTATAATCCTAACGTTTGCCCAGGCCTTTTAATAATTTCCACCAGTAACACGGTGTGTTTGGAATCCTAAGAAAAAAATTTTCCACTTGAAATTTACATACGAGGTATTATTTAACGCGCGGTTTTATGTACCAACGATCGGAAACCGTATCGAATAAATGTAAATTCAATACGAGCGAACATTCCAATGAATAAAATATCATCGGTATTCGGAATTCGGCAAATATCGGTATAACTCCGCATATTCCAGCCAAGCTACATACACTTACACGAAATAGCTTACAATTTTGTAATCTGGTAATATTAAACGTGGCTAAAAATATTTCGCCATTTTAGAACGTTTCCTTACACGGATTTTCAAACGGGTTGGTAAAATATGCGGGTACGTTGTATTTATTTTGCTATAAATGCCTGAGAAACGGCCGGCTCTTGCGAGACGTGCCCGAGTCAATTCCTAGCCGAGCGGATTCGTTTATTATTAGCGTAAGAGAATGCATGTCGGGGTCGATTCGACTGCTCGACTCACCTGCAGATTTAAAAACTTTTTCGCAGCTTCGGCGGCAGCTTTTCCTAAATTCTTCGTATCCAATATTCTTACTATCATTTCACCACGCCTTTCGACTGCTTCGAGAGCAGCCGCAGTCGACGCGTCATATTCGTTTTCGATTGTTTCAATCTGCCGGAATATTTCATTAGAAATTCCGCTGACCTAGAACAATTCAAAAATTATTTTTTTACTTCATTGATATCATAAAGTTTGCGCAGGTAGATATTTTACGAATATGTGAATGGGAAAATATTCGTCGACGTTTGTATTTTTGTTCGGTGTTAACGTACGAAGAAATGGAGAAAGAAAAGGAGAAAATCGTAGAAGAATTGAAAAAGATTGACGTTTTAAAAGCTACCGCGTATTTATTCACGTGTACAAATCCGAGCCCTCATGAGGCTCATATCCCAACACCATTTTCAAAGCGTTTTAAATTTGCCGAAATATTTTTCAATATATTCGCCGTCGCGAAGAAAACGAGTAGTGTAAGAGCTATAGGCTGTATGGATTTACATTATCACGCCCTCGTTCACATGCAACCAACACAATATGCTACCGGAATTGACATTTCAAATATAAATTTCCCATACAAGCTATATCGGTTGAGAACTGGGTAGTTTTTTTTTAAACGACACAGACGCGAAAATTTCGGCTGATTCTAAGTGAAGGGCTACATTCGTAAGTTGAATTGAAATTCGAATTATACAAAGATGTCGATCGAAACGTCTAGAGCTGGCAATTAAAAAATCTGCGTATGTGAAGCTGGATACAGAAATCATCCTTAGGGTGTAAAAAATTGGTTTTTTGAGTGCAGATCTCTTTTTGAATCTACCCAATCTGAAAAGCCCAAAATCAATTTCAACTCAAAAATCAATTTTTGATACCGATAGGTGGTTTCTAAATTCAGGCTGACGCGTGTTGGGGTTGCGAAATCCTCTTAATTATTTCACAAAAAAATGATGAAATACTGATACATTTTTGTAAGTTGAATGTTCGGGAAAAGGAGGGGGATTTCTAGACTTTGAAATTAAAATTTGAACTTGAAGACCAAATTAGCGATGGATTTTCCGAAACAAATTCAAGTTCTTATGGTTCTGTCTTTTTTCTGAAGAAAAATGAAACGAAAGACTGATAAGTGTACTTACTCCAAAAATTGAATTTTTTCAAGATAATTTTGGTTTCTTCGTTTTTTCGAAACTGCTTCCGTTTTTCGTTGGTTTCTTTTTGATTTTTTTTTTTTGTAATTTTTTCTAAAACTTTTCCTTCGTTTCTTTGGGTTTTTTGTTCTTTTTTTTTTTTTACAAAAGAATTACTTCTATTTCTGGGAACTATTTTCGCTTTTCTAGAAAAATACTTTGTTTTTTCAGTGTTCAAAATTTTTGAATTTATTCCGAAAATTGTCCGATTTTTGGATACTCCTTGAAAATTATTCGCTTTCGTAATTGGTATTTTTTTCAAAACTGCTGAGTATTTTGGTGTTCGGTTTGAAAATTTTATATTATTATTTTTTTTTTTTGAAAATTGTATCGGTTTTAAAATTAGATTTTTTTTGAAGACTGTTTGTTTTCTAAATGATTTATTTCAAAAATATTAATTTCTGTATTATTTTCAAAAATGTTTGTTTTTTTTGAAAAATGTTTCGTTTTCTTTGCTTTCTTTCTAAAATCGGTTCCGCTTTTTAAAAATTGTTTGATTTTTGGGTACCTAATATTTCACCTTTTTATTTAAAAAATAACTTTTTTTTTTCTAAGAATTGATTGGTTTTTTGATCCATTCTTTATTACCAATCTAAAAATGATTTTTCGGTTCTTATCAATTTTTGTTTTTTTTTTTTCTTGAAAATTGTTCATTTTTTTGTTTTTGGATTTCTTTCTATTAGAGGGAAGGGAGATGGAGGAGGATTCTTTATAAAAATTGTGGGTTGTTCTTCCTAAAAATTGCATGATTTTTGAGAATTTTTCGTTTCCTATGACATTTCTTTTCAAAAATGGTTTCAGTTCTTTTTGAAAATAATTTTTTTTCAAACTTGATTGTTCTCGTGTTCTCGAGGAAAGATGGAGAGATCGTTTTGAAGATTATTAGCTTTTTTGAAATTGAAAATTGTTTGATTTTTTGAAAAAGAGTTGAATTTCTTTTGAAAACAGTTTTTCTTAAAATAAGGTTTGGGTGATTTTTAAATTGAAAAAAATCGACCATTTTTTATACTTATTTTTGGCTCTAGCGCAAAACCATGTTTTTCGACTTTAGATGCCCTCTCCCTGCACAGGTCACATTTGTTTTTTTTTTTTTTGGTGGAAAACCATTACGGATCGATCCACAATTGGTAGTTTTTCAGCTTCAGTTTTTCAATGGTTTGATGATGAAAATTTTTGAAGACCATCTTTATATTGTCAAAAAAAAGCCAGATTGAAGAAAAAATTCATAACTTAAATTTTATCTGATGATTCGTGATTGGTAGTACCACTCCCCCTCCCCCCCAAAAAAACCACCTAATTTTTCTGAGTATTTCTAGCCCAGATAAAAAATACATGAAATGATTTTTTTCGAAAATCAACTGCGCTACTTTGTAGAGGAGGTATCAACGTTTATTTGAAAAAAATATGTAGATTTTTGGTGAGTTTGTTTTAGAATTGTTTGTTTTTGTTTCTTCTCGAAAATGTCCAATTTTTCGAGAGTTTTACAATAATTTTTTTTTTTTTAAATGACTCAATTTTTTTCATTTCGGTATATAGTTGGTATCTGGATTCGATCTACAAATAAATAATTTTCTGAAAATGTTTTGATACGTATGATTCATTTTTGAAATCTTCAAAAAATTAAATATAAATAAACATTGGAAATTTACTGTTATTTTTTCCTCTCAAAATAACACAAGTCAGCAGAATTTTTGAATTTGAGTTTCGATTGCCAAATTTGGGTTGCTTTTATGCAATTGATGAAGGGGAAAACACTTAATTTTTTCGACTAAAATTTGCTTTTGGGGTGGGAGTTGAAAAATGAGGTTTCCGACACCACACCGCCAAAGCAAATTTTGAAAATCTCGAGTGAGTATATTGATATATTTTGATACCTAGAATCAGAATTATTTAGGAATTAAAACTGAAATATATTGTAGAGCAAAAAAGTTCTTGTCGACTTGGGTAATGGCAACCTCCAACTTTGGAAATTCAAAAATCCAGTTCAAAATTCCCATCACTGCAAAGGTAAATATTTAGAATACCTAAGTGATATTTGCCATGAATTTTAGTACTCGAATGAAAACATTCATATGGAAAAACCCATCTAGATTTCGAGGTCAATGGTCAATTCTTTTAAATTTTTTAATTTTATAAAATAAAATTATAAATAAAAATTCTCAAAAAATTAATTTTTGCCACCAAGTTTAATGTTGGCCAACTAAATGCAGCAAAATATCTTTTTGATAGTTATAAATGGGCAAATTAAAACATCAACAAAAACACAATTTTCCGATGATTCGTAATAATTTTTCGCGAAATTAAGTTCCCCCTAATCAAATGGGCGTTCCCGATACATTTCCTTTCCGTAGATAATTGCTAGGTATGGTTTTTCAATTTACATTTTACAATAAACACGAAAAATGTAACATTCAATAACGACGTCGAATACTATAGGTTTTCCATTTACATAGATAGGTATATCCAGGTAGCAGGTACCACTATAATATGGAAAACGGTACGGAAATAATTCACGAAATCAATATCTACATCGAAGTAAATGAAATTTCAACACATTTTGTACCTTTTCCGTAGCAAAGTATCTAAGTATAACTAGGCAGCATTTAAATACAAAATGATACCCTAGTTTTTTACTCCGCGAAATCAACTAACGAAAAGATCATTACCCAGCTCCCAACTTTGTTGTAATATTAAAATGATCAAATTCATCTCTTACCAATGGCCTTTTCATCGCCGACTCAAAGGTCGTTCACGAGGGAATGCTCCGAACAGTGAACTCGGCGCAATGATGAATTCGACCTAATTTCATTTCGTTACTTGGGGTTCTATAGTCTCAAGGGATCCATAGAGGATGCCATAAAAAATTCTAGTTGTCCATATTTAACTAAAATTTCTAAAATAATAAATTGGAAGATGTTTCGACAGGATTTTTTCAGGGCTGGATTTCGGTTTTGAATATCCCTCGTGATTATCATTTCAAAATAGACGATTTCAAAATTCTTTATTAAAAAATTAAAACGTTGTCATTAGAAAAATCATTTTTTGAATACTAATTTAGGAATTTTCGAATCACGCGAGGGCTAAAAATTGGACAACCACTTTACCGTAAAAATGAGTTGTCAAATTGGCAAAATCGTATGTTTTTTAGCAGCATGTCACACGCCATTTCAATCTTTTAACATACTTTTCCCCAAAATTGGGGAAGGAGGATAGGGGGCACGAAAAAGTCAAATCCAAAAAATAAGAATTCAGAGGTAGCTTTCATCTTTTGTTCTCATCATGAAAGTTCAGCATTCTCCACCAAAGTTCAACTTTGAGCTTTTCAAAATGTGATTCTTGATTTCGAATCTCCTATAAATTCTCTTTCAAACCCCGCAAAAAAAAAAGTTTTTTCCTAAATATAACTCAGGGATCCCGGAGGGAGGGGTCTGGTCCCTCCGGCTCCGAAAATTAAAAAAAATGCCTCCGGCTCCAAAAAATTTTAAAAAGTGCCTCTGGCTCCAGCTCCGTCTTCAAAAATTTTTTCCAAGTGCCTCCGGCTTTGACTCCGAAAAAATCGTCCGGAGGGGGCCCTCCTCCTCCAGCTTCGCTCCGGGATCCCTGATATAACCCATCTCGAGATATGGGTCTTCAATGTTGGAAAATTTTGCTAAAAATTATATTTGCATAAAAATTTTGAGACCCTTCCACCCCTTTGAGGATTGGAGAAAAAAAATCGTGGTTTTGTGAATAGACCACCGAGAAAAACTCGTAAAAAAAAATTGAACGAAATCGAATGAATCGACTACATTTTTGTCCCTTTTTAGTCTCAAAATTTGAAAAAAAGCTTAATAATTTTGATTCGGCTCGTTGAATTTCACAAAAAATCTGACTAAAATTGAGTAAAAAAATGAAGAAAAAATCCACAAAAATGTACATATATCCTCCCATTTTAACCAATATAGGTACCTTTATTTTTTGTGATGTCTAAATCTATCTGCAGTGACGTCACAAATATCGCCTAAATTTTTTAACAACCTATTGGCGACTTTCTCATACTCATCTGAATTTAAATGTCAAAACAAGGCATTAAAATGTCAAATAAATACATCCTCCAAATCTTTCAATTCAAATCGTACTCGTCAATTCTAAAAATCCCCTTATCACATGAAATATATTACACGAAATGCTCAACAAACATTTCAAAGGAGATCCAAGTACATAGCTTTAATACCACTCAAACTTTCCCCAAACGATATCTAAACATCTAAAATTCTACTGAAAACTTACTTTACGAAAATCTCCTTGAACAACCATAAACGGAGGTTCTTTGGGGCGCAACGATGTATTATTGGTTCCATAAGGTGGATTCTGACGCCTCGGACTCGTAGCTATATCAGGAGCTGTTTCTCGACCCTAAAACACAAAGAAAAAATCACATCAGTCATACTCCAAAAAAATAACATCACCGAGAAACATTTCGAAAAAAAATAAGTATACTCATGATGGACAACTGGGATTGGAAAAATTCGTGTAAAAATTGTAAACGTGTCTTCGCAAGTTAAATTCAAAGGATCGTGATTCGGCAGGGTAATTTGCAATCAACGGACGAATACAGAAAATTGGCGAAAAATAACGTCGCGATGATAAAAACACTCTGGATTAACGTAGGTATACGTAAGTACAATAAACATATAGTTTACGTGAACACAACAAGCAATAAAATTAGGAAAGAATATATTTCGTGCTCACGACATTGCGACGACATGGCAAGCTAATTGGCTTTTTCAAAAACTAACTTCAAAGTAACATCCATTATTAACCCCGCATGCGACGTAGAACGTGCTTCATTTTTCATCACATATTACCCCCCTTGCTCCGCGTTGCGAAAGCAGCGTAATTATAAAAATGACAAATTCATTTCAATTCGCCACCGGCCACGTTGAAACCGCATTTTCCACCAGTAACGTTATAAATTGTAGTCTCGATAATGTAAGTACCATTTCCAGTACATAGGTTAACTAGCTAAGTACATATGTATGTAGTTCGTATTACGAGAATGTGGCTATATACATACAAATTCAAACAATTAGCCATGCAACACATAACATGGGTTACATTTTCGCCTCAATGGTTTCGTACAAACGGCATAATTTTTTTTTTCAAAATCCAAACTGAAGCAATCGTAAAGTTACTTCTACATCGAGCTCGTTAATGAATAAATTTATTAAATCATTTCGTAGCATAATGTTTGTTTAATAGTTGGCGGATAATTTCCCATCGAAATATACCAGATTAGTCAAATTATTCAACAATAAAGCGCTATTTATTTTACGATGAAGTAATTTCGCGTGAATTCAGGCGCTACATTTGCCAAAGCAATCGTCGTAGTTACCGTGGCATGTGATTTTAATACGTACAATGAAATGATTTCCTTTGAATAATACTCGTTCAACTTCTGGCAACAAATGGTAAATATCGTCAAAACTATTATAACTTGACTAATTGATTTTATTTGTGAGCTCGATTTAAATATGAGAACTGAGTACGACGAAACAGGTAATTTGATTTTTAGAACGAATCTTATAATGTTACACTTTAAGATTTTTTTTTTTTTTGGGGGGGGGAGTGGGGGGTACCCATTGGGGAAAGAGGCTTTCCCAATAAAGGTCAAAAACGGCTCTTGACCCAAATTCGATCAAAATTTAAAAAATGCTGCATTCAGTTCAAAACTATTAAAAAAATTGACCCATAACTACCCATTCCTCTGGAATTACAGCACATATCACACCGACCCTCCCCCCCCCCCACATGACGAAAATGCAACAAGTAATATCTCTAGAAGGAGTGAATAAAAAATTTTGAAATTTTCACAGATTTGTACGTCTTGTGGGATAATTATGAGAATTTTTTCGGACTGAAAGTTACGAATTTCAGAGACCGAGCCGCGATTAGAGGTGCCAAAAAGTTCATAAATGGACTACTTTATATGAGCATTTCTTCAATGCCAGAAAATTCCAAAATTTTCTAGACGCTTCGAAACGTCTTGAAACCGGCTCCAGTCGATTCAGGAGGTCAAAAATGGGTCTACTTTTCAGATTTTTTTTGGTTGATTAGATCAAATTTTCATGTACTTTGTAGGGCGATGAGGTAATTTTTGGAGTGACGATTTTGGAAGAAAAAATGTGAGGAAGTCAGAAAATTTCAAAAAAATTAAAATTTTTTTCAAAGTGTTTTTAAAACGAATTAATAAAAAAAAAAACATACAAAATGCGAATAGGTACATCGTTCAATTAATCATTTTTCAGTGGTACGAGATTGAAAAAAAATAATCAATAGGAATAACTTGGAAAATGAGATTGAAAAAATCCAAATTGGAAACATGTTGAGAAAATGTAGGTTAAAAAAATTTACTAATTTGAAGTTGAAAAAATTCAGTGGTGACAAAATTTGAGCTTGCAATTGACTCGTTTTAGGATGGAATTTCATTTAGGTAATTTATATATTTTTAGGACACATTTTAGAAAAATAATTGGTACTTGAAAAAATACAAATCTTCGAAATTATTAATGGAAGTCTGACTTCCCAAACTTCCCCTGGAAAATCGCATCTGAATTTTTAAAATCGTCAAAATTTGAGAAATGGACTTCGGAGCCCTAAATTTCAGATATAGGGGTTTTTATAATGCACTTCCGATTTATTTTTGTTTTGGCTCAAAATTTTACTTCTAGTTTGGATACCTCCTTTGTTAATTATGAAAAAGTAGCAGCAAATGGGTGTTTCTTTTTATTGAATTTTGTTTTTTTTTTTCATTTGTTGCACCCTGTTTTGAATCTCCATTTTTTCAATTGATTTTGTTGAAAACTGTATGCCAAACCTCAAAATTCTCTTTGAAAATGATCAATTTCTGTAACTATTTAAACATAGTCAAAGTGCCAAGTCTCTCAATTTTTTCAGTCTTCTCACACTATGGTTTTTAATTATTTCTTTTTTTTCTACTTTTCAATTTTGGGTGATTTTTTCACTTATTTTCAATGGATTTTCTAAAATACCAAGTATTTTAAAATTTTGAACAATTTTTCAGAATTTGTGATAATTCTAATATCTTTTGAAACTGCTTACAAAAAATATATATGTAGGTACATAGAAAATTGTCAATTATTTCCAATTTTTTTAGACACTTTATATGTACTATTTCTGCCTGTTATTAATATTTTGAAAACGTTTTCAAAAACTTTTTACAGCGAATTTCGAGTGATTCTTTGATAGATCCTGGTATTTCAAGAATTTGATGACCTTTTCATGAAAATGACCATTTCTTAAAAATTCAAAAATCTGGAAAAGTGCCGATTCCTATTCCACCCATCTCTAAATCGATTCCTTGGATAAAACAATTTTCATAATTTTTTTTTTTGTTTCAAAATTGCTCAGAAAAGGATCTCATTTTCTACTTTTTTAGTGAAAAATCCAAGAAAAGAGGGAAAAAGGATAAAAATTCTTGTAATTTTACATTTTTTTTCTTATTTTTTTTTTGCCACTAGACACTGTGACTTTGAAAACGGGCATTTTTGAAAAACTGCATTTTCATTTAAAAAAACAAAAAAAAATTATCGATTTTTATTAAATTTTTTTTTTTTGGTTGGGTCCAATTGTAATTTTTACAAATTCAATAACCGATGCACATTTGTTATTTTTGTAAATTGAATTTTTACAACGACAAATTTCATTTTCTTATGACTCAGCAACTATGAATCAGAGAATCAACATTATGAATCAGAGTTATGTATCTTATGGAACAAATCTTCAGTTAGAAAGTTTAAGTTAATGGAGCCTTCGTCAAGAATTAATACATGGCGAAATTAGTAGGTCTCATATGAATTTTCTATTACGCACATTATTGCTCTAACTTGGTGAACTTGACATATTTTGGTGATTTCGGATTCAATAGAGTCAGTTTTGGAAGACCTTCTCTCCTCAAAAAACGAGTCAAATTCTAAAACATTTCTTTTCGGGTTTTTTCCCCTAATGTTTTATATGTAATTTTATTTCATTTAATTATCATCGTATTTCCTGCTAAAAATATATTTACTGATATGAAGCTAATTTTTTTCAATACATAACATGGCACAGTTTCTAGAGTCAAAAATGTAAAAATTAAGTAATTCAAAAAAATTCAAGTCATTAAAATTGGTTTTGAGTTAACATCAATTTTGAGCCTTTCAGAAAGAGTAAAATCAAAGGAAAACATTCACTCAAAAACCACTCTCAACTCCTAAGAGCGGGGGGAGGGGTCTATATCCAGACCCACATTATTTTTTCATGTACGTTTGTACGTAGCATAAGTACATAATGAAAGATCGTAGACTATTCAGAAAAAGACGTCCCTCCTTCTCCTTAGAATTTATACATTTGAAATTGGCTTTCAAAGAAAACGAAATTTCAAAACGTCAAATGTTTCGAAAATTCAGTCACACAAGGAAACGATCAGAATTCAACGTCGACATCTTAAAACAGCACATAAAAATCTGGATTTAAAAGTGATTTTTATTATCAATTTGAAGACATGATTACACTTCAAAATTCCCAGCTTTTTCAAAAAGTGTCCCATAAACCAGCGTAATGACCGGCCCCCTCCCCCCATTTTCTTTTTCTTGTAATACCATCCGTTCATTTCTGGACTCTGGATTTCGCTACACTTACGATCTGTTGTACATAAAAATCCCTCACATGCATTCGTATTCCGAGCCGGAAATTTCGTTATCGTTGCTTGCCGAGTTAACACATCCGAGCATATTGCTTCGGAGTTTGGAAACGCCGGTTTATGACGTTACGTTAAAGCTTAATTGGTATATAACTTATTTTATAGAGAATTTTATGGCCTTTAATTCCTACGTTCATCCGTCATAGTCACATTTTTGAAAGTTTATGACAATAACCGCGCAGAAAACAATAATCCGTTAAGGATGATAACTTTTTCAAAAGAGCTTTTTGCTAAAGCTTTGAATTTCTATTCGGCGATCGAGCGTAAAGTTGGCGAAAAAAATTCTCGCCGACGAAGCCTTTTTTTTTTCCTACTATACATATGCGACATCTTGAACGGGTGCAACGGCTACGACGGCGGCGCGACCGAATGAAAAAAAGATGGCACGCGGCTGCTAATTTATCACGTGTTAAAATTGGTTTATTTAAATCTTTCGCGCCGTTGACGCCTACCGCACGTTTTTGAATTATATCGACCCACAAGAGGTAAAATGCTTCACGGTGCCGCCAGTGTGTAGTTTACTCTTTGCAACACTCTCTCGTTTAATACGGAGACCGGCAAAGTAACGCCTGCATAGGGATACATTATACAACTATACGTGCGCCTTAAATGGCCTACTTTGAGCAGACTATGTATATGATTAATTATAAGGTTATGCTCTATCAGAAAATCAGCATATTATTTTTTTTCGAGAGAGAGAGAGATTTTAATAAAATTAATTTAGAAACTCGATGCAATCAAATTATTGTTTTTAGGCAATTCGAAGGAAAAATTTAAATAATTCCATCAACGTCAACGTATATCTCGAAGTCATCTAATTTATTAAAATCTTTAATCAACTTGTTACGAAATTTGCTTCTCTTTAGATGAGAAAAATTTACCGAATAATTTTAACAGCAACTTCAGACAAGAGAAGGTAATTACCCAGGACCTTTTTGTTTGAGAAACGAGAAACTTTTCGTCAATCAGATATACGTACAGTATATAGGTAGCAAAGTAAATGCACCAGTGATTGATCACCATCATCCATGAAAATGGCTAATGACGTAATGACTTAGGGTACAAAAGCGATAGGGTAGCGAGATTGTTGCTTTTTTACATGCATATTTTTCACGTTCTTGGCACACCGCCGAAAGGTAATAATTAATCATAATAACTGCTGGTTCGAAGCATTTCACAGTGGAATGAAATTACAAGTACTACTAATGGTTAATCGTGATCGGTGATCACTCGAGATGAACCCTTTTTTTTCCACTTGATGCTGAAAAAACGAGGTGAAGTTTTAGGAGTTTAATAGGTTGGCACTATTTGATGAAAATTTCCAAAAAATTAATAAAAATGATGAAAAATTTAGTTACCAGATAACAAGTTTTTCAGTATCTCTTAGTCCTTCACCTCCCCCCTCTCAGAAAAAATTGTTCATTTGAATAAAAAAAAAGCAAGTTCAGAATTTTAGTGAAGTGCCATCTGTTCAGACTATCAACTCTTCTTCATCGACAATAATTTTTTTTTGAATTTAGATAGATGCATATGAAAAAAACAGGGTGCCAATCAACATTTCAGCATCTTTGTTAAAAAATTTTTATCCATTTTGAGAGATTTTTGCTCTCATTTTTTCTGTATTTTTTGTAATTTTATAATTTCAATATTACTTTGCAGTTTTCAAATTTTTCATTGACTTCTCCAATTTTTTCCAAATTTGAACATTTTTGGAGAGTATTGTTTTAAAATTGGTGAGTTTTTGTAAAAAAAAAAAGTCAAAAAATGAAATTTTACAGAGGAGTGAAATGAAATTTTTTTAAACTTGAGAATTTTCATGAAAAAGGGTCAAGAGTTGACAGCATAGTGTTTTTTTAAAAGTAAATTTTGCTTTCGGAATACTTATGAAAAAAGTTGAAAGAAGTCAGAATTGCAGCACAGAAAAAAATCAGCAAAAATTTTCAAATTTCAATTGATTTTCGCTGATTTTTTTCTGATTTTTCATAAAATTTTGCTGATTTTTAAGCAAATTTTAGGTGTATTATTCATTTTTTTTTAGTGAATTTTCACTGATTTCCAGCAATTTTTTTCACTGTTTGATTTCATTGAATTCTGACTGTTCCCCCCCCCCCTTTTTAGTAATTTTCGATCATTTTCACCAATTTATAAGTTTAGTCAGAGAACACTGATTGTATAAAAAAATTGAATAAAAGTATAATGTGTCAAAATTCACTCAATTTATTTGATTTCGCTATCAAGTAAGATTTTAGAAATATTTTGAGATAACAAATTTTGATAAAGAATTAGCATGACATGGCATGACGTTTTATTCTATTTTATGATCCTGATATTAACTTTCAAAAAAACAAAAATTATTGTAGTTCATTCATATCAATGTAAGATGGGTTTCCAGGTCAATCAAGACCGCAATCAATCGAAATGTTCAAGTCTTCGGATTATAGGTACCCTGCTTTTCCCCTCATCAAAATGATTACAAAAACATTGTGAAAAAAATCAAATTCAAGTTGAATACTAGAAAAAAGTTATGTTTTTTTTTATTTTTAGAAAATTTGCATTCTGGGGTCAAAAAATGTGAGGCAAGTATTTCAAGTCGGAAAAAAATGAAAGAAATCCCACCAGAGTCAAAAATATTCAGTTTTTACCCTTCTCCCTCCTTCAGTACCGCCAACCGTTCGCTTCTCTCTGGGATACTTTACTTCAAAAATACTTCTGTCAAAAGCTGCATTATGACTAAAAATTACATATTTTAATTTTTTTACTTCTCATCTACAAAATGTTTTTCGAAGTTCACACTGACCATCTATTATGATTAAAAATACAACTTGCAAAAAATATTTTTTCTGGCAAGAATTTTGTCTTATTTTGATATAATTAATTGGTTAACATGACTGAATAGTGAATAAGATCATTTCAGATAAAAGTTTCTCTCTTCCATACAGAGTTTTCTCCCTCAAAATTTATTTAATAAAAATTATTTCCAAAAATGGATGGAAAATTTCCATAAAATTTTTTCTAAACTTAATCAGGTTTGACGATATGCCAACAAAAGTAAGTCGGGGACAGAACTACCATGTTTTCTTTCAATTACACACCAATTCCTAAAAATAATGATTGAATCACTGGAATGGTAGCTCTTGATAACTTTATTCGATTTATGTAGGTAGTTGTAAAAAAATATAATAAATTTAATGATGAGTGATTTGAGACGAGATTCAAAATTGGTGACTGAATTTTACATCCAACTTCCCCCTCATGCTTGGTTTAACGCAAAAATCTCATCTGATCTAAAGATGTTTTTAAATGAAATCTATGGTACTATACCTATTGATATGGTACCAAAAATCAATCATTTATTTTTAAAAAATCCGATCAAACTTTGAGGTTAACCATCGATGATCAGCATGCGGAATTCAATTGATTCCTTCCAAAATGGAGATATCTTGAGACTCGTGGAAAGGAAGAAGTGATGAAACTTTATTCTACGTATTTTTGGTCTTTTCAAGATAAAAAAATACCACCAGACATCAATTCATTTTTTTTTGGAATAATATTGATGTTACGAGGTGGCCAATATATTAGTTGAAAATGGCACAAGTACTTATCTAACTCCAAAAGTCCAAACATTATGAAGTTTTCAAATTGAACAATAATTTTTTTTCATTTTAAAATCTGATAAATTTTATGGATTAAAAAAATTACCTCATATTTGCGGTAAGTAATGCACTAACTTTTCAGTCATATGTGTTGGTTATAAAATCAACCACCATTTTTGATTTTTTGAACGTTGTTTTTGAAAATAGCTGCATCAATAATTATAATGGTCAATGCGAACTCAATGTATCAAATTGTTTGCTGCATTCGTACGCCTAATGCTTCAATAAGATCAAAATACAACTTTCGAACCGCCATTTATTTTCTCAACTTCATTATTTTATGCACTGATAATTAACATTCAAAATTGAATGTAATCTTGTTTTTTTTTCCTGCTAATTAGGCCAATTAATACTCTAAATTAGGTATTTTTTTATGATAACTTTTTTCGGGAATTTAATTACTCTCAAATTTTAAATTGCATTTCTCAAATTTACAATTTCAAAATTCAAATTGCACTGCGCATGTCCAATTTTTTCTTTTATCCTAGAAAAATTTCCATCTTTTATCATTTTTTAAAATCTTTTGCAGAACAAATCCAGGGTCAAACGGAGGGATACTCAAAATGCGAATTTCCTCTGAAAAAAGAATTCCAACTCTTTCAGAAAATTTCCTACTCTGAACAAATTTTTGCAAACTTTGAACGCGTTTCTATACACACGAAGACTCTTAAATATTAATATTACTGTTTTCATGACCAACCCTAAAAATCATTATTTACTCGAATGCATAGTTTTGTCATCAGAAACACCAGCAAAAGCTTGAAGTTCACCGATTTCACGAACTCTACTCCAAAATTAAATCCACTTTTTGTGCTGAATTTGAATTTATCACTCTGTTGATCTGCTGTACTAATTACATGCTGCCAAAGGAATTGAAGACCGTTCTTAAAAAAAAGAAAGAAATTGAACAAAATACTTTTCTCAAATGAATGTCGGTAGAAATCGAGTTGATAGCTGAAAATGGTCGGATATTCAACTTTTTGAATGCTGAATTCAAATAATCCACCTTAATATCGACCCTAAATACTGTCAGACGAATTCCAGATTAGATATAGGAGAAGGAGAATACCAAAAAAATTCAATCTTTTATTTTTATTATTCAATTTTTGAGAATCTACAATTTTTTCAGTTTTATAAGACCGAAAAAAATTGTAAGTATTCCTACGAAAATTTTTAACCAAAGTTATCCGAAATCTGATCAACCACCGCCAATTTTACCTTCTACCGAAGGAATTTTTCCAACTTCGGGTACACATCCACGTAACAGTAACAAAAAGCGATCGTGGCTGGCGCACGCAGCAGACAAAATTTCTCGCACGTCCTTTTCGGTATCAGAATATACTCGGGGTAGTCGGGTACTTGTCTTCCCTTTGCTTCGTTAACCTACGACGCGTTTTCGAGGAATAGGGAGACAGCGTGACCTCATTTTCCCGTTTTTAACGCGGCAACCGGCAACGAGAAAACGCGTTCCCAAAATGCACCCCTCCTTATCATTTTTCCTAATCATTCCGTGCCCCTTTCCGCCGTTACCGTTTTCATTCCGTAGCGCTGGTTCACACGCGCGTATACTCCGAAGCATCGACCAACCACTGTTACGCACGAATCCTTTCGTTATCTACTATATGCTGGAACTACTCCCAAAGTCATTAACATTGCGGCTAGCGAAAATCGAATCCTATATAATATTCAACTCGGCGTTGTTGTTTCTATGTTTTAGATAGGTATAGGTACAAATTACTAGGTAGGTAAGCACACAGTCGTGGGTAGATGTACTTTTTTTTTTAACGCGAATGAAACAAAATAAAACGAAAAAAAGTGTGTCAGTGGAGTTTATCATCCAAAACACAGAAAACATACAGATATGTACGTACATAGAAATAAACAACTAATCTTCTTCGAGGTTTCATTACATCGCCTCTTTTCCCGCTCCCATTCTTCGCCGCAATTCAATTTTTAAATAACGCACATAAGTACATATGATGTTTGCATTCGTATGAATCGCGTGTCACGTGTCATATTATAAAGTATGAAGTTTTCATACACGTAAAAAACCATCGTTTGTGCTGTGGTCGGAGCCTCCAGTATGTTCAAATATTTATACAGGGGTTAATTTTCAGTACTCCCTCGAATACGAGTAATATCGTAATTAATTTTATTAAAATAAACCAAAGAATGGGATCGTGTAAATAAATATACGAGGTGTTTTATAGCTAAAATACTCCCTTCAGTTCAGTAATTAGGCAACTCCTTCGGAGTCAAATCATGCGAATTTGTGTACCGTTTGAACTGCAATTTGCAGCAGAAGAATAATTTTTAGGCTTGAAATTTGTTCAAATTTTCTCAATAGGACATCTTTTTGGATTCATGTTAGAGAGAAAAATAAAGTTCTGAGGTTGGCAACACTGAAAAGGGGCATAACAAATTTTCGACCAAACCAATTCCCGAGAATTTTCTTTAAAGAAGGATTTGAACAATATTCAGATTTTTATACCAAAATTGTTACCATTTTCCCAATTGAGGCCATCAAGGGGCATGGGGCAAAATTGGAAGTTGGTAACAATGTCACAGTCAAAAAATGACCAAAAATGAGGTTTTTCAATTTGCATTCAAAAATCGGTAAATGGAGGATCATTAGTGAAATTACTTGAATCACGTGGATACTGGATACCGGGTGCTCCATTAGTTCTGGCTCCCCCCTCGGTACTTTTAGTGGTAAAAATCGTAAGTTGGCAATACTTTGTATTTGTTTATTTTTTTATGATTGGACCGTTTTGAACGAAGTATTATCAACTTACGATTTTTAACGCCAAAAAATATTGAGGGGAGCCAGAATTAATCGAGTACCCAGTATTTTATACAATTGAAAAAAAAAGTTTCAAAAAATTACATTTAAAAAGAACGGAAATGCTAACTTTTCAATACTTTACCAATCGCAGTTCGCTGATAAATATTTCTCCTTTTCTCCTAACCAGGGATGCAAACCGAAATCAAAAACATATCAGTTTAAGTTGAGAGGTAACAGTTTCAAATAATTCATTTGCTTTTAGTAACCGTTACAGTTTCTTATAATAATTCTTAATCTTAAATTGAAGCAAAGAACCACAAACTAAAAAAATCACAAAATGTTTGCCAATTTTGGATTCCGAATGAATCAGAATTTTTTGCATTCTAAATTTCCTACAAGTTAAAAGTTAAGATGTGATGACATTAGTCATTTTCCCAATTTCTCCCAAAACCTCAAAAAAAAAAGAGCAAAATGGCAAAGAGAGAATGTGAAATTTTTTTCATTTATGATAAAAAGGAAAAATATCGGATTACGGATTACTGCGATTTAGAAAGATGAAAGAGTGAAGAGTGTCGCAACAAAAAAAAATTAATCGAAACCGAAATGATATGTTTCGGTTATTTTGGTTACTTTTTTCAAATATCGGTTTTGGAGAACAGAAACAAACAGAAACAGAAACCTAAAAATGAAAGAACAGAACCAGAAATGAGAACTCGGAACAAAAATATTCCACTCTCTAAGATCCGAACCAGAACAAAAAATGGAATTTTAAGGGGCCAGAAATGGGGATTCAATTTTAATTTTCAATTGAATGAAACTGAATATCTAAACACTAATGAGCAGAAAATCTTCAAAAACACAAAACCCCAAAAAGAACGGTTCCAGAATGTAGTCAAAAACAACTACACGAGAAGAACAGAAACAGAACGAAATAATTTTTCAGAATGGGGACCGAACAGAAACCAAAAAAGTCTGTTCTTCCAACACTGATTTTTGGCTTACTTATTTCAACTGTTACAATTGAATTTCGAATGTGCTTTCGGTTTGCATTCCTGCCCCCACTCCTTTTTGAAACCAAAATGGAATCAAAGTTACAAAAAATTGGATTTTATTGAAATATTTTGTCGCGAGATTAGATTAACGGAGGCAAAAACCCGGCAACTAATGCCCCTCGCAATGCTACCAACCGCAGCCCTCAACCAGTTACGATCATATGTACCACAACAAGAGAAAAAAATCAATAAAAAAATATCCTGAGAGTACATCTATTTTTTTTTAAATAGTTTGTCATGAAATTAGATTAACAGAAGCAAAAAACCCTGGAACTAATTCCCCTTCCAATGCTACCAACCGCAGCCCTCAACCGGTTACGATCACACATACCACAACCTGAGAAAAAATCAAGAAAAAAATATCCAGAAAGTACATATAATTTTTTTTAACCTACGATTTGAATGCTGGTCAAGCATACACTTATGTTCAGAATAAGTTGCCTACTCATTAAATTGAAGGAGCTACTTGAGCCATAAAACACCCTGTATGCCATTATCTACCTATAATTTCTCTCGTCGAATAGGTACTCCCTTCGTTCGTACATAGAAACTTTCGCCTTGAAATCTATTCAAAATTGGGCCACATTCCACCGTCTAACTTTATTTTAAACCGCGTCGTTAATTTCGCAAATTAATCTTTTATAAGGCGCGGGCGAATGCCGATGAATAGTTGAATACGTTTTCTGGAATAAACTTTATTCGCTTTCATGGATGTCGTATATGGGCACGTTGTTAAATTGAAAAATTCCTCTTATACGAAACCTCTCTCTAAAAATAAGTCAAATAGTCGTCAGAGTTGTAGTAATGAAATGGCTGATTTGTGCGTAGATTTCATTCGGATTTTTGCCCGGCCAACTAGACGCTGAAATTATGCAAATTTCGTACTAGTTTTGATAAATTTTTCGTCATTTTTCTATATTAACGAACGAACGACGCGTGAGTATTTCAATTTGAGATTTTTTTCGCCTCCGCTTACGCATTTTTCGAATAATCGGCTTGGAATGAAGTCGAGCAGAACAAAAACGATAAGAATATTTCGAAAGGATCGATTAGATTCTATTTTTAAATGGTGTTTTATAAAGCCACCCTCGTATATTTTTATTCAGATACTTATTGTAATGAGAACATGGGAGGTGAGTGGGAAGAGTTTCAACGATGAAATTATAACGAGCTTATTTCATCCAATTCGCGAATTTTTTAATCATCTTTTTTTAAAACCAATGATGGGAAGATGAATAGTTTTTCCGATGACGTAATTGGCTTGGGAGTTGAGAGGGGCTGGTTGAGAGAGGATTTGCTGAAGAATACTCATTCAGTTTTGTAAAATCCATCATCCCTCCTCTCTTCAAATTAAAATCTTTCTAATTCAAGGTTTAAAAAAATTCATATAGCAGAAAATGAGCTCCTTTTTTTTTTTCAAAACACGAACATTCAAATTCATCACAGAAAATTTTATTTTAAAAAATAAATAAAAATTTTGTGACTTTTTATTTTTCTGCCACTTTTTACAGAAATTTATTAATTTTATCAGACAGACAACATAGATGTTTTCTTGCTTTTTCCTGAGACATTATTTTGAAAACTGAAGATCAATTATACTCAAAAAATCTCTCCAAATAAAATTTCCAAGTTTTTTGTCCACAACGTGAAAGTAATTTGAATAAAAGCACCAAATTCTAAGCCCTCAACCCAGCCCCCTTCCTCTTTCATTTCCAAAACATTAAAAATAAGTTTCAATTTGATAGTATTTTAATCAAACTTCAACCAAAATTTTCGAACACTTGTGCCTTTTTCCTCTCTTGCTTGTTCTGAAAGTCTTTTCAGGATGTCTATATGCTTTTTAAAAAAAATTTCACAACCTTTTCTTCTTCTTGCAATTTTTTTTTTGGGGGGGGGGGGGGAATTACGAGAATTTAATGAATTGACGTCAGTGTTCAAGGTCGCCACCAGAATTAGGGCACAGGCAAAAAATACCCTGTGCTCATATCTGCAATAAAGTTTCTCACACAAGTTTTTTTTCCAAATAGAACTATTTTTTGAGGAAGAATTAAAATCATTGGAATCGGTTGCGAATCCATGACCTCGTTCTAAAAATTAATCACATACCCTTACAATTCATACATTGACAAATATGCGGTTCCCTATAAACCGCAACATCAACCCACCTCAATAATAATTCTTGAAATACCCCTCGCTCATACCAAACCACCCTTCTGAAACAAGTTATCGTTTAAACTGCAGCCAATTACATAAATTAGCCGACCCTTTTATTTGATTCGATAAAATAAAAGTACCTATCGCGAATTGAAAAATTCTAACTCATCGATACATAGAAATCAATTCCTTAACGGTATGAAAGTTTGAGGCGGGTGAAAGAAGATGCGAACACAAAAGCAACATATAAAAAAAGATCGTAAATATAAAAAGGGGAATAAGTACACTTAGGGTAAAACTATAGTAATTAGATCTCCGCAAACTAAAAAGCCATCCGTCTTTGAGCAGAAAAAGAGGGTAAAAATGAAACAACGCGACGCGGAAATTCACTCCTCCGCAACACCGGAGGACTGGACCTATACACGTTGAAAAATTAATCGAAAAACAACCACATATGTAGCCCACAATACACATAACTTCATCTACATGCACGTTTAGTTATACCACGGCGAAAGAAAAATTATGTACCTGGGGTTTCAGCCAACCAACGTTTTCCCCTTATTTTGGTATTTTTCTCTCCAGGTAGCTACGTAGACTGGGTACCAAATATTTTCTCGCCAGCATCAGCTACGTAGCAACGAGACTTATAAGGTAGAAAAAAATTCTCGACGAGTAACTTCTCTAGCTATCCAATCTTTTTCTGTTGCTTTTAACGAATTTCGCAAGCCGATATAAACTTTATTCCAACTTTGCGCATCGCCGTACTCGTATTTGCCGAACGTTTTTAATTTCTTAAAACCTCCAAACGAAATTTCAACGTTTTTTCTCCGTGTGCCGTAGTGCTGCTCGGATCCCTTCGCAAAGGTCCTTGAGAATTGATTTTTATCGACGTAAGCGTCCGTCGTCGAAGGCATTTCGGCTCACCTTATTTGAAGACATTGAACTTTTAACCCCTTATTAATTTTATAACTCGGTTTCAGAATTAACCAAAAGCGAATGCTGTAGGATGGCGAGGGAAAAATTTTCTCGCGTAATTATAAGTAAACGAAGGGTTGAAAAGTTTGTCTGATTATACGAAAGTTGGATTTAAATACGTACAATTTTGTAAGAAAAATGTTAAAATTTTGCAGATTTTTTTGTTTTTTAGAATCTGCAATTTACTTAGGAACGAAAATTTTGAAATATTAAAAAATATAAACCTTAATAAAGTAAGTTTGAAAAAAAAAAATTAATTTCAAATTTTCCCGCAAAATATACCAGTCGATCTTCAGTTTATACTTCGGTAAATTTTCAGCTATCATGCCACACTCCTTCCACTAATGCACTGAAATAGTTATGCATCATTTTAAAATCAATTTGTAACAAAGGAGGTATCCCAATTCAGAGTAAAATTTTGAGCCAAACTATTAAAAAATCGAGAACCCAGTATCCGAAGTTTCAGATGCTAAAGAGCATTATGAGTTGGGTTTTGATTTTGACTAATTGGTTCATAAATGATTTTTTTGGCAAACAACAATAATGTGTCACTTTTTCAGAATAGAAAATCGTCCACAACTCGGGAAAAAATCGATAAAAATTTGAAATCGATGGACCATGAGCCCTGAAAATCATCACCCTTATGGATTAAAATTCAAAATCGAATAAACCATTGAATTCATCTGGTTGAAAGGAATCAAAAAACTATTTACTCGAATTTTGACGAATTTTTGAAATTTTAAAATTACCTTAAGGTATAACCTTGCACAATATGAGAATTTGACCTAAGCAAAGAAAAAAGTTGAAATTCAGTACATATCCTATTTTCGACCAACCAAATCGATTGGAAGCGACTTCAAGACGTTTCGATGCCACCAGAAAATTCTGAAATTTTCTAGTGTTGGAGAAAAGCTCATAAAAACTGTCCATATGAACTTCAGCACCAATATAATTATTGCGGATTACCTATTTTGGTGACTATATTTTAATCGATTGAAGCACAATTTTTAATCCATATTTCCGGTCAGGAAATTTTTTAGGAAAAATTATAAATTTTCTGCCTCAAAAACGTGGATTTAAACTCAAATTTACAAATTTTGGAAAATTTTGCTTTAATCGATCAAAAAGGACACCAATATTGGTAATCCGCGATTATAGGTGCTGAAGTTCATAAGCACCTACCATTTTAATGGGCTTTTCTCCAGCGCTGAGAAAAATTCCAAAATTTTCTTGTGGCTCTGAAATGTTTTGAAACCCCTTCCAATCGATTTGGCGAGTCGAAAATAGGGTATTAGTAAATTTCAGCTTGTTTCGTTGATTAGATCAAATTCTGATACTCGTATTTTGCAGTCTATAAAGCAATTTGAAATTTCGAAAATTCGCCAAAATTTGAGAAATTCACTTCAGAACTTGAAATTTTGAATATGGGATGCTTTTATGGTGTATTTTCAATTTTTTTTTGTTCGAGCTCAAAATTTTACTTCGAGTTAGGATATACCTCCTTTGTTAGAGGGGATATTTCTATAACCAGTCAAGAAATTTGCTGAATTTATGTTGTATGAGGTTTTCTATGATTCGACTTTTCCTGATGAGCCTAGAACCAAATTCAACTCAAAAAAGCAGTTTTGATATGTTTTCAAGGGTAGATTTAACGACCTGGTCAACAGGCTTACATAATCTAAAGAGATAGGAATTAATTTTATTGAACTAAACGAAAAATTTGTTACTTTTGATAATAAAAAATAGAAAATCATCAATTATGTATTAATTATTTTTATCGCATTTTTATTTTGGTAGGTATTTTTAAATTTAGATATTTCTTCAACAATAAAATAGTATGCATAATTACGATTATTAAAGTAGAACACATTCACTAAACCAAGTGACGTCAGTTTTACAGTATACATCTCGCGATTACAATGATCAATCACAATATTTTTAGAGGTAAGGTATTTTAGTGGTTTTATCACTTAGGTACGTATTTTTATAATTATTATTACATGATAAAGAGCAAGATATTTTTGGTTTATACGTAAGTACCTATCGATTGGGTTATATGACTAATTATTTGATGACAATTGTTGAATTTTCACACAACGAGGAATTGATTTTTTTTTTATCAAGTTTTTGATACTTCGGGTTTCCAGTCTCAAGCTCTGAACCTTTTAGGGTGCGCCATTATAATTTTTTTTTGAATTTTTTTAATATGTCAGTTATATTCCTTTATTCTTTTCAATTTTCATTTGTGCTAATTAAATATGTGAACATATTAATTTTGGTATCAAACAAAGTGAAGTAATTTGTGTTTAATTCCAACGAGTTTTTTGCACATCACATAAGTGCTTCGGCAATGTTTTTACTTTAATATCAATTTCTCTCTCCTTTCATTCCAAGATAATTTATTTCAATTCAATTCACCACATTGAGTTTGTAATTGCCATGAATGATTACAGTCTACGATTCTAATGCAAAAACAAATTTTTTCCAACTGAGCTGATGTAAGCATTTTCAATATCGACCTCTCGACCTCTTGAAAGAATCTAACCAGTCTGAAGCTTACACAGAGACTTCCATTTTCTTCAATATCTAACGTCTATATACAAAAAATTTTGAATATCATTACGAACCTCAAAATTCAATTTGGGCAGCAAGAAATCAGATCTTTGCTGTTTCTGAACCGTAAGTACTTTTCTAATAGTAAAATTGAAAAAAATCACGTCCTAGTCTAATTAATGATTACCTCGTTTTCTCAGGATTTTTACCTAGATATTTCTTTTTTTTTTTGTCTTTCAGAATTCTCTAGTAGAATCGAAATTTTTCAAGCACTTATTTCGGAATTTTTCAAGCCGTTGTTCAAATCAACAATAGAAAAGCTGAAAATCAGGTTTGTATTTCTTTTCAAGTAGTTTAACCGGAAAATTCACTCGAGTATTAAGTAGATTTCAGTCGAATTTTCAAATTATTTTTTCGCATAGTCGTGTGGTCGTCTGAAGAAAATCAAAATTTTGTCAAAACTCAAAACATTGTTTTAAATTCACTTATGAGAAACTGGTGAATATTGGAAAAGGACCCAATTCTCATTGATTTTAATTTTAAAAATGATATATTTTTGCTGAAAAATCATAAATTTTAAAAATTATTCGAAAATTGAAAAATGAATTCAAGCAGCTGAAATTTTGAGTACCGTGATTTCGAAACATGTTCTTTTTGTAAATTTCATTTTCACAATCAAATATTTAAGCCAGATGTTTCGAAAAGGTTCGGTACTGAGGGAATTACGAAAATGAAAAAAAAATAAAGAAGAAGACAGAAAAATCAAATAAATTCAAAATTTCCAGCTGAAATAGAATTATCAGATTTTTTGCCAAAATATCTTCAATCTACATTTTTCCTCAACTTTTCCAACTCAAAACATAATTTACCAAAAAATATAATAACTTTTGAAAATTTACAGCCAATTGTTAAAATATTCTTATTTTCATCTGGAGAAGGGATAGACAAAAAAATTAGAAAAAAAATTCAAACTTCAATATTTTCTTTTTTTGATCCCTCTGGAAAAAAATATGCAATTTCATCTTTCCTGTTGTTTTTTTTTTTTTTGTCGTCATTATATTATTATGTATTTAAATTTCAACCCAACTTTGAATCACGTTGACAAAAATTAAAAATAAAGAATCTTCATAAATTCATCATCACTATTGAAAAATAAACATTCTCAAAATAAACTCATTAAGCAAACTTTAAATTTCACTAATTCGTCGAAAAATTGAAACACATGGCAACCCAACTCCCAAAATTTTACGCTTTCTCCACATACCTGCCCTAGTTCTTTCCATTAATCATTCCACATCCAGAACCCTATCCCATCTCCACTTTTATACCCCATTCCAAACCGAAAACACGCGTATTCAAAACCCTACGAGGGTAAAATCGATCATTAATATAATGTATAATGTATTCTCAATCGTAGAAATAAAATCCCTCGAGATCTCGTTGAATTTTATTAGGTACTTTTTGCTAAAAGGAGTTTAATGGCGTCGATTCGACATATACCGAGAGGTAAACGAATGACTCGCAATTAACGTTATCTACAGCGGGGGACTCGATATCAGCAAATGAAACATCAAAGGCTACAGCATTCGAAAAGCTTTTAGATTCGCCATGCCCAAGCCACCCGAATTCTAGCCAATTTGAAAACGCTAAAAAATTCCATATAATTTTGATCACCGTCGTACCTCAATTCCAAATAATAAATCGGTAGGAAATAATATTTCACGCGTTTTTGTATCGAGTAAAATAATACGAAAAGAAAATGGTACGCCGTTGTGTTGGAAATTACCTACCTTTTCATCTTATATACGCACGTAGCTTACTGTTTGATAAAAGAGATCGAATATGTACGAGAAATTGATCGTACGAGACGTTACAAATTCGCGATATAGTTTTCCCAATACAAAATATCGCATCATTTGAACAAAACGGATAAAAAATGAAATCGCATTCGAGTCAGAGAAGAACGCGGTAGGGTGCTAGTAAAAGAATCAACACGCTGTCGCAATCACTAACGGTACATAACAGATAAATGATGAATGAAGACGTAACAGTCCATTATCACGATCTCTATCCCATCAGCGAATAAACCTGACCATAAAAACGAGCTTTTAATCTAGTCTGCGTGACAGTGATCCATGATTTGAGAAAAAAAATATTCAAAAAAAAAAAGAAAAAATTTCATACCTTGAAACGAGCGAATTAAAAAGTGTAAACGAGACCGCGAGTTACGTTTAACAAAAATATTACTTATACGTATTTAAACGTTCCATCTACGTAACTTTATAGAAGGTATAATACGGTTAAGAGGAAATTACAGTTCGCCAAGAAACGACGTTAATTAATATAAAACTTGGTTAAAGATGAAAATTTATTTAACGTATCGCATCGATTTTATAAACCCACTTTGGTTATAAAAGTTATACGAAAACACCTTTTAATAAATTTAACCTTATATAATCTTGGTTGAGGGGGGAAAAAAGCTCGCTTTTGTAACATAATTAAACGACGAGCTCGAATCGCTATTACAATAAACATTAGAACGAGAAACGATTTGTCTGCTGATTCCACAATGAACCCGCCAGCCTTTGCCATTAATACAATAAATGCATTGCGAAGATATCGATTTCCTTTTCCAGTTCAACCGACGTGAGTACTCGTACTCCAGTGAAACATTATTTTACCCTGATCCTCTTATATATTACACACGGTTTTGCCCTCGTCCGTGATTCAACCAAACCGTACTCGTACTCGTGTACACTTGAACGTAGAGGTATTTGTATTATTCATTCAGTTATTTTGAATTTTACTTCGGGGTTTTCTCGTTCAACGTCAAGGTTGAAGAGTCGTTATGCTATGTATTTTGTTGGAAAAATTAAATTATCGTGGGGTTCTCTCGTCTTTGATCGAATAAATGTTTTATTTTTGTCCAATTCGTAGTTATTAATCGAAAGTTTTACGTATAAAGTTCTGTTCTTTTGATTCTTTTTCTTTTCTTTTTTCTAAAGAAAACCGTAATCTAACTTGCATAGAATTTTTTTTTAAGAAAAGAAATAATTTTTTTACTACAAAGTTCAACCGTCGTCATTAAACTGATATGTAATATTCAAAATAGGTACTTGATACTTTTATCGTTTATTTTTCCCAACACATTAGATCTAAATAAAAATAAAAATGGGTGAATTTTTCATGAAGAACTTGTCTGCCCTTCCCATTTTATGGGTTTATATGTCAAATTCGGATACAATTAAGCTTCTATCCCAACAAAAAAGCCAAAGTTGTCCTATATATTTTCGTAAACCTTCATTCGTAAATCAGTACGAAAATAGGTGATTGAAAATCACTGGAGAACAGAATTGCAGCACAGTAATGAATTAACGAAAAAAAATTCACAGACAGAAAACAGTGAAAAATCAATGAAAATCTACCAGAAATAAAATCAAAATTTGAACTTCACAGAAAAATCAGCGAAAATTTGCCAAAAATCAAAGAATTTTGCTGATTTTCTCTCTGGTGCAATTGAGTTTTTCCAGCGATTTTTCATTGATTCAAAATTGAATTTTGATCCTTTGTTATCAGTGTTATCACCAATAAATGGTCCAATTTTCGAAGTTAAAAACTACAATTTCCTGATCAAAAATACGCTGTTGAATGAATTTTTCTGGAACGTTATCATTATCTTTTTTAATTTTTGTATAATGAAAAAAAAAAAAAAACATATGTAAGCCTGGACTGGTTTTTGAGTTGACACTGTGTTTTGAACATTTCAGAAGGAGCAGAATCAAGAAATCTCACCTCAAAAACTAATTTTTGGTCTCTAAAAGTGATTTCTATACATAGACTCTCTTTTTTCCAAAATTATTTTCCGGTGGGGGGGGGGGGTGAAAATGGATGTGTTGTATCTCAAAATAATTTGATTTTTCAAATTTCAGTCTGAGAATAACCAGATTTTTGGTCTTCAGAAAATTTAGAGCTAAATTCTGCAAAAGATTTTGGTTCTATTCCGCCATTTATTCAAAAAGTTATATTCTGATAATTATTTGAATTCCTTGGATTTCTCTAATAATTTATTTTTTGTCATTTCTCTTCAAATAAATAAAGGGAATTCGTTTTTCATTGTTTTTTTTTTTTAAATAATTAGTCTTTTATCCATGAATAAATTGCTTTTTCATTTTGCTCTTAATTTAGATTCTTTTTGTTTTTTTTTTTCTGGAGGATTTCATTTGACAGTTATTTGGATACTTCAGTTTCTAGTCTAGATAATTTATTTTTCTTTTCAGAAAATAAATTAACGGTTGAATTCAATTTCAAAATTATTGTTTTTTTCATTATTTTATTCTGAAAATAATCCAGATTATCTGATTTTTTGCTCATAACTTTTTTTTTATTTCTTTCCTAACGTGTTTCATCTAGAAAATAATTGAAGTTGTTTCATTTTTTTTTTCCAAAAAATTGTATTTTTTCTCTGTAACATTTTTTGTTTTTAAAAAACGATTCTATTTTTTCTGATTTTATTTCAAAAATAATTTTTTCAGAAAATGTTTAGTTTTTTCTTCTATTTTTTCTGATTTTTTTTTTGTTCTTTTCTGCAAACAATTTGTTTCTTGTTTTGTTGCTTTCATTGTTCTATTTTCAAATTATTTGTCTTTTGGTTTCACTTTTGATTTTTTTTTAGTTTCATTTTGAAAATAATGCGAATTGAGATTTCTTTCTGTGAATAATTTCAGTTTTTTCAGCTTTTTCGGCTAATTATACAATTTTTTTTTATTCTGTAGACAGGGTATCTAACTGATTTTTTTTTTGTAAAATCACTACTTTTTCACTACTTTTTCCACTACCTTTTTTTTTAAATTTTCAATTTTCACCCCCCCCCCCAAAAAAAAATCGACTCTCTTTCCAACATACAAAAAAAAAAACGATCAAAATTTTTTTAGAGAAAAAAAATTAAATCAGAAAAAATCTTTGCCCAAAGCCCCCCCCCCCCCTTGCGTATACTCGTTTTAAAGGGAATTTGAAGCACTTTTTAGTCCCTCCCTTGCAAATACCCATTTTTTTCACAGGCTGGAGTCGCTGATAAACTTCGCCGATTCTGAACCTAAAATTCAGGGAAAAAATCATGGGAGGGCTACATGTGAAGCAACATCATGGAGAGAAAATAACACAATTTTTAGAGAATAATGTAACAAAAACTTGAAAAGTAATTTCAAAAAAAAAAATTAATAAATCTGGCTGAAAAAAAATCACTTTTGTAGCATTCGGTTCATTTTAAAATTATGAAAGGGAAAATTTAATAAGGCCGAGCGAAGCGAGGCCGAAGTCTTGGAAAAATTCTGATTTAGAGCGTAAGTAAACACATTACAAAATACCACAAGACCTAATTTGATAAAATTTTCAAGATTTCGCCAAATTTTTTTAATTTTTCCGAAAATTCCGACTAGAAATTGGCTGAGGGAATTACTTCCTCAATTCCTCCATTGCACCGCCTCTAAGTTTAGGTATAGATAATGATGTGATCTGGCCCGAGCGAAGCGAGGGCGAATTTTTTTTGAGAATTTATACTCTTTCCACGGTAAGAATAGCATGACGTCAGAGAGGTCAGACCAACCGATCTGCACAATATTGTGAATTGTGCAGAACGGTTGGTCTGACCAATCTGACGTCATGCTATTCTTACCGTGGAAAGAGTATAGTATAACAACAACAAAAAAGAAATGTATTTTCAAATGATTTCTCCCTCTAAATTTTCAAAAAATCCTAGTGAAATCAAAAAAAAATAACTACGATTTTTTACCAATTTTTCAGAAAATGGATACAAAATATCAATTTTTTCAAAATTTTTTTTTTGAAAATTACAATCGCGCTTGCTATCAAGTCTCCCAAAATAATTCATTTTTCGTTTCAAAATATTCAATTGTCTGGAGTGGGGGAAAGGTTTGTTATTTAAAAACGACTAATGTTAATTTATGAGCCCGAGCGAAGCGAGGGTGAAAATTTTTAGAAAATTGTGTTCAAAAAGCTGACATTTCAATAAAAATGTAATTTGGGAAAAATTTGCGACTTTTACGCGACTTTTGCGACCGGTAGACACCCTGCTAGTGAGTAGTGACTACCAACTAAACGTAACTTATGATTGAATTTCGCGTCTTTGGAATTTTTTCATTTTTTCACTACTTTTTTCAAATTTTCGTCTGAATTCACTACTTTTTCACTACCGGCATGACCGGTTTTTCAAATCACTACTTTTTCACTACTTTCACTACTTTCACTACCCGTTAGATACCCTGGTAGAGAAAATAATTCACATTTTTTGGTTTTATTTTATTAGGTTCTACAGTTTCTTTCCTAAAAAATACGCAAATATCAAGTTTTTTCATTTTCTCTAAAAATATGTCTGATCAAAAATTTATTGTTTCATTTAAATTTGAACCTTACATGAAAATCATGGCATAGAAACAGCAAACAGCAGTAAAATTGAATTACACAGCACAAAATAAAAACTCGTGTAATCAGATACATTTTTTCAAAATCGTTTTTTCAATTTCTACACGAGGACAAAAGAACGAGTGTATGATGTAGTGATGAAAAAAAGGAGCTTCAGATAATAAAGGAAAAAATCACTCTTCAACGATTTGAAAATTAATCGTTGAGATTTCTCAGCTTAAAATTTATGAAAATTTCTATATCCTCATTAAAAGCCTCCCCCTCCTCTCCTCCCAAAAAATACTTCAGTTTGAAAAAAAAATGAACAATCCTATCCCTTCATCAGTTTTATTCAAAACTTTCCATTTCAAAGGTGAGAAAAATTGTTGAACATAATTTTAGTTTTTAGATATTTAATCAGGCTTCTTTTCAAGTTTCAGTTTCAGTTTCAGCTTCAGGTTTCCATCATTTTGGGTCAAATTTCAACTGATTACAAAGAATCGAGCGAATTAATACCCAAGCTGCTGAATCTTTGGAGGAAAAAAGAGGGTAGTGAAAACTCAAAGGTATCAAAGGACTAAAAACATGGGAAAAAATGGCAAACCGACCTATACTTAATTCGTACCAAGTTTTTTACCAGTATCAATGCATCAAAAAGGAAAGCTACAAAAACAATTTTTGCTGAGGAAATGAAATCATCACGCGAAAAAGTAATCATCTTCTTCGTGGAGATGAAGAAACTGTCGGAACTGTTTTCATTACCACTCAGGGACTGACAACTGAATGATTTCGAAAACCCAAAACGAATGCATTTTTTTCAATTTTTCCAAATAAAAATGCAGAACTTGTCAAATTAAAAAAAAAAAAACTCTAATTTTCAAATTCGAATATAATTTTTTCAACTGAAAATTCAATTCTGCCATCCGAAAGCTTTCCACAGCCTCCTTAGCCCATTTACGACCCCTTCCCACCCCTTCCTTCATATTAGGAAACTCTACTCAAAACCAAAAATTCCATCCCACCCCATCTCCATCTTACCTCCCCTCGCCAACACACAACCTAATCCATTTATTCTTCACCTCAATACATCGCTTTGTAACACCAAAATCAAACCAAATTACCGCTATTAGAATCCGACCAAACCTCAATTTCTCGCCGACGTATTTATACGCGACGGCAAAACAACACAAAAACTCATTATACCGAAGTAAAATAATGGCAAAACCGACAATACGGGGCTACGTTTATCGAAAACACTCCTATTTCACCTTTACAAATAATAAAACTGAATGTTGGTTTCGCAGCCGCAAAAGTATATAAATAAATTACAAATACACCGGTAAAACGGTACGGTGCGCTTTTAAAGTCATCTCGAACGAATTAATTTCTGAACCGAGTGAAGGATTAATACGATCTTTGCTTTAATAGCACAGTTCTCGTTATGAGTTTAATTAAAATAAACAGAACGAATGCACGTTTGGCGTGAAATTTCGCTTTAAACAATGTAATTAAGTATTTCGAGACGCCAGCGTGGGTATAATTTTCCACCACTTCTCGTCATTTTTCCATCCACCTGAAAACATTCACCTGTGTACGATGCTTCTAACATTATCTCGTTTTCCGTTAATTGAAAAATTGATCAAAAAAACTCCACGAAGGAGGAAAAAATCGAGAGAAAAATTAATCGCTGAAAATACATGGCAGCTGTATACGCCAAATAAGAGGTTTGATTTATTTGACGATATATATAGATACGTCTAGGTATAGGGTTATAGTACGATAGTGAAAATCTCATTAATCCGGGTACAGGCAACTTTATCCTTCAAAAAGATCATACATCAACGGTGTGATTTCTACTACTCGTTCAAGAAACTATACTTTAAAAGCAACTAGAGCTTATTGCTATCATCTTGAAAGTAAAACATGTAATCAAAACCGAACTACAATTCCCCAACCCATAAATCAAGCTTTCTACAGGCGTTATGTCAAGTCATCGCACGTGGATTAAAGGCAAACTCTGTTCGGTCTCGAAGTTTGTTAATAAAGCTGCTCTAAATCGTAATCGACGTCGACGTTCGTCTTTCACCTTTTCAACCCCCCCCCCCCCCGACACTCCTTCGCAACCGGCTCGTCTGGTAATCGAACCCAATCAACCACGTACCTTTTTACTGGTGAAAAAACATCCCGAACTGGTTCCTCGATCGCACATTTCACCAAAATAAATCGCTAATCGCTGCGGACATTTTTCACGCTAACACATCACACCGATCGCGATCTACGAAAAACGTCCGATCGATGTCCAGCCGAATCATCTCGAACTGGGCTTTCGTCGAGGATCAATCAACGAACGCTCGATAAAGGAAAAAAAACGAAAAAGGATAAAAGGTAGAAAAAAACTCATGTAACCCTGTATAAATTTTCGCAACGAACTACCCGCACATTGAATTAGGGTGGAGGCACTAACAGTCGGAAAAACTTTACAGTCTTTGAAGCGAGTTCAAGCGCCAAAATCGAGCCTGCGCAGCGTCGCCTCGTTCAATTCCTCGCCTCTTTTCCTCGGGCCATTCAAACTCGTGATTTTTGGGAAAACGATGCCATGCCGATGCCGGTATCCATCGCAATCATTCCGAAATTATTGGCTCTTCGAACGCGTACGATTATTTTAATAGACACCCCATTCGTCCGCCATCGTTGGCGTTTTAAACACAGCTAATCGCTTACAATTACGTAATAAAAAGAAAAATACCTATGGAAAAAAAAGCCATAGGTACAACAAACCGCAAACGAACAAACAGAATTCGCTCGATGATTGCTCCCTTTATACGAACGCCGCGTCGATTCGGATTTCTTCGTATTTTTTTTTTATTCGCGTACTCACACGCGATATTTCCATTTCACGTGCGTTTACGTATACAATACAGCAACTGGCAACTAGATGTGTAGGTCAAGTTGTGTTGTCGGTAATAAATTTGGTAAATTTCAAGTTGAAAAAAATCACCGCGTGGAGTTATTTCGTTGGAAGTCGAGCTGCCGATACGATTGGGTAATTTACCTCGAAATTACCCTACGTCGGAGTAAAAGAATGCCGAGTATTTGAACCTCATCGTGTATAGGTACTTAAGAGATATAGACGTAGTATGGTGAAAAAGCCGCGATTTTTATAGGTGCAGGTACCTTTGAAGTGAAAACAATATTAAAAGGATTCGTTTGCTCTGGATGAATAATCCTTGAAATTTATTCTTTCAACGAGCACGATGGCGAGAAATCCGAGGGAAGAAAAAATTGCTCGAATTCATCGCGGCTGGCAACTTTTTTCATTTTTTTCCTTTTTTTTTTGGCTCGCTTTAAAACCAATTTTCTACTCGTATATCGTATTTCACTGAACTTGGTCGATATTGCCGACGAATATATTGACGTGGTTTAACCCCTACGTATATTATGTACTTATACGAGTGATGGAGAAAAACTAATTTTCAATTCTATAGCCTAGATTGCTCGTAAATATAGTGAAGTATCGGTGCGGAGTCCGAGTTGGTAGAAAAACATTATATTTCGAATAAAAATTAATCTTGGGGTTATTTCTTTATGCGAAGTTTAATGTATTTTGTTTTGTATGTGTTATGTATAGAATTTGAGAAATAGTGGGCATTTTTTCAAATTTTAAATCGATTTTATTTAAAGTGTTTTTTGAAAAAAAAATTTAATGTTGGGAGCCTGGTCTCTTATTTTTGAGATATGACCTTTTTTTTTGGTATATTTTCTAATCCTATGACTTCCACAAAACTGTTTGTTATTACGATAAAATAATTCGTATTTCTTGTTCCCTCCCTCCCTACGACCTTTCCACCTGTTCTCTTTCCATAAATTAAAACACAGCAGATACTATATCAATATAAGTATAAGTATTTTTTAAACTGTTAAAAAAATAATTTTCCCTTCAATAATTTTACAATATTTCTATTTTTTAAACAAGAAAATGAATTTTTATCTCTCCTCTTTTCCCTATTTCTCTTCCAAAAATGTGAAAAAATTCAGTTTGATATGTCCCATCTTGAGAACAGAAAACTCGTTTTTTCGATATTTTCGTTTTATCGTTTTTGCAAGTAAATAAAAGCTCAAATTTTGAAATTTATTTACAAAAAAAGTTTTTGACCATTTTCCAATTTTTTTTTGTTTGGAAGGTGAAAAAACGAAAAGAATGATTTTTTTCAAAAGAAAGTTCGTTTTTTGACATTTTTTTCATGTTTTTAGGAAAGAAAAAGCAAAAATTTTGAAATTCTTTTACAACTTTTCAATCGTTTTATAATTTTTTCTGTTTATGGTGCTCTGAGCCGGATACCAAAATCCGGCTCAGAAGACCATAATTGATTCTTGATACTTCGCAGTTACCAAAAATTCATAATTCTGTAAGATTTATTTTACATGAACTTAATGCAACAACTATGACAAAATGAATAAGAAGCGTGATGGAAAACTGAAATCGTAATTAGAACTGAAACCTGAAAAAAACTGTAACTAAAACTGAAAAACTGGAACTGGAACAGAAATGATGAGAATTGAAACTAAAAACCGGAACTGGAACTAAAATGAATTTCAGTTTTATACCAGTTCCAGCATTTTTTTTTTACTTTAAATTTTTCAATTTTTTCACTCAATTAAAAATTAAAAATCTTTTTTTTTTTCGTTCTTCTCTTAAATTACATACTAAATTTTTTTCAAAAAATTCAAGGCTTTGACAACATATTTTCAAATAGAGTACAGTACAGAAAAAATTGCAAAATTTTGAAAATTTGACTTGGAATAGTAGAAAATTTAGGTATTGATTTACTTGACCATAATCGATTGAAAATTTTTTACTAAAACAAGGACAACCTCAAACGAACCTTGAAAATTTATTTACAAAAGTGGGAAAAAGAAAAATTATGATTTCATTAAATTAAAAACATCCTCTCGTACATTGCTCAAATTTTAATTTTTTGTTGAAAAATTCAAAACTCAAGAAATCAGAAGTCACAAAATTGAAAATTTCCAAAAAAATTACTTCCCAGTTTTTTCCAAAAATCTTTCATGTTGAACTTGAAAATATGAGAAATTATAAAATTAATAATTTGAAAAAAAAAAACAACGCAGTTCAATTTTTGCAGAAGATTTTGGTTTTTTTTATCTCTCAAGTTTTGAAAAAAAAAAAAATGGAATTTTGGAACTGGTATTTAGAACTGGAACTAGAACTAATATCATCTCAGTTTTCCATCACTGATATTCATTTTTAGAGAGTGTTGTTTTCTATAATTTTATAGTTTTATCTTTATGACGAAAGAGAGGTTGATTTATTCTGGTACAATCAAGTTCAAGACATTATGTCTAGGTAAGAATAACAATGTATTATTCGGATATGTTTAAATTTATGTAGGTACTTTGGATATCAGGCAAAGTTTTTTTAAATTTCAATGTACTGGAATATTTTTTCATCCCCCCTCCCCTCAATTTTTTAAACACCTTTCATTTGAATAAAATATACTGACCTTTTTTAATGTACAATTTTGCATTGTATTCCAATTATTTAAGCAAGCGGCGTTGCTAACAATACAAATCTATGACTCTTTAAAAATCATACTTGGCAACCTTGGAAAAAAGTACAAAAAATGTTACACTTTCAAAAATTCATCCTCGAGCCTTAGAATGATTTATGTGATACTAGAATGGATATAAAAACCACCCTTAGGAGTCAGAATTGGTTTTTGACTTGAGGTTCCTTATTATTGATCTTATTACTTCTAAAAGGCCCAAAATTAGTGTCACTCAAAAACAAATTATTGACCCCTTAAAGATGGTTTCTATATCCAGGTTTACAATGCTCACACATCCATGTCAAAAATTCTTATCTAGTGAATTAACATAAAATTTCCAAATATTTTAATACAGTAGAATCCGCTTAATGTAATCACGATTGTCTGAGACAATATTGATCACATTAACCGGCTGATTGCATTAAACGAAGAAAATTTTTTTTGTAAAAATATTCACTTTATTGCGCGTAGGTACAACAATGAAGCTTTATTTTTTGAAAACGTTCCATATTCCTAATTAATTTGATTTTTTGGTCTCTTCAACAGTAGTAGGCTGTTTTAAATCAAGAATCCGCTTTGGTTGAAAGTAAGCAATAAAAAAATTGCTGGATAATCTGTAAAAATTCTGTAGATAATCAACGAAAATTCACTAGGAGTAGGAAAGCAGTGAAAATCAAATAGAAAATATTTGAAAATTCACTAGAAAATCTGCAAAAATTCACTAGAAAACAGCAATGGGCATGGGCCTCGGAGAGAGGTTTCCGGTCCCGAATCAGAAAAATGTGACTTTCACCAAAATGACTGCTAAGGTCCCTTTTTTTTCCTGAACCACCATATGATCAGGTATATGCACAATTGTGTCTTCAATAAAAAAAAAGATAAAAGAGAAAGACAGGTTTATCAGAAATAACGCACTAAATTACATTTTTTTCAATGAAAAACGGCTCGAATTGTGATTCCAATAACCGGTGGGTTGTTCACATTAAACGGTGTAATTTATGGGTAAAAAGGACAAGAAATCGGGACCGAAGCATTTTGATTACATTATCCGAATGATTCCATTAAGAGGCTTTCCATTAAGCGGATTCTACTGTATTTAAAAATGTGACCTGATTTTGATCTATGAGGATGGATTCTAAACTCGAAAAATTATCTTAGAGCGAGTTATAATGGATCCTTAAATAATTAATTTAATTCATTTTTACTCCATTTGAGGAGTTCTTGAACCCCCCCCCCCACTTGCGGAATCAGATTCGAATAAATTTCAGCTTTATAAAAAATCACTTTTCAGGGAATCTGATTCCTACATTTTACTGAATCAGCAATGATATAAATCGGACGATTCATATTTTCTGATCCTAACACATTTTTTTACAAATGAGTCATCTCTGCATAGAGAAGTGGTAAAGGTACGAAATGTTTTCAGGATTTATTTTTTACAATAAATTTTTTTACTATGATTTTTGAAAAAGTTCAAAAATAAAGAAAAAGAGAATCGGAATTGTGAGGCCTCTAAACTACTACCTCCTCCCTCTTTCAAAATTCACTCCTAAAAATTAAAATTGAATTGAAATTTTGCATCATTTCACAAAATTTCATTTTCATTTAACATCTCATTTGGAACGAAACTTAAATTTTTTATTTAGGTTTTTTTTTTATGGATTTTGTCGTTCAGACTGATTTTTGACAATAAATTATCACGTCCAAGACAGCAACTTTGGAAAATTACAAAAAATTAACAAATGTATCAACAATTTGACTGATTTGGCCCAAAGGATATCTCGAATTGAAATATTATGTAGATGAGAAATTCTCGTTTTTGGATTTTTGTCAAAAAATGCTGAGTATTTTAAGAAAAAAAAATGTAAGATAAATATTTTCTCCTCTATTCAACTTTTTATGACCAGAATGACGAAGGAAAAAATTTTTGACTCTAGAAAAAGGTATGAATCTTGTGTACTGTACACGACCCTTCAAAAATATTTTCTTCTTTTAGGAGTGCAGAAATCAATAAAATAAAATTTCAAATCTAGAATTTCTTCAAAATGAAGTCCACAACTAGAAAAAAATTGTGTTACATTTTAATGACTCATCTGCACAAAAATACCTAGTTTGAAATTTTTCAGAGGAGTAAGTCATGCTTAAACTCAAAAAAGGATTTGATTCAGGCACAATCGCCGTTTAGGAATTTATTATGAAATGTAGAAGAGAAAAATCACGTCAGGACTTGATAATGAGTTCTTGCCAGTTTTCCTGAAGCCATTTTTCCGAATCTCGTGTTTCACAAATCCGAAAAATATAATATTCAAAAATATTTTCATTTCAATAAAAATTGTTTTCAACCCTTTTTCTCGTAATTTCTGTGACAATATTTCCTTTCAAAAAGTCATTCATACGAAAAACATATCAATCTGAAAAAGCTGATAAAATTTCAATCACGAAAATAATTAACAAACGCGTGCCTATCAAACACCGATGATATCTTCGGTTATGCTGCCAGTCTAATTTACAATAGTGCAACTCAACAAGTAGAAGTAGGGTTTAGAAAATACACGTTTACGATTGCGATGTTTACGATGCTGAAATTCGTCTGTATCCGGTACGACGAGACGCAGCGACGATGGTGTTAAAAATTACACCACAAATATTTGTTAAGTTTTGAAATTTTAGAAAATCATTACTTTTTGTAAGCCCTTTTTCATTTTTGTATCCTTAAAATAGGTAAATCTGCCTACATACCGGAGAGAAATTCGAATCGTGAACGAAAATATGTAGAATTTCATCAACCTTTGAATTATTTGCGTTTGTTAATAACGAGGCAAGAGAAAAATCAGGACAATATGATGCCACTAAGGTTATTTTTGATCTTATTCTTTACACGTTTGGATTCGGGAAATCTCCTTCTTTAGGTTGTGTTTATCGAACGCGATTGTAAATTCGTCTCGTTGAGAAAATATTTTTGTCGTGGAATACGCGCAGGTGTTACGATGTAATAAGTTGGCGGATTTGTGTTTCTTTATAACATTCACGAAGGAGCGGAGATGTTCACGTAGAATAGAACCTTATTGTTAGTACGTGAAATAGAATTGCAACGTCAATTTTATCCCGCACGTTATACTTTTATGCACTGAAAAGTCCGATGGGTGTGCGCAGTTCAACGTGGAATACGAATGATTTAAAATTTAAATGTAACTTTGTAACAGGGTGGATTCATTTTGCGATAATACGAGTCACGAGCGAAAACACAGAAGGAACTTTTTCTAAAAATGTCCAAAACATGCCAACAACAGGTTAAAGATACTGCAATTGCTCAGCGTAAGTGAAAATTTTACGTACCTTCCCCCGTCCATTTTTTAAAACAGAAAAAAATCAAAAAAATAATTATTATCGCTCTCTATAAAATCATTCAATTGCTTAAAAAAATCAACATTTTTGCTCATAAAACTACTACAATATCGTTCTATTCCCTTCGTTAGGAACCTAATTCTAATTGACATTTTTTCACATTAAAAGAGAATTTTTAGTACATAGATTTCGAAGAATTTCACTAATTTTTTGTCAAATTTTAGAAATTTTACTGGCTCCCAGGAAATTTTTACTAATTTTCCAGTAATTTTTTTTATTGTTCGCTTAGCGAATTTCAATGATGAAAAAAAGAAAAAACTGAAACTAGAACAGATACTAAAAAAAAAATGGATAGGCTCAGTTATAGTTCCAACAACTTAAGTTTTTATTAGCTACGTGTAACCAGTCCTTCGGACGGGGATTTCGCGTGAATATTTGTATGAATCGATTTTTTTTTTTTTGAAAAACAGTCACTTAAAACCATTAACGTGTCATTTTTTAAAAATATAAAATTTCCCTTTAACTCGGACAAAAATCGATCAAAATTTCAAATCGAATATCTCATTAGATTCGTGTCTATAACTCTGGAAAAAATCTATCAACATTCTAAATGAAATATCTCATTATATTTCTGCCCATACCAAAAAATGATTTTCAAAAATCAACTTTTCGAGAAAAACGCAAAACAAAATTTGGAACTGTTTTCAATGAATAAAGAAAAATTGTGTATTGTAAAAGACTTTTTTCTTTGGAAATGGTTCATTTACATCCTCATTTTAGGTCATTGACCCCTTCCAGAAATTGTAGGCATTGAAAATAAAAACCGTACCATATGTCGAAAATCATATTTTTTAAGCTATAATGACATTTTTCACACGAAAATGTTTTCCACCAAAACTCGTTTTCAAGCAAGAAGATGGAACTTTTGAGACCTGCACCTGTTTTCATATGAAAGTAGAGGGTTCATAATATACAGTTACAAATCGCCAAAAAAAATTCAATTCAATATTTTGGGTCATTTTTTCTTATTTTGCGTTTTTCTCGAAATTTATTTTTCCGACATGTGGTCGAGTATCCTTGGCTGTGTTACATTTTTGGAAAAATTGGTCAAATTGAAAAAATGGGATATTTTATTTTGAATCATGATCCATTTTTTTCCAAGTTATGGGCATGAATGTAATGGGACATTCGATTTTGAATTTTGATCGATTTTTGCAGAACTGATGGGCACGGATATAATGGGATATTTGTAATTTCGACAATTTCCTTCAAAAATAATTTTTTGGAAAACAATCGTATGCAATTTTCAAAAAATAAAGAATCGCCCATATCTCGGACAAAAATCGATCAGAATAAAAAATCTAATAGACCATCAGATTCGTTCCGTTGAGACGAATTTTAATATATGTTCACATTTTCATTTTGACCATTTTCTTCAATAATATTTTTGGAAAACAGTCGCGTGTTACTTTTAATTACCTACTTTTAAGACAAATCAGGAAAAAATCAAAGTACAAAATCAAAAAATTTTTTCTTTCAATATGAGGCTAATTCAGGGTGTCCACTTTATCTCAGACATGATTTTCCCTGACTTTTCCAGGTTTTCCAGACCTTTCAAATACGTTATTCTTGAAGAATGAAGTAGGGGGTGGTTTTTTGAGTGATTATGATTAAATTGTGCAGAAGAATGATTTAAAATGCATAAATTCTGGAGCTTTTTTTTTCAATCATTACATCTCACAAGATTTTTAGTAAGTAGGTATCTCTTTTTTCCGACCATAAAATCGGCCTAAATTCAATTTTTAAAACTTTTGAATATTCTCAGTCCGAAAATTCAAAAATTCCTTTGTAATTCAATGCACCCCCCCCCCCCTTTGTTCAGTAGATCGATGGGGAGTAAAACATCAATTATTTGAAGAAGAAGTATAAATGTGATGGGCCAAAGCGAAGCGAGTGCGAAAAGTTTTGCAGAAAAAAATCTTCAAAAATTTTACATTATGAATTTATGATCAATAAAAAATCATGAATACTAAAACACGTAGAAATAATTTATCCCGGGCGGAGCGAGGTAAAATTTTTTTAATTAAAGAGCTAGAAACTTCAGACAAATTCTTCTTCTGGATTTTTACAAAAATTCCAGCGAAAATGCCAGAAATTTCAAAATTCCCTGACTTTTCTTGGTTTTCCAGAGAATGGACACCCTGTAATTTGTCAATACTGATCACAGGAGCACTAAAAACACAGATTCCTCATGCTACCTACCTTCCTTCCTCCCTCTTAATAAATGTAGGTAGTCGAATACGTTTACTCACAATTTTTACAGTTTTACGTCGTTTTATCAATTTTTCAAAACCTTCAAATATATCAATTCGGCGAAACCGATAATAAGTTTACTTGTAGAAGTAGATACGTACATGAAACACGTAACCATTGCGACGATAAAAAAGACACTGACGATAACTCTATGGTCGTTTCGGTATTGGTGCCAAATAACCAACCTTATTTTTTGACGGTATTCGTTATAGTGAGCAGGCAGCTAGCTTTTTTTTTCTTTTTTTTTTAGTGAATTTTACCATCCTTATTGAAGAAATTCGTTAATATGAGTACTTTGGGTTTCCAAAATAAAGTAGTCATCATAACCGGTGCCAGCTCCGGTATTGGTCGAGCTACAGCAATCCAATTCGCCGAACAAGGAGCCAAACTCACCATAACTGGACGAAATGAAGAAGCTTTACATAGAGTTGCCGAAGAATGCGAAAGTATGTCTGAGATGAAACCTTTGGTGGTGATCGCCGAAATGAAAGAGGAACAGGATGTAAAGAATATTATCGATTCGACGATCCAAGAGTATGGAGCTCTGCATATTTTGGTCAATAATGCCGCTACTTTGGAGCTCGGAGGTATCGAGTATACGTCGTTGCAGCAATACGATAACGTTTTCAACGTAAACGTCAGAGCAATTTATCAACTTTGTATGTTAGCTGTACCCCATCTAATCAAGACCAAAGGTAATATCATAAATGTATCCAGTGTGAATGCCCTCTGCTCGTATCCTTTCTCATTAGCCTACAATATGTCGAAATCTGCCCTGGACATGCTTACAAAATGCATGTCCATCGAATTGGGATATCGTAATATTCGTGTAAATAGCGTCAATCCTGGTATCATCAAGACGGAGTTTTTGAAAAGAGGAGGTATCAATAATACGATGTACAACAAGGTCATGGAATATGGAAAGAAAACTCATCCGTATGCGAGATTGGGTGAAGCTGATGACGTTGCAAGGGTGGTTTTGTTCCTCGCCAGCGAAGATTCTTTTTATATGAATGGATGCCAAGTTCCTGTTGATGGTGGTCGACATTGTCTTTCAATGTAATCGTATTAGTTATAGGTACCTATTTATTTTAATTTACGTAGTCCTATTCGAAAAATATAAATTGTGTGATGACGTGCATATTTTTACATTGATTACGATTTTAGCAGCTGTAAATATTTATTTTTTTCAACAAAAATGTCCGTTTGAAAATTATTGAGGATTTTTCATCTTTATTGTAGTTTGCTGCCTAAGGATAATTTTGTGAGCACCAAGGTCATCTTGGTTTCAAATTTCTGGTGTCAATGCTACTTGTGTTTTTATCGTGAGTGAATTGATAACCAATGGTCGTTATCTGGAAAAGTTTTTTTTTTGCTGGCCTTGAAAGTGATAGTGATATGTCGAACAGGTACACGACTACACTACCATACGTACAATACAATGAAAGTTGATATCGCGAACGTAGGTGATGATTTAGAGACCTCGTAGACTGGAATCGAAATATTGCCATCAATGGGACTGGGAGATTCATTTTTTGGATGGCTGCAGAAGGATTTAGTACAAAATAGGAACAGATCAAATGAAGGAAAGGATTTTTCCCTGGGATCCCGGAGCGGAGCCGGAGGGAGGATGGAGGATGGCCCCCTTCGGACGATTTTTTTGGAGCCGGAGCTGGAGGGACCAGACAATCCCCCCCTCCCCCTAGAGAAATAGCGAAATTTTTTCTTCATCACAAACAGAACTAATTCGTTTTGAGGAATGTATGTTAGAAATGAAAACTTTTTAAATACTCAAGTGCTTCAATCTGTAAAGAAAACTAGAAAAAAATTAGTACCTGACTTTTCGTTTAAAAACGAAAAGTCGGTAATAATGAATTGACTTCGATTTTGGTCAAAAACTGCCGAAAAAGAAAATTATTCAAAAAAATTGACCAATAAAGTGAATAATTTGACCAGAGAAAAGCAGAAGAAAATAATCTTTTTTTGGCTTCAGATTTGAAAAATTACACCATTCTATAATACCCTTGGGGGGGTCTGTCTATTCTCACACGGAATGAACAATAAAATGTAATCGTTCACTCGAATCTTAACTTTGCAACCTGTCTCGTAATCCTGAGAAACCTATTATTGAAAATTTGAACTCAAAATCAACAAATTTTTCAACCCAATTTTTTTTCGATTCTCAAATAATTTCAATTTTTAATTTCTTTTTCTTCAGAACATTTTTCAATTGTAAACAATTTTTCATTTGGAATGAATTTTTACCAATTCTGAAATTTTTTCCTTCAATTTTTTTCTGATAGGTACATATAAAAAATTTTCAACTCTGGCACTTTTTCTAAAAATTATTATTTTTCATTTCTCAGCTCTACAAATTTTTTTCTCAAAATTGAATCTTTTCTCAAAATTTTCACCCTTGAAATTATTTCTCGAAGTTCAATTTTTCCATCTTTTGATTTTTCTTCTCAATTACTTTTTTTTTCAGCTCAGTTCAAATGTTTTTCCAAAATTATTTTCCAGTTCTGAAATTTTTAGAATAAAAAGAATTGAAGAATTGAGTTGAAAAACATTTCAAGAAACAATGGAGAGAATGTCAAGTTTTCAAAAATTTTAAAATCAAGGTATGGGATTTCACATTTGTAATTTGAATAAATATTTATAAAATGAAAAATTTAATTTTAGCAAAAATGAAAATCGAAGAAATCGTAAAAGAAATCTTGGATTTTACAATAAATCTCGAAAAAGAAAGTTTGCTGGGAGAAAACATTTAAACATTTATTGGAGGAGTTGAAAAAAATTGATATTATTAAAAAAAATCGAAAGCTGAAAAATATTAAAATTTTGAGAAAAATATTTAGTTAACAGCTGAGATCAGTGAAGATGACAAAAAAAAGAACGAGATCGCGCATAGTTCGGTCATTCTATTTTTCATTCCGTGTGAGAACAGACAGACCCACCCTTTGGCAGCAGTAACTAAGAATTCAACTTCAAAATGTACCATACGCAACATGTTTTTTTCTCAATTTATTCAAAAAAATTTCCAAGTTCAATTTTTTCCAATGTTTTTAATGCCAACATTTTATATTTGCGTAAATTTTCACATTTTTTTTCAAAATTTCCACATACGTGACCCTGCCGGAAAGAAGGGACCTTGTATTAAAAAAATCGATGTCTCTTTTTTCACGTTTTTGGTCCAAATGACATTAAATCTGGACCAAACACATGTTATTGAAAATAAAGACATCGATTTTTTTTACACAAGGCCCCTCTTTCCGGCAAGGTCACATATAGAATTTTTAAATGAGAGTAAAAGGGTTTTTTATAAGCAAAAAATATAAAATAAAGATACGAATATTTCAACTCATAAAAATCTTGGCACCATCATTGCCCTTTTCAAGCAATTTTATGAAAATGAAAAATGCATTCTACATGTTTTTTTTTTCAGAAACTGGAAAAAGTTGTAAGAATTGTTATAGTCTTTCAAAAACTAAAACATAAAAAATAAATAAAATAAAAATTTGAGAAAATACGAAAAATGGTTCTGGATGATTTTTATGGATTACAATAGTTACACTTTCATCATTTCATGAAAATTGTTTCAAAATTTTTACTAAACGTTAGAAAAACATGAAAAATATGATATTTTTGAGGTAAAGACATTTGTAGCAGGTAAAATTATTTTTTAAAACCCTCATTTTTTTCAAGATTTTTTTGAACTCGACTAGTTTCTAAAACTTGATGAGAAGGGGAAAATGTGAAATTAGTAAGTGAATGTTCACCACTTTGTTTCGAAATCCATGCACAATTCCCCACCCACCTCTCTTCAACTTTCGAATAAAAAGTACAAAACGATCACCCTTAGTCTGTACTCTGTAAACATTTTATGTAGTTCTAATATGACGTATCTATTAGACCTGCACAAGTATAGAAAATAAAAGCAGAAAACAAAAATCTCCTAGTTTTTTGCCACCGATATCGTTGCCTTCTGAGCAAAAAGCATACAGGAGCCCAGTTTCGGAATGTGTTTCGCGCAGCACATACGAAGATTTATCTTTTTATTACGTTGCCTGAATGCGAGATTATTTTTCGGGCAATTTTCGATTTATATAATGATTGTTGTGTGCTGCCAGTAATGAAAATGCATCGGTATAGAAAAAGCTAACGGATGTGTTTCGGGGAAACGTGGATGGGATGAATTTTATACTCAAATAATGGATCTTTTCTTTCTACTTTTTTTTCTCTCTCTCTCTCTGAAAAGGATATATGAAAGTGGTTTAGAGAAGTGAATCGAACAAACAATGTATTTTGTACTAAGTCGATTGAATGAATGCGTAATATTCGCGTAGACAGCGGTAGGTAAAAAAAAAAATGGGCCCGAGGAGAGCGGTTGCTGTATCGCGTGCTTTAATGCAACTTGTCTTATAAGCGGTGACGTCCTTAAGGAGGTATATTAATGACGCAATTTTTTATGTCGGCGTATAGCTCTATGTATAGGTATGTATATATCTTTACGTACATCAAAGGCTGAGGATTTTTAGGTACCTATCTTGTATGTACCTATGCTTTTCGTTTATGGTTTCGTTATATGTTTGGAAAACTTGTTAAACGGGTTGGAAACAAGGTTTTGTTAGAATGCTCACTTAGTTGAGCATGTTACGTGAACGTATGGTACACCAGGAGATTATTTCGTTTTGCTTTTTTTTTCCTAGTACTGGATGCATGTACATTGTATACACGAAAGGCCGAGTAATTTCTATGAAATTTTAAATGGCGCGTTTCGATTTGCTCGACCGAAACGCCTGGACCAGTGTGTTTTGTTGTTGGTGTACGACGTGACGTTTTCTGAACGTAATTTTGCAAATGTTTTGTTATCCAATTTTGCGGGGAAAAATCTCACATATTGGGTTACATTGTGGCGTAGTTGTTTTAGCAAACGATTTTCCGGCCTTATCGCCTTATATTTGAATTTCGTACTCTCTTATTTATAAATCAGTGAAAATTATCGAATATCACTGAAAAACAGTCAGAATTGCAGCACAGGAGAAAATCAGTGAAAAAATTTTCTCTGAAAACGAATCAGTGAGAAAAATCACTGAAAAATCAATGAAAATTCACTGAAAAATCAGTAAAATTTTTGAATTTTTCTGAAAAATCAGTGAAAATTTTTGAAAAATTAGTGAATTTTGTTGATTTTTCCTGTGCTGCAATTTCGACTGTTCATCAGTGACGTTTCGCTGATTCAGAATGAGAGAGTAACTTTAAATTGTTGTACCTACATACTGAGTCCTGTACTCCAGTGTCCCACTTGAAGATCAAAGCTGAAAATTTGAAATCACCGTGAAAAATAAAAAAAATTAATTGTTGACATCTTTTTATGGTCCATTTTTCCAAAAAGGTACCAATTTTGAACCAATTTTTGATCTTACGAACAATGGTACCAAAGAATTTAATTTTCATAGTTCAATTCATGGTTGACAGCTTTATTTGAAAAAAATCAAATTTTCTGAACAAGTGATTCTATCTTTTTTTCAAAGTTCAGTTGTACTTCATAGTTTCATGCTTTTCATGCAGAGTTCATATTCGAAAAATGCATTTCAGCACCTGAAATTTTGGTTACGGAGCCCTCTCAAGAGATATGGCCAAATGGCTTCAATCATTTTGCTTTTTTAATAACTGGACACAAAGGTTTAAAAAATCTTTTTTTTTTTTTTATTGAAATACCTAATTGTACAATAAAAATCCATTTAACCCACTCTTGCAAGTATAAGAATCCGATAGGAAAAATTTCAGAAAAAAATTCGCAAGTTGAAAAAAATAGAAAAAAATTACGTCTGATAAAATTTCAGAAAAAAAATTTGAGATTTGAAAAAAAATTGAAAAAATTGGGTCTGAAAAAATTTCAGAAATATTAAAATATGCTAGTACGGTTTTTTTTCAAATCCAAATTTTCAGTAAGTATTTCCCAATTTTTGATTTTTTTTCTAAATTTTTCAATTTCAGATTTTCAACAATAATTTCTGATTTATTGTACTTTCTTTCCATCCTGAACAGATTTCTAAAATTTAATAATTTACTTATTCAATTATCGTCAAGTAATGGAAAACTGGAATTGAAACTGGAACTGAAATCTGAAAAAAAAAACCTGGAACTAAAACTGAGAAACTGGAACTGGAACTAAAATGAATTTCAGTTTTATACCAGTTCCAGCATTTTTTGCACATAGCAATTTTTCTTTTTTTCAATAAAATTTTCACTCAATTAAAATCATTTTCTTTTACATTACACCTTACACACCAAAATTTTTTTCAAAAAATTCAAGGTTTTGTCAACAAATTTCCAAACGGAATAAAAAACAGAAAATATCCAAATTTTTGAAAATTTGACGTAAACAAGAAGAAAATTTAGTTGCACTTGAAAATTTTTTACTAAAAAAGTAAAAATTGAAAAACAAAACGACCTCGAACGAACCTTAAACATTTATGTAGAAAAGTGAATAAAATGTATTCAGGACTCAGGAAGTCAAGACCAGGAGTCATAAAATTTCTAAAAAATATTATTTCCCAGGTTTTCCCCAGAAATATTTTGTGTTGAGCTTGAATAATATGAAAAATGAAAAATTGTACTTTAAAAAGAAAAGGAAAAACAACAAAGTTCAATTTTTGTAGAAAATTTTGAATTATTTCATCTCTCAAAATTAAAAAAAAAAAAAACTGGAATTTTGGAACTGGTATTTGGAATTAGAATTGGAATTGGAATCGAAAATATTGAAAACTGGAACTTGAAATTAAAAATTTTGAGAACTGAAACTGAAACTGGAACTAATATCATTTCAATTTTCCATCGCACTGATTTCGTTGATGTATTTTTAGGTTGAAATAAGTATGGCAAAAATCTGAATTTAAAAAAAGGTGAAAAATACCCCATCTCTGGCTCGCAGATAAACAAAAACTCGGTAACGATTACGGCGTTGTTGCGATTTCGAGAATATGTTTTGAAATAAACTAAATTAAATATAAGCGAAACATGAAAGAGATGAGACACTTTAATAAAACTTTATACCTTCAACATATGAATACTCCCAACGGTAACGGTATTTGATAAAATTTGCAATTTAGTTTCCCTACCGACGACGTAAACTTTATAAAATTTGCATCGGAAATATTGGAAAAATAACGAAAGAAAGGCGCGCTAAAAAGAAGACGCCGTCGTCGGCGACGAGTAGCATCAGCGGCGCGTTAACTTAGCCGTACCTATACACAGAGATAAGGAAAAAATTGAACATGTCCGACAACGCCTGAAAGTAAGAAAGTTTAATAATTCCTTAGACGTACGAAGGACTGGCGTGGCGGCCGCGTAAAAAGGGTAAGAAAAACTTTCCCTCGATAAGGAGAAGAGAGAAAAAAAAAACTTCTATCGCTGCTTTCCTTATTAATGCTTCTCGAGAGAAGAAAAATGTAACATTTTGCGCGACACCGTACTCGATATTAATTCGCTCTTCGTCACTCGACAATTTCCGTCCCGCTACTTTTCCCATATTACAATATGCGCTATCACAGTTCGACAACGTAAAACGCCAGCCTTATCGTAAGCAATTAATTGCTTAATTAATTCGATTGAAATTACCGCCAGCCAAGATGAAGCTTACACAGCGAGTATTTCTGGTTTAAATCGTATCGTCGCACGTCGAGGTGCCAGTTCGAGATTATGGGCGGTCGTCGCGACTTCCAACAACCTCGCAAATGGTGTGGAAAAATAACGCTTTTCCACCTTATCGTTCGCATATATGTGCTATTCGCCACCCCCTCCTCGCCAGCATCAGAGACACCGATGAGAGTACTCCAATGAAAGTTACAACGAATTTTACTCCATTCAACGTCAAAATATGCTGTTGAAAAATTTATTAACAAGTTTGTCCGTTTATTGATTCGGATTTTTTTTTGTTTCAAGCGATGTAAAGGATACAAGGGGTTTCGAGCGAGAAATGAATTTTACCCAGGAGAAAAATATCTACGCTGGGTATGAAAATATCGCGAATTTTTAGGTATTAAAAGCGTTCATTAAAACTATCATCAGCAGCGAATAAAATTATAGTAATTACGATGATTTATGATGTTTGCTTTTTTGGAATTTTTAAAGCAACATTGAAAATGTTTCTAGATCAATGGAATTTTTTTTTTCGATTGAAAGTTGTAGGAAAAAGGGAGAGTTAAAATTAGTCAAAATGTAAAAAATTTTGAGAAAGAAAAATTAAATTTCATTTTCCATTAAGCTTCATTTATCCACCTCCTCGGCGAAAATTCCATCTTACGGTTAAAAACTATCGCAAAAAATTTCAAAATTTTAATTTAAATGAGCACTGAAATGATCCTTCTCATCTTCATCTCTCTTCTCAGGGGATATCAAAACACGAAAAAAATGATTACCTATCCAAATTTATTTCATTTCTTCAGAAAAAAAATTTACCATGAGAAAAATGAAGATTACAAAATGGGAAAAAAATTCACCTTGAAATATACCTTATTCTAAAAATATTCTTTTACTCGATTAACACTTTTTGAATTTCAAAATTGGGGAAATTTTAAGCAACTCCTGGCGCAGAATCCCACCACATGAAAAATTGATTCTAGGAGTTTGATGATGATCCGAGTATGAAGATAGTTTCTTTTCATAAGTTGAACAAATATTTGATTATGTTCTTAGAAGTTTCTTAACGAAACACATGTCTTTAGAACTTCAGAAAAGAAAATGTTTTGTGAAAATTCATCATAAAATGGATGATCATACATGTTTAAAAATTATTTTTCCGGATCAGGTTCTTCAGGCCAATTTTTTCAAGTTTTCTAGATCCTTTACTATGACTGTCTAACAAAATGTCAAAATCAGAAAGCAGGAATTGACTATAAATTTTGAAAATAATTTTTTCCAGAATTTGAACATTCAGCAAAGAAAGATTCACTCCATGTGAAGATTTACAAAAAAAAAAAAAAACAATTTTAGTTTCAAGTAAGTATTCCTTTTTTCCCGAGTTTTCCAGCTTATATCGAGGATAGTGAGATTTCATCTCAAACAAATTTACTAAAAAAAAAAAAATCAATCATATAAATTAGGGAATTATATCAAATGAAAAGTGTTGCATGAAATATTCATGTACCTATATTATGAAAATGTTCATCTTGCGTCGTTAAATATCATAATTTTTCAAAATTTAAAGTTGGAAAGAAGGAACACAGCCATCCTAGCGGCATGACAAATCGCCGGCACGCCAAATTCTCGGCAAGACAGGGTCATTTTATCGGCACGACATATTAGCGGTATAAATTCAAACCATTGCAAATGCCATAACAGCGGCATGCCAAATCATCTGTACGTCATATTGTCGGCATGCCATATTGTAGGTACGCCAAATTGTCGGCATCACTGTCATAATTGGTGTAGGTACCTTCATGTATAGGTGTGGTTTAGGTAGGAATTGATTTTTTTTTTTAATAAACACACACCTACTTATGTATTTTTGGGGATCTAAACAACCCCCAAAGTACATAATTGGTGTCGGTACCTTCCTGTATAGGTTTGGTTTAGGTAGGAATCGATTTTTTTTTTAAAAAAAATACTGATAAAAAATGGCGTACCGGCGTTTTGTCATTTCCCATTTTTTAAAATTATACCGCTAAAATGGCGTACCGCTAAAATGACGCTGTCGTGCCGACAATTTGTCGTACCGACAGAATGTCGTGCCGCTCAGATGACTATCTACCTAGAAAGAATTCTAAGTGGCTCCTGACGTCCTGACGCAGAAATCCACACATGAAAGGTGAGAAAAATCAAAAAAAAAGGTGGAAATTTTTTTGACAAATTGTCGAATATAATTTTTTTGAGGGGGAGGGGGTCAAATTTTCGAAACCATAAAAATTAAAATAGATAATTAAAATTTAGCACAGATGGTCATAAAACTAAGCCAAAAAAATGATCATTTTTTGTTCTTAAATCAATTTTCAACATTGGTTTCAAGTCTAAATACTTCTGTATCATTGCCTTCCCCCCCCCCCCCCTGGAAAAATGAATTGAAAAACGACCTTCTCTTTTCAAAGTTCTTCAGGTTTTTCAGGCCAATTTTTTCAAGTTTTCTAGATTTTTTACCAAGATATCCCAACAAAATCTTTGAATTAAGAAGCCAGGATTTTCATGGAGAAATTTGCCACTCATCGGAGAATTTGTTAAAAAAAAGTCGATTTCGGCTTCAAATATTCGTTTTCTGCCAAGTTTCGCGTTATTTGAAGGAGGAGAGTTTTGTCTCAGGTGAATTTACAAAAAAAATAAAGAACTCCCGATTTGAAATTTTAAAAAAAAATGAATTGAGCTAATTTTTCAACTTAGGTATGCCCTTTTTTTAATTTATTGAAAAAAATTCTTGTTTCTTCCAAGCGAAGTAAATTTTTCTAGTTCCAAATCTAATTTTGCCGAAATTAGGAGGGGGGGGGGCTACCATAACCGAGAAAATTGAACGGAATAGTGATTCATTTGGTTCGTTACAATTTTCTTATTCGTTCAAAAAGAAGTTTAAAACTTGCATTACTTCTCCATTCCATTTAAAATAATACCAATGGATAAATAAAAAATCCATTCAAAAAGAAAAAAACTCATTTAAATCCCTCTAATCAACCCCAGAATTTATCAACGTTTCATTTCCAACAATTCACCAGCATAAATTCAGAAAATGAAAATTCAAGAATCCCAAACTTCGAAAGTTAAACAACTATAATTTATAGGTAACTTCATATCTACTACCCAGCGCAGTAAAAAAATAATATGTAATTACGTAATTACAAACTACAAACTATGGTCACACAATCTCGGTAGAAAACCGTTGTAGATAAGTTTTCATACGTTTGGGTTGAAATTCACGAGGAAAAAAATGTAAATATTTAGATTTCAGTTGGAAACTGGGAAAATAATTTAATCGAGCACCAATTTCAGTAACATCGGAGCAAAGCGAAAGCGAAAAACAGTAACTGGAATCTTTTGGAACCTCGCGGGAGGTCCTTTGGTGTGAAATGTTCGATAAACGATGAACAACCAAGTTGAGAAATTTCGACGAATATTCCGGATAAAAACGAAAACTACCTGAACAAAATTCATTTTATTGAGCCCTGCAAAGAGCTAATTTCGTTTGTAAAGTGACTCGTGCGGTTTTCTGAAAGTGAAACTATTGAAACAGGTTACATTTTATTTATTTCCAAGTCTTAACGTTCTAACCGTATAAAAAGTTTCCGACGTATTTTAGACAATTTGCCAAAATACTTTCGATGAATTGGATATATATATTGTACAGTGTGTTTGAAAATTCGTCCACTAGTTGATGTAACACGTTGATTAAAAAATAACGTACTGTAAGCGTTAGGTAGCAGATTATAAAAATAAAAAAACTGGATTTTTTGCAGCGTCGTTTAAATTTAGGTAGGTGTACTAGGTATACGAATAAATGGCGAAAACGACGAATTTAAAAATAAGTATTATTAGAGATGTAATGTGAGATAAACTTTAAGTGGAAAGCTTCACACTCTGCTGCGTCTTGCAAGTTAAACATCCTTTTTTAAATGTATTTTACCAAGTTTTTTATACGCAATGCGCCATTTTATACTTTTTTTTTTTATATACGACAAAATTCCTCTAGGTAAAATTGTACGAGCCAACGGGATTTCATTTGGAATGATAATTGATAACACGTTTTAGCGTTAGTGGAAAAATAATAATAATAATTTAACGTAAGTTTGCCTTTTTTTCGCTCGAGCAGGCGACAAGGTGGAAACTTTCGTAATTACCGGACATTTTTGTAGTGATTTTGAACTTGATGTGGTGCAATGTGGTTGTTTGCAAGGTTTATTAGTTGAGAGTGATTAGATCAAAGCTAGAGGAAAGGAACTGTTTTGATAATTTGGGTTACGATTTTTTTCAAGTGATTTTTCAAATTTTTCAAAAACGATTCGAAAAATGGCTCGAATTAAATCAATCCGAGGAAATTTAAAGCAGCATTCAAATCAACTTACCTTTTTCCGACCGCAACAGAGCATGACGTGCTTGACTTTATTATTGAGTCTGCGCCAGTATTTTTTATCTTTCAACATTGATTAGGATTGTTCCTTTTGTTTTGTACATTTTTAATATCTTAATTTTTCACGTTGTCCAATTGACCGCATAATGCTAGAAAAAAACACATAAATACTCGATTAAATGTAGACACGAATTTTTAAAAACACGTACCTACGATGAAAGAAAAACATCTGAACTAAAATATAATTTTCAGCTAAAACCAAATATACAAGAAATTCTAAAATAGGAAGCATAAAGTGAGCATATTAAGGGGGGAAAAGGATAGGGAAATCAAATAATTCTTCAAAATTTTTCAACTTGAATATTATAATTTTCCTCCTTTTATTCAGCTCGAATTAAAAATTTTTCAAGAAGCATTGATGATTTAATAAAAAATTTTCTACGTAGGCTAAATTTTCCTGATTGAAAAAATACAATTTTGTCATTATTGTGGGAGGAAAGTTGCTCTTATGACTTATCCTGAATAACGAAGTCAACTCAGCTCCTCCAATTGCGATAGTGGATAAAAAAAAATCACCACAAAATTCATCGACTTTTGAACGTAAAAATTATTATTTTTTTTCAAAATAAAGACTACCAAATTTTGAGGTACCTAACAAGGGAAGGAAAGTATCCCAACTCAAAATAATATTTTAGCCCCACTAAACAAAAATTGAAAGTACACCATAAATTTCGATAAATTTCAAGTGCTGAAGTGCATTTCTCAAATTTTTGTAAATTTGAGGAATTGCAAATTGCTTTATAGCCTGCAAAATATCATAATTTGATTGAATCAACGATAAAAGCTGAATTGATTTTCGACCAGCCAAATCGATTGAAAACGATTTTGAGACGTTTTGGAGCCATCAGAAAATTTTTGAATTTTTCAGCTCCGAAAAGAAGCCCTTAATAATTTGTAAAAATTCGGTGGGGCAAAAAATTTTCCTGGAAAAATTCAAAACTACGCCCACTGCTGACATATCGAGGTAAAAAACTAAAAATTAGTTCACAGGTACCTCATTTTCGACCTGCCAGATCGATTGGAAGCGGTTTCGAGACGTTTTAGAGCCATTTGAAAATTTTAGAATTTTTCAGCCCTGACGAAAGGCTCATAAAAACGGTTCATAGGAACTTCAGCTCCTATAATCGCGGATTACCAATATTGGTGACGTAATTGATCGATTAATGTATAATTTTTCAAAGTTTATAACTTTGAGTTTAAATCCACATTTTTGGGTGGGAAATTTTTTTTAAAAAAAGATATGAATGTCTCGTACCACACTTATCGAGAAAAAGTGCTAAAAAAAAAGTGGATATCCAATTTTAGGTATTTCGAATCGATTGGAAAAAGTTTCAAGGTGAATCGGAGCAATTAGAAAATTTTTGAATTTTCTGCCAAAAAAATAATGCAAGAAAAATTTCACATCCAAAAATGCGGATTTGAACTCTAAAGTTATGAATTGAAAAAAATTATGCATTAATCCATCAATTGGGTCACCAATGTACCATGTCCTCAGCGGTTATTTTAGCGGCTTGGAAAAATACAGTGAATAGAATTTGTATTTTTTTTTTCAATTTTTCAATGATGAATAAGTACAAAGGGAGCAGGAAGGAATTTATTTTGTAAAATGTATCAAGTAAAGAGATGAATTCGCCAAGTTTTTCTACCTTTGAAACTTTAAAATTCTGTTTGTTATTTTTATTAATTTCAAAAATTTTCCAGAAATTCAGAAATCAACTTCAGTACCTATCTAAAAATTTGAAAGCAACATTCTCAAGTCTAGAGGAAGCTAAAATTGCATTTTTCCCCATATAATCTTCGAGTTTTTCAAGTTGAAAAAAAATCATCCAAAGAGACCCCCCCATTAAGATGGTGAAATCGGCCTTAGATCCAAATTTGATCAAAAGTAGTTCTAAATGTTACTTGGGACCTAAAAACATTTCACCCAAATTTTTGACCCCCTACCCCCACCCCCTCCAGAGTTATTCTACCTTAAATATCGAAAATACAATTTGCGATATCTTTTGAAGGAGTGGGGGAATTTTGTTAAAATTTTGACAAAATATAGGTATTATATTGATATAAGTATGAAAATTTTTTGAAATTTTTCCCCCACTTTTACCATATTTTTCGGCGGGTTCAAAATTTCAAAAAAAATTTTAAAAAAATTTTGGGGGGTGCCCTCGCTGATTTTTTTTTCATAACTTCGTTACACCCTTAGGTACAATATAAAAAAAATTCGAAGTCCTTTTAGGGCCGGCAACATGCTGAAAAAATTGAAGTTTGAATAAAAACGTAGATTTTTGAACAACCGACCGCGCGCAGCGAAAGCACTTCTCACGGCACACCGCGAGAACCTGTCCTTATCGCTGCTGATGCTCGGCTTCGTTCAGCGCGTTACTATTCGACCACGCACCACGGAGAATGTTCTTTTTTGTTGCGTTGGTAAACGGGCTATCTATCTCCAAAAATTAAGGTAGACTCTTCCGATTTCGCTATTATTTTTTTTTTTTTGCAAATTTCTCGTGATAAACCATAATTATTTTTCCATTCTAATGCTCGGATAGACCTCGTAATTTTTGTGGAATTGTAATTTTTTAGCCAGACTAGGTAGTACCTGCTTTACTTCAAAATCCTGTACCTCAAAATCGGTTGCACTTGGAGAAAAACTGTTCCCAATGTATGAAAAAAACTTCGGCTTCATTTTAAAATGGTTATTTTATTAAACTGTCACGAGGAATTTGTAAAAAAAAATTGCGAAATCGGACCGCGCTGAACGAAGCCGAGCATCAGCAGCGATAAGGACAGGTTCTCGCGGTGTGCCGTGAGAAGTGCTTTCGCTGCGCGCGGTCGGTTGTTCAAAAATCTACGTTTTTATTCAAACTTCAATTTTTTTAGCATGTTGCCGGCCCTAAAAGGACTTCGAATTTTTTTTATATTGTACCTAAGGGTGTAACGAAGTTATGAAAAAAAAATCAGCGAAGGCACCCCCCCAAAATTTTTTTAAAATTTTTTTTGAAATTTTGAACCCGCCGAAAAATATGGTAAAAGTAGGGGAAAAAATTTCAAAAAATTTTCATACTTATATCAATATAATACCTATATTCTGTCAAAATTGGTAGATAGTCATCTGAGCGGTACGACATTCTGTCGGTACGACAAATTGTCGGCACGACAGCGTCATTTTAGCGGTACGCCATTTTCGCGGTATAATTTTAAAAAATAGGAAATGACAAAACGCCGGTACGCCATTTTTTATCGGTATTTTTTAAAAATAAAAAAATCGATTCCTACCTAAACCACACCTATACAGGAAGGTACCGACACCAATTATGTACTTTGGGGGTTGTTTAGATCCCCAAAAATACATAAGTAGGTGTGTGTTTATTAAAAAAAAATCAATTCCTACCTAAACCACACCTATACATGAAGGTACCTACACCAATTATGACAGTGATGCCGACAATTTGGCGTACCTACAATATGGCATGCCGACAATATGACGTACAGATGATTTGGCATGCCGCTGTTATGGCATTTGCAATGGTTTTAATTTATACCGCTAATATGTCGTGCCGATAAAATGACACTGTCTTGCCGAGAATTTGGCGTGCCGGCGATTTGTCATGCCGCTTGGATGGCTGTGTTCCATCAAAATTTTAACAAAATTCCCCTACTCCTTCAAAAGATATCGCAAATTGTATTTTCGATATTTAAGGTAGAATAACTCTGGAGGGGGTGGGGGAAGGGGGTCAAAAATTTGGGTGAAATGTTTTTAGGTCCCAAGTAACATTTAGAACTACTTTTGATCAAATTTGGATCTAAGGCCGATTTCACCATCTTAATGGGGGGGTCTCTTTCAAAAAACAGAACTATACTTTAGATTTTTGTGTCCGAATTTTCTAATTTGGGTTATTTTAATTGAAAATATCAGTTTACAAAAATAGAGCTCGAGAAAGAATTCAATGATTTTGTTCTCTGAAAAATTCCGATTTTCATCACGTCATTAGGTAATTGAATTGCTCACGTAATATTGCATTGGATTTAAAAATTAATAATTATCAAAACGTCATGTACGGATGATAGCAGAGACTTTTTTGAGCATTCTCACGCTATTTATCATAAAGAGCTGATCCAGGGTCACTAAAAAATCATGAAAATCGTCGATATGTAAATTTTAACCAAAAATTAAAAAATAAGAAAATCACAACTTCAAAATAGCAATTCAAAATTGAAGAAGTCTTTGCCAAGATGAAAAGGTTGGCTAATTGAAAATTTCACTCGAAAATTTTCAAATTGATTGCCTTCTATTTTAGAAAATTGTCAATAAAGACATTTCCTTCAGGTTATTTTTCCGAACAAAGCACATTTCGGAAACCAAGGCGAGGGATTTTGGGATTTCTGAAAATATCTAAGTATAAAAAATTTTCTACATTTTCACTTTCCATTGCATCGAAAAAAGACTTCGAAAAAATACCACAATTATACAAATTTTAAATATCCCCATACTTTCAAACGACACTTGACACGATCATTTCGCCGAATATTCCATAAAATTATTCGAAAAATTAGACACCGCCAAAATTACCCAAATTCGCCGGTTTAAACAAAACATTCCCAAAACTTTAAGTACCACTAATTTTATCACTTTTGCTTCCAAGGTGCTATGATGCACCGGAGCCAAAATGAAAACAATGAAGAAATTTCCAGCGTGACAAGTATTTCCAAAAGTTTAAACGAGAAAGGAATTTCCGTTTGAAATGAAATGGCGTGGAAAACTAGATTCGTTTGCTATCAACGTTTTACGATCCTATTCAAAATGAAGTTATATTGTTTATAGTGTCTATCACCAAAAGGAAAAAAACCTTAGATGACGGAAGATGAAGCCAAGTGGGTTAAAACTGTTCTCCGTATACGATCGAAAAATCGCATCGTTCGGTTTACTATAATATAATACTCATATCTACAGCATAATGCGGAAAATCGGCTCTTCTTTGGAATAGTGTACACTTGTACAGACACAGACGACGCGACGTAGTCGTATATTTATTTTATACGGATCGACATTTGTTCATATGAGTAATGTGTTTTTCATACAGCGAATAATTCCAAACACTTGTATTACTCATCGTAAAATACATTGAACAAATATCTCTACTGAAAAATATTACCAAGATTTTAGGAATAAGTAAATAAAAATAATTTTGGGAAAAATAAGAGGTGATTTTGCACTTTAGTTTTATACGCAAAGGTGGTACTTCCCACTTGGGCAAAAAAGTCAATAATTTAAAAGAAACATTTGGTACAATTGGACGATTGCGACAGTAGAATTATATTTACGCGACCGGATCATTCGCGGATCCGCCGGAAAATTGTATCACTCTGGAAAAATCAACGAAGGCCACGCAGCTCGTTCATTGAACTGCAGACAATCGAGTAAAAAGCATGCGCATCTTCAGCTGAACTTATGAAATAGAATTCACGGGAAAACACGATTTTCAATCAGTGTTGTCTATTCGTATTTTCCATTCGTTAACGAATAAATACGTAGACGTAGGATAGTTTAATTCGAAATTTTTTCCCATTATAAATCGATAGGGGTACAATGGGTACATTTCTGCGGGAAAATTTGAAAGGAAAAACGAAAGATAAAATTTATCGAAAAATAATCGACGAAAATGCAACTGCAAATTCCGATAGGAAAAAAATATTCCCCTGGTAAATGTGTTTTGCTCTTTGACGAATTCCTGTAGATAGTTCGATTCGATAATACGCCATAAAAAGCTACAATAATGAGAGTTGTACTTAGGAAAGTTTTGTCGATTGATGCGCTTGAGAGAATATACGACTTACACTCTCATACGAAGGTAACACTGAATACATATTTAAGTAACCAAACTTCGAAAGGCTGGTTGATATAAACCTTTTTAAGCTTTCGTTTGTTCCATTCGCAGCCCGTAAATCGATATTGAGGACGTTTTTCAGCGAATTCAACTTCAACGGCAGGGCAGCTTTTAGACAGTAAATTGAATGACTGTAGTGATTGAGAAGTTGAAGTGAAAAAAATGCCCGATACGAAATTTCGATATTTTTTACAGACAAAATAACCTATCGATTAATTCTGTAACGAAGAAAGCTTTAGAAAATAACACAAAATGATTCTGTCGTATAAATGACTGGAAGAAAATTTTCCATAAATCGAAATCCTTCAGATTAGATGATTACAGAAGACACATAGACGATTCGAGGAATTTTAATTTCAAAAATTAAATAAAAAAGATGAAAAATATCCCAACAAATGACAAAAGATAACAAGAAACGACTCGAACTGAAATATTTTCACACAATCGTATTCTTTTAATTTAAAAATTCATCGAGTAATTCATTGCATTTCAAGCCTTAAAAGGCAGGATTAAATTAATGACTGTCAAAAAGTACTGACAGATAATCAATATTACTTTCATTGCTTTTATTTAATATGTTAATGTACTGCGCGTACTAATGAAAAGCATTTTAAATATTGACTGTACAGTATTTACAAAACGATTTTCCAAGCAAAGGATGAAGATTTTATTCAATCTCGGGATTTTTCCAGCGAAATGAAGCAACAGAAGATTGAATTGTTGATTTCTGTAGAGGAATGATCCATTCAAACATATAGATACCTGAATAGATAATTTTTCAATGACAAAATAACTAATTTTCGGATTAAAAAATATAAGGGTTGAAAAATACTACCCTTAAATTTAATCTACACATAAACAATAAACTTGATATTTTGATAAGCTAATTATAAGAAAAGTTATAAGAATGGAGAAGGTATCAAAGCAATCGATTAGAAAATATTGAAAATTCTTACCGAGTGATATCTTCTTCGAACTTTGAAAATGAAAATTTTGAAAATCAGCAACTTGATAGTACATCGAGTAAAACATTTAATACGGTTTAAAAGCAAGTTATTTTGACTAGAGAAATGACTAGATTAATGCGTAAGAAAACACTGTTACTTCAATGCATGTTAAGTCGCAAATAAAACGTCACACTCGAGGCTTAAAATTTTACAAAGCTTACATATTTACAGAAACTTTGATTGAAAGTAACATGTAACATCAAATTCTTCAAAATTTTGGTTTTATTTGCTTTACATTTTGTTTGTAAACTGTGAACTTTTAAAAGCACCGTCACACTTTGCTACAAAACGAAGCAATTGGGTAGAGTAATTTCATTGGTAATTACGATTTTATTGTTTTATTGACGTCATTGTGGTATGCTCCAATAGGATTGATGAATACAAATTCTGCAATGAAATTTTTTTATTTTTTTTAAATTATCGAAATTATTTACAAATTTGAATTTTGATTTTTGAACATTGTTTTTTTTTCTCAAATTGTCTGTTATGAATGTCTGGTTGATTTTATTTTATTTTTTCTATACCATATACTTTTTTCCCCGGATATTTCGTAGTTTATACCATTTATGGTGAGCGATGCATATGATTTACATATCATTCCAGTTGTTCATTCAATAGAGATGGCCTAAAACGAAGTACTTAGGTCAAAATTTTTGGGTTATTTAAACAAACAGAAAATTGATACATCACGGTACAAAAATTTCAAAATTTTCCATAAATAAAGCGATAAATAGATGAGGGAATCGAAGTTGTTTTCATTCTCCATCTCCAAACATACCTACTTACAGAAATTTGTCTAAAATTTGTGCCAAAGGAAGATTTATTTATTTCCAGCGGAAACATCATTTGACAGTGAATTTTTCCTGCACTAGACCGAAGCGTGATATGGGATAACATAACTCCCAAAATGAGTAGGTAAGGAAATGTTCAATTTTTCATTCCCCGTGTTTGACATTTCGACTACCTTCTTTTTTAAGGGGGAAAATTTTTACAAAATAGTTGTTTCTCCTTTCTCTTCATTTAAGAATTTTTTTACACTGAAACAGAAGTGAAGGAGATGAAATTTTTATTTGATAAAATACATTTTTCTGCCAAAAAAATAATGATTTCAACCCGACGTTACAAATTTCGAAAAATTGTGTTTTAATCAATCAAATAGGTCATTAATATGAGTAATCCACGGGTATAGATGGTTCAGTCTATATAAATTATTTTTGTGGACTTATTTTTCAGAGACTTTGAAACGTCTCGAAACCATCCATTTATTAGATTGAGTTTTCACATTTTGCAGGATATTTTGATACCTTAAAAATTCGTCAAAATACGAGAAACGAACTTTAATTCCTGATATTTTGAATATGATTGAGGTTATTTTATGACAAGCTTCGGCTTTATTTTTATTTCAGCTCAGAATTTTACTTTGAGCTGGGATTCTTGTCTCATAAGTAATACAGCTTTTCATAAGGCACAAAACACAAAATTCTATTATTATTTTAAATTTGTATAGGTAATATACCTACTAAGTATATTAAAATAGCTTTCTTAGTTATCTTCTTTATTTGTTCAACATATTTTCTCCAACATAATAATTAGAATTCTATGTAACAAATAAATAAGCATACCTACCGAATAATCATCGTAATTTTAAAATTCGATATTTTAATTTAGAAAATCATTTTTGATTTTTATCTTTTGAGTTTAAGTATGTACTTAAAAATAAATCGTTATTTTAATCATTGTCAATGTAATCTAATAACATTAACAATCATTTTTAACACATTATCAGCTTAAAAATTATAAAATGCGATTTAATAATTGAAAAAAATATACCTACCTACTCGAAATATTTTACATCACAGTTACTTAATTTTCATGGTACCTACCTAACTATCTACACGTAAAATTAGTACAAGAAATATGCATGCAGAACAGAGCTGAATTTTTTTACTATAAAAAAATTATTAAATGATAAAATATTTTCACTCTCGATACCTGCATATTTCTTTCATATACAATTTTCCTAATGAGTAGGTACAAACGAAAAAAACAAAGACAAAATATAAAAAATAATAAAATAGGAATAACGATTCATAAAAAAAAAAATCTCAATAAAAATATATACAGCTCTCACTTCACCCAAAGGTAATCAGTTTGTTAATCTCAGTTCAACTGTAGCTGCTTCAACGTTGGTTCCATTCACATTATACAAAGGTGTGCTAATATTATAATATCGCCAACTGCAAAAAAAATTCATTTTAAAAATGATGATAATGCATAACGCTTTGATGATATCAAAAAACAATCGATTTTGTAATCCTTACAAATGACCGTAAATATCTCTTATAACCACTTCGTCTATTGCTACATAATTATGAATTGCGTTTCTTTTCGTCGTTTGTTTTTGAGCTAATCTGTAACAGCTTATGTGAACAATGAGCGATGGCGTTTTATCTGGATGTATAGATCCGAATGGTGCGGCGCCAATGCCTTGTAAAATATATCCACCTTGTAATTCGTCACGAAAGCTTGAACGAAAAAAAAAAGAGAAAAAAAATAATGTAACTGTTTTCAAGGAATTTTACAGTACTATGTAATTATTTTTTATCAATTTTTCGACATTGAATTGTAAAATAAATCTATTGAGTACATACTCTGAGTAAAGTTGAAAATGAGTAGTATCTTGTTCAGTCAAAAGAGAAAGTTGCATGTATGCTCGTAAACTGGCCATTTCTTTCGATAAAAGAACTGAAGCTTTCAGTTGATGACCTTCGAAGTAATTAAAATTGTATTAGTTAATTTATTAGTTCGTGATATAATTTATCGCGAACAACAGTAGGTGCAGCATTATGGTAAGAAAAACTGAAACTAACCACAAAATGGACTAGTATCTCTCGTTGTTAAAAATAAAGGGCCTAAGAATCTGGTCTCGCCGGCATTATAGCCCATTTTACCACAGCTTTGATCTAAAAAAAAAAAAAATGAAAAAGTAAGTAATTACATACTTTTTTTTTCCAAAAACAGGTTTTAAAAAAATTCAATCTCTTTACCAGTGCAGTCAGTTGGGAAGCAGTTGCCTTTTTCGAAACTGTTCCAGCCACCGGGACAAGGAAATGAGAAAAATTCGCAGCCAGTTTTATCGGATTTCAAACTTTCCAAAAACAGTTGCCAAGCTCTCAAATGATTACATACTAAACTGGTATTCAGTGAATTTCCTGAGTATGAAAAATATTTATAAATATTTCATATTAAATTTAGTGCAGAAATAGGTACCTAGCTACCTAAGTATGTACCTACCCAGGTACTCATACAAATGAAGAATTTATATTTATGATTTTTTTTTTAAATTAAAATCTTAAAAATTCATTCAATGGGTACCTAGGAATTCAATTTCAAGACAATTTACATTTAATGTTCTCATTACTTATAAAAACGTACCAAGATGACTCACTAAAACAGCTCCTCTAACATGATTGCAGCCAGGCTGATCAAATCCTCCATTGGGGAAATAATCCACATGACCTATCGGTTTAAATATACCGAGTCCCTCGGTAAGAAACCGAGCTCCGTCAGTATGAATTATATCGACAAACTTGGCATCATTTTTATTCAGAGGAGACAACGACGACGACAGTAATTCTCTAAATAATGGAGAAGCTGGATCCAATCCTAAACGACAGAAATGAGACTCGAAAATTAATTACGCGGTATTTTATATTTATTACCATCGTTATTTTATCATTTCATTCTCAACTACCTGTTATTCTTCCAATCTTCACTCGAACTTTTTGCACAGCTCGTCCGGCATAACCTGCAATATGAGCCCCAAGGCTAAACCCAATGATGTGCATTCGGGACGGATCAGCACCATGGGATAACAATTCCATAATCAATAAGGCCAACTGTCTTCCTACAAGTTGAGTATTTGCAGCGGCAGAAATATAAGAAGGTCCTGCAGCCCCTTTATGCCAATCTACCAACACAATGTTGGCATTTTCCTGGAACGGGAAAACGTCGGATGAAAATTAGGTAGGTACCAATTTCAACACGTGATATTTCTACGTTCGTTTTCATTCGGCGGATTACTGTACACTCGACGAGTTCTTTCGTAATTCCATATAAACAAGTGCGGGCACATGGGAAGGTTCAAGGTTATCATGTTACTTAATTAAATGTTTCTATTCCATAAAATGGATAAAACTACAAGTCAGCATGAAGATAAACAAAATAGTGAAATGTGTGGCTACGTTGGTATTTACCTATTATTGATAAAAATTTACCAATTTTATTTGTACAACGGGATTGCAAAAAAATGTAGGTAATACCTATTGCGCGTATAGATAGGCAATGTAGGTAATTCCAAAATATCAAATAATTTTGAATCGCCGTTTTCCAAAACTTTCAACGATTCTAACTAGCCATTGAAAATTAGAGAATAATATTGAATTTTCAAGTGTTCAAAATTATAATGTGGCACTTGGCCAGGGAAAAAAAAATAATAGAAAACGTGAATTTTGTTGAATTTTTTTCTCCAAATTTTGGATTTTTTCCTGTATTTTTCATAGCATTAAAATTAAAATAGGTAGGTACCAAAAAATGTATTTCCGACTAAAATTTAATTTTTCCCGCCAAAAATAGGTACAAATTGACCAGGCAAGTCTCTCTGCTTCTCCCCTTTCCGTAAGATCTTTCAAAAATGACTTTTAACATATTGTATGCATTTATGTAAACGTTAATATTTTACTCTGCATGGAACTTACCACGTCTAGAAAAGAAGTAGCTATTTCAACGGCTCCTCTGTCCTGCCCACTTCCTTTAAAACCATGAACAATTAATTTTATTGGCAACGCAGTGTCAAGGTTTGCATCGATCAGTGATTTCTGATGATCGCCGTATCTTAGCAAATTACTGGTGTTAGTTAAAATAGAATTTCTGGTTAAAAGTATAAATTTAGTGTCTACAGCTTCGGGAGGTTGTGGAGGTTTCTTCAGCGGAGAAATTTGAGATCGAGGCATTGGAAAACAACCAACCATATCTAGTGAAATAAAAATTGCAGAAATTAATTTTAAATTTGTTATTCGTCAATATTCCTGCTTATCAGCCTGGGGTAAAGCAAGAAAAAAAATGGATTCCGAAAAAATAGAGAGGGAAAATTAATTTTTAAATGGGAGATTTGTAAGAAAATTTGAGCCTTTGTCATGGTGTGGAGTGAAATGCGGTTTTCGAAAAGTTCCTAACCATTTTTTTTTAATAATTGCGATTTTTTTTAGAAGCTCTGGTTCTATTGATCACCCCTCTCCATTTTTCTTGAATAGTAGGTAAGTACATTTCGCAGAAATAATCATTTCTTGATTTTTATCAAATTTTAATTGCTTACGTAGATACCTATATTCAATCTTTAAAAATACAGGTAAAATTGGAAAAAAATTCAAGGTGGTGTCACCTACCAATGTTATTGCAGATGAACATATTCTTATAAATTTTTTAGTAGACAGATCTGCACAAAAATTGGCAAAAAATTATCAAAGGTAAGCATTTAATGAAAAATTTGGAAATTCAAATGTTTACTTTTTGATGTCTAAATTTTGAATAGGATTATCAAATTACAAATTATGAAATTTCAAATAAGTAAATACTTATAGGCATTTACCAATCAAATTTTAAATGATATTTATGAAAATTTTTTATTGAAAAATAGGTATTTTCAAAATTTCATATTTTATATTTCAACTTAAACATTTTCTAATTTCAATTTCTATCATAAACGTTGTTTCAGGCCGCAGTCTCTCAAAAATGAAGTAAAAATTCACTCATACGCTCTAAAATCATCTTCTACCACGGAAATTTTAATCAAATCTCACCAAAGGATAAATTCTCTTACCACACTAGAGCCTTTGAAAAAATTAATTTCAAGACTGAAAAATTCCAAATCAGCTCGGCCGCCCTTACAATTGTTTTGGCTTATTAGTGGGTAATTATTTTAATTTTTTTCAATTTTTATCAAAATTTACTACCTACTAGTGAGTGGTCACTAATTTTTTTCGCTCGATTTAGAGATGATTGAGCGATTTAAATTTGATAAAAATCAAGAAACCCCCTTATTTGTGATTTGTAAACTTTAGGTGAATGGGTCAGGGAAATAAGAAAATTAAAATATTACTAATTTATAGGCTGGTTAGAAGGGGTGGAGGGTCATCGAAAATTCCAAATTTGCGTCATCTCAAAAGTTGCCATTGGTAGCGAATTCACTTTGAAAATCTTCAGCTTCACTTTTTCGTGACTGAATTTTTAAATTTTTTCCAAAAAGTCTCCCATTAAAAATTAATTAAAACCCCGCCAATTTTAGGTTATAATAATCCTAGATACCTTTTTTTTTAGCTTTACTCTATTACATACCTACCTAATATGTATGTACTTACAATAATTATATGATTAGGTAAATTATTCCATTAAAAAACATATTTTATCAATAAAAAATATTTTCTGCAAATAAAACATAAAAGGAAGTACTCGTATTCGCCAGTACCGGAACCTATATTATGCTTTGGATTACCACCAATCACAATAACTCGAGAAATTACATCAATTCAAAAATAATGAAAGAAAGTAGGCACCCAGACATACTACACACCGGTAGTCATTAAACATCGTATAGGAAATGAGTGAAAATATTTACCGAATTTCATAATAATGTAATACCTGCGGTGATTGATTACAATTTTATCGTAATAATTGCTCGGTTATTAATTAATTGTGTGGTTTTTAAGTAAATGCAACGATGGTAATATTTTATGGATGATTTCCTTAAATTTTTTAACCAATGCAGTGAATGTAAATAGGACATGTAGGTAGGTACAGGTAGGTAAGTAAGCATTTCAAATTCAATGTTATAAAATTACTGGAATTAGACGATTAATAAGAGCAAAAATATTGAACGAATATGTAGGTTTTTATTATTTTTAAAATAAAGATTCAACACTCTAGCACAGGTAGGTATCATAAAGTTTATCAAACCATGTTTTCCTTCTAAAAATCATTACCCAGTAGATCTCAAATTAGGTCTATCTGTTTCTGTATCCTATTACGAGGCATAAATTACGTAAAAAAAATAAAAGTACGTGTACTACTCTACACTCGACATGTCCTTAATAATATTTAGGAAAACTTAATTTCATTTATAATTATTATGACAAAATTTATTCATTTGTACGAAGTATGGTTATTTTTCATTCGAATACATAATTAAGTTACCAAAAAATAATTACCAAACGTCTATTTAAAAAATGATTCTTGAAAATTTTAGTATCCTTTTAACTCGCAATAAAACAATTATTATCCGCAGATGGGTTATTATTTAAAGTATAATTGGTTGATATCTTAATTATCACTCATTTCGGTACGTAACCCTAATTACTTATTGTATTCGTAGGTACTCAGTTACTCTTATTAATAATCCTACAAAAATTTAGATAGATACCGAATAGGTTGATCAGAAATGACGACGATGCAAATAAGTAAATATATACCCGTGTTTTCTTCTAGGTAAATTTATAACAGGTGAAAAAATCACAAGGTTTATGCCTTTGGCCTAGTTTTCGTAATTTCACATGTGACTGCAATATGTAATGTAGTTATTTACGTGTTAAATAAATTCAAAATCTTCCACTGAAAATGTATTAAAATGAAGGTTTGGTACAATGTTTGAAAAAATTGACCACTTTGATGTTAATAAATTTGTGACTTGTGAGCGACCCAGAATCAATACCAATAGCACATTTATACCTACAATAGGTGTGTACCCACGAATCACTGTAATTACACAATAATGTAGATATCAATGCCAAGAAATTGTTCCTATCCCATAACATTCCTATCATTGGTTACTTTCTTGTAGCAGTAAGTCTAAGCACAACTATACCAACTTCACGAACCATGAAATTTGTTCAACAGTTATGTAGGTTCTTGTCATCATGTACATATTTATTAGTTTTTATAAATTCATGGTTACCTATCATTCAAATTACTTATACGACGTTATATTTATGCTCGGGTGGAAAATAGAATGGGGTCGTTAGGGTTCTATTAGCTGAGCAGGAATTAGAAAAAAAAAGACATCCACAGTACCCGTCAGAGACAATGTTCAAAAAGTGGTCATCAGATGAAGAGAGGGAAGTAACCAGGAAATTATATGTATCTCGACTACGATCGCAAAGAGATCTCATAATAAAAATTTCACTTCCGGAGTCAACTTTTATATCTGTTCAATAATTTTTAAAATTCAAATTTATTCAAAAAATTTTGAAAAAATTAAAAAAAAATTCTAAGCATATATGTTGGTTTGGAATTTTGGATATCATAGAAATCGACCTGAAAGGTAAAAATTCGTTTTCGAGTTAACAGTGTTAACACTGATTTTGAGCCTTTTAGAAAGGGTGGAATCAAGGGGAAACCTTCAATCAGAAAACAATTTTTGACACTGAAATGTTGTCTTTTTCAAAAAAAAAAAAATTATTCAGAAATATTTTTTTAAAATTTTTGGCAGGAAATTGAAAAAGGTGATTTTTTAAAGCACTCATGAATACTGGTACAGAAGTGAAAAATAAAGCGCTTTCCATGACTTTTCAATATTTTGTCAAAATATTGAATTCGGCATTCATTCAGGTAACTTAAAAAAAAAACTAAGAAAAATTTTGGTATACTTACCTATTGCATGATGGCAACATTTCGTTTGATTTGAAAAAAATTGGAAAATTTTTCATATTTTCTCTGACTTGAAAAAAAAAATGGAACACGAAATCTCGCAAAATATTAAAAAATTAACCCTAAACCTCAACTTTGTAACATTGCTTTTACAAATTTGAAGCAATATAAATCTGATGAGAAGGGATGCAATGAGTGTTATTGCCCTTTTTACACCAAATAAAGGGAGGGGGTCAAATTTAAAATTAGTTATTTTTCACTAATTTTTCGGTCAAAAATCATTAAAAAATTGGAAATTTATTGAGGAATTTGTGATAAATTAAGTATCAAATTTTAAATTTATAAAATAAAATGATGAAAATATATTGCCCGAGCGAAGCGAGGTCGAAATTTTTTTGAAAAAACACTGTTTGAAAAGCAAAGAAATGCACTTTTTGAGAGAAAATTTCCAATATTTTAAAAAGTAAAAAAATTAAAACCTCGAAGCAATTTTGTAAAAAAAATAGTAACAATTTTTGATTCTTGAAAATGATGAGAAAAGAAGAATCATTGAAAATACTTGTAGAATTTTGTAGAGAAGAAAGAAGACTGAAAATATTATACAGCAGTAGGACTTGCACTCTTTCCCGTTTTTTCCCCTCTAAATTCAATTTCAAACGAATCATTTTTATTCACTTCGAATAAAAAATGCTTTGAACTTGGTGGAAGATTTTGTAATTTTGTAGGTATCATAATAAGCGAATTTATTCAATCCCACTCGTATGATAAGTAATTTACTTTTCAGTTTTGAGCATTAAGCAAAAAGAAAGGCCGTAATGTAAAAAAAAAATGAAAATAATTTTTTTGAATGTTTTTGGTCCTACTTTTCATATTATCAAAAAATGTCCAATAAAAATGTAGGTAACTAAAAATTTTTTTCACTCTAGGGCCCTTCTTTCCTGCAGGGTCACATTTGAACCTCTTTGAAAAAAGGTAGATAAAATTAACCCTCTGAAAATATGTACATTAACTCGTTCAAAACATTTGTTGGAATATTTTGCTCATTGTACTTTCCCTCACGGGGGAAGTGGTCCTATATATTAAAAAATAATAATTTTTCAAACCACTACCCAAAGGATATGAATCCAATTTTTCACAGTTTATTTTTTATTATACGTCGTACAAAGCAAGAGTAGAGACCAGATTTCTGGAATTTGAACTATTTTTGAGAAAAAATGATCGAGGAGTAGCGAGGGGGGTTAGGTACTTGGAATTTTTCAAAATTTTTGCAGATTTTAATACTTATTATATTTTTTATAAATTTTTACTAAAATATGTACTTTTTATGCTTAGTTTGAAATTTTTTATGCAAGTTGGTAAGCTGACTCAGAATAATTTTCAAAGGATTAATTCGGCACGCTCCTCTAAAGAAAGTTCAAACTTTTTTTCCAATTTGAAATAAATCTCTTCAACTCTGGTCGTTTGAAATAATTTTACACTCTGGCAAAAAAAAATTGATACGAAAAATTTTTTACCTCATCTACTTTGGAACTGTCTTAAAAAATTATTTTCTTTAGGTCTAGGTAGGTAGGTAAGTACTAAAAACAAAAAGGGGGAAAAAACTGATATTTGATTTTTCACCAGACACTCAAGATTTTATTTAGCACAAACTACATCCTTGATTATGTCGTTATATGTACATATAGTCATTCACTCGCTCGCACGTGATGTGACTCATATCTGCTGACGACGGATTGAAAAATGTAGGTAGGCGATAAAAATTCATAATTTATTATAAAATATTACCCACCATTCGCTTATACCCACTAAAATATCCGACCAACAAATATAAGTAATTATTATCGAATCATAAATACATAATTAAATGTTTAGCACCTATATGCATTCTGATCACGTGAAAAATGCAAATTTTTCCATAGAACCTCGATTACTTTCACATTCATCTGGTCCGCATTCGTTTTAAAATTACAATGCCATGCACCAGACTGGTTGAAACGTGTTAATAAAAAACATTCTGTACTTAATTCAGGTAGAAAGACGCAAACGCGTGCCGATTTATGCTGCTAAGTCATGCGAATTCACATGTGGATAGATACATCCATAGGTAGTCTAAATTTTTTGATCTGATTGTTTTCATTGATAATGCCGAATATTGCAATAATCCTTTGCAAAAATTAAAAAATAGCAATTGAAGAAGGATTTATGCCCTATTTTTTTTGTAGAATTTGCATAAATGCATCTGAGGTGGAAGATCCGATTACCTAATTTCTTGGAAATACCCTCTACCAATACCTTAATTCACCAAGGACCTTTTAAAATCACGAATTAAATAAATAGGTATGACAAATTTTCAAGGAAAACTACAGACAGGCTGATATTCTATTTACCAACCATTTCTAGTAAATGAATAAAATTCTACTTATTTTTTTCCAAATAAATAAATGAAAAACTAACCGTAGCATACTTCTCGAGATCGTAATTGAATCCTTTCTTGTCTGCGAAGCAAACGACTTTTTATCAACTGGGCTGCTCTTTGACCCAATAAAGTAGCCGGGTGATGGTCCGAATCTGCACATTGTTACCGAGAAAAATTCGACGTCGATATAAGTAATTAACTAAATTCAGTAGTAAGGAAAGTTTATATCTTGACAACAACATAACTTTAAACAGGTCAATAGAATGATAATTATGCCAACGATTACGTAAAATGCCTATAATGTTTATCTCATAACAATTTTTTGTCAATTGTAGCGCCGCAACTCATAACCATGCCCATATTTACAAAAATAGGTTGAATTAGTTTAAGGGAGCACGTAACAGCGAAGTTGATCATCTTGAAAAAATATCCTCTTTTGAGATGGAAAATTTATATCACCTAGATTTTAAAAAATATATCTTACCTTCGGTTTGATTCGACGAATTGGCACCGTAAATTAAAAAAATTAAATAAAACCACGACCACAGCACAGTTCTACAAATTTTCAACGACGACAACAACATTTTTTCGAAAATAGGTAATCTTTTGAGATAATTTCAACTCGTACTCGAGACGATTTTAAACATGACAGATCGTTACCGTATCGGTATCACTCATCGAATTAACGATTTTCCCGGATGAAAATCGCGAAATCAAAACCACTCGATGGGAAGTTTTGGCCAAACGAAACTTATCGGCGACACATACGCTCCAGGAAATATGGCATGCCCGCTTAATGAATAACAAATATACATCTATTATGTAATGAGAGGAATGAACTGATTATTCTCGACTCGTAAATGAAACTGCAAACGGATAAGTTGAACATACTTTCACTAAACAAAATTCTACACTGATCCAAGTTTACATTACTCGGATGCTTAAACACCGGTTCAAACAGAGGGTATTCCTCTCGTATCCCACCAATGGTCCAGTCTTAAATGCAAGGTACACGGTCAATGAATTCGTATCTGGCAGATTCATTCGCACGATGGAAATTCGTAGAAAATTTTTTTGCATATTAAGCATCTGCAACGTGCCAGTTTATTACATTACGGAAATTTTTTCAATTCAGGTTCAAGGTTAGACAGGCACCTGGTTTACAAAGTTTAGATCTATAAGAATAAATCGAAACAATCGAGATGGATTGTTATAGAATAAATTAATACTCAAACTGCGCGTTAAAAGTGACACGTAAAGATATCCATCGCCGCGCCGGTTTCATTGTTTTTCCATTAACAATTGGTGGCAAACTTTCGAAATCTTTATTTTTCTAACCCATTAGCTAAAAGATGAAGTAACCTGTTACCTCATCTTTCTAAAGAAATAATAATTTCGCCGATTCTTTTTCACCTGTTGGGCACGGTTTTGTATTCTGAGAATCTAGAATCATAAGAAAATGGTAAATTATTACCTAAATATTACCTAATTTTCGCTGGCTTTAGATTTTCGATACATGAATCAAATTATTCTAATATATTCCACTTTTGTCAATGCATAATTATTTACAAAAGTAATTTACTCGAAATGATATTGTTTTCTATTTTCTAAAATTTTCAACATATATGTATTTGTGCCTTACATCATAGATTATTTACTAGACCGTAATAAGAGACTACCTAATTTTTACCATTAATTATCGCATGGTCACCAAACCGATTCAAGTTCATTTTAAAATAACGGATTGTGTAAATTTTTTTTAATAAGTAATATAAAAATTAAAAAGGTAAAATATATAAAGGTAAAATTATGTGTAGCATTTGATGGGGAAAAACAATACGAGATCTATTGTATTTTGATAAAATAGGTACGTATAGGTAGGTATTGATAAGCTGTCAGAATTTGATTTTTTTTTTTCAGTGTCTTTTACTCATATTTAAAGATGACTAAATAACGTTTTATAAAAGAGTATAATATCTTAAATAATACTACAATATAATATCATATCAGCATTTAAATGAAATACATAACAAGAAAAAAAAGGTCGTTAATGCAGTCTTCAAAATAAATAATTATCCGTAATACATCCGTAACTCGGGTATTCTCGTGTTGTAAAATTATATAAAAACTTTGATTATGATACTTATAATGGAACGATTATCTTTTAATAGCATTTTTAAGCGTATAAAGCTAAAAAAGCTAAGGAGTGTAATTTTTACTATGATAACTTATAAAATATTATGTATAATATGTGCGATCACAAAATTGTTTATTTGGTATGAAATAGGAAATTAAAAAATATACTATTAAAAATAAAAATGTAAAAATATGGAAAATGAAGAATGGAAAAATACGTAATGATAGAGGTAACAGAACAATTGACCAAGGTAACAAAAGGCAGTCGTATTTTTGATTACAGCTTTTTGTTTGATGGCACGTTGATTTTCTTTAAACTGTCTTCCCAGATTGCTAAGCTCTGGAAATATCCAAATGTGAATTAATTTTTATTTCTATTTTCTAAATTGGTTTAAATTAATTATGATAATAATTATAATGTAATACTTTTTGATAATACTGGATGTAATGTTCGCTCAACGCCAACAGGATGCATTTCATATCGTGCTTTTTTTCAATATTCCATCTTTCCAGATCTGATCTCAAGTCTTCGTTGGCAATTTGCAATTTATCGTGATTATTCTGCACAAATGAACGTTTCAATTAGTATAATTTGTAAATTTTTTTGTCTTACCACGGTCTTTTATTCTTGCCTTGAATATTTTGTTTTCTTTCAAAAAAAATCTAGCTCGTGTCAAGGCGAAACTCGAAAAATCGTCATAATCCCCTTCCCCCGGTTCTTCAAAAGTGGGAGAGGGGAATTATTTTTTAGGGTTGCGCCCTGAACGGGTGATCATTTTGCATTTCTTTTTTGAAAGTTGAAGTGAGGTATTAAGAAATCTGTCTAGAAATAAAAATGACCTATGACAATTTTGCTTACCTAGTTCCACCGACATCCCTACCCATCCGGATAGACCGAATTGAAATGAAATGACTCGTATCAACTTACTTCTACCGTCGATATAAGCTTTGAAGATGTTTCGGAAGAATTTAATTTTTCGTCTTTATCATTATTTCTCCAAATTGAAAACCTCCTGTCGCCATCATTATTTGACATCTGAGGATATGCGAATTTATTAATTACTTTTATTGGTACAAATAGTAACAAACTTCTACATCAAGATGATATATTTCAATCCACCTGATCATTCTTTTTTCTGTGAATCTCCTCGATGGACGATTCATACTGGACTTGAACGGTATCACGTCTGAGAAGAGCTTCTTTGACGCTATCTGCGTAAAGTAAATACTCTCTTACTGGCTAAAAAATGAATAAAAAACACATTAGATTTAGAAAAAATTGGAGCTTGTTCGAAAAACGTACAATCACTAACCAGTAAAGCAACATATTCCAAAGAATTAACTAGTAACGTATCATGTACGGTACTGACATCACTAAGAGCTTGTCCAACTGATAATAACAATGGTGATAAATTGACCTCTGTACTGGCCCATTTTTCGAAATCTAAACCCAACTGGATCGTTCCTCTGGTTAATTCTAGAACATGAAAACAATTCGATTGCGTTCGATGTTACACGTGAACATATGTTTACCAATAATACAGCTGTACATGTGCGATATGTTTACACAGGGCTTAAAAGATTGGAATGAATTACCTCGTCGTTCCTTGTATATCCTACATATTACTTTTTCGAACGATAATAATTTTTCGGCCAAGGTTGCCAAGTATTTCTTAACTTCTTCAAATTCTAAAGACTTTTCTTTAGTGGTATACATCATTGTAATGTTATAAATACCGCCGGAAACTTTAGTTAATAACCCTGAGCCTGTGCTTTTCTGATAGGAAGATAATTCCTAAAATGAAAGAAAATTGGTAACAGCATTTCAAGCGTGAAGAATTATTAAAAGAGTAAACGTACCGTTGAACTAGCCGTCAAGAAAACTCTGAGATGTTCACTGTAACTGAGAATGGGATGTTTTACCAAACGATTCAAATATCTGTTCAACATCATCATACGAAACATGATGAAATCTTTGGCATATCGATCCAGGTGACCCAACAAAGAATGCTTATTTGGCAAAGCCTGTAAGAATCGATCGAATATAATTTATAGTTCAGTAGAAGTTTCTAAATTATTTCAAAAATTACCCACAGGAATCAAACGTGTAGGATACGTTTCGACGAGTTTGTTTCGAAGCCATAAAAAATCATTGTATCTTCTACGAACTACGTATTCTGTCTCCGAGTACTCTGGTCTTGAAGTCTGCCAACATAATTCATTTAAATGAATAAAATAAAATCTTTGAATGAAATATTTCAGATACCTACCTTGACAGAAATACGATATGAAATATACGTTTCGAATGATTCCACATGTCTTTGGGGACTATCAACAACAACTTTCAAATCAAGCACCAAACCGTCGAGATTTTCCTCTTCTGCGTAAAGTTTGAAACTTTCACTTGGGATGACGTTCTAAAAAAGATATCATACCTAGTGTTAAAGCGGCAAAAAATAAAGAAGTAAATAAAGAGTGGATTTAAAATACGTACATCATGATATCTGGAATTTGAATTTTCTTCTGGATGGGTTTGAAGATCTTCGATTACCTCTTTTTCGGATGAAATGATACTGTCGGTATTCACTTCTAAAATCGCAGCAGTGCTCTCTTTCGCCATATAAACTATTAAAATGTATCAAATTCGAGACGGATAGAAAAAAAATTCACAAAAATTTGGTGAATTTGGGAAAACGGCGTCAAAAATTAAAATATTTAGAAAAGTGATAAGGTAATAAATTTTTATATAAAAGCATTATTAGAAGCACTTAGAAAAATTAGTATTCCACCCTTGACTGCAATAAATCACAATTATCAACAATTATTCGGCATTGGACTGGACTAAAAAAAAAACGGGTTCAAAATTTAAATGCAATATAGAACCGATAACGAAGTTCTCAATCCTGTATTTGAGATTTGAACTTCGGTTATCTGCTTTGAAGCTGTTTGAAGTTTTTGAGTTTATGAGGAAAAACTTTCCAAGGCCAGGCTAAAGTAGATCATGGACAGAAGTTGAGCTGAATGAAATACAGAGAGCAGTACCAAAAAATCTCTTCTCTGATTGGATGATTATAATGAATACTTAGTTGTGATTGGTTAAAAAAAGCGGTATTTTCAAAAAGTGTGAATTGTTATTAATAGTTTTCAGACAGATCAACAGAGAGTGCTCTGACGATGAGTCAAAACATTGATAATTATTGATAAAAATTTTTTGTAAATTAGATTTTTCAAATTTCAATGGAGTTTTGTGAATGAACCCATTAATTTTTTAATGAAAATGATTTATTTATTGAGTTTAGTGTTGATTTAATAACTGGAAGATCGATTAAATGGCGACGGGTAAAATCGTAAAGAATTTAATTTATATAAAACAACAAATAGGTGCGTTATTCAAAAGCACCAGTAACACAGTGAAATGCATTTGGTTAATCGTGTTTATTAGTTACTCGTTCTCATTTTTTGAAACTGCTGTCGATGTTATAAGTGTTACTCCGGGGTACATTATACCCCCACATTTTCGAGTATGGTCTGCATTTACGTTTTGCTTCTTAGAACTACATTTTTGGAATGTATTAATCGATATCGTTATGATCGGTCTTTGTGGCAAAGTTATCGAGCCACTCTGGGGTCCGGCTGAAATAATGAGTTTTTTCGTCGTCGTTAATCTAGGAGTAGCATTATTTACTTCTATATTCTACTTATTCGCTTTCATGTGTACTTCTTCACCTTATTACTTATTCGATGTACATATTCATGGATTATCGGGTTACGTTGCTGGAGTTACCGTAGCTGTGAAGCAAATAATGCCAGATATCTTGATAGTGAAAACACCCTTGGGACGAATCACCAATAGAAATATGCCATTGATGGTTTTATTTTTCTCCTTCATATTCTGGCTGGTGGGAATTTCGCAGAGTAGTAATACCGTAATGATGTCATTCGGTGTGTACGTTAGTTGGATTTATTTGAGGTTTTATCAAAGGCATTCGAGTGGTACGATTGGAGATATGTCGGATTCGTTCAACTTCGCCAGGTATATTTGAATTCGATGTCTCGATGTGATTGAATTTATATAACTGTTGTGTACTTATCATGCCATTTTATTATGTTTTATAGTTTCTTTCCTAGTATTATTCAACCTTACGTTGGCGTCCTAGCGAACACCGTGTATGATTTGTTGGTTAAATCTAGAATATGTAAAAAACGAGTCACCCTTATCGACCCTTCTAACGACTTGACTGGTGTAACCGTTGACCCATCCGGCGTCAATCATGATAAAGAACGAAGAAAGTTAGTTACTTTGTACAGTTTTTCCATTCTTACAATATCCATATCTCAACTAATTTATTTTATTTTTTAGACAAAAAGCCTTGAAAGCACTAAGCGAACATTTGAATAAAACAGACCGACCTCGAGTAGTAGGAGCCGTGATACCTCAAAAAAGTCTACAATCTTCTCCGAAAAAGAAAATTGACATGCCATCGTACTCAGGAGACACAGCTTCGTCTTCTGTGGCATCTCATGAAACTGAACCTTTGATCTCAAATGAACAAAAATCACACGAATGAAGCATTCTTTAAATACGCTGTTTCATCTTTCACAACTTACCCGCGTGTGAGTAGTACTAATGAAATTCAAAATGTTATACGCCTCGATCTGCGAAGAACCAAGCGATTTTTTTACTCGCGAGTGAAATTTATTTCTAAACTGTACAAATGTTTTAAAATAAGATTCCAAAATTGTTACCTGATTTCGATTCAAACTGAATGTGTGTAGTTTGTATTATGTATGTGTATTTTACTAGCTTTCCAAAACATGAAATTAAATTTAATTGACTGTGATTTTTTGTACAGTAATAAACGATGATAATTTTTTTCACAAGTCACAAATGTGTTCCATGAAGAATTTCATTGAAACTTTGTTAGCGATTACTAATAAGATGTGCTTATTTTAACATGTTGAATGATTTGATTTTTTTTCCTCCTATTAATAAGTAAATTTCTTAAACATTGAAATTATTTTACTTTTCATCTTCACTCGTAGGCAGATTTTTCAATAAAGAAAAGACACCCATAGTCTTGAGTATAGATTTATTCGCTATCTAGTTGATTACTCATCATCACGTTAGAACAAACTTAACAAAACCGTGCATGGTATAACCAAAAATTGAATTCCACCAAGGAATTGGTATTTATAAAAATTGTCTTTCATTAGAAAACTTACCAACTGTAGAAAATAACCAACAAAGAACACAAATGTAATACAAAATAGGAATTTTACGCAAAAATGAAATGAAAAATAATACTAATAGAACCAGAAAACAATAAAGCGTAATTGTTTTAAACTTGAAGTGAATATCCGCAACATTAATAGAAATGGGTTTGATTGGGAGGTGGATGCCATCGATGAGGTGGCGGCACAGGAAAAGGCTGCATCACTGGTTCATTAGGAAATTGTGATCTTCTCGGTGGTGGCACCATAGGTGGTGCACGGCTTGACATAATAGACTGATTCATAATCGATTGCGTTTGTTGGCTAGGGCTAAATGTTAAAGGCGGTCTTGGCGTCGAAGACGTGTAATTTGCCGGGCTATTCGGAAAGAATTGAAGCGATTGCGATAACTGTCCCATGTTAGGTAATTGGCCAGGAGGAGGTACGGGGAATGGGATACTAGTAGAAGTTCCTTGAGAAAATTGAGGTGAAAAATTCTGATGAGAGAATCCAGCAGCCAATGGAATACCAAGAGAAGTGACAGAATCGACATTCGAATCGTTTATTTGCACCGTAATTAGATTACTTCGTAACGCCGACGATGAAGTAACGGCTCCTGCGTGAGTAGAAGGTGGAGGATAATTCGGTACTAGCAAAGGACTACCGAAATCAGAAGGAAGTAATGGTTGCGAGCCGGTGACAGGTAAATGTAGCTGGGTAGATGAATGATTCGAATGCGAATGCAATGAATGATGCCCTTGTTGAGAAGAATCTTGAGAATGCGACGATAAAGACGAATGTTGATGAGACTGTTGTCTGGACGATTGATGTTGCGATGATGGCGTAGAATGAGCAGAAGGGTGCAGTTTATGAAAATAATCGCTTGAGCTGTTAATCTGGACCCTGGGATCGTTCGCTACGGCGTGATGCGATGCTACTGTTTTAAGACGATTGGACGACGTTAACGTTGTTTTTACAGATGGGATTGCTTGATTCGCACTGATGTTCTCTTTACTTTGAGAACCGGTTACATGCCGATGATTAATATGAGCCTGAAAGAATGATTCTGATAATTCAATACTCTTTCGTTATTTGATAATTTATGCACATATTTTCTTACCTGCAAATCACGCTGAGAAAGATAGGTTCTCCTGCAACCTGTACTTCCGTACCTTGAACCTCCAAAAGTACACAAAAACACGGTACCCAGACCGGTTTTCTCAATACGAACTATTTTTTCTTGACATCGAGGGCAAACTTTGCTTTCTCGTTCGGCACAGGATAAACAAAATACATGTTTACATGGAATCTAAACAAATTTCAACATCATTGAAATCCAATTTCATACGATTCATTCGCATAATACCTTAAGAAAACATACCATTCGACCGTAAATTAAAATCGGGGCATGGCATTTGTCGCAACAATGTATCATCGGATTAATCACTTTTTCACCGATTAGATGAGTCTTATGATCCCAATTCAAACGTAACATTGGTTCCGGCGGACCTTTATTAATGGTAGAAAAAGTTGGCGCTTCAAGCTGAGTAATATCTGCGTCCATATCCACTGAAAAAAATAACGAAAATCACTGTAAATAGATTCTTCATCGCAAATGTCAATAAAAAATATAATGCTAAGCTTACAAGTAACCGGTTCGGGATCATTGCGTTCTTCGGGTAATGTAGGAGTCTCCGGGGGTTTGTTTTCAGTTTCAGCGGCCTATATAAGAATAAGTATTGAAAAAAGGTCGATAATAAGACAATGCTGCTCCCAATTATAAATCGTAGTTGATACAGAATAAGTAATGTTACCAAAAATACCTTTTTTCGTCCTCGTCCTCGACCACGTCCCTTTCCGCGAGTTGAGGTCTTGGTTTCAGAATCCATTGAAGATATGCAAATTTGAGTCTTCGATTAATTTGAATGGTTGTACTTACTGAATATCTGTAAGAAATGGATGAGATTAAAAAAAAACTCGGTGAAATGAGAAGTCAGTTATTTTTTACGAAAAATTTCATTACGTACCTTTTTATTGGGAATGGATTGCTTTGGAATTGAAAAATATCGAAAGAAACCTCATTGTGTGAAATTTCAACTTCTGCAAATTACAAGGTAATAATTATCTATACATTGGGAACGCTCTTATCAAAGTTTCGTTATTACACACAGACACACTTTACATAACTTTCAACTTTCAACTTCAACGCTACAAGTACATCGGAAAACCTTCAACTTTTACTCGGCCTTGTTATTTTTCATTACAAAGTGTAACATTTCAGTTTCCTAAATACCTCGTTAGTTTCGCTTTAGTCGAATATATTTTTTTTATAAAAATAAAAAATAAATTTAAAATTTAAATTAAATAAAAATAAATAATAAATTTACAAAATTACTAGGCATGGATGTTATTGTTATTACTGAAACATAATTAAGTACAAGTTACAAGAGAAAATTTTATAATATTGCGAAATATTGGTCCTAGGTCCTACAGAATTTTTGAAAGGTCAAGGTCAAGAGTCAAGACGTCAAGACGTCAAGACTCAAGAAGTAGTCAAGCTCAATGGTTAAGGGAAGAGGAATCGTCAGCATCGTCGATCTTTTATACGTACTGAAAGATCGATGGTCAGCATTGCGAAAACGAAAAACGAAAATACTTAACCTACATTATATACAAATTTTGGTTTTTCGCTCTAACAACTATTTTGGGGACGTGTGATGGTGTGATTTAAAAAAAAAACAATTGACACAGCTAGCTACCTACTTTTTTTTTGTTTTTTCAATAATAACAGAAAAAAAAGTTTCAAAAAAATCATCTTTACCTACTTGAAATTTAATTTTAAAAAACTGAAAAAATACCAAAATTCCGTCTCAAATAGGGATGCGGCATGATCAGTAAAACTTTTCATGTTTTGATTATGGATTATGATGATTTTTGATGTATAGGTAGGTATCAAAAAAGGCCAAATCTTTCAAAATGTTTTTTTTTCCTAATATTTGCCTCCGTATGATATGCCAGAGTTCGCCTGCCTAACCAAAATTTTTTAATTCAACTATATCAGCATACTGTAGAGAAAATTATGGGCTGGTATGGAGGAATAATTAGGGACAGGTACAGTTTATATTTTCTGATCCTGTACAATATAAATGAAAATTAGGTACTCAAAACAAGTCATATTGCAGTTTGAATACCGATTGCCTATTGGTAACTAATCGTTTTTATTTTCCACCTACAATAACTTTGAGTAAATTTTTTTTGTTTCATTTGATTGCCTTTTTTCGCTTCTTTACACACAATAAAATTCAATGGGTAACTATTTCATTATTCATGAGTCATCATCGTCTTCCTCATCTACATTTGTAGCTTCTGGAGCATCATGGTGCTCAAACGGATGAGTATCTGAAAATAATAACAATATGAATTTCGTACCTATATATTTTTTAAAATATCATGTCTCGTGGGAATATGAATTTAGGTTGGTTTCCAAAAACGATTCCTTCTGATATCTTATGTAGGTATCTATATTGTATTGAACAACATGAATATCATTTTTAGCTCTAACCTGCTACTTTCGGTATGTACACCGGTTTTGCGAAAACAACAGCGATTAAAAGAAGTACTGATATTATAAAAGTAGCAATAATTATCAAAATCCGAGAAACCATCGTCATTTTCAGTTGAGCTCTACGAAAACATAGTCGCCTTTCTTTACAGCTTGGCAGCAAATATTCTCTGCATGTGGGAAGATTTTCTGCATCGAGAAAATTTGACATGATAAATAAATTCTATAAGAAACTCATATTTAATTAGGAACCTACATACTTTTATTTGTATTTTTTTAAATTGTGCTAAGAATTAGAGTTATCAATCCATGAAGTTTGCGGGATTTTTTTTTTAAAAAAAAACACACAAATTCAAAATTTTGTAATTTTGGGCTTTTTTAGGAGGGAGAAGTGGAGGAAGAAAGAGAAAAAATTCATCAAAAAATCTGAAATTTTCATCCCGAATTTTTTGGAAAATCATTTCACTTTTTTTACAACTCTTCATTAAAATTTGAAAAAAAAAGTTATAAAACTTTATATCCCTGCAGCTCCTTAGTAGATAGGTATTTGTATATTTGCTGGGTACATTACATACCTGTGAAAGTACTACAATTCATTCCACCAGAGCCAGGAAGTATACCATATAAATCCATCCAATATATCAAATTCGCGCAATTGCAGTACTTTTGTGGATCAGTAGTCTCGTCAGGGGCGTTTATATATGTTAATCCAAAGAACTTGAGATTACAATAAAATGATATATGTTTTGTGGATATGTTATTGATCGAATTATTCCGTATATCCATCGAAACTAAAGGAGCGTAATCATATAAATTAGGAAATTCCTTCAACTTGTTATTGGATGCATTAAGACTTTCCAAATTATTCAAATCCGGTATATTGAGGCTTTCCAAACTGCACTCGGCAACTGTCAAATTTTTTAGGGTAGGTGGCCATTTCACAGCTGAGGAGCCAACAAATGTTTTCGTCATATCTAAAAATTCCAACTTCTTTAATGAGCTAAATGCGTTCTCTTGAATTTTGGAGGTCACACTTTGCATAACCAAACCACGCAATGAAGCGTACTTTGAAAACGATTTTTCACTGATTTCTGGCAGTGTGTTGTTTGATATATCTAAAAACTAAAAAAATTATTTGCTGAGTAAATAGGCATCTTCATTTTTATATGCATGATTACCTACACATTAACACGAGGCACAAAACGAGGTAAGAAAAATAATTTTTTTCCAAATTTTTTATTCCAGAAATCGATTTGATGCATGGATAAAATTTCGGATGTCAAAAAATCATGTTCACCTTTCTCCAAGGAGACATGACCTAGAAAGATATGTACCTAGCTATACCTACCTACCTACCAAAGGGGTATTTCAACCGCGGCGGTAAAATTTCGCCTCGGTACAAAATACATTCATTGAATAACATTAACTATTTGTCATAAAAAGAATTTTTATATTCTAATTTGCTACTTTTAAAAAACTTTTGAATTTTTCAACCCATTTTTCAAGGTCACACCTTCTTCGAAACGATAAGCGTGTTATTTCGGGGTCAAAAATTACTTTTTTATGATAATTTTTGGGGGAAAAATTGAAAATTGTCTTGCAATTAGCTCGAAATTTTCATCTCACCTCGCTAGAGCCTTTCACTGGGTTATGGATTTCATTCTTTTGAATAACTCATTTTCGTAAGATAAAAAAAATATTCACAGAAATATCACCAAGATCTTCGGGAACAGCACCAGTTAATACTTTGGAACAATCGGCTCCCTGAAGGCCTGATCCGCTGTCTGTATATGGGCTTTTGCAATTGTGTGCAGCAGTTTGCTTCAATTTCAGTAATAAAAAAGTGATACCTTGAAGCACGAAGAAAAGCAATTTCAGTCAGGTCTTCGAAATGTCACATTCCGTCAAATTTAAAAATTAATCCTCGCGAATAGGTGTATTATTTACCTCCTACAATGACTCGAGCGATTAAAGAATTCATATTCGAAAACAAACATTATGAACATTTCATTGTGGAATTTTCAAAACGAAATCTTCATGCATTTGATTTGGGAAATTGATAGCATGATTGATAGTGCTATAAGCAAAAGATTTTTCTTGGCCAGAGAATGATTTGACATTTTTTTCATGTTGAGGAATATTTGGCTTCCTGTATTAAAATACAAATATGTTGAACAAAAATCGTAATCATCATGAGAAAAGATAAGAATGATATTTTGATATAATAATCATTACATACGATTGAATAAATATGATTTATAAGTAAGTGAAATGTATCACATTTCAGTTCATCATTCTTGGCGATCTTCTTAACATGAATACAGCAGCGATAACCGTATTTGTAGGTAACATCATATTTTTTTACTTCACTTTTTATTCTATGAAAATAATTCTCATGTGATCTTCCTGGAGTTACTTTATCGCAATAAATGAATTAATGATCGTTGATACCTATTTATGTAGGTAATTGTTAAAAACTGGTAACTTTATGATTTCAGAATTGACATTGACTATTATTTTGGATTATACAGAGATAGCGAATGCCCATAATTGCGACTATATCGAAGATAAAAATAATATTATTGCGAATTGTTCTTACAGAAATCTAGTCATTTATGTACCACAAGATTTGCGAACAGATATTACAGTAGGTGTTTATTGCTTTAAATTTGAATCATTCACTTAAAACTTTTTTCCTCCCAAATTTTCAACATTGAAATCTGTACCAAGAAAACTTGTTCTGCAAACACACGGTTGGTTGAGAAACAAAACAAAAAATAGAAAATCACATGAAGGAATTGATGAACTATCGTGTTGAATTATACAAAAATTTGGTAAAAATTTTGTTGAAATGTCCCTCCACTCTATTCTTAAAATCATTCATGTGATCTATAAGTATGATGTCAAAAGACAATCTTACGCTCACTGACCCCTGAATAATGTGCTATTTTAGGTACTTGACCTATCTGGAAACAAAATGTCCACTCTTGTGATAGATAAAGGTTTTGACAAGTACACAAATTTGAAAACTTTAATAATGCGAGACATGACAAGAACGAGCCCTTTCACCAAATCCTTATTCCTTTTCAAAAACGTATACTCACTGGAAGTCATCGACATTACTCGGGCCTTTGTTGAAGAATCCAACATAGATTTTCAATGGCCACCCAACGTTAAAGTAATTTATTGTGCTGAGAATCCTTACTATCAATCGCTCGAAATTGAAAACCTTAAACAATTGGAAAAACTATACGCGAGTGGAATTACCGCACTGAAAAAGTTTCCGAAATTTCATGAAATTGCCAGCCCGACTGTCATAGATTTAAAAAATACTCCGGTTGAAGATATGTCAACGGAAACGATTTCAAATTTCTGTCATCTTGAACATTTCAATTTCACGCCAACTGAAAATTTATCATACTGCGAATGCAAAAAAATGAAATTATGGATGACTACACATCGAATAAAACCAGGATCTCCAATTTCATGTGGAAAATTGGCTGGTAAATCTTATTAAATTGATATATCTACTAATTATGTAAGTACCTAATTCAACTAATTTTGAAATCATCATTCAGATCCACCAAAATGTGATTTAAAGTTCACCTCAAAGGAAATAGAACAGCGGAGAAATTGTTTTGGGAAAGGTATGTTGTTGCAGACAACCAATCATTGGTTTCTGATTTCGCTTTTGATAATGATAATAATGATATCGTTGCTCGTTCCAAGTTACTTGTATGCGAAAAAATATAGAGATGTGAAACATAAGCTGCATCATCCTAAAACACGTAAATAACTATTTAATTTAATTATTATTTGTACAAAGTGTATCAACTGAATCAAGGTAGGAGGCCAGAAAATACCTTCAACCCTGAAATTATGCAACACATAGTGAATCTGTGTGAGTATTTTTGTCTGTGGTTTTTTTTTGGTAGAAAGGGGAGGGTGAAGAAGCAAAATTATTTTTGTGTGAAATTCAATTCTTGATGGTGTTGCAGAATTCCTTTCGTTGAGGAAACTTTTTAGCATAGTTGGCCAATATGAAAGGTTTTTTTCAATTCTTTTTTTGACTTCTCATCTTTTTTTTTCAAGTTAAACTCAAACAATCAACCGTTTTCAATTTTTCTTCTCGATTCCTAAACTAAAAAAAATTTGAATTAAAATTTTTCTCAAATTTTTTTTCAACACAACTCCAAATTTATTGAAAAATTTCAGGTTAAAAAATTTTGAGGTTAAAAACGTTATAAAAGAGACTCGGAGAAAATGTTGAGAACTAAAAAATTACCTTTTCTATAAAAAAAGTTTTGAGGAAAGAATTTTAAATTCGGAAAAAATCTAGATAAGAATTTTTGGAGTTGAAAAACTAAAATTGCTCAGCAGTTTTGAAAATTGAAAATGAAAAAATGTTCTAAAATATCTGATATGTCAATATAAAGTCATTAAGTAATTTGAAAAAATTTCAATACCTACCTGGTTTTTGAATTTTTAAAGGAAATGGAAATGTCCTATTTTATTTTTTCCAAGAAAGAAACGAGATGTGCCTATTTGGACGCTAATAAGCCAAAGTCGATAAAGCATCATTCGAGTTTTGCGAAAAAATTAATTCAATGACTGATTTAAAAAATTGAATAAAGTTTCCTTTGAAAGGAAATGTTGATAACATGGATATGTTTTTCTTCTTATCCTGACTTTTAATATCAAGTCAGTTTCAAAAATATAAAGATTTGTTTTTAAAATTTAATAATTGACATATTTTTTTCTGCTATTCTGACTTCCTTATATTAAATTAAATTTCCAAAATAGCGTTCAATAAAAACATAACTATCGATCTATGGCTTTCTGACATTCTGACTTTCTGACATCAAGTTAATTTCGAAAATATAAAAATTTGTGTTTGACATAACGTGACGCAAAATAGGGCCTTGACAAATTTTGGAATGACCCCCCCCCCCTACCCCCAAAGGGAAACTGGAAAAAACATCTTCATATGTTAAAATCGAAAAACGAATCATTGCACAAAAATTCTAATCAAATATAAAAATACATTTCGACAATGACGAGAGTGGAATTGAAATCTATGTTTTAATTTTGACTCTCGAACAACCGAATTCTCGAATAGAAAAATTCTCAAAAATATATTTTTCAATTTTCTTTCCCGAATTAAAATGTTTTGATTATTTTACCTTGAATTAAATAAATTTTTCCGAAAATCAAAAATATCAGTCTCTCTCTGTTTACTCTTCGTGAAAACCAATCATATCGAACATCTCTTAATCAAAATTCTCCATCAAATTTGATTGTTGACTGAGCGATAATTGATCAAGATAAGTCTGTTTTTTCAACTTGAAACAAAAATATCTACAAAAATTCATCAAGTGTTGCATTTTTCTGTGTGGAAAGTCTCACTTCTACCTTGTGAAGCGTTGAATAATTTGAAATTTTACCTATTGATTATTACATCTAATTTCTTTCAACAGCGAAATATTATCCCAGTGCACCTGATGCGCCTCCTGATGAAGAGGTTGGTGATGAAAATGATTCGCAGAGTGAGAGCGGATAACGACTTCAATTCTCAACACTTATTTTGAAAGTGCCTTTACACGATGTGAATCATTAAGACCAAAAATTACCACTGTATAATTTAATTCCTTCTTTAAAACGACATCGTATGTTGGAGTTGATTATTTTTATTGATTTTATGACGTTGAGTATGATTTTTGCTGGAGGAGACACGAATTCCACTTGATTTTTTTTTTTTTTTCATTTAAGTAAAAAAGTTGCTTGTTTTTTTATTGGTTTATTTTGTTGGACCTAGTACCTACCTATGGAATTTATTTATATAAAATTAGGTCGCTACCGAGTTTTTAGAGGTGTTGATTTTTACCTTCTCGGAATTGCTAAAAAAATCCTTGAAAAATCCTGAAAAATAGCTTTTTCCAAAAACCGAGATTTTTTTTAATATTGAAACAAATCATTGGCTAGAAAAGTATTTTGTGAAAAATTATCACCGAGCTTACATAATGATCGACTTGTGATTAAAAATTAATCAGGATGTGAACAGAAATAAAAAATTGCCAAATGTCAAACAATTAAATCAATATTTTAGGCAGAACGACGGATTGTTGCAGCGATAATGAATGTCACTCCAACTCAAAGTAAGTCTCCAATTATTATTTAGACCAATAGTTTTGCTTTTATGAAACGAACCAAGAATTTGAACTTCGTCCAGGAATTCAATTAGTTTTTCAAACACATAAATGAATTATTTAGGTTCAGGTTTACTGTGCATGAAATTTCAAGTTTCAACTAATTAATGAAAAATATTCTGCATACAGATACTTCTACTCTTTACGTTATATTAAAATGGAATTCAAACGTACTTCAAAAAACACCATGCGAAATCGACCAGCAAGAAAATTACCTTCATGCAGATTGCGCAAATCGAAGTATCGTGGACGTACCTCAAACTCTCAGTACAGATCTGCAAGTAAGATTTTCAATTTTTTTGACAACAAACTTCAAACAAAATCTCTAATCAGTATCGCGATTCTGTTTTTAAAACTAGTCATTGGATTTATCGCACAACAAATTGAAAAATTTAGATGATAAAGCTTTCGAGAAATATACAAACCTGATAAAACTGACGCTGCATAGAATGCAAAAATACAGCGACGAAGAACCAGTGGTGGTAAAAAATGACGCGTTTCGTCGTCTCGAGAAATTGGAATTCCTCGACATCAGTAATTCTTTCTTTAGCGTCGAAGCTGCTCAAGAATGGCCTCAAAATTTAAAGATACTCATCGTAAACAACAATAAGATTAGGAAACTTGAATTAGAAAATTTAAAACACCTGGAGAAACTAGAAGCTAATAACAACGAACTGCAGGATTTTCCACATTTCAATGGTCGAGCTCCGTTAACTACGATAGAAATTGAAAATAATCCTTTAGAAACGATAAAAGTTATGGATGTTGCGCCTTTTTGCCAATTGAAAGAAGTACGTATGAAGTTCAAGTACAACCAACATCTTCAAAATGAGAGACATTTTTGTGATTGTAAAAGGCTGGAAAACTGGTTCGAAACACATCACGTTGATTCGCCCAAATTGAATTGCACGTCACCTGGAGGTAAGATATTTTTTCATCGGGCGGGGGGGATATTTTCCATGACTTGGAAGCGTATTGAAGGTTAATTATCAATCAGTCATAAAACAGAATACTGATCCTCCACTTGAATCTTTACTTTCGCTCTAAAAATTCGAATTTAGGCAAGATTTCAATTTTAAATTACATTTTTATCTGTAATACTTTTTTAAAGCGAATTTTCCAAAAAATTTTCTCAATTGAAAAATTTTTTAAACTGGAAATTTGATATAATTTTCAAAAAAATTGAAATGAAAAGGAATATGAGCTGAAAAATTTGAAATTGAATGTCGAACTCAGAAATTGGAATATATTTGAACTTGGATTGCTGAAATTCCGTTTGTAGCAAAAATACTTAGTAGGTGTTGAAAAAATGAAAAATTTTGGAGTTTGAAATTCAAAAAAATGGTGCTGAAAAAATTCACAAGTCTATAAATCCAAAAAAAGAAACGAAAATTTTTTTACAACCACCAATCCTTCCAAGCCTTGAGAAAATGACACTAGATAATGTAGGTAGATGGGTACCTACTGAGCAAATTTAAATTTCCTGTTGATTTTTTTCATCTTAGATGGATCTATTAGAGATTGTGTGCTCGAATTTTCCGAACCTGAATTGAGATCACGTCGAGAATGTTTGGCAAGAATTGGCAAAGATATAACTAATCCTACCATAATTATATATGTCATGATTGGTGCATTAGTAATCGTCCTATTATTGCTCGTTTTCATCTTTATAAAAAAATTCAGGAAATTCATCAGCGGAGGTTGTAAAGATAATAATAATTTTTTTTAATTACTCACTCAAGTATTTATAATTTGTACTTGGAATTAATAAAGTATTCGGTAATCCCCTGCTTTTGCAGATAATTCGGATCATGACGACGACGACGACGACGATGACGACTCTTATGATGATTGATAAATCACTTTTGGATATTTATTTACTCATTGTTGTATTAGGTACTTATTGTGTGTACCAAAATATCTACTTGCGAGGAAAAAATTCACAACTCGTTTTCAACAAAAAAGAATAAGTAATTTTAATAAACACAATAGATTTGTAGTAAGTACCTACCTTATGATATTTGTGTATCCAAGTGAACCACAATTAATGTTTCCGCATTGTTTTAAACTACTGTCGTTTTTGTATTGTTATTATTGTTTGTTATTTTTTTTTAATTTGATGATCACTTATTATTTGAATTTCATGCTCTTAGATAGGCAAAGGTTACCGCCACTGAGAAAGAATTTTTTTCGACGGCAGTGACTCGAACCTCAACTTATGGGAACCTACTAATTCTAATCATAGTGATGTATTATCTACATTAATCAATTACAATCATATTTTTGTTCTGAGATCATAAACTGTATAGTTGAACAGTGTTTTCTATGCTTGAAACTGACTCAAGAAATACCATTAAAAGCAAAAGTGATCATTCAAGGATTTGTTTTCAAGTTGCATGAATTACTCGGTGGACATTTTAAACGAAATATTTTACCCAATAAATTACGTAGGGGCATGAAAACTATTAAAAATTTTAAAAAAATTCAAATTAGAAATATTCCTGAAAAATGTTCTATATACATTACATTTATTTAAAAATATCTCTCAAATAGACAAATTATTGACATTTGAAGTTATCACAGACAGCAAAAACTGATCACAATGAATCAAATAGATACTAAAAATGTTACGAATAACGAAAATACGGTCTAATAGAAAATTGATGAGTTTGGTGTAAACTCTGACTGGGATATAGCGATGAAAATGTCGTTTAGAGTGGTATCCGTGGCTATGTATTCATCTACTATAGGATTATTATATTTAATGTCTTCTAAATTTCGAAATAACGTAGACCAACTCACAGAACGATCGTTTATATGATAACGTAATATACCCTAAAACAAATCAAGATGACTGATAAAATTAATCAATCTGGAATGGGTACCATGTAGCATGGGCGGAGATGGAATGTTTCTTTGGGGGTGGGGGAGCTTGAGTCCCAGGTAAAAAAAAACTATGACTAAATCTAACGAAAGGGCTTCAGGCACGAAATTGAAAATACACTGCGAACGACTGAATCGTTCCTTTTCCCACTCTATGACTCACAAAGGTTCGCTTGCGCTCGTTTTTTTTTCAAGTTTGAATTTTTTCTCGATCATTTTTTCAAACTTCTAAAAATTTTTTCCAAGTTTGAATTTTTTCTCGATTATTTTTTCAAAATTCAAATTTTTTTCCAAGTTTGAATTTTTTCTCGATTATTTTTTCAAAATTCAAAATTTTTTTCCAAGTTTGAATTTTCTCTCGACTATTTTTTTTTCAAACTTCACAATTTTTTCCAAGTTCATTTTTTTTCTCGATTTTATAACTGCAGATAACGTAAAAAAAAAAATACAATTATAGTTTGTCGTTCTTGTTCTTTCATTACCAAAATTTATTCAAAAATTCGTCAACATTACCAAAAGTTTGTTATATAGGTTCAGGTTTTGGTGTTTTACTTTTTTGTTTCAAGTATCTCGATCTCCTATCTCTAAGAAAATTTTGAATTTTACAAAAATAATCGAGAAAAAATTCAAACTTGGAAAAAACAAGCGGACTACTGTGAGTCATTGAGTTGAAAAAGGAACGATTCAGTCGTTCGCAGTGTATTTTCAATTTCGTGCCTGAATCCCTTTTGTGTAGATTTAGTCATAGGTAAAAAAAACCTACTCAAATCAAACATGTTGATTTTTGACCTTTGAATAATTTTCCAACCTTTACTATACATATTATGTTATTTCAACTTGAACTTTTGTTTAAATATGAAGGATCGATGAAAGGAATGGTCCATATCATACAAAATCATTTTAAAAATGATTTTAGGGAATGAGTAGATCGAGCCCGAGCGAAACGAGGGTGAAAATTTCTGAAAAAAGGGTTCCAAAAGACGAATTATTTTTCATTGTTTAAAATCAATATTTTAGTATCATTGTGTCTACTTACAGATCGCGAAAATCGCCTTTGGTTGTTAAAGTCGCGAAAAAGTCGCGAATTTTTTCCAAATTTTTAAAACTTTTTTCTCTTTGTACAATGCAAAAATTGAAAAATTGTAACTTTTTGAACCCTTTTTCTAAAAATTTTCGCCCCTACTCCTTCCAATTTGAAATGTTTATTTTTGTGTAGGTACTTAATAAAGATGGCATTATTATTTTCTTGGAGGGGATGGGCAAATTGAGAGAATTGAGAGATGGATACCATAGGAAAAAAAATCGCAAAAAAGTCGCGAATTTTGATTTTTTGAAATTTATAGACATCCTGAGTATTGATTGAAATAGAAGTGAAATCTTCAATCCTTCGCTTTTAAATACCTATATTTTAATTTTCATATACTCGACAAAGCGAGGGCAAAGATTTGATAAGCTGATGATTTTTTGAAAGAAAATCATTCGTTTTTCAATAGTTTGTTGTTTGAAAGAAATTCACGTGATTTTCTTAGTTTTTTAGTAGCTTGAAAAAAGGAAAATCAACCAAATACAAAATATTGATGATTTATCTCTTGAAAATTAAGGATTCGCAAATTTTTTCGAGTGAAACAAATTCACAGAAAATAATTTGGAGGGGCTAATTCAACATTTGCTCCTCCCATGTTCCCCTCTATCTCCGCCTATGCCAAGTAGGTATATAGATAACTCAATTATATTCCAATTTCCAATTCCATTAATTTTACCCTTTGTTCTTCTATAAGTTCGCAATATCTGGGATTAAAAGTGTTCATCATGTATTCTTCCAAGGCGAAAGTTTCATCCAATGAAGTCACATCGTAATGGATTTTAAACGTCACAGCATATCCGCGGGCATACTTTTTTTTTAAATCTTTGAGAGTACCGATACAAAACATCCTACCTCGAACCAGAATAGTTAATCGATCACATACAATTTCACATTCTTCCATGCTATAAAAAAAGGTTGTGAAATTTTTATAATAGGCCAACTTATCAAAATTATGCAAATGTTTTGAGATTAATTTTATTCCATGCTCTTTAAATTTCAAATTACCCAGGTAGGATTTTAAAAACTTACTTCGGCGACGCCAAGACCACTACCAGGCCTGCTTGCTTGCATTTTTTAATAATATCGTGCAATCTACGCGTCGATACTGGATCTAAGTCGGTGGTAGGCTCATCAAGAAAAATAACTTTTGGATTACCAATCAGTGCCATGGCTGTGCATAATTTACGTTTATTTCCATCGCTGTAGGAACCGCAGTATCTATTTTGGTACTTTTCCAATTCTAACGAACACATGAAACGTCTACATTCTTAATTTTTATACGAATCATACATTTTTAAAATTATTTTTCAATTCGTAACATACTAAGGAAAGAGATCCATTCATCGGTCAATGTTTCAGCTTCGGGTCCTGAAATTCCTCTCAGCGATGCAATCAGTCTTAACATTTCTTTACCGGTTAATTCGTCCAATAAGGGATTACCTTGAGGGCAATATCCAATCATGGAGACGTACTAAAATTTAAAAAGGATTTATTGTATGAAACTGTAAGGTTAGTGCCTTAGAAAAGAAATGATTACTTGTTTTTTATAAGAAGATAAACTCGTCCCCAAGATCGAGGCATCTCCACTGGTCGGAAGTATTTCGGCGGATAACATTTTGAGGATTGTGCTCTTTCCAGCCCCGATCGTTCCTAATATTCCGAAACACATGCCACTTTGTGCGATAAAACTCGCATTGTCAACAGGATCGTGATACTGAAATGTCTTCACATGAAGTTTACGTAGTCCATCGACTAACAAGGGAACTTGATTGTAGGCTAAAAAAAAAATGTACCAACCGTCAGTATATTGACCTTATTTGAATGCAGGGTTGCAGGATTAAAATTTTTTAAAAAGATGAGAAAAAATTTTAATCTTTCGAAAATTTTGATTTTTTAAAAAACTATTTCAAGCAAAGTTCTAATTTGAAGAAAGTGAGATTTTCGAAAAGAACACGTCTCAAAACCCTTGAAGAGTATAGGTGAAAATTCAGCAAATCAAAATGATTTTTCAATTTTTGGAAAATCTTTCATGATTAAAAAAAAAAGTATTTTTGGCCAAAAAAAAGTCTAATCATTTTAAATACTCTTTTGAATACTTTTTGACCACTCGAGCGTCTCTTAGCCCATTTTTGAGTAGAAGTGAAGGTAGAAATGTTTGAAAAATATATTCGAAGTTGTGTGGTGAAAGTGGCAGGGAGAGGTAGTCGAAGAGTATTTCAGGAAGCTGGAAAGGAGCCCCTAGAAACCCTTTCTGGAGGTTCTGAAAAAAAAAACTGAATGTCAAAGTTATTAAGATCTCTTCCCCTTTCCTCATACCCTTCCTAAACACGAATTTCAATGTTTCCAGTCATTCTGGAGCCTTCAGAACGATTTCAATTTTTTTATAGCCATTATTCAATTCTAACCCTTTTTTTTTATGAAAAATTCGCCATTTTTTCGGAATTTCCAAGTAAGTAAGCATAAGAAATACATAGTTTCAATAAACTAGATACTTTCTCCCACAATTTTTCACTACCTGCCACCACTACCTTCCGCTTTGGCCATTTTTCAAAAATGGAAAAAATGTACTTTTTTAAAATAGGGAAATCGTGAAAAATCATCTTATTTTTTGGCAAAAGTTCTATACAATAAGACCATTTCAGGATACTTGAAATTGTTTTCAAATTTTTTTTTTTTGATTTTTCACAGAAAATTTGAAATAAGCCTAAGTAGATGATTTTTTTCTAATATTTCTGGAAATAGTGAAGAAAATGAGAAAAAATGATTTATGGTATTTTTGAATGAAACCATTTTCAGAAAAATTTTCAATAATTTTTTTTAAATACTTGGATATGGCCGAAATTTTGAAGGGAAATTTGACAGGAGTAAAGATTATATTGGGGGGGGGGGGATTTTCAGAAATTTTTTTTAGATTTAGACTGAATTTTCTGGACACCCTGTCCGTTCTCAATGCCACCCAAAAAATTAAAAACGCGCTGGATACCTAGAAATGTACCTACGTAAACGTATTCAGTGACGCGTTATTTAGGTTGCCTATCGAATTCGCCGTAAATACACTTGCGGCGTATTTACGGCAAACCGAATAGGCAATTCTATTAACATATTTATTTTTTCAGCTCCATCAGTACGCGATTAGTTGTGTGATCTAAAAAAAAGTGTCTACGATTTCGCTCATTTTTTATTTTTATTGTGTTGGATAGTTTGAGTGGGGTCTTGAAAAATTTTCAAGCCCCTGCGGATCCTTTGGGAAAGATCCAAAAATATCTCAATTGCTTGAAAACCCCCTTTGATTTTTAAAGGCTCTGGTGTGGTAAGGGGGTCATTTAGCCCTTGGTCTAACTTTGACCAAATTCTTATGCCATTCGATTTGGCATGGTAGAAGATGATTTTAGAGCGCATGAGCGAATTTTTATCTCACCCCTGGGGGGCTGGGGGGCCAAAATACACGATTTTCAAGCTGAAAACTCTTAAAAATTCTATCTCCTCGAGTTTTCAACCGATTTTTTCCAAACTTGGCACAAAGGTACTGGTACTAGAGGGAAATACCTTGAAATTTTTTCAGATTTTTCCGACCACTCCAATGACCTTGAATTCGACTTTGAAAATTTCAAATCGCCCTGGGAGCACCGTTTTGGCGCGGGGTATAAAGAAAAATTTTTTTTCATGTTTCCCACTCTATTTTACACCACTCAGAATTTTTTCAGATTTTTTCGAGTGGTGGTTTACATGTGGCGTCCGAAAAACTGATAAATCGGTCGTTTTATTACTTTAAAAATATGCCTTTCCCATCAATTCCGTATTTTTCATTTTTTTCTCACTAAAAATACATTCATGCTCGCTTTTTATCAAATTTTGACCAATATTCACCCGTTTCCCATGACTACGACATTTTGAACAAAGGGTATCCCCGGATATGATAGGCGAATTGGCCCAAGAGCTACTTTTTGAAACTAACCAGCAGACATTATTAAGGACCCCAAAAAATGTTTTTAAAAAATTTTTTACACTCCCTAACTCACCCTACCCCCTTACCCCCACCCCCAAAATAGCGAATTTTCGTCAAAAAATCGTATCTCGGAACCTAATGGACCAAAAATTCCGAAATTTATGTGGTGTACCTATATATAGGGAGTGGTGACCAATTTTTGAGAATTTTTTCAGATTTTTTTTGCGATGCATTCTATTCTAAAAAAACCACCTTAAAAACTTTGAATTGCTCAAAGGGTCTAGCTGGATAAGGGGTGATTTTGGCCATGGGTTGGATTTTCGCTTTAACCTCCCCCCCTGCTATTTCTGAGTTATGGCCATTTTATTGCTAGATTTTCAACAATTTTCTAATTTCAACTGTCGTGAAGGAAATTTTCTGTTCTTTGGCACAAAGTTACCTATGTCTCGTACCTACAAATTATGAAAGAAAGTTTTTTTTTTTCATTTTATCTTAATATTTTGCTCTTGTACTACAGTGCATTTTTTGTCATGGGCTGGGAAATGAAAATTTGAAATTGAAAAAAAAAAATTCAAATTATTGTACCTATCAAGGTGGGGTTGCATTTATATCAAAAAAAATTTATGTCTTTTAGTTTTGGAATTGGATCAATTTCAACGTTTTTGGGTGGGTTTTGGGATAGAATGCATCGCAAAGAAAAACTAAAAAATTCTCAGAAATCCATTTTCACGGACTTTTAAGGACAGAAATAGCGAATTTCGAGATTTCAAGTGAAACGATCGCGAAAAGGGAGTATAAAAAGCGAGCATGAATGTATTTTTAGTGAGAAAAAAATGAAAAATACGGAATTGATGGGAAAGGCATATTTTTAAAGTAATAAAACGACCGATTTATCAGTTTTTCGGACGCCACATGTAAACCACCACTCGAAAAAATCTGAAAAAATTCTGAGTGGTGTAAAATAGAGTGGGAAACATGAAAAAAAAATTTTCTTTATACCCCGCGCCAAAACGGTGCTCCCAGGGCGATTTGAAATTTTCAAAGTCGAATTCAAGGTCATTGGAGTGGTCGGAAAAATCTGAAAAAATTTCAAGGTATTCCCCTCTAGTACCAGTACCTTTGTGCCAAGTTTGGAAAAAATCGGTTGAAAACTCGAGGAGATAGAATTTTTAAGAGTTTTCAGCTTGAAAATCGTGTATTTTGGCCCCCCAGCCCCCCAGGGGTGAGATAAAAATTCGCTCATGCGCTCTAAAATCATCTTCTACCATGCCAAATCGAATGGCATAAGAATTTGGTCAAAGTTACACCAAGGGCTAAATGACCCCCTTACCACACCAGAGCCTTTCAAAAATGCGACGAAAATTAAAAAATTAACCAGAACAGAGGTGAATTATCAGATACGTAAATTTTGAAATAAAATGTTAATTTTAAAAATCTCGTCGAAATCAAACACCACGAATAACTTTCCAGTCAGTAATATTCAACTTACTAGATTCACTTTCTTTAATAGCTTGTATTTCTTCACGTTCTTGTGTCACATCCTCATTCGGATCGCCAATTTCATTTCCCTCCTCGCTTGCGCTGAGACTGTTGAAAATGTATTCAAAAAACCTCGAACTTATCAAACACAACAAAATAAAATACAAAACTATATCGACGATTAAAAACACGAATCCCAACAATAAGCCGTTTGGATTATCACCAGACGAATATTCCAGAAAAGATACAGGTTCTGTTTGACCTGCGAAATGAAAAATTTTCCATGAAAAAAATATGAAATTCAACTGAAAAACTGTGATAAAATTTTTAACGTACTTAGACATTGCGGTACCAACGGAGTAGCACATAATTGACAAATTGTGTTCGTCTTCCATATTTCTATGTATTTGATTACGAGTAAGTTATAATTGAAGAATGGCACCAGTAACAAAATAGTTTCAATTACAGGAAGTATTACTTGAAAATTTCCCAAAAATTCAACAATCACTGCATTGTACTTGATGTACAAAAATACGCTTAGGCTACCTTTAAAATAGCGATGTATTAATAATGAATGAAATGAAAAAATTGATCAGCCTGTTTGATCAGATTGTATTGTATGTACTTACAAAAAAAATTGAATATATAAAGTTTGATTGTCGTTTCTCTAGATGGACTAAGAAAAAAACCAAGTAAGTAGACGAACATTAATCCACTAACCCCAAACAATAAAATTATGCCCAAAAATAGCCCTGAAAATTCAACATGCACAAGTTATTTATTCGTGTAGGTAGTAGGTACATATTAACTTGATTTCAAAGGTAGCAAATCTGAATTCAGAAACTTACTAAAAGGTGGACTGAATGTAATGAAACTGAACGCATCGTCGATCACTTTCAATAATGCTATTCGAATGGCTAGTACAATTACGAAAAGAGTGAAATCGAATACAAACTTGGTGAACCAATAAATTGTGGTTGGTACTTTTGCTATCATTTGTATATGCATTAAACTTCTGGTAATTTCCATGTTGGTAAATTCAAATGAATATACCAAGATATCGCCGGTAAAAAATGTGAATATGAAAAATAACATTGAGGTAAGGATGTATTTTTGGTTCATCAATGAATCTACGAAGCACGATACCTGAAAAATTGAAAAATAAATTGAAGTTAGGCAATTTAGGAAAATAGTGAAGAGACTCTCACAACGATTTCCCAATACTTGAATCAATTTTAGAGACCATTTTTTTAAATTTTGAAAATTTTCCGGCACTAAAAATTTTTTTCAATTCAGAATTTTAAAGAATTGAATAGTTTTTAGGTAATTTGGCAATTTTTTTAAAAATTGCAAAATTTTTCACAGAGTTATGGGTAGGTAAGAATAAGTCTATGATGTTTTTTTCTTTTCATTTTTTCCTCAAAACCAGTTTTGTCTGATGAGAGATTGTTCTAAGCCCCAAAATAACATCCCCTTCACCTGCTCAGGAAAGTGTGACCTTGAAACATGTAATTTTTTACACTTAGTTTGAAAAAATGACCTTGAAACTGGTTTTTAAATCATATTTAAGGTCAATAGAAAATAGAAATACTGTCAAAAATATGGATATTGAAATTCGAAAAAATTCACCAGAATTCTTGAATGTAAATATAAGCATAGGATTGGAAAAAATAACAATAAAAAAATTAAATTTGAAGACTCATCAAAGTTGTCGTCTCTGGTCGTTTCTTGGAGAAACGACCAAACAAATTTTAAATCCAAAGAAGAAATTCCCATCTGACTCGGAAAACTAAATTCGCGGGAAATGGTCAAAAATCAATTGTAATATGTGGTATGTTTAGAAAAGAGACAAAAAAAAAACGAGAATTTTGAGACCCACCAAAGTTGTCGTTTCCTGACGTTTCTTGGAAAAACGACAAAAAAAATTTTTTGGATCTGAAGGGGAATTCTCTTCTCTGGCTCTGGAAACTAAAATCGCTGGGAATTTTCAAAAATCAATCGTAAACATATGATTGGGGAAAATGACAAATAACGAAAATTTTGAGACCCATCGAAGTTGTCGTTTCCTGGAAAAACGACACTTGGAGACCATTCCTCAGTCTTCAATACTATCGTTTCCAGCAGGGTGCGAAACCATTTGAATTTTTTTTTGGTGCTTCTGGTGCTGCTCTTTAACCTTTAAGATGAAATGGTTCTGGGTTCGAAAATGGTTCTGTAATCAGTTTTTTTTGGGGGGGAGGGGGGTCTGGTTCCAGGAGTCAAGAAAATCTAATTCTTCTACTGGTTGTGGTTCCAATTAGAACTGGTTCTCCTGGTTCCAAGTGGCTCTGGTGTTCTCAGTTCCAGTCATTTTTGTTGTTTTTTTCTTCAAAAATTTTTTTACTTCAAAATAACACATCAAAATCATCAAAATTTGACTAAATTGCAATTTTAAAGTCAATTTATTAATTTGCAATTTATAATAATCAAGGTTGGGTTCTGCTTCTGCCCTTGATGATCTTAAAATATTTTAATCTTGATAAACTCTAGTTTTTGTGGTTTTGGTTAATTTCAAAATTATTTCTCCCTGGTTGTTCTCTTTATTGGGAATGGTTCTATAAATTTTTATCATTTGAAAATTCGGAAAAAGTGGTTCCACTGATCTTTTTTGGGCTGTTCTCCCAAATAGTTCAGCACCCTGGTTTCCAGTCGTTTGTTGGGAAAGCGACAGAAAATTATTTTTGGATTCGAGAGGAAATTCCCTTCTGACTGTGAAAATGGGATCAATTTTTGTGATTTTTTTTATGTACATAATTTAGCAAAAAAGTGAAAACGAAACATTGGTCTTGTATATAGTCGCTTTTTCCATGCATTCAACTCGATTAAAAACTTGAATTTATGTAAATTTTCAAGTTTAACTTCCTTCGCCTAATTTTGAGTGTAAGAAGCCTTAGACCAATTCCATTCGATTTTTGAGGATTTTTTCTTATTTTTTTTTACAACAATAAAAATTAGGCAAAAAAAAGAAAACAAAAAATTGGCTGAGATGATCCCATTTCTTACGCACCCTCACTACTTTTAAATTCACCCTCCCCAAATTTCTACTTCTACTTTTATCCTCTTTCAATTAGATAAGTAGTTATTTAGTTATTTTGGAAATTTTCAAGTCACTTGCATTACATTCAGTTCACTTTGAAATTGAATGATACAATGAAAAAGTTATTGATATCAAGATAAAAATAACAAGTATAGGTTTTTTTACCTCAATGTTTGGAATCGGATGATGAATACATTCAATTTTCAAGTCAGTTCCACCAGAGGCATCTCTGAGCATCATATTTGAATAGGTTGTGATGGCAATTGGCAAAGAATGCAGCATCCATTCGTTGTAAAGTATCCTGTGCGATGATCCAATTTCAAATCCAATTATCAAATGTTTTCTAAACGAAATAATTTTCAGTCTACCATAATCAACTAATTCTGCAAAAAAAAAAAAAAAAAAATAGACGATTCAGAAAACTTCAATAACATCAACTTATTCCATGAATATCTTCAATTTAGGTACCTATTTTATTATAACGCACCTTCTAAAATATTTTCATTGGTGGCTTCAATAATTTCGGCGCCTTCTCCTTTTATGTAATCGTAATAAGACTCGTACTGTTTTGAGCTTTGATGTTTGCTGAACATGACAATTGAACCGGGATATGATGCCAATGTTAAATCTAAATGTGGTCCTGGGCTAAAGTCATAAATTTCTATAATTTTAACCGCTAGAAGAGTTAATATGCTTGGCAAAACGATCTGAAATGAAAATCATCGATCAGCTTGAAATTTGAAATTCCACAGATAGATAAATAGGCCGAGATACTCACTCTAATCAATGCATACAAATAATTTCTCGAAAAATACTTGAATTTCTTTTTGAATAAAGTTGCCAATTGTAACATTATTAATGATATTCCTTCCTTAGGTTGAACGTGTTCTGAAATGATGAAATTGCTTTTATTTTTGCTTTAATTAAGTACTTACTACAGAAATGATTTTTTTTCTCTTACGTGATTCACTAATAATATCCATATTTTCAACTCCTGAGGACACAGCTTTCGATAAGCTTCCAATCCTGATTCAAAAAAATCTGAATTATTCGTATATCTTCTTAAATATATTTTTTTCCGGTTTTATACGTATCAATTTCTTACTCTAATAACATCTGCTCCAACGTAGTGTACCCCAATGTCATATTTGTGATCTCTAGATAATCTCTATTGTTTTCCAGATCTTTAAAAAATTCAGGAAATCTAGGAGTTTCTGAGGATTGTAATTTGAATGAAATTTCATCTTCTGATTCATACTTGACCGATGAATTTGGTATGTAATTGTTCACAAAATTAGCAACATTCGAATAATCGCCACTTTCCGTGGAAATGGATAATTCGTAAGCAGCACCTGAGCAAATTAGTTTTTTTCAATTTGTTGTTATAAATGAAAATTTTTTCATCAAATAAAATATTATTTACCGAAAGTTTTTTTTAAAAAGGCTATCGTTCCATAACTTACAAGAACTCCACTTTCCATGATGGCAACTCGACTGGCTATTTTTTCAGCATCGTGCATATCTCGAGCGGTGGATATGATTGTTCGACCTTGACGAATATCCTTATAAAAAATAATTAGGAATTTCAATTATTTTCAATTTTTTTATTAAAATTATGATCAATTTATTGATTTATTAACCATTAGAAAATCCCAGGTCATTACTTTGGATTTCATATCCATACCAAATGTAGGTTGATCCAAAAGTAAAGTCTAAAGATGGTCAACAAAGATTAAATCAAAATACAGGATTCATCAAGTGTACGGATTTCAGCTTACTTTGGAATCTCCCATTAGAGAAATCATTAAACTTAATTTTCTTTTCATCGCTTCGGTCATTTTTTTCATCCCCCAATATCGTTCTTCGTACATTTCCATTTTCTCCAAATAATTTTCAGCCTCTTCGGTAACTTCGCTTCGGGAATATCCCTTCAACTGCAAAAAAATATTTCAGATTTGAAAAATTTTCATTAGTGAAGATAATAAGTACCTATAGAAAAATAAATAAAAATTTCACCATTCCATAAAATATTAAATGATTTATAACTGATAAATAAGGAAACAGTCTATCCTCTTGAAAAGAAATTCCTAAAGTTTGCCTAAATTCGTCTTGATTTTCTAATATATCCATATCTTTGTATGCAATGGATCCTCCATCTGGTAAAATTAATCCTATGATAGAATTAATATTGGATATTACGTATGTTCCAGTTAATTTTATTTTTTCCATTTCAAAAATTCACCATGTTCAATTTACCAGCTCACCAGCTAAAATTCCCAAAAGGGTGGTTTTTCCTGCTCCATTGTGACCGAGAAGTACGGTTATCTCATTTTCATAAATTTCCATCTCGACACCATTAATTGCTAAAAAAGATCCATACTCTTTGTATAAATCTTTGATTTGTATTGAAGATTCTTCTTCGGCTGAAGGAGGTTCGATATATTCGTAATTTTCTTCCCAATCTGTATCATCTTTCAATAGTTCTTTACCGTCGGATTTCAGAAATGGAATGAACGACTGGGCAAATAAAACCAAAATATATAGTACCTATGTTCTTATTTAATTATTGAAGGTTTTTACGAATTATGAAATATTTACTTCCAAGAAATACAACGGTGATTTCTTCACGCCATGTTTTCCTGGATTAATAACAGAAATGTAATAGGTGAGGAACGTATACAAAATAATATCCACCAGCAACATGACGAGAGAAATTAATAGAGAAATTGAATTTCGGTGATCTGAACGAGTTATCATTGATTTCCAAGGGTACATTACACCTAGACAAAAATTAATCCAAGTTGCGTTTAAATTTTCATTAAAATCTGAGAAAATAAGGAGATAGGTAAACCAGACCTATTTCTTCGAACAAACGAATCATATCAAATCCTTTGGAAAATGCTGTCGTTGGAAAAATACAAAATAACAAAGAAAAAGAATGAATATCCAACGATCGTAAACTGTGATCAATACAGATTTCCACCACTGCCACTATGAAATAAATGAACGAGGCGAAAGCACCTGTAAAATTGTTTGTAATCGCTAGAGTATTAGGTACCTATGTACTTATTTCGTCGCGAAGTTTTGAAAATTGAGCCTTATCATGCCAACCTTGATGGAAAATTGCGCAAAACATGAATGAAAATGACATAGTGGCGATACAATACAGTATCAACATTAACCAGAGTATTACAAAAGGAACGAAACGAATGGGTTCCGTTCCTTCGCCACTCATTGGAAACTTGAGTATCACAGCCATTATGGTTAAAGATATGGCAAGAACTGTAACTGCATGCACGAACCAAGAAAACCAGATTATCCATTCTTTCACGCCATGTAACATAATTAATGCCTAAAATGAAAGTAAATTAAATAATGATTTTAATTGGTATGAATCTGAAAAACTCGATAAAAATAAAATACGTTGAAGAAAAATTGTTTTCTTTTTTTTTAAAAAAAAAAAAACTTATGAATTTTTTCGTTTTTTCAAGAGAAGTAAAAAATAATCCAAGAATGGTTGAATTTTGGTTAAAATGAAAAAAAGTGAATCAATGTGGCGTGGCATGTAAATATTTTTTATAGCTAAAAAATATTCATTAATTTTATACAAGGTCTTATTAATTTTTGTAATAAATTTGTAACCTTGGTACCATTTCCTTTTTCTTCGGTCACATGATTAATGAATGGAACAGTCAACGCAACGAAAGTAATTATGATGGTCAAACAAATGGTAGACGAAAGCACATCACGGGGAACAGGAGAAGATTCGTATTCAGGATACGGAAAGGCTTGAATTTCTACCTAATAGGTTAACCAAATAAATCACCATAATGTTTTTTAATCGGATGAAAAAAATGGAAAACATGTAATGGCTTCCTCCTCATAATAAAAGCAATAACTGAAATACACACATTTGGACGTTTCCAATTTGGATTTTTCATTTGTATAAATTGTTCATTCATAATTAACTGAACCCCAGCAAACCCACTTTCCAGGTAAAGATCTAGAATAGAAAAAAAAGTATAATTTTTTTTGCATAAATTAAACAAAATTTAAAAGCAAAATAGAATAAAAATTTTAAAAAACAAAAATAAAATAAAATGAATCTATTATTTTATAGATACAAATTTACCTTTATTCGGATTAGGTCCAGCTTTATTAATGGAAGGATACAAAGAACGTGTATCTTTGGTACCATCTTGTCTGATTTCATAAATAAAGATATTTGGTACCTGTTGACAAGTAGATTCATTAAGATCGTGAAAAACAATTCCTATCGCTTCAGCTGATTGAGTTTCATTTATAATGAATCTTTCTAATTCTTCTTCATCTTTCATCGGCTTTAAATTAACATTTATTTTCGGACTGTTGGGAGATGTTATTGAATCTAGAAAAAAAAATCACGCTGTAAAATCAACACGAAATGTTTATTGAGTACCTAGGTACCTCTTTAATTTCAATAATCTTGCTTACCCAGTTCTTTTTTGACATTCGTCAATAAATTTGTAATGAATTTACATTCCGGCGTATAAGCCAAAACATTCACCACGTGAGTTTGAAGCAATACAGTCTGCCTATCGATTACTGGTGTATATGAAGGAGGATGAACGTTGAAGTCATCTTTATGATATTTGGCAATTGCAAATGTAACGTAACCAGCAATCAGAATTGGTATCAAAGCTTCTATCAAAGTAGTTATCCAGAAATGTTTACGTGCGAGGTAACTCTTCCATAGAAGTATTTTAATTTTTCCCCAAGTTCTGTCACCTAGTAAGCCCATTTCTGAATTGCAAACATAGATTTATCAATATTCCTGCATTAGGAATTGAAATATCGATCAAGAATGAGTATTTTCTGCCACTATAAATTATATTGTACACAAAATTGATAAAAATACTTCTTTGTGTTTGCGTTAATTTTTTTTCCAAAATATCGTACATTATTTACAGAATTGTATACCTAGATACGTCAATTTTACGTTACTTACTTTGTATTATTTCGTTAACTGATAATACTTAGGTATAATTGAAGCTTAAACGAAAATCCATTTCGACTTTGAAACAAAGAAAGGAAAAATTCCTAGAATCGTATCAGGAAAATCACAACGTTTTTGAAGATTTTTTTCCAAAAGAAAAATCATAAAGATTACAAATTACAATATTTTAGTGCAACCAGCATTTTGTATTCAATTTTAATTTTTTTTTTGCGAAGAAGTATCAATGGAAATTTTTTCTTTTTCTTTTCATAATTTTCTATGAAACTAGTGGGTCACCCATCCTTCGGACGGGATGGGGATTTATATACTAGCAGGTACAACCGCTAACTGAACAATTGAAATTTTTAGAAAGAAATGCCCAGAGGCGGGGTTGTGCCCAAGGAATATAGATGGACTACTTAATAGTAGGTAGCCCGAATCAACGGGTGTGTGTGTGATAGCAAAACCTCCTATACACAAGGCCTGAATGCAGAATTGATGACGTAATGAACGTCGTTAATTTGGGAGACCACACGGAAAAAAATTCTAGCAACTTTTTCGAAAATCACCCAAAATGCAAAAACTAATACATTTTTGGAATCCTCTCGTCAAGACGAATCGTATGGTATTTTTACGAGAAAATTGGGAAAATTACAACGAAAGTTGACTTTTTTTCCGGCGCGGATGGTTGATGGATGGTCGGCGCCGCAGAAAAATGCCCACAACTCGGCCAAAAATTGCTCAAAATACAAAATCAATTACATTTTTGGAATCCTCTCATCATAAACAATCGAATGGTTTTTGTACCATCCCATTTCGAGCTTTAGAACGAAAGTTGACTTTTTTTCCGGCGCGGATGGTTGATGGATGGTCGGCGCCGCAGAAAAATGCCCGTAACTCGGCCAAATATTGTTCACAATACAAAAACTAATACATTTTTGGAATCCTCTCGTCAAGCACTGTCGAATGGTTTTTTCATCATTCAGTTTCGAGCATTTGGGTGAATGTTGGGTTTTTTTGCTGTGAAGGGTAGATTTTTGGGGGTGACCACACGGAAACATATTCTCGCAACTTTTTCGGAAATCACCCAAAATGCAAAAACTAATACATTTTCGGAACCCTCTCGTCAAGCACTTTGGAATGGTTTCTTTATCATTCAATTTCGAGCATTTGGGTGAGAGATATTATTGATTTGCGCGGATTGTAGATTGAGAAAAATGCTGGTTATTCGGTCGAGAATTTCTCAAAACGCAAAAAGTAATACATTTAGGAAATCCTCTCTTCAAGCACTGTGGAATGGTTTTTCCATCATTCGATTTCGAGCATTTGGGTGAAAGTTGGTTTTTTGCTGTGAACGGTAGATTTTTGGGAGAGACCTCGCGCGGGAGAATTCTGGCAATTATTTCGAAAATCACCCATAATACATTTTCGGAATCCTCTCGTCGAGACGAATCGAATGGTTTTTTCACGATCCAAATTGGAGCATTAAAACGAAAGTTGATTTTTTTTCGGCGCGGAAGGTTGATGAATGGTCGGCGCGCAGAAAAATGCCTGTAACTCGTTCGAAAATCACTCAAATTGCAAAAACTAATACATTTTCGGAATCCTCTCGTCGAGACGAATCGAATGGTTTTTTCACAATCCAAATTGGATCATTAGAACGCAAGTTGATTTTTTTTCCGGTGCGGAAAAGCAATAAAAATTCAACTAAAAAAATGACAGCAAACATCGTTATAAGAATCATTTATATGATTGATGTTTGAACAAAACAAATAACATCACACCTATCCATCTATCAATGACCTATCCAAAATTATTAAAATTACGTCAGCATATTGCGAAATTGAGTGAAATCCACTTCTTTTCAGTCAATTCATTAAACATTCAAGTATATGAAAACACGACTGTCATGCTTAAAATTAGATTATGACATTGTTAATTACCCAAGTACCAACGATGAAGTACCTATCACGTACCTATTATAAATGTGGGTAAAAAAAACACTACTGCAGTATTTCTTTCTCATTTTTGATCATACATCATTGGTTCATTTATGTACAAGCATGTATTTTGTTCAAATCGTTACGATTTCAATACTGGTGTCTAGCTGTTGGACATTGGATAGAAATTGGTGGAAACATGCCACCATTTACGAAGTTTTCTTGAAATCATTCAAGGATAGTGATGGAGATGGGATCGGAGACCTCAAAGGAGTAACCTCGAAATTAAATTATTTTGTGGATATTGGAGTAGATACGGTATGGATTACACCATTTTATCCTTCATCCAAGTCTGATGGGGGCTACGATATCACGGATTTCTACGGAATTGATCCCATATATGGTACGATGGAGGATTTTGAAGAATTACTGAAAGAAATGAAAATTCGAGGTAATAAGACAATGATATTAATGGACTGAGAGGTTATTTGCTCGAATCTAATCGTAGATCTCACGGTTTTCAAAAATAGGTTTGAAATTCATCATGGACCTTGTAATCAATCACAGTAGTGATGAACACGAATGGTTTGAAAAATCCATCAATAAAGAAGAGCCATACACAGATTATTACATTTGGGCAAACGCAAAAGGATATGATCACAATAGTAAACCAATTCCACCAAATAATTGGGTAAGAAAAATTTTCCATGAATGTTCCATTCAGAGAAAAATTTAATTTCATGGTGTCTAAATGAAAACACTTTGATTTTTTTAAAGTAATTTTCAAGTCTTTTTCGTACTTTAAATTTGCAAAAAAAAAGTACTACTTTTTGTTCATTGATTGAAAACTTCAAGGAAAGAAGAAAATATTTAAAATGGCTTTTGTTAACTTATAGTTAAAAACGTTGAAATTGTGGTAATATTCTGATTTTCTTGTTCCCAAAATAAAATTCGTGTAATTTTCTGTTTTTTCTTATATTTCTTGCGAATGTTGAGACACAATGGAGTTCAGTTTGGCAAAAATTTACATACCATCTGTAATATTTCAGCCCAGCATATTCGATTTTAGAACAGCCAGCTCATGTTGGACTTGGAATGAAAAAAGGAAGCAATTTTATTTCCATCAGTTTGGGAAAAAGCAACCAGACTTCAATTTGCGGAATGAAAATGTCAAGAAGGACTTGAAAGTAAGACGTGTGCCTAGGCTCCTACATAACTTTTGATTCAAGTGAGATTTTAAAAATTTAAGTTCCATTTTATTCAAAGTTGAAAATTTTTTCAACTCCCAAACTTTTCATATCATTCCGATGTTTTCTCAAAATTGAATCACATTTCAAAAATCTTCCGACTTTCATTTTCTTAACATTTACTCCATTCGGATTTCAATTTTTCAATATTTTGTGAAACAGGTACCCGTTGAAAATTTTGTGAAAAACATGCAAGTTAAAAAAAATTGCAATTCATAGCTGAAAAAATGTAAAAATTCCGAAATAATCAGAAAAAAATTCTTGTTGGGTGATTTTTTTCTTTTTAAAAAAAGTAGAGAAAACAATAAAAACCAAAATTGGAGATCCTGATTTGAAAAACCTCAAACTTTTTTCAATCTGTTACAAAAATACAATTTTTAAATCTATCAACTCTACAATTACTTTCAATCACGTATCTAGTTTGAAATTTTACTTCAATTTTTCACACCACGATACATTTCTTCATTTGAAAATTCATAACCATTTCCTTCGAAAGAAAATTCAACTTCTATATTTTTCAAAATTTTTTCCAACTCGATTAATGATTAGAAGAATAGGTTGAAAAATAATAAAAACATGAAAAAAAAGTCGAAAAATTATTAGGTGCAATCAAAATTGAAAAATTCAAACTGAATACATTTGGATTTGGATTGTTGAAATTCCACTCTCGTCAAAATAACCTACTTCGAGAGCTAATGAAAAAGAGTAGATATGTACTTGTTCAATTCTATTCCAGTAGAAAAAATTATAGCATCAAGCTGTCATGAACGAGAAAAACTTCTGATATTGTTAAACCTTTTTCTTTGAAGCCCATTTCGAGTTCAAGACCGAAATTGTTGCTCAAAAATGTAAATAACCAGCTACAAATGTCCAGATTTCAACTTTCATCTATCATCATTTTGATGTTGCAACTTTCATACTACCAGCTATTTTTGACCTGGGGGCAAAATATGGTAGGGAAAACTGATATTAGCTCTCTTAAATACATACATATCTAGTTTTTTATCCCATTATTTTTCAAAACTTCAGTATCAAACCATTTCCTATATTTTCTGGTTCAGACACAAATCAACTTCTGAAACCAAAATTACGGCCGAAATAAAATTCAACAACCTCAAATATCCTTAATCTGCAAATCAAATTTCAGGCTTCAAAATCCAAATTGATCCTAATTTTCGACTATTCAACACTTCTTTGACCCATTGAAAATGTTTTCCATTTCAATCGGCTTCTGTTTCAGGCAGTGATGAAATTTTGGCTAGATAAAGGAGTGACAGCTTTTCGTGTGGATGCAACACCATTTTTTATGGAAGATCCTTTGCTTCGCGATGACGTGTTTGTAAATCAACTCACAAAAGTAGCAGCAGGAAGTGAAAATGGATTTACATATCGTCTCAATCATCCGGATACGTACACTTTCCTGAATGAATTGTATTTATTCCTTCGACAATACGATCGAAAAAATAAAAAACAACTCGAAACGTGAGATGAAATTCACTTTTTCTTGTGATCGAAAAATATGCAACAAAATTGACATTTTTCTTTAAACCTTTTGAAATTAGTACGATGATGGCTGAAGCTTATGGACATATCAATATTTTGATGAAATATTACGGAACACCAAAGATGCCGGTGACCCACTTCCCTTTCAATTTCCAAATTACAAGACTCCGGCAGTACTTTGATGCTAAACAGATGATCGATTATCTGAACGTTTGGTTGAAAAATATACCCCAAGGAGCTGCGTCGAATTGGGCAGTAAGTCAATTTTATTTCTAATCAACCAATTCTTTATATTTTAATTATAGTGAATTTTCCATGGTTAGCTAGGAAACCATGATCAAGGAAGAATTTTCAATCGCTTCAGCAAAGAATACAATTTTATTTTATTGACACTGGTCACAATGCTACCTGGAGCAACAGTTATATATTATGGCGAAGAGATGACCCAAGAGTTTCTTGATTTTACACCAGAACGTGCAAAAGATCTTTGGGTGGAGAGAGATCATTTCCGTTTACCAATGCAATGGGACGATTCCTTGAATGCTGGTACAATTAATTTCTATCTCAAAGATCAAAGATGACAGAACAAACATTAAAGCCATATAAAATTATTTTCAGGATTTACTTCCGCTGAAAAGCCATGGGTACCACTACATCCCAGTTATTGGTACTCAAATGTCGAAGCTCAAAAGGCACATGAAAACAGCAGCTTGAACTACTTCAAGGATTTAACATCAATCCGAAAAACAGAAATTTCAAAGTATGGTGATTTGGAACTCTACTCGATATCAAAATGGATCCTGGCATTCTCGAGGTAATCTTTATCACTATGTTCAATCAATATAATGTACTCGTATGTAAATGAATCGTCGACGATGGTAAATTGAAAAATTATTTATTTTTAGAACTTACCAGCATTCTAAATATGTAATTGTTTTGAATCTGGGAATGGAAAGTAGTTTGGTGGATTTACATTCCAGTCTCACAAATTTGCCAAAAGTTCTCAAGGTGATAGCAGCGAGTCCAAATTCCGGATACAAGAAAGGGTTCGTAATTCATTTTCATATATTTTACTACCTCGAACAGACGTCATAACATTCGCATGCTATTTTAATATTACAGACAAAAATTTAGTACGGTCTCCAATCATCAAAACTTTTCAGTGCTGCGATCACATTCTTGCATAATATTAAGTACTGAATGATGATACATTTCCCAGCGGATTCCCACGAAGAAAACAATACGATTCGAAAAATCGAAAGAACAATTAATAATTCATTGAAATATCATCATTTCATAAACATACTAAATTATGTTTTTCAAATAGGTAGGGCAACGTTATTTCAGGGAAATTTGTAAATAGTTTTTTTTATTTTTTCAACGAATCGACATGAATGATCCATCAGCTAATTTGTATTAGCTAATAATAAATTATCGTGAATTATCTGTGATTTAAATTTCATTTGTTGATTTTTCTACCCAAGGCGTTTCATGGTTAACAATTGGCTGCACCGGCATAAAAAAAAAATTTCCACAACTTATCACTGATTATTAAAAAAACAAAAAAAGTTTGCGGAATTTTCTAGCAATAAGATTTAAGTAGTTACTTCGCAACTTCATGATTAGATCAATTCGATTGTTAGGACTAGGAGCAATTTCACAGTTTTTTCTCCTCTTCTCCCTTCTAGTGAAATTGACGAATTATACACAAAGGAGAACGACCGATTCAGCAAGAAAGTTTATTAAAGTACCTATTCAGATTGATGAGGGATTCGTCATGGAATGCTGGAGTGCACAGACAGTGCAGAATGTGTCTGAAAGTGATTTCAGTCAGAAAATTCATGAGCGATTGTGTACCTACCTATTATACTTTTGTTCGAACGCCACCATTAATATCTAATTCCATCTCTTTTTCAATACATACAAAAAAAAAATCCGAATCACAATATATCACAAAAGGTCGAATTCGGGAGAAGAAAACAAATGTAAGAAACTCTTTTTTTTTTTCTGGATACAAAAACGTCAGACCTCAAATTTAAATGTAACAGAAAAAATTTCGAATAAAAAAGGAAAAACTGGTGTCGACCAAATTTTCAAGCCAAAATTTAAGATATTTCCAATCATAGAAATGAATAATTTCTTCTTAATTCATCACCCCTCCCACCCCTTCCAAAAAAAACACTTGTAGGTACTTCAAAACTCATAACATTCCACAAACGTTTCTCTTCCGGATATTGTTCGACCGTTATATCTTGGCAGGTTTGTATTTGTGTAAAAGTAGCAAAACTCCCGAAATTTTCATGTAGGGTTTCTCAAATTTTAACAATTTTATGAGAAATATTTGGCTATGTCTTGGTTTAGGTAATTTCAATTGGTTGATTTCTTTTAAAAATCGGAAATAAATTAAAAATAAACAAACAACTCTTTTTTTAGAATCACTGAAACAGAGTGAATGTTACTGCTTTTACACAAATACAAACCTGCCATTTTGAAGCCATTTACATGTGTGGTAAATCTGTGGATAGTTTTTATCCATAAAATTCACCACAGTTTTTCAGGTTTTCCCAAACTCTAGAATTGGTAATTCTGATGGATAATAAATATCCGTATAATTTGCCACGCATTATGAAGTCATTTGCATGTGTGGTAAATCTATTGATAATTTTTATCCATAAAATTCACCACAGTTTTTCAGGTTTTCCCAAACTCTAGAATTGGTAATTCTGATGGATAATAAATATCCGTATAATTTGCCACGCATTATGAAGTCATTTGCATGTGTGGTAAATCTGTGGATAATTTTTATCCATAAAATTCACCACAGTTTTTCTGGTTTTCCCAAGCTCTAGAATTGGTAATTCTGATGGATAATTACTATCCATATAATTTGCCACATATTTTGAAGCCATTTACATGTGTGGTAAATCTGTGGATAATTTTTATCCATAAAATTCACCACAGTTTTTCAGGTTTTCCCAAACTCTAGAATTGGTAATTCTGATGGATAATAAATATCTGTATAATTTGCCGCGCATGATTTGGGTGAAAGTTGGTTTTTCGCTGTGAATGGTAGATTTTTGGGGGAGACCTCGCGAGGTAAAATTCTGGCAACTTTTTCGAAAATCACCCAAAATGCAACAACTAAAACATTTTCGGAATCCTCTCTTCAAGCACTGAAGAATGGTTTTTCATCATTCAATTTCGAGCATTTGGGTGTAAGTTGATTTTTTGCTGTGATGGGTAGAGTTTTGGGAGAGACTTCGCGAGGAAAAATTCTGACAACCTTTTCGAAAATCACCCAAAATGCAAAAACTAATATATTTTCGGAATCCTCTCGTCAAGCACTGTCGAATGTTTTTTTACGAATAAATTTGGAGCATTAGAACGAAAATTGACTTTTTTTTCGGCGCGGCTGATTGATGGATGAGCGGTGCCGCAGAAAAATGCTCGTAACTCGGCCAAAAATTGTTCAAAATACAAAACTAATACATTTTCAGAATCCTCTCGTCAAGCACTGTCGAATGGTTTTTTCATCATTCAATTTCGAGCATTTGGGTGAATGTTGGTTTTTTGCTGTGAAGGGTAGGTACATTTTTGGGGGGAGACCACACGGAAAAAAATTCTAGCATTTTTTTCGAAAATCATCCAAAAGACTAATACATTTTCGGAATCCTCTCGTCAATCGTTGTTGTACACACTCGTGTGAGTGAGGAATGCAGGGTGTTGACGTCATTGGTAGCCGGCGGTAGCTCGTAACAACATTACAACTACAAGCACAAATATTTTAATTTTTCCAGCAGAAACAGCCTACTCTCTTAGCTATTTTACTCATTGATATTTACGGCAAATCAAGTATGCAATTTATTCAACATCATCGTATATAATTTAAATGATAGAAAATCCGGTACACGAGTATGCAAACATTACAACATGAAAAACAAATACTTTGCAATACGCGAATGACGAAGGGGTTCTCCCCAGAAAACTGTGATGACCAAAAATAATCAATATTATATTTTTATGAGGAAAATATCACCGAAATTGAAACATTTTTTCATTCCTCATGTAACGTAGATTTACTTGAAGTGTATTCTGGTTGTGTAAATGCAGTGAAAATTTCTTTCAAGTTGATATTTTTCAGAATGAAATTTTCTACGATATTATGATTCTTCTTGATGGTTTCCATTTTTTCGAATGCATTTGACCAAGTTAAAGAAGGATCTTTTATATGATAGTATAATGAATCCTGCGAAATAATCAAATGAAGAAAAATGAAAAAAAAGACAAGTTAAATAATTCGCTGAAATTGTGATACCTATGTTGATTTTTAAAAAATGAGAAAAGAAGTAGGAAGGAAATAATTTTACTTTCACAAATCTAAGTCCCAATGTGAAAAAATTCTTACTCTGTGTTCTTCTTTAAGATAACAATATTGATGGCCAAAAACACTCAATATATTTTGTTCCAAAACCAGACGACTTTTTGATGAAAAAATATCTCTACGAAATGTGATCGTAATTGAATAACCAACCGCGTATCGATTTTTCAATTGAGTTGGTGTTCCAATACAGCGTATTTCACCATTCATTAAGATACAAATTCGATCGCATAGTTTTTGACATTCGTCTACACTAAAATCAAACAAATAAAATAATTCAAATAGGTAACATGGGCATTCAGTCGATTTGATGTAGGTATTTACCTGACTGAACTTATCATTACAGTTTTTCCAGATTCTTTACTTCTTGTCAAAATTTCTTGAAATTTAATTTTAGTATCGGCGTCTACTTCGTTGGTAGGTTCATCTAAAATAATTACTTTGCGATCTCCTATGAATGAAATTGCTGCACTCAGTTTACGTTTACTGGAGTGGCTGTAAGTTTTACATTTTTTATTCTGTGTTTTTTCTAAACCTGATGAAAATCAATGCATATATTATTATTATTATTCCGGATGATGTGAAAAAAGAATAAGTTACCAGTGGACTAAGTAAAAATTTTAAGTTTTGACTCTTCTCCTCAGGGCTCAAATTTGTTTAGTCAGAGCAATGTCAAAATTAGAATTAGCAACTTTATATACCTAGATTTCGACACCCATATTGAAATTTTCCAAAATTTCCAGTTTTGACCCTCCTCCTTGGGGCTTAAATTTGGTTTGAGCAAAAAAAAATGTCAGAATTAGAATCAGCGACTTTATACCTAGATTTTGACACCCATATCGAAGTATTTTTTTGTCCACTAATTTTTTTCATTCTGGTCCACTGTGCAGCAATAGATAATAACTGCATCTAATTCAATTTTTTCATGCTTTTCTTTGTTGATATGAGATAAAAACCCCGCACTTAATCTCCTTCACTTATAAAAGGTTTGACCTTTTTGTCTCGAGACATCTGCTTCTAAAATCAAATCACCGCGCCAATTGTTTTTAAAATCCAATAAATACCTAGCATTTTTTTCTTCGCACCCATCTTGGCTCATAAAAAAATCTGACTCATAAAAAAAATAGGCAGATAATAGGAGTGCATTTCTAACCAAAATTAGATATCCCTTCGTTCACCATCATCTCAATATCTCCTTTTTTGATTCCATTCAACAGACCAAAAAATTTCAACGTCTCTTTACCAGTGAATTCGTCGAATAAAGGATTCGATTGAGGACAATATCCAATCATGGAAGTATACTGAAACGAAATTCCTTTTTTTAACAATCTAAAAGATAAAATTTGGTTGAAACATGGAATCAGAATATTTACCTTTTTCTTTTTGGTATTCAGTTCAACTCCCTCAACAGAAACGGTTCCTCTTGCAGGGCTAATTTCTGCAGCAAGTATTTTAATGACTGTCGATTTACCTGCTCCATTAATTCCTAAAATACCAAAGCACGTCCCATGTTCGGTTACGAAACTAATATTTTCGACAGCCGGTGCAATTTTAAACATCTTGAAATAATATTTGGTCAATTTGTCAGCAATCAATGATACTTCATCGTATTCTATAATAAGCAAATGAATAAAATATCAGAAATATAACAATTTCAAATCGTATTGTCGGTCGTATCATTTTAAAAATAAAATAATAAATTTACATACCCGATTTGTTTTTTTTAATATTTTCTATCCGGGTAATCTCTCGATTCAGATCGCTGTCATCATCTGAATAAGCATCTTCTCCTTTTCGAAGTAAAAGTGTACTGAATAAATTATACCAATGCTCGATATGGCCCATATTTATCAACGCTAGTAAAATGGCGTATAAAATAATGTCCACGAATAAGAACAATAATCCCAAATAGAGACCATTAGGATTTGATTTCGATGGAAAACTCCAAACGGATAATTTAGTCAAAGTGCCTGCATCATAAATTTACATTTTATTACCATACAGAGAGATTATATTAAACCAAGCTACCACCAGATCCTAAATAATTTTGACGCAAATGCGATTTCAACAATCCAAGACTAAATTTATTCTGAGTTCGAAATTTTCAAACTCAAAATGTTTTCAATTTCTTGACATTTGCATAATTTTGTTCAAGGATATGCCTCTCTTTAGAACTTTTCCATCAATCAAGTTTTTTCAATTTAAATTTCCTCGAAACTCTCCCAAACTATGATTTTCTCAATGACCCTTTCTTGATTCAATATTTTCATCCCTTTCAAACTTTATTCCAATTATTTTGAAAAATATCAGTTGAAAAAAAATTTCAAAAATTTTTAGGCAATACTACAATTTTATTTTTTCAAACTCTAAAATACATTTTTTGATTTTTTTATTCAATTTTGGATTTTTTAGTCTTTTTAACTTCACGTTTTGCAAAATTTCTTTCAATCCAGAATTTTCAAAAAACATGAAAAAAAATTCTATCAAAATTGGTTAAATTTTGAGAAAACTGAAGTTCATAAAAAAATTAAAATCAAACCAAAAAAAAATCAGATCAAAGATACTAAAAAAATGTGAATTTGTTGAACTCGGATCGTCTACATTTCATTGTGTCAAAATTATTTCGGAGCTGATATCTTACCCTCGCATGCAGATTTCATAAAAGATTCGCAACTATCGCAAGCAGAATTACGTTTCCATATTTCCAAGAATTTATCAAAAAGGAGAGTAAAGTTCAGAAACGGGATGAATAAAATGACGTATTTCAGAGGATAGTAAAATATATAAAATGCAATAGATCTATTTTCACTGAGAACAGTGTATTCGATTCGGTTAAATACGTACATGAAGATGCTGCGTCAACAAAAAAAAAAACAAATTAGAAAAATATTTAAAGGAAAAATCCTAATATTGATTGGTTACTACCTACACAAAGCATTGAGCACCAATAACGTGGCGTACATGCTTTTATTCGTCTTAAAAAAGAAACTCATCGAATAAACACATAACAATCCACTAATCCCGAATAAAATCATCATTAGCATGAAGGCAACTGTAAAAATAACAAAAAAAAAATCAACAGGGTAGACATGAATTTTCATTCTTACAGGGTTAAAATGAAATAATACGAACGGTGGAAATCGGAAAATGGAAAGAAATATAATCCCATATCACTCAAGTGTACCACAATAAGAATTCGAATGAGAATAACTACGATAAAGAATATAAAATCGAATACGAATGTAGTCAGCCAATAAATCCAAGAAGGCACGTTTGAGATCATTTTCAAATGCATTCGTTTTTTGACTACCTCTTTGTTGATAAATTCGAAAAAATATAAAATTAAATCCACAGTATAGAACGCGAAAAAAACAAAAATCAGGGTTATCATTGCTAATCGATACGTTCGTTCGGATTTTTTACCACAATGGCCCTGAAAAATGACCAAAGATTTTACCTAGGTAATCCATTTTAAAATTAATTTTTTTTGTATAGATTAGAAAATAATTAGCGAATCAAACCTCACTTATATCCGGTATCGGATTATTTATGTTTATTATTTTCCTCGGTGCATTTTTATATTCTAGAAATATATTGGAATATAAATTTATTGCAATTGGTAACGCGTTTAATTCCCAATGGTTGTAGAAAATTTTCATTCTGTCTTCTGCATATTCGAATGCTGCTAAAAGAGACGTTCCGTATTCAATTTTAGTATTTTCTCCAATTTCGATCAATTCTTCAACATGTATGAAAACAAATGTTTCAATTTAATGAACTCAGCACCTAATGGAGGAAATTTTATACTAACTTTCAAGTATATCTTTCTTGGATGTATCAACCGCGCCTCCTTTTGTCTCAATATACGTACAAAACGTTTGGAAAAATTTAGGATCCTTTACCGGGTCAACGTGCATTAGTATGAGTGGTTTATTGAACGTTTCTAAAGATAAATCTATCTCAGTTTTGGGTTTAATTCTTGTCGCAGCTAGTAATACAGCAGCCAAAATCAATGAAGGTAAGCCGAGCTAGAAAAAAACCTCACAAATTAGGGGCTCAAGTAAATATAGGTACCTATTTTTGGTATTTTCAAGGGGTGAAGAAATTAAAATGTTACCAAAAATGGGACAAAGAAGATATTTTTACCAAAAAATGACAATGATGATTTTTCATAACCACCCGATATTTCGAGGAACAAATCATTTTTTTTCTTGTTTTTTATTTTTTGCAAGAAATCAAAAAAATTATTTCTGTGAAAAAATTCTTGGTAAAAAAAAATGCAATTTTTACCACAATTTTCGCTTATTTTGGTTATTTTTCCAAAAATAACAAGAATTTCATGTAGGTATCATTTTTAACCGAAACAAAAATAAATCGAAATAAGAACTGGTGAGTTGATTGCCAGAAATCAGAAATTTGGGAATTGATTTTCTCTTTTTTGGGGGGTGGGGGGAGGGGTGTATACAAATTGATTCCCATTTATTTCCGGTAACTCTCAGATTTCTCCTTAAAAATGATTGTAGTATAGATGTTTTTTCCTTACTGACTCAGAAATGCCATTTGCACCCATTGGTAATCATAATTCTATTTCTCAGGGGCTCTCAAAAAATATGAATTTTTTCAATATTTAGTAAGTAAACAATGAAAAAAGTGAAAAAATTCCAAGATGGGCCTTTTAAGACCATTTTGCAAAAAAAAAGTCAGTTTAAGTATCTATTGAGAAAATTTGAAAATCACAAAAAGTGGAAATTTTTTCCAAGTCATCATGAAAATGGGATAAATGAAAAATAGATAAAATAGATCATTAGAATTTTTAGGTAAAAACCTGGCAATCTTTTCAAGGTTGAATTTCTAAGACAAACTGAGTACCTACCTGGGTAAAGTACCTAAGGGTTTTTTTGTCATTCAATTTTTGAAGAAAAAAAAAGTAAAATAATCATTTGTCTCTCAACATGTGGAACCTAAGATAGTGGAAGTTTAACACGTAGAATTCATTTTTTTTTACCTTGACAAAGGCGTTTAACCAAGTTCTTTTTGTGAACAGAATTTTCATCGCAAATAATACTTTTATTTGTTGTATCCTCAGTGAAAAAGATTTCTCAATCTGAAAATCTTATAAAAATGAACGACAATTAATTTTTACTCAAGATGCTTGAAAATATATGAGAAAAAGATTCATCATTATGTATAATTTTAATGATTTTTCGAAGTCGTGTTGTGATATTTTCACAAAAATCTAAATTTTATCCTCTAAAAATATTCCTGAATTTAAAAAACGGTCATGAAAGAGAATTTTATCGAGAATTGGGTCCCGACACAAAATAAATATCTACCAAAAATTACATTTTTTTTAAATAGGTCTCCGCCATTTTCGTTTTTATGAAAACTTGATCTATTTTTGAATCATTCATTATTTGAAATTAAAGAATAACTGATTTCGATAATTTTTCAGTGAACTGGTCTGATGCACCCGTACCTAATAACTAATTATGCCAAAAAATTTCCATAAAAAATAGGTAAATAATGTCTGATGTTTAGAAAAAATGTGAATTTTAATTTATACAATCATATACGATGTACCTAATCTTTTTTTTTTTTTGAGGCGATACGAATGAATATTTTGACGATTTGTACACAAATTTGGTATTTCCCAAAAACAATCACATTTTTTGGAAACTAGAGGCTCAGAATTTCTCCACTCCAAGCCAGTATCTGGTATATTTCTAAATGACCTTTTCACTGTATCATAATACAACTTTAAAAAATACATTAAAATCATACAGACTTCAAATCTTGTATCCTCATTTTTTTTCTAAGTCTGCAATCACAAAAAAATCTTACTCGAATGATTCAAAGACAAAATGTTCGAATTTGGAAATGACAAATTTCTCAAATAGACATCACTCTGCGAATTCGAATAAGACCCAACATTGATTTTGTCAGTCATTGCTGATAATTGTTCTGGTGCGTCAAAAGCTTCATTTTGTACCCTAATCCAAAAAAAAAATCATTCAAAGCAAAATGATTGTCTAATTATTTGCAAAAAAAATAAACTCACTTTGATAATATTTGCTCCAGTGTGGCATAGGCTACTTCCATGTTTAAGATTTTCAAACGATTTTTGTTCTCTTCTAAATTTTTAATTAATTTAGAAAATTTTTGAATTTCTTCGGGCTGTATTTTAAACACGATTTCGTCTTGTTTATTTTGGGTCACTAAAGCGTCTGGCATAAATTTTCTAACAAGGTCCATGACAGGAGCCTGATCAGTATTTTTTTCGGTAGTGATAATTAATTCGTATCCTTTCCCTAGTAATTATCAAAATAATATTTACTTATAGAAAAACTTAAAATAAATAATAAATGGAAAACCTCTTAAAAAAAAAATGGACGAATACAAGTAGCATACCAAAAGTTTTTTCCAAATATGTTTGAGTTCCATGGGTTAATAGGGAGCCATTTTGCATTATTGCGATCCGGTCAGCCAATCTTTCTGCTTCTTTTGCATAAGTGGTGCTTAAAATTATGGTGCGATTTCGTCGTAAATTCTAAATGTTAGAAAAATACACGTATACATACATTATTATCGAAAATAAAATTTAAAATACCTAATCATTCCCTCGAATACTTCAACGAACTTTGAGTATACTCCAAACTCGTGTTTTTGATAAGAAATCCATTCCAAAAGTCGGTTGGTCCAAGATTAAAATCTACATATATTTTTTTTTTAATACCAAAATTAGACGTATTGTTTTTATTTAATGATGCAGACAATAACATCTTCTCATATGAAATTTTTCACCTACTTTTGGTCTTTTGAGTAAACTAATCGCCAAATTCAGCTTCCTTTTCGTATTCAACGATAATGCGCCAACTTTTGTGTTCTCATTTTCTCTCATTTCCAAAACATTCATATTATAAATAGCTTCGCGAGAGGCATCTTTTTTCGAAAGTCCTTTTAACTAGAGGGCGCGTATGAATGAAAAAAAAAAAGGCTTTTAGAAAATATATCAAAAATTCGAAAAATGCTCGTATAGGTAGAAATACCTACCATAGCATAAAATACCAAATGATCCTTGATAGATAAAAATTCGAATAATCGATTTTCTTGAAAACAGATACCCAAATTTTTTTTAAACGTTTTAAAATTTTCTTTCAAATCGTTTTCTTTATAATGCAACGTTCCTTCATCGTATGAACTCATACCTAAAAATTAAACAATTGTGTTCAAAAAAAACACCTCAAATTAGTAGGTATGCATAACCTCCATTACTGCATTACCTACCTACATAAGTAGTAGGCACAGATACCTATACTTACTTACCCGCTAATATGGATAAAAAAGTAGTTTTGCCAGCTCCTTTATGTCCCAAAATCACTAGTATTTCATTTTCATAAATTGCCAGATCAATTCCATCAATCACATTCGTATATTCTGACCGCTTCGTTAAATTTTTCACTAGGATGAAAGGTTTGCGGCGAGAAAGTAACTGTTCGACATATTTTACTGTTATATTTGTGGATTCTGGAGCTCCTTTCAACGATTCCGGTTCCTTTTTTAATTTCTTCAAAAAATACTACAAATTGAAAAAAAAAATCATCAATATTTTACAAAATGAAATCTAGAAAAGGTATGGAAAAAGATGTATAATCAGAATCACCTCCATAAAAAGGTGTGGTGATTTTGACACTCCATGTTTTCCAATATTAATTGAAGAAATGGATAATGTGAGAATCGAGTATAAAATGGTATCAAAGATGAGCGCGCAAACTGGATAAAATATGTGAATGTAACATCTCAAGGTAAATGGTGCACCTGTGGATAGAAAAAAACTTTGCTCTTTAGTTCCTTCAAATCATCCAATTTCGCAATCCCATTGGGCCATTTGCCCCAATGTAGTTTGGGTTGCGTTGTTACTAGTTGTCGTCGGTTTAAGAAATTGAAAGAATTTTCCTCCGCATTCCTAATGACAATGAGCAATTTATCTTTGAAAATTTTGGGAAGCCTATATTTTAACCTTTCTTATGATTAGACGGACCCCCCCACCCCTCAAAATCGGACCGACTTCCATAATTGAAATACCCTCCGATCTACATTCATTGAATTGACCTAAAATGTCACTTTCAGCATAAAACCATTCAAAAAATTTTGACCTTTGACCCCAACAACCTGTGATATTTTTGGGAGGAGTGAATACAAAATTTTGGAATTTTCATAGATTGAATATTTTGACGGACGGTACCTGCATGTGCAGTGATAAGAATTTTTTGAAAATTTTTGGTGCACGTTTTTCCATTTTTTTCAAGGTTAAAATTTAGGGGGGAAAATGAGACTCGTCTGAAAACTTTTTTATTGATTCTATCAAGTCGTCAGGTATTAAATGTATTTTTTTTTTTCGATTCTGAAATTGGAAACAATAGGAAAAAAAATCAGAACTTGAATTTTTTACCTCCCGAATCAATTTTTTAGAGCTTCTAAAAATTTTTTAGAAGTTTCCAGTGCCGAAGAAAACCGTCGACATTGGAAGATCGCTGCACCCCTGTGGGGAACTTTTCAATAGATAAAGTACGTAATTATCGTGAAAATCTAACCTAACTTTTCATATTTTTGAAGCGTTTCAATAGCCATGGCAAATGAAGAAGCTGGAATCAAGAATATAAATAGCACCGTACGCTGAAGATTCAATTCATTGTAAGAAGCAATCCATAAAAAATTGCCGATCATTACGATTATGAAAGTGAAAGAAGCAACAATTCCTGAAAAAAAATTGTTCTATAATATTTGTTGTATAATTAGATAAATGTAGGTAGGTAGTAGGTACTTAATTCAACACGAATCTTATATGGAAGCAAACCTTTATCAAAAATCGCGCAGAATAGGCATATAAATGTTATATCTGCGAGACAATATAGCATGAGCAGTATCCAAAGAGCTGTAAAGCTCACATAACGAATAAGTTCAGCTCCGCCAGTCAAAATGGGGGCTTTAAGAATGATTGTCATCACTGTTAGTGATATCGCGGGTACAATGAAAGCATGCATTGCCCAACTCAGCCAAATTATCCAGTCTTCTACACCGTGCAACTTCATTAATTCCTTATCAAACCAACAAAATGAAAAAATTATTTATTTATACTTATAGGTACTACATTTTTTAGAAACGCAGAAAAATGCGTTTGATTAATACGATCGAAACAATAGAGGCAGGGAATAGGAGTCTGAGTCAATCCCGGACCCGGAGTCAAGAATCAAAGTCATAGATTTATGCCGGAGTCAAGTAAGAGTCAATAGAGTCAAGGTCATAGATTGACTCAAGAGGTCAAGGTCATCTCCAGAGTTAAGGTGGAGTCAAGATATGATTTTGACTACGGAGTCAAGCCAGAGTCACAAATGAATTTCAACATTTATGTAAAACAGAAGTTGACTCCGATTCTTGCTCAAGATTGACTTCGGGGTCGAGTCGAAATCAGGAGTCGAGGTTTGAAAGTGACTCTGAGGTCAAGATGGCGTCAGAAGTCAACTTTTCGGCAGACTCCTATTCTCTTTCTACAAGAAAAAAAATAAAAATCAATAAACCTTGACACCATCTTCTTTTTCTTGAATAACAGCATTAATGAATGGAATAGATAACGCAATAGAAGTGATGATGATACTAAGCGAGACGACGGTAATAAATCCACCTCTAGGAATAGTCGAGGTTTCATACTCGGGTTGAGGAAACCCTTGGAATTCTTTAAGCTGAAATAAAAATCATGAAGCAAAATATCAGAATGGATAGGTACATATCTTTCCCTTGCAAAACAATATTTTTCAAGAATTTACCTCCGATTGATACGAATCTGATTCTTTCAATTGCACGCTTATATAATCTTCATTCAATAATAACTGGATTCCTGCAAAACCTCTTTCCAAGAACACATCTAGAACAATAATTCGATTCGATTTTAATTCGTAAAAACATAGGTAGATACTCAAATTTTAATAGAATTAGATATTACCATGCTGAGAGGGCGTTGGTCTATCCCTTATAATAGACGGTTCCAAAGTTTTGGAAAAATCATTCAATCTGAGTTTATATTGAAATGTATCGTTGGAATTTTCTTCAAATACAATTCCTGCACAAGAGCTGCATTCGTTATTATTAAACATAAACAATTCTAATTCATCTTCGCTAGCACAGCTGACAATATGGATAGTTTTGAAACTCGTGTGGTTATCATCTTCAATAGGTATTTCACCTGCATCCAACAAGACGTTATAGGCAAGTAAATAAAATAATCTAAATATTTTTCCAACATAATAAGTAGGTACCTACTTAAGTAGTTAGATATGTACCTAATCTATTGATAAGGAGAAAAAATAAAACAATAATGCCCAAGTACTTACTTAATTTTTTTACGATTCTTTTCACAGTCAGATCGTTATCTTTAGTCCTAGGTGCGTAAGCGATTGTATCGAATGTAAGCGATTTTTGAAAAATGAAAGTTCTATTGTTTACAGGTTGATATGACGCCGAAAATTTAGTTATGCCTGATTTACCCCAAGACCTAGATCTTATTAAAACTGTGTACGGTATATAAATGGCGATTAAAACTGGTACCAAGGCTTCGACCAACGTCCATACCCAGAAATATCGACGCCATTTGTAATTTTTCCACATAAGTAGCTTAAAATGGCGAAAACGCATGGTCCAAATAGATACAATTAACGGTGGTCGTACGACAATTCAATGTTTGCATTCGCGAAAGGAAACCTGGAAACATGTTTTATTTCACGTTAGAAAAAGTATAGGTAATTAGAAGTTTTACTGAAGGTGCGATTAAAACTGATAAAAAGAAACACAGATAGATAAAATGCACAATACACGACACAAGATTGTTAGCCAATTTTCAGCAACGATTGACGAACGTAAAGGACACAAGAAATCCAGTTGAAGTAAGCGAAGATTAAAATTCAAAAATCTTGCGGTGTTTGCAAAAAAATCTGGCAAACGTGCACTCTGATAGTTTCAAAAATTTGATTGAATGCGAAGCAAAGATTGATACATCACCTGCACCTGGTCATCTTCGAAGAAAAAAATCTTGTTCGTATGTAGGTAGTATAAGTACCATTCATTCAAATATTCAAAGGAAGATTTCTGTTCATTATTGACCTAAATTGATTTGCTATTCGTCACAGTCACCATTGGAAACATTTCACATTTCAAGCAAATAAATAAGAAAGCAAAAGATAACATTATGAAGCCAATATTTTGTCAAAAAATCAAGGACGTCCTTGCAAAAAATTTTTTTTCTCTTCAAATTTTTTCATCAATTAACATTTACTTATTTTTCAATTTTTCCGTTGATTTCAAATTGTTTTTTGAATTTTTTTCCCCATTACTTATTGAGTAGGAAGAAATTTTGAAAAATAAGTAAAAAGATTAAAGTTGGAAAACATTTCAAAAAATTATGTACCTAATTGAAAAAATTTTAGAGATACCTATTGGAGACAATTATTTTTTTACAATTTCGATTTTTGTTTTTTTTTTAATTTCTAGCTTATACCTACCTTCAATTTTTTTTTCAACTTCGAATTTGAAAAAAAAAAACTTTCAACTACTTCTTTTTCAACATTTTTTTCAACTCAATAATTAGAACCGATTTTTTTTTTTTTAAATATAAAATATAAAGTTGAAAAAGTTTTGGGAAAATTGAAATTATTTTTTTTAAATTTGCTGTTGAAAAAAAAATTGGAAAACTTGAATTTAGAAACTGTAATTAATTTGAACCTACCTACAGATTTTTAAAATTTCACCCCATTGAAAAATTAGATCAATTCGCTTCATTGAGAATAAAATCAAGGGAAAAAGGCTTACAGGTAACTTTGAACTTCATCCAGATAAATTTGATGAAGTGAATCAAGGAACGCTCAAACAAATCTCATTATCTAAAAAATCTGAAAATAACGTGAAAAATGAAAAAGATGCGAATTACTCGAATAGAAAAGAAAGTGTATATCGTGAGGAGGTACGATTTCAAACAAAACACGCCCGTAAAACTGGAAATAATTTAATACCATTTGAAATGAAAGTTATACTTATATGAAATAATTAATAAAATGCTCGTCAAAACGCGAATACATGAAAAAAAAATTACAAAGCGATGAAGATGAAACTTCAATATAAAAATAAATGCAAACGTATAGTACCATAATAAATTGAATCAACAGGATAATAAACAGCTAACAATTTTTTTTCCATTAAAATAATAAATAATTCTGGTCGAAATATTCCTTTCCGAAAATTGAACTGGGGCCGTTTTTGTTTCCAAAACATAACAATAATTGATATCTACCTACAAGTTGCATCTTAAGTACATTAGTACAGTTATCACAGTTCAACTTCCATCAATAGAAAATATAAAGATGAAATATAAAAAATTTTTGAGACAAATTACAAAAAAGTATAGGAATCATTTCAATATTAACAAAAGTGTTAGTGTATACTAGGGGATCTTTTTATACTCTTATTTGAAAGTTAAATAGAAAGGCAGCTAGGAAGTAGGGTCAACGCCCTTAAAAGGGAGTGGTAAAAATTTTACTGCCCTTACTTCTTCTTTTCTTCTCATCATGGGACTAAAAAATCTGTACAAGTACAAAAAAATTGAAAAATCGATTTTTTTTCAACGGATTATTAGCAACTATTTCAATATTTATTGTATTTTTTAGAGATCTTCTGGAAAATTATTATTTTAAAGTTTATTGAACGATTTTCAAGCCATATTTTGGAAAAAAAATTCAAAAAAAAAAACAAAACAATGCATTAAAATTACAGATTATCGAAAAAAAAAAACTGGAAAAATTTGTTTTTCAAGAATTTTTTAATAATAAAGTAGAGATGAAAAATTGGTGTAAATAGTGATTTGTTAAAAACATTCATACCAAAATTATTTCTGAGAAAAAAAATCAAAAATAGTTTCTCAATTCGTCTAATTTTTTAACCATACTCAGATTTCAATGCTCAATGGGGGGAGCGAGGGAGCAAGGTTCAGACACAGTTTTCCAACCATCCATCTTATAAACTTTCAAATGGACAAAACGATCAACCCTAAATTATAACAAGGTAACAAACTGTGGAGGGAATTTACCCTTGACTAATACATATTCGTTAGACAAATATAAATAAAGCGTTGGTGTAAAAAATTAAAGTAAGAAACTATTCATTTACAATAAAAATAAAAGCTCGACGTAATAATTGTCCCATGTTACTTAGAAAAAATCACACTTCAAGTTTTTGGACCCGCGTTCGTATACGAGCACTCCTTAGCAAATGAGATAAAAACTTCCTCCAATGTTGTATCAGTAAGAATGTAATCCTCGACTAATCCTTGATGACGATGTTTAATGGCTTCCATTTTTTCAAACAGATCAGACCATGGTAAAGCTGTATCTTTTATTTGGTAGTACAGCAAACCCTGAATTTAATTGGAAAATTAGCATCGAACGGAATTACGAATTAATAGAAAATCGAATCTAATTCTTACTCTATGTTCGTCTTTCAAAATGCAATATTTCGCTGTAAACGTCTGGGTCATGTTTTGCTTCAACGCCATCACTAATTCGTCGAAATTTGAAATTTCGTTAATTTTCATCATAACCGAAAATCCTTGGGCGTAACGTTTCTTCAAATGTTGAGCAGTTCCGATACATTTCATTACGCCCGAAACCATGATGGTTAATCGATCACAAAGAGTTTCACATTCCTCCATACTAAAATCACAAAAAAATTAGTCAAAATGATCGAACTAACACGAGGTCGATGGGTAAATATGAATCGTACCTATGTGATGTCAAAATTACAGCTTGACCGGCTTCTTTACTTTGCCCCATAACGTCGTATAAATTACGTCTAGAAACTGGATCCACTCCGCTGGTCGGTTCGTCCAAAAATACCACTCTGGGATCTCCTATCAACGACATCGCCGTACATAATTTTCGTTTATTGCCGCCACTGTATGTGCCACATCTTTGGTTTTGGAATTCTTCTAATCCTGAAGCCCAAAGTATTAAAATTAATTATCGATCTTCATTGCGAGGAAATATTAGCACGTTTTTGACGTACCTATAATATTAATCCATTTATCGACTAGAGCTTTATTTTCATTTCCAGAAACGCCTCTCATGGCAGCAATCATCGTCAACATTTCTCTCCCAGTCAATTCTTCGATAAAGCAGTTAGTTTGAGGACAATATCCGGCCATCGACAGATACTGCGAAAAAATCAAAATACCACTATCGTTCCTTACGCCTTCGAACAGCAATTTACTTAATTTAATCATACCTGCATCCTATCAGTACTCAATTTAATCGTTTCAATCGAAGCATCGCCCAAAGTAGGTACAAGTTCGGCCGTCAGCATTTTAAACGTTGTCGACTTGCCAGCACCATTTACACCCAAAAGACCGAAACATTCTCCAGGTTCGACAATGAAATTCACATCGGAAACAGCGGTAAATGGTTTGAACCAGTTGATGTAATTCTTGCGTAATCCATCCACCAGCAAAGCGACTTGATTTCTTTCTGAAAAAAATATAATTCATTTTAGATTCGATTCTACGTTTTATTGATTCCATTCCAAAAATTCATAACAGCCCCAAAAAAAAAGGTGCCGATGACTACGAAGAAGCTATCAATATCTACGTTCATAAGCTCGTGTAACTACTTCAAGCCGCCTAAACTAACACAAAAAGCTTTGTTTTCAAAATTAAACCCAAATTAACCAGCGTCAACATTATTAATACCTCGCAGCGGAACGCTTTCGCTCATTTCTGTATCGGATAATTTGTTTTTTCTCGATTTCTTTTGACGTTTTGACATTAAAATGAGGTCTGCAAGGTAGTAATTTTTAATATCATTAGAAAAATACCCATTTTTAGCTAATTTTTCGATTTTTTAAATGCGGTATTCCGAAAAAAAAGGGGCTACTGGAACAGGATGTAATCAGATTTTATTCATTTTCAAGGCATATTCATGCTAAATCTCCTTGAGCGGTAAATCTCACATGCTGAGATTAGAGATTGAACAGCTTATTTAGGTAGCTACGTACAAATAAGGTGTGAGTCCATTTATAGAACAATTCCAATACTACGTGACCAAAATCTACTTGAAAGGTGAGTAAACAAACATAGAACACGAATTCTCGAACACCACAGCGTTAAAACAAATAAAGGTTTATAGGTAGTTCATTTGAAGTAGAATGAATTCCCAATAATTAAAAATACCTAGGTACATAATTTTTCAAAATATTTTTTCATCAAAAATCGTAACAGCCCCCCTCTCCATCTCCTCCCCATCATAGCAAAATAGTATTTTAAGTCAATAAAATTTTACATCCAGTCTACAAAAATAGAAAAAAATGTAATTTTGGTCGAAAATATATAATTTTCTGTTTATTCCAGAAGCCAAAAGTAATATTCAAGTTCTCAAATTTTTTCAAATTTCTATTAAAATTGAGTACTTTTAAAAAAGTTACTAAAAAATTGAAAAATACTCTCCTCGACTATAATGACAAAAAAATGTATTTTAAAAAAAATTCTGCACGAATACCAACAAAAAATTTGATTCCGCCAGAAATCAGCCTTCAAAAGGAGAAAAAAAATTACAAAGCGAAATTTGAATTGAAATGGCCATATTTCTGAATCCTAATGGAGAGAGGAAAAAAAGGGCAAAAATTGTTTTCGATCAAAATTGTATTAAACGATTCATTCGAAAAATATTTTCAATTTTGTTTTTTAAATAGTGGACTTTTCTCAAAACTCAAAACCACTTGAAAACTGCATTATGCTCCAAAAAAATCTAAAGCTAGAAATCATGGTTGGCTTTTATACTTTTTCTCAACTTAATTTTTAGTAAAAAAATTTCCCGCGTTTTTCTCGGGCAGTAATTTTTTTTAATTTTCAATGGAATATTTTCGAGTTTAAATTTTCTCAATTTTTCCTCAACTACTAAGTAATAAATTTGTCAACTGGGTGAATATTAAAATCGTTGCGAACGACCTCCCCCCATCTCATTTTCACAAATTTAACGAATTTGAGTACAATTATTTAAAAGTATCGAATTTGAAACCTTCAAGCCATGTTTTTTAACAGAAAATTTTTGGTAAAATAACAAATTTGATAAATTGAAATTAAACCAATGGAAATATTCTCCACGCAAGACCATGAAAAATGCAAAAATTTTGTTTTTGAACTTGAAACCTATTTTCCTGAAAATGAAAAAAATTTAAGGTGATGAGCCAAGAGAGGAGTTGAGGAGAGTGAAATGTATACATCAAAAGGACGCAAAAAATTGAGCCCAAGTGTAAAATTATGGAATCCGCCAGTGGGTGGGTCAAGGGCCAATTTTTAAAATTTTACTGTTTTGAAATATTTTGCTGACTGAGCTTTTTTCTTAGATCCGCCGATGACCTTTAGCATCTTCTAAATTTTCAACATGGAAGGTTGTTAAATATTAGATAGGTAGAGGTACAAGGTAGGTAGTAGGTACTAGGTACTTGGTGGGTATATTTACATACATAGTACATACATCCAATAGAAAAATATAAAGAACTACGTTTTGAAAAAGTACTAATTTTAAAATACCCAAAAAACATCCATTGCGTGCAAATTTAAAGATTGTACTTCTCCCGCATTTTCCATATCAAATATTTTGAGATGCAAAAGCCGGAGAAGTCAACGTATCAAAAAAACAATTTTTTTCAAATGAAGTAACCAGTTGATAGCGAAATCTTCAAAATTAAAAACAGAAATAGGTCAAATAAGAATAAAATGTCAGAAACCTTCGAACTTGAAGGACTCCTTCACTTTGTAAATTTTTACAAATCAGTTTTCATTTCACCGTTGAAAATTTAAAATTTAATAGTAATGTGAGATTGAAATTTCAACAATAGAATAATTATTTTTGGTTTAGAAATACGAAAAATTCACTGAAATTCCCAAAATAATAGGTAAATGAACTTGATCTTTTTCGAAAGTCAAAATTTCACTCATTCGTTTCAAAATTCGTTAAATAAACTTCACCATCAGAAAATTCAACATCAATTTTTCGGACCAAGACTCGATCAATTCGAAGAATTCACCATCAACCAGCTCCCTCGTTAAAACCATCAGAAACCAATAAAATATTCTCACGTTCGTTTCACTCACTTGTTCTATCTTCCTTATATTGTTGAACTTTATTGTACTCCTGTTGCACGTCATAATCTCCTTGATCCGGATTGGTAGTTTCGCTTCCATAAATGGAATTTTTCAACAAATTAAACCAAGCACGAGCATAGCCCATGTTGATAAAGGTCAAGATGACCGTGTAAATGGCAATATCAATACCCAAAAATATCACTTCCAACAGTAATCCATCAGTATTGCTCGCTGAGCCAAATACCAAGTACGATTTCTTCTTTATTCCCACTAATACCAAAAAGAAAAAAATCAGTACATAACTGAAAATGTATCAATCAACGAATTATAAGAAGAAAAAAAAGCAAACCCACTTTCGCATATCGGTTTAAGGGCATCCGAACAATACAAACAAGATGAATTATCGTTGAAAATCACCATCAATTTGATAAACGATATCGCGAAATTCAGCGACGGTACGCATAAAACCACAGCTTTCACGACGTAAAACAGCACCAAATAGAATGTATTGAATTCCAAAGTATACTGTAACTTTTCCACCCAGTAAAAAATCGCTACGATGATACAACCTGCGGGAGAAAAATCATAGAAACTGATCTACGTTTGAAAATTTAAATAAATTACTCCTCTTACATATCATATTGAAAATGAAAAGCAACGTATACGATCCTTCTTTGGAACTGGATAAGTATCCGGTGACGTAGATGAAGAGTAATCCGCAAATTCCATAAAGGACCAAAACTAATGCGAAAATGCCTGTAAAAATTCCACGTAAATAATAAAATTCGACTTTCAAATTAATCCGGTAGTAAAACTTTACTAACCGAAGGAAGGATCGAGACCAAGGAAACTAGTATGGTTGAAGATTTTGTACAGTACAATTCGAGCAGCGGTCACGAGTAAAAAGAATCCTACATCGTACATCAGGGTACCGAACCAATATACCAAAGGAGACACATTCGACATCCTTTGTATATGTTGGAATCCGTCAATTCGTTCCATGTTTATGAATGCAGCGAAATACGCCGTTAAATCAATCGTATAGAAGGCCAAAGCGAAAAACCAAAGGAAATAGAATGGAATTGACATCTCTGGACTTCCGCAGGACACCTACGAATCAAGAATTAAATCATAAAATATAAAAATCGACGTGACGTGAACTCTTGTGTTATACTTACAGCTCCGACTGAAGCATTCACCGGTTTGTACACAGGATAGTTAATAGCGTCAATTTGATAGCGAGAGCTATTGGACAGGCAACGGAGTAATACATTTGAATACGTGGTAAGTGAAACCGGCAACGAATGTACAAGAAGTGAGTTGCTCAATACTTTCATCGTCGTTTTATTCGATTGAAAAGCCGTGATATAATTTTTGTTATACTTCAAAATATCCTTAGCATCATTGAGTAGTTCTGCGAAAAATAAAAAAAATTCCGGTTAATTTTTTCCCATCGACTAGCCAGTTTTAAAAATATTTCGCTGACCTTTTTCAATCGGGAAGATTTCGGTGTCCTCAACCACACCTCCTTTTTCGGAAACATATTCTTTCAGATATTTTCCAAAATTAGGGATACTGTTGTCATCTCTCAGCACAACCGTCGAACCGGGATACGTGCTCATTGATAAATCCAAAGGCGGTTCAGGTGTTAGATTCATATCGCCTAATGTCTTCATCAAAAAAAGTCCGATCAATGTTGGCAAAACAATCTGCAGCAAATAAAACGAAAAATCGTCAATTTCATTGATAAAAACGGTCTGAGACGTAGTTTCTTGTCCTAATACAAAGATACTCACTCGAGTGAATATGGAAAACAGTGTACGTGAAGTATACAAATATTTCTTCTTGAATATGGCCAAAGTTTGTTGATAATATAGAGACGAGCCTTTTACAAGACGTAAGAAATCTGAAAATAGGAATAAAAATTAATTCGTAGAGTAATTTGTATCGATAAAAAAATCAATACAACTGAATATTTACTCGATTCGCGAATAGAATCCGTAACCGTTGTATTTCTAGTCGCCTTAGTATCGTAAATCGAAACACCGCCCACTCTGTAATACAAAATTGATTTAAAAATTCATCATACATTTTACAATTATCGCTTTTTTTTTGGCTGTACGTACTTTAAAAATACGTGTTCCATTGTGGTAGCAGCAACGCCCATGTTTTTAATACCCAACTGCGCCATTTCATTTTCTAAACTTTTAAACAGAGTCGGAAATTTATCGCTGTCAGCCAAAGGTAATTTGTACACCGCTTCTTTTGGCGTTTCGAATTCTCGACTGGCATCCGGTAATATTTTCTTAATCACGTTATCAATTTCGAGCGAATTTCCTTCAGTTTTCGTGATAGTCAATTCGTATCCAGTACCTGGTAATCAAATTTAGTCGTTAATGATGACTCTATGGTCAAATAAAACAGAAAAATAAGAAAGTAATACCGTAAGCTTTTTTCAAAAATATGGGTGTTCCGTGGCAAACAATTACACCATGATTCATGATGGCTATACGATCTCCCAAGGCGTCAGCTTCTTCCATGTAGTGGGTAGTGAAAATAACGGTACGTTCTCCACGTAAATCCTAAACATGAAAACAACAGTAAATATTTCAAATAAAAATATGGACTGATTTCAAAAAAATTAAAAAAAAATTGAAACATAAAGTGAAAAAATACGATGCACTCAGTGAAAAAGAAACTATAAGTTGGAAAAATCGAATCAATTTTTAAACCATTTTGTAGAAAACTGAATGCCAAATTTTTTCTTTTCTTGGTTTTTTGCCCCCTTCCCCTCGAAGGGTTTGACTCGTTAAGAGTTGAGATTCAGAAAAATTAAATCAAGAAAAATTACTTAAAATTGTGTTGTAAAATTTTCAGGTGTTCCCAAGTATTTTCTTTTAAAATTAAAATTTTCGAATGGAGTTTTTTGAGCACAATTCGAAGTTTCAACTCTCCTGAAAAATGCTGTGTTCCGACAAGTGATCATATTTTCAGGTTACTTTGATCCTACCACTAAAATATGATCCATGGTAGAAGAAAAAGAAATTTCAAAATTTGAGAAAACGAAAGGGTCGAAAATCTGCGAAATATTTTTTATGGAAATTTTGAGATAGAACCCCAAAAATCTTCTAGGAGGGGGGAGGTATTGGAATAGAACTAAAATTTAAAAATTTTGAACGTTATTTGGTAATGTTTTAAAATCTACGTTTTTTGACTTTCGAATTAAGTTTTCACATCTTTTCATAAAAATAATGAGAGGATCTTAAATTTCAGATAGTTGAAATGCAGTGTGTTCGATCACTAAATTCTCTTTTTGGCAGCCATTCTGACTATAAACCTGAGAAAAAAAAGGTCCACGAAAAGAAGGAGAGCTGCTGGTGGATCTACAGAAGCCAAAATTTTTCAAATTTATCGAGCACCAATAAAAACATAGTATTTCTGAATTCTTGAATTCGATCTTATATTATTTTGCCAAAGCTTAAGAGAGGAGCTCGAGCTCCTTGAGCCTCCTTGAGCGCGCCTATGATTTTCACTCTAATTTTTCCAAAATTCCGAGCCTCCTTTTTCAAGTCCAATTTTCTGTTATTTCTACTGACCAATAACAAATCCCATATTTTTCTTCTCGACTGCACATCCATTCCAGACGTCGGCTCATCCAATATTAAAACCTGAAAGATTACAAAATCAGATACATTGATCACAGAAGTATTTTTCATTTCAATATTGGTCAAGATTCTCGCTTACTTCAGCTTTTCCCATCAATGATATGGACAGACACAATTTTCTTTTCATTCCACCGGATAATTCTTTAGCCAATGCGTGTTTCTTCGATTGCATTTCCATCATGGTCAAATATTCTTCAGCTTCAGCCGTGGCTGCTTTTCGGGATATTCCTTTCAACTAATTACACAAAAATCATCGTCATTTCACTATTATCCGAAAAAAAAAGGTAAGTAAATAAAACTCGCACATACTTGTCCAAAAAATACCAAATGCTCCAAAACGGTTAAATAAGGCATGGTTCGATTTTCCTGCGGACACATTCCCAAATTTTTCCTAAACTGGTCCATGTTTTTGAAAATATCCATATTCTTGAAGTGTATTGATCCAGCACTGGGTGAGGTCAATCCTACGTTCAAACGATAATTCAAATTACATTTTTGTTTGCTTTACACGTATCCATGAATAATTTAAAAATGAAGCCATCTTACCGGTCATTATAGACATCGTGGTCGTTTTGCCAGCACCGTTGTGCCCTAATAGAGCGGTCAATTCACCTTGATAAATATTCAAATTAACTCCTCTGACTGCGTACACGAGCCCGAAATGTTTATGCAGATCTTTTATCTGGATGGTTGCATCTACATTGGGTGGAGGCGATTCGACAAATTCGCTTTCCACTTTATCGTCGAGATTTTGCAATGGTTGAGTGTCGTTCTTGGAGAAATGTTTAAACAAGCCCTGAAAAATAAAGAAAAATAGTTATAAATGGAAAAAAATCTAAAAACATGGTATTTGTGAATAAACTGATAGAAAAGATAAAGAAAACAAAATAACGTTCGTTTAAAAGCAATAAATGAGAGAAATGAAACCAAGAAGTATGAAATGAAAATGATACTTGGATGAATTTTTTGAGGCAAAGCTGCATCAATTTATTGCATTGATTTGCGCCGGATTATTTGTTAATATATACAAGCCAACATCACAAAAGCTTATTCTCGACAGTGCTTGAATAATACAAACCTTCAACTCTTTGAATTTTTTATTCTTGCGAAAATCCACAGCCTAGAATAAATATTAGTAAGCCGAATAACATGACGAAAATAAAGCGCAACAAGCAAAATGAAAAATGTGCGTTGAATTAATCTTACGTGAAATTCATTCTTCGTAAAATTATTTCAAATTACCTCGAATATAAATAAAGGTGATTTACGAGCACCAAATTTGCCAGGATTGATTGATATAATATAATACGCCAAAAAGAAATACAGAAAAGTGTCAAAAATCAGCATGAATACGCAAAACAATAACGAAACAGAATTCGGGCTATTATCCGAGGCGCTGACAGAAGCCCAGGTAAATTGGATACCTAAAAAAAATAACGCAAGAATTATTTATTTATCTTCAACCTAAGAATATTAAATCAATCATCATTACCTTGCATTTCGTAATAACGTATTTTACCAAAACCCATCATAAAGGCGCCAATCGGAGTTAGAGTTGCTAATGTTAAGAGAGGATGGTCAGGAAATGTGTTCGATGCAGCATTTATCAAAAAAACTAATACCGCAAACAAAATCACATACACAGACGAAGCAACGGCGGCTGTAAAAAAATTGGCAAGACGTTAAAATACGTTTTTGATCAGTACATATCAACGAATCGACTCGATACGAACTTTTTTGGAACAGAGACGAAAACATGAAGCAATATGAAGTATTGGCTACCACGTAAAAAATCAAAAACATCCACAAAACGGAAAAGTCTACGAAATGTATGGCTTCAGATCCTTCTCCATTAAGAGGATACTTCAAAATAATAGTGACCACTGTGAATGAAACGAAACTGACGATAAATGCATGTACGAACCAGCTACACCACATCATCCATTCGCCCAGTCCGGTTATTTTCATCAATTCCTAAAATATGATCGTAAATCGTAATGAACATGGTAAAAATTAAAAAAAAAGGTACTCGGGAGTTTATAATTACCTTTACACCGCTGTCTTTTTCTTCAATAATATCGTTAATCAATGGAACAGATACGATCAAAACGATTACACCGATGAAAAAACCAATTAACAAAGAAATATAGGATCTAGGGCTTTCATCTGTGGTATATTCAGGATACGGAAACCACTCGTATTGAAACTGTAAAAATATAATGTTTGAATGCAAATCGAATACAAGCTACATGCTCGATTCAATAGTAATGATTATCAAACTGTAGTACCTCGTTCGTTGGAGTTGAAGTTTTCATTTCTATAAAATTTTTATTTATTAAATATTGAATAGGAGACAGACCTTTCATCAAATAGGGATCTAAAACACGTAAAAATAATAACAAATTGGTCCACTACCTAAGTAAAAATGATTTTTCTGTAGCAGTAGAAAATTGACTTACAATCGTGAACAGGTCCGGGCCTTTGAAGTTCAGGATATAAATATCGTGTATTCCATACATCCGCATTTCTCAATTCGTAACTTAATTGATCCGGTAACGAATTATTAGACACGATATTTTTAAAATAAATTCCAAAAAGACTGGAATCACTTCTCAATACAGCTTCCAACGCTGATGCATCTGCCACGGCCGTAAACTCGTATTCTAAAAATAAAAGGATGAACAAATTTAGAAAAGAAAAATAGTAATACAGAAATAATTTTTAGTGACACGATATTTTATTGCTTTTTCATGAGCTCGGTGCATTGGAGTCTAAATAGAAAATTAAGTCCTGACTCCGGAGTCAAGCCGGAGTCGGAGTCAATTTGGAGTCAGTTTGACTCCGACTCCTATGTCCTAATCACAATATTCAGGCCTCAGGGCAAGGCATAGGAGTCGGAGTCAAACTGACTCCAAATTGACTCCGGAGTCAAGTCGGAGTCAGGAGTCAACTTTCCATCTTGACTCCGGAGTCAAGCTGGAGTCAAGAGTCAACTTTTTTGCTGACTCCTATGCCCTGATTCTAAGAAATCAAAAATCATTTTTCTTTTTTTGTGTTTTTTGGTTGTAGTTTGTCGTTAAATTGAACTAAATACCCTAAGAGCAGGAAAAATTTCAAGTTGAGCTTACATTTTGATGAATTACTTTCGTATTTATGTACAATTATTTTCAGTTAGGCTTCCTCCCTCCCTCCCCCACACAACTAGAAAAATTTTGAAAAATAAAAGTGGAACGCGTTATCGCGATACTTCCGCATTCATTATTGTTTGACAATGGATCTAAAAGAGAATTACCTATTTCAGCCAACAAGCCCTTGACATCTATAGTTGGACGAAAAACCCGAACGTTGACGATAGAATACGCAAAAAATTTCTCATAAATATTGCACCAAAATTCTGGGGGAAAAAGTGAGTCACACCAATACCATCACTATCTACTCTCACTATTCGCACGTTTACGTTCGTTCAATAAAATCAAGGTCTTTTTCATGGTGGTCAGTTGCCTGTTGTAAATAAATGGGTGTTAAATTTAGGTATCTACTAATCTTAAATCAAGAATCGAGTTAGTATCTATTTTAGGCCAGCATGTAGCTCCCATGAAAGGAACAATCCCTCGAGAGAAATTTTTACGTAATTCGGCGACACAGGAAATTTTATTCTGGGTATTGCAACTAAAATCGAAATAGTCATGGACGATAATCAAAATAAATAAATGTGATTAATTTAAATTACTATATCATTTGGTCATAGTACTGATTACAAAAAAAAATATTACATCAATGAAACTGATAAGAACGTGTGGTCGGCTGGTCGATTCGAATAGTATTTAGGATATGTGTAATTGTGTACGCTGTACTTATGAGTAATATTGGTATTTGCACGTACAAAACACTAGTAACTTACGAACCACCTGTTTTCCACACACAAAACAAAATTCGAAGACAAAAGCTCAGGAATAATACTCGATAACTAATTCTACGTAATTTCATACTTCTTACGACCATGGTATTCATTTTCAAGCCGGGAAAATCTTTCTAACAGCCTCGAACTTTAGTTTATATTTAGACTGTGCTATTTATTACACAATATGTATCGCCGGATGTGAATTTATATGAGTCTCCTTTTGTTATACCACTCAGAAACATGGGTATTTTTAACTTGGTGTCATGATTTGAAATGATTTGACCTTAAATCAGAATTTTGGCTCATTACTAAAATTTATCGTTTTATTAACACTCTTGAAAAGGCAGACCAGAGAAATTCATAATGCATCAATGATTCTCATCGCTTTCTATTTTCAAACCACTTTTTCCAATATATACTCTGGAATATAATATCATCTCCTAGAAACAGAAAATGAAACCCCATGAGAAAAATTACTACTCATAATTTTAGAATTTATCAACTGCTCAATCAATCTTAAATATTGGATTACAGACGAACAAAATACGAGAAAAACACGTCCTTAGAATTCTTTTGGGCTACGAGGACAATATTCAACACACAGCACGGCAGAACATTTTTACGTCAGGATAATGAAGGTGATGTATAGATATTAGGTACATATATGATACACCAATAATGGTTTTCATAACGACAAACAACTGTCAACTAGTACGAAGATAGAATTTCTAGAAAACGTATTCGATGCCACATAAATATTGAAAAATTAAACATGAATTACCAAAAGGAAAATTCTGATGGACTCGGTTCATAAAATCATTGATCACCGGATTTTCAGGAGCATAATACAGTTGGACTGGGCGAATTCCATGTAAAAAATCACGTTCGGATAATGTTGGTTCAATGGTGGCATTTTTTTTGGCGGTAGTCGTGGAAGTCAAATTCGAACTGATTTTAACAATGATGTATGCGACCAAAATCGGTATAGCGAATTCGATCAAAGTTACAATCCAATGGAACCGCCGTAGACGGTAATTTTTCCACATTAATAACTTGAATTTAGCGAAATCCATCTTGCTTATTTTAATGTATCGTTCAGCTTGATTATATCTGGATAGAGATTTCACTGCAATCAGAAAACCACAATAATTATTAGTATAAAATACGCTTTTATTTAATCCAAAGATAAGATCAAATTGTTTATTTTAAACATATGTTGCACAATGCATATTTACGAAGTTCATTTGACGTTTTATTTTAAAATTCAATGCATCCAATACGATTCAAAGCGTTCTGTGATTACTCATGTTTCATGTGACGAATGCAATTCCTATACGAGTTTATAAATTAATAAGAGATGGAAAATTTTCATGGTCACTTTCTGTTCAATCACAAATACATATTTCTGTTGCCTGCGTACTTTTCTTTAAATTTTCAAATCGAAAAATTATAATCCTTGGGAATATGGTAAAAACACAAAAGAAATTCTATCCCATTTCATTCTACGCACATCTACAGATGTAAAGATGAATCAACACATCGATTCGTGAAAAATTGTGATCGTGCGATTTTTTTCGGAATCATGAATTATCGAATAAAACCGATAACAGAGAAAGATACAGAGTTGTGTCAGCAAGATAACTGAAGAATTTAATTCATTAAAACCAGAGTCACTTTGATTAGAACAACGAAAACGATACTGAAAACACGATTGATAGCTGCATACCCAGTGTATGACGCCCATTGTGCAAGAGAAAATCTAAATCAATTTTATGACTAATATCTGCAAAATAAAGACGTGAGAATTTACCTAAGTGATTTTACCACTCCTCCGCCAACATTATTCCATAATTATTCTCGTACAACGATACAAATATAACGAACAGTTGCTCAACAAGTTTTACTTTCTTAAAAATTATTCCAGTGAAAGACGAATGAAACAGAACAGTCGAATGAAATTTCAACGAATCATATAACAAACTAGTGAAATGTTTACGAATAATCGAACACCCATTATTGGAAACACTTTTTTAATTTTGACGAAAAGAAAATTGAACAATTACACGACAAGACGATCATAAATGGATCATAAACTGAAATTGTAAAATTGAAATACGTCAACAGTGATAAAAAAACACCGTTACCCGTTACCCCGGACGTCATGATTGTTTTATTTCAGTGTTACCAATGGATTGAATATAATTACTCTTACGTTTACAAATTTTAAATTCTCATTTTGAGGTGTAATTTTTTTCTCAATTCTAATGTTTATTCGGCTCCAAAGTCTTGACGTCATAGTCACGTGATGAGCGGATTGTTTACGTTGATATGATAATGTAAAGGTGAATCATGTAGAATAAATGATGTCGTTTTTTAAAGGTTTTGCAAAATTGGTGAACTTCTGAGGAATGTTTATATGAAGTTTTTTGTAGAGGAGAAAATTCTGTACAAAACGTAAGTTGTTTCATCTCGATTGGTTGTATAGTTTCTGAGAAATGATAGAAAAATGTTGATCTTCTATCACCTCTCACGAAGATTTTCCATCATTTCTCAAAAACTACACAACCAATCGAAATGAAACAACTTACATTTTGTACAGAATTTTCTCCTCTACAAAAAACTTCATATAAACGTTCCTCAGAAATTCACCAATTTTGCATAACTTTCGAAAAACTACATTTTGTAATGTATTTTTCTCCATTATTCACCTTTACATCTTATCATCAGTGTTACCAAATTGCTAAATGAGCGAAAAATCGGCCGATTATGACGTCACACTTTGGAGCCGAATTGTTTTAGAAATCGCTGTTCAGTCCTGACGAAATTTTTTGGTGGTATTTTTTTTTTAATGAAAAACGAAACGCATTAGATAAAGTATACGTATAAGTAAGGAAATTTTAGTTGGGTAGCTAACATATACGTAGTTGAATTAAAAGAATGCTGAAAAAGCGGAAAAGGTATTATGAACAGGGCTGTCTAGCCAATGGGTTTGGCTAAAGCTAATGGCTAAAGCTAAAAAAAAATCAGGGTTTGGCTAAAGCTATTGGCTATTAGCTAAGTTGATTTCATTAGCTAGCTAACGGCTAGCTAATGGCTAATTGTTTCAAAGTTGAGTGGCACCTCAAAATACTCGTCTGAGTCTCTACAATTCATAATGACACAAATTAGAAATAATGAATTGACTCATCAAGACGCATGCCAGTATTTTGAAACATAATTTGTTCTAAATGACTGAAAAACTTTGTAAAAAATGAAAAAATAGACACCTATTTTCATAAACCTACTTAATTGGATTTCAAATATTTCTAATATTTCAGTGTTAGAATCTTAGCCATTAGCCATGAAATTTGATTGGCTAAAGCTAAAGCTAACGGCTAAATTTTCACTCATCGGCTAGCTAATAGCTAAGGCTAAAACCCCAAAATTAGATTAGCTAACGGCTAATGGCTAATGGCTATTGGATAGCTAGACAGCCCTGATTATGAAAATGAAAAGGATTTCAGGCGCCGAGGCGCCTTCGCTAAAATACCCCCCCCCCCTTCCTTCCTTCCTTCCTTCCTTCCTTCCTTCCTTCCTTCCTTCCTTTCCTCCCTCCCTCCACATCTTGAATTTGAAATTCAAAACTCAAAAGTCATCGACCTTACAGCCTTACAGGTAGCTCATTTGCATAACACAAGGTTTCGGGTTTTGGATAAGTAAACTGAACTGAATAGTAATCACGATCACGATAAGCAAATACCACCAACGCAACGCCGAGAAAAATGAAAAATTTTAAAAGAACATGTTGCTTATCTAGTTTAATCTTGAAAACTGGTAAAAATAGTAACACAACTGCTGTTTTTGAAAAATCACGTAGGTATTTTTCAAACATGGAATCATGGAAAAAGTAATAAGTAGGTACCTACTTCTAAACCCAAACAAATTTTCATTTTATGACTACCTGTTTTTGTTCAATTTTTAAAAATTTGAGGAACTAACAAAAAAACTTTCTAAAAACGAGGGAATGTGAACTGAATAGAACCATGCTCACTTACGTATGTTGATGAAAACTAAACAAATAGGGACTTCGACTACTTTAGTCTAATATCAAAAATAAAGGGGCCGCGGGTCATTTAAAATGTCACGGTGGCCGTTGAGAATGCCTATTGGTTATAGAAATACTATGTATAGCAGTAATCACCACTTATATTACAAATAATAAATTACTAAAGCTGATACCAAACAATAATAATTTTTTAATGTTCTACATCGTTAATACATTGCAAATAAAGCTACATACCTAATTTAAAAAAAAAAAAATCGACCTGTTCTCAAAAATATAACATAAAATCCAAATTTTTTATACAACTCGGAGAGGTCCTCTAACTCAAATTTTAAAAATGGCATTAATTATTCTACCTTAAGGTTAAAATAGTAAAAAAAAATAACAATGAAATTGTCTTCACATTTTATTCACTATCAGCTCAATCCAGTAAGTACTTACTTCAAATTATAAGTATTAACATGTAAGTTTTTATTCAATGTAAAAAAAGAAACTATTAAAGTCCTATTATAAAAGCTACCATAGAAGACTAGTAACGTTAAAAATTTTCAAAAGTGTATAAAGGAAAGTTACCATATCTTTGTTAAAAGTTGAACGCGTAATGTAAAACAACAAAAATTGAATTAGGTACAAACAAAGTTCACTTTCAGTTTTAAAGAACTTATAAAATATAGTTGCTCACAACCTCAACGCAAGTTAAAAAGTTAAAAATATTCACTTATTTTTATCAAACATTTAAAACAATTAACTTTTATAAAAATATACAACAAATTGACAATATAGACACCATGAAAGTAGTACAACTTAACAATATGAAAGTAATACTGAGTTTATTCTTTGAAGTTGAAAAAGTAGGAGTACTCGACCATATTAAATTGTTAAAAGAGTTCAAATACTGATATTACAATTCGGTGGGTGGTGGGGGTGGACAACGTTTAACCCCTTTATATTCGATACTGGCCAATAGCGTTGTTTTCCACTGACCTTCGTTGCCATTCATCTCTTGATCTTCGCAAATGCATAAAAACAACGTATCTATGACCAACTGCAACAATACAAATATTTCGTCAAATATGAAGATGTGTGGTAATTATCTATGTATCAATATTATACGAACCTCGTATAGAGAAATAACAGTATGTGAAACGAAATAAGAAAAAATAAAAACAATAAAAGTTGGTCCGGCGTAAAACTTCAACGATGCATCGTATTTAAAAATCACCACTGCAATAGCTGTAATAATCATAGCGACGAAGCATTTTCCCAAGAAGAGAATAAAATCTCCCACACTGTTGACGATAGTTAATCGTAATGCATTATTCGCTAATACTTTCCAAGCCTGTATAAAATTCATAGTAAGTAAATACAATACTTAATCAAAACATAATGAAAAAATCAAAAACCCAATGATTTATACCCTATAAGCTGCTGGGCAGAAATTAATGCCTTGAATAGCGACCACTGTGTATGCATTGTGATTCATAAACCGTATTAATTTTTCCAGACCGTAAAAGCAACAAGAACAACATTTCAGACCGTACTCAGCACATTGAGATTCGTCCTTGTTCTTTCGAAATCTGCAAAATGAAATAATATTAATAACAATAATGTGCCAGTTTAACTAGATAATCGATAAAATAACCATACGAACTTATTGTGCAAATATGTGAGAATAATTCGAGGCAGTTTAAACAATGTGATTAAAAATGACCCTAAAGCCGCAGAACCGAGGTGATAAAAAATTAAATTTCCAATCGAACACATCACCATTGAACATGAATTTTTGTCGTTTTTGCTTTGGAAAAAAATGAACAGTTAGGTAGGAAAATACTGAAAGGAATATTTATAATAAATGAAACTGTATGTACCTATTGAAATACCACTTGGCCACAGTACCAGCCACAACCAGGTGTTGACAAGCAAGAATAAATTCTGATACCCATATTAACCCAACAAGATACACAAGCAACATATACTTTAACCACGTGCTTTCGATATATTGTACTGCGGTGAAACCTAAAAATATTTAGGTATTTTATGTCAATTGTATACACTTCAATGATTGCAATTTTATCGCATGCAAAATGAAAATTCTCATTTATAAGATGAACATTAAAAATACTTAGCTATAAAAAAACACATACTTGTTAAATCGTTCAAAGTTAAATTCCTGGGATAAGAAAAATCACCAGTGTCATTTTTCAAGCTAGCTACGTTCGTACTAGGTTGAACATACCGTTTGGATTCGACATAACCTACGTAATTTGTCAAATAATAAATTCAGATATAAAGCTAAATAAAAAAGAATACGATACTAACTCGCAGTAGCTAAGCAAACGACAACGCTAATCCAAAATGCATAAAATAGTATCAACAATAAAAACGAAATAACCGGTTGCAAGTATAAACAAGGTAAATCTGTCAAGCAATTCGAAGCTTCTTGAAATAAAGCTGCTAAAAACGTAATCCTTTTTCGCATTACAAATACTAACATCAAAATTATCAACTGAAATGCAAAAAAAAAATGTGATGAAAAACCCTATTTTTAAACAAGCAAGTGGTATGTATTCACGTAAATCGAGAGATTTAAAAATTAAAAAATCATAAAATAACGTACCGTTATTATGGTAGCTATTATGGAATAAATTTTGAAAACTTCTTCGTTATTAACTTCTTCGTTGAGCCATTGGCCAGATTCTCTGTTATCCAGTTGACATTTGATATCGAAATAAGTCCACCATAAGACCGAAGTTACCACTAATAAAATAGAAAAATTAATATCAAATAATAAAAATTCAATTTTACATAAAAATCTCAACACAAACCAACAGCAACTGCACAGACTGAAATCATTATTATCCAAGACACGACATTGGCGAACAGGTGAAGAAGAGAAACCACTATCATTGAAAGCACTGAAATACATTAACACAAATATAATCTGATGCACTTAATTCTCTTTCTTAATCTGTGTTAGATGATAAACCATGATACTCACCAACGGAAAGAATAGTCAAATACAGAATCCATTTCCAAGTCCGATATAAATCTCCGACTAGTTCTTCCACGAAATTCCAGCTTTCGTTCAGAAAATAAATACCAACGTCTTTGGCTATTTCGGGCACGCATCGATTTAATATTGGGGTGCTGTCAAAAGTTCAAGGAAGGGTGATGAATATTTAAAATACCGAATTGACGTAAGAATACGTCGCGTCGCTTTTATTTACCTCTTATAGACTGGTAAGGTGGGGCAAGGACCAAATGAAGAATTTATAGGAAAATTTGCTTCTCTCAGGAATTTGAAATCCGAATCATATCTAATCGAAATATCGAAAAATAATTAATAGAATAGGCAAAATCAAACACATTGAAAAGTGTTTCAAAAAATAAACCAAAACGTGCTTTTACCTGCATAATGAAGATCCGGTACGGTTATAAAAATCTTCGATATCGTTGAAGGTAAACATATCTTTATCTGGACATTGCTTCACGCATATTTGTAAAGATTGTCGGACGTTTTCGAAATCCATGAAAAATAAATACCTGCCATGATGATAGTACAAAATCTATGAATAGGTATCGAATTATAAAATACAAATAATAAGGTAATAAACCAAGGCGTACTTTTTCTCAGACATTTCAGCACCGGAAAAATTAAAATCTCCGAACTTATAGTTATCGTCAGAATCACAAACATTTCCAAAACTATCGTATCCATTTGTTAAACGAAGAGGGTTCCCATAAACGAACGCAAACGAAGCAATGAATAGCTGTAAATTAAGCAAGTCAGTATCATTCATAAATCAGGAATATTGAAAGTACAGTATGAAAAAGAATGGAAATTTTCGATACTTTACCATACAAATCCAAAATCCAAGGAAAATGCATAACCAAAACACATCGGTACACTCCCTTATATACGGTTTTTGTTCGTCAACCGAATCAGTATCGTCAGGACAGCAGCTCATGGTTAATATTCGGATATCATTGACTCAATTCATTTCTACAGCAATCTAATTCTAACAAATGAGCAAACAGGTGTACAGGTGATTTTGTTGAACTGCAATTGATAAGGTTTGAGGGGGAAAAAGTAAGAAGATATGCATAAGATATGTACTTACAATGTTATTCGAGAACCACAGCAAATAATGGCGAGTGATTAACCATTTAAACAATTGTTATGCATATAACTAAATCATGAAACAAACGCGGATAAATTTTTAAATTTTGTAATAGGCGGTAAAAAGTGATAAAATTCGGGTTTTCGGGAAGACGCGAAAGTTTGTTTGTAGTGAAATTGAATTTCAGTGTTGCCAAAAATTCCAAATATTTAAATCTCAAGAAAGGGAAAATTTGAACTTTACTTTTGGGTTTTGGAGAAAATAGGAGGGAGGGATGGGGAAGAAATAGAAGTGAGTGGAGGAAACGGGGGAGGGGGGAAGCTGAAAGTTTTAAAATCTTAAAATCCGTGCTGTGGAGTACTGCAATGGGTAATATTTTAGAATTAAACACAGGCCTAATATGCTTACTAAAAATAAGAAACACTCTTACACAAATAAGTATAAAATGATATGAAATTAAGATCTCGCGATTTGATTGTGATCTTATCCCAATCAAGAATGAATGCAACTCTCGTCAATGAATTTTAATTTTTCCACTTTCATGACATACCCACGCAAAGTACCAAAAAAGAAATAAAACCGAGGCATCTAAGACGTGGGCGCTAACACCAAGGTTCAAATATGTGGGCAACTCTCCTGCAATACAAATTAACTACATATTATAGGTACATTGTACTGAATAGTCTCCACTAAGACACCGGACTTTTAATGGCAATGGTACTAGAATAAAATATATCGCTATCGTCTCCCTTTTTGTAACAAGAAACTTGCTGATTTTTTAAAAAATGGAAGGAACATTCTTTTCTTATTTTACAATAAAAAAATCTAGTCCCCTTACAAACTTCCGTTTCTATATGTACTTCCCATGACTCAGATGGCAATTTAGGTAATGTTTGTTAGTGACGCGAAGAGTAATATTGTGTAAATATTACACGTAGATAACATCTCAACTTAAAAGACCAATTTCTTACCTACAAACAGGAAGAAAAGTGGGCAGAGAATCCTCTACAAAAAATGTACCTACTACCTACCTACTTATAATTATTATGAACGTATCAAGAAAAAAATCTAAAATCACGTTTTTAATCGCAAGATGTTAGTTCAAAAAATTCTACGCAATATTTAGTTCTGGATTTTTAATTTTAGTCATTTAATTTAGAGTAAATTATCAGGGAAGTCATTGAGATCAATTCGAGTTTTTTTTTTTTTTCAACAATGTTGATTAGATATAAATTTGGATACGTATATTATGTTTTCCAATAAAAGTTAATAGCATTATCAAAAAAATTGAATAGTTTTCGATGAATTGCTTTTCACTTACTATTAATCATCTGTATCATTTGTAATCATTCTTAATCGAATCAAGATGGTAGGTAGTATATTTCTTTGATAGAAGTAATTAATCAAAAATCAAACGTAATCCCGGAAGTTTTTCAAATTTTATTACTCATAAGAAAACTTGAAATTGAGAACGTACTTCGAAAATAAGAAATCGTTCAAGATATTCTGATAAAAGGAATGGGTACATTTTATTAACACATAACTTTTTTACATACAAATAAAATCCTACAATAATAAATAGTATAATTAGGCCTACATAATCTGTGCTTGTGAAATAATTTTCTGGAAAACACTCCATTTTCGTTATTATCTTTGGCTTTTCAAAAATTTAATTCTCCTGGAAGAAATGAAAAAAATAAACAAAAAAACTTGTAACAAATAAAAACTAAAGTATTAGACTAGATAATCCATATCACAAGAATTTTTCAGATAAACTTTTCAACGTTCTTTCGAATTGAAACATGGATGCACATCAAAATATTTCTTTTAGGCTGATGCGGATGAAACTTGATTAAACGTAAACTGAAGCAATAATCTACCTATATAATATATGTAATGTACCATAAAAAAAATAGTGAAAAATTAACAAAATCACAATACTAATTGATGTTCGCTTGATGAATTCTACAAGCAACATTCAATTAACTTACAAAAATCAATGATGTATGAAAATACTACATTTAAAGGAGCAATCCGGTCATACCTTATGGTTTAAATACATTCTTCGAAAATAAAATTAAAATTAGAATTAATTTCTGGCAGATATGCTTATACATTTTCACTTGAACCGTTTTCATCAAAGGAAGAATATTTTATGCTTTGCCCGTAAATGGACTGAAGATTAACATGTAACAATTCAACAATAGCAGGATAACTGGGTTCTAAAATAGAAAAAATTAAATTAAATCTGGATACCTGAATTAAGTTTGGCGTCCATCAACATTAATTTACCAACCTGAATCGGGTCTAATAAAACCATGTCGTATGAAGAAATCAATTAATACTGGACAACTCGTGGTTTTAAATTCAGAGGAAAATGTCCGATCCAAAGCATCCTAAAACATATGCTCGCTACGTTTAATCTAATTTTTAAAAATTCATCTTAATTTCTTCGATTCGAACCTGCGCTGTTAGTAGTTCAAATTCTTCAACTTCGCCATCACGATTCTTGGGAATAAAATCCAATGGCAATTCTAAATCGTATACGAACTCAGTATTTGGAAACAATCCTTGCTCATTTTCGAAGAAAAATCTACACCAAAAATTTGAGAAATATCATTTTATACACATTTTTTACATATCAACTATGAGAAATGAACTACATACGAAACAGAGCCACTTGGAATGAGCTTCAGCATTAATTCGTTAGGAACAGAGGCTTCTTCTTCGGCTTCTTTATAAGCAGTTTCTAAAATATTATGGCCGAACGATAGTCCGCCACCAACCTAAACCCATTTCAAACATGAACTAATTTCATAAAATTCATTTTAAAAAGATTATTTCGATACTATACCATATTATCCCATTTCCCAGGCCAGCGTTGCTTCGTCAAGGATCTTTTCTGAAGCCAGATACATAAGCCCTTTTCTGGATCATTCACATATCCATTAATATCCACTCCGTAGTTACAAATTCCAAATAAGCCTGTCGACAAATACATATTGTATTAATATGTAAAGAATCAAAACTTGACCTCGCAAAGATTTGAAATACTTACAAGTTGCAGATCTATCCATTTTGAATAGAGATTCTGAACTAAATGATGAACGAACTTCAAAATCCTGTACGAAAAAAATTCATTTCTGTAGTCAAAATTATTTTAAAAATCCAAGGTGGTGGATAAAATAAATCATACTTCGTCCCTCCAACCCTTTAACGTAATAAGTGCGTTCTTGGAGCGAAGATCACGCAGTACAGCGTCCACATTTTTAGTCCTTTCGTCGTAAGTTTTAAAAGCTGGATTCAATATCACGTTTTCAAAATGTAAGCGGAACACATTCGGGTATTGTAGGAGATGTTTCAGAATGTCAGATCGTATCAATCCAACTTGTATTCCGTTGACTACAAAAGGATGACATTGATTCTTATTCAACTCTGCAAAAAAATACAAAAATTTTCGTCAATGCGCTATGCTTCATATAACGTAGTAACTATTGATCGAAAACGAAAAAATACTGCATTTTCGTCTCACATATTAAATTTGACATTGATAAATTTTTGCACAACATGTACCTCACATAAGCACGTAAAAATAGCAAAGTTTAATTTCCAAAAATTCGAAACCACTTACCCGATATGTAAAAGTTATTGAACGTTTTAGCCAATTTCAAAAGACTCGACATATCTTTTTTCTCGGACGAGCACTTATGATCTTGAGAACTGTTACGATGGTCCATAGTGAAAGAAAGTTCGTTCAGATATGGGCGTTTAGTTTCGAATACTAATAAGTTGGGCCACGGCAAGAAAATCAAATTCCGTAAGTTTATCAACTGATAAAATCACATTTTTAAAATGCATCGTATCTCAATCTCAACGAATAAAACGTTCGGAAAAATTAATAGTCACTTTTTTCAAAATTCACTTATCAGTAGTCGTAAGTCGTAATCGAAAACAGATAACGCGTTGTAATCACAGATTTCCAAAAATAAGCAAAATAAACAATATACAAAAAAGAATTACTTTTTTGAATAAAATTAAGCCACCGGGAAAAATTTTCCACCAGAAACGAAGAAGTCTACCAATCCTCAGACGCCAAGATGGACTGCCGACAGAAGACAGAAACTGTTTCTATGAAGGGAGGGGGTTGAATGAAGTTTATTGACCCAATACTAAAGATCGATGGAAGAAATTAAGCAAAAATATTATTTTAAAAAAAAATAATGTACGAAATAACTATCTAAAATGACCAAAAATTTGTAAATCCCTTAAATTTTGAAAAAATTGGAATTAAAATTTTAAAACATTTTGTTGCGAAAATTAGGATTTTAAAAATGGTTACACTGTAATTTAGCAGTGTTGTCAACTTGCCACAGCTGCAACTGTGCAGTGGAAGAATCACGTGTTTACGTTTTACAGAGAAGCGCTGATAATTTTCCTTATTTTATTGATTGAATTTGAGTATCAAATTTTTTTGCAAACTGTTTGATCGCGTATTTTGTAATATATGGGGTTTAAAAGTACCGAACTGGAGGAAGAGTACATGATGGATAGCAATGAAGAAGATGAAGATGAAATGGTAAGTTGAACATTTCGAGTAACTTGTTATCACATTGTTTTTTGTACACCTCATTTTCTAATCTTGCTTTCAGCTGCAGGAGTTGTATGCTTCAGGACAATTGAAGCCGGGGTTGAACATCCCGGTTGAAAAGAGAATTTTTGTGAACGATGTCGTAAGTTGTATTGTATTTATATTCGTAGTCATCTCTTCGATCATTCTAATGTAATTTTTCCCACTTAGGAAAAGTTGAAATCAAAGCTAAACACTATTAAAACAGATTTACCATGGATTGAACGATTCGATATCATCAATGAACAGGCTGAATTGGCACCGGAGTTGAGCGTAGAGGTAATCAAACGAATCGAACTTCACTTGGTTCACTATTTCCATCGCGGTTCTTAATCAACTACGAATGTTGTTTCAGTTGAAAGAACAAGAAGAATTTGTAAAAACAGGACGCTCAGATAACCTAGCTCTAAATGAATTTAAACGAGAAACTATGTTCCATCGACAAGCTCAGTTAGCTGCTATGGAAGGCATAGCTCGAGTCAAATCACAAGGTATACCAACCATCAGACCGGATGACTATTTCGCGGAAATGATGAAAACCGACGAACATATGCAAAAAGTAACCCATTTTTGAAGATTTCGGTTGATAATATTTTTTGTAGGTACTAACTTTATTCTTGTATGGATCTAGGTTAGACATTCCTTGCTAGAAAAACAAGCCGGATTAGAACGTAGTGAGAAAGTTAAGAAAATAAGAGCTGAAAGAAAACTAGCTAAGAAGAAACAAGTCGACAGCACTCTCCGTAAACAAAAGGAAAAACGTGATTTAATGGAAAATATTAAAAAATACAGAAAAGGAATGCGAACTGATCTGGACTTCTTGGAAAATAAATCTCAGCAAGATAATCCGAGCAAAAAGTAAATCTCTAAATTACCACGTTTAATTTCGTATCAAACCGTATTAACTTTTCTCGTATTACAGGCCCAATAAGAAACGTCAATTGAAAAACGACAAATTCGGCTTCGGAGGTAAAAAGAAAGATAAATTCAAGAACACAATCGATAAAAAATCCAAGAATAAAAGACCAGGCAAATCAAGAAGGTCTAAAATGAAGAAAAAATAGTCATCGGTTTTCGTAATCAATATTCATTTTGTTTTTTCAAATCTGGTAATACAATTGTTATTCATACATTTAAAAGCTAGACTTTTATTTTTCGTAAAAAGTAGAAAATAAAAGGAAGATTCTAACTTAATAATAAAATTATCCGCGACAAAAATTTGAAAACTATCGAAATATTTTATTCGGCATAAATATGCAGATATCTTTGGTAACACGTCGAAAAAAAATATATACACAGTGACTAATAAAATCTTAATAAATTTATAGAACTGGAAAGGGTAATTGTTACAGGCAGTTTTAAATTATTTCAACAATATCGAATACAAAAGAAAAATTATTAAAATACACAAACATAACGAAAAATATTCAAAATGGTTTCAGTGTTACAACTTTTTCACAAGTAACTATACGTAGATATGTCACGGTACACTACATGCGAATTGAATACGTACAAATGAGAAGAAAAATAATTGAAAAGTACTTATAAATTAACGTACACGTCCAGAAGGCGATCTTAAATGAGAACGAATATATCCGGTTCTATAATCTACGTCAGTCCTTTGATTAGACATTTGTGCCCCGCGATTCTTTCGGTTCCATCTGGAACACAAACCGTCATAATATAATAATACTTAGTATCAATTTATTCATCAATTTTTACACAATGCTTACCCATGAGCACAAATTTTACATGCTAAAAAATTTAACTTTGCTGAAAATGCACTAGTGTACGAAGCGAAAGCATTTAATAAACAAAAATGAAAGAAAAAAAACGAACATAAAACCTTACTGACTTGAATGTTATCCGTATTTTCAACATTGAATTTTACGCTATAAAACGTAAAATAATCTTAATTACAATATCGAAGAAAATACTAAATTAAACTATTTATTTAATCCTTTTCTATTCTGCTGTTTCATATTATAACTTCATAACAAACGAAAAAAATATTCAAAACAAAACAGACACACCGTGCAGCTGTGCTACTAAAAGCAAATTCAGGAAGAAAGACAAACACTCAAAAAATTGTTCAACTTCTAAAGATTCGTAAACTCCGCAAGCGTAACACACTTTCTCAAAACTCATCATCATTCAAGAAGCGTGAATAAGTTGATATTTTTCGAGATATTTCTGCCAATTTTTTTCAAACACTTAGCTACGTTTTATTGTAGTATCGATTTTAATTTTAATCATGCATTGTTTCAGTTTGGTTTTTTAATCAAGCTATATCATGCAGTTTAACAAAATAAACTCACCGCGCATTGCGACTCATTAAAATTATATTCCTGGAAACAAATAAGGTTTAAATGATCAATTATTTATAGGTATTGGAGGTATAGGGTCTACTCGAATGATCTACGATTACCATGGATACATAATGAAAATACGTGGTACGAATCGATATTCAAAATTTTCAAGAGTGTTTGGGTGTGAAAGTTTTTGACGCCGATTGAAACGAATTAAGCAGGCATTCGACTACATTTCGAGTTACAATTAACAATTCGTGAATGTTTAAAATTCAAGGACGAAATTATTAAATCGATTGGTGAACTTTTTCGCAAAAATTTACCTTTGCATGTTGCTAATCTCAAGATCGTGAGAAGATCTTGTTGAATACATTAAATGTTTATAGGCCTACAGGGAAAAGTGTCTTTTCAAGTATTTCTTTAGTGATATACCAAAAATATAGGATGAATTAATTTCTGCACGAAATTTTAACGAATATAGCTACAAATAACTACTCAAAAGTATTCTTGTCAAATCAAGAGGTAGGTATTCATTCAACATCGCTGATTTTCTACAGTATAATTTGGTATTAAAACATTACCTATAGGTAAAATGTACTTTATGTAAATACTCCTATATGTAGAGTAAGTAAATTTACCGTTAAATCTACGTTATGAAATTTTGTGATGGTTTTTAAACTTTGTGTTAATACTGCATTTAATAACCAACCTAAGTAATCGTGTTATATAATCTGGCCAATTATCAGGAAACATAACTAAGAAAAATCCGATCGATATTAAAATTATACCAGCTAGTTTCATGCCATAGAAATGAGTTCCGTACAGTACTACGTCTAAAGCTAAAAAAAAAAAAAGAACCAGTACAATCATCGTTAAAAGCTCATAAGGATACAGCTAAGTAATTATGTTTTTAAATTTAGAAAATAAGGATGAGTATAAAATGAGATACGTTTTTGCCCTCACCTCCACATTTTACCAAAAATCAGTTTTCTTCACATTTATGTGTATGGTATCTTCCAATTCATTGAATGAGAATGTGACTTTGTTTTACCCAAAACATCATTTTTAGAGCTTTAGGGATTCTAAAAGTTTAAAATAAAAGTAGGAATATTTTTTTCAAAATAAATCAACATGTTTCTCGTAAGGATTTTGAGTAAGTACCTACTTCTAAAAAAAAAAATCGCTTACTGATGCCCATCAAAAAAATTAAGCTCAGCTTGCAAAATTGGTATTAATAAAATCAAATTAAAAATTATTGATCGGTGATCAATTCAATTTTTCTATATGAATATTTTTTTAAAAATATGTAGACATTAATATGTATTTTCTTTCATGAGTAGATAGGTTCTCAATGAGAAGAAAATTCTAAACATGATTACACTTTCTTAATTTTTATCAATTAAAAATGTCAAAATTGACTGATGAAATAGAGAAAATAAGTCACTGTAATCAGTCAAATTCGACTGGTTCGCCTGTTAATCAGTGACACTGCCGATTCAATTAGTAAAAATTGATTGACTGATTGAAATTAATCGAAAATTCACTGATTCAAAATAAAAATAAAAGTTCACTGATTGATTTAATAATTAATTACTGATTTAATCAGTGAATTTTCATTTTCACTGATTCAATAATAAAAATTTACTGATAGAATCCGTAAATTTTTTCACTGATTCCAAAAGTACGTAGGTAACTTAATTTTGTTGATTTAAATCAGTCAATTTTGACTGATTCAAATGTAGAGAGCAGACTTGAAAAATTCAAAATAACATATTTATCTTCTTGACTGAAATTTTTAATCTGAAGAAATAGTTATCTCTGGGAGAAATCATGCTTTTTGGTGTACATATTTATAACTTTTCAACGGTTCTCAAAGTACTAAGTATGTAGAATACAGAAAGGTCAACTCGTATCTCATTTTGTGCCCCCAAAATATCGATTACCAAGAATTGGTCCATAAAAGGTTTTACGTCCAAAAAATTTTTAAAAACATTCAGTTAGGTATTCCTAAACAAATTTTTCAATTTATAACTGTTAAAGTCCTTCGTGCCTCATGAATTAAACTTTTTAAAACAAATTGATTTCAATTTTTAATTCAGGATATTGAATACAAAAAAATTGAGAGATTTGGTTTGAGGTTTCTGGTAGGTCATTTTAATAGGCTTTGAATGGAGAAATTCACGGATAAATTTTTGATCTCCATGGACTCCTATAAAGGAAATTATCAGTTTTCAAAATTGGACCATTTTTGAAAAAGGAGAACCTTTTGATTTTCAAAGTTCCAAGCTCCATATTTGGGGGGAATAGAAATTTTTTTTTCGATTTTATTTAATCAAAAATACATAGAAGATTCCAAATTCCATTCTCATGAACCCTACATAAACATTGATTTTTTTTAGAAAACTCATAGACTCTTGAACCTTAACGTCTTAGTATGATGGGCGAAGGGTGCTAAATCAACCTCAAATCGAAAAACTGACCTTTTGAGCAACAGCAGGTTTCAGAGATAAAATAATTCAAGCTCTGGAACTTTGTTTTGAAAACCAATGGCTATCTTTAAAATTGAAGGAATAATTTTTTGAAAAGAATAAAAATTGAAAAAACATTCCAAAGAAATTGTACAAAAAATATAGAAACGAATATTATGTAGATGTAGGTGGTAGGTACTTATTAGCTACCTACTTATTTAATTAAAAAAACAGTGTACATTTTTCGCTTTACTTCAAAATTGAAAGGACTACAATCATTTTTCAATTCTGAAAAATCCACGGCCCTTTCAACGTTGATGTGTGGCAAAAATAATCAAATGAAAATTTACTTATTCATTTTTTCTAATTAACAAGCCATTTTCTTGGTTTATTTTTAAAAATTTTTAATTTTAAAAAAATTATTTTCTTTCGCAGTCTCAATTTTCAGGTTGGATAAATAATTAAAAAATAGGTAACATGTAAGTACATTTAAAATGAAAATTTTTAATGGTTCCTACACGGTTGAATCAAATTTTTTTATTTGACAGATCATTTGCAGTAAGTACATCCTGTACAGTTTACTCATATACCCATCCTTTATTTGACCATTTTATTGATTTGATAATTTCAATTTATACGATTATCAATTTCCAAAAAGTAAAATAATTATCAAATCAATTTTGTCAAAAAAAAAATTAAACAACATCTAAATACCTGCTGAAACTGGTACGGAAGTAATCAGTCCTAATGTTATAAATAAGTCATAAGTTATAGCAAAACTGAAATTTCCTAGAAGGTTGGTTACTGCAACAAAATTATTTTTCATTAAAAAAAATATGGACAGATTTAAAATCGCGGGTAGGTATTTAAAATGTTTTGCTCACTTAAAGAAAACAAACTGGCGCCGAAAAGAATGGTCCAAGGAAGCCTATCCCATTGCAGGACTTCGACTCCGGTAAAATATAAAACTAGACAAAGTGGCCATAGTAATGTTGCGTTCAACATGCCAATTAGCGAAAAAAACAAACTAATTTGTCCGAGGCTAACTTCGCCGAAAGTTTTTTTGAATAAAATCTGTTGAAAAAAATTAATCGTGGAGTTATAAAATACGCTGAGAATTCAAATTCTTCAAGAAAATGCATAGGTAGGTACCTTATAAACAGCGAAACCGACAGCAGCTGAAGCAGCTAAAAGAACACTATTCATCGTGGAACTTTGGGAAATTCCATCCATGTAAACTAATAATGCTACTCCAGTATCACATAAAATTATTGCTACAATCTGTTGACAAAAAAAAATCAATTTGAACTTTTCCAAAAAGTACCTACCTACTTATTCTAAATATGTAATATGCAGAAATACTTTTGTTTGTCGACAACTTACTCTTAATCCAACGAATTGTTCATGTAAAATAACCCAAGACAGTAAGTAAACATATACGACATTTGTGGCAAATAATGCTATTACGTCTGTTGCTAAAAGAATCCTTAAAGAATACACGTACATATAATTGGTTAAAACCCATAATATGCAGAAAAAACTGCATCTTATTAGAAATCGTCCTGAAATCAAATAATAAAATATTACCTAATCATAATAAAGGTCAAACTAGATTTAAAAAAAAAAAAATGAAAATTAACCTGCAGTGAAACGACTATTTCTGAAATTTCTCACACTTTCGCACAATATTTCGGTTGGAGTTAAGGCACGAGATGAGGCAAGTTGAGCAAGATAATAAATTGGAAAAAAAAGTACCATCCAATTCGTGCAGAACCAGGTTGTAAAAAATGGCGCATTATAAAATTCCATCTGTGGTAAAAATTCAGCATAAAAAATTGAAAATTCATTTCCTTATTTAAAATTTAAGAATTTCACTCACATGTTCAAAATAGGGTCTGTACATTGTGCCATTTAATGTTGCTATCAGCGCATAGGAATGAAACAAATATTTTATAAAATGGGTGCTAGCCACCCATGATGCAGTTATGCAAACTGTCACCCATATTCCACAATATATCTATAAAAAAAACACATATTAAAAATCAAGATATACAATTACAATCTACCTATTTTGAGGCAGGTATCAAATCACAGGATCATTTTTCTTACTTTTTTCGCTGGTGGTGAGCAACATGCATGCCTAAATTTGCATAATTTATCTTTACATCCTCCTTTTTTTCCAACCAATTCTTCTGTCTCTTCTCGAGGAAGATCGGCTTAAAAACATAAAAAATAAGCATATTTATCCTTTACTTGAAAAATACTTCAAATTGATTGGCAGGCACTAAATTAATATTTTTACCTGATTCAACGCTATGATAAGATCCATCTCTGGACGCAGCTCTAATAGGAGGAATCTCTCGATTCGTGGCAGGATTTGGATGAGATCGAACATTATTCATAGGATTGTATATGGTCTGAATATCATTTTCGTTCTTCATTCTGAACGAGGATGCTGCTAATGCAAATTTCACCTAAAATCGATTCAAGTCATATTCATGCGGATGTTTAGTGCGACGTAATGAAATAGGGAATGTGTAACGATCTCGAGCTCGACACCGAGAAAAGAACACATATTTAATCGCGCCAATCGTAAAAAAAAATCCCGATGTCATTTATAGATTTTATGTCGAAAAATTAACGAAAATAATGCGCGTCACGCATTTCGAGCGGATATAAACGTCGATAAAATAAAATGACACACTTTACTGCGTTTCTGTCTAAAGCAATAATCTTTGTTTATCAGAAAAAAAAACTCTAGGTATAATGCAAAATTCAAGATATTGATTTCAAGAACGCATGCGTTCTTATTATGTATTTGAAACAGATGTACTGTATTTTGTATTCGCTGTTGAAATTTCTCATATTTTATTCAATTAAGTAGAAAGCTTTTTGTTTTCCCGTGCTTCAAAGGCGTTATTGGAATCCGGGCTATAAATTTGAACTTTTCCGGTCTCCAGTATTTTTATAAAACTTTTTTTATACCCGTGGAAAAAAAAGAAAAGACTATAGTCTTTTATGGTGTCGTAGTTCTCAATTTTGGGAAAATAAATCGATTTTTCAACATTGTTAGAGTTGGGGCGGATTAAAATTTAACAAAATTGAAAGTTTGAGAGCTTATGTAAACTTTTATGTTTTGATAAATGCTGTACCTATACCTACCTAGTACCTACTGATTCAAGTATTTTTAAAGGCGAATTTATTTTTCAAGTTGCTTGTGTAACCTTGAATTTGAAATGTCGCGAGATGAATCACATGAAGTTACCTATTAACTTTTTAAGGCTTGAAGATGGTGTTGATAAATAATTTATGAGTGAATCAAAATATATGAGCCCATAGTTTTTAAAATGATTTTGTTATTCAACAGTCAATTTTTTCAATAAAAGATCTATATACTTATCTGATGAATTCTCCAATTCCAACATAACACATGACCTACAGCTATTTCGGTAGGTAGCTAGGTAGTCGGTACTAGGTACCCAGCATAATGATTTCATTTTAATAGGTAGTTTATCTAACGCTTGAGCCACTGAGAAGTGTCTCCCAAATCTTTTCCAGGCATTCTTTGTAATTTTTATAAAAACAATAATTATAGGTACCTACTACCTAGGTATCTACTTTTTTCAGAAAAATTATGCGTACCTAATCACCTATATGTACTTACTACTTACCCCATTTTACATGGAACATGACTGGTATTGAAACTTGGAATTTTGGAATAGGGGAGGGACACGAACAACATTTTTGGCCTGACAAAAAAAAGACTACCTATACAGGGTGTTCCATTAATCGCCTGCCGATCATATTTTTTTGATATAACCGAAAATTTGAGATGGACGGGTGCCTAATTTGAGAATTTAAGGGGCAAATGCTACTTCGAAAAAAATTACGTTAAAATTTTTTTTTTAACCATGGAAATGGAGAGTGCTTCAGAAAGTGACAATTTTTCACTATATGACTTTTTGCATATCTTGAAAATTCAAGGGGCTACAAAAATTTTTTTCTTATGAACTAATTAAAGGAGTGGAAAGTGGATAGTACGTTGAAAACAGAAAAAATTTTGTTCTGTACACTTTTTGCCTAACATCAAAAATATAGGGGCCAAGGGTCATTTAAAATTGGGAAAATTTGAAAAATTTTTGAAGCCCACGTATTTTGCGCGAGCCGTAGCCCCTTCATTTTCGATGTTAGGCAAAAAATGCACATAAAATTCCTTCGGTTTACAACGTGCTATCCATTCCCTCAATTGGTTGATTTTTTTTTTAAATTAAAAAAAAATTGTAGCCCTTCAATTTTTGAGTTAGGCAAAGAGTCATATACCTACTAAATTTGTTCACTTCTCAGAGTAAGTACATACTATCCATCTCCATGGTTAAGAAATTTTTTGATGTAATTTTTTTAATAGTGGCATTTGCCCCTTAATTCCTCAAATTAGGCAACATGTTCATCTCAAAGTTTTTTTTAGTGTACCCGGTTATATCAAAAAAAAAAAAAAAGGGGGTTGGCAGACGATTCATGGAACACCCTGTACAGACAGTTTACAACAAAAATGTTTTTAAAAAAGCGAAACAAAATTCTATCTACCTGGTTTTGAGTCTTCTGAAACGATTCAAATCTATTTTACTAATCCATATCATTTTTTTGGATTCGAATCAATGAAACGAATTCAGTTTCACTTGGATTTGAATCAATTTTTTCGATTCCAATCGGATTCGAATTCTTTCTAGCCTTGACTAAACCAAAGCAAACTTCAAACTGGTAAATAATACTCATTACCTAACTAAGTATATCTTGAAAATACGAATACATACATACATAACTACCTATACACAACAAGAAATAGAAGAAACTTCAATTAGTTGTGGATTGTGGATGGAGTGAACAATTATGCATGAAAAATGGCAAAATACATAGGTACCTATGTAAAAATATGCGTTCATCTTCATACCCAAAATATACAAAATTTGAGACACATCAGGGTGGATTAAAACAATATAATTCACAAATTCTTGAATTCTTCAAAATTTTGATGTTCAAAATGCTTTGAATTTTTAAATTAGGTATTCAAATTTCATATTCTGCTAAATTTTTAGGTCTATTTTTATTCCTGGGATTTTGTGATTTTATTAAAATTCCCTAATAAATTCTTTGAAACTGGGGTATTTTTAAATTCATTTATCAAATTTTGAAAGTTCAATTTTTATCCCTGTAAGGATTTCCTGCGCTTCTTTCAAACTGAAAATTTTTTTATTTTTAGATTTCTCAAATTTATTATATTGTCGAAATGATTGCATAATTGATGTGCAGTAGGAGTACCCATCATATCTATGGTAATTGGTACCCATAATAAAATTATCGTGAAAAGAAGTCAACAACTTTTTTGGTCATTAAAAGCTCAATTTTTTCAAAGCTTCGCCCTCGCTGCGCTCGGGCTTAAACAAAATTACAATTATATAAATTATTTGAGGTGACAGAACTAAAAAATGTTTCTTTTTGCCCCCATCTCGGAAATCTTTCTGGTGTTCAAACGTTCAAAGTCTTGGTAGGTATTTATTTTTTACCCTCCCAAAAAATCTCTCGATGCTTCTGATCCTCACGACATGACATGACGTAAAAAAAAATGTAAAAAAAAGAGAAACCAGTTTATTGTCCGCGTCATGGGGTGTCGAATATATATAGTAGTGTATTTAAATTATGAAATGTTTGTCTTTTGCCAGGATCAGTTGATCTGTACAGTACCTAAGTTCATTAAAATATCATCCCTTATTTGCCTTCCTCGGGCTTCTTGTACCTAGAGAAGTACGAGACAAAAAAATCGATCATAATGTGAAGTCGGTCGCTCAGTAATTCGAATGGATTCTGTGAGTGTGAGTTAGAGTTGAGGCACTGTAGATATTTTACGTTACTACGAGAGTAATATGAGCTTGAGCTCCATTGAAAACTGAAAAATTTTGTTCTGATTCTGAAGACTTTTTAATTCAACATCGGAAATGAAAGGGCCGCGGATTACTCAGAGTGAATGGGTCTTCAAATTTTCAAATTTTCTTAATTTTGAATGGCTCTTTGCTCTAAGCCCCAACATTCAAATTCAAAATTTTCTTGAAAAATAATTCATTCGTGAGATGGAAATGGTGACAAATGATCAATCAGTAATCAGTAATCATTCATCTCACCCGTCTCATCCTCTCACCTTACTGGAGAAAAAAACACGGGAAAAACGTCAGTGCAGTCACCATTCTCATCTGTAACGTATTTCACGTCTCAAAATTCGAAACGTCATCTGATTTCTAGTTTTTTTGAAGTAGATAAAATTACATGATAAGATGTCACTATGATAAAAATGAAATTAATTTTCATCTATTCATTATAGAAAGTACGCATTAGTGCGCATTTTGCGTCGAATTTACGCTGTTTCCAGTGTAATGGAAGTGGCTGCACTGATGATATTTCCGTGTTTTGTTCATTTTAATCGTCTGCCAAGCTGACTTCGTGTTTATCTCTTTTCTTGTTTTCTTTATTGATACGATACTTACTTTATTACTTTTTGACAGAAGACAGAGTATGAATTTCTAAAGAATAGTATTCTTTCGGCGATCAAAAAATTAACTACTTTAATGAATTTATAAGATATAAGCCGAATTCCAGTTTCTATCAAAATGTCAGCCCCATCACTCAGCACTCGTGAAAAATTGCTATCAATTATCGATGATGTCGAAATTGTTACAAAGTGAGTTTATTTTTGTTTTTTACTTTTTTTAATTTTATCAATATTTATTCAATTTTCTGATTTAGAGAAATACTCGAAAACGCAATTTCCATCAAACATCAAAAAATGATCGGAGCAGAGCAGCTAAGTTTGACCAAATTACTGATAGCCAAAGAGAAAGAGTTGAAAGATACGTTGAAGTTGGCAGATGAACAGGCTAAAATTAACGAAAAGATGAATCTATTGAAGAATGAAGTGGAACGACAAGACCAATATATCCAGCAGTTCGAACGTTTATTGAAAGAATCGGAGCAAATTCTGGTAAATGAAAATCAAATTTACTCTCATCTACGTTACATATTCGAATTCAATTTCATTCGTTCGGTATGTTAAAGGCAACTGCCAATTTTCAAGCTAAGCAAAAGTTGCAATCTATAAATAAAGCGAATAAACGACCGGTTTCTTCTGAAGAATTGATTAAATACGCTCATAGAATAAGTTCGTCTGAAGCCGTCTGTGCTCCGTTAACGTGGCAACCAGGAGATCCTCGTCGACCTTATCCAACAGGTATATATTCTGAATTATATCTAGCACATTTCCTCTTTTTAAAAATCTGATGCTAATTATGATAATTTCCGTATTAGATATCGATATGCGATTGGGATTATTATCCAGATACAACGATCCTCCTATCAACGGTCATATGATCCCACAACCTGGAAATTTGCAGGATATTCACCGAACTAATCATCCTCAAGGAACTAGTGGTAAGAATTCAAGTTATATAATGAAATTTACTTTCATCCTTTGTACTACTGACACGTTACGATACAATTTCAGAACCTCCAGCATCTATTGCAAATCAGTTCGCTTGGCATACATCCGGTGAGATGCATATGTCTGTTCCTGGTCAAAGTTCTGTCTCAATCGATACTAGAAATCATAATAAAGATGCCGAAGACGTCGAAGTCATGTCTACCGATAGCAGTAGTTCTTCCTCCAGCGATTCTCAATGAAATAGGTTTTTATTTAAATGGTCCTTTAATTTTTGATATCATATGTTTCCACAAACACAAATTTTTATTACAATAGAAATAATAAAATAATACAATTAACAATGGACGGATTCTAAACGATCTTGTAAGATAACTTTCAAATCTTTGATTTTTTTTTTTTACTTTCGGGTACCTATATAAGTTGAATTTCCTTCCGTTGAATTGATTGTTTATACACAGCTTTCATGATATAGTTATAATACTGTTTATGTAATAAATTTTAAATATAATGTATAATTTGTAAACATAAATTCGTTATCGTTAATTAATTCGATGCAGATTATGTCAATCTAGATAAAAAAATGGAGACCAACGATACGATATTGAGAAACAAATATTAAGTTCATAAAAACCACTGCACTCTGCTCATGAAATAATCGAAGTTCTTGTTTTTTTATTATATTACCCGAGTCCGTGATCTTCAAAGAAGCCTTGTGGAGTCTCTTCCTACAAACAAAATATTCGATTATTATTTTCACAATATAAATATTGAATTATTATAACACTACTTCAAGAATTTCTCAATATTTCAGTCCCGCAATTATAGAAACACCTTAATTCAAACCCAGACAGAACAGTTCACGCAGATATCCCAGAAATGTTAGAAGGAAAAAGAAATACAATTTGCAAATATTAATTGAAAATGTTCAAAATACAAAGTTACGTCGGATTCAACAAACTAATCTAACGCTACGAGCATTAGAGTTATTCAAAGGTGAGGTGCAGAAGTGCCTTTAAAAAATTACCTTCTAGATCAACTTTCAAACTTGAAATTTTCATCATTGAGTCACGACATGAATATGTTCCGGCGATGTTTTGCACGTGTTAAGCTTTACCACAAACCAAAACACCACCATCGTTCATGCAACACTGTTAATACAATACCCATTCACCGTAACAAAACACAAACACAAGAAAACATTTAAAAACTAAAAGAAAAAGGTAAAATACGATGAATAATTTTTAAATAATTTATTTGTATCGTTTTACGTACACAATTCGTTTTACATGATTAAATATAGTACAATGTTCACATAAATTACATACGTACATTGAGTTCGACATCAGAGAATATCACTAAATTTTTGTACTTTTGATTATTCAAATAGTATTTCGAAATGAAAATTTCAGTGGCTTTTACAATTATCTTTCAGTCTTGAGATTCATGAGCACTTTAATCACAAATATCAACATAAGTTGCAGTAAAAGTGAATGTACATTCAACGCTAAACAAACCAAGCTGTTCGAAAAGTATCCAGTGGAGATAATTCACGTAAAAATCCCAAGCAAAGACTAAATTAGCGATAATCTATCTTTCAAGATAACCATAAGCATCCATTGGCGACTTGGAAGCAGATAAAGTGGAAAAACTGTGCAACTGTACACTACGATTCGCTCACCTAGCTATTTCCAAGTTTCCCAAATCTTTGATATAATAATAATTTTCAAAATTATATATTTAAAAAAAAACGCCACTGTAATTTCCTCCTAACGATTTTTCATTACAACATGAAAAATATTAAATTTTTTTAATAAAATGAACAATAATTTTTCAAATGAGAGATACGAGTACATTGAAAAAATATTTAAAATAAATTTCGCTATTTTCAAAAAAAAAAAAAAATAGCTTTCGACAAATGCAATATCAAAATAATATAAATAATAAAATCACACGATGAAAGAAAAAAAAAATAGGTACAAAAATCCATATTTGATTCCAGTAATGGCTAAATCTCAGAGTAAGAGCCCAACTCTGAAAACTATACGAATCTGATAATTTAATTCACATATGTACAGAAAAAACTTTTTCAGTGAAAAATAAATAAAAAAATGAACTGCAGCATTGAAAAAAAAACGCGAGGATTTTGATTTACATGAGTATTATTGTTTGAATTCTTGATTCAAAAATATTTGATAAAATTGTGATGTGAAAGCACACGATGAAATAGCCATTACCGGAAATGCCACCGTGACAAACGATATAAACAGAATTTGTCTTCATGTATCTTTGGTCTCAAGAAAAAATGTTTAACACTCAAAAAACGCAGATGGATCTGCACGAGTGGATATGGTAAATGAAACAATTCGAGCCAATGTTTGGTAGGTATGTGCTAGTTAAAGCAACCCAATTTCCTTCAAAGTACCCTCCACCGCTTCATCCTAAAAAAAAACCAACACACACGCCCACCAACGATAACTAAAATTACTAATAATACGATTGGGACAAATTGTTCAGAAGCGATAGCAGATTTTAAGTGGTTTTGATTCGTTTTATGAACCTTTTTGAAAGCTGCGGAAGCTTTTGAACAATTTGTTACGCTATAAATACACTAAACAAGTTGCAATTTAACTCAAAAATCCCATAAGCGACACCAAAACCAAACTACAATGTACATTCACCTGCGTTATGCTCGTTAAGAAGATCGCAAAAGCCACAATTAATATAACCATATAAGTACCTTAAATATGTTGGCATTATAGTGAACGAGAAGCTTTTGAAGCAGCAGGATTCAAAAACTTCATTTTTAAAATTCATATTACGTACAACCAGGAGACTAGAGTATTTTAAAACAATGATGCGATGTAATGAACTGATCGCATTGGAAATTAAAACATGGTAAAAGGAAATCTAACAAATAAATTGGAAGTAACGTCTACAACGCCTATCAAATATCACCCATTAAATTTGGTCTCGTTAGTAATAAGATAATTATGATTAAATACATGCAAGATTTCCTTTCCGCATTAACAAGTCTCTCAAAGTGAATTCATCCAAGAAACAAACATACCGTAGTACAATCATTACAAACGTACATAACAAAACACCTTAAAAATTAATCGCATGGTTTTTTTTTGTTATTCATGCAGTTCGAGTACACAAACATAATCTAATAGCTGTGCTATTCGAGGAACAATAATTTTTTGGCTAACGTGAAAGTTTTAGGATAAAAAAGTGAGAATATAAGCGAAAAAATTAACCACGTGCCACATTCATCAACGTGACCAATAAACACAAATTCAACGTGAATGGCATGCGTTTTCATCATTGACTAGGTAACTATTCGGGGTGCAGTGGGGAAAATATAATTAAAATCAATAAGGTAACTAATATATCCGAAAAGAAAATATCCACAACTACAAATGCTTCGTCGGAGGTGTTTTTTCCAAGTTATTTCATAAAAATTAGTAATCATGTAGACGATCATCTTTATTACTAACCTCTTGCAATAAATCTTGGGCCGCGACCGCTTTTAAAACATTTTTCTTACTGGTTTCCTGTACTTCGCCGCCCAATAGTAACTCGTCCAATATGAAATAAGCTTTTTCGAAATTGAAAATTATATCGAGTTCGCATACCTGCAATCGATTAGTGACTTAGGATTCAACAAAAACTTTCAAATGAGGTAGAAGAAACAAGAAAATGATGAACATACACTTCCGAAGTACTTGTCCAAAAGTTCCACGTATCGGTGAATTATTTCCAACGTCAATAATTCATTATCACTTTGTTCAATAGCGCAACAGAAGTATAAACTTGCGTATCTGTAAGATAAGCAATGAAAAAATTGATATCAGAAAGATTCAAGTTGAGAATAAAATATACCAGTCTTGATCACCTTTTATAGACAATTTTCAGGTCTTTCCATTCTAAAAAACTACACATTTTTGGTTTTCTGGCTAGGATAGTAGTAATGAGATCTCTGGTAATTTTTTTCTTGGTTTTATCGGGGTGTGCGACGTACCATTTCTGTAACCGCAACTTCCCTTGCCGACTGAATAATAACATGAACTGCATCTGAAAAATTGTAAAATTCATCAAATCATTCAATAGCCTTGTCGTTTCAATAGATGATTAGGTTTGATTACGTGTAGCACAATATGGAAAGAGAATAAAACGAAATAAAGCATACGTTTCTGATATCTATCAAAAGATGAAATAGAATCTATTCAAGCCTGTTGTCATTTTGACAGGAATATGTTATCGTTTGAACGAAAATTTTCTTACCATAGTGAGAAAGAAAGATGATTATGAAGGCGTCTAAAATATTACTGGTGGTCGTGCAAATGTGTCATATATGAAGCGAAGAGCCGAAATCGTATAACTGTAGTAATCATTCGTCATTTAATAGTCAACATTTTCACCTTCATTACTCAGAAAAAGTACAGATTCTTTTAAAATTTCGATATTCAAGGATCAAACTAGGAACTACTCAAAAATATCTCAAATCTAATCTCAAATTCTCAATCGAAGTATCTGAGTAAATCACAGACAAAATTTTAAAGTTCAAAATCAAAAAAACTAAAAAAAATGAAAAATAAATTAGGTAGGTTATTACTTAGATAGGTAGATCAAAACGCGATACAGTGCAGCCACTTTACTAGTATCAAATTACTCTCTTTCCGACTTGAGTTTTTTTTGGGTTTTCTTTTTTTCCCCTAAAAAATTACACCTAGAAACACACTGATTTTGTTATCACTTTTTCTAATTCGATTTTAAGCTCATTTTTCACATTTTAGGTTTTTTAGGTTTTACCATAGATAACTTAACACATTTTTTCGAATCGTCAATGTGCTTGTGCTTCAACTTTCAAAATATTGAAAGCTTTTCGAACTTCAACTTCTTTTCTTCATTTTCACGTAAGTATATTTTTATCGAGCTCATTACTTCATATATTTCAGTGTTTAGTATCGTTCTCATTCTTAATGTTACGATGAAACACACTCAATTCACCATGTTTTTCCAGGCGACATCTTAAATGTTATTTCAAATCATCAATCATCGGCGAAATGACAATCTACACCTGTACGTTCGAAAATTGCAACAAAACGTTCCATCGGCCGTACAAATTGAAGAACCACTTTAACCAGCACATTGGTGCGAAACCGTTCACATGTACTGTTCCAGGATGTGACAAATCCTACTCCTCTTCTAGTCATTTACAGCGACACATCAAATGTTCGCATAGTAATAATCGGACTGACTCCAAGATAGTTTTCACCTGTTCCTATAACTCGTGTGGTGCAACATTTCAAACATTATGGGGCCTGCAAAGACATGAGAATAATCATTCGACGCCGTTTTATTGCCAGAAATGCAATCGTCGTTTTAGAACAACTTTATCTTTAAGTAACCATGTAAAACGTCATGAAGGACCTGCTAATCGAAAATGTCAATTTTGTGGCAAGGATTTTAGCAGTAAACAGAGGAGAGATCTTCTGAATCATGAAAAAACACATACTACCTACAAATGTGAATTCTGTGACAAAAATTTCAACACTTCTTGGGATTTACGAAGACATTTGATCAGACACGAGTCGCGATTCGAGTGTGCTCAATGTGGTGCTATAATGAAGACGAAAAATTCACTTAGAACTCATATTCGGACGTTACACCTCGAATTCGTGGAACCTTTCGTATGCGGAAAACCCGATTGTACTAAGATTTACCACTTCAAACGTAATTGTACCAAACATGAGTCGCAGCATGACGAACAATTTCGATTCAAGTGTCCGATTGCCAGTTGTTGTCAAGAATTTGTTCATAAGAAAAGTTATCAGCACCATCTGCAGCTACATCAAAAGAATCTGGTCAACTTCAAGAGAAAATCAGAATCGATCGATAGAACTGAAATATTAGTAAAAACTTTGTGTTCTTATCATTGAAAATAAAGATCATTATAAATTTTTTGACTTTTGCGTTTTCATCAATTTTTTCGCATTCTTATAAAAAAAACGATGGAGTATAATTTATTTTTATTAGAAAAAAAAAACAAAATGTATCTTTAAATACACAAATCGGGAAGTATTATGTGTAATTAAAAATGAAATGTGACTAGACATTAAAATGAAAATAAAGGTAAACAGCTAAACAAATATTAGAGGTTATATAAAATGTACAACCATAATCATTCATCTACCTTACAATATTTGTAAATATTCATGTAGAAATAAACTAAACTCTAAGAGTATTATAAAATAAATATTACAATATGATGTTAAAAAAACACATTTAGACCACGCGTTCAACCGGTGTAATGAAAATTTACACCGTAAAAGTGAAATTCATTCATCATTAATTAGTATAAATCATAAATGATATGCAGAAAAAAGCTACCTAACGAAAAATTCATTAATTACAAAACAAATATAAAAGAGATTTCAATGATGAGAAATACCTGAGAGCGATAATTTAAAAAAATGCCAAAATAGGTAAATGAAAATATACGATTAATGAAAAATGACAATGAAAAAAAAAATGCCAACCATAATTTCCAGAAATCATCAATAAGTTTTGAGTTTACATAGTCGAGGAATACACGATAAGTATTTAAATTAAACAAATACACATATCATTAAAAAAAAAATAATACAAGAAGCAGCCTTTTTGTTGCTTTGTAACTTTTGAATGGCAGCGAAAGGAGAATGTTTGTAAAACAACTAAAGAATAGAGCATTTACGTTGATTTCTTTTCGGCGGTACCGGTCGTAGTACTGCTCTCACAGCTTCGTCAAATACCTATAAAATGACGTATTATGAAATCTGCGATACCTCCATCAATTTCAATGATTTTCTTACTTGTTTTAGTCCACGTTGTGTTAAAGCAGAACATTCCATGTACTTGACAGCTCTTATTTTATTAGCTAATTTTTGACCCTGTTCTCTTTTGATGCATGATAAATTCTGTTCGGCTAATACAGTTAGAGTTTCCCTATCTTCGCGTAAATCGATTTTGGTTCCTGAAACAGATAGATAGATATTATCATACATTCAAATAAAAACACACAATGCATCACTTCAGATACATACCGACTAATATTATAGGAGCATCCGGGCAATGATGTTTGATTTCAGGGTACCATTTGCTTAGGACGTTTTCAAAAGAGGAAGGACTTGCTACACTAAAGCATATTAAGAAGACGTCAGTCTGAAAATATGATTTAATTTTATTAACAACCCGAACTAGTAAACTTATCTTATAAGAAATTTGGCAAGCACACCTGAGGATAAGACAAAGGCCTTAGCCTATCATAATCTTCTTGTCCGGCAGTATCCCACAATCCTAAACTGACCGGAATCCCGTCGACAACCATAGGAGCTGAATAATTATCAAATCTGTGGCAAAAATAATTCTAGAACAATCAGAAATCACAGCTAACAAGCAATAAGATAAGTTTAACGAAACACTTACACAGTAGGGACATATTCGCCAGGAAAGCTATCAGTTGTATATGAAATTAACATGCATGTTTTACCCACAGTGCCATCACCAACCACTACACACTTTATAGGTCTACCGGAAGACATTTTTCTGAAAAAAATAAACACATATTGAATCAAATGTATAAACACATCAGAAAAGGTGGTTGAATAGCACAGTTCCACCAAACATATTCGAAAAGTCAACTTACATCACGATCAAAGACCAGTCAAATTGAGGTTGAGTTTCCAGCGACTAAAAGATTAAACTTACGAATTGTTGTTAATAATCGATATTATCACAAGATTCGACGAACGTAGCAGCGAATAAAATTACACTTGGACCATTTTTCATGACAAATAGCTCAGGTATTCGTTCATTAACCAGAAATGTGATTCGTTGATAACTTAGTACGCGATTAAGATAAAATTTAGAACTGAAAATGAATCTTTTTACCGAGTTTCAATCTTCATAATATTTCAATTAATATCTGAAATTCAATTAAATGCACGATGAAGAAAATACTAAATAGCCTCACTTTCACTTTAGCAAACAGTAACATACAACATCAAAACAAATCACACATACACACACAACCACATACACATTTTTACAATACAAAAACCAAAAACACATAAAGCCGGTATAGCTAGAAGACTTAAAAGACCGAAGTTCAAAAGCACATCGAGCTTAAAAAGATAAAAACAACAAGAACTTTCCCCAATCCCAGTACTTTTCATGAAAATCTTATGAATTTCCCGTTTCCCCTAGATCGACAATTAATCGTGGTCAATTCAAAATTTCAAATCATGAAATCAATAATGGAATACTTTGGACTTTATCTTTAATATTCTTTAATCAAGTATCATTCCTATTTCCTAGGCCTTTAGCCTTTATCGTCAAAATTAAATTTTTACAATTTAAAAAATAAAAAATTCCAAAAATGTAAAAATCGTAAATTCTTGAACTTCAACTTTCAATTCCGAAATTGAATTTAGAAAGTTTCTTTTTTCGAATCATCTCAAGGCAACACTGTAGATTTTTCAAAAGTTCAAAGTTCGAATTTCCAGTTTTTCTGAATCGAACGTTTAGTGCTCGAACTCTATTGGGATTTTACGTTTCATTCGATTACTTTGAGTGTTAGTTAAAGGGGGCAATGATCGATACGTTGAAACGTAAGAACGAAGCTTTCCTTTCAAGTCTGTACTGAAATGTAGGAGAATTCAATGTAATGAAGTGTTGTACATTTAATAAAATGTGCATTCCTCTTATCTCACTACTTTGTGTTTATGGTTTATTAGTGAAAAGTTTATTACGGTGGAAGTTGGCGTCATTTCAAGGATTATCTATATTTGGTTTGCTTATACCAGATCCGCCGAGTTGAAATTGGTTATAGGTGTTAATTAATCGAATTCGTCAAATTCATGTTCGTTGTCTTCTCGCTGCAATCAGATTCAATTTAGGTAAGAAATTTATTTTTACTTGATTAATCAATGGTTTTTTGGGCGTTTTCGCTGAAGTAGATAGAATAGTTTTTCTGCTTACTTAAATTCTATCGTATGTAGTTGGTTGTTTGTGCAATGTTTCACATCTGGTAAACACTTTCGCATGTAAGAAATGCTTAAAATTTGGGTGCAGTTTGCATGTATTTTAAATCGACACGTAATTGAAAATAAAACCGAATGCATTCTTATGATTTATCGCTTCACCTTCCAAAATTAACGAAAGTAATTCCTAATGATAATCAGAAACAAATTCTATCTGCGAATATCGATTTTCTAAATAATCATCGACTACTTATGGTGGGAGGTGTTTTGCTTTAATTTTTTGTTAATGATTTCAGTAATCTACTTGTAAAATTTAACACTTCTTGACGATAAAACTGTAAATGAAAAATCCTGTTCGCTGGAATGACCTCATTCTATGTTTTATTTATCTATCTTCTGTCTCGGCTATATGTAACTTGTTCTCGTGTTTTGCCCTTTATGAGAAAATTCCGAAATGGGCAACGGTCTTATTGCGAGTAAAATTTCTAGCTTCCTATAGCAGGTTTCTTAGCTCTTTTCTTGATGTTTTAAAAAGAAACGTATATCATTTTTGAAGTGCCTTATATTTTGATAACCTCTATTCCAAAATGTTTTTTACTCTTCCTTCGTACTTTTTGTTTGATAGATTTATTGCACAGACGATACAAAAAAATGTCTAATTTATTGTTTTTGTTGGAATGGTTTTGCTAAGTTTTTGTTTTCGTATGCAGCTTGCGCCACTCCTTTTTCTTTTTCTTTTTCTTTTTTTCTTGTAGTTTTGGAAAGGTGTACAGTACATAGATATCATTTACAATGGGAGGAAAATATTCCTCAATGGATCCGATGCAAATTAAAATCCCTAATTTAGAAGATTTATTGCAACGAGATTCGTATCTGAAGCCTTACGAACGAGAATTCCGAAGGCGTTACGCCGTTTACCTAGATTACGTCGATAAAATCAACGAAGGTGACGGAAGTATTGAAAAATTTACCAAAAGTTACGAAAAATACGGAATCCATATTCTGCCCGATAACAGCATCAGTTGTTACGAATGGGCTCCCGGAGCCAAAGCTCTTTACCTTAGTGGAGAATTCAACCAATGGAATACCAGCAGTCATCCTTTTAAGAAATTAGAATTCGGTAAATGGGAACTGAATCTACCCCCAAAATCGGACGGTTCACCCGTACTCGAACATCTGACAGAAGTGAAGATAGTCGTCGAAACTGCCTACGGTGAGAAACTCTACAGATTATCTCCTTGGGCTACTTATGTCGTCCAGCCTCCCGAAGAAGAAGGATATACGTTCAAACAAAAAATCTGGAATCCTCCCAAAGAACAAAGGTACTCATTCAAGCATCCCAAAGTACCTAGACCGAAAAGTCTACGAATTTACGAATGCCACGTAGGAATCGGTACCAGTGAACCAAAAGTTGGCTCGTATTTGGAATTCATTGATAACGTACTGCCTAGAATTTCTGATCTGGGATATAACACCATACAACTGATGGCCATTATGGAGCACGCTTATTACGCTTGTTTCGGCTACCAGGTTACTAGTTTTTATGCAGTTTCTAGTCGATATGGTACTCCTGAGGAATTGAAACAGCTAATCGATGCTGCTCATGCTAAAGGATTATATGTTCTGTTAGATGTAGTTCACTCGCACGCTTCTAAAAATGTTCTCGACGGATTAAATCAGTTCGATGGCACCAATAGCTGTTTTTTCCACGATGGTGGTCGAGGAGATCACCCTCTGTGGGATAGTAGACTTTTCAATTACTCCGAATACGAAGTGCTCAGGTTCCTTTTGTCGAATTTGAGATGGTACATGGATGAATATAATTTCGACGGATTTCGTTTTGATGGGGTGACGTCCATGTTGTACCATTCGAGAGGTGTTGGAGAAGGCTTTAGTGGAAATTACGACGAATATTTCGGAATGAATGTGGATACCGAAGCTTTAGTTTATTTGATGCTGGCGAACGATTTCTTGCATAAATTGTATCCTGAGGTTGTCACCATTGCTGAGGATGTTTCTGGAATGCCTGCATCTTGTAGGCCTGTGACCGAAGGAGGCGTTGGATTCGATTATCGCTTAGGTACGAATAATTTTTCATATCAGCTCGTTTTATTTTTAGCTTCAGATAAATATTTCGCCAAAAGATCAAATTTTATTAATACGTCTAACTCGAGGACAGCAATACATAGACATCCTAAAACCACTAATGACACAGAATTTTGAAAATTTTACGTTTTTCTTCTTCAAAGAAATTTTTTGGGTCGACTGATTCAAAAAGTCATCATTATGATTTTTATGTCACAAATTGAAAAAAAAATTGAAACTTACTTTAAAGGTAATGAATCTGAATTTCAATTCAATTTTGTAATTCGTCCCCCCTCGTAACCCCTCTACTCTCAAATTGAATCAAAATTTCTATAATTACCTTGTGACGTATCAGTCCTTGTTCTAAATTTGGTAATTTTTTTAAAGAAAATTGTTTGTAATATTTTTGAAGATCCCAAATTAAAATTTCTGTGTAGGTTTTGAAATTTGACATCATCTAATTGTTAAGGGACTTAAGGGGCTCAAGCCCTCTCTTCCCTCAAGCTCGGAAAAGAGATTTTTGTATCTCAAAAATGTTAAAAATGTGTATTTTTTGCTCTTCAAATCGTATTTTTCAACAAAAAAAATTCGTTGAAAATTGATAATTTTTCAATTTTTCGTTCATCTTTCAGGATTGAAAAATCAATAAAAAAATAATTGATTTAAAATTTGACCCCCTCCCTATTTTTTCTCGATTTCTCTCGTTTAGACAATTTCTGGGTGCACCTGGTGATGGCAAAAGGGTGCAGAAAATCAACTAGACGTTTGTCAGTTTGATGCGGGTAGTCTATCCTTTGCCCTGAACTAAATTACCACACATAGGTTAACACCAATGGTGGTGTTGTTAACACACGCATCTTAAAAAGTAAACAAACATGTTCTTTCCGCTGATAAGTTCGTAACATGTAAATAACCTATGCGCAGTATTTTAGTTTAAGGAGAAAATACTACCCGCAGCAAACTGACAAACGTCTCTAGCAGAACTTTTGGAACCTCTTTGTATGAAAATTTATTAAAATTATGAGATAGAGTGCAGAAGGTAGTTTCACCCCCTTTTCCAAAACTTAATTGAAAAGATGTATTCATACACTACGAAAAGACCTGGTAAAACTAAAATTTCATTCCCCCTGATGACTCCTTCCTCACTACTTTTTACTCAATCCTAAAATCTAAATTTTGAACATTTAAAAAAGTTTTTTCTTGAGGTGTTGTTACTCAAAACCATTTGTGCCCCTTTTTTAATTTTTAGCTGCCTCATTTTTCAGATTCCTTCAAAATTATCCTGTCGATTTTTCTATGCATTCAGTGAAAAAATCTGAAAAAATTGATTTTTTTTTCCTGAAATGATACTAAAATGAGTGTTTCAACCTTTTAACTCATGAAAAAAAATTGCAGCGATTTTCTGCCTCAGGTACTCTCTCTCCCTTTCTAACCAGACCCTTTATTCTTCAAAAATTGAAAAATGTACGAATTAAGAAATGATTTCAGATGATTTTTTATGGGTTAAAATATTCAAACTAACATCTCCTTTAAAAGAAATTGTTCCATTTTTTCAATGTCTTGTGATAGCCTGAATATAAAAGCTATTTTTGGAAAGTGGGGGTCAAAAATTAATTTTTGAGTTGAGGTTTCTTTTGATTTTATTCCTTCTAAAAGACCCAAAATCAATGTCAACTCTAAAAACCAATTTTTGGTGGTTTTTATATCCGAAGAACCCTAAAAAAGAGAAATATTCTTAGAATGTGAAATTTTGATAAAATTTTTATTCGTGATTATTGTATTTTTGATAAAATCGCGTGTAAATATTGACTCAATTTTTCGATATAATTATAACCCTATGATATTTGCTTTCGAAATCTTATAATTGCGTTTTATTTACCTGTTTCTAAATTATTCCATTTTTTCCACTCCAGGTATGGCAATTCCGGACAAATGGATCAAATTACTCAAAGAACAATCAGACGAAGATTGGAACATGGGCAACATCGTGCACACCCTAACCAATCGTCGTTGGCTAGAGAAAACCGTAGCATATGCAGAATCCCACGACCAAGCATTGGTAGGAGATAAAACAATCGCATTTTGGCTCATGGATAAAGAAATGTATTGGCATATGTCAAACGTCCATCATTCCAATGGCTCCCCAGCCCTGATCATTGATCGAGGTATAGCTCTGCATAAAATGATCCGATTAATAACCCACGCTCTGGGAGGCGAAGCGTACTTAAATTTCATGGGTAACGAATTCGGTCACCCCGAATGGTTGGATTTTCCCAGACACGGTAACAATAACTCGTACCATTATGCCAGAAGGCAATGGAATCTAGTCGACGATCCATTGCTCAAATATAAATTCTTGAACAACTTCGATCGAGCTATGAACCATTTAGAAGAGAAATACGGTTGGTTACATTCCGACAAAACCTACGTTAGTTTGAAACACGAATCTGACAAGGTGATCGCTTTCGAAAGGGCTGACCTTTTGTTTGTTTTCAATTTCCATCCTACCAATAGTTTTACCGATTATAAAATCGGCGTCGATAAATCAGGTTCTTATAAATGTGTGTTGGATAGCGATGATTCTGAATTCGGAGGCCATAATAGGTTAGATAAATCCGTCCAACATTTTACGAACCCTGAGTCTTGGGCCAATAGAGCTAATTGGTTGCAGCTATATTTACCAAGTAGATCAGCTCAGGTTTATAGTGCTAATTAAACAAGTCCAAATACTCTTCCCAAGTGCCATATTTTGAATTGTTGCATTTGTACAATATTTTGTATTTATTTTGTAATTTTTTTTTGTTTCATTTTAATCGTTTTTAAAAATGTTGCTTTCATTAGTTTTTAGTTGAATCGTCTTCCGTTTTTTTTTTTTTTAATATGCGGAGTATATATTTTATTAATTGTGAAACTTTCAGAATATTGTTTTAATTAGTAGAAGATTATGTATCGAGCTAATCTTATATTAGCGGAAAATGTAGTGATAAAATGTAGGCTTCATGTTACCGAAATTATTTTGTTGCTTTTATTTATCATAAATACGGTTTTCTTATCGTATTTTTAAGATAAGTATGGCCTGAATTACGTATTTGTGTAAAAAATTGAAAATTTAGCGTTACTCGCTAAAAAAAAATTATACTGATGGATCAAAATTCAAATCGACTGATTTTTATTTGTTATTTTTTTTCAAATATATTGATAAGAAATTATGGAAATTTGACAAATATTAAAATTTGTCTGGTGATTTTAAATTACCTAAAACACCATTTCCAACGTACTCAGGAGATAATAAACTAGATAAGTAAAGTTATTGAGTAATAATTGTTTTTTTTTTCGTCGAATATCTAAAAAATGAGTGTGTCTGATAAATTCCACATAAAACGTTGATTCAATTTCCAATAATTTTTTTATCTTTATCATTTGGTTGGGAAAAAATCATGTTTCACTGTTCTAATAATATTTTTTATAATCTATCGTAGTTTGATATTTGTCGTTAAATTGTAACGATGTGTTTTAAAAAAATGTATTTTTCTAAATGATATCAATTTTTTCATTGAAACTTGCATTTTTTTTGTATTTAACTAAGTAATACAATTCTTACTTGATTTTCTTTTCTTAAAAACTTTTTTACTCGTTGATTTTGTTAGTTTTTCTTTCTCAAGACCATAGGAATAAAACGATCGTGAAGTGAATATCAATCACCGAAAATATGAACTTTCCAAAGCAAGTTTTCTTTTTTTCTCATTGGTATTGGGTTTGTTAACAGCTTTGCTATTTTGATTTGCACACGCTTTCGTGCCTAAGTACACCTTGCTTTTTTTTCGTAAAAGTAGTTTAGTAAGTAGATGTTGAATTTATTTAGAATATTTTTGGTATTTTTGTAGTTCTTTGTATCTTCACTGGAATATTAATTTAAGGTTTTCTCTGTACAGTTCACGATTACCGCTTCTGCAAGGAGTTGCTGTTAAGCTTTTGTATATTTCTCCGAGGTTGTTGTGCAATTTGACCAAATGCCTGGGTAAGCTATATGTTACTTGATTCTGTTTTTTAAACTTTATTTTCGAAAATTTTTATCGATGGATGAAAGTCCAAAGTCAAGGTTAACTGTTTTGAAAAAATTGAATCTATTTTTGTTAACGTGTTAATTATCAAAACGTATATAACGTTCGTTTAAATTAATCTTGTCACAAATGTGATAATGAATTACGTAAATTTGATTCATTCGTTACGACCGAGATGAAAATTTCTGATTGGCTTGGGTATTTGGCTGCGCTTGCTATCTGTTTTTCATGTACGTCATTGTTAAAAATGGTGATTATTTTTAGTCATTTTGAATTTTATTATTCCTAAAATGGAAATATGGTAAGTTTAGATATAGAAACCGTCTTTAAGGGTCAAAAATTGGCTTAATTCTACTCTTTCTGAAAAGCTCAGAATCAGTATCAAACTATTAAATCAAGAACCAATTTTTGACCCCTATGAGTGCTTTCTATATCCAGGCTCACATATGTTGATTAGAGGGACTAAGTGCTGCTTATATCTACAGTTGAGATGATAAAAAAACATCGCTAGCTTGAATTCCCTGATTATTAAAATTTGATGTTCGGGAGTTCTAAAACTGAAGCTATTTTTGAAAAAAAAAAAAAACAGATTTTTTTACCATTTTTAGTAAGGTTGCAAACTACGAATTGGAAAATTCTTCAATTTTTGCTGAATTGAAATTTAGAGACTGGGCAAGAGGGGGAATTACTAAGTCTTGTCATGTTCATCTGGAAATTTGGCTCTAAGGCTGAATGCTGAGAAATTCTCAATTATTGAGAAAACTTTAATGATGGATTCCAACATTTCCAACTTTGACAATATTATGACCATATTTTTTGGTAAAAAAAAACGTGGCCATGAAATTTTTGTTTGTGATATTCTTAATACAGCATAAAGTAGGCGCCGATTCTCTTGAAAAGTTTCTCTGAAGGGTGTTAGGAACACTCAAAGTTGAAAATTATGAAAATTTTTGGAAATACTAAGCAGATTTTCTGAATTTTTTAAGGCGCACTTAATAATTCGTGAAACTCAAATAAATGCATGAAGGAGTTGATTTTTTAATTTAACATTTCTGAGCCAAATGAAGCCTCAGAAATTTTGTAAGTTTCGTTATATATTTGTGTCTTCAGTATTATCATTAAAAATTTTTTATAATTTGGCAATTTCCATAAAATTTCCGTGCTGCCAAAATTACAGTTCAGTCAAATTTCCTGCTGATATCATGAAATATTTTAGGCGCCTCTGAAAAACGTATATATTTGCACTTCGAGATACCTAACAATTTAGTCAGAAATTTCATTTTTGACGAATATTAGCTTCACTTTTTTTTAAAGTTCAACTTAGGTACTCTGAAAAAAATTTGAGAGCTAATTTTTTAAAAATTGAAAAATTTACATTTTTTACATTCAAATCACAGCATTATATTCTTCAATTCTCTCTCTCCCCCCCCCCCCCAAAAAAAAAAAACACAACGAATATTAAATGTGATATAATCATAGGCGCAGTTGTGAATTGTTCTTTTCATTTTCTTAAAATTGTACTTGAATTTGTTAGGTCGCTTCATCGCTTGTGATGAATTTTAATTACATTCGCCAAAAAAATAGGCAGTACTGTCAATTGTATTAGCCTACAATGAATTTTGTCTTGATCCTCATTAAGTTAAATAAACTGGGAAAATGTTTGGTCTCAAAAATGAATTTCAACTTTTTTAAAATTCATGCATTCGTTATACGTAAAAAAGTGGGTAGTGCAATTTCGGCATCTTCACCTTCCTGAACCGTGAATTTTAAAATTGGATGCAATTTTTTACCCCCTGCAAAGGGATTAAAAAGTTGAAATTCGCGAATTTGGCGAAATTTCAAAATCGCTCATTCGAATATCCATAATCGAGAAAAAAATTTTCTAGTCACCTGGAACAATTTTTGAAAATTTAAAAATATTCCATGACATTACTTTCAATCCAACTGCATTTTGATTTACTTAGGTACGCAATTTTTATAAAGTTCAAGTTGTTCATTCAGTTAGGTTCTTCAAAACTAAGCCACAAAATTTTTGCTCTTCGAAAATAATTTCAATTAATTTTTTGAAAATTTTCCGTTTCAATGGTGCCTAGGTAGCAAGTGATATTTTATTAAAATTTTGTAAATCAAGATGCAATTATTATAGCATTGCGACGATTTCTTTAAAATCATGGAAAATTATTCTAAGTCTAGGTGATTGAAAAATGGATTTGATTTGAGCCGATTTGAATTCAGTTAAAATAGAAAATTCGTCTGATTCAGGATCTGCAACTTTTCAACGTTTTTATGGAGGGTTGCAATTTTTAGAGGGGGTAGGGGGGGAGAGAGGATGACAAACCTAAAAAAGACAGAAACCAGCGGTTTTTTTTTTCAAAATTGTCTCAACTCCGAAGTTTCCTAGCTCAATTTCCTTTCAACTGGAGACTCCAAACTTTTTGGACACCTGTTGAATTTTTGTTTGAAATTCTGGGTGTGATTTTTTTTTTTGATGTGCTGATTTAAACTTCTATTCCTTATTAGATTTTTCGTCAAAAATCAGGAAATCATCAATCTTTTTTCATATTTGCTAATCGCGGACAGTTTTTATTATCATTAGAAAATTCTAAAAATACGATGCTAAAATTTCAAACATCTTAAAATAAGATTCTTTATGTGAATTGAGCCTTCAGTTAATGTTTCAATATAGAAACTAAAAAACAAGCTTTTCGTCGAAAAATTTTCATTTTTTCTGATCGAGATAAATTTCTAGTAATCAACAATTTTTTCAACTTAAGATTTTTTAATTATTCGAAGATGATTAATGGTGGGGAAAAAATTTGTTGAATAAATTACAATTTCCATTTTTGTTTTAGCTTTTCTAGCAAATTATTCAAATACTTGAATTATCTGCCTACCCTTTCCCTGTATCATTTTTCACATCAAATTTTTCTGCAGTGATAAAAATTTATTCTCATTTTTCATTTTTAATATCTACCCGCGAAAGTTTTAAATTTTTTTGGTACCTTACATATTAATGGACATTTGTTTGAAAAAAGCAGATATTTGGAGGTAAACGTCCCCACAATATGAATGAGCAAAGTTCGAAATTTATCATTTAACCTTTATTTTCAAACTTACAATATTGATAGATGATATTACATTCATACAAATCTGTTAATGCTTGATGTTGAAGTGTCGTGTGATTCGTTGATATAAATAATTTTGATAATGTATTTTAAAATTTCAATTTTGCTTATCTCCTGAATTTTAAGCTTTCAATTTTTTCTGTCGGTAATTATGCCTAGATTTATTCTCAAATTCTTTACCTACCTATTTGAAAGACATTAGCATTAGTACCTTGGATGAGATGTAAGCATAACGAGATAGTACAATCGTGCTGCGAAAAACATAACAATGAACATTTTTCTCATATTTTGCACCTATGTCGTAATTTTTTGTAAATTATCGAGTTAAATTTGAACTTTCATTATCGATAATCGGTATAAATCAGCCAATTGTTCGCGAATTTTAATCTATTCAACTTTATCTTGGTAAAAAGTGCCTTTCGAAAATGATTTTGCAACCCATTGTACATTTATTCGATAAATTTTACATCTCGATAGGTACCTATTTCTTATCAAAAATCAACTCGATGGAAAATTTTCAAATTTTTTTCAACGTATTCGGTTAAAAATTTTGATAACAAAATTTTGCCAACGAATTACTCATAAATTTATCTTTCGATGTAAGAAAAATTACCAAGCGCTATAAAGATAGTACAGTCGCGTCAGTAAAACCGTTCGAAACACTCGATGGTCTTGAAGCAGTCTATAACCATGTTTACTATGTTTATGCATAAAAAATCACGTTATTAATTGCACACGAATCAGTACACACCACACAGCTGAAAAACCATTAAAAATAAATAAATAAAGTTTCTCGCAACGAAGAGCTAGAGAGGCAAAAAGTCTATTTACTTATTAGTTATTGCAAAGTAAATATAACAATAGTGTTGAACGTCGCGCGACTCCGTGTTGGTCGCTATTTGGTCCTTGTAAACGTTTGGCCTCATTAATTAAGATATTATTTCGAGGTGCTTTTCTCTGACTCGCAAATTATCTATAGAATTTATAAATGATAACGGTATTCAGATTGTATGAAAAGTTTTGTTTGCGTTCGAGACTCCATTTCGGTGAAATGCTTTCAAGTTTGTGCATAAGTGTTGTTGCGATTCGATAAATCGAGAGTACGATTTTATACCGGCGTCTTTCGACACGTTTTTTCCTTCGAACTAGCGAATTCTTTTTTTCAAAATGAATTTTAATAATAACGTGCCCGATGAATCGGAATTTACCGGTAGATTGTTACCTTTACAAAGTAGTCAATTGTTTCAAAGACGAACCGAGAGTTACTATAATAGATTATTTTTCAATAGAAGAAGGTGTGTAGCTTCGAACACGTGTTTTTTATGGCGAATATAATTTGCGGTTTCTTTTTTCAGTATAACGATGCCTTTGAACAACATGTTCTGTTCCCGGTGCGGGGATGGATTCGAGGCTCATGAGAAAATAGTCAATTCGAATGGAGAGCTGTGGCATCCTCAATGCTTCGTGTAAGTGTCAAAAACTTCATTTACATTCGAAAAATTCCTGAAATTTGGATATTTATGTTCGTATCGTTTTTCAGATGTGCTCAATGTTTTCGACCATTTCCCGATGGAATATTTTACGAATTCGAAGGAAGAAAATATTGCGAACACGACTTTCAAGTTTTATTTGCACCGTGTTGCGGAAAATGCAGTACGTATTGCGTTATCGAAATTGCTTTCTGCTTAAACTGTGACGTGTTTGAAAAAAATAACGCCTGTGTTGTCGAAATCGATTACCGATCGATTTGATTTCCAAGCACGTGTAATTCATCCTGAAATTTTTTCGTTTCTAGATGAGTTTATAATTGGTAGAGTTATCAAAGCGATGAATGCTAACTGGCACCCGAGGTGTTTCCGTTGCGAATTGTGCTACAAAGAATTGGCCGATTTGGGTTTCGTCAAGAATCAAGGCAGGGCTTTATGTCACGAATGTAACGCCAAAGAGAAGGCTGTTGGATTAGGAAAATACGTGTGCCATAAATGCCAGTAAGTTGAACTTCGAAGGATATTTTCCTTTTTGAAAGGTTATGATACGATATCTTTTGGAAGGTGAGCGTTTTGCACTTTTTTCCGGACATTTACCTTTGAAGTTGGGGAGAGGATGCTCTTTGAATCCAAATCAGTCGAATTTTGTTGTATTTTGCTTTTTTAATACTTGAGTGAAATTAATTTTACTGAAACAACGATTTTTAAATTTTTTTGTCAAAAATTGCGGATTTTTTTCTGATAAATAGCAAATTTACTGAAAAATCAGCGATTTTAGTAAAATTCATCTTCCTGATTAAAGAAAACAGAATTTCTCCAATTCTAATTGATTTTCATGCGTGGCACAATTTTCTTTTTTTCCAAAACAAGATCCCTCTCCCTCACTCTTGATTAAAAAGTTTTTTAATATTTTTGAAATAATATTATGCAACTATTTTTGTAAAGTAGGTAAACAATTGGTATGAAAATTGAAAAATTAATCAATTATGCTTTAAAAATTCTGAAAATGGGTGTTCAAATTTTTCAATTTTTTTTTATAACGCAAGATGTAGATTTATCCGAATTTTGTTCTTTTTATAATTTATACTCGTGATTTTGATAAAGTATGTGGTATGTTTTGAAAAATTTTGTATATCCGACTGGACCAAGTACCAAATTGTTACACAAACACGTTTGTTTTTGAAATTATTTTGAGAAAAATTGAAAGAGAAAATAGTAATTAGAATGAGCCGGAATATAGAATTGTAGAAACCGTCCATAGATGTCAAAAATTGGTTATTGAATTGACAGTGATACTGATTTTGGGCTTTTCAAATCAACTCAAAAACCAATTTCTGATATCTATGGACGGTTTCTACAATTCTATATTCCGGCTCGTAATAAAAATGAACCAAAGTTGACATTATCAAGTAAGGATAAAAAATTGAAAATTTCCGACTATTTTTGAATTAAACTAACAATTTTCTTCTAACAAACCATAATTTCCTTAAAATTTCCAAATCGACTTTAATTTTTTTAATTAAAATAAAGTTTAGTGATTTTTGGGATGATTTTTTTCATCTGCTTTTTATTCAGACCAAACCAAAGAAAATACCAGAAAAGGTTTAATTTTCAAAAATATGATGAAAAAAATTATACAAATTCAAATGAATACATCGAAATTGAAAAATATTTGTTTTCTGAAAAACATCTTCAAAAGTACAAAAAAATCATATGTATAAACCTCTAGAACTTGAATTCCGACTCCCTTCCTCCCTCCTCATTTGGAAAATGGAAACAACTGCTGATTTTTCCTTATTGTGCCCGGAACCTCAAAACATTTTGGAAGATTCACCCCCTTCCTTCGTTTTCGACGATTCATTTGTACCATCTTTAGAATTCGTCGAGTGTGACTAGGTTTGAAAATTTTTTAATTTTTTTCTTAATGATGGTGTTTTTTGAAAGTTTTTAATAACCTCACTTTTTTAATATTTCTCAATGGGAAGGTAAAAAAATTTATGTTAAAAAAAATCAGTAAAATCTTACTGCTCGAGCGATTTTGAAAAAATTCCCTGAAATTATGATTTTGAAATAACACATAATCATTGGCAGTGATTTTCCATTTTATCAACTTCTGTTCACATTCAGGCCAATTTTTCAAATTTGGAAAAATGGATTGGTACCAAATGTTTTTTCTGAAATTGCGGGGGAAAGCCTGAGCAATCGACCCTGATGATTTTAAGAGTTGAAAATATTCATGCTCACATTATTTAAAGAAAAATTCAAAAAAACTTTTTATTCAAATTTTTACTGATCAGGTACAAATACATATGTGTACGGTGCAGGGAATAGGTACTTACCAAAAGTCGGATTTTTCTAAAATGAGTTTTTTGACTTTAAATGAAAGGGGAGACTATGAGGAACATTTTAAGACTTGGATGACTAGGTCAATTTTCTGGTGAAATAGAGGCATTTGAAAATAAGAAAATCATGACATAAAGCTACGTAGAGGTCTGAGCTGCTTAAAAATGTAAAAAATGAAAATAAAAAATCTCCCATTTTTCATATTTTTGGCTCTAGCGCAAAATTATGTTTTTCGAGCACCCTCTCCCTGCACGGTTCATGTATTGAAAAATTTGAAAAAAGTGGTGTGCTCTTTAACTTATAAGTCAGTGAAAATTATCAAAAATCACTGAAAAACAATCAGAATTGCAGCACGGTAATTTGATCAATAAAAAAAAGTTACTGAAAGCAGACAGTGAAAAAAAATGATAGAAAATCAGTGAATATTTTTTTTGAAAAATTAGCGAAAATCCCCTGAAAATCGAAGAATTTTGCTGATTTTTCCTGTACTTACTGCAATTAGTGACTTTTCACTGATTCGAAATAACAGAGTTATAAATGATGAAAAATGGATATCAGTCTAATTCTCCGATAAGGTCCAGTGATCAGAGAAAATGTAAAGCCTAATTAGCCAGAAGGGTGAAATTTTCACCCCGGGATTTTGAGATCTTAGTACAATTTCTTAACGAATTACCTTTTCCTCAACTTTCGAAGAAAAAATGCAAAACGATCACTCCTACTATTCTCTTGAAAAACTGAAAAAATAATTCAATACTGCTATTTTCAGTGGAGTTATCGACGATAAACCATTACGTTTTCGTGGTGAAGTTTTCCATCCTTATCATTTCAACTGCACCGCTTGCGGTATTGAATTGAATTCCGATGCTAGGGAAGTAAAGAGCAGACCAGGCTATTCAGCCAATGATTTGGTAATTGATATTTCTCGTATATTAATTTTTTTCCATACACTACCGAACAATTAATACGACTATATTGATATTGACAGAACGAATTATACTGTTTGCGATGCCACGACAAAATGGGCATTCCTATTTGCGGTGCTTGTCGACGTCCGATTGAAGAACGAGTAGTCACTGCGTTGGGTAAACATTGGCATGTTGAGGTAATACAGTTTGAAAAGTTAAATATCAACGAGGACTTGTTTATTGATTAAATAATCGTGTTTTTAGCACTTTGTCTGCGCTAAATGCGAAAAGCCATTTTTGGGTAATCGTCATTATGAAAAGAAAGGGTTGGCGTATTGTGAAACGCATTATCATCAGTTGTTTGGAAACTTATGCTTCGTATGCAATCAAGTTATTGGCGGTGATGGTAAGTTAAACTTGAGGCCGGATATTTAATGACAAACTAGACTTCAATCTAATGTTTTTTTTTCTATCGCAGTGTTCACAGCTTTAAATAAAGCTTGGTGTGTTCATCATTTCGCCTGTTCGATATGCGATCAGAAAATGACACAGAAGACGAAATTCTACGAAATTGATTTGAAGCCAGCGTGCAAGAAATGTTACGATAAGTTCCCAACCGAGTTTAGAAGAAGATTGAGGAAAGCTTACGAGTACACGCCTAAAAAAGCTGTTTGAGTTTTATTCCACGCACCTTTAAAGACAATCGACTAAAAATTGAGCTTAATAAAGACGATTAATTTTTTCCAAGCTATTTATATGTATTATTACTCGTTAATTTCATTTCTAATAATTTGTGTTGTGTTGTAGTTTCATTTCATTAATTGTTTCATTTCATTCTTTTAACGAATATTTACCATTTTTTAATACATTATTGTAACGTCATCGAAAGAATTATTTATTGTATTTTTGTAGAACGTGATATTTTTTTTCATTTCTATGGTGTTTGGAAATTTTAAAAATAGATAATCATAAAATGGACATTTGGAATTCGGAAAACAAGAAAAAAACGAATAAAATTACGATTATATTGAAATAACAACTCGAACCGAACGATAAAAATAATACAAATATAGAATGCAATCAATTAGGAAGATATGTAAAATCAACAAATGCATTGATATCAAACTCACATAAACAATTGATTAAAAAGATTGCATTTATGACATAATTATAATTAAAATATAAATAACGTCAACGTAATTGAAAAAGAATCACTCAAAATTGAATTTCACAGCACCAAGTGAATTCTTATTTTAAAATGAGTTTAAATGGTTTTCACTACTCCATTGCAATGATTGCAATGAGGAGCTGCAGAAGATAAAGCCAGCGCAGCTCCGGTCATGACAGCGGTACAAGCTCTATCGTTATGTTCCAGAGATATCATCGGTTGCATTAGAACCTGTGAAGTAAAATTGATCAAGTTTTAATAGGAAGTATTTCAGGTACCACATAGGTGGTAAAATTTTAAGCCAAAATAAAATAAAAATGAAAATTCTAGGAGATCAAACTCATTTTTTAAATCTAGGCAAATTTCAAAAAAGTTGAAATTCGTTGTATCTAATGGTCTTGTCAAAGTGCAAAATATGAAGAATTGATGCCATTAAGAGAAAAATCGAATCAATTTTAGTACTTGGAATTTCAGATGTGGGGTTCTATTCAAATATACTTTCTATATTTTCTAATTTTGGCCAAAAACTAAACTATCTGTTGGGCTACCACCTTCTCAAGGGATCAATTGCATAAATACTAACTTGCTCAGCATTTTTTTCAGCAGGAGTTAAACATTCTACAGGGTCCAATTCGTATTGTTTTTTCTTCTGGGAAACATCTTCATGTAATAATTGGCTCATTAGTAAATCTGAGAGGTGACGATTAGAGGCACATAGTTCAACGATACTGGAGGAGACGAATTGACGTTGATTACTTTCTTGAGGCATGACATCCAAGTTGAATTTTTCTTGTAACGTACTCAAATTTCTACACAGAACGAACAATTCTTGAAAATTATGATCTTCTTACGTATTTCAATACATATTTATCCTTACATGAATGTATTAAAAACATCTTGACGAACTATATCTCTGTCTTTCATCAAAAGTTGTAAAGCATTTTGACATTCTGACACTTTCTGGCACAATCCTGCTTTCCAACGAGCCAAATCTTCAACCAGCATGCTGAAAAATAATCAATGTAAATAATTTCTTTCATTGAAAATTAGGTCGATTATTCAGCCAATCTCGATAATACCTGCTGGCTAAAAATTTACTTCTCCACACTTCACCTTGGCCAGCCAACCATTCAATCTGTTCTTGATGAGTGGAAAGCGTTTTGGCAGTTTTGAGCAATTGTTTCGCTAAATGTAATTTATCTTCGGTAAGTGACTGTACTCTAGTTTCAATGTCTTCTCCAACAGCAGCAACAAGTAGTTTTTTAACTTCGCCGTTTACCTGAGCTTGAAATTTTATTTGATTTTCTAAATCCAAATTATCCGCTTTCAGTCTACTCAATTCTTCTAATAAAACCTATAAATAAAAAATATTAGCTTAAAACCTTTAAATAATTCAATTTGACATCATTACGTACTTTTTTTTCTTCTTCCCATGCAAGTTGTTCCTTGGGTTTCTCAGTCGACGTAGCTGATGTCGATTGAGTAACGTCGCTAATATGAACCTTCTTAAGCTTCATTAAATCTTCCACATTGCTATTCGTTGTGTTCACAAGCTTAATAACCTTATTTTTAACAGTTTTATTCTCAACGATTGGATTCGTAGCTGCTTTATATGGTTCATAAGGTACAAACTTCGGTTCTTTTGAAAATTTTACATTAAAAGATGAATTTTTCCTGCTGTTTACTACTTTTGGCACTAGATTTATAATTTTTCCAGTTACTGGTGTAGGTGGCACTGAGCATTCCCGAAGATCAACTGGTCTATAGATGAGCTGATCTCTCAGAGGGACAATATCTTCTTTGGAATTATCTAATTTATTAAGCTCTTCTTTTTCCATTCCATCGCCTTCGGTTCTTTTTGGTATTTTGAAGTGATGAACTTTGGATAAACTATCTGGTTTACCTGGGAATACAACATTACGTAAGCAAGTCGTTCTACTTTAATACGTCCAAAATTATATTGAAAAATATGCTTACCAGAAGTACTCATGATTCGGGAATGTTAGGCCTACCAGATGGTATTTGAAATCGACATGAAGTTGACTAATACATCGTAATAATTAATACAAGTGGCAAATTAACATATCTAAGGTATTCTTAGAAAGTCTCGGGTAAAAAATTATCACCTGATACACTGCGATACGCTGCTCCACATAAACATTTTGTCATAACTTGTTCATTCTTATCTCGAGTGTCAAGAGAAGTAAAATTACAACAGTGGAAAAAATTTCGTGGAAGAAATCTATGGCGTTTGGATCAAACGAAGTGTTCAATTGAGATAGAAAATCAAAAATAAATAATACACCGCAAGACATTAATTTTTTATCAAACTAATCATACAGTTTTATCAAATTTGTAACCCGTTGATATTTTTCACAATTTTTTTTTACAAAATAAAAGAGAAATTTTTGCTGTATTATCGACATAATCGGTTTGAAAATCATTATCACCAGTTATCGGAATTCGAAAATACATTATAAAATTCTTTTTTTTTTAGAAGAAAATACTTTAAAATGAAATTTGAATATTTTTTATTCAAGTCAGGATAAAGTTAAAGATAAAACTTTATAAAATATTTTCAATTTTGATCGATTTTCTTTAAAAACACATTTTTTATTTTCACAACAATTGAACATCGCAATGAACAGTTTATTTCCCCTTCCATTTCAAAAATCGCTACCATCACAAAGAAAGAATTTCGCTGCGGCCATGTTGGTAAAACGCTATGAATCAGTCGGAGTTGTAAACCGTAAACGGTTTGACGTTCAAATCTCGTATTCGGGTTCTTGTTACTTCGTTACCTTTACCTGTTTTATAACATTTCTTTCAATTCTTGTTCCAAGAATTGTGAAATGCAGTGCCGTATTCGTTTCCAAACATTGCCGAGTGATTTCGAATTTCGTGTAGAATTTTCAAACAACCATACCCCTGAAAATTATTTAGTCATGTAGTGCATTTTGATAAATCAGTGAATATTCGTAGTATATCCGTAAATTTAGTTCGTTCGTATTTATTTAGTATTACACTTAGTTTGGCCGATAATCGTGTACGAAAATCGTAATTGTTGATAATTTTATATTAGCCGTGTTGTATTATGCGTGATTTGTTCGATATCTAGTTCAGTGTTTAATTAGTAAACATGTTTCGGTGTATTCCATTGTTTAAAGGATGCAATAGACAAGTAGAATATGTGGACAAACGCCACTGTTCGCTTCAAACTGTACCTGACGAAATTATGCGTTATTCTAGAAGTTTGGAAGAACTCTTCTTAGATGCAAATCATATTCGTGACCTTCCAAAAGTAAGTATTATTTTGTAATTGCACTTGAATGCACTTTCCCAAGGATTAACCACTGATATAAACTCAACTCCATGGTTTCCTGTTGCAGAACTTTTTCCGGCTGAATAGACTACGTAAACTTGGACTCAGCGATAATGAAATTCAACGATTACCTCCGGAAATTCAAAATTTCATCAATTTGGTCGAATTAGATATATCGAGAAATGGTAAGTTGATGTTTTGTTATGCCGTCTTTGTCAGAATTTTTAGTTTCGAATGGTTTTTGTTTACATACGTCGAGATAGCGTTGGAAAATATTTAATCGCTAGATAAAGCTCGATTTGTTTACTTATTTCGAATATTTTTAACATAAAGGCATTATGTTCCTTTCACTCTGTCGATACTCACTCGTATCAGATCATCGTCTATCGTCGTTTCAACGGCGTCATGAATCATACACGTCGCTTATTTTTCGAGCACCCTGTTGCTTCGGAATGTATCATCGATGCGGAGCAAGATGTAATTACGCTTTCGAGGCATTGCTAATACATTTCGTGTGGACAGCTGCGGGAACTGGGAAGAGATCGGATGTTGTTTAGCGTATTGTCGTTCAATATTGGAAGAATAAGAGTGTCGTTTCCATAATGCCTTTTTCCATTTATTTTTTTTCTCCATCGCTTCGAAAATTATTTGTTTTGTATCATTATCATCTTTTTTTATGCCCCTTGTGTTTTTCTATCGTATTGATAGATTTAAACGAGACGTTGTAAATCACGTTCCGTCTTGTTTTGATGCCAAGAAATGCCATATTTCGTGGTTAGAAACATTACCCCCTCGACAAATTCATCAAAAATTCTCCTAATTGACATTTTTGCCGGTTTCAAGTCGTTGAACGATTCAACGGGGAGTTTTTCAAAGGCGAATAATCGCCAAGTAATTTCATTGAAAATACAGTTAGCATTGATTGCCGGCGAAGAAAAAAAAAAACTCGTCGTAATTTCTGAATCGAATTCCGTAGCAAAATAACCCGGTACGATAAAACGACAATGAAATTCAAAGGAAAATACTCCAAAAGTGGCACTGAAAAGGCTATAACATCGACGTGTTTCGCTCACTTTCCTTTTCCATTCGTACTCTCGTTTTCTATCGTTTTGGAAAATTACACCGAGCTCTCCGACGCGAAACTTTCGATACTTGTTCGTCTTCCTATTGAATTATTTTGATGTAACGCAAATTGTTTACCGTATTGTGTAAGCGTGGATAAATCATATGTAGAACAGATTCGTATATCGTCAATTTACTTCTCGGAATTGAAAATTGGGCGCAGTTTTATGTTCGTCTCGAAATGGACGTATAAAAAAACTTATAACAATTTTTAAAAACTTGGTAGCTTTATAACGATAGGATTTAATTTTTAAAACTTCTTGTCGGATTGGATTTTACGTTCGCGATAATCAAAATACTCCGAGCGTAGTTTGAGCCATAAATTTCGACTTTTAGATGCTTCCAATTTTAAAACTCTCGAATTCATTTATTAGTTTCGTTTCCCTCTTTTTTTTTCCTTCGACTTTTATAGGTCTACGAAATTCCACCGTATCGCCGTCTATTTTTTTCTACGCTGAGCGTTAATTGAGATATCTGGCGAAATAGGTCAAATATCTCTTGAAATTATATTCATCTTGACAAATATCATTAACCGAACGTCAGAAAAATTCTAAATCGAGTCGAAAAAGCCTGGTTTTCATTTCCATCACGTATTGTCAAAATTTTAATTTTTCCAGCTCGTTTTCAATTCCAACCCGTATAAAAAATTTTAAATTACGAGGTAAATGGGTAAAACTGTCGTTGCGGTCCTCAGTTCCATATTATTTTACCAATGAATTTCCATTTTAAATGAGAACATTGTAATTGATTTATAAACCGAGCAGGGTATTTCGATTCGATATGAAATACGTTAACCAAACGTGCGGATTCTCACGACATTGATTGGTGAATTAATCATCAAGCTAGTGTGTAATTTTTTAAGTGGTAATGAGTGCTTTTTCATTAGTGAATAACTTTTCATAGCGGTACATGTGTTTGTACTTGAAATTTCGATACAGGAAAGTGAGAAAATGGTCGCTGATTTGATAAATCGATAGAATGAGGGGAAAATGTTTTGAAAATGGACATTTGACGTGTTGGAAAAAATATCAAAGACTGGAAATTCTCAACGTCGGTTCGAATTATTTTTCTCAACGTTTGTAATGTATGAATACGTAGTCCAGTCAGATTGGAAAAGAAATGTACCATATGATTCGAAAAAAAATCTTAGCCTGATTTCTTTTCCTGTTTCTTGTTTGTGATGGCCTGAGGCGTGACGAATGAGGGGAGGAGGATTGAGGAAACCCACCCCTATAACAAATTCAAATTTAATGAATTTAGTGATGAGGTGGGAAAAGGGAGGAAAGTTGTTCTAAAATTATGAGCAATTTGTTCAAAATACCTCGATTTTTGGAGAAATTTTGTATACTTATGCTTTCTTTATTTATTTTTGTTGAATATCTTATTTTGAGAATAAATGTGATGGAGTTTTTTCCGGAATGCCTTTTTTTTTTGTATTCCAAATGCCAATTTTCTGTTCATGTCTGGTTTTACTCGGATGATTTCATCTCTATCGAGTTGTGAATGAAATATTCATTTAAAAAGTTTCCAATATTGATTTTTAAAGTTTCAGATTGACAGATTTCAATTTTCAAATTTTCCCCTCGTTTCATTCGAATCAAAATTGTCACTTTTAATATTTTTCGATTTTTTAGAAAGGGCGGAATTGAAAATTCTGAAAAATTTTTTGTTTGGAATCGATAAGTTAATTTTTTGGTTTCTCGAATTTGATTGTGATATTTTTATTATTTTTTTGAAATTCGAGCAAGGTTCATTTTAATACTTGACACAAATATAATGCTTTTAAAAAATCAGACCGGAATTTTTCGAGAATGTTCAATTTTAATTCTATAATATCAGGACTAATGAAAAGGTGTTTGTTTGATTTTATTTTCCAATGGCGAACTTAGATACTAAAACTAGGAAATATTTCAACCACGAATCACCACTTGATACTATATTTATATTAATTACCGTTGCTAAATCTATGATAAATAAAAAATGTCACGTAAAAATAGGAAATTGCGCGTGTTTTATTTTGCCATCCCAATGGAATGAATCATTAAACAAACACTCGAAATTTTTAATCTGAATTTTCTATCGGAAGGATATCATTTACACGATTCTGTTTGCGAATTCGCATACGCCATGAAAAAAAAACGAGTTTTACCTGTTAAATTTCAACGATAAGGGTATTTTTTTGGCATTCGCCATCGCCACAATGATATCGTATTTGTGGAATCAAATGTATCAAGTGCACGAGGCTGTTTTGATATTAATTTCGAAATAGAATTTTCATTTTAATGAATTCTATACTTTTAGCGAATAAGTGTACTCGGATAAACCGCAACGATTTGAGGTATAAGAGGGTGAACGTGGTTTCGTTGGAAATTTTGGATTCGAATTCGGGGATACGGGCTGATGGCGAGATTATCTGACGCATTCGTTAGTATATAAATGAACTATATTGTTGAGTTTGGGTTTCCATTCTATTTTACGTACGGTTTCTCATTTCCGAATCTGCTGTATAAAAATGATGAATGTTATTCTTCACTCTTGGCTGATAAGAAGCTTAAAAATGACGTCATTAATGCGATTTATTCGTTTTATATGTATATAAATCTCGAGTTGATAAAAAATTTTACCTCGTAAGAGGTTTACCGCATTCGAGGAAAATGAAGTTACGAAAAGTCCCTGCAGGTATAGGAAGAGTCAAACCGTGAAGATGTTTGTGTTTTTGGAGGAATTTTTCCATTGGTTAACTATATAAATGTGTTGTACATTATTTGAAAAATAACTTCGGCGCCGGCGTGAGTAATGACAATTGTGCTGAAAAAAATTGAAAAATACGTATTTCGAATACTTTTTCTGTTTTTTTTTCTCGTAGATATTTCTAATTTTTTTAATCGTGTGAGAAAAAAATTAACTCAAGACAATTGAATGGTCTTTTCGTTTGCAAAAATTGGTAAATGGAAAAGTGTGCCACTTCTTTTGTAAAGAATTTTTGTTTCCTTTGGATTAATTTTTCAGCAATGGCGTTTAGACAGAAAATGTTATATCTCAAGTGGCAGAGGATTAAAAGCTGTTTATTTTTGGTTTCGTCAATTTTTTCTCCCTTTTGAAACAGATGAACTTTTACTCGAATCGAAAGAAACATTTTTCAAAATTATCTCTCACTTCGCGGAGTTCTCCTCTCTTATTGACTGAATTCATGAATAATGAAAATTATTTTTTCAAACGATTTATTTGAAAATTGAAAGTTTTTTTTCTTGATTGATTTTTTTAGGATTTCTTAAATTTCTCATCCATACGAAGAAATTTCTTCATCCCTAAATTCAAGGAAACTTTGAGGTTAAAAGAAAGAAAGAAAAGGGTATAAAAATCCGCACAGCGAAATTCTCATTTACTCGAGTTGAGTTGGCTAAAATACTAAATTTTAAAAATTAGTTGGATAGAAATTTGATTCTTTTTAATTGCCTACCTATTGGCTCTTAAAATTTATATCTATCTTGCTTTTTTCAGTTCATCTGAAGTTTCTAGCAAAAAATTATTTTTACTCAATTTTAAAAAATCAATAGGATTATGATATTTTTCCCGAAATAAGTTCAACAAATCATAGTTGAAAAGTTTGTGAATAGTTTTTCATTGTCATTGCACTTGAAGAATTTATAATTAGATAAAAAATCACCAGAAGTTTGGAAATGACAAAAAATCCATAGTTTGGGCGTGGTAAAGGATTGGCATAATATGAAAATAATATTTTCTGCTCTTTTGTTGTTTTGAAATTTAAATTTGTTAAATGCAGCAAAAATCACTCACAAATCCCTCCGTTGGAATTTGCTGAAATTTTGGAACATTTCACTGAGCTGTACTTCCAAAAAAAAGGAAGAAACTAACATTTTAATTTTCCAGGTATATTTCCATGCATTTTAATAGCATTTGAATTTTAAAAAAACACCCGAAAAAAATCGATTTCTTTCCGACAGACAACTTCTTCAAGTTTTTTTTTTTTTTTTAAAAAAATCGAATTGTAGTTGAAAAAATATGATGAAAATGTTTCAGTATCAATCTATGTATTTTTATCATAATTGTAATTTTTCTATAAAAAAAATCCACCAGCACCTCCTCGGCCAATATTTTCTGTTCTATAAAATATTTTAAAAATATTTCATGGGGGAAGATAAGTCATTTTTTGTACATTTTGAACCAGTTTGGACCGTTATCTAAAATTAAGGACGAAAGTTAAATGAATTGAATGATTACTGAACATGAAGAATTTGTGAGGATTTTTTATGGGCAAAAAAACTTGAAGATTTTTTTTGATTTTGCTGTAAGTATTGATTTTGCTTTTCTGTTTGGTGGAATTCTGGGAAATTTGTCCTCCCTCCCTTCGTATTGGCAGAATTTAATTTTTATTTTAAAAAAAAAGGATTTTAGTAAAAGAAATTAGAAAAGTAGGCGATGACTAATGATTTTCTGAGAAATTTCTGTTATGAATTCGAATGAGAAAAGATTTCCTTCTAAGGAAGACCGACTTTCAGATTTGTTTAGGAAATTCTTCCACGGTGCCTATTGCCGGGCTATTGGCAAGAAAAACGAGAAACGCCAGAAAATTGCTATGAAGTTTAACTCAGAAGAAAAAAAAAAACAAATCTATTAGAATAATTTCACATTTTTTCAAGAAATCATTTTCTGACTTGAATCAATATCACATCTCTTTTTTTCGAATAAATCGTCAGTAGGTACAATCTTCAAACTTGTTCTAAAAATAACCAATCCAATTTATGAATGAACTTTTTTTCATTTTAGTCGCTCGGTCAATTTGACCACACTTTGTATGCGAGAACGATAATTAAGAATTAGAAGATGAGCTTATTTTCAAGGTTTCTTTCATCTTACAATTAATTCGACCTTTTAAAATACCGAATGCCGCGAAATAATCGTATGCATATTCACAGATCGATTAGGCGAAATGAAAATGCCGCGAATAGCCATCCAGTATAATAATAATTACCTATTTGTTGGACATGGAAACACAGCGATTATTTAGTCAACGTATACTTATAGTTATAACAACTGTTTTCTCATACATCGATGCTACTGTGAAACTGGTTGTTAAATAATTTCGATTCGGCCGTCTTACCTATATCCTATTAAATCATTCGCGTGTCTATAAGAGTGTTCTCTATTTCAAACTGGATCGTGGTGTTTCGTAATATCGCATCATCTTCGTCAAGCTGACGCTGACGATATCGTACGTGATTAATTTTGAAACGAAACCGATGCTGTCGTGTGAACGAAGCAGCTACGTGGATTCGGAGGGAAGATGAGAGAAGTTCAATTTTCAAACCCAAGAATTGCGCGAGTTTGACGTTTTAAAACGAATTAAGATCGCGGTTACGGCGAAATAAAACTGATCGAATTTTCAAACTTGAAATTAGCGATGTATTTAAATAGGGCTGGGGGTCTCGTAGTCGGAAATTCTAGATGCGATCAAGTTGTTAATTTGATTTCGCAAAAATTATTACCTTCGGTGTGATTACAATTATTCGAATGAAGGATAGTGATCAACTAAGTATGCGTAGTTAGCTGGCGCGAGTCGTTTTATGGCGTCTAAATTTTCCGCTGTGAAATAAACGAAGCTTTTTGTTGATGTGCCTAAATGTAAATTGAATAGGTACTCGGAGAAGATGGGAGCTTTATTTTATGACAGTATCTGAAGGAAGTTTACACGCGTGCAGATTCATTTATGGCGTATGTATCTAAGGAAGTACGCTCAATTGGGTAAATTCATCGGTGAAGCTTGATCGAACACGCGATCAGATTCAAAACATTGTGTTATGAAATTGAACTACGCAAATGAATCAGATAAAATTGCTGCTTATTGAATGAGCCGCAGTGATGGAATGTTTTTAGGCGAATTTTCACGTTGAACAAGAGAAATTGTTCATTTTAGTTCAATTAAAGACTTCGAATGAATAAAATGCCTATTTTTTTTAAATTTTGAGGGCAGATAATACCTTTTAAAATATATTTTTAGGTTTGATGTCAAAATTAATTAAATTTGAGGGACTAACGAGGAAGGTATTCCAGCTCAAAGTAAAATTTTAAGCCCATAAACAAAAAAATATCGAAAAAAATTCATCACAAAACAATTCCATATCTAAAATTTCAGGTGCTAAATTTCATTTCTCAACTTTTGAATAATTTTTGAAAATTCCAAAATCAACTGAAAATTTGATGTACTTAATTAACAAAAAAAATCTGAAATTTGGTTTTTGCCCCATTTTTGACCTGCCTAATTGATCGGAAGCAATTTTTTAGACTTTCGAAGCATCCTAAAAATTTTGGAATTTTTCAACATTAGAGAAAAGTCCTCAAAAGCAAACTCGTCAGAATTCGAAAATTGAATTTTCGTTGGTAAGTAGCTAAAAAGTGATGAATTTTTTTCTTTGAGGTATTTCACTTTCACTTAATCCATTTTTCGTTAAAATTGAATAGTTAAGAGTCGAAAGGTTCCTCTATTAGCCTCTTAGCCTATTTAATTTTCAATATTATGTAAAAAAAAAGTCATCAGAAAGAAATCAATTCGGGCGTTTAAAGATTAAAATTGTGTTTCAATTCAATATTTTTCAAAAAAAAAAAGGTTTGGCGCTTCGATTTCTATAAGAAAGGCAACAAGTTTCTAACGTTTTCGTCCAAATAATATTCGCCATCTAAATTTAAAAAATTCGTCGTAACATTGAAAACTTTATATACGGACATATTGTCTATTTCATATTTTAGTGAACAGAAGTTTAAAAAATTTGAAAAAAATTTCAAGTTTTAAAATATTAATTCTCGTATAGCTTTTCAACTCCAAACAGAAAAAGTTTTATAATGAAAGTGTCTATTCTTTCATAAATGGAAGAGCTACGAATAAGTAAATTTTCATCTAAAGCGTACGATTTTTTTTTTGTAAAATTTTAAATAATCGAAAGTTAGAAAAGCCAACGAGAATTCTGTACGATCGATGGCGCGAAAAAATTTGTGCTTAGTTTTTGCCTACAAGTTTTGAGTACCTACTGAATTTATAATTTAAAATGTAATCGAAAATTTTAATCAATTTGAAATTTTTTCGTTGGGTTCTTGCTTTAAGATAAGAATAAAAGTTGGGCTAAAATGAATTCTTATCACCTTTTTTGCGAGATTTTTTTTTCAATTTGCAACTTTGTTATATGGGGTCATCTTTAGATTTCTCATTTTGTAAAATAATGTAAAAACTTTTTAATGTTGTTGTTCTTTTTTTTTTTAGAAAGTTGATAAATTGATGTCTGTAGTAGCCTCTTTTATTTTAAAAATTGACAATATCGTGCGTGTATCAAAATCATTGAAGCGAACCAAAGTTTACTTTATGAAGAAATCAGGGACCTCGTTTGACTCTGGAGTTGAGCCGGAGTCAGGAGTCAATTTTCTCTCTTTACTCTTAAAGTCTGATGGAGTCAAGAGTCAAATTTTTGGCTGACTCCTTGTCCCTGATGAAAGAAAGTAAAAAATTGAAAATATGTATCCAATTTTATGGTCGATTTATTTTTCATTTTCATGACTCTCGTATTTTCAGTTTTTCCGAATTTCTTTTGCTTGGCGAAAAAAGTTGTTGGGAAATTGGTGACTGAATTTTTACTCAGCTGTAATTTTGACTTTTTTCAATTACCTACTTTTCATCACTGTTTTGTAATGAGAGTAATAGGAGACATATTAAGAATGATGCTTTTTTGAAAAACTTTTATGGATTTTAAAAAGGAAATAGTATAAACGTGAATTTGAAAAATCTGAAAACGACGTTTGGCCAATTATAATAAATTGATATGAGATTATTATTGAAGAAATGAAAAAATCCACAATTTTCCATTGAAATGAATTTTTTTATTTTCTAAACTAAAGAGAGTACAAAAAATACAATTTGAAAAAAAGGCCAGCTTTTCAAAATTTTTACTTTGAATCTTTTTTTCGAACAAAAATTAAATTTCGTGATTATAAAGAGAGCAAGTTACTCCTCTGCCTTTCTCCAACCACCGCCTACTTTAGCTTGATCCTATCGTGTTATGCAAAATATTTTTATTCATCTTCAGAAAAATTCTTTGTAATCTTTCAATTAATTGATTCAAAGAGAACGCTTTTTAAGACACGTTGTCAAAACGCCTTCATTTCTCTCTTCATAATTTCTATAATTTTCCTCTTCCTATCTGAGTTTATAATTTTTCAAAAATTTAAAAAGTACACGTTTGAGAAAATCAGACTTTGGTCGAGTGTAAAGTTCATATTTTCGTTCTGTTGATTTCGTCTACGCCAAATTCGAACTAATTATGTCAAATTTTCGATTGCATCTGGTAAAGATTTCATTTCGAGACATCAGCTATTCATGAAAATATTTTGTTTTATCGTAGAATTCACAAACGTGAAAACCTCAAAAACTATAGCGGTTCCTTTTGATCAATCCATTCATTACTAGATGAAAAATTACATCATTATTGAATATGCGATTAATATTTTCAACCGTGCTAAAAATCGCATTGAAAATCCCACCAGAATTCGTTTCAGTAATTAGACGAATCGAGATTATTATCACGATTATGATTATACGTAGTCTACGCGTACGTTCGTTTATGAAATGAAAGTCGTCGTTTTTACGTGGGTTTTCGATTGATCTTGAACTTGAGAGAAACATTCAGTAAAGCACGCGGAATAGATTGCCGCCATTTGAAATACTCGTACAGCGAAGTGTAAATTATCATTATTAACGATTTAGCTACGTAAAGAGATGAGAACGTGATACATTTGATGTAGCAGTTTGTCTGCAATTCGTCGAATTATGCCAATCACGATTCTTCTCTTTGATACAAAAAGAAAGAACTCGACGTTTAAATTATTTAAGTGCAATTGCCTGTGTTTTCGGGTGATTTAAAATTTAGGCCAGATTTTTCCAACGGTTTCATACTAATACGTAAAAAACCACGAGATATTCGTAAAAATGGAAACCGGTTTGGTTGAATTTTTTATCAAGTAAAAAATGAATCATTTAGTCCACGAAATTTAGATTATTCAACGAGTCTTGTTGACTCAATTTCGTTATTAAAAATCTCTAACGAAAAATATTTATATTAATTAAAGAAATTTTTAATTTGCGACGACGTTTCGCAACTCGACTAAATTCCGTGTTAATGTATATTAAACTTTTTTTTTTCCACTGTACTTACTTTTTCATTCGACTTAATTTCTGGAGTTTTGCTTTTCCGTCGTCTGGGCGATGATTAAATTCAACGACAAACGCATGAACGTAACGCTTTATAAAGCAACGAAAATGAGGTAGCGCTTTTTGATACTGTATTTTTGTTTTATTAGGGTAAAATTCGTTTGTCGATGTTTTAAAAACGAGTTTTCCATTTCACGCATTACGATTTAGAATTTTACTCGACGTAATCGTAATTAAAATTGAGTACTTGCGTTACCATTTGGAGGTTATTTTTATTCAGGCGAAAAAAGTTACCGTTTGTAGAATCATGGTATCCCTCAGAGGATTATTTTACCTTTTTTCCTAGATTTGTTAATCGAGAAATTGATGGAATTGTGATTCGTGTTCGTATAAGCTTTTATAAAATAGGTTTACCAGAATAATGAAAATGTATAATTCGCGTCGAATTTGAGTGAAATTTTTTTCGAAAAATATGAGCTTTGAAAATTTACCATTCGATTGGTTCGTGACCGGATTGAAAATAGAATCGAATACCTAAACTCATTGCAGAAATTACTCGAATAAAACCATTTGAGAATAGAATGCGGAGAAAATGATGGTGCAGTCGGCTCCGGACACCAGACACCAGAATCCGTTATTTTAATCATTTTCTAAGCGAGTTGTATACGTAGAAATATTGTGATTTTCGCGTTCGATTATATCACGGGTTGACTTTTTATTTAGTATACGAGTAAATTGCTGTTATGGGTGTTGCTCTAGCTGTAGCCGGCAAAACGGATTAATAGAGTTCGACGATCGGTCGCGGTCGACGATACGTTATATTTATATCCGTTCGTTTCTATCTGCTCTGGCTACTGACTAACGTTGCCCAAGATAACATGGTATTTGATAAATGAAGGGTCGACCACCGAACCAGCGTTATTTTGATGGAAAATTAACGCAGAGTGCTGATTTTGGAGGCCTGATGGGATTCTTTCCCTTGGGGTGGCGAAATGGATTTTTTTTTAGGGGAAAGTTTGATCGTATTACGTAATTTTTTTGATTTTTTGGTGTTATGCGATTCAACGGTGTGTGGTTTTCGGCAAGGCGTGTTGTAAATCTAGTCATTCGATAAAAATTTGAAAGGTTGGGTGAAAATGTCTGGTTTCTTTTTTCCTTATTTTATTTTCGCAATAATTCGGTCGGTCACACACTCCTGGCATGGTAATAAAATCACGTCTGTGTAGCTGAAAACGATGCTATTATCAAATCTGGACAAGCATGTTGATTATAAAATTAATTTTCTATTAGTATACGTCCTATTATCCTTGTACTCATTATGTACGTGAACAAAGCAAACACTGTTGCTGGGTAATCGTCGATTTGCGTACATGGAAAATTAACGCAGTATACCTCGGGTGATCTGCTTTATACACAACGGCGGCGTCTGCTGACAAGCGATACTCATATTTGATGTCTTAAAATAGCCTAGTGAAAATTTTTCCGCGACTGGATGGCAACCAATCGAAATCTAAACAAATGGTTCGATTGGGGGTTTTCGCGGACGAGAGAGGAAGATGAGGCCGATTGAGGTGAATTGGCTGGTGGTTTATTGCTTCGAAAATGTTCTGCGAAAGTTTGCGAAAAATGGGGAATGTATTGCGATGGTTGTGGAGAATTGGTGCTGATTTTTAGTTAGGTTGGATGAGTTGGAATTTGGTGTTTTGAAGGTGGAAGAGAGAATTTAATCGCGAGAAAAATATTCGAATGAACTGGTTATTTTTAACGAGACTTCGATGGATGAAAAGGCATTCAGAAACGTTTGTTCGAGAATTCGTTGCTCTTATGGGCGGAGACTGAAATAGTTAATGTTTCTAATGTGATTTATGATGTTTTTGAATTTTTATTTGAGTAATACCTTTTTGAGTTCGAATTTCAACGTTCAAATCGTAACAGAAAGAGTAATAATTTTTAATAATCATGAAAAATTGACTGTAGAACGTGACTGTTTTTTGATGGATTTTCAAATTATTATTTTGGAATATTACAAATTCCTTCGAATCTTGAAGTTTGTGAAAGATTTTGGGAGTAAAAATCGTTTGGAATGGGGGAGGTGAGTTAAATTTCAAGAAAAATCAGAATTTAATTAAAAAAATATTTTGTATGCAGTTTTAATATGAATATGAGGCAAATAAAATTGGTCCGAGTGAAGCGAGGGCGACAACTTCAGAAAATCTCAAATTTAAAGTGCAATAAAATAATGTTTTAGATACCTAAATAAATTTGCATGAATAATTGGCCATTTTTACTCCAACAGTAGAAATATTGTAAGGCTGAGCGTGTGAGGCCAAGCTTTTGAAAAATATGATATTCAAGCACCGAAAATGAATTTTAAAAAGATAAAATGTGTAGTAAAGGTAGTTGAAGAAAAATAGGGAAAAATCACTTTTATTGGATTTGAATTATTTTGAAATTGCGGGGGGAAAATACAGTAAAGCAGAGCGCAGCTAATCCCAAGTTTTTGAAAAAATTTCTGTTTGGGAAGTACTTAATTATAGTGGTGGATTGAAGAATCATGATTTGGTATGGGATTTTTGAGAGTAATTTCAGAATTGAATTATGATTTTTGAAATGAGGTTCCTAAAAAATCTTTTTTGAGGACTTGAAAATTCAATATTAAAAATTCAATATTGAAAATTGAAAATTCAACATTGAAAATTTTAGAAGATGGAAGATGGAAGATGGAAAATAGGAGATGGAAAGATTCAAAATTCAAAAATTTAAAATTCAATACCAAAATAAATATTAAAAATGCAACAGTGAAAATTGAAAAAATTTATTTTCCAAGAATATTTCAAGAATTTGTTTATTGAAAGAACTACTTATTATTCTAGTAATAAATGGAAAAAATTGTATAGTTTTTAAACAGATAGTAGGTACCTTTTAAATCAATCACCAGCGTACATCTTCTAAATCTCAATTTAAAATTTACTCATTTAATTAGGATGCAATTAGAAGGAAGATATAAAGGTAAAGAAACAATGCATATTAGGTGTCTGTAAGTAAATTAGGTATCTCTAATAATTTTTTTGCCTCTTTCTTGCGAATTTTTCAACTTTCATTTATTTTCACCATCAGTCATCTCAACACCGCCATCCACCCCAATGTTGCATAATCGAAAATTAACCTAAAAAAAATTCAAAAAAATCCAAACTACTGAAGTTGGAATCCTGCTTTTTAATTACAGATCCTGATTTTCCAGATACTCCTATGAAATCCCAATTTTGGATCTGAATTTTTTCTTAAAATTTGATGTCTTGTAAAAAGAGGGAAAGATCGAGGGAAGAAAAGAATAGAAGTAAATTTTGTTTGAAAAAAATTCTGAAATTTTTATCATAATTATAATGAATATTAGCGATATTGTCTTCTCACCATTTATACAAATTTCAGCTGTTATTGCGGTTTATTTTGTCTTTCTTTTAGCTTTTGGCATTTGGATTTCGACTTTTGACTTTTTTTATCCTAACAAATCAGATGTAGAAGGAGTTGCAAATTTTATTTGGAAAATTGTTGATATATCTTTCTATGTATCAATTTATTATTTATTTCCTTTTCAATATAATTGAGTCATCATAAGATCATAAATTTACTTTAACAAATTCTGAAAACTTTTGTCTGATTTTTTTGCTCTCGTCTTCAATTTTTTTTCGATGGATGATTCGTCGACAGAGCAATTTTTTATATTCATTACTTCAATTTATTGAAAATCAAACGTACATAAGTATTTTTTACATTTTTCTTTTTCCCAATGCCATAAAATCATCTTTTCAAAAAATACAAGTTCAACTTTGTTCAAAGATTTCGGTTTATTGAAAATCGAAAATTTTTGATCGCTGAAAATCAGTAAATATACTGAAAGAATATAATAAAATTGTGATTGTGAAGTAGAATGGAAAAGTGGATTAAAAAAATGAAAATGAATTATAAACTTCAACTAGTATATTTTTAGCGGAAATCCACGTAATCAAATGTGAAATTCAGGTATAGCTTCCAATTTTCATTTTTTTTTCGTGATACGTATTTTTAGCAAATATTTTACCCCGGTATCTAAAATGACTGCGCTCGGTTCGCATTATCAAATGATTAAAAACATTATCTCTTTTGTCAGTTTACTCGAAAAATTTGTTATTATCTTTCTGAAAATTGGTCGGTCGTTGTATTTTTGAACAGAGTATTTTATTTTCACAACCGAGACGCTATCTCGTATACTTAGCTCGGTTATTTTTCCTTATTGCTTTTTCATCTCTTTCTTTGGTTTCCTTATATGGCTAAAAAATGATAATGTTTATCTATTGTTCTCCTTTTCTATTCTTGTTACAAAATGGCAAAAATTTTATCAGATTTGAACCACGGTGCGCACGCACTATCGCACCATTATGTACACATGGCCTGTGTACTGTATGTGGCGTGAAACCAACATGCACATTCAAAAGATGACAAATGAAAATTGCCTATGGTAATTATAAAGATTAAAATATCGTTCTGAGTTATTTTATTTTTCTTTTATGCTCTATCGAGTGAAAGTATACGTAATTTGCCCCGAGTATCAGACATCTTGCGAATATACTATTACTCGTAAAACAACGCGACGTATATTTTGAGGCGCTGGTTTTTTAGGGTTCTCAGTTCGCGTACGCTGAGAGATTAAGTAATTGTGAACAACACCACCTGTTTTTAAGAATGTCAAGGATTTCTTTTTTAAATCAAACCGATTTGAGATTTTAAAAGGTAGCCTGACGCGAAATTTAATCTAATTTGTAACGGTAATGTTTTCCACGTACAACGATCGAGTTTACTCGTTGTCTGGCTTCGTGAATCATATTGTCGAAATTTTAATAGACCAAATGAACGGTATTATTGCCAGGGGTTCTACTTAACTGTAATCGAAAAAATGAAAAACAAACTTGACCCGGTAGCTGAATTGTTTATGATACGAGTGTAAGTAGAAGTACGAGACATGGGTACATATTTTTTGTTTTTCAATTGTCGGTTTCACGCTTGTCAAGGTAATGGATAGAGGAAGTTGTTTTAAATAGATACGAGTAATTTTCTCTTTTTATGTTTTACGTTGAAAGAACTCGTTAATTATTCGAGTAAAATTCGACCAATATCGATTGTAAAAGTCTGAAGTGTAAAATTGATAAAAATTGAAAGAAAAGTACCTATCGATTCATTTTGAAAATTTTTCGCTCACGGTATTTCAAATGGATTTGTTTATTTGTATGCTGGATCTATGTATACGAACGTCGTCATTTATCATAAACGTGTTCGACGAAAATATCAGTTTTTAAGTCAAGGTAAACGTGTGTGCAGTGTTGTGTGCGGTAGCGTAATTACGGTATTAGAGGATTTAAATTTATACCTTAGTCGAATTTTCATTCGGTTGAGAGTGGAGAATGCGAGTTATGCGAGTAGAATAATATTTTTACGCGAGGATGGAAAAAATTCGCCAGTAGGAATTCGAATACGTAAGTATCTCGATTGATGCCATATTTCTGAACGAAAAATTCATCCGAGATGATTTCGACGACTCGATGCCCCGCAGCTGATAAGAGAACGTGTTCGTACATTCTTATCGAGTTACGTAACTCGATACTTTATTTAGTTGTGTGACGAGAAAATGAACCTCTGCTAAAAAAGGTACGAGGAATATGTTTACATTGATAATTAGACCAAAGAGATGTTTACTTATCTAAGTAAGATGAGATGAGATAAGAGTTCTCTGAAGAATGATGTAATTTTGTAGCTTTTTTCGCCAATTTGAGAAAAGAATTTGGTCAAGGAAATTTGAGAAGGATTTCCGACGAAAATTTCGTTCTGTCGGAATTGAAAATTAAGGGTCGTTGATCTAATCAATCGATTATTACAGTTCACGTGTTGTGCGAGTTCACAGGTATCCTATGTACTAGGTCACTTTTTCCATTGAAAGTCTTTTTTTTTCATCAAAGGTCACTTTTGGTCTCTTCTCCGAATTTTTGAAGAAAAAATGTGGTATTTCGGTGATATAATTTGCTGTATGAACGAATCTCGAGAAACAGAAAAGATTACTTTCTTATTTCAAATCAGTGAAAAATCATTGAAAAAAATCAGAGCTGCAGCTCTGGCGAAAGCATTGAAATTCTTTGATTTTCAGCGAATTTTCGCTGGATTTCTCAGCAAATTTCAGATGTTTCATCAACTTTTCAGCGAATTTTCACTAATTTTTCAGTCATATTTTTCGCTGTTTGCTTTCAGTGAACATTTTTTTCACTGTTTTATTTTTGTGCTGCAATTTTGACTGTTTTCCAGTAATTTTCGATCATTTTCACTGTTTTACAAATGAAAAAGGAGCAGAGCAAGGTGCTAACAGTCTGAAAAACATGGAAAAATAAACGAATTTGATGGTCTGTGGAAAGATCTGGGATTTTTTGAAATTTTCCCTGGAATTTTTTAAAAATTCAAAAAAATACGAATCATTTAGAAAGGTGTTGATCATCTTTCTCCACTGATTTTTCATTTGTTATTTTTGTTCTTGTTCACCATGATGTACAAAATAATTGATTATCTAAACGCATATCTTTGTTCATTAAATTATGAATTTTTCAAAACAAAAGTTTCCCTTACTTCATTTTTTTTTTTTTAAACTCATACTTTTTTTAAATAAGCTGAAATGAGAAAAATGTGATGTAAAGAAAAAGGTAGTGGAGGAAGTGGAATAGAATTCGAAATTAGGAACCATTAAACGTTTTGGAAAACCGTTATAAAAGATAAGTAAGGAATTTTCAAGTTTTGAAGTTCTTTTTTCGCAAAAATTTTAGTTATTATTATAATATTTTATCCTTCATCAATTTTTCATTCATTAGGGCAAACCGAACAAATTGTGTGAGCTTGCGTGGAATTTAAAAATTGTAAGCTGGAGTTTTTTTGAAGGTGGGGGGGGGGGAAGCAAGCAATTTATTGTACAGAAATTTTCAAATTAGGAGCCCGGAAACCCCCAAAATTTCATTTGCATGATTTGGTAGAGACCCTCACATTATTCATGTATTTCATTTTTCAAATCTTTATCATTTTTATCTTAAATTCAAATCTTCAAACTTTTATTTTTGGGAGGGGAGCGGGGAGAGGAATCTAACTTTAAGAATGAAATTTGAGTCGTTTTTATATCTAACAAAAACAATTTTGGGTTGTGTTGTTCGCATTTCATGGGAACAACTTCGCCCTCTTTTCTTGGTGCTTCAATATTATGTATCAGTTCGGACTTTGGATAAAGGAACTACCCTAAGATGTTTAAAAATTGGTTTTTAGACAAAGTTTCTCTTGATTTTATCCCTTCTAAAGGACCCAAAATCAGTATCTAGTTCAAAGATCATTTTCTGACCTAAAGGTGGTTTCTATGTTCAGGTTCACCTATCGTTCCTCTAATTTTGCAAGGTCGCAACACCAAAATTTAAAAATTTTTGTATTTTTCTGCTGAAATTGAAACTTTGGGATGTCCTTCATCTGGTGGTTTCATCATTATTTTTTTATCTAAAAAATCTAACGGATGCAAATCCTTAAAATTGGCGAAATGAGTTGATTTAACTCCATTCTGGAAATTTTGAAACTTTAGTTCGTAAAAATGAATTTAAAAAAAAAACTTCCTCAAAAACACTTCCACGAAATTCAAAAATTTCAAGTAATACAGTTTTTCAATTCTCCTGTAAAAAGTAAAGTTTTGTAGTCATGAATTTTTAGCATTATTAGAAGGGCGTTAGTGAAAAGTCAAGAGAATTTTAAAATTCCAGAGAAGTTGTCATTATCGGGTTCCTTTTTGACCATTTATTGACTTCCAGAAGTCACTAGTCACTTGAGGGGGGGGGGGGAGATTTGGAGAACGATGTCGATGCTTGAATTTGAAGCGTCAAAAAAAATAATTGGAATTGAATCCTAAGTATTTTTTTACCAAATTTTGATACTAGTTATTATATCACTTTAAAAGATGTTTTGAATAAATCAAAAATCATAGTCTAGGTCGTTCTAAATATACTCGATCAACAGGTAACAAGCGAAAGATTTCTGCATAATTTAAATTAAGTAGTTGTAGGGTCTTGCTATGATATAGCCGAGCAAAAATACGCCATGCAGCTCTAATTTTGTTTTTGTTTTTAAAAATATTATCTCGAGATGGAATAAAGGGAAAAAGGAAAATGGTAATACGTTCGGGTTTTTAAGAACGCCGAACGTTAGAATTTAATAAAAATTCGAGTACTGTTCTCGTTATACTTCGTTATTATTCATAAAGTATAAGCACAATGTTGATGCTGCTGCCTTTTCTCTCTCGAACATTTTTCATGGTGTTATAAAATGTGTTTTTTTTTTTTCAGTCTAATAATTAATCAACGCATAACGTTTTAAACCCGAAGAGAAAAGTTCTCTTTTATAATGAAAGTTATTAATAATATCGGAGAATAAGGGGAAGACTTGGTTCGTACATATTTTCATCAAATCAAACGTCGACTACTGTATTGAAAAATTCAATGTCGCCAGCCGCAGTCACGTAATTCGAAGGAGTTTTGGGGTTTTGGAAATACAAACTCGTGTACGAACAACAAACTTGTCGAGAGTTTAATAAAGTTCAAAATGTGTTATCTTATTCGAAAGTGTGTGAGAAGAAATTACATCGAATGGTGTGTCAAGCCGAGCGGTGCGAAATTTCACGAGACGAATTCGCGTTCTGCTTGCGAAATTCGAAATTTCGCGCCAAGAGCTGCGCACCGATGAAAATTTCCTCCGGTTTGAAAAATTCATTCATTCGTGAACTATGTCGAACATATGTTCGGCATTATTCTCGAAAACGCGGAATGTTTACTTGTCGGTTTTATCGAATATAAACTTTTGTATAAACTCTTCTAAAAGGATTGGTGCGTAGTCAAATATCGCTTCCATGGGTTTAAAATAGCTCGCTTTTTTGTCGAGATGAGGGAAATATTATATATTCGTGAAATTGTGTACTCGATATGGAATGATATTTCTACCAGTTTTGTGTATTTTCACTGCGAGTGGAACACTCTGCGATGAATATATTCGAGGTTTTCAGACACGCGATGAGAATACGATGTTGTGAAATGTTTGTACGATGAAAAAATATCCAACCTTTTGAGGTTTTTTTACTGGAATTTGAAAAATAAAATCAGAAGGGAAAATTTTAGATGTTGTTTTAATCGATTTTCCAATCTGGTGCGTGAAATTTCTAACAAATTTTAATCCAAAAATTTTGTCTGCAGGATTTTTGTTTGCTGTGGATTCAAAATCGTGTGTAGCGTGTTGAAAAAAAAAACAAAAAAAAAACAGAAAATATACCAGATTTGAGTCGATTCATTTTTTTTTTTTACCAAACGTTAACAATGGACTTGTGGGCATTAACAGATTCATTTCAAAGTTGAGAAATTCGAGCTTTTTCTTCACCAATTTGCCCGGAGAGGAGAAAAGAGAGATAACGATAGGATTCAAAGAAATTTATCAGAAGGACTTGTCGAATAATGAGAAAAAATAGTTTTTGCTTTCTTTTTACGTTTTTTTAGTATTCCATTATTTCAAATCAACTAATAATCAATTTATTTTGCTTTTTTGTTCCAGGTGAGTTACGAATTTTCATGGTTAAAATTTGAAGTGTAAATGAGTAAGTCATTAGGTAGTTCATTTCTTGATTAAATCATCAAGTATTTGAGGTATGAAATTTTTTCAAATTATGGTACATATTTTTATTGAATTTCTATTTTAATAATGAAAGATGAGAGATGAATTGAAATTTGAAAAACAATTTTTATAAATTCGTTACTGTTTAATATGGAAAAATTTCGATTCTCGTTTTGATTATGAATTTTTTTTACCGAAAAAAAAATGAAATTTTCATCAGGAATAATGTTTTTTTTTTCGTTTTTTTTTTTTTTCAAATTCAAATAACTAAATTTTTTGGATTGGATGTAAAAAAATTTATATTTGAGAAAAAATGGAAACACGAAATGAGTTGATTGTGCTCTCATTTAATTTTCCAGACTAATTTTCATTCAAATGTGGCAGTTTTGTGATTTTTTTTTCATTTTGGCAGATTTCTTATTTTAGAAGTTCAAGTTGACTTGATGTAAAAATTTGATTTGCCACAATTTTTTTAATTAAAATTTTTTTTGAAAAATGTACACTTTCTGTTCCTTGGAAAAATTTTTCAACTTGGCCATTTCGAGATAAGAATCTCGTTAAGTCGAAAAAATTAAATTTTCAATCCAATAAAAATAATTAACGTTTGAGAAAATCCTTATTCTCGCGAATTTAGCACAATTCTAATAAGTATAATAATTTTTTCTCATTGTTGAAATTTTATATTTAAATACGACCTTTAAAATCCGTAAATCTCAGCCCGTCACAATGTGCATCTTCTTTGTAAAACGACTTCAGTCCTTTTTCGCCGTCTTTACAGACTAAACGCGTTTTATTTCAAGTATGCTCGTCGAATAAAAAACCCACTTCGAATGATATTCCATCCCTCTTGAAGAGAATAAAAAAATCTTCAAAGACTAATTACGCGAAATAAATTGAAACACAGCGTATATCAAAGAACCAGTCTTTCATCTTTATTTAACCCAATTAGCGACAATTTTTTTTTCAGCTTTTTTATACCTCTCGACAAACGGTTTGTGTATAAAAAGTCCACTCGATAGTAATACCACTTGTATAGCATTTCAATCGCGGTATTTTTTTTCTTCTCTATCGTAAGATGTATCGTTATTGTAAATGTCGACAATGTCGTAGAATAATCGATGTAAGTACCGAAGTAGTTGTACTACTTAGTTCTACGTAAAATGATAAAATTAAACTCGGAACTTTCAGAAACAAGCACGCTATTTCTTAAAATTTTACATCCATTGAGGCAAATATGTACGACAATGTCGTGATGATATTGTTATAGAAATATGTAAAATTATGCTACCTTTACGTGATCCCATAAACTGTTCGATGCGATTACCTTCCGACAAAAGTCGTTATTTCCTTGTAAATAATCAGATAGAATTATATACTCGAAAGAAATTGACAGTTTTTCAACCTAATCGGATACGACTAATCGGATTCATGTATTGATAATGATTCGAGCTGTATAAAAATGGCCATCGTTTGGATTTCTTTTTTGTTCGACTCTAATCAGATCAACACGCTTGTTTAACAATTGACAAGTAATTAAACAGTGATTGGAATCCATTTCGTTGCACTAATTACCATGTATTTCGTTGATATTGTTTAAGGGTATGACCTCAGTTCTGATTATAACGCTTGGCAATCACAATACATACTTTGATTTTGTGTTAGTTAATCGCGATTATATTAGAGCTATTTCATACTAATTCGGACCAAAAATGGAGTTGGGTCTTCCAATTTTGCTCTATTTTTTTTTATCAGTTCTCCTTGCCTTGATAGTCTAATTCATAAAACCACGATTATTTCATTTCTGACTTTCAAGAGGCAGGGGGCTCGTAATTTTTTCCAAATATCCTCAACTTTTGAGGGCTCATATCTTGAGATAGGTTGCACTCGAAGGAAAACTGTGTGCAGGGTTTGAAACAAAATTAATAGGGCATTCAAAAACGATAATTATATTTTTTTATAGAAAGAAACCAACCTTGGGTGTAAAAAATTCACTTTTGAGTTGACACTGATTTTAGGTCTCTTAAAAGGAATAGAATCAAAGGGGAACCTCTACTCAAAAACCAATTTTTTACACCTAAGGGTGGTTTTTATATCCAGGCTCACAATATTGAAAATCTCAAAGTTGAACTTTGGTGGTGAAAGCTGAACTTTCATGATCAGTGCGAAAGATGAAAGTTGCCATATAAAAATCTGAAAAATTACAGGATGTAGTCCTGTTCACCCTTTTTTCGACCAACAAATTTTCACAATGCGATCTCTACACCTTTGAAGGTTACAGTGGCCCACAAATTTGACCAAAATTCAAAAAAATCTAAAAAATGAAGTAACATATCGATTTCTACTAATTTGAAGGCACTGAGTTCGAATATGCGCTCAGTTTTTTCATCCGATCCCTCTGAACCTATTTATTAGCCCCCCTTGAAAAGGTCAAAATTTAACGAAATGAAAAATAACGTGTGACCTGTCGTTTGTTTGGCTTTTGAGGGCCTTGAGTTGGAATATTTACTTATTTTTTGGATCTGACCCTTCAGTGCCTCCCTAGCCTCCTATTTTAGAAAAAAATGTATTATGAAATGAAAATTGCGTGAGGCATATCGATCCTCACTAATCTGAGGATCGGGGAAGGGGTGAAATAAAAAAAGGAAGTCGATTTTCTGATTCTACGCCCCCAGATTAATGAGAATTGATATGTAACATGCTATTTTCATTTCTTGAATTCCTAGAAATTATTTTTTTTCAATTTTAAAAATTATTTCTGTTAACATTTTTGAGAAATTTTCTGTGAATCATATGAGAATTTCTGAGAATATGTGGACTTTTTGAGAAAAGTTCAAAAAGGGTCCACTTGGTAATCTATGTCGATTTTGAGTTATTAGCATATTCGTAATCTGCATTAAATTACTTTTCGAATGAGCTGTTTACGATACTTTTTCGTGAATAACTGACGATTTTATAGATATTTGAAGTTTACCTAATGTTAATGTTGAAAAAACATAGGCTTGGGAAAACCCCGTTTCAAGTTTTTAAATCAAAATTTTCCAGCAAAATACGTATGTTTGAGTCAAGAATTCGATTTTTTAAAAATTTTGCAGGACTTTTGACGCAGAATTCTGGGTTTTGAAACCTGATCAGACTTGCCTTCGTTCCAAAAACGGCAAAAAAATTCCCAAAACGAGTTGACAAATTGAAATTTATGATTTTCTGAAAAAAAAAAAAAAATGAAAACCGTTTTATTTCTCAATATTAATATTTTGGTTTAAAATTTCGTTCACAATGTATGGATCATCGCATCTGATAGTTGAAGGATCATGGTGTACAAATCCGTGAAAAAATCAATTTTTTGGCTCAAATTATGTTTTTGATTTTTGATTTTTTTTTTGAAATCAACTTCTTGGCCAAAAGTGGTCCCTTTTCTTAAAAACAGCCTTATATTTTTGAGAATTATTTGGAAACTTTTGAGAACTTTTCTACCCAATTATTTTGGAGGAAAAAATACAACATACTTTTTCTTAATTTTTCAAAAATATAGCAAGAGAATAATTGTAAAAATCGCTATCGGTGATTTTTTAGGGGGAAAATACTCAATTATTGAATTGAGAATATTTTGTTCAGAATTCTCCGAAAATCTTTCAATTTTTGACATTGTAAATTAAAAAAAAAAAAAAAAAATTATTTCGAGCCAGAACAACCTATACCAAGACTATTTAGTATTTACAGAAAAAATTGAGAAATCGTTTCCTCCGAGCATGCTGCGAGTTCGGCTCCGTACAGAATAATAAATCACTCATTGGCAACTGTACCACGTGTATTTGCCTATAAGGGTCATTTATACGTAACTTGGTCGTTGCGTATACTCGTTTAAGAAGTAGGTATAGGTAGAGGTACCCTAGACGTGCAACATTTTTGTTGAATATTTAACATAACGCGGATACAACACCGGCCACCAGAAATATCTTTGATAAATAATGAAAAACCTGGCTCATTCGGCTGCGCTTTCCTTGTACAATGTACCACGAAACGGTCGCTTTCATCTCGAAGCGCTAGAATTTTACGCGATGCGAAAAATATTCCAGCAATTCATAATTCAACGCCGTTTAACGCAAAAAGCTGCCGCATTTTGACGTCGGTACATAGCCAGCAACAAACCTTAGGGAGTTACTCCAGCATAGGTATAATTTTCGGTACAAATTCTTTCACCTTTAAACTACGCCGACGGGAGGAAAAAATTGAAAATTCATAACCTTAGGAATTTCATTGTCGATATTCAGTTGGAAATTTTTATTGAAGTGATGTTCAATTCCCCGCAGTTGGAAAAATAATAAATTTCAAATACGTAAATTTAATTTGAAAAAATGGTAATAGTAAAACTACGTATCGACGTGATTCCTCATACGAGCTCACTACGTAAAAAAATTTACAAACTTTGCCAGCTCGTAGCCTCAGGATAGGAATTCGCGAACGTATGTAAGAAAGAAAGGAAACACATGTTATACAACCTTTCATATTCATTTACATTCCGAACACTGAATTTGTTCTCGAAACGGTGTCATAAAAAGCGAATATAACCGACGAATCGAAAAACCATTCGTATACTCGTAAATTCATACAAATTACCAACGATGAGCTACTTCGCAGTGTTTCGTGTTAAATTTACCGTATGCAAAAAAAAATCTTCCTTACGCCAATTTTCTCCTCGAACGAGAGAAAAGATCTGCTCGTCCTGCGAGCTCAACTTGAACTCCTCCTCTTTTATCTAGATTCTTTATGTGTTTATATGGCGACGTTTATGATGTGCGAAACGGAATAAATTTTTCAAAATACATTCCACATAAATCAACATTAATAGACGATATGTTTTCGTGACTGAGCCGCATTACATAACTTTTTTGCTGACTGTTCGAATGGGACTTGAGAGCGTAGTAGAGTCATGCGACCCAATGCGATGCGAAGGTACGTTGCGAGTTTTCCAAAGGGGGTGATCATTTTTTGGCGCATAAATTTGTTAGAATAATTAAATTTTAATAATTGATTCTACATGCATTAGCGCGATAAATTATAATAATCCCTCGGCGTGTTCTTCGCACGTGATAACGATATGTACTCGAGAGTCGAGCTGTTTTTAACGTCGTTAAATGGAAAAAATGTCTCTCGTGTGCGAAACGATGCGAATTTTTTCAAATGGTTATTGGTATGTTATTCAATTTTGCGAGATTGTAACGTTCATTTAAAGCACGTTGGCAATTGAATTAAGAAATGAAAATGTCAGTTAGTTGGGAATTTATATAAATGAGTGAAAATGAACTAAAATTTTCAGGATGGTTGGATAGTTTGAGGAGGAGGTGTAAATTTTCATAATTCCAATATTTATGAAATGTTTGGAAATTCTGGCAATTGTTCTTGATCTGATGACTGAAAGTTTTAGAGTAAACCTGGCAACGTTTTGAGTCAATTTCAAAGGTCAAAAAAGAGAATAGTATTGATTGATGATAAAGTTCTAAAAAATATGATGTAACGATTTATGTGATGTCGAGAAACCTCATCATGTCATGGAAGGGTTTATAATTCACACAGAGTACAAAAATGGCTCAAATTTCGTTGAAAAAACTCCCAAAAATATTAAAATCTGACGAAATTTCATTTCAGAAAAATAGCTGTGAAAGTCATAACAATGTCATGTCCTCATGTCATGAAACTCATCTCAAAAAATCGACGTCTGAAATTCAAAATAACTTTAAACTTCATAAAATTTGAAAAAATTATTCAAAAAGTTTTTTTCAGTATCAAGTATATTTTTCTTACTTTTTAATTTCTTGGAACAATTTTTTTTTTAATCAATGATGAGGAGGTTTATTGGGTAAGGTGCAGTGGGGTAATTGCAAAACTGGGGTAGTTGCAAAATCAGCTGCTGGAGGCCAAGAAAAATAATATTTGACCACACGGTCTTTTTGTACATCAAGGTACCTCTATTCCTTATATTTTCACCCAACAGGAACAAAATTGGTGAGCGCATGTGTTCTCTGGAAGTGGTTTTATCAAAAAGTGTCAAAATAGCTCCAAAGTAAAATTGTAGGCATTTTTTTCAATGTGGTCCAAAATAAATTAAAAAATAGTTTTTCGAATCGATTTCTGCGTGTTAATTATTAGAAGGCATGTAAGTTTGAGGTAGGACCATTGATTTTTTAAAAATTTTATCTCGTAAGCCTTAAATATGCGATTTCGCAATTGCCCCAAAAAACATGTAGTCGGGGCAATTGCAAATTCGATTTTTTTTATGATTTTGCATTTACCCCAATTTTTTTTCAATTTTTAAAAATAAAATATGGTCCGAAACTACAAAAAAAAAAAAATATTGGGCCACCAAAGAACATTTATTATAGGCATTAAAAACGTTAAGAGATTTGTAATAGAATTCTCCAACTCGGACAAAACTTGATCAAAAAACGGATATGAACATGTAAACAGATAGTAAATTTTATGTAGATTTCGATTTCTCAATCAGAATTGAAAAAAAATGAACTCCCTCCGAGATAATGTACGACTTTGCATTTACCCCAGGCGGGGTAAACTCAAAACTTAAAATTTCAAAATTTTAAAATTTCATTATCTCGCAAAGGTGTGAATGAAACGATACAAAATTTTTTCCACCAACAGAGAACCCCTTGAAGTTCATGTGACAGAAATTTGGGATTGTTTGGTGCCATGGGGTCGTCACAGTGAACTGACAAAGTGGCACTAATCAAAAAGTGGTTTGCAATTACCCCACTGCACCTTACCAAAGACACCGGAAACTTTTTGATAAGTCATGAAAAAGTTGTAGATTTTACGTTGGAAAATTTAGTTAAATTTTTTTATATTATGTTTTTTGATTTTTTTTGTGGGTGGGGGAGAGGGGGAGTCAATGGTTTGATCGACTCAAAAATTAACATTGAAAAAAAATAGAAATGAAATAAATTTTTCATTTTTCATTTTTAATCAGTGAAAATACAGAATAAATAATCTATACAGGCACAGTTTTGCGGCATTGAAAAAAATCAGTGAAATATTGACTTCAAAATTGAAAAAATTACTGATTTTCAGTGATTTTTTCTTGAAAATTTTTTCATTCAATTTTTTTTTACCAATTTCGCCCTTTTTTGGTCCAAAGTGAATATGAATCAATCATTTTTACTGTACAACTCAATTTTTTTTACAACTTAGATAATAATTTTCTTGCATTTCCTTAAGTACATTTTAAAAATTTTGAAATCTGACAAGGAGTCATTCTTTTGAAATGAGTTTTCAATTTTTGTTCAATATTCTAATTTTCCCCCGTCAAGATAGAATCAAGCAGTGAGCGAAGGACAGAGGGGACGACTCCCTCCCTTCTCCATTTATGACAAAATTGATTTTTTTAAACTGAAAAATGAAGCCTTATTTACTTTCTAAATTTGAATCAGTCAAAATTGACTGATTTGAATCGACAAAATTGAGTTAAGTACTGTTAGATTCAGTGAAAATTTTACAAATTCAATCTGTGAATTTTTATTATTGAATCAATGAATTTTCATTTTTATTTTTTTCTGGATTAATAACAAAAATTCACTTATTGATATCAGTAAATTTTGAGATTTTAATCAGTCAAATAATTTTCACCGGTTCAATGGTGAAAATTCACTAGATAATTGAATCAGTAATTTTTCACTAATTGGCATTAAAATGTCGCTTATTAACTGGGGAATCAGTAGAATTTGACTGATTATCAGTAACTTCATTTTCTCTATTTCATCAGGAAATTTTTGCAATTTTGATTGATTCAAATTAAGAGAGTAGGAAAATTTTTATTTCAAAACAGAAAAAATTAGAATCTAAAAAATCAGAAAATTTTTTATTGCAGTTCGAAAATTTCAATTTTTTATCACCCCAGTAAAAATAAACTTCATTTCATCTTTGTTGAGTTATAGTACTCACCTATCTCGAAAGCTATAATTTTTATGCTGTGAACTCAGTATATAAAACATTACCAAGTAAACCTGTTACTTGATTTTTTCCAATACTAACGACTATTGGTTTCAAAAAAATATGAATTTCACCCCTCCCCCCCCCCACTTGACACAATTCTGATGTTTGATTTTTTTTGTACCCGCTATGGAGTCGAATTTTTGTAATTTACAAAGTAAAATTTTTTCTGTACTCTCCATCTATAAATCAGTGAAAATCATCAAAAATCACTGAAAATCAGTCAGAATTGCAGTACAAATCAGAGAAAAAATTTCATTGGAAGCGAACACTGGAAAAAATGCTGAAAAATCACTGGAAAGTTGGAAAAGTATTTAAAAATCGTTGAAAAATCAGTGAAAACCGGTGAAATTTTTTGAATAATTAACGAAAATTTTCTGAAAACCAAAAAATTTTGCTGATTCTCCCTGTGCTGCACCTCTGACTTTTTCCAGTGAGATTCAAAATTACAGAGTATTTCCCAGAATTTAATTTTCACATTTTTCAGAAGAAATTTCTCTTATACTCCGTTCAATTTTTTGGGCGAATTTTTATTTTACAAATTACTTTCTCTCTCCATTCCATTCAGTGTGGACTGCAGAATTTTACTAATTAAAATTTCTCCTCTCTCTTCTATTAGAGTAGAATTTCAATTAGAATCTAAAATAATTTCTTGTGTCTCTTTCAAAACAAATTTTGGTGATTCAAATTTTTCCTTTACAGCTGTCCCTAAACGTGCATTTCGTGCAATATGCAACTATGCCTCATGCATTATTTCGGAATTCATTTGCAGATAATAAACGAATAAGTTTAGTAATTGAGTATTTTTCAGAAAAAAAAAAAAACGAACTAACGCATATTCAGCGAACATTTTGGTGCATTTTAATTCAAATTATACAAAATAGATGGCATGTAATTTAATACGAAATTAGTCAAAAAAATTTCAGCCAAACGTATCCCTAAATTCTACCTAGCCACGAGGTTTACGACTAATCAATTTCGCATTTGATTCAGAAATGACCTCTGCATTATTCAACGGAAAAGTTGAACTTGGAAAATTTTATAAATTTGCACCATCTCTTTAACATACCTAATGTGAAGTTTTCATAGATTTTCTCAATGATCCTCACCGGGGCTTAATCTGTTTCACGATGATGATCGTCTCAACACTTGATTTTTTTCTCGATTAGGGCTATAAATTCAACCAGCGTGGCATTTTCGTTCGATGATTATGTTTAAATTACGGACCGTTAGTCAGATGGTATTATACCTAGACCTAAGCTATAAGTATACGCGTGCAGTATAAATAAAAAGAAGTAACCTATACGAAAAACGCTACTCGAAAGGTTGAGTAGGTAATAGGTTTTTCCTAATACACATGCTTTAATTTCGTTCACGCTCGTCGTGGCAATTAGCATTAGCGTGTACGCGATTAATTGTTTAGTAATTTAGGTCATTACGAGTTTGGGCGATGTGAACGCATTCTTTGAAAATTATTCGAGTATGTGCTGGAGAAGGGCGCGAACGCGGTGCGGAGCGGAACACAGCGACGGATCTGGCGTATATGTGAGGTCGTATTCGAGTTTAATTTCATTCAGTCAACGATTCCGTTAATGTTCTAAATTTCATTTGTATATGCGCGACTTCGGCTCCGCGGAACCGAAAAAAAAAGCAGAAGAAATGGAAAAAATTTCGGGGGATAAAAGCGAAGACGGAATACCCGCGCTTCGCTGTTTACGCCGCGTAAAACAGGCCCAAAAGAAATGTTAATCTTTATGGTTTTTACGAGCATTCGAATACTATTCCAAAGAAATGAATTTATGCTATTAAACATTGTACAATAAAAGAGCCATTGGGGAATAAAATGCTATGAACCATTGACCTTAATATAACCAACGTAATGGTACTTAAATGGCGATTGTTAATTCGGAGCTGAGTGACGGTTTATTGTTTTCTAATTATAAAATACGCTAACTAAATGAAATACATGTACGAGCTTTAATCTCGGAAATTTTCGACGTGAGAATGAAATTAACGAGACAAGGCGTAGGTACCTACACCTAGCCCTGCTTTACGTTTACGTATTTTTTTGTATCCTTTTTTTCCCCCTCTATCCAACGTTGACATGAAATTGCGTCCGTGCTGTTTGTATGGTAATTCAGACGGACGTGAGTGGAACGAAGTGTATGAAACGAGATGAGATTTCGTTCGCGATTGGAAAACTTTTTTTTCGACGGTGAGCTTCGGTAGGATGAAGGTGGGATTTTTGAATGTCGTGCACGTTACGATTTTTCGCACATTTCGTGTTAAATTCTTTCATTGTGAAGATGGTAATTCGTTTTGAAGGAATTTTTTTGTTCCGAATGCTCCGAGGTAATTCGCCAGAGTAGTTTTACGTAATAATGGCTATGTTTAATTAGCGACTTGTTTCGTTAAATTATACCGGAGTTTACCGTGTTGAGAGGTAGATTAAATTAATGAATATTCGGCGTCGGGCTAATTTCGTTATGGTTTGGATTTTTTATGATTTTTTTTTTCGTTTGAAAATAAAAGTCGTCGGTTTGATGTTGAAGGGGAAAATGAATAATAAAATTAACGTGGTCATTTGGATTGAAAGTACATCGATTTTCAATTTGTTGTCATGTAAATAATCATAATTTTGAAAAAATTACAATCCTTTTTGGAAAATTGGATTTTGGGAAATTATTTGGAGGGAGAAGAATTTGGGCTGAACCAAAATTTAAGATATGAAATAAAAATTGAACTCTATGAAGACAAAACTGAAATTGAAAATTCTCCACTGAAAATTTCTGTATTATTCCATTCAAAATTGAAAATTTTCTTTAAAAAAATCAAATTTGAAAAAAGTTTACCTTTTTTATAAAACGAAACTGCAATTTTGAAAAAGCGAAATCAAGGTTCTTTTCCAGAAGTGAAACTCTTTGAAAACTGAATAAACATTCAGATATTCTTAAAAATGATTTCAATTGTTGGTCTCGTCCTCGAAAAAAATCTTTAAATGCCAATGGTTGTTTTAAAAAAAAAAATTCAAAATGTTTATCAAATTTATCCTGGAAAAAATTATCGTCCCATTTTTCAAAGTCTGTAAAAAATTTTGTTGGTTGGTTCAAATGCAGTTTGAGTTGGAATAATAAAAACCTGAAAACATTATCAACGTCAAAAAATTTTCATTTTTATAATGCATTTTTTTTAAAAAATCAAAAATGCAAATTTTTTAAAAATTTCAAAAACTACGAAATGTTGATGGAATTTGAACTCAGTACAAAAAAATTGTCTTTTCCGGGCCGTTCAGAATCATTTCGTTCGGCGGGCATTCGACTCTTTTTAACGTCTTATCAGTATCTGAAAGAGGGAAACTGGAGAATGACGAAATCAACAGTTTCCGATTTCGTCATCTTTTGTACTCGGAATGACTGAATTAGTACAAATTATCGAATATTATTCAATAATTTGTACTAATTCAGTCATTCCAAGTACAAAAGGTGACAAAATCCGAAACTGTCAATTTCGACATTCTCCAGTTTCCCTCTTTCAGCTACAGATAACAGATGACTCGTTCATGAACGAAATGATTCTGAACGACCCGAATTATAAACCAGTGTAAATTATCGAAAACCACTAGAATTTCAACGCAGTATTGAACCAATGAAAAATTTCACTGATAGCAAAAACAGTGGAAAAAATTACTGTAAAAATAATGAAAATTCACTAAAAAAAAAATCAGTAAAATTCTCGAAATTTGCTGAAAAATTAATGAAATTCTTTGAAAAATTGACGAAAATTCTCTAAAACTGAACTCGCAAGAATTTTGTTGATTTTTCCCGTACTGAAATTCTGACTATTTATTAGTGATTTTTCATTTACTCAAAATCAAAATGATGGAGTGGCCAACGAAATCATAAAAAGTGCATACAACCACCCACTTTGAAAAAGCCATAATAAGTATTCAAAGTAAAATTCGATTCGATTTTTTTCAATAATTTCATCTTTTCATCCCTTTTTTGAGTTCTGACAAAAATTGTTTCTAATTTGATTTTTTTTCTTATCCTGAAAATTTTTCAACTAGTTTTTTCAGTTTTCTCTGTGATAGTTTTTTTGTTTGAAAAAAAATCTTGAAAATTTATAGAAATTTGAGAGGCAAATTCAGTGAATTGGGTTCCTGCTAAAAATCATATTTGACAAATTTTATTTTTGAAAATTGAGAAAAAATATCAAAAACGTGGGTTGGATAAAAATTGTTATAAAATGTTTCAACTTTTCAAAATTTCTTATCTGTGGCGAAGAAAGCTTAAAATTTTTAATAATTCAAGACTCTCGTGTTGTGTGAAATAATTAGAAAAGCTCAATTTTTTTTAACTATACCCAAAAGGCTCTGGTGTGGTAAGGGGGTCAATTAGCCCTTGGTCGAACTTTGACTAAATTCTTATGCCATTCGATTTGGCATGGTAGAAGATGATTTTAGAGCGCATGAGCGAATTTTTATCTCACCCCTGGGGGGCTGGGGGGCCAAAATACACGGTTTTCAAGCTGAAAACTCTTAAAAATTCTATCTCCTCGAGTTTTCAACCGATTTTTTCCAAACTTGGCACAAAGGTAGTGATACTAGAGGGGATTACCCTGAAATTTTTTCAGATTTTTTCGACCACTCCAATGACCTTGAATTCGACTTTGAAAATTTCAAATCGCCCTGGGAGCACCGTTTTGCCGCGGGGTATAAAGAAAAAAATTTTTTCATGTTTCCCACTCCATTTTACACCACTCAGAATTTTTTCAGATTTTTTCGAGTGGTGGTTTACATGTGGCGCCCGAAAAACTGATAAATCGGTCGTTTTATTACTTTAAAATTATGCCTTTCCCATCAATTTCGTATTTTTTATTTTTTTTCTCACTAAAAATACATTCATGCTCGCTTTTTATTAAATTTTAATCAATATTCACCCATTTCCCATGACTACGACATTTTGAACAAAGGGTATCCTCGGATATGATAGGCGAATCGGCCCAAGAGCTACTTTTTGAAACTAACTAGCAGACATTATTAAGGACCCCAAAAATTGATTTTAGAAAATTTTTTCCACTCCCTAACTCACCTTACCCCCTTACCCCCACCCCCAAAATAGCGAATTTTCGTCAAAAAATCGTATCTCGGAACCTAATGGACCAAAAATTCCGAAATTTATGTGGTGTAAGTATATAGGGAGTGGTGACCAATTTTTGAGAATTTTTTCAGATTTCTTTTGCGATGCATTCTATTCTAAAAAACCACCTTAAAAACTTTGAATTGCTCAGAGGGTCTGGCCGGATAAGGGGTGATTTTGGCCATGGGTTGGATTTTCGCTTTAACCTTCCCAAAGAGTAGCCTCCGATGTAACAAAATCTGAAAAAATTTTCAACCTCCCCCCCTTCTATTTTTGAGTTATGGCCATTTTATTGCTAGATTTTCAACAATTTTTCAATTTCAACTGTTGTGAAGGAAATTTTCTGCTCTAAGTCACGCCTCGTAAAGACGTACGTATTTATGATATTTTTTTCAAAAATGTTGGTACATTACATATCTTAATGCTTTTTCGGCTATATGAAGTTTTCAATCATTGCAAAAAAACACCATAAGCATATTATATAAGTGAAGAACAACCAATTTGTGAATAGTATCCCACATATGTGTATTTCAACGTAGATTCACGTCACGTATTCAGTTTTGGCGATTTCGAAGCCGCAAGGGTCAAGAATCGCAAAATGCCTACTACATTATAAAAATGTTTTTATCTGATTCTTTCACATTTTTCAGCATTTCGTGCAGAAAGAAATGATCACAACGTCGAATTTGTGTTTAGCTGTCCAAAATACCTAGATAAACTCCCTTTTCGCGGTCGTTTCACTTGAAATCTCGAAATTCGCTATTTCTGTCATAAAAAGTCAGTGAAAATGGATTTCTGAGAATTTTTCAGTTTTTCTTTGCGATGCATTCTATCCCAAAACCCACCCTAAAACATTTAAATTGATCCAATTCCAAAACTAAAAGATATAAATTCTTTCTTTTTGATACAACCCCACCTTGATAGGTACAATAATTTGAATTTTTTTTTCAATTTCAAATTATAATTTCGCAGCCCATGACAAAAAATGAATTGTGGTACAAAAGCAAAATATTAAGATGAAATGGAAAAAAAAAAACTTTCTTTCATAATTTGTAGGTACGAGACATAGGTAACTTTGTGCCAAAGAACAGAAAATTTCCTTCACGACAGTTGAAATTGAAAAATTGTTGAAAATCTAGCAATAAAATGGCCATAACTCAGAAATAGAAGGGGGGGGGGAGGTTGAAAATTTTTTCAGATTTTTTTACATCGGAGGCTACCCTTTGGGAAGGTTAAAGCGAAAATCAGTGATGTCATAACGGATTTTTTTTTTCGTTACGTTATTTCGTTACGTTACAAATTTCTCAATAACGTTATTAGTTCCAGTATGTGTAACGGAAAAATGTTATAACGCAATTATTCGGAAATAACGTTATTTCCATTTTTTCGTTACCGTTATTTCGTTACGTTATTCCGTTACAGGCAAAAATTCAAACATATTATGATATTATGCCCCCATAGCTCCCCCCTTTTAGGAACTGCAAAACACAAAATCGGTTGTTTTTTTATGTCAAACTTTTTTTCATTTTTAAAAGTAATTTTGGTGAACTTGAACTCTTGACAAATTATTTTCAAACGTTGTCGATCGTTATGTCGTTATATTATTTCATGATTCTTTCATTTCTTTCCAAAGTTTTTCATGAAATAATTGAAATACCTACTATGGATTTAGATTTCATTCAGAATTTCAGATTACAAAAAAAACAAACGGAAAATTTGCCTTGAAATCTGATGTGACGATGTGAGACGTGAGAGTGAGACGGAGGGGTCACTTAAAATTTTTTTAAAGACGATTTTCACCTGGAAATTTTTTTAAAAATTTCATCAACTACATGTTTTTCATACGCAGCACTAAAAAAAAATAACGAAAAAATAACGTAATTTTTTCGTTATTCGTTACGTTACATTTTTGAAATATATTGTAACGTTATTATTTCGTTACAAGTAAGATTCAGTTACCGTTATTTTTTTCGTTACGTGTAACGAAAAAAATTCCGTTATTTTCGTTATTTCGTTACGTTACGTTATTCGTTATGACATCACTGGCGAAAATCCAACCCATGGCCAAAATCACCCCTTATCCGGCCAGACCCTCTGAGCAATTCAAAGTTTTTAAGGTGGTTTTTTAGAATAGAATGCATCGCAAAAGAAATCTGAAAAAATTCTCAAAAATTGGTCACCACTCCCTATATACTTACACCACATAAATTTCGGAATTTTTGGTCCATTAGGTTCCGAGATACGATTTTTTGACGAAAATTCGCTATTTTGGGGGTGGGGGTAAGGGGGTAAGGTGAGTTAGGGAGTGGAAAAAATTTTCTAAAATCAATTTTTGGGGTCCTTAATAATGTCTGCTAGTTAGTTTCAAAAAGTAGCTCTTGGGCCGATTCGCCTATCATATCCGAGGATACCCTTTGTTCAAAATGTCGTAGTCATGGGAAATGGGTGAATATTGATTAAAATTTAATAAAAAGCGAGCATGAATGTATTTTTAGTGAGAAAAAAAATAAAAAATACGAAATTGATGGGAAAGGCATCATTTTAAAGTAATAAAACGACCGATTTATCAGTTTTTCGGGCGCCACATGTAAACCACCACTCGAAAAAATCTGAAAAAATTCTGAGTGGTGTAAAATGGAGTGGGAAACATGAAAAAATTTTTTTCTTTATACCCCGCGGCAAAACGGTGCTCCCAGGGCGATTTGAAATTTTCAAAGTCGAATTCAAGGTCATTGGAGTGGTCGAAAAAATCTGAAAAAATTTCAGGGTAATCCCCTCTAGTACCACTACCTTTGTGCCAAGTTTGGAAAAAATCGGTTGAAAACTCGAGGAGATAGAATTTTTAAGAGTTTTCAGCTTGAAAACCGTGTATTTTGGCCCCCCAGCCCCCCAGGGGTGAGATAAAAATTCGCTCATGCGCTCTAAAATCATCTTCTACCATGCCAAATCGAATGGCATAAGAATTTAGTCAAAGTTCGACCAAGGGCTAATTGACCCCCTTACCACACCAGAGCCTTTATTTTACAATTTGAAATTTCTCACTTCAAAAAGTGACGATAAAGAAATGAAAAGAAAATTATCGAAAATCACTGGAAATCAATCAAAATTTCAGCAGAGTAATAAATCAGCAAAAAATTTCACTAAAAAGCAAATAGTGAAAAAAATGCTGGCCTGTCTTGCAATTTTGACTTTTTTTCGGTGACTTTTCACTGGTTCAATACAAGAGAATACGAATCCAAAATTTTTGAAAAAATTGGAATTACATGATCGAGATCATTTGTGATAAATTTTTACTCTCGTAAGATGTCGTATCGAATTTACATAGTACGTAGATTTTTTTCATAAGCTGTTTTACATTTATATGAATGTATTTTGATCAATGATGATTCATATAAAAATTGGGCAATCAGGTGTCATACAGTATGTAGTTTTCTGTTTTACGATTTTTGTTACGCGTTGTACTTAGTACTCTTGTATTCATTTCCACCATGACTCATATTCACGAATAACAACAGTAGTCTTGCGAATTGTAATGATAAATGTGCTCGTGAACGTTGAAAAAGTTATAGCGGTATTTCTCGTCTAATTGTTGATAATAATTATAAGAAATGGCACCAATGGGGATTTTAAAATTTTATAAAACACTTTCATATGTATTAATAATAATTATTGTCGACGTAATTAATCACAATATGCGTGATTACAATGCTGATGTATATCTTAACCAAAGTACGAAGCCCGAAGAGCAAGTTACCCCTTGAAAAAATTCATAATAAAAGCTGCATTGGAGTACAATACACCCACCCACCGATCAAAAATAATACACTCGTATGTAGTCGTATTATTCGCAATTTGCAAAAAAAAAAAAAAAAACACTGCAGAAAGAAAGCGAGAACAGGTTATACACAACACGATAGGTCGCCTCGCGTACTTGAGACTTGAGAGAAGTGTACATAGTACATACATTACATAGGTACGAGGGTGGTAAATATACGTTAACGCATTCCACGGTGGTTACGTCATAAATATAATAACCATGACTTAATTTCGTGAAAGACTTCACGTATACTAAAAGGCTCGCTGGTATTGTTCAACGTTTCTCGCTGTATCGTTCTGTGTGCCGAGTTGGGTTTTATACTCGGATTGTGTGACTGGAATATTGTTGTGCTGTATTTTTTCCTCCTGCTATTCCGCACGATGTGTTGATGATACGAGCCGACGACGTGGCGGTGTTTTTAAACCCCGAAAAAAATGATATGTTCTTTATCTCGACGGAATATATGAAAGTGGAGCAACGATGTTTTTTCTCGCGTGTTAAAAAAAAGGTTACCTTTTGGCTAAAAATTACCCAGTTCTGTATTTTCAATGAATTTTCCAAATCGTGGCCACTCCCAGGAGAACTTCGATCAGTTACTGTCGTTATCAGATTTTTCTATGTTATTGTTCGAGTGTTTGTTGTTATAGATTTTGATGTCGAAACGAGATGATGTGTTGTTTTTTTGAATCACTGATAAAGAGGCAAGTTTTCAGGGAAATAGAGATGAATGTTGAAAGATTAGAAAAGTAGTTGGCTGATAAAGAATAATGAATTATCTTGGAATTGCCCCACAAGTTGAAAATTAATTTTTAATAGGTAAATTTTAAAGGTTCAATTGTTGAAAATGAGTAATCTAGTGAACATCAATTGAGAATGTAATGAAAATTTTCGATCAAGATACTGAAAAAATAAATCGAAATTCAACCACATATGAATCCAAATGGTTCTTAAAAGATATAATCCCGTCTAGATGAAATTTTTACAAATTTGAATACTATCCCCCCCCCCCATAAAGAAAGTTTAAAAGATGAACAAATTGTTTTGACCCTTTTTGGATGGTCTCCTAAAAAATCAACTTATGAAAGATTAAAATAGAGCATTATTTTCCATCCTTGAAAAACTGGGAAAATTGAAAAATTTTACCAATCTGGAGAGTAAGGGGTTTTGGAATTTTCTCTCAAAGTTTTTTTTTGAATTTTTCAAACACTTTGCTAAAAAGCGTTAAAATTTGAAAAAAAAAAGATCAAGAAAATCAACAAAAATTAAAGAGATGATCATTTCTAATTTATTTTTACGAAATGTTGTCAAATTTTTCAGTTTTTAAATTTGATGACCCCCGATGAGCTTTTAAATGATTTTTTGAAAAAATTAATCATGAATTTTTTCAAGACAGGTTGTATACGAGTACTTGGACAAATGACAAAATCAATCTTCGAGGAAGTGGTTACGAAAACTGAAACATTCGATTCGAATTGTTGAAATTGAAATGTGTTGTGAAAAATGATGACTGCATATGAAGTGAACCCCGAAATTTCACTGCATAATTTAGGTAATGAGATATTCCCTTAACCAGAGGTTCTGCTAATTTGAAGAGTTAGAAGATAACACGCCCTTGGCCCCTCCCACAATCAATTTTAATTTTTTCTAGAAATAAATTAAGTAAACAAATTGAGGTTTTCTTGCTCATCAGTCCTTAGAAATTATGGACTTTCTAAACATTTTCCCCGACTTTTCTTCCTCTTTTTCGAAAGGTTCAAAATTTTGAAAAATTAATAAAGGTATTTTTTATGGTTCTGTTTAAAATTTTTCGTATGAGAATAAGCGAGAAAAATATTGTCAGAGCATCCGATAATTTTTCATTCCAAATTTTATTTCGTTCAAATAACGTCCAATCATTGAAAATTTTCTCCAAACTTTTTGAACGTTCATTTAAATTTCTCAAAAAATTTCACAATCAATTTTTTTCAATTTTTTTTTTACTGATTTTGTAAATATCTTTCCATTTGATTATGCATGTACATAAAAAATTTCGTAAAATCATCTGAAAATTTTTCGTTTTAAAATCCATTACTCATTTTTCAATTTCTTTAGAAAGCTCTTCAAACTTTTGAGATGATGGTGTCTTTTTTTTTTTCAAATTTAGCGAAATTTCATCTTTCTAGATAAGTTCCTATTTATGTATACTTAATCTGAATTTGCGCTTCAAGGTGTCCTATCAAAATTCAATAATTTATCAATTTCACAACTTCAATCTTGACGGGTTGAAAATTTTGATTTTTTACTTTTAGTAACGCCTTTCTCCCCACCAACCCTAAAAACACATTTAAAATCCAAGAATTTTTTTTTTTGAATAATTTTTCTCAGCTTTTCAAATTTTCCATGCCATTTTATTAATAGGTATTTCCATATGTAATTTTTCTCAACTTTACCACATTCTCTAGGCCATTTTGTCAATTTATCTCCAAATCATTATTCATTTTTTCTTTCAGTCTTTCATAAATTTTTGCTCTAAATGAAGACGTTGAATTACACCCATTTTTTTTTTTCGTAAGGGCATGAAAATATAAATTCAACATTGATCGAGTTTTAGTATAAAGCAAAAGTGAATTTTTTTCTGATATTTTTCAGTTTTAATTTGGAAAAGCAAAAAAAAATGTCTGCGAAGTTTCAGCTTATTTTTTGCGTATATTTTGTTATCTCAAATTTGATGAAACCCCAGAATTTTATGGGTGAAATCCTCGACTTCAACATTTTCATCGTTGAAGGACTTACAAATTTTGCAATTTTAGGATTAATTCTTACATTTAATTAAAATTTTCTGTTTTAAAAAAATTGGCTAAAAATTTTGTCACTAGAAAATTTCCTTTTTATTGATTTTTTCCAACTTTTTAAAAATGTTTTCCGAATTTTTCGAAAAATTCATCAACTTCCATGTACCTATACGCTTTCATAACTTGAAGAAAATTCTCTTAAAAAGAAGTGCAAAACTCTGTCCTTCTTCCGTTTTCTCATCATTTCGACTTCGACATTTCATCAATACTTTCAACAACAGAGTAAAAATTATCCGAACCTTATGCATATTCTCAAAATCCAATCCACCAAATAATTCATAAAATTTCAATCTTATCCGAAAAAATTCAAAAATACATCTACACGAAATTTGAAAACACCCCGGCTTCGTTTCGTGATACCAAACCACCAACATTCTTCGCAAATCAAATAATTTCGAATTGCACGATTTTCAATCAATAAAATCCAAACTTTGGTAATATTCTTCTCTTAAAAGGATTTCTTTAAATTCTCCGGATTACCCATAAGTTCTAAATTTGAAAACTTTTACTCATATCAGCTCTTCTATTCCGCGTATTCGTGCCAATCTCATAATTCGAGTCGAACCAACTTGAAGATTCCAGAAATCACCATAGAAAAATTCATAAAAACAGTTGGTAAAATATCGTTTTAATTTACCTACTACGTAAAAAAACCACCACGACTCTCAACAAACACTTGATTTCTACTTCACAACGTCACAATTTCACACTTATTATTAGTACTCTCGCATAGGTAACTTCATCTTTCTCATAGTCATATTTAGCACCATACTTGAATTTTTTTTCATTTTTTTTACCTCTCTGTTGAATATCTTTTATGCACGATTTTCCCACAGCATCACCAAGCTCTAACTCTTCACCAACTCTATTCGTACAGCACATGGAACGAGAAAAGGGTTACTAGTACTACGAGTACACCAAGCTAGCGAGCACTCAGATTAAATACGTATACGAACAAGTATATACAACGAAATGATATTCAAGAGCTCCTCGAGACTTGATTTTTTTACGTCCACATGGTTTATACATAAATATATATATCGTGTCTTTACATCAGCTAAAATGTCCTTCTTTCTAAAGTTATTTCTTTAATCTGTAATCTTTTTAAAACGTCCGTATACGTATTACGTTAACGTAAGATAACTCCATACGATACATTCACATCGTTAACTTGGCTGTACGCAGCGAAGTCTGCACAAACACAAGAGATACAATCGAATACGAAAATTTTCCAAGTCAATTGTTAAATCAACCAGAAGAAGACTCTATTCGTTGCTCTATATTTTCTTTCGGTTTCGCTCCAAAATGGTACTACATTTTAAATTAAACTTCTCTCGAGTCTGTAAAAAACATTACGTTAGCGCAATTACTTTCACGTATATGAAATTTACACTCGACGCGAACATTTATTGCGTATTTTACTATCCCGCTCGGTGCTCGCGATTCTACAACACACGTCGACATCTCTTATTTCCAAAATATTCTATTTCGAGTGTCTTTGCGATGCGGAGCGCGAGAAAACACTTTAGATTACAATTGAATTTTTCTTTTTCACCTTCGTCGAGCATTTTAAATCCACTGCTATGTGTTGGCTTTCGTAGAGAATTTTCAAAAAAAAAAAAAAGGGACAGTCTATGTACTTATCAAACCAAGCTACACGACGAGATGTCTCAAAAAAAAGAAAGTTCATATGATGACTAAAAAAAATAATAAAAGGGAACTCGACACAACCAGGACGTACTCGCATTCGTTATGCAGACAATGTAAAAAAAAAAGAACGTGATCGATGCCACCTGTGACTCCATACCTGCATTAAATCTGATAAGCACCTATTCTAAATACGGATATCGAACCACCAGTTGAAAAAATTCTTCGCGTTGCCATTTGTATTTTATTCCGAATCATCGTCTCTCTATTTCAAACGATAATTACGAAAACAACGAGTAAAAATATTCATCTTGAACAGTCTGAAAAAAATCGACAAATTCATAATAGTAAACAAACCGTTTTAATTAATACGATCGACCATCGTGAGAAAAACGAAGACTATTCATCTCTCGAACAAATCAAGAGGTAGAAAAAATTATCATTTAAAAAGATTCTGCATATTTATTTGCATTTGAAAGTTACGCACCGGAAGCGTTAGAAAGTCGATACAGGCGATTCTTCCGCATTCTTTATAATTATCCTCTATTCATAATAATTTTACCATTATAGGTGTAGTTTTTTCATCCACAAAATATCAGTATCTTCTCAACGGAACGAAAAACAAGCCATTTATTTTGGAAATTTCGCACATTATGACCTCGTTTCATTATCATAACGTCATCGGTATAGCAACAAACGAGAAAAGGGTAGCGAAATAAGCGCGCTTCGAAATAACTACTTTATCTGATGGAGTAATTTTTTTTTCGAATCTTCAAACATTTGGGGTAAAATATCACGACGACGTCGAGCTCGACAGCTTTTTGTAAACAATATACAAAAACCTTCTTCGTTACCGGAGTTCACGCTTTTGCGAGTAGGTATAGGGGAAAAAATCGGGTAGGTACCTACACTATCCGGATACAGCCTTTAAATAGCAGATAGAAAGTAAACGTGACACATTTAAAACGAAATATACGGACAGTCGAGGTTAAAAGTTTCAAGTTTTCTGGGTTTATTTAGGCTTTGCTTTATCCCAATTTTATACACTTCTTAATATGAAATATTTTATCACTTCGGTGTCCCCGGTGTATTATACAGCACTTATGGCCGAATAAAATAAAAGATATTTCTATTATCCATTAAATTTGATCAACTAATTAACAAATGCGTCTTCCAATCAACTTGAGTGTTTTTGGTAAAATCGTTAAAAATGTTGATTTGAAATAATAGCCCACCTACATTTTTTCAGGCGTGTGGTGTATCGAAATGAGTAAGTCTGGAAATTTTAAACAAAAGTAAAAAGTCGGAAAATTTTCAATTTTTTTTCCACTCGGCATTGAAGAATTGTCAGTTTTGTTTCAAACTTTTTTTGTGTGTCGTGATTTTTGAAACGGTATGATTTTTTGGGTACATGAATGAAAAATTTGACAAAAGTCAGAATATGGAAAAGGTTTTAAACGAAAATTGTGGACCAGTAATAGGACGTCCAATCATTGGAACACTGGAAAAAGTCAGAGGGAATTTGGACCGTCTGGAAAAGTTAGGGAATTTTGAAATTTCCGGCATTTCCGCTAGAATTTTTGTAAAAATCCAGAAGAAGAATAAATTGTCTGAAGTTTCTGGTTCTTTCATGAAAAAAAATTTCCCTCGCTCCGCTTGGGCTAATATTTTAATATTCATCATTTGATATTCTTGTTTATTGAATTATCAAGTTTTCAAAAAAATTCCCTCGCTACGCTCCAGGATAATTTACACACTTTTTTCTTTTTCCACAGAGACTTTTTTAACACGTATTTTTTGATAAAATTTGATGAGAAAGGAGTACTATGATGTCCCTGATCATTATTTTCAAAAAGAATGGAAGAGAATTTGTATTTTCTGGTCACTTTTTCAGAAACGGGGGGGGGGGGGGTACACTGTACAGTGATAATTTTTCAACTTATGAAGATTTTTTTTACAAAAATTTTCGCCCTTGTTCCGCTCGGGCCCATCACATTTATATAATTTTATTAAAATAATTGATATTTTACTCCCCACTGATTTACAGGGCCCATCCGAAAAGAGAGATTTTCGTGGAATTTATAAATTTGAGACACATGTTCTTTCAGGGGGGGAGGGCATTCAATTGTGAAGAAATTTTTGAATTTCAAGACTGAGAATATTGAAAAATTTTAAAAATTAAATTTTTGCCGATTTCTGGAGATTCTAAAAATCTTGTAAGGTGTAGGATTTGAAAAAATACTTTTGAATCATTATTCCGCACAGTTTCATCACCCAAAAAACCACCCCCTTCTCCCTCCTTCAAGAATAACATATTTGAAAGGTCTGGAAAACTTCGAGAAATTGGTCTGGAAAATCTGGAAAATTCGAGGAAAATCATTTCTGATATAAAGTGAACACCCTGATTTCAAAAATTAGCCATTTTTAATTTTATTTTTTTGCCATGCAAAGAAAATATTGGTAACGCATTATTAATAACCGGTTATCAACATTCCTAAAAAAATGATAAAATTTTGCTAAAGTGAATTAGTAAAGTTTTAAAACAAAAATTTCTGATTTTTTACTATAAAATTATACTACGCACTTGACTTATTTTCAGATGGAAACAACTTAATCTGCCGAAAACACTCATCGTGAAAAATTTTCAAAAGGCGGAATAAAACTTATGAAAAAAAAAATTATGGTGAAAGTCAAAGGAAAAGACTCAGTCATCAACCACATTTCACTTCCCTGAAAATATGTGACATATTGATTTTCCACATAATTTTGATTTTGTTGGCAAATATTGATATTCGCCTTGGAATTTTATTCATTTTAGAGCATTTTTGCGACTTCTGGTCCAAATAATTTGGATTTTTTCACAGTAAATAAAGAATAATTTGTCAAAATTTTTATGAGCTGCTTTCCACTAAATTTTCTTGGCTAAAATTTTCTTTTGTACATTTTTAAAATTTTGTGTACTTCACCATTCCTATAGCAGATATTTTTATTTTTATTTTTACCCTTTGAATGGTGAATTTTCATCAATATCTGAATTTTCGTCGAAACCCCTGCAGAAGTGCAGATCTATGAGTTCCAAGTCTAATTTTCTAATTTCATCAAAAATTCCAAGTTGATCCTCTCCCCCTCTTCATTTCCTAGATAGTATTGGAATGCTCCAACTGCGTCGCGACGCAATAGAACGAAAATACACCGGAAAAATTTCCGCTCAACTTTTGACACGATAAGATAACTACGTCGAATTCTAAACCACTGTCGTTTTTTGAAATACTCTCGCGGTAAAATGTTTTTCCAACGATGGCGCGATTCCATGGCAGAGCAGTGTTGTTTTGTTTACCAAAGCATAAAATTTAAGAAAGCTTTTGAAACTAACTGGGAGATAGTGGAAGTCGCGGAAAAACAACTTTACATTTCCCACTATACGTATAATTGGTCACACCAGGTCGAATATTGACGCACCTTTACGACTCCTCTGCCTAATGCTCCGGTAAAAGGTGATGGTTTTCGATGGCAAGTGTTGGCATTGCCAATGAAATGAGCAAACTACGTTCGCACGAAAACCTGGAAAGCCTAGTAAACCTATCAAATGGCGGAAATGTAACCTTGGTATCAATTCATTCCAACACTATTTCCTGCACTCTGTGCGGAGATCGCCGGTTGTGAAATTAAAGTTGAAGTATTGCACCGAGTGAAATATTGAACTCGTACACGTGAAACACGTCGTTGCGTCGAAACACCTTGATAATCATGGTGTAGAAAGTCTATTTTATTGTTTTGTTAAAATCTACCAGATAACCTCGATTTTAGGTCAATTTTTCACTGAAAAATTTTCAAAGAAAGGTTCAAGCGATTTTTCTTCGGCTCGATAATCGAATGATATTTTTCACCCCGAGCGAACAACTAAGCCGTAAAAAACAAGCTGAAAATAAGCATTACAATTCAGCAGCTTTTCATCGTTCGTTTCCCCCAAAAAAACTGTAACGAGCTACACCTTCGCACGTCGCTCGTGTCGACAAGATGGTAAAATTGATTCGTAAATACAACGCGAAAACGTGATTTATTAACGAACAAAAATCCTACAGTACTACGAAATTCCTTCATTTTTAATTAGCTTTCCATCATGGCGAAAACTTCACCACCGAGTCGGAGGTGTTCGTTTAATTAAACATCCACACCGGTCTCGACACGACCAAATTAAAAGCTCGCAACCTTATGAAGTTAGGTAATTAATTATAACCGGTATTGCCAGCGAGTATCGAATGAAAAGCGAAATTAGTCTAAGTGTTTTTTGAATACCGCGTTGTAAATCGATGGATTTTATTTTTAGACCCCCTTTCGTTTCGTTACGATATATTCAGAAGTTATTTTCTCGACTGAGCAATTCGCCTTTAATTTCTAGCCGATTCGAATGTCATAAATAATCTATGTCAGCGGATCGACGATGTGGTTTTTTACGACTTTGATTGCAAGTTCGTGTCGTTGGAAGAAAAGAGAGGATCCTGTGTCGCGTGAAGAAAATCAAAGGTTTTATCCGAATTGGAAAATTTGACGAATTTTGAAAGGAGAAAATAAACATTGAGATGTGTTTTGGATCGAATTTCGGGGGTCGCTTTCTCTAGGGTTGTTCATTTTTTACTAGAAATGAAATTTCTGAAATTTTAGTCCGCTGTATCTATTGAAAAATTGGAAAAAAAAGATGCAAATGTTCAAATACATATTATGGCTCTATTTTGATTTTTAGGAATGGACTATGAACTTGAAGAACCATTCAGGGGAAAGGGGGGTTTATAGGGCTTTCAGGCAGTACATTTTAACCCTTTTTATCTAATTTGAGGGCCATTTGGAATTTCTCTGGAATGATTTTGATTTCAAGAGCTTTATACATTGGCCATCCTTTTTCTTATGGAATTTAACGTTTGACAGCATCCAAGTATGTATAACTTGAAAATTTGAAGATATGTTTCTTGATTTTGACTTTTATAGATGAACTTCGTACCCAATGAATCGTTCTAAGCTAAGGAGGATTTAAAAGTAACCGAATTTGGTTAAAAGGTTTAAAATCTACTATTTGAAAGCTCATCAAACTCCCTTTTTCTCGTATAATTCCTCAGATCCAAAGTTCATTCCCAAAAATCCAAATTCAGTGATATCTATTTTCTGATTTTCAAGTAATATTTTGAAATTTTGCATTAATTTTTCCTATTTATTATTTTTCTTTTGTTTTTGGCATGTTATTCCATTAATGGCGTAGCCGAAAAATTCTCATGGACGAGGGTTCGAAATTTCATGATTTTTTAAGAAATTTTGAGTTTAACTACCCGAGTATCTAACAGGTCGTGAAAGTAGTGCAAAAGTAGTGAAATTTAAAAAAAAAAGGTAATAAAAAAATATTTAAAGACGCATTTTTTTAAAATAAATGTTCATTTTTGATTAAAACGAATAAGGTGTTGACTTTTTGTAAAATTGATAACACTGTCGGGTCGGAGTAGAGATTTTCTTCCAATTTGAATTTTTTCTGTACTTAATGAATTTGATCTTTTTTTTGGTAATGGAATAGGGTTTGATTTTTTTAGGGGGGGGGGGGGGGGTCAAGAAAAAAGTAGTGAAACGAAGGGTGTCTACAGGTCGTAAAAATCGCGAAAAAGTCGCCATATTTTTCATTGTATACCAAGAAAAAAAAAATTTTAAATTTCAGCTTTTTTTGAACATTTTTTCTAATATTTTTCACCCTTGCTCCGCTTGGGCTCATAACTTAGCATTGGTACCTAAATCATTCTTGAATCAGAAACCTTTTCCCTTCCATTTTAAACAATCGAATAATTTAAAGCGGAAAAAATGTTTTGAAATTTTCATAAAATTTTCGATTGTTTTGAAAATAGAGACATCATGCTCAATCACTAAAAAATCTGGAAATTCGGAAAATTTTAAAATTTTTACTGGAATTTTTTAAAAATTTAAAAAGAAATCATTTGAAAATTCATTTTTTAGAAATTTTATTTTGAGTGAAAAATTGTGTTTTTTTTTTGTTTTCTGCTACTTATTGTACCTCAAACTGTACATCAAGAGATTTTTTTTTGGGGGGGGGGGGTGTCAAATTGAGAGGTAGGTAGATATCATCGGGAAAAGTTGGGAAAAAGTCGCAAATTTTGAATTATAAAAATCTGTAGACGCTGGAAAATAGCGAATTTTCCAAAAAAAAAGTTAATATCATGACTAACTCCCCCCTCCCCCTTCACATACCCACAAAATGTCCTTTCACTTCAAAAACACTAAATTTGTAATTCAAATTCATTTTTATAAACAATTGAGAAGTTGCATGGGTATAAAGTTCTTTCACGATTTGCCTATAATTATGTATTTCGGAAAAAACTTTGATGAAAGTGTAATTTTTGAACGAATACCCCCTCCCCCCTTGCCATGCTATTTCATTGTAAAATCTAACGGAAAAGAGGGGTTCCAGAGCGTGGCCCTTAAATTAATGTGGAAAACGGAAATTTTATAAAAAAATATAATTTTTGGAGGGCAATAAACCAAACCACCAATTGTGAGAAAAATCTGAATGATTTGCGAAAAATTATCCAACCGAAACTCATCAATTTTTATAAATAGTTTTCCGTACCCTTAATAGGAAGGGGTAAACCCGAAATAGAAATCTAAAATCTGATAAATGAATTTTGAAAAAATTAAAATAACTCACCACCCTAACACACGATAATAAATTTAGAACACCTGTCAAGCCACCATCTGAAAAAGGGGTTGACATTCAATCAACCACAATTTATCATTTTTTTGTATAAACGAAGGGTGATATTTTTACAAAAAATATCGAACTATATACGAATAATTTATCTACGTATAGAACCAGTCAACGTATAAACTGAAGTGTTTGATAGTACTGCTGTGAAATATCAAAACCACGTGTACGAATTTCTAATCGCCAAGAAATTTATACGAGGAAACTTTCGGAAAACCATGAAAAAGTAAAATACCCTTATAGAAAAAAACTGGAAGTTTTACTGCAAGTTTTACCAACTAGTAAATTCGAACAAGTTTTACTAGATGTTTTACTAGGTAGTTTTACTGGCAGTAATACTGCCAGTAAAACTACAAGTATTACTTGTTCGAATTTACTAGTTGGTAAAACTAGTAGTAAAACTAGTTGTAAAACTGGTAGTTAAACCAGTTGTAAAACTGGTAGTTAAACTAGTTGTAAAACTAGTAGTTAAACTACAAGTTGAATACTTGTAGTTTTTGGAATTAAATTACGAAATCTTTAAAAATTCTGTGTATTGATGCTATAAAACACAACATTCCAACAAGAAAAAGTCCTGATGTTCATAAAAATCACTTTGATGGTCGACAATTATTTAGTTTTTGACTGGCCGCTGTGTTGAATGCGGAAGTAAACTTCTTTTCATCGTCATATCCATGGAAAAATTTTTTTTTCGCTTCCGTTCGTATAAAATCGAGTCGATCAGGGTCGATTTTCATTCTGCTGCCTTTTGTTCCAGTGAGAGATGATTTACATAATTCTTCATTCGTGAACATGACGCTGAGCATATCTGCAATATATTTGCTTAATCCGCATGCAGTTTTCACGTTGGAGAAATTCTATGAAAAATAAAGTCCAAAATTAGTTATTCAAATAATGAAAATTATTAATGAACACAGCAGTGGCGGATTTTCCAAAAAGTTCACATAGCACATGCTTGCGGAGTGTCAAATTTTCAGGGATGGCAATGGGCAGCAAAAAAATTTGATAATTATCCAAATTTTTAATTTTATTCAAAATTAAAAAGAAATTAGTCACAGGTTCCTCAAAGTCTAGACTCGGAGGTTAAGCAACTCAACTTGCTATTATTCATTTATGTTTTGATTTTTGATTTTTGTATAAGTATGTTACGCCTAAAAGAGGCAATTACCTAATGCCAGTATTAGGCAAAAAAGCTGCCAAATGCCGGCATTCAGCAACGAAATTGGAAAAAAATGTCCGATTTAGGCAACAGTTATTTACCTACATTATATTCGAATGGAATCGAGTGGTTTATTCATGTTGTTAGAAATTACTTACGAATTGAATAATTGACATTTTTCGAGTTTTACATTTATCTAGATGTCAGAAACGATCATAACGAAAATGGTACCAATGAAAATTTTAAAATTAAGGGGAAAAGTACACCAAAAAAGATTAAATTGCCCAAAATTTTGCAAAATTAGGTATCAGAAATTTCTTCTGAAAAAATTTCAAAATTTAAACAAGGAAAATTTGAATTTGTAAATTTTTGAACGTTTTTGAATATAATGTAGGTAAATAGGTAACTGTTGACTAAATCGGGCATTTTTTTCCAATTTCGTTGCCGAATGCCGGCATTTGGCAGCTTTTTTGCCTAATGCTTGCATTCGGCATTTTTTCGCCGAATGCCAGCATTATGCAATTGCCGCTTTATACAAAACAATTGAGAATTTGAGGGGAGAAAGGGTTTGGTGCAAAAAGTACGCGTATAGGCATAAAGAAAATTTCGTAGAGTGGTATTTTTCTATGCTTAGAGCAGCTAAGAACCTAAACCCGCCACTGATTTTCCAACATTACGTAAACTTACATAAATCGACCAATAATCTTTTTTCCCAGTTGGCACAGTGTTGCCCTCTTCGATCAACGATAAGGATGATTCTGTGTTGGGGGAAAATTTTTCGCCATTGTGATATGTTTCCACATCTTCGATGATTCCATTGCTCTCATCAATTACGAAACTTCTGGAGTTTTTTGTTGGTGTCCATGGAAATAATTCGGGCTTGTTTGCATGAGTATCACTGTGGTCCGGGGTTTTTTCATGGTTTCCATTATTTATTCCATTACTTTCCGGACTTTTGATTTTTTCAGTAGGTGTATTTGGTAATGAATCCTTTTTGTTTGTATGATTACTGCCCTGGTCTTGGCGATTGTGTATGTTCTGGGGTTTGCTGCCCTCACCAATACTTGATTTCTGTCGTTTTTTCTTATCGCTGTCATCAGGATAACAAACCAGTTTTCTTTTTAATAATCTCACTCCTTCACAAATTTGTGGTAAGCCTGTAAGTAAAAAAAGAAACCATGTAGGCGTAGGCGTATGTACATACTTACATGAAAATTTCAATATGCAAGTAATAATTCAGTGGGGGGACGTATTATTCAATTACCTTTGCTTACACATTCCAGGGCTTCTAACTGAGCATTTCTCAATCGAAGTCGTTTAATTTCTTCCTTCAGACAAAAAATTTCATCTTGTAACGATTGTTTGCTACGATTAGAACAAGACCCATCAATTGACGACGCATCACTTTCCTTGCCAGATGCTATTGATTCCTCGTCCTGCTCACTACTTCCGCTACCGTCCAACTTTGAATATTTGCGAAATAAGTCCTACAAATATAGAAAGTTTGAAAAAGTACCTTGGCTCATTCAAAAAGAAGAAAATATCTTAAATGTACCACGATGAGTGAGCAGGTATTTACCTTCTGCTCTGAAATCATTTTCAAATTATCTGCTTTTTTGGTATTGAAATGTTTCTTTTTCTTTTTATCGATAACTTGACTCTGAGCACCGTCACCCTCGCCCTTCTATAAAAAAAAACAACACAAAAATGTGCCATTCATTGCTCAGTCTGCATTGCAAAAAATTATGTACATATCTACTTATTGTTATTTTTAAACGAAGTACCTCATCTGTCATCTTGCATCTAATCTTACGTTGCTCTTTCTGTTCCACAAAACTACCTGTTTTTTCGATATTTCTCAAATAACTGCACATTAAGGTCCACTCTGAAATGCAATCGGCCCGCACAAGTATTTAAAAGTATTGGTGTTTATTCGAAATTTAATTTACAATGATACCATACACACCTCCAAAAGCCAAGACATGTGCCACGTAATTATTCCAAGTCAAATCCTTCTGTTTCTTTTCGATTAATTTATTCATCTGCCTCGGTGGTAAAACTTCAACGCCAACTGGCCATTTTGTAATAAATTCGCTCTTCGTTTTTATTCCATCTTCCAGCTCATCGTCTGTGAATTCCTGCTCAACGGTTGTATCTTCTGTTGACCTTCTCAGCCATTTTCTATAACCTACTGCTACATTATTAGATTCATTGGGGAATTCCAACAATACACAATTGTTGTCTACCATGATGAGGTTTCTGAAAATTAAATTATGAGCAAAAAGTGAATAATATTGCCGATTTGCTTTTTCATTGTAGGTTGATGTGAGAAAAAAATATCGCGATGTATGTGTAATCAGAAGAAATGTAAATTGTATTTTTTACAAAATAATTTTTACCTATTACATGTACATTGTACAACTGAAACAATTACGCGGATACCTACATACTAAAAATTCATTTTTAATCTTTTTTTAAAAAAAATTTCAATTCTTTAAGAGTCTCTTAAAGCTATCTTTTTTAAACAACATCTTCCGATCTAAACTGCGAGTTTCTTTAATCACTCCATTATCTGAATTATTGTTCTCAAATACAGAAGAATTCGTCCTAATCTTGGTTGGCGACGAAGACGTTTCTGTGATATTTATCTATGGGCAAAATGAAATGCTTAATGATTGTTTATTCGGTCGATTGCCTAAGGAATGAATTTTCATAATTCTAAATACTCACAATTTTTTTTTTCAAAACGTTGTTCTCTGATTTCAAATCCAAGTATGCGATAAATAATTGATTAACGCATGCTGGGCATCGCGGTACTTTGTACCCTAAAAAATTGTGCTTGTATCAGAAATTTTTTTATTGAACCCAGAACAACATGCAGGTATAGATATGAACTTACTTTTGCCCTTATACTTTATGTACTCTTCAGCCATATTATGAGAATTGAGAATTAAGAAAATTCACGCGTTCCCTAAGGAATCAACCAATAAATTCATCATTAACATTGTTTCATTTTGCACACAAACCACAATACGGAGAAATGTATCTATTACGAAAGGTATTTATTATGAAGTAGTTATTGTGTAATTGTGTATTAAATTTATGGAATAAGTATCGGAAATAATTCCTCAAAAGTCAAAATTGATGTACTTACTGGAATAACACGTGTTTTCCGAGCTCCAGCAACCCAAATTACAACGAAAATAACGAAAAAAGTAATCTGTATGTACAGCTAAGCTTCAATGAGAAAAATAATGAGTATCTTAGAAAACTTTACTCATTTTTGGAAATTAAATGAATTATAATAACTTCACTTCAAAATTCAAACCATTTATCGTAGTAGAAAAAGTATTACACAACACATTCCATCATCAACGACAATATAAGAACCTTGAACTTGAACCTTGGCATACAGCCGATGACCGGTTTCACTGGTTCCACCGGTTCATATAGCAATGTTGCTCTCATCTCGGCGAAAAATTCTCGAAATACATTGAACTATATTTTGAATACGATTTTTTTTGTCAATTCCATCACAATTTTTCAATATGAGTTTTAGATTTCTATGAAATTTTGCTTCATTTTTTTAAAGCAAATTCAGGTACGCAAAATAACTCTCGAAATGCAAGTATTTTGAATTTCTTGACGTAAGGTTCTAACGGGTATTCCGTTAATTTTTAAGAGATTTTTCCAGCTTGTAGATAAGATTTGTCCATTTCATCGAACGCAAGATAAGATAACGTAATACTGTGCTGATATTTAATCGAATTTAGATTTTTGATTTAATTATCACGTAAATTGTGTAATAATGTCAACCTATTTGGAAGAGAATCATTCCAAAGAAAGACGTGGACCATACCGAAAATACCTAAAAGATGCTGTTTATCCAATACCAAGATCGACTTTAAGCACTTGGAATAATTCAAAGAGAAATGAACTGCTCAATGAAAATGTAAGTATTAAAACTGAAATAAGTTTCATGGAGTGTATGTAAATTATCATACACCTTTACAACTCAGAACTTATACTAAGATAGGTATGCTACTGATGTTATATAATGCTGTAAAAATGTATGTAGGTATACACAAATAAAAATGTAAGAAGTTTAAGTAAATTCAACCCAAGCAACGCCTCAATCATAAACGTTCTCGTCACTCTTCTTGTTTTTTCCCAGTACACATCGTCATCAAATATTCACAACGAAAATAACACTCGCGATAACAGCAGAGATTTATCAAACGATACCAACGTTGGTGGAGAAGAATTTGATGTCGAATTAGAGGAAGAAGAGTTGATGGAAATGTTATCTGCAGCATCATCATACTATGACTTCGATGAAAATACAAAGCAGAATACGCAGGTAGAATGCAGCTTCTAATATGCCGTAATAACTTCATGTGATTGGAGCAGGGCTGAGCATCGCCGTCATTTTCTCAAAATTAAAAGTTTTTTCAGAGTTCGAATTTTTTCTCGATTATTTTTTTCAAAATTAAATTTTTTTCCAGAGTTTGAATTGTTTCTTCATCATTTATTGAAATTATTCAAACTCTGGAAGAAATTTTAATTTGGAAAAAAATAATCGAAAAAAATTTCAAACTCTGAAAAAAAATAAAAAATTTCGAACTTGGATGAAAGCAAGTGGACCACTTGAATGATACAGTTAAAAAAACGATTCAGTCGTTCGCAGGGTATTTTTAATTACGTGCCTGAAGCCTCTTTCATTTCGATTTAGTCATAGGTATTTAAAATTTTTTTTAAATTTGAAAATTTTCGGTAGAGATATTCGAGGCTTGATGGAAGGGTCTGATATTACCCATAAGGTTGAAATCTGCTATTTAAAATTTTCTTTACGTTCTTCTCCTACGTCTAGTTATTTTAGGTGTAATCTCCAAGAAATCCAGTGTGTTGACTTTCTTAGTCTTTTGATTGTTGCCTCCTCTCCCTCCCCGCATAAATTATTCGTAGGTTGAAAAATACTTTGAAAAGCCATTGTGATGCGATCTTTAAAATAGGGCCACAAGTCGGAAAAATAATTTCTCAGTAGCGTCAATAAAATCGAATTTGAGGTTTTTTTTTTCATATTTCGAAAAAATATACCTGAAAAACATTCTGCATAAAATTTTGGCATGGAATAATTTTTCAAAATCAAAACTTTAAAGTTTCACGATATTTTAAAACCAATTTTTGATTTTTTCTTCATGAAATGTTAATCGATTTTGATTTTTCTGACAGTGGCCCTTTTTTACAAATCACATCACTATCATGTACTTATTATTGAATTTCAAATAAGTGTAGAGGTTTTCTCCAATGAATGAGAATTCGTAGGTACTAGTGTTTTTAGATCTTTTCTTTTTTTTTGCTTATGCCCTCTCCGAACTCAAAAACTACATATATGCTTGAAATGAAAAAATTTTATGAAAGCTCCTGGTATGCTTTTTCTCTTCAAGTTATTGACATGACTGTATACTTATCTATGATTCAATTTTTGATTGTTTCACTAGGAACGTCGTATACCTTTCTACGAAGGAAGTACCATGACTCGAGAGGAAGCCGAAGTTCTTTTAATGGCGTTTATAATACGATTCAACTTGACAGATATTGCTGTCGTTAATCTGCTCACTGTACTTCATACGTTGTTTCCCTTTACGACATTATCTCCGACGAAGTACATTTTTTTAAAACGGTTTCTTGGATCTGAAACTGCACAGAAGTTGGAAAAAAAATTTTTTTGCATTCGTTGTAATATTTTGTTGGAACATATTGATGAAAACGAAGCTGGAGGCAATGCAAAAATGATTTGCACAGAATGCTCCGAAACATTCCAACAAAGTCAGCTGATTCAAGCTAATCAATTTTTTATTACGTTATCTTTAAAAAGGCAACTCGAAGATATTGTTAATGGACCTCTGTACGCCGAAGTATATTCGTCATCCTATAAAAGTGAAATTAGATCAGGTTCCTACTGTAGTCGTTTAGAAAGCAGAATGGGCCGGGAAAAATTTTGTGAAGACGATCTCACATTGCAATTCAACACGGATGGTGTAAACCCTTTCAAATCCTCAAAAAATTCTTTATGGCCAATTTTAGTTTGTATCAACGAATTACCATACTCCATAAGACGGAACAATACGATATTATGTGGCTTATGGTTCAATTCTAAAAAGCCGGACATGCACCTATTCTTATCTACATTTGTTGAGGAATTGAAATTGCTTCACGAGGAGGGTATTATGGTGAATTGCCACCCCAAAGATGGACAACCAAAACGAATAAGGGTACACTTGATTTTATGTTCTGTAGATTCAGTCGCAAGACCTCTCATACAAAACCTTCATCAATTTAATGGATCCTTTGGATGCTCATTTTGTTTGCATGAAGGAGAAGTGATTCAAATTGGCGCTGGTCATACTCGTGTTTATCCTGGATCCAGAACAGCGGAAAGCAGAACTTTAAAACAGCATTTTCGTGACTGCAGAAAAAGTGTTCTCAACGGTGTACCAGTACATGGTGTTAAAGGGCCATGTATTCTCAGCTACATTCCAACATTCGATGTGACACAGTGTTTTTCAACTGATTATCTTCACAATATTTTACTCGGAGTGGTGAACACATTCGTGCAATGTTGGTTCAATTCAACAAACCATGATCAACAGTGGTACATAGGACGTCCTAATCAAATGGCTGCGTTTGATAATGAACTACTTCAAATAAAACCTCCGTGTGAAATTTCTCGTACTCCCAGATCTGTTGGAGACATGAGAAATTTATTTAAAGGAAGCGAATGGAAAAACTTTCTTTTATATTATTCTTATCCGACACTCGAAGCTGTCAACTTTCCAAAAGAATTTTTAAGCCATTGGAGCCTACTTATAAGGGGTATATTCATCTTTCTTCAACCCACCCTCAGTGCTCATGATATTGAAGAAGGAGAACGAGTACTGATTAAATTTGTAGCTGATGTGGATAGACTTTATGGGAAAGAATTGTACAAATTTAACACCCATTTAATTCTCCATATTCCCGAGTGTGTAAGAAAATTTGGTCCATTATGGGCTCATAGTACATTTTGCTATGAGCATTGCAATGGAGTGTTGAAAGAAATGTTTCATAATAGCAAGGGAATACCTCAACAGATATGTAAGCGTTTTTTGCAACATCGACAAGCAGAACGTTTAGGCTGTCGCATATTTGCGGATCCATGTTGTCCTACCAATGTTAAGAAGTTGATTGGAGAGTTTTTACATGACTTCAAATCGTATTATGATGTTAATGTCAGCACTGTACTCAACTCTACTGGTTGTGAGATCGATGGCGTGAAATGTATTGGAGTACCAAAAAAAAATGAACACATTGTTTCTGAATCTTTGAATTTGGCCATTGGAAACATAACTCGTGATAATCTTGTTATTAAACAATCAGATTTCTTTGCTAGTTGCATCTCAAAGGGAATGACTATTCACGCACTAGACAATGCACCAGCATCAATGTATAAACGTGTAAACAGCTTTGTCAAACTGAATGACAATCGTATTGTAGCTATTAAAAAAATTGTTCGTTTGAAGTACGCAGAGCAAGATGTTCCAGATCGTGTTTTTTTTGAGGTTGAACATTTCAAAAAGAAACCTCTGGAAACCGCATCATTGCCTCACAAACTAGGGACAACAATGACAGTTGTAGAAGAAAATCCATCAGCTATAATTGTAATATCTCCAAAAACAGTCTCCAAAAAATGTATAGCAATTAATTCATCTAGTAGAGCTGGTTTGTACGTAATACCCTTAGTTAACAATATTGAAAGAGATTGAACTGGTCTATTTTTGATGTAAAAAAAAAAAAAAAATGAATAATTTAATCAGTAAACTTGAATAAGTTTGTTTCTTGCCATATTATTCATACTCAATTTGATTTGAAGAATTTATTACTTATATCAATAAATCGTTTTTGCATGTGGTAATTTAGTTTTCCAACAATTTGAACTAAAAGTTTTCAATTTTAGTTTTCCCTGTAAAGACTGAAAGTTTTAAAAAATACTTGTAGTTTTGGTAGTAAAACTCCAAGTTATTCTTCTACTTACAGTTTCACTTCTTGTACAACTACCAGTAAACTAGAAGTTTTGAAAAATACTTGTAGTTTTGGTTGTAAAACTCCAAGTTGTTCTTCTACTTGCAGTTTTACTTCTTGTAAAACTACCAGTAAACTGGAAGTTTTAAAAAATACTTGTAGTTTTGGTTGTAAAACTCCAAGTTGTTCTTCTACTTGCAGTTTTACTTCTTGTAAAACTACCAGTAAACTGGAAGTTTTAGGAAATACTTGTAGTTTTTGTTGTAAAACTGCAAGTTTATGTTGTAAAACTGCAAGTTTTACCTGTAAAACTGCCAGTTTTCCCAGTAAAACTGCAAGTTTTCAAAAAAACTTCCAGTTTTTTTCTATAAGGGTAGAAAACACTATTTCAATCAAGAGTCAATATAATTTCCGAAACTTTTGCCTTTTTTTCCTTTTTATTCGTCGCTGTTTTGTTGAACCGTATAAAAAAAGAATCCTAAATTTCCGCCAAATGAATCTAGAAGTGAAATCGAATAACGTTTGTCAAAAGTTTATATTATGGTGCTATTGAGAAAACCGTGCGTTTGGCAATTTTTCCACCAACAAGTCTAATAAACGACGACGGCATGTCTCGAGAATGCCGATCAAATTTTACTCACTTTGAACGAATGAAAAATCGTATTCGTATTAGTTTCGGTATTACCGTCAGAGATGCATATCTTTTCCACGTGGCTAATAAATTTTAAAACATCCTTCTATTTTACAACGTGAACATTATACGCTGGCAATGATAAAATACACGCTGGGATTTCGCTGCCGAGATTGTGTACCGTGGATACGTAAGTTGAGTAGATAATTCGTACATTAGAGAGAAGAACTTGTATGTACGTTTGAAATAAAATATACTGCGAAAGTTTCGTTATAAATGAAACGTTTCGTCAAAATCACGCCCCAAGTATTTTAGTAATTTTCGCAGCGATATGTCGACAAAACGCAAATCAAATCGAAAAGATGATAATTAAATTATTTTTTCGCATCAGTTGAGCCGGAAATGTGGAAAGGTCATATTTCGATAAACAGAATCATCGGTGTTGAGATTACACCCATTTGTCAACTTTTTTTTTCCATCATCGAGCTGACAATCGCATCGTATCCCAGAAAAGCGTTCAGTTTCGCATTTTTCATCAGAAATGCTTATTCGTCGAAAATATAATACACCATCGTTTGTATCAATCCTTTGTTGTGACTGAAAATCAGCGAAATTCAGTATTGTTGGCAGGACATGGAAAAATGATTCGAAAATCCAAACGATCGCTAATTTAACTGTTCAATCAACGTATATTGTACTTCTCTACCTTCTTCCTCAATTTGACCACAATTCACCGAGCACCCTTTACCTATGCGGACAATTCGCCAACCTAGCCAAGCATACTGGATGATTTTCGAATCCGGCGAGTCATTCTCTCTACAAAATACAAACATATTCCAAAAAAATTCCAACTATTCGGAATCATGGTCTGTTGGCTTGGTATGAACATAGGAGAAAAAAAGTTCACCTAATACGCGATAAAAATCAACTTTGGAGGTTTTCACCAGCCTGACAACCGTAGTTAGCTTACGCATAAACAAAAGTACCCCGAAGAAAAAATCTCATTACCTTTTGAAGAAAATAATTTGATCCGTGGAACCGTTGGTCGTATCGTATGCATTACGCTATAGTATGTTTTTCAAGCATCGCATCGGCATTTTATTAACCTACTTTTTTTTTCGAAACAGTTCGTATAATATAAAATTCCTACGCCTTTGGTATCATTAATAACGGCCGATAATATCGAATCATCGTAACGTGTACCCATTGGAAAAAAAAAATGAAAAAGAAACTGTACGCGTTTCGTACCAGGCCATCCAGAAAATGTCGGTAAAAATAAATGAAACTAATAGCTATGAATTTTTTCGCTTTTGTAAACATGGTTTTCGATTATTGATTACCTATATATATACTGTTACACATTGTAACTTTTACCTTTTCGAAATTAAAACGAGTTTCCGCAAAATTAAACTTCAAAATGATGGAAAAACATTGCGAAACGGTGGCTTTTTAAAAATGTAATAATGTTTTCTTTAGAGAGTAGCTGTACCTAATGGTGATAGAAAATATCACGCGCAGAAAGAGATATTTTTTTCTAAATCATGTTGAAATAAACAAGGTCGCAGTCGTTAATTTACCAATGTCAACATTTCTCTTTTCTTCAAAAGTAAATATTTTTTTAGAGTTTCGACTCGAATGAAATAAGTCGTGAATTTTCAAGTTTTTTAAAAATCGAATTAAATAACCCGAAGCTACGTATAGTTCAAAATTTCCCCCAAAAAAGTCTGCAATTGAAAACGATGTCGGTGGATTTGAATTGAGCCCGGGTAGATGGAAAATTTCTACGTTGGGAATTGAGAAACTTGAAAAATCGATTTTTTCTGTGCTTAAATTCAATTTTGGGATTTTTTCAAAGTCAAAAAATTTATTAAAAGTCCGAATAATGATGGAAAATTTAAAATGATATTGAACCAAGGGTAATTTTCAAATTGAAATTTTGAAATATTATGATGGCTTTTGACTGAAACTTGTAATTTTTTGGTTTCAAATCGATGGAAAAGGTTTCTCAAACATTTTGAGTGCTGATGCTGGATTTAATGAATATTTTCTGATAAAGGATAATTTCAAGAGTAGCATTTCTTGGAGGTCGTGTCTACCTTTATTGTCTTCCGATTATGAAATTAAATTTTATTGTTTAGACCCTGAAATATTTTTTTTTTATTAAAAATTGATCCTTGAAAAAATTTTACGGTCACTAAAATTTTTATTTATGATACCTGTACCTAATATTTTCCGTTTTTGTTGGGGGGGGGGGAGGTATTTATTTTTATTGCAGCTCTAATTTAATGTTTCAATAAAATATCATCATATGTACTCATCTCATTCAAGAGAAGAAAAGTCATGAGAAGATTCAAAAAGTCATGAAATCAGTTATGAAAAAGTCATAAAATATTGTTATAAAGAATGAACATTTAGACGTTACCATTCTCATTACTGAATTTAAAAGGATTAGGCCACTAGTAAAAGTTCTCGTAAACGAGTGTTTTCGAACGAAGATTAATGTTGAAAATAAGAAGGGATTTAAAGAATTGAAGGCCGATTCGAGCTTTTGTAATTTAGCGTAGAAATATCAATTTAAAAGAATAAGCTGAATTGTCTCCCGAAGTAATTACCAATTAACTAATCGATCGTTTGTTTTGTTTCTTTGTTTTAGGTGAGTATGGAATTTTCCCTCGAGGAGTGTGCTTATTGTAAGTCAAGATGCGTGAGTAAGTTGTTTTTATACGATTTTTATGAAAAGTTGGTATAAAAGTAAAAAAAAAACACATTGAAAAATTATCAAAATATAATGCGGAAAGATTTCTGAATTGATTATGAGAATCTGCGAAGTAGCTGACGTAAGATTGTCAAATTTAAAAATTATGAAAAATTCTTCAAATACCAAAACCAAAATTGTATTTTTAAAAAACAACCCGAAGCCTTTCACTACCTGTTAGATAATAAGATATCTTGTAGAAAACAAACTCTGTGGAATAAGAACGCTCTTTGGAATATTTTTCCCTAAAAATTTGCTAAACAAGAAAGACAGGGTGTCCAATGGTCAGTATAAATCAGTACTTTGGAAAAAGGTCAGTAAAATTTTCTGGTGGCTCTGAAACGTCTCGAAACCGTTTCCAATCGATATGGCAGGTCTAAAATAGGGTGTTTATCGAATTTCAGCTTTTTTCGTTGATCAGATCAAATTTTCATGATTTTACAGGACGATGAGGTAATTTTGGAATTTCAAAAATTCGCCAAAATTCGAGAAATGTACTTCAGCACTTGAAATTTTAAAAATGGAATTTTTTTATGATGTACTTTCAATTTATGACATTTTTGACTCGAAATTTTACTTTAATTAGGGATATCTTGCTTGTCACTACAAAGAAAGTAGTAAAAAGTCATGTTTTTTTGGGGGGGTTTTAATTTTTTTAACCATTTTGCACCCCGTTTTGGGGTCCAAAAAAATATTATGTGATGCATGACCACTTGGCAGAACTAATAAAAAAATTTCCAGCCATGTAATTGTACCCCCTCAAAATTTTTTTTTCAATTTTTTGAAAATTTCAATGTGAAAAAATTTGGGAAAATGTGAACCGAAAATTTCCAAAAAATTCACATTTGTACTACCCAGCAAAATGTATAATCTCTGAAAATTTCAAAATTTTTTACCCACCCCTTGCAGAGATATCGCGTGTTGAAATTTCGACATTGAAAGTGCGATAATTCCAAAAGGGGTGGGGATAGGGGGTCAAAATGTTTTTAAACCATAAGTACCCTTTTAAGACCATTCTGACCAATTTTGGGTGAAGGGCCGTTTTTGACTCTTATTAGAAAAGGCTCTTTACACAATTTCATTTTCAAAATAATTGGATGAAACTTCCTTTCAAACTTGAACAATCATTATCTTCAAGTGAAAAAAATTGTCCTTCCTTAGTTATCTGAAGGACGCGAACGCGGTAATACTTTCAATTGAAATTTGCAAAAATATTTCAATTTTTTGGAAGAAGATCAGAACATGAGTCAATAGATATAGTTTTTTTTGAAGTCAATTCAAACCGAGAAAAAAAGCACAATTTTGTTTGACCTAATAATGAAATTTCATTCTGAGTGCTCATTTTTTAAAAAATTTTGCCTTCGTTGTGCTCGGGCTCAGTCAGGGCTCAATCAGGCCCGTTGAGAGGAAAGAAGAGAATATTTTGTACCCGGCTCTCATTTTTTTTCAATTGTTAAGGAGGCAGAATTTTTTACTATAAAAATGTGAAAAAGTATATTTTTTGAAAAATTTTCACCCGAGCTAAAAATTGATGATTTTTCACAGATCTTTCAGTAAAATATCACTAATTTTCAATTTGTCAAAGAAATCAATGATCAGTGAAAAGTCACCAATTTGAATTAGCAGAAAATTCATTCATTTTTTTTAAAATTTTACCAAACATTTTTGGTCTTGTTTGAAATATTGATTTCTGGGGGGGAGGGGGAGGAGGTATTTTTGCTCACCAAATTTTGTTAGACACCCTGAAAGAGCTTTCATGCATATTTCAAAGTTGTAACATTTTATTCGATGCTTCTTCCCTTCGTCTCCTTTCACACCTTTTCCATTACTGACGTTGGAGTTGAAAACTCCGGTTTTTGCGTCGAAAGTTTGATTATCTGGGTATACAATGTACATATGTGACACAACGATATGGTTGAAATTCACACCGATGAATCATCTACCAAAATCGAATACAACGAGCACGTATAACCGCAAACAACAATAACAACCCGGGTAATAATTTGTAAAAGTACGTAGCATACGTAGGACATAAAAGGAAACCTCTGCCGATTCAATTTTTCGTCTGATTATGAATCGATTCATTAAAAAAAATTCACGTGTGTTTATTGAAAAGAGATTCGATATTTGACGTACTTTCAGAAAGCGAAATTCGTCATCGTATTAATTTCGTACATATTTTTATTTTGAAAAGGCGTGCGTGGGTAAGTGATGGTATTATGTGTAAGGTGGTATTCACAAACGTATAAATGTTGTTGGAAAAGAACTCGCATCAATATTTATCGTATCGTTTGTTTCGAACATACAACGAGTACACGGGAGCACGGTAGAATAAATATGTATCAAGAATAATGGATGCGTTTTTTCCAAGACGGACATAGGTTAAAGCTTTGTATCGTTCTGGAGTATAGGTAGTACATAAATATACTAAAAGGAGTAGGTCTAGATAGGTATACTACTGGGTTTGACGTATACGTGTATAGGAAAAAATAGTAGCACGTTGAAAAGTTGTTAAAATGTTTTCATCCGAAATCCATCTCACTCTAAGGCGGTGTTGCTGGATATGTGTTTTTGTTTGAATGATAAGTCGTTGTTTTGTTTCGTTTGGGGTTTTTTTATCTTGCTTTTATTTTTTCTCTCTCTCGTTCTTGTTGCTGGTAATGTAATTGAAATAAATGTACTGACGATAACATTACAATACGTTCGAACGGCATGTATGACGTTGATTGATTGGCGGTTCGTAAGATAGTACTGTACGAGCGAAGTTTTTCTCGTATTTTTGGGCTTTTCCGCCCCGTGTATCCAAAATGTTGTATACCGAATGTAATACATATTACGATATGGTGTATATTTGTTACAATAACGAGCTATGTGCAGACGTATCTATCGTACTACAACGAGAACAGAACGAATGTCGGATGCTGAGGAAATGTCGTGATTTTGATCGGGTTGTGTTGAGCTTTGTTTTCTTTCTTTCTAGCGGAATATTTGTTGTGTTCTCGAAGGAGATGAGATGCTTTGTTGGGTTTAACGATCAAGTTTTGCGAATGTTGGAGTGTTTTTCAGGCAGATTAGTTTGGGGAATTTCGCGACGATTGCTGAATATTTGCAGTTGATTTTGTTCCAATTCTGGATACTAATGATGTCGAAACTGAAAATCGACAGTTTCGCAGGCATCTGACAAGGTCACTATTATAGTGACTTTGTCACTATTTTCAAGCAAAGTCACTATTGGTCACTATTTGTGCTCAAAAGTCACTTTTGGTCACTATTCTCTCAAAAAAGTCACTATTTTTTTAAAAATTTCACCAAAAAATCAATTTTTTTGTAGTTTTTCTGTTTTTGGGTTAAAAAAAAAAAAAAGTTGAAGAAAATCTCGTATATCAGTTTGAGATATTTTATTATCTTTTCTTAGTATTCGTTATTAATCTTTGTTTTGAGATATTATCTTAGAATTCATTATTAATCATATCTAGGGAGCGGATTTATATGCACCAAAAATCGTAAAATATGCCATATAATATGCGCTAAAAATCGAAAATATGCTGAAATATGCAAAGTCTTTATGGGTATCATCTGAAAGGTATTGAAAAAATTCATCCCTTTTTTACACTTATACTTTCTCAAGTTTGATTGAAATACCCGTTATTGTCAATCAAATGTAAAATCAAATATTTTTATTGCAAAATTGTATTATATTTTCGGCACTGCAACTAATTTCCACATCGGGTACATTTCGTCGGCCCCGCCCAAAATGATTTTGGAAATGAAACCTATATACATCGATAGTGCTTCGTTAGTGCAGGATAGTGCACTAAGTTTTATCGTTAGTGCACACCCCCCTCCCGAGTTATTTAAAAAAGTCTTTGGGCGGGGCCGTGGAAACGTGGCCCCGCCCATGTCGATTTTTGGGATGAAACCTATATACATCGATAGTGCATCGTTAGTGCAGGATAGTGCACCAAGTTTCATCGTTAGTGCACGTCCCCTTCTATTTCAATTATATGGTTTTTTTTTTGGAATTTTGGGCGGGGCTGTGGAAATGCTGCCCCGCCCATTACGATTTTGAGGATGAAACCTATATACATCGATAGTGCATCGTTAGTGCAGGATAGTGCACCATATTTTGTCGTTAGTGCACGTCCCCTTTTCACTGTAATTATGCGATCTTTTTGAGGGGTTTTGGGCGGGGCTGGGGAAATGCTGCCCCGCCCATACACCAAATGGGTCAAACGTGGTGTGTATCGTTAGTGCATCGTTAGTGCAGGATAGTGCACGCATGCTCCACGTTAGTGCACATCCCGTAGATTTTTTTTCAAATTTTTTAATTTTTTTGTATAGTTTTCACTCATTTTTGGGTTTTGAAAAGGTGATATGTCACACCTTCAGGTACAACAAAATGAGGGAAAGGGTTAGGTCGCGGTCGTACCGAGCTGGGCCCCCTTATGTATATGTCTTGGAGATTGGGGGAGGGGGGACAGCGGGACACAGTGGGGCAGATTGAAATTTAGCGCGCCAAAAATCCAATTTTCAGTTGAATTTTTTTTTGATGTCCTGAAGCTGAATTTGACATTGGTCTCTTTTTTTTCAAAGGTCACGCACCCCTCCCCCGGGGTAGAAATATATATATTTTTGAATTAAATCGTGTTTGGTATCAAAATCATGAGATTTCGATCCGCTGAATTCGAATTTGGCATTACTTTTTTTTTAGAGGCCACGCAACCCCCTATAGGGGGAGATAAATTCAAATTTCCCAGTAAAATCGTGTTTGGTATCGGAATCATGGTATTTTTACCCACTGAACTGTAGGTGAATTTAGAAAAATGGATTTGGGGGGGGCTAAGTCCCAGGTCAATAGCATCAGAAGATTTTTCGGAAAGGTGCTAACTGCAAAATAGGTACAAGGACTCAAAATACGTACCACAAAAATCTTACGAAGAAGTGGGAGGGAGCTTTCTTTGATACTTTCATCTCAAATAATTTGAGTAATTGTGATTTCTATTTACCTATAACGGAGCGAAGCAAGGGTAAAGATTTGGAAAATTGGATTTTTAATGGCTATCAAAGTAATTTTTTCGTATTTAAATGCTTTCAAAACTCCTATTTGATGTTATTTTAAGGGGGAGGGGGAGGGAGAACATATTCACAATCAGTGGCATTGTAAGCTTTTTTGGGGAGAGTACAAATTGAGGACGAAGACATGAAGTACCGGAAGGAATTTCGGAGGAAAGGCGCCTTCTTCCTCAAGTTGGCTTAAATAATTTATGAATTGTGATGAGGTTCATGCTCGAGCGAAGCTAGGGTGAAGCTTTGAAAAAAAATTGTTATTATTAATGTTCAGAAAAAACTTTTTTTTTCATGGTAGGTAATACATTCGTGTTTGATTGTCAAACAGTTTGACAATCAAACAGGTATTTTTTGGGAGGGGTATATTTCACTTTTGGGGGGCTAAGCCCCCGCGTCCCCTTAGATCTGTATGCGCTGAACCCGAATTTGGCATATTTTTTTTTCAAATTTCATGTGACCTCCCCTAAGAAAAACCTGAAAAATTATTTCAAAATGTTGAAAGAAAATTGAAATAATACTATTTTATGAACATTGACATTTTGATAAAATGTAATGAGGTCTCTATTCTCTCATCCGTAAATTTCATTTACTTTTGACATATTTATGATTCAATGTTTTTACACTGAAGAGAAAATTTGAGGAGAATAAATTTGATCCGGACACATTTTTAAGAACACAGTCGCTCGATTTTTTGAATGAATTTTTATTTTATAAAGAGCCTTTCCTAATAAGATGGTGAAATCCGCCCCTACACCGTTTGGGCTGAAACTCACCCAAAATGTTAGTCTCGATGTAAAACATCCCCAAAAAAATTTTTGGCTCGATCCCCCCACCCCAACTCGAGTAAAATGGCCGTGAATGCCCGAAATTCAAAAATTCGTATCTTTGAAAGGGGTGGTTCAAAATTTTTGAAATTTTCACAGAAAATAGTTGATGGGTAGGTGTATATGTGAGAATTTTTTCAAATTTTTTTTCGCACATTTGGGGGGGTTTCGTGGGGTTTGAAAACTTCAAAAATTCGTAGAAAAAAAATCGGGGGGGACCCCTCGCTGGAATTTTTTTTAAAAAGTTGGTATTACCCTTAGGTATAACATATATTTTTTTCAGATCCCGTGAGGGGGTGCAACATGGTCAAAAAAATCAAAAACTATGAAAAAAACGTGTTTTTGACGTTTTTTTCGCCATTTTCACACCTCTCAAGGTCAATATTTTGGAGACCAATTAAATTTGGTTTAATAATGGGTCCACATATTCAAAAATTACATTTTTGAATAATCGAGCCTCAAACAGATGATTATAGCGTCGCGGCGCTTTTGATTGTTAATGATACATCAGTCCAGTGCAATTGGACAAAAAAATGGTAGCGTACGGAAAAAATTCCGATCCAAGTTTTTTTTTGGCCCAATTGATTCAGGGCACCATACCGAACAACATGATGAGACTTCTTGCCTCCCCCCCCAAGTGTCGGAGGCACCTGAGCAAGGGGTTAAACCCCCAAAAATTTGGTTTCGCCTTATAACTCGCCGACAAGGCAATTTCTAAAAAAAATTGGTATTGAGTTTGCAGTAAACTATGTAGATATGTTTACTTTTTCGTGCAAAATGCAAACTATGCCTTCCAACACCACCACGAAAAACCCTTATACTTGTGAGAAAACATTCGTATTGGAACGGCGGCTTTAAAATTATTACAGAAAAGCCATTGAAATGAAGATAGAACTTTCTGATTTGCAGCATTCAATTCCTTGTAATTTTGAGTCGAAAAAGCTAATTTTCATTTTTTCGTACTCCAGAAAATGGTGAATCGAAAGTGATCATGAGTGTGACTGAGAAAAAAAAGCAATCAAGAATTACTTGAGATATTTTGTTCAAATTTTATGATGAAAAAAAAAAGAAAAATTCGGTTTCAAGGAGTATTCAGAGGATTCTACATCCGTTCGAGGCCATTTTCATCTCAAACTTGAAGCAGACTTCACCGGAGTGAGAGAGAGACGACGAGTAAATGTTTTTTTGAAAATATCGAGGATTCGAGGATGGTATCAAATCCCAAGATTTTTTACACGTAAATACTTGATGCTTAAAAAAATTTCCCACTCATTCACTCCCAAACATCCTCCGTGTGAGCCATTTTAAGGTTGTTTTTTTTTTGGAAGAAATAACATCAGAAATGACCTTCTCGGCGGGGGGAGGGATATGGTTTTTGATACCACTCCCGATATTTTCAAGAATTTTAGAAAATACAGAATAGAACAGAAAATTAAAACAATTTTCGCTCGTTTTTTTTCTCAGTCTCACTCGTCATCAACTTCGGCTCACGCCCCTCACTCAAATGGACGAAAAAAAGAATAGCTTTTCCGATAATCGAATGCCGCAAATCAGAAAATCGTGTCAAAACGACTGCATGTATAAGGGTATTTCGTGGGGTGTTAGTAGACTTAGTTTGCGTTCTGCACTAAAAAGTGAAAATATCTATTTTATACTAAACTCAACAACGTAAATGAATATTTTACCAACCATTTTTTTTTTTTTTAGAAATTGCCTTGTCGGCGAGTTATAAGGCGAAACCAAATTTTTGGAGGTTTAACCCCTTGCTCAGGTGCCTCCGACACTTGGGGGGGGGGCAAGAAGTCTCATCATGTTGTTCGGTATGGTGCCCTGAATCAATTGGGCCAAAAAAAAACTTGGATCGGAATTTTTTCCGTACGCTACCATTTTTTTGTCCAATTGCACTGGACTGATGTATCATTAACAATCAAAAGCGCCGCGACGCTATAATCATCTGTTTGAGGCTCGATTATTCAAAAATGTAATTTTTGAATATGTGGACCCATTATTAAACCAAATTTAATTGGTCTCCAAAATATTGACCTTGAGAGGTGTGAAAATGGCGAAAAAAACGTCAAAAACACGTTTTTTTCATAGTTTTTGATTTTTTTGACCATGTTGCACCCCCTCACGGGATCTGAAAAAAATATATGTTATACCTAAGGGTAATACCAACTTTTTAAAAAAAATTCCAGCGAGGGGTCCCCCCCGATTTTTTTTCTACGAATTTTTGAAATTTTCAAACCCCACGAAACCCCCCCAAATGTGCGAAAAAAAATTGAAAAAATTCTCACATATACACCTACCCATCAACTATTTTCTGTGAAAATTTCAAAAATTTTGAACCACCCTTTTCAAAGATACGAATTTTTGAATTTCGGGCATTCACGGCCATTTTACTCGAGTTGGGGTGGGGGGATCGAGCCAAAAATTTTTTTGGGGATGTTTTACATCGAGACTAACATTTTGGGTGAGTTTCAGCCCAAACGGTGTAGGGGCGGATTTCACCATCTTATTAGGAAAGGCTCTTTACCAAACAATGAAAAGTTTTTATTTTATTTTCTTTCGACTTTTCATGTTTTCTCCGTTTTCCCCGCTTCTTTTTTTTATACACCTACTCAACAGGAACAGTTTCAGAATTACGGTGAATTTTTTCATTTTCAAAAATGCTTTTGATTTTTTTTTTACACTTTCTTCATATTCCTACAATTTTTGACGTTCGAAAATGTTGAATTTCACAAAATTTACATATTTTTTATTTCCACAAAATTAATTAAATTTTCGCCCTTTTTCAAGTTTTTGTCCGCTTGAATTATCATAGAATATGCCAATCTACCTACTGTAGTGGCGATTTAGAAAAGGAAAATCTAAGGATGCCTGAAACTTGAAAGCACAATATTTTTTAAAATCTTTCGAATACGAATTCATGAAACAACTATTTAAAATTTCAATAGGTTCATGTCTTTTGTATTTCTATTACTTTTGAAATTTTTTCAATTACATGTGCGCGTGAGAGAAACTTTAAAAAACATGATGTTGAAAATAATCTTTGAAATTTAGTAATTTTCGAGTTGAAATGTTTTTAAAAAATTCTATGAAATGTTTTCAAAGTTTCTCAAAATTTCTCCAACCTGGATTCAGAAAAAAAATAAAAAAATAAATTCCTTGAAATTTCTTCTACTTCGAAATTTTTTTCCAATAATTTTGAAATTTTTAAAATAAGTTTTAACTAAATGTTTTTAAACATTTCTTAAGAGTACCTACCTAAATAATTGAGAAGAATTTTTAAGAACGTAAAATTGAAAAATCTGGTAAAAATATCAAATTTAGTTTTGAAATGAGTAATTTTATCGATGAAAAAATTTATAAATTGAAAATTGAATACAGTTTCGAAAAAATTACGATCAAAACGATTGAAATAAATTTGGACTTGGATCGTTGAAATCTCGTTTTTTGGTTTGGTTCTAGGGTAGAATTGTATTCGATTTTCTACCCCCCTTTTTTTTACACATTTTACCAAAAAAAAAATGGTAGAGTATCTGTTTAAAAATCTCAATCTTGAAAAAAAATCTTCTCTTCAGTGTAAAAACCTTGAATCATAAATATGACAAAAATAGATTAAATTTACAGTTGAGAAATAGAGATCTCATTGCATTTTATTAAAATGTCAATGTTCATAAATATGTAGCATTATTTCAATTTTCTATCAACATTTTGAAGTAATTAATTTTTCCATTTTTTTTTTCTTGGAGAAATCACATGACATTTGAAAAAAAAAGCCAAATTCGGTTTCAGCGGGTGAAAATACCATGATTACGATACCAAACACGATTTTACTGGGAAATTTGAATTTATCTCCCCCTATAGGGGGTTGCGTGGCCTCTAAAAAAAAAGTAATGCCAAATTCGAATTCAGCGGATCGAAATCTCATGATTTTGATACCAAACACGATTTAATTCAAAAATATATATATTTCTACCCCGGGGGAGGGGTGCGTGACCTTTGAAAAAAAAGAGACCAATGTCAAATTCAGCTTCAGGACATCAAAAAAAAATTCAACTGAAAATTGGATTTTTGGCGCGCTAAATTTCAATCTGCCCCACTGTGTCCCGCTGTCCTCCCTCCCCCAATCTCCAAGACATATACATAAGGGGGCCCAGCTCGGTACGACCGCGACCTAACCCTTTCCCTCATTTTGTTGTACCTGAAGGTGTGACATATCACCTTTTCAAAACCCAAAAATGAGTGAAAACTATACAAAAAAATTAAAAAATTTGAAAAAAATCTACGGGATGTGCACTAACGTGGAGCATGCGTGCACTATCCTGCACTAACGATGCACTAACGATACACACCACGTTTGACCCATTTGGTGTATGGGCGGGGCAGCATTTCCCCAGCCCCGCCCAAAACCCCTCAAAAAGATCGCATAATTACAGTGAAAAGGGGACGTGCACTAACGACAAAATATGGTGCACTATCCTGCACTAACGATGCACTATCGATGTATATAGGTTTCATCCTCAAAATCGTAATGGGCGGGGCAGCATTTCCACAGCCCCGCCCAAAATTCCAAAAAAAAACCATATAATTGAAATAGAAGGGGGCGTGCACTAACGATGAAACTTGGTGCACTATCCTGCACTAACGATGCACTATCGATGTATATAGGTTTCATCCCAAAAATCGACATGGGCGGGGCCACGTTTCCACGGCCCCGCCCAAAGACTTTTTTAAATAACTCGGGAGGGGGGTGTGCACTAACGATAAAACTTAGTGCACTATCCTGCACTAACAAAGCACTATCGATGTATATAGGTTTCATTTCCAAAATCATTTTGGGCGGGGCCGACGAAATGTACCCTTCTACATCGACTGAAACAAGAGATGCGAATTTGAACCAAATAATATCCTGTAATGTTTTTTTGAGTGGAGGCAAAATGAGTGCAAAGAGTTGGAATTTGGAAAACCAGAAAGGTTTTTTTTTGGGGGGGGGGGGTAAAAGAGCAAAAAAGAGCCTCTTTTCGCACTTCAGCTTTAAATAGATCTTACAATTAAAATTTTTTATGCCCGAGCAAAGCGAGGGCAAAGCTCTGAAAAAATTTGAAATTTAATGCCCAAAAAAGACATTTTTTAATTGTTTTAATGTTTTGAAAATCTTTCTCCGATGCAAAGCTAAAAACATTGAAAATGAAAATTTTGAGAAATATGCGCTAAAAAACCGAAAATTGGAGAAATATGTGGAAATATGTACTAAAAACAGAGTAAATATGTAAAAAATATGTATTTTTGAGTGAAATATGCAAAATATGCAAAATCAAATAGGGCTCATTCTTCTCAAAATGATGTGAAACGGAAAAGTACATTGAATAATGAATATGTCCAATTTTATTAGATACAGAAAAATATGCGTTTTCATATTAATCCGCTCCCTAATCATATCTACATATCTACACAAATATAATTTTTTTTTTGAATTTTTTTATATTTTCTGGGCTAAATAATGAATTGAAATTAAAAAAAAGGTCACTATTTTGAACTTTTTTGGTCACTATTTCGACTATCAGAAGTCACTAAAGTCACTATTTTTTTTCAAATTTTCTGTCAGATGCCTGGTTTCGGGATTATTTTGTCTCATGTTTGGGAGAAGTCTCTGATACAGAATAGGCGTGAGTCTGGATTGAAATATTCCTTCAAGGGTCAAAAATTAATTTTCGGGTTGACGTTGTTTTTTGGACCTTTCGGAAGGAATAGAATTAAGAATCAAGAGGAAACCTCGACTCAAAAACTATTTTTTGACTTCCTCCTCCCCTCCCCTCGCCCTCAAAGAGGGGGTTTCATATCCTGGCTACCAGATAAAATTACTCTTCAGGATGGCTGCATTTTTTGATCTTCTTTCTCATCTTGGTTGTAGTCTTGAAAATCGAATTTCAATGCCATGTGATCAAAATTAAAACGACTGAACTTCATAAACCTACAGGGTGTCTAACAAAATTTTTTGAGACAAAAGCTTGACCTAGTCTAACCTTTTGAAATTACTTTTTTGACAAGCAACCTCGAATTTTTTGAACATCCCTGCGTATATTCGTCTTGGAGGAAATTTCAAGCATTTTTTTTGTCCCTCCCTCGAAAATGCTTTTCTTTTTCATTAGAAATTTTCAATATTTATCGGTAAATGGAATTTTATGATTTTTAGAGAAAAAAAAACTTTACTTTTTGTGTAAATTAGTAAAATAGCTTGACTTTTCAGGACCAGCTTGACCTGTTAGACACCCTGTAAAAGTTCAAACTGTCGTTTTTCAAAGAAACGACAGGAAACGACGGATCCAATATACCTAAAAATGGTCGGTTTTTGTCGTTTTTTTAGAATAAAAAAGATTTGATTAAAAACAATACATATTTTGAGTGAGTTGGAAAAGTTTCAAACTGTCGTTTTTCAAAGAAACGACAGGAAACGACGGATCCAATATACCTAAAAATGATCGTTTTTAGTCGTTTTTTGAAAATAAAAAAAATTGATTGGAAGCAATATTGAGTGAATTAGAAAAGTTTCAAACTGTCGTTTTTCAAAGAAACGACAGGAAACGACGGATCCGACATACCTAAAAATGATATTGTTTTGTCATTTTTTGAGAATAAAAAAGATTGGATTGAAAACAATATTTTTTGAGAAAAAAGCTAGACTTAGCTTCACCTTTCCGAATGACTTTTTTGACAAGCATCCCCAAATTTTTATTCGTCTGTAAGAAAATTTCAAGAATTTTTTTGTCCTCCCTCAAAATGGTAAACGGAATTTCAATGATTTATGAAATTTTTGAAAAAAGCTTGACTTTTTGTGTAAATTGGTAAAAAAGCCGACATTTCAGGACCAGCTTGACCGCAAGGCAAAAAGCTTGATTTGTCGGACCATCAGCTTGACCTGTTAGACACCCTGACCTAGTAAACGAATACATAATTTTTGCTCTAGTTTTTGAAGTGCAATCGCTCAAATCAGATTTCAAAAAAATTTCCAAGAATTAAATATTGAACTTTGACTGCTAAACATTGATACTCTTCTTATTTTAGGTCAATTAAAATTTACTGAAGAAATAGCCAGAATTAAGTTACTAAAGAATCAGTGAAATTTCACTGCCAATTACTAAACTGGTGAAGTTTCATTTTTGAACCATAAAATTTTCCATTGATTTTTGCAATTTTTCAATTTTGATTATTTCATCCACGGACGTACCGATAGGAGGGAGGGGGGAGCTTCCCCCCTGAGAAAATTTTTTACTTGTGAGTTGGGAAAATTGAGCAATTCAACACATCAGTTGGGAAAATTGGGCAGTTGGGAATTAGTCACTTTCTCGACTGAAAATTCATCATTTTCCCAATTGAAAATGTATCATTTTTCCAAGTTGGAAATCAATAAAATGTTCACTTGTTAGCTTAAAAATTTCGCCCTCGCTTCGCTCGGGCATGAACAAAATTATATTTCAACAAACTACCTATTTCAAATAACAACAGTGTTAAAAAAGGCTCCTTTTATCCATTCCCTTGAAAATACTTTTGATCTGATACTCAGTGTTTTTATTCTCAATTTTTACGCTACCAAAGAAGCTTTCAACACCATTGATTGTGAATACCTGATGGCTACATTCTTATCCTTCCCCCTCTCAAATTACTTCAAATAAGAAATGGCTTTTTTAGGCATTGAAAATATAATTTTTTTAAAGCTTCACCCTCGCTTCGCTCGGGTATAAATTAAATCATATTTATGTGCACTATTTGAAGTGATGGCGCCAAAAATAGTTCCTTTTTACTCATTCTTCATAAAATTGTTCTGGTATTTCAAGTTGCATCCATTTTAAGTTGGGAATTTCATGAATTCGAGTTGGGATTTCCATGAGACCTACCCCCCCCCCCCTACCCCCCTGGAAAATGCCTTCGGTACGTCACTGATTTCATCAATAAATTTTCACTAATTCAATTTAAAAAAGTAGGTGACGTGAGAAATTTCGGCTTATGCTCTTTGATTGTATTTAATTTTCATACAAATTGGCAACTCAAAATACTGGGAATATCCTCAAGGACTGAAATTCATAAATCCTCCGCTTTCCCTAATCGTTTTTTTCAGATTCCTTTTTTCAAAATTTTGGATCGAAAATTGAATTTTGAAATCCAAATACCATTATTCTGATCCGGCAATAAATTTCAATGTTTTTTGAAACCTCGTTTGAAAATTTTCGTCCCTTAGGCATCCAAAATGGCTAAAAATGAATCTACTACGTTATAACAACGCACAAAATTCCTGGAAAATTTCGATTAAATATTATCTACATTATTCAAACACCACGCCACGGTTTCCAAAATTCCATGCCAAAAATGTAAGCTACTTAAATATGAAAATACGACAGAAAGAGAATTAAAAGCCCAGATTCTCTAAATCGAGTAATGAATCGATTCCATTATTAATTGTTTTACCCTGTTAGTGGTAAGGAATAAGTATGTATTTCACTCGACGATACCATTACCTACCCGGTTTCTTTAAACCTTGAGCAAATATAATTAACGAAGAGATGCCTTTCACGCCACAAAATCGTTCACCTCTAATTTTAGTACACCCTTTTATAAAATTTATTCTACAAAAAAATCGATTAGTTGGTGTAATATACGTAGACATCCCGATTCCCGAACCTATTCCGTCGCGTATGTATTTAATCCTTGTATAATATAGTACGTCTACGTACACATAAAGTCTTACGATACTTTAACATATTCGCATAAAACCTAACAATTTTCGAAATTCGGCGAGTTATAAAGTTTTAATCACAACTTAGGTTATCCTAGAGACCCGGACCAGACAACGTTTTGGGTGCATAACCACATACGTGCTCGTTACGTTAAAAACTTTATATGCGACAATTAAAACCAGAAAATTCCTAATACAATGGAATTTTCTTGCATGAAATTTTATATGTGGCGTATAAAACCGCACATAGGGCTTTTTTTCAACATTCTGGTATCAAGCTTGCTCGTGATGATAGCATTATCATTTTATAGTTTGAAAACTTTTTCTCGTTGCAAAAAAGGTTTTATTTTTGTAAGGGTCGCATAAAACGTATGTATTTTTGCCGTCATTATTGCGTCATTTCGTGTTAGACATGGTTCTGCTGTCAATCGCTGAATCGCGCAACGAGTGAGAAAAAATATCCTCAAAATGCTGACGTTAATAGCAGACTGATATTCCCCAGACATCAAGTGTGGGAAAAGATGAAGTCGTCGATATTTGCAGTATCCATATCGTGTTCTCAGTATCGTTCGCAGTCTTACACATCATAATTTCGCTCTTCAGACAAAACCATAATGTTTTCTTTTACGCAAAGGTTTACCGAGGCTTTTTTATTGAATACCCGTCGAAGGATAAAAATCGTCGTCATTAATCTTCATCGAGTATTTGAATTTTTTTACCTCTATCGCGATGAGGGCGATCACCTCGTATTTTTCATTTTTCAGTTTGGTTCTTTTTTGCGCATTGAATGATTTGATTCGTGTATAGGTGGGGTATTTAATTCTTGCTTCAAAAAATTTCGTGAAAATTTAATTTTGGTAAAAATTAAGTATGAAATATAGAAAAATTATACAATTTAGTTTTGGAAAAATCGTAATTATACTTGCCATGCTCAATTTTTCACAAATCATTTTTCTAATGCTAATTTTTGATATTCTGGAAATATTTACCAGAAAATCTTTTTTTTTTTGGAAAAAGAGGGTTAATATTTCAATTATTCAACAATTTTACTTGTAGGATGCGTCTATTGGATGTGGAAAATGAAAATTTATGCTATTTTCATGTTTTTCTTGACAATTTTGTACAATTTTTTTTTTACTTCAAATCTGGCCAAAAGATCCCTCTCTCTTCTGGTAATTATACCTACACTTTTTAAAATAGAAATTAATCATTTTTTTAGTTGCTTCATTCTCTTAATTCGCTTTAAAATTTATACAAATGGACGAGCAAAATGAAAACATTCAAAGTTTCTAATTTATTATCAATTTTTTAAATCAACAAATAAGATTTTAGCAGGACGATTCCATTCCAATGCAATCTGTAGAGATTTTCCCCATAGCTTTAGAAAATAATATTCTCCTTGTTACTTTCTAATATGTGCACTCTTCAATATTTTTTTCAACTGATGAATTTCAATCGTTTTCATGCTACTCTCTAAATTTGAATCAATTAAAATTGACTAATTAAAAAGCCAAAAATGTGCAACTGTAGAAATCAGTGAAAAATTACCAATTCAATTAGTGAATTTTCATTTCTGAATATTACCAAAAAAATTGCAATGTTAAATTTTATCAAAGATGGCAATTCTCAAACATGTATATGTATTGCAAAAATTATCTAAAAATTAGCAATTTATTCCCTACTTATAATGGATGTAGGTAAGATCAACTCAAAGTAGAATTTTGAGCCCCAACCAAAAAAAAACCAACAATATTTTCATCATGAAAAACCTCCATATCCAAAATTTCAGGTACTAAATCGCATTTTTCGAATTTTGGCGAATTTTCGAATTTTCAAAATTATTATCTCATATAGTCTGCAAAATTTAAAAAGATTTAATCAATGGAAAAGGCTAAAGTTTGGTATATTCCCTATTTTTGACCTGTCCACTTAATTGGAAGCAGTTTTACAACGTTTTGGAGTCACCAGAAAATTTTGGAATTTTCCAGCGTCGGAGAAACGTTCATAAAATAATTGATCCATTTGAACTTCTGCGGGAGAATCAGTATTGGTGACCTATTTGTTCGAATAAAGCAGAATTTTCCGAAATTTGGGACTTAATGTTCAAATTTATATTTTTTGACCGACAATTTTCCTGGAAAAAATTGGTCAAAAAAATATGAATTTGAACTCAAGATAACAAATTTTGGGAAACTGCTGTTGAAATCCGCGATTACAGGTGCTGAAGTTCATATGGGCCATTTTTATGAGTTTTTCTTCTACGCTGGAAAATGCCAAAATTTTCTCGTGGCTCCAAAATGTCTTAAAACCTCCTCAAATCGTTTCAGCAAGTCGAAAATGGAATATACCTATACCAAATAGCAGTCTTTTTCGTTAATAAAATCAAATTTTGATGTTTTACAGGCTATGAGGTAAGTAAGTAATGTTAAAATTTCAAAAATTTGCCAAAATTCAAGAAAAATGCACTTTAGCACCTGAAATTTTGGATATAAGGTTCTCATTTGACATACTTTCGATTTTTTTGTCAAGGCTCAAAATTTTACTTCAATTTGAGATGCCTTCCTTGTCATTTGATTTTTTTTCAATTCAAAAAGCATACTTTGGAAAGGAGACACCATCAAAAGTCTCAGAGGAAAGGATTCACACCATGAACGCTAATCATTGAGAATTTGATTCAAAACTCCTTCGAATTCTACTTCGCAAATTTTCATTAACAGGTTCGAATTCTTTCAAAGTATTTTGAAAAGGCTTCAATTTTTGAACCCATTGTTTCATTTTTCGATTGGTGTAAGTTGTACTTTTTAATCCATAAACTTATCTCAAGTCTATTGAAATTCCTACAAGTGGTGGCCAGGTTAATGGATAATTTGTGCAAATGGCTTTTATCTCCATAGAGGAACATGAAATACAAAAAATTCCAGCAAATTGGCAAATATGAGGCAGTATTTCAAAACAGCTCACATTTTTTGAGCACTTCAAAAGAAACATTTCGTAAAAGATACATTTCTACTACTTGAAATAAAGCACGAATAAAGTCAAACAAAAACACAGCATTTTGCACAAATGCTTTCTAATCCTATGTAGTTATTTATGTCAAGCCTTGAACACGAAACAAGAGCTAATTTTTTCCGACGCCGTCATTTTTACGAATAAACGAATAAACGGCGTCGACGTTGTAAAAAATTCAAAAGAGATACCTCGTTACATACTCGTACAAAGTAAACACGCGGAAAAGATAGTGCGAAAAGGCAATATGACAAAAGAAAACATCGTACTCGTACATACCGGTTAAAGTTAAACACTTCCTTGTAAACCATATAAATACAATCACGAATCGACGTACCCGCGGGCGATTTTCGATTAAACTGGAATCGTATCAAAGGTTAACATTTGAATCTTGGAATAATCTAATAAAATAGCGTATTTTAGCACCAAATCCGATAACCAAATATCAATTTCCATTTAATCAACAACCCTTTTAGATTCGTGTACGAGAAGGAAAAAAACCACTCGTGTCACGTGTTTTTGTAAATCGCCCGAAGCGACTATTCACGTGCATTAAAACTCGAACCATTTTCGCTCTCGTCTAACTCTGGCTAAATCGTTCTCTAAAACCATGTAGTACGTTCAAAGGCCCAACCACAATAATTGTGAACGTGAGAAAGAGCAAAACTCGGGTTAATTTAGAATTATGATTTTCTCGTGCCACGCTTTACGTAGGTACTTCGTACATTTGTATGTATATTTCTCGCAACGAAACGTAAACAAGCGAACAAAATGAATGGTAACATTCCACTTACTTAACTAATACCACCATGATACGTAATCCTTTACCAAGACGAAAATGAAAACTACTTTGTTACGCAATTGGCCTTTTATCAACCCTAAAACTTGATCGTAAGAAGATTATGCGACCTCTTTCGTCCTCCTATGTATTCAACTTGCCAGCGAAATTGTTAATTACAATATTATTTCGTACTTATCCTGGTCGATTATAGTCGAAACATTGAGCTAAAAAACTGGGTCGACCAAGTTCTCAAAATATTACGGGGGACTAAGGTGGATTAGAGAAGTTTACAAAGTACGTATAATAACGTTGAAGTGAATTCGATTAAGGTTTGCTGATTTAACGTATATTTTGATATCAATGAGTATTCTAATACTGATAGATTTACTGGTCTTAGATTCTACTTTGATGTTCAGTCAAGTTCATACGTTTTGTTGGTGGAAAATCATTGGTGATTAAATTCACTGATTCCATCGCGACATGAAAGTTTTATTGATGGTCAATTGATCAGGTTCTCGGGGAAAGAAGAAGTTATTTCAAAATCTGCACACGAATTTTGAGCTACTTCAGTGTGTATTCTAAGAAGTTTTTGAGCTTTGTTTGGGTAGCCTTAAAAATCTGTTGGGCAACTTGAGAACAATTTGAACAAAAATGTTTATTAAATTAATGAAATTTTAGCTTTTGAATGAATTTTTCTAGTGAACTTTTTGCTCTCGTGAGGTCGATGAATTAGCACAATTAATTCTTAAAATGATGCGTTTCCATTCTAAGTGCCTAATTAAATATTTTGAAACGAAAAAATTTGCATTTCTCCCAGTGAATGGAATTTTCAAAATTATTTGTTTTAAAAGTTGTAAAAGTACAAAATTTTGTTTTTCGCACTGAAAATAATGAAAACTAAAAAATTGATTATCCAAAAAGTAAAAAATTGTATTTAAAAAAAAATGAATTTCATCTAAAAAAAAATTATTTTGTTGTTTTAGTGCATTTTTGATATGGATAGTCGGTAAATTTTTCTGTAGTATGAGTCAGCAAATTTTTCCCTTTATTAATATCAGTCAGAAAAATTTTCATTTTCGTCTCCTCCCCACTTCGACATTTTTGTCCAAATTTTGTTTCTGATTCTTACCCTCATCCGCTTCATGTAGTTTCTTATTGCAGAAAATTTTCACATCGAACAAAATGTTGAAATTGGAGTGAATAATTTTGTCCCGGGAGGTGAGAATTATTCCAATCGATAGGAAAATTTTTGACGGAAACAAAAATTTACCAAAAGCCCAATCCTAAATCCAAAACCTCAGAAATTGACATTTATTTCTTGAATTTTTTTGAAATTTTCAAAAATTCAATATGAAAATTTCCTTTAATCATACGAAAAAAGATGGAATTTGATGTTATACTTTACTTTCAACCTCTCAAATCGATTGGAAATTATTTTGAAACGTTTTTGAGCTTCTAAATTTTTTTGGAAAATTCCATCTAGCATTGGAGAAAATTCCATGAAAATGACCCACATGAATTTCGACCCCTAAAAACATGAATTATCTATTCGTCATAGTGTCTAGGGTCTTCTGGGTCAAAAAAATCAATTCTTGATTTGGCTAAAATGATGAAAAATCGAGTTTTTTGATTAGGTGTAAAACCGCTCCAAAATTCTAATTCAAGGTATTTTCAGTTTACATTTTGAGATGACGAATTCGACTAGCTCTTCAACTTTTTCATTCGAAATGTTTATCTCTTTTCTGCTCCTCCCTCCCTCTCCACAGATCTTTTAAAGTGTAGGTACAGAATTACAGATCGTGATTTATTTTTTTTTCAGCAGAAAACGATACGATGTCGTTTTCTAGGTGACCCAAAAATGACATTTTACGAGAAAGTGAAAATTTTTTGATGTAAAATGTTCAGTATGATATCTCGAGTGTGTGATCAAAACGCACCACCCCACCTCTTGTGTGTTCTTTGAGGGGAAGTGAAACTGAGACAGCTCATTTCAAAAAATGAAGTAAAGTTATTCAGGTACAGTAATATTTCTTAAATTAAATTCAGCTCCCTGAGCCATCAGGAGAGTGAGCCATTGTTTCCCAAAGTTGAGCAGTTTTGTGAAAAATTACAAATTTTAGGAGAAATTGAAAATTTTTTTCTACCAAATGTTCTATTATGATGTCCATAGTGTGTGGTTGAAACGCTCCGCGCACCCTTACCCCTCGTTCTTTCTGCTTTCTGGTTGCATTATTATAAGATCCATATAGAAGTAAATTATCATTGTTTTTTTTTTTTTTTGATAAAAAACAATGCGGGTGGTTGATCAAACAGTTCTAGTTGAAAATTTGTGTTTGTTGCCGTTCATTTGTTTCAACATCTGATTCGACAACTTTCGATTTACAAAAATTTTCCTCAACTTTTGAGAAAATTTTAATAAACTTGGGCGTCAAAAAATGTACAGAAAAATTATATTTTTCCATTTATATGAGAGTTAGCTGTCTCCTGCTACCAGGAATCAAAAAATAGAAAAGGTTCAGTTTTCCGTTCAAACTTTTTCGAATTTTTCATAAATAAACAATTTCTTATAATTTTTAAATCCAGGTTTTTACATCGTTGAGCCCATTTTCCATTGATCAACAGTTGAGAGGGGACTTATTTATTGACCACTAGAATTTTAGTCCTATAAGGAAAAAAAGGACCATTTTCCTCAAGTGAAATGAAAATCGTTGAAAAATTTATATTTTTTGAGTTCAGTTGAATTTTCAGTTTTTAATTCGATCTTAAATTTTCTATCTCGATCTGCTGTTTTTTAGTCGAACTTCGTTTCCAACTTTCCATTGAGATAAAAAAATGTATTATGAAGTGAAACTTCTAACATGAGTTTTAACCATCGAGAAAAATCAATCATTGAAACGAATTTCTGAGATACACAACATTTTGAAGGGGAGGGGGTTGCTGTTACCTCTCCCCCGCCCAATTTTTCAAAAACTGAACACATTGTACATTTGTTTTCTCAGATGAACTCTTGTACCCAAAATTCTGTGAAAATACATAATTTTTTTCTAAATTGAAGAAAACATCGTGGCTTTAAATTAAACATTTAAAAATTTGACAAATAAATAAGATACGATTTGGAATTCGGAACACGATGCACCATCGAACTACACCATTATACCGGAGGTTTCAAATTCCTCTTTTCCTTCACTTTTCAACATCGCTCGTCTCCCAGGTATATTATGTATTTAAAACAGGCGTAAATTTGTCGTTGTCGAGTTTCGAGCTCGTGTTCTACAGCTCCGCGTTTGTTAGTAACGTTGACGAGTGGCGCTTTAAATTATAGCACGAACGTTGAAAAGCGAAAGTAATAAAGACAACTGAAGTGTCTCTGACTCTGATGAAGTTTATGAAACTGGAGATATATTCTAATTTACGAAAACTTTTCTACCATGTTTTATTCAGTCACCTTCTCAATTCCAACTGTCACTTTCGGTATTCGTTTCGTATACTTGCGGATTTAACTAAATTTTCTCTTTATCGATGGTATAAGTATTTCAAACGGCAAGGTTGATGAAAAAAAACACCAAACGTACGAAACGACGCACCTTGAGTGCTGATTAAACATCCTTTAAGGATACAGAAACCAGAAAACACTCGAGCAAATGTCATGTGCCGAATGGAAAAGATTAAGTAATTTTTATCGTGACGCCGAACGATTATTTTGACAAGTTGTCAAAACAACGCCAGGCCGAGCGAGAAATTTTCGTCGGCTTTGATCAACAGGTCAAGCAGCCTAATATCATCAATCTAAATAACAACGTCGGATAGATTACTCGGATTATTGTTTCGATTCGATCTGATCCCCGTAATGTATGCTGTTACGTAGGTACCATTTGTAATGGGCTTTTACGTCACATACAAATATAAATTGTCGTATCGAGTTGTATAATATGCTTGTAAATTCGCTACGTAAAATTACACGTACATAATGATTTTGATACCAAAAAAAAAAGCGTCAATTTCCAGACCACACGTATTCATTAAACAAATATTACCTTTTTCGTCCATCGAAACTGTACCTTTACCTATATTGAAAAAAAAATCCACGTATAATTATACTCCACGCCGAGTTATAATATATCACCATTGCGCCCAATCTAATAAAATGTAATTACAAAGTGAACTTAATGTTTATCTAGGTGTACGTGTGTGTGTCCCTGTCCATGTAGAATCGTCCGACCGTGTTTCCCGTACACGAAAAAATGCATAACGTTGAAAAAAAAAAAAAAACAAAAAAAAAGTAGAAAGAACTCGAGTAAATGGCGAATGTATAAAATACGTCAAGTTATAAATTTACCTACGTCAGTTCTGTATGCAAACTGAAAAAGCATACTAGCGGTAAATGCACGATACGATGACCGACTTCTCATTTTCTACAATTTTTCTCTCCTCGCCACCTTCGTCTTCTATTAACCCAATATACTCGGCGAAATTACCGCTTATAATTTATTTCTTTTATTGGAAAAGTTTTAATACCGAAAGTTCGCAGCGTTAATATGATGAAAATATTCGCTCGGCGAAGATACCATACCCTACGAATACGAGTATGAAAGCTGCTGTGGAAAATTGCGATATCCGACTTAACGTTGGGTATATGAGAAGACGATGTCTTATTGAAATTGTCCTCGCTGTATAGTGCTGCATGGGATTTTCGAGCAAAAATAGCCCGTTTATAAAAATGTGAAGTAACGTCGGCGAAAAATTTTCGGATTACTATCCGTAGGTTTATTTTTTTCGTCATCGCTTTATGTTCGTTGTATGGGGAAAATTACATTAAGGTATAGAAATACGTTTATTGTAACGGACTTGGGGACTTGTAGCCTGGTGAGTCAATGACCCGACGTATATAGCGTTAGTTTTTATATCCATGTTGAGATTTGGAAGGTGAATGAAAAATTACTTTTTTTTACGTTTTGTAAGCCTATGAAGTGTAGGGTGTTTCGTATAAGGAACGAGGAAAATTTCGAAATTTTGCTATGGTTTATAATTATTTTTGCTGAAAACGGGATTTAGAAAATCTGAATTTTTTTACCTAGATTTTTTCAATTCTTTTTTCTATTTTCTTGAATTTCGTATTTTTTTTCAAAATTGTATTTGATTTTAAAATTATTTTTGATTTTATTTTTCTCAAAATTTATTCATTCAAACAGAATTTTTTTAATTTTTTCGACTTCATGTTTTTTTAAAAAAAAACTTTCACTTCTCGAGTTGAAAAGAAAATTAACCCCCTTAGACCTGAGACAACCCTAACATGTTAAAGAAGTTTGCTTCAGGTTTTCTGGTGTGGAAAAAATTGGCGAGTGTTTAGCCAAAAGTTAGCCTAACTACCCTATGAGATCGAGTCGGATATCAATAGGCTAAAAAATGAAAGTTTCCCAAATTCCGACTAAGTGTCGAGAGATCTGCGCCTAAATAAAATATAATATGACTTATTAGTAATTGTTTCAAATTCTTGATAGAAGCAAAACATCATTTGTGCATTTTTAGAAAATTGGTAATTATAAAAGGCGTTTTGAAAAGAGAAAACACGAGCCGACATGGTCCGCCTACAAAAAGGGCCATAAAATTTTTTGCTCCAAACCCAAACATTGACAGAAAGTATAGCAAGGGGAGTACAGAAAGAAAATTTACTTGGAGGTAGTCATTGAGTCGGAATTCACATATTTTCGTTCATCTGACTCTGATTTTCGTAAAATTCCCAAAATTAAAAAGTTCAAGAATTACCTCCGACTGGAGAAATAGTTTCATGAAAGTTTGCTTCCGTCTTTTATTTCATTCGATTACTGAAAAAGCTCATTAGGGGAAGCAAAAGTTTTCAAGTACATTACTGGAGTCGCATTCTGAATTTTTTCGTTCATCTGACTCTGATTTTCGTAAAATTCTCAAAATTGAAAAGTTCAAGAATTACCTCCGACTGGAGGAATGGTTTCATGACAGTTTGCTTCTATCTTTTATCCCATTCGACTACTGAATAAGCTCATTCCGAGGAGCAAAAGTTTCTATGTTCATTACTGAAGTCGGATTCGGAATATTTTCTTTTATATGACTTTGATTTTCACAAAATTCTGCAAACTCAAAAGTTCAAGAATTGCCTCCGACTGGAGAAATAGTTTCATGAAAGTTTGCTTCTGTCTTATATTACATTCGATTACTGAAAAAGCTCATTAGGGGAAGCAAAAGTTTTCATGTTCATTACTGGAGTCTCATTCTGAAAATTTTCGTTCATCTGATTCTGATTTTTGTAAAATTCTCAAAATTAAAAAGTTCAAGAATTACCTCCGACTGGAGAAATGGTCTCATGAAAGTTTGCTTTTATCTTTTATGCCATTTGACTACTGAATAAGCTCATTCCGAGGAGCAAAAGTTTCTATGTTCATTTCTGAAGTCGGATTCTGAATATTTTCATTCATCTGACTCTGATTTTCGTAAATTTCTCAAAATTAAAAAGTACAAGAATTACCTCCGACTGGAGAAATGGTTTCATGACAGTTTGCTCTTATCTTTTATCTCATTCGATTGCTGAAAAAGCTCATTCGGGGAAGCAAATGTGTCTATATTCATTACTGAAGTCGAATTCTGAATATTTTCGTTCATCTGGCTCTGATTTTCGTAAAATTCTCAAAATTAAAAAGTTCAAGAATTACCTCCGACTGGAGAAATAGTTTCATGAAAGTTTGCTTCTGTCTTATATTTCATTCGATTACTGAAAAAGCTCATTAGGGGAAGCGAAAGTTTTCATAATCATTACTGGAGTCGCATTCTGAAAATTTTCGTTCATCTGACTCTGATTTTCACAAATTTCTCAAAATTAAAAAGTACAACAATTACCTCCGACTGGAGAAATGGTTTCATGACAGTTTGCTCTTATCTTTTATCTCATTGGATTGCTGAAAAAGCTCATTCGGGGAAGCAAATGTGTCTATATTCATTACTGAAGTCGGATTCGGAATTTTTCGTTTATATGACTTTGATTTTCACAAAAATCTGCAAATTAAAAAGTTCAAGAATTACCTCCGACTGGAGGAATGGTTTCATGACAGTTTGCTCTTATCTTTTATCTCATTCAATTACTGAAAAAGCTCATTTGGGGAAGCAAATAATTCTATATTCATTTCTGAAGTCTGATTCTGAATATTTTCGTTCATCTGGCTCTGATTTTCGTAAAATTCTCAAAATTAAAAAGTTCAAGAATTACCTCCGACTGGAGAAATGGTCTCATGACAGTTTGCTCTTATCTTTTATCTCATTCGATTGCTGAAAAAGCTCATTTGGGGAAGCAAATGTTTCTATATTCATTACTGGAGTCGGATTCTGAATATTTTCATTCATCTGACTCTGATTTTCGTAAAATTCCCAAAATTAAAAAGTTCAAGAATTACCTCCGACTGGAGGAATGGTTTCATGACAGTTTGCTTCTATCTTTTATCCCATTCGACTACTGAATAAGCTCATTCCGAGGCGCAAAAGTTTCTATGTTCATTACTGAAGTCGGATTCGGAATATTTTCGTTTATATGACTTTGATTTTCACAAAATTCTGCAAACTCAAAAGTTCAAGAATTGCCTCCGACTGGAGAAATAGTTTCATGAAAGTTTGCTTCTGTCTTATATTTCATTCGATTACTGAAAAAGCTCATTAGGGGATGCAAAAGTTTTCATGTTCATTACTGGAGTCTCATTCTGAAAATTTTCGTTCATCTGACTCTGATTTTTGTAAAATTCTCAAAATTAAAAAGTTCAAGAATTACCTCCGACTGGAGAAATGGTCTCATGAAAGTTTATGCTTTTATCTTTCATCCCATTTGACTACTGAATAAGCTCATTCCGAGGAGCAAAAGTTTCTATGTTCATTTCTGAAGTCGGATTCTGAATATTTTCATGCATCTGACTCTGATTTTCGCAAATTTCTCAAAATTAAAAAGTACAAGAATTACCTCCGACTGGAGAAATGGTCTCATGAAAGTTTGCTTTTGTCTTTTATCCCATTTGACTACTGAATAAGCTCATTCAGAGGAGCAAAAGTTTCTATGTTCATTTCTGAAGTCGGATTCTGAATATTTTCATTCATCTGACTCTGATTTTCGTAAATTTCTCAAAATTAAAAAGTACAAGAACTACCTCCGACTGGAGAAATGGTTTCATGACAGTTTGCTCTTATCTTTTATCTCATTCGATTGCTGAAAAAGCTCATTTGGGGAAGCAAATGTTTCTATATTCATTACTGGAGTCGGATTCTGAATATTTTCATTCATCTGACTCTGATTTTCGTAAAATTCCCATAATTAAAAAGTTCAAGAATTACCTCCGATTGGAGGAATGGTTTCATGACAGTTTGCTTCTATCTTTTATCCCATTCGACTACTGAATAAGCTCATTCCGAGGCGCAAAAGTTTCTATGTTCATTACTGAAGTCGGATTCGGAATATTTTCGTTTATATGACTTTGATTTTCACAAAATTCTGCAAACTCAAAAGTTCAAGAATTGCCTCCGACTGGAGAAATAGTTTCATGAAAGTTTGCTTCTGTCTTATATTTCATTCGATTACTGAAAAAGCTCATTAGGGGAAGCAAAAGTTTTCATGTTCATTACTGGAGTCTCATTCTGAAAATTTTCGTTCATCTGACTCTGATTTTTGTAAAATTCTCAAAATTAAAAAGTTCAAGAATTACCTCCGACTGGAGAAATGGTCTCATGAAAGTTTGCTTTTATCTTTTATCCCATTTGACTACTGAATAAGCTCATTCCGAGGAGCAGAAGTTTCTATGTTCATTTCTGAAGTCGGATTCTGAATATTTTCATTCATCTGACTCTGATTTTCTCAAATTTCTCAAAATTAAAAAGTACAAGAATTACCTCCGACTGGAGAAATGGTCTCATGAAAGTTTGCTTTTGTCTTTTATCCCATTTGACTACTGAATAAGCTCATTCCGAGGAGCAAAAGTTTCTATGTTCATTTCTGAAGTCGGATTCTGAATATTTTCATTCATCTGACTCTGATTTTCGTAAATTTCTCAAAATTAAAAAGTACAAGAATTACCTCCGACTGGAGAAATGGTTTCATGACAGTTTGCTCTTATCTTTTATCTCATTCGATTGCTGAAAAAGCTCATTTGGGGAAGCAAATGTTTCTATATTCATTACTGGAGTCGGATTCTGAATATTTTCATTCATCTGACTCTGATTTTCGTAAAATTCCCAAAATTAAAAAGTTCAAGAATTACCTCCGACTGGAGGAATGGTTTCATGACAGTTTGCTTCTATCTTTTATCCCATTCGACTACTGAATAAGCTCATTCCGAGGCGCAAAAGTTTCTATGTTCATTACTGAAGTCGGATTCGGAATATTCTCGTTTATATGACTTTGATTTTCACAAAATTCTGCAAACCAAAAAGTTTAGGAATTACCTCCGACTGGAGAAATAGTTTCATGAAAGATTGCTTCTGTCTTATATTTCATTCGATTACTGAAAAAGCTCATTAGGGGAAGCAAAAGTTTTCATGTTCATTACTGGAGTCGCATTCTGAAAATTTTCGTTCATCTGACTCTGATTTTTGTAAAATTCTCAAAATTAAAAAGTTCAAGAATTACCTCCGACTGGAGAAATAGTTTCATGAAAGTTTGCTTCTGTCTCTTATTTCATTTGATTACTGAAAAAGCTCATTAGGGGAAGCAAAAGTTTTCAAGTACATTACTGGAGTCGCATTCTGAATTTTTTCGTTCATCTGACTCTGATTTTTGTGAAATTCTCAAAATTGAAAAGTTCAAGAATTACCTCCGACTGGAGGAATGGTTTCATGACAGTTTGCTTCTATCTTTTATCCCATTCGACTACTGAATAAGCTCATTCCGAGGAGCAAAAGTTTCTATGTTCATTACTGAAGTCGGATTCGGAATATTTTCGTTTATATGACTTTGATTTTCACAAAATTCTGCAAACTCAAAAGTTCAAGAATTGCCTCCGACTGGAGAAATAGTTTCATGAAAGTTTGCTTCTGTCTTATATTTCATTCGATTACTGAAAAAGCTCATTAGGGGAAGCAAAAGTTTTCATGTTCATTACTGGAGTCTCATTCTGAAAATTTTCGTTCATCTGACTCTGATTTTCGTAAAATTCTCAAAATTAAAAAGTTCAAGAATTACCTCAGACTGGAGAAATGGTCTCATGAAAGTTTGCTTCTGTCTTATATTTCATTCGATTACTGAAAAAGCTCATTAGGGGAAGCAAAAGTTTTCATAATCATTACTGGAGTCGCATTCTGAAAATTTTCGTTCATCTGACTCTGATTTTCGCAAATTTCTCAAAATTAAAAAGTACAAGAATTACCTCCGACTGGAGAAATGGTTTCATGACAGTTTGCTCTTATCTTTTATCTCATTCGATTGCTGAAAAAGCTCATTCGGGGAAGCAAATGTGTCTATATTCATTACTGAAGTCGGATTCGGAATTTTTCGTTTATATGACTTTGATTTTCACAAAAATCTGCAAATTAAAAAGTTCAAGAATTACCTCCGACTGGAGGAATGGTTTCATGACAGTTTGCTCTTATCTTTTATCTCATTCAATTACTGAAAAAGCTCATTTGGGGAAGCAAATGTTTCTATATTCATTTCTGAAGTCTGATTCTGAATATTTTCGTTCATCTGGCTCTGATTTTCGTAAAATTCTCAAAATTAAAAAGTTCAAGAATTACCTCCGACTGGAGAAATGGTCTCATGAAAGTTTGCTTTTATCTTTCATCCCATTTGACTACTGAATAAGCTCATTCCGAGGAGCAAAAGTTTCTATGTTCATTTCTGAAGTCGGATTCTGAATATTTTCATTCATCTGACTCTGATTTTCGTAAATTTCTCAAAATTAAAAAGTACAAGAATTACCTCCGACTGGAGAAATAGTTTCATGAAAGTTTGCTTCTGTCTTATATTTCATTCGATTACTGAAAAAGCTCATTAGGGGAAGCAAAAGTTTTCATGTTCATTACTGGAGTCTCATTCTGAAAATTTTCGTTCATCTGACTCTGATTTTTGTAAAATTCTCAAAATTAAAAAGTTCAAGAATTACCTCCGACTGGAGAAATGGTCTCATGAAAGTTTGCTTTTATCTTTTATCCCATTTGACTACTGAATAAGCTCATTCCGAGGAGCAGAAGTTTCTATGTTCATTTCTGAAGTCGGATTCTGAATATTTTCATTCATCTGACTCTGATTTTCGCAAATTTCTCAAAATTAAAAAGTACAAGAATTACCTCCGACTGGAGAAATGGTCTCATGAAAGTTTGCTTTTGTCTTTTATCCCATTTGACTACTGAATAAGCTCATTCCGAGGAGCAAAAGTTTCTATGTTCATTTCTGAAGTCGGATTCTGAATATTTTCATTCATCTGACTCTGATTTTCGTAAATTTCTCAAAATTAAAAAGTACAAGAATTACCTCCGACTGGAGAAATGGTTTCATGACAGTTTGCTCTTATCTTTTATCTCATTCGATTGCTGAAAAAGCTCATTCGGGGAAGCAAATGTGTCTATATTCATTACTGAAGTCGGATTCGGAATATTTTCGTTTATATGACTTTGATTTTCACAAAATTCTGCAAACTAAAAAGTTCAAGAATTGCCTCCGACTGGAGAAATAGTTTCATGAAAGTTTGCTTCTGTCTTATATTTCATTCGATTACTGAAAAAGCTCATTAGGGGAAGCAAAAGTTTTCATGTTCATTACTGGAGTCGCATTCTGAAAATTTTCGTTCATCTGACTCTGATTTTTGTAAAATTCTCAAAATTAAAAAGTTCAAGAATTACCTCAGACTGGAGAAATAGTTTCATGAAAGTTTGCTTCTGTCTTTTATTTCATTCGATTACTGAAAAAGCTCATTAGGGGAAGCAAAAGTTTTCAAGTACATTACTGGAGTCGCATTCTGAATTTTTTCGTTCATCTGACTCTGATTTTTGTGAAATTCTCAAAATTGAAAAGTTCAAGAATTACCTCCGACTGGAGGAATGGTTTCATGACAGTTTGCTTCTATCTTTTATCCCATTCGACTACTGAATAAGCTCATTCCGAGGAGCAAAAGTTTCTATGTTCATTACTGAAGTCGGATTCGGAATATTTTCGTTTATATGACTTTGATTTTCACAAAATTCTGCAAACTCAAAAGTTCAAGAATTGCCTCCGACTGGAGAAATAGTTTCATGAAAGTTTGCTTCTGTCTTATATTTCATTCGATTACTGAAAAAGCTCATTAGGGGAAGCAAAAGTTTTCATGTTCATTACTGGAGTCTCATTCTGAAAATTTTCGTTCATCTGACTCTGATTTTCGTAAAATTCTCTAAATTAAAAAGTTCAAGAATTACCTCAGACTGGAGAAATGGTCTCATGAAAGTTTGCTTTTATCTTTTATCCCATTTGACTACTGAATAAGCTCCTTCCGAGGAGCAAAAGTTTCTATGTTCATTTCTGAAGTCGGATTCTGAATATTTTCATTCATCTGACTCTGATTTTCGCAAATTTCTCAAAATTAAAAAGTACAAGAATTACCTCCGACTGGAGAAATGGTTTCATGACAGTTTGCTCTTATCTTTTATCTCATTCGATTGCTGAAAAAGCTCATTCGGGGAAGCAAATGTGTCTATATTCATTACTGAAGTCGGATTCGGAATATTTTCGTTCATTTGACTTGAACTTTTTAGTTTGCAGGATTTTGTGAAAATTAAAGTCATATGAACGAAAATATTCCGATTCCGACTTGAGTAATGAATATAGAAACATTTGCTTTCTCCGAATGAGCTTTTTCAGTTATGGAATAAAAGTAGAGATAAAAGCAAACTTACATTAAACCCTATTTTCAGTCGTAAGTCACTATTTCCAAAATTTATTTTTTGGGGGAGGCAAGTACTTAGTCAAAATACCGGCAATATGAACGAAATTACTTCTTTAATTTAAATTTTGTTTTTCGCTGGTTTCGCTTCATATGTTGTCACTCTTGGTGTGTATTTCTGTCAGGAGTATAAAAACTTTGCTTGATAAATGCTTTATTTCAGTCAGATTTCAGATTTCAAATAAGCGTTTACTAAAAATCAAGAAATTTGTTGCTACCATTGCGAAATTATGTTTTGAATAATTTTTCGATATAAAGTTGTGAATTCCGACTCAATGACTACCTCCAAGTAAATTTTCTTTCTGTACTCCCCTTGCTATACTTTCTGTCAATGTTGGGGTTTGGAGCAAAAAATTTTATGGCCTTTTTTGTAGGCGGACCATGTCGGCTCGTGTTTTCTCTTTTCAAAACGCCTTTTATAATTACCAATTTTCCAAGAATGCACAAATGATGTTTTGCTTCTATCAAGAATTTGAAACAATTACTAATAAGTCATATTATATTTGATTTAGGCGCAGATCTCTCGACACTTAGTCGGAATTTGGGAAATTTTCATTTTTTTAGCCCATTGATATCCGACTCGATCTCATAGGGTAGTTAGGCTAACTTTTGGCTAAACACTCGCCAATTTTTTCCACACCAGAAAACCTGAAGCAAACTTCTTTAACATGTTTGGGTTGTCTCAGGTCTAAGGGGGTTAAAAAACTTGAAATTGAAATAAAAATAAAATTGAAAGTACTACTTGGAAAAAATGTTGGTATTGATAATGTTTTCACATGGTGTCTACAGGGCACGCAAAGCACGAAAAACATGAAAATAGCACGATAGTGCCATTTGCGGCACGAATGCATGAAAATAGCACGAATTTCGATAATTTTACTCACAAGAGCACGAATTTTCAACATTTCGCTCTAGAATTTTAATAATTTCGTTTAAAACGGGGTTGTAACTTTTTTTTTTTATTAAAAAAAATTCGTCCTCGCTTCGCTCGGAGAATTTTTCAATCTTTTACCGTTTTCCTTTAAAACAAGTATACGCAAGGGGGCCCGAAGAATGCATATGCGCACCCAAGGGGGGCTCAGGGGGCTCGCCCCCCTTAGGCCCGGAAAAAATAATTTTTTGCTTCAAAAATGAGAAAAAAGTCAACTTTTTTGCTCCCCAAAGTATATTTTTTCAAAAAATTTTCGCCCTCGCTTCGCTCGGGCAGTATTTTAGTACTTTTATTTCCAAGCTTGACAATTTTTGATTGATTTTTCAGTCAAAAATCACCAAATTCTCAATAAATTCTCTGTTCGTCAGAAAAAATTGGTGATTTTTGATTGAAATATCAGTGAAAAATGACTCAATTTGAAATTTGACCCCCTCTCCAATTTTTTTTCAAATTCTGAGCCCCTCCCTTAATTAATTTCTGGGTGCGCCTGTGAAAGAATGTGCTTGAAATTTCCTTTAAAACGAGTATACGGAAGGAGGAGGGGGGGGGGTAGTTTTAGGCAACTTTGAGCACGAAAAAATTGTATTAAAACGGCACGCAAAACACGAAAATGGCATGAATTTTCATTTTCAAGATCGAGTAGACACCATGTTTCAACTTTGATTTTTTCCATTTTTTCACCTTCATACCTATCTTCCTATCTTTTAATTGTGGGAGGGGGTGGGTGGGTAGAAAATTGATTTTTCAAAAAATGCACCAAGTAATCCACCTTGCACAGATAAAAATATTGAAATCAACAATTAAATCAATTTCAGTTAACCTGTCTTGGAAATTCCAGAAAATAAATGATTTGAAATGGGGTTTTCGACAAAACAACTTTCTAAAAAGTTACGGCCATGGTGCAAATTGAATTTTATTAAATACTGCCTTACTTTTGGCTCACAATTCTATACAACTCTGAGCATTCATTTTTAATTTTTGTTAAAGTAAAGATGGAAAAAGTTTGACTTTTGACTTCATATAGTAAAGAAAAATCGAAGATTGCCTGAAAATGAAGTTCCAATATTTTCTTAATCGTAAGCTTATAATTTGCACAAAGTACAAGAAAATATGGTAAAATTTTTAAAAAGTGCTGAGCATGTGTTTTTCAGCGTTGAAATTGAAAAGCTCGACTTTTTTTCAGGGATGGGCAAAATCCGGGACAAGAGGATTTCAAATCCAAAATCTTCTGCTAAAATGGATTTCAAATTCAAAATCTGAAATCATTAATTAGTCAGCGAATCCAAAATCCAAAATCCTGTCACAAAGCGGATTTAAAATCCGAAATCTAAAATCCAAACTCTAGGTGTAAGGTGATGAAAAAAAGTTTTAGAAGTTCTGAACTTCAAAACGTTTCTATATTTTATAATTAGAAACAACATTACTACTTTTAAAAATTTTTATATGGTTCATTATCATTTTACAAAAAAAAAAAAACAACTGCTCAACCGGAACCAGAATACTTAGGTATCTCCCATTTCGAGCACAAAATACAAAAAATTTTGGATTTTGAAAAAATTAGGATTTCAAATGCAAAATTCGTGATGAGAGTGGATTTAAATCCAAAATCCAGATTTTGTGATTTTCTGAATTTTAAATTCAAAAGGATTTAAATCCTGCCCAACCCTGTTTTTTTTTTTTTTGGAAATTGAAGTTTTTCTTTAAAAAAACTTCTTTTTGGAGAAGTCAATTTTTTCACGTGATTGCCTCGTTTTGTCAGAAACTCTACAACTGATTTTCTTTATTCTTTCTGTTTGTTTTATTGTATTCGGGAGAGTTTTCTTGATATTTTGACAGAATGATTTTTTAAAAGTTCAAGTTTTTTTTGTATTTGTGTTGAATTAGTTTACTATGTAATAAGTTGAAATTTCCCTAAACCCTCAAACTTGAAATATCTTTGGAATGTTCTTGAATTGAACTGTGAAAATTTCTGAGAAAATGTGACCTAAAGTGAAATCTGCCTTTCTCAATATTTAGTCGCTACCTTTTCTCAATTTCCAAAAAATATCTTTTTACATTTGTAAAAATTGCTAAAAAAAAAATACAAGGAAGTGTTATATTTTTATTTTTTCATGAACGGTGGGAATTTTTTATCCCAGTAAGTACCTTGACTTTCTTTTTTCGAGAAAAGAGAAATACTGATGAATTTAAACCAATTTCCCAGTTTTTTTTCGAATTACTTTAGATCAATTTTTTTTACTATTTTTCAAATATTTAAAAATACCTTTTCTTCTACGCTTTATAAAGTGTACGCAACCAACAAATTTTACCACCCCTCCCTCCCTCCCTCCCGATAAAATTTCTTTCAACCCAAAAATTATTTCCAATAATTTTGAATCAACCATATTGAAAATTTTGTAAAATTTTTCCTACTTTGGATTTTTCAAAAAAAAAAAATCATGTTTTTCAAATCTCGTCCAATTTAATAAATAATTAGAAGAAATTGCGCTGAAAAATTATAAAAATATTTAAAAAAAAAATTGAAAAAATCAAAGTTGGACTTTGAAAAAATTTAGGTTGAAAATTTTTGAATAATGAATAAAGCTTTTAAAAAAATTTAAAATTAATAAAGTTACATAAGTGCTATAGTAAATTGTATCGAAGTTGCCTATATGGTAACATACCAGTTATGGATCACTTTTTCTTTGAATTCGTGCCCTGAATTTATTTATGAACCAATTTTGGTGATTCTTTTTTTAAAATGAACATTGGACTCTCCTCTACAAAGTAGCGCGATTGAATTTTGAAAAAAAACTATTTCAAGTATTTTTTATGCAGGCTTGAAAGACCCAGAAAAAATACGCCTTTTTGGCGGATTCTACCAATTACGGATCATCAAAAAAAATCGAAGTGATGCATTTTTTCTCCACTCTGGCTGTATTTCTAACATAATAAAGATGACCGTCAAAGAGTTTCATCAACAAATTGTTAAACAACCGAAGTTGAAACACTACCCATTGTGGCTCGATCCATAATTGGTAGCAAAATTTTGATTCACAATTATGGATCAAAAATTTTGCTACCAATTACGGATCAAACCAATTACGGATCACAATCACTTCGGCATCTCACTGCGCGGATTTAACAATGTGAATCACCCAATACATAAAAACACGACGAAAATCTCGGAACAAACGATTTTGGTGAAGAAATCCACCTTTTTTGGTACAAATTTACGTTTTCTTAGATGCTTGGCAAATGACACTCAAAATTCGTAAAACGGGTTGATCGCGCGAAAAATATGTCCATAGTACTTCCCTGAACATGAAATCACCAGCAACCGCATCAAAAACTGAATATAAATATCATTACTTGCTCTTTTCAACATTAACCATTGAAAAAAACTCGAAATTTTGACTAAAAATTTGACTCACTTTACTAAAATGAATCTACAAGCGGTTTGGTGACACGAAAAATGCTTCGTTTACATATCTTCTGAAAGCTGAGACTTCAGGCTACAATATTATGTTGGTAAAATTTCGAGTAGACAATCCTAGTCCTACGTAGAGCGCGTCAAAAAAATGATCCGTAATTGGTAGCCTGATCCACAACTGGTATTTTACCATATGCGAGTAAACTGGTACCTGCTTTGTGACTGATTTTACAAAAATTATTATTTATTACCACTTCAATTGTTTTTCATTTTCTGTTTTCTGTCGATGAATGTAGGTAATGGTAATCGACTAATCGTATGTATTAATTGTTTTGTAAGCGGTTATTTCACGGTTACGTAGTTGGACGTTTCAGCTAGACCTTTTCAACTTGATTGAATGTTACATCGACGATTATATCATTACGTATAGCCATCGGTTGGACTGCGTGTGATGTAAATAATTATCGGCGATTAAACGCTAATCGAAAAACATTAAATTTCGTTAGTCTACTGAAAAATCTCTATTATGCGCTGCTTGGTACTGGTGGGTATTTTAAAAGCATCCGAATTCTATACCTGTGTGTATTTTTCATCTACCGTAATTTGCAATGGTTTTGGTGTGGTTTTGATGGAGACTAATTTTCGATAATTTTCACCCATTGAGTACGAATTTATTTTTGAATTGATTTTTTTCGAAGTGTTCGATGGTATATGTTGGTGGAGCTAATGAAGAGTAAGTGTATTTTCTGCCTGAAGTATTTATTTATTGATTCGAGGTGATTTTAATGGTGTTTACAAAAAATGATGTTGATTTGGAAAAACTCTGCTCGTGAAAGATTGTGAAAATGTGAGTACAAAATTTTAAACATCACGAGTCCGATTATTTCTGGAAGAGGTGGAGGGAAATTTGAGTTTACGAAGAAAAATCGTCTGTTGAGATAAGTATTTTAATGGAATAAGTTTGAGATTTATTTTTTGTAAAAGGTTGGAAGGAAAATGAAAAATGAAAAATTAGAGATGAACTTGAAAAAGTGAGCTTACCTAGATGAAAATAAATGCATTGAGATGAATAGTTAGTTTGGTACATGAAGGTGATTAACTGATTTTACATTCTGGTACAACGAAATAATGTTAGAATATTTTACTTTTTATCGTACTTTTAAATGAATAACTGATTAAGATTACCAATCAACTAATCCGCAATACGTTTGTGTTTTTTTTGTTTTAGGTGAGTACGAATTTTGTCCTTACAAGAATAATTCCATTATTAAAAATACTCGAGTAAGTAGTTCTACGATTTGAGGGAAAATTTATAATTATATTTACGACTCTTGGCAAAAATTTTCCTTACCGTATTTTTCTTCCTTAAAAAATATGTACTTAGGTAAGGCTTGTTTTTATGTGAAAACGTTTTCTCTATCAAGTTTCAATGTTTGAATTATTTAAATTACGTTAAGTAAGGGTTACTTAAAGGTATCAAATTTCAAGAAATGAATGGAAATTGAAATGAAAGTATTCCAATTCCTCCTTTTTGTATAGGTTTTGTGTTTGAAGAAAGATTTTATCGTCGCCAAAAGAAAAATTTAAGAATTTCAAGGACTTCCCAAAAAATAAAAATGAAAAATTATTGTTCTAAAAATTGAAAAAAATCAAGCACAATAATAAATCATTGGAAAAATGAATGAAATTCTTTGAAAAATTGATAAAAATCTACTAATATCCAAAATTTTCTACTCATTTCCAACTTTTTTTCAGTGACTTTTCATTAATTCCAAATAAAGGGGTACCTTTGCAAAAGAAAAAAAAAACGAAAAAATTCTCTTACACCGTTGGCTGCGTCCCATTTTGAAAATTTGGTCCAAAATTCATTATTGCCATTTTTCGAGTTTTAGATTCGATCGAGTTGAAAATTGATTACTTTCGTTTTTCAATTTTTTCACATTTCAAAAGAAATGTTCTATTTTAGAATTTTTTTTTGAAATTTTGATTTTCTAAAAAAAAAATTCAACTTTCAAAGAAACATTTGAGTAAAACACTTTGGTTATTGAAGAGAGACTGAATTTTTTGAGAAATTAGGTGATTTTGAAAAGTTATTAGATATTTTAAAAATAGAAAACTTTATTTCGCTTACATTGATCGATTCATTCAAACACCCTGTAAAATTTACCATTATCCTTTAAAATTGGTAAATGGATCATAATTCATTCATCTTCGAGCTAGGTAAATTTAAATCGATAGCTCAATTTTCTACTAACGCTGTAATCCGCCCAGAAAAAGTAAAGAAAAATCAAACCCATCGCAGAATACCGGCTACATGTACATAATTTACGTAAATCGTTCCCATAAGACGCATCAACGAATCACATATTTCACCGGCGTAATCTTTTTCAACATGTCGAAAACACTTAAACCATATTTTCTCCGCTCCGATGTTAGTACATAGCTACATACTTACGTATAGTTACTGCGTGGCAAGTATACAGTATTTTACACGCATTAACTTGCGAAATTTTCACAACATTTACATTTACAAAAAAAAAAAGGAGAAAAAAATTGTTTAAAAATCAACCGCCATCGCCGTACGCCATTTAGAAGCGTACAAGCAGCACATCTGCATCGACTGCACGTGTACGCTTAATTCGAATATAACACACGTTGAGAATAAAATACCTGCACGTTTTTTTTTTTCAAAGATACGCGAAACCCGAGAAAAAATTCGAAAAACTTTGCAACTTTATTGTGGATTCGTTAAAGTTGCGCATAACGTTCCGCTCCGATGATTTACTACGCGATCGAAAGGACGACGAGAAAAAAAATCACGAACGTTTCGTATTCAGTTTTTTTGGAATATCTAATACATAAATCGAAAGAAAAGGTATCGAAACTCGAAGCAATCCAATTTTTATTTTTAAAAAAGGACAAATTCGAAAAGAATCGAAAAGACCATGCTTGAAATTCGAACGTTCGCGTTCGACCTATAATAAAAACCAAATCAAATTAGAAATCTTAGATTCGATGATTTTTTCTTTCGGGGTTTATTCGAGATTAATTATATTTGAAAAAATCAATGATAATTTCATTTTTGGCCAATGAAAAAAAAACGTTGCAAACTACGTTAAAATAAAAATTTTAAACGAATCGTGTAATTGCGTTTCTATTCCAGTCGTAACTTTATCGAGAGTCGAGCTGAAAAAAAAATCTTTTAAAACTGAAACATTCTCGAACATTTACCCCGCCAAAGATTAAAATCTAATTTACAAACTTGAATGACGATAAAGTTTTCCTATAATCATTTTTCATTCTTAAAAATTCTCCGCCAGCGAACCGTTTCATTTGTATGGAAAAACGGGAGCAAAAGGTCCAAAGAAAGAAAAATACGTTAATTTAATTCGTTATTCGTCTGCTATTTCTGTACCATTTTCGTTCTCCTCTCGAATTTCTCACCTCTTCAGTTAACATTTTCGTTCCGCGTCTCTCCGCCATTACAGTTTAATAGATGTTGGAAAATCGACTCGATTTCGAATAAAATTGGTACTCGGTATACATATGTAGGTATCATATACAAAAAGAAATACTCGTTCGATATAAAATAACATCATAAATATTTATTCGTCGCGAAAGAAAATACAGCCAGAAAAAAAGAGATTTACACAATCTAAACACTGTCGTAAAATTCACATCTATTGACTCGGAGAAAATTTCATTTCCAAAATATCTCAGTCGCGTTAAAAAAAACAACCGCAAAAGTAAGCTTTGCGTGAAATTCCGCGTATTCGAAGACTGCGACGAAAAGCGAGTTTTATCTATTTTCAATACATTTCGAATACTTACTTCCTGTGGAAAAAAACGCTTTTAATTTTATCGCGGTTTTCAACCATCGAAAAAATTCTACTTCCAAGTGGTCGACGTGTAATGGGAATTTTACCACCTTTTGGCCATTTTATATCATTTTTAGAGTTGGTTTTTATATACCGTGAGAATAGTTTATTCACATCGTAGATTTCGATTTTCTGACTTTACTGTATCTATTTTGTTACAAGTTTTTATATTTCAACAGATGGATTAAATTTTCAATAGAAGGGAAAAAAAGGTTGTCAGCAATGTGCTATGGGTTTGAAAAAAAATCTTGAGCTATGATTTTTTGATGAAATATTTCTATTCCTTCCTTTTTTCCCGTCTAGCTTTTAGCATTTTTGGACGAAAACTTAAAAAATTGTTTTTTGACAAAAAATTCACGCAAAATTTCATTTGAGAAAAATGAGCAAAGAAAATTTATCAAATCATGATCCCTTAATTTTTTCAATTAAAAATTGGAATTTCACATTTTGAGTCGGTAGGTTGGTACCTCTGCCCCTCACCCTCCTCCAAATCAAGTTTGTTCTTTATTCAAGTAAAGCCATTGAATAGTTTTCAAAAAATCATGAAATGATGAAAAAATTGGGCAAGATTTTTCTTGAATGAAGAGATGAAGAGAAAAGATTTTCAATTATAAATATTTTTGGCATTTTCACTAATCTTTCTGTAAAAAATCATTAATTTTTTGATCGGTTCCCAATTTGTCAGAAAAAATCAGTAATTTTGACTGAAAAAATTGATGTAAAATGGCTCATTTGAAATTTGACCTCCTTTCCCATATTTTTCCCCAAATTCTCAGCCCCTCTTTTAATTAATTTCTGGGTGCGACTATGGTTATGTATTATGTATCTATGTTTTAGAAATGATTTTATCAAAATGTCAGATAAATTGAAAAAAAAAATCATTTGAAAAAACTGATAACTTTAAACGTTTTGTTAGAAAAAAATATCATAGGATGGTTTCTTCTAATTTTTTTTGTGTCCACTTTCTTGAAAAAACCTGGAAAATTCAGGGAATTTCCAAATTTCCGCTGGAATTTTTTAAAAATCCAAAATCTGGTAGAAATTGTTTCTTTGCAAATTTTTAAAAAAATGGATTCAAAATAAAATTTTTAGTCACGTTTTGGAAAGCTTCACTACGGGAAAGTGATAAAATTTCACCTTTTGAATGTTTTTTATGGCAAAAATTTTCTGGGGCTCTCGTGGAATTTCTATGAATTTGAGGCATATGCCCAAAAAAATCGTTTTGTAGACATCCTGTTATAATTTGTTTTTTTTTTTTTTTTCAAAGGAACTCAAGTTTCTGAGATTTCTGTGTTGAGAGATGGGGGGGGGGGGGTAAAATAAAACTAATTCAATTTGAATTTTTTGTAGTCCGAAAAAAATACATTCAAAAATTTCGTCTGAAGCAGTGATTTCTGAAAAAAAAAATCGTTTGAAACCATATAAATATATTTTATATCATTCCTCTGCAGAATTCCGATTGTAATGTAAGTATATAAATCAAGTGAAAAAAGTACCCCTTTCTTCACACTTGGAGTCTGGAAAACTTCAAAAAATTGACCTAGAAACCCTGGAAAAGTCAGCAAAAAATTATTTCTGAAATTTTATTGATACCTACCCTGATTTGGTCATAGTGTCTCAAAAAACTGCCACTTGAACTGTTGAACATCGTTTACTTACCACACTAAGTATCAACATCAATTTAGTTTCTCAGTTTATGGAATGACCCTCAGCACTCTGTCCATGTTAAAATTCTTCCACTCTCTTAATTTGAATCAGTCAGAAATGCCTAATTTGACTAATGAAAAGAGAAAATCAAGTCACTGATTATCAGTTAAAGTCCACTGATTCTCCAGTTAATCAGCGTCATTTTAGTGTCAATCAGTGAAAAATTACTTATTCAACTAGTGAATTTTGATTGTTGAATCAGTAAAAATTAGTTGACGGACTGAAATCAGTAAAAAATTTACAGATTCAAATCACTGAATTGAGTGAATTTTCATTATTGAATCAGTAAACAAAAATTCACTGATTGAATCAGTAATCCATTACCGATTGTATCAGTAATTTTTTTTTACTGATTCCTACAGTGACTTGATTTTGTTGATTTTAATTAGTCAATTTTGACTGATTCAAATTAAGAGAGCACTTTTTTCAATTTAATGATTTGCGAAACATATTTTAATCAAGCTTCTTTTAATGATCTAATTTTTAAATCCGCCTCGAATGTATTAGATCGGTTTTAATTTTTTTTTTGGTCAACAAAAATCCCTGAAGTCTAGAAATGTGAAAATATTTTTTCGATAAATTTTTTGTCCCTAGAATTTATAATTATTCTCGCCTTGGAATTTATAAAATCAATTTTCATTTTCGTCAGAAGCATATCCAACTTTTTCATATATTCTCGTAATTTCCTTACAAATTGGCGTACGAGTTGAAAAATATCATCGCAAGGGTTGAAATCCGGAACGAGTTTGGAAAAAAAAATGTGTAAAAAATGTGCCGAGCCATCGCTAATTAATTGTTTTATGTAAATAAACCAAACTTGAGCTCGACTTGACCGCAAAAAATGTAAAACAAAATGCTAATTAGCGCAAGCTACGAAGATGAAAATTACCCAAAGATGAACCGAAGCCGAAGAGTGCTCGTAAAAAATAAATAAATAAACGACCTCCGACGTGAAGTAAAAAAGCGTAATCGCGAAAAAAAATAACAAATTATAACAAAAACGTACATAGTAAGTTACTTTCCGCGGTGTACCGGGTATTATGATATAAATGAACCGAAACGAACTTCTTGTCATATGGCACGGAAGTTGAAGTTAACGTTTTGTTATGTACTCGTAATAGTTGGCGTAATAAAATTACCACTGCGAATTAAAACTTTATTCGAAACAAAGTTTCCGCCCGTTAATTCATTATCCTCGTCCCAGAGTACCCAGTACCTGGCTATATCTTCACACCAGCGCAATTATTTATATCGTTTAACTATACTTACGCGAAATCGTATAAATTCTCGTATCCTGCCGAGGCACAGTGGTCTGTGAAAAAATTTAGCTGGCCAAAAATCAAAAAATCGAATTACGTGAAAAACCAAAACAATGGTCTCTTCATGTTGTACACCCTTCAGGGCATCTAGAATTGTATGCGCGGATGTCTTTGTGACTAACCGGTTGCTGTGGCAACCGCGAGACGCGGACCGTTTACGCACTGAGCTGGTTTCGCGCATACGTGCCTGTATAGAAAGCCACCCACAAGTGTACAAAACTGAGAGGATTTTTTTCGAGCAAATGTGTTTCTAATAGCATTTTTCACGCTGAATTCGAATTCATATTTGTTTTTTTGATTTGAAGTGATGCAGATGGAGTAATTTGGATTTAAAGCAAGTACTTTTCTTACACTTCATTTTAACTTAACTTTGACCTACAAAAAAAAGTGCAACGATGTGCAAGAAACTTTTACCACTAATATGTTCCTTCAAGTATGTACTTCGACCCCCATTCATTAGTTTTTGCAGCTTTGCGCAGCTTTCTGATATACGGCCATAATAATGTTCAAGCAATGACATAAAAAGTTGAAATCTATACAGGGTGGGTCTCATAAGTTATTTCAAAGCCATAGCAACAAAAATAAAGCATTTGGATGTTTTCGTAGTCAGATTAAGTACTTTTCCATATTTTTCTATTCATAGGGGGGGGGGGGGGGGAGGAGATGAATAAAATGACAAATTGTCAATTGTGACATCAAAGTATGGGAAGAATTTGGAAACTATTCTAAATGGATACAAATGGTGAACTTTTAAATTTTACTTTGATAGGATGAAATTTTTGAACCAATTCTGAAAAAAATTCGAAAAGTTGAATAAATTTTCAGTACCAATATTTTTTCCAATTTCAAAATTGTTTTAATGTTGGATTCTATTTATTTCAATTCGTATTTTTTGAAATTTATTTCATTCCGATTTTTAAAAAAATTTTATAATTTTTCCCCTTCAATTTTTCAAACTTTAAATTCAAAAATTGTTCGATCTTCACGTTTTTGAGAATTTTATTTCCTTTGACAAAAATATTGAAAGAAATCTGGAACATATTGATCTGAAAGAAGTTGAAAAAAGTCATGTTTCAGAAACATTTTTCTCCAATTAAAAATTTTTTTCGAACTATGAAATTTTCCAACTTTGAAATGAAAAATTACGACTTTGTATTTTTCAAAACTTCTTCTGACAAAAAAAATGAAAGAATTTTCAAAATGCATGAAATTGAATCTATACAAATTAAGTTTATAGATTGTGATATAGGCCCCAAAAACGTGTTTGAGAGGGTTAAAAACATACATTTTAATGCCCCCAAATTTTGAGTTTCCCCCCACCTCAAGGCCCAATTTTGGTTATTTGACTAAATAGGCCTCAAAAAGTATTTGGGAAGGTTAAAAACATACATTTTGATACCCCACACGACTTTTTTCAAAATTTTTGAGTTTTGCCCCCACCCCTCAAGGCCCAATTTCGGATTTTCGACCACATAGGCCCCAAAAACGTGTTTAGGAGGGTTGAAAACATACATTTTGATACCCCACACGACTTTTTTCAAAATTTTGAGTTTTGCCCCCGCCCCCCAGGGCTCAATTTTGAGTTTCCGAAAAATCCAATATGAAAAATGGATTCAGCGCCCCAAAATACCCCCAGATACCAATTTTCATATTATATAGTTCATTTTTTATATTTTTGGCCGGCTAAATTTTTTCTCAGACCACTGTGCGAGGTATTGCTAGCTAAGGTAGATTCTTGGGCAGTATCGGTATAATAAGTACGCGAAATAGCGAAATAGTCGTCGATATTATAGGTACACATTTGTACTAAGTCGAACCGTTTAAAAAGTTGTAAACTTTGGCAGCATACAAATGTTGATAAATCGATTACTAAACCGTTTATACGCTCGTAAATAACGCTCGCAATAAATTGCCTGCTGATAAAGAGGAGTGTCATCGGTAAATGGCGTTCAATTCGCTACGTAATTGGATATTTTTTCCTTTTTCAAAATCGTCGAAAAAAAAAATTCGCTGAGATTTCATCAAAAGGAAGAAACTCTTTGGAGAAAACTACGTACGAAATTCGTAGATTTTCATTCTTTTCGCTGACAAAATACTCGATGAAAAAATAATCAATTCGTAGGTTATGGAAATATCACAACCGTGTAGTCATTTTTTTTGAAAATAAAATAGAAAATGAAAGGAAAACGCGTCGAGACGTTTTTCGACTATAAAATTAGGTTGAGATATGCGAGTAATACGGAATGCTGCGGGTGGTGTTGAAAATCGAATGAAATCCGTTGTTGGTCGATTGCGAAAATATCATCGCCCTTGATGATAAATCAGGAAAAACCTCTGTCGATGACCAAAACGCCCGGCACGACGTCTATTAGGTTACGTTATGCCAGGCCTGAGAATAAAACTCGAGACTCGAGTATCCCGGGCTCTCGAAAAAGGCTAATTTTTCTTCGATATACGCGTCGAACAATAAAAGCAAATTATTATACCAACGAACGCACACGTTTTAGCTTTTAACTCGATTCAGTCAAGCAGCTCGTTCCACAATGTATTTTAATTTTCCAACAATTTCACTTCATAAGCTTCAGCATCGCGCCGTAATAGAAAAACACCAAAAATTCAACTCCCCGCGGCGTTTTCTTCTTCAACGAACACGTAATACGTTTTATAGAAAAATATCTACTCGAAATACCAGCCAAGGTCTTTGCGGCGTGTATCGTATAAATACCGATCATCATTGGGTATGTCTGTTGAAGTTACGAGGTGGAAATTTTTCCTAAATTTATCGCGATGAGGCTATTTGGTTGGTGAGACTTCGATTTTTAGAGAATTAACATTCTTCGGCAACGAGCTGTTGAGATTTTTTTGATCTTGGGACGAATGAAGAAATCGAAAGGGTTTGGTAGAAGTTGAGCTTTTGTTTAATTTTGGGTGGGTCGTCGATTGTGAATTTTATGTTCAATTTTTATCATCGTTGAATCAAAAATTTAATTTTGGAGATGATTGAATTTTTGAAATCAATTATTTTTATTTTTTGGAGCAATATTAAAAAATCAAATCTTTCAAAAAATGAAAAAAATTTTAAAATGCTCAAAAATGGTCATGAACCTGTCATTGTTGAAATTGATTTTTAAAAAGTCCTACAATTAACAAAATTGGTACTGGAAAAGCTCTGTGCTCGACTTTAAAGGTGTGTAAAGTCCTAAAAATTGATGATTATTTTTTTTCAAGTTGAATAAATTTTCAATTTTTTCAATTTTTAATCAATTTTTTATTGTATTTTTGATAAAATGCCTTCAAGAATTTGAGGAAATCTGCAGAATACCAAAATTTACTATGTTTCAATTTTTGTGCTGGAATGGGAAGGGAGTGAAAATATCTCTTCAAAATTCCTGCGTTTCAAATCGGAAATTTTATTTAACACCTTATCTAATGTTGGAAAAATGAACATTGAAAGTATAAAAATCCTCTTTCTCCCCTCCCTCTCTCTTTCTCTAACCGAAGGACGAAAGAAAAATCACACTGAGAATGACATGCATTTGAACACAATTAAAAACACCGCAGGTATCAAGTACCCATAATCGTAAAATTTTCTTTTTTCAATGGCATATCTCTGCCATTGACTAACGTCTGCCACCCAATCATCCGTATCTATCATCAATGATTCATGCCACTATCAACGGTACATAATGCATAAGTACAAGTACGAATTCGGTAATCGACGAAGAAATCGCGATTCTATAACAAATGCAAATCATCTGCCAGTTATGCCAACACCTACAACGTTGCCCACCGATTTAGGTCAGACGATAAATTAACGCATTCATTCGAAAAACGAATTGAATTAATTTTTTTCTCTCTTCTTTCTCCTTTCTTACGAGTATTCGCTCGGCTCTTTTCAAGATACCGTTTTTTTTTTCCTTCAGTCCAACTCTGCACAACGCGATGTTCGCCAATTTATTATGACGATGCAACCAACCAACCGCTTTGTTAACAAGTCAACGTTATAATTTCAGGAAGTTACCGGAAGCAATCCGTCATCGCCGAATTTAAATGACGATGGCCCGAGCTGAACTGGTGCCTCAATGTAAAAATTTCGCTGATTTTGTTTGGGTTTTTGAAAGAGGTGCGGGTGGAAAGGAAATGATGTGTGGGATTTTTCAGAAAAAATTGGTACTGGAAAAAAAATAGTTTTCGAAATGTTGGTATTTTTTGATTTTTTTTTTGAAGGTTCAGTTTGCAAGAAAGCTTTATATGAAAATTTCAAAATATATACCTAGGTATTCATCTCTCCAAAGATAGGTATTAGGTAGTTACTTCTGCACCTATCTTCTTATCTTTGAAATGAAAATTGTTAAATTTTGTCAAAAATTATAAAAATTGAAATTTTCAAGAGCACATTTCAAAATTATTCTTTCAAAATTTCAAGCAATTTGGTCAATCCATCTTATTTGGAAGACAGGTCAGTGTAGGCAAATTTAAAAAGCTCTCACAACTAAATCGTGAGGTAACCGATTTTTCTCGTGTTTTTATGCTTGAATTTTTTGGTTCGAATTTCGAAAAATCGACCCATAGGTTTCCCAAAAAAAACTTACAAAATTGTAAGAGATATTTAGATTTTTGTAATTTTTCGGGATATTTATGGGGTAATTTTTTGAAAATCAACCCCCATAAGTCCGCCCAATCCAATTTTACGTTTCTTTGTGGCCATTGAATGAAATTTCCAGTTCGATGTGTCAAACGCCGAGTAGCTTCTCCATAAGCGTTTCTATTGAATTTTTTTTTCAGACACCCTGTATAATTTTTTTTGGACACCCGATATACTACTTTCAGAAAGTTCGTATTCAATCAATAGCTTCTTTTTCTTTCATGTGCACCCGAATAGTATTGGACTCAGAATTTGCCAAGCATTTTCATTTTTTTTTTTTTTTTTTTTTTTGGATATCCGGTATACTTCTCTCTAAATCAGAATCAGTCAAAAAACTGAAATTTCACTGATTAAACAGCGAAAAGTGTGCAACTAATAATCAGTGAAATTTGAATGTCAATCAGTGAAAAATTACTGGTTCAGTTAGTGAATTTTCATTTTTGAATCAGTAATATTTTTTTAACTACTGAAATGAATCAGTAAAAATTAAAATTTACTAATTGAATCAGTGAATAATAATTACTGATTCAAACAATGATTAATTACTGATTCAATTACTAAATTAAAATTTTTACTGATTCAGAAATGAAAATTCACTGATTAAATTGGTAAAATTTTCACTGATTTCTTCAGTTGCACACTTTTGTCTTATTAATCAGTGAATTTTGACTGATTCAAGTTTAGAGAGTTCATTTTAGATACCCTGTATTTCGACAATACCTAGTTTCTTAGACTAGGATTTTTTCAATTACTCGTAGGTTGAAGAATTTAATTTAAGTACTAAACATTTTAGTTGAAAAAATTTTTGGACACCTTGTATACTCATTTTCGTAAACCCTGTGATCTGCATCTTGACAACCCTATTCCACAAAAAATTCATACAAAAAATACAAAAAAATTTTCTCTCAAAAACACTTTAACCGATTTTCATAAAACTTGAAACCTCACAACTTCAGCACCACCCCCCACATTTTAGCCTTTTCACCTTCACCTTCATCTGAAAACTTATCAACCTATATGGAACTCATTTTAAAATGTGGTGGAAATTTTTAAAGTTTCGCAAAATCTTTGAAAATAATTGTCGTTGTGGTATGAAAAGAGTTATTTGACAAAAATGGTGAGAAATTGGCCCGATTGAGTGCATGCAGAATAAAAAAGTACTGAACTACTTCGCTGTAAAATCAAATCCTGAGGAGTTATGTGAGGAACTCGTTTTTAAGGAGGGGGAGGCGGTGAAGCCTCCATAAAAGTAGTACAGGTTCGGGGGAGGGGTGACTTTCTAGGCGTTAGTTAGGAGACCTAAGCTTGGCTTTCTAGAATAATATTTTTATTCTTCTTAAAAATTGTGCTGATTCGCCTTCCATCAATTTCCCCGTGTCATCGGGCAAAATGACCCATTTTTTCTTGACACCATCTTTCCAAAAACTGCTGCAATTTACTCAATTTTTAAAGTAAATCAAAAAAATTTATAAATCTTGAGAATATTGAGAAAAACCCTGCTATATCAATAAAAATTGAGGCGGTGATTTATATGGACCTTTTTGAAAACAAACTATTCATGCAGAAATCACTTGAATTGGTTTTTTTTTGGAATTTGTTGGAAACCTCTGTAGAAACTAGATACACAAAATGCGATAAAATTTCACGGTTTCGCAAGAATCATTTTAGAAACTACAAATTAAACGGTAAAAAAAACGACGTGTGTCCTTTCATCCAAACGATCCAATATTATCGACGAAATGGAGAAAATATTTCGCATAATTCTGATAATTGTATCGAGCCAACCTTATTCAGACGATACGTCATGGGCTTGAATGTACGGTGAACTTGGAGACAGAATTTTCCATAAAAATATCTGGCACTGTAGTAAATATACTCGTGTATTAACCTACGCCGGTACTTTTCGATTCGCCTCTTTCGAATAATAATTCCAGCGATGCGAAAATATTCGCACCTTTCGCCCACTGGAGATATAAAGACGAGTAAAATTGAAATTTTATAATTTTCTCGACATCATCCAACGTACATAGTGGGCGTTAGCTAAAGCATCTTGTGAATCCATCCGGAGTGTATTACTCTTTCAAATTCAGTTCGAATGGAACGTGTCGACGGACTGATGTCGTATTAGGGTGTTGATTGAAACAGAAGCTTAGCAAAATGGTTGAGTTTTCATATCGCATATTTTTTTCGTATGAATGGAATAAAATATAAATGAGCGAAAGAGTAAGAGTATGGCCAGCACCTATAACCGAAGAACGTACGGAATGGCGAAGAATTTAAATTCTCAACTTCCGTAACATATTTCATGGCTGTGTGTTTATGTGTAATTGTGTATTTGTGCTGTAACTTGTTGCATGTACGATGCCGGTGCTGGGCTTCTTGAACGTACTCTTGGTACTCATGGTACATGTGTGTTGTGTAGTTCACTGAGTGATGTTAGCGGTCGAGGTCATTGTCCGTAAGCTTCTTTATTATGCGATTGCGATCGCACGCCGATAATGTTTTTTAAAGATCGACGATGTCGGTTGTGACCGGCTAGTGCACGTTATTTTACTCGTTTGACTTCAACGTGCTGGATGCGTGGGTCTTGGCCAATGCTCGGTGTATTTAGCCGAATGTGGATCTATTCCTCTTTTCATAAAACGTTCTGTACTGTGTAATCATTTCTGTGCTACTCTTGGTCCGTATAGTCGACACACAATGGAGGAATTTCGTATCAAAGATGTTCGATTATGTTCATTGTTTTCGTCTCGCGATGTGTTATCGGTTAAGGTCATTTTTATTCAGGCGTGCTGAGAAATTGGCGAATTGTAAGAGGTGTTTTGCCATAGGTTACTCAGTTCTCCGCCGAGAACGAAATCCCCAAAAAAGGAGGATTATCGTGGAAATGCTCCAGTCGTAAAATCTTTTATGGCGCGTAAAACGAATAAATTCGCGTAATTGTGGTTACGTTTGTGGAATGAAATCGTATACGAGGCAGTTGTTTTCATTTTGCAAGTATAAGCAATTTCAAAAGCGCTGGTGGAAGTCATTTTTCGTTTTTAGCATTTTCATGTGGACTGGAAACTGAGGTGGAGTTTTGAAGGTCATTTTAAGACGCAAAATAGACGAAATTAAGAAAATTAAATTAGTATGTGGGCTCGAAACTCGAATTCGAAATGGAAGATTTGGCAGCTGGTTTCAAAGGTCGTCAGATATTGGGCTGAAAAGTAGGGAAATTCATAAGAATTTTGAAGATGTACAAAATACAAATTTTTTCAGAGATCCTGTTCGAGAAATTCTTAATATTTCAAATTTTTTGCATTTTTCTTTGATACTTTGAATTTCCAAATACATACAACAAATGAAAAAAACAAAAAAATTTTAATGGATGTTGGGGGAGGAGTTCAAAGCTTCTACTAACTATGTGTATTTTTATGGTCATGATGACCATAACTTGAAATTTAATCATCTCAGGGTTGAAGAAACGAACCATTTAAAAGATTCTCTACATGTATCGAGGTATTTAAATCTATGTTCTTTGCGCTCCTCTCATCCATTTTTTGAGTTATACCGACCTAGTGGTGTAACCAGAAATGTCTCATGAAGGGGGTTCAAACTTTCATAATTGTTTGGAAAATTTCTAGTACAACTCCTCCTCCTCCTCCTCCCCCCCCCCAGTAAATTTCTTTCTATGAAAACACTGAATTCAAAATTTGAATAATTTCTATAATTATATTTTCGCATAACCATTTCAAATAAATCATACGTTTGTAATTTTATTTGTGCCCGGACGAAGCCTGGAGAAAATCTGATTTTTAATACTCCAAGAAGATATTTTTTCCGACCTGAATTTTTGACCCAAAGGGGGTGTCCGAATCATCTAGACTCCGTAGTTACGCCTCTGTTTCGACTTTGGATACAGAACTGAATTATTGGAGAAGCAGGGTGGGACCAAAATTGAAATTTTTTGATTTTATCGATTGATGTATCGAAATCCGTGTTTTTTGACCTCTGAATTCACGTCTGTAGGGTAAATTTGACCACAAACGCAAATAATCCACCCTCTGAGGTGAAATAAAATGTTCTAAATTGAAAACTATGTGGTATTTGGTGAAAAAATTCTCAATTTTGGTCTCACTTCTACTATTCTGGGACTACTTTCACGTTAAGGTCAAATTAATCTCGGAGATGAATTTGCAGAAGTTGAAAAAAAAATTGATATACCTACTTTACTCGATGCAATTGAGAATTTTTCAAATTTCGGTCCAACCTTGCAAATTCTTCGTTAATTACTTAGTTCAATTCTCGACTTGGAAGAAACAAAAAAATTCATATTTTTGACAAAAAACTAAAGTTATGTCGCCAAAATGTGGAAAAATAATTTTTTTGATTTGAATCGGATAACTTTTTCAAGGGTCTAAATCTTCAAATATTACATTTTCTTTCTTTTTTATCTCGTCGCGTCGAGGTCTCGCATTTTTCAAATTTTAGTTCCTAGACCAATTTTTTATTTCATATAAAATGGCCGCACTAATTTCGTCTTTGTATGAACCAGCAAAAATTCGAAAAATGCACTTGAAATTTTGGAAATGGATTTTTTATGATGTTCTTTTAATTTATGACTATTTTGACTCAAAATTTTATTTCGAGTACGGATACCTTGCTTGTTACTTCGAAAAAGTAGTAAAAAAAAAAAAGTTTTTTTGGTTATGATTTTTTTTGACCATTTGCACCCAATTTCTTAGCCCAAAAAACATGTGTGATGCTTGACCACTTGGCAGAATTAATAAAAAAATTTCCAGCCCCAAAATTTAAAAAAAAAATGGGAACCGAGAATTTTCAAAAAATTCTCATTCGTATCTACTACCCAGCAAGATATATAATCTGTGAAAATTTCAAAAAATTTTAACCGCCCTTTCCAGAGATATCGCGTGTTGAAATTTCAACATTAAAAGTGCGATACTTCATTTTGAAAGGGGTGGGGGTGGAGGGTCAAAAAAAATTTGGGGTGTTTCTAGACCATAAGTAACATTTTGGGTCAATTTTGACCACTTCAAGGTCAATAACAATTTTCCTCCCTTATTAGGAAAGCTCTTTTCAATGTTCTGCCATCTCATTGAATTTCAAAACTTCACATTTTCGCCAAAAAAATTGCACACTTCTCGAAACCGGAGGCATTTTTTGAGTTCGTTGACACGAAATAATCCATGAAATTAATTCCAAATCGAAGTGCCTGCAATTCTAATTTTTTTTTTTGGAGAATTTTCTGAGTAATGATTTTTTTTTCAAATCACCATTTTCCTCTCAAAATGGCGATTTCAGTTTCAATATCAATGTTTGTGGAAAATTTCCATTATACAAAATTCAAGATACACTTTAAATCGCAAAGAAAAGTAACTTTTTCAAAAGAAACAATTCCACGAATAATTTACCGAGAATAGATCTCAGATTCGCACTTTGAAGTTATTCGCAAACTAACAATGATAGGTAGGTATGCAGTCTATACCTATATATTTTATTCGAGCAGAATAGAATAGACGACGTTGACAGTTTGACATTGTAAAATGTCTTCGCAGTATCCGAGAATTGAAATTTTTTCAAAAATGTGTTTTTAACCGTAACGAATCTGTTTGTCAATTTGCATCGTTTAAAAGGTACGTAAAATTACCGTCGAATTTGTCTAGCGTACTTCATTTTCGTCTAGTGTGGCTAATATAGCATATTGAATTTCGATTATTCGTCGTTATGAAAGATGACAGCGAAAATTTTTTCTCAATTTTTTCGGTCTGGGAATTTAATTGTTGGATGTTTATTCTCGAAAAGTTGAAAGTTGGTACGAGAAAATAAAATTTCAATCGAAATCGACGCTGAAGGAGGAAATGGAGAAAAATTGTATAATACGAGGTTGGTACTTGGTATGCTATATGTTGAAGTCAATAAGAAAAGTAAATACTTTGGTATAACGAGGACGAATGATTTTGTAGTCTTTTGAAATTTAGAACTCGTTGAAAATATTGTATTTGCATTGCACTCGGTCTCGGTGTGGTTTTGTGCTTTTTCGTCGAGTCTTCGGATTCGGTATACGTCGCGATGTCGTCGTCGAGCTACGTAAAGTGAAAAATTACACATTTCGAGTCAGAGTTTTTCGGCGGTTGAAAAGTTTCTGTATGGGATTTCATTGTGATGTGGGAAATACTTATTCTGTTTATAATTGCCTCGTTACTTGTTGAATGTGTACTGTACGAGGATTCCATATAGATACACGATGAAATATAATTCGTACGGGTATTTTACTGTGCTCTATATAATAGAGTGTAAAGAAATTAATCCGTAGCGAAAGAATTAAATTACGTGGACTATACAATACGGTCTCGTTACGAGAGTAAATCAGAGCGAACGATTGTTTTTCAGGGGTTGACAACTGGTGGACTTTGAAACGAATTAATTGCCAGAATATGGTCTCTGGTCGGTTTGAAAATCACTGATGATGAAAAGAAATGGCAGTGTTGTCTTGTGTATCTGTAATAATCGACTATTCTATTCAAGATGCTCATCGCAGCGTCGCGGTTTACAAGCTGGTGCTCAAAGGGTGATTTTAACTCATGCTGGTGATTTACGTATGTACTATGTACAGTGCGGTCCTATGATCATGAAAATGATGATCGTAAAGATGATTTAAAACGTATTAGAAATCATTCTAATAGTTTTGAAGAATGACTCGGTGATTTTTTCAATAATTTTATGTGTCAGAACCGTTGGTCATATGGTTGATTTCTTTTAAACTGATGTATCGAGTTGAGTGATTTTACCGAGGTAATTGACGATGGGCAAATTTTATAAGGGCGTAGACCTTTTTTCATTTTGAGATCGAGGTACACATTATTTGTTTGTATTTTTAATATTTCGTAAATGAACGATGCGTTGCATGTTGAGCGCGAATTTCGTGTTTTTTTTCTGGTTTTGAGAATTATCGTAATTCGTGGAATATGTAAAATTGAAATGTATTTAAGAAAGATTTATTCAATTTTAACGATTTTTTTACTTTTGATGAAACAGATTGGATGAAAAAATTACGTATTGATTGTTTTGAAATGTCACATTGTGAGGTTCAAAATACGATATTTCTAAGAAAAAGTAATTTTTCGATCGTTCATATGTTGAAATATTAATGCTGCAGTATAATACGAAGTATTTCAAAAGAATTTTCGAAAAAAAAAATTACAAAACAAATAATCTATGCTTCAAACCTTTTTGAAAATTAAACACTCAGAAAACTTTTTTAGAGTGTCAAAAAATGTTCAGATTGAATCGTCAATGTCTTGCAGAAAAAAATGTGGCTTTCTATAAGAAAAGGGTCCAAGTTGTAGGGAGGGGAGTCAAAATTTTTTTCCTCCCATATTCTGAAACTAGATAAAATTACTTTTCAAATGTACTATTAGTGACCTTATTTCATGTAAAATTCTCGGATTTATGGCAGTTTGAAAATTGAAGTTGGAAAAACATAATTTCGAGAAAAACGCACTCAAAAAAAATTCAACATCGAAGGATCGAAGCGATACTTATTACCTTATTCTAAAACTACATACAATTACCTTTCAAATGAGCTATTAGTAACCTTTTTTTTATGCAAAATTTCTGATTTTACGACAATTTGATACTTGAAAATGAAAAAACGTAGTTTTGGAAAAACTTGCGTTTTCTCGAAATCAACTTTGCGACAACTTGGACCCTTTTCTTATAGAATGCCACAAATTATTAGAACTAAACTACGTCAAAAAACTAATAATTTTTGGGAAAGTGCTTTGTAGAAAACTTTGAAGAACTGAAATCTTTCTTCTGGAAAAATTAAAATAAAAGCTCCGAAGAACTAAAATCTATTTTCAGTAAAAATATCAAAATCTCCAGGTGGTGTTCACAATGATCTTGTACAAACCAAAAAAAAAAAATTGAATAAAAAAATTAAAAAACAAATACTTTTAGTCTTTTACTCTATTGTATTGAAATTTTGATCTAGTACCTCAATTTTCTCAGGGGGAAAAAAATTGTATTCAGAAAAATGAGGGAACAAAAAACTTAGAATTTTTATTATAAGTAAATTACCTTGACTTCTTGAAGTCACGGGGCTTATTTTTTTCTCTAAATTTTTATAAAACATTTTCCCTCTTTCATCATAAAAATTGATTGAAATTTTTGGAAATTCAAAATTGAATTTTTATTGCATGTTTTTTTTCAAATTCCAAAAAAATTCAAAATTAAACCATTTTTATTGAATGATGTTGAATGTTTACCATTTTTGCATGAGAGAAATTCAAAAGATCAAACTAAAATTGAAATCTTTTTGGTAAGTAAGCTTTTGATCATTCTGCTCTGAATTTCATTCGTGTACTTCAATGCTGAATTTTTCAAAAAACTTTTCTCTGAGATTCGATTCATATTTTCTTTGATTTAAATTTCCATTAATTTCAAGGTGTGTTTTTTTTTTCTCATTTCATACGTAAATTGATACGTGTACCTTAAGCTACATTAACTGTATAAACTTCGTTTTATTGAACAAAAATTACTTGGAATAGTGAATCACTGATTAGAAACGAACAAACTGTTATCAAAGTATGTACTTTTGTCAGACTCTGAATCCAAATCGATTCTATAGACAGGTAGATTAACACAAAAAATTACTTACCCTTTTCGATTTTTTTTTGCAAAACTATTTGGCAACAATTTGATGTAGGAATATTCCAGCCTCGGCGTTCGAATAAACTGTGCAGTTTGAATGAAACTCCCACTTGAGAAAAAAATTCGAAAAAATTCCCATTTCTACAGTTACGAATCGACTATATTTAAGCTTTCTATCTCGAAAAAGAAAACTTTATTAATTACGAGTATTTTTTCGTTCTATTAATAAAACTTCACAGTTCTATTTTTAAAGTGCTAATTAGTTTTCGAATTTTTAAAATGATTCTTTCGCAAGAAAAATATTCTAATAAAATACTTTCTATTTAATTTTGAAAAACGACGAAAGGGAAATGAACACCTAATTTATCAAACGATACTATTAGTCCTATCTGTAGAGTTGGTTAATTTTTAATACGTTTAATCTTCGTTTCATTGATCAGAAAAAAAAGTTGTTTTTCCGACGGAGTCTGGTGGGTCCGGTTCTTCGGTTTGAATTACCCAAGTAAATGTAAGAGGTTGAATTTTTAAAACGTTGGGTGGGTGGTGGATACGCGATGGCGAAAAACTGGTTGAACCTTGAACGGTGCATCTCGATTGAGAATTTATATACGTGAAATTATGTATCATGTTTGCCAGAATGTATCGTATAGATGCATTCTCGCGAGGATATGCAGCGTATATGTTTATACCCGCATGAATTTGTATACGTTGATCACGAGATACTTCACCTAAATAATTCGCCTTCGTGCATATTTGAATAGAAAAATATAACGAAAAGAAAGATAAATGACTTAATTTCGTACACACGGGAAAAAATACATCCACATCGCTACGAAAATGTTTATTTTTAATTAGGAAGAATTGGTAAGCAGCTCGAGGTATCGTATTTGGGGGCTGCGAGGGCTAATTTATTATCGCGTTTTATCGCGAGTACTCCGCTGACAGTAACTATAAAAGATAACGTCACGATCTTTTAAAGGATTGTAGTAATTTTGAAAAATGCGCCTGTTTGGAAAACGGCAACGGTAGCTCTCCTGAAGAAACCAGGAAAAAAATGGATCGACTCGACGCCCTACAATTGATAAGACCTTTATAATGAATTATTTTCGCGAAAGCGAGCTTTTCTCCTTCCGTGTGTGAAAATGACCAGCGGATAATTTTTTTCATTTGGCCGGAAAACTCATGTTGGAAATTATTTCACCGTGTTATCTAGACCAGTATATACCTTGGGTAAACAAAGCATCGAATGGCTTCAGGCGGAAGGGGCGGTTCGGAGTGAAATTCTCTGCTTAACGCAACAATAAACGAGAAAGATTTTGATTTTGTACGTGTAGCTGGAACTACACTACCGCTCGAAAGTATGAAAACATGGATTTCAGTTCGCATAATTGTTATGGTTTTTCAAACTCGTATTTTGAAGATACGAGTCGAAGGGAAAATATGAAATGAAAATTTAAACCTATGAACTTCTTGTTCAATCACAAGAAACCTTTCTCGATCTTGAATTGTCCTTTCGATACCAATCTTTTCGATAGTTGATTTTCTGAAAAAAAAATTAAAGTAGAGCTAGCAATTTTTAGTAAAAAAATTCAATAAATTACTGCTCGAGTTCTAGATGATCAAAATTCAAATTCTTTTGATATTTTTGAAGCTGAGGATACGGATTTTACGTGGGGAGAAGTTTTCACTTTTGCTCCAATTAGATGGCTTCTGTGACTGCTCAAAATAAAGTACGCAAAAATCATATAAAACTGTAAAATTTGACTCAAAATTTAAAAATCGGGAAATTTCTGATTTCCGAACAATTTTAGGATGATTGAGAATACATATGTGGCCTTAATTTTTTTTGTAATAATGAAAAATTATTTTAAAAAGAAAACAAGAATATTATAAAACTACATAAAACAAGCCAAATTTTTTAATTGAGGGTCTTTGAGGGTCCCAAAAATGCTGGGCTCAGAAGAAACCATCCCCCCTCACCCCTACTTCTGTACAGAACTAGACTCGTCCATGCGTCTGATACAAACTTAAAAATGTGAAATTTCGCGGAGATGAAATGGTCAAAAAAAAATCAGTTCCAGATTCGTGGTTTCAGTGGGCCTAATTATTCCGTAATGATTTCTAAATCTAAACCACACGCTATCTCTCTTCTTTACTGCTCAAGTCCAGTCATCACAAATGCATGACTCTCCCCTCTCAATATTTTTTTCCAAATTGAAAAATAGGTATTTCGAGGCCAGTGCGTTTAACAATTTTATTCTCAATTTTTTTTTTCAATCCTAGAATTTTTTCTCAAAATCTTACTCAACGTTGAAAAAATGAAAAATATTTTGAGAAAAAATTTAAATGTTGACAGGGTGCCTAACAAGTTCCGCTGGTCTTTTGGCTGAATGGTGCTGCTAAATTTCTACTTTTTGTACTTTTTCAGTTGAAAAGTCGTGCTCATGTTTCCAATTTTGAGACTTGCCTGCCAAAATAAACAACTAATGCTAATATTTAAAAAGTCGTTAGTGGCAACACTGTGTTAGATGATGTCTAAAGAAATTTTAGCTTTCGAATACCTTTTTTTTTTCAAAAATTTTATTTTCAAAATAGCGGTATGAACAATCGATATTTCAAAACTGATAAAATTGTCCTTCTCGTTCGTCATAGGACTCGTAACAATATCAATTGCAATTTTCAAAAATGTTTCGATTTTTTGGAAGGAAATAAGTTTATCGTTTTTTTGGGAATCAATGCAAAGCACGAAAAAGACAAAAAAAAACGATTCTGGATGGTTTTTTTTTTCAAAAATTTTCGCCCTCTTCGCTTCGCTCGAGCTGAGTAAACTTTATAATATCATTTCGAAATTTTTGTAAAAACATTCTTCTTATTCCATCTCAGACAGTTAAATATTTTGAAACAAAAAAAAATGTCTTTCTAAATGTTTTTTGGGGGGGAGGGGGGGAGAAATACATTCATTAGTACCTATTTTGAAAAAATCCTGCTGAAAACCCTGCTAAGGTCCTGTTTTGGGGTTTTGAAATTTTGTTAGACACCCTAAAAAGGTTTGGACTTGAAGAAAAATCTTGAAAAAAATTTTAGAGTTGAAAAATTTTAAAATGAAATTATGATTTGGAGAAAATGGTCGCGAAGCGAGAATTAAGCCTTTCGTGATTAGATACTCCATTATTTCGAGCCAGTAAAAAATGACACTGAAAAAAGTCAGAATTGCAGCACAAGATAGATCAGCAACATAATTTGAATCCTCTATCGGATTTTCGCGGATTTTTTCTAGAATTTCTTTTTTGTGTTGCAAATCTGGCTGTTTTCCAATGATCTCGATAATTTTCACAGCCATGACGTAAGCAGTTTTGAGTAGAATTTGGAAATATCAATTCCTCTCAAAGTTTCAATATTCATTTTTTTGAGGTTCTTCAAATTTTTATCGTTCTAAAAAAAAAAAAAAAAAGAAGTGATGGAATGAAATAACTGACTTTGAATTTATATTCAGTGGGCTCAACTTTTTTGCGGTCGTTTTGCTAAAAGGCCCAAAATTCACTTTTTCACTGATTTTTCCCAAATTATCGAAAAAATTGAATTTTGAGACTTCAAATGAAACGATGACGATGATTATACGTAAAATTATGTATTTTACCCGTGTGAAAATTATTTCCATTCTAAACGATCTTGTTTTTTTCATTTTGATTACAGATATTCCTGACATTCCTGACGAGATCAGAAGTTTACAAGCTTTACAAATTGCAGATTTTAGCAGTAACCCAGTTCCTAGGTAATTAGTTAATTTTATCGACGAATTGGCCATTTTTATGGCGCCTAGAGTATAAATATATGTACTTTTAGTACCTACTCAAACGGGTGATTATATCGCGCATTGGAAAGCGAAATAAAAGCGAAACTCGATATGTTCGTCGGTCGTCGGGTTATTTATACAAACTTGACATAATTTCAAAGAGACCAAATTCTCTGTGGGTTTTATCATCAAAGCAACGTACATTATACATAGGTACTGTACATTTCGTATGGCACATCACGAGCACTGCACATAAGAAGGATTTGTGTAAATATTTTAACTTGGATCTCTTCAAAGTACACGTAGTTTATTCAGAATACTACGTACTTTGCGTATTTATACCGAATCAGGTTGAATATAAAATGAAAAAAAAAGAACAGTCCAGATTGATAATTAAAACCGTATACGTATCTCTTTTGTTTACCGAATCTACTTAGATGCAAATTAATATCACGTAGTAATTAATTTGGTAATGTATACGCGTGTTTGTAATGCTTGGATAGGTTTAAGTATACAGTGCTGATGCATTGGAAATAAGCACCTTTTGGCAAAATTAAAGTATGGCATAGTGCATTGGAAATAATTCATTTCGAACCGAACCGATGCCCTTAATCGACAATTTCCAGACCTGAAGGCAAAAGATTATTGGTCGTTGGCCTTTCACGAAGCGTGAGAGTTGATAAAAAATACAGCCATTATTTTTAAGCTATTGTTTAATAAAAAATGGGCTACCGGCGGAGTATATAAATGTATGTACGTACTACGTAGCTACGATATGCTATAAAGGTACTGCTATATATACGAATGCAACCATTATAATGAAATTGAGTTCATGTGCTGAAGTCGGTCCTGTACAGTCGAGATAATGTTCGAGTGGAATATGATTATCGAAAAGTAATATTTTTTTATCCCGAATTATCTCTCGGTTCTAAAAATTACGTTTATTTGAAATTTTATTTTATTTTATTGTTTTTTTTTTTGGTCTCTGGAAGCAAAAGTACATCGATTGTGGTTTTTTTCGACACCTATTTCGCTTTCCAAATATTTTGTAGTTTGTTTCGTAAATTGTTGTGTTTATAAAGTTTTGTGATTTTTCTGTGTTTTTTTTTAACGGTGAGTAATGTGTAATTTTTTTTCTGTTTCAGATTACCTTCGGGTTTTGCTCATTTACGTAATTTAAAAGTTCTTAGTTTAAATGATATGTCACTGGTGAATTTACCGTCAAACTTTGGAAGGTAAATTTTACTTTATCTGTGTTTTTACGTTACGAAGATATGGTTGCGAAATCGTCGAACTAGGTTTTTTGAAAAAATGTTGCTAAATGAGGTAGATTCGCGGAACTGAAGTTGTGTTTTTCTAACGAAATATCGAGTAACGAGAAAAGAAGTAGAAGGTACATATAAATCAGTGAGGCTGTATAAATAAAATTTTGCAGTTTGGAGGCTGCAATGAAAATTTGAAATTGAAATGGAGAATACTTATAGTGGATTATTTGATGAAACTGAATCTGTAATTATTGAAAAAATGAAAATTTTTGGTTAACAGTCTTTTTGGATTTTTGATACAATTTTTTTCATTCGTTGATGGCCAAAATTTTGTTCATCTTTTAAAATTATTATGGCATATTTTAAATGTGATTTGTGAGTTGATTCTTGAGCAGTATTTTTCAAAAAAATTCAGGGGAGATGGTTTTGTTTTTGTTTTTTTTTTGTGGTAGATTCTTGTTTATTTTCACTTCCATTTGCGGAGTTGAACTTTCTAAAAACAAAAATCTGAAGAAATCGCCGAGTTTTGATGAGAAATGAATCATTAAATTTTTTTTCAATTCTACCAATTCAGAATCCAGCAAATTCTAAATTTTCTATTAAAAAAACGAAAAAACTAAAAAAAAAACAAAAATATTTCCAACTAGAACTAGATATTTACTTTCAACAAAGTATTCAAAAGTTTTAAACAATGAACATCTGTAATTTTTTAGGAGATCACTCAACTAACTTCCATTTAGCACACCTATTTTTGACAAAATTTTTAAATATTCTGAGAAATTGCAAAGAAATTGATTTATTTTTGTAGAAATAATATTTGAAAATCAATTCATCGAAATCAATTTTGAACTGGTACAAATTAAATTCGAATTGGGATTAAAATTGAAAAAAAAAAGAAAAATAGAATAAAGATCGAAAATCGAGATACTCTCTTAATTTGAATTAGTCAAAATTGACTGATGAAGATGATGTGATAAAATAGACAGAATTTAATCATTGTAAAAATCTTGAATTGAAAATTTTTACTGATAAAAATTTCTAATTATTTCAGTAGTTATGAAGAAAAAATTTATGATTCAAAAAATGAAAATTTACCAATTGAATCAGTAATGTTTCATCGATTGATACAAATTTCACCGATTGACGGTGAAACTGTTGAAATTTTACTCCCAACCAGTAAATCAAATCTGTTTATTTCAATTCGTCAATCTTCACTTTTTGACTGATTTAAATTTAGAGAGTACCTTCGCTCTTCAATCTTTTTTGGGTATAGTTGAAATTTCTTACACATGCACGTGAATAAATCTAGTGTGAAAATCGTTATTATGGGTCTTGGTAATTAGCAATGGGATGCGAGGTATATTCAGTCACCATAAATTTTCCAGTATGCGCGCTTGATATTAGGTACCATTTATAAATTTCAAGAATTTTCTAATTTTCTTTTAAAATGCATCGCGGTTTTTTTTTTTTACAAAATAGTGATTAAAAACTTGAAGGGCTGGGTCTGCAAAAACATTTTCGAGCAATAAATATTTTACAGTTTTTGATCCTATACTGGTATTTTTTTCCTTTTAAGTACAAAAGGTCAAAAAAAAATTAATGGCGTTTATTAGTTGAAATTTTCATCCTTTGAAAAATTTTGTCGTAAAATGTTTCATTTTTTGTATCTACTAAACTGGTGTATGAGGAAGTGGGTTAAGGAAAAAAAGCCAAGAAAAAAAATTGAATTTGACCCCACTTTGAGGGCACATTACAATCACTCTGTTCCATGGAGTCGGAGAAGACCAAATTTCTGTAAGAGTGAATTTCAATTCAAAAGAATCCACAATACAGAAAATTAGCGAAGTCTGAGACTAATTTTTACGTAACCAAAAACTCAATTTTCCAGTTTCGATGTTACCATTTTAGGACGTTAAAAAATTGCGAAATGAGCTCGAATGGACGCAAAATTGTATAAACGTTAAAATTGAAAATTTTTGTTCATGAAACAAAAATTAGGATTTCAAATGATATTTCATCAGTTCTCTTTCTAACCTTAAATTTTGATCTTTCAGGTATATCTACCTTTATAAATCTAATAATTCTAGGTAAAAATCCCGTTTCTGATTGTGAAGAATTCTCACCAACATTTCAAAATTCTCAATTTCTTCATTACGAACATAATTTTCAGTGTATTCTTAGGGTTCTGAGAAAATCCACACCCCATGTTGTCAATTAATGTTAAGCAGGAAAGGGGGTAAATCACACAAAAATGCTCATTTGAATTTTTATAGCTCATCTTATCGGGGGAAAAAAATTGAGAATTGAAAAAAAAAATTGTGAAATTGTTAAGTTTCAGTTCTGCTTTCCTCAATTCTCAAGCAATCCTGTACAAATCATATTTTTATTCCATCCGCTGAGTAATTGAAAGTGAACCTGGAAGAAAAAATATTTTAAAATTGGTCTTGAAACGAAATTTTTTTGAAAAAATCATGAAATTATCGTTTATTTTTCTTTTTGTGAAATATCGTTTCAAATTAATTGTAATGTTTTGTTCAACTACTTATTCAATATTTTGTTTTTCTTCCAAGATATTTTCAAAATTTTTCTCTACTTTTGAAAAAAATCTTAAAAATTTGAACAAAAAACAACAAAAGTTTTTAATGAATTTTTTTGATTTTTTTCTTTTTAAAAATTAAAGGAAAATTTTTTAAATATTTCAAAATAATTGTTTTAAAGCACGTATTATTACAACTACAGAGTATTTTATTGGTCAATCATGAAGATATTACGATCCTAAATTTTTCACTGATAACAAACGAGAACATACCTTGCTCTGAATAAGTACCTAATATTAATTTTAAAAAATCTCATTGTGAATTTTTTGACTGATATTTGTTTGAAAATTCTCGTAAAAATTATCTTATTTTTTTAGGGATGGAGGGAAGAGAGATCCATAAAAAGGTCAAAAAAAGTCACCCAAAAGGTCAAGCCAAGTTCAGATTTTTATTACACATATTCGTTGGACATTCTGAAAAATACCTTATTTCTTCTCTCGCCCTCGAATTTCTATATTTGAATTGAGGAACTAATTCAACTTCGATGTTTCCACCTTCGTATCCCTTTACCATGCTGTTCGACATACCACTCAAGCAAATTGCTTCTGCATTCTGCATTCTGCATGGTTCCATGTACGAGCTATTTCAGCCATTTGCACATACCTACGGTTACGTTTAAGTATTATGTGCATGTGTATTCAATTCATTAAGTTGACACGAGTATCTGATTGCAATGAGCAAGTAGTTAACCTTGTTGACTATATTTTGACCAGTCGATTACGAATCTCGGCGTGGTTCATTTTCACCCATTTCCTCGTCGGTTTATCGTTAAACTCGCGCGTATTACCGAAAGAATGCTAATTTTATTCGATGACGTAATTTTATCTCACGAATTCGTGTAAATTCTCTCAATGAATTCGTCGTCGTTGTCGAAATAAAATTCTATAGATAGTGTAAAGGAAAATCTTCAAATACGAATGAACTCTCTTTCACGGATTTAGATGAAATTTCCACGGATAGAATTTAATCGACGAGACGCCCACAAAACAAAAAAAAGCATGCCCTTTGTGTTAACGTTTCGGCAAGTGGAAAACTTGCTGGCTGAATCAGAGGTTGATGTTTAAATTGTAAAATTGGATATCGAAACGGTTAAGATTTTAAGGTTAAATATTTACTCGCGACTGGTGGAAATTTCTCGTTAATTAAGACGCGATATATTGCAACGAAAAAGCACGTATTTCACGTTCTTTATTTGTAATCATCGACGGAGTCCGGCTTCGTATGTGTATTGTTTTGATTATACGTATTTTTCGACTCGAACGAAAATATTATCAAACGAATGGTAAACTTTGTCGACGATTGTTACCAACGACGAGTAATTTTCTCGTGTCATTGTACTCGCAGAATCGGCGAATTTTTCACCTTTACTGAACCTAACCTAAGTATAGAAGTCGTTTCAACGTTTAGGCCTCTCTGGTCCCTCACACGTTGCGGAAATATCGAATAAAATCGATAGCCTCGGTTATGGCGATAGTAGGGTACCTTGGGTAAACTATTTCAATATTTTGGGTGTTTGGAAATTTAATTTGTCGACGAAATTGGAAAATTTCACCGTGTCATCGGTATCAGATAAAGTATTAGACGTATAAGAAAATCAGAAGACGAAATATGGCTCGAGGATTTTTTTTTCTCTCCTCGACGCAGCTCGTAATTTTAAACACGTTTTTGTTTTATCGGCTTCTCTGTGTTTTTTCGATATTTTGTTTGAATAAATTCACGACACTTGGCGTTGAGGGTGTATTAAAAATTTCCTACGATTTGACAGAAATTGCAAATAACGCGAAAAATAACGAGCAGACGCGTCGCCGTGTGTACGTACTTGAATTTTTACATGAAGATTCGATTTTGTATTTTGTTCACGTCAATACATATACTCGTATGCGAATGGTGAAAAACAACGCCGAATTGTCTTTAAATGCTTTCGTACAATAGTGTAAATTTTTTAAAGTTCATTATTGGACGAATTTTTTCTCGTTAGTTGACACGTTTCAGTTTCGTTGATTCGAAGCGACACTTTGATGAATTTTACCTCCCGAATGACGAAAGCGACGATATGTTTGTGGTTTTTTTTTTAAATTATTTATTTACCTGCGTTTTTTGCAGAATCGAACGATGTGTTTTGTTAACTGATGAGAATTTTTCTCACGTTTTTTCTTCTGTTACAGTTTAGTTAATTTAGAATCTTTAGAATTAAGAGAAAACTTGATCAAATCATTACCAGAAAGTTTATCACAGTTGACTAAACTGCAGAGGTTAGATTTAGGTGATAACGAAATCGAAGAACTGGTTAGTAACGGTTGTTTGTATTATTTTTAAAGTAGATTTATTGTAGTTTGTATTTATAGACGGAATCTGCAGAATAAATTTGATGCGAAGGCGCCTCAAGTCTTAGGGCAAAACTAATACAGAATGTTTTCGGACCTTCGAGTTGTTTGCTAGGGAAAAATTCGTGAAAAAGAAACTCATGACTTGGGTGGCTAGAAAGGGAACGAAATTGATATTTTTAGGAGAAAAAAAATCTGATAATTGGGCAATTTTTTATTCTAGATGAATTTTTCTCAATTTTTACTGCGTAAATAAAATTCTTCAAATTTCTTTTCAAAAAATCATAATTTTCTTTTACAAAATTAATTTTTGAATTTTGCAAATTATTAAGAAGCGAGATCCTCCCCTACCTCTTCTCCTACTCATTCGTCCAGATCCTCTAATGAGATCGTTTTGTGATCGAAATTTTAAAAGGTTATTTTTTTCAAAGATTCAAGGGTTGAAAAAATTTTCAATTTTATTTTTTAAAGATTTTAATCTTTTGAAACTTGAAGCCAAAAAAATTCATATTTTATAAATTTTTCATCCCTATTTTTTCGAAAGTGGTGGGGGGGCAAAGACCTTTGGATCTTGGACCTACTCTCCCTTATTTATAAATCGTGAAAAATTTCAAAAATCACTAGAGAACAGTCTAAATTTCTGCACCGTAATAAATCTGAAAAAAATTGCTAGAAAATTGGTGAAAAAATCTCTGGAGAGTCGGGGAAATATCTGAAATTTCTTGAAAAATATGTGAAATTCTTTGAAAAATCAGCGGAAATCTGCTGAAAATCAAAGAATTTTGCTGATTTTTCCTGTACTGCAATTCTGACTTTTCAGTGATTTTTTGCAGATTCAAAATGAGAGTGAATTTCAAAAAATCATTGATCCGAAATCCTTATAGAGATTTGAAGGTTTTAATAACCTACGTAAACATCAGTAAGGTTATTTGAAAAATTTATTGAACCAAGTACAATTTTTTCATGATTTTTCTCACCAAAATGCAGAAAACCTAAACCTTTATTTCATAATTGTCTACTGATTGATAGCAAATAAATTTTTCTCGTTCACACCCCCCCCCCACCCCCATTAATGAAATTGGCAAATTTAAACGCTTTCATTAACCCTTTCAATCACTGATGCTCTGTTCTGAAAGTAATGCTGGAGAGAGAAAACCAAGAGCTATAAAATTTCTAGAAAATGATACCTATATAAATAAAATTCCGAAATTTTTGAATGAACAATTTTAATTTTATGAAAAAAATGTACCTACTTTTAAATTTGAAAAAGATAGGCACCTTTCAGAAATTTTTCGAAAAAAAAATTGTTTTCACCTCCCTCTCTTTTTTTGCCATCACTCTGCCCTGTTCTGAAAAAAAAGTATGTTTATGAGTTTTTCATGGCGAATTACAAACTATAATTCCTTGAAATATGGAAACAATTTTTAAACATCAGTAAATTTAGAAATTTTTGATGGGACCATTTTTTTTTTGAATTAGAAAATTACAAAATTCAATGCAGAAAATTCAGAATTCTGAAAGAATTTGTAAATTTTCTAAATTATCGAGGAATTTTTGAAGAATGATAATTTGATTTGAAAACAAAATTTGATACAAAACTGTAAAAAGAAATCGAACAAAATCATTGAAAATTAGTATAATGTAAATTTTTTAAATTTTTTCTATTCAAGTTGAGAAAGAAATGTACTTCTGATTTATCTATGCAAAATTCTAAATAATTCCTCGAAAAATATTTTAATTTATTATTTTTTATAACATTACTTTTTAAGTAGATTTGAGTTGACAAGATTTTCAATTTTCATTTGGATACTTTTCATCACTAGTGCTACCAATATAATTTTTGAAAAAATTGAGAAATTAAATTTTTGGGGGAAAATGAGAAATTAAATTCTTGAATAAATTGAGAAATGAAATTTTTGAAAAAAATGAGGAAAGGAATTTAAAAAAAAAAAAAATAATTTTTGAGAAAAAAGAATAAAATAATTTTTGAGAAAAAAACGAGTAAAGGGATTTACAAAAAAAAATTAAATTTTTGGGAAAAATGTGAAATGCATTTTTTTTTTTGAAAAAATAAGAAATTAGTTTTGAAAAAAAAAATTGAAATTAATTTTTTTGGGTTTTAGGTGCATACTTTCTTTTAATTTGTATGAAATATGTAATTTCATCAAAAAAATTTATGCATCATGCCGACATTAGCAGCAATTCAGCATCCCAAATTCTCTCATCGAACTGATTTTCTCATAACCTTCCCCTTCAGATTTCGAATTAGACAACCTATTCACTCGAATCTTGACCAGGACATCTTGTATGAAGCCGTCGTATCTCGCTTTTTCACTTGTCTCTTCGACTTCGCTACTTGAACGATTTAAAATCCTAATACCTCGCTCGGTACATTTAATTACTCGCATGCGAATTACGCCATATTTTAGGATAATGGCGTCGAGAAGCCATAAGGATTTGTTTTATTGATACAAATTGCTCACAAGTAACTCGTTTAGTTTGCGGCGCAAATTACAACGTTATACGCGAATTGATCCAGACGAGCGAAAAATCTTCATTAAAAACTACATAAATTACTCTGAGGGAAATTTTTTCGCTTAAGGCGAGCTTTTTTCGGGGCGATCCCAGAATGGATAGTCCATGTTCGCCTTCGCGTATTAATAATAACAAACAAAAGACGTTAAACATCAGTCACTTTATTGCGATTTTGTTTGTTGTAACGTTATTTATAGACTTTGTTAGTTGCAGGATGATTTATTTATAGCGATAAGTTTTTATGACTATCATCGTATTCTTATTGTACTTTTTTTATTTTTTTTTCTACAGCCATATTATATCGGTAAACTGCCAGCTTTGCAAGAATTATGGTTGGATCACAATCAGCTTCAACATTTACCGCCGGTATGATTATTATTATTACGATTTATACTCCGGCGAATATTAGATACGTAATTGATAAATATTTAATTCGTAATAGCCTCGTATCAGGCTCGAATCGCGGCGATAAAATAGAAATTTATTTTATAAGTATTTTCACACCTGTGGAGCTGTATTTTATCAAGCGTTGCGTCCGTGTTTGATAATTTGCCTACCTCGAATACGAAGGCGTAACAAAATTTCTCATTTTTGTAGGATTTTTTTAAACCATGATTTATTTTTTAATTTCGAATTTTTTTGCGTGTTTTTTTTTTACAGGAAGTTGGAAATTTGAATAATTTAGTTTGTTTAGACATATCGGAAAACAGATTGGAAGATTTACCAGAGAAAATCGGCGGTTTGGAAAATTTAACCGATTTGCATTTATCGCAAAATGTGATCGAATCATTACCAGATGGCGTTGGCCAACTTTCAAAGCTTACCATTCTTAAAGTGGATCAAAATAGGTTAAATACGCTTAATGAAAACATTGGCAGGTAATTAGAAATTTGAAAAATATTCCGCGAACGGCTCGATTTACGTAGGTAGATTTTATACAGTGGAGAAAATTCATCGAGCGTGAATAATATCCGCTGTATCGTTCGATTCGATAGATGAGGAAAAAAAACACGTTTTAAAAAGCCACCTATACGTATTTATTGGAAGTTTTGCTCGTAATTCTGGTATTTTTCTTACGTATTGTGTAAAAAGTTGGCAATTTGAAGCGATTTTATTAGAATGGGAAAAATTTATCGTGCAATAGAAAAGATAGAAAGGTGCACGTGTAAATGGGCTGGTACTTACTGGAAGATATTCAGAGGGCGTTTAATTGTTGCTCGATGGTATCGGCGGTTCAGACATTGTTGGAAATTTATGGCATTCCATTAAGCTTTCGATGACTTTTATGAAATTTACCGTATCGAGGCGTTTGTTCTTTGGTTTCTGCGGCCAAGGTGTTTTTATTTTATTTACGTATTTTGGAATTTTATGTTACAGCTGTGAAAATCTGCAAGAATTAATATTAACCGAGAATTTTCTACTGGAATTACCTTTATCAATAGGAAATCTAGTGAAACTTACTAATTTAAATGTCGATAGAAATAGTTTACGGTCTCTTCCTTCAATAATAGGTGAGTTTAAAGAAGTTGATAGCTTCCTAGTGAAGTTTTTCTGTTTGGAAATTCATCCAGGGTTTAGAATGTTCGTATGTTTAATTGGAATTGATGTAACTCGGTGTTTAATGCGTGTTTATTTTTAATTCGCAGGTAATTTATCGCAATTAGGAGTTTTATCTTTGAGAGATAACAAGCTACAAACGATACCTAGTGAATTGGGTAACTGCAAACAGTTACATGTTTTAGATGTCGCTGGAAATAAGTAATTTTTATACGTATTTTTTATTTTTAGTGTAGAATTTGAGGATGTTTTTTTTCAATTTTTAGGTGTGATTTTGTTGATCCTTTTTTCACGAATTGGAAAATTTTGAGGGTTTTTTTTTGAAAGTTTAATTATGTTTCTACTTCTAATTTTAATTTTTGGTCAAAAAATCTAAAAAAAAAAGGGGGCAAATAATGACTAAAAAATTGAATTTTTAGTCGATGAAATTGAGCTAAAGCTAGAAAAACCAGAGCAATTCTTTTTCAAATCGAAGTCGAAAAATTCAAATTATTGAACATTTTTCGTTTTTTTTTAATTTTTAGATTTTTTATGATTTTTTTCGAATTCGTCGACTAAATTATTTCATCCAATTTAATTTCATTAATTTGATTATCAAATAATAAAAATTTTTTTAAAAAAAACGAAATTATGTCCTAACGATCATCTGATCAGCTGTATTATCTTTATCTAGAAAAAATTTGATTTATGCGTCAAATTTACTTCTAAATCTCTTACTTACAAGTCTAAATTTCATCCACAGAAAATTAAGTATTAATCAAATTTTCAGGTTTTTTTATCTTTCTCTTACGACGTGTTCTTTTTTTTTCAGATTACAACATCTACCTTTATCTCTCGCTAATTTAAATTTAAAAGCTGTTTGGTTATCCGTTAACCAAGCTCAACCGATGCTCAAATTTCAAACTGATATCGACGAAAAGACTGGCGAAGAAGTGTTGACTTGTTTTTTGTTACCACAATTACAGTATAAACCTGAAAATCATTTTAGTGAGTATTTATTTTGCACATGGTTTAAAACGAATATAAAATTTCACTGGAAATTCACAGCTCGTAATTTATAATCTGATTGCTTTCTAAAAGTACCCTACTTACGTTTATTTTCGTATCCGCTAATTGATTTTTCACTAGAGAATTTATTTAACTTTTCGTTGCTAATTTGGTATTAATAATTTCTATTCTATGTGGAAAAAATGTAGCGTAGTTTGAGCATGAGGTATTCGTACCAAACCGATGGGCTGTATTTAGCAAAAAGAAATAATTTGCGGTATCAGATGGTACTAATGATATTACGTATATGCTCTAACACGAAATTGAGCTGGTAATTTAGAATTTCGGTTTGAAAAAATGCTTATTTTCGAGTAACTGAAACTCCCAAATAAAATTGGGGCATCAGTCTAATGAACTGAATTGTGAAAAAATTTTCTTGATTTATCAATTTTCATTTCATCTACCCAGAGGCTATAATTATGATGTAAGATTTGGAGGATTATTTTCTTTCAACCGAGTTCAAGGTATTTCGAAAATTTTCAATTGTATTTGAGAAAACTGAGAGATTTCGGTTATTCAAAACTATCGAAGTTTTGAAAATATTCTTAGAAATTCTTATTTAATGTGTATACCAAAATTTTGACAGAAAAAAAAACAACCAAAAAAAACAGGAAATAGCAAGACCAAAAATGGCAAGAATTTTTATGATTCTACTGCAAAAACAAGAGTTGTTAACGTTTACTTCTTTCCTTGAATTTTTCAATTGAAAAAAAAATAAGAAGCATAAAAAAAAATCGGAAAATTACGAGAATTTTCATTTTTTTCGGTCCAGTAAACGCTGAAAAATTTTTAAAAAATGATTATGTCATTTTTCGCGAGTGTTTTCTTAGAAAATTAATATCTTTCAATTTTGTATGAATCTTCTGATAATCGCGTTATTTTTTGATTCTTATTAGCTCAAGTCTCTAGTTTGTTTTTTTCAAAAAAATTTCCCTAAAAATAAGTATCCACGGCCACGTGCAGAAAAAACGTCGTAGGTGCTGGGTACATAAGACTTTCAGGCATCAGAGGAGTTTACTTTTGTAGTACTTCGTTACTTTTTTCGTCTTTAAAGTACTTTTTTGAAAAAAATTCTGATCAAACTCACCTTGATTTAAAAAAAAATCGATTTATTAAAAAAAATTGAATTTTAATTATGAAACATCTATTTCATTCATTTCTAATTATACGTTTTTTGTATTTTATGTACTAAAAAATTGCATTTCATGAGCAAGTTGAACATTTTTTATGAATTCAAGTTTTAAAATTGGGAGGAAAGGAGGTAAGTTTTTAAAATCCATAAATGAGGACTTTTTGACTCAAAAAAGGGTACCAAAGTTGCTATTTTTTTGATTGAATTTCAATACCTTGGGTTTTGGCCAAAAAAACATGAATTTTGAGGGAAAAAAAGAGGGTATTTTCAAAGAAGCTAAATGAAACCTCGAAGATATTTTGGGAAGAACTCTTAAGAAAGCAAATTTTCGATTGAGAAAAAAATCAAAAAACAGTCCATTATTAGGTAAAGAAATGAGAAAACTCAACTCTCAAGCCATTTAAGCATTTTTAAAAATCATACTTCCCTAAATTGACTAATTTTTGAAAAACAAAAAAAAATTCTTGTAGAACTCTTCAAATGGGTACCTACTCAACAATTTTCTAAACAAAATCATTTTCGGAAGAAATTCAAAACAAACCAACCTGTTCAAAAAAATGGGGAATCAACAACTATTTACAGAAATGAACTTCAGCTTTTTGAAAAAATTCAAAAAGAAAACGTTTTTATCACTTACTATCTCGGATTTTTTGATCTCCTCCTGTCACCTAAAGCTCAAATCGAAAACACAATCAAGCATTTAAACAAATCCTTTAATATTGATGGGTTGATACCATTCTTGGTTTTTTGTCAATAAACGAGAGGTCCATTTGATCCATTTTTTTAAGATTTGAAAAAAAAATGAGAATGTTGGAGTATTTTAAAGTAACGATTTTCAGAATAAGTACCAAAAGTTCAAACCGTTTTGGATGTATTTGAAACAAGAAAAAAAAAAAAACTTGAGGAAAAAGTCAAACCATGTCCTTCAGAAACATAAAAATAAAAAGACGAACTATATATACCTATGTATTTGAATCGAGGTGAAAACAGACCTTTGAAAAAAAAACTCAGAAAACCGGAATAATAAATTGAGAAAAAATTTAGAAAAATCCATCAGTTCAATTTAACAAAATGAGATTTTAAGCCATGATTTTTGGTATTGTTTCAACCTGTTGTCTGAACAGCTCACTTCCCTTCCTCTTCTCTCCCTTCAATTGTCTGTTTTCTGTCATCCTTGACTTCAAAATTACGTTAATGAAAGTAAGAAGGTGCCTAGATACAAGAACTCGAACCTTCCAATAAAAATGAATAAATAAAAATGAATCATATTTTCAGTGAAACAAAATTAAAAAATCGAATAGGTGGTCCTTCCTTTTTAGAAAAATTTCAGAAAAATCAAGCTACCATTTTTGAAACAAATTTTTTTTAAAAAAAAGTCATGTTGAGAAAAATTACGTTCTTCAATTCTCTTCTATCTGAAAAATCTAAATTATTCAACATTTTGGATCATATTTCTTATCTTCCTGCTCTCTTCCTCCCTTCCATTCAGTTATTGCGAAATAATATATCATTTTTCAACATTCTTTTGGGAGAAAATTTAACAACATGGATAATTTTCAAGTTACTGACTCCTCTAACCTCTAACCCTAAATTTCGCCATCGATAATATTCACCGATACCGAACCCTTCCTCAGTCCCTCGTTATTAACCTTCAATGTGCTTCGGCTAAATTAATTGATAATAATTTAATACCTACGCCGCTGTGTATTATTTAGTTAAAATTACCTACAGGTAGTTTAATAAGCTATCCTTCTTCGTACATTTTCTATTACCTAATTTGAATACACTTACTCTAATTTAGTAACTTCTCTTTAATTTCTTTGAGTATCTTTAGCACTACCTAACTTTTCGCACTGTTCGCATGTTTGTTTCGCGCTTTGATTCCATATCGCGCACAAAAATATTAGTTGGAAGGCTGAATGGTGGACTTGATCATCCGTTCTCATCTTCAGATGGTATTAGTAACGAAGACAACAACGTTGAAGATGAAGACGTCTGGGAAGATCAAGAAGATTCTCGAACCACATCCGTCAAATTCACCGACGACGTGCAAAACGAAAAGACCAAAGAAGTGAGTACCTTAAATTCGCAATCGAATCACGCTTCCAAAAAGTTATTTTTTAATCGGATGGTCTTTCAACGCCCCAGCGCCATCGTCATCGCCGCAGCACGAGACATAATTTCATTTACGGATTAACGAGTCGACGAAACGATGAAAAAAAAAGCTGTTTTGATTTAATTTACATAACGAAATCTCGTTATTCGGTTGCCCTTCTGCACGTATGTTTTGAGAAAAAATTTACGTCCTCGGATATTTTCCATAATTAAATTTTTTCCTCCATGGTTCGGTTTTTAAGTGACCATTGGCTGGGTTTCATTTTAAAGGGGAATTGAAAATTATGTCGAGGGTTTTATATGGAACGTTGCGAATGTGGATGTCGGTAAAACTGAAAAATTACAGCTTGGAAAATACCAAGGTTCGGTTTCGTAATGAATTAGAATTTGTACACGTTCGTTGTGCGATGACGATGAGATAGATAAACGCGCTGGTTAATTTTCATCGCGATAAAGGTTGCTAGATTTGAAACGTGAGGACGAAAAGGTATTAGGGAAGAGTCGTGTGTCTGCAAAATGTGATTTTATTCTAGCATGGTTAACTCGTTTACGAGATTACAGCTTTGTTAGCGAAACTATAATGCGTTTTTGTTTTTCGGAGAGAGCTAGTTGTATTAATAACATGCTGTTGATCGCGAATGTTTATCATCTCGTTTAAAGTTTTGAATTAGCTCTTTACGAGTGTCTAGCCGTGAGCTTGTTGCGATTTAATTAGCCAGCGAAATTTTCTTTATTAATTTTTTGCCTCCGAGTTAAGGCGCGAGTTGCGATTTTTGGGCGAAAATTAAAAACCAACGACGAAGGTTTTTTAAACCTTGAGCAGTCTTTATGGCCAGCCAAGTACGATAAGTCGAGAGCAAGAAAAATCTTATTAGATGTAATGCGCTAATAAAAGGAATTAAGAATTTATATTTCTCATTTTTATGTAACCTAACAAAATTTCTAATGGTTATCGAATGAAAAAATTATATGGCGGGTGTAATTTTTTCTCAAGATTACGCGTAAAAAGTTCTTTTTTTACTTTCGTTTTTATTTTATTACCGAGAATGAAATCTTCGGCTTGGTTTATGCTGCTGGTATTACTCGTATTTTTATAATCGATTTTTTTTTACACGGTCGAACATCCGGACTCGATTTTACGTTCGGGATATTTTCAAAAATATGCTCGGTTTTTATTTTCGATTCATTTAAAATTAATTTTCGCCGTGTTTAGTTGTTCAGGAAACGAGGCTGCTTCGAATTTCGTTGTTTTATAGCGTCAACGAAGAAATTCCGGAGAATATAAATTTTTAAGAAAGTTTTCTCAAAATCTATAATTTAAAAATGATCTCGAACCGAAAGTCTTGGGTTTCTTAAGACCTCAACTTTGAGTAGGTATTCTCATTAAAAGAACGCGAATTTAATGAAGCATCAAAGCGAAGCATTTGCTTCGTTTCCGAAAAAAATTTTGAAATATGACTCGAAATGACGGAAAAGTCTTACGAAAATCTTCATTAGGGAAAAGTACTTTCGTAACGTCGTTTAAATAACAATACAAGATAACGACCTAGAAATGAAAATATTTTGCATTTATAAAACTTTTTTTTCGTAGCGTCGTAGTTCGTGTTTTTTTTACTCCTTTTTATAATTGAGAATTTCTTTATTAAAAATGGGGAAAGTCGCTTTTAAATTAAGTTGATGAGTGGTTTTTTCCTCGTTAGGAAAGAAATCCAATGATCAAAGATGCTGGGAGAATGTTTGAAATTTAAATTTGAAATCATTAAGAAAGTTCATGCGAAAGGGATACAATTTTCTGAAATATCTTGAAGTACTCTTACTGTCTACTTATGAAATGTAACGTTTTGTTTCAATTTTTGTAATAGACGAAAGATAAATTATGTTTGAAGAAGCAATTCGAAAGTAGAATTATAATTTTGGGCTAATTTATTTTTGATTTTTTTTACATGTTTTCTTAGTACTGCTTTTTTATTTACGAAAGTACAAAGCCAACCGAAGGGGATGAACAGGTGATCAAATTTGTGGGGTTAAAAAAATGAATTCGTTTATAATCTGTCTGCCTTTTTTGAACTTGAAAATCGTAATTTATTTAAGAGGCTGAAACTTTGAATTAAATATTAAATGTGTCCTTAAGGTGTGTTTTGGATTTTAATTTCTATGCATTATGAAATTTTACTGTTTGGAGATGGCTTGAATTTTTTTTCTTTGTTGAATCAAAAAGTTTCTTTGCCCAGAGTTATGTTTCTACGTATTTTTTTTCTTTTTTTATTCTAAATTAGAAATGTCATTTTAATTTTGAAATTGTCGATTTGAATAAAGATAATTAACTTTTAAAAAGAAAAAAATGATTACGTTCCCAAAAATTGTCATTTTAAAAAAAAAGAAATGAAAAAAAAATTGTTGAGAAAATTGGAAAAAATAATCGGTATCACACGCGTTATCTTTCTTCTCTTCGAATTTCTATATCCATTCGTCATGTCAATGCTCGTAGAAACTCAGTCGGTTGAAATGAAAAGAAAGAGCCCGAAGAACTATCGCTCAAAAGCCAGCACTCCACTTTGACATTTTAATCGAATACCTTGCATGTTAAATTCGAGAATCTAAACTGCTCGTTCTTCGAAATTCATTCGTAGTCGTAGGTATACCGCATATACTTATGCATAAATATGCAATGGCTGCGATGCGATGCTTCGTAAATCAAATTCATTGGCAGTTTTCGAATAAGCATTATAAATTTGAAGAAGTAGTTTTGCAGACGTTTTCTTTATTTCGAATTAAACGCGAGAGTGTACCGATGCGAAAAATGAGAATGGAAGTTTTTATTTCGTAGACGGTTTAAATTCGGTACCAAATTCCAAATTTCAATATGTTTTTTGTTCCAATAGACCTGTTAGATAATTTAAGCCCTATGAAGGATCTTATACAGGATTCAAGTTGCCTAAAATTTCCAAAAAAATTGTCAATCTATCTGGAAAAAAGTTCAAATGATTTATAAAGATCCTAATTTTTTTTTCGAGAAACTGTCTCCGGATAAATTCCAATTCTCTCCACTCAGTACCAAGAATTACATGAAAGGATATTTTCAATATTTTTATTTTTAATTTTTTAAATTTTCTTACTATTAAAAATTATTTTTTTATCAAGAGAGAGTGTAACTGCAAAGCTGAAACAAATTATTTTTGAATTTTGAAAATTTACAATTGCAATACGTTTTTTTTTTCATTGTTTAGGTCGTCAGAGCTAATTTTAAACGTTTCTCATTTTTGATTTGTGGAAGTTAAAAAATAGGGTGTCTGGTCTACCAAGTCGAGAAAGCATTTTTTTTTCATTTTGAAACAGTTTTTGGTAAAACTGCTCACCTACGACCCAAGGACAATATTATTGATATTCATCAGTGGTAGAATATCAGGTTTTTTCTGCAAACCAATTCAGAGCTCTCGTAAAAAACACAATCTCAGTTTTTGAGATCAGAGGCTAAAAATACCGAAAAGCACATCAATAGGTCTACCCCTGGTATGGGCTGTAAGCCTATCAACGTCACTAGAATCTTCCCACACAGAAAAAATCAAGTTACAAAAATTGGAACATTTTATTAAAAAAAATAATAAATTGCGTACCTCAAAAAGTAAATTTTATTCAAAAAATAAAATAAAATTTATCCAAAAAAATAATTGAATAACGTGTCCCAATTCAAAAAAAATGGTGAAATTTATTCTAAAAAAATAATAATTGAAAAAATTATAAGATTTATTACGAAATTTTAATAAAATATTTGCATAAAAATAAATTGTACGAATTTTGCAATTAATTTTATTATTTCAGAATAAATTTATTATTTGGTTTTCTCAGTGCAGTGATTTCTAAAAATTCAAATGTGCCCCGTGATTTCCAGAAATTGACCCATAATTTGGAAAATCATCTCATGATTTCTAGGAAATCCCCCCCCCCCCGTGATTACCAGAAATTGTCCCATGATTTCTAGAACTTGCACAGTGATTTTCGGAAATTGTCTCGTAATTCCTAAAAAATTTTCCAGTTATTTTTAGACATTTTCCTGTGATTTTAAGGACTTTTCTTGCGATTTCTAGGAATTTAGTGTGACTTTCAGAAATTGTCCTATCGATTCGGGGGATTGTTCTAAAATCCCAGAAATTCCTCGGTTTCTAGAAATTCTCTAGCAATATCTAGAGCTTTTCTCAGTGATTTTTAGAGATTGACTTATGAATAAAACTTGTCCAGTGATTTCCAAAAACTTTCCATGGCTTCGAGAAATTATCCCATGATTTCCAGAAATTGTCCCTGATTTTCAGAAATTGCTCCGTGATTTCCAGATATTGAGATAACTATCGAATACTTATTTCAAATTTTAGTTCATGCGAAACTGAAGCCAAATGATTCAATTGGGTATAAATTTAAAAAATCTAGGTCCTGCAATTAGTTTTTCTCCATTTGGCAGTTTATGGCAAAAAAATGGTTTCGAACAAATTACTATTCTCTGCATTGAAATAAATTTTATTTAGTGAAATTCTGCTTTTTAAGCAGTGATTTGTCAATAAAAAATTAGGATCTCAAAAAGAGTGGGAATTAGCTGAGCCAAAAAAAATTCAAAAGAATTTGCGAACATTGAAAATCATTATCCAATTTTGAAATTTTTTCATCTGCAATTTTTTTCAACTCAAATGTTTCATTTTTTTTTTCAATTATTGAGGCAGAAAAGTTTTTGAAAAAATTGAGATTTGAATTGGAAAAAATGTAGAAAAAAATTTCCGAGTTTGGAATAAATTAAAAAATATATAAAGTTGAACAAAAATTGAAAAATTTAGGCTGAAAACATTTTTAGCAATTATTAATAATTTTTCCAATTTTTTTCAACTTCATTTAAATACTTAATATGTGTTTTTAAAATTTCTCTCAATTCGAAAATCGTTTCCAATAATTTTAAACTTAATCTAGGAAATGTTTTCAATAAAATAATTTCTTGGAATTGTTTCCTACTTTGGATTCTTCGAAAAAATTTCATCTTCATGTTTTTCCATCTTCCAATTGGAAATTTTTAAGAAAAATGGTATGAAATATAAAATCAAAAAAATTTCAAATTGAGTTGGAGAAATTTCAGTTGAAAAAAATGTACAGATGAAAAACTCAAAATTCAATATAGCTTTGAAAAATATATAGATTAAAAAAATTGAAAAAATTTAGAATTAAAAAAATTTGAAGTTGGAATAAGTTTTCTCTGGAATCATCGAATCCCGTTCATGGAAAAATTATTCAAGAGCTAATGGTCATTGTGGTATTGTACCCCATAAAAAACAAAAAAGTTCAAAAACTTTTGATTTTTTTTTCTCGAAAATTTAATCATATTTGAGAAGAGCATATTATTTTCGAAAAAGATTAGTTTTTTTTTTTACAAAAATTTCCTCTTCAGAGTAACCTTATTGAGAACCAAATCTGAATTTAAAAAATTGAAAATTTCGACTTTTTCAAGTAGGTAAAATCGATTTATAGCCTTTTGATTGAATGCTTTTCATACACTTGTCTGTTTTTTAGAGAAAAATAACGTAAGTAAAGATATTGTTTATAATTTTTCAAAGCTTAAAAACAAGGGCCACTTTAAAGAGGTCACCAGTTTCGACCTTCCCGGCGTATTTTCGGTATTGCTCATTCATTTGCTAAACTAATGGTATTGTACTGTTATACAATAATACGTAGATTGCTCACTACACTACATAAAATGAATCACTGAAAAAAAAAACACACCAACCTTAGGTCACATTTCGATAAAAATTTGTCCACTTTCATTACGTACAAACACCCAAACCACCAGATAGGTATCTAGTCATACCTATAGTCACTCTTATTTCCAAACCTACCAACCAAATTAACGCCAAATTGACAATGAAATAACGTCGAAGACCTTGCCTGTTAGAAAATTTTAGCCAATTTGATGTGTAAAAATGATCGTTTGTTTAGATTAAATTTAGCCAACCGTAAAGATTTCAAATAAAGTAAACGAGCATAATGCTCGCCACGAATAAAAAAAGAAACACCAAAATCCCTCCCTGCTCCCTTAACACTCGCAGACTCGTTTCGATTAATTAGATAAGGCGTGAAATCGTGTTTAATTGAAAAGAAAACTTAAACGAGCTTAGTTAGAAAACGCAGGGTAAAATTTTTCACCACCGCGAAGGCTTTCCGAATCGAGACCCGAGACGATCCGGAATATGTAGATTTTCGCCAGTGTATTTTATACGACGTCGAGGAAATGTAAATTTAATTCGGCATACTAATCGATTTTGCGGTTCGCGAGGTGAATCATTGATGGCTGGAGATGATATTCGCAGCTTCTTGAAACGCTGCCGCGGCGACGACGAGATCATAATGAAATATGAAATATTTATTTTAAATGGTTACGTGTTGGTGTTTACGTGTATCGGGTCGCGTGGGCCGGACTATATCTCGGGCTATTAGAGATGAGTTTTTATTGAAATTGCCCGGCGACCTTAAGCAATTAACCTTTTCCTTATACTATCTGGCTTGTATTTTGAAACGTTGCCGTGAAATTACATCTTTTTTTTCCATCTCGTAAACGACATTATAGCGTTATTATTCGCCTAACAAGGCTTAACAGAGACCGAGGAGTCGATTCGCTAACGATATGATTTTTCTTTATAGACACCATTCGTGCGACAGAATACACCGCATCCGAAGGAATTGAAAATGAAAGCTAAGCAGCTTTTTGGAAAAGGAAAAGAAACATCGGAGACGACCGCATCGGAAAATGTAAGTACCTAGTTGAATTTTATAAGGCGTCGGCATCTCGGTCATATTTTGACCGATGTGTTTTTCTTTTTCCAACTGCTTCGTTAATCTCGAACGATGAGACCTAACGTGAATACTAAACTGCGATGAAAATAATAGAAAGCTAATGAGCGGAGTCGCGGGGCAGGTTTTTGTACTCGTGAAAAATTTCCAACGCGTAAATTTTTTTTCGACGAGATAGAAACTAGTTTGATGGTGTTAGATATACCTGTGTTTATTTATTCTAAGCTCCAAGTTGCTATAACGGTGTGCTGGTATGTTTTGAGCTGAAAAACAATCGACGCGTCCTTGTCATTCTTATGAAGCCGATACCTAGTAACCTTGATTTTGTGTTTTGCTTCCGATATGACGTTTTTTTTACCGTGTCGTAACCTGGGATACAGAATTACTCAACGATTTAAACTTTATGGTCGTACGATTGCCGATTGGTCGGATTAGATTTTTAAAATTTTATCACTTGACACTTGTGAACTATTAACGATCGAGGTTTCAGGGTGCCGGCGAATTGACCTGATTTTGGTGTTCGTGTCGGTTGTTAATGTTGTGATTGTTCGCAGGTTATTTTGACTACGACTATTACTACCACCTCGAGCTCAGTTGAGAGGAAATCTACTGATAAGGAGTCGACCAGCGTTCGAAGCTCGTATTCTGAACCTTTCCAGAGTGAAACGAATACTGTATCGGTAATTATTATTTTTTTAAAAATTTTTTTACAAGTAAATAGGTAGATGTGGTTGTAATTTTTAGTTATATTGGTTTCTTCTTTGGGTATGGTTCGGTTATTTTTTTTTTCAATTTTTTTTTTTGTATGATAGGAATATTCTTTTGATAACATTGTTGAAGTTTATGGGTTAATGGAAGCTATTTTTGGTATTACTGAAAACAATTTTCATCCGTAATGTATACAACGAATTCTATACGTGTGCTAAATTTTATAATTGCTCGAGAATGCGATATTGTTTCATGGGAAATTAAAAGGAAGAAAATATTTTGCTTGTGACTTCATAGGTTTTTAAAGTTTTTTTTTTCTTTTGTGTCCGTTTATGTATGTTCGTGTTCTTGGAATTATTGTGTACTTACTTATGAGTGTTTTGTAATGTGAAATTGCATCGATGACTGTTTTTTTTTCGTTTTGTCGTGTGATGTGACACAGTGACACTTTTGTGTGTTTGTGAAAATCTTACGAATACGAAAACGCGAATGTGATGATATTTTTGTGTTATCTTTTTTTGAAGGTGTTTCAGGGGTTTCGGCTGAAAAAAAAATTATTCCTCGATAGTAAATTAGAGGACAGACTGAAATAGGTTTAAAACTTTAAATTAATGTTTTGTAAAAAAAAAACGCTTTCTTGAAAATTTGAAAATTTTCGTAAAAAATGGGGGGAAAAATAAAAGCAATGATTTTAATTAAAATGTTACATCCATTAAATTAATGAAATCAATGATACGAAAAGAAAATTCTCATTTTGAGAGAATTTTCATTTTAATAGAACTGCGAATGTTACAGTTGCTTTAATCCATCAAAATCAGCAAAAGCAATTTTTCGTCTTTTTTCAGGGGTTTCAAAATTTTTCTATTGATGAAAGTCTTGCTTTGGCAGAATCATGGCGGTTTTCTCGATTGAAATGGCTCGTATCTCGTATCACCTTAATTTTGAACGTCTTGCACAATGTTGAAGGATATTGAATTTTTTAAGCTTGTTTAATTTTTTTCAAGAACAAGAATTGATTGGAACATAGGTCATCTTTTGAATGGGTTTGTTTATAACAGAAATAGATACCTAAAAAAGTTGACCTGAGAAACCCTTCTTCCCCCCCCCCTTCGCAAAAAAGAAAACTGTAAACTAAGAACAGATTGAAGCTGTAAAGCGTTTCCAAAATTACTTACCGGAATTACGATTTCGAACACGGATTTCGACTGGAGTCAAAAAATTCCAGATTTTGGTCGAAAAAATTACTGACTGCAATAGTTTAACAATAATAATTTTGGTTGGAAAACTGAACTTCTGTAATAAAACTTGTGTCCAAAAAAGACTACATTTTTGATATTTTTTAAAATCAAAATACAAAATGACATTTTTTTTTTTGATTTTTGAGTCGAAAATGTCTGAATTTTTTCTTTTTTCTCAAATAATTTAGGCAAGAATTAATTTTATAAATTTGTTTTTTATCAAGTTCTTTGAAAAAATTGAAAAAAAAAATTACTGAAAATGTGAAACTTTGAGATATTTTTCGAACATTTGACTTCAAATTTCCAAGAGTTTTACTTTACAATGAAAAATTGATGAGAAAATTTTGTTGAAATTTCTCAGTTTTTTCACTCAAGTTCACATGAATTTCTTTTCTTTTTTTCGTATTTCTAATTTGTACTGATTTCTAGACTATAGATGCGTTGAATTTATTGAAAAAGGTCGACCTTTTTTTTTTCTTTTTTTTTTTACGGAGAACCAGAAATATAGAAAATTCAAGTTCGAAAAAAAATTGTCAATTGTCAAAATTGGGGGAAAATGGATTCACCTACTTAATCAAAATTGAAACTGAAAAAAAGTGAAATATTATCTAATATGAAAACTTTATTCTGTATTCCCCTGCTCCCCTCCCCCCTCCTTCCAAAATGATTCTGAAAACAAGAATGTAATTCCGTCAAAGTCAAACTTTTCTAAAAAAAATATTCCTTGTGGTGTGGGACGAAATTTTTTGTAGGATGGCCAATCGATTTATTTATCTTGTTCTGAATAAATGAAATTGATTTTATTTTTTGTGGTTTTCAGAAAATTTAAAAGAAAGGTATAATGATTTAGTTGGTCACCCTCAGTTATTGGGGTGGGTCTTTCTTACTTCCGTGACCTGAAAAATTTTAGATCCCTCACTTGAACGAAACTTTGAATTTTTCTAAAAAAAAAATGAAAAGATTTTTGGTTTTGATTTAGCAAAACTTTTTGTTTTCTCGAACTTGTTTAAGGGTCACAGAACAAAAAGTTAAGAAAAAAGGTTTAACTGATTGAAATCATAAAAAGTAATAAAAAAATTTATTAGCTACTTTTTAGCACATTTCATGATTTTTGAACGTAATTTTAAAGCTTTATCAGAAGGCTCGTCATGTTTATGTTACGAATTTTTTGGTCAACTCTCAAAATTGCTGATTTTTTTTGACATTATTATAATATGTTGTTTTCTCTGGCAAGAAAAAACAAAAATTACGAAATTTCACTTTATCTGCAAGAATTTTCAACATTTTCCTCTTTCTTTGTATTTTTTAATCGCGAAGAATAAGAATGGTTTCTTTTTTTGGCTGATTGAATAATTTAAAGCAAGAAAGATGGAAAGAAGAATCCAGGAAATTTGAAGAATTTTCATTCATCAGACACATATTTTGCTTTCTCTTTGAGAAAATATAGTTTCCCCTTTGATATTAAAATTTTATTTTCACTCTAAAAACCTTTTTCAACGCATTTGATGCAATTTTTCTTCGTGAAGAGGTTCTCAAATTATTGTGAAAGAGCATCAAATTATAAAATAATCTCATTCAATGATGTTATGCTGAAAAAAATTTAAGAACTCTCGTAAAAATTAGGTCGCGATCATTCCATATGAGTTTAAAGAAAAAATCAAATTGTATGTACATAGACTAAAAAAAAACCAATACATAGAAAATAAAATTCAAAAACTCAATCAAAATAAATAAAAATCACTATTTCTTGTGTCAAAAAATTCAGTGATTTTTCAGTCATTGCTGGAAATTATGTTTAGTGTTGTTAATTTTAGATGCACCAACGAACTATAAAAACAAAAATTTGACTTGGAAATTCTCATTTTACCAAGATCTATTTTTAATACTTTTTTCCAAGAAGGATTACTTATTGATTTCTTGAAAATTGAAAAAAGTCCTTCAATAATTATAAAAAACATTCGAGTTAAAGTAGGTGGAAGTGAATTGGCACTGTATTCTGCTGATACCGCACAATTCAACAGGTGGGCATTTTATTCGTCTGTAACATTGCAGGGTAATTCCACATTTTGCTTCAGTATTACTTAATTTACTCCTACATCTTCTCTCATCCTCTTTTCAAAAAAAATTCAAACCTCATTCGAAAATTTACAGTTTTCTAAATTTATCAAAAAAATTAGAAATTCTCTTCGACGTTTTACTCAAACCGAAAAAAATACTCTGAAAATAAAATTCGACCCATCTCGGTAGGAAAAAACATCGCAACCTTTTCCAATTCGCCATTATGAAAAAAATGATACCTGTATTCGATATCCTTATAGGTGTTTTAGATACGTACACTTGTCCTTATATAAACAATATCAACGCCGATACAAACGAAATACTCGGAATACATGTGGTAAATCCGTATAAATCTTCGCTGCCGGTAATTTAATGTTTTTATTCCATCCTACTCCGATAAGAAGATCAAACAAACGTTGACACGTTTCACGTCAGGTCGAAAATTCCATTCAATACCTCGGTTCGCGTTCGAGTGCGATTAGCAAACAGAGCTGGTGAGACTGACGTATTAAACGAATTTTAATTTCGACTTGCGAACCCAACTTGGTAATTTTTTTCATAAACAGATGCTCATATCTATCAGTGCTTAATAGCTATTTAAAAATTTAAAAACGTTAAATTACTCGTCAAGTTCGTTATGGTAGAATAAGCTCGAGTAGACGTTGAAAAAATTCTACCTGTCAACTGCCTCTGTCTGTTGTGGTCGGATTGAAAACATTGTCTGAATTTTTTCGAAGGTTGAATTTTTTAAATTGCTATTCAGTAGAGAATACCTCGGTATCTGTCAATAGATCATACTCCGAATGAGATTATCGATTATCTGGTCAATTAAATTCATCGATCAGTGCTTTTCGCACGGTCAAAATTCTAAATCGATATCCAAATCGTGGTATAATCTTCAGATTATGAATTTTTATCCTATTAGGTCATCGAGTTACTGAAATCTAAACGAAAACGAATTTTAAACCAGTCATACCCGAAGGAGAAAACTTTTACATTTGAAAAATAACTATTACGTTTTTTTTCAATGTAATATTGCGTCGTTTTACACGTACATATTATTACGTACATTGATTGGTCATTTAAACGTGCCAGTATTGTATAATTTTTCTGTATTCTTGTATTGTTTACCAGAATAAAAGTAACAGCGAACAGCCAGTTACCAGTAGCGATCCAGGTATTAGTTCAAATTCGACTAGCGATATTGAAGATGTCGATAACGAAGTAAGTACTCGTACCCCTCGCCCCACTTTTCCACTCTCTAAATAAATAAAATCGAATTTACCTAACTCGTGTGTGTAATGTACAGGAAAAACACGTCGTTTTCGATGTGAACTCTTCGGAAAAAGAGCCAACGATGAAAACCAGCAAATTGCACAGAAGAGATACGCCACATCATTTGAAAAATAAAAGAATCGCACCGTCTGCCCTGGAACCAGCCGATCAGGAAAAAGATGCTGTTTTAGCTGCCGTTAGTATAGCTTTATTACGGGGGTATTAAAAAATTACCAAGAGCGAGACAGTTTATCTTTGTAAACAGTGTAATTTTTGCTTGCTATTTTTCAAGTACCTGGCACCTAGCTCGGGTTTTTTTCTATGGCTTATCTAAACTAAGGTAATGATAATTAATTAATATCTTGTTTACATACGTTTTTTTTCTCTTTATCGCAGGCTCTGAGGAAGAAATGCGAGGAGGAGTTAATAAACAGAACGGAAAGTGGGGGTACATTCTTTCCTACTCCGCCGGAGTCGTTGAAAGAAAACCTAGCCGGTGAGTTGGATCGAGCACTCGACGTTTTTCATTATCAGGCGCGCGTGTCATCCTCAAATTATTATTTTTTGTTCGCGTTTTCCCCCTGCGTAGTATGTAGTTTTAATACCGACGCGGATTGTTTGTGTGTTTCATAACGTTATACCGCGTACATGGTTAACGTTTTAGCAATCGTTAGTTTTTATTGCGGGGTTCGTATTGGATGAGAATTGCAACGATATGAGGCTTAAAAGGCAGAAAATCGGGCATAAAAGGAGGCCTAAATTTCGTACGTGGATGTAGATAATGTGTAGTCGATTTTTATGTGCTTTTTTTTTTAAAAAAAAATTGTGTTTATTGTGTTTGTGAGTGTGGTATTGAAATTTTTGTGTTGTGTTGTAGATGGCGAATTTGATGGATTTGAACATTTCGAGATCAGAATCGAAAGGACATCGGCTGGATTAGGATTGTCGATCGCTGGTGGTCTGGGATCGACACCGTTCAAAGGCGATGATCAGGGTATTTTTATTTCCAGGATTACCGAAGGAGGTCCGGCTGATTTGGCTGATCTTAGGGTGAGTTGAGTTTTATTTTTTGTTTTGAATTTTATCTCTTTTTATTTTGAATTACCTAAATATTGTGATTTTCAATTTCCAATTTCGAGGTGGTGGAGGAGTATTCCATAATTTTTATCAACCAAATTAGTTTAAATTTTTTTTCCATTTTCAAAACTTTCCCACCGAGATTGGAATTATTGGAAGATTAAAAAAATTGAAATTATCTACCAAGGTGACGTTTTCAACTTTTTTCAACCTGGAATACAATTTTTTGAATTTTCTCGGCTCAAAATAAAAGTTTTTTGGTTTAAAAATTCCGTAATTTTCAAAATTTAGGAATCAAACCAGATTTTTCCTACCATGATCGTTTTGTGATGGTCCTTTGCTTTGGGCTTGATAATTTGGTGCCCTTTAATTAATTTTTTTCTCATATAATCTCAAAAAAGCAACTTTGAAAAATGAAAAATTTCATCATAACTTGTTTGAAAAACGATAAAATTAGCTTTCGAATGACGTCATTATTTTTCGTTGTCGTACGAAGTTCTTGTTTATGACGTCATCGCTGAAAGTGTAGACTTTTTGTTTATGTTAACTGGGTGTTTGAAAAATGACTAAACAGTTTTTGGTACAGATATTTGAATAAAAGGTGACTGTAATTTGGTATAATTTTTTTAAAAATCGTTTCAGGTTCTCAATCTTGACTAAAGCCATCAGTATTTTAAAATTTTCTCTTTTTTCTTAGAAAAATTATTTTTTTATACTTGATATGGGCTTTAAAAAATGATTTTAAACGAAGAAAAATTGATTAGAATAACTTGTGTTATTTGTTTCGGTTTTTTTTTTCGTTTCGTTAATTTTGATGATTTTTTTCATCAGTATATCCGAAAAGAATTACGTTTGTGAAAAAAATTATTTTTAGTATGGAAAGAAGTTGGGTGAAAAGTTTGTGGAATTTTTTTTCATGAAGTCTGCTGGCATGCAGAACATGGAAAACATGTAAATAACAAGAAATTCTGTTCAGTGGCATGGAAAAATAAAAACAGATCGAATTTTTATAATTCTACTGCGAAAAACATGAATTTTCAACAATTTTCCTTCAAGAGTAGTTTTCCAAAGCTGGTAATAAAAATGTTGTAAAATTTGTTTGAAAGGTTCTACTAAAATCCCACCTGTTGATTTCGAATTTTTTTCTGAACTTAATGAATGTTCTTTTGCTTGAAATTTTCTATAAAACAAATATATGGAAGAGGGAGGTGAAATGGAGCCCTCGAAGCTCCCTTTAAAACGAGTATATACGAGGGAAGTCATTTTTGGACAAATTTGAAGTGAGAAAAATTGTATGAAAATGGTTAGCAAAACATGAAAATAGCATTCATTCTCACTTACCTGATCCAGTGGACACCATAATTTGTATAAACTGGCCATTTTTCTATTCTAAAATTGTTTTTCCTGCAAGGAGGAGGGGGAGGGTAGAATGGAGGTGTTTTTTGGCGAATCTAAATTTAAAAAATGAGAAAATATTGATTTTTGGTGCTCTGTAACTTGTGTTTGAAAATTGAATCATTTTTCGTTCAATTCAGGAAACTAGTCGGTTATTGTGTTAGAATCATCGAACTGGCTCTAAAAATTTCAGATCAAAAAAAGATCGGTTTTTAATGATCTATAACTTTTGTGTAACTTCTCTTCGTTTACCGATTCAACTGACCGAGAACGACTGAATCGGTTTCAAAAATATTTTTATCTTGCCCCAGAAAATCTCATCAACTTTTATCCTAAAACATTTTAATCTATGTGTAAAATTTTGTCTGTCAAGTTGAGTAAGATTTTTCATTAAAAATTTAAAGTTCAATATTTAAAAAAATGCAAATTAATAAATTATTTCTACCAAAAAGTCATCGGGTTTCTTGCTTTTTTGGTTTTGAAAAAATGTCATTTTTCATTTCTTTTGACCTAAAAAAAAGCCAGAAACTTGATTTTATATTCAAAACAGATTTCATTCAAAATTTTCACCATTTTCAGTTTGTAATTCTCACTGAAAAGTTCAAATTTGAAACTAGTCGCCAAAATCTTGATAGCATTACATAGACCAAGAGTTCCCTTTGAGACCAATTTTGATTTGAAAATCCTCGAAGGCAGCTCATATTTTTTGAACATCCTGTCAGTATTGCCAAAAAATTTTAATTATTCATCGCTCACTAAAAAAAAACCAACGAACTTTTAAAGCATACTGTACTTTTAGAACAAACTCCAAAACATAATTTTCATTTTTCTACTATTGTTAGTAAACGTGCCGCAAAATCATTCAATTTTTTTTTTTCAAAACATTAATTTAAAAGAATATTTTTGAGTGGATTTAAATGGTCTCTAATTCTTGAACCCAGTTCAAGGGCACTCATCTCATCAACGATTTCTTCAATTGAAAACATTCCAACTGAAATTCAAAAATTGGTCAATTCTGGTTCCACAATTTTTTGCAACAAGAAATAGAATACACGAGATTTAATTTCGAACGTTTTATAAGCTTAGTTAGTTATTATTTTACGAACAATCGTTGAAAACAGGTTTAAAATCACCGAACCGTTGTCAGGAAATAACAGTTCGTTGAAACCGATTAAAAATTTTCTTTCATCGACCCCGTGCAGTTGAAAAATATGCATTCTCAAATTTTTTAAATAATAAATTAATCCAAAAAAATGTCACCTTGTCACTTGGAAAATTTTCCATTTCGAAAAAACTCGAAAATTTCGCCATTTCTCCACCGGCAGGCAAATTATCTCTATTAAAAAAATCGATCATATCCTATCTATGAATAATAAATTCAGTAAATAAAACTATATCGTCGATAATTACACGATAAATATAAGCCAGACATTGTCGGATAATAATTTATTCAATCATCACGTATATTTTTCAAGGTTGGCGATAAAGTGCTATCGGTAAATGGACACTCGCTGGTAAATGTAGAGCACCATACGGCTGTGGATGTGTTACGCTCCGCTGGATCCACTTTGGTGATGCATATCGCTCGAGAGATTCCTAGAAATAGCAGTTTTAATAGGGTAAGTTGCATGTCTCTTTGTCAATGTCATCCCGACAAATTGCATAAAAAGAATATGTAAATTGACGGAATTGTCGAGGGTATTCGAGTAGACTACCAGAGAAGTAGAATGGGCAGAGATGAGTTTTCAACACGAATTTCCATCTGGGTAAAAAATATTTTTGTAATTTTGGTACAGGATTCTTCAATATCAGCAACGTCGACGCCGACTTTTCGCGCTGCTGCCGATTCAGCGTGCTCTAGTTTAAGTTCTAATACGAGTCGAGCAGCTAGCGCATTATCACAAAATTCCGCCGTTACGTCCGGTTTCGAAAGTACAAGCGGTATTTTTAATAACAATGTTAAGGTAATTTCATTATTTGATGGCCTTTTACCCGAAAAATTTGCTTAGTTTGCATGTCGCTGACGTTTGCTTAGTGTACAGTAATTTTTTTTCAATTTGGAATGAAGCTTTTGTACCTTATGAGACAATTCATGTAAAAAATGTACGATCGCACAGGATAAGCTATAATTGCATGATAGCCTGTTAAGTTAGAATTTAGATAGGTTGAGAAAAAAAATGTGAAATTGGTTGGATAATTCTTTATTTTGTATCCTTTTTGGACCCTTTTTTTTGTTTGACTTTTCCTCTTATTTTTTTGAGCTTTTTTTTTTCAAGCGTGTGCGAAGGTTGTACTTTTACAAATCGATGTTGAAATTTTCTACTTGGTTAGTCACGAATACGTTAATTATTTATTTTACAGTCGAGAAAAATTCCCGAACCTTTGACCGATTTAGAACTGCGAAAACAATTGATCAACTGTACGCTAATAAGAGACCAGAATGGGCTCGGATTTAGCATACTGGGTGGCAAAGGATCTCCGTTTAAAGACAATTCAGAAGTATGTTTAAACTGACCTAATTGTATTGTGGATTTTATTATGTATCGATTTTGTTAACACGTACTGAACGTTTCCTTTTTTTTTCTTTATTCTTTATTAGGGCATTTACGTATCACGAATTACCGAAGGTGGTGTGGCGGAGAAAGACGGAAAGCTGCAAGTTGGCGATCGTATTCTTTCCGTAAGTTTTTACAAGTTTTTTATTTTCGATTTTGTGTCAAGTTCGAAGTTGAATGGTTTCGTGATCGAGTATTCGTTAAATACGACGGAATTCGGTGAAAAATTTATCAGATTTGGGAAATTTTAAAGGTTGCTAAGATAGAAGTGGTTTTTTTTGGTTACTTATCGATTCGGTATTAGGGTTTTCTCGAATGTGTCGACCTTGAAGTGTATTTTAAAAAAGGCAAGATTTATCGTCTGGTTTAAAGTGGAATAGATTTGGAGACGGAAATTTTTATGTCTGGAAGGCTAATCGGGTACCAGGTTTTAGGAAATTATTGTTCGCTGTGATGATTACGAAGGACTGGGCGCTGGGTGACTGGGTTTAATGATTTTTCAAAGTTTATGTGGATTCTAATCTGTTAACGGTGGAAATAAAGGTATTTCTGGTTTACATCGTTAAAATTAATTGTTCGCTGTAAAATAAGTTGTAAAATTTGGCGCATGTCGATACCATTGTTTGAAATAGTACGTTCCCATTAATAAATATTCTGGGTAAAAAAAAATAAAAATTTGTGAGATAGAAAAAAAAGGTCAAATTTTTAGTTGTCAGTTATCAGAATAATGAAAATTTTGATGGGGAGGGGGGGGATGTTGACTCGATAATAAAAATTGGTTTTGACCTTACAGAAAATCAACCTGGTTGGTTTTTGATGTTACTTTGTTGTCAAGATTCAAATAAAAATAATATACTCAATTTTTTTGAAAATCTTACATGGTGTTTACCGGGCACAAAAATTATGAAAATATGATGATAGCATGAATTTCGGTTTAGAGGCTTGATAATATGAAAATAGCATGAATTTTGATCATTTTCGACAAAAAGCATCAACTAAAATATTTTTCACTTGAAATTTTAATTTTAAAAAATTTGTTTGTAAAATGATCTTTCAGATTGATTTTTTTTATTAAAAATTTCCGTCCTTGCTTTGCTTGGGCAAGACTTCCATCTTCATTCTATTTGAAGTATCATTTTCAACTTTTCCAGTCAAAATTTCTCAATTATAATTTTTTTTTCATCTGAATTGATCATTGTAGGTACTTAATAATTGCTTTCATGTTGGACTTTCTTTTTTAAAAAGTGCTAACTGCACTTATGCCAGCAGATTTCTTCACTGGTACATAACTCCCTTGATTAGTCTCGGTCAAATTTTTCAATTTTTTAAAAAATTAATAAACTTTGTGCTCATTTAATTTTTTTTCATATTTTTTCGAGTAAGTAATAAAATGTTCATGCTCGATTACTTTTCTGTGTGTATTTGATAAGTCTATTTTCAAATATTTTTGCTCTGGCTTCGCTTGGACTGAATTTTAATTTTTCTTTCCAATGTTCGAAATTTTGATGAATTTATATGGATAAAAATGTTATAAAATTAATTCTAATTCAAAAATATGTTTAGAATTTTTTGTTTGAAATTTCTACTTTCTAATTTGTTTTTCTGTCATTCATGTTGAATTCTTTTTCTGTTAAAATTTAAAATTGTTAAAAAATTCATAAAATTTTATCGAAGAGCATTTTTTGGAGGGGGAAGGAGGGAGCTTGAAAATTTGTTCAGGTCAAATTTAAAAACAATAAAGACGAATTGAAATACAACCTTTGAAAGAGCGGGCAATTGGAAAACTAATTGGAGAGTAGAGTGGGGATATGTTTTTCAAAAGCTCCGAAGGAAATTTCTGTAAAATTCGTTTGAAAGGATCCGCGAAAATCTAACCTGTTGATTTCGAGGGTCCGTTACGACTTCTGAAATATTTTCATTTTGCTCGTTTCGTATTATTTTTTACCTTGAAATTGTCAAAAAAGTGCTTGAAAGTCCCTTTAAAACGATTTTACGTGATAGAGATCAGTAGAGATGAGAGTTTTCGAGTAAGTTTGAAGCACGAAAAATTGTATAAAAATGGAATGAAGTTTCGCTTTCTAGATCCAGTCGACACCATGTTCTTCTATCTTCTTCCTCTTCTTCTTTTTTTCTCCTTTTTATGTCTTCTCTCTTTTTTTCTTTCTTGGAAAATTGAGCCAACTCGAAGGCTCTTATTACTTTTTGTTAAATTTTTCTACAGTTTCATTATTATCAAAACAATTTATTGGATTTTGATTACGAATGAAGTTTCAGTTTGGAGAAAAAAATAATTTTGTATTTATGAATTGATTGGGAAAGAACGCCGATTAAAAATTTTTAACCTTGATGAAATTTTTCTTATTTTTCTGACTAAACATTCATATTCTTTTACCCAATTTTCACTCTGATCTCAAATTTTTTGACTAAAAATGAAATTTTGTAACTATTTAATGAAATCTCTTCACCTTGAATATTTAAGTACAGACAGGGGAGAAAAATTTCCAAATTTCCGATTCAATTTTTCGACTTCAAGGTTAATTTTTACTATTTTTTCCAAATCAGAACGAAAGTTTTCCCGAAAAGGTCGATTGTTGAAAAATTTCAGACACGAAATCGATTTTTCCGATTTAAAATGCAATTTTTCAATTTTAGAGACTTGATAGAGGACAAACTAGTCCTTTTGTTTCTTGTTCAGCTCGATTCTAGTAAGAGAAGGCTTATCATTCTTCAATAACCGCAACGAAATGTTTGGCCGTCTAGAATTTCATTAATTGACCAATAACCATTCATCAAAAGTTAATAGAAAAATGAATCTATTGTCTATCAAGTCCCATACCCCCACGTTTCAATTCCAGTTTTTTTTTTGACGTTTTATAAATTTTTCATTTTTTCTCCAGCGGGGTCTCAAATTCTCAATCTCAACGAATTGGAAGGGGAGTGGTGGATGGGAAGGAATCGTATCAACCTTTACCTAAGACTGTGAATCAGAAATTCCAACCTAAATAACATTGTTTCCAAAATTTTAGACTCGAAAATCATTTTTTTTTTCATTAGAAAATGAAATTAATTTTTCAAAATTACAAAAATCGTCCTCATTTATCAAAGAACTCGTAACGATCTCGATTACAATTTTAAAAAAAGGTTTTGTTTCTTGGAAGGAAATAATTAGAAAACGAGTCTTTGGGTATAGTATTTTTTTGGAATTGTGAACAAAACACAAAAAAAAGTACAAATTTTACCTAATGAAGAAATTTCAGATTCTTGGTGTCCCTTTTAAAAAATTTTTTGCCCTCTCTTCGCTCGGTCACAGTGAATTTACATATATTTTCTTTTCAATGTATCATTCCTTATTCTTCAATTTTTAAAATAAATTTACACTTACTTGTATTTTACAATTATTGAAAAAAAAAATCAGTTCAAAAATTGTTTTCTTAATAGGTTTTTAATTTTTTTTTTTTTTTGATGGGGAGGGGAATACAAAATTTATTAGTACTGATTTTAAAAGGTCCTGTTTTGGGGGTTTGAAAGTTTGTTAGACACCCTGATTATAAATTTTATTAATCCATGGAATTTTTTCACCCGCAGATCAACGGCGTAGATATGACTGGCGCAACGCACGACACCGCTGTATCCATTCTAACCGGCCTAGAAAGATTTGTACGAATCGCAGCCGAAAGAGAAGTAGCATATCCTCGTAACAGCGCCACCCCAAGTCCCGGACCCGAAAAATCTCCCAAAGTCTTCGGCGTCCCTAAACCCTACTCCGGACTCTACAGTGCCACCAGCTACATGGCCAACAGGCCAAACTACACTGGCACCAGGACATCTCCATCTTCGGTAAATTCCGGTTCGATGTCGCCACCGAAACCAGCCCCGAGAAGATTCACACCGTCGACGTCTTCAAATCCGTCAGCTTCGAATTCGATCAGCGAATCTGAAACGCAGGTATGTGAATAATATGAAATTTCATTTACTTTTAATCGCTTCTGGTAAATTCTAACACGTACATTATACTTCCTATGCCTGGTTTGCTCCTGGCGCAAACCCAGCATAATTTAAGGTACTTTATTGTGCATAGATACTCGAAAACGGTTTTTTTTTTCTCTAACCCTTTCCATATTGTAAAATTTATTTGGACACGTTTTACAGCCTTACTTAACTCATGATACTTCGCAACTTGACCTAAAGGTGTGTACATAGAGGAAGCTAGCAAGTGGCCTTGCTTTTTAACGTCATTTTTTTGTGATTTTTTTTCATCATACGTTATAGTTGCGATTTGTACGAGGAGTGTTTTTTTTTTTTTGGAATCCTCGAACGCTTTATAGTTGCGCGCTTTCTTGAAACCGTGATTTTTTTTTCACACGGTGCGTTTCCGGGTATCGTCGAAATTGTTTTCATTTTTTTTCTCCTAGCTTAGTTGTATATTTTCTTTTTCTATACCGATGAAGTTAATACGTTGACACGCAAACATTGACATTTAAACTAATGCACAAGTTATATTTATTAAATACGAATAATACATATTTGATCGAAAAAAAACACGTGCGAATAAGCATAAATTTTATATCGGCATGCGCTTATTTCCTTTTGAAACGATTCACTCGACTCATAGGGGTTCTCCAAACCGATCACCAACGAAGATTTTCAGGCAATGATACCGCCTCATTTTCTTCAAAACGGCACCGAGTCGGATACCAGCGATAAAAGCGATTCCACCAAAATCGTTTCGTTAACCATTAAAAAGCCAGAGAAAAAATTGTTGAATGGCATTGTATTGCCAGAATCGCCCACTGGCTTAGGAAGAGTCACCGAAACGATTACAAAGAGTACTTTCACCGAGACCGTTGTGACCAGGATTACCGACAACAAATTAATGCAACCTGTGATCATCGAGGTAAGCGAATTTTGAAAATTTGCTTTATATATAGCTTTGTGTGTCGCGTTAGAAATAATCTAAGATGGAGGGCGAGGAGAAGATTTTAGAGGATGAGAATATAAGGGTGTGATTTTTGATGATGAGAATTTTTAATAGTGAAATTTATGTACTAACCCAGTTGTGTAATAGTTTGGTTTTTTTTTTACTAATGATATTTATTCTGGTGTTTTGGATTTTTTTGGGATTTTTTTTGTCGAAATCAGAATAAATTCGGGTGTTTGTTGTGTTGTAATGAAACAGATTACTAACGAAATTGTTTTTGTAAATTTTTAAATAATTGGATGGTTTTAAGTTATTGTCGAGGCAAAATTTCATCTTCAGTGACTGTTCCTGTTGTTGATTTTTTTTTTTCACTTTGTACGCACAATTTTACTATCAACTACATACACCAATCACTAATTCTATTATTAGTATAGAGGTATTTCTTCAGCATGTCTTTGGTAGAAATTTTACCAATTTTTTTCATCTGTAAATAAGTATCTGTGGTTTTATGGGTCTTTTATTCTTCATCTTATGTTTAGAATTAATTTTTATTCGATCGAGGATGATTTCAAGGAGTTATGAATTTTTTTCAAGTGAAATGAGATTTTTTGAAATGGAAATTTTTTCATTCAAATTTTGTTGGATTTGTTCACTTGGTATTGGTAAAGGCAACGTGTTATTTTGGGAATGCAGACAACTTTTGCTGATTTTTTATATGTATTTTTGCATATCTTTGAATTGGAGGATGAGTTCTGTTTGTTTAAAAAAAAATTTTGCTGCAAAAATTGTTCTTACGAGGTTTTTTGTTCGGATTGCTAATTTTAATCAATTGTTTGCTTCTCAAAATAGACAAATTTTTTGTTTGGATTTGGCAACTCAATTGATAGAATTTGTAGAAAAAATACAAGAAGTCTAGTGATTTATGAAAATCAAAATTCGTGACTTTTTCGATTTTTTCCTCGATATTTTTTGACTTTTTCCCATGGTATCTACCTTTCAATTTGACCCCCCCCCCCTCCTCTTCAAAAAAGGTAATGCGATCAAATTTATTATACAAAAAATTCCAAAAATTTCAAAAAGTAAGGTCAAAAATTTTTAGGAAAAGAAATTCAAAAAGCTGAAATTTTTGAAAAAATTTTGTATTGTACAAAGAGAAAAAAATCAAGGAATTTTGAAAAAATTCGCGACTCTTGATGAATTTTGGGTCTTTTTCATGACTTCGGCGGGCAAAATCGAAATTCGAGACTTTTTCGCGACTTTCAGACACCCTGTTCCATTTTATATTACATCAGATGAAAATTTTTATAAAATCATGAAGGTCAGAGAATGGGCATCATGGTGCTTTTTTTCGAAATTTTTTTTTTTTCCAAAATAACAGCTGGAAAAAATCAAGGATTGTAAATTACATTCTGGCGTTGTGTGAGCCAAGTTCACTCAAGCTGCCTGGTATTTTAATAAAATGGTATTTCTGAAATTAATTTTTTTTGTTCATTGTTGGAATTTTTTCCTTGCTTTCTTGCTCTCATCGAATTGAATGAACAATATTGTGAGTCGTCAGTTTCTTTTTCGCTGTTATGTATATGCTTTGAAATCGTCCAGGTGAGGGGAGGAATACTCGTTTTTCATAATTTTTATTGGAGCTTGTATTCGTGGTTTCTAATGGATAATGGAAAAAAGCTGAAAAATTAGGATTTTTGTTCAAGTTTTGCTTTAAAGTTGTAAAAAAAAATCATGGAATAGGTATTATCATTATTTTTTCACCGGAAGTTTTGGAAGAAGTTTAGCTGAGGCTTCGCTTTTGTTTTATTAGTTTCTTTATAGGAAGTGAATTTAAAAAAAAAAATAAAATAAAAAAAAATAAAAACTTGAAAAAAGCTTGTTTAGAAGAAAATTTGTCTCATTTCTACAGAGTGAAAAAGAATGCATTTTTTCATGTTTGTATCTTATAAAATTTTTTGTGAGATTTATCGAAAAAATGACGTACTTAGGTAATGAAAAATAGAAAGAGAATCAATAGATGGATTTTTCAAAAATAAATATTAGGTAAATTGAAAAATTATTAGTTCAGTATTTATGTGCAAAAGAGCGCGAATTTGAAAAATTGAAATTTTTTTTTTTGAAAGTTGAAATTTAAAATAATTTTTTCCTCATTTTTATTAGTTTCCGGAATTGATTTTTTTTTGTTTGAAAATGTTGGTAGCAGTGCTCAACCTAAAATTCAAATCTGTCGGCCCAAATTTTTTTTTCTAATTTTTCCATTATTTAAAACTGACTTTTTTCTTAAGGTATGTATTGAATCAAAAAATTTTGAAAGCTCTCCCCCCCAAAAAAAGTAATTTTCTGCATGCTGCATGTATTGCTCGCATTTGAAATTGAAGGCGTTATGGAGTTGACAAACTTTTAAAAATAATTTAGAAAATGAAGAAAATTTCCTTAAAACGTACCCAAGGGAGCTCAGGAGGCTTAAGTCCACCTCCCCCCCCCCCCCCCAAGCTCGGAATAAATATTTTTTCATTGCAAATTTATAAAAAAAGTGCATTTTTTTGTTTTTTAAACTTCATTTTTTCAGAAAATTCTTGCCTTTGCTTCTCTCGGGCAGTATTTAGTCTTTTTATGTTGAAATTGATAATTTTTTACCAATTTTCGAGTGAAAAATCACAGATTTCTCAATAAAATTCCAGTTTGTCAGAAAAAGTTGATGATTTTTGACTGAAAGATCAGTGAAAATGATTAATTTGAAATTTTACCCCCTCCCCGATTTTTCTCAAATTTTCAGCCCCTCCCTTAATTAATTTCTGGGTGCGCCTATGCCTTCGAATCAAATTTTTTGGAAATTATTTTAATCAAGCTGCAAGATGCAAAGTTGAGCGAAGAGTTCATCGAAGTTGCTAAATTTCCCCTTCAATTGTGAGAACCAGCAAATCTTCATGCATGAATTCAGTTTGAGTTGCTGCCTCACACAGAAAATATTTTTTTGAAATTTTTTATAGATCATCCGGTACTAATACCTACCAGTAAAATTGTTACACTCGATTTTGTCAATTCCCATTCATTTGATTGTTAAAATTTTGTAAGAAAAATCTGTTGAAAGATGGGTTTTTTTCAAGTTGTTCGATAATCTTCAAAATACCGAAAAAAAACCTTTATCTGAGCACAGTAATTAAAATTTTTACCAGCCTCATTTCCTAATCTGAAACTAAACAATAAACGAGCAATACTCATCCATCTACCCTACATATTTTATGCATGAGATGGAATGTAATTTCGTCGCTTGAGAAAACTGATACTTGTAAATAATTACGTACCTACGACGATAAATAGGTATTTAGAGGTATTTTGACGCTTCATAAATACATAGTAGATAGCATAGTTAGTATTACTAATTGCACGCTGTCTTATCATATAAGATATCTTTTCGGCAACAGTGATTGTCATTTTACCAAGAAATCGCGGTATCTTTACGATACAATAGCTACTCAAATAGATGATGAAAGCATCTCGATGCTGAGCATTGTATTTTAGTAATCTTGCTAACGTGTTGAATATCAAGTTACCTCAACCTATTGTAATCAGAAAGGCAACGAAATTCGAAACGTTCAAGTTGAACGATTACTTTTACAAAATGATGTAAAATTTTGGAATTTTCCCAGCATAGGTAACTTGATTCAACGCTAAAGGTGCGCTATTTGCCTATTTGCGAGGGAAATTATTATACGAATACCTTTGCTATTTGCTTATAACTATAACGAATGTTGAATGGTCGTAACAAATAGCAGGTATGTATCTATTTGTTTTCATTAGTGATTGGTGCATTAGTTTAATTTTTTGGGCTTTTAGTGTACAATTATTTGTGATAGGTTATTAAATGTCGAGTTGTTGAATTTTTTTCCCTTGCTAATGATATGTCTGCGTGTCAATGTTACTTTTTTTTAATTTCTCGTTTACCTATTACGAGGTATGCTTATTGAGTTTTTTCTTTCAATTACAACACGTTGTTTCGTATCGTCGAGTAAAATTAGGCGAAGTATTGTCCTAAATTTTTCGAGAGAAAAACAAATAGAAAACCCTTTTTTGAAAAGTGTATATAAAGCATGAAGTAGATATGCACTGAACACACAATGTACGCGGCGCTGGTTTTCTATGAACAATTTTTTTTTTTAATTGATTGATGTGTCTATGTAATTATTTGATGTATTTTTTCAACTCGTGATTTTAAATATTACGATATTTTGTCGTTAGGATGTTGTTTTAGTAAAAGCTGGAAGATCTCTAGGATTTAGTATTATTGGAGGTACAGATCATTCGTGTATTCCATTTGGTATCGATAATCCGGGCATATTTATTTCTCACGTAAGATTTTGCGATGAATTTACATTTTTTAAAAAGAAATTCTAATGGGGTTTGATTTGTATTGATTTGGAATGATTTTCTGTTTAAATGAATAGATTGTACCCACCGGTATCGCTGCTCAATCTGGCAAACTTCGCATGGGTGATCGAATCTTGAGCGTTAACGGAGAAGATATTACCACGTATACTCATCAGGAAGCTGTGATGGCTTTATTGAAACCTTCGGACGAAATTGACCTGAAAATACAACACGATCCATTACCAGATGGATTCCAGGTAATTTGCGAATTTTTTTCAAAATTTTTACCATTGTTGAATAATTTTTCCAGTGGAATTTCGAGGATTCAAGTCCGAGTAAATATTTCAAGTTCAACTTGATCAACTTTGAATTTTTCAATTTTTTAAAATTCTGATCAATTTTTTTAAATCTGAATCTAATTTTGAAATTTTTTCATTTGGATTTTTTAAATTTAAATTTAATAGTATTCCAAGTTTTCAAGTTTGAATTTTTTCTATTTCTTCCATTTTTTTTTCGAAATTATATCCAGTTTTGAAAGTTTTCCAAGTGTAAATTTTTTAAAAAAATTTTCAGTTAAAAATTTTGTATTTTTTAAAGGTTGTAAGGTGCAGTGGGGTAATTGCAAACCACTTTTTGATTAGTGCCACTTTGTCAGTTCACTGTGACGACCCCATGGCACCAAACAATCCCAAATTTCTGTCACATGAACTTCAAGGGGTTCTCTGTTGGTGGAAAAAATTTTGTATCGTTTCATTCACACCTTTGTGAGATAATGAAATTTTAAAATTTTGAAATTTTAAGTTTTGAGTTTACCCCGCCTGGGGTAAATGCAAAGTCGTACATTATCTCGGAGGGAGTTCATTTTTTTTCAATTCTGATTGAGAAATCGAAATCTACATAAAATTTACTATCTGTTTACATGTTCATATCCGTTTTTTGATCAAGTTTTGTCCGAGTTGGAGAATTCTATTACAAATCTCTTAACGTTTTTAATGCCTATAATAAATGTTCTTTGGTGGCCCAATATATTTTTTTTTGTAGTTTCGGACCATATTTTATTTTTAAAAATAGAAAAAAAAATTGGGGTAAATGCAAAATCATAAAAAAAATCGAATTTGCAATTGCCCCGACTACATGTTTTTTGGGGCAATTGCGAAATCGCATATTTAAGGCTTACGAGATAAAATTTTTAAAAAATCAATGGTCCTACCTCAAACTTACATGCCTTCTAATAATTAACACGCAGAAATCGATTCGAAAAACTATTTTTTAATTTATTTTGGACCACATTGAAAAAAATGCCTACAATTTTACTTTGGAGCTATTTTGACACTTTTTGATAAAACCACTTCCAGAGAACACATGCGCTCACCAATTTTGTTCCTGTTGGGTGAAAATATAAGAAATAGAGGTACCTTGATGTACAAAAAGACCGTGTGGTCAAATATTATTTTTCTTGGCCTCCAGCAGCTGATTTTGCAACTACCCCAGTTTTGCAATTACCCCACTGCACCTTATCACTATCAATATTATTGAGTTGAATAAAATATTTAAAAACATGAGGTTTAAAAAAATATATCAAAAATTCGAAATTGAAAAAAATTGAGGAAAAATTTCAGTGGTGCGGCCCCGAACGATTTGGGGTTTGGGTTTCGGGGCTCAGGTCTTGGGCTTTCAAGTAAAAATATATTGGGGCTTGGGCTTGGATTTGGGCTTGAGAATTTCAGGTTTGGGTTTCGGGGCTCACTGTTTGGGGCCTTAATGAAAATGTTCGGGGCTTTTCGAGGCTTTTCGGGGCTTGAGGCAAAAAATTGCTCTGAAATCAGGAAATAATTTTAAAAACTCACCTTCACCTCGTTTCTCGTTTTAAAAAGCTGTAAGTAAAAAAAAAAAAAAACCATGGAAAAAGGGAAAAAGGACAACGAAAACTGCATAATTGAAATTTATTATTATTTGTTGAAATTCTTTTGAATGATGAATGGTTTTCAAAAGTGATAAAGTGAGTTGTGTTTTTCAGATTCGTTTGATTTTTCACAAATCAGTTGAAAATTTCCAATTTCAAGAATTGTAAAGTATTTTCTTAATAAGAAAATATCGGATATGAATGGTGCTTGATTGAACAAAAGAAATATTTACACAATTTAACATTTTCATAGAAAGCCCGGAAAAGCCCCAATCAGGATTTGGGTTTCGGGGCTCACGTTCGGGGCTTGGTTTTCAGTAAAAGGGTTTCGGGTTTCGGGGCCGAGCTTTGTAAAGTAAAATTTTTAAGGTTTCGGGGCTTGCATATTGGGCCTCAGAATAAAAGAATCGGGGCTTTTTCGAGTTTCGGGTCCCGGTCCCGGTCCTGGGCCGCACCACTGAAAAATTTTCAGTGTTGTTAAAAATTTTTATAAATACAGTTGGAAACAATTTTTAAAAAACAAAATTGGAAACGTTTCGAGAAAATTGAATTGAAAAATTTTTTAATGTGATCCTGCCGAAAAGAAGGGACCTTATGTATAAAAAATCGATGTATTTATTTTTATGTTTGGTCCAAATTTGGTGTCATTTGTCCCAAAAAAGTGAAAAATGAGGCATAAAATTTTTTTACACAAGGTCCCTTCTTTCCGGCAGGGTCACATATTGATGAATTTTTTTATCAACTTTGCTTTGTTCAATTTTTTTCAGCTTTATTTTAAAATTTCTTTCTTTGCAAAAATTGATTTTTCAACTCTAAAATCTTTCCGAATTGAAAATTTCTCGATTTTTTCTCGATTTTTTAATTTTTCAATAAACAAGTAATAATTAGAAGAAAGGGTGGACTCGATAAGGTGGCGAATCTTCCCTAAAAACCGATTTCGATTGTTCCTGCCTCAAAAAGTCAATCATGATGAGAAAACATTTATTTTCGGAAAAAATTTTACAGTTTTTTAAAAATCTATTCTAAAAGGTCAGAGAAACAAACCAGATGATAAATTTTTTGGGAAATTTTTCTCCAAGTTATGACAATATAAAAACTTTCAAGTAGCCATTTTGTAATGCAAGGTCAAAAGTGCAATGGATTTTTTTTTCAAAAAATATGTTATTCATCTTTTTGTCGAAATATTTCCTCATCATGGTTAATTGGTTGACCTTTTGAAGTAGGATCAGTCAAAATCGGTTTTAAGGGCAGATTCACCATACTTGACCGGGTATATTTTTTCAAAATTGAAGGGTGACATTCCAAAGTGGCCTTAGTCCATTTTTGCAACTTTTCAGGAGAAGCATAAAACTGTCCACCATTTTTAATTTTTTTATTTTTGTGAAACTGAATGGCTAGTTCGTTAGTCAAAGGGTTTCCGCAAACATCCCAACAACCAAAAAAAATTTTCCATTTTTTGAGGGCGTACCACGGGGGTTTGAAATTTGAAAATCGTGGATTTAGGCCATTTTGGAAAAACAAAATTATATTTTTTGACCTTGTATACATTCAAAAACGTTTTTCTTTACTGAAGCGATGAGAAATTTTCTTCTATTCGTACTGCACAGTCGTTTCGGAGAAACAAAATTTAAACTTTCACGTGCATACATCAAAAAAATTTATTTTAGGTATTCATTTATTTTTCGGATTGCAACGAAAATAAAAATAACTGATTATCAGCTAGATACAAAACTTCTCGCTAAATTATTCATATTTTTCGAACGTTACAACAAAAATAAAAATACTATTTTCAAGTAAGTAAACGTCTCGTTCAATTTTTTTTTCGGTCTTCATAAAACCGTTGAATATGGGCCGTTTTGGAATGACAACAAGTTCGTAAAAAAAAATGTTTTGCAGTGTTACCCATCTTAAGATTCGAAATTTTGCTGTTGTGATTAGTAGGGAGTGTGTCTCGATGCCTAAAGCACCACATGGCACCACTAACCGATTTTTGACCAAAATGGACTAAGGCCATTTTGGAATGTCACCCTTCAATTATAAAAATATAAAATCGGAAAAAAATTATTTTGAAAAAATTTTAATTTTAGAAATTTTTCTAATGAAAAAATTTTTTATTGGATACAGCTTTAGGAAAAAATTAAAATTAAAAAAAAAATCATTGAAAATATTTGAACTTGGGTCATCGAAATCTCATTCGCAGAAAAAGTATCTAAGATCCAGTGAATTTTTTTCATAATTGGCACTAAATTATTGAACAATGTTATATTCATTTCAATAGGAATTAACAATCGTGAGAGAACCTGGCGAAAAACTCGGTATGCACATTAAAGGCGGTCTTCGAGGCCATAAGGGTAATCCTCTTAATAAATACGACGAAGGAGTTTTCATTTCTAAAATTAACTCCGGTGGTGCTGCTAAACGTGATGGTCGTTTGAAAGTAAGCAGTCGTTGGTTCGAATTTGAGTATAAATTTTCATAAAGAAGGAAATTTTAATATGAATTTTTTCTCAGGTGGGTATGCGAATATTAGAAGTAAACGGTACTTCGTTACTCGGAGCTACACATCAAGAAGCTGTGAATGCTTTACGTAATACCGGACAGCAAATCAAATTATGCGTTTGTAAAGGTCAGTACCTAAATAAAAAATTGTGATTTATTATTTTTAGAGTTGCGAGAGAGTAAGGCGATGAGTAATATTTTTCTGGAAAATGTTGACTAATATATTTTAATTTTTTTAGGATACGATCGTTCCGAAGTTGACAGGTTAATTAACGAAGGAAAATTAACCAGAGAAAATAAATCTGTTTCTCAGAGTGTTTCTAGTTTAGATAAGGAAGATGACGACTTGGAAACGATAAGAAAAGTAAATTTTACGGTTTTACGTTATATTTTCGTGCTAGATCTACGCAGTATCGTCGGATTTCAAATTTAACTAATTTGACGTTTTGTTTGATTTAGGAACAAGAAATAGAACAAGAACTCGTCGAATGGGAAAACGAAGAGAAAGAATCTAAGGAGATTTTAGACATTAACGAAGATAATTTGGAAATAGACGAGATTCGGGAAAAATCTACTAAAGAAAAGGTGCGTAGGTTGGCCGGTTGGGAACAAAATTGGTGAAGTTTTGTTAACTCAAGGTTGCCAGTTTTTTACTTGGTTTCTTATCTATTCAGTTGAAAAAAATCTTGAGTGAACGAAAAACGAGTGAATTTTTGTTTGGAAAAATTCAATAATTTTATTGTTGTTTAATCCTCAACTTATATTTTTCATTTCGAGCAAAATTTTCAGTTTTCCACAAAAAAATTAATTTACTTTTTATTTTCTTATTTTTATTTCATCTTCTTTTTATTTGTTCATTTTATTCGGAAAATATTCATTTTTTCCATATTTTAATCTTGACGTAGCAAAGAAAGAAAAATTCCTATTCTGAAAAATTGAAATTCAGAATTTTACAACAAAGCCAACATTTATTGGTCTATTGAAAAAAAAATATAGTATTTTCTAAAAATCATAAAAATGAAGAGGGGAGAAGGCCTTTCCGCCTTTCCTTTCAATAATTGATTATGATAAAAAACGAAATAGAATTTCAAGTAGAAAAATTTTTGAGAGAAATGATTTTTTGTGAAAAATTTTGAAAAAAATTGTACTTATAGGGTTGGAAAAATATTTAAAAATTCAATTTGATTTGAAATTTCGCGATTTCATGCAAAAAGGTGTGTTTTTTTTTATTGAATTGATCTACAAATACTAAAATTATTAGGAAGAGGAAAATAAGGTTAAATCTTGAAGAAAAAGTAATTTTTCTTGAATGTTCGATCAGAAGGGTAAATCAAATAGTATTTTTTTGGGAAATTGAAGGCAGGGGGGGGAATCGATAAGTTGTTTTTACATTCAGAAAAACTGACACAATTACAATTCAACTTTTACTCCTACCCATTTGTTCCTGAAATTCGATTGCCTCAAAAATCTGTAAAAAAGAAAATACTTGAAAATTATCTTTTTGAAAAATGGTACCTAGTCTTAGTAGGTATGAATAAGTTAATTTTCTTCAAAAAAATCGTAAAATTATTTTCCACTGTCCTCGTCACGCTACCATAGAAATTTGTCGTAATTGATTTTCGTGATGAATCGTGTATTTTTAAATTTTTCATAGAAAAACATTACTTTTCTTTTTAGAAACCCAAGAAAATTTGAGTGAATATGAAAAATGAACTTTAAAAAAAAAACTATTTTTGATCGATTTTTTTTCACTATTTTTTCAATATTGTAAATTTTTAATTTTTTATAAATTTTCAAATTTTTTTGAATTAAGTGAGATTTTAGGGAAAACTGCGAATGAGTCAAGATGAAATTGGGAGAGATGAAATTCTCACCAGACATTTTCAATGTCTAGACTTCCCCTTTAAGCTAGCACAGATTTTTTCAGTTATCTAAATCTGAAGTCATTACATTCTTTCTCTTTCTAATGAACTTTAGATTTATCGTTCTCCGTGAACTTTGAATAATTCTGATTTTTTCATTACCTATTTGGAATTTTTCAAATGCCTTCTTATTGTATCAAGGGGAAGGGGGGGGAGGAGACTTCATCTATGTTAATTTTTTTGCTCTGTTTCGCTCTACATTTTTCTTCAATTTTCTGAAAATAAGTACACCGCTTTGATTCTTCCACCATTTCAAAATTTTGGCAACTTTGAAAAATAAAAATCATTGAACTTATTCATCATCAAACTTATTTCTCCAATCCAGGTACTAGACGTGGTTCGAGCAGCCGAATTACTAGCGACGGGAGACGTCGACCCTGTAACCAAACCCAAATCACCAGGAGGTCCTAAATCCGGCGATAATTTGAAAACTACCACAATTGTGATGAGCAAACACACATTGGAACCGCAGGCTGAAAATGTGAGTAATTTACCAACATTATATTCTGCCATTCGTTTGCAAATATGCATGTAATTTTCTTGAGTTTTCTTTTTTCCATTAAAAATTTTTTATTTCTTTGGTTCGCTTCGAAGGGTAATTTTGGTTAGATTTTTTTCAAATTGATTTTTATCATTAGAATGTATATTAATAACGTACGGAGTTGTTTTCTTCCCAAAACCTTTTTTTCGGCTTTGTAAGTAATAAGTATTTACGTAGGTTGAAAAAAAACTCGCTTTTGCTGTAAAATGATTTTTTTTTGAATTTGAAATACCTCCGTATTTGATTGCAAATTCGTTCACTTCGAGATTAATTTTTTTGGGGGCAATTTTGCAATCATCGAAGCTTGTCTTTTTAGTATGTTCATGGTTTTAGTTACTTGCGGTAATTTTTTTCCTTCTTCTGTATCTTTCTTTAAAACGAGTAGACGATTGTATAAAATTGACGATGACGAGTAGCAGAGTACGGTGGAGGTGTGGTGATGGTATCAGGTTGGTGTGATTTAACAGGTTTCCCCATTTTTTAGACACGAGAGTGCGATTTGTAAAGGTTTTTTGTTCATATGGCACCTTTACAAACCCGGAAGCGTTTCGTGATACGCATTTGCCTACCTCTGTGTGCATTTTTTCTTTCGAAACGAGTATCAAAATTATGATCATACTAAAAGGACGTAGCTAATTCTAACCCTAACTAACCCGCATAAAATTTTTTCATTCACGAGGTAAGTTAGAGTTAATTATAGTTTACGTACATAACTGCATGTTTTATAATTTCATTTGTTTGTTTTGCATGCTTGAATATGCGAATTTTTTAGAATTCTGTTTTAAGAACGACAAATGCGTCTCACGAATCGCACGGATCTGATTATAAATCCACGCGCGTTTCGCAGTCTCCTCATTTCGCTCCTAAATCCGATTCCGTTTATTTATCCAAACATTCCACCGAGTATTCGGATAAACATGATTCCACTGGGTCGCCCAAATCGCCTAAATCGCCTACTTTCCCTTCCTCTATAATTAAACATGATAAAAAAGCGAATGGGTTCGTGGTTAGCGACATTGGGCAACCGAATTACAATACTTTGCCGGCCAAGAGCAGGAATACGAGCGTAGAAAGCACCGGAAGTAATGGAGGAACGTTGCCAAAAAGTAAAAGTGTCCGGTTCCAGATTGAACCCGAAGTAAAGGTTGAAGAAGTCAGAAAAAAGAAGGTGGTGGATTCGCCAAAGCCCCAGAAACGAGATAAAAAATTAATCAGGGAGTTATCGGCGCAGAATATTTCCAAGGTTTTCGATACCGAAGGTCAAGCCAAAGCTAAGCTCAGCGATAGAAGCACCGCGTCGAATATTCCGGTCGATTATGCGTTCTTATTGCAGGACGAAAAGTTACCCGAGAAGGATACCAAGACTTATAGCACGATGGGTTCTCAAACCGATATTAGCAGCGGAGCTACGTTGAAAGTGTTCGATTTTAAAGATAAATATTATACCGAACATCAGTTCGAGGAACGAGATGTGACTCGGACCACCGAAATGAGAAATACGAATAAATATTCGAATACGACAAAATCGATGGCAGGAAAAATGTACCAGAGTCAGAAGGATTCGGGATTTTCCGAAACTGATATCGATATCGAACGTAAGCAGAGATCGAAAGAGAGTATGATCGATTCCGATGAAGATTCTGTATTCGTCGAGCATCGAGTTAATGTCGACGTCCACGAAATACCTGTATCGATTTCCAGAACTGAGGAAAAATCCAAAGAGATCGATAAAGAGGGGTCGAAATCGAATAAAATTCCAGTTACCAATCAGCCAACGAAACCGATTGAAAATCTGGTCATTAGAGAGCTCCTCAGAGAGCCATCGAGACCTACTAGAAATGCATTTACTACTGAATTCGATCATGAGCCATCGACTCCGTTGAAAACTTCAGTTACCAAGGAACCATCAACTCCGTTGAAAACTCCAGTTACCAAGGAGCCATCAACTCCGTTGAAAACTTCAGTTACCAAAGAGCCATCGACTCCGACTAAAAAACCATCTACCAAAGAATCCTACTCAGAGTTACCAAAAAGTCCCACCAAAGAACCAAAAGTTACCAACGAAGCGGAAGATAACTCCGAATACTGCGAACAAGTGAGTCGAGAAGAAATCACCGATGATGGAGGCAGATGCAAGATGCGTACTCGATACTCGAGCAAACATTATGAAAAATCAGATCAACGAGATAAGCTGCTCAAAGAACCGGAAGACCTGAATATCAACACGAGCATCAAAACGGTTCGAAAATACGACGAGATTTCCGAAATCAAGAACCAAATACTGAAAAATCGTACATTCTCGACGGAAAAATTAACCAGCGACGAGAGCCAGCGTGTTTTCTCGTCTTCGACTGCCTCGCCCAAGACATCAGTGGGCGATTCAACGATGGAAAAAAATTTCGACGAAAATGTCGAAGGATCTCGTAATAAAAAAGTAATCACGGAGACCGTTAGAAGATCAGGAATATGTCGTAATGCTACAGAAAAATACGTATCTGCTAAGAAAATACTGGATGAGTTTGCCGCCTTGGATGATGCCGAAAGAGCCAAAAAAATCGACCAAGTTTACGAACTGTTGACCAAAGAATTACTCGATGACGATGCTAGTCAGGTTACCGAAGAGTATACCAGTAAAGTTGAGAATATACGTCAGATATCGAACAACGACGCTGACGAAACGGTCAAAGAATTCGACGAAGTCAGCAAAGAAACCAAAAATGGCGTCGAAACCGAATCTAAGCTATCTGAGGTTCGGTACGTTTACGAAGACTCGAACGAACCAGTTTATATATCGAAGAACGAGTACGAAAAGGTGATCACCGATGCAAAAGGGATGAAATCACGAGTTAAAGGTAGCGAAGTAAAGACGGAGAAGATACCGAGCAGGGGTCCTACTCCTCACGGATCTAAAGAAGATATTCTCAAAGAGGATCTGCCTGGATCTGGTTTTGAAAAATCTTCGTTCAAAAGCTCATCAACCGATAATAAATCTAGCCGGACTTATTCAGAGACCTCTTCGTTCTCACATTCGCGAAATCTCGAAACTCGCAGCAGCAGTACAGAAATATTGACGGAGAAAGAGACAAAGCCTTCGACCACCTCAAAACTGTACAATTCTCAAGAAAATATCACCAAAAAATCCTACGATCAAGTATCAAAAAAAACTCCACCAACGAGAGGCTCCGAAGAACGTGTGATTAGAACGACCTTCGTTGATAAACCAATGAGTACCTCAACTCCGAACAATTCGCCGGAGAATATTCCTCGATCACCGCACAAGAAATCAATTCTGAAAAAGAACGTCTCTTTGGAAGAAGACTCGACCAAATCGTCCGAATTTTCTTCCAGCGAAACGTTACCATCGCCTTGGGATTCTAGTCATCATTCATTCACCACCGAAGCTAGTTCTCCGGAAACTCATCCGAGATCTTGTTCGCCTCCGATTAGCGTTAAAACCAGCGTATTCAAACTGAATCCTGAAGCTGTTCCGCAACGTGCTGTTCTCCAGACTTCAGTCAAACAAACTCCAATGGCTTCGTATCCGCACGTTACTCACGTATCTTCGAACTCATCATCTCCTAGTCCTTCTCCTGATATTCGAGATACCTCAAGACCTCATCCAGCGTATCGTCGCGAACCAGCAGTCAAACCCTCGGTACCACCGCCACCTCCACCTCAGCAGTATATCGCTCATGCTCCCAATCCTTATGCATTTTATCCTGTTACCGGAGTCCATTATATGACTCCGGCGATGTGCCCACCGCCTCAATCTTGGCAATATGTACCTGTCGGAGGATATCCGGCTCCAGTTCATCCTCCTCCGTCCGGTAAATTCGTCGCTGTACCGTATTACGTCAGCGATAAAGAACCCACCGGCGCTGAGTATTACTATAATGGCGCCAAACGCGTTGATAGTGAAACTTCACCTCCTCCACCTCCTGTCAATTTCTCCACCTATCCTAATTCACCTCCTGGAACACCCAGTTGGTTAGAGGTTTTCCAAAATACTAGACCTTTGTTAGAAGTTATCAATTCTAACGATTGCGTTGATTCGTTTGTTGATCCTGTTAACCATAATGTGCCGAATGCGTGGATGCCTAAAGAAGAGGTTGGTGCATGTAACCATAACTGTATAATAACGCGAGCTTTTATTTCTATTTCTTGTTTTGTTGTTTTTATTTCATTTGTCACGAATGAGTTCGAATTTGATGTAGTTTGATTCCGATCCAATGGATATGTTGCTTGTCAATATGAACTGATAAAGATGTCTATCGTTAATCAAAATAATAAGACTGAAAAACCGAACTTATATTATTGGATAATTACCATAAAAGTAAAGGAACAAAACGCGAAAACGAAACAGTAATTAAATTACAAATTATCGACGGTGTAGATCAAATTGTTCAACGATGAGATATTCGCCACAGTAGTGAAATCTCGCAGAAAAATTTGTTTTTCTTTCACGAAAATCTAAAAAAAAAACAATCTAATGTTAGCACTTCTCGATGTTGAAACGATATTTAAAATTTAGTACTTACCTTGGATTTCAACTGAGGCGATATAACGATTCGTTTTTCGATAACGTTTAGCTCATCGTTGATCCACTTCGAAAGCATGAAGCCTTTAATGTCTCGATTTATCAAAAAAGCGTAAGTCCAACGCACTGGTAATTTCACCTCATTAACTTTCTCGAGTAGTATTTTGAAAGTGAAAATATTGCGTGTATTTTCCACCACTCTTGGAGCTGCTTTCGTTACGGTGGAGTTCGGATTGGAATTCTGGAACAGGGTTCTGAAATTGGAACCATCTCGCTGGATTCCTTTCGGAATAGAATTTGCTGGAATTGAACGTGGTTCTGTATTTTTTGGCCAATTCAAGTAACAGAAATGATCGAGTGGTGTTTTTGAACCGAGACCCCCGAGTACGTTTTCTTTTTGATCGGCTTCGGCGAAAACTGAAGCTGGTTTTGTGTCGTTGGCGAAGTTCTGAGCGTTGCAATTTTGAATCCAGCTTATTATATCCTGATGTTTATTTCTTTCTTGGCTCGAATAAGATGAAGTCGAAGATTTTTCAGGGTTGACTGCCAACATTTGTACATTGTAATTCTGAACCAGAGTTGAAAGAGGACTGCGTGTATTTGGTTCATGTTTCGATTGCATAGAAACTGGAGCTGGTAACGCGTTTAAAACCCAATTTTGAGTAAGAAAGTTCAGAGAATTTTTTGTGGCGAGACAAGTTTTCATAATATCGTTGGTCAGACTCTGTTAACAAAAGTACAAATCATTTCGAAGTGAATTCTTCAATTCTCTTTCAACTCAAAACCAAATTCAAATAAAGTATTAACGAATGAAACATAAAAAGGCTACGTACTGGTTTTTTAGCAGGTCTAGCTTCGGTATCGTTTTTTTGATCACTTTGAGGACGTTTTCGTTCACTCGTCGTATTACTCTCTTGCGGTGGGGGCGGGCAATCGGGAAAGATCCTTGGAAATGCTCCTTTCCTCAAGACCCATTTCTTTCTTTCGCTTCGCCAAACAATTCCGTATTCTGGAAGATCCACTTCGTCGACAGTGATAATATCTTCTGGTCTGAAATGCAGAGAACAAACGCGATCTTTGTCGGTCAGTGGACGATCATATCGAGGGATCATTCGTTGCCAAACTCTACGATCTTCCGGGTCCTGAAATAAGTATGTTGTAGATTGTGGAATTTGGAAAATACTATCGATATTGAAAACGTGCTTGAACGTACTTTCGGTACGGAAAAAGTGGACGGATTTCGTTTTCCTTCGAGTTGGTTTTTCTTTCTGGTTCTTGCTAATCCGGTCGTACATCCGAAGACGTAACATCTGATCGACATTGTGATTCGATGAATAAAGTAACGCGAATTTTCAAATTTGATTAACGAATTGAGTATTCAAAATTTTAGCACATTCACAAAGCAGTAAGCACGAGCACATGTATCAGTAATAAAAATAAAATGAGAATGAGGAATTGAGAATCGATGAATCAAATGATCAATGATAAGGTGCGTAGCGTTCGGGCGTCCCCTGGCGGGTGGTGCGTATCGTATCTCCCGTGAGGGCGGTAGAGGACGGTGGGGCGGTGAAATTGTAAATTTCAGCTGATGAAAAGTTGAGTTGGCAATATTGAGTTCGAAATTCAAGCTGTGATGTGATTGGTCAATTCTGTTGTCAGCGTTACCAATTAGTAATTTCAATATGAGTAAACTTTCATTTTTTTTTTAAATTAGAATTTCAATTCCCCCCTCCCCATTTTAATAAGTTTAAAATAATTTAGGATTGTACAATTTGTACATAATATTTTTCGGACAATTTTTCAATTTTTTTCATGATCATTTTTTTCCAATAAAAATTTCAACTCAAAATTTTTCCAAGTTGAAAAATGAAAATTTCAAATTTCTGGTTTTTTGAGTTCAATTTTTAATTTTTTTCAAATTGAAGTTTTACAGTTTTTTCTTTTTTTTTTCAAAAATGATTCAGGTTTTTCAAGATCAAATTTTCTAAAAATTTGTTCGATTCGATCTTTCTTATCTTTCTGAATTTTTTTATCAAGTTCGTAGAAAAAATTTTGAAAAACTGTATTTTGAATTTGGAAAAAAGGAAGTACCTATAAAATTGTGTAGGATTCTACCCCAAGTGGACACTCCAGACAGTCCAGACTAGCGTTCGGTATTAGATTCATTCATGTATTTTCATTTTATCGGAAAGATGTGTATGAACTATGAAGCCAATCAGAAGATAATAATATTAATAACAATAAGACATGTCTAAAAGTCGTTTCAGTACATTCAGTAGTTAATTGAAATTGACAAGCAATAATATTCCAGAATAGATTTGTAAATATTTAGCTTACCTATTGTATATTGTTTAAAAAATATTCAAATTCGAACTCATTGGTTAATTTATTCTGGTTTCGAGGGTATTTTCTTTTCTTTTCTTTTTTTTGGCTTATAGCTATTTATACATACAATATTCCTTTATAAATAATATTCGCGTGAACATACTAATTCCGATTACTACATAACACTAAACCTAAACTTTAAAATCTTGTTACAAAAATTTCTTCATTCCTTCTCTCATTCTTTAAAAATATTCTTTTTTGGGCTACTTTTCATACTTTGATTGTCCAATATTAACGTTATTAACTCGTGTGGCTGTTATTTACTCTAATCAAATGACTTTTATCGTACTTAAAAGGTGGCTCCTGTTAATAATACCGAAATGAACGGTGCAGCCAAATCTTCAGTCAGTGATAAAAAAAAGTTATTCGAAAAAGCAATGAAAGAGCACTGCGAATCTTCTCCTAAACCAGGTATTTTATTATTTTGTATCAATTTTCGTCTCGTAAGCACGCCTATTCTTTATTAGTTGGTATGCTTTGCACACGTTTTGTTTTTATTTACCTACTTGAGTATTATTTTTATCTTATAGACGCGTTCACCTTGATGCGCCGTATTGTTTATTTTTCATTTCAGCTTTTTATGGCTTTATTTCATTTTGTTTTTATTATTTGTTTTTATTTAGAAAGAGTATTTACTTTTTTGAGTCGAGATGAAATCGAAAAACTTAAACAGGAAGAAGGTGAGTTGAGTGTTCGATCAATAAATTATTTGTATATTTTAATGCCTACCAACTTTAAAAACAGGTGATAGATCCTTATACTGAAATGATAGTATTTTTACTTTTTTATTTTTTTTTTACGATTTATTCGTCAAATTTCTATTTAGAATCGTTGTAGAAAACATTGGTAGGTAATTTTCCAACAAAATTTTTCTCTACTTTTTATGTCTGAAAATTATGAAAAAATTTTCCGATTTTTATTTTTGGTGCTTTTTGGTCAAAAACATTTTATTTGTTTTTTATATTTCATTTTGTTATTTTCAAAGTTTTTTTCATTTTAATAGAAAATTTTCCAGTGGCCCCTTTCCCAAAAATGGTTTGGTGATAATAAAACTTGTAATTTAAAAAAAAAAATTCATCAATTTCCTAATTCATTTTTTTTCTCTTTTTTTTTTGTTTATGTAGAACGTAAAATAGCAACATTATCGAAAGACATGTTGAAAAGTTTATCTCGTCAAGATTCCGAAGACCTCGACGACGATTGCTCGCCGGATATATTTAAATAAGAAAAGGGCGCAGTAAGATGATCCCAGAAAGGGAAGAATTGATATCGGACTATGGGGTAATCACGCTTGAACCAAATTTTACCGGGGTCAAGGTGTGAATTTGGAATGACGTATGATGGATGGTATTAGGACTAAATTTGCTGTTGATATTGATAAAGAATCAGTATAAATTATTTAAATAAAACGTACATACGTTTAATTATCAAGTTGTGTTTGAAAAGTTTTATAAAATTTTTAAAACTATGTGATTTTTTTTATTCGTCGACGAATAAAAAAGAAACGATTACATTGACCAATTTTTATGGAAAATTTTTCAGTATTATTAAAGTTTAAATGTAATGTATTTCTATGGTTTAAATACGGGTTGGGATAAGTTAATATTTTTAATTTGTACGCTAAGTAGCTTCTAACGTGCCTGGTTTGTAAATTGGGTTTACAAAACGTGGTCATCGCTGTATGAGATTTTCGAGACGATCATTGTGAGAAGGAATTTTTTTTGAATTTTTCGAGAAACCCACGCGCAAATTTATCATATTTTTACCGATTTATCGCCGAAATTAGCATTTAATTTTTTTTCCTACCTACTAATACATTATTTTATCGATAACGAGTGGTATTTTAAAGTATTTCCTTTTTTTTCGAATTGCTACGACGAATTGAAAAATAATGCTACGAGCGCATTCCAAATATTTTTAATGGTTCTATTATTACTTTTTTTGTACGAAGTGCAATTGATAATTTTTTATTGCCTCCTTATTTTTTTCTCCCTATTATGAGTTGTATTGTTTTTATTTATTTTTATAACTTTTAATTTTTTTAAAATTAATTTTTCATGTTCTTTAATGTTATTTAAACCAAAATAAATGTTGTATTTTTTTTTCAAATTGTTAACTCGAATTAAGTTTATTACAGTTGAGAATTATTTATCGTCACTGTTGTATCGTGATTTTTTTTTCTCTTTATATTTTGTAAATAGGAAGATGTCAATTACTAATTATAATGTTTTTTGTTCTTGTACATCACGTTGGAACGTTTTTATATTTTACGAGAATTATGACCATATATTTTGTATTTATGTTCTGAGAGCGTTTAATGTATTGTGTGGACACACTGTGTGTATTGTAAATTATTTAGCAATTTTTTTCTCTTTTCTTTATTTATAATTTCGAATTCTAATAAATACATTTATTATTGGTATATTCGGAGTGTTATTTCTTCGGATTTATGATGCCTTCCAATTGTAACTGAAAAATACGATTTTAAGGTTAAAAATTTACAGATATTAGAGTTTTTAGGTAAATAGTTGAGTACTTTTAGTTGCTGATTTGTTCTTCGTAAAAATTGCATTTCATCTTCGTATTTTTTCTGCTCGGCTAATCGTATTTCGGTATTTCTTCTGTCGACTTGACGTGCCTTTTCTTCCAATTGTTCTATTTTCTCTTCGAGTTGTTTTTTATCCGATTCTAGTTTCTCGATTAATTCATCTTTTTCACATTGGCCTTGCTCAGCCTGTTTTAATTTGATAATAAAACAAAATGAAATGAAAATTTCAAACATTTTTGATCATTTTCTTACTTGGATGATTTTTCGTAATCCGAAAGCGATGCTGCTTTCGTATAATGCTTGATAGGTTCTAATCGTCATACGCATTTCGTCGCGAACTCTTAATAAAAGTATGCCTTGTTCGACACAGTTTAGTGTAATTTGCCTGACCAGTTCATCTGTTTAATTTCATATTCACAAATCGTGGATTATTTCCGATTTAGATTGAAAAGTTGATAATAATCGATAATTTTACCAAAACACTGGGTAAAGAGTTCTCTACGAACGGGGCAAATTCCAATGACCCTGGCTTGACGTTCTTGCAGTCTTAAATCTAACTGCTCTCCTAGTTTTATTACATCTGTTCTCGTGACCGGTTCGGTTGATACCTAAGATAATTTTCTCTATTGAATAATAATGAAGAAAAAAAAATGAAAAAATTTTACCCACTTTTTGTTTCCATTTTACACCATCTTCTTCCCATTCTCTTGGTGGTAAAATGCAATTTAGAGCGTCCTCTGTTTCTTTATTGATTGCCGGAGGCTGGGATTTTGTCGATATGGGTACGAAGGCTGATGTAATAGAGGACTGGAATAAATAGAATTTAATCAGCAATTTCGTTCTCAAAATACACCCTGTTCCATGAATCATCTACTAAACTTATTATTTTTTGGATACAATCAAGTATCACTAAAAAAAACTTTAAGATGAACGTGTTGCTGATTTTGAAAATTGACGGGGAAAATGCTGCATTAGAAAAAAAATTTCAATCACGGGAATGGATCCTCTTATATAGTACTCTGAAAATTGAAAAAATTTCCACTTATTTCGCTTAATTTCAAACTTGAAGGAGCAACCGAAAGGTTGAAAAAAATTGAAATGAACCAATCTAGTAAGGGCAAAATTGAAAAAATCTCGGGAGAGGGTGTAAATGAAAAATTTTCCGACTCGTTCTTTTAAAAAAAGGGGAAATTTGTCGACCTTGCTATTAAAAATAATAAACTTTCGTTTTTTAACAAAATTTGCAGACTTCTTGAGAAAATGGTCAACTCTATGAAAAAAATTTTCCAATGCAAAACAAAATTTACCAACTTCTGAAAAAAATAATATTTGTCTATTTTTCATCAAATTTGCCGATTTTTTTAGGAAAATTCAAAGTAGGAGAGATAAAGTCCCCTTGTCCAATTCTTGTAGTCAAAGATATGGATAATAGACGTTGAAAATTGAAAAATTTTGCTCTCGAGACTTTTTGCTTCACCACGAAAATGAATGGGCTACAGGTTACTTTTCAATTTTCTCAATTTTGAATGACCCTTGGTCGATCCCCTTCATTTTTTAAATTAGATATTCATTCCAATGGTTAAAAATGAATATTTAACGTGATTTTTTTAAAAGCAGCATTCGCCCCTTCAATTCTAAGATCGGCAACATGTTCATCTCTTAATTTTTAAACGTTTTTCCAGGCGATACATAATGGTGGTGATGGTCTGATGGTTCGATTCGAGGTTGCTAACCATAAATATGACATGATATTTTGCCATAATTAGTATTTTCGTGGTGAAAAGGAAGAATATAACTCAGAAATAAAGTTTTTTATTCCCCCACCGAAGACCCCATGAAGTTCACATTGAAAATCAAAAATTCATTTTCAATTAGCAAAACTGAATTATACAGTTCATGGTACAAATTTGATAATATTGATACTCACGATGACAATAAAAACTAATAATATCCTTATTTATTACCTTACTTCCAGAAGGTTTATCTTCTTTCACCGCAACAATCTCTGGAGTGCTATATTTCACCAAAGAATTCGGCGAAGGTATAATTCTTTCACCCATTTTCAAAATAATTCGTTTGATTTATTGATAAAATACATCTCCCGGTAAAAATATCAATACGATGGTCTCAGTTCGAGTTACCATAACAACATTGTAACAAAGTACGACACCACTGGCCACCATACCATCAAAAAATCTCACGATGAAAAATAAAAAATTACACATTTGAAATAATTTATTCTATGCCACAACAGGATTTCATGGACAAACACAATTAATTTTAAAAACACAACGATGAGTTGACAATTGAAAACAAGAATACGAATGAAAATAATTACACGAAATACAATCGTAAAAATAGGTACAATGTGATACAGTTTCGAGTATCTAATTTAGACGATCTTAAAATACAATTCAAATCGAAATACATATTATAAAATTTAGCCAAAATACCATTATTTTTAAATCAAAAAACTATCACATGTTTATTCAATTTAATACCTAATTATTTTCAAGGATCGATTTATTTTCTAAGAATTTATACACTTCGCAAATAAAATGAAAAAAAAGTTTCAAAAAATCTAAATTTCTTCCACTAATATAATTTTTGTTTTCAATTCAATCAATACCCATAATTTAGTGCCATTTTAACCAATGCAGAACCAGACCTACATTCAAACATTTTTTGTAATCTACGAAATAACCTAATAACAAAAACTTCATTTCTCGAAATCTTGAGTACATAATTTAGAAACAAAGGAGAAAAAAAAATAGGTAGAGTATTCATCTCAAACTTTTTCAATTTCCAGCCCGCACAAAAAAAAAGTATCTATCATTCGTTCACCATTCAAACCATCCAATCACTCTACATAATTTATGCTCAGGTCAAAACTTACAATCGCATATCGACTTAAAAACTAACACATAAATACACACAAAACGCTTAAAAAATAAAATAAAACCGAATCAAAACAGTGATACAGTTTCATCAGAAGAAACATCGGAGAAAGGGGAGGGGGAGGGAAATCACAAAATACATAGAAAAAATTCCACAAAAATAACATCCAATTACTACTAAATTTTCGGCGAAATTTTTTCTAATAGAATTCGTACATTAACAGACCTGAGATAAGAGTTCACTTTATAAGTAGATCTTTAAGCTACGATTGCAGATATCCAATGAAATGTGTATATTGAAAACATGATAATGGTACCTAGCTACCTACGTTGGGTTCGGTTTCGGCATCGAGAATTACGAGAAAACAAAAAAAAAAAAATAGAAAAAATTATACGTATAAATGAAAATTTCTCCCATTGAAAACCAAATTTCAAAATTTTTCATGACCCTCTAACGGTACAAAACATGGACACAAAATAACATTAAAACACACATAGAGTTTTGTCATGTTTTATAATAAAAGCACTGATGAAGAATTTTTCTCAAAAAAATGTACGTAGGATTCCCTTTGAACGCTGAAATCATTCATTTTACATCTAACGGGCAGTGACATGAACGAAAAAAAAAACGTATTTACACATCAAGCTGTGTGAAAAAAACAATAGACAAAATAATATTAACCACAGAGATCTGGTAACATACATAATGTAAATTAACCTCGTAACATGGTTGAAAATGAAATATTCATCCCTCAATTTACACATTTCGTACCACCTCATCATGCAATACAATAAATATTATAAATAACTTATCTTTTTAAATCTGTTATGAAAGCGAATAGCTAACGACCTTTACAGACGGAGCTCAATCGCCGTGGAAAATAAAATGAAAACACCAACGATTCAACAAAAAAATTATATCTGAGCACAGAATAATAAATAATCGTTATACCTTTTTTTTTTTGTAACTTAGTCTTTTTACGAAACGTTATTTTTTTGATCAATAAAATCGCAACGCGAAGCTGATAATAAAAAGTTTAGAAAAGAATAATTTTAAAAAAAAATTGTAAAAGATTAATACTGGTATTTTGGTAACAAACTTTTACAAGTCACAATTAAATATCCCTTAAATATATAATTCCAATTCGAGAACAAAATTAAAAAATAATAATTGCGTTTCAATTCATTTCATTGTTTCGTAACGATTACGATATTTATGGCTTTAAAACGGACATTATAAAAAAAAAAAAAAAGGTTTCAAAACTCCGGCGTAGAGTTTACCTGTGTTTCGAAAATGATAAAAGGCGAATAAAACACGTTGCGATAAATCAATCAAATCGTTGTGGGGGAATATCTTCGGCTGTTACTCGCTATCTGCGATTTAGGAGACCGTTTATGGGCGAAGGCACACTGGGTGACATTTCCAGTTCAACCAGCAAAGGAAAATGATCTGAAAAATTATGAATATGTGAATTTTACGTTGCAATGGGTGCTTGAAAGTTGAGATGGGGAAGTGGTAGGTTACCTGAAGGAATATGGGGATGGGGGCATCCGATGATTTTATTCGTTTTGAACCAATCTTGAGATAATGGTCCAAGTAATCCTAACGGTGTCATGTTTTGCTTAGAATAAAATATATAATCGATAATACCTTTAAAATGAAACCTAAAATAACAGAAAACAGAACAAAATCATAATTAGTTACAATGACTGATAAAAATAAAGCAGAACACAGTACTGCATCATTTTTTGTGGTTTCATTTTAGATTTCATTCTATTTTGCTTAAATTTTTCACTACGTATTCACAATGGAAAAACTATACCAGATACCTACAAAATGAATTCTAGCAGAAGTTTCAAAGTTCGGATCCAACCTTATTTTAGGAAGGTACTAGGTACTTACTTTCAAGTGCAAAAAAAGTAGGGTTTACGAATCAAAATAAAAAAATAACAGTTTTAAAAAAATCAGAATAGAAATGTCAGCTGACCAAGCTCTATCAAATTTAGAAATTTTACCAACAGTAAAATTTTTTTAAAATTCTTCCAATTTTTTTCAATTTTATTTTTTTTACTTTCTTATTTGAAAAAAATAATGAAATTGAAAAAAATAATTGATAAAAGTAAAATTGAAAATATTTTGAGCAAATTTTAATTAAAAAAATTTCAACAGTTGGAAAAAACTTTGGTCAGAATTAATAATTTTTTCAACTTTTTTCATGCTTTCCTCGAATTTTATTCAACTTCATGTTCATATTTCATCGAATTTCTTCCAACTCGAAAACCTTTTCCATTTCTATTTTTTTTTTCAGCAAAAAAATTCTTTTTTTTTCATTTCAAAAATTTTTCAAACTCCCGCAATAAATCTTGAATCAAGAAAAAATCGATTAACAATTTCTACATCAAAAATCAAATTTCTCAACATTTTTATATCTTCTGCATTTGAATCATGTACCTAATTTCTCTCTTTATACGTTTCTAGCTTCGTTTTCTGAATATAACAATATTGGAGAAATTCTCTATCAAAATAGATAATTTGATGATCCTTTTCTCTGAAAAATTTTTTGGTATGAGCTCAAATTAGGAAAAAGTTGTACTTAGAATCGAAAAAAGGAAAATGAATAAATTCAATTTCAAGCGAAAATTTTGGATTTTTCATTTTTCAAAATTTAAAAACTGAAACTAAAAAATTTTGAGAACTAAAACTGAAACTGATATCTCATTTTCATCGATCTTTTATAAGATGGATGCTCATCCTAGTTTTCCATTACTGGCCGTAAATGAAAAAAATTATAAACCTCAATTTTCTATTACAGTAGACAGAAAAAGGAAGTTACGATATTTTGCTAAATATACAATGACCAAAGTAGGCAAATTATTTTTTAACCCTTTCATTACCGCTAATGTTTTTTTCGAATTTTGAAAAATTTCTTCACATAACGTGTACTATAGACCCACGCTAAGTTAAATCCGGTGTCGGCGATTTTTTTCCACACCCCCTTGGCTCCCCAGGGGGCTAGAACACTGAAAGTCCGAGTGCCATTAAAAATTTTTAGAAATTGAAAAAAGTGGAACCCTAGCGTCCCACTGGTCCTATAATTAGCCATGAAATAACTCGTATTACAAAAATAATATTTCCGAAGTAACTAGAGGCACTAGCGCTATCTTTTGCAGTGTAAGCGAATTAGGTGATGCTAGAAGGTCCACTGTACCTACTGCACCAGTGGGACATTTCCAAATGGAGTTTTAATGCAAAGATTTTTTTCTGGATTTTTTGGGGGGTGTTTTTGGGACGACATATGTCCCATTGGTAATGACATAACTCGTATTACAAAAATAATATTTCCGAAGTAACTAGCGCTATCTTTTGCAGTGTGAGCGAATTAGATGATACTAGAAGGTCTATTGTACCAGTGGAACACTTTCAAATGGAGTTTAAATGTAAAGATTTTTTTCTAGATTTTTTTTGTGTCAATGGGACGACATATGTCCCATTGGTAATGAAAGGGTTAAAAAAAGAGATACCAAAAGTCGATCTAATCAATACTCACGTGTAATTAGTATAAGGCATAATGTCTTCACCATAGGCCGACGATAACTTAAAGGAATGCGTGAATTCGTTAGGTTTCTCACACCCGGATATTTTTTGTAATACTGATTTGTACGGAAGATCTTTAAAATCTTGATGATCAGCGTTCACTCGACCAGTCGATAAAAATTCGATTACACCTGAACAAAATACCAAAAATTATAATCCTTCGTTTCATTTTACTTGTATATTCATACAAATCGAACGAGCTGATTTCGAAAACACCTACCAGAATCAGGAAGAGAATTAAAATCACCACACAGTAGCAACTGAACAGAAGAAATATCGGGTTTATGTCCGGGCCTGAAATTTTGACTAGCTTCCTCTAGTATGTTTCTCAGCTCGTGAGACAACATCATTATCTGGATCAATTTTACGTCGCAGTACTCTGGATCCCAATGTATATGCGCCGTACATACTAATATAGGTTGATGAACTTGATTTATATCGCTGGGTAAACCTTGGATAAATAATTGACAACGTTTTACAAAAAAAATGAAAAAAAAGTTTAATATCTAATTACAAAACAAAATTCTCTATTCTATTTGAAAATTAAACAAAGAGTAAATACACCGTAACACAGAACACAAGGGTAAGCAATTAGCATTTTCTTATCTACGCTGTTTCCCATACCGGTGAACATCTTGGTGGCGGCGAAAGTACACCATAGAACGGCCACAGCGCTCAGAATAATTCCTACTACAGAATACAAATTTATAAATAGTCCGATGCAAGATAATAACACCAACGGTAGCAAACTATATCCAAGTATTGAAGTAACTGAGCTCAATGTAATCTCGTCACTGGACGTCATCAATGTCAATAACAAGTACATGAATAAACAACTAAATGCAGACAGCGAATAGACATGATTAAAATTGATTTTCGCTCCGGATATTAATGAACAGAATGCAAATAGTAAACAAATGAAGTAAGGTCCGGCTAAATCGTACGATCCCATGATTACTCCGGAATGAAAAGGATCTAGAATTGCGATGATTCGTTTTTTCACTAGGTATAAATCAATTTCCAATTCTTCCAATAAAGGTGGCTCGTATTCTTCGTCGTTGAAGTCAGAATTTTTATAAGGTGTGGTATACTTTTCTTCCATGTAAGCGCATTCTGGCCCAGATGAGTACAGTAAAGTGTTCACATTGGTACCGTAATAATTAGGAGTCTGGTATTGATTGGCTTCATTGTAGTCGGCGTAATCGTTGGAGGATGAAATATGTGAAGAATTGGATGGATTTCGACGGTGATCAGTATCATAAAACTCCATTGTAGATTGTAAGTACACGTAGGTACAGATGACGAAATAGAGAATCGTAAAATTCGAAGTATTGCGGATATAAGTATTCGGTTATGTGACGACGATAACGAGACCACCGGGATTAATGAAAACAGTTTATAAATTGGTATTTAACTAGATTTAATTCGTAAATATCAAAAAATTTCTTTCTTTCTCATTACTAAATTTTTCGAAAAACAAATCAAAATATTTTGAAGTTTTGTTTGTTGACTTGCGACAGTGGAAATTTTGAAAAAAATGACGTCATGACGTGCCTTCGTCATATATCAATGCCGCAACATATGACGAATCAGATTTTTATCAATTTTTAAAAAAAAATATCCAAAGAAAAAAGAAAGAAAATTGAAAAATATCATTGTTTTGATCATTTCTCATTCTCATTCATTCAAAAAAATTTATTAATTTTATTACAATATCATGACAATATAAAACAAGTTTGTGAAAAATAAAATTTTGCAATCTATTTGGATTAATTGGATTTCAGTTTTTAATTGAATTTTAAATAAAGCGACAAAGCGTGCGCTTCAAAAACAACGTTGTTGTTGTTGTTAGTAAAATATTTATACTCCAAAAGTTATTGTGAAAAAAATTACAATAATTTCCAACATTTTTATAATTTTTTATTCTCAAGTTTTTGAAGATTTTATAGACCTAATTATGTACAAATTTTTTTGGAGCAAAACTTTTTATAATAACACTGAGATTTCAAAATGAATTGCTTATTTCCAGAAGCAGCTAAAAGTTTCAAGTTTCAGATCGAAATTTTTCATTTGAATCAGTAATTAATTATAACTCATGCGTTGAACTCGAATATAAATTTAAGGCCGAAAATTCAAAAAATTTCTGTTCAAAAATTCGAAGAATCGAATAGAAATTCATTTCAGTACTTCACGAAGTCAATAATAAATTTGATTCTAAAATTCCTAAATTATTATACATTATTATATTTATATATTTTCATGTTATACTTTCAAAAACAACACAGCAACAATTTTTCACAGCCTCTTTCAAGTTACCTACTCTTATTTTGTGTTCACAGCGATTGTATTTACTCTTCGTATCGGATTTGAATTTAAATAATGAACATATATTTTCAAACAAAACTCACCATTATCCCAAGCAGCTTCTTTAGTTTTAAGTAGCGCAGCTAAACCTATATTGTCTTTGGGCATCACCCGATTCAACATATCATCAGATCCTTCAGAATTCGCCATCGCCAACTGTGTAAACTCGATTAAATGTTCTTTAACCAAAGAAAACCTGGAAACAAAAAGATAAAATAAAAATAATATTACTTAAACTCTTTATATCACATTTATCTTTAGAGAAACGAAACCAATCAAAAATATAAAAACACAGAGTATACAAATTTTAAACTGTTACGAACAAATCTTCATCTTTGGCATTTCGAATTTTTTATGGAATAAGTATCGACCATCCTTCAAATTTCATTGCATACACAAATTTTTTTTTTTTCATTCTTCTCCCAACTCCATGAAAAATAATCTTTAGTTCTTTTTGCACAACTTGGAAAAAAAAAATTTTTTAAATAAAAATAATTATTTAGAAAGATGGAAAATTGCGTGCGATTAAATTTGCATTCCCATTTAAATTCACGTATTCAATTCACAATTTCCCCATACTTGGAAAATCTGATAGGTATTTACGAATGCTGTAAAAAATTATTCTTTTCATTTTCACAAACCATCAGAAGTGGATTTCATCAGTTTTAGATGTTTGTGGAGTGTGGACCTCAAATTAATGCACCAGACAAGAACTACATATATTTTTACCTCTTATTTTTTCTTGAATTTTGAAAATCACTTGAAATAGATGGAAACCAAAAATTGATATCTCAGTTTTTTTTTTCGTGAAATTTTTCATCAAAGCTCTCACCAAGAACTCGAAGTTCATTAACCCCAAATGACCTAACAAGAGGGTATTTTTAACTAGTGAAGAATCAAGAGCGAAACCTTTCAGTCTAAAAACAGCACGGATAAGTAATCGAGTCGAGGATATTTAAATTTTAAAATACAATCCGAACTCATCCACCCATCATACATCATACCCTCAATAGAAGGAAAATTAAACTGATTTTTGGCAACTTGACTCCATTATTCTATTTTAATTTATGAGCGATTCTAAAACTCTCCTTGATAAAAATGGGGTGGAGAACGCCCCTATCCCCAAGGGGGCTACAAAAAGTGATCTAAATGTCCATCGTCGAGTGCTGTACTCAATCACACCCGTAAAGACAACCAATACCTTCACATCACAAATAGCGATACCAATTATCTGATTTTTTTTTCAAAATTACGATTCTGCAAATAGAACTGTCCTTGACATGGCTCCCTATTGTGAGACTATAGTTGAATTTTTCATTTTATGCAAAGTTGCCTCAAAATAAGCCAAGGCACTTTATTCCGATACAATATAATTTTTAATCTAAACCCATCCTGTATCACAATTTTTGAATTATTTCTAAAATTTTGTCCTTCATCGCGAATGTTCAACATTATCTCATTTACATTAAAAAAAAACATTTTTAAAGTTTTCAAAAACTAGAAAAGAATTTCTGCGAAATTTTAGAGTGATCCTCATAAGCAATAAGAGCTCTCAAAATATCAAAATGCTGCCAAAATTTTTTGTTTTGGTAAGCTACTATTTGTTTACAACCGAGTTCATTTTTCAAAGAGCTTCCTATCGGTCAATTTTGTTCTGTTTAAGAAATACCAGGGCTCTTGTTACATAAAACAGACTACAAGTTTAGATATTCTATAGATTGGAAGAGAGGGATCGCCATTCCTTTTTTCGTTGTTGTTCAATGATCGTACACATAAAAGATATTAACCATCTGCCATAGTACAAAAATAGTCTGTATCAACGTAAATGCTGATATTTTCGGAGACAAAATTTATTACTTAGGTTCGTTTCTGGCTTCTGTATAGTGCATTTATAATCACAGTTCCTGCAGCCTGCAGCAGCCGTCCCTGTGTTGTTGTTACAAATACCATTTCGGAGTTAGTAATAGATACCAGGTTCTAGTATACTGGTTCATGCAATACGTTGCTTTCTGAAGTGCATTTTTGGTCAGAAATTGGATTTAAAGTTGATATATTTTGAAATTGCAAAAAATGATGATATTTGGTCGTATATTATTTTTTATGTGCCTTGGCGTATGTTTTTATGGTGAGTTGTAGAAATAATACATTATTTCCATTTTTTTTGAAAAAATTATCGTATTATTGAGTGCAATCATAAGCACACCCAAGGGGGCTCAGGAGACTCGAGTTCCCTCTCTTAATTTTTGGACGAGATTTTTTCATTACAAAAATATTTAAAAAAAAAAAAAACATTTTTTGGTCCTTCAAATAATATTTTTCAAAAAAAATTTGCTCTTGCTTAGCTAGAGTAAGTGAATTTATTTTTAAAAAGAATGATTTTTTTCATTGATCTTTCATTCAAAAATCACTTATTTTTCAATTAATTTTAAATTTGTAAGAAAAAATTGATAATTTTTGACTAAAACATCAGTGAAAAATGACTAATTTGAAATCCTCAATTTCTTCACAAATTTTCAGCTTTTCCCTAAATTAATCTCTGAGTGCACTTATCAGTACAATGGTGTTGATTTGTAGAATTTTTCTCATTAAAAAATACAATTAAATTATTTTAATTAATCAGCTGAATTTCAAAATCTCAGTAATCTTAAACTTGTATCGACAATTCAGTTGTTCATTCAGATTTATGCAGCGGCCAAAATGCAGTAGAAGAATGTGGACGTATACCAACAGATCCCAATAATTTACCATGGCACGTCACCATTTATCGAATTTCCCATTCCGACTCTCATTATAGATGTTTTGGAACCATCGTAAGTCCACGAATAATTTTAACGAGTAAGTTTCCTATGTTTTAAATATTTACAAATGCGAAATGAGTACCCAATGAGTCTCAATTTTGATAACCATGAACCATTGAAATCCTCCCATACATCTCTAAAATACATCCATATTTTAAAGATTTTTTCTTAATACCAAAATTCTTCATTCAACTTTTCTGTATCTCATGAGTTGAAATATGTTATTCGAAGAACTCTGGAAAATTTTTTCGTCTAAATTTTTATACTTATATATTTTTTTGTAATTGTAAGTATGTGGTGTTACAACAAATATTTTTCAATTTATCATTTGAAATTTTTTAAAATTTGAAACATTTTCTGTGATAAAATTTTTACCCTTTAAAATTAAAAAAAAAAAGATGCAGTTGGTAACGTGGTCAGGTCAAAAATGTTTTCCAAATAAAAATTCAATCAGGTATAGAAAAGAACAAGTTTTCAATTTAAAAAAAAAAATGCTTTAAAAAAGAAAAATTTTATGGAGAGAAAACACAGTAGGTACCTATGAAAAATCATACTTCGAGAGTAAATTTTACCTTTAAAAAAAATAAAAAAAATTGTTCACATTTTTTGGTATGTTGCGCTTTTTCTCAAATTGAGCTTAAGTAATTTTTTTTTCTTTTTTTCCAACTCGGATTTTTCTGCATTACCTAACATAAATAAAGCATGAAAATTCTAAAATTGTAGGTAGCAGTCCTTAGAGTTTGGTAACACTGTTTCAAAAATTCATTTTTTTTGAAATTTTTCAAAATCTAACTGTTTTTTTTTTTTTTTAAATTATTCTCTAGATATTTGAGTACTCTAGTTCAACTTTCTCAAAATCATCATATAATTCCAATGATCTTCACAAGCACTATTGAAAAAAGAAAAAACTTTAAATTATCTTTTACTCTATTTTTAGAATTTTCATTTTCCTCTATATGAACTTGACTACCTCCAAAACATTATTAATCAATCACCTCTTTTGCAATAAAAAAGTGCAAAAAAATTGGTTATGTCCAAAAAAATTTCACGATTGTACATAAAAAAAATAATAAAAATTTCTCAGGAAAAAAGATTTATAAAAAATTTTCTGTTAGAATTTTTTTCAAGATCAATATTCGAAAAAATAGATACAGGAAGTTCAACGAACTATATAATATCCGATGATATTCGATTTGATCTGAACATCTGCACTTCGAAAACAAACCATCAGTGAACTATGACGTCATGACGTCTAACATATATTATTTTTGTCTATTTCAAGCTGAAAACTGTATCTATATGATGGAGCACGATGGAAGATATGTGTTGCATGCTGATCCCAAAGGATACGAAGTTGTTGTGAATAAAATTCCTCGAACTCGGAAATCATTCAAGGTAAGCATCGACAATGGAATATTTAAAAAAAATTCTTAAATCAGGGAAAATTTTACAAAATACCTAGATTTGGAACAAGAAAAACCCAACTATTGATCACATACACCAAAAAAAAACCAGGGGCTTATGAAAAATTTTGGGGAGGGGCAGGAGGGTAAATTCTACCGAGCTCACATTTGAATTTCAGTTTCGATGGGACGAAAATTTTGATAATGAATTACATCGGATTAAAAGCAAATTTTTTTTATTGCTTTTTTTGTAAATTACAAGGAGGATCAACACTCAAAAATATACTAAAATAAAGAAGTTTATTTGCCCTTTTAATAGAATTTTTTGTGATTAAATAAATTAGATTCAATTTGGAGATATTTTTAGGATATTTTGAGCATTGCAGATTCCACTGAAATTTGTATATATTTTTAAATTTTTTGCATTATGACTTGAATTTTCTAGAATTTTTTACAAAATCCAAGATATTTCTAAATAATTAATCAATTTTTTTCAAACTTTTCAAACACGTAAATAATTTCTTTAATTTCCATTTTTGTATTATCAAATGCATATTACTGTCATACAGATCAAAGAATTTCATGTTTTCAATAAAACTGGCCCCATGGTTGATGCAAATCGCTTTCATGAAGTACTGATGATTACTTTGACAGAAAAAATTGTTTTCGACTCCGACGTTTATCCAGCTTGTGTTCAGTGGACAGATCCTAGTCGAGTGAATGATTGGAACGGAACAGCAATGGTAAATTTTTACTCATAATGTAGGTTTTGAGGGACGATGATTCTGATTCCGGCGCGGCACTAATTTAACCTCAAAAGCAAAATTATGCCCCATAGGGAAAGAAGGGACCCAAAATTTAAAAAAATACTATATGGGTATCTAAGTATAGGTTTTCGAGGGCGCTGAACACCCGGTGACCACTCAATCTCAGAAATAGTTTTCCCCGACTTTTTCAGGTTTTCCAGACCAATTTCTCAAAATTTTCCAGACCTTTCAAATATGTTATTCTTAAAATGGAGAAGAGGGTGGTTTTTTGAGGGGAGGGGATGAAATTGTGCAGAATATAGGTATTCTCAGTCTTGAAATTTAAAAATTCCTTCGCAATTCAACCCCCTCCCCCCCCAGAAAAAAACACGGGCCTCAAAATAAATTCTACGAAAATCTCAGTTTTAGAAACTCCGGATTTTAAAATTTCTTGACTTTACCAGACGGTCCAAATTCCCTGACTTTTCTCAGTTTTCCAGATAACGGACACCCTGGCTGAATCTTATTCAACCTAGAACTCAAAATTGAGCCCTCAGGGTGGAGAGAAGGGTATTAAATTTTGAAAAAAAAATACAATTATGCGATATTGGTATCGAAATGCAAGTTTTCAGAAGTGCTGATTTTCATCCTTGTATTTAAAATTTTCAATTTCAGGCAGTGAAAAAGGATATTTTAGGTGACACAGTAGCTAAAGGAATTCCAAGCATTCAAAAGTTTTCATTCTCCAGTCATGACGCCTGCAAAGAAAAATGGACCTATCCCTACTACGTATTTCATTGGGGAAGAAAGATATTCAATTTTGGCATGCTAAGGCTCACCAATGAAACTTTTTTACACAAAAAAACCTTATTTTGCCTGGTATTGGGCCAGGAAAACATCAACAGTTTTACAACCGGTAGCGGAGTTCTTTTTGAAAAAGATAATCGGTATTATATTCGCGGAGTCGCTAATAGTCAATTTGATATAAAAAAGATGTTCAACGGTTCTTCTCACGAAACATTTAAAACTTTCATGCAAATTGTTCGTTTGAGAGCCCACATGTCGAGTGCAGAATTGTCAGAAGGCCTTTCACAAAGACTCAAGAATGGGACAAATACTTGCGAACAGCTGGATAACTTGCTATTTCCTAATATGTTTATGGATCTTTTGAAAACACCCCCAAAGGACGAAGAAGATTGGTCTAGAAATCCTCAAAATTTAATTGGCGTTACCGATTTGGCAGATTATATAGATTGGATTAAACGAGTGCATGATTTAATTGATTCGTGAATTGTACTGATAACACCAATTAAATTTTTAAAACGTGAGTACTTTTATTTTTCATATTAATTTGACGTGAGGCGATATTATTTTTTTGTTGTCTTTTGTAAAATTCAAGACATTTGAAGAATGTCCATCTGAGTCACATCACATACCTACTTATAAACTTGAAGATGTCAACGAATGAATTCTTCAACTCAAGTCAAATCAAACTCCGTTGAAATTAATTCGAACAATGTACAAAAATCAAAATTTTTTCAAAAAAATTGGCATTTGAAAGTATTGGCAAATTCTCAAAAAAAAAGAGAAAAATATTACTTTTGAAAAAATTAAGGGGCGAGTTGAAAAATCCAAAATTGTGAATTTTTCCCGATGGCATGGCTGTTTTTAATGAATACATTTATTATTTTTGATAAAAAACAGACTAATTCAGAGAAAACTCAAAAAAGTGATTTTTTCTTACATCAAGTTGAAACAAATCCATTAATTAATTTAGTTAATTATTTTCGTCAGAATGAAAAAATTTGAATTTGATTTTAATTTTTGAAATTCAATGAGCAATAATTATTTACTCACTGCTTCTAAAAAAAAAATCACGTTACAAATTTTTTCAGCAGTGGGAATGGATAATACTTTGAAAATAATTGAAATGTTCATTTTCCGACTTTTTGTCTGCCTTTAAAATTGAAGGGACTAGAAAAAATTGTTCAGAAAAAAAATTCAAAATGAACAAAAAAATTTCAATTTTTCTCAATTTTGTACGCTCTTTGGTCCCTTTATTTTTGATAGTAGACAAAAAGTCTACAGAACAAAATTTCTTCAGTTTCCAATGTATTTACATATTTTCCATTCCCTTGATTACTTAGTAAATTTTTTGAGTTTTTTTTTTGAACACCTTTCCTTTAGTACTTTCAATTATAAAATTGGACAAAAAGCCATGATGAGATTTGTCCAGTTTTCAAACTATCATGCATTTCCATGGTTGAAAAAATTATAGTGTGACTTTTTTAGAAGCAGCATTTGCTCCTTAAATTTTCAGGATTGGCAACATGTTTACCTCGATTTTTTTTTAGTGATACCCTGTTATATCTAAAAACATACGTTTGGCAGACAATTCATGGAACTCCCTTTATGTAAGTACATACATTTTTTTCACTTAATTTTTTGGATGAATTTACGAAAAAAATATACAATTTTTAAACAACTTTCTCTGCATTATGGATAAGCGTACCGAGTGAAAAAACTTTCGCTTTCTTTTGGAACGGTGTTATTTGTCGGTGGATCGGATTTTGAAGCGAAAAAAAAATACAATGCAATACAACAATAATATTCCCATATTGTAAAACAATAAAAGAAAGGGTTTTCATCAAATATTTCTACATTGATATTTACATGTAGATGTGTCTACGTATTTTTGTTGGGAAGAAATCGAGAAAGAAAAGGAAAAAGCATTAGAGAAAGATATACTTTAGTAGCTCTTCTCCAACTCAGAAAAAATTAGTGTTGAAAATAGATTTGAAAATATGTAATTTTTTCGCTATCTTTTGACCTGTCTATAGATCAATGAGAGGTGAAATTTGTTAGAAATGGAGGAGGGAGGAGGAAGAGTAGGAGGAGGAGGGAAAACTGAGATATCAGTCTGTCACTAAGGAATCCAAGCATTCTCAAACCATTTTTAAACCGAAACAATCGATTTTCCACCCTTAATATTTTTTGTATCTCACAAATTTTCACATTTTAGTGATAATATTTCATCCTAAAACGGATCAAAAATGAGTCGGCTCTTCCGATTTCGTTCAGATTTTTTACGAGTTCCCCTCGATGGTGTATTCATAAATCCACCATTATTTCTTTTCTAACCCCCCAAGGGGCGGAGGCCTCGTAATTTATAGGCAATTTCAATTTTTTACCAAATTACCCAACTTTGAGGTCTCATATCTCGAGATAGGTTATACTTGAAGGAAAATTGTTTGCGGGGTTTGAAAAAGAATTATTAGAGGATTCAAAAACGATAATCACATTTTCAAAACCTCACAGTTGAACTTTGGTGATGAAAGCTCAACTTTCATGATGATCACAATAGATGAAAGCTATCATTTGAAAGTCTGAAAAAATTACAGTAAGTAGCTCTTCTTATCTAATTTTCAACCAACAATTTTTCAAGATGGGATCTCCAGACCTCCGAGGGTACAGTGGTTCAAAATTTTGACCAAAATTCAAAAAAATCAAAAATGTAAAGTAGCATATCGATTTCTACTAATTCGAAGGCGTTGATTTCGAATATGTACTTGGTTTTTTCACCCAATCTCTCTGAATCCCCCCCCCCCATCAATCTTCTTGCAGAGGCGAAACTTCAAGGGGGTGTGAGGGGGAGGGGTAAAGTCGGCCAATTTCGGAGAAAGTCGAAAAATGTTGGATAATGTCGGAAAATTTTGGAAAAGTCTGCCAATTTTTCAGGCAATGAACCATTACAAAAGGAACAACATATTTTCTTCCTGGAAAGCATCAATTTTTAAAATCTTAGCCCTCGCTTCGTTCGGGCATTATAGAGTTTGAAATATATGTGACACTGCCGTAAAGAAGGGACCAAGTATAAAAAAAAATCGATGTCTCATTTTTCACGTTTTTGGTCCAAATGACACCAGGAGCGAACACATAAAAATGAAGACATCGATTTTTTTAAACACTTGGTCCTTTCTTTACGGCAGGGTCACATATACAAGAAAAATGGGTTGAAAATATCGCCTCACCCCATTAAAAACTAAAACATCAATTAAAATGAAGAAATTTTAGCTTTAAATGCATTTTTCTTAAAACATTTTCCGACCTCGATTCGTTCGGGTACATTAAATTTATACAATTATTTTTCCAAATCAACTCCCTAATTCTAAAATGGTCCAAGTGCCAAATTGATTTTTTTTACAGTCAAGCCAAAAAACACAACCAGATTTTAAACACATCTGGAAGGGGTTTAAATTAATTATTTTGGATTTTTCCGAATTTAAATCGATGCAGCTTGAATCACCGAATTCGAAAACATCAATAACTCAATTTTTCAAAAAGTGGCACTTAGACCATTTTAGAATTAGGAAGTCGAAATAATAAATTAAAATTATCTTCCTTTCCAGCCCAGAAATTTCAATATTTTCAAGTGAAAAATTCATTCTTTTCGTAAATGAAAATCAACAAATGAAATTTTCGAAAATATTCAATTTTTTGGAAGGAGATGAATTCATTAAGGAATATTGTTTTTTTTTTTGAAAATTAAAAAGTAGCTCAAAAAGAAAAAATTTTTATGATTTTATTTCCAATGTAAAGTTCTTGTTTTTTAAAAGAATTACTGATCGCCAAATTTTTCAAAGTTTTTGTACATGTTTTGAGGGGAACTCTGAGTCAGCAAATTCGGAAAATTTATAGTTTTCAAGCCGGCTAATTTGTGGATTCCACCCCCCCCCCTCAAACCAAAAGTAAAGTTTCATCTCTACCTCCTTGATAGGGGTCAAAATTTGAAAAAATTAAAAATAACTTGCGACCTGTCGTTTGCTAGGTATTTGAGGGCGCTGAGTTCGAATATTCGCTTATTTTTTGGATTTGATCCTTCAGTTTTGAGGAAACGTATGTTTAATAAAAATCAAAATGACGTGTGACATATCGATTGTCATTAATTTCCGGTCGTAGAATTCAAATAACGACTTATTTTTTGATTTTACCCTTTTTCCTCTGCTCTAACTGAAAGATAGGTACGATTAATTCGCAAGAAGGTCCTTGAAATTTGAAGATTTTTAAAAAAATTGATGAAAAGAAACTTGGACGAGTTCACAAGAAAAAATTGAGTGCATCAAGTCACCATGCTGATAGTTGTCATTTCAACGAATTTTCTCGTATACTGAGAAAAATATTGAAACGATAAATATGCGCATACTTATATTTTTCATCTTCTGCCTGATGAATCATTGCTAACAACATTGTAAATACCTATAACTTGTCGCATTGATCAAAGCAACGGTGCCTAAGTGGAAAAAGATGACAATATGGGTAATACACTTGCATAGTTCGCCTTTACCGTGAACTACCAATACCAACGAGACTCGAGACAAAAAATGATATTCGATCCTAATTAATTCGTGTAGCATTATTGCTCGATGATTATAATAAGAAATACGACTAATATTCGAAGCTGTAGTGGTATAAACATAAAGAAAAGATACGTGCGAAATACCAATGCCACTCCTCGTTCGTGTAAATTTCGTAGTCTATGCTCATAGAATATGCGATAATTTAGCTGGAAAACCGAACCGATTGGATGGCCGATGTTGGTATGTAATCGCGATACGAAACCCAAAACGTACAAGTGCTTTTATTTTTATACCCATTTTTCAAATTGTTATTCCGTATGCAAAACCAAAGCCTCTCCCAATGTTCACGTTTTTTTTTTTAAATGACCAATGCCGAGAATTAAAAGGACCGCCACGCGATACCCTTCAGCAATCGTGACTGTAGGTATTCTTAGCCCAAGTCCGATGATATATTCGCAGCTCGCAAAATTATAAAACTAACCGACGAAACGATGGCGAAAATATATTCGTACCTAGACCTACGTGCGTACAGCAGATATATCGTGTAGTACGTTATCATTATCCACTTATCGCGAGGTGGTCGCTGCGAGGCATATATTACATAGCTGGGCACATAATATCATCTCTATGCATATTCCAATGAACTCCCGGCTCTTTTCAATGTTTACCTGGGTCGTTGTTGTATTGTAGTGCCGAAAAAATCTTCTCGTATTGTTCTCAAGAAAGTTCTTTTTTTTCAACTCTTACGTCAGAGCTGCGAGAACTGGCTTTTGATTGGAGTTGAACTATTGAAGTATGGTCTGAGCAGCATCCAAGCTTGTCACGAAGTTTCACCGGGCTTATCTGGATTTTTATCTCGAATGCTGCCCGCCATCCAAATTTAGAGTATATTTTTAGGCATATACTTGACAGTTGACATGATTCTCGTAAGTAATTGCACGAGATCGTCGATGAATAATGGTGCTGCTTCGGATCACGGATAAGTGTAGGAATAATTTGGTATCTGCTTCAAGGTTAAGGTAATACACGTGCAAAATGTCAGCGTAACCTTTCTCGAATGGCTGGTGGATGACTACCCACCGGATCGTGTATTCTCAAGTGTGAACGACTCGTTAATACAAACATGTTAGTATTTTGGAACGATGTTTTTCAAAGGCGATGTGATTTTTTGGAGTTGGATTTTCAGCATCTCAAAGTTTTTTATGTCTTGATTTTTTGTAAAAATTTAATCCTGCCCTGTTTTAAGAGCAGGATGGAACTAATAAGTTGAAACTATTGAAAGATCATAAAAAACCGGAGATAGCCGACCAAAAAAAAATAATGAAAAAATGGTTTTTTAATTTATTTTAATCGCCAAGGCAGGCATTCCGACTCATCCAGCATACCTACCGAAAAAAAAATTATTTTTAGACGTTAATAAAATGAAAATTGAAAAGGAATAATTATTTCAGTGTTGGAAAATTGTTGTTTCTGTCGTTTTTCGAAGAAACGATAGGAAACGACGGATTTTGTGGTGAAAAAATGATCGTTCTCGACGTTTTTAGAGAAAGGGCGAGAAAAAGTTTTCCTATTAGTCAATTATACCGACGTTTTGTTGAGAAACGACTAGATTCGATGATTTTAGTACACTGGAAAATTGTCTTTTTTGTCGTTTTTCGAAGAAACAACAGGAAACGACGCATCAAGTCAAATGCATTCGAAATATACAGAAATTTGGTCGAGGAAAGCAGGTCAATTTTTCAATAATTTTGATTTTTTTTCGTAATTGAATTCTGTTTTAGGAAAAAATTGTGGTTTCATTTTTTGAGATTTTACTCAAAAAGTCTCATTTTATCCTGCACAAATAATTTTTACGAAATCTAGTGACGATTTGACTACCATTTTGAAATGAACCGGGAACCGGGGCAGTGGGAGGGGGTATTTGGATTATAAAAATGCTCAAGAATTTGCCAAAATTTCTCTTTTGATTTTTTTGGAGGGGAGGGGGGTTAGAGAGGTCAGGTGAAAAAATTGAGCACATATTTGAACTCAGTGCGAGTGGCGTAGCCAGAATCGTCTGAAGGGGTAGGGGGGACTGAACCAGTGGCGTCGGAAGTTTTTTTTGGGGGTGACTGAAAATTGAGTACAAAGATTTGAAAAATGAGAAATTTTTGGAGGAGAGGGGGAGGGGTAAAAAGGGGCCTTTTTTCCGCACTTGAACTTTAAATAGTTCCAGGAAGAAACCGATCTTCGGTCCGAAAAAAAATTTAAAAAAAAGTTTCGCAATCAGTCTAAATTAATGATTTTTATATGTTTTGGACTGATTGTGAAACTTTTTTTTTCAATTTTCTTTTCGGACCGAAGGTCGGTTTTTTCCTGAAAGGTCACATATGGTGATTTTATTTACGCCCCAGTGTAGTGAGGGCGAAGCTTTCAAAAAATTGGATATTTAATGTCCAAAAAAAGGGCATTTTTCAACGATTCTGTTAATACCAGAGTGAAGCGAGAGCGAAGTTTTGATAAAATTGGATTTTTTAATGTCTAAAAAAGACATTCTGCACAGAAATGCTTGACCTCAAGGGGGTTTCAGACCCCTAAAACTCTCCTTTAGCTATGCGCATGCTCAATGCCTTTGAATTAGTAGAAATTCGTACGTTACGTTTCTTTCACTAACATTTTTTTGAATTTTGATATTTTTGGTCAAATTTGTGATATACTTTCCCATCTTGAAAATTTATTGGTTAAAGAAAGGATGAAAATGTTCACTTATTGCAATTTTTTTCAGGTTTTCGAATTGTAGTTTTTACTTTTTGTACTTATCACGAAAGTTGAGATTTCATCACAAGAGTTCAATTTCGAACTTTTCAAAATATTATGATTAATTTTAATAACTTCGAATATATTTTCAATTCTCTACGAAACTGCGCAAAATAATTGATCTTGGATTCAACAAATCTCGAAATATGACCCTTCGAAGTTGGTGGAGACAAGGGGTTGGAAGGCATCGAAGGATTGAATCCAAAAATTGAGCAAATATTCGAACTCAGTGCCCTCAAAAATATAACAAACGACACGTTACACGTCATTTTTTTTTCAATTTAAACCTTATCAAACAGTTGGATAGGGGAACTGGGGAAGGGGGTTCAGAGAGAACAGATGAAAAAACTAAGCGCACAATTGAATTCAGCGCCTTTAAATTAGTAGAAATCAATGTGCTACTTCACTTTTTCCGTTTTCCCCCCTAAATTTTGACCCAAATTGAAGATCTTTGTGCCCCCTATAGGAATGTTGAAATCCCATCTTGAAAAGTAATTGATTGAAAAACACATTAAAAATTTCTCACTGTAATTTTTTTAGGTTTTCAAATTGAAGCCTTCATCATCACGAAAGTTGAGCTTTCATCTCAACAGTTCAATTTCAAATTTTTCAAAATCTGATTATTAATTTTTCTCAACATGAAATAGGGCCCTTTGAAAGGTTTAGCCTTCTCGCGAAAAATTCCCATTACCAATACGAAAAATTACTGATATCGCCCCCCCCACCCTTTGACGGATTATGATCAAAATGACGGCGATTCCTTCATTACATCAATTGAGAAGAGAGGAATCCCGTAAATTTTTTGGGAGAAAAATCGAGAGACTTGAAATCAAAACCTGCTCGAGTAGACATGAAATGAGTCTGGGACCCTGCGAAGAAAATATTCTCATCACACCAAAGTACGAGTATACCTAACCTATCGATTACCTAATTCAAACATCCAACTAGCTACCTACATTGAGTTCATGTTTGGTATCGATAAATGATAAATGCAGGTAACTATACTGCAATCTGTAAAATAACGACCGTCGTTTCGTGATTTATTATTTCGTATTCGAGTTTCCATTCATTTTCCAGCTCATACGGTAATTAATCTTCATTCCATATGTGCTCTGGTTATGCCAGTTCCGTAAACGTATTACGTGTACTTTTTGGATCGGCTTGAAATTCCAAATTGGGTTACGATGTAAGAGTTGGATCAGATCGACGAATTCGTAGCATTTTTATTTTTTATCTTCAATAATTTTATATTAGAATTACGACACAAAAATTTTATAAAAGGAACTCCTGAAATTTCAAAGTTTATAAGACTCAGGTTTTTCGAAAAATTTTCAGAAAAAAGATGGATTTTGTGAAAATAAATAAATAAAAAAATTTATTTTTCAAAGATTTGTAACTTTAGCACCAGCTGTGAGGCCATGTAAAAGTTTCAATATTATTAATCGATAACTGAAATTATTAATTAAAAATTATTGCTTTGAAGTTTTAGAAAAAATAAGGCTTTTGAGCTAAAGCGCGTGTTTTTGGTAAATTACTAATTTTTTTTTTCGAAATTCCTTCAAAATTTCTCAAAAAAAATCCTTACAATTTTTCACGACCTTCAAATAATAATAAGTTCGTCGAGTAGGTCAGGATTGGTTCAATAAAAACACAGATATTTGTTTGATTTTCATAATTTAGGAGGATTAATACATGAGGAGGGGAGGGAGGGGAGATTAAAAATCACGAACACAAATTTTCAACCATTTTTTCTATTTAGTTCATTTTTAAAAATTTATCCAAACAAACTTCTTTTGAATAGAAAGCTGAATTTGAAAACCATAAACTGAAATATTTTTTTAATCAATTTGACTTTTTTTTCAAAATTATTTCATCAAAAATTCAAGCCTTCAACAACAGCAATTTTGACAAATTCAGTTAGTTCATGTTTTGTTTGAATCCATAAAAAAAAAATTTACTCATTTTGGTACAAATCTCAAATCAAGATGTCTACTAAATAAGCCATCCGAATTTCCACGACTTTTCATGATTTTTGTATAACCCTTTTTTCATGAAAATTATGAACAATTTTCCGCAGTGTCTAAAATAAAAGAAAACTCCATAAAAAATTCTTCGAATTCGTCATAAAAATTAATGATTTTCAGGATTTTCATGGCTACCTATTTTTCAAATTTTATAATATTTTCATAACTTTAATGATTTAAAGACATCTTACAAATAGTAAGCACGTTATAAAAAAAAGTGTGCAAAATATTTGAAAAATAACCGAAGGTTGAGAAGAAAAATTAATTTTTCATGCAAAATTTTTTCAAAATATAACGAACATTTTCAAAACAGAAAAAATCGACACATTTGAGCCAGAATTTTGAAACCAGCCCTCCGAAAAAAAATTGATTTTTGAGTTGATATTGGTTTTGGGGTTTTCAAAACTAGAATCAAGAGGGAATCTCAACTCAAAAACCGTTTCCATATCCAAGCTCACATAATTTCTTCCAAAATTTAAGTTGTTTAAAAAATTTAATCCCCCCTTCACAACTCAACACCTTAAAAAACCCAAACCCACCTTTTACAATAAACATGCAAAAAATCCTTCTAAAAATCCATTAAATTAATCCAAAGACAATAAAAATAGGGAATTTCTCCATCATTACAATCGAATTCTTCAATATCAGGTTTTTCAAATTCAATGACTTCTCGATTCGCCAATTCGCCATTGACCATCGTACACCATATTGGTTTACCAAAGAAGGCAGAATTAATTTTCACGTCGTAAAATACGATAAAACTAGGTAGCTAAAGGTTTATTATACGATCACGGAGACGGCGTTAACAGAGGTTCGTGCAAATACTACCAGCCTTCATCGCAATAAAAACACGACGACGAGTCGGACGTCAACATCACGAACCGTATAAACGTACCACACTTCACACTTTCAATTTCGTTCACTTCTAACTCACACAATGGCAATTATAAAACCATTTAAACGATTTCACATATACCTACGTGAATCATTCTATACTCTTATAAAACAGCGAAGAAGATACCTAGGTACATTCTCACTCCACACATCTACGTAAGGGAATTATCGCTCGCAAACTCTTAATTTCGACTTGAAAAAAAAAACAAATTTGATTTCAAAACCATCTATACAGATAAGAATATTAAAATCAAGTTACGGTACGCCGAATAAATACCCAAACCTCGCACACGAATAAATTTCGATTTCGACTTAGGGCTATACCAGCGTTCAGTTCTCCAGGTAAATATACTTGTATTACCGCGAACCGCAATGTATGCAATCAAAATTTGTAATCTATCGATCGTAAATATTTTGCAAATTAGAATATCGCTGATATTTGCGGTCACCGGATTTAGCAGAGTAATAACTCAATATGTACTTAGCTTGCGGGGTCGCTGGAAATACATACTGTATTTTTCGTACGATTTTATCTCCAATGATATGGCAGTGAAAAAATTCCATCATTTACCGTATTTTCATTCGCATCATTCCACCACGTACACGAAATCGAAATTTAATCTGGATGCGTATTTCCAAACCTTATTCAATACTTTTTACAAAAATTTTTTCTTCGAAGTCCGAATAACGTATGTTTGATATTTTTTTCCAAATGCCAATTTTTAGAAAGTTCAAATTTTCTTAGATTTTTTTCAAGTATAAAAATCTGTTTACAATTTCTTGAACTGCACAATTTATTCTCAAAATGTTTTCAACAATTTTTTTTTAGGTGCTTTGAAAATATTATCATAGTATTGATATAACTTTTTTCAATCCAAATTATTTTTCCTATATTTTTTTCAACGCCAAACTTTTTTTCAAATATTGTATGGCTAAGACTCTAAAAAAATTTTCAAATTTAAATTATGAATTTTTTTAACCCTAAAATATTACATTTTTTTGATTTTTCAAGTGCCAACTGCTAAAAATTCTTTCTCAAACTTGTTTTCAATCCTGAAATTTTCTCAACAATTTCCATCAATTCAAAAAAAGATCTTCTCAACATTTTTTCAACAAATCGCCTCAATTCTAAAATTTTTCTTACTCCAACTGCTAAATTTTTTTCAGCTATAGAATTTTTCACAAATATTTTTAAACGATATTTGTATCAAAATTTTCAATCAGAATTTTTCAACATTTTTTTTCGATTGTAAAGTTTTTTTGAATTTTGTTCAGCTTTGAAATCTGAATTTTTTGAAGCCTTTTCTCATTTTGTTTCGATTTTTCAAGTGTCAAAATTCTTTCTCAAATTTTTTCAACAATTTCTATTAATTCAAAAAAATTTTTTGAATAATTTTTCTCAATTCTAATTTTTTTTTACTTACACTACTATTTTTTTCAACCCTAAAATTTTTTATTTTTGAAAGGTTGAAATTTTGTATCGAAACTTTCAATCAGAATGTTCCCACATTTTTTTTAATTTTACAGGATGTCTAACAAATTTTTTTGGGGAAAAAAGCTCGACTTAGCCTGACTTTTTCGACAACCAATCTCAATCTTTTCGACCACTTTGCGTATATTCGTTTCAAAGGAAATTTCAAGCACTTTTTTGTCCCTCCCTCGAAAATACTCTTCTTTATCATGAGAAATTTTTAATATTTATCAACGGTAAGTAAATGGAATTTTTATAATTTTTGAAATTCTTGAAAAAAGCTCAACTTTTTGAGTAAATTAGTGAAAAAATTTGACTTTTCAGGACCAGCTTGACTTATCATAAAAGCTTGACCTGCTAGTCACCCTGTTTTAAAGTTTTCTTGAATTTCTTTAAACTTTGTAATCTTAATTTTTCATTTTTTTCCTCGATTTTTCAAGAGTAAAAATTTTTTCTCAAAATTGTTTCGAACTCTGAAATTATTACAACGATTTCCATTATCTAATTCAAAAAAATTTTCTCAACAATTTTTTTCAATTTCAATTTTTTTTTACTTGAACTATTATTTTCTTTAACCCTACAATTTTTAAAAGGTTGCAATTTTGTATCAAAACTTTCAATCAGAATTATTCAACAATTTTTTCGATTACGATGTTTTTTAATTTTTTTTTCAATTATTATAAAATCTGTATTTTTTGAAAACTAAATTTCTCATTTCTTTTCGAATTTTCAACTACCATTTTTTTCCAACACTGTTTATCAATTCAAAAAAATTCTCAACAATTTTCTTAATTCTAAAATTTGTGTTAATTAAGCTGCTAATTTTTTTTTCAACCATAGAATTTTTTATTTTTCACAAATATTTTTTAAACCCTAAAATTTTGTATCAAAATTTTTCAATCTATTATTTAATTAAAATTTTTTTTGAATTTTTTCAACTATGAAATTTGAATTTTTTGAATCCTAATTTTCTTTTTTTCTCGATTTTTCAAGTTAGTGTCAAAATTCTGTCCCAAAATTGTATTAAACCCTGGAATTCTTTAACAATTTTTTCTCAACGCAAAAATATTTTCAATTTTTACAACTTTATATTTCATTCAAAGATATTTAAAAAGATTGAAAATATTCAGGTTGATAGAAAATTTTGAGAAAAATTTCAAATTTGAAAAAAAAATTACAAATGATAAGAAATATGAACTTGAAAAAATATTCAAATATTGGAGTTGAAAAAACAGAGTTGAGAAGCAAAAATTACATTTCGATGATGAATAATACAAAATACAAGTACTTAGCGATGAGTTTTCTATACCTAGGGTTTGGAAATACACACACAGCGTTCTAGAGAAACAGCTTCGATAATAATAGGCAAATTTAAAACAATACATATGTTTCCGTTTACACTCCTACACAAACGTCACGATACATGCTGCAAAACCCCAACTCAACCGTTAATCCAAATACCTTATTTTCACCAGAGTCGAATCATCCACCATTCTTCTATGTTAATCGAACATATTCATGGTTTGATTTTTTTTTCTCCAGCATTTATAATCTCTTCGGAGCATATAAAAACTCCATACGCATGAAACCGCTAAACGAAAAACCGTATTTATCGAATCGATTTAATTAACCTGTATTAATAAATCATTCTCGAACGGTTATCGTTAGCGATGGTACGAGCATAAACGGCGATAATGATTCAAAATATACGTCAAACGTCATTACACGCAACAATCATCAACCACGTGTACGATACGATGGCCGAAATACGACGAATACCTACATATTAACCTGCGATTATCATTATCATTTCCATCGAAATACTTGTTTAACCGTTCGTGTGTATTTGAACGATCGATTGATCGACACCAGACACCTCCTACAATCGAACGTCTATCAATGTTCATTTTTTAGAAGGTCGTGAAGACAAGTTCGCAAAAATATACCGAGATGTATTCAAGGTGCAAGGTTTTCTTTTTGTATTGAGAAACACGAGGCTGTGTTTAGTTTCCATAGAAGAGAAATCCACCTAAGATGATATTATTTTTAATATTCTTTTTATGCAAAGTATACATATAGAATGACTTGACATTCTCAGACGACTTGATTATTTTGTTCTACGAGTACGTTGAGATTTTGAATGAGGTGTTTTCTCGTCAATTTTTTCGTCATTTTATGAATACTGATTCAGAATGAAGTGAGTTTGGCCCAGTTTGGGAATTTTTCACGAAAACTCTTCCAAAAGAGGGCGAGAATAATTTCGATCAGAATAACACAATGATCATTTTATGATTTCCTACCATTTTCCCATTAACGACGCGTCATCGATGGAACGAAATCAACTGTAATTATTATTATTTTGAAAGCTACTCGTTATTTCATATTTTTAAACAGTTTTTTTTTTTTTTTCAAGCCCCACGAAAAAATAAAAACCTTTTAGGGAAAAATAATTGTGTACATCGAACTCTAGATGTTAATAAATTTGCATACCCGTAGACTATGAAGGGGTCGAAATATGAAACTTACTTCGCAGTACGATAAAATATAGCACATCCGTCGACGTATTTCCGATCATTTTCCGTCATCGTTTTCGCTCTGGATTTAGGAGAGAATATTCCATCGTAACCGTCTCTTTTCAATTCTGGCAAAAAGAATTTGTAAAATTGGTCCGTTTCGACTTCCTGAAATGAAAAACAGGTAGATTAAGAAGTTTAATTGTACAATGAGAATTGAATTTTTTGGTGATTAAGTATTCGATCAATGTTATGAAGTTTGGATTACAAGAACGAAAAAAACAACATTTTTTGAACAACTTATACGTAAAAAAAAATTTAAAGACTACAATTTTCATTTTCTAAAAAAAAAAGGAACCCAATTCAAAATACCTGAAATTAATTTTTAAAAATACGATTTTTTTCATAGCTGCAAAGCACAAAAATTGTCAATAAAAAAATTTTAGTCGAATTTTAAAAAATTTCGAGATTTTTGAGGCACATATGTACTTGAAAAAAAATTAATTAGAGGCGTGCTGAAAATTAAAAAAAAAATCGTATTTCATAAATTTGTAACCAGAAAAATTCATCACAACAAAAAATGAAAAATTATGTAGAATCACGAATTTTCCAAAGAAGAATGGGCCTACTTCAGAAAAATTAATATCTATAATGAAAAATTTTTAGTTTTCAATGAAATCTTTCTAAACTTATTCTGCCAAAATCTTATCATGAATGTGAGGTGAATGGATGCATGAAAAGAGGAAATAGAATCAGGGGAAGAAAGTTCATCACGATAAATGTGAATTGTTTCCAATTTAGAACCATTTGGCTTATTTTTCGAAATCGTCAATTTTTTGGCAAAGAATTTGGATTATTTGAACGTTGAATATTATAAACATAAGAATATACTTTTATGGGCCACGACGAAGAGAGCACTCAGAGATCAGAAAACGAATTAATTTTGCCAGACGAAAAAAAAAATACTGAAAAAATTCATCATCAATTCGACTTTTCTTTCCCAAATCTCAAATTTTCAAGTTTCTATAGTACCTAATTTTTTTTTCAAAATTCTGGCAAAATTATAGAAAAATAATTTATCATTAATCATCACCAACTCAGGTCATTACAAATATTTAAATGTAAATTTTGAAAACTGGTAAAGCTCTCTCGAGTTAAAAACGAATCTGAACCGAAGTTGGCATTGAAATGAAGGGGAAGGAGGAGAAGGGGAAGAGAAAGAAGATGCAAAGTTGAAAATATTTGACCAAAATAAAATTTTTTCGTTTTTCTAATCCAAAATGCAATTTTATTATCTTTCCAACTCTATGAAAATTTTTTCCTTTAAAGGGTCAACACTTTTACAAAATTTCATGACATGAACATAATTTTCTTGACTAACAATTTAATTTTATCATAATTTTCAATGACCCTGCCTCACTGCTTCGTTTTGATCTGATCTTGTCTTGAACAATAAATTCAAAATCAGGATAAAAAAAAGTTTTTTTTCATTTTCAAACAAATCTCCTCAATATCTTGGGCACTTGCAGGTCCAAAAAAAAGAAGACATAGCAAATTTATTTAAAATTTTAGTTTTTTTTAGTCCTAACTATGTTTATTCCGTAGCTTGATACTTCACAGAAACAAGAAGGACTCATTAGAGAAAGAAGTAGCAAAAATCGAAAATTTTTAATTTATTCGAAATTTTTTCCAAAACTCTCGACTCAAAACAAGTTGGGTAGGGAGGGGGAGAGGCGGACAGCTCTTTCTGCCTCCTCATTTATAATTTGGCTTCGAATTGAAGTCTCTCAAAATTTCGAAAATCTTTGGAAATCTACCTGCATTAGTATTTAATTTTGGATTCCTAAATAAATAGATCTAAGCACCTACATTTCCAAACTTCTCATTATCTAAAAAAAATGAATATTTCAGGTAAGTACCTATTTTATTCGGTAGTTAATGTTTCAGAAATTAAAAATTGTAATAGGAAGGGAGAAGGGTATATTCTCAATGACGAATTATCTTATTTTTTCGAATTTTTTCCAATCAAAACTTTTTTATTTCACCAGAAAAATTTTTGAGGGTTGAAATATTTAATCATAATTTCAAAATTTTTTCATATTCAAATTTTAACGAGGAAACAAAATCAAATTGAGAAATACTAGGAAGAAGAATTTTAAAATCTGGAGTCAAAAAATTGAGAAAAATCGAATTCTCAATTATGATTTACCTAGTTTTTTCTAATTTTTTCCAATCAAAACTTTTTTATTTCACCAGAAAAATTTTTGAGGGTTGAAAGTTTTGGTCATAATTTCAAAATTTTTTCATATTTAATTTTTTAACGAGGAAACAAAATCAAATTGAGAAATACTAGGAAGAAGAACTTTAAAATCTGGAATCAAAAAATTGAGAAAAATCAAGTTCACAATTATGAATTACCCAATTTTTTCGAATCAAAACTTTTTTATTTCACCAGAAAAATTGTTGAAAGTTGAAAGTTTCAGTTATAATTTCAATTTTTAACGAGGAAACAAAATCAAATTGAGAAATACTAGGATGAAGGAAAATTTTAAAATCTCGAGTCGAAAAATTGAGGAAAATCGAAATTCGAGTCAGACAAATGCAGCATTGTAAATAATTTTAAAAAGTTAAAAATTTTCAAGCTAAGAATAAAAAAAATAAATAAAACACCACTAAGTTATTACTGAAAAACAAATAAATTTCATACCTGTAAACTGATAATATCTGCCGTATAATGCCTAATTTCAGCTAAAATATTTTTCTTTCGGTAATCCCACGCTAAAGCCCAAGTAGGACAATATCCATACATCTGGCGAGTGGCATATTTGTCACATAGGACATTATAACACATCACCGTAATTAAACCTGTAAAAAAAAATTCGTAAAAAATAAATATGTAGGTACTCAAAATCGCCAAATTTAGATTCCAAGTCACACGTACAGAAAACTACGAAAAAACGTCGAGAATTTATGGTAATTTGTATAATTAGTTAAAAGTAGAAGGTTATTTAGAACTGAATTACTCAACAACAGTGTTCTAAATGGACACTCAATACACTTTTTTAGAAAAAAAAAATCAAATAATGTGCAAGTACTGTAGGTATATAGTCCAAGCACCTACTTATATGAATAAATCTACAAAAGAGAAACATTAACATACTACCTATTTTTAAAAAAGAATTTTTTCACTTAAAAAAAAATTTACACATATTGATGAAATATTACACGAGGTGTACTTACACGTAGGTCTCGAACGTGTTGGTCTGGCTAATGGAATCCATGGTCTTTCCGGTGGCATAGGAGCATCGACTGAAACAACCAAAAAAACACACATCCAATTAAAATTTAGTTAAATTTTTACACCGAAAAATTCAAAGATTCGATGCTTTCAAAAGAAAACTTGACCATTTCCTCTCAGAAAGGATCTTCAATTCGAACCTAATTAACCCAATTTCACAACTTCTTGATCACCTCATCAGCTCCCAACATCAATACAAAAAATTTCCTCAATTTCCACGCATCTACAGTACGATGAAAGTAGCCTACGTACTGTAACCCTTTTCATACATGTACCGAATCATTATCTAGGGTTTCTAATCCGCACATCGCTATTATTTAAAATCACACCGCAGTCGGCATTAATATTGGCTGGATAAATTACATCATATCAATAGACTCAGACATCGAATCGATAACAACAGAACAGGTAGACTTATGGAGCTGAAAATGGAATCGAATACAATGACTTGGAGAAACTGTTACACATTATAACCATTCGGTCGATTTCTTTATAGATCGAGGCGCCAAATACGCCGTGTTATCCATAACATCGAGCTCGGCATTATTTTCGTCGGCTCGAACAATGCGATAATAAGGAGCCACCTTATTAATAATTTCAAATAATGCCAACCTGTTATCGATTATATTATTACGAAAATCAATAACGCGTATTTTAGTATGTCATAGACAATCAGACACAAATCACCAAGGTTACATTCATCTATACGGGTACCCAAAGGTGAAAAATTTCAACAAAATGTCGTCGTCATTTTCGTTTCTCGCGAGCTTATCGATCAACCTGTGTACATAATGAATAGAAGCGTCCTCTATTCAAAATAATACTGATTACACATTTAGTTATTATAGAAGGTGAGAGTTGCGTGATCGTGATCATTTCACAGGCATCCTAAACCAAATCGACTACTTTGCCATCAACCTAGATCACACACCGAGTTGAACCCGCAGACGAAAAGAAAAAAAAAGTAAATCGACATCTTGACGTATACTTTCTTCTAATTCGTCGGAATAATTATCCGAAAAAAAATCACTCCATCCATCTCACACTGTAACCTTGAAAAAAGTCAAGGTCAAGGTTAAACCTATACGACGTCAAAACTATAAATTCCCATTCGACCGGCCGGCTTATGCTGATGGCAGCCAGAAGCAGAAGAGCAGATCATATAAGCAAGGGGGATAATTTAGCAACGTCCAGATTCGCATGTCGGTGATGTATACAGGCGCACCCATCCAAATAACCGCATTCGCGTGAAAATTCATTCGGGTTTTTAAGAATTTCGCTGCGGCTCGAGCTTCTTCAAACGTAACTCTGGGTTTAATCGTCGGTGTAGGCAATACACCCACAAAAACAAAAGAATAAAAGTTTACTCGGCAACAATAAATTTGAGAGATTAATTTAGCGTTATAGTGCGAAAAATATTCCGCACAACCGAAAAACAACGCCGCGTACGATTAAGCGAACCAGAAAAAAAACGGCTCATAATATGATAATACTCATCTCGACTGAGCATTGTACAGGGTGATCCAAAAGTAGATCAGTTGAACTTGAAATTCCATGCATTTTGAAATGGTCAAATGAAAAGTCTGTAGTTTTTTTTGAGAGGAGAGGGGTTGGATTTTTCAACATAAAAGATGTTGAAATTCATAATAGTTGAATTTTGAGATGTTCCAGCAAAAATTATTAGATCAATCAAAATCACAGCAGTTTTTCATAGAATGTAGAACTATAAAAGCTCTAAAAGGAATCATTTGTGGTTTTAAATTGAATAATTCAACTCTCCAAGTAGGTATTGGTTTTCAATAAATTTAGAGGAGTATCAACTCACAGGGCAAAGTGTCCTAAATATTATAAATATGATCAGATTTTTTTAGCTACATTTTTGATAAAAACAATCGAACACAGTTTTTATGAAAGATTTCTTTTGAGATAAAAAAAAAAAAACAAATATCTTCGAAAATTTCACCTCCTCGCCTACTTTTTATGATCAATTATAAATAAGTATTGTAAATCCCAGTTTGAAGATGAAAATAGAAAGAAATTTGGTACATAATAATTTGAAATTTTATGAACTTCTTTCTTAAACAATAAATTGTTGACTTTGTATTTTAAATTTCTTTAAAACAAATTGTTAGGGTATCGTTCAAGTACCTACATATTAATATTGATAATCAGCTGATTCTGGCAAAATGGATGGTTGAATTTTTTTAAAAAGTTAATAATGGATTTTTTTCAATGTATGAAATGGATAGATAAGTCATTTTTTTAAATCGATAGTTCAGTTTCCTGGAAAATCGTTCAATTTTGGTAAAAAAATAACGAAAAATAATCGATTCATAAATTGAATTCTTTTAAACGTTATACCAATTACTTACTCGAAACATAATAAACAATTAGGTAGAGTGGATTAATCAATTGGGGAAACCATAGACCAATTAATCAGTGGAACTGTCCAAGAAGTGTCCATTAATTTTTGTCAATGCAACCAACAATCAACAAATTCGATAAATTGAACAATTGATGATCTGTAATCGATCAGCTGAACTATCGATCAATTAGTCCATCTGAATTTTGAATTCCGGAACAATCAAACAATTGGATTCAATTTTCATAATTTATCAAAGAATCGAAATTTATTTATTCACTTATCGAAATTAATTTATTCACTCATCAAACTCGATTTCTTGAATTATCGGAATCAATTTCTCGAACTATCGAACAATTGAAATCGAATAGACGATTCGAAATCGATTTTTCAACAATCGAACAATCGAAATCGATTTTATGAACTATCGAATAATAAAACAATGGAAATCGATTTCTTGAATTATCGAATAATCAAAATCAATTTCTACAATAGAACATTCGAAATCGATTTTCTGAACCATCGAACAATCGAAATCGATTTCTTCAACAATCGAAAACGACTTCTTCACCAATCGACAACGACTTCTTCATCAATCGAAATCGATTTCATGAACTTTAAAATCGATTTTTTCATTTTTTGAACTATCGAACAATCAAAATCAATTTCTACTAAATATAGAATATTGGAAATCGATTTCTACAACAATCGAAATCGATTTCATGAACTTTAAAATCGATTTTTCTATTTTTTGAACCATCGAACAATCGAAATAGATTTCTTCGATAATCGAAAACGACTTCTTCACCAATCGAAATCGATTTCATGAACTTAAAAATCGATTTTTTCATCTTTTGAACTATCGAACAATCGAAATCGATTTTTTGAACTACCGAACAATTGATCAATCAAAATTGATTTCTTCAAATTTCGAAACATCAAAATCGATTTTTCGAACTATTGAACAACTGAACATACAAAAATCGATTTCTTCAACAATAGAACAATCAAAATTAATTCATTGAAATCGATAAGATGAAATATTCTTCATTCAAAATTGATAATTGATCAGTTGAACAATCGATTAATCGATATCATAAAACCAGCTCATCACATTAAGTAGGTATCCAAATTTTTTTGAAAAAATCGATATTATTTTAGGACTTCAAAATTTGCAACTGAATTTTCGCAATATTATATCCAAACAAACAAAGAATAGACCAAATTATTTAAAAATTGAAATGAAGCTTAATTTTCAGCTAAATGATTTTTTTTTACATTTTGACAATAAAAAACAACAATTTTTTTTACAATTCACAAAGGTATAAAGTTGGCCAAAAAATAGCAACCTGGCAACTCTGTATTTAAACATACCTCTAAAATTTTATCCCTAAAAATATCCAACTAGATAAGGAGATCTCTCTAAATAGGTGCTTCCTACCAACCTACCTATTTAATTCATCGACTGAAAAATTCCTACCAAACACAATACCGAACTATAGGTCGTTGGTGATTTACCCATTTTTTTTCCACGTTGAAAAACAATGTATTGTGAATTTCGATACGGTTGAAAATTAGGACGACTTTTCTACATCGCGTAATTGACGAGAGGTTAATTTTTCAATAGCTCATTGTTGATATTTATGTTATTCGGGTTTTTATTCGGTTCGATGTTTATTGTTCCGAACGTACGGTAGAAAATGATTGAAACGTCAGAAGTCAGCACCTACGAGTCATCGTCATCGTGATGGTAACGTCAATCTCGATCGAATCTATCCCGTCGTCTGGCTTCCAAAATAACCCGTATACGTGTTACGGGTGATTAAAATAACGAAAATAAAACCGCGCATCCGAGGTATACCCATAAAAAAATCGCATCTACCTGTTAAACGCGTTATTTTCATTCAAAATGATTAATTTATTATTCTATGGTATCGTCCGCCAAAGATTAGCCAAAAAGTGTACCTATACGTACAGGTAGAGTGATCCAGGACGATAGAAAATTCATAAAAATAACGTCCAGTCATGTAAGGGAAACCCAAAAAGAAACCTTATGAATGGAAATTTTTCCATTCGTATATTTATTTAGAATACCTGGAAGGCGCCATTTTTTAAAAAAGTGTTTTGTTCGATACGAATATCATTGAAGTTATACATTTATAGTAGTTCACCATGAATTGATTCGATTATATTCGATACACAGTGACCACGCATAAAATGAAAATTTGTATCTTTTTTTTTAATAACTAGATACGTTCGATGACAAATTATGACTAGAAGAAATCGTCATATAGGACATAGGTGTATAATACAGTACGATAATCGTACGGTGTCTGTTCAGGGTGAATTACCTACAGTTTTGAGGTTATTGTCTACGATATACTTATTTCAAGTCGACTAGTAATCGATTAGTGAATTGGTTGCATTCACGTATGGTTCCCTCTGATAATGACAAGTGAGATCTCATTTGAGAAAGGATGCGCAATGATGTGTCAATTTTAATATAATGAAATATGCTACGAAATAACGATGTACGTCATTAATATAATTTTACCACTCGACTTGGAATATTACAGGGTGTTTCGAAAGTTTCAAAGGTTACAAAAAATTTTTTTCACGAAATGAAAATTGAACATGGATTTATTAAGATTTGATCGAGAGAGAAAAAGAAAGGGCGGACAGAACAGTTGGTTGTTCTCTTAAAATTGTAAATTATCGTTTTAGTTGAAAAAATTTGCTAGATGATAATTTTTTTGAAAAATTTAAAATTTGGATCGGAAAAAATGTTTTTTCAGTCCGATCAATATGATACCAATTTAGGTTTTTTCAACAGATACAATTTTTAAAATATCACAACCAAGCATTCACATAAAACGTAGAAAAAAATATAGAAGCTTTTTTCTCATTTAAAAAATAATAATTTGAAATATTAACTGAAGAATAATTATTTCAATTTTATGAACTTCAGCAACCATTCACCTTTTTCGATTCACAGGGTGTTATGGAAATCGACGTCCAAATTTAATTTTTGGATACAACCGGGTACCACCAAAAAAAAAAACTTGAAATGAACATGTTGCTTATTTTGAAAATTGAAAGGGGCAAATACTGGATCTTGAAAAATTGGGTAAAATTTTTTTTCAACCCTGAGAATGGAGGGTATTTCAAAAACTGAACAATTTTTCTCCTCATGACTTTTTGCCTAACTTTGAAATTGAAGGGGCTGTAAAAAAAATTGATCAAAAAATAATTGAGGGAATTGATAGTTACGTAAAATTGAACAAATTTATTCTGAAGACTTTTTGCCTGACATCAAAAATGAAGGGGCTACGGGCCATTCAAAATTGAGAAAATTTGAAAATTTTTTGAACCCCGTCAAGTTTGAAAGGTGCATAGCCCCTTCATTTCTGATGTTAGGCAAAAAGTCTTCAGAATAAAATTTGTTCAATTTTCGACGTACTATCCATTTCCTTATTTACCATTTTTCTTTAGAATTTTTTTTGATCATTTTTTTTGTAGCTCCTTCAATTTCAAAATTAAGCAAACAGTCATAGGGAAAAAATTGTTCAGTTATTAAAATATTATTTAAAAAAATTTTACCTAATTTTTTAAGAACCAGTATTTGCCCCTTCAAATTTCAAAATAGTCAACATGTTCATCTCAAGTTATTTTTAGTGGCACCGTGGCACCCGGTTGTATCCCAAAATGAAGTTTGGACGTCGATTTCCGGAACACCCTGTATTTGTTTCTAATGCAGACGCTACCAAGAGAGAGCAGCACCAGCGTTAGCCGAAATCAAACTATTTAAAACGCTCTCTCTTTTTTTGAAAAAACAAACGACCCCCCCCCCGACCAGTATAGCTATTCCATACTAAAGCGGGACAAAAATGAAGTCCGGTCATCCGATTTCGCTCGAATTTTTTTTTTACGAGTTCCTCTTGATGGTCTATTCATAAAACCACGATCATTTTTTCGCTAATCCTCAAGGGGACAGGGGGGCAAGCCTCGAAATTTTAATGCGATTATGATTTTCAGCAAAATTGACCAACTTTGAAGGCTCATATCTCGAGGCAGGTTAAACGGGGGGGGGGACTGTTTACGGGGTCCGAAGATTTAAAATCGATAATCACATTTTAAAAATCTCAAAGTTTGGTGTTGGAAGCTCAACTTTCATGATAAGAACAAAAGATGAAAGCAACCATTTAAAAATCTGAAAAAATTACAGCAAGTAGCCCTTTTCACCCTCTTTTCAACCAACAAATTTTCAAAATGGGATTTCTAGACCCCTGGGGGTACAAGGGTCCTTAATTTCGACTAAAATTCAAAAAAATCAAAAAAGCAAAGTAGCACATCGATTTTTACTAATTTAAAGGCGCTGATTACGAATATGTACTTGGTTTTTCCATTCGACCCCTCTGCCCCCTCTAATCAGCCCCCTTGATAGGGGTCAAAATTCTAAAAAATGAAAAATAACGTGTGACCTGTCGTTTGTTAGGTATTTGAGGGCGCTGAATTCGAATATTCGCTTATTTTTTAGATTTGACTCTTCAGTGCACCCCCAGCCCCCAATGTTGGGGAACGGTATGTTAATAAATTGAAATGGCGCGGCGTGTGACGTATCGATTGTCACTAATTTGAGGTCGTAGATTCCGAATAACGACCTAATCTTTGATTTTATTTTTTTCCCCTTGCTCTAACCTAAAGATATGTGACCCTGCCGTAAAGAAGGGACCTAGTGTGGAAAAAAAATCGATGTCTCATTTTTCACGTTTTTGATCCAAATGACACCAAATCTGAACCAAACACATAAAAATAAAAACATCGATTTTTTTACACAAGGTCCTTTCTTAACGGCAGGGTCATACATGTACGATTTATTCGTTAGGGGTTTTAGTATGGAATAGCCCAAGTGCGAAAGCTCATTTTGGCTCAAAATCTTTAAATTGCTCCAGATCAACTCAAAATTGTATCCAATCAGTTCGAGTAGGCACCTAATTAGAACTTTTCACTTTGATTAAATCAAATTTTTATGTACATTTTGCAAAACCCATCAGAGTATTTTGAATTTTTGAAAATTAAAAAAATGAACTTAAAGAACAGCAATTTTAGTCAAGTACAAGACACCCAATTTTTTTGTATGTTCTTTCGATATATTTTTGCTTCTGCTCAAAATGTTGCTGCCGGTTCAGATGCCTCCTGAGGCTGGGATGATTATTGATTATTGAGATGAATTTGAGCAGTACCATTTGTTGGAGATCTTCCTTCGTGCCTTTTTTCGATTATTCCATTGCTTAGACCAAAAATTGACAAATAGTGACAATACGTCCACGATTGAAACATAAAATTAGAGGGCACCGATGGACGGACTCGGAGCTCCCGAAAAATATTCCAATAGATCCTTTTTCAGAAAAAGGTCATCAGTCTTGTATTCGACGGTAATAGGATATGTCTACATATGTAAATGTCCATTTTTCATAATTTCAAATAGGGATTCATATCAGTCTACTCGAATACACCTCTTAATGGTATAATTAATGCATGTACAGTATTTTCATATAATTTGCGAATAAACGACTACCGTACACGATGAAATTACTCATTACGAGGAGAACTTTCATCGAATGAGTCATCGACTAACCAGCTAATGGTAATGGTATCGTATTTCAGCAATGAGTATACCCGTCTTTGGTGAAATTTTGCGTGTAAAACGTATCCAAATATGGTAGGCAGATGGTACCTGACTGAAATCATCGTTAGCCTATTCGTGTACATCTGTCTGGTTAATGGCCGAGTGAAAAACAAGACGAAATTAACCGTACGCGTAAAAATTTTTTTGCAATCACGTAAAACAGCCGGAACACCACTATGAGCGTAGTGGCCATCAAAGGACTCAATCTGCGGCCTCATAAATCACACAACACATCAAGAAATTACTCGTACCAGAGAAGCACTGTGCGCTGGCTGCTTTACCGGTTGATGGCGACTCGGCGTGCCCAGTTGACACAAGGAAGAGAAATGAAATTTACTAGTCGATTAAAATTTTTCCAAGTGTTTTGCAAAATGGTCAATGGCTCCGAGAAGGGAGTTTGTTGATAACCTTGAAAATAATAAGCTTGTCCGACACGAAAAGAACAATGATCAGATGTGATACAGAAGGTTGTTATTGTTATAGCAACGATATCGCAATGATGTATATTGGCGAGTATTGAACTTTTACCAAACGCAGATAATAATTATACGTTATTGTAGGTGCGCGAGGCGAGTACGAGTGGAGCGGGAACTCAAAAGGCGAACAACCCGGTCGCGAATTGAACAAGTTTATCGCGACATATCTAATAATGGTTTACCGGACATGTTTCCATGTCGATTGTTGTCAGCCATGTGAATTTGCATCTTCGGATGCGGCCAAGTACGATTTTGTGAAGAGGAGGAAAATTTTCAAGATTAGGAATTCTTACGCGTTTGTGTCGAATTTCAATTAATATTCCGAGTTTTAATCAACCAATTAGTCTGTGATGACGATTTAATATGCGGAGGACGAAGTGACGCGTAGAATTTTAACCTTGCGATGATAAGTTGAGGGTCGGCTGGGTTGCTATGGCAAGTTCATCAGATAAAAAATGAAATAGTTGGGTTGAATTTTTGGTTGTTATTTGACACTTCGGTCGATTGTGTTTGTTAGCTGGGTTTTTCATTAAGCGCAGAATAAATGGAGAATAGATCCCCACTGCCTATTTAAATACTTTGATGATTTAAATATGGACGTTCATACCGATCTATTAATATGAATTTTTTGAGGTTACTTACAGAAACGCTCAAATTTCAATGTCCAATTTTCTTTAAAAATTTTCCAAATTCAAAGTACCAATTAAAAATTGTCAACAACCAGACGGATTTCAGTTTTTAATAAAAAAATACGTTAAAACAAATTGACAGTTACCTAATTCCAATTTCGTTGAAGTTTTTTTTTAGGTAAAACGAGTTTAAAAAGAGCATTTCAATGAAACAATTTTTTTAAAATTCGGACGTGTAAAAAATCTTTAAAAAGATGATAAATATCTACTGAAAAGAATCGAGTCAATTTGAGCTTGAGAAAGTGAAAAAATTTGAATTTGAAGCAAATTTTGAAGCTGAAAATTTTTTTCAAACTCCCAACATGGAAAAATTTTACAATTGAAAAGAATTTGAAGGAAACAAAACTTGAAAAAGTTTTCGAGAAAATTTATAAAAACTGGAATAAGCAAAATATTCTGAAATTATCGATTTTTTTCAAAATACCAAAAAGCTTAAAATTGAAAAAAGTCCGGTGTTATGATTTTTTGCAATGCCGAATGTGTTTCGTGACAATTAGATCAGAATTTCTACTCATTTATATTTTTCAATGCCATCATTTATTCATTCGAAATATCTTTTTACAAAAATTATTTATCCGATTTGTTTCTGATTCATCGTCTTGTTCATCTCATTCCTCGGGGTCATCTACATCCATTAAATTCATTAAAAAAATAATCGTCAAAAAATCGGAGTTTTCCTCTCCTTCTTTCGACCCCTCTTTTTATTTTGAATTAAAAATATACAAATTGAAAATCAAGCTTTTGCCTCCCAAAAATACTTAAAAATTTTCTACATCCACGAAATGATGAGAATCAATCGTTTGGCAAAGTGGTGGCGTTGCCATGACGACTCGCGAAACTTCGCGGTTTGGACAAGGACTGGTTTGTTGATAAAAGCACGTTCTTTTCAGACATCTCGTGTTATGAGATGATTTCAATGTAAGGTGACATGTGATACGTTAATATTTTTATAAGGTATTTTTGATCGAGAATCCAGTGGTTTATTTGTTTTTGCGTTTTGAAAATTGCCAATGAAGTTATTAAATTTATAAAGTAGGTAAGCACCCAATTTTATGTCATCACAAGTAGACATAATTCAACTTCAACTAATTTTATAAAATACGTATTACGTGCCGAACTCCGCCGAAAAATACTTTGCACATCCTTTTTCTTTGAAAGGTGTACAATCACAGCCACTTATCAGTTTTTACCGTAACTTGCCATTTTCAGGTGTGGCAGCATTTTTATGATTCAAACATTTCGACCACAAATCAAAAAAATATAAAAAGTGAAATGACACATCGATTTTTATCAAATTGAAATCGCCTAATTCGAAGACACATGAGTTCGAAAATAAGCTTAGTTTTTCCATTTAAACTCTCTGACACCCCCCCCCCCCATCAGCTCCATGATGAGGTCAAAATTCAAAAAAATAAAAAAAATAACGTGTGATAATCGTTTATCAGGTTTTAAAGGCGCTGAGTTCGAAAAAAATCTTGGTTTTTTCATTTACCTCCTCCCCCCCCTCAATCTCTTGATGAGATCAACAAAATTCAAAAAAATTATGTATTACTTGCAGTTTGTGAGATTATTGAGGACATTGAGTGCAATTATTTGCTCATTTTTTGGATTCGATCATACAGAGTCTCAGTTGAAGTTGAATTATGCATATTAATGATGACATGAAAGTACTTACTTCATAAATTTGAGCAATTTTCAAAATGTAAAACAAATAAACTGCTGGATTCACGATGAAAAATGAAAAATAAAAAATACATAAAGTGTCTTTATCATCCAGATTTGAATTCGTGAGACCCAAAAACATAAATTTTGATATCTCACCAGAAAATTTCCAAAATGTTGGGTTTTAACCCCTTCTGCCATCCTTCCCGGGGGGGGGAGGAGGGTGAATTACAAAAACACTCTCAGATTCAAATTCAAGAGGTCCAAAATACGTTTTGATACCCAAAAAAATTCCAAAATTCTGGGGTTCTTCCCTAACCCTACCCTTCGGGATGAATTGAGAAAAAATCCTCAAATTCGAATTCAGGATGCCCAAAAACATACGTTTTAATAACCCACTCGAAAAATTTCGAAATTTTGGAGTATAACTCCCTCCTCACCCTTCCATTGGGAGTGATTTGAAAAAATACCTTCGGATTCAAATTCAGACGGCCCAAAAACATACATTTTGATATCCCACTCAAAAAATTCAAAATTTTTTGGTTCAACCCCCTCCTTTACCCTTCCCTTTTGGGTTGAGGGTTATGAGGGTCGAAATTCCCCCAAAAATAAATTCAGAGTGTTGACCCCCCCCCCATTACCAAGTTTCAGATTTTTGGCCACCTAAAAAATTTTACATCCTATACCATGATGCCCTCCCAAATCTCAGTTTGATTTTTTCTACCAAAACAATCTTAAAGTCATACTCGGGATACCAAAAAGTCTAATTACAGTTTACGGAAATTCTCAATTATTGCGATCATGGCTCTCGAGCACATATTATTTCATGTAGTGAAAAACTAAACTCAAAGAAGATGATTACGAAGAAAAAAGTTAATAATCGTGACATTGATAGAGAGGCATCGGCGTGGTTTATTATACTGCATCAGCCATGGTCAAAACCGTCAAAAGGGAAAGTCTGGACTGCGGGAAGATGGGTTAACAAAAATCTATCATTATCCAATGCTTCCGCAGAAGCATGTTTGATACCAAAAATAAGAATTTTTAAAAATAATTTTTTGGAGATTCGCAACCCTCCATCAATGTAAGACAATTTTTAATGTACATATTAAAAAAAGAAAATGGTTTGAATATCACATAAGATTATTAGAAAAAAAACACCCCCCCTCCGTATCGATCAAATCTGATGAAACAATAACAAAAATTTAATCTCAAAAGGATGCTACGAAAGTAAAATTTATTAGCTGAAGTGGATCGATTTACATATTATTTTTAATCAATGATAAGACTCAACCGAAAAATGATAAATATTCCCTCTAAAAATAATATGAAAATTTTACTCACAAAAGACCGAGATTTTTTCATTCTTCTGCCTCAGTCGCAAAAAGAAAAAAAAACACGAAATTTTACATAATGAAAAAAAAAAGGCAACACTCTGCAGAAGGTAACAACCTTAAATCATGATGGTAAATTTTCTTGAATTTTTCATCATTTTTCCAGCTCATCCTTCACAAATACAAGAGTACAAATTTTCAATTAGAAATCCGGAAATTTTTCTTGGAACTTTTGAATCCTAATCCATTATTCAATCACTTTTTCCAGCAAGTAGCGATGAAGCGACTAAAGAAACTTTCTCTGAAAAACTTCCCAAAAATTCAATAGGCACGAGTACTTCAAAGGTAATTTTTTCAATTTTGACATAATTTTTTCAACCCATTCCAGATTGGTAAGTCTAAATACAACTTCAAATTAATTATTCGATATTCATATCCGAAATACAAGTCAAAATCAAATTGAAAATTTTCAACAATAAAAAATTAATATTTTCTCCATTAATTTCTAACTGGTTCAAAAACCGTCCAAAATCTCAAAGACGTTGAATTTCCATTTCTTGTTTTTGAAACTCTCGTAGCAAATAGTTTTACACCTAATTTTTGGTAATTTTTTCATTCATAGACGTCTCAGGGATTCAATACTTCTGCATTACAGCCCCTCCATCTTCAACGCCTACAAAATATCTCCGTACAAATTCACCTCACAAGCAAACTCTTCTCATAAATCATTCAGCGAAACTCCACATCCACATCAAAACAATATCTAATTTAGCCAATTGTAAAAAAAAACCACCATAAAACACCAAACTCTCAAAACTCAAACATGTAAACCCGCAGAATCGTCTGTACATTCGCATTTAAAACCCTACACCGACACTTACTGGTAGGATTGTTAAATTAATTTACGTTACACGATAAAACCGTGTCATAGTTGTTTCATAAATTTTCTCCATATTCATCTTTTTACACTTGAACCGAAATGTTTTCACTTTGACCTTGATTAATCTAGTTACTACATGCGTTTTAAAACCATGGCCCAGCATGCATCGAGCGCACAACTTGGCAACATGAATCCGGCAAGAAGAACCGGCGGCCAAATGTAAAAATCGAATGTATAAGATGGCAGCGTTTCTGTTTCTCGACGAGATATATCGTAAAATTACACCTTCGCATTACGATCTTCACGGGCGTAAAATCGTCTTGAACGAAAGAAAGTGACAGCCGAACAACACCGACGAAAGAAAGCGCACAATAAAAAAACGCTACCCAGCGTGTACCCAGGTACCTCTCCTTTACTCTTCATCGACCGCCACAATCGTAATACACGGTCGGCGGACTACAGTCAGTATGACCCAATAACCGTCTTATTGTTGGCCACTGACCTACTAAAATCTATACGTCTTTTGGCTTGTCTGCTCTCCGCTGCAGCGCGGCCGATAACAACGTTGTCTACTTTCCTGCCTCGGTACACGAAGAATTATTCGTATCGTATGGAAAATTACTCTTACAGCCGCAGCCAGCGACGATGATTCTCGAGCTACTGCATCGAATCTTGCCCTCGTCCCGTAAATACATAAATAGAATTACTTATACGGGTGTTTCTTATCGATAAACAACCGCAACAATACTGACTTCCTTTTTCTGTATTTGCAGAAAATAAAATCGGCATTACGGTGAAATACATCCTTAGATAGTAGATACATATTGCAAAATGGCCAAAGTATGTAAAATCATCGTATGTATTATTCGCATTCACGCTTCAGACAACACGTGTAAAAAATCTAAATTCGGCGAGGTCTATGATCCATAGCCTAGGCATACTACGCAATGTATCCGTACCGCCGAAATACCTGTTCTAATAAAAATCTACCTCCCATACCCGATAATTAATCGTGAGACACATTATTAAACAGTCCAAGAAACTTAATTGAGATGTATTACAAATGTGACTCATAGCTATAATATTGTACGTGTAGTGGAAGATTTCACCAATTCTGGCAGCTCTAGCCGTCTCGTATCTGCCATAGTACGTACAACTAACGAATTATCCATCCTATAGGCACCTATTACTCTATTATTTGCTCCTCATGTGGAACAAATACGATCTGTTGCGTGTGGTTTCTTTGTTATTCGTCATTTCATTCTCAATTATTTGACACCTCGTAATATAAACCAAAAGCGAACTTGACACGCTTGACATAATTATGAATACATAAAGCGATCGAGTTCGATAGAATATATCTCGAAACACCGTAAAATCGCATAAATTAATCCTATACGACCTTCAAGTATTAATGAACCATCTTTTATTCAATCCATGAACATATCCTAGCTATTTTTGCATTCGGTGCACCCATAATTCTCTCGCGGGTAGTTATGCATGCATGGGTCGTTTTTCATAGTTGATATGTTCGGATTAGCAGGACATATTTTCTATAACATGCTGCATCTATTTTCTTTTTTATTTTACTGATAAAATGTGAGATTTATTCTTCAGATTATCTATGCACTTGAGAAACAATTTTTGAACAGTTTAGGTACATAGAAATTTAATTCAAAATACTTATTTGAATAAAACACATACAAGTTTTTGGAATTAGATGGAATCAGTTATAGATTATTTGCAGAACTATTGAAAAATAATTAAAAATAAATAAAAATAAAAATACAAAGAACAAGTTTCATCAGGTTAAAATAAATTTGTAGCGAAGTCAGGAAAATTTTGATCCATAGATTTCTAATTAGGTGTAGTAAGTTCAAATTAATGTAGAGCGCGTTAGACATAATCACAGGAATTTCAACATTTTCAACCAATTGGAATAAAGTATGTGGTTAAACGTGGTTTAACCAGCTTACATTTAGATTGGAGATAGTTCAATCAGTTTGAGCTAGTTTTCAGCCACATATTTCATCTCCTTCTGAACAATTCTAGTTTGGTTAGGACATTTCAAACGGCTTGAACCGATTAAAAGCCTGTTCAACCGGTTCGAACCAGTTCAAATCCGGTTCAACCGGTTTGAACCAGTTCAGAGCCTGTTTAGCCGGTTTGAACCAGTTCAAAGCCTGTTCAACCGGTTCGGACCAGTTCAAAGCCTGCTCAACCGGTTCGAACCAGTTCTAAGCCCGTTTAACCGGATTGAACCAGTTCAAAGCTTGTTCAACCGGTTTGAACCAGTTCAGAGTTGATTAAAATCAGTTTGAACTCGTTTTCGAAGTCGTTTCAATCAACTTTGGAACTTGATTAAATTAACTGGTCTTAACTTTCAAACCAGTTCAGGGTCGTTTGAAACTAGTTCAAATCTACTTTTAGAGTTGGTTCAATCAATTGGCACCAGAGATGTTGCGGCTCTCGCCTGATCGGAACCGCGGCTCTAAATTTCGCGGTTCCAACTTTCCACATAAGAGTCGCATGTTTGCGGTTCTTTCCACAAAAGAACCGCGGTTCTCATTCGCGGTTCTCATTTGCGGTTCTCAGTAATGAAAAAATGTACAAAGGATTGAATATTCCTATTTTGAGTTTGGAAGTCTTGTTTTAAATTAGAAATATTGCTTTTTATTGTGTTATTTCAGAAATTCTCATGCTTTTATCACTGCACTACAGAAGCTGTAAAAAGCATGAGAGCCGCGATTCGAGAGAGCCGCAAAAATAATGTTTTGCGGTTCTATTGATAAGAGAGCCGCGATTGGAGCCAGCCGCGGCTCGAACCGGCGGCTCTGCGGTTCTATTAGCGGCTCTTTACGCGGTTCGAACCGCGACATCTCTGATTGGCACCTGATTAGATCAACCAGTTCAAACTGTCGAACCAATTCAGAGTTGACTAAAACCGGTTGAGACCCACTTTCAGAGTTGGTTCAATCAGTTGGAATTTGATTAGACTAACCGGTTCAAACTGACTAATTTAGCTCTAAACTAGATCAAATTGGTTAAATTAGATTTAGGTTTTAGTTCAAACTGAATCAAATTTCAATCTGATAGAATTATTTTTAGAACAATTCAAAATGGTTGTTATAAATATCTAAAAAAAGAGAAAGAATTCCAAACTTGATCCAACTGGTTGAAACAGCACTAATGCAAATGGAACTGGTTAAAAACAAAATCAAACTGGTTAAACTACCCGATGAAAATTTTTTAGATCAAATCGTATCAAATCATTTCTGATTTAGATATCTCAAAAAATATGTCCTAATCAAATTATATCTAATTACATCTGATTTTTTTTTTGTTAGATATGATTTGATCAAAATTCAAATTAGATGTCATTTGATGACATAATATCAAACTGGATCTGAATCTTCATAATTTTTTCAGATGTGAATTGGTACAATGAGATATGATTTGATGTAATTTGATAAAATTAGATTGGGACATTTTTGAGATATGATCAGATCATCAGATCTGAAATTTTTTCATCAGGTAAGTATCTTCAAACTATTTTAAACTTATCTGAACTGACTCTAAACTTGTCTAAATTCGCAGAATTCGCTCCATAAACTTGATCAAACCAGTTGAACTGATTCTAAGTGAGTTCAAACTGGTTGAATTCTGCATCTAATTTCGAACTCTATGTCAGACTGGTTGACGGAAATTAAGTTTTAACTGACTGAAACTGATTAAAGGCAGTTCAAACTGATTGAATTAGTCCTAAATCAACTAGAACTGGTTGTTGACATGATTACAAACTGGTTCGCATTGACGTCAATGGTTAATTAGCCTAAATTGATGGCACTGGCAATAAATTAGTCCAAGCTATGGGTTAAAATAGCTTAAACTCAATTTAAACCAGTTGAAATGGCTCTAAAACAGTTTAAACCGGTTGAAATGCTCTGAAAACAGTTCAAACTGATTGATATGAGTTGAAATCAATTCAGACTGGTCGAAATCATCCAAAACAACTAAAAAAGCTCAAAACTAGGATTTGTTGAACTAGTCGGATTGAATTAGCTCTAAACCAGTTCAAACTGGTTGTTGTAAAGACAACAGATTACATGAAACTGGTTATGCTGATTCCAAACTGGTTCAAATCGGTTGCACTGGCCATAAACTAGATCGAACTTCAATAAGAAATGACTCTGAACCAGTTCACATTGGTTACACTGGCTTCAAACCAGTTCAAATTAACTGCGCTAGCACCAAACTAAATCAAATTCAAGTTTGAAATAGCTGAAAAATCAATTTAACTAGTGAAGATAGCTTTAAATCAGTTCAAACCGGTTGAAATTACTTCGAACTAGTTCAAACTGGTTGAAGTAATCTAAATCAGCTGAATTGGCTTCCAACTCTGATGAATTTGTTGAACTAGCATGATTGAATCAGCTCTAAACCAGTTCGAACTTATTAAACTGGCTTCCAACCAGTTCAAATCAGTTTCATTACCCTTAAACTGGTTCAAAATAAAGGTTGAAATAGCTGAAAAACAATTTAAGCCAGTTAGAATGACTCTAAACCAGTTCAAATCAGTTGAAAAATAACTTCAATCCAGTTGAAACTGGTTGAATTAGTCAAAACTATATAGCCGAAATTACTCACAAAAAAAACTGTAGTAAAAATTTGTTGAACTACCTTTACATCTAAGCTCAGTGACCACGCATGAGCTAATCACATTGGACAATGAAAAATTTATTTCAACGTCACAACCATGCTCAACGTTTAGTTTTCTTCCAAATACATTTTAATACATCGTCAAATCCCTTTTGCAATGTTTTAAAGCTTACAAAATGCCAGAAAATTCTCTCTTTTTGGGGGGGGGGATGGTTGAGTATTAATGAAATTCTTGCATAACATCCATAAGCAAAACCATCGCCACATTTTTGAAAAACTTTCAAAGATATTCAAATTCTCACGCAACAAACCAAGAATACATCAAAGATGTGGGTAAAAACCATCCAGGAAATTCATTCTTTTCAAATCCTATCATCATTTAACACTTATAAGCAACCTGGAAACTGTAACTGAGGCCAACACCACCATTCAGCTGTATCTACCTTTTTCGTACATGGCAAAAATTTCCAATACCAGGTATTATTCTTTCATATGCACATCTATGGATATTTAGTGTAGGTATTAAAGAGTTCAACGTAGCATATAAATTACCAATATTTAAATATTTTAATCGACCGATTTTTTTTTGGCAAAAATGTACCTACATCAACGCTGAACTACATATACCTCCAAATACAAGCTAATCCGCACAAACTGTAAAACTGGTCCGCCTTCTGAGCGAAAAAACGAACGAAAAAAAATCGTGTACCTGTACAGCACCATTACACACGACGATGCGCAAAAATACACAACAAAAAACTTAACCTAGATAATGGTCTATGGCTAAATGTCAATAACCAAACGAAATGAAAATATTGAGGTAGATAAAGAACGAGTATTTGAACTGGTTTAATGGTAATTTCGCTTCGAATTATCGAACGTACCTACTCGTACATCATCCCATCTTATTAACCAAATCGATTAAACTTGTTGCAGACCAGTCCGCCACGAAAACCATATGGTGAACAATGTCGATCCACGAAATCCGGCGAGTTTTTCATCTTTCACAAATGCAACGTCAGCATCGATATAGGAATGAAAAGACCCCAAAAAAATTCACAACCGGGAAATGATCTCTTTGATGGTATCCCAAGTTGGCGAATACGTTCGCGTCGAGATACTGTAGCTGTAGGTTATTGTGTCATGTTAAGAAGTGGATGTCGATCGTTATTGCACCGTTAATAATTAAAACGATTAAATTGCAATTGAGTTAATTGTATTAATTAGCGAATTGTGCCATTTTAGTCGAACAGATGAACTAGACGCGTATGCGACATTTGTCGATATTTTTTTTATTCTCCTTAAATGATTAATTCCTCATTTCAGCCAGCGCTGAGTCTACTTAACTGGTGTATCCAGTTATCGGCTGTTCATAATGGTGCGTACGCTTTTTCCATTTTTGTGTGCGATGTGCTGTGCTCTTTCGAAATGTACATACATAACTCGATATGTATCGATGTTAACGATATGATTGGTGATGAGGAATGGAAGTTGAAGCACATACGAGTACCAGAGTACACTCTCTCGTATAATGTTAACTCGCTGGGGCACAAAGGGTTACGAAGAAAGGCGGTATTTTGTGGCTATTGTTGCGCTGCTCAAAGATTTACACGCAGATTATATATAACCTAGGTACGGTTACTATTTTGCATTTTCTATTCAAATAGGATAAAAAACATATCTGCGGTAAGGTGGGTTATAGGTTATTTTATGAACTACTTTCGTTTGTCCGGATCTCGTTATTTTAACCGAGCTCGTAATTCATTCAGCGGTACATTGTTTTGATCTTTATGAACTAATTGTTGCATATTTACTTTCTTTTCTTCTTAGGTACCACAGAGTTGTACGGTCGAATTTTTAATTCTCGTTTGACTAAAATTATTCATAATTTATTCCGCTCGTCTCTACGGCCAACAAAGAATCCATCTCGACGGTTATTAACATACTAAATTTTAAACAGCGAATGGATCTTATAACGAGTGAAACGAGCGATGCGGTGACGAGTTCTTAATTTAAATTGATGATTTAATTTATTTTTTTCATCAAATAGTGACAATAAAACACGAGTACTGTACAAATAAGAAAACGTGATTGCAAAGCCATCACGAATTCTCTTACGAAGGACACCTCATACTTAGTCAAAAATGTCTTCGAATGTCACACGTCCAAAAACAAAAAAATCTACGCACGAGGCGGAAATATTCCTCAGACATTTATTTCTAAGGCAAATGGTATAAAAATTTTGATCTAAATCTAATGCAAATGGGTAGCAGTTGAACTGGTATAGATTTCTGCGAGGCTTTTTGTGTAGGATTTTCAAGCGGTACATTTCCAATATATCCCTCGGGGGTGTTATTATTCCAAATGATTGTTACGATTTTATCGCATATGTGGTTTTAAATATTCATGAATATTCAACCAGTACTAATTTTTTTTCGAAAATATTCGACCGTGTGGTACTCTAGACTTTGTATTATGGTAAATTTGCAATCCACTAATGATAGGTTCCGAATAACGTCATCTTTCTATGCAATTTCTTCGACATTTACGAGGAGAAAATATACATCCAGAGGAAAAATCGGTTAGAGTTTTTCAAAGGTAGGTACCAAAAAAATTCCATCGTAATTATGTAATTTCTACGTTTGCGCACGAAACGAATTTATTGTTAATTATGTCTCAGCGATTGCGACCGACTGAAAAAAAAATGTGGTATGAAGAACGAATTCGAAAGATTTTTCATTTTAATATAGGAAATGAAACGCATCGCCTCGTTTTTAATGACTTTTTCTCTCGAAGGCGTGATAACGATCGACGATAAAATCGGTTAATAAAATTTATCGATAATATGTGACAACAGTAATTAAGAAGGCGCCTTATTTTGTCTCCTGGTTTTAATGCGTTTCAATGAAGAATCCAATTTCACATTTACCTACTTTGGTGGTATCGGAGAGAGGTATGGCATAGGCGTGGAAATGAGGAATTTCGAAAATGCAATGATCATTTGGATCCGATTTACGTTTGTTTTGGATGATTAAGGTATGTTTTTCTACCTTGCGTGAGCGGCAATAGGTTTGTTTGATTTCTAGAAGGGTGAAAAATACTTTCATTTGAAGATAAACTGCGACAGGACAGGAGAATAAAAATTGAAAGTTTTAGACTAAAATCGAATTTTCTTCGACTTAATGATTCTGAACGGCTCGGATTAGAAAAATGACTTTCTTTTTCTGCGTTTAGTTTGGTTTGGACTGGTCTATATCCCTAGTTCAACAATCAACAACAAAAATCGTCAAAGTATCATAAAGATTGACAAAATTTTGAAAAAAAAGAAATCCAGTAAAAAATTGGCGAATTTTCAAGTGGATTTGTAAAGAATTTACAAGTAAATTTTTTTCAAAACCATTTCAAAAGTTGGTAAATGTTTTAAAAAATTAATCAATTCAAAATGGAAAACAATAAACAAAAATTCTTTCTTCAGAAGTGGTCCATTCGAAAAAATATGGGTTAATTTCGCTATACCCTGAAATTACAGTTTCGACTCAAATCGATTTTTATTTTTGAAAAACGACAAAAATTGATCATTTTTAGGTATGATACGTTTCCTGTCGTTTCTTTGAAAAACGACAGTTGGAAAATTTTTTGACACACTGGAATTACAGCTTTGACTGAAATCATTTTTTATTTTAAAAAAAAGACTAAAATTGATTTTTTTTTTTTAGGTATGTTTGATCCGTCGTTTCTTGTCGTTTCTTCAAAAAACGACAGTTTGAAAATTTTTCGACACCCTGAAATTACAGTTTCGACTCAAATTTTTTTTTTATTTTTGAAAAACGACAAAAATTGATCATTTTTAGGTATGATGGGTCCGTCGTTTCTTGACGTTTCTTTGAAAAACGATAGTTGGAAAATTTTGTGACACACTGGAATTACAGCTTCGACTCAAACCTTTTTTTTTTTTTTTTTTGAAAAACAACAAAAAATTGATCATTTTTAGGTATGATGGGTCCGTCGTTTCCTGTCGTTTCTTTGAAAAACGACAAATTGAAAATTTTTCGACACACTGAAATTACAGCTTTGACTCAAATGCTCAAATCTTTTTTATTTTAGAAAAACTACTAAAAACAATCATTTTTAGGTACTAATGCATTTCTAGAAAAACTAGTGGACTATGTATTTTAAAAAAATTCAAAGGAAAAATTGAAGATTTTAAAAATTTGCTTATAATTCATCAAGTTTCAATATTAATTTCAAAAGTTGTCATAATTTTTTCAAAGAAATTACTAATCTAGGGGCGTATTATAATTAGAAAAAATGACAAATCTAAAAAATTTATACCTTCGCGTATAATTTTACCAAATTCTGAAAATTTTGATTAATTGGCTAATTTGATCGTATGAATTCTGCCAAAATATAACGATTCAATAATAATTAACAGAATCGTAACTTTTGAAAAAAAATTCAGAAGCTCTCAAACTGGTATCGGAGTCGAAAGGACTTGAAATAAAAATCTCGGAGCTAGAGCTGGAGCCGGAGGGACCAGACCCCCCTCCCTTTAGATCGCTGGTCAAAAATTAGAAAAAGTACGTAAATTTTTCTGCCATTACCAATGCCTCTTAGAACTCGTTTTGATAAATTTTTCATTTTGTTTGAATACTTTCCCTACCAATTTTGGCCAAGTTCCTTCTTTAGATTTTGGATAATATCAAAGTGATTTTTATTTTGCAATTGAAAAATTTTCCACAAATCCTTGAAATGAGCACAAGTACATTCATTATCAAAAACTAAAATAAAACCATCCAACCAGAGAATAAACATTAAAAATATAAACACATCACATAATAAATTTTCATATTACGAGTTATTTGAAAAATAAATACGGGCAATGACGTACAGGTGATATAACGAAGTATAGCAGAATTTTCCACTGATATACCGAACTGCAGAAGCTTTTGGTTACCTGGAAGGTCGATGACCTCATGCAAGAAGATAAGAGTATAATGTCATTGTTATTGCTAACAAAACAATATTCAAAATGAAAAAAAAATCAAGCCATGAAACACTGACGTAGTACCTATCTGAATCTTCATCAGTCAAATAGTGAAATTTCGCCTCTTCAAATTACCTATTAATTTTTTACAACACACCAGTATCTAATCATGGTGGTTACTGGATTTAAAAAATCACTATCTAGGTTTCTGTTCGGCTGGCTTTGCAATATTCACGTATACGTTTTTCATTATCAGCGTCAATAAATTTTGAATTGAAAAATTCGTACAGTTCATAAGTGGGAAAAAATATTACAAAACTTTGAATTTTATGGAAAATAAGAAAAAGGGGCACCATTTTTTTTCATGGAAACCCCAGTTTTCAATTGATGACCCATTTTCTCAGAGGCTATTTGATACAGAAATTAATTAAACAAAAAAATTAAAAAAATTGAAATCGGGAAAAATCCTCTCGTAGACTTGAAAATAAACATGTCTGAACATAATAAGAAAAAATGAATAAAATCGGTGGATCAACTATTTCATTGTATGTATATTCTAAAATAATTCCACAAAATTAAAAATTTTGTAAATATTTTATCTCACTTATGAACTGTACGAATTTTTCAATTCAAAACATTAATTTGCCAAATTCTGGAAAATTAAAGTGAATTCGATCCAATTTTCCAGAATTTCTCAAAATCTGTCGGTCTAAAAATTTTTTCCTTATTTTTCCATTATTTAAAATTGACTTTTTTCCTACTGTAGTGGCGTAAAGGGAGGAAGGCAATGGGTCCGACCCCCCCTCCAGGGCATTAAAAATCAAATTTTCTCAAAGCTTGGCCCTCGCTTCGTTCGAGCAAAAAATCTCAATTATTTAAATTGTTTGCGATGATAATGCGAAAAAAGCCTCTTTTTTGGTATTTCAAGTCTCCACTCCCACTTTGTACCTTTCCAAAGAAAGCTTCTGCACTGAAAAAAATAATAATAAAATTTATCCAAAAAAATAATAACGTGTCCCATTTCTTAAAATAGGTCAAATTTATCATTTTTTTGAATAAAATTTATTCTTTTTGGTAAAATTTATTCATTTTTTAAACAAATTTTATTATTTTTTCTGATAATGAATATTATTTTTTAGAACAAATTTCACCTATTTTGTGAATTGAAACACGTTATTATTTTTTTGAATACATTTTATTATTTTTTGATTAAAATTTATTATTTCGGTAAAATTAATTAATTTTTTTGATAAAATCTATCTCTTTTTTGATACAATTTATTATTTTTGGGGTAAAATGTATTCATTTTCGTAACTTCTGTTTTTTCAGTGTGACACTATGGCTTCAAATTTCTGGTTATTATTTTCGTTTTTCAAGATTTAAATAATTAGTTTGAAAGTTGCTTGTTTCAAAATTACACGTACCTTTTATCGAAGTTTTTTTCCCTAAATATTTTATGCAAATTGAATAAGAACTTGATAACATTCGTGTAATTGTGAATTCTTGATAAGAACCCCCCCCCCCCCTTCATGAGAAATTTCTGGCTACACCACTGAAAATGAGTTCAACCCAAAACTTTTGAAAGTCCCCTTTTTCTCTTAAATACTTTAAAAAATATACTTCTTTCACGAAAATTGAACTAAACTACCTAAGTACATGTAAATTCCACACCAGCCGATTTTTCACACCAAATTCATCAATCCTTTCCTACTCTTGGATACCGACCAATTACACTCAACTAAACCGCCTTCGACTCCAAGATAGTACACCGCTGCTCGGTAAACAGTGAAAATAAATCAAAATGCATTCGCACATTTTACAAACAGCGATTGCGAGTAAATAAATAACGAAAGGGTGCAGGTGTAGCTGCGCGTAATCTCTACAAACGCACTAAATTACTCGATAATGTCAACAAATTTCCAGTTATTTAACATTTCGTACCAGTATTATTTCTTTAGTTACCGCTCTACACGAAACTGAAACAAGCTCTGCTGTAAAACCTTTACTATATAATTGCCAAGAAATATGCATTTTCCTTATACCGTCTCATAGTACAGAATATGAAATCATCCTTGAAACATACACGTACCTATCTATACTTCGCCATATTATGTACACGACGAAACACATTATATAGGAAAAACTAAATACCCTTTAAACGTAACACACGTTAACAATTCAGTATAGGTAAAAAAATTTTCGTGTAAAATGGATTATTGTTATTATCAACACGATTCACGCACCGCCATCGAACGTCTATATGGGCATTATACCTATACATAATTCACCAACAATAAATGAATCTATGGCAGACACGCTCGGACCTTGAAATCATATAAAACACGTTCGTATATTAGACAACTTTCTGGCCTCTATATGCAATTAAAACGGCCACAAAAAATTGACAGACATACCTATGCCGGAAAATCTCTATCGCGAATCGAGGGAAAAAAATGAAAGCGTTTTTTTTCATTTTTATAACACGGCCACGATCGTACCGTTTTCGGAATCGGTTAACACACCGTAAAGGCAAAAATTACCGATAATTAATTACCGTGCAGTGTGGATAACGTGATAATTCAATTACTCGCTGCCGATCTGCGTTCTGCGATATCTTTACATAGAAAATAGGTATTTATTGCAAAAGCGCAAGAGATTACGTAACGAGGTGACTTTTTTTTCCTCTCTTCTTTCCTAATCGACACATCTTTCTCGTGATTAATAACTCCACGATCGAAAACGTTCAGTGTCTTTCTCATTATTCGCTATTTACCCATACGCCCGATTCCAAACTCCCACACGATGCGATTCGCAGATAAAGAATCGAGGTACCACGTACGAGCAGCAAGTCGCGATGGGGATCATGAAGCGTATTACGTTGATTTCTACAATAAATATATTGTTTCTATCAATCCTCCGTATGCGTTCTTTCTTCGACTCATACCAAGTGTACACGCACGAGAAAAATTTACTTTCTTTGGAAACGCCAGACTACAGGGTGTTTCAAAATAAATGCTCGTGAGAAAAACGAAGAGTAAAATTTATTGCTTCGATAATTGCAGAATTGAGTTGCTCGAATTAATATGAACTAAAGAAGTTGGATGGGAAGGTTCAAGGTGTTGCGGTACATTCTGAACAGAAACGTGTTTCTTGTCATTCTTCATCTAGCATGGGTACAGGATGATTCACTCGTGACAGTTTCTCTTACCTTCGATTTCCCTCGAGGATCAAGCATCTAAATGGAAATTTATATGAAGCGGGGAACTTGATTCCTCGCAATTTTTTTTCAATTATTTTTTTCATGAAGTACGAATGGTAAATTGTCTCACATCAAGAGAGGTTTCCCAACTCGAAGAAAAATTTTGAGTCAAAACAAAAAAAAGACTCATATTCTAACATTTTTAATGCTGAAATTTATTTCTCGAATTTTCAAACTTTTAGTTAATGGGATAAGGTCTTCAAAAAAAAAATTGGATTCGACTGGTGTAATTTTGAAAAATTATCAATTGATCTACTCTTTGATTAATAAGGAGGGGTATCCAGAAAAAATTATTCTGCCTCTAGAGGAATTTTTTGTTCGAATTGCTGATCAATGGAAAGGGTATTCGAAATACGAGTAATGATAATAATTTGACCTGGGGTTGAAAATTGATTCAAACTCTATGATTAAAATTTTTAAAAATTATTGATTGATTGAATTGTTCATTTTTGGGAAAAGGTATAGTTACATATTTAAAAAAATATGATTTGGTCTGGGGTTCAAATTGAATAGAATTGTATGAATTTTTAACTAACGAGAACTGGTACTTTAAAAAAAGATTTGGATCCAGGAATCCACCTGTAGTCTTTTTTAAAGAAAAATGATTCACCCTAGCTGTAATTTACACAAAAAAAATTATAAATTGATCAAATTTTTAATCAATTTTCTTGGAATTGAAAATTGTTCGAATTTATAATTAATGGGAGGGGGGAAGAGTGTTAAAAAAAAATTGAATCCACCTGGCCTGAAGTATTTTTTTTGATTGATAATTTAAAAAATTGAAAAAAATTAATAATTGATCAAATTTTCAATGAACAGGAACCGTTTTCAAAAAAAAATGAATAAAAATAGATTCGATCTGTATGAGTTGAATACGCGATCTTTCTTGAAATGATAGCACACGAGGATCATCTAGTATGACTCCCCCCGTTCCGTTCCGTTACGTTCCGTTCCAAAAAAAGAAACAAAATCGTAATTTTCACTCAATTTTAGCACAAGGAAGAAGGATCGAATCTAAAAAAAAAATATATTCGAATTCAATATCTTCAAATTAGTGAGGATCGATAAGTCACATGCCATTTTAATTCCGCAGCATATTTCTACCAAAATTTGGGGGCTAGGGAAACACTGAAATAAGGTCCAAATTCAAAAAATAAGGAAATGCTCGAATTCAGTGTCGTCAAATACCCAACAAACGACAGGTCATTTGTTATTTTGAATTTTTTTTTGAATTCCAATTTTTTCATAGCGGCTAATGAGGGAGGGGGGAGGAGGGTCAGAGAGGTCGAATGAAAAAACCGAGTACGCTTTGGAATTAGCAGAAATCGATACGTAACTATGATTAATTTTTCCATTTTTGAATTTTAGTCAAAATTATTGGGAGTCTATTACCTTCTTCCCCCAGGGGTGCGTAGAGATCTCACATTGAAAATTTATGGGGCGAGAAGAGCTACTTACAGTAATTTTTTCAGATTCTGAAATGGTAGCTTTCAGCCTTTGTACTAAGGTATCATGAAAGTTGGGCTTTCACTATCAAAGTTCAACTTCAAATTTCTCAAAATTTGATTATTGATTTTGAATTTCCTATCAATTCTCTTTCAGACCTTTCAAACAGTTTTCCTCCAAGTAAGTACTACCTACCTCGAGATATGAGCTTTCAAAATTGGAAAATTTGGCGAAAAATCGCGATGCCCACCTCTCAGTTCCCTTGATGGTTAGAAAGGGAAATAATCGTGAATGAATAAGCCATCAAGAGGAACTCATAAAAAAAATGAGTGAAATCGGAAGACCGGCTTCATTTTTGGTTCAAATTGGTATAATAAAACAGCCTTTGAAATTTCACAAATTCGTCAAAATTTAAGAATAATGAACTTCAGCCCTAAAATTTAGGTAGAAATTGAGAGTTTCTGTCTTCAAAAAGATACGAAAATCGAATTTGGAAAAAATTTGCAAAAGTAAAACTTTCAACTTTATTTTGGAGAAAAATTTCACACCTCCTACAATTTTGTTTTTGATTTTTTTTTTCGGGTAGATTGTTAAATTTGTTTCTAAATTTAATTTTCAAAATAAAAATGTTCGAAAAATCAGATAAGATACAAAGTGCGACAATTCAACCAATCCATCAGTCTGTTTTGGAATCACATTATTCAATAATTAGTTGATGTGTTTTTTCAGAAACACCTTATACTTTCTGGAGAAAAAGAAAAGAAGGCGAGAACACAGTAGCTCGGTAAGATACACTTACCAGCGGCGAGCCGCGATAATCTTACGCTTCGAAGAACTGATAATTTAAAAATAACGCTTCCAACGTTTACACGAGTACCGAGTACAGACTATAGAGTACTTTCTCTTTGATTAAAATCTTTCGAATTACCCCGCGCGTAATTCCAAATTAACGATTTCGAAAAATAATTTCCATCACGGAATGAACCGTGACGCGAGGTCTCATGGCTCGCCATCGTCGTTAGGCCACATGGCGGGTTAAATATTCGCCATTAAACCTTAATACCCCTTTACTTTTCCATATTATCTAACACCTTCTTAAGATGTTGGAAATCGCGAGAATGAAATTTTTTTAATTATCGATTTTTTTCGCTTTACGATATCAGGAAATGATTGAAAAGATATACGAGCTTATGTGTATATAAGGTGTCCTAGTTTGTATCGAAGTAAGCGAGGTAAGTCTGCGGCGGCATGTGGGCAAATAAATCATATTTTTTATGAGCAAGTCGTGAGTCGTCAACGTCATCAATTAAGACTGAAGAGGCAACTAAGAAAGAAACTGAAGAGTAGGAGGGGTAAAATCAAAATTTTCTGCTTAAAGATTGATTTTTCGTCTTAAAATACAGCCAAAACGCATATCTCCAAAGAAAAGTAACAATTAATGAAAATTTTTTAAATCGAACCCATATTTTTTGAAACAAAATTGAAATTTTGCCAGAAGGAAATCAGTCCTCCACCTTCTCTATGGTGGCGGTGGCGGTGGCGTCCTTGGGGACAATAGACAAATAAATTTCTTTAAGTAAACGACACAATTTTTAAAATTGATCTCATACATTGAAGATGATTTTAAAAATGTCGAAGCATAATTTGTCATTTGATTCACAAAAAAGTTTTCAGAAATACAATAATTTCATATTACAATTTTAAACGATGATACTCAAAATTTAATGTAAGCATTCTTCATTTTAGGCCTTCAATTATGAAAAAAAAATTGATCGTAAATTTTTTTGAATGCATTTCGAATTTTTTCCCCCTCTTACTAGTGCTTTCAAATTTCTCCTGGGCTGAATTTTAAAATTTTAAAAATTCTGTCAGCTCCCCAAAGGCTTGGGTTTTGAATTTTATAACTTCCATGTTTTTTCTGCCCAGAGTTATATGAAAATATGAAGATTCAAATTTATAATAAAATTCGAGGAAATGCGATTTTAAAACAGGAAAAATTTTCAAGGATGATTTTTCGAAGATATTTTTTGAGATTCAAGAATTTTCTGACTTCGGCTTAGTTTGCATCAAAATTTGGACAAATCTTCTAAATGACTCATTGAATTCATCTTGAAATGAATTGGGAAAGGAAGGGAGAAATTGAATGTTTCTAATTTAGAAAACTTTTTTCAAATTTTTCAGCTTGAAATACAATTTTTCTGGAAAAATACGCCATATTCAATTAATTTTCGACTCGAGCCCATTTTTTTCGACTTGACATGCCATAACATTAGATTACCATTTTTTACCCCTTCAGTCAGGCTTCAGGTTAAAATTTTCCATAAATGCAATTCACTTTTTTATAACACATTAATACGACATCAACCAAAATTTGTACCAAATTCATTAGTTTTCATTTTTTTGGTCGTTTTTTTTCAAAAATCTTGAATTAAGTCCTTTTGGAACCACACGACGCTTTTAAAATTACATAGGAGCTCAAAATTTATGTTTCAAAATGCTCGATTTCCAAAACCCATTTCATCAATAATTACTATCATCGAGTTTTCTTGAAAACTTGCACAACACGAGTTGAAAAAAATTCGAAAACTAGCATAGGCGCACCCAAGAAGGGAGAAGGGGCTCAAAGGGCTCAAACCCTCCTTACGCTCGGGAAAAACAAAAAAAATATTTTTTTAAATACAAAAATGTAAAAAAAAGTTCATTTTTCTGCTTTTCAAACAGTAATTTTTCAAAAAAAATTATTTTAAAATTTGACCATTTTTGCTGATTTTTCAGTCAAAAATCACCAATTCTTCAAAAAATCCCAATTTGTCGGAAAAACTCGTAATTTTTGGCTGAAAGATCAGTGAAAAATGATTAATTTAAAATTTGACCCCTCCCCAATTTTTCTCAAATTTTTAGCCCTTCCCTCAAGTAATTCCTGGATGCGCTTATGAAAACTAGACATACTAATTTTCAAATTTCAAAAACCACCAAAAAATTTGATAAAAATCCAATCGAAAAATTTCACTTTAATCAGCTCTAAGTAGATTCAATTCAATCTCCAATCACTGCACAACTCACCTCCAATATCGAAGGTTCGCAAAGAGACTGGAAATTGGAAAAATATAATCGGTCCGAGCTACAAGTGCGAGTAAACATTCATGTCTTACTGGACCTTGGTCAAAAGAATAGTAATGACGGTAACACCCTAACACCTGACGTTTCACACTCGAATTACATTTTTCTCTCCATCGTGGTAATTGGAAATAACTATACTCATCGGTAATTATTTCGTGACAGCCTTCATTCGCCTCTATTGTATTTCCTATAGATTTTAATTTTCACCAATACTTACTCGATCATTTTATCTCGCTTTGTGGCGTCGGGTCATACACATCCATACTCATTAAATCAAGTATAATGACTCATTTCGTGGTTTGGTATCGTAAAACTACTTTAAAAAAATACAATCAAATTACCAAACTCGGTAAATAGGTAATTTTTATTACTTTTTGGCCGATTTGCCTCCATAAAGGGAAAAAATAGACACCTATAAAACCTGAAAATATAAGACCAACAAAATTCACTTTTCTAGTATCCTTGGAGGCTTGGATATGTAACACCTCGAAACTTACCAATGTAATGAGACTGCATAAGAGATGTGACTTCGAGGGTACTGATTGATGGAGGAGTTCACGGTATAAGACAACGCGGCCGTCGAAAAATACCGACACCGGTGTTCCACTTTGACAGCGATGTAACGAATTAAGACTCTCTTATAAATCTATATGAAATTATCGCGCGTTGGTCAATTAAAACATAGGTATCTTATCTGATGTTAGCATAACGCGAAGTAAGACGTAATCGTCCGATCGTGAAAAAAAAATTACTTTTCTTCGGATGACTCAACGGTTCGGTTAATGTTACGCGATCGAATAGCCAAATTGTCAAGCTCGTTGGCAAAGTACCACCGAGTTAATTCGTCGAGGTTAAAGTTTACATTATTTAAATCGATACGCCGCCGAGAGCTGAGCACCGCGAGCTCCGAGGGATCATGCGAAAGATTTTTCTCAAATGACATAAACCGACAAGGTCTTTAAACCACGGAGACATAAATTACCTAGAAGAGCGTTTAACGTCGGGGTATATTTTATTCGATGTACCTAGAACCTGAATGTAAACAAATCGCATTCAAAGACTGGAAGAGGAACTCAGCAGGCGAATTTTTTCCCTATTTTACCAACGAACCAAGTCACAATCGAAGCTGCGATAAAAACGTCTCGAGACGACTTTTGAATTTTAAAATGAGATATCAAATCAAAGTATACGAATCACGAATTTTTAGTCGACACTCGGCAGAGCATATCTGCCGAGTTTATTTCTCATGTCGAGTTACGTAACCGCGTGCGATGTGTTTGCGAGAATACATTATGTAACTATACCTATACATACGTGTGTATACTTTGAGTATACCTAACTACCTATATATTGCTAATGTAAAATAAGAATTTAGTATCACGTTTGTGTCGAAGCGAAGCCGCATTTATATTGAATTAAACCGAGCACCAATAAGCGGTTTAGTGGTTTACATTATGGTACGAGTACGCGAACGCGATGCATTCTGTCGATCATTAATCATTTATACCTGTAAGGTTTTTACGCGCCTCCGGCATTTATCAAGAAAAGAAAAACAGACGAAATAAGAAGTGTCGCAATCCGGCTCCGTAAATCAGCGCCAGGAGATATGACTCGTCAAGACAAAGAAGAAACCTCAAGAGAACCGAATCTAAATTTGGAGGGATAGCTTTTTAAAAAGAACTTTGAAAATTTGCTTTTAGATTTTCGAGTTTTAGTTTTATTTTCTTCAAAATCATAGAAAAACGATAGACGAAATAATGTAACTGGAATATAATTTTTTCGCTCAAAATATTGATGATGACTTTCAATATGTACAATTTGAAAAAAAAATCATTTTCTTCAAAGGAATAAGAGTGGAAAAAATTTTAAATTTTTGCTCAAAATATTGATGATGACTTACAATATGTACAATTTGAAAAAAAAAAATCATTTTCTTCAAAGGAATAAGAGTGGAAAAATTTTTAAAAATTGACGAACAACAAACCAAATGCGAGAGTGTCACAAATTTCCAAAATCAAAAGGTAAAACTTTAGAAGGATAGTTTTTAAAAAACAGAATTTCTTCCTTCAAAGGTTTCAACGTTTCCAAGAAGTGAATGGGTTCTCTAGGAAAGAGGTCTTATAGATGTTTTTGAAAAATATTACAAAAAATTATTATAAGCTTTGGAAAGTAAAAGAATTCGATACAAGTGAAGCAATGAGCAACAATTTTCAAAAATGGAATTTTCGGATTTTGGATACTTACCAAAAAAAAAACCATTTCAACATTTTTTTTGAATTATTTAGTAATGCTTTGGGCTAACAAATTTTAATATCTATAAAATTCATAATTAAAAAAAAAAAATGAAAAACAGAATTAGCATTTTACCGATTTTTTTAACTCTACCGAATCTAGAGTGAAAATTTTAGGAACAAAATGTATTGAAAAAACCAAAACATACGATTTTAGCAAGATTTTCATACAATTTTTTTAAAAACTTTCTCTCAAGTTCTTGAAACAGTATACAAAGCAGAGGACAAACTTTGTTTCACGTAGAAATTGCAAAAAAATTGATTTCAATTTAAGGAATTCCAAGTTGAAAAAAAAAGAAACAGAATGAGTTGGCGAAAAGGGGGTGCAAAAGGCGCATTTGCAAGGAATTCGAATTTTTCCTAAACATGGGACAAAGGCTTCCACTTCTGGAGAATTTGAAACAATGGCAGACTGACAGTCCTTAAAAACGTTTTGACCAATCACAAAAAATCCATCAGTTTGGAAAAAAAAATCTGAAAAGAGCGGTAAATTTTTCAAAATAATTGGCAAATGTCCACAAAATTTGGTAAATTTTTAAAAAATTGATAAATTTTCAAAACTTTTAAAAGAAATTGAAAAAGTTGATGAATTTAAAAAATAGTAAAATCGAAAAAATATTATACAGAAAAGTGATCAATTTTTTTTTTCAAAAAGTGGTCATAAAAGACAATTTTATTAATGAATAAAAAATTTCAAAATTTTTCGAATCTAAACTTGAAAATGATTATTGAAGTTCTAAATGAGGCGAAAAATGAGGCAAGGTAAGCGTTGAAAATTTTCATCCAAAATGGTAAACAAATTACAAAAAACCCATCAAGTATTTAAAAAGAAGTTTTTAAAATTATTAATTTTCAATGTTGATCCCAATGAAAAAATTTTAGATCAAATTGTATCAAATCATATCTGATTTAGATCAAATTTTATCAAAACAGATAAAATTTGATCTCAAAAATGTCCTAATCAAATTATATCTAATTACATCTGATTTTTTTTTTTAGATGTAATGTGATTACATCATATCAAACTGGATCTGACCCTTCATAATTTTTTCAGGTATGAATTGATACAATGAGATATGACTTGATGTAATTTGATAAAATTAGATTGGGGCATTTTTGAGATATGATCAGATCTGAAATTTTTTCATCGGGCTTGAATGGCTTATTAAAAAAATGAGCATACAATTCAAAAATAATACAGGTATTTTCCATTTTAGACTCTTCAGAAAAAATTTAATGTTTTTAAAAAAACTCCGCTAATTTCAGAATTATTCTTGTGTTCCAGATTGGCAAAATTTTCTACTTTTTCCTAGTTTCCTAGAGAATTAACAGTGGAACATGATGTTGACTGTTGAAATACCTAAACTAAACTTACGTGGAGGGCTGAAATTTGGCATGCAGATTAAAGAAATTCAGATTTTTAATCTCTTCCATCTGCTTGTAGCTCGAGAAGCCACGCTAAGAAATTGAAATTTGGCAGAAATAATTGATAGGAGTCTTAGATCATTTTCAGAAGTTTAATCGTTTCATGACTGCCCCCTCCCCCCAAAAAAATTATAAAATGAAAAATTAAGCAGTAAGATAGAAAAATTCCAAAAATCAGTTCCTTAGAGCAAAATTGCATGAGAGAGATAAAAAATAAATTCCTCAAATTACTTTACATGTAGATCAAGAGAGCACTTCAGATGAGTTTCTTGGGAAGTAAGAGTTAAAAGACTTTTCAATTCCTTCTCAAATCTTTTCAGCTCAAAAAAACAAATTTTTGTAGAATTTTTGAATTGGAAACAATTTTTAAAAATTCCAACTTCAGACTCTCAGTTTCAATTTGTATGTATAGTACTTACGTATCAACTATCAACTTGTAAAATTTCAAACTCGATTTCATACCACAAAACGAACTAAAATTTTCAACTGATTCAGCGATTTTCAAGTTTTTTTTAAAAAATTGAAAAATAGTTGATTTAGCAACAGTCATCCACCATATAGGAATGTACTTTTATTTCAACTTTACCATAAAAAAAAACCTTTGTACTTGCGAAAACAAATAACAACCTTACCACCAGGAATTCCAAAACATCAAATTCATGCCATTCTAAACTTCCTCGTTGCCTACTCACCTGAAACAAAACAAAATCACAACGTTAGAATTATTTCGCACAGAAAGCTTATTAAAAACAAACAATGAATAGGTAAAACTACATCAACGATAATTATATTTCTCAATCATATGACATGACATGACATGACACTCAGCAGATAACGACAAATTCCGTCACTACCGAAGCGATTATGATACATCAAACTTATCAAATCTGCTACCGAGTACCCACATACCAGCACTCGTCCTTGATTACGCACATCTTCTCATCCATGGTCAGACATAATGGGTAAATTTTTTCATAATTGGCTTCGATCACTTGTCACCACCATAGTCACTTTGACAACAATCCGACGTCACATCTACCCGCGTTATTTCAGTCTGCCTTCATTTTTGTCTCTTTTCAAAAACAATAACACCCTGCGTTCTTTATTCATCGAACATCTGTTCAAATACATACGTGAGTTTTTAAATTTGAACCGAACGAACGAATGACGACGACCAAGAAATACCGCTCATAGGGGATCTGAACCTCAACAAAAGAGTTCATCAAGATATAGACAATGGAGTTCGTTAACAGATTAGTCAGATGCATAATGTAACTGAATTTATTGTTATCACTTGTGTGAACGTCCTTAAGATTTTGAACCTATTAACCTCTTACTGTTCATGAAAATTTTTTCATCGAATAGAATACAAGATGAAACGACAAACGAAACTACACAATAATGCTCCGAAAAAATCACACGTTTGGATAAATTTTCTTTATTTCAGGGAAAATTTGAAAAAATTAATTTTCATTCGAATTTACAAAAATAAAAACAACTTTATTAAATTTTGAGAAAAATCACGAATCCGATTCCATAGGTCATAAATTACGTCACGAACTGGCCAATTTTTTATACACAAACCAGACTCGCACACAGCAATGCAATATGAGCTCATTCAAAACACATCTGCATAATGTCTATGTTTCGATTACAATTCTACGTACAATCATTAATCATGTTTTGACAATATTCCAAACAATAAGTTGAATAACCCCAGTTGATTTCCATGCATAACAAAGCTGCTTACGAAAATCTCGCCTAAAACAACGCACCGGCTACAATCGTAAGGATAAAATAATTCGCAGCTCTGAAATTTTCTCAACAAAACGAAATACTCTGGCAGAACAATGAAAAAACAATTATTTTACGTTTAATATCACTTTCACGCAATTCAACAACCATTAAGATAAAATTCAGTACGAAAGTACTTACCGTACGTACGATTCGTTAACAATAACATATTTTTATTCGCAAAGTAGCGACATTGAGAGTTTTAAAATAATGGGAAAAAACCATTATAACCATTTTGTACAAGTACAATATTCTAAACGTTTCAGTTGCCAGCTTTCTCGTTTTTGTGAAAATAATTTCCAACCGCTTTTCATAAAATTACGTAATTTTACAGTCGACGAAAAAAGAACTTTTACGTAGGTTTACATAGAACAGCAGAATTCTATGACCGTAATACTAAACTCAATTTTATTCCGAGAGTTCAAAACGTTTAACCTTTACGATGCATATGTAATTAAACATTAGATAGGTATCCATACAAATTGAACTCGATTTTTAATCAGCACATTATGACCGTATTTAAATAATTTTTTTCCAGTGGGTGTGCCTGAAACTCCGCCAAATACTTTCGATGCGAATTCCCTCCGAGCGGTGAAAATATTAAGATATATTTATCCAATAAGCTGATATCGAACATCAGAATTCTCGTATGTTGCTTTTTTTTCAATCCACTGATCGTATGTAGGTAAAATTTACGTGGATTTTACGTATTTACCTATTTAAATATACTTTTTTCTGCGCAGTTATGATTTCAGTAGATAATTATTAAAGGGAATGGTCACCAAGGAAATGTTTTAGGTAAAAGGAAGTACATACTTAAAAATTACATTATTTTTCATTGAAATTTCTTTATTCTCGTGAAAATTATTTTACTCATTTGCCTTGAGCTAAGTAAAGTTAATGTTATGAAAAATAAGGATCAATAATTCAAAAATATTTTACATATTATTGCCCGAAAATCTTGACACAGAACTTCATTTTTTAAAAGTTCATTCTTTCCCATAAAAGTTGAACTGCTCGAGAAACAAGAACGAGATAAATTTCATAGAAAGGATATCGAACAATATTATTTACACATGTAAAACGAATTTATTGAGTTGAATTCTTTCCTCGAAAGTTCAATTTTTCCCTTGCAACTTGAAAGTTGATAAAAATTCAATTTCATTCCCTCAAGTTCGAATTTTTTAAAAGATCTTCTTAGAAGTACAATTTTTTCATTAAAATATTGAACTTTTTCAGTTTACTTTTCTTCTTGAAAATTGAACTTTTCGAATTTTACATCTCTGAAAATTTGAATGGTTCAATTTCATTTATGAAACTTCAAATTTTTTTCGAAATTTTGACTTTTCTTCAAAGGTATTATTTTTCTACGACGGTTTCCCTATAAAAGATGAATTTTTTCTTCGAGAATTGAAAAAATTTGAATTTCTTCAATGAAAGTTCAACTTTTTTCTTCGAAGTTCAATTTCTTCCCGGAAATCCAACTTCATTTTTTGAAAGTTCAACTTATCTTCAAAAGTTTGCATATTTCTTTAAAAGTTGAACTTTCTTCCGCGAGTTCAAAAAACAAAATTCCTTCAGTAAAAGCTCAGCTTTTTTAATCAAAGTTTGATTTTTACTCAAAAAATCTTACTCCGGTTAAAAAGTTGGAACTTTTTTATAGGAAGTTCAAACACCATGAACTTCTCTGATGAAAACTAAGCTTTTTCCTTTGCAAGTCAAACTTTCTTCTTAAAAAGATTTCCTCAATAATGGAGCTGTCTTCTCAAAAGTTCACATTTTCCCTTAAAAGTTCAGTTTTTTTTTTCAAAAGTAAAAATTTTCCCCTGAAAGTTGAGCTGTCTTCTCAAACGTTTAAATTTTCCCTTAGAAATTCAGCTTTCTTGTCAAAAGTTCAACTTTTCCTCCAAAAGTTGAGCTTTCTTCTTGAATGTTTAAACTTTCTCTCAAAGTGAAGCTTTTGTTTTCAAAAGTTCAAACTTTCCCTCAAAGTGGAGCTTTTCTTCTCAAAAGTTCAAACTTTTCTTCAAAGTAAAGCTTTCTTTTCAAAAGTTCGAATTTCTCCTTACAGTTGAGCTATTTTTCTAAAAGTTCAAATTTTTTCTTGAAAGTTCAATTTTTTCTTAAAAGATCAGTTTTTTCTTAATGTTTGAAATTTTTTTCAAAAATTGAGCTTTTCCTCGAAAGTTTGAATTTTCTTTATAAGGCGAGCTTTTCTCCTCAAAGTTTATACTTTTTCTTACAAGCAAATCTTTTATTTCCTAAGTTCAAATTTTCGATAATAGCTGAGCTTTACGTTTGAACTTTCCCAAAAGTTGAGCTTTATTCCTAAAAGTTCAAACTTTCCTCGCAAGTTGAGCTTTTTCTTGAAAGTTGAACTTCTCATTCACAACATTGAAAAAGTTGACATTTTTCTTTACAATTTTTCTCTCATAAGTTCAACTGACCTTCGAATGTTGAATTTTCCTTTCAACGTTCAATTTTTTCTTGAACAGTATAACTTTTTTCGAAAATTCAACTCATACTGTTGTCAAACTGAATACTTACAGACATGAGGAAATCTGATTGGGTTCATTTACTCAAAAAGTCGTTTCTCTTCTTTAAGCCAAAATTGTCTCATTTTCTTCAAAAAAAAATTTGAATGGAGGAAAATTCACCAGCAGGTACATAGCATGCAGGTAGTAGGTATAAAACATTCATTTATAAGGGTTTTTCTATGAACTTCGAGTTATATTTCAGGAGATGAACTCAAAAGGTACATATACAAAATTTCGACACCACAAACCAAATCTGATTCATTTCAAAATACCTGATCCAATTTGTGGCATGAAAATACCCATACCAAGGTCTTTACCAAGCATATAATAATAGATTTTGAACCATAAACTATACCTACTTCAATAGAATTCAGTTTCACTTTCAAATCATCAATTTACCGCTGTTCGGGTATTTCATTAAAAAATAGGAAAAAAAATACACATAAATTTACCTCTTTGATCGACTCAACGTATACCTTGCAGGCAAAATACCCAAAAATGATAGTTTATTTTGGATTTTAAAAAAAAATCAATCCATAGATAATTTTCCATTATAGATACACATACGTCAGTTATTATTAGGCACCTCAAAAGAAAAAGAAAGTAGATTACGACGGAATCACCGCCCATTTTCATACATAGGAATTAACCTTAAGTACATATAGCCATATTCAATAAAGAAACCCATCATCCTGTATTATTAGAACGAAAAATAAAATCTATTTATATAGAAATACCATCAGCTATTTGTGGTTACCATATTGATGTGCGGCTTACCTTTAAATATTTACCCTTAATTTTTATATCCTAATGGAAAAGGTACACCAAAAAACAAAGACGAATCCGGTTTTTCTTTCAACATTCTGTATTATGGGGATACATTAAACAATACGAAAGATGAATGGAGTCGAGTTAACGAAGCTAAGGACTCTTTTTAGGTACATATGTTCAACCAACAATGAACTAGATTATGGTCTTTCGAAGATGGTACGTTGGTTCACGTCACCAAACCCATCTCCAAACCCATACATAGAGATGGCGAAACGTTGAAACAAGATACATAATTCAAATACTCATACCGAATCCACACAAACAACCTTATTACAAATATTTATACTCAATAATGATCGCATAGCTCGTTGAATATGTTGCATTTCGAGTGCATCGTATACAATACACTTAGTTATCGTACATACGAGAGAGGAAAAAACCTCGAGTTAATTTGTCGCCTGCCTTAATCGAATGTTTGCGAAATACCAAACCTACTCTTCGAATAAAGCGGTAAGCGCAAGTGCTATATTTGCATTTAAAAACCCGAAGCGTTTATCTTGTTAATTCCTCGTACACATACTCGATATCAGGTCGATTTATTCGGGTGGGTTGATTTGGAAGTCGCGCTCAAAGGTGACGTGAAATTTATGCAAACCGTTGAATAATGAGTTTACGTCGAATTAAACGTGCCTTCGTTTAATAGCCGTGAAATTTTTACCTTTTATAATTATGATATATTTTAACAAATAGGTCGTCGAGCTCATAACATATCTAGTACCTAGACGTAGCCAGTGTACGACGCACGTACATCTACATACGTTCCTTTAGTCCTACTACATCATCCAATTTGTTAACGAAATATTCTTCTGTACGCACTTTTAGGTTTTGCTGTGTACAAAATATGTATACGTAGACGTACGTAAATTCGTATGTTTGTGCGAGTCGAGCATTCAACAAACATATGTATCAGTTGTTATATCACATTCGTAAAACAGTACTCTTTACGCAGTAATTTCACCGACAACGCACGATTCTCGAAAGAAAATTTTCGTGAGTTGAATTCGTTTATAAGACGCAATGTGAGCTTGTGTGGTATTGTTTCGGAGTCGTTAAACTCGTCCAATGTGTGTTTCATCAGCTAAGAATTCAGATAGATTTAAATAATGCTATGAGTTCTGTGAAAAATGATCATTAGTCGAAAAAAACGAAATTTTTCACGAGAAAAAATATTGGGTTTTGTGTTCAGAAAAATCCATTCTCAAAAAATGATTATCATTTTTGAAAGAAAAGCATCGAATTTTACAGTTTCAAAGGTTCCTACTACTTTCTACCTCACTGGTTAAAAAAAAAAAAAAAAAAAAAAAAAACAGGAAAAGAGGGTTGAAAAACTTGTAATCAATTTTCTCAAGATTTTGTTGTTCTGGAGCTCAATTTCAAAATTGCATCATTTTGATCATTTTTTTTTTTTAAATTAAATTACTCCCTTCAGAAATTGCGATGAGACCCTAAGGATAAACACACGAGTCTAAATAGAATAAAAAATAAAGTATCGAAAGTTAGCAATAATTTCTGAGTTCAATTATTTTTTTCAAACTGAATTTTTTTACAAAATATTCCATAAACTACGCCAAAATTTTTAGGTCTAGTATAAAAAAAGGTCAAAAAATCAAAAATTGAGATTTTGAATTTTTTAAACCGACTGAAAATATTTCCTTTTAAACGAGTTTCTTTGATGGTACCTACAAAGAATTTCCAAAATTTGATAACTATGGAATTTAAAAAATTTACAAAGCTTTCAAAAATCAAAATATTTTTTAAAGCATTTAAAGCGTTTCCAGAATTAAAAAAAAACTTGAAGGATTTTCACTCGACATGAAGAATTATTTAATTTCGAGAAACATTCTCTAAAATATAATTTTTCAAACTGTAACAAAATGAAACAATTTTTAAAGTTTTCCAAGTTCAAAAAACTGTTGAAAGGACTATCCCCGAAAAAATTCTTAAAATATGAAAAATGCATTTAAAATTCTAAAAAAAATTAGAATTTGCAGATTTCATAGGTAATCATGTTATTTGAAACACATTCAAAATTTTTTGAAGAACTTTTCAATTGAGAATTGTAAAAATGAAACATTTGAAGAATATTGCATAAAATATTTCCTAACATTTAAAAACTCAAAATATGAAGAATTTCTTGATAATTCAAAAGAACGACACAATTAAAAAAGATTTTTTTGCAAGTTCGAGGAATTTTTAAGCTAGAGAACTTTTTTATTTATACAGAATTTTTCATCGTTTGAAACGTTTTCCCGAAGTTTTAAAAATACAATTTTTCTTACATATTCGAAACAATTTACAACCTCGAGAACTTCCTAAAATTCAAGAATTTTACAAATATTCAAAAAATTTTCCAAAGCATCAAAAAATTTGAAAAAAAGTATGAATAAATTTTTAAAAATTTGGAGAATTTTTCAAAACACAAAAATTCTTTTATGAGATCGGGTGGAATATTTTTTATATTATGCGGAAATTTCCAACATTTGAAATATGCGCCTATTTATTCGTAAATGAAGTTTTTGATAATTTAATTTACACAGTAAATTTTGCACTTGAGCCATGGAATTTTTTGTCACAACTCTTCTCCCAATTTCTAAATTTTGCATAATGTTTTTGCAAATACCTAATGGAGAAGCAAAATAAATGTAATTTCTTGAATAAAATCTATGATACAGACAAAATTGAGAGTTCAAAATTGTAAAAGGGGAGAGGATGAAGTGATATCTATAAAAATCATTTTCTTTCCTGTTCTTTATTTTGGCCATTTTCCTCCTCATTTTTGAATGAAATAAAGAAACGAAGATTTGAAGTTTTCAAGCTTTAAGAATGAATAATTTCCACCCAAGAATACATTTTCTCCTCAGAAATGAAAATGAACTTTGATTCGAAGCAAAACTAGCTCCTTCGCTCATTTCTGTTTCCCTCCGTTCTAATTTATAAAGAACTAGTCTCATTTCAGAAGTACATCATCGCCAACATTGTGAACCAATTTCTGCTTCTTTTAAAACAGATCCAGATCGTTTATTTACTATAATCGTCGATATTTTTTATAACTAACATTTCAAAACGTGAAATAAAATCCGAATGAAATTTTCTCCTCAGAAATTCTATAGCTGTAGGCCTACTAATGATTTGATTGGTCATCGAGCATATTCTATTTCACGCAATAGAAAACGCAACCATTCTCTGTTTCGTCTTACGGTGAAAAAAAGCAGTTTCGAAATCGAATATAAGAAACAGGTACCCGATTCATTGGTTTTCAAACGACGCGACGAGACCATACGATACCCATAGGTGCACTCCAAACTGGAGGTAATCCAATACCGTACCGGTTGTTGGAAATTTTCTAAAACAGTAATCGGGCCGCATACGTACAAATTAAGTCAGTCTTTAACCCTATTACGACATTAAACTGAAATTAATAATCCTAATGTAAATGAAAATCTAATGCCTAAAAAAGAAAACACAGTGTATTTCAAATTTATACGAAATAATGAACGAATTCTTATACAAAACGAACAGAACTGAAAATAATTAGAATAAAATTACGCTACTACCAAAGAGAAAAAAATTGAGGAAAATCGATGAATTTAACAAATAATCGGAGAAAAAAAATTAATAGTAAGAAATGAAAAAAAAAGAAGAATAGGGAAGGGGAAATGAAAAAATCCATAAAATGATCCTAACAATAATTAATGCGCTGAAGCTCTTAAACATTATCGAAAGTGAGCATTGCCCAGAATTTTTTTCGATTCGTCTCATTTAAATAACAATAACAATATAAAATACGAGTACAACGTTCGAAAAAAATTTTCAGCTACACTCAAAATATAATAAATTTACTTTCATCTTGTCTCGTGTACTTTGAACTATAAGGTATCATTTAAAAAATTTTCCAACATCGTAGGTAACATAGATTTCCAATATTTACATTGACTTTCAATTTAAATTTACAGCATTATTTCCCCCACAAATCAACCATATTAAAAATTATCAAACATTGAAGTAAAATTTTCTCAACGCAGATTCAAATTGAACAGTAAAAAAAAAAATAACCAAATTATTTTTAAAAGATATTTGAAGTGAAAAAATGAAATTGCATTGAAAATTGAAACACGTCAAACATATGTCTATTTTTCCATCCTAAAAATACATAGAAAATTTTTTCAGTGTTACCATTACCAAAAATGAAAATTTTATCAATTTTTTCAAACAATTCGCAAATAAAAAATAAAATCAATAGCACCCGAATATTCTTTAAAAAAATAAGATGATCTACAAAATCGAAAAATTAAATTAGTTTTTAATCATAGACAGGAACTTTTCTCATACATTTCAATAAATTTAATCGCCTAGAAAAACTTAATCGATAGACTCCTTTTGGAGAATAATTTTCACACCTTATACCGCCGGAAAAACTTACCCAAAAAATTTCAGCGTATTCGTGCCGGTATAAAATTTTCAACCATATAATCAAATTACCCATAATAAGCCTTTCAAAATGCATTCGAATGGTAAGAATATCTGACGACAGAGGTATCACGAATTTCGTATAACTTCAATGCCCACTCAAAAAGAAAAGAAAAAAACAAATCCACTAAAATAAAACAAAAGCAACAACCTTTTACCACGAAAACGTATTCGGGAACATCCTACCAGAACTTTGCAAAAAATGGTCACTAAAAAAAACACTCGAATAACATAAGCTTACAAAATATTACACAATGATCGTAATTTTCTTTGAAAAAATTTAAATTTTACTGGTGGGAGTGGGAGACGAGAAAAATTTGATTTCTATGTCGCGATGCCCATTCAAGGAGGTTACAATTTCAGACGATACTTGTAAATTTTGATTGGTTGTATTATAACTATCACTTAGGGCACGTACTCGAGGCACAACCAGTGTCGAGCTCGGTTTACTGGCCGGCTCGCTACAGCTGCGTTTCAAAGTCGTACTCCACTCTTTATTCTTGGCTAATTTACCAACAAAGGCGATACTGGTACCTTCGGCAGGAGGCATTAAATTAGGCGAAAAGCATCTTTGCCTAATATCCCAAACGACGCCTTCCGGATCGCAATATCTGCAATTGCAGAATGTGGTTGTTGATTGGGAACTATCAGAGGAATCTTTACCTAAAATATCGAATCGCAGATCATCGGCTAACAAAAGCTGAGGACTATCTTCGGAGAATAAATTTACAAGAGATCGTGATATGAGTAAATCATTAACATTGCTGCCTTCCAGCAACGCCAACGGTTTAGATTTCGGCCTGAACAGCGTCAGATGCAGATTGTGCAGAATCTGCGACGAATCTGGTACTTTATCGACGTGCGAATGCAATTTATAAATTGGCTTATCGGATTTTTCCAATTTTTTTGTCGTTTGCAGCGGACCTGGTGAGTTGGTCGGTGACGTGAATCCGGCTGCGCTTGGTTTTCGATCTTTCTTTCGTCTTTTTCTAGGTTTTATAATGCGAGGCAGACAGTTCTCCGAATTACCGTAATTTTCATCTGTGCAATCATTTGTACTTTGGATTTCTCGGCCTTCAAGTTGATTTTTGGAGCCAGGTCTGCAGTAGGATGAATTAGGGGGTTCATTTTGGCCATTGGAGATACTTTTTGGTTGGAAATTTCGATTATCACGTTCCCAATTGGATTTCTCTTGAAATTTACCATTAGCTTGGATCAAAGGTACACCCTGTTTATTGGTGACGAAATCCGAATAAGAGCATTTGGAAGGTTTCACATTGGTCGAGTAGGTTTTTAGGTTACTTCCGACGTTGCTGTAATGACGGGGTTGTTCGATATTCTGATTATCCCTGCGACCGGAATTGAATGAAATTAGAGGATATCCGGACCAGCAGTTGGTTCTCGAGTCGGTATTTCGAGCATAGACGCCAGTAGTGGACTTGGGACTGAACGGATACCGTTGCTGACCATGTTCGTTAGACCTCGTATCTGACAAATTTTTTGGACCAGAATTTGAATTTGATTCATTCACGAATTTAGCATATCTGACATTTTGAAATTGCTTGTAGGTCGGCTGGGTTTGTTGTTTACCGGCATAGCTGTGCGGTTGGGGCGATTTCACTGTTATCAGGTTGCTTCCGACGTATCTTTCGATGTGCAATCGTTCCTCGACATCTGGTATCATCGTATAAACCGCTGAACGCGATCAAAACTTCCTCTACAGAGGTATTTGTGTAGCACCATTTGTACGAATTGTATTTCACCACACAACCGAACCAAAATCCAAATTCGAAACTTCGACCGGGTATAAAAATTTATCACATCACACACTGGCTACCTTAGTCATCCCAAACGCATCACATACAGCACATTATCGTAACTCATGTATCTAAATTTTATTTACAAATATCACGCAGTAAATAATCGTAACTAATTTTTTTTTCAGCACTTTCGAATCAGATGGTAAAAAATTTTATTCACGTGACACAGCCACCGCACTCACACGTTCGAAGATCGCCACATCCATATGATCGCGAGACTGCCGGTCGCTGCCGGTTTTCTCTCGAGTTAGCATCGTGGAACTGGTGTAATGTAGTGGAAAAGGAAAACACTACTTCACGTTCCGCCATAAACCGATTGAATCCAGTATTGCCAATGTTTTGAGCTAAAATCTCTCCGCGTTTGGGAATATTGGTATTAAAAGGGCGTGCAAATTCAGTAGCTTCATCATTTTTTTTTTTTTTTTTGGTTCTCGCCATTTTGATGAAGTTAAGAGCACCTAATTTGGACCCCCGGTCGATCTCGTCCGTTTATGGCTCGATCTGGCGGAAAACCCATTTTTTCACGAGAAACACGCTTCGCATAAAAAAAATCACCCACAAGCCCCTCCCCCCCCAAAAAAAGATGAAAAAACGATTTCGCGGGTCTGTCCATTCTCACACGAAATGAACAACGAAATGTAAATCGTTCGCTCGAATCACAACTTTGCAACTAGTCTTGTGAAATCGTAACGGTGTGATCGTAAGATATTTGAAAATTTGAAACCGAAATCAACAATTTATTTTTTCAACCCAATTTTTTTTCAATTCTCAAAGTAGCTTTAATTTTTAATTTTCTTTTCTCTAGATATTTTTCAACTCTAGAATTTTTTCCTCAAATATTTTCAACTCTAAAAATTTTTTATCTGGAATAAATTAATTTTTACCAACTCTGAAATTTTTTCCTTCAATTTTTTTTCAGGTAAGTAGGTATAAAATTTCTCCAAATCTGGCATTCGGTCTGAAAATACATATTTTTCATTTCTCAACGTTAGACATTTTCCCTCAGAATTAATCTTTTTCAAATTTTTTGCTCTCGAAATTATTTCTCAAAGTTCAATTTTTACACCTTTTGAATTTTTCCCCTCAAAATTCCATTTTTTTTAGCTTAGTTCAAATGTTTTTCTAAAATTATTTTTTAACTCTGAAATTTTTAGAACCATAAAAAATTGAAAAAATTCGGTTGGAAAACGTTATAAGAAATTTAATGTTAGAAAAATCGAGAGAACGTCAAGTTTTTAAAAATTTTAGGACCAAAGAATGGGATTTCATAGTTGTTACTTTAAGTAATTATTCATAAAAAGAAAATTTCAGCAAAAATAAAAATTAAAAAAAAACTTAAAGTTAACAAAAAACTTTTAAGAAAAAAGTTTATCGGGGAAAAAATTTATTGGAGAAGTTGAAAAAATTGATAGTAAGTACCTATGAGAAAAAATTTCGAAAATTGAAAAAATTAGAATGTTGAGAAAAGGTACAGTTAACAGCTGCTGAGATCATAAAATGATCCATGTAGCATTGTAGCAGTGAAGATGATGAAAAAAATGAACGGTAATTTTGTTGTTCATTTCGTGTGAGAATAGACAGACCCTGATTTCGCTCCCTCGAACTATTTTTTACAAGATTTTTATTATTGGAATAAGTAAGTCTTGTAAGAAGTGCATTCAGAATTTTTTTGAATAGATATATGCCTAAATAGTACATTTCAAAGGCTACCTGACTGTGTATTCGATTTTGTCATCGCTTTTGAAAGTTGAATTGAAAATTTTTTGAGCGAGTTGTCTAATTTGGACCTCCTATGTTAGGACAGGGTATCTAACAAAATTTTATGAGAAAAAATACTGACTTATACTGACCTTTTAGAATGACTTTTCTGAGTTTACACCCCCTCCCCATCCCCTCAAAAAAATCTATATTTCAAGTAAGGGCGAAAATTTTTGGTAAAAATTCAAAAAAAAAAAAATGAATGAATGTTCTGCCAATTTTTCATGTTATTTCAAATCGGTGACTTTTCACTGATCTTTCAGTCAGAATTATCGATTTCTTTGATAAATAATTGAAAATTGGTGAAACATCAATTTTTAAAATCCGAGCGAAGCAAGGGCAGAAATTTTTGAAAAATGGGTCTTCAAAATCTGAAATTTTATTAGTAGAACACACAAAATTGTACTTTTTTTGTGGTTTGTACTTTTATATTGACTTCTAAAAAAAACTATATTTATTGACTCAGTTTCTGTTCTCCTTCCAAACAAATCGAAACATTTTTGAAAATTCTAATCGAAAGCATTACCGCGTCTTTCAGATAAAAATAAGAATGGACAATTTTTTTCACTTGAAAATAATAATTTTTTAGGTTGGAAAAGGAGAAGTTTCATACAACCATTTTGAAAATGAAATCGTGAAAAACTATTTTCATTCATTTTCTGACAGATGCTGAAAGTTTGACAGAAAATTTTGCGAAAATTAGAGTTATTTATTTGTAATTTTTTGAAAAATGACGTTTCTGTCGAGTTATGAAGTAAGCCAAAACTCCATTTTGGGAAAAGTGGGTTTGCCCCCTGTGGATTCTGAGGGGGGAGAACTATTTTATATTGTCTGAAAGCTTTAAAAAAAAAATCGAAATTTATCTATGACGTTTTTCATGTTTTTAAACAAATTTTCAGTGGGTCCAAATTAGGTGCCCAAAAATTTGATGTTTCAAAAATTATTGACCTTTTGGGAAAAAAATCGCAAAAAATCGGGATTTCAATATTTTGAGCTGTTCTCCCGTATAGGTGTAGTCAACGCTTCAGCCTACACGCTGACTTCATTTTTGGAGGTCTGGGGGTTTTGGGACCATTCTACAGCCCCAAAACAAAAAGAGATCCAAATTAGGCTACCTTATTTTATACGCTTCTGAGACGGTCAGAAGAGCCGCACCACCTTTAACAAAATCTCGTATTACGTCCTTATTTCACGCGTCCGAGTCCGTTGATTATCCGCACCCATAAATACACGCAGCAGTATTCGTCCACTACATGAAAAAAAATATCTGCACGCGTGACAATGGAGCTCGACATCGTATACACAGATGTTTATCTCTGAGAAAAATAAAAGACGACCGACTAGCGAAAATAATAGCGATATTCAATTAAAAATAAACGTCGCGCGTACGTCGTGGTGGTATTTTTATTAAATTAAATTCGCAATCATATAGACAAGGAAATATGCATTCGAGTGACGAAGAGAGATACGCGTGACGAATAAATAAAAACCACCATACAGGAAGTTCAAAGGTGCTTTGTCGTACTGAAACTGATTAGAATCTGTTGGGCGATATATAGGTTTAGGTACATGTACATACGCAAACGTAAACGTATACGCGAGCAGACAGTTTATGGAAATTAACAATGAAGTCTCGCAGACGACAACGACATAACCCACACCATGGACGCACGAAATGCACAGAATTACCATGGTCGTCGGTCGACAAAAAATCTGCTGCGTATACCATGCGTGCAATATGACGACCAGAAAAAACTGCCTACTCAGCGACCGCCAACATTTCCGCGAATATTCAAAGGGCTACGTGAAGTGTGCGGGTGAAAAATCATATTTTTTTTCAATTCGGCTACTTTCATCGGTTCATTGATGACGTTGGCGTTCGTTTTTCAACGTAAATAATGTAGTAACGTAATGTCTGTGGAAGACAAAAAAAAAAAAAAGAAAAAAAAAATTCTTACGAAGCGTGGTAACATCGTGCCAGAGAAAATAATATATCCGTAAAAGAGAAAATTACAGCTCGTTGCTCTGATTTCACTTTTAAACAATGAAAAATAATGATATTACAACATGAAAGGAGTATGTACGTAAATGTAGGTACACCAGATCTCGACGCGACGCGAGGTTTTATAAGTTAACAACGTAAACAACCGAACATGTAAGGTAGGTATAAAAGTATAATGTGTCATCCGATATTGTACGAATTTTTGACGAGTATATATGCAGGTAAATTTTTACACTTGAAACTTGACCGCATTGCCCGAGTTTTTATGGCTTATTTCGTGACGGGTAAAAATTCTCGCTCGTGTTGGTAAAAGTATGTAATTTTGGTGCATATGGGTGGCTCGGTGGCGTACACTCGCTTCTGTGGATGGAAAATTTTTTTGAAGCACGAAGTTCGTTTTTATTCCGCTTGAATCAGTTAGACTTGAATTGGAAATTTCATCAATATTAAATATTATTCAATTTTTACATCTGTAAAGTTTGAATTCGAATATTATTTTTTAAAAATCAATAAAATGGCTAGAAAATCGTTCAAGATCTCACTTGTGGGGTACAATATCTAATATTTTTTCGAGAATGGGCCAATGGAGAAAAGGGGGTGAGAGGTTGTAAAAAAATTAAGCCAATATTTTATATCAGCTTTATCGAAAATATTACAAACCGCTGGACATAATGTTTAAAATTTTTGTTGGCCTTCTCCCACTTTTCTCAGTTTCTAGGTTTAGGGTACTGGAGTATTGAATTGAAGGTATTGCCGAATACAGACAATAAACGACATGAGAAATTATTCTTTTGAAACCTATCTCCAAATTTTGATCAAAATTTTGGTAAATCGAATTACCAAGAATATCAAAAGAAAATTTAATTTGGAAAATAATCGATTTTGAATAACAATGTATAGAACTCGTGATGCGGTTAATTTTCCTAAGCCTGTGAGGAAGGGCTTCAATTTTTTCAACAGATCCAACAGGGTGTCCAGAGTCCAAAATATTTCAGAATTAATTTTCCCTCATTTATCCAGGTTTTCTCGATCAATTTTTTCAAGTTTTCCAGTCTTTATACACGAGATACCTATTTATAAAACATGTTGGGAGAGGGAATTCTGTCACGAGATGATTATCAAGGACATCCGAACGTCCCCCCTCCCCTCCTCAAAATGCCACACACTTTCGTAATATAAAATCAGAAACCGGAAAGCATAACTTTTTGAAATTTTATAGAGTGGGTGAAATTATTCATGCCGATTTCTTCTGGATTTCCTCAATAGTTTGAGCAATGAAGAATCGAAAAATTGTGAAAGACCTTGTTTCATGAAAGGGGATATAAATTTTTTTTTCAACCTTTGTATGATTTTCAAATTACAAGATCATTTTTTTCAAATTTTCAAAACTTATCAAAAAAAAAAATTCTTAAGGCTGTACTTCAGTAGGTAAATGAGTAGGTAAAAACGACGAATTTTTGCGAAAGTTTTGTGGGTCACTGAATGAATGGATTTTTTTCGTTTTTGCTTTATTTTGTTCAGAAAGGCCAAACTTAGAGCGCCACGAAGCTATTTTTTGAATAAATAATTATCTGAATTAATTATATGACTCTGAAATTGGCAAACTTACGTCATTTTCACTTGTTTTCACTCCAACATTACACGTTTGAAGAGCAGTTTACGGGAAAAAAGGCTTCGTGGCGCTCTAAGTTTGGCCTTTCTGAACAAAATAAAGCAAAAACGAAAAAAATCCATTCATTCAGTGACCCATAAAACTTTCGCAAAAATTATACAATTACGTACTGATATCGAGTCTAGAGATAACATCCATGATAGCCAATAATTTTTCAAGTTTGTAATGCTCAATATCGTTCGATTTATCAATTTCAAATCGCTTTATTCGTAAAGTTATTCGCAGTTTTTTTGACATTTATGTATTAATATTTTTGTTTTGTTTCAACAAAACTAACAAAAGTGAACTATAGATGTTTGAAATTCAATTATTTCCGAAAAAAATTGGCCAATTATTATAGTTTTAATGTTTTTTAGCTAATAAACGACATGGTTGTTTACAAAATTAACGAGGTCGCGAGTTTAACTAAAATCTGTAAAAATCTGCAACCATTTGTGTTTGTATTACCTATTTTCTCATATTTTTGGAAGCTGAAGTACAGCCTTAAGCAGTGAGCAAAATGTGGTAAAAACCTAAATGATCATCATCATAAACTTTCAAAATCCATTAGCTGTTTACCAAGAATTTTTGAGAAATAATCACTTTTTTCAGAAAAAAATCAACAAAAATCATTGTCCTTTTCCCATTAAAATGAAGATGAAGATTTTTTCGAAAAATTACGTTGAAAAAACATAAAAATGTCTCTTTTTAATCATTTTAAGTGAAACAAGTACGAATTACTTCAAAAAATATTTTTTTTTACTCTCTTAATTTGAATCAGTCAAAAATGCCTAAATTGATTGTTGAAATAGAGAAAATCAAGTCACTGATAATCAGTCAAATTCCACTGATTTCCCAGTTAATCAGCGTCATTTTACTGCTAATCAGTGAAAAATTACTGATTCAAATAGTGAATTTTGATTGTTGAATCAGTAAAAATTAGTTGACTGATTTCAATCAGTAAAAATTTACTGATACAAATCAGTGGTTTTTCATTATTGAATCAGTAAAAAAATTTAACTGATTGAATTAGTACCTAATTAATTAACGATTGAATCAGTGAAATTTTATTTTTACTGATTTAGTAGTGAAAATTTATTGATTGAATCGTAATTTTTTTTACTGATTCCTACAGTGACTTGATTTTGTCGATTTTAATCAGTCATTTTTGACTGATTCAAATGAAGAGAGTAGGCAACATACTCAAATTTTTTCAGTTTTTCACTCCAATATAAAATAAACATTTAAATAATTTTTCATTTTCAAGCTGTATTTGAAAATAGAATATTAAACGCTTGGTGAAAAACTCACAATGCATTCCATTCATTTTAAAACTACCTGAAAGTTTCAAGAACCTGCGAAAATTTAATTTTTTTCACATCTTCCTTCAGATTCAGACCTACATTTTGGAAAATTGAAAATTCTTCTGCATCGCTTTTTGAAGCTGAATTTCAGAAATGTGAATTTTCTCTCCTAAACACCTCTCTTAGAGCTGAAAATTCAGTATCTTTTTTCAAATCTGACAAAATGAAACATTCAGGGTTCAAAATGCCAAGTTCAAACTTCAAAGTGGAAAATTTTTGGAGGTTCAGAATCGAGATCGAGATACATGTTCGATCCACTTTAAAAATGACCTTTTCCAAAAATTGGTGACCAGACCAGAAATCCTACATTAAAAAATTTTAACGTAGAAACCATCGAAATTTGTTAATTTCAATTTCTCAAATTTTTTCCAACATTTGCACCTTAATCTCCACAATTTTAATTTTCACTCCCCCCAAATATTCTAAATTCCCCACATTATCAAGGGGAACCAACCAACCTTGACAAATTCCCATCTCAGATCCAGACCCAACACTTTTTGATCTTATCTGATACCCAAATGCACGAAAGAATATCTATCATCTTGATCATCCAAAGTCAAATCTCACTCTGCCCTTCGACGCAAACCTAAAAATCCATCAACCCCAATTCGTAATCGTTTCGAAATCGATGATGCTTGTCAAACTTAATCAAAACCCTTTCTAACCTTGGCTGGAATAGCTCATAAAACACCTGTATCCATTCTCCCAATTACCATTATCGACGAATCGACAAATCTTACGAGATATGACCAGACGAAGGTGAATCGATCAAATCGATTTGATTTTTCTATGCATATAGCGAAAGGATTTCACGAAATTAGTCAATTTAATTGCTCCGGCTGTATAAACGCGACACCTCGTAGCATTTCTTATATCTCAATTAAATCTCACATCAATGAGTAGAGATCTATACACCCAAGAGCGTACAGTACGTAAAATACCTAACACTACGGTTCGAAACCAGAAAGCTTAGGTACTCGTTTAGATACCAACACTCAATTACACACATTGGTACGTTTACCATCTGCAGTTGTTAATTACGTATTAACACGAATGCTAAGCCTAAAATTAACCGTTAATGAATTTAATACCATGCGCCGTGTTATTATCGTGATAAATATCAACGTGCGTTCGAGCCTTATACTCGTAATAATCGACGTTCATACCGAGAGCTATGTCTAGCTGGTGGTACATCAACATATCTGCACTCAATACGTGGTTTTCTAATCATCGGCCTGTACTTTCGTAATTTTTCGTATACCTGGGTACGAAATTTCAGCTTGTATTTTTGATTAGGCGCGTTTATAAATCAAAACTACACCGACCTATATTTTTCGGAAGGTTGAACTTGCTTTTCTTTCAATTTTCTTTTGCTGTTCGGAAGACGAGCGACGTATCGTCACGAAGATAAAAGAAAGGATATTACGGGATGGCGATTACACGGCGTTTAAGTTGGTAAGCGATATTCGCGACCAAAACTAGGCTAATGGATTCATTTTACGTACGTACTGGCGCTGCAATTACGGTTTTGCCGCACCGCAACAATAAATGGTCTACGTTTTTCGTATACTTTTTCACGCGTAATACCTACGTCTACGTGAATTACCGAACGACTTTTATACATAGATATACCAGTACATCAAATTGTCAGTATCGAATTTCTCTACGCGCTACACATTCGTACCGTTGGCTACATCCATGGTTATTTCCAGACCGACGATGGCGCAGTCCGAGATCGACGACGAGACCCATGATCGAAAATTAGTATCACCGGTACACGCGCGTTGATTATCGCGCGGTAACACGATATAGTCGTGGAAGAATGTAAACGTTAGTGGAAAATTTATGCGAGTACAATGAAGTACCCCAACTACCAACGTATTCTGTGTGTATATTATGCTTAGGATATTGAAAGAAAGAATCATGCTCGGTATGAGACATTCGCAGGAATCCATCAGCAGAATGTTTTGAATTCGTATGCGTTTCCAGCTTTCAATAGCGTATTGGTCAATTTGAAAAACTTCTGGTAGATTTCCGTTATGTGTGACCTAATAATTCACCAACCAATAGCCCTCAAAAATACGATTTTTTGGGGAGGAGGGAGGTTAGAGCAAGGAGAAAGAAATCGAAGCAAAAAGTAAGTCGATATGCAAAACCTCAAATCAATTTCTTATCATACTTCACCCAAAAAATTGGAGGAGAGTTGGAGCTTGGAGGGACATTGGAGGGTCAAATTCAAAAAGCCATCAAATAATCAACAAACGATAGGTCATCTTTTCTTTTGATTTATGACTTTTTCAAGGGGCCTGGTAGGGAGGGGGAGGCAAAAGTTGGATGAAAACACTGAGCACGTATTCAAACGCGGCACCTTCGAATTCGTAGCAATCGATAACTACTCTCTAAATCTGAATCAGTTAAAAAACTGAAAATTCACTGATTAAACAGCGAAAAGTGTGCAACTATTAATCAGTGAAATTTAACTGTCAATCAGTGAAAAATTACTGATTCAATTAGTGAATTTTCATTTTTGAATCAGTAATCTTTTTTCAACTACAGAAATGAATCAGTAAAAATTAAAATTTACTAATTCAATCAGTGATTAATGACTGATTCAATCAGTAAATTAAAATTTTTACTGATTCGATCAGTAAATTACAATTTTTAACGATTCAAAAATGAAAATTCACTGATTAAATCGGTAACATTTTCACTGATTTCTTCAGTTGCGCACTTTTGTCTTATTAATCAGTGAATTTTGACTGATTCAAGTTTAGAGAGTACATTAGATCACTTTTTCCATTTTTTTTAAAATTTCGGTCAAAATTGTGGGCCTTTGTACTAGTGTTGGACGATTATTAATCGATAATCGATTAAATGATTGTTTTAGCGGAAATAATTGCAGATTAGATTATTTTTGTCTACTCTCTAAATCTGAATCAGTCAAAAAACTGAAAATTCACTGATTAAACAGCGAAAAGTGTGCAACTATTAATCAGTGAAATTTGAATGTCAATCAGTGAAAAATTACTGATTCAATTAGTGAATTTTCATTTTTGAATCAGTAATCTTTTTTCAACTACTGAAATGAATCAGTAAAAATTAAAATTTACTAATTCAATCAGTGAATAATTACTGATTCAATCAGTGATTACTTACTGATTCAATCGGTAAATTAAAATTTTTACTGATTCGATCAGTAAATTACAATTTTTACCGATTCAAAAATGAAAATTCACTGATTGAATCGGTAAAATTTTCACTGATTTCTTCAGTTGCACACTTTTGTCTTATTAATCAGTGAATTTTGACTGATTCAAGTTTAGAGAGTAGATTTTTGGGCCAAAATTAAATAAAAATTTGAAAAAATATGACAAAACCACGAAAACCATTAGGAAAATTCAGAAAAAATAAGGGCTTCAACCTAAAAAATCTGTTTTCTGCAAATTTTTCACCTTTTTTTTTTTTTTTAGAAATTATTTGAAAATTTTCTAAAATGTGATGTTGCAAGAAAATTTTCTTAAAATTTTTCACGAACCTCAAAATTTCTCAATTTCAAAGTAATTTGAAATCTGTAAAACATTTCTAAAAAATGGATTAAACAAATTACAAAATTAGGTTAAAGCCCTCATTTATACGAAATTTTCACGCTGTGCCTTATTTTTCTAAACTTTTATACTATTTTGGCCTCAAACGGAGAAATTTTCTGAAAATTTGCAAAAAAAATTTCCACAAAATCTGCAAAAAAATTTTTTACTTACAAAATTTTTGCAAAAATAAGATGTAACTTTTTTTCTAAAAAAAGATAGAGGTCCGCGGTTTGCGCTATTCGATTCGCCATGAAATTTTCTACAACTCACACCGTGGTCATTATGGCCTTAAAATTTTTACTTTTCTCAAATTTCACTTTTTTGCGAAAAAAAGTGATTTTTCACAAAATTTTGGAAAGAATGAGCTGTAACTTTTTCTAAAAGAGATGGAGGTCTGCGGTTTGTGACATTGCAGTCACCGTGAAATTTTCTGTAAGATTGGTCCAAAAAACAAATTGAAATTTTTTTTGTAATGCTTAGGTTTATTGCCCTCGAGAAATCTGTTTTTGGTCCCCCCCCACCCCTAAAGCAAACTTGGTCAAAAAAATAATTTTTCTTCATTAGTTACGTAAAAGCGACCCAAATGTGACAATGAGAACCCAGAAACAAAAATCGTGTTGACCGGTGTTATCAGTAAAGTGATGTTTTTTTCCATCTACCAGTAAATATTTTAGAAAAATTAGGAAAACTCTCAAGCCTGGGTAAAGCGATATCAATTAATAAAAAAATGAAAATTTTAACCACCGAAATGTTTATTGAATAGGTAGCCAATTTCGAGATCATAATTATTTTCAGAATAAAAATTCATTTTTTAAGACTGGGGAGGAATCCTCTTCGTCTCCCCGTCCTCACAAATATGCATTCTCGTTAATTTACTCATTTAAAAATCAACTTGTCCAATTGTAGACATCATTCAATAAAGTTTTCATTCTCGGATAGAAAAAACTTTCATTTTGATATCCATCTTGATCTTGGTGTGGTTTTTTCAGCTTTTTTATGCATTTAAAGTTTGTATTCCAACTCATTAGGCAATTTTTAAAATTTTCGATTATTCAAAAAAAAGGATTTGAAATTGAAGAGGAGAAGTGTTACACTCATTAAAAATATCAGAATTCAGTTATCAGCACCTAACTTAGCTCTTATAACCTCTGCAGTGAGAATTAAATTCCACGCATCTGTAAAAAATATGCGAAGGTTTTTGAATTCAGATTGATCCGAAGTACTACGAGCATTTTTTCCAATCCGCTCCATCAAGGCCTGACACCGGCATATCATTTCCTCTACTCTCCCATCACACTTACCACTTTTCTCGAAAAACTTTCCACTGCTGGAGACTTTCAATACATAAACTCTTAACGGTACTTCCGCTGCGAGAAAATTGCGATGCCGCACATACGACAAATGGCGATCACGAAATGCACCCAACCCATTTCTTTGCTTTCACCACGCGGAATAGACATATAAGATAAAACATTTAAATAACATCCTACGCATCAAGTTCACGAAAAACTCGTACAACGTATTCATATATCACCCAGTGCTCGCAATACTTTCATATACAAACACAAAAAAACCATAGATACCGCTTTAATCCTAAATGTCAACGTAAGAACGCATCCGACTAATCTATTTAATTCATTGTCAGTTCTGAATGCTTTTTTTGCCCAATCCAATACACCGAACCGATATTTGATATTCTGTAAAATGTATCTACGTATATCCTAGACTCGTACATTGTTCATTATGTAGGATGCTGGTGTTCTTTTTCAAAATGAAACAGCATCGCGAACAAATTAATTCGATGTAGGGTACCTAATTCGTGGAAAAAAACTAATCCACACCTACGTTCGTTTTCTTCCTTCCGATGCAACCAGACGCGTATTTCTGACTCGATTAATTTTCAAATCAACCTCGAGTCCTTGCATTTTGTTGTTTGAACTTGAAATTCATTTCAAAGACTATGTATCATCAACATACATATTTATGCGAATACTTTCCTATACTTAGAATCGCGCAGCGTGTAATTTTCAACTTACATATCCATATCGATTACACGACTAACCATACGATTTTCTCAACATCGTAGTAATTTATAACGAAATATCCAGAATCTCTCCGATTGGCAATTTTCATCTACGAGTTTCGATTAATTATTTTGTTTTCGACGTCGATTTTTTTTTTTCATCGCTTACAAATTTTCAACGTTGATTTCTTTCGATGTACGAAAATTCGTTATTTGGTTGTTTTCATTGCGTAGTTTTTTTATAGAACGAACTTTATTCAAGGTCACGCGTGACTGTTCCTAACAAGAAAATCAAATATGATGTTGCGGAAAAACAAAAAGATCAATCCATCAATTTTTTTTTTCAAAAAATTCTAAAAAATTGAGATTCGAGGACAAAGAAAAATTATGGAAAGGTCGTTTTTTTAGAACGCGAATGTAATGTTATTCTCGCGAGGAGAGCAATTTTGTTTTATTTGGTGCACTTTTTTTCAAGTCTGAATTAAATTTTCTCTTTTTTTTCAAATGAATTTTCATTCAAAAATTTTCGATTCTCAATTTTCTCGTTTGTTTTGAATTTTCAATATTTTAACGATTCTTTTCAATTGATTTTTTTTCAGAATTTTTTAGAAGTTCAGCTTCTACATATTTTTTCAAGTTTTTGAATTTTTTCAATATTTAAAAGAAAATCAAAGTTAAAATTTCCCTCCTTTTTTGTAAGTTTAATAACTACGCTTTTTTAAAATTTCAAAGTTTTTAAACAATATAAAAATTTTTCTAAGTTCTTTCAGTTGCAAATTTTTTTATATGCGACGAACTCTGGTTCCAATAATAAAAGACGTCAAACAAGTCATATTGGGAAATAAATGAATTATTCATTTTCCCATGACGTCTATTCGTTAAAAAAAAAATAATAAAAAAATATGCAGGTTTAATTTAAAACAATTTCAAATTACGAAGAAGATACTCGTATTTTTGAAAAAAATACAGAAAATTATAAAACGTGAAAAAAATTGGGAATTAGAAAATTGTTAGAAAGGCAACTAATTTGGAAAAGATTGGAAGCTAAGAAAATTAAAAAAATCCACAATTGGAAAACTTTTAAAAATAAATTTAAAATTTGAAAAAATTAAGGAAACAGTTTAATCTCTTATCATCGAAAATTAGCAATAATCAATTCCATTCGTGATGGGTGGATTAATTTCTCCCTTAATGGTAGCTTTAATGCTTCAAATGTGCACTTTATAGAAATGTGTCAAAATGCATAAAAATCCAAAATACTTCAAGTGCGGGAATTAGACAACCTCTTTACAAATGTCTAATTTAAGCATACCACTCCACAATTGGAAATGAAATTTGATTAAAAATCTGGAGGGGTGAAAATTGGAAAAATGCCGACTTTTGAATTTGCCTTTTAAAATTTAAAATTGCCGTGGAGCAGGACACAATTTTGAAACGAACAGGAAAATAATTTTTTTCAAAAGTATTTCAGTGTTTTTAAAAATGTTTGCAGATTTTTCCAAGCGCCGGGAGTTGGTCAGATATTCAAAAAACCTTGAAAATTGATGAAAAGTAGTAATTGCAAAGAACAAAAATGAATAATTACTCCGGAGTTTCAAATATTTAACCAACTTCTACCTCTCGAAAAAATTAGAAAAAATTTTGAAAGATGTGAAATACGAAAAACTAGAAAAAAATGTATCGCCCATCTCGAAGCTGTCATCCAAGGCAAATTTGAAATTTTTAAATTCAAATTCAACACGGAAAAAACAGAAGTTACGAAAATGAATACATTTTACCCCAAAAATAATAAATTTTATCAAACAAAAGATAGATTTTATCAAAAAAATTAATAAATTTTACCAAAATAATAAATTTTAATCAAAAAATAATGTAATGTATTCAAAATAATAATAACGTGTTTCAATTCACAAAATAGGTGAAATTGGTTCTAAAAAATAATATTTATTATTAGAAAAAATGATAAAATTTGTCAAAAAAATGAATAAATTTTACCAAAAAGAATAAATTTTATTCCAAAAAAATGATAAATTTTACCTATTTTGAGAATTGGGACACGTTATTATTTTTTTGGATAAATTTTATTATTATTTTTTTTTTTCAGTGAAGGTCATTAAAATGGTTGAAAAAATCTTTAAAAATTTCAGGGTATTTCTCTCTAGTCTAATGCCTCTACTAAGGTGCCAAGTTTGAAAAAAAAACGATGGAAAACTCACAGAGATTAAATTTTTAGCTTGGAAATCGATTATTTTGGGGCCCCTGTCCCCTTTGGAATGAGATAAAAATTGGTTCATGCTCTCCAACATCATCTTCCACCAAGATAAATCGAGTGGCAAAAAAAAATGGATCAAAACCATCAGAGGCCAAATGACCCCCTACCACTCCCTCTACCTCTTCAAATTACACAGATAAATATTTGATAATAAAACACCAATGCATTCAACATGAAGAATGCGATCCTCACATCGCCTTATTGTCTCCTGGCGCCAATTCGGAACACCTCGTATAATTTGATTATACCGAGTTCAAAAATTGGCAATACCAACAATACACCTTCGTACACCCACACGTCTAAATCATGCGAAAATCCCAATCCAGACAACAGACAGGTAATTAAACAAGTACATTTTAATTACATTATGCAAATCAGTTCGTTAAAATCAGACATTCCTTGAACCTCATACCCAGTAAACCAATTCCACGCTGTCATCCTAAAATCGTAATGAAATTTCAATCTACCTCTGGCCAACTGGACATTCTTTGTTCTTTTACGATTTGCAAATATTAGATTTCAATTTCAAAGTCATAGTTTATCGGCCCATTAACCTTTATTTATTATGGTTCAAATGTTCACCTTCGTCTTCCGGGACGTTGTTATTACTGGCAGTTTATATCATTTTTTTTCCTCACACATACGCATAGATATCTGCTGCTCTGTAATAGAAAATAAACGACGTATTAAGCCGTACGATTGCGTGCACGGTTACCGGTTCACTTACCGGTATTACTACTGTATACATCACCAGATAATGACTAATATTCATCATTCGTCGAACCGTTGTATTTATTATACTCTGTTGCATGTGACTATTCACTTCATATATGTATATGTGTAATTGTGTATACATAAAAGGTGTTTAAACGTTCATTAACAACCACCGTTAATTATTATCAACGCTGTACTGTTTTACCTTAACAAAACCAAAGCTAGCACGGAGCTACAGCATAGATACCTTTTCGTATTTACTATTCGTCGTATTCGTTTTTCAAACTGCGTTTACGATTTATGCGACCATCAAAATAACTAGAATATTTTACAGGAAGTTTTGTCAGTCGTGACCGAACACTAAACGCCTAAACAAAAAAGAAAGTATCTAATACAATCGCGCCTTTCAAAAATGTATCATCAAAACTATCAACTGGAGGACTTGGCCTGTGCCCTGTGCCATGCCGCACCCGCTCAATAATGAAAAAATTACTCGAATGTAACGTTTCATTTCCTACACATACGAACCTCAGCAACGAAACAAAAAGGGGGAAAATTAGACTCGAAAATAAGTAAATAAATCGCCAACTTGGCTCTTGGGTTCGGTACAACCAACGGAAATATACTGGTTATTATGGCAGCACACCGTGGCCGATCTACGTATCTAATTATAATGGTCAACCATAGAAGCATAGACCATTGTGTTGATATTTTAATCGCAGCAATGCCTTTAATTACGATACCATTAAAATAAAAGCTTTATTATTCGATGGATCCCACACAACGTAATAAAGTTTGACTTCGTTGTGCCAGTCTCATTACTTGTACACGAATTCTCTTCCGACAATTATATTATGTTACAAATTCCAAAATCGATGTAATTTTTGGACAACGTTTAATTATTTCAAGGACTACCAATGACATTCGGCCACATGCAAATTTAATTCAACAATGAATGCTGCGACGCAAAAACATTGACTTGTAGAAGAAAGACTTTAATGCGAAAATTGTTTGGTTTTTGCATAGAAGAGAGATTAACGTGGTGTCGAATTTATTCTGGGAAAAATTAAGAACCTCGTAAGTTTCCTCGAATTAAATTTCCGCCAAATTTTTCAATTAATTTTGACAGTTAGCATACAGGCTCATTCCATGTCAACTCACCCAGCTTTTGACGTTAGGTCCACCGATTTTGCTCAAAATTTTTTTACGAGTTCCCCTCGATGACCTAATGAAGGAATCACCATTATTTTGATCCTAACTGCCCAGGGGGTGGGGGGTGACCCTTGTAATTTTCGTATTATCGGGATTTTTTGTGAAACGGCTCAACTTTGAAGGCGTATAGCTCGAAGTGGGTTTGGCGTAGAGCAAATTTGTTTACGCAGTTTTGTAGAGAATTAAAAGGAGATTTGAATTTGATAATCACATTTCGAAAAGTTCAAAGTTGAACTTTTGAAATGAAAGTTCAACTTTCGTGATGAATACAACATACGCAGGCCCCCATTTAAAAATCTGAAAAAAATTGCTATGAGTAGTATTTTTTATGCCCTTTTCAACCTACGAATTTTCAAAATGGGATCTCAAGACCCCTGGGGGGTACCAGGGGTCCCCAATTTTGACCAAAATTCAAAAAAAAGTAAAAACTCATGAAACATGTCGATTTCTACTGATTCGAAGGCGCTGAATTCGAATATGCATTCAGTTTTTTCATCCGACCCCTCTGAGCCCCTCTATTGGCCCCCCAAATAGGGTCAAAATTCAAAAAAATGGAAAATTACGTGTGACCAGTCGTTTGTAAGGTTTTTGGGGTCGCTGATTTCGAATATGTGGTTATTTTTGCGATTCGGCCCTTTGAGGCCCCCGCTCTTCCCCATTTTGAGAAAAGCATGTAAGAAGTGAAAATATCGTTTGGGGTATCGATTTCTGCTGATTCGAAGGCGCTGAGTTCGAATATGTATTCAGTTTTTTCGTCCGACCCCTCGGGAACCCCTATCAGCCCTCCGATGGGGGTCAAAATTTAAAAAAAAAGCAAAAGAGGACTGATAGGGATTCCCGAGGGGTCGGACGAAAAAACTGAATACATATTCGAACTCAGCGCCTTCGAATCAGCAGAAATCGATACCTCAAACGATATTTTCACTTCTTACATGCTTTTCTCAAAATGGGGAGGGGGCTGAGGGGCCTCAAAGGGTCGAATCGCAAAAATAACCACATATTCGAAATCAGCGACCCCAAAAACCTTACAAACGATTGGTCACACGTAATTTTCCATTTTTTTGAATTTTGACCCTATTTGGGGGGCCAATAGAGGGGCTCAGAGGGGTCAGATGAAAAAACTGAATGCATATTCGAATTCAGCGCCTTCGAATCAGTAGAAATCGACATGTTTCATGAGTTTTTACTTTTTTTTGAATTTTGGTCAAAATTGGGGACCCCTGGTACCCCCCAGGGGTCTTGAGATCCCATTTTGAAAATTCGTAGGTTGAAAAGGGCATAAAAAATACTACTCATAGCAATTTTTTTCAGATTTTTAAATGGGGGCCTGCGTATGTTGTATTCATCACGAAAGTTGAACTTTCATTTCAAAAGTTCAACTTTGAACTTTTCGAAATGTGATTATCAAATTCGAATCTCCTTTTAATTCTCTACAAAACTGCGTAAACAAATTTGCTCTACGCCAAACCCACTTCGAGCTATACGCCTTCAAAGTTGAGCCGTTTCACAAAAAATCCTGATAATACGAAAATTACAAGGGCCACCCCCCCCCCACCCCCTGGGCAGTTAGGATCAAAATAATGGTGATTCCTTCATTAGGTCATCGAGGGGAACTCGTAAAAAAATTTTGAGCAAAATCGGTGGACCTAACGTCAAAAGCTGGGTGAGTTGACATGGAATGAGCCTACAAAAATATTAACAGGGCAATGATCTAACCCACAAAATACCTCACAACCAAAAAAATTATTTTCTATTGGGGTATCGGGTATGGGCGGGGTAATGATCTGCTCGACAAAATATCCCACGAAAACCCCAGCAACCAAACAATTATATTTTTCAATAGGGTATGAAATCTGCTCCACAAAACACCAAACGACCAAAAAATTCAAATTTTTATTGGGGTGTGGGTGGGGTAATGACCTGCTTCACAGAATATCCCCAGGCCAAAATGTTTTCTTTAGAATTTTTGTATGAATTTTCGTACGTTTTTGCTACTTGAAGGACTAAACACGAATAAAGAAGAATAGGCGAATATTTTGCTTTCTTTTTTGTGAAAAAATTGAATAATTCTTTGCCATATGTTTAGTCCTCCCTTCTCCTACCTATGTCATGTTCGTTTTGCGAAAATTCTTGAAATTTTTTTTTCACTGTTCTCTTTCTACTAGAGATAGGAAAATGTCTTTTAAAGGCACCGGACAGGCAGCGAACTATTTTACCACGCTTTTCTTAGTGGGGTATTATAGCAGGGTAATGATCTGCCCCACAAAATACGTTGTAACCAAAAATTTTATTTTCTATTGGAGTATGGGCGGGGTAATTATCTTCCCCACAAAATATTTCACAATCAAAAAATCAATTTTCCATGGGTATGGGTGATGTAGTGATCTGCCTCACAAAATACCCCATAACCAAAGTATTATATTTTTCATTGGGATATGGGTGGGGCAATGATTTGCCTTACAAAATACCCCACAACCAAACAATAATATTTTTAATGGGGTATGGGTGGGGTAATAATTTGCCCCACAAAACACCCAACAACCAACCAATTATATTTTTATTGGGACATGGCTGGGGTAATGATCTGCCTCACGAAATAACCAAAATCAAATAATTTCATTTTTATTGGGGTATTGATGGGATAATAATGACCTGCTCCAATCAAAAAATCATATTTTTTAATGGGGCATGTGGGGTAATTGCCTCTCAAAATACCCCACAACAAAACAATTATATATTTTGTTGGAGTATATGCGGGGTAATGATCTACCCACAAAATGATCCCCAACCAAAAAAATTTATTTTCTATTGTGGTATGGGCGGGGTAATGATTCGCCCAACAAAATATCCCACAAAAAATCTACAACCAAAATTTTATTTTATTTTACATTGAGGTATGAGTTGGGTAATGATATGCTCAAACAAAATACCCCAGTACCAAAATGTATGGATGGGGTATAATAATCTACCCCACAGAATGCCCTAAAACTAATAATTTTATTGGGGTATGAGTGGGGTAATAATCTGCCCCACAAAATACCCCATAACCAAAATATTTTGTTTTACATTAGGGTATGGGTGGGGTAATGATCTACCACATAGAATAATATTTTCTTCAATTATCGAGTGTGGCATCAAAATCAAGTTTTTTTTTTATTCGTGAATTCCATTTCCAATGCCATTTCATCGAAAAACACAAAATGAAACCATAAAGGAAGGTCGTCAGGAGCTTCAAATTGAAAAATTTTCACAATCATTCATTTCCATTTGCCCTCTCATGGTCTCATTTCGGGTTTTTCGATGAAATAACCTCGGAAATGGAATCCACGGATAAAAAAAAACTTGATTTTGATACCACACTCGATTATTGAAGAAAAAAATTGGAGTTTGACCCTCCCCACCACCTCCCCATGGACCCATTTTGGGTCATTATGTCGAAAACGAATTCTCCGGGTTAAAAAACCATAAATTTTGATACCACACTCGATAATTATGGAGAATTTTCAATTTGACTCCTCCCCACCCCCTCCTCACATGGGCCCATTTTGGGTCATGAATGTAGTTTGAAGTCAAAATGACCTCAGAAATGGATTCAGAACTTCTGAATACCTCCTGGAATTTTTTTCCTTCGAAAAATCTGTTTGAAATACTCTGCATCAATTTTGATGGTTTGTTATTTTCAATCACACTTTTTCATATCCTCGCGCTTTTCCCCCGGGGGGCGCAAAAAAATTGAAAAAAGCACTGTACGATTCGAAATTTTATAAGGAATCGAATGCCGCAAACCCGAACGCTCTATCTTAATTTGGACGTCTTCGGCGTCAGTTTTAAGCCGCCGAGTCAGTAGGGGTAATTTTAGCGTTTCGTTCAACGTGCCTATGCTGGTAGTGGAGAAAGATGAGCTCGGGCAAACTCCGTCAATTTTTCGAAATGGGCTCTAAGGCACGGGTTAACATGCATCAATCGGGCTGAAATTTTTTGAATGTTATTTTCTCATGGAGGGGAACCAAATTAGGGGTGGGGGGGGTCCTTCGAAAAATCGAATTTTTTTAAGGGACACCCTAGTGGGGTAATGATTTGCCCCACAAAATACCCCACAACCAAAATACTCTTATTTCACATTGGGGTATAGGTGGGGTAATGATTTGCCCCACAAAATACCCCACAACCAAAAAATTTTACTTTTTATTAAAGTATGGGGAGGGTAATGATCTGCCCCACAAAATACTCCACGACCAAAATATTTTCATGAGTTGGGAAAAAGTTGGAAATTCCAATTTCTCCTATTTTTTCCAGTTTAACCCAAATTTTTCCAACTTTGGGATCCTGGGAGGAGGGAGAGTGTACATCCTCACATCCTCCTGATCAGCATGCCTATGACTATATTTTTTCATTTCATAATTCCTCACATTGATTGTTATTCATTTCAAATCAGCTTCAACTCCAACAATACAAACAGTCATGTCCATTTTTTTTTTTTTTTAATCGACCCTAGAGGCCTAGATCCTCTCAAACATTTGATGATTACCGAAATATTTTTCAAAAATGCCAATTAATTCACATCTAATTGAAAGTATCCCATCTGGATCAGTTGGAGTACACTGGATAGTTTTTTGTGCTGTTCATTTGCCTTATTCACCTACGCCGGTACGTTCATTTACACATAAATTCCATCAAGTTGACGTTTTTTTTGAAACCTTTTTCTCAGCAACTTGTCATCGAAGTGTTAGAATACGATGAGATGAACGTATTTAATGCGTATACCAGCCGAATTGACTGAAAGGTCTTATTACTCGGCTATTCTTCGGTTCGACGCGACGTTCCGCTTTACCATCGGCAAATGGATTGTTACAGTGGGTATACGAAAATGAAGCCAACGAACGAATTGTGTTACTGTTGGTTAATCCAAACACACGGTACGTTGCTAGACCTATGTAGGTATTCGGCAGAGTAGTTCACAGCAACGAGAGCTGAAGCTGAATAAACGGTGATTATGCATAAAAATTACGCCGCGGGACAACGGATAATGCGACATAATCACGATGAAAAATTTAATAGACCTTTTTTAAATAGCGACGGCTAATTTTGACGAGTTTACTGTTACGACGATCTCGCGCGAACCGGCGACGAGTTTGGAAAAATAATGAAAAGAAAAACCTTGCGCGTTCACGCTGCGATTTAAAAACTGCCAGCGAGCAGTGCAGCCTCCTAAACTAGATGCTAAGTCACTATGTCACACGCAATACTTATTAGGAAAGTGGTCAACGGCGGTGTAGTTTATTACCACACACGTACATAGGTTGTACACGCACATGCATAGATCGTACAGAACCTATAGACGTAGACGACGAGATACATGTATCTGTACTCGATAGTACATACTACATACGATCGCGATCATTGAAATAACCTTGAGCAAGTGTATTAACTCTGCCAAAACGTGCAGGTTAATACGAACATGTCAAAGGACATGAACAAAATAGCGAAATAGAAAAACACTCGGTGTATTATGGACTCGTTAACGCCAACTATTTTACTTTTATTTTCGTTAATACGTTTGAAAAAAATCTAAACCTTGAATTACGTAGGTTCGTAAAACGTTTCGATATCGTATATGGACAGCAATGACACATGTACAGATCAAAGAAACGCGACGCAGGTCGCGGTTGTCTCAAACTTGACTCCAGAATGGCTGAAATAGCCATCGCGAATGCCGAAGCCGTGATTTCCTCGTGCTGCTGCGATGCCGTGACAATAGCCCAAATCTTCGTCGTATAATACTCAAGGTTCGCGGAATAAGATAATTTGATTAAGAAATTTATGGCTACGATATTGCACGCCACAAAACGGCGGCCTTCGAGCGAGTTAATTAAATATTAAAGAATTTATACAGAGGATTGACCTGCGACAATCGTACCAACTGCGAAGTTAACGAAGCGTACGTAAATGAGCGCCGAATATGCAGCAAATTTCAGTATCCAGCTCGACTGTGTACTTTATAGTCAGAAATTTATTGGATGCTGATGAGTAATTCTGTAGGTGATCGTGATGCACCGCGGTACTGACACGTATTTGTTATAAGTAGGTAATGGATTGGCTGAAAGCCACGAGATAAAATTTTTTTCGACCGTGAACCCAGTTCTTAGAACTAGAATGGGTACATTTTCGTGTGTAACTTTCCCCCTTCTCTTCTTCCGTTTCTCTTCGGATCTGTACTGATAATTTTTTGTTATACGAATTTAAGATGGAGAAAATTGGCGAAAAGGCTGTTGAATCGTGAATCAATTGGAACGTCTAGGAAGATGCTAGTGATTGAAATGTAATTTTTTCCTAATGAATGAATTTTTTGATTCGCGGTTGGATATCGAATCGCAGAAGAATCGTCCCTCTAATGCTAAAAGGTCGTAACTCCAAACCTTTACTTTTTACAGCAGAGTTAAAAAACTGTATTACTTGAGATTTTTGAATTTCGTGAAATAGGTGTAACAGGGTGTCTAACAAAATTTACTGAGCAAAAATACTGACTTATACTGACTTTTTGGAATGACTTTTGGCATATTTTTTTTGAGTCTCCTCCCCCCCTCCCCAAGAAATCGATACATTAAGCAAGAGCGAAAATTATTAATGGAAATTCGAAAAAAATGAAATTTTGGCGTTAATAGGTAAACTTTCACTAATTTTTCATGTCATTTCAATCAGTCACTTTTCATTGATTTTACAGTCAAAATAATTGATTTTTTTGACAAGTTGGAAATTGATTGAAAATCAGTGATATTAAACTAAAAGATCTGTGAAAATCATCAATTTTTAAAATAAATACTGCCTGAGCGATGTGAGGGCGAAAATTTTTCAAAAAATACTGTTCGAGAAGGTCAATTCACATTTTTGTAGTACCTACAAAAATTCTGCCCCCTTGATAATTGAAAGAAATGCGGGCAAGATACAATACGTATTCCCCTGACTCATTTCCTGACTTTCCTCCAAAAAATCGTAACATTTTTAAAAATTGTAAGTTTTTGAGTGACATCTCATTTTAGAAAATTCTCAAGTGATTTCTGAAAAAAAAAAAAAAAAATACATATTGTGCAGTATTTTTTGTCCAATTTCGGTTCAAAAACGGAGAAGTAAAAAACAATCGGTTATGTGATTATTTTTGCTGAAAAAATCGATTAAGGTGCAGTGGGGTAATTGCAAACCACTTTTTGATTAGTGCCACTTTGTCAGTTCACTGTGTCGACCCCATGGCACCAAACAATCCCAAATTTCTGTCACATGAACTTCAAGGGGTTCTCTGTTGGTGGGAAAAATTTTGTATCGTTTCATTCACACCTTTGTGAGATAATGAAATTTTAAGTTTTGAGTTTACCCCGCCTGGGGTAAATGCAAAGTCGTACATCATCTCGGAGGGAGTTCATTTTTTTTCAATTCTGATTGAGAAATCGAAATCTACATAAAATTTACTATCTGTTTACATGTTCATATCCGTTTTTTGATCAAGTTTTGTCCGAGTTGGAGAATTCTAATACAAATCTCTTAACGTCTTTAATGCCTATAATAAATGTTCTTTGGTGGCCCAATATTTTTTTTTTTTTGTAATTTCGGACCATATTTTATTTTTAAAAATTGAAAAAAAAAAATTGGGGTAAATGCAAAATCATAAAAAAATTCGAATTTGCAATTGCCCCGACTACATGTTTTTTGGGGCAATTGCGAAATCGCATATTTAAGGCTTACGAGATAAAATTTTTAAAAAATCAATGGTCCTACCTTAAACTTACATGCCTTCTAATAATTAACACGCAGAAATCGATTCGGAAAACTATTTTTTAATTTGTTTTGGACCATATTGAAAAAAATGCCTACAATTTTACTTTGGAGCTATTTTGACACTTTTTGATAAAACCACTTCCAGAGAACACATGCGCTCACCAATTTTGTTCCTGTTGGGTGAAAATATAAGAAATAGAGGTACCTTGATGTACAAAAAGACCGTGTGGTCAAATATTATTTTTCTTGGCCTCCAGCAGCTGATTTTGCAACTACCCCAGTTTTGCAATTACCCCACTGCACCTTACTTAATCGATTATCAATTATTCTGAAAAAGTAATCGAAGTGCGATTATTTTTTACGCCGATTAATTGGTTCTTTTGGCAATCGATCAATAATCACCTAACACTTCGAGGTGGCATAAAAAAAAGTAAGATCATTGAATTCTTGATAACCCCTTATCAACCTAATACGTAACTACAATCAACTTCTCCCTAGTTGACCAGATTAAATGTATCGTTTTTCAAGGAATGCCCATGTATACCCATTATCAACAAAACTTAATGTACCGAAAAATGCCCGGTAAAAATTACAAAATTTCACGATAACATAGTCCAAGTTGTCGAAGTTCTGTAAAAATATGTAGGTATACTTTAGTTGTACTTTTGTACTTATAGAATACATTGTTCGCAATTTTCCGACGATCGAAGACAACATGCCTGAAAAAGTAATTGTCACTGTGAAGGAAGGAAGAGTATGCGGATTCAAAACGAAGACAGCTTATTCCGGAGCCGAATATTACACATTTCTTGGAGTACCTTATGGTCAATCAACGGCAGGCTCGGCTCGTTACAAGGTGACCATCAATTCTTCATAAATTATAAGATTAATTGCGACGAAAATTAATTGTTCGTAAAACAGGATCCTGTTAAAATAAAGCCCTGGAATCATATTTTCGACGCAACTGTGGAAAGAGATGGTTGCACGCAGTTCTCTCTGCAGACAAGGGGTTTCACAGGATCGGAAGATTGTTTGTATAATAATATATACACACCGAAAGTAGGTAACATTTTATTTGACTCATAACTTACGTCCACCTAATTGCCAATTATTCGAGGCAGGCATTGGTTCCTATCTCATTGATCATACACTGAATCAAAATTAGTCAAGGGTAGGTGCCGCAGCACTTTTGGGCTCCTGAACACCCGAAGTGGGACAAATTGTTTTACGAAATTTTGGACCTCACACACCTTCTATATATTTCAAAGTTATGGCCATTTCATTAGATTTTAAGCAAATTCTCTATCTTAAAGATGTATCACGACAAAATTTTCCAACATCTTACTGTACTCCTTCGCATTTTCCCGGCTATTTCAAGTTTTTAATCGTGAAAAACGCCACGTAAGCAAAATCTGGTCATCTTACAGAAATTACCAAAAGAATTAGTTTTTTATGAGGGATTTTTTATAATATTTCGTTTTGACCACACATCTTTTTCGCAACTGTTTTACTTGAGGTTTCAAAATTCACATTTTTCATTGATTTTTCAATTTTCATTGTGCTCAGCAAGTCAAAGTATTCTGATATTAGGTATTACATTTATTACAATTGATGAAAAATCAGTAAAAAAAAATTGAATTTTGAAACCATGAAGTAAAACGATCGCGAAAAAGGTGTTAATCGGGATACTTAACTCGCTGAACATGCACGAATCCACGCCAATTTTTCTTATGGTAATTTTTTCTGCAAAAATACTCAGAAGTTGAAAAATCTGACAAAAATTTCTTCACTTTTTTTTTATAACCACCACGTTGAAGAAAAAGTGACCATAACCGAATACACAGGAAAATTCCTTACACATTATTTTTTTTAGTAATTTTATCAGGATGATTGCTCTCTGCTCATATGGTGTATTTTACCAATGAAAACTTACACGAAAGTGTGCACAAAAATTGTTGAAAATATTATCATAAACATGCCTCTACAATATGTAACTTTGTGGCAATCCTTTAAAAACAAAATAATAAAATGGCTATAAATCTAAAAATATGAAAGGGAAGGGTCCAAAATATCGTAAAGAAAAATTCTTAATGATCAAGATATACCACTTCAAGTGCTCCGGCATCCAAAAGCGCTTGAGGCCGAATTTACTACATAGATTTTTCTTGAAAAATTGGGTAGTGACTGAAAAGTCGAAAAATTCTGACTGATCACATGATAACTGCTTTCAGTGAAGATTATTTTACAGAGGAAATAGGCAGTCACCAAATCTGACTGATAAAGATTTAAGGAGTAGGTATAAATTTCATTAACCCACTATGTTTTACATAGCTACCCTCAAATGGGACTGCTTTAAAAGCAGTCATTGTGAACCTCCATCCAGGAGGATTTTTTCATGGTTCACCTGATCCTTGGTATTACGGCGCTCCAGATTTCATTATGCATCACGATATTGTATACATCTGCATTGGATATCGATTACATGCATTCGGTTGGTAAATCAAATATGTAGGCATATTGCTGCGAAATACTTCATAAGCATTAGCTAGTCAATTACATATTTTGTTTCAGGACATCTCAACCTGCATATGAAAACTTGTTCGGGAAATCAATCATTGAAAGATATTATATTGAGCTTAAAATGGATTAAAGAAAATATAGAAGTGTTCGGAGGCGATCCAGACAATGTGACTTTAATGGGCAGTAGCAGTGGATCTGCAATGGTACACTATTTGTTGTTGTCACCTTTGGCCAGAGGTAATAAACATGATTTCGATGTCATAATCATGAGCACTGATGATCTAATCAAAACCATAACCACCAGGTTTATACCACAAAGCGATTCTCATGGGTATGTACGTCTTCAGTCCAATTTTAAATAATTTAACGGACCATACCGCGGTGGCGTATGAAATTGCCAAAATGATCGGCTACGATGGTCAACCAGGTGAAGACAAAAAACTGCTCGGTTTCTACCGAGCATTACAGTTTCCTAAATTTGCATTGGCAAGACCAGAACAATTTTTCAACAGTGTAAGAAGATCGCTGCTGAGTTACTCAGTACCCAAATCCTCTTTTAAGCATTTTTTTTCTATTCATCAGACCAAACTTCAAGTCTTTCCCGCTTCTCCATTATTACCTACCGTAGAACCAGGTGAAAACTCGCCTCTACCTCAACTGCCGAATAAACTGATACCTTCAACGAATCGTGTACCAATAATGATTGGATTTTGCGAAAGGGAGGCTTGCATGGCTATTGGACTGCTTCGTGAGTTGAATCAACTTCAATGTCATAATGTTCGTAAAATATTTCCCCAGCTCGGGTGTCAAGTGGTCTTATCATTAACAGGAACTTTGAAAAGATCCATAGCTAGTAGTTTTCATGGAGCCATTCATCAGAATCCTTGGGGATGGGGAGCTGGTTTGAACGAAGACGAGCTTAAACTAGTGCAGCGAGAAGTGGAAGAATTTTATTTGAATGGTGAATCGATAGAGAAAGCTCCACAATCGATTTTATGTGATGTATGACAACTCATTTATCAGTATGCAACTGCAAGCTAAAAATTTATTCAAAACAAGACACACTGTGTCAGAAGTGTGACTTTCCTATTATCTACGAACTAGGTTTTCCAATTACAAGAATTCAAAATTTTTCTCCAACGTGACGCTATAAAAGAACCAGCTCTTCTTCTGGGTAGTAGATACATAATTCAAATTGCCATAAAAATTTCAAGTCAATTGGTCAATTGTCAGAAAAGTGAGATTTCAAGCTCAAAATTTCAGCTTCTTATGCACAAGATTGTACCAAAAATTAAACAGCTCTTTTCTTACAACTCTGTGAAAATTTTAAATCTACATATTTGTCCAGTTTAATGAGAAAACTCGTGTTAGAAAAATCGCCGAATCACGAGCCTTCAAACTTTGAACTCGAACTTCTCAGAAAAAGCACTAAAAAAGCAAAAAACAAATCATGTGATTGTCAGTTTTATCAGTTATCACACACTTATTTGAGGATGAGGAACGACCCCACCATGGTGATTCAATTTCACCTTAATTTTTGTTTCTCTTTGAATTTTAGATTATAACAGACGCTGCTTTATCGGACGTGTATGATTCGTTGATAAATGTAATTTCAGTGGATCTGCCTACATCAGTTTACGTTTATAATTTTCTATACGATGGCCATTTATGCATGATGAAAGCCAAAGTTCAACGATTGTTAGAAAGAGAATTAAAAGGTAACCATTAGGGATAATCTTTTGCATTTTATTCCTAACACCGACTAGATAGCGAGGGGAAAGGTTGGAATAGGGGCAACTATAAACAGCTGTGTCTCGACCACAGACCATCCATAAAGGAAGATTTTTAAATCTTACCTCACTTAATTTGATTATAAAGTTTGTAAAGAAGTTGAAATTTTTTGCGGAACTCTAAAGTGTCCCCAAAAGTACACAAAAAAGATGGAGCTTTTGGGTTTACGGTATTTGACTCCTCAAAATTTTCTGCACAAGATTCAACAATTTTTTGAAAAAAATTCAGGTTTATAGCATGGGGCATTCAAATCCACAGTTTTTTCAACTGGGAAAATTTTTCAAAATAAAACTGAATATTTTGAGATATTTGCTGAAAAATCACGCCATCGTGGGTTTACTCATCAGAATAGTTAAAAAGCGGTCAGAAATTAATTTTTAGCTATTCACAGAAATGTGAGGGCTTTCTAGAAAAGTTCAAAGGAGCCTACATTGCGTTGGAGGCTCTAGAATAGTTGAAAATGGTCATTAAAGGTAGCAAAAGTTCTGTTGTACCAACTTGAAAGGCAGCTTCCCGGCGTGCAAAAAAAGCAGGAAAAGGCAGAAAAATTAGCAGAAAAGAGCAGGCATTCTCATTTTTTGCACATTTCGACCCCTGCTGCGCGTTGAACGTACCTTTTTTGATACCCCGTTGCGCGTCGCGCATTGTTCCTCTGGGATAATTTCTCAAAAAAAAGCAGAATTTGGCAGAAAAAACGGTAGAAAGGGGCAGAAATATTATCAGCAGACTCGAACAGAAAAAGGCAGAATAATTCTGCTTTTCTTACACGTCGGGTTGGCAATTTGACAGTTTTCAAATGATTCAATAATTTTTTTACATGGTCAATCGTATAAACTTGAAGAGTTCATTTGGAAAGTTCAGCCAAAGGTAGAACTAGTCGATAGATTTTTGGCAGCAGGCACATATAAAAATGGGCTTGCCTCCTAGAAAGATTAAAAAATATGTTGGAGAAAATCAAAATTGCACTAGAAGCTGCAGAATGACATGGAATAGTTCAATTTGGATTTCAGATATTGATGTGTGGAAGAAACCTTATTCCCATCAAGTTTGGCAAAAATAACATATTTTTTCAATAATATCAGTGGGTTCAATCAATTCTGATTTTTAAATTTTTAAAAATTCGACAAAAATAACAAATATTCAACGTAGGCATCGGAAATTTTGGTTGTAGAAATTTTAGAACATGATTTTTCCAAAAATTGAAGCACTGTTCTAGCCGGAGGCGGGCAGCTCAAATGATTTCTGCATTAGATTGATTCTAAAGGGTTGGGGATGAGTGAATTGAAAGTATTCTAAACGTCTCTTCTGTCCAGGAGCGTTCCATGCTGCCGACTACAGCTACTGGTGTTACACCGAAGAATTAGCTGGTAAAACAATGAGCAACATACAGCCGCAAGATCGTCAAACAATAGACACATTTACGAGTCTACTGACTACGTTTGCAAAAACTTCGTAAGTTAGCCAATGTAACATATATTCGTCGATACTTGATAACATTTGTGAAATTTTAACATCTCCCTTTACAGCGATCCAAATTACAAAGGATTAGAAGTTATTTGGAAACCTACAACCCCCGACAATCCGAGTCATTTAATTATCAACGATACGCTACAAGTTAAAGATGAACTATTGAATGGAAAACGAATGGAATTTTGGCATAAATTGAAAAAAAAATATGTGAAAGATGGAAATAATTTGTGAATTGATTAAATTAATCATAGGCGCACCCAAGGGGAGGAAGGCTCGAGTCCTCCCTCCAAGCTCGGGAAAAATATTTTTTTACTGCAAAAATGTGAAAAAAGTTAATTTTTTTACTTTGCAAACCATTTTTTTTCTAACAATTTTCGCTCGGGCAGTAAGTATTTTAGTCATTAAATGAATTTTATTTTAAAATTTGATGATTTTTGACTAATTTTTCAGCTAAAAATCACCGATTTCTCGTTCTCAGTCCCTTCCTTGATCATTTTCTGGGCGCGCCTATGAAATCAACAGCCACAAAAATAAATTATTGATTCAGGGTATCAACCAATTTTTGAAAATCGACAAATTCTTTTGTGACTTTTTTCTGCGAAATTTTCCGGACTTTTCATAACATGCACCAAATTTGCCCCTTCATTATTTTTTTTATATCGAGGCAGAGAGCAAATTATACATTTCAAAGAAGGAATTGACACTCCACACAATTCACAAAAAGCATACAGTACCTATAACAAAAATTTTATCAAGTTACGAGTAGACAAAATATATTCTCTCACAACAAGGAAACAGATTTTACAAAAAATCCACATCAATTATGTTGATTCAAGTTTCTTACACCATTCTCTCACTTTAAATGAGTGAAAAATCCCGCATGTAACGACCAGAATTTCAACAAACGGGAAAATTAGAAATTCGCTGAAAAATTGAAGATATTTTATTTGCCTTTCAAACGTTGAAAATTTATTCACTAATTCTTCGCCAAACCATAAATTTGACTATGTAACATGCATGCCTACTGCCTATCACTGATTTTCACTAATTTATTAATGAGAGAGCAATCTTTCTCTTTAACTACTTTCTTCGCCAATTTTTCCATCATATAAAAATCCATCCGATATATCCAATTAACAATACCATCATAAACATAAACAACATCGATACTGCTACAAGTATTAATTCCAACCATCGAAAGTTTTCCACTATAAAAATCATCTAATCGGATTTCATTCCATGTGATTTCATTTTTTGACACATTTGATTTAAATCGCATTACAATCAACTTTCAAAATAATCCTATAGTAGAAAACACTCTCCCAAGCTTGTTATCGGTTCACTACGACTTGGTAACCGCACATAAATTAAAATCAAAAAACACATCTTAAGACGACTCAATTCCAGCAGCATTATTCCGATTACAAGTATAGTTTCGATATTTTAATTACCTAATCTGAAACTTTCGTGCGGAATAATTTCAATACTTCGAAATTCGTATACACCAATCGACCTTTTTTTTTTTCCACAATTCGCTTACGTTTACTCGTCTATATTGTTTGACAGAGGCGTGGGATTTATCCGTTGGTTTGACTGGGTCGCGGCTGCGGCAATACCTGTTCTGCATTAACACACTGACATTGTTTGTTGTTGTTTTACTTGTATGCTAAATTCGATTTATAGCGAGTACATCGCATCGTACTGCATCAGTGCGTACAATATTCCTCGGTTTATTTGCTCATATAGTTGGCCTTTCCACATGTCATCTAGCCGGGACTGGTTTTTCATTTGTATCTGTTTTACTCTGCAGTCGGCAATCGAAGTGATTTGTGAATCTCGCGTGTACCAGTTTTCAAGTCTATACGAATAAAATTCTCAAATGTAAGAAATTATTAGGAGTGATTTTGAAAGCTGCAAGGACAATGATTGGGATTTACCAGGAATATTCGTATATCAAACTTTCACTAGTTCAATGGACTTAAAAAACACCCTAAGAGAGCTCAAGGGGTTAAAAAATATTTTCCATCGTGATTTTTCAAAAAAAAAATCTCCAAAATCTAGATTTGCCAAAAATGAAATTCTGCTTTAGAATTGGTGAAATAATTTTGATTGGAAATTGCGATTTTCACTGATTTTCCAGTCAATATTCAATTTGTCGGAAAAAGTCAGAAATTCTGATTGAAAGATCAGTACATACTAATACCCCTACAAAAAATACCCAGACTGTGCCAGCGCCGCCATTTTTTTATTTATAGGTCAGTGAAAATAATTATCGAAAATCGCCGAGAAAAAGTAAAAATTGTAGCACAGTAATAAATCAGTAAGAAAATTAAAGTGAAAGCCAACTGAAAAAACTGTTGGCAAATCAGTGGAAAACTCGCATGAAAGATCGGTAAAATATTTGAAATTTTCTGAAAAATCAGTGAAATTAATAGAAAGAATCAATGAAGTTCATGGAAAAAATCAGTGAAATTCAAGGAAAAATGAGTGAAATTTAGTGAAATTTGTTGAAAAATGGTTAGATTTGTGAAAAAAATCACCAATCAGCAACATTTAGTGAAAAGTCAACAAAAGGTATGGAAAATCAGTGAAATTTGAGGGAAAATCAGTAAAATTCAAGGAAAAATCAGTAAAATTTAACGAAATTTATTAAAAAATTGGTGGGACACATGAAAAAAAATCATCAACTAGTGAAATTTAGTGAAATTCAGTGAAATTTACTGTAAAATCAGTGAAATTTGGTGAAAAATTTGTAAAATTTTTTTTTAAAAATCACCGAAAAATCGCTGGCAATTCCGACTTTTTCATTGATTTTTTACTGATTCAAAACTAAAGGGTAAAATCTCAATTTTTTCATTGAATTTAGCCTCAACCTCACACAATTTCTGAATTCATCTACGACACAACATCGTACGTTATCTATACAATTTTTATAATTCAGGTAAATCGACTGAGACAAAATACGAGGAAAATTCACCTACATGGTTAAAAACAGGCCTACGCGAGCATTTTGCAATCGACACGTTTTCAAGGTGAAATAGAACATTTCGCTGGTACTCGATAGTCGACACGATCGACGGTTTTCTTCGAATATTTCATTCGAAACTCATTGAAAAAATCTCACATTAATGGCTTTTCTCTTTCGAAACATTCGAACACGATTTGAGTCAAAGTAAATAAAAACTCTTCGTCTTTGGATCGCAAGTCAGCCTAAAAACAGATGATATCTAACAATTCGCTATGACGTAATGGGACTATATCGGGTAAATATTTGAACAAACGTCAAACAAAACCTATCAGATAATACGAAATTATTATACCGAGTTATAGAGATATACAAACACTAAAACAACTCGAAACATCATTGCATTGCAAATACTTACACTCCTGACAAAATATACTAAATCTACTCGCGAACGTTAAATTTCGAGATTCTCTTTCCTCTAAATTAAAAATTTTCTATTTTTGGATACGCAACATCTCTGAAGTAAAAATACAATCTGGGTTCTTCAAGTACCGAGATCTACACCTTTTTCTCTAAACAGTCACACACAGGTGACAATCCCCTAAATCCTACGTAAATAGTAAACCGATATTTGGTATTTGCTCAGCAGTCTGCAATATCATTCATAACCAGTTTAAAACGGATATTTAGTCTCATGCAATTTGTTCGTTATCTATTTAGCATTTCCGTTCGCGACAATCGATAAATTCATACCACTCCTATAACGCGAATGCTTTTCGAATTTACCTACAATAAAATGCGAATTTAGAATTTTTTTTCCTCCAAGTAAATGCGCCCAACATGCACACATGCTCGATCTACAGATTTGCATCCATTTGGCTGACGTCCAACTCCAACTCGCGTTAATCTATTCGCGAAATAATCGAATACCGGAGGAAAAAAGAATTATGCTGTATAAATTTCCCTTCTGAATGGATCGATTTGACGGTGCGTACTGCGTAGTGTATGTATTTTGACATGGCACGTCAATAATCGTCAGGGTATTTCAATTTATCATAATAGGAATATGTTTGGTTGGATTTTCATCAAGCTACGGAGCGTGTAGGTCTACGTATTATACAAATTGCATATCTGCATCGTAAATGACGTATGCTGTTCGATTTAAACATCGAATAACGATAACAGAAATTCATAATAGTAAACATGGTGCGTATTGAGTTGAAAAATGAAACAATAACCGTGGAAAAGCTGATAAAAACGATTATTCTAACGTAAGCTCCTGTACGATAAACCAAACGCCCCAGTGATTTTCCACTGCAATTACGATAAGATTAACCTGGTGCGTGTAAAGATATGTGGCTTTAGTTATAATGTGAGAAAATTAAAAAGTTTTAGTCTTATGGAGTTATGGGTACAAAATTATGCTAAAAACAAGGCTATAGGGTAAAACTGAATCGTTGACGTTTGTGCATAGGTAGAAAAATGGTGATGGCATCAGGAAAGAGGAGAGAGGTTCTGAATATTTCGAAAGCAGTCTCAATTTTCAGTTTCAAAAATGTAAAAATTTACATAATAGAGCTATTGTGCGATAATTTTTTCAACGATTGCACAATCCAGTTCACAAAATTAGAAAAATAAATAGAAGAATGCCTTCAAACCTGCAGCCAAAATTATTTAATAGGCACAAATGGTCTTATAAATTTCTGAGCCAAGGTATGAAGGTATTAAGTTCAAAAAAAAGAAACACGACTCTAGAATTGGAAGTTCGTACCTTCGAGCAGAAAAAAAAACACGTCAATTTAAACGAGAAATTTAATGCGAAATTATTTAAAACAGAACTGACGTTTATGAAGATAAACAAAGGTATGAGACTGACCACACCTTTTCTGAGGAGGTGGATAGTGATGGCAGGTCATTGGAATATTATGCCAACATGTAAAAATATAATGATACCAAATGGTAACTCAATATTAAGAAATCTTTAAAATTTTGAAAATTTTTGAAGTGTGCCAAATTGAATTAGTATACTAAAGAAATTACCAAAAATTTTCACTTTTACAATCTGTAACGCATATCTTTAATTATCAATATCCAGTGTTGAAGGATTCTACACTACAAAAATGTGTGATCACTGAATTTAAAATTGCTGTTTGGAAATCAAAATAACAATACCAGACAAACAAAAATAACGTGCTCACTTTTCTTCGTTTTCGTGGTGTGAGAAGGAGGAGGAGGAGGAGCGAAAGACTAGCATATTCTGATGGATCACAATTTGTACAGTCGCGAAAAGTGATCGAGATTTAAAAAAAAAAAAAAAAAAAAAAAAAAAGTCAAAATCAGATACATAATTTGGTCAAAATTGCACACCTAAAATTTTTGACCAAAATCTAATGAACAGTATACCTACCTAGTTATTTTTAGATAATTAACAAGAAATTTTCGAATTTTAAGAACAATTTTTTAGATTTTGTCTCTTTTTCAACGCACAAGCAATTTTTCTATGTTTTCGTCCTAAAAATGAGGATTGTTTCTGAAATTCATCGCTTTTCTTTACCGTTACATCGACCTAGCTTTGACAGTGACAATTTGAAAAAAAGAGCCATTTATATAGACTTTTCAATGAAAATAATGACCAAAACAAAAGTGAGCAAAAATGAGAAAACAGACCAACTGAGTAACTTGAAAGTTTAAAGATAAGCTATTTATTCTAAAATCAGGTCAAAAAGAGGCTGGGACAGTGAATGAGGTCCTAAATGGAACGCAAGAATTGGAAACTTCCTAGTATTTTTTTTTGAATTTTTGAAAAAAATTATTAATTTTTACCAAAGGCTAAAAAATTGTTGAATTCAAGAATGTTTTTTTTTTCAACACAAAAAAATTCATCTGAAAATAAATTGAACGATACGAGGGGGTAGAATGGAACATAATTTTATGATGTTTACTGTTTCTTTTTTTATACTTAGGTAACTTTCAAATGAGCTAATTTCTATTATTCTCATGATCCCCCCCCCCCCAATTAAAAAAATTATCATAACAAGAATTGAAAAAAAAAAATGTAGCCAAACTATATAATTCTCTGCATGCTCAAATTAGAAAGAAAAGTGAAGGCCATTCTAGGTACATCAACTCGAATCAAAAATGAAATTGAATCCTCAGATTTCGCTCAATTTTTTTCACGATTTCCCCTAAATAGCCTCACGAAATGGCTGTCATTATTTCTATCCTAACTCTCAAAAAGTTTGGGAAGGGTACATACGTTGAAATTTTTGAGGGATCAAAATTTTTTTCCGAACTAAGTATCCAACTTTGAAGACTTGTGCACTTATTTATATCTCGAGATGGGTTGTACTCAAGGAAAAAGGGTCGGCTGGGTTTGAAAAAAAATTGATTAGAGATTCGAAAAAATGATCACATTTTTAAAAGCTTAAAATTGAACTTTTGTGGCGAAAGCTCAAATTTCATTATTAGTACAAAAGATAAAGGACGTTTTCATTTAGAAATCTAAAAAAATTCCAATGAATGAGTCTTTCTTAATTTTTTTTCAAACAATAAATTTCTAAATTGGGATCTCGCACTCCTGGGAGTCCAGGGGTTCTCAATTTAGACCAACATTAAAAAAAAAAAGTAACACATCAATTATTTCTACTGTAATTTAGAAGCCTGAAATTCGAAAATGTAGGTATACCTGCTCAGTTTTTCGGTTTTAGTAACTTTCTGATTCCCTCATCAGCCGCTTGGCAAAAATACGAAAAAATTGAAAATAACATGTGAAATGTGATTAGTTAGATTTTTGAGTAAACCGAGTACGAATATTTGCTTCTTTTTTGGATTCAACTTTTCATAGCCCTTCCTTAGACACCCAAACATCAATTCTTACTTATTCAAAGTTCCTATAAGTTCCAATATCGATTTCTTTCAAGTTCAGAAGCCATATTATAGGTACATCTCCTCTTTTTTTTGTCGTCGTTCTATGAGTAGGTCGATTGGAGCGTGAGGACGAGCCAAACCAAAAACTCAAGTCAATATCAGACCTATTCAATCTCGATGATTAGTCGTTCAAATTTCTAAATACCTTTGACAAGAAATAAACCGCAACCCTAAAATAACCTATCTGCAGATCACATTTTCCAAAACCATTTCAATACATCTGAATATTTACCTAAAAATGAGATCGTATAAAACGAGAATTTTTTTGTTCGAATATCATTAATACACGAGTAATACCCAATTTGAACACGTTTCTTAACCATAAAAATACTGTTATCTCGCGACGACAAACTGGTTACCTCAAGTATACGGAAAAACTAATGAAATTTTATTTTTAATTAATATTATTTTGTTTATTAGGCATCGTTCGAAGTCAACTTGGATGACGACTTTTTATGCTTAGAAAATTCACCGTCGTTATTAAACCTGATACAGTATAACGTAACGTGAGATATAACGACATCCTCTATTATTTAAAAAAAAAACTCCTATCGTGATAATGGTTCGTCTTCTATAAACTGGTTTCCTTCCAAAATCGCCCTCCGTTTATTAATCTACATTATACTGGAAATAAGATGAATATAAATACGAAGTCGGTCTGGATAGTAGTTGGATAAATTTTAATTATAAAATATCAGGTGTATGACAGTAGTGCCCAGTGCGGGATAAAATTTCTCATTTCCAAACGAGTAGGCGTCTAATTCTTATAGACTCAGAAACGAGGTCAATCTACGAATAATGATCTTGGCGAATCTACTTTTGTACGCTGTGCAAACTATACCACAGAAGCTCGTACCATTTAAATAATTTACTTACTATCCACGCACCCTTCGGGTAGATTGCCATCTTTTATTCAATTTTTTTTTTTTGTTCTTAGGTCTTCGCAACGGTATCGCTGATCGTCGTCCAACTTGCTAGCAAGTAATTCGAATTGAAAAATTACGTATTTAAATCAACCATATGATGAAATCGTTTCAAATTCGACTGAATTTTTAATTCGAACGAGATTTTTTTTTCAAATGTATGTATAGATCATGAATCTAACCAGGTAATGTGGGATGATAATTTGACATATGCACGAAAACCTCAATCTAATTTGTATAACATCATCGGGAGAATATTTCGAGAGAGAAAACCCCACCAGGCCCATGGTTATTTTTTATATCCTTATTCATCACTCTTCTCGTATCCGCTGGTTCACTAGATGAAAAAAATCAAACCTCAAGTTATCCCCATCATTTTTATTTCGTGTAGAATGATCCCAAACGATGCCGATAACCTTGACGATCTAAAACACCCCTTTATATCAAGCAAGGTATCTATTAAAGCAGGCATTCCTTTATCAATTAAAACCACCAAAGTGCTCTTCTATATACGAAGCAGCCACCTGCGTTTCAACATCGTATCCGCCGAGACTGACTGAAATCGATAGTAAACACGACTCCGCGTTCAAATATCAATTTAGTGCGTACGATATACTCGTATGTATTAAAGTATATAGCTCATTATTATTCTATTTATTGTATCCGACCACGTCCAGTTACGCCAGTTAACGAGAAATCACATACAGATAGCATGTAAAGTGACCACGAGCGAATTTCTGCGGTTTCGTTTGAACGAAGAAAGAAGATATGTGGATTTTAATCGGCTCATTAGCTATTACAAAAGGTAGCGGTAGCACGTGAAGGTGAACGAGCGATTGATGGCTGCAGGAATTATGAAAATGCAAGATATGGTTATGTAGAAAAATGACCGAAAAAGTTTCCATCTAGGTGTATTTTTAATAACGCCACGCGAGATCATCAGAATTGAACCGACGTTCTATTTTTATAAAACCTTGCTTAATTATCGCCATTCGTTTGTTTTCTCACGCTGTCAACCAAGAACGAACCTTATCAATAGGCTTTGTTTTTTTCATTGTTGTTTCGCAATAGGTGAAAAAAAATCCAGACGATAAGTTATAAGTATCGTATACGCATGGTGGATTCTGAATTTTATCGTATGTTTACTAATGGTGTGTAATTAACTTGCGTTCAACACGAACGTTGCGATAGAGAAAAAAAAATATCGCCAATTAAAATATACGCGTACGACAATAATTTCAACGAGAAAAGCCACCATTTCTATGCACATTTCGAATTACGACGATACACGTGCATACTGCATACCACAGATGGCACAAGTAACTTGTATTTTTATAAATAATTTGAAAAAAAAAGTGATTAGAGGAACCGTATTTTGCTCGAGAGACAAGTTTGTCACGCTTATTTCGTATCTGGACTTCGACTTGTATAATTTTTGACTACGGCTGGGTCGAAGAAAACGCGGAACATGTCCAAATTTACTATACATTTCAATTCGACCATTCACCAGTTTCAGGTTTTTAAAAAATCCAACTCATTTGACCGACTCATTAATTCAAGCCGACAGATCTTTACACCAAACTGTACTTCCTAAATAGGAAAAACACAATAAATATTGTCTGCATATAAGAGACAAGATAACTGGAACTGGCAGCTGCTAAATTGGCTGCTTGCATCACAATGCGGGCAGCAGGGTTTGCTTTGTTTCTCTATTTGGGTCTAGGTGAGCGCATCTGTATGCCTATAGAACCTAATTAACCTCAAGAGTCGATTCGTTGCAGTAAAATGAGCTATAAGTTTGCAGTGTATGTAATTTTCCTTATATACGAGCCGGATTTAATTTCTGTTCATTTTTTTACCCCATTTTGTATCCTGTTTGTTTAAGACGAGTAGTAATGGAGTTTTGTTAATGAAGAGTTCTGAGGTGATTCCTGGATGACAGCCGTGAATACATTTCACGATTCAACGTCTGCATTTTATGAGCTCAACTTTAACTCGGGTATCAAAGAAAATTGATGTCTTAATGTTTTAAAATTTCTTTCATAACTTTTAAGTAAGTACGTCTTTTACCACACAGTGCCACCAAAAACCTGTTGGGTCGGCAAAAAAAGTACCATGCGTATTGAAGTCGGTCAAAATTGACTAATGAAATAGACAGAATTCAGTAACTGTAGAAATCAGTGAAAAATTTACTGATTCAATTGATGAATTTTCATTTTTGAATCAGTACCTAATTTTTTCTTCAAATACGGATTCAAATTACTGATTCAATTGATAAATTATTTTTTTTTATTCATTTCCAAAATTGCCCATTCAAAAATGAAAATTCCCCAATTGAATCAGTGGCTCAAATTCTATCCATGTGAATCAGTCAATCTTCAGTTTTTAGCTGATTCAAAATAAGAGAGTAGAAATCTAATAATGATCGAAAAAAATACTAATAGAACGATTGTATCATGATTTCATGATTCAATATAAGTATTGAATAAATTGTGCGCTTTGAAATGATTACAATGATGTTCGCTCTCAACCCGGTTTCAAAAATAAGCAAAAAGCAAAGAAATCGGCGGAATTATAATTTTGTTCGAGCAGAGTTTCCAGTGATGTTTTTCATATTCTCTCCGCGTTTATTCAAAGCTGTCGATCACAGAACCGAAGAAGGCAGATAAAGGCGGTTAGTTGACAATTGGCAAACATTGAAAATTTTTTTGTCTTATCAATTAAGTGGAGTGAAAAAACTATTGCAATATTTTTTGTGACAGATTTTTTTTTTTTTAAATTGAAATTTTTATTCAAAGTAGTTTCTGTTTTGTTCGCGTTTTTCAATCTATACATTTAAAAAAATTAAATCAATTGTTTTAGTGATAGAAAAAATTTCTAAAATTGCTGAAATTAGTGGGAAAAGGGAAGTCCTCCCCCATTTATAGCTATCTTCAATACCAGAAATTTTTCTATAGAAAAACCCAAACATTTTGGAAATCTTGAATATTAAGACTCCAGAAAATCAATCGGGTATTCACTTTTCTTCAAAAAAATAATACCCCTGACTTCATCTCCAGGTTTTCATAATCATTTTTTCAAGTTTTCCAAACCAGTTGGGTGCCAAGAGTTTAACAAATTTCAAGGGGAATTTTCAGCTCAACTTTTCAGGAGTTTCCACGCGTTTTTCACACTTTACATGAAAGATGAGAGGAATTTTCAAAAAAAAAAAAAAAAAAAGGATTCATTTTCTCAGTTCCTTCTCCAAAAATGGGCAGTCAGATGAAAGCAAATAATCTTCAAAAAATCAAAACAAAAACTTCTCGGAAAAATCTATTCAATTTTCGACGAAGAATTGATAAATTTTTCTGACAATTTTGAATAAAAAATTGGAAAATCGTTGAAAAATTAGTTAAAATTTGGCAATTTATTAATCAATACTCGAACCCATTAACTGATTACAATATCTCGAATTTCTAATTCAAAAAATACATAAATACCATTAAGATATTATCAACTATTTCAAGGAGGAGGGGGTCGGAGATCTTTCTGAGAACTTTCATTTTGACTTTTTCAAATCAAATAGGGATCCTTGTCTCCCTGGCTTTGCAGAGACCAGAAGACAAGACAAAGATCTGAAAAAAAAAATGCTTTTAAGCGATCAAACCTGAATTTTTGGAACTGTAATTTTCAAAACCCTTCATCTTCAAGAATTTCAGCCGAAGTATGCAATTATTTTTATCACTAAAAGAAAGCTTTTAGCAAGTATAATTTTTAGGACATTATTTACAATCATCGAGCGGGTTTAATCAAGAATTTATTGATTTTTAGTGCCCTATTGAATTTAAATAGCTTTTTTCACTTTCTTTTTTATGAAACTCGTAGATACCTAATGCCACTTTAGCAATCAATTGGGAACCATTAAATAAGTTGAAAAAAGAATAGTTCACTGCAACTCACTTTTTAAAAAAATTTTTAATCTTTACTCAAACTCAAAACATGATTGTTGAATTTAGAAGCTATTAATGAATATTTTTGTTGATAAGACAATTAAAATGAACCGAGGTCGCAGATTCAAAAAATTTTGAAATTTTTCAATTCTATGGTCTGGTCTACAACAATGTGTGATTACTACTTGAAAAACTTACGCTTCACCACTGCCAATAAGAAATCATACAGATTTTTTTGTTTCACATAATGACAGAATTTTGACTTTGGCCATTCCACTGACTTGGTCACAGAAAATTCGAATCTTTGCATACCTATTACCTACTTTAACTATTCACTGCGTTCTAAGATTTTTTTTTGGACACCCCTGAATAAAAATTTCAACTTTTTCACAGTGAGACTGGGCTGAAAATCTGCTTGCTCCTTTCATCGAATGTCGAATTGAAATGTTTTCTTCTCAAAAGAAAAGAAACTTCTTTCTGAGGTATATCAAACTTCAAAACTCGAAGTTCTCAGAAACAGTACTGCCTGAGAAAAAATTTACCAAAAAATAACGATTTTGTTTTCTCAATGTCTCATGTACAATTTCACAGGCAGGAAATTTCATCCAAATAATTCCATCACCAGTTTCATCATTCTTGCTAGATTGCTTAAAATTCAACGTCCAAACCCTCAATTCGACGTCACATGTCTCGAAGGCAATCTCCGAATCACACCATCCTAATGTACTACCAACTATAGTCATAATAAACAATAATGTACTATACCATGTCATCGCAACATCGTACGTTACTTGCACACTTGATTATCTATTTTTACATACCTGAAAGCAAATCAAAAAATATACATTATAAGCTACATACATAAATAAAATCACATTGTAATCTAAAAATAATCCAGCTGCACGCATCATTACACGCTCGCGTATCAGCATTACCGGTGAAAGTGCTTTATGGCAATACGACAGGCTTAGGGCGGGGTGGAGGTAAAAACATACTCGTTACATACTATACACAGAAGCAAAATCTCATTGATACCAACGAGCATATATTCTAATCAATAGGAACGTGGGAAACTGATTTTATTCGCTCACGACTAACCATTTAAAGTGAAATCCGAGAACGGCAAAATCACCTTCAATTATCAGCCTAAGACAGATATTAAAACCGGAGGAATAAACCAGAAATCGAAACCACGTACTTGTTAGCATAACGCAACGCCGCAAACACTATAAATATTTTTCCATAATACACCTCTTTGGTACAAGGTATAATAAACCACACGTACCTAATATGCTCAAGGATTACCTATACAAGTGCTTTTTGCCTCTTACAAATCCCATACTAAACCCAATTAAAATATTAGAAAATTTCCTAGGTTTATACTTTGTATGAAGAGGATCGAAAAAAAGGGCTTAGATTAGATTATGATCATGCATTCGTCCAATTTGCAGAACTTGGCCAATTTACATGCACCTGTTACTTACAAAATATACGTGAATTTTTTTTATTTGCACGTAGAGTATCATCTTTATAAAAAAAAAGCAAATATTGAACAGGTACTTGATAAATAATAATATTTTTTCGAAAAGATCTTCGGCGCCAAGACCATTACAGCGAATATTTCCCAAAAACCATAAAATCGACTACGTATAATGAACGAGAACCGGGTATGAAATCGTGACATAATTGTATATTTTGTTTACCAATTCGAACACGAAATCAACAAAGTAAGTATATTTGGCAAGAACACGAGATTTGGCTGAAATTAAAAAATTCGTTTCTGCTACCAAAAAAAAACTAAATCCTGTACCGAAACTAGTTAGTTTTACGTAAACTTGAAAAATCGTGAAACGAAGCCTTAGATTTTATAATCAGTTCAATCTAATTAACAAATGATTATAACTACTGTTTCGAAGGAAACGAGACAACATATTATATAAACAAACCAAACTAAATAGTTAACGATTCAACGTACAAATATTATAATTAACTTTACGAAAGGAAACAAATAATATTCCTGGTTGGTAATATAGTACAGTTGGGATTGAACCTCGAAAAAATTCTAACCTCATTTTTTCGATGTGTTTTCTGTTTATAATTATTCACTTAGCAACATATTAACATGTCCAACCTGGAGAACATCTGAAACTTCCAAAGAGAGAGTAAATGCTCGCTGAAAATCGAATTTTCGTGAATGTCTACACGAATAAGCCTCAAAATTGGAAAACGGCTGAATAAATGCTCTGCGTGTAATTTCTTATCAGGCTAGTTCATAATTTATTTTAATAATTCTTACATGTTTGGGTGAAAAATACCTATTTTAGGATTTGAAAAATGGAAATTCTTGCTACTTTCTGGATTTTTGTTTCATTATCATATCATTTTTCTTACTTTGAATTTTTCAAAAAAACCTTTTTTTATCCTTTCAAGGGAGGTATCTCAACTCACAGCAAAATTTTTAGCCTTAACAAAAATAAATTAAAAGTACATGATAAAATAATCCCATATCCAAAATTTTAGGTGCTGAAGTTCATTTCTTGAATTTTGGCGAATTTTTGAAAATTCAAAATTACCTCATCATACTCTGTAAAAATTTGATCCAATCAACGAAAAAAAAAAGAGAAATTCGGTATACTTATCCTATTTTTAACAAATCGAATTATTCAACTGATTAAAATTGAAAATTTATATTTTTTGGCAGAAAATTAAATTAATTTTTTCCAGGAAAATTGTCTATCCAAAAAATATGGATTTGAACTTAAAGTTGCGAATTTGAGAAAATTCTGCCTTAATCTATTCAATATGGGTACGTTGGATACTAATAATGAGTAATCCACAAAAAGCAGTGAAGCTCATACGAACCATTTTTATGGATTTTTCTCCAGTAGTGGAAGATTCAAAAATTTTCTGGAGGCTCCGAAATGTATTGAAACCACTTCCAATCAAAAGTAGGACATATTCTAAATTCAAGCTTTTTTGGTCAATAAAATTTCAATACTTTGCAAGACGATAAAATACTTGATTTCAAACATACAAAAATTCGCCAAAATTCGAGAAATAAACTTGAGCACCTGAAATTTTAGACATTGCATCCTTTATTATGTACTTTTGATCTACCTATTTTTTGGGCTCAAAATTTTACTGTAAATTGGTACATCTTCCTAGAAAAATTACATAAATTCGAGGAAAAGGGAAAAGAAAAATTTTCAAAACGTCGTTTTTCATAGAAGCGATAAGAAACTATGGATCCAACATACCTTAAAATGATCGTTTTCAGTAATTTTTCTAAAATAAAAAGAATTGATTGAAAAAAAAATTTGAATGTGTTGAAAAATTTTTAGAACGTCGTTTTTTAAAGAAACGACAGGAAACGACGGACCCAATATACCTTAAAATGATCGTTTTGAGTAATTTTTCTAAAATAAAAAAAAATTGATTGAAAAAAATTTGAATGTGTTGAAAAATTTTTAGAACGTCGGAGATCTTTCTACTCTAAAAAAAAGTTGTTCGATTTATTTGGTATCGAATTATTCACATCGTATTAATTCTCTAAAGCGGAATTTCGTATTTTTCAAAATGTAATACTCAATAATCTTGTTCTAAATAATTAACTGTAAGGGCTGAAAGTCTTTCTGTGAATTTTATTGAGTGGTCGGTCCTAAAATAGTACATGAAAAATTTCATTTTATTGGTAAAATTTTGGGATTTTTGGGTAGCTTTAGTTTCATAGTTTCAATTATCTCAAAAAATATTGTATCTTTTTAATTTTGAATCAGTGAAAAGTCACTGATAATGGTCAGAATTGTAGAATAGGCAATTTTCAAAAATTTCACTAATTTTTAAGAAAATTTCAGAGATTTTACTGATTATTCAGGTAAAGGGTCTGGCCGAATAAGGGGTGAATTTGGCCCCAGGCTGGATTTTCGTTTTAATCCCCCCAAAAGGTACCCCTTGATGTAAAAAAAATCTGGAAAAATTTTTGACCCCCCACTCCCCTCCATTTCGGAGTTATGGCCATTTTATTACCCGATTTTCAAGAATTTTTAATTCCAACGGAAGTGAACGAAATTTTCTGTTCTTTGGTATAAAGTTACATCTCATAGAGATGTATTTATGGAAATTTTTTCAAAAATTTTCATGCACATCTTCATGGTTTTTCGGCCATTTGAAGTTTTCAATCGCAAAAAACATCATGTAATCGAAGAGGTACCACTCTGGAAAAATTACTAAAAAACGTGTTTTTTAACGTAGATTCACGTCACGTATTCAGTTTTGGCGATATCGATGCAGCAAGGGCCGAAAATCGCGAAAAACTGTACAAAAATGTTGGGTTTTTAAGCATTTTTTTCAAATTTTGAGCATTTTGTGTGGAAAGAATTGACTAAACGAAAAAACTAACGCCGAATTCGTGTTCAGCGGGTCAAAATACCCCCATAAACGCCCTTTTCGCGATCGTTTCATTTGAAGTCTCGAAATTGTTTTTCTCCACTGATTTTTCATGACGAAATAATCTGAAAAAGTGAATTTCGAGACCTTGAGCAAAATAATCGCGAAAATGGTGTTAATCTGGGTATTTTGACCTGCTGAACACGAATATGAGATTGGTTTTACCGACTTTTCTTGAAAAGTCAGGTACTAAATTTGTTGGCTCGGAGCGATTGGGGGTCGGGGTTTGGTTTTCTTTGCGTTTTGGGTCCTTGGGAACACGATTGTACCATTTTTTCAAATTCATGTTTCCTTATATATATATATATATATTTATGTATGGATTTTGTCCTTGATTAAACTCCGAAACTATAAGCTCTAGGATGTAGGTGAAAAAGTTAAAATGTGGGGATAGTGCTGAAGTTTTGAGAATTTAACTTTTATGAAAATCGGTTTGAACGTTTTTGAGAAAAATGAATTTTTGTATTTTTTGTATGAATTCTGTGTGAAAATAGTGTTGCCTAGATGCAGAATACAGGGTGTCCGAAAATGCGTATACAAGGTGTCCAAAAAATCTTTTAATTAAAATGCTTAGCAAAAATTCTTCAACCTGCTTGAAAAAATCTTAGTTTGGCCTCATTATTGGTGAAGCATCATTTAGATGAACATGATGGAAAAAAGAACGTTTTACTGAAATATTGGGTGTCCAAAAAGAAGTATACAGGATGTCTGAAATAAAAGGGGACAATGAAAATGTTTGATAAATTCTTGGTTTATTAGTAGTGGGCAAATAATGTTTTGATGAACATGAAGGAAGAAGAAACCATTGTCGAACTGCAAAAGTATACCAGGTGTCCAAAAAGAAGTAAACAGGATGTCTGAAAATAAGGGGGACAAAGAAAATGTTTGGTAAATTCTTGGTGTGAACATGATGGAAAAAAGAACTTTTTGTTGAAATATTGGGTGTCGTAATGAAAATGTTTGGCGAATTTTTGGTTTGAACATGATGGAAAAAATAACTAGTCGAATTGATAGGTACATAGAAATTGTTCATTCCGAAAAATTACAACAAAAAAACTTGAAAAAACTGAAATATTGTTTTAGTTCAACTTCACGATAAATCATTATACCATAAATAAAAACAATTGAAAAGTCGGTTTGACTCACGATTTACGCGTGAGTATTTTTTCCATTGGATCATTTCTTTCCTGAGAATCCGGCATTTTCAGGTTTTTGCTCAAAGACTTGATTAAAACTTGAAAATGGCGGATTCTCAAGAAAGAAATGACCGAATGGAAAAACTAATCCCATATTCGTATTCAGCAGGTCAAAATACTCCGATTAACACCCTTTTCGGGATTATTTTGCTCAAGGTTTCGAAATTCACTTTTTCAGATTATTTCGTCATGAAAAATCGGTGGAGAAAAACAATTTCGAGACTTCAAATGAAACGATCGCGAAAAGGGCGTTTATGGGGGTATTTTGACCCGCTGAACACGAATTCGGCGTTAGTTTTTTCGTTTAGTCAATTCTTTCCACACAAAATGCTCAAAATTTGAAAAAAATGCTTAAAAACCCAACATTTTTGTACAGTTTTTCGCGATTTTCGGCCCTTGCTGCATCGATATCGCCAAAACTGAATACGTGACGTGAATCTACGTTAAAAACACGTTTTTAGTAATTTTTCCAGAGTGGTACCTCTTCGATTACGTGATGTTTTTTGCGATTGAAAACTTCAAATGGCCGAAAAACCATGAAGATGTGCATGAAAATTTTTGAAAAAATTTCCATAAATACATCTCTATGAGATGTAACTTTATACCAAAGAACAGAAAATTTCGTTCACTTCCGTTGGAATTAAAAATTCTTGAAAATCGGGTAATAAAATGGCCATAACTCCGAAATGGAGGGGGGTGGGGGGTCAAAAATTTTTCCAGATTTTTTTTACATCAAGGGGTACCTTTTGGGGGGATTAAAACGAAAATCCAGCCTGGGGCCAAATTCACCCCTTATTCGGCCAGACCCTTTTCACTGATTTTCTAAAAATACTGATGTTTGGTTTCGGTGAATTTTTCACTGATTATTATTATGCTGCAATTCTGACTATTTTCCACTGATTTTCGATAATTTTCCCTGATTTATAAATAAGAGAGTTATTTTTGGTCAAAAAAGTGAAAGTTTTTGAAAAAATTGAACCTTTTAAATACGAAATTCATACATTACAGAATATGATTACTTTAACTATTTTCCAATTTCATATTTGAAAAGATATTCACGAAAAAAAGGTTTCTAGAAAGTAATGACCCCTCCCCTGGGGTTCTGAACACTTCCTTGGATAAAAATTTTAGTACGCTGTTTAGTGAACCATTATGAACAGAAAACACGCACAAAAAAAATCAAGCTAGAATTTTTTCAAGTTGTGGTAAATTTTTTTCCAATCTAACCAATACGCCAGCCACACTCTGACATAAACTCATCAACTCCGGTATGAACTTTCGATTCATAATCATCGTAGATTTTGGACAATGGACCCCCTCCTTAGACGGGATGAAAACATCGATATGTTTTAATTTACTCGTATCGTTTGCGCAACTCGTAGATAATTACATAATTTAAACGGGAGTATTGTAATATAGCTACATGACAATCAACTCTGCTCATATCGAAATAATATAACTGTGAATTCCATGCAAATCCCCATCCCGAGCAGCTCGCTCAACAATCGATTATGCTTTTCGAATGAAACAGCAACAATTGCGTAAAAATCATTTGTCAACGTAAAACAAAGACCGACCAAAAAGGCAGTTAATTTCGATGCTCAAATACCTCCATAGGCTTGTGTTTATATAATTTATAATCGAGCGGCTGGCTTTTCCCCTAATTTCGAACATCGCAACAAAATTAACGTTGGGTATGAACCGCCGATGGCCTGGCCGCTTTAAATCGTTAACATTCTCAAACAATTCGAGTTGCATGAAAAATAACAGGATACGCGCGGAAAAGTGAAAGTATGCAACTCGACCGGTTCCACTGATTCATTCATCGTCTGAGCAACTTTTTATTCCTTTAAAAAATTTGAGGTTCGACGACGTGCCGTCTACTCGCATGTTCCATGTCCGATTCGAGTAACAACTTTTCCCCCAATCGTTGATTTCAATCCAAGGTCTGGGTAATTTCGAATTTTCGAACAGTACCGAAGCAAAGTAACTTAGTCGTGTTTCAACTCATATTTTTTTCACTACGAGAATCCTCGTGTGTGGTGTTCTGTTGAAAACATTATGGTGTGCAGATGTTACATGCATTGAGTTTTAGATCACATTCGAAACATAAGGAGCATATTTCGTTTGACAAATTTCATAAACGTACATTTGGTTTACCTCATTACTACAGCAAGCATTCGAGTCTAAAAAAATTTTCATATGGCGACAATAAGGTTTCATAATTTCTATACGCCGAATACCTCACAAAAAATGAAGCTATACTCTTTCGATAAGTTTATACGATTCGTAATATTTGTACATTTTACCCATGTTTTCGTACAAGCACATGATATGGTAATAAAATAAATTTTTGGCATATAAACCTCGTTATAATTTTTTCGTAAATAAATACTCGATCGGATTTACGATTTTTTCGATGACCTGATTTTGTTTAAATCGACATGCGAGTACATTCGAAGTCGGATGATTTTTTTCCTTATTCTCAACTTACGAAGTTTCTAATTATAAAATGAATAATATTATACTTGATCGTTTATAATAGCCAATGAAATGGAATTCGCATCGTGATTTATAGCTTTTATTTAATAGTTGAAAATGATGAATAGGTTATTACTTGGAGCTGTATTTTTTCCATTTTTTCCTGCATAATAAATAGAAAAAAATTATTTACACCTGGATAGGTGTATCGAAAATGTAGGAAGAATGACGTACATGTGCATTCTCAATGCTCATGACTTTCAAAAGTACCTATAGGGTGTGCGTAGAATTTTAACATGGATGCATGTGTTTGAACGAGAGGTAAATTACCACTATACCATTTGGCAGAAAAATTTTTCAGAAAAAGGAGAGGATCGTGTTTTTCACCTTGGCATGAATTATCTACACAGTTCGATAAACTGCTGTAGAATTTTGAAAGTATCCGAAGAAAACTGAAATATTGTTGAAAATCCTAAAATGACTGAAAATGATAAATTTCATTTGAGAAATTAACATTAGGTAGGAACTAAGGATCTGTAATTTTCATCATTTTATTTTTGATAAAGTCCCAAAAATAAAACCCTCTTCCAGTCATTCAATTTTTTTTTTTCAATCATTTCGTTAATTTTTTTTTTAAACAATACTGATATTTTACAAGTGGTCAAAATTAACTGTCTTTTTCATAATTTTTCAAATTCAAGAATTTTTAAGAATATTTTTACTTTTGAAAATTAATTTTGAGTTGATTTCATACATTTTCATCACTTATGGGATTTTTACGACTGATGCTCCTAAAAATGTGAATTTTCATTTTTCAAGATTTTCTAAATATCTCAAACCAAATAGGTACCAATTTTTCTTAAAATATCACATTGCTCCAGTTTTGCACTAAATTATTAGAAAATAAAAAATTGAAGAAAACCTGTTTCATTTCATTTTTTTTTTTCAAAATCGGAATTTTAAAAAAAGCATCACGTCCAGCCGAAAAACTGATTATCAAATCTTGAATTGATTATTTTGATCTTTTTTCGTAATAAAGGAGAGATTTTTTGGTTTCAATTTTCAAGTTTCAGCATCAATTTTTCAATATTATGTCAAAATTTTTCGAGACATTAAATTATGAGATAGCATTCAACGTCTTTCAAGTCGAATCGTGTAAATAATTCGAAAGTAAAATTAATTTCCAACTCAATAAGTATGGGAAAAATTGAAAATGAAAACACTACCTAACTTCAAAATTACATCAAACTCACTCCACTTGCGGCGACTTGAAGGAGGGGGAGGGATAAGTGAAAAAAATAAAATAACGCTCCAATTAAATCTGTCTATAACCTCATAACGAAATTCAAATCAAGTTGATAATCGCAACGTAAATGAAAACCCGATAATTAAAAAAGAAAACACCGTGTATTTCAAATTTATACGAAATAATGAACGAATTCTTATAAAAAACGAACAGAATTGAAAATAATTAAAATAAAATTACGCTACTACCAAAGAGAAAAAAATTGAGGAAAAATGATGAATTTAAAAATACACAGAGGAAGAAAATCCAATAGTAACAAATTGAAAAAAAAAAGGAAAAAGACAGGGAGGGGAAATGAAAAAATCCATATACAATCCTAACAATAATTAATGCACTGAAGCTCTTAAACATTATCGAGAGTGAGCGTTGCCCAGAATTTTTTTCGATTCGTCTCATTTAAATAACAATAACAATATAAAATACGAGTACAACGTTCGAAAAAAATTTTCAGCTACACTCAAAATTGATATTTTACAACTATAATAAATTTACTTTCATTTGTCTCGTGTACTTTGAACTATATCATTAAAAAAATCTCAACATCGTAGGTAACACAGATTTCTAATATATTTACATCAAATTTAAATTTATAGCATTATTTCCCGTACAAATGAACCACATTAAAAATCATCAAACGTCGAGGTGAAATTTTCTCAACAGATTCGAATCAGAAAGTAAAAAAAAATACATTCAACCTATTTTTAGAAGATATTTGATAAGAAAAAATATTGCATTGAAACACATACGTCCACTTTTCCATCCTACAAATTGAAAATTTTTTCAGTGTTACCATTACCAAAAATGAAAAATTTACCAATTTTTTCAAACAGTTTGCAAATAAAAAATAAAATAAATAGCACCCGAATATTTTTTTAAAAATAAGTTGATCTACAAAATCGAAAAATTAAATTACTTTTTAATCATAGACAGGAACTTTTCTCACACATTTCAATAAATTTAATCATCTAGAAAAGATAAATCGATACTCCTTTTGGAGAATAATTTTCCATACCTTACCACCGGATAAACTTGCACACGACAAAATTTCGACATTCGTGCTGGTGTAAAATTTTCAAGCATATAATCAAATTACCCATAATAAACCTTTCAAAATCCATTCTAATGGTAAGAATATCCGACGCTAGAGGTATCACGAATTTCGTATAATTTCAATGCCACCTCAAAGTAAAAAGAAAAAAACAAATCCACTGAAGGAATACGAAAGCAACACACACTTATCACGAAAACATATTCGGGAACATCGTACCAGAACTTTGAAAAACATCGTCAATAAAAAAATCACTCGAATAACATAAGCTTACAAAATATTACACAATGATTATAATTTTCTTACGAAAAATTTAAATTTTACTGGTGGGTGTGGAAGACGAGAAAAATTTGATTTCTATATCGCGATGCCCATTTAACGAGGTTACAATTTCGGACGACACTTGTAAATTTTGATTGGTCGTATCGTAACTATCACTTAGGGCACGTACTCGAGGCACAACCGGTGTCGAGCTCGGTTTACTGGCCGGCTCGCTACAGCTGCGTTTCAAAGTCGTACTCCACTCTTTATTTTTAGCTAATTTACCAACCGAGGCGATATTGGTACCTTCGGCAGGAGGCATTAAATTAGGCGAAAAGCATCTTTGCCTAATATCCCAAACGACGCCTTCCGGATCGCAGTATCTGCAATTGCAGAATGTGGTTGTTGATTGGGAACTATCCGAGGAATCTTTGCCTAAAATATCGAATCGCAGATCATCGGCTAACAACAGCTGAGGACTATCTTCGGAGAATAAATTTACAAGAGATCGTGATATGAGTAAATCATTAACGTTGCTGCCTTCGAGCAACGCCAACGGTTTAGATTTCGGCCTGAACAGCGTCAGATGCAGATTGTGCAGAATCTGCGACGAATCTGGTGCTTTATCGACGTGCGAATGCAATTTATAAACTGGCTTATCGGATTTTTCCGATTTTTTTGTCGTCTGCAGCGTACCTGACGAGTTGGTCGGCGACGTGAATCCGGCTGCGCTTGGTTTTCGATCTTTCTTTCGTCTTTTTCTCGGTTTTATTATGCGAGGCAGACAGTTCTCCGAATTACCATAATTTTCATCTGTGCAATCATTTTTACAGTGGATTTCTCGGCCTTCTAGTTGGTTTTTGGAACCAGGTCCACTGTAAGTTGAATTAGGAGGTTCATTTTGGCCATTGGCGATATTCCTTGGCTGGAAATTTCGACTATCACGTTCCCAATTGGATTTCTCTTGAAATTTACCATTAGCTTGGATCAATGGTACACCCTGTTTATTGGTGACGAAATCCGAATAAGAGCATTTGGAAGGTTTCACATTGGTCGAGTAGGTTTTTAGGTTACTTCCGACGTTGCTGTAATGACGGGGTTGTTCGGTATTCTGATTATCCCTGCGACCGGAATTGAATGAAATTAGAGGATATCCGGACCAGCAGTTGGTTCTCGAGTCGGTATTTCGAGCATAGACGCCAGTAGTGGACTTGGGACTGAACGGATACCGTTGCTGACCATGTTCGTTGGACCTCGCATCAGATGAATTTTTTGGACCGGAATTTGAATTCGAATCGTTTACGAATTTAGCATATCTGGCGTTTTGAAATTGCTTGTAGGTCGGCTGTGTTTGTTGTTTACCGGCATAGCCGTGCGGCTGGGGCGATTTCACTGTTATCAGGTTGCTTCCGACGTATCTTTCGATGTGCAATCGTTCCTCGACATCTGGTATCATCGTATATACCGCTGAACGCGATCAAAACTTCCTCTACAGAGGTATTTGTGTAGCACCATTTGTACGAATTGTATTTCACCGCACAGCCGAACCAAAATCCAAATTTGAAACGTAGACCGGGTATGAAAATTTATCACAGCTCACTTCGGTTACCTTAAAATAGACAATTCAGTATTAACATAGACTGCGCTTGTGACAATACCGAGGCCCGGCATCTGAGGATTTCTATAAGTAATTTGGTTCCAAACGATCAGAAATTATTACGGATTTTTTCAACTTTATATTAGAAAATACCTCACATTTTTTAGTGAGTAGATAGGTGTTTGAGGCAGGGAAAATAATCTACGTTAAATTCTCCACATGATGGAATAGATTTGAAAGTTATGCGAGCCACGGATTGAAAATTATCAAAGGTCAAAGTTACGAAAGTGAGTTTTAATTGCAAATACGTAGTATGGATTTTTTCAACTTTACATTACAATAACTTGAAATTTTGAGTGAACACATTGATGTTTGAGGAAGGGAAAATAATCTACGTTAAATTCTCTTCGAGATGAAATTGATTTGAAAGTTGTACTGGCAGCCGATCCAAAATTATTAAAGTTCATAGTTACGAAAGTAAGTTCTAATTTGAAATACTTATTATGCATTTTTTAAAACTTAATCCTCGAATAACTCAAAATTTTGAATTATTCCAATGTAAAGTTGAAAAAATGCCTAATACATATTTGCAATCAAAACTCACTATCGTAACTTTGAATTTTAATCCTTTGGTGCCCGGCGAAAAACTGACGGATGAAATTGAAAAATTTTCACGATGCTGAAGTGCACCAAAGTCCAATAGATGAAAGCCAAAAAATATTTGCTCTGGATGAATTAATCTATTTGAAAATGAGTATTTAAAAAAAAAAACTTTGAAAATTTCCTATATCTGTTTCCAAATTTTTAGAAACTGCAATCGAAGTGAAAATTGCTCCAAAATGTGAAGGATTCAAAATTTGATGAAATAGCGAGAAAATAATACGTATCAAGTATTTCAAAGGCCGAACCACCAAAAAAAAAGAAATTGTAAAATTTTTCAAAAAAAAGTGGAACCTTTTTCGCCGGAAATATCAAAATATATTCAATTTTATGCTAGAAGCAAAATTTTCCGAAAGAAAAACATTTTGTAAGAAAACCGAGACATTTGTGACCCCGCCGGAAAGAAGGGAGCTAGTACAAAAAAAATCGATGTCTCATTTTTCACGTTTTGGGTCTAAATGACATCAAATCTGGACCAAACACATAAAACTAAAGCCATCGATTTTTTTTACACAAGGTCCCTTTTTTCCGGCAGGGTTACATTTGCAGAAGGAAATTCATAGAAGTATTGAATAATATTTAGAAATTGGAGTTGAAGGTTACATTTAACTTTACAAAAAATTGAAAAAAATGATAATTTTTTTTCAAAAAAAAAAAAAAAAAAAAAAAGCTACTTTAAAAATAATTTTTACCCTCCACAAGATGGATTTTTAAAGAAAAGTGGAAAAGTAAAAATAAATAGTTGTTTTTGATAATCCATAACTTATGTACTTATAATTTGGAAAAAATGTTCACTTTTAGTTGAAGTTAGCTCTTCATTAATTGAAAAAGAGAAAATTTTCAACGAAAAAAAAAAGCTTCCTATTTTGCATAAATTTTTATATGCATTTAAATGTACCTCAGAGCGATCTTAAAATCCAAATTCCAAATATTATTCAATATACTTGAACGAATTTTCTTTCTGTAAATGTCTCAGGTTTTCCACAAAATATTTTTCTTCTAGCCTAGCATAAATAAGTTTTGATATTTTTGGCGGGAAAGGTTCCACTTTTTTTTTTGCAAATTTTTCCAATTTTTTTCTAGTGGTTCGACTTTCAAACTAATACGTATTATTTTCTCGTTATCTTACCAAATTTTTCGCCGCAATTTTCACTTCAATAGCAACTTCTATAGATTTGGAAAACAATATAGGTAAATTTCAAAGATTTTTAAAAATCACTCATTTCCAAATAAATTAATTCGCCCAGAGCAAATATTTTTTTCGGTTTCAAGTATTGGTCTTCGGTATCAACGTTAAAATTTTTCAATTTCATCCGGTAGATTATTTTTTCTACCTCAAAAATCCATGTGCTCACTCGAAATTTCGAGTAATTGTAATGTAAAGTTGCAAAAATGCATAATGTACTTTCAATAAAAACTCACTTTCGTAACTTTGAACTTCAATAACTTTCGACCGGTTGCCGATACAATATTCAAATCTTTTCCATCTTGAAAAAGAATTCAACGATTCAAGTGATTATTTTCCCTCCCTCAAACATCTATGTGCACACTCAAAATGTTAGTTTTTCTAATGTGAAGAGCTGGAAATCAGGAATATCATATTTCGATAATTCCATTAGTTTGGAACTGGCTTAGTTATAGAATCCACAGATGATGGGGCCACTGATAATACAAAATAGCACCAGACAGCGCCGTCTATGTTTATACAAAAAGGTCTATGTACCTTAGTCACCCCGAACGCACCAAATAACCGCACAATATCGTAACTCATGTAATTAAATTTTATTTACAAAAATCGCGCAGAAAATAATCGTAATTTAAATTTTTTCAAAACTCTCGAATCAGATGGTAAAAAATTTTATTCACGTGACACAGCCACCACACTCACAAATTCGAACATCGCGACACGCATACGATCGCGAGACTGCCGGTCGCTGCCGGTTTTCTCTCGAGTTAGCATCGTGGAACTGGTGTAGCGTAGTGGAAAAGGAAAACACTCTACTTCACGTTCCACCATAAACCGATTACATTCAGTATTGCCAACGTTTCGAGCTAAAATTTCCCCGCGGTTGGGAATATTGGTACCATGAACGTGTGCAGATTCGGCGGCGTAATCATTTTTCTTTTTCTTGTTCTCGCCATTCTAATTATACGCTTCTGAGATGGTACAGAAGAGCCGCACCGGGTATATCTACAATACGAGTAATTTGCGGATAGCGAAACGATTACAGATCGATATCGTAGGATGTACCGAACGACTATGTAAAAATTTGCACTCCGTAATCATCGCCGGTTAATCTGTTATTAAAGTATTGGCGAGTTAAAGAGCAAAAAGCAACCTTTACATACAAATTAGCTGCATACTTCGATGATCGATTTTCATTTCTCCCGTATCTAAGTTCACAGCGCTTTTATAAAAGGTGAGTTCACCTTTTGATTATGTAATTAAAAAATTATTCGCAATGGGCTGGTTCTCTTCATCAATGAAAATTGCGATAGAAGTCTTTGAACGAGTTTTGAAATATTTAGGGAATTTAGGGACAAGGTGTGTGGCGAATTTGAAAATTTAAATTTTGCAACTTTTTCTCAATTTATGAATGTTTCAAGCTAAAAAAATTCACGAAAGACAAAAATTAGGTATTTTTTTATTCACCCCACTAAAACAGGGATTCAAAAGGGTTTTTTTTTGTGAAAATGAAAAATTGAATATCATTGTGGTGTCATCTAATAAATAAAAGTTCTTGCTATTTTCATTATTATTTTTTTCCAATTTAAAATGCACTGAAATATCTGTACTGTAATTCTGATAATTTTTTCAATGATTCAAAATGAAAGAACTACTTTTTAACCAAATTTTCAAAAACCTTTCAGCTCAACCTCTTTCCCATCCAAACAAAATCAACTTGCAGGATTCACACAGAATTTTTCCAAGATTCATGAAGCGTTCATTGCACTTGCAGAATTTCTGAAATTCATGCAGCATTTCTTGCAGAATTCGAACCCAATTTGATTTACGCAGATTTTTTTTGGTAGAATTTCAGCAGAATTTCTTGCAAAATTCATCCAGAATTTTAGTAGAATTAACACAGAATTTTTGCAGAATTCACACAGCATTTTTTGAAGAATTCATACCGAATTTTGTAGAATTCACACAGCATTTTTTTGCAAAATTTTGGCAGATTTTTTTTTGAAGAATTCATACCGAATTTTTGAACAATTTACACAGCATTTTTTGCAGAATTCAAACACAATGTCCGTAAAATTCAAAAAGGCTTTTTTGAAAAATTTTTGCATAAATCACGCAGCACTTTTTGCAGAAATTTGACAAATTTTTTTGCAGATTTTGCACAGCACTTCTTGCAGAATTTTAGCAATTTTTTTTGAAGAATTCACGATGCAGTATTCCAGATTTCACACAGAATTTTTGAAGAATTCACGCAGCATTTTTTGCAGAATTCAAACACAATTTCTGTAGAATTCATAAAAAATTTTTTGCAAAATTTTGTAAAATTCATGCTACAGTTTTTCAAAATTCACACAGAATTTTTGCAGAATTCACGCAGCATTTTTTGCAGAACTTGCGCTGAATTCAGATAGAATTTTTACAGCGAATAAGCATGGAGAAAGGGGTGATTTTTTTCGCTTAAAACTGTGTAGGTCTGGGTAATGCTAGGTAGATTTTTATAAACTGTTATTGTGCAGAAGAACAATTTGAAATACAGTGGGTCAAATGATATTTTTTTTCGAAAATGATCACATTTTTGAGATTTTTTGATGTCTATTTTCCAAAAATGAAACCAATTCAATTTCGGTTCTGAAAATTGTTGAACTCTCCTCCCCCTTTCAAAAACAAAAACTCGAGAACTTGAATTTTTCAGAGAGCAAAATTTTATTTTAAACCAAAATTATAAAATTTTGAAATTACGTCAAAATGTCTACCAAATCATGCAAATTGAAATTCGCATTTTTTTCAGACTGAAAATTCAAAAATTTATTCATAAATCATTGAAAAATAGGTTGCCTCAAATTCATTAAATTTCATGCAAAAATTCCAGGACAAAATAGAAAAAGTATTACAATTTACTACTGCAATATACTGCCATCGGTAAACCACAAATTACGTAATTTTTCCAGGTGCAATAAATTTAAAACTGACCTATATGCGGACACTATTTTCGGGCATCGTTTAATTTATGGTAAAATTTACGTATCTAATCAACATTTTCAGGTATTTTGAAACGTATCTAGGAGAGAAAACGATTGAATAACATTACCCTTCCTTATTCTCGAATCATATTTGAAAATTCGTGTCACCGACAATATTTTGTAGATACCAATAAAACATATCTGTCCGAAATTCTTTTCGTAACCACGTACGCCGGTACATAAACTGGATAACGTCAGTTAATTCGTATAAATTTTGTCAATTTTAATTACACAGTGGAAACTCGATCTATTAATATTTTGATTTAATAGCTAAACGTATACGCGAGCTCATGTCGACCGTTTGGGACAATTCCAAACATAAGTGAATCGCTAGATAGTCGGTCGTTTGCAAAATAATTTACGATAGCAACACGTCTTCGGTTGTATAACTGGAATAATTGATCTTGAAAAAAAATATATACTCGACAATTCTACGTACAAATTACTGTACGAATTAATGACAGCCGACCAGGACCATAATTTTGACCGAGATGCCGCGTCGCATCGCAGTAATTCTGAAGTCGCCGCCGTCGCAGCTTCCGTCATTAATCAACTATCGATAACGTCCGCGCGTAGCGTATTTTTAATTTTTTCACGCTTCGGCGAATATGTGTGATAAACAGTAGGAGACTGTTATGCCCGAAATGACCGAAGACCGGACCAACTGTCCGGTAATCGTTTCGACAACAACTAAACCGTTCTACAACGTTTTTCAAATTATCGCATCTGCCAAAAGTACCATACCGACTAGGAGGAGGTGTGCAGTGCAATATTTTATAGCACCCGCCAAAGGTGCCAAATATTCGACAATCATTGGAAATAAAATTCTATCGAGATGGTAAAGAGCAACTAATATCATTTTTCGGATATTGATGGTGGCCCGGTGTTGAATTTTTTTTTTAGATTTGTCACTGATGAAATGAATAGTGTAAAAAAAAACTAAATTATAAACCAGAATCATCAAAAAAAAATGATAATTGTCAAATCGGTTTTTTGAAAATTTTGCAGGTTTAAATTCTGAGGAAAATGATGTCCGATAAGATGAACGAAAAACCATGTAATTTTGAATTTTGATGAAAAGTGATGAGGTAGCTTACCTAGAGGCAAAGAGAGGGTAAGAATGGAGGAATTATTAGAAAAAATATCAAGTTTCTTAGCCATGCAAGAGATGAAAATAGATTTTGAGGTCTTCAAAATATTATTCTATCGTAGAAAACAACTCAACTTCTCGCAAATTTTCAAATTTTTTGGAAAAACTGATTTTGAATGATTATTTTCTTTTACTCTTCACAAAAACTTCACAAATCATTCCACACTTTGTCAGAGCCTTTGAGGCTGGGATTATTTTTAAGGATGCAAATCTTTTTTCACAAATTATCTTAAGTTTTTATCGAGTTTGGTATGAGGTTTCCCATGAGAAATATCACAAATCCCTTCAATTTTTTTCAGTTTGGGGATTTTTCCCCAGTCAAAATCATGTTTACAAAATATTATTTCAAGCTTTTTCAGGGATTTTAGGGTTCGAGATGAGAATCAATTTCACAATAAATTAATCATTCCACATTTTTCAAACATCAGAGACTGGGATGATTTTTGAGATAAAATCAATTTCAGATATCCCACATTTTTTTCTAGCTTTTGAGACTGAAATGCTTTTTGAGATGAAAATGATTTGTGAAATCATTCCAATCTTTATCCAGCGTTTGGAAAGACTTTTGGATGAAAATCAATTTCACAAAATCATGCCAATTTTTTATTTTATTTTGGGATGATTTTTCGACGAAAATTATTTCTACGAGTGATCCTACGCAATTTCTAAGCTTTTGAGGCTGGGATAATTTTTGAAATTTTGCCTACTCCCTCATTTATAAATTAGTGAAAATTATCGAAAATCACTGAGAGTCAGTATTGCAACACAGGAGAAAAATCAGTGAAAAAATCACTAAAAAATCATTAAAAATTCACTCGAAAGACGGTGAAAATTCTGAATTTAGTTGAAAAGTCAGTGGAAATTCGCTGAAAATCAGTGAATTTCAATTGTTTTTCCATTGCTGAAATTCTGACTGTTCATTAGTGACTTTTCTGCGATTCAGAATGAGAGAGAAGGTTTCTATCACGTTTGGGAATTGGGATGACTTTTTCAATGAAAACTATTTTCACAAATCATGTCACGAATTTTCCAATCGAATTAAGATGACCGATAATTTACGAGTAGGTAGGAAATTAAAAAATTGTTGTTTTTTGACGTTTTTGAAGAAATGGCGAAAAACAAAGAAACGATCAGAAACTACCCAATGACTATTTCAGAAAATGGTCAATTTTCGTTGTTTTTCAAATAACGACCAGAAACGAAAAATTTGCTAAAATTTTGATTTTCAAAATAGATTGCCTTCGTCGTTTTTTGGAAGAAACGATCAGAAAATGGCCAATTTTCGATATTGGAATTGGAAATAGATCGTTTTTCATCGTATTTCAAAAAAGCAACGTTCAAAATATTATATTTTTCAAATTTTCTCATTGAAATTTTCTTAGAAAAATGTTCTCAGATCCGAATTTTTTTCAAAATTTTTATCCCAAAGGTCATTTTACAGATATAAAACATTGAAAATAATGGGATGATCTGCAAAATTGATGTTCATCTCAAAGATCTGGTGCTTCGATGTGTTGTCGGATACTTAGTCAAATCTGTCTGCGTAATATGATACAAAAAGAAAGAGATAACTTTTCAAATCCGCTAAAAAATTCTCATACAGCTTACTTCCTTTCGATAATTTCTTTTTATTGCACAAATGTTACGAACTCATCCCACACGAATTATGACGTAAATTGTGAAAATTTCTCGAAAAAGAAAGGCCATCCGAGTCAATAACCCGTTTTGCTTTCAATAACTCCTCGCGGATGGCTTCGTGTTTGGTATATTAAAATACGAGAAGATACGGCAACCATACGAGCAAGACCTAGAAGAAGCCTCAGCAGCGAAAAAAAAAAAAAGAAATTATAATTCATGCTCGAGAAGATTTAGTGTACGAAGTAGATGACATTGTGAAGTGGTATGGTTGTAAATTTTAACGTAGTTTGACGAAAGTGACCGTATAGTTAAATACAAGTGATTTCGTGACAAGATTACACGCATTCGTTTAAATATTGTAAACCGGGTGAAAGTTCACTTCGTCCTCCATTGTCGTTTAATTCGATCACGATTTGTCTGTCATGTAATTCTTTGTATCGTACCACTTCGTATTCCTATTCCAGCGTACCACTGGCTACAGCATTTAAATTTGTTGAAGAGTCGGAGGATTGTGTGGTAGCGCCTACCACTGACACCGTAGTCGTCTCCATCCCAGACCAATGTACCTCTCATCGAAGGTGAAACTTTTTACAGTGCATCGAATGTGTGCCACAGTCGACACGCATTCGCGCTTATTCATCAGTATAATTTTTTCAAACATTTGCCATTACAGATGTACCCGAGCTTCTTAATTTCTATTGTTTCACCGCCAGCGCCAAGTTATTCAAATGTTCCAAGTTTTTTTCGACGTTTCGCTGCCTTGCCGCCGGTTTGATGGCAAAGCATAAAATTGTCTCGCATATGAAACGAGGAAGTCACGATAAAACGTGTTGGTAAAAATCCTACTTCGGGAGTGGTCGTCGTGATATAATTTACAGATTTGAAAATTTTACCACATAGGTACGATAGGCCAGTTCGAACGCAGGGTTGGCCAAAGTCTGATTTCAAATCAGATTTTTAAAAGGGTTTTCAGAGAATCAGAGACTTTTTTCAGAGACTCGAAGCTTCATGTTGATCAACTGGAGTGAATATATATGAGCCTCCTTTTCGAATTTATAGATAATATCAATTTGAAAAAAATTGTTAATACTCATAAGTCATAAAAGATTAAATCTAGTTGAAATATTCAATTTCAAATTTTTCATTCAAGATTTTATCTAAAGTTTTTCATACGTACGAAAAACGTTCATAAAGAATTTTCAAAATTTTCAAAATTTTTTGTAAGTTCAAATTCTCTCAAAAATACAAAATTTTTCACTTCATAATTTTTTAGGTTTCCAATTTTTATAATTATTTTCGATTTTTTCCCCAAAAATAACAATTTTTTCACCAATTTTTTTTACAAAATTTTTAGAAACATTCACCCGTTGTCCCACAAAAACAGCTCAAATATTCAGTTCTCAAAATTTCCATACCCTCCCCTTCTCCGCACAAAGATACACTTACAGAAATTTGAAAACTTATATTCATTACAAAAAAAATTCAAATAAAAAAATTAATTTTATTTTAAAGCAAAAAATATTAAAATTTAAAAAATCAAACAAATTCTATGTGCCTACTGCCTACTAACTCAAGAGACTAGGAATTAGAACATACGTTGGATCCAAAATTGAAGTTTTAATTTTTTCGAAAAAAGACTTTCAAAAATTGAAATTTCATTATTTTTTTCAGTCGTGAGTTATCAAATAGGAAGAACTTGTCATGACTTATGACTATGACTGTATTTTTTCACCACATTTCTCTTATTTTCTACAGCGATTTCTTTAGAATTTTTTCCATTTTCATATTTTCCACCTCTTCAGTATTAAAATTTTCCGTCAACATGGAAATAAACCAAAGGAATGAAATGTTTCAGAAACTTCATATATTTCGAACACGGAAAAGCTACAAAACTCAAGTGCTTCAATGTTGTAGGAGCTCTGTTCAAATTTATTTCAATTTTAATGATTTCCATCAATTTGCATTTTTTTAAATTTTTGGTAATTAGATTTTTTTAAATTAGGTTTGATGATTTGTTTCAATTTTGGTAATCTGTTTCCTTTTTTGGTGATTTTTTTCAGTTTTGATGATTTCTTTCAGTTTTGGTGATTTTTTTCAGTTTCGATGATTTTTTTCAATTTTGGTAATTTGTTTCATTTTTTGGTGATTTCTTTCAATTGTGATGATTTTTTCAGTTTCGATGATCTGTTTCAATTTTGGTAATTTGTTTCATTTTGATGATTTTTCAGTTTTGACGATTTTTTTCAGTTTCGATGATTTGTTTCAATTTTGGTAATTTGTTTCATTTTTGGTGATTTCTTTCAATTTTGATGATTTTTTTTTCAGTTATGATGATTTCTTTCAATTTTGTTGATTTTTTCCAGTTTTGGTAATTTTTTTCAATTGTGATGATTTGTTTCATTTTTTGGTGATTTCTTTCAATTTTGATGATTGTTCAATTTTGATGACTTTTTCAGTTTCGATGATTGTTTCAATTTTGGTAATTTTTTTCAATTTTGATGATTTGTTTCACTTTTTGGTGATTTCTTTCAATTTTGATGATTTTTTCAATTTTGATGACTTTTTCAGTTTCGATGATTGTTTCAATTTTGGTAATTTTTTTCAATTTTGATGATTTGTTTCACTTTTTGGCGATTTCTTCCAATTTTGATGTTTTCCAGTTTTGATAATTTTTTTTCAATTTTGGTGATAATTTTCAACTTAGGTGATTTTTTTCACTTTGGTGATTCAAATACCACTGAGACCTCTTTTCATCAAAATCCCAACGAGACACTTCATGCGACTTCCCAGTCAGTACCTCAAAATTCACATCCTCTGGCCAATCTTGATTCATAGATAGCATCTGTTTTTCCTACATCTTCGCGTAACAATTGGAGTTTTTCGATTCTTTCTTCAGTAACAATAACGTATGGTTATCTGCATCACAGTGAAAAAAATTACCCTTTTTCACAATTAAGAGGGACGAATGCGATCGCACGCTACGCTAGATTCGATTTATTGCCAGAAAAGATACCGCAAAAAGCAAATAATCGTTAACGCGTTTGTTTGTTGTTTTTTTTCACTACTGTGCTCCGTACAACAGACTCCAACTACGGCGAAAAAAACCATCCGAAAACAAAGAAAAACGAAATAGCACGCTGTAGACGAAACGAATAAGTATAAGAAGAATAAATCGAGCATATTCCAGTTTCCTTCTAACCCATATCTGTAGTGAATCGGAAAATGGCGATGCGAATAGAGTGGTTGATGACTGGCCGATGATGCTGCCGCCAAGACATTAGTCACTATTTGTCGCGTTTTGCTCCAGAAACTGCACCCGCAATCAGAATCTTTGTCGGGTAATTTAAAAAAGAAACAAATGTTTCGTTGCAGAAAAATTAACCATAAAAGAGTTGGTACGTTTCATTATCGTACACTCGGTTTGGCCAAAAAATTATGATAGTGTCGTTAGCCATTTCGCAGCGATACGATATTTACTGGCCCAAGTACATTCTGCGTCTCGAGCAGCAATATACGTTTCGTGAGAATATCAACGGAGGTTTTTTTTTTTCATATTCCAGCAGAAATTTCACACGAATGGCGATGTCGATGGTCGAAAATGTCGTTAACTTGGAAAGGTAAAGTACACCGATGCATGAGCCGACGAAAAATGTCGAAATAAAATAAGTAGGTATAGTAGACGTACCATTTGCTCACGTATTCAAGGCTGCATTGCAGCTTGTATAGTTAATTAAAAATCGAAACATATTTGCCATTTAGCAATCGACAATTATACACCTTATCCGATAATTAAATTTCGTTTCCTAAGGCAATAAACATTTCGCGAATAGGTTAAAGTTGAATTTAACGTTCGGCAGTCATGTCGACAACATTACAAAGAAACGGCACCATAATGGAAATCTGCAGATCGTATAAACTCCTAAATGAAGCGCGTGCCTTCGAATCGTCGATGAATTCGCGTATTCGTCCAAATCCAAATCCAACAAACCATGATTTTCGTCCGACTGACCGACCGCAACCGCTCGATGCATTTTACTTTGTCGGTTACGCCAATTTATTCACCATATACCATAAAGTTGCTCGGTATCGTGTATTTAAATGTAGAAAAGATGCAAAAATATTCCACGAAAAAATCTTCCGATTCGGCCTAATTTTTACGCTTGATTTGTTCCTATATCTGGTGTGTGCATTTCGGCGGCGATTCAAATTTAAAAGGAATTAATTCTGGGATTTTTTCCTTTCTTTGTGTGTATTGTGTAACTGGACACAGAGAGAATGGATACTTTGGCGATATATGGGTTTTTGGTAGGACTGATGTATCGAGAAAACGTGTTACGCCAATTGCTGCGATTAAAACTTGGACAATTACTCGTATTTTGGTTTGTTTCATGTTTGTGGAGGAATCTGGTATCTAATTCGGATATTCTGCGATCCAGTGGCGAGTTGTAATTAATTATTTGGCCGTGTTTAACAATACGAACGATCTAGATTTCGGAATACTCGAGTCATCGTGTACGTAGCTGTTGAAATGCTGCTGAGTAAACGTTTCGCTGCAGTGATTGGATTTTTTTCGCAAAAGAATTACCAATAAAGGTATACCAGTGCGGAGTCGAATTAATCTCGCGTTTGTTGAAATAAATCCAGCGGAGTTGATTAAAAAGGATGCAGCAAATTACCGTTGACCTGTTTGTCATTCTTTGATTTTTAAATCAACGCGTCATCGTGATGTGGATAGGGTTTGATTAGAAAATAATCAAAGTAGGGCTATTTGAGAAGGGGAAGGAAATTAAAAAATTTTCGAAATAAAGTCGAATGATTTTTTCTAAATTTTTTCACTTGAAAAATAAATTCATGAATCGAAGCGAAGGATTTTGTCGGAATTTTTGCGAGACGTTGAGATATTTCCACTTTTATTTCTTTCTTCTCATTTACCACTGCAAAAACAAAAAATCTAGGTTTTCAGGACTGTTAAAATTATTTTTAAAAAATTGATCAATTTTTTAAAATGTATACTTTTGAGTCAAATGCAAGACTTTTTTAGCACCATATCGTCGATCGCAGAACCTATTCGTCATTTTGTACTCTTGACAAAAAAGCTCACCATTTCCGCAAATTTTTCGGCCAAAACGTAAATTTTTGGGGCGGGGGGAGGTGCCTTTATCCTTTCGTTTGGCCCGACCTGGATCTAAATGAATTTACTCGTATAGCTGGTAGCTTCTAACCACAAGATATTACATTTGAAACTTTTTTGCATCGTAATTTTTTCCAACTCGATTTTTTTTTTTAGAGTAACGCAAATGAAAAACAACGTAGCAATATACGTACAATTTTTTTACCAAGGAGCCTAACAAATTTTATTGAACAAAAAACTTGACTTTGCTTTATTTTTTACTTTTTTATGGACTCCCCCCCCTCCCAAAAAACCCTGATTTTTACGAAAAATTTCAAACAAATACCTATACAATTTTTAAAAATCACAGTGAGCTCCTAAATTGAAATTTTTATGAACAAATTCAAACAAATCATTTGTTTGAATTTGATTCATGAGTAGGGAAAATTGTTTTATAATTATCTAACGGTAAGAAATCATATGAGGAATTCTTAAATTCAATTTTTATTGAAATATTGAAAGATGACTCAGCATTAATGAACCAAAAAATTAAAAAATTGGTACAGTCATGAAAAGTGAATAAAATTTTAAAAACTGAATGCTTGTCCAACGATCATGTTCTACTAATTTTTCTGGTACATACAAAAATACTATACTTTCCTACAGAAGTTCTTTTACCTATTTCATCATCCTCTCTATTAATTTTCAATTTCTAATGCAAAATGCCCAATTTCAGAAAAATCTACCCCCCCCCCCCCCTCAGAAAAAACGAACAATTCAGAAATGCAGCATTGTGGTTAAAACTTGAACTATTCCTTCGGATCCGAGACGGATTTTAAAAATATTTGTTGCATTCCACCAAAGCCAAATTTTTTATATTTATTACTGCTATCTTCTCCAAAGATGACATTTCGTGATTAAAATTTTTTTTACTCTCCTTTGAAGTTGAACTTCAGATTCTAAAAATTTTTCCTTTATACTTCTCAAAAATTGATATTTGGTAATAGAAAATTCACTTCTGCTTCAGACTAAGAGCTAGATATAGAATTTTCAAGATTTCTTCTGCACTTCTTTCAGAGATAAATTTTTGTAATTGAAAAATCTCCTCTCTGAATTAGAATTTTGAATTTTTCAATTTCAATTGTCGTGTAACTTCTTCCAGAGTTGATTTGGGCTATTGAAAACTTTCTCTGTAACCTTTCTCTCTAAAAAAAAAAGTAAAAATTCCTTTGAAAGGAAAATAAATGTTGAAAACATGGATATGTTTTTTCCTCTCATCCTGACTTCTGATATCAAGTTAATTTCAAAAAATATAAAAATTCGTTTTAAAATTTTTTCAGCTGTGATATTTTTCCTGTTATTCTGACTTTCTAATATCAAGTCAATTTTCAGCTTCTGACTTTTTGATAATAATAGACAAATTAATTTTGAAAATACAAAAAAATCAAAAAATTTTGACTTTTGAATGACTTTCTGACATCAAGTTGATTTCGAAAATATAAAAATTTACAAGCTTTTGACTTAGCGTCACGCAAAATAGCGTCTTAAACATTTTAGAATAGACCCCCCCTCTCCACCCAAGAGGACGAAGAAAATTCAAAAATGGAGTTGAAAGCGATGCATGAAAAGTATAAAGATAAAATGCATTTGTCAAAAGTAGAAATGATTAGTTTTTAAATTTCTTTAGTAAGTATCTATTTTTAAAACTGAATTTTGGTAATTGAAAATTCGATTGCAACCCCCAAACTGATTTTGAATTTTTCAAGTTTCCCCTGTCCAAGACTCCCTCTATTGGATTTTTGTGATTAAAAATTTTCCTACATCCATCCGGAGCTGAATTTTTTTGGACTATAAAATTTCTTTTGTACCCCTCTTCAAAATTGAACTTTATCCGTTGAAAACTTTCCCCTCCAGAAGTCAATTTTACAATTCGAAATTTTTGAGAAACAAAAAATTTTCCTTCTGTTACATAAATTGAAAAAATACGCCCCTTGTAATAATACATCCTTTCATTCATGAATCAGTTAAAATACTCGAAAATCATACATGACCAGTCAGAATTGTAGCACAGTAGGCAATAAATTGATAAAGAAAAATTACAGAAAGCAAATAGTGAAAAAAAGTGAAGAAATATTAGTGAAAATTCCCTGAAAAATTACTAAAATCACTAAAATTTTCTGAAAATCAAAGAATTCTGCTGATTTCTTCATGCTGCAATTTCGACAATTTTCCAGTGATATTTCATTCAAATAAAGTTCCCCTGTACCTTCTTGTTCTTGAGAGAATTGGGAATCGAGTAGATAAAAGTTTTTTTTTCATGATTCTGGGATCTTGAGCAACAATCAAAGCATTTTTATCCCCCCAGGGGGAGGACCTCAGAAAAAATTAAAAATTAAATCTCGCCTAAAACTCGATATTAATCTCAGATACCACAACACATTCATTGAAACAAACACACACCACACTTTTCCATCGACATATCAAAAAATTGCAAGTAGACCAACGAAATGAACGAAATGAGAAAAAAAATCCCAACACCGCATCACGACTTCGGTGGAAAGAACATCTCACGCCCGCGACGCCCAAGTCACGCGTGTGAAATGGGTTCGCTGTCAGAAGTCCATCACCGGCACCAAATCGTTCGTTTACTTCGATTGCGAAACGTGTCAATTAGCGAATTTCAAATTGAATATATTTTTAATTCTCTCGCACCAGTATACTATTTTTCCACCGGTCGAATTTCCATTCGCATGCTAAAAAATAAACGCAAACTCGGTTCCAAGATAACAAAACTACATACCCACGATACCTCTCTCTCTCGAGCACCAATCCATGGTCCATGGTCCGCGAAAAAGAAAAATAATAATCATAATAATATGTAAAAATAAAGAAAAAAAAAACACATTCGCAAACAGATGTTTACCAAGGTATAAAAATAACCTCTTTAGGTAAGTACATCGCATCGTTATCATCATTATCGTTATTACTCTATTATCACGTCATTATATCTTCTTATCAATAAGGTCTTCTCTTTTAGAAAGTTTTTTACTTATTATCATTTTACGTAGAGGTATATTTCATCCGGCGATCTTTTTTCCTCTGCTTTTTTTCGTTTCTTTTCTTCTCTCATTTTTTATCACCATAAAGATCATTTAATACCGGATACAGGTTACTGATAGTAGGCGTTTTGCGGTTACCGTGTCATCGTTTCACAGATTTCAATTGCCGCAAACGCGACATGCAAATTGTTTGCGTACATTTCATTAAAACATTACTAATTGCTTGTTTAAAAAGCCGGAAAATTCGTTTTGACGAAAAAATGGGTAAAAATTAACACACATATGTCATTCGGAATGTTTTGCGATGCACTTGAAAGCCGCTGCTGATCTAGATACCGGCATTAGACGCGTTAGCACGTTACAAATAATCATAATAATAAACGATAATACATATCTCATTAATTGGACGCCTGTTAACAAGGCTAAATAAAGGTAAATTTATCGCCGTCGAGTACCCCGCCTATATCACATCGTCGGTTTGTTTATTTTACTCTGTCTCCAAATATTACGCAATTTTCATTCGTATACGAGTCACAAATGTCATCGTATCTTCCGAGGAAGTCACGACAACACGAAAGGTCGAAAGACTAAAACCGAAAAGAACTTTCAAGCTGAGATAGGTAGACGAAAGAGTCATCGACCCGGCGATGCATTTTTTACGCAACTGATCCAAATTCACACGCACAAAACCTCGCGATGATCTCGAATAGGTGGGCGAATACAATGGCCATTCGATTAAGACGCGCTGCATAATGAATCGCATTTCATGATAATGAAGGGCGTACCATGCCATTCTACTTATAGTCGTATATAGTCAAGACCAACACATGGGGTCGACATTTCACCAAGACCGATAGCTTTTCTTTTTATTCAAATATTCGTCAAGAATGTCTACCAGACGTCTTGAAAGACAAAGCTGAGGTAACGTATATTTCATTAATCGTGCATACTGCATAGGTATTGCTGGGTACATTTTACTAAATACTCGAGCTCGTCTTTTTTTTTTACGAACAATATGCATATTCAATTGGTAAAACATCAGCACGAGCGAGCTCGATTATTCAATGGATTGTATTTATGCTTATGCGAGCATCTTTCTTACATGTAGGTGCAACGAAAATTGGCCATTTTTCATTTCCGACTCGAGTGTATTTTTGATTATGCTTAGGTGTGCTTTAAACGTGGCTAAGAATTAGGTGGGTTGAAATATTAGGCGAATTCGTATTTGGGTAAGAGATATTTTGAATTTTTTTATCCAGGCATGTTCTATAGTCTCGAGATTTTAATCTAAATTTCATTCTTGGAGTGGTGATTAATTTTTGAGTTGGATGTGAACCGGCAATTGGATCAAAAATTTTGATTTACTTGTAATTTCAAGAAATTTATGCTTATTTATTGAAAATTTTATTCGACATTTTTATTACAAAAAATTAACCTTTCATTGCTGTATAATTTTTTTTTTCAAATTTTTATAAATATCCAGAATTTTGGATATTTTTTAGGTATTATGTTTTACTTATATTGTGAGAACGAGGGAGAGCGGGTGGTGTAGAGACTGATGGAATATTCACCCTCTTTTTTTAAACCACAAAATCCAAAATTAAATTATTCTCAATTTTTTAGGCTCTAAGTACATTTTCACGGTATCTACTGGATCTGAAAAATGAAAATTTTTGCCGTTTTCTTTTTTTCTAGCAATTTTCATGTCATTTTTCTTGCTTAAAATTCGCAAAAAAAATTTATCCTCTAATAGGCATTGAAAAAAATCAAGGAAAGAGGAAAATGCTAAAAATTCTTGCTCTATTTATTCCAACTATTTCCTGGTTTTCTTGCTACCAAAAACTTTAAATCTACTCTAATAATCAAACATTTTTTGAAACAAATTCGTTTAAAGGCACCAAGTCGCAGCTCAAGTTGTTCAGAATAAAAACGATTAAAGAGGGAGGAGAAAGAGGCTCTTTGAATTCGAAAAAAAGAAAATGCGAATGATAGTACATATTTTTCTGTTCAATTCCTTCAATAAAATTGTTGAAATTAAACAAAAAAACTTCCTAGTTTTTTGTTTTTTTTTTTTGAAAAATCAGATGCAAAGCTCAAGTCTTTTGCTTTTCGAAAATTATTTCGAAAACAACAAAATCATCTATTTCCGAAATTTGGAAGTGCGTGAATCATTTTTTATGAAAATTCTATGCTCCACTTGAATTTTTTTAGCAGCGTGGTAATTTCTAAAACTTTGGTTTTTTTCGTATCTCTCTTCATAAATTCATTCTCTGATCCTTTCCTGATCTCCTCTCTCCACTCCTACACTCAGTTTTTATTCGTCCTTTATCGTCTTTATTTTATACACTGCTTTTTAAGTAGATTATTGGTTTCCACATACTCTTTCTACCTACCGATCTTCACAAAAATTTTTTTTGAAAACGAAAAAAAATTTATCGAATTTTGCGAACATTTAGTTTTTAAAAACTTGTTAGCTGACCTTCTCCCGCCCCCCCCCCAAAAAAAACATGAAATACTAAAATTTTATTTTTATCAATCAGAATCATCTATTGAATTCTCGGTAAAATGTCTTCCTCTTTGTATTTTTTCCAATTTGTTCATTTTCGTTTTTATTCGTCCTAATTCCTGGATGAATTCATCTTTTGATACCCCTCCCCCTAGCACCTCTCCCCACAAAAAAAATCAAAAACAAATTCGATCAATTTTGGCGAAAACTGATTTCAAGATCGATTTTTTTTTTTCAAAAATCGTTCGCCGGATTTGTTCAATACCCCCTTCCCCCACACAGAAATATTAAATACCAAAATAATCTATTTTTGAAAAAAAAAATAATAACACCATCAACTCAATTATTTTCAATGATCAAATCTCATACTAATTTCAGGGAGGGTGACACCTAAATTTTTCCAAAAATTCGAGGCGTTTCATATTATTTGAAATTATTAATCATTTTATTGAGAAAATTTAAAGAGACTCTGTTATTAAATCCTTGGAAGTATGAAAAATGGTCAATTTTTCATAATTTTTTTTTGCTCTATACTAGGTTAATTTAGCGAGTAAACGCAAGATCTCAATTTTTCTTCAAAATCCAACTTTAATTGAAATAATTTCAAACCAAGATGAATTTTTTCAAAAGTTGAAACCTATTTGAGTTAAAAGAAGTTACCTTTTGAAATTCAAACCACAAAAAAAATTCAAAAAATCAAGGCTCAACTTTTCAATATCTAAGTACAAAAAAAAAATCGAGATTTTTTACCGAAAAAAAAAAGAAAATAATAAAAAATATTGATCACAGATATCAAAACTGATTACATTCAAACATTTTCCCCTTTCTTTGCAAAAAAGATTAGCTTTGATTTGAAAGCTGAAACAAATACTTATTTCTTTTACTCTCTCATTTTGAATCAGTGAAAGCAAATTCTTCAATTTTTAACAGATTTTCGCCAATTTTAAAGAATTTTACTAATCTTTCTACAAATTTCAGAGATTTTACTGACTTTTCATCGAATTTTCACTGATTTCTCATTAATTTTTTAATTTACTTTCATCAAAGTTTTTTCACTGATTTATTACTGTTTTCCGGCGATTTTCGATAATTTCCCCTAATTTACAAATGAGGCAGTACATTTTCAAAAAGAAAAAATTACACCATCGAAAACCTCGACATTCAATTAGAACCAAAGCCGACTTTCTTGGCATAAATCTAATGGCAGGGCTACTTTTTCAACTTCTTCATTTATCATACACCGGACCACCACACAAGATATTGAAAATGAAAACACAATGAAATGTGAAACTCTAAACCAGCTGTCTCGAGTCTGCATGAATCATCGGCGAATCTTCGTCACCTCGTAAGAGTAAAAGTACCTCACATCCGTACGCAGCTATACTTACACTGGAAATATTTCAAGAAAAATGAAAATATTGCCAGAATTTCGATATTTATCACACACGATCCACAATGTCTCTTCGAATTCGACCTCTATATTAGAATTAATTACACTCGGCAAACCTATAAATCATTATCGATCCAAACTAAACTCTCGGCGTCACGACTTTCTAAAATAATTCATTCGCTATTTAAAAAAAAACCTCACGGTGCAGCTCATACTCCCGCGCAGTTTCACTACCATATGTTCGCGTGTGCAACGCACTCGCCGCCAATCACACCGATCTCGTAAATTCATGATCTCTCAATTTTTTACCACATTTTCAATGTTTAACAACAAACCGCCAACGCGTTCGGCATATAAAATCAATCATTTTCACTTTACCAATACGACTCGCCGTGTATTTGTTGCACGCAGCGCACCAGAAGAGTGAAAAAAAACGATCCAAACCAGTTGCGCTATTTTACGACCGATAAATCGTGTATTTAGTATTGAAACTCCTACAATAGTTCACTCGGATGGCTTACGCTTTTATACGGTAGCGCATTTCTTTGTCAGTGCAAACAGGCCAACAGGTATAGAAACGAGACCAGAAAAAAACGTCATTTTAATACCACACGTAAAAAAAAATTCAAAACAATAACAACCACAATTTACGCCCAAACAAGAAGGTCAAAATATAGGTCAACGCAATGTCATTGCCAAGGCGTAAACGTAAACTACCATGTCAAATATAAACGTCACGCTTTGGCTTTGCCATAGTTCGTTCGTATGCAAAAAAAAAAAAGAGAACCCACAAATCAATGTCTTGGCAAATGTGTTAAATTTTCATTTTCTTTATAAGGAAATTCTATTTTACGAATAAGAACATAATTCAAAATACTTCTTCGAAAAAATAACCAATTTTGGGTATGAAAAATTTGAAAATTTTAAAAATAAAACACGTCGAAATTATTTATGGACATTTCATTCGGCGAAACCTTCGACCTATTAATTCACTACTCTTAATTAATCAATTCCAGGTAGCGCTCTAATGAATAATTGATCAATTCGATACCAGACACTCAACATTTCGATTGTCAATTGAACAACATTTTCATCCATCGAAAGAAAAGACCATTATTGAATTCATACATGAGCTTCCCATACTACATCGAATACATAAAGACCATTAAAAAATGATTATTTCATCAACAGCAATAAATTGAATCGTATTGATACGAAATTTTAAAAAATTCCAGATTTCAAAATAATCAAACAGCGATTGAAAACAACAAGAAATTCACCATCAGATCGGAATGACTGAACACCAATTAAAACGGACAACGATGTTCGGCCAACATCAATCAGAATCTGCCATTATTGTAATAATTATAAAAATAGAGTACCACGATTGACAATCTTGTAATGAAGAATCGTAAAATTGTCGTTTCACCATTAAAATCAACATGGTAAAATATTTATTCGTGCGGAAATAATACCCAGCAATCCTTTCATCATTGTTAAGAAAGTAAATGCTCAAGTGCTCAAGTACCATAATTTAATGACTTTCTTTAGAGAAATTATGTCATAAAACATTCATGCTGCGCGTTGAACGAGCTTAAAAAATTCGATCAATTTTAATACTTTTTTTTTTTTAATATAAACAGCTATAGGTGAGAAAAGTGTATAGTTTCTATTTTCGAAAGTTACAAATTTTTTTCGAAATATTATAATGAAAATTAATCTATTTGAAAGAGTCTCAGCCAAGACCAAATCGAATCAGTGAACAAATTGTTTCCTTTAATCCCCCCCCCCACACCAAAAAATATCATTTTTAATCGAGAAAATAATTTGGGTTGAACGACACGAAAAATTCAAAAAATTAATGTATTTTTTCAAAAGATGAGACCAATTTTTTTTAATACGAGTTCGAATTGGAAAAATTGAAAAAATTTTATGTATTTGCGTTGAAAATTTTCAATTTTACACCATTCCTCATGTTAATGCACAAGAACCAATTTCAGGATGAATAAAACATCTTTTAGAAGCATAAAATATTCTCAAAGTTGAAAATTTAGGAAATTTATAGAACCACTGCGTGAGATTTTTTTCAAATTTTTGAAGTGTAATAATTTTTAGGAGTCGAATGAATGTAATGAGAAATAAAGGGCATAGCCGGTTAAGTATGGTGAATCTGCCCTTGAAACCAATTTTGACCGCTCCTACCCCAAAAGGTCAACCATGATGAGAAAACATTCCGGAAAAAATTTCAGACCCCTAGCGCAAGTGTTTTCGGAGAAAGGGGCCAAAATGTGTTTTTTCAATGGATTTTTTCGTTTTTTTGTAGTTTTTCGCCAAATGTAGATAAAAGTTTCGAGTTTTTTTAGATAGATTCTAGGGGGTTGGAGAGACCCTAAAAAATTTTTTTCGAAATTTTTGGGTAATTTTTCGCCGAGTTATGGCATTTTAAAAATTTCGAGCGGCCATTTTGTCTTGAAAGGTCAAAGGTACAATGGAACTTTTTTCCTCAAAAGATGTGCAATTCATTCATAAACATACCACAAAAATTTCAAAAAAATCGGAGTGGTGGAACATTGTCAAAAAAAAATAAAAACTAACCACCCCTCGCATGTAACGCGTACAGTAACGCTGCATTTCCCACGACACTCTCGTGGGAAGTACGATGTTCGCGGGCTCATAACATGTTAATGAAGAAATTGAAAAATAGCCCAGTTATTTTTGGTCTGAGCCTCGGAAACATTGAGTGAAATCTAAATTGTTCAAAAAAATGACTATGCCCATTCCCTAGGTAAAAAAAACTCAAAAAACGAAGGAAGTAAAAAAAAAAGAAAAAAAATCGAAATAACTTTTTTTAAAAAACGAAAAAAATGACCAAGTAATCGATAAAAATGTGAATAACTCGGAACAGATTATTTTTAAAAATGAAAAAAAAAAATGTCATCGGTGAAAAAAATGACGAAAATCGAAAGAAGTAAAAAAAAAAGAAAAAATTAAAACAACTGAAGCTTTCCTATAAAAAAATGACCACAGACCATTTTGGAATTTTCGCTTTGAAGAATTATTACGAAAAGAAACTTGCAGGGAAGATAAAATCAAATCAAAGTTCAGTAGAGAAATGAAGAATAGCAAAACTAGCAAAAGGTAGGAATAAAAAATTGTTCAGTCTCGAAGAATTCACTACCTCATATTTTTGCAAAGGGTACCCCCGGATAAGATAGGCGAATCGGCCTAAGAGCTACTTTTTGAAATTGACCCCTGGACATTATTAGGGACCCCAAAAAATGATTTTAGGAAATTTTTTCAACTCCTCAACTCACCCCTCTTTACCCCCACCCCCCAAAATAGCGAATTTTCGTCAAAAAATCATATCTCCGAACCTAATGGACCAAAAATTCTGAAATTTATGTGGTGTATACAGGGAGTGGTGACCAATATTTGAGAATTTTTTCAGATTTTTTTTGCACTGCCTTCTAGCCAAAATTCCACTTTGAAACTTTAAAATCGCCATAACTCTGAAACTAAAAAACATACATTTTTTCTTTTTAGTACCAATATAGTCCTACCATGGTACAATATAATAATTTTTTTTCAGATTTTTCGAGTTGGTAGAACAGACCTAAAAATGCGATTTACTGTTCAAAACCACCAATTTCGCCATTCACGCAACGAAAAATTCTGAAATTATTTATGTGGTGTATACGGGAAGTGGTGACCAATTTTTAAAAAAATTTTCAGAATTTTTGTTTGCAGTGCATTCTAGCCAAAACCCCACCCTCAAACTTTGAAAATTGCTCGAATTCCAAAATTAACAGGCAAACATTTGTTCTACTTTTTGAAACTGACCATCGGACATAATTAAGAACACCAAAAAAGTCTTGGGTGCATCTCCCACCTTTCACTTCATTCCCCCCCCCCCCTCGAATACCGGATTTCGTCTAAAAATCTCATCTTGGTACTTAATGAACCGAAATTTTGAAATTTTTCTATGGTGTATAATGTATATGAGGAATGGTAACCAACCACAGTTTGAGAATTTTTTCGGCCTTTTTTGCGCTGCGTTTTAGCCAAAACCTCACTTAATGACTTTATATCTGCTCTACTTTCAAAACTAAAAAACATACCTACCTTTAATTTTCGCTCCTTTCCGGAATTTCATACTCTGAAACCTTAAAATTGAGTGAAAATCCACCCGAAATCCCAAAAATTCATAATGATCAAATGAAAAATGTAGTTAATGGCCCATACAAGCGAATAAAACCCTCATTTCTATCAGTATCGCACCGCTAATTTTCATAGCTCGCATTTTGAAAACTCGGTTTTGCATATACCTAAGGTCGGTTTGGTTCACCGTGGTCGCATTGCCCAATTTTAATTTTTCAGATTCTCATCTTGGGAAAAACAGACGGAAAAAATGCACTTTTCTGTTTAAAAATAACCATTTCGTTACTCATACAAACGAAAATGCATACCGTGCAGGTTCAGGAAAGTATCTAAAGTCGGAAAACATACTTAATTTTTCGCTAGAGCCAAAAATATGAAAAATGGGCGATTAATTCTCCTTTTTTTGCATTATTAAGCAGTTCAGACCTCTATGATGCTTTAAACATGTTTTTCTCGTTTTTTTTTTTTTTTTTGTTTTTTTTTTTGAAAGTCATGATTTTCTCATTTTCAAATACCTCTATCTCACCGAAAAATTGATCTAGGATGCTCACACAAGTCTTAAAATGTACCTCATAGCCTTCCCTCTCATTTAGTCAAAAAACTCATTTTTGAAAAATCCGACTTTAAGTACCTTTTCCCCGCGCCATACACAAATTTTAATATTTATATGGTGAAAACAGAGGGGGTAACAAACTATTGAAAATGTTTTCAATGTTTTTTGTGGTGTATTCCAGCCGAAAAACCAAAAAACGCTTGCCTTTTAAACTTTGAATTTCTCCAGATATACATTCGTTCTTTTTAGTTGTTGTTTAAGAGTGTGTTTTTGGCAAGAATGCATTGCAAAAAACATTTGAAAGAATTCTCAAAAGCTTGTTCCTCTCTCTGTGTCCCTGTTCAAAGGGTGAATTTTGACTCAATTTTAAGGCTTCAGATTATAAAATTCCGGGAAGAAGCTGAATTGAAATTTTGACACCTAATGTCGATTGTCTGACACGGTCACATATTGTCCCAGCTAAACCATACTTGCACAAAAAAAAAAGTTGGTATGTATTTTAGTTTTGAATGTAGAATTAGGTACCAAGATGAGATTTTTAGACGAAATCCGGTATTCGAGGGGGGGGGGGGGGGGGGGGAATTAATTGAAAGGTGGGAGATGCACCCAAGACTTCCCGTATACACCACATAAATAATTTCAGAATTTTTCGTTGCGTGAATGGCGAAATTGGTGGTTTTGAACAGTAAATCGCATTTTTAGGTCTGTTCTACCAACTCGAAAAATCTGAAAAAAAATTATTATATTGTACCATGGTAGGACTATATTGGTACTAAAAAGAAAAAATGTATGTTTTTTAGTTTCAGAGTTATGGCGATTTTAAAGTTTCAAAGTGGAATTTTGGCTAGAAGGCAGTGCAAAAAAAATCTGAAAAAATTCTCAAATATTGGTCACCACTCCCTGTATACACCACATAAATTTCAGAATTTTTGGTCCATTAGGTTCGGAGATATGATTTTTTGACGAAAATTCGCTATTTTGGGGGGTGGGGGTAAAGAGGGGTGAGTTGAGGAGTTGAAAAAATTTCCTAAAATCATTTTTTGGGGTCCCTAATAATGTCCAGGGGTCAATTTCAAAAAGTAGCTCTTAGGCCGATTCGCCTATCTTATCCGGGGGTACCCTTTGAGCGATTTCTATATGCAAGGTAAGGGAAGAAAGTTCCATTCAACAAAAATTTTGAACCCTTTGCGAAAGTACTTTTGAGACTTGTATTTTGTATAATAAACGTAGGCCCGTGAACGTCGTATTTCCCACGAGAGTGCCGTGGGAAATGCAACGTTACTGTACGCGCTACATGCGAGGGGTGGTTAGTTTTTATTTTTTTTGACAATGTTCCACCACTCCGATTTTTTTGAAATTTTTGTGGTATGTTTATGAATGAATGGCACATCTTTTGGGGAAAAAAGTTCCATTGTACCTTTGACCTTTCAAGACAAAATGGCCGCTCGAAATTTTTAAAATGCCATAACTCGGCGAAAAATTACCCAAAAATTTCGAAAAAAAATTTTTAGGGTCTCTCCAACCCCCTAGAATCTATCTAAAAAAACTCGAAACTTTTATCTACATTTGGCGAAAAACTACAAAAAAACGAAAAAATCCATTGAAAAAACACATTTTGGCCCCTTTCTCCGAAAACACTTGCGCTAGGGGTCTGAAATTTTTTCCGGAATGTTTTCTCATCATGGTTGACCTTTTGGGGTAGAAGCGGTCAAAATTGGTTTCAAGGGCAGATTCACCATACTTAACCGGCTATACCCTTTATCATTTTTGACGATTCACAAAAGTACAAAATTTCGGGGAGAGTTCAGTAATTCAACAATAATACAAACACGAAAATTACAATAATTTCTTGGTTCAAAATTGCTCATAAACCATTTTACATTTTAAAACAACAGTTTTCATTCAAATTTTCAAACAGTTCGAAAAATTGATTTTTTTTACCTATGTACTTGGTTTTTTTTAATGTTTTGGGAATCACTGAAAAGTAAAAAAATTGAAATTTGAAATAAAGTAGATTTGTTAAGGAGACAAAAAAGACTTGACATAATTAGAGAGGCCCGAAATAAAAATGCTTAATTTTGTAATTTATTGGAACGAGATCTTCGGCTACCCCCTCCCCTCACCAGATTTGGTCTGGTATCCAATTTTGAGTGATACATCAGTTCTTTGGTTTGAATTTTCATTTTATAAACGTTGGTTTGGATCATTTTTTGCCAAGTAAATTGCAGGCACCTCTGAAAAAGCCCAAGAACTCAATTTTCAAAACCCCAAAGAAACGCCATTTGGGTATGCAAATTTTTCACACTCAATGCAAAAAACCGGAGTTTTTTAATTGAATTCTTGATTATTATTTTTTGCCAAAAGGTAGTTTTAAAATGTGATTCAACAAGAATCATAGCACCCTTGGAAAAAATCACACTTTGCCTTTAATCAGGTAAATCATCATTATCATCAATTTTTAGGGGAACATTTTCAATGATGGGCAAATCAACTGAAAACTGCAACTTGATGTGATGAATACGAAGAATATGGGTTTTCAACATTTTCCTTAAAAAATTAATGATCTTTGAATTTTTCAAAAGATATTCAAACGCAAAGCTAATCCTTTAAAAAATATTTCCTAGTCGATATTCGTGAAAAAAAACTAAACATAATAAAATTACAAAAGGGACACATCAAAACTATCAAAAGTATCCCCCATTTTTTTAAGAAAAAAAATTGAAAATCAAAATGTTCACCGACCTTAATTTTGAAAATCAAATACTCTAAAATCATGACACAATTTTTTAGCGAAAATCTGAGAGGAAAATACAAAATGAAACTTAAAATTTTGAAATTCTCTCTCATTTCGCTCAAACCCGGTCAATAACCAATAAAATTGTCCTTCACTTTCACTAAGTTCATTTGACTTTACAAATTAGTACTTTCGAAAAACTCCAAAATCAGCATATAAAATGAAACATTTTTGAATATGTCAATGTAAGTTCAGCTTTAAACAGTGATACTTGCACTTGGTGTACATCTGGCGCCATCTATCAGCGCAGTTCATAACTTTACGACAACTATCTACATAAAACATAATGAACTATTTTGATAAATGCCTATCAAAATATCGCTCCAGCGATCTTTTTGAATATTATGAAATGACGCGATACTTCAAAAAAATTGAAGCGATGCCGAGTGTAATAAATTTCAATTCAGATGTTCAATGAATGCCGAGAACATTTGATTACCATAATTTTAGAAGCCTATTCTCAAAATACATTACAATTAAGTGAATTTTCAAAAAAGTAATTCAACAAAAGAGTTGATGAAAATTGATTAAAATTTTATCATAATTTGAACCAATTTGTTATCAATGAAAAATTCTCTGTCGATGAATACTGTGAAAACAGGCGGAAATTTTTTGAGGTAGCGTGGCCGAGTGGTCTAAGGCGCTGGTTTTAGGCACCAGTCCGAAAGGGCGTGGGTTCGAATCCCACCGCTGCCACAATTTTTTGCCCAAAATTTCTTCAAATTTTTTTAACGGTCTTTTTCCTTTTGCGATAACATAATACCTTTTTATAAAATATAATAGAATGCGTATCAATTTATAACACAGAAGTAAATCGTACCCTACCTAACCTACGTATTCATCAACTACTCTCGAAAAACAACGCGTTCTATGTTTACAACACCATGAATTCATGTACGTAACTGTAAATGTAGAGTGAAATCTTACCTTGCAAACTATCCAACAAAAACGATAACAGCTTATGCGTTCCATTTGGCTCGTTGTAGATCTTCCAGCACTCTTTATTCAACGGATTGCCTTGTAGGCCCAAAACTTGTAGATGAAATAATTTACCAATTTCATATGGCAAAGATCGTAGCAAATTATTACCAAGTTGTAACTCCCTGGATAGAATATAAAAATCAGATAATAACAAATACGTAGAAAGCCGGTAAATTATGCAGGATAAAACGCGTGACTACCTCAAATAGATAAGTTCGCCCAATTCTTGAGGAAGACTACGTAACTTGTTGTGAGATAGGTCTAAAGACGTTAAGTTGACCAATTTCGAGATATCCGTAGGAAGCCGGGTAAGGTGGTTGTCGTTTAAGTATAAAGAGGTTAAATGCGTCAGTTTCCATATTTCTGGACTAAGATTCCGAACAATGCCTGGAAAAGTAAACACAAAGTCGACGAATATTAGTTCAGAAGAGAAATGCAGGATATCGCTTTCGATTATGGATACTGTACGTATATTTTTTCATTTTGTTGGGCGAAATTGTATTCCAAACACAAATACGGCGATCACCACTCAAATTATACGTATACGTGATCATATTTTGACCAATGATTGTGATATTAACCTGTTATTTCTAATTCGGTCCAAAACGACTTTTTTCCAGCAGCTATTTCTTCCGATGACATTAGCCTATACTGCCGGCGGTTGTTGGCATTATTGCTATTACTGCCATCGTATTTATCTTGATTTGAACGCGACATGAGGAAATCTAAAACATAGGTGAGAGAGAATTTCACATGAGACCGCTTTATGGCAGAATAGCATAAAACAATAGATTATAAGCACGCCACAGCTGAAGTTTCTCCGAGTGTGATGAAAACAACTCATTGCATTCGACGGTAATACAGCTTTGCAAAAGTGTTTTCACGATTTATTTCCATTTTCCGACACCTTCAAAGAGTTCTGATGCTGAATGAAAGTAGCAACACCATAACGGGGATTGTGGTGTGACGTGCGAGAATAACAGCGCGGATGCTTTTACTCACCTTCATTTATCAAGAAATCTGTCTAGATGCACTGACAACTTTCTTCAATCAAATAACCGACCGAAATTTGGATTTTAAACGCGAAAATAACCAAACTACGAACACCACGAACAACAACAAATAAAATTTATCACAGTTTACAGTTTTCTGAAATTATCAATTACGACAATTATAAATAACGTCAATTTCTAGAAAAATCGTTTTTCAAGTTGTTAGTTATTTTTTCACCAGGTTCGCTATATACCGAAAGTGCACGTAATTCGTGAGCTCACAGAAAATTACGTGAGTGAAAATGTTCATGAGTGTTGATTTTAATTTTAAACAAAGAGCAAGTTCGTTCTTTTATGAACTTGCAAAATTTTTGTTTTTTTTTGATTGTCGTATTTCAATTTCATAATTATTTTTCACTTTGAAGTTTGAACTTTCGTAAGATGATAATTTGGATTTAAAAAACTTGACGATGATGACAGAGGACACCAGAGAAATGAAATCTACACCCAATTACTCTAATTTGACGATGTGTAATTCGTTGCGAAGAAATTTTTTTCAAATCGATCCAAGTTTCAGTGATGTTTCCACGTGTTTCGGTGCATGTTTAAGTTTGCATTTTGTACTTACTTTTTGAAAAATTGCACGATTACCACGATTTTACCTTTACGTTCCTGCGTGTTGAAGATATTCGCAAACTAAGTGAAAAACGGCGATTTGTGTACTTTGACTTACCTACCATCTTACTCCAGGTAAATAGATTTCTAATTCTGTTGCATCGAGAATTTACGTACGTAGGTGAATATTCACGTTTCTTTCGCAAAATGAACTCATTGTTGGTTACAGAAAGAAAAAAAAATAGACAAATTTATACGCCACCGTATGATTTGTTGCACTCGTATGCATTATGCAGGATCGAGTGAGATCGAGATGTGAGAGTGTTTTGAATTTTCTTCAGAAAAGGAAAAACCTAATGCAAAAATTCCAGGCAAGATCAATTTCAAAATTGACGATATTGAAATGCTGTCATTCATCATCGGTATCGGTTCAAGATACTATTCGAAGAACAAAAATCGATTAATGAATGTTCTGTGCAAATAAATCTACTTTTTTTAGATGGATTTAAAAAGATTAAGGTTTCTATGAAACAACATGCACAATTCAAAAATTCATCCATAAATTTTTTCTCACGTGTTGTAACTGGATCTGATATATATATGTATGATAAATTTAATTTTAAAATGAGCCAAATAAATTATAGCCGATCATGGAAATTTTTTCCGGTATTCTGCACAGTTTTTAATTTTCAGTGAACTCTGCCTTAAGCTCGTTGACCGTCGAGCCCTAGTAATCGCAATCCTGTATGTTCTTTTATCGAATGTAGAAGCCTGAGAAATGGAAAAATATGGAAAAGTACGAAGTATGGGTTCGAAATTCTGAACATGCATAAATGTATGTATGTATTGCACATGTAATGTAATCTAATAGGTAGTTTCGTTGACTTGTAATTTGCATTTTGCATTTGAAATCGAATAAAAAAGGTCTTTTTAGCTTTCAGTTTTATGCTCTCATTCTCATATAAGTTTGTTGGCAAACGTAGCATCGAAAAATGGAAGTCACGCAGAAAAAAATTCATCGAAATTTTTTTAAAAAAATTAAAAACATACGACGAACCAGCTCCCCAATTCTCCATGCAACTAACACAATTCATCAAACTTCAAACTTTCAAACACGAAGTTCACGCTTTCACCATGACGCCCCGTGAAACGGATAATTACGCAAACATTCGAATCGTCGTTCGAAACATTCTATTCCGCCTGCATTTCTTGATTTCTTGTTTTGCCTTTTGCATCATGGAAACACAGGAAATGTGGTAAAGTTCAAGAGTATTATGTTCAAAACAGAAAAACATGTATGTATTGAAAATAATTTAAATGTAATGCGTTTCAAAATACGGATGTGTTTGTATACCTAATTAGGAAATTTTCCTTAAATGTTGATCTAGAACGCCAAAAAGAGTTCACGCGAATGTTTATTTGGTTACTTTCAATGAATGTTTATTTCACCAACCATCCAAGTGATCAACTAGATGATAGTCGGCATCGGCGAAATCAATGAAGAAATATTTCCTCATTGCAGTTCATTTTATTCGATAAACTCTTCTTAGAATGGCTGTAGCCAGTTGGATGTTGAGAAGTCGAAATCTACGAGCTGCTAAAGCTCTGAGAGGTGAATATTTTATCACTACTTGCGTTCAATAACATGTACTTTCAACTATATCCGTAAATATTCTTGTTTTTGTAGGTCGTACTGAAAATAAAGATGAAGCTGTGAAATTAGACTTTAATCTAGGTAAATTACATGAATATCCGATTCGATCATCGTTCAATAATTTCTTATACGACTACTTCCGTTGTGTTCTAGATCCTAAATTCTTAATGCGAGAAATATTAAGTAATGTATGTCAGAAGCACGGTATATCGAGTGTAAAGAAATTGAACTATTTAAACGCTTTTGTACACTTACTGAGCAAGAATTCCAAATGGAAATCACCCGATACGTTTGGTTTTAGCACTGATGAAATCCTATGTTGGTGGGTAACGTTTGTGAAGTCATTTGAATCGAGAAAAAATAAAAGTATCTAATGATGGATTTCTTTTTCAGTTTAAGAGTAGCTTTAATTCAAGATAGCGTTCAAGTACGTGCTGCTGGTTTAAGAGCATTACGATACGTCATTAGAACAGAAGAAGATGTATTATCCTTGAATAGATTACAATTTCCATATCTTATTTCAAGGTAACGACGAATTTTATTTTTGACGAATATCGTGTGTTTCGATAATAATAATGATTTTATTCGTCACTTTCTTTCAGGAGTTTGGATTTATTATTAAAAACAGATAATGAACGAGTACTGATGAGCGAAAGAATACAATCTTTAAAAATGATGAGACACATATTATTCTTAGCGCCGCAACATTTTAACGCAACTCTTGTCCGACCATTGGTTTCGGTTGCTCTTAGACCAATAGAAGAAACGGATAGGTTGCTAAAAGCATGTTTAGCAGTGCTTTGTGAAATATGTACGTATTGATTTTACTGAACGAGAATACCATCAATTAGCCACATTGTTGGGATTTCTATTAATTCATTTTACGTTCACAGGTGTTCTAAATAGCTCAGTGTTTATAGAATGCGATGGTGTTAGGGCTTTATTACGTAATGCCAATACTATTCCGTCTAGTCATATGACCGAAGCAATATGCGGTGCTCTTTTATTCCTTTTGAATAAACCGTTAACTAGAGAATCAGCTAAAATCGAATTACGATATTTAATTTCTGGGTATACAAATTCTTTCGTTACTGACAAAAATAGGTATTCAATTTTGTTTATTTTTTAAATCATCGAATGGTTTTTCAAATTGGTATTTACGATTTAATTTAGTTTTAGGGAAGAAGAAAGAAGGCTGATGTGGACAAATTTCGTTTTGTTAACGTTATTGAGATCGTGTAGCGGAGTGTTTCAGTTATGCAATGATTCTGATAGTTTGAGCGGTTTGAAGTCCATCGTTAAAATTCTGTATTTAAATCAACATAATATCCGGGTAAATAAGTTCACCTTCTTTGATTATCATATACTTATGCAATTACATAGAATCATATCTAATTAACTTTGAGTCATAGGCGTTGTCGATTAGTCATATGGGGTACTTTATATCAGCGTGTTTGGTTATATATGCGCAAAATATAATTTTTTTTTTCGTTGTTTTAGAAAGCGGTAATCGAATTATTATTCGAGTTGATTAATATTCCTCAACCCGAGTGGACAGATGATGAAATTATCGCTTTGGATTCCGTCGAGCATTCTCGTGCTCAAGAGTCGTTTCGTTTGAGTGAAGGATATTTAGTTGACGAAGGCAGATCTATTCTTCCGAGTATATCTAAAAATAGGTTAGTTCAGATTATTTTTAAAAGATTTGAGAATCGAGATGAGTTCTAATATGTATTTATTTTCTCAGCAGAGTTAATCTAGTAGAAGTGCATACTTCTTTGATTCTTCTGTGTTTGATGGAATCAGATCTTCCAGATGCTTTGGTCGAAGTTATCGTTTCTAGTGATTCATTCCTTTCTTTGCAAGCTAGTATTTTATTAGGTACGTAATTGAAAACTAGGTTCGTGTGAAGAGAAAATTCGAACTGTAACTGATTAGCAATTTTATATTTTCAGGTGAATTCTTACATTTAAGTCGCAATCTTTTACCTTCAGAATGTTTCCTGGTTCCTCCATCGATGCCTAATCTTATTTCCTATGCTACCCGCGGATGTCCGGTACATCCGCCTTGTAAATCGATTTCTAACGAAATTTCAGAATCGTCAATTTCACACGAACAGTATTCTTCTAGTTATAGTCATTGTTCCAAAGACTTTCATTTTAATTATGATAGTAACGGTAAACTACGTTTTACTGAAGAATATTCTAAAGTATTAGACGTAAGATTGCCTCCTAATTTGAATGTTCCTGATAATATTACAACGAAATCGTCGCCTAATGAAACCGTCGTTACCAAAGATAAATGTAGGTCTTCTGTTGATGTTTGTAATCAAGGTAAAAAAAAGTTCTATCCGCTTAAGATGAAAATTTGTTCTCGTTTTTGAAAATTGATAATGAATTTCAGATATTCAAGCTTCCGATGCTGCGCATATGCCCAATATTAAGAATCCAAGTGGAAAACTGAAATCGATTTCGTGCAACGAAGGATATTTTGAAAATACGAGAACCCACAACGAATCAATATTGAATATTAATCGTACCGATTTTCCACCCTGCAAACACAAGCAACAAATGGCATTATCTGCCTTGGGTATTTTAACTAATTTACGTAAACAATTGGAAAAACCTCGCCAACCTGTCTCTTTGTTGTTGAATCATGTTGTACAATATGGAGAAAAATCTAGTGATGCCCACTCTTCAGATACTGTTGATAGTGCCACAGTTAAGAATAAATTACGAAAAGTATGCAATATCTGAGCTCATGATTTATTTTTTATGGGTCATCGATTTAATTTCATTATTTGGTTCAGGTTTCACCTAAGGTATTCGATGAACTGATCAAAGAAACCGGTGTACTCGTGGTACCGGAACCAAGTCGCTGGAAATGGGAGTCTGTACGAATATTATTGAAGGTGAGAATTTTATTCTCTATGATTACTGGATAATTTCAGTGAGGAATATTTTTAATTAATATATTTTTTTTGTTTCTAGTTGGGATTGAATAATTCCAAAAAACTGAACGATACTAATTTCAAAACTTTGATCAAGAAATTGATTTATTTTTATAAACCGTCTTCCAAAAAATTTAGTCACATGCCGTTAAAATTCGATTCATCTGCTACCAGTATTTATACAATCGTTGCTTGCGATCTAATTGATATTTTATTAGATACCACGAACGTACGTATTTTCGTTTGAGATTATTCTAGATTTATTTTTTTGGATCTTAGTAATCGTTTTGTAATTTCAGAATGATGGGGTAAAATTATTGAACGAGTTCTTGGAAGATATCGATACTCAACTGAAGCAAATTATCGATGCAAAATCAGTTCATGATTGTTTATTTAGCCCTCAACGACTGACCAATTCATTGAGTCAAGATTACTTTTTATTACTTGGACGATTGAGTAACTGCGAGGCAGGCTTGATGATTTTAAAGAAATTGAATATTTTGCCAAAGTATGAATTTTGCAATCTTAATCGATTGATTTTTTGTTTACTAATTACTGATATGTATTTGTCTCTTTATAACAGTTTACATCACATAGCAGTCAATGTTAATATGGATTGTTACGTCAAATTAATCGTCTCTAGTCTTAGTTACGTGACTAGCGAAGATACAAAGTAATTTGGCTGAAAATTTTACCATTATATAAATATAACTAATTCTCATAGGTAAATACATTCTAATGATATCATTTTTCAAACAGGAAATTGTTCAGCAGCGTGCTATCGTGTAATTTCGTATCGTCTCGATTATACGCTACTAAATATTTACATGTATTATTGCGAACGAGCGCGTCCAAGCATGAAAGTTTTAGAAACTGGGCCATTGAAATGTTGGTGAATCAATTGCACGATGAAAATAATACAATTTCATCGGTAGCCCTGAACGCTTTGAATGAAGCAGCTGACAATAAGGTATTTAACTGGTATTCGAAAGAAAGAAAAAAAAGAGAAAAATACTTATTGCAGTCTTGAATATTTTTTACAGGACTATTTAGAGGCGTTGATATCGTTACGACCATCTTTATTGCATTTGGGTGATAAAGGATTATTACTTTTGATACGATTTCTATCAACTGAGAAAGGATTTTCGTATTTGCAAGCCGCCAACTTTGTTGTTCCCCAGTTGCAACGATGGGCTATGTCGTTTAACGCTAAGTATGTAATTGCGTGATGGAACATATCAAACTAGTTTTTCAATAGTTTAATAATGAATGATATTATTCAATTTAGATATACCCAAATTGTGGAAGGAGAACTGCACGATGCCATGTCTCAATATCAACGTGGAGACGATGGTCGATATCGGCAACGTATTACCGATTCAAAGGCTGTTTTGAAAGATGTTTTTGTACCTCCTCATCTTTTTGGGCAATTAGTACAACATTCGCAAGGATTCAATCTATTAATAAAGCAAGATGTTATTCCCAAAATGATACAGGTTTGTTGCGACAAAAATTTATGCCCAAGTACTTTTTAAAAAATTTTATTCTGAAATTTGAATCGTTTATAGATCATTATGATGTGCGATTGTGATTCGGATGAAGCTATATTGGAATTAAAGTCAGCGTTATGGGCTATTGGACATTTTTCAACGAGTTCATTGGGAGCTAAATATTTATTGGATCGAGGAGTTATCAGAGCTATTGTGGGAATTGCTGAAAAATGTGTCGTTTACAGTGTAAAAGCTACAGCGTTTTATGTCTTATCGATAATATCGACGACTAAAGAAGGAGCGACAGCTATCAGCAAAACAAGTATGGAATATTATTTTTTTATAACGATGTCATGTCACGAAATATTAAATTTCCATTTGTACGTAGTGTGGAGATGTTTGAAACGTAATCGGCACGATATTCCGGTATCAAATGACGTTCCCTTTTCACCAGCAACGTTCGAAAAGTTCTCCGATGATGATGATTCTGAGACTGTTTCGTCGCCGATCGATTTCGAATCGCCTCTGGTAAAAAAATGAATTTCAAATTGAATTTTTCCTTTTTTTATAATCTGTTTAATTAATGAATTATTATTATTTCATGTTAGAATGATCTGAAAACATTTCTTGACCAAGATGAAGATGGGTCAACATTCAAAATTCCAAGTAAGTTTGGTATCTGAAAATATACAAATAGATGCGAATTTTTTTTTTTTTTTAAATGACTCGATTTTTTTTCAGATAAATTTTCTTTTGAAAGAAAATCAGCTACGCTACCTCAAAGAGGTGGTTTCTCTGGTCAAATTCAGCATAACCGAAGCTACAGTGAAAGTAAAGCTGATGCCTCTGACGAATGGTCATCATCCGGTTCGCCTCCGTCTAATGTTCATAAGTAGGTGTTCGACTTGTGGCGAAAATTGAGTGCTTGACTTGAACGAATACTAATTTAAGATATTAATTTCCTCAGATCGAATACTGACCATATTGCTTACCGTTCGGATAGTTGTGGTACAGACAGCAGCACCAGTGGAATCAGTTCATGTGATTCTATTTATGGAAAACCATCTAATTACAAGTAATTTTTACTTATACATTAAAGACGAAGATTATCAGCACAGCAATGCAAAATTTTGTGATTTTTTCCAGTGAGAGAATTTCCACTTTGAGTCCTATACCCAGCACGAGCTCGCTCACCACCGTATTGACAAATAATAATCCAAAAGAGCACAGGACGTTTTTATCGACTAAACGCCATTGTAAGATATTTTAATTTTTGTTTGTCGAACAATTCATCAAATTAATAATTAAATTTGAAATTTACAGCCAGCATCAGTTTCGGGTGCCGACTGAGTGCTCAGAGCGCCCTTGGTTATAAAACATTGCGAATGTTACAAAATCGTCACCATCTGGGCACTTCTTCGAGTTTTTCTGCTACAGCAACTATGGAATACTTATCAGCTCACGATCGCAGACAAATGTCACCATTGGTTCGACCGAAATTCCCGCGATATATTCACGAACCTTTGTAAGAATTTTGAATTTTTTAGTCAATTAATTAATGTTCACGAGTAGTAATTTTTCAATTATTTTATAGAACACACGAATTCGAAGTGAAAAGTGCTCCTTTCCATATCGACGACAATGAGAACCCGAATGTGTCGTCGACTGCTGAAAGTAGTCAATTTTCACACTCTACAGGTAGATAATATTTGCTTGGGTGAAATGAATTTTCGATCAAGAGCTTGATGTAATTCTTGATATGTTTAGAAATAGACGAGGAAAAACCAGAACCCAGTCCACCTTGTTATCAAGGAATCTGTCTTCCTCTGAAAGTGAGCTATTTGTTACCATGCATCTCGAAGAATCCCTTGTCGGTGAAAAAATCTTCCCAAGTGCTACGTGAGTAGATTATTCTTTTATTATAAAGATGAAAAATTTGTATCGAACAAATATTGATATTTTTCTGTTGCAGCGAAATCTTCCGATGAAATGGATGTCAGCGCTGATTCGGACTCGGAGTTGGTGAAAAATGAAGAAATTAATCGAACATTGACTAGCCTTCAGCGTAAACGAAGACATGACAGATCCACATGTCTGTTGTGCTCCTCCAAAAGCGACATCGTTATAGAAGGAAAAACCAGTGGCCGTAGTCGTAAAACATCAACTAGCTCATTGCATCGCATAAGAACCGGTAAGATCTGATTGAAATAATGGAAATACCGAATTTTCTGATCGGAATTGCTAATAAAGAATCTATTTATTTCTCAGAAACCGAAAGTAGTTACGGAGGCGGTGTAGGACCTGAAACGGAGAGTCCGATTCTTCTAACTTGGCAACAGAAGCCTGTCGGAATAGTCGATACTACTCCTGGAGGGGCTAGTTGTAGCACTTTGGGCACTAGTAAGCATCGGAGAGATTATTCTGTTTCTATGATCAGATAATGAATTAATTGGATGTCAAATTTTCTGTACAGGTGAATCGCAAACCAATTCGTTGCTGGCAAATAACGAAAGCTCCTTGAAGAGTCGGTCTATACTTAGAAAAGAAGTATTAAAGTTGATCGAACAACTTGGCAATCCAATATTACATAAAACATGTAAACAGTGTTTATTGCAGTAAGTATTTCACAATCCCATGTAAATCTCGATGATGACACCTAATAATTGAAACGATTTCGATAAAACTGATATCATTTTATGTATTGCAGCCTTAAACAAATATGCGGTGATCTGTTTCAAGATATTTGTTTATTTTCCGACGTGTGCTCTCTTCTGGGGAGCATTAATTATAGAATACATGCACGACAGCTTATACAAGATTTATTTTTAGAAGCTCCATTTTACGAAGTAATCTTTTTTACGATGAAAACACCACTTTATCAGACACCGATGATTAATTTATTAATTTGTCTTTCAGTTGTACGAAGAACCGTTAAGTTTTATGAATAGAACGATGCCATCGCCAGAGAACGTAGATTCAAAAAACACATCATCAGATCCGACGAATTCCGAATATTCTTCGCAGACTGATTCAAAATTGACAATAACCCATACCAATAATTCGCATAAAGATACCAGTTCGACCGATAATCCGAACGATGAACGTAAAACGACCGCTAATCATAATTTAGAAGTCATAGTAGAAACTGACGCATTATCAGAGGCAACTAAAAGTGAACGAGGTTCGATGCTGGAAGGTAGTGAGATGGATGACTGCGAAAGCAAACGGTGTGATTTTAAATCCTCCGATAGAATAAAGCTCGACGATGGTTCTAAGCAGCGCCACGATTGTCGGCGAGCTTATTCGTATCCTGCAACGAGCTACATTGTTACCGGATTCGGACCAGCTTATTCGAATTTTTACGCGAATGAATCCGGCGTCGTGCCGACAACCAGAAGTCGCAGCTTTTCAACCAACTGTTCCTATATATCGGAAATTTCCCTTAAACCGTGTGCCACGCGTAATAAAAATGAAAATTTGAAATCAACGTTTGATACGTCTTCGTTAAAAGGTTCGTTGGTTTTTAGTCGTACCGCGTCCGATAATTTATGTCCAAATAATAATACCTCCAAATGTTCCTTACTTTCGATCGCTGATAGGTCGTCCTCAGTGGTGTTAACATTGAATAAACCATTCGAAGTGTTGAATTTTGAGTCGACAATCGTAATCAAAAATCAAACGTTGGGTCAGTATAAGCACGATAGCGAGGATGAAACGGTCAAACGTAACAATCAAAATGAAATTTTGAATAATGTAACCGGAGATGTGCAGAGACATCGGAAACTAGCAACCTTCGAATCTCCCGATCCGAGTTTACTTTTAAAACATAATCCAAATATTTAAACGTGTTTTTTTTCTTTCGTTTTTTATTTATTTTATTTGTATTTCGTTTAGATGTCGAAATAGTACATATTTTTATATTTTATCGAGTGTGTTTCATTAAACCAAAGACTTTTTTATAGATAGCCCGAGATGGTGATTAGCAAACGCGAAGAAAAATTCAGAATTACTTGAATCTTTTTACCCAATTTTTTAAATTTGAATGGGAAATAACAGAAAGTTGTACCTAGACCACAAAAAGTTTTTTTTGAAATCATAGGGGCTTTAAAATTTTTAAATATCAAAGAAAAATTGGTTAATGTTTTCTTAAGTGGCTTTACTGGATGTTCTTACCAAAATAATTTCATTGATGTACATTTTCTGACTTACCTTTTTCATTTTTCAGGAAAATCAGCTCGAAATTTCTTTGAAAAATGGGAAATTTTTTTGAGGGAAGGTAAATAGCCTAATATGATTTACCCAAAAAAGTTATTGACAACGAATCTTCCGCTTCCTCCAACATTTTTTCTCCTCTTCCTTTAAATAAATCATTTTTCAAAAATTTAGGTAATGGTCCGTAAAGGAAATACAGATAGGTAGTTATCTGTTATTGAAACAGATATAGGCGAAACGAAACATTGAAAATTTTATCCCAATTATTTCAGATAAACACTTGGACTAGTATTCTTTTACATGATCATTGATCAACTTATCTTACCTACAAGTATCGTATCTGCTTGGATCTGTGAGTATCTATGTGCTCTTTCGCGTTGTCGTAGTATAGTATACCTAGAGGTACCTATCATGATTCTCCGATGTGTCGATATGTTCATGCTTTGGCTTTTGATCGGTTATTCGATGATCAAATGTCAAGTCGTCTCTGAAAATATTATTAGAACAATTCCAGTTACTGAAAAACACGCCACTGTTCCTCCAACTGAAGACTTATCAATTTCAGTTGATTACAATGACAGCGTTCCAAGTAACTTCCGTATATATTTATGATGGAGGACAAATAAAATAGAAACTCACAAAAATTTAAGTCTACGTGCAAAGAACATTTTGAAGAAATTGATACGAAAGAACTAGGAGAACAAGCGAGAGACTGGCAGACGAAAGTGTCAAGACCGTGCATTTCAAAAAATTTACATTCCATGGAGAAGAGAATGAATCTGGCCCTCTAAATTTTAACAATTCAAATTTCATATTTTATAGTTGGTACCAAAAATTCAAGATGAATTCAGTTTTCGCAAGCGAAATTTTTTTTTAGAGAAACCTACTCGTAATTGAAGAAATTCCATCCAACGACGCAAAATTGACGAGTGAGGGACATCACCTACACCTGCACCTGCAACTATGTATTTGTCTCTGAAATAAGCCGATATCTTGAACTTTCAGATTACATGATTTCATTTTTGAAAAAAACTGCGCAGTTGAAAATTTTCGCAGTGGTTTCAATACAACATAATGAAAAAAGGCTGAAATTTTTTCACCATTTTAGCATTTTTCCTCCACTTTTTGTGTAAATTCTTATCATATGATAATGTGATAGGCCTTGTTGAAAAAGTTGAAGAAAAAAATAGACGAAAACATTTTTGCATGTTTCTGTGAAGAGCTATGAAATATTTCAATTATTATACAACGCCTTTGAAAGTAAAGACACTGGCGTAGGCAACCATCACATCTCGAAATCATTTAAGGTTGTGTGCCCGATGTTGATTCTCATAGCAACTATTATTACCTACGTAGGCAATTTTTAATAAAAAGTGGTTTTTTTTTTTGCAAAAAGACAACTGACTTATGGCTCGGGACAACCTGTATTATTACACTTATTTCTTCTTATTTTGTAGAATGAAAAATCAAAAAGAAAATTTAAAATAATGAAAATGTTTATAAAAATAAAGAAAATTTCAAAATAACTGAACAAAATTCTTTTTAAAAAAATACAAGTACTAGTACGGTACATAAGTCATTATAAAAATTAATCTCTAAATTTGGCTTTGATAAAGGCAGGCAACGGTATTAAATAGAGTAGGCAATTGATGACCGCTGCTGATATTGGAAACACGAATGTTACGATCAAATTAAAATTCGAATCTAACACTTCCGATATACTGTAATCAGCCGACCCCTGATTATAACGCTCGGCCAAATAGACTCCACCATCTAGATACCTACAAACAAATTGCTCAGAACTAAATCCTGCTATTGAGCAACTCAAACCAGTTTCTTGAGGCAGATTGTAGAGTCTCCCTTCGCCAAACATTTGTCGATTCAAAAAAGCGCTTGCATAACGTGTTTGGCAGATATAGCTGAAGTATATTAACCATTCGGATATACTCGAGAATGATCTGAAATAAAAATTAATTTTTTTAAAGAATTTTAAAATTATTAAATATTTTCAAATATAAGCATTTTACCTTAAAGCTCCGGTTCCAAGTATTAGCATCATAACAGAAAAATACATGTTGGTGATGATCGTTATGAAAGCGCTTTTAATTATCATCATGAGAGCGATAGTTTGTTGCTCAGCTAATAAATAACATGCCCATAATATGGCAGTGAATGTGTAAAAATCGTGCAAGCTTCGTAGATTGGTAATTCTGAAAATAAAGAGAGTAATAGTTTTTTAAGTAGGTAAGTCTAGATAGGTACTGAGATTACTATTTTTTCATTATTTGGACTTCTTAAAAAAATATAGGTGAATTAAATTCTCAAAAAAATCAGCAAAACCGGTACGTGTCATACCTATCCTAAATTTAGGCTGTAAAATACTTACTGGAATACAACGTATGAAGCTACAAGCGTCGAAACTATGGAAAATGGTATAGAAAACAACCAATAAGTGAATAAAAATAAGGGCCCAGAATAAATCCCTTGTCTGGATTCTTCATAATACGAGTTCCGATAAACTGCAACTGTAGAGATACAATTATTTCAATAAAGCAAGTCATTTTCTTGTTTCAAATAAACTACACTTAGGTATTCAAAAAAATGTAAAATTCTTACATGTATACGCTGTATTAATGATGGAGATCACATAAGTACCCATTAAGCACGAGAAGAGTAATCCATTTCGTGAGAAAAATGTCCATTGGTAATTCTAAAATTTTCGAATTAATAAGAAACTGATTTACAAATCACATTTGGGGTAAAAATACGAAGTGAAAAAGAATTACCTGCATATTTCTAAAGAAAAACCATACCAATGTGAAAAATAAAGGTAATGTGAACAATCGCATGAAAATCTGGCAAACTGATCGATAATTAAAGCAGAATGTTGATGCAAATAGCCGCCTGAAACATTAATTTTTACAAAAATATTCACCGAACGTCAATATTAAGTTATTCACTAAGTACCTAGATTTAAAAGGGATGCTGATCAATAAGCTTTCTTTCAAAAAACTTACATGAGAGGGTGATCTGGGAGCTATGTTAAAAACTCGAGACAATCCAGCAAAAATTTTACCCCTGACGCCACCATAACTCTACGTCTATATAGTCTACACCTACACCTATTCTTTTCCATCAAATTATGTTCAAAAATTTTTTGAAAATTTTTTCTGAATTCTTGATGTGGAAATTGACGTTTAAACTCCAAAAAATCATAACCATAACGATTTTCTTTCTTACCCTTCTTCCTTCGCCTGGGCCATTTTTGAAAACTAAAAAACAGCATTACTTTCTTTTACCAAAACCAAAATACATAGAAGACACGATGGAAAATTGCCACTGACGATTTTTATGGGTTGAAAAATTCACATGTCACCATTTCAAAGATTTTTTTAATAATTTTTTTTCCCAAATGGGCATCAAATTAAGAAAAAAAATTGATACTTTTCATGACTCCTCGTGAAATAAGAAAATACATATATAAATAAAAATTGAAGGCGATGCTAAGATCGATTGAGACTGAGAGAGGAGTCAAGCGGCAGAAATCTTGAAAACATTTGACGTCTTGACACAATTTCTAGACTACTCTTTCTCACTCAACTTTCAAAAAAAAAAATTCAAAACGATTAAGTAGGTATAGGTACCCTATTGATAAAGGATTAAGTTAATTGAGAAACGTACTGATACAAGGAAAATCCAACTTTGAATGTTCCAGGTTTGTTGAACGTAGAGTAAGGTATTTTATGAGACATGGAATTGTGTTCGGGTGACCCCAGCAATAAATGGCTCGCAGGTGAAGCTGACGATTTTCTATAAGGTCCTCCTTCCATTTTAAACTTCTCAACTAAAGCTACGATTTGAGTATTTGATTCGATGAATCTTTCCCTCGATCTTCGATCAACCGTTGATAAGCATACTAAAATTCATCAAAGATTACTTTTTCAGTTTCTCAGCTTTGTTATCATTATTCACGAATTGAAAAAAACTTACAATAGTACATCAGAGGATTTTCCAACTGAGGACATGGGAATCCAATCGCTTTGAAGTATTCCAACATTAATCTGGTAGGACCCGTGTAAACAACATCGCCTAAACATAGGTAAGTAACGCGATCCAAAAATGGGAACACATCCGATCGAGGCTTTTCCATGGTCAGTACAACTATACGATTTCGTCTTCTGACATGATTACTCAACATGGATACGATCAAATAAGTCGTCAAAGGATCTAAATCAACGGTGGGCTCGTCCAAAAGTAATAACACTGCAAAATCACACATATTTTATCAAGTTTTTTCATTTTTTAAAATTAACAGATTACCTATCATGTTACTGTTCAAGTAGGTATTCACACTCTACAGTAATTGCTGGACAATAAACTCACTTGGGTCTTTGACAAGCTGTGTTCCTATTACAACTCTTCTATATTCGCTGGTATTCAATTTTGATATGCTCCATCGTGCTACCTGACTCAGCGCCAAATCACCAAGAACTTGCCTGACTCTGGACTTTCTCAAATACGATGACATCTAGTGCAGAAAACACAATTTATTTGACATTTGACGTCAATTATTGCTTCATAATAACTAATAAGTAATTCAATTTGTAAATTTACCTGAGGCCCGATCGACGAAGAAGCTGCATAATGTATTGTTTGTTCAACAGACAGGGTAGGTATCAATTCAGTATGACTGCTAACATACCCACAAGTTCTTTGAAATAAATTTATGGTCATTGGACTGCCATCAAGTAGGACTTGCCCTCGCGTGGGGCCATGACTCCTTCGAGATATTACTTCCAATAGGGCTCGTTTACCACTTCCTTTTGAGCCTAGGACAGCCAAAACTTCTCCTGCTTTAACCTCCAAGGATACGTCTTTGAGTATGAGTCCAGTTTGAATGGTACCAAATAATGTTTGAAAACATGATGCTGGTTCCACCTGAAACGTTGAGTTTTTGAAATCAATATTATTCGTAAATGGGCATTTCTTCTGACCTGCATCAATGTTTTATATTTTTGTACCTACATTAACGTTATTCGGTATAATACCACCTAAAGCAGTTGCCTAATCCTCTACATCAAGGAATTTTGTTTTAAATCCTTTCATGACGTATTGAAAATTTACAAAACGAATGAGTCATAGAAATAATTTTTCATCATTCATGATTTGCTATCACTAGCACAATCGTACCCATTCAACAAAAACCCATCAATGTAGGTATCAGGTAGCGAATTTTATCAATGGTAAGAATTACTCTTATCAAAATACTCATTCAAACAATATCAAGTTTATCTACTTACTATACACGATAAGATATTCAATTACCTGCCCCGAGTGGAAAATATTACACAATTCCAGCGAATAATCCGGTCCAACCATTTTCCTCATCGAAATTCACTAATATGGACACACTACTTTGGAAACGCCATTAATAGTTGATTTACCCGCATTTACGATAGTACTCTTGCTAAAAAAAAAATAATTCGCGTTTGTGTAGCAATTCTACCTGGGTCATAACATGATCATGGACTGATCATTGATACACCTATACAACGGTTGTAGCGAAAGGTATGCAGGTAGAATATCTCCTTCCAGCCTAAACTTGTGTTCATCCTGTCAGTATTACCAATTCACAACAGCTGTCTACTCTATACTCGAATGTTCGTAAAAAAAACCTCGAAAAAAATTGTTTTGTTTCTAAACAGTTGTTTTTTATCACAAAAATTTATCATCATAAATAATTAATAATTTTTAAAATTCGTGTCGTGTTTTTTCCCTCTTCTCGACGGCGGCCTAATTTCCTATTTCGCGAGGAAGAATATTTTCTGGATAATCCTTTTCTCTCACTAAATTTCCAACGTGATGAAAAATTTTCTACGTTCAAAAATATCTTTCCAAATGTGTGAAATGTGTACCTAAAATTGAATTTTTTATGCCAAAGTTGCGCAGTGCATTTTGATGGAATAAGTTGGTAATACGGTACCAGTTCACTGTCATCAAGCGTGTTATTGTTCGCGAGAATGATCTACGTCTGCTGGAGAAGCGGGAAACGAGTCACACATCTAAACCACAAACTGGTTGGAAGTGTGTTTTTCGTGCGGTTATGATTATGCTATCATATGAAAAGTTTTTGTTTCAAGTGTAAATCTTTCGAGTTAGAAAAAATCAGTTGCGTTTGTTAATTCGGTTTCAAAGAATACGTAGTGCTGTGTTGGAAAATGTTTCGTTAGTGAACTTATTTATAGTTTAATTACTCGAGTGCTTGAAACGGAGACATGTTGGAAAATTTACCGGTGTTGTAATATGGTACGTACAAGTTTTGTTTTTCTTCCCGTCAAGTGTATTTTATCATAAAGTGTACGTTTTCGAGAAAATTATTCCCCTATGAATACGTTTTTGGCGAGTATCTGTTGTTGATTCTTATTTATGGGAAAATTGGTTCATAGATAATAATTATTTGAAATTACGGTATGTTGAACGAAACCATAATACTCGATGGTGTGTTTCTTTATCAATGATGCGTCGGTGATAAGTTTTGTGACTTGCTGATGACATGAGAATCTTGAGAAGTTGAGATTGATGAATGAATAATCACGCAACTTCAAAACTTTTATCGAGATGGAATTAAAATCAATATTGGAAGTGCAGTACGTTTTTTCGTCATTTGAACAATTCTTTGTTTTTGGATCTCCATACCCAGTTTATTGATTTTGTATTCTGTTTCGAAGCCTCGCCTGGTTGTTGTTTCCACAGTTGACTCAGCGAGAGGTAATTTACCCAGCTGTTTATCTGGTTGAGTGAATGTGTTGGCTAAGTATATTTTAGGGTATTTCAATGACTCATACCTATGTAAAGGTAGGTGTATATCTACATAGGTATGTAGATGTACTTTTTAAAAAAAAGGTGTAAAATTGTAGGTAGTTTGTGTGATTTACACCTAAGTATGTGTCTGAGAAATTTGAGGGTATGACTTCATATCAAGACTGTTCATCAGATGCTGCATGCTTTGTTTATAATTTTATTTAACGACGTAGGTTTTTTTTCTTCGGGGAATTGGGAATTGACGCAGTCAGAAATGTTCTACTAAAAGAGTTGACTCCAGGTCGTTGGATTATCCATTTTCAGCTACAGGGGCTTCAAAAATATTTGATGTATCCCAGTTTCCGAAATAGAAAATGTAACCCAACGAGGCAATGAAAAAAGCCATCATTGATACGTACATCATCAATATAATGTTTTCAAATCAAAGTAGGTACAGCCCATGAGCGATCAATTGATTCTTCTCTAAATGTTGTTCAAGAGTTCAAGGTGCCGAGTGAGATTTCATGGAATATTTCTACGTCATACTTCTCCAAGAGATCAACAGCTATAGAGCTGCTAAAAATTCTTGAAGCCTCTGGAAATACTTTTTCAACTGAATACCCTCTCTCGTCTCCCATTTTAAAAAATTCCCAAGTCCTGATTTTTTGGGGCCCAGTTCATTCTACCGTTATATGAAATTATTTTTCAACCAAAATGATCAAGTGATATCATCCTCGTCGTTCAGCTCTCTAGCATTCTTTTACTCTGTCACTCTGCCATACACTCAAGACACTTGATTTTTGGAAAATAACTCATTGTATTCGATTGACCACAATCTTCAAATGTAATTAACACTGTATAAAAAATTGCCAGAAAATCATCGTCCGTTTCATCTGTTTGGTATGCCAAATACCAATCCTGTTTACATACATTCCGCAAAACCGGTTCCGACTCCGAAATTACGACACAAACTACGTTACATATCCAGTGTCCTCTCTGCGTCTACTGCATTCATCTAAACCTATATTGTGCAAAACTTGATTCAAGAATCATATTTTTATTTCCTTCTGGCCATAGACGAATCTTCACCAACAATTCAACGTTGTCAAATTTAAGTTGGCCATTGTTACTGAATAGGTATTCAAGTACCTACTCATACCATACCTGCCCATTGAAAAAAAATTGCAATAGGATGATAAAATGGTTTCAAAAATCTCGTTCGAAACGGATCATATTTAAAAGGATTGGGATCATGTGTTAATTTACGACCTGCCTATATCTTTAGGTGTTTAAGAACCATCGTTCCAATTTTATCTACTGGTTTCTATGGTCAATATAACGGTCAAGTTCTAGTTAGATAGAAAAAATATCCGCAAGTCAGATTATTTTAAATTTTTTTCTCTCTTTTGTAACTCCGCCGAAGATGATGAATTTCGCCTGTGTGGATCTTTTTTTTGCTATAGAGATATGTGTACCCTCCGACAATAATCATAGCAGCTTAATTGCGATGTACAATGCTGTCAGATCTTATCGTAAGTTTTGAAGCCTTATAAAGATAACAAACGCGTGTAGAATTTTTTTCTTCGGGCGCCTATTTAACAAAAAAGTACGCTCCAAAGAAACTCTGATAAGTAACAACAAATGGGTACCTTCCTACCTTGTTACCTTCATTCGTTCATATCATTAATCACTTCAACTAGATCATTTGTATTATTGTACGTCTACGTTGGAAGTTGGTACTTACGTTAGTTAATCATTTTGGAGCTATTATCGTATAAATTTGTTGGAAGGGTCGTTTTGGTAATGTACTGGTTCGTAATAAGGTTATGATTTCAAAATCTTTTATTCTTGGTGTTTAGGAACAAATAAGTAGGTTGGTATAATTTTTATTGTAAAAAAGGAAAAAAGTGTTGGATAGGTAAATAAAAATGAGCTAAAGAAAAAAATCTACGGACTTTGGAAAATCTAAACAATTTTCAAGAGGTGGCGAGGGGGGGCAAAATGTGCCTTTTTTGAATGGTTTATATGTATAATTGTGATTTTGTTATTTGTTCATACCAGAGTGAAGGGAGGGCGAAGCTTTGAAAAAATTGGATAATGCCCAAAAGATGTTTTTTCCATTGTCTTAATGCTTTGAAAATCCGTCTCTGATGTGCTGAGGGGGGGGGGATGCAATGCACCACTTGCATGTACTCTTCTTTCCGACGCTACTTCCAGACGCTTTTTTCTACTTTTAATCATTGTTAAAAATGAATCAGCCACAGAAAATTGGTGGAGATTAATTTTTTTTCTCTCTCTCTAAAAATATGAAGTACATACCGAGTGCTCGATTAATTCTGAACTCCCCCTGCACTTTTTGGTGTTAAAAATCGAAAGTTGGTAATACTTTGTTTAAATTGTCCAATCATAAACAAAATAAACAAATACAAAGTATTGCCAACTCGCGATTTTTAACGCCAAAAAGTGCAGGAGGAGTCCAGAATTAATCGAGCACCCGGTACCTATGTTTAATAAAATTATTTCCAAGAATGGTACTAACGTTCAATGAGAAAATCTACAAATTTTTGTTACAAATTTTTTACATCAAATTTTTCTGATTCAAAAATATTTGAAATAATTATTCAAAAATACACAATATTATTAAGTACGTAGGAAATGTTCAAAAATATTCAAAAAATGTATAATTGAAAAAACTGCATGTTTTTGTATCATCGCATGTCTGGAAAATCTTCAGAAACTGATTTTTACAGAATATTTTTCTTTTGTAGATAGTTGGATAAAAGTTTTAGGACTGAAGGTTGTTCTGAAAAACCGAGGCCCAAAAAATCACTCGAAAAAAAATTCAAAAATTCAGAAATTTACTAAATTCCATTATCTTAAAAATTAATAATTTTCAATTATTTCAACAATTTTTCTTGTAGATTTCTGTAATTGAAAGTTGATTTTTAAAAGAAATTTGTCTACCAAAATATTTGTAATTTAAAAAAGAAAACTCCCTACTTATTTTTCAAAGCAGTTCAATTCAAAAAAATGTAGATACTGAATTACACAATTCTGTTTTCAAAACCACTTCTTCAAAATGTGTCAAGCCATTTTTTCAGTAAGTTAGGTATATTTAAAAAATAAATTATGCCTAAATTGAAAATCACTATAATTGTGTTTGAAAAAATAACATCTTAGTGAGAAAAATAGCACATGTAAAAAAAATACAAGAGACACTTTCTTTTAAAAAATGTAAGTATAATTTCTGAAAAATTAACTTTTTAAATAACTAAAAATACATTTTTTGAAACCGGGCCAACTTTTTTGAAAAATGAAGAATTTAAAAAATTGAATATTTTTTTAGATATCATGCAATGACACATTAAAAATTGGTCTTTTTCTAAAATACTAATACGAGACCAACATATTCATAATGAGTTTTTGTTGGAAATAAAAAATGAAAAACTTGGAATTTTTTTTTACGAATTTATACATTACATGCACTTATGGAATTTTCCAAGATTTGTTTTTAGACGCCATTTTTATTAAGGATTCTGAAGTATGCTTCAACAGTTTTTTTTGGGGGGGGGGGGGGAGAAAGGTCTTTTCATCAAATAATTCAAATAAGATTTTTTGAGACATTATGTCCAAACTCTTTCTTTCAGGGACACAACGTCCGATTCATCCAAATTAGCTTTTTGAAACACCATGTTCAAATTAGGGTATTAAGAGGGAGAAGAAAGATGAGCTGATTCATGTTTCAATTGTACATTCGATGGACATGGACATCTGAAAAAAAAAAACTGAACTAATACTGACAGAATGACAGAAAAATAAAGAAAATTGTAATGACTTTGTGTACTTAAGTAGGTACCTACTTTATAGGTAACTTTTGTTAAATTTGAAAAAAAAAAATCGAATTGATTTGTATACATACCTAATATGATGGTAAAATTTTTTAGAAAAAAGGATAGGTACCTACTAAATTCATAAATTGAAAAATGAAAATTATTCAACAACTTTTGCTTTTGTCAAGCAAAACTTGTATTATTTTAAAAACGTGTCCTTTCGTATTTTTTTTACTTATTTTTACCAATTTAATCATAGAAAGATATTATTCTTCAGTAATCATTTACTTGATAGGCATTTTCCAGTTTCTCAAAAGTACGATTTCTCAAAAAGTTTGCATTTTAAATGTGTTTCCGACTGTGTTGGGGGCAAAGTACATAAATTATGAATAAATTATCAACAGAAGTTACCTACCTATACCTATTGAGCCAATACAATACATATATTGTGCCAAGTAGTTTGTATTGAATACTACGATGTGTTATGAATGATGGTCACATTTTCTATAGTTCCAAGCTCATTACAGCATTACCTATAAAGATCGTGTGTATAAAATCAAAAAAATGAATGTATAGGTACATTATGTAGATCAATAACGTACCCGCGCATCTATATGACAAACAAAATTCAATGCATGAACTTCAATTTGTCTCGACAATGTCAACGACTCGCTATCAATTTGTCATATTATAATATTGATCGGCTTCACTGAACTATTGAAATGGCATAGACCAGTGGACCTACTCACATTCCTAAGTATTTTTATTTTTACCAAGTACATTATAAATTAAGTATGAAGAAATCACATCTCACAATAGCGAATTTTCCTCATTTCCATACAACAAAAAAAGTATTCCATAGGCATAGATTAGGGTCGTTTTGTCGGTCTTGTCTGCGTCCAAATTGTTAATTCATATTGACCGAGATCATGTCGAAAATCTATAATACAATTATATTTTCATCATTTCTTTCGAACTGATCTTTTTTACTGTTCTATTTCGACTCGGGCATTGTCCATGGTTGCAATGAATCTTGGTGAAAAAAAATCAAAGAATGACTAGGTGAAATATCGCGAGCCTTGAAAATATACACGTATTGGTAAAATAACTTCTGTGATATCATCGATCTATGAAAAATCAAACGGTGTGAAATTGCCATTATTACGTTGGAAACTGTTACCCCGAAGTACCTAATTACAAAATTACATAAAATGTTGCAGGAAAAAGGTTCGTATTGGTGATATGCGGGATACTTGTTGATATTGCCTGTGTAGAAATTATCTGATCGATGCTTTTTTTTTCACTAGATACCTAGTATATAATTTCTTTGTTTGAGGAGAATCTCGTTCCAAAAAGCTTTTATTTAGTATTCATCAGTCGATCAGTCATTATTGCTGTTTTTTACTTTTTATCAAGAAACTAAAGCATTTGAGACCTGAGTCTTCGAACTTCTATTCTAACCAACAGAAATTGAGAGAAAAAAAGTAAACTGGAAAGTAAAGTCTTTATAAATTCCTGTTAGTCAATTATGGGAAATAGAAATCATCTACTGAGAAAACATTCTTCCACGTTCTGAAAAAATATCAATGACTTGATGTATGTACTTTACCTATCTTCACCTTTGGATTATTTCATTCCACCTTCATCTTCATCGGTGCCTCGGTGGTTTTATATTTTATCAAATTAAACAAAAGTGAATGCAGAAACCACAATCAATTCATTTGTACCTAATTTTATCTTTCGATTCGTCCAACTTGTGGCGAATCAAACACGTGGCTTATTGGTTTTTTTTTTACTTTTTAAAATCTAATTTCAAGAAGTAACCAACATTACATTAAGTTCCGCTATTCCCTTCATTATCAAATGATGACATGTTAGTTTTTGATGCATCTAGTGTTTTAGATGTTGCTGGATTCGCGCATGTCATGACATTTTGTCTAGATTCATTATCGAGGTACAGTACGGTTTTTTTTGCACGATGTATATTGGCAATTTAACAGGCGTGATTGTGTTGCGAATCTGAATCTGGCCAAGTCTACCTTTCGAAGGCTATAAATTTACAGGGAAAATGCATCAAGCACCAAACTCGAACTCTCGAAGGTATTGCGAATGACCGAATTGTTCATTTACGTCATTTTTAAAATGATCGGAAGATTTTTTCAATGGTTGGAAATGACAGATAAATTTTTTTGCTTGGTTTTCAGTTGAAATTTTCTTTGGAGTTTTTATTTCTCATTTTCTTCTACTCTAAAATTTTTCAAGTTTAATTTTTCTCATTTTTTTCTATTTACCTACCTGCCTCTTCAATTTTCATACTTTCTTCAAATCTTTTCAAATTAAAATTTTCTCAGGAAAGAAAGATTTTCAAGTTTTAAATTATCATATTTTTTTTCATTTGAAAATTCTCAACTTAAAATTAAGGCACTTTTTCGAAATTGTTCCATTGCCATTATTCAATACTTTTATTTTTTTCAAATTGAAATATTTTCGTAATTCAATTTTTTCATCTTTTTAACAATTGTGGTATATTCAGATTTTTAACATATTTTCAAAAAATTTTCATCTAAATAAAAATTTTCTCCAATTCCAATTTTTATCCATTTCAAAAATTTCCAGCTTCGAATTTCTCCATTTCACGTTTTCAACTTTTTTGTAGGGAATGGTGAATGGCAGTCGACTTCAGAAGCGGAGTCAAACTGACATCAAATTCACTTCTACTCCAGTTTGATTCTGGAGTCAAGGTCATAAATTGACTTCGGAGTCAAGGAGGAATCAGAAGTCAGTATGTGGGTTTAATTCTGGAGTCAAGCATTGAGGTCTAATGGCTCCAGAGTCAAAATGGAGTCATTAGAGTCAACTTTCTCTCTTGATTTTGGGAGTAAGGTGGAGCCAGGAGTCACCTTTTTGGCTGACTCTGACCCCCCCTTTCTTCTAAATTGGAATTTTAAAAATTTTAAAAGACATTTGAATTTTAGAACACATCTGAACTTGAAAAAAGATAGGTAAGGTACCTACTCTCTCATTTATAAATCCGTGAAAATTATTGAAAATCACTTGAAAACAGTCAGAATCGTACGTAGCAAAGTATGGAATGGATGAAAAAAATTCACTGAAAGCAAACTGAAGACATTACAAATAGAAAATCAGTGAAAATTCGTGGACAATTCAATAAAATATCGGAAATTTGCTGAAAAATCAGTAAAATTCTTTGAAACCATCCAAGAAGAATATTCATGTTGAAATCAGTAAAAATCCGCTGAAAAGCAAAAAATTTACCGATTTTTCTTGTTTGCAATTGTGCCTTTTCTTCAACGACTTTTTACTGATTCAAAATGAGATAAGGTAGATAATAAAATGAAGAATTAAAGAAGCTAAGAAAATTTTAAGTTTTAAATGAAAATAATTCAACAACTTTTGCTTTTGTCAAGCAAAACTTGTATTATTTTAAAAACGTGTCCTCTCGTTATTTTTTTACTTATTTTTACCAGAAAGGTGTCATTCTTCAATAATCATTTACTTGATAGGCATTTTCCAGTTTCTCAAAAGTACGATTTTTCAAAAAGTTTGCATTTTAAATGTGTTACCGACTGTGTAGGATAAATTTTTTTGAGGAATGCGAAAAAATATGTAAAATTCCAGAATTGAAAAGATTTTGAACTGCTGTAAAAAATTGAACTTGAAAAAAAATTTAGAAAATTGTAAAAATTGAGCAGTTACCAAACTAGGTGATAAATAACTAGGTAAGAAGAGTTGGCATCTCCTATCTCATTTCGAATCTGTGAAAAGTAACGGAGAAAAAGTCAGAATTGGAGCACTGGAAAAATCAGCAGAATTTTTTGATTTTCAGTGGATTTTTGCTGATTCAGCAAAGAAATTCATTCATTTTAATAAAGTTTCACTGATTTTTCAGAGAATTTCAAATATTTTGCTGATTTTTAGTGAATTTTTCTGAGTTTCTTTGGTTTCTTATCATTCTTTCCTTTATTTGCTTTCAGCGAAAATGAGTACCCCCAAAACTCTGACGCTTTTCTGGTGATTTGTGGCAATTTTTCACTAATTTGTAAAGTAGAGAGAGTATCCAAGTGGAAAACCCTAAAAAAATCGAACTTAAAACATTTTGGAATGAGAAAAAAATTAATAATCGAAATTTTGTCCAAAACATTTTAATTTTCGAGTTTGGGGTCTGATTATATTTTCTATGTAAATTTAACCTGAATTTCGAAGATTCTTCTCATGTCTTCCTAAAAAAAACTGCATTTATACCTTTTCCCTCATCAAGCGGCATATTACACGATTGTCTTTCTTTTCCTTATTACTTTGTTAATATTTTTTTGCATCACTGCGGTGATTATTTGTGACACCTATTAATGTAGCGAATGTAAAAAATTGAACTTTTACATTCTATTTACACCTTGGCAAGTATTATTGGTTGTAATAATGTTGAATATCTAAAGGTAGTTATTTCATGGTTTAATGGCTATTTAATTTTTACCTGGAATAAAGATAAGTGTGGGTAGACTAACAGCCATAGAAATAGGAATTTTCTAATATAACCAGAGTATGTTCTTATTGAAACTTTCATAATAGTGAAATGAAACGCAACACAATGAACGCATATATTTGCCAGAGATTATTCGAAGCCAAGGTAAATGTGTAATAATCTTGGACATTCTTCATATACAAAGAGATCGGAATTTTCAAAACAGTTTTTCCATATGTTTGTATTCCAAGTATCGAGTAGAAATTCGCCGGCTCTTTGGTTTTTGTTACAATTCTTCACATGCTACTGCCATACTCACATGGTCTCTGTGTATACGATGATATTAAAACTTTATATGATTAATGATAGTCATTAACCTTGGTCTGAGAAGTTTATCCTTTGAACTTGTAATTAGCAAAGAAATGGATTGTTTTCCAAAAAAATATTTCTCACGATCTAAAATATTGTAAGCAAAATTCTTCGTATTATTTCATTCTAAACCGTTATAATTATTTTTTCTGAGGAAAAAAAATGAACAGTTATGGAAAGACTATTTAGAGGTACATATGTATACCATTTAGATGTACATGTAGAATGGACCTAAGTAAGTAAAATCATCAAAATAGTCATTCCTTGAACAGATTTTAGCTTTGTGGACTAGATAAGAAACGGATATAATGTCACTGATAAGCCCATTTAAATTTACCTATTGATCCAAATTTCAACAAAGTTTACGTCGCGAGTATATGGGTCTGAGATGTGACATGCTGAGTCACATTTTGGTACATAAAGAATGTCAAATACTCGCTTATCATTGTTTTGTTAATTTATAAACGATGCGCACCGAGGTATTCATTTCGTTAGGTAAATGTGACCTATCTCACGCAATATCGTACCTACTTTCGGTATCGAGGCTCCTGCCTAGTAAAGTCTGTAACCCTTTAATCAAATATTCGATTATCGTCTTAGATATGGTGAGCATTAACTGAAATGACATCGCGATGTAACAGTAATTTGTCAGCTTCGAGAACGCAATCGTATTTCACGGTTTTTAACAGGATGAAGATGATTGATCGAATCTCTATGCGGTTTGATTTGCCAGCTTTGAAATATCGCAGTTCACTTACCTTTAATTGTACGTGAAGTAATTATAAATACCTGCATTCTTCTCGTATTCGCTGGTTTCAGTTAAAGATGAAACCATTCCTGGTCTTGACCATAAGCGACTCAAAAGTCGAGAGCGTTTGAAGTCGGTGCACATGCATTGTGAAACCAGTTATTGAAAATGAACAGCGAATACCGTTCCGAAGACCATGCTCGGAATAATAATTGGTCAATTGAAGATCCAAGAAGCGAACACGTTTAAATTTTACGGTTCAATTGTGATACCAGCTGCTCGTATGGGCTTGAATGGAATCGATTAGGTAGTGCAGTTTTGACAGGTGCTAAGAGAATATGAATATTATCGAAAATACCCAAGTTGGGAATGTAAGATCACGAATGGCTGGCGGGGTAGAAGTGCGTGAATTTTAAAATAATGCGGTTTGATAGTCGTTGCCTTGACTTTTGATTGTTTGTATCTGGTCGATGGTGGTATTTTATGTTGAGATGAATCAGCCGACGGGTTAAACGGAGGTCGTCGCAGGGTCAAAGTCACGATTTGGAGGATTACGATCGATGAAGATGAAGAATAAGCTAGTTAAGGAGTTGAATATTTTTATTGAAGTAGAATGGAAATTTAAGTCCGTGTTGTGTCTCATATCTCAATAAATTTTTTGTAAAAATGAGATAAGAAGTAGATTTTGTTTAGGATGTTGAAAGGTGCTCGAAGAAAAAAAATTCATGCAAACAATACAACTCCAGGAATCCCAAGTGTTGAAAATTGCATCAAGCAAATCGAAGAGGATTTGAAATTTCGTCCGCATCCCCTCCAGAGTAGAATTTTGATTACACCGGTCGACACGAATTTTGTTTCTGGGTCCTCATTGTGAAATTTGGGTCACTTTTATGTAACTAATGAACGAAAAAATATTTTTTTGACCAAAGTTTGCTTTCGGGGGGTGGGGGGCCAAACAACTGATTTTTCGAGGGCAATAAGCCTGAGAATTACAAAAAAAATTGAAAAAATTTTTTTTGGACCAATCTTATAGAAAATTTTACGGTGAATCCAATGCCGTAAACCGCAGACCTCCATCTCTTTTAGAAAAAAAAGTAACAGCTCATTCTTTCCAAAATTATGCAAAAAAATCGCATTTCATTTTTTCATGAGAAAAGCACAAAAGTGTGATTTTTTTCACATAGTTTTGGAAAGATTGAGCTGTAACTTTTTTTCTAAAAGAGATAGAGGTCCGCGGTTTGCGGCATTCGATTCGCCGTGAAATTTTCTACAACTCTCATTATGGTTATTATGGCTTTAAAGCCCTTTCTTTTCTCTCAAATTTCACTTTTTTGCGAAAAATACCACAAAAATTACGAGTTTTTCACAAAATTTTGGAAAGAATGAGCTGTAACTTTTTTCCTAAAAAAGATGGAGTTCTGCGGTTTGCGGCATTGGATTCACCGTAAAATTTTCTATAAGATTGGTCCAAAAAAATTTTTTTCAATTTTTTTTGTAATTCTCAGGCTTATTGCCCTCGAAAAATCAGTTTTTTGCCCCCCCATCCCCCGAAGCAAACTTTGGAAGCCAGGATTCCGCAAAGTGATGTATTTTGATGTCTAGAAACACACTGAAAAAAAAATATAATAAAATTTATCCAAAAAAATAATAACGCGTCCCAATTCTCAAAATAGGTAAAATTTATCATTTTTTTTGAATAAAATTTATTTTTTTTGATAAAATTTATTCATTTTCTGACAAATTTTATTATTTTTTCTGATAATAAATATTATTTTTTAAAACAAATTTCACCTATTTTGTGAATTGAAACAAGTTATTATTTTTTTTGAATATATTTTATTATTTTTTGATTAAAATTTATCATTTTGGTAAAATTTATTAATTTTTTTGATAAAATATATCTTTTTTTTTGATAAAATTTATTATTTCTGGGGTAAAATGTATCTTCTGTTTTTTCCGTGCAGAATTTTGGCATGAGAACCCAGAAACAGAACTTTTTTTTTTGTCGACCCGTGTTATTAAATTTTTTCCTACCCTCGAAACAAGCAAAATTTTGTTATTTTAAACATTTCCTTGCTCATTATTTTGTTTCTTTTCTTACGTGATTATTTGCTCAAAGCCGTACAATCGAGAGGGTACCCCAGACCATCCCAAAAATTCAAAAAATTGGGAAAAGTTGGGTAAGTTAGGATTTCCAACATTTTTTCGACTTGTTCTAAATTTTCCCAAGTTTGGATTTGGGAAAGATAAAAAAATTATGAAATTTGAAAATATCACAAAAAATTTTCGCCCTCGCTCTTCCTTCCTAACCAAACAGTTGAATATTTTCAAATGAAATGAAATTTAACTTCTCATTTATCAGGGAACTTCGTGACAATCTTTAATGGAATTTTCGTGAATTTTTAAATTTTTTTGAAAGATGAGTTTATCAAGGAACGTCTTTTTTTTTTTTGGAAGTCAAGAATTAGCGTGGAAAAGCACGAATTTTAATAAAGAAATTTTAGTTTTTGGATGCTATGTTTTCCTGGAAAATTTTCGTCCTCGACTCGATAAATTTAGACAATTTTTCAAAATGATGTCTTTCCATGCCCGATAATTACCATAATGTAATATCCCAGTTTAATTTTTTTTTTATTGAAGGAAAAATATAATTATGGGATTTTAGTCGTTCAGTCTACAAAATTGCGATTTCAGTCGGAAAATTCAAAAATCTCGAGTTTTGAAACGAGTTGTAAATATCTGACTGAATTAAAAATTTTCCGACTGGACAAAAATTTCAAACATGAGAGGCAAGCTGCTTTCCCGCTGTTTCCTTTTCAGTCCAGCCCTGACCAAACAGCAATTTCATAAAGTACCTAAATCAAGTTTTAATCATCTTTAAAATATATCTAATTTACTGATAAATTGCGTAATACAAATTCTATTCTGTGTTCAAACCTCATAATTTAATCGAGAACATTCTGTGAAACGTTTTTACGAAAAATTTTCATAGCTCCAATTGGTATTCTGATGAAATTTCTATCTTTTTGGTGAAAATAGCCAACTTGAATTTATCAGTTTCCTTTTGTGGGGATATGCATGCAATTCCACTTGTACAAGAGCACCGTTCAAAGATACAGGACACTGAAATGAATAATTCCCGTGAAAATATTTTACCGGAAAATGATTTTTTGAGAAATTATTATAATGTCATACCGAATTTAATGCCTTTACGGCAGCAGAGTTGTTCTCAAATTCGACAATGATCTGAGCCGGTACGATATTTACAGATTTTATTAAAATTCCTCCAAAGAACTAAAAAAAAACTCGAAACAATAAATCTTATCATGTTTATGATCCTTTGTGATCCAGAAAAAACTTTAAGAAGTGAATACTATGTTACCTTTGATATGTCAGCTTGGGTAGTGTTAGTTTTCAATTCTCCAAACGTAGGACGAATTATAGCATAGCGCATACGATCGGCAGCTATGTACATAAACAAAATATCAACGATTTACGCTCCATACTTGTAAATTTAGTATTACATACTTTTGGTGAATATGTGCATATTAAAAAAATGTACCTATGTAGCCTTCTGGATGCTTAACATCCTCCACTTCGTGGCTAGACAGTTTCAAGGGCTCAGATATTATTTTGAGCGCTTTCAAATTTTGTTCTTCATGATTCACTCCCAACAGACCAAATGACATCTTTGCGTTTTTAGAATTTGCCGTATGAGTATCGAGAACTCCATCATCTCCGGCATTATCGAGTGAATTTTCTGCCAAATTCAAGTCGCCACAGATTTTCTGTAAGGTAGTTGCGAACATATGATGACTATCGGATGAATTAGTGAAGGCATATTCCTTCTCAACTCGGCAACGTATTTCTCGAGCATGGAAATTTTTCGCGTTTAAAATTATTTTCCAACGGGTGTAGCGACTTTTAGGATTTACTTGATCCTCTGGAAAACACTTTTTCTCAAATTCTTCCACTCTAGTACAAACTTTAGCGAGAGTTTTGAATCTTGTTAGAGTTTCCTGAAAAAGTATTGCCATAGAAGCTGGTAGAGATAATTTTGTGTAGGGATTGGCAGGAATTCAAATTGTAAATATTTTGTAAAATGAATTGAAACTTTAAGTACATTATAGGTGTGTTATTACTTCATACCTTTTTTTTCGATACCTACTTTTATAGCTAATGTTGAAAAGTATTTAAAAAAATTACCTTCTCTTTATGCAGACCGCCCTTTTCAAAAATCAATTGGTCAGCCTTAATAGCTCGTCTGGCTAACATTCTCAATTGACCCCAGAATTCACCTTTAAGTTGATCATCAGGGATCATATTTAAAAATTTGGAGAAAACGTCCATTTCCTAAAAATTATAACAATGCTTGAAATTATATAAAAATATGTCATTTGAACAAGGATAACTTACTTTCTGTACTTCATTACTACTAATAGTTGCGGGTATGGCTTTCCTGAAGGTACATGTGACAATAAAAAAACATGTAGCAAAATTTACAAAATTCAGAAACATTTTAAACTTTATGTTTTTGGAATTTTGAATAATATTCGAGTTGTATACTATAAGTATTATAAAACATTCCTACAACCACTTAGGTAATTTTAGTATTAAATGTTGATGAAATATATCCCATTAGTGAAGGATACTTATCAATCTAATAATTTTACTGATTATTGTGGGTTTAAGAAGTATCAAAAGTTTCATCTCTTGAGATCATTATCATTCTATGAAGATTAGGAAATTTCAATACTTATTAGGTATTGAAGTAAGTGTAATAAGCCAATAACATTCAAGAGTTGAATGAAATATAGGTAATATTTGAAATATGAGTTTCGAGTTTCTACAATTAATTAATCATATTGGTCTACTCAACTGCTTTCATATTTTTCAAATGTATGAAAAAAAAAAAAAAAAAAAAAATAGAAGGGGTAAAATAAAATTATTGCTTTACCTTACCTTTAATTTTGATATCGTTTCTAGATGACACAATTATTACAATTTGAATTTTTCAAAAAAAAAAGAGCAGAAAACTAGGTACAATTTTTCCCCTTTAATTTTCATACCTGCGTAGTAATCATTTTTTTTTTATACTGAATATCTTATTTTATAAAATATTTTATTAATACCTAGTTAATTTTCAAAATCACTTTGTAGGTGCTTACTTACTTATCTAATTTTTATTTGAATTTTTTTTGTCGTTTACGAAATCATATTATTCTTTTATCAATTCAAGACCATTCTATACTAATTCGAACCAAAAATGAAGTCGGGTCCTCCGATTTCGCTCATTTTTATTTCAAAAGTTCTTTTTGATGGTGTATTCACAAAACCACAATAATTTCGTTTATTCCTTTGTAACTTGGTCTGAAAGAGAGAATTGACAGGTGATTTAAAATCGATGATAAAATTCTGAAAAATTCAAAGTTGAACTTTGGTGGAGAAAGCTCAACTTTTATGACAAGTATACAAAAGATGAAAGCTACCATTTAAAAATCTGAAAAAATTATAGTATAGTAGCCCTTTTCACCCCTTTTTCAACTCACAGATTTCCTAGATGTGATTCTTACTCCCTGGGAAGTACAGATCCCACTATTTTGAACCAAACTTCGAAAAAATAGAAAAAGCAGAGCACATATATGGATTTCTGCCAATTTGAAGGTGCCAAGCTCGACTATGTACTCAGTTTTTTCACCTGACCTCTCTGAACCCATAAATGGTCTCTTTGAAAAAATCAAAATTTAAAATAACGTGTGAACTGTCATTTGTTTTGTTTTAGAGGTCATTGAGTTCGAATATTTTCTCATTTAGTGAATTCATCTTTCCGCCCCCCCCCCACTATTTTGAAGAAAAGTATGCTAAAAATGAAAACAGTGTATGGCATATCAATTATCATTGATTTGAGGACGTAGAATTTGAATATCCACTTTTTTTTGATCTGACCCCCAGGGAAGCATCTAAGGGGGCTCAGGGAGCTCGATGAGCTCCATCCTCAGCTTCTCAAGCCCCAAAGAAAGATTTTTTACCACAAAAATTTGGAAAAAAGCATATTTTGTTCTTCAAACGGTATTTTCTCTGAAAATTTTCATTCTCACTTTGTCCTCCCTTCGCTCGGGTAAAATTTCAGTTATTTTATTTCAAAAATTGATGATTTTTCACTGATCTCTCTGTCAAAAATTACTGGTTCCTCAACCAGTTTCCAATTTGTCCAAAATCAATTGATTTTTGACTGGAAAATCAGTGAAAAAGTAATTTGAAATTTGACCCTTCCTCCTATTTTTTTTCCAAATTCTCAGCCCCTCCTCCCCGTGCTTTAAAGGACCTCCTCTTCCAAAATTCTTATTTTTTTTAGAAATTGATGTACATGAGTGATTAGCCTAGAAAAAAAATATATAGTAAGTAAATTCATGAAATATGGATTGGATGCAAAAATTTGAAAATTTGATATATTGCCATGACAAAAAAATAAAGGGAATAGAAATCATTTATTTTTCACTGTAAATTTATGTACCTACAGTAAATATTCTGAGTGATAACATGACGATTTTTTAGTTTTTGAAAATATTTCAAAAAATTAATGAAAAAATGTAAAAATCATGACCATGCTAGAACAATTTTTTTATTTTTATTTTTATGATCCCTCCAAAAAAAAAAGAATAATTTGAGACTGCATCAAAAGCTGGGGAAAAGTTCAAAACTGTAAAAATTGATAAGAATTTGATGAAAGGTGCATAAAAATCAAAAATAAAATTTACTGTATTAAGTAAATACTCAAAAATTTATTATCTACGTACTTTTCACATCATTTCAGTTTTCATTACTGGAGTGGATTTTAGTTCCTATTTTAATGCAGAAATTCTTCCACTGAAATTCGATACCCCCATAAAATAAAATGACCATTTCTCCAGAAAATTATACCTCCATCACAGTACCTTTTATTTTCAGACCATAATTTCACTATACTGACCATCGTATCAAGCTAATTGCCAAACACATTACATATGCTTCCTTTTCGTCCACGATGTTGTTAAAATTACCGAACTAAGATAGCAACATGATTACCAAGACCTGCGCAACATTTAACGCTTCATGTACAAATGAAGAATTACCCTAGAACTCGATTAATTCGGAATTTCGGTCCATACCTTTAACCAACCTAACCTTTTGATACCACGTAGATACATACAGAAAATTTTCATTGAGAATGCCATCAATGCCAAATACCTCAGTGTATCTACCTTGAGGTAAAGCACTCTACCATGAAAAAACTGCAACCAACGCGATTTTATTTCTTTTTCCAAGTTATGTATGTAAAGAGTAATTGATAATTACTTCGGTTCAACGTCTATACCTAGAGCCACAAGTTCATAAATGACCGGCAACGAATCGTTGAAACCGGTTGCGCCACTAGATGCCGAGTGTTTTAGGTTACCAAGTGTTTACTGTAGACTGTGCTATCGTGCTCGTATCACTGATAATGTTTATTTTCATCGTAGTGTGAGTAAAAGTGCACTTTTACTCACACTCGCGAATCGCTCGAGTGCTCAAACTCGCCTTTTACTCACACTACAACAAAAAATATCTTATGGAACTCGTGAGATAAATGATTTTCGACGATTTTGAATTATTTCCCTCGCTTCGCTCGGGCAATAAACCTCAAAATTCGTCGAAAATCACTTTATCTCCCTCATTGCATAATATACTATTTCAATGAGTTGTTGAGTCATCTTTCATTCTCGAATGCTTTAATTAATTCAACAATTTCATAACATTTTGAGCCATTTTACCCTCTATTCCTTATTAGCTCTTGTACGAGATTACGCCGGAATTACGTAACGCAGATTTTAAACTTTGGGTGTCGTTGTCCATGTCCCATCGTGATATTACCAAATACCTCGATGTACGGATACGAAAAAAAAAAGGCGGGTCTAGGATTATAATAATTATTTTTAAAAAAACGTTAATCAAATACTCACCCATGGATGTAAAATTATTAATCGTATTGTTCATTTTAATGATTATCATCCGAGTGGGGGATAAAATGTTATTTGTAGCTTTCCTCTGGGTTCATAGCATCGAGGAGGTGTACCTTTTTTTTTTTTTTTTGAAATATCACCAACTATGTCATATGAGTTTTAGCTTGAACAAGGTGTATACGTCCTTCGAAATTTCCCTAACAATGGGAACGATATGATTAGTTATGCGTAACTCGTGGTATATGGTTTTTGTTATTTTTTTTGTCGAGGGTGGTGCATTTAATTATACGTTTAGGCTCTAAAAAGTTGACACTCGTTGATGGTTTGATTTTTTGAATTAGATAAACACGTGTGGCTGGTATCATCGGGTTTTAAAAAAGCGAATTAAGTAATGTATGAATGAAAAATTTATTCCATTCACTATTTTAAAATGTAGGTGGGTATCGAAAGTCTGCACAGTGCAATGAATGAATATTTTAAACAAGGCTCGTGTAAAGCAACGATCACAGAGCAACGTAACTGTTACATGTATTTCAAGGTCGCTAAGACCATATCATATGAAAATTTTACGCAAAAACCTCGTAAATCTGAATTATAAATTTCCTGGCTAGAGGAGGAAAAAAAACGGAAAGTTGGACTATATTTTTTCAGTCTGGATGAAAAATACGGACGAGACGAGTACCCAGGTACTTGATAATCTCCATAATCTAGTACTTTCACAAATTTCACACTCAAGCGCAGTAGCCAAAACGATAATAATAATTCGATATTATAATAACGTTTGTACGTACATTAGTTAAGCCGTCCATTAGTATTTAATAACTGTTTTTATAGCGGTTACTCAAGGCCCATTGTTTCGGTTAGTTTGGCCATCACTCGGTGTAAAAGTCTATTGTTACGTCAGATGAAAAACGTAAAAGCGTGTCAGAAGTCGTATCGGTTTATAATTATTTCTCCCTGGAGTTTATTCGCCCACCGCAGACCAATTTGATTTTTATCTGGAGGTACTCTCGTTTATGTACGTACGTGCTGAATGAAATTCATCTTCTGTTTACATTCGATTTCAATCCGGTAGATAAATAGTAGGTAGATGCCTGGTTAATGGGTAGGCATCTTTTTGATGATGGAGTGGCGATTATGGACACGAACGAGAGGTAAATTGCGATGATTATAAAAGCCAAGTCGAGGAATTACGTTTGGACGGTGTTAATTTGATCGAATTAATTGATAGGTTTGCAAATTGACGAGTCTTTGTTGTTTTACAAATTTATAGTTTTTTTTCATTCGTTTTCCATCGGTAATGATTTGATCTTTAGAGATTAAATTGGTTTACGCCGCGATGAGCTTTCATTGTTGGTGGAATTTTATGGTCATTAGAATACAAGCATCATTAATTTTCTTAGGTATAGAAATCTGCAGGTATTTTTTTTCACGCGGGGATTATCGTATTTTTTAATAAAATTTATATGCATGGAAATTGGTAAGAGATAATTATTTGTTGGTTTAATTTTCTGTTGGAACATGAATTTCAACTGGATAGATTGGATTGCAAGGTATTTTTGTAGCCTTTGAATTTTTATGATGGATCATCTGCCAGATTCCATTCCAGAGGAGTAAAAAGCCCAGAACAAGTGCAAATTCGCTGGGTACTTTTTCCAAAAATTTCACATTTGATGAGTTTTTTCAAATCAAAACAGACTTTAGAATTTTTCTAAAATGGAATATTTTGGAAATTTTTGTATAATGAATTTTTGGAGAAGAAAATGAAATTTGCGTTTAACATCCCAAATTTAGAAGAAATTGAATTATATCTTCTGAAAGCTAAAACTAATTCTGTTTTTGTTTTTGAAAAGTCATCTTGTAAATCGGAAATGGTCCTCTCATTTATAAATCAGTGGAGAAATTTCACTGAAAGCAAACAGTGAAAAAAAAAATTGAAAAATCAATGAAAATTCACTGAAAAGTTGGGAAAAGATTTTAAATTTTTTGAAAAATCAGAAAAATTCTTTGGAAAATCCGCTGAAAGTCTAGGAATTTCACTGATTTTTCCTGTGCTGCAATTCTAACTTTTGTCAGTCCTTTTTCACTGATTCGAAATGAGAGAGCATTTTTATTTTAAATTACGAGGAAAGAAATGAAAAAAAGTTATGTAAAAGTATTAAAATCGTCTCATAAAAAAAATACCAATCAATAGGCACTGAATACGTTACCCTCATAACAAAATACAACCCGTATGATGAATACAGTCGTAGCACGGACCTCTTCTTACCTCACTCACCCCAGAGCCAAGGTACGAACCGAAATTCCAGTTCTATTCTTCTCTCTACTAGTTCTGAAACTCGAAACTTGAACATAGCATCAAGGCTTAACGCTTCAAAGTACGATTTTCCATCCAATTCAGTGCTACCTAAATACATATTATCATGAGTATGTTTTGAAAATTTTATATTTTGTATTTTTGATGTGGCAAATCCTTTCAGCAATTTTTTTTCATTTTTGTCCGGAAATTAACAAACTTTCAAAGATCTGGCCAATTGAAAATTGGGTGAAATTTTAGTAAATTTCGAACATTAAAAACTAATTTTTAGAAAATTCCAAATTTCAACTTCAGAAGTCATTATGATACGTGAAGAAAATTCTAGTTACTAAAAATCGCGTAAAAATTCAAAAATGAGTGAAAATAGGTATCACTCAGAAAATTTTAATTTATTTTTCAACCGGTTTGGAATTTTTACATTTCATCATCCTTCCCTTCCCGCTCTTTCTCTTCAAAAAATTCTGCTTCATTCTTGTTTTTTGAAAATGATGCAAAAATCGTCTGAAATGAGGAACAAAAACTTATTTCATATTTTTCAATAGGTAGGTACCTATTTTCTCATCTTCTAAATTATTGTTTAAAAAAATCTGCCTAAAGAAAACTTGAAAACTGATCACTTTTGAAAACTCAAATCCAAAATCTGCTTCTTCCTTCTCTTTTAAAGATGACGCGAAAATCATTTTTTTGAAATGGAAAATGCCTAGGTACTTATTTCATATTTTTCAATGTGTATTTACTCACCCCCTCCCCCCCCCACGAATTGTTAAAAAATGCTCTAAATAACAAAAAACGTCAATCATTTTTTTAAAAACTGAAATTCAATTCTGGATCTAGAACCTAATCCCAATCTCGGATAAGAAAAATTTGAGATCGCTCTTGAAAGGTGAGAGGGAAGGGTAGCACAAAAGTCGTATGTAGAAGTTTTGATTGCAAAACAGCCAGGTAAAAATATTACTTTTAGCCTTCAAATCTGACCATGCCACGGTTTAAAAATTTCCAACAACTGAAAAAAGGTTGATTTTTTTTGGAAATGGTTTTAGTGAATGTGTTTACCTCTCCCCCACTCCTCCAAAAAAGGAGACAAAATATAATGACATCATTTTTTTAATTTTCAAGATTTTTTTTCCATAGGGATACTTCAATAAAATGTTTCACTTTTTTTTTAAATACATACTTACCTATTTCGCATAAAATAGGAAAAAAAAATTTAAAAAAAATTGTTTTTGAAATTATTAATAATCATTTTTTTATGCGAAGTATTTTTTTACGATTTTCTTCATTTTCGAGAAAAAAGCATTATTTCTTCATTTTGGAAAAATTCCCTGGATTAGGGGAAGAAGTGATGGAAAACCGACATAAAATGGTCGAGTTTTTTTTTTTGATGAGTTGAAATGAAATATCTGTACCTACTAAAATTATTTCAGGATGAATTTTTTCAATTTTCTACTGAATGTTAGTAGCGATCTTAGAATGAAGAACACAAAAAAGTTGTATTATCTCAGGACCAGCGTAAGATTGAAGTGGAGACTTGTAATTATTTTTTGGCGGAAGTCGATTTTGGTCGAATGGAAAGAAAGAAGGGAAGAGTTAAGGGTGATAGAAGGCATAAATAAATTCCTCAAGATTTTTTTTACCGAAGTGCTACGAACTGAAATTCAATGACATTTTGACATGAACCTTTTTTAAAAATTATCTTTACTTCAGGGCTTTTAGTTACGTCCCTGGTGTGATTAGGAGCTCAAATTTTTTCCAAAAAGACCTCCATTTGACATAATTACTTCCCTAATTTTTCAAAATCTTGATTTTTTTACGCAAGCTTAATTGATTTTTTAAAAATTTCAAACAAAGTTTAGAGAACCCTTAAAATTAACCGCTTCTGTCGTACATTTTCAAACTCGGGTCAAAAGTTCCCACTTCCCAGCCAATTATCCTGCATTCCAATCAGATTTATACTTCTTGAACATTAAAAACTACCCATTTTCTAATTGTAGGTGCATAGAGAGAAATTTTTATAATAATTTATTCATATTACGATGCCTTGCTATTTGCAATATTGTACTTGAGATAAAAATACAATGTAGGCACCTCGTTTCATATTTATACCCAAACAGAAATTCTATTTAAAAAATGATTCTGGGCGTTGGCGTGAAAGAAAAAAGTGTAAATAGATATTAGTTCATACTTCGTACCTACGATTACATAACACTTTACGAGGAGTTTAAAAGATATAATTTTTATACATTTGTTAAAGTCGTGAACTTCCAGACCCACTTCACATATTTCTTCAAACATAAGTATAGGTATTGGCGAATTTAACACTTTGAAAAATCACACCGCAAACAACATTGCTGTTAAGGTGTAAAACCGAGTCTTAAGTTATAGGTACGAGATGCACGAATGAACCAATGATAGATGGCGAGCACAGTCGAACAATGTCAACGATTAAGTGAAGAAACGATAATATTACGAAAGATGTACTCGTAGAAAAATGATTACCTATTTGGCGTAGTATAAAATCAATTTTTTACACCTTGGAAAACTACGTAGCCAAGTTTATAGGTAGCCTGGGCTAGGTGCTGAGATAGAGCGTGTCTTTTTTATATGAAATTGTCGTATATAGTACCTATATAAGTACGTGCTACTTGTAAACGCCAGTGTTCCATTACCATATTGTTAGGTGAAGATTGATTGACCGGGTATAAATTTTGGCCAAGTTATTACTGACCTGAATACCAATATTCTGTTTTGCGGCCAATTACGGCGCTATAAAATTTGTATGATAGATTTGCTGCATCCTGTAGCGTTAGGTACCGTATTGTGACGAAGAAGTCGTAATTGTGCAGCAAATAGATGTAAGAAAAAAAAATTAGATTTATCAGAGTAGGTGTTGGGTTGGAGTTGAAGTTGGATATCGAGAGCATGGAACTGTTATGAACTATAGCAAAACTTCTTTGTGGTTTAGAAGAAAACTAATCAGGTGCATTTTATTATCGCACCGAAAATCGAATACACCGAAATTATTGGAGTATCACGTTGTTATATAGATAGGACACTTATTGATACAGTTAAGTATTGAAGGTGAAGTTCAACAGATACAGTTAGATGTTTACGTTTAGGTTTAACTTTAGGTTGTGCTCGATTGGAGATTATGAAAATGCCTCGAAGTGGTGTCAATTCAAGTGTCGTACTCGAATTTAATGGCTGTAACGGAGAGAGCGATTTTTTAAAAGTATGCACGATAGATCTCGAATGATTTTTGAATCGTGTTGGATGTCAGCGGGTACTAGATGAGATTGATATCAGATACGTGTATACTGGGCTGGCTTGTTTCGTAATGATCATCATTCATATTTATCCAGCACCTCGAAAAATCTGAGTTTTGACACTCGATATTCACCTAGATGTTTTTTTAGGTCATTTTTATTAATTTTTCATCGCAGATAGTACCAAAGGCTCTAGGTAAGGGGGTCATTTGACCTCTGGTGGAACTTGATCAAACACAGTAATTTACCGTAATTATTAAAATATTTACGATAATTTACGGTAATTATTGAAATATTTATGGTAATTTACCGTAATTATAAAAATATTTATCATAAGTACTGAAAAATTTATGGTCGTTTTCCATAATTATCAACGGTTGCGTAATATTTTGTAAATTCTGGAAAATTCCACCGCTTCGACGTGGTTTGCATCATCTTCGAGTTCTCATTCAATTACTTCTTCGTCGTATTTGGTTTTCAGACTTTGTAATTCTCATAGATCTTCCTGTAGTATTTCATCTAAATCAGATAATGGCTCGTTTAAGTCTTGTATCTTTCGTAGATTTTCGAAGAGGATTCGGCAATATTTTCGATTATCAACTCGACTGCTATTCGATTCTTCGTCACTATTTTCATCGTTGTCAAATTCAAGATCTTGATTAGAAGGAGGCGCGTCTCCATCTTCTGAAGGTACTGGCGGTGAATGATGATGATGATGGTCGGACATTTTTGAATTATTATCCGGCCCAAGGGACCAAAAAATGGTAGAATATAAAGTGGACTGTAGTTTTTTCAAGAGTTTACTGTTCGCTAGTTACAATAGTTATAAAGAGAATAATTGGTTATATCTTACATATAGGTGAATTCTAACTGCTAAGCAATAAGTTAAATATAATAGGTATTTTACCACTATAATTTACAGTAAGGAATTTCCTAAAATTTTTACGAAGATTTACAGTAATTATTAGAATGTTCGCGGTAATCTATCGCAATCATTAGAACATTTACGATAATTTACCGTAATAACTATTATATTTACGGAAATTTACCATAATTACTGTAATATTTACGGTAATTTACCGTAATTACTGTAATATTTAAGGTAATTCACCATAATTATCGTAAGGAATTTAACATAACTACGGCAATATTTACGGCAATTTACCGTAATTACGGTAATATTTACGGTAAGTTACCGTAATTACGGTAATATTTACGATAATTTACCGTAAATATGGGAATATTTACGATAATTTACCGTAAATACGGGAATATTTACGATAATTTACCGTAATTACGGTAATATTTGCGATAATTTACCGTAATTACGGTAATATTTACGATAATTTACCGTAATTACGGTAATATTTACGGTAATTTACGGTAATTTACCGTAATCACGGTAATATTTACGGTAATTTACCGTAATTATCAAAATTTTCACTTCAACATTTGTCTATCGGGACTTCGGGACTGAAGATCATGAAAAACATGAATTGAAAAGCTTCGGGAAAAAATCATGTTTTTATTTTACACGCCCTAAAAATGATGGCTCCCTGAGTAATTTGAAATTTTCAAAGTCAAATTCAAGGTCATTAAAGTGATTGGAAAAATCTGAAATATTTTTAGGGCACTTCTCTAAAATACTTCTACCTATACGTGCCAAGTTAGAAAAAAAATCGGTTCAAAATTCGTAGGGATGAACTTTTATTTTTTGCTGGAAAATCAGGTATTTTGAGGCCTCCGCCTCTCAGGGGTGAGATTAAAATACGCTTATGCGCTTTAAAATCATCCAGATGAATCGAATGACATAAATATTTTGGTCAAGTTGCACCAGATGTCAATGACCTCCTCATCATATCAGAGCCTTTTAAAATTTGTTTGCGATTAGAAATTATCAAGTAATGTGAAATAATTGTTCTTTTTTGCGAATTTTTAAGAGATTTTTGGGAGTTGAAAAATTATAGATGATACAAGATGGCCCAAAACCCAAACTAGGTACCGAACTAGTAAAGATATAAGGATATTCTGAAATCATATACCATTAATTTCCGACCAGTAACTTTCTCTAATTCTGAAATCATAATCAATTCGAGAATATTTAGGTTTAGTAGAATAATTGTGTAATTTACGTAATGATAATATCAACACCATGTACTTCTATAGTCTACGTAAGGTCTATAAAATACATTATAAAGCTCGTAAAACGCATTCGTTTTGTTTCCATGTCGCTTTGTCGGTGTTCGTTGTGCTTTTTGAAAATATATGCAACGAAGAAAAAATTTTTTAAATAGATCAGATTAGTCACGTATTGAATGGCAATTAGTAAATCATTTAATTTAGTAACTGACACGACGTGATACAGTTTGTTACGCAATTACCTTTCATTGTCTAGGAGTAGTCATGCGTTGTTTTTGCTATCGAATACACATTTCCGCTTCTATAAAGCATCATTAGCTGTATAAATTTTCTTCGCAAATTTCCCTTAATACGAATATTTAAAGTCATCCTGCGGAAAAATGGATTATAATGAATGAGGTGTTGGAAATTGCTTACCTATATAATATCCAGGTACCTATATTTTCATTATCGAAGAATTAATGAGTTTTTTTTTTAGTATTTAAAAAGGTATTTTTTTTATAGAACATTCCTTGGAAATTGAACTAGATTTTGTGAATTTTTTTAAAAGGGGAATATTGAAAATTATAAAATGAAGGTTTGATTTGGAAAAATGAATTTTGACTTCTTATTTTGAGAAAAGCAAAAAATATTTATTTATAAAATTCCGTAAAAATACTCAGTATTAGGTAGGTATTTGACTGTAGTCAATGCGGTTTAGGGCGAATTTTCCCCTTTTTTAGTCATTTTATCCGCAAATAAATATAATATAGGTACCATCTTGACCCACAAGCGAAGACAAGTTCTACTTCTATCAAATATAAATTTTTCAATTTTGAACAGTTTTTAATCATTTTGCAAAAGTTTTTTTTCCTGTGGCGCACAGTGGACCAAAAAATCAATCGCATGAAATTATGTGTAGAAGTGTGGGTAAAACGTTGCCTTTCAGTTTTATTGTCGAAAATGTGTTTTTTTTTTCCGTTATTAAACAATTCAGGAGTTGAAAAATGCCAGATAAACACATCATTTTTTTCAATATTTTTAAAATTTGATATTAGCTCCTTTCCTAAAGGAATTGGGAGACAAAATACCCCCAATTCGAAATTCTCGACTTGAAAATCCTAGAATTTCATGCCCATATCCCATTTTTTCAATTTTCTCAATGGTACTATTCTTCTTGAGAATTGAGAGAAAAAATGACCCCGAACTCGAAATCCTCGACCTAAAAGCCCTTGAATTTCATAGCCAAGTCGATTTTTTCAATTTTTTCCAAATTTGGTGTCAGTACCACCTACCTTGAGAGTTGAGAAAAAAAAATTGAAAATTTTAAATTCAGTGTGTAAAAATAGTGTGGTACGTTTTCCTGTTCTTGGGATCTTGGATCTTTCTATGAGAATAAAATTTGATGAACAGGTATTTCTGTCATTCGGTTCACTGTGCGGCGTCAAGATTTTTTTCAAATATTGCCAAATGAGTTAAAGAAAGAAGAATATATAAATTTTGAAAATTTTGGCCTACTTTCAGAATTTGACAAAATTTGATATCCGAATCTAGAAAAATGTTGAATTTAAAAACTCAGAAATATAAAAAAATTGACAAACTTGGAAAAATTACAAAATTTTGAAAATGAACGAAATTTTAAACTTTGTCGCATAAATACTTGAAAATGACAAAATGCAGAATTTAAGGAATTTAATAACTGAAGAACCCTTAAGAAATTGACAAATTTCGAAAAGTTTCTAGTTTTTGAAAATAATCCGAATTTCAAAAATTGACTCAATTTTAAGAATTTTTGAACCCTGAAAAAATTTTATAATCTCCTCAATCTTTGAAAACCCGACCAATTGACGAATTTTGTAATCTTGATTAAATTTGAAAAATTCACTTTCAAATCAATAAATTTTTAAAAAGTAACAGAATGAAAAACTGAAAAAAATTAAAAACATTTTATTGACGAATTTTGAAAAAAAAAATCATAACGAAATGAGAAATTCCGCCAAAATCTTGATAATAATGGATAAATAATAAATGGTAAAATACTTCCGAGCCAATTTCTCAAATTTGGAAGATTTTTTATGACTTTTAATTAAAATAAATTCGCTAAAAACCAATTTTTTTCCATACTAAAATTCGTGATATCCGGTTATTCGTTGATCACTGGTAGGTTCCTCAAGTATCTTTTTTATCTATCTTAAATTTATATTGGTACTATATCTTTTTGTTTACGATATTTTCAATATTTGATTATTTTTTGATCTACTTCCCAAAAAAAAATCCTTCCGTAGTGACCTTTCTTGAATTTTCCCATCGTAAAATCCCAATTCCCAAACTACATTTAATAACCTGAATAACCTAAGCAATGCTACCGGCGCTATGACATCACAAATCAGTACCCAGATAGGTAGCAAATTCCATCTGAACTCTCGGCATCTCTGCTTAACATGCATGTCAGCAATCGCATCTCAGATCGGACGAATTAGTTCTGTTCATTCTCATGAGATGTCGTTGATTGAACGAACCTTGCACGAAGAAAACAATGAAAAGAAAAAGACGATTCAGCTGAACGGACTGGTTATTGACCCGAGTATGGAATGAAGTATACTCACAACCGCAAAATAGCAAGGTCAATGACGAAAGAGGCAACATTTTCATTACCATTATCATTTACGAATTTGAAAATACACGTGTTTTGTTTTCTTTTTCATTGTAATGAAATAAATGCCAGCTCTGCACATACTGGTCGGCAGGTCGGCTTCTGCGGCGGCTCATCTTTACCAAGAATAAATTTAATTACTGTATTTCTTTCACGTCTGTGGGAATAAGATCCGGGGCATAACAATTTTTTAATTGCTGCTGTACAAAAAAGAAAAAAAGGGGTTGACCGTTGCATAATTTATGCACGAGATTTCGTACTTCTGAAAAAAAAAAGCGTGTCCGCAGGATTAATTTTTTACACCGCGTCTAACGGTCTGCATTCGAGAGTTTGTTTACGAATAGGAGTTATTAATGTTTCGTCATTTTTTTTTCGGTGCCCTTCCCTGTCGTCGTCATTATACTGAGGTTTTAGGCAATCCTAATATTGCACGATATCGTGCCAGGCTAACGGTAATTTCGAGGGGTTTTGTTTGATGTGCGGAATTGTATTGGTGACACGATTCTATTGTCGAGCTTTAAATAAGGTAATTAGTCGAATCGCGTCGAATAATTAAAATGTTGGAATCGAGTTTATAACGTTGGTTCCATAAGTCGTGTCGTGCGCGATGACCACGTTTTGATGGAAAAAATCCAATAAAATCAGAAAGATGTACTCGAATTTGCGTACTTTATGTAATAACAGATTAAACTTCGTTTAAAATACTCTACAAGAAATACCATGCTAAAGAGTGTTCATTAATTGCTGTAATTATTATACTTACCTCCAAAACTTGAACCAGTTACGTACCGTTATCGTGTTTATGCAATAAATGTATATTGTATTGTTGATTTTATGACTTTCTGGTTAGTTGTGTGGTGATTTTTTAATGTCTTTTGGGATGATGTATAGAGGAAGATTTGCTACAGTGTCACAGTTCCATTATATCATTACAACGAGAGTAATTTTTTATCTTGAAGAAGATTTGCGAGGCTTACTGATCTTGAGATTTTAAGTATTTGTATGCAAGTGCCTACAGATTTAAATTTATGAAAATAATGTAGGTAGGTTGTCATCAAAAACTCGTTATTTGAATCAGTTATTCGACTGAAGTTACATCATGTCGAGTGAGACCATCTCAGCGTTTTAAAATTTTTATTTGAAAGATGCTTCCATTTATTGTACTAATGAAATTCTCAAAACTAAAATTCCAAAATTTGCAGTACCAATTCGAAATAATAATTCTCGTACCCCTCCCCCCTCCAACTGAGCAATTTTTTTACCTATAATTTCTATTTTTTCCGGAATTTAGAATTTTAATAATTTAAAATTTCTCCTGTATCTTTCTCCAGGATAAATTTAGGTTATTCAAATTCATCAGTCACGGACTCACGGATTGCTGGTCACCTTTCCTTATGAACATTGATTACTGTCTTATTGGTCACTGGTCATCAGAAATCAGGCACTAGTCAATTAGTCATCAGTGGTTCTGTCAACTTTTGAATTTTTTTTTGCATATTTCTCTCCTCTTCTGCACTTCCTTCCTTGGGCAGAATTTTGGAAATTTCAAAAAAAATTTAATACCTTCTTTCAAAGTGTTTTTTTGGCAATTGAAATTTTTTCTGTATGTCTTCCAAAGAAAATTTTGGTTAGATATTCCAAAAATTTTCTCATAGCCTCACATTATGGTGGTTTTTTGGCGGTTTAAAATTTTTCTGCCCTCCTTCGAAGTGAAATTTGTTAATTTAAATTTTTTTCTCGTCGATCCATTTCTGTTGCTGGGCAAATTTTAGTTTTTCAATTTTTTTTTTCGTACTTTAGCTGTGCGAATTTTCTCACATTACATTTTGTTCCACATCCTATTTGGGAGAGAAAATCCTTTAGTTACGAATTTCGGAAAATTGTTCTTCAATTGATCAATTAGGTCATCAATAATGGTAATCCGCGATTATAGGTGCTGAAGTTCATATTGGCCGTTTTTTATGAGCTTTTCTTCTGGGCTGAAATAATTCTACATTTTTCTGGTGGTTCTGAAACGCCTTGAAACCGCTTTCAATCGATTTGGGAGATCAAAAATAGGATATTATACCAAATTCCAGTTTTTTTTGTCGATCAGATCAAATTTTTGTGATTTACAGCACGATAAGGTGACTTTAAAATTCAAAAAATTCGCCAAAATTCGAGAAATGCACTTCAGCGCTTGAAATTTTGGAAATGGAATTTTTCATAATGTACTTTCAATTTATGAATATTTTGACTCAAAATTTTGTTTTTAGTTTAAAAAAACTAAAAATAGTAAAAATTCACGTTTTTTTTTTGGTTTTGATTTTTTTCATCATTATTCTGCACCCAATTTTATAGTCCAAAAAATATATGTGATGTGTGACCACTTGACTGAACTAATAAAAAAAATTCCAGAACTGGCTTCCCCCAAAATTTTTTGAATTTTTTTTTGAAAATTTCAACATGAAAAAAATTGGGAAAATGTGAATTGAAAATTTTCAAAAAAAAATCTCATCCATACTACCCAGCAATAAGATGTATAATCTGCGAAGACTTCAAAAATGTTTACCTATCATTTCAGAGATATTGCGTTTTGATTCTACATTAAAAGTGCGATAATCCCGGAATGGGTGGGGGTAGGAGGTTAAAATTTTTTTGGGATATTTTTCGACCATAAGGAACATTTTGAGTCAATTTTGACCAATTTTTAGTCAATGGCCATTTTTGACCCTTATTAGGGAAAGTTTTTTCGTGTGGTAACCCAAAAATACTGAAGGTCAATGGTCAATGGACAGGTTGGACACCTGTCACAGATAACAGACCGCATCAACTATAGAGCCTCTCGTCTCCATCAAGCGCAAATTTGATTACTTTCAAAATACCCCTTCTTGAGAAAAATTCTAGTCATCAAATTGAAAGAATATAGAAATTGAAATTTTAATAGGGGAGGAGAGGAGGAGAAGAAGTCTGTAAAAACAGTAACAATTTCCAATATTCATATGATGAAACAATGTGATAAGGGGTCCGGACCCGACCCCCCCCCCCCCACGAGGTCAAAATTTTACGTGAAAAAAAATGCCTTTTTGGGGAATTAAAAATCAAATTTTCTCAAAGCTTTGCCCTCACGATTCTAAATCTCCATACCCATACTTTGTTTGTACCTACTACCTACCCAAAGAAAACTTCTGACGTTATTGCAAGGTCAAAATAATTAGTTTGAAAGTTGCTTGTTCTAAAATGATACCTTTATCGAAGTTTTTTCTCTAAATCTGTATTTTATGGACTGTGATTTCTTGATACATAAATGAATGAAAATGTTTCATATTATGAATTTACTGTTCTCATAGTATATTTTTTGGGGGGAGGGGGAAGGTGAGAAGGAAATAGTAACAGGTGAACTAAAAATTTCTTTAAAAAATTCGAAAGTTTGGATCTCCCCCTCCCCATGAGAAATTTCTAGGTACGCCATCTACGGGTGATATCTTCCCTTTTTTTTTGATTTTTCCAAATTACCTCAACGGGGAAAAAATAAAAGAGGAACGGAGGATCAAAACGTTATTTTTGCTCCATTTTTTCAATACTTTCTCAGTATCCTCTTTCAGTTCTTGATTTTTTGGGGGGGATGACTTTCTGTAGGCACCAAATACCGAAAATTTTGTATTCTACATTTTGGCCAAATTCGGAATCAACTTTCACTGGACAAAATCCATTCAAATTATGCTAATTGTATTCCTACGTCAAAATATGAGACTATGATCTCCTAACTCAAGGGAGAGGACTCAAGACTCATATCACAATTTTTCATAGCACTTGTTCATATTTTGACCATACTCTTCAATAAACACAGAAAAAAATACATCACAAACCGTAAATTCCAAAAAAAAAAAAAACTACGGTAAATCACCCAACTCCAAATGCGGGTACAATCCCACATACATCCGAGCCAGCATATCCAAACACACTGTAAATGTCAACCGTAGGACATTGATCCATAAGGTTAAAGACTCCAACAATAAGATGGCAATGCTAGACAAACGGATACGGTTTTGAAACGCGAGTTTTTTTTCTAATAATCATCGAAGGCTCGAGCAAGTGAACGGAAAAAAGAAAAGAAACTCTTGAACGACGTATGAAAATTCAACTCATAGATAACGAAAACAATTTCCCAGCTTGTAATTGGCCAATGACAATAATTCAATTTAGGGGGAAAAAAGGCTACGTATCCGGCGTATTAAGTACGTTTTATAGGTGATACATTCTCGGACCTATTCAAGCCACCGTAATACAATATCGTAAAAGAGAAGGTATTAATATCCGATCGAATCGCCAATTTCATGCCGCAATTCTTGGAATGATTGAAAAACCGTCATCGTGTCGCACCCAACACTCCGTTTAATTACCAAAATCAACAATTTGTGCAGAAATATTGCAGTTTACCGTGCGGATAACATTGTGTACTCGTATCATTATGGCGACTTCTATAGGTACACAGTACACACGTGTTGGAAAATAATTACGGATTTCTCTTCGCATGTAAAATTAGGTAGGTACTTACAAAGAAGAAATCCGTATCGTTTTTCAAACTATACATACGCGAAACGTTTATAAAATGCAAACCAGTTTATTATATACTAATTTTCCGACATATGTGTATGTTATCACGTTTAACTGGAATATCTTTAAAAGAATGCGCTTAATATATAGGGCGATTTCCAAACAAGCCAAAAGATGACCTGTATATTATAAAAGCATCGTGTGAGTTTAACTTTAACAAATTACCGGCGAGGTATTCTCTTAAACGGCCAATTATTCGATATTTTGTTCCAAGTGTAATTTTCAACGAAAGTAAACAACTTTTAACTTGAACTTGACATTTACCATGTTGGATTGAAATGCAATCGGTATGTACGATTAAAACAAGGCAGGTGTTAATCGTTCACAGATGAGTAATTTATTCGCTCGTTCGATGGATTACTTCCTGTATTAGTCAAATCGTCGCGGCGTCGCTTTGGTGAAATGAAATAAACAATTCGCGTGTGATAGAGAAGGCAAATGAGATAACTTGACCTCGACGGTGCGAGTACACAAGAGGGTAATAGACTGACTAATGGGTCTTTTATCGTGAGGAAATACACGTTAGCTGATGTAAGTACCGAAATGGGAGGGGGGTGAAACCATTAAAAGTGAGAGCTGGTATGGTCAAAATTTGTATCGATTTGGATACAAATTCGTGTTTATCGAATGGATTCGATTTTCAATGACCATGGCCACAGGTGCAACGATTACGATTTTAATCGATTATACTTAATCGATTCTCATCCTGGAGCATCGATTAATCTTCAACTAATCGAAGATAAGTAAATGAAAATTGAAAATTTTTCTGATTGTTCAAATTATATATGTGACGTATTTTTTTTTTTTTTTAATAAAACAATTGGAGTTTCTGACGTCACGTATCTTTGCCCAATGAAGATCACTCAAATTTTAGGGACCTATTAATCGATTATTTCCAATTATTTTTGAAAGCACAATCGATGTAGCATCGATTATAATATAATCGTTGCATCTCTGATCTAACCTGCAGAAATTTTTAAGTACTCCAAAAAATAATTTTAGGGCATTTTTTCCACCTCCCATCTCACCCCATTCATCCCCACCCCTCAAAAATATTGAATTTTCGTCAAAAGCTCCTATCTCGAAACTTTATAAACCCAAAAATTCTGGGTGACCAATTTTTGTGATTTTTTTTGAAGTGTATTCTATAGCCAAAAAAATCACTCTTAAACTTTTAAAATTGCTCCAATTCCAAAACTAAAAAGCAAACATTTGTTCTGCTTTTTGAAACTAACCATCGGACATGATTAAGGACTCCAAAAAAATCTTGGGTGCATCTTCCCCCCATAGGCGCACCCAGGGGGGACTCAAGGGGCTCGAGCCCTCTCCTTAAGCTTGGGGAAAAGATTTTTTTATTGCAAAAATGTTGGAAAATGCATTTTTTTGCTTTTCGAATAATTATTTTTTCGAAAAATTTTCGCCCTCGTTTCGCTCGGGCAGTATTTTAATTATTTTATTTTAAAATTTAATAAGTTTTGACTGATTTTTCAGTTAAAAATCACCGTTTTCTCAATGAATTCTTTGTTTGTCAAAAAAAATTGATGATTTTTGACATGGATATGTCTTTAGGGCTGGGGGGTAAAATTTTGAAAGCGTAACGTAACGCTGGAGGTGTAACGTAACGTAACGTTTTTTGATTGGGACATAATGACATTATGTTAGACTCGAAAAAACTTAGAAAAATTTATTTCAGGTGAAAACATGGTGATATGTCATATTCGGTTGGAAAGTCGGTGGAAAAGTCGGTCGAAAAGTCGGTCGAAGAGCAATTCAAAGTTTGAGGGTGGATTTTTTGGCTAGAATGCACTGCAAAAAATCTGAAAAAATTCTCAAAAATTGGTCACCTACTCTCCGTATACACCACATAAATTTCAAAATTATTTTTGGTTGCGTGATTGAATGACGAATTGGGCATTTTTGAATTGTAAATCTCATTCATTTTTTTCGTATGTTCTCCCAACAATAAAAAACTAAAACAATATCATTAAATTGTACCACGATGGGACTATATTTGTGTCAAAAAGAAGAAATGTGTGTCTTTTAGTTTCAAAGTCATCGCGATTTCAAAGTTTCAAAGTAAGGGTTTAGCTAAAAGACAGTGCAAAAAAATCTGAATTTTTTAAAAAAAATTTGTCACTTTTCCCTGTACATATACATACACCTCCTAAATTTCTGAATTTTTGGTTCATTAGGTTCCAAGATAGGATTTTTTTGGCGAAATTTCGATATTTTGTGGGGGTAGGATGAAGGGGGTGATGTGGGAGATAGAAAAATGCCCTACAATTATTTTTGAGGGTACTTAATAATGTTTGCTGGTTATCTAGTTTCAAAAAGTAGCTCTTATAGGTCGAATTACTTATCTTGACCGTAGTCAACCAAATTAGACTCTCAAATGTCAAGACAGGCAAGCAGTTATGCTCATATTTATTTCTTGCATCAATCTGGCTCCAATGCAAATTCAGTAGGAACGTTACGCAGTGTTATGGATGAATTAATTGAAAATCTGTGTGATATTTTTCATAAAATGCTATTCAAATTTCAGTAATGACGGGTAAAAAATTGGAAAAAAGAGAGAAAATATATTTTATGGCATCATTTTGTAGGAATTTACTTCGTTATTCAAAGTGATCTAATCGTAAGTGCATAAATAAAATCCGAACTCAAAAAAAAATGATTAATAAATTATTTATCTAGTCCTCTTTTCTCTAATATTTTTAAGATTTGACGCAACAGATGCTTGGCCACCTCCTTGCTATTTTGAAAAAAAAAAAGAAAAACGATCCCTTAAATTTTTTTAGATTTCATGAAAATTCGTATGAAAGAAAAGAACACAAAATTAACGTTCAATCGATTTAAAATTACTTTTTGGTTTCTTGTAGCTCCCTCAGTTATGTGAGCCACCATGTAAAAAATTCAACGGAATCAAACCACCGTCATCTTTTACTGGGAAATTCGGAATGTTGATCTTAAAAATTTCCAAATATGGTATTCTTATTAGAAAAAAAAATTAAAAACATCGCTACGAAAATGCCAACCCCTTAGGCTTAAAATATGCAACTCTTACAACGTTTAAAAACCAGATGAACTCGAGGCACAAACCCCCCTCTTCCTACTCACCCTTCATCTCAAATAAGAATAAAGAACACTTCAATTTCGTTCAAATTTCATTATACTCGAAATAATAGCCTGATTCTCTTTCTTTAAAACTGCATCAATATACTCATTCGTCTTACAAAACGTTCCTCTTCGACGAAATGGATACATGGCTACATCTAAATTATGGCGTGAATCGGTGAATTCGTTCCCTGCGGGCTTCGTGTTCGTTGCAAAAACTCAAATTCCAACGGTGTCCGTTCATCAAGTGCTAATTTAAAAAATGTGGTCGACTTTCTTCAATCTCGGTGCACTGACTCACTTGATCAAAACTGGAATTCCATTCCAACGATGACCTAATCATTTTCGGTGAATCGTGAAATCGTTCCTCGAGTCATACGTAGATCTTCCTAGATCGGAACAGAGTGAAAAAAAACTGACAGAAAACAGAAAAAATTACACACCTACGTCGGTCGTGAGGTAAAACAGCGTAAATTTATTACATCACCTGTAACGTGTACAGTTGCTCTGCAATTCTGTGCAGTCAATAAACGAGAAAAAATTTTCAGCGAAAGGTTTACCGCCCTCGTCGCTCGTTGTCATTGACCGTGAATTATTACTCTTTTTATACATACATAAGTATACCTATATCTTATAAAAGATTTAATTAGCGTAATTAACTATAACATTACATGCTCGAGTCGAGATACGTTTATTTTTAACATATAACAATTATACGTTCGATTGTAAAACTTTAATGTTTCCTTATATCTGGAAGATATGTCGCGGAAGACGAACCAGTTGTTAATTTCACATTTAAATTGTACACTACGAGAACAAGGCGCGGGAAAATAGTCGAGAAACAGTTTGGCGAATATTCGCATCCATATAGGTCGACGAATTTAAATTTAAAAAATGTGGAAAATAGAACTCGATTGTGTATAAAAATAGGCACCTTCGCGCTTGGGACAATTTTATACGCGAAGTTTATTCAATTTTAACCTAATCATCCGAATAGGAGAAACCTTTTTAAGTTTGTAAATTACAAAGGGGTTCATTTTGGCGAATACGATCTCCCCTGTTTTACCTATACACCGGAATCGTAGGCGGTTTTTTTTTGTCTCGCGATGAAAATAGTACCTATCTAAATTTTTCCATGTTTTTTCTTCTGTATCGGATTTTGTTCATTTCGAGCCAAGTTTTAATTTGGGCTAAAAGAAATGCGCTTGGAAAATTTTACGCAGGCGATATAAAGGTGATTTAAAGTTTCGAATGAGTGGTCGTACGATATCCTCGTAGGTGTTTTTATCTTCCCACGTATCTTATGAGCCGAAAATTCAGCGTAGAATAATTTTCCTAGTTATATCTTCTGTTCGAGATTTCCGTTCGTATAATGAATTTTTAGCAACGGCGACGCCAAGGAAACAACTGCAAAACATCCACCGAGAGTTTTATTCAGAGTTGGGTCGACGTTCACAAAACGAACGAAAAGTTCGTTCACGTTCGTGAACGAAGACCTAAAATGAACTGAACGAAACGAACGAACGAGTATTTTAACAATGAACGAACGTGAACGAGTGAACGACCAAAAAAAATACCGAAAATGAACGAACGAACGACCCAAACGTTCGTTGTTTCGTTCATTTTTTTAAAATAAGAACGCTAAAAACGTCTTAAAATGAAAGCCAATAAAAATGATGATGAATATTTCGCGGTATTATCACATCAGTGATTGTACTGAGTGATTGTGATGGTGAATTTGAATTGAATTTTCGATTTTCGAAGCTGACACGAGGTAAATTTATCAAATTTATTCGAAGTTGAAGAGAACTTAGACACGTTTCTGGTCATTTTACAAACAATAATACATACAAAAATATAGTGAGAAGTGAACGAAAAAGTCGTTCACACTCGTTCACGTTCACGAACGAGTCGTTCACGTTCACGAACGAAAGGTCCAATTGAACGAATGGAAACGAACGAACGAATTTTTCAGCAATGAACTGAACGAGAAACGAACGAATGAACGAGATTGCCGCAACGAACTGAACGCGAACGCGTTCACGAACGACCCAACTCTGGTTTTATTATACTTGGGTATATTTTTCGACGTGTGTACGAATAGGTACTCGTACGAGATACATTCCGGCCAAATTTCTATGCCATGGGAGAATTGTTCGCTTTGGAATACTTTCGTGAATTACTTTGTAAAAATAATTTTGTTTCTCGAGCAGCGAATATACGGTGCGATGGTGACATATTAATTAGACCGTAAACTCTGCAGATAGAGGAATTTTTCTTCTGTGTTTTTTTTCCCTTCTTATTTATATCAAAATTAACACGGATTGTTCGCATCGTGTGTTTTATAATATTGGGAGTACAAGTTCATTGTTCATGTTTATCGTCTGTTTAAATAACTCTGGGTGAATCTGTATTGTTTAACGAGACTCGGATCCGGAATTGGAGGTTGTTGGGGAAATATAGATACCTAGGAGTATATTTGCCAATTTATTTATATTTTGGCTGCCTTGAGATGGAATGGGAGCGAATTTTAATAAAAATTTTCAAATCAGGCGTGCAATCGTGAGTCATTTTTACCTATTTAGGGTGTCCTAGTTTTGATGGGTGAGACAGCACCCAGAGGCAGAATTTCTGTGCTCGAATGATTAATTAATGTACCTATAGCTATACCTAAGTATTTGGACGAATTGCATTGCCTGTTTAAAATTTACTAACAATGAAAGTTTTACGATGAGTATATTTTTTTGCATATTATCAGAATTAAAAATCCCCTCTTTAAGCTCTGCAAGAAGATTTTTTATCATAAAAATATCAAAAAAGTGTTACCTACATTTTTTGTTTTTTAAATGATGTTTCAAAAACTTTTCGCCCTTGTTTACCTACCTTTATTTCTTGAATAAACGAGTCAAATTTGAATCAATTTTTGAAGAAATTTGGTCTTTTTGACTCATAAAAATAATTTTTTACTGATTATTCGATCAAAAATCACTGATTTCTTAAAAATGATTGATCCACTTGTCAGAAAAAAATCAGCAATTTTGACTAAAAAACCTCAGTGAAAAATCATGAATTTTTGAATACTTAGATTCATTTCACTGATTCAAATTAGGTATTGATAATTTCAAAAATCTCGTAATTTTTTTATTTTTCTTCTTGAAATTTGTATACCTACGTATTTTGAACTGTCATGTCGGTTAATCTATGAAATAAAAAATCAAGTTTTAAAAATTGATTTTTGAACTTCACATTTTAGACTTTTTTTTTGAAGCCTCGCACTTTGGACCTTGGGACTCGCCCCAAAAACCTTTTTTTTTTCATGGATAATCTTCAGAAATAATTTTTTTTTCAAAAATTATTAATCTAAAAAAATTTTACATCAATTTTTCCTTTGATGTTTTCTTTATTTGGATTCTGTTCAATTCATTTCCATTCATCAAAATTAAAGGAGCAAAACTTGACCTTTTCATTTTCGATATGGAGCATGAAATTATTTTAGTCAGAACAAAATTGCATTTTCCATTGAAAAAAATACATGTCAGTTGACAAATTTTAAAAATTGAAAACGAAACTACATCAGACCTGATAAAATAAAAATAATAATGAGGTATTGGAATCCAAAAAAAAATTGAAAAAAATGTGTAATTTCTTAAAAAAAAAAAAATCAAAATCACGAATTCTCTTTAAGAAACCTTAGAGAATACACAAAATAGCAAAGAGTTGTGTTTATTATGAAAAAACCAAATAATCTGTAAAAAATTTCCGAAAAATGAATGGAAAAGCGATTCTAACTTGCAATTTTTAGAAAAGGGAGGTAAATCATTTTTTTTAAAAAAAGGGAATGATAAAAACAAGTCACCTTTAAAGTAAAAACTCCAAAAAAAAATCTGGAAAAATCAAGAATCAAATTACTGTAGAAATCACTCTTGGGCGTCAGAAATTGGTTTTTGAGTTTAGATTCCTCTTTGGTTTTACTCCTTCTGAAAAGGTCAAAATTAGTGTTGACTCAAAAATCAAGTTTTGACGCCTAAGAATGGTTTCTGTATTCAGGCTCACATATTTTTTTTTTCAAAAACAATAGGTATTTTAAAAAACAAAATAAGCAAAATCCGTGTCATTGTGAGAAAACCCCCAACCGTAGGTATTTTCAAAAAGAAAAAGTAGAATTAATTCATAAAAAAATCAGAATTAAAACAAAAATCAAAAAAAACTTCAAGAAACCAAAACTCATTCAAAATTTTGATGCTTTTTTTTGTATCTTGATAATTTATTTCGGTACTTACCTATCTTTGATTTTTTGATTTTTGTTCTGTTTTCGAAAAGAAATGAGAAAAAATATTCAACTATTTCTAGAGAAAAAAAATGAATGATTTAAAAAAAAAAAACAATGAACTATTTTTAGAAAAAAAAGCAAGTTCCACTAGCATTTTTTTATACTCCAACTTTTGAATCATTTTTACCTCCTTTTAATCTCGACTTTGATTCCTCTACATGGTTTCTTTAAGTTGATGCATTTTTCATTATATCTTGAAAACTATGCCTTCCTGAAAAATGTGATAGTTCTATTCGATAGGAAATTTAATTCTCTATAACTTTCATCATGGTCATTATGGCCTTAGAACCTTTGATTTGTCTCAGAAATTTAACTTTTTCGCAAGCAAGGCACAAAAAAATTTAATTTTTTCGCAGAATTTTGGAAAGAATGAGCTGTAACTTTTTTTTCTAAAAGAGATGGAGGTCTGCGGTTTGTGCCATTCGATTCGTCGTAAAATTTTCCATATGGTTGAACCAAAAAAATTTCAATTTTTTTTTCAATATTCCGGCTCATTGTCCTTAAAAATCAGTTCCCCTCACCCTTCAAAGCAAACTTTGGGAGCCAGAATTGAACAAGGTGATATATTTTGATAAGTATCTAGAATCAGAATTTTGGCATTAGAACCCAAACACAAAGCAAAAAATTTTTTGTCGACCTGTGACAACAGTCCATGAAAATGGAAAAACTTCCTCTGCTAAAATGTAATAACATTTCCTTTTTTTTTTTATGTTACAGATTTCAACACTTAGTTGACCACTTCATAAATACGAATTTAGCCAGTGATGCCTTTAAGAGGACCAATGAGAACAGGTCCCAATAGAAATGGCAGTCCCTGCAACAACATGTGGGAAATGGAAAGAAGGTATTCGGTTCCAGCCCAGGAACATTCTGTCATCGGTTCGGAAACGAAAATGCAAAGACGTAGCCAAATATCACACCATACTGGAACGTTACCCACTAATTCAGCTCATTCTGCGATGACTCCTTCCGCTTCCGAAGATCTTCATGCTTGGTCCATTTACAGGTAGGCTTTCAGCAAAAAAATGACATCACGTAGCTACATAAGAAATTGCAATAAAAAGTAAAATTAACCGTTGTCCTGCGTAGAATAACGGGCCCAAAGCGAAAAAAGTAATTAGAAGTCGCCTCGTGTTAAAATTATAATTCGTTTTAATTTACCTACCTTCCTGAGATGGGTACTCATTTTAATTGACATAACTCTCGTTTATAAAAATATTAACGTCTATTACATGTAATGCATATTGCGTTTCCTGCTCGTCAGTTCACTGTCGTAATAATATGTGCTGAGGTCTTACTCGTTCATGTGTTTAAGTTTTATTATTATTCGCGACTATAATGTCAATAATAATCAATTAACATATTTCTTTGTTTTATTGAAAATCTTCGCGTCGATATACGCGGAAAGTGAAATGAAAACGAATTCGAATGAGAGAAAGTGTATGTTTTATTAGAGTATTTATACGAGAAAATGTGTTCATAATTTTATACGATTTTCATTTTTACTTTGTTTCAGGCAAAACTTGAACTCGGATTTTACCGATTCTGCATTAGGATCGAGTGAAAAATCACCTCTACCTTATGGAAATTTTCAGCTTAGGGAATCAACCGTACAATCTATTCTAAGTCATCCACGTTATGGTCCAAAGTATGAAACAAAACCAAAGATAAACACGTTTCAACAATATACAAAAGAAAGGTTTTGAAGTATTTTAGCACCTGATTTGTTATGGTTTTTCGTTTAAATAACCTTATTTTTTAAATAGTAATTTTGTATATAGACGTGGCGTCGGGTTATACCTTCTTGCTCAAGTTTCTGCAATTTAATTACCTATGTTATCTACTTTATAAACTAATTTTACCGAAAAGTGAATATCGGTACGAGTATTTCGTCGTGGAATTTTCAAAACAAAATTATAATGGCTTGGCTGCTCAACTGCTGTAAATATTAATATTATTTTTAGAGGTTCAAATGGCCAAGATTAAAACTAAAAGTGAGATTCGAGGGTTTTTTGAATTTAAAAAAAATGATGTTTGAATAATTTTTCGAAATTGAAGCATGAAAATTAATGCATGTTTAATGGTTACTTACCTATTTGCATTTTTTTCTCTAGCAAATGAAAAATCACCTATTTTTTCTTCCCTGGTTTCGTCGTCTTGAATCAATTTTTCAATCATTTCGGAGCATTCGTAAAATTTTCATTTTTTTTTTAGTGGTTGCCTAGCTGCCTACCTTGAAATTAGTCTAAAAATTAGGAAAAATAAACTTTTGATGTTGAAAATGAGATTTAGGAATTTTTGAATCAAGTAAAAAATACTCAAGTGTAATGAAGTATCATTCTGATTAATTTTTTAATTGTGACAAAAATTGAAATATTTCGATGAGAATTCCAGCTCTATTGTTTCTGCTTTATTTCTATGATACTTAGATTTACCTAATTAACATACTTTTTTAATTGCAAAGAAATAGCATCGTTTTTTAAACCGGAAATGAACCTTAAGTGTATTTCACACTGGTCTAATGAAAACTTTTTTTTACCTATTGTTTGAATTGTTTTGAAAATTGCATGGAAATACTCGATTTGTAAATATGAATATAAATAATTTTCGAAATTAGGCTAGGTACCTATTTATCTACCTACCTATCTATTTAAGAAGCATGCTGGGTACCAATCTTGAGTAAAATTTCAGGATTTATGCAGGATGTTTGATGAGTGGTTGCTAGGCTGAGTCATCTTTAACCCTTTTTTTTTTTGAAAAATTGGAAAGTGTTGGAAGAAAACTTGTAGGATGATGAAATAACGTTGTAAAAATTTTGTTTCTGATACCTACTTGAACTCTTTATCTCTCAATAATGCTCTCTTTGAAAAAAATTAATTATTTTTTTAATGAAAGTTGAAAAAAATAATTTTAGTAGATGTATTGGGGGTGTATAATTGCTTAGATTTTTACGCCCAGTGTTTGAAAGGGGGGTTGAGAAGGGGTTTAAATTTGATATGGGGTTAGAGTTTTTTAATTAATTGGAGGAGTTTTTGAGTTTCTGTTTTCAAGTCTGGGATAATTCTGGTATTTTCAAGAATATTAAGATTATCTCTTTTTTGTCTGATTGCAAAAAAAAGTTTTTTGGGGGTGGGGGAGTGTTTGTTTAATTATCAAATACGACCAAAATCATAATTTTTGAAAATATTTTGAATTTCTTTTAGTAGCAATAGTTTGATGCATATAACGATTAATACACATTGGATGATCTCCATCCCATTTTATTTTTTTGGAGTTTTCAAACTGTCCTGGTCTTAAAAAATAATCTCATAAAGAAAGGAAATGGGGTAGGGAGAAGTCTTATGTGCACAAACAAGAAAAATCCTACCCCTTTAGGAATTCAAGTTCACATTTTAAATGTTGTAAAGAAAATTTTATTCCATGATCATACGAATAAAAAATTCAAGTATCAGAAAAAAGAAAACATAGAAAATCGATCGATCTTTTTAAAAAATTTTCTGAATTGAGAACTACATTTTAAAGATGAAGATTTCAAGGTAAAGATTCAAAATTTTTATCAATTTTTTGACCTCATCTCACAATTTTTTAAAATCTTCCTTCTCCTGTATCTCTTTCACAAAAACGCCAAAGATGATCTACCCTTATATTTGTTTATCCGCAATATTTGGATGTAAGAGAGAGCTAGCCGCTGGATTAAATCGTTGTTAATTTTCATACCTAACATTATAGACAGTTGTCCTTTTAGAAAAATTTGAAAATGAAAAAATAATAAGTACTTGGGTATGCATGTACTTCAAAAATTAAAAGAAAATTTTATCCGATAATTTTTGCATCAATTTCAACAAAATTTTCTCAAAATTTTGATTTTTTAAAAATATTATGAAAAATGAAAAGTTCTGTTCTGAACATTTATTTCATCAAAATGATTCTCAGCTTTACATTTTTTTTATGCAAGGCGGGATATCATCAAAATAAAATTGAGTACCTCAATTTTAGATGTTCAGTTTCCTTACCAGGAATGAAAATATGTTATATCTAAAATTTTTGAAGTGGAATTTTCTCTTAGATTTTAAAATAAGACAGCACCTTTATGAAGGTGAAGTGAAAAAAAGCATCATTCAAGTCGTGAATTTTGACGAAAATGGGCAAACTAGTTCACTTTAATTGGAGGATCTTTCAGAAATCTCCCTATTGGCTATATTGGGGAATGAAGCAAGGGACCCTCAAAGTGATGCCAATTTTTGAAAAAATGCATTTTTTGTCAGTTTTGTGGAAAAGTTGGAGATAGTAAATCTGAAAATTTCTTGAATTTTTACAAAATTTAAATTGTTTACTTGAATTTTTTTATTCGCCAGGAGTGAATTTCGTTCAAAAAAATTTCGGAAAAATAATGAAAATTCTACCAACTGCATCATTAATGACATAATTTTTTTAAAATTTAAGCTGTTCATTTATTTAATTCATCGGCTCAAAAAAGAAGCTAAATATTTTTTTGGTCATCAAAATAATTTGTATGTAGTAAATTTTTTGTATAAGCGCTGCCGATTGAAATTCTATATTAATCAAATAAGTCATTATGCAGTTGATAGCACTGTTACAATTTTTTTTTGATTCTTCAAAATTCATTTTTGATAGCCAAAAATTGCTTAGCTGAGCTTAATTTTGAAATATCGACGTCAACGATTCGAATTTAGGCTAAAAATCATATCTTTTTCAAAAGTGATATCACTTTAAGGACCCCTAGCTCCATTCCAGTTTATGACGTCGCGTCAGGCTAAATTTTTTATAGCGAAGCCCCCACTCATAGTAAACTACATCGTCAATTTTTAACAAAATTTCGAATCGTGTATTTTTTTTCACTCCACTCTGATATTCATCCAACAATTTTTTGTTAGTTAATTCCAAATTTTGCGGATAGGCACCCACTCACCAGGCACCCTGTAGACTATTGACAAATCCAAGTATACGCAAAAGGCAGAACACTAAAAAAAATATACCCTTCGTTATCGTATCTTGATTTATGTCCTTTATCAAAAAAAAATCATGTTTTTCTGATAATACGAAGTAAATAAACTACCTTTTTCTACCCACTCGAAAAATATTGCAATTTCGTTTCCCCTTTTTTTTTATTACGCGAATTTGAAAATCGGAAACGTTCTGTACGCCCACACGGCTCGTCGTTCTAAAAGATTTACGTGGCCGGAAATATTAGCGAATTCCAACAGTCGCAAAGTAAACAGTAAATATGACCTTCGGGCCTTGGCTGGAATAATACGAATAGTTAAACTTTTGAAAATGCCGAATACCGAAATGCAATAAAACCTTCTCATTGTTAGAATGTTTTGCGCGATAATAAAAACCAAAATATTATTATACTCGTATTTCGTTTTCGTACGTCTCTATACATGTTTTCGGCCATACACCTACGGAAAAAATTTTTAGTTTTCAAAAATCCAAAGCGTAATACTTTAAAACCTTTGATATCTACCACCATGCATGTTGAATTAATTTCAATGTAAAGATAAAAATAAACTAATTAAAAATGGAATTTTTTCAGGTCACCTTTAGGGTCTAATATGTATACCTATTTGAAATTCGGATTACCTCGAGTGTTTCCGCCCAATGGTAGCAGACATAGGGATGGTTCCAGTGGGTATGATTCCAGCGATGATGGCATGTCACCTAGGAACGCTCCGCATAAGAAATCTCAAGCTTACTATTTGCGTGCTAGGAGTGATCCGGATTTCCGTAATCAGCCTTATTATGGGGTAAATTTAAAAAATTTTGGTCAAGCTTTTTGTGTTCACTAAAAATCTGACGAATAAAATTTTGATATTATTTTATTGTGCCATACCTTGCGTCGGAGTAATTACCCAAATTAAATCCCTCCCTCAATTCAATTAAAATGAGGTGAAAATTGAATTTCCTTTGTAAGTTTTATCCCCACTTTACAGATTTTGTGAAAAATTATCAATTTTCTTACTCCTAAATTTTTTTAAAATTGAAAATTCCCGTTTTTTAAATATTTAGTTATTCAATATTACATATCCAATGTATCAACTAATCTTTCAAATGACCAGAAATGGGCTCAGGAAATTCGTGAAAAAAATGATTGATTATTTTCATTAAACATGTCACTTTCTACCAAAAAAAGTAGGTACCTGTTTCATCAAAATTATTCAACCAAATTTTTTTTTTACTGGAAGTAATGAATTTTGCCAAAAATGTTATGGTCATTTTTATCTAAAAAGTGGTTATTTTTGCAAAACAGTAGTCTTAATTTTACAAAATGAATTATCATTTTCTCAAAAAATGGTCTCGCTTTTACTCTCAAAAAATGGTCTCATTTTTACCTACAAAAAATGGTTCCATTTTTACCTACAAAAATGGTCTTATTTTTACCTACAAAAAATGGTCTCATTTTTACCTACAAAAAATGGTCTCATTTTTACCTACAAAAAATGGTCCCATTTTTACCTACAAAAAATGACCCCATTTTTACCTACAAAAAATGGTCCCATTTTTACCTACAAAAAATGACCCCATTTTTACCTACAAAAAATGGTCCTAGTTTCACCTACATTTATGGTAATTTTTCACAAAAATGGTTATTTTTCACAAAAATGGTAATTTTTCACAAAAATGGTCATTTTTCACAAAAATGGTGATTTTTTACAAAAATGGTTATTTTTTACAAAAATGGTCATTTTTCACAAATATATGGTCATTTTTCACAAATATGGTAATTTTTCACAAAAATGGTAATTTTTCACAAAAATGGTAATTTTTCATAAAAATGGTAATTTTTCACAAATGATCATTTTTCACAAAAATGGTCATTTTTTACAGAAATTGTCATCTATACAAAAATAATGGTCATTTTTACTTACTTATAGTTATAATTTTTATCAAAAAAAAAATGGCAATTCCCCCTTCCCCCTCAAAAATGGTTATTTTTACCAAAAATAAATTGTACCAAGAAATTGCCAATTTTACCAAAAATGGACAATTTTACTAAAATCTTCAGTTTCACCGAAAATTGTCATTTTTGCCAAAAATTGTATTTTTTAGTTATCGAAATAGGCAATTTTCAATATAACCGATGGCTAATTTTACCAAAAACAAAAATTAAAACTCGAAAATGGTAAATTCTTATGAAAAATAATTGCCACTTTAAGTAAATATCCCACGAGGAATTTTATACAATTAGAAAATTTTATTTTATTCCATTTCCTGTTGAAGATTTAAATTTTAGGAACGAAAATAATTTTGATCGCTTTTCCGAAGCAGGCCAAATAAATGTTTTTAATTTCAATCGTCAGATTTCTCATGGGCAAGGTTAAAATAATGGCAAATCTCTCAATATCTGAATTAATCAAAAAAATTCTTCTGTTGCAGTCGACGATGCGACACTCAGGTGCGAATATCCGAGGAAAAAGTGTCAGCGAGGCTAATTTACTATCAACCGAAGCGATGACTAGGCATACCAGATTGCCATCGAAATCGTACCGTAGAAGTGTGCACGACTTGAGAACCATGTCCGAGTTTGGGTCGCCGCTCGCTCCGCATTATCCGTATCATCCTCCATCTAGGTATTTTTAAATTTACCATTGTTTCCAACTCCTACGGCCGATCTATGGTCTATACGTGTTGCTAATGTAAAAAAATTCCGTATGTGCAGTCATTTAGGAAATGGAAGACCTGCTTCGATAGCGGCGTTAAGTTCGCGCGGCGGTGTTAGTCAATCGATGATCGATATGAGCGGCTTAGCTAGAGGAAATCACGTACATTCGATGATTGATGGTCATGCTCCCAGTATGATGGGCACACACTTGTCTCATATGGAAACTATTCCGGCTTCCTTTCATGTTTCTAGAAATGACGTTTATAATGGACTTTATCCGCATTTACAGGTATCACATGATACTACCTCGCTGTGGGTATATAAAAAATAAAATATTTCTTAGGGTGTGCTAAGCAGGTATACCTATTCGTTCCTCGGTTAATCCGATTAATCTCATATATCTTCATTGTCTGTTCAACGTTACGGATTGATAATTCGTAAAAGATTTTTGTGAATGTATTTTTACGCCATTATGCTTCATTGACCACAAGGTGCGCTTTTATTAATATCTTTCTGTCGGTAACCTATCTATTTGTACCCACAATGATAATGCTGACCTTGCAGCAATGTTGAGAAATCCACACGCGAGTTTATTCCAACTTCTAAAAGCCTTATTTTTTATCTGGGTACTCTTAGTTTGCTTCAGTTTAATTGAAGCTTTAAGTATTCCAGAATCTCGTCTCATATTTATGTAAAACGTAGGCATATGTAATTTCGTCATGTATGCGTGATCTTTCTAATTTACTTCACTTCGTTACAAAACACCAAAAGAGACGAACAAGTTATATCCGTTCGTTTCTTCGTACAAAATTTTACTAGTTTCCTGTTCCTTGTTTATTCTTATTCGCATCTCGAATTGTTCGAAATAACGTTGGTGCTCTTTGTTCCTAAACCCGATCTGCGCTGTGTGGCAAATTATTTTGCCAAAATGGCAATTGCCACACATGAGACTTTTGGCAAAAGATTGGCAAAAATGAGGCAAAATTCCAACCAATCAGAGCGCTGTATTGTTTTGCCACAATGGCAAATGTTTGGCAAAAATATTGCCAGTGTGGCAAAATAGTGACAAAACTGTGTCAAAATTATTATCCAATCAGAGGACTGGATTCGTTTTACCAGTTTGGCAAAAATATTGCCAACATTTTTTTTAGTAAATGATAAAATGAATCATGCAGAGAATAATAATAGTAGAGATTAGAATAGGTATCACAATAAATTTATTTAAAAAGTTTATCATATACATCTTTCAATATGATGATTGGAGTATTTGAGGAAGGGATGCAATGCCAACTCAACTCAAGTATAATCTGCTTTGTCCTGGCCGTCACATCATGTTATCAATAGTTCATGAGGAAAAATTTAATCTACACAAACAAAAGAAAATATCTATCACTTGATTAAAATAAATAATTCACTGCCAAGTGGCAGGGACACTGTGTCAACAATTTAATTGCAATAAATGGTACTTACCAATACTTTGAAAATAAAAGGTTAAATAAATTTGAGAACACCAAACACGTTATCACTTTTATCACACTACTTTTGCACACCAGCGCTACCTACATTGAATCTCAACTGGTTTTTACCAACATTTTGCCATTATTTTGTCATATAAGCATTTCTCTACTCCCTTTTGACACAGTTTTGTCTATGTTTTGTCACTCTGTCAGTTTAAAATACAACACTAGCGCTAAAGTTGCGCTACCTACTCGTTTTGCCAACATTTTGTCAATGTTTTGCCACTCTGTCATTTTAATATTCGATACTAGCGCTACATTAAGGAGAAAACTAGTGGTTTTGCCTTAGTTTTGCCAAATTAGAGCTAAATGGCAAAAAAAATGTCATTTTTTTTGCCACAGCGCTGATCGGGAAATTCCTTTGAAATGGAAAAGTCAGATTCATTTAGTCGTAGTTGCGAAAACTTTTATTAAAAATACCCACGGAAAATTTAAAGAATACAACCCGATAGTATCCTATTCGTATTTGATCTTAAAATAGAACGTAGTTCTATTCTTCGTCTCGAGTAATCAATACGTGTATCTGTTTTGGTAAAACTTTGTATTAATTTTTAATGAAAGATCATGAAAAGCTTTAATTTTTCACCAGGCATTAATAATCTCTTTTGCTATTGCGATAATGAAATGTGAAAATATTGAATACGGCGTCATGCGAACTCGCGTGATATTTTTCCATTCAATAGAGAATTTTTGGGGGTTTAATTGGAGAAGAATGTTCATTGTTAAGGTAATAGTACCTCTACCTACTGCCTATTTCATTTGATAAAAAAAAGAATTCGGAATGAAGGCGGAGCCTAGGCTTTTATGAATGAATGATATGACGTAGCTGTGTCGATAAATGAGGATAAGTTTATGAAATATTGAGAAGAAAATGTTCCTTATTTACCCATTCAGTTTGCTGGTGTTGTAAAGCTGCAGTACGTAGAGGTATCTTTCATCGAAGCTGATTATTTTATTTAGTTGAAAAGATTTTACCCCCGGTAACGTGTATTCAAGTGCAATCATTTTAAATTAAATAATTATTTTTTACTTCATTTTTTTTGACTTATGAGAAGGTTTTTTCAAACCATGTTCAGAAACAAAAATCAAAAGATAATCATAATTTAGTTGGAAAAAACAAAATAGCTCCATTTTTAAAAAAGTATTACAGAAAATATCAATTTTTTGGAAGATGAAAAAATGTTTTAATTTCCAAGAAAATAAAAAAAATCCAATCATTCAAATCATTTCCAGGGGAAAAACTGAGAAACATTGTTCATTTTCAAAAAAATTCTGAAAAATTCGAAGAAAAAAACTATAATTTTTTTCAGTATCCCAGGAAGAACAAAAAAAATATACGACCAAACAGTTTGCTTAAAAAAATTGCAATAAAGAATGAACTCAGATAATTTTCAGTAAGTAAAAAAAAATTAAAAAATTGTTTCAAAAATAAAAATACGTTTTAGAAAAAATTTTAAAAAATGCAAATTACATATTTAAAAAAAACATCAAATTATTCTCAGAAAAAACAAAACAAAAACGCAATTCATTTTCGATTTATAAATAAACGCAAAAGAAAGCAGACCGTATTTAGAATAAACTTATTTTTAAAAAAATCCGTAAGTATCTTGGTAAGATTTCGAAACAAAAAAAAATTTGTTCGATCAAAAAAATCAAAGGACCCAAAAGCTCAAATTAGTTTCAAAACAAATGACTACCAGTTTTTAAAACAGAAGAAAACCAAGTTGTCCTCAAATACCCACCTCCTTCCCTTCCTCACTCCCTCTAGAATAACATGCCTTTACCTAATGCAGTCATTAAAATCTCGAAAGAAACCAAATCATTTTTTGAAAAAATTTAACCACAGAATTTTTTCAGAAAACTCTAAAAATGTAAGTAAGTATTACCAAAAAAAAAAAATTCGTGGAAAATAAAGCAAAACATTTCAAAAAAAACAACAGAAATCTGAGAAATCCCGATTTGTTATCAGAAAATAAAAAACAAAAAAATGAACAATTTTTGAATTTTTGAGAAAAACATGATGAACAAATCAGTTCTTTTGTAGAATAAAACCTAAAAAAATCCCAGAGAATTATTTTAAAAAAAAAACAACAAATGAAACTAAAACAGTTTCCAAATGTACCTAAACAAAAAAAAAAAGATTAATTCAAGGAAAAGTTCGAATGATGCAAAATCGGTTTCAGAAGAGAAACAATGCATTTTGATAGGAAATCACCCCTCCCCCACCTCCACCACAAAAAAACTCATGATAAACGAAAAATAATTTATTTAGGTACTTCTTGACATTTTGTTGAAACATTGGATATTTGAATTTCAATTCATTGAAAAAATCTCCAACATTTCTCAAATTTTTGAAAAATGAAACGAAAATATTTAAAGAGTTGAAAAAACTGAAAAAAGTACAAAAATTTGATGTAGAAAATTTGATTTTACCTTTCATAATTAAATTTCCTATTCACGAGCTTTTTTTTTCGGAGATACCTAAATTCTATTCTTCCGATTTTCCTTGATTTTGTACTGAAATACTTTTTTTTTAGCTTTGGAGTACCTAATATTTCAATTGTCTCACTTAAAATTGTCACAAACTCAAACCTTTTCCAAAAAAATGTCAAAACCTTGAACAATAAACTTCATAGAGACCTAATTACCTACCTACCATATTTCAATTTTTTTCGTTTCCTTTTTTCTTGCTGAAAAATTTTATCTCAAAGAGCACCTTCATCACTGGTGATTCATTTTTTGTAGCTCCACATTTGAGTCATTTAGAACCATCTTTCCTCTTTTGAATTACAATAGTCGATTTTTGTTGTGTTTTTTTTTTTGAAAAAAAAAAAAAATGAGCAACACAGCATTCAATATGTAAGCAATACACATGATGAGAAACACAAAACATTTTTTTTAAAAAAATGAAAGTCATGAAATAATAAGAGTTTAATTCTTTACACTTTTTGAATAAAATTTTCTCGTGTCTCCATTTTTTCAAAAAACGGATACCTACCTACATTATCAGTTGGTAGCTGGTTACATCTTCTTCCCTTCTATATTCGTGGCGTCGCAGCTGTACTTCTACTCCCTTAAAAGAAATAATGAAAAAAACTATAGGATAAAACTTATGACGTTATGAGTAATATTTCAAAAGGGATTATGGTTCTAGTTGTAGATCTGATTTAATACCTTTACTATACTTTAAGGTATCGTCATTTTGATTGATTTTAGTTTTTCTATTCTTAATTTTAGTTTTCCAAGTACCTAGGGATTTAATTTTTCAATGTCGAATTTAATCAAAAAATTTTACAGATAAGAGGATTAGACGTTGAAATAAAAAAGAACGAACCATATTTGCAAGGAATTTCATTCGAAGTAAAAGCTGGCGAATTATTAGCAGTAATGGCAACGACTGGTACTTGAATCCTTTTTCAAATATAATTTTCTACAATCATCGAACCGCGTACTTACTCTGAGATGATTTTTCCAGTTAACGAAGGCAAAGTGCTTCTCGACGCTTTAGCTAGTCGAAGAAAGGCTCACGTCCAACATGTCATCTTGAACGGTCAAAATATTATGTTAAGCTCCTTAGAAAAACGATTAACTTACGTTAGACACGATGCTCAACTTTCACCCGATTTAAACGTTGCTCAAACTTTAACTTTCCACTCGCATTTGAGACATCCGCCTAAAACCGCCGTCGGAAAAGCGTCTGTTTCAGATCAAGTATGTAACAGAATTTAAAAAATTGATAAATTAGGTATCTATGTGGATGGTCGAGTATGTTATACCTGTGTATATTTTTTTTTCTAGATTGGAGTATTAATTCAAGAGCTTGGTTTATCGCAAGTTCTTAATACCAGCGTATCGGAACTGACTCCTTCGGAGATTCAAAGACTGAAAATTGCTTGTTACCTGTTGTCTGATGCGGATATTATTTTATTAGATAGACCGACGAGTGGAATGGATATTTTCGATACGTTTTTCTTAGTGGAATTTTTAAGGCAGTGGGCTAATGGAGGATCTTGTAAGTATCTATTTATTTCAGATCTTTATGCCTAAGAATAAATAACTTGGACTTTAGACATCGTTAATAGGTAGGTACCTATCTATTTTGTAATTCCTCTATATTATTTCGTCTGTTTTAGCTGGTTTAGTTGGAAAAATAATCATATTAACATTACAACCCCCAACTTATGAAATATTCACCATGGTATCCAGAGTGGCTTTAATATCCAGTGGTCGGATGATGTTTTACGGTAGACGAAGAGACATGTTACCATATTTCGCATCTGTGGATTACCCTTGTCCAGCATATAAAAATCCATCTGATTATTACTGTAATATTAGAATGATATTTTCGAATTGTTTTGGTCTTCGATATCGAGTCATATCTAATTCTTTATAATTTTTTTAACAGTGGATTTAGTCACTTTGGATGAATTATCAGCCGAAGCAATGTTAGAATCAAGTCAACGAATTGAACAGTTAGCCGAAGTATTTAAGCATCGACAAGAACCTCTGAGTGAACCGGGTCCAATTCAACCATTGCCTGGGAAACCTAGAAGTGCATCGTTTTTATTCCAAATTATTGCCATAGTATTGTGAGTTCAATTTCAGTGATATTTTCAATTTTCAGATTAATTTTGTTGCTGATTTCATTTTTCTTTTCCTTTTTTTAGGAGACATATGGTGTATTCGCAGCCGAAAAGTTTTGTTCGGTGGTTGTCGCATGTTTTGGTGGCGGTGTTTTTGTCGATGTTTGTGGGATCTGTTTTTTGGGACGTGCCTGCTTCGGATCCTCAATTAATTTTAAACGACAGGTACCTACTTGATTTTGTGAATATTGAACTTCATTTTTTTCAAATTTTTGACAAAAGCGATATTATTATTCACTACCTTAAATTCGGATTACAGGATAGGATTTCACTATACCATTGCTCATGTAGCATCGTTTCCATTATTACTGCTTCGATCACTATCTCGAACCCATGGGAGTGACCGTGCAGCTGTGGAAAGTGATATAGCAGATAAATTGTATGGTAGTTCTGTTTATATAATTATTTTGGTGAGTCGAAGTATTTTTTCGTGATAGAAATTTCGTTTTTCTTTTGTTAAGTAATTATTATATTTTATAAATTGGGAAAATATCACATATCTGGAGCAATTTTTTAAAATTCTGACCTATACCTACGTATAGATCGAAAATAATTTTCTACAAAATCATTTACTTAATTTGATCTTTTTGGGAAGGGGGGGGGAGTGTCTTAAATTTTTAAAATTCATTTCCGAAGTTATTCTCACCTTGAATCCAAAAAGTAATTCATGAGGTGGAAAAGTGAATTCAAAATAGGAAAATTTACGTATAAGTAAGAAAAAAAAAATCTGAAAAAAGCCTTTCATGACCTGCCGAGTGTTTTTGAAATTATTTTTCCAAAAAAAAAAAAGGACTGACTCAAGAAGAGAAGGGTGCTGGGCTTGATGTTTTAAAAAATCCAGTAAAAAAAATGTTTCGATCTTTCATCTGGTATCGTTTTCTGAGATAAAGATAATTTTGTCTGGACCAAAATATCGAAGTGTTTCAGAACGTGAAAAGAGCAGGTGAACCAAAATCAAATTTTTCTGGCAATAAAAAATTATGTAATTTTTACCTCTCGAGTCAATTTTTGATGTTATATCAATAAATCACCATAATACGTCTCGAGGTGTGCAATGAGGCTTCATTCATAATTTTGGAATCCGATTATCAAAGTGCATATTTTCACATTTTAATGTGAACTTGGATTCAGAAAATTTACGAACCCCTACCTTCCTTCTGAAAAATTCAAAATTAAATCCTCAATTCTCCTTTCCTCTTCACGAATTTTGAAATATCAAAAATTGTATCTATCTGTTCAATTTTTGTTGAATTAAAAAATTGTAATTGTGACAAAAAATATAATTTTTCACATTTTTAAAGAATTTTTTCAAAATAATTGTAAAATTGAATTAAACAGAATATTTTCGGCAATTTTTGAAATTTTTTCAAAGCAGGGGAGATTTTGAAAAAATTTCTTAGGTATTTGGTAATAATTTGGAACGATTGTTTGGCCAAATACTGCAAAATTTCAGATATCCGATTCCGATCCATTGGATTTTTTTAAATTTTGAATTTTGTGAAGAAATTTAAATACTTTTTTTAGAAATCGTCAATTGATACTTATTATTACATATTCCAAAAATTTGTTGATCACCCATCATCATAAAAAAAAACTCCATCCCTTCAGATATTTTTCGTACATAAAAAAATTTTAATTTTTACTTTTCCACCCCTTGAATCTTTTCAGCGCATTGGCCTTGAATTGGCAAAAAAATTAATTTCCTAGTTGAAATCCAAAATTCTGAACCCTTATTCTTCCTTCTCCTTCTCCCTCCCACACCCTCCCCCCTCATCACTAGAGTAGCTAAGTGTAAGCTAAAAAAAATAATAGAAAACGCTCTTTCGTGAAATGACGGTATTACTTGCTCCGGATTTGCGATTTGGTAAAATAAAAAAATATTGTAAGACAATGAAATTATTTTTCAACTCATTTTTTTTTTGCAGCTAATATGCCAACTGCCTCCTTCGTTAGTTGTTTGGTTAGTTTATCTTGTGCCATCTTACGCAATGTCTTCCTTGTATCAACAAGGAGACGACCCTGATGCATTTTATATTTATTTAGGTAAATTTATCATTACGTTTCACATTCCTAAAATTTATGCTTACTGCTAATGAATTTTAAATCATGCTAATCTATCATTTTTTTTTGCAGGTTACATGTTAATTCATATGATAGGATTACAATCTATATTAACCCTAATTGGCTACCTACTACCTAATAGATTTTCTTCGACGGTAGCTGGAGTGGTTATTTTATTTTTATTAAATTTTACCAGTGGGTTATCTCTACATTTAAAAGATCTCTCTCCTTGGATGAGAGAATGGTTCGGTATTATTTCACCAACTCGTTGGATCGTGCCAATTTTATTACGTAGGGAATTTTCAGTCGAAACGTTAAGTAGCCATTCTTCTCATTTCGTCTGCAGAAATAAACAGGTAAAATTATTACTCTATCAAATCACCAGCTCGTTTTAAAATTCCCAAAAATTTACGTTAATTTTAAAAAATTTTAGGTCCAACACCAAGATATTATCGTACAATTACCATGTCCGACTCCAAATGGTACCGCAGCATTGCATTATTACGGAATGCTACCTCAAGAAGCTTTACCTTTTCATTTAAGACACTTTGGGGCAACCTGGAATGCACTATTTTGTTACATTATACCGGCTGTAATTACAATTTTTGTATTCGTTTGTATTGGTCGAATTTGCTCAAAGAAATCGCAAAAAGTACATTATTCGTAAATCTTTGAAAGTAGGTACTTTCATTTACCTACTCATTTATATTCAATTTTTCACTTACCCGTTTGTAATTTATTTGAATTTTTTCCAATTATTAATTGTGATTATCTTCATTTTTATACGATGTATTTATTGTAATGTGTCATACAGTGTCATTCGTTGAAGAATGTGCGTATAGCCTGTGCTCACCGAAATTGTACAAAAAAATATTGATAGCCAATTTTAAATATTATTGTTCCATAAATTATTCTGTACAGTACCTATACATTCATTCTTAAATTAGAAAAATATTTTGGAGTATGTTCTAATATTCCAGTTTGCTTTGTGTTTTTTTTGTACCTAATGTTTTATAGACAAAATATTTCCATGATATACTATTTTCTAAAAAAAAAATATTTGTAATTTTATTATAACTTGAAAATTTTTATTCAATTTTTAAAAAAATATTTTTCAATTATTTGTGTTGATTTTAATTGTTTTTCTTTTTATAGGTATTTCAGAGAGTCGAAATTAGGTATCAAACTTTTTACAAAACTTGATTACCTATTTCGAATTGGAAGCCAAAATAGTCTTTCTCATTTCACAGTTTCCTTCCTTCCAGCCCTTTCTCTATATTTTTCTCATAAAAACCACGAATAGATTTCATTCTACGAATACTTTTTCCAATCTTTTGTACATTTCGTTATACCCACGTACGAAACTGTTAATTAGAATGAAATACCAAACCTCTATCTACCAAGTATGACGCCAGCTCGCAAACTTTTTCGTATTTTTATCACGAAAATCGGCTATTTCGAAATACGGCCAGAATAAATGTTCGCGTGCGTACGTTGTAAAAAGCTCGTTTGCTGGTTTTGCAATTTTTTCGAAAGGAAATCGTGGGAGGTTTTATCAGAAAGAAAAATTTATTTTCTCAGGTTCTAAAGAGAGCACAATCATGATGCCGGGATTGATAAATGACTCTGTGTTCTAATTTAACGCCTATCGAGACACATTTTTTCCCCTTCACTTTGTAATATTTTCCCAATAAGTTGTTTATCTTTTTCTTATGATATGAACTCGAAATGAATAGTAAATGATTGAAGACGTATTTTGACTTGAAAGTGATCCTGCTTGAAATTTAATTAATGAAAATGAAAACGGTGGTACCTATATATGAAGTAGATTGTAGATATTAGTATTTTTAATCAAAGACGCGTGGGTGTAAGGAATTTTCCAACCACAAATCTCGTTTCTGCGTGGGAGGAATACAAAACCTTGTAAGTTTCTCTACTGATAAAATTTTATGCCAGCAGTTGGAAAAATCATTTAGAAGGTGGTGTTAGTATCTTACAAATTAGATGAAAAACCATAAATTAATGAAGGATTATTTTTAAAAGCTGATTTTTCGAAGTTATTCTTATTAAATTTTAGAGCGGTAATGAACACCTTTGAACTTGAACCGATTACTAGAATAAAATTAATAAGTCGCTGGGCGAATGAAAATTTTGAAATGTTGTGCTCTAAAGAGTTCAAGTTCAACGCCAAAGTTATTAAATAAAATACAATTGAAGAAAAACATACATTTTTGAAATTTCAATGATTAATTTTGTCTTTATTTAATTGTTGATTACTTGTTATGTATACTTGGAAACATTTATCTGGCGACTCATTCTTATACTCATTTCGGTTAGCTTTATGACTTATATGTAAACATAAAAAATACTCATCAAAAATTTCAAATGCTAAAATTCATTTCTGGAATTTAATTCAAAATTGAATTATCATCACTCTGCACTTCTGCAAAATATGAAAATTTGATTTAACGATTGAAAAATCTGAAACTTTGTGTATGTACACGTACAGGTACTCTATTTCTAACATCCCAAATCAATTAGAAGTGGTTTTGAGACGTTTTGGAGTCTACGAAAAATTTTGGTATTTTCCAGTCCTGAAGAAAATAACGTGACCCATTGTATTGTTTTTGAAAATTTTAAAAATTTGTAGGAAATTGCATCTTTGTTTTTTTTCTTATCATTACAACACACAACCTATTTAACCCTTCAGGTTGGTTTTTTCCATTTATTTAATTTACTTTTTTTAAATGAAAAAATCCACTTACTACCTATGTGCTCAATCTCAGGTCAATACCACCTAATTTTTCTTCAAATTAAAATTTTCAATTAAATGAGACTCTAATTACACTTGATATGGTATCTGAACGAACACATACGAAATGACGTAATCTCCAGACCAGACAAGCTTTAAAAAACAGTCTTTATTTTGCAAATTCATTGCAATGACTATTCGAGTAAAACAATTAATTCGTCTTTTGTTTCAATTCATCATCAATCAACATAGACAACATATGGAAAAAACGAACATGAAAATTACTCAAACAAGGACAAATGATAATTAAACACGATATAAGCATTACCATTAATAAAGTTACTAATTCGTCGAAAAATTTCCTTCCTTAAGTCGTGGAAAAATTATTACTTAGTTTACTTAAAATTGTTTACAAGCAAATACCAAATTGCTGGAAATATTCATCATGAAGTTTACTTTTTAAAATGGATAAGAATGATGAGTAATATTTTCTTTGAATGAAGCAAACTGGATGTTTTCATTTTTAATTTCGTCTTTGATACAACTGCTCCATTGTAATATAAAACAACGAGCTAGCGAAAGAAACTGGGTCAGAAAAGTAAAAACATCGAACATCAGTCGAAACATAAAATCGATAAAATTGACATTTAGTTTCATTAATGGCAAGCTTATTTACTTATGCTATGAGAACTATAATTATTCTTTGACTGGAATAATTGAGGGAAATTGAGATCAACGAACGAGTACGTTTTTCAAAACAGCATTAATTATATATAAAGTTTCCGTCATTAAAAACGTTCTTCGTTCATTGACGAATGAGGATTGAATAACACGCGAACGTGTATGCGTTAAATATTCAAATTGTTGCACAGTTGAAAAACTTTTCAAATAGTGTAAATATCCGGTACAACAAAAATACAAAATTTATTTTTGTTACGAAGATGGAAAAATATTTACGCAGTGGAAATCCATTCAAGGCGTTTGAAAAGTTTTTCAATGTTTATTTCAGCTAATTTCTTGAGTCGAAATTCATTAATAAATAAATGCTAAATAAATTTCTAGAAATTGTGAAGCAATATCGATGTTTCAGATCATTTGAATTAATTGAATGTTTCATTCATTCATAATTCAGATAAGTAAAAGCAGGTTGTAAAGAGTTGGTTAATTTCTTAAAATTTAGCAGGTTGAGTAGATTAAACTGATTACCATCCAGTATTACTGCATTAATATGAATGAATTAAAAGACCATTCTATGTAGATTTTCTTGATAACTAAGTTTCATTAGGAAATTCATTGAGAAAGTGATTTCACCTCGCAGTGGGTTTCAGTATAATCAGTGTTTTTTAAACAATAAATTAATAATTCAGGTGATAGATCTAAGGCTGAAAATTGATTCAAATTTAATCAGCCCAAAAACCAGATTAATTTTTTGCTCGGTGTTGGAAAATATCTCCAAAAATACCCATCACACTCAAAACCCAGTGATTTTGAAACCCCTGTTTTGTGAATATCTTACATACGTTCGTCTACGTTTATACGTAAACGTACACCTACATTTGTCAATGAAATCGCGTTCTGTATTCTGATTGGCGGACGCGACGTCACGTGAGCATGAAATGCAACGTGTATTATCTGTAGCGAAGCGAGGGGAACGTTTATTGAAGTTCTTAGGCGATGCGCGGGGTAAGACACAGGCATAACAAACCATTTTGAATGTAGGTACATCCGTTCGTAAGAATGAAGCAGACTTGTTTAGAAGGTTGTTTGTCGATGCGCGTTGAAGGTGTCGGTTCATCGGTTGGTGTTCGTTAGTTGTGTTTTTTTAGTTTGTCTTCTTTGTTTTTTTTATAATTTCGTTTTATTTTTACATATAAATGTATTCGCGGTGATCTAATATTTATTTTTAACGTATTTCTTCGTTGTGTATCCATGATAATGCCGGCCGAAGACGAAAATTCCTTAGAACAATCTCTAATTCCGAACACGTATGTAACGAAAGAGTGGCTTCTCGAGGAGTTACTTTTGGATAAAACTCGAATCGTCGTTTTGGATTGTCGAAGTTCCAACGAATACGGTGAATCTCATATTCGCCATGCGGTCAATTTCAGCATACCGAGCATCATGTTACGACGTCTAGCAGCCGGAAAGATTGATCTTCTGTCTACAATACGTTCCAGGGAACTAAAGGAAAAGATAATGACAGCTTACAAGGATAATATTTTCGTAGTCTACGGCGACCTGATCAACGATCAGAGAAATTCAGCTTCCAACGATACCATACACGTTTTGATGAGAAGATTGCTGAAGGATGGATGTCGTGCTGTTTGTTTACGAGGTTAGTCATGCTTTTTTTTTCGCTCTGGAAAACGAACGCTCACGTTACGTAATCGTCTCGAGGTAAATGATTCGGTGCTAAAGATGGGTAAATTTTTCACAATGATCCTACAAGTCGCATTCTTATTGCAAGGTTATCTTTTGATACGAGAACGAGATCCTCCTCGTGAGATCTCCCTTTCTAGTTAGGTATATGCAGGTGTTTTCTATGCATAACTTCACACTATGAGGTGTTTCGTTTGTTCACCACACATTCATAAAGATACCCGTGTGTTAGGTTGTAAATCATGTCGAACTCTTCGAACCAGTCAGTTTCGTTGATATCGGCCATTATTTCAAATCGTCGATCGTTGATATTAAATTTTTGACATTTCGAGTCCAAAATATGTTTCCGATTGTGTAATATTCCGAATTCCGTCGGGATTTCGTTATTTTATTCGAAATCCACACCGTTGTCTGTGTATCTCAGCTACACATTTTTTTTAGTTTCAACTCAATTAACCTTGAAGTAGCGATATTGTTTACTAGAACGGTCGTAAAGTTACCATTTTCACTGATTTGTGCTTTGTGAACGTGCAAGAAATTAAAAAAATCGCAATTTGAAAATCAATAGAGCTTAATGGCCAATACGAATATCGTTATCGAGGTTACTAGTTTGTTAATTATGGTAAGATTGTTCAGGTGTAAAGGTGTACCTGAGCGTAGGAGGTAGGAGTATCGCTATCATGTAGCTGATTCATGTTTTCAAAACTATATAATCGTTATAAATTATTCGTTAAATTAGAATTTCAAATTTGCTATTCGAATGGTACTCCGCTGTGATGATGAAAAATAAATATTTGGACGTTCTCAGAGCGAAACGTAAGGTATTTCGATTACTCTTCTGTATAGATGTTCTTTCCTCTTAAGTGTTCTGATGTGTGTTTTTTTTGGAATTTCGACTTCGATGCTTTGATGTTTCTTGTATATTTGTACGTTTTGTTATGAAATCATTTGCTATAGACTCATCGTTATACTTTGATCAAGTTCGAGTGTGAAAAAAACGCGACTGCACTGACTCATCATCGTAGGAATCATATCAGTTAACTCACTCCAGTTCAGTTGATATGTTTTATTAGCTTGATGCTCTTGCTCACCGACACCGAAGTATTCGTGTGTATATTTCTGTTCATCTCGCAGCGAAATCAAGTTTTTCACCAAGCATTCCAGTACTTTCTATATTTTTATCCAGATCCAGTTGCATGTTAGAACGAATCAACGTCGTCGTGTAGGTTTTTGTGAGAAAATTTTTCGTAACACCTTATCTTTGCTGGTCGAGTGTTTGAGTACGATTTATAATGTCGGGTTGAGATCGATTTTAATTGGTCGTGGGAGGAAATTCATTATCGAAAGGTTTCCTCCACTAAACAAATGGTTCGATGGAAAAATTGGTTCATTTTGTATTCTTAATTAGTCTTGAGCTTACATTGATTGTGTTTCCGAAAAAATAAATAAAAATAAATAAAATGAAGAATTGATCACGTTTCCAAAATATAGCTGATATTCTATACTCAAAAATGCCAATGCGTTAGTTCAGGGCTGTGAAAGCTAATCATTGGTTTAGCGTCCATCTGACCTCATACAGGTGCTCTTTTTAACCAACCACAAGCTTTTACAGTTCTGAAGAAGGAAAAGAATCGATCCACTGGCAAAAAGGCTCTTATCACTCTTAAAAATTCAGCATGTGAATTTTGTCCCAAAAAATTTGGATACTAATTTTAAAATGTATATAAACATTTGAACATGAATAATAAACATTATCGTTTTTTTCAATGTAAATAAAATTCATCACACAATAATTACCCACCTAAAAAGCTCGATTTTTGAATTATCTTTGTCAAAAAATCCAAATTCAACTTTTACCCTTGTTCGTGAATATTTCGAAAGATGCAAGTCTCCTAATAAGGAAAAAATTCGAGGTTGAATTTTATAGAAGAAAAATTTGAAAATTTGAAAAAAAAATTTCGATTCAGTTTTTATAAAAAGCTGTGTTTATGTCTCATTTTTTGCAGAAAAATTACAAATTTTTTATTTAAAAATATTCATGTGTGAAGTAAAGTTACGTTATGTGATCGTGGTGGGAGGGGGGGGGGGATTAAAACAAAAAATTCAACTTTTTTCAAAAAACTGTAAGTATCCATTTTGTAAAATAAATTGTGAAGATTCGATAGTCAGACATGTGTAAGCTAAAACTTCATGTTTTTTGTTTGGGGGGAGGGGGGTAAGTGTGGAGGAGGTTGTCGAGGCCTCAAACTTCAATGAATATGTCTCTGTGGATGAAGAAATAGAAAATAGGTTTTGCTATAAATCCTACGAAATCAAAATACTTTTAATAAATTTCAAAATATTGCAGGTATAAAATTGAAAGGATAGAGAGTAGGAAGAAGCACGAATTAATCCAAAAAGTCTCCTCTTTCTCGAAAAAATGCAAGATTCCCGGCTACCTAATTTATAAAATTTTCAAGTTTAATACTCTGACAAGATGTTGGTAGGGTGAGAATCTCGAAATTTATCTAAAAATCATCAAAAGTTTAAAATTGAATGGAATAATGAACCAGAATAAAAAAAAAAACTTATCAAAAATGATTATGCAGAAATCCAGTTTGAATGAATCAAGTTCAGTTATCATTTTGTTGCCAAAGAGGACCAATTTTATATTTTTGAAATAATTGATTGGTAATTTTCAGTGTAAAGGTGTATCAAAAAAGTTGATCCAAAATTTAGAATTTCTAGCTTTGCAATTCTTCATGTAAGCGATAACTATGTGGGAATAAGCTATGTACATCAGTATGGCTATGACTCAATAAGAACTGAAAAGTACGTAATTTTAAAAAACATCTCTTATTATTGTGAAGAAAAATTGAAATTAAAATTTTCAGGAGGAGGGGGAGAGGAGTTAAAATCGAAATTTCTGTTCAGGTAAAACTTTTTAATATTCCTGAGTCGAATGAAATTTTCCCAATTTTTTTCATTCAATATCAAAAATTTGCCAATTTTTTTGAAAAAAAAAATACTTTTTCATATTTCTTGACTCGAAATTTTTTTTTAGAAATATTGAAACTGTGTTGTCGTGGTTTGGTCTGTCCCCTTCTCTCGTTTCAAATCAGTGAAGTCACTTTAAAAAAATTCAGAATTGCAGCACAAGGAAAATCAGCAAAATTCTTAGATTTTCAGTGGATTCTCGCTGATTTTTCCAAGTAAATATTTCACTGATTTTCCAACGAATTTCAGATATTTTGCTGACTTTTCAGTGGAATGTTTCCCTCTGATCTATTACTGTGCTGCAATTCCAACTGTTTTCCATTGATTTTTGATAGTTTTCAATGTTTTATAAATGATAAAGTAGTTCTTCAAGCAACGATAATTTCCAGTGCTAAAAGATCGTTTAAAGTCTTGAAGAATACGATAAAATTTCCCATTTGTCGTATTTTTTATTTTTATCAAAATATTTTACAATATACGTGCATTACGTTTTTTCTCCCTCCCCCTCCCTCCTCCCATCATAAGATTTTCTACCACCTAAGTACAAGAATTTAAAAAAAAATCAACTCAATCGAGCTAATGGCAGCCAATAAACAACTTTTCACAATGAACAAATTCTTCACCCATTTAATCCGAAGTTGATCTGTCTAAATGACAGAAAAATGAAATAAAAATCCAATTATTTTGTAATTACTTTATTCCATTTACAAAAAGTAACTCTGTTCTATCGATCGATAAAGAAACCCCCCAATTGAAAAATTTTCACAATTCGATGAAAAACAAGTAATTTTACTTTTTACTTTTTTTCATTTCGGTTTTGAGTAAATATGCTTTTGAATATCTGTCAGTACGTTTGACATGTATTTTATCAGTATCTAGCAGACAAACAAGCCGTGTACTTACATACAATTTAGGTGACTCACAATGTAATATTTCAACTTTTGAATTATTGCTGTACGAGTGTATAATCGCATTGAAGAACGAAATAGCGAAGAATATAGTCAAGTTTAGCGGGAAAAAAGTACACGCGATGGTGATTTTGAAATCGTCTAAAAAAAAAGAAACTATAGTAATAGAGAAATACGCGATATGAAATTTTTCTAAGAAGACGCGAGAAATATTGCGATAAAGAATAATAAGAAAATTGCGAACATTAATTCGCATTGATTTGGAAGAAAAATAACATTGGCGAAGATGACTGATCGATTATTGGCGATAAAAATATAAAATTATATATTATGTTAATTGTTAAGCAGATAAACGTTTAACCTTGCTATCACATTTCTCGTTTAGAAAAACGATGAATTTGTTGGCTAATTATTTCGATGTACGATAGAAAAAGATGGACGTACGAGATGGCTAAAAAATTTTCTAAGCTACGTGCGTATTCGAGCAGCACGAATTATATGGGTACTATTATTATTATTTAAAAAAACGTATACTTTTTAACGTATCGTTGATTAAAGATATTGCATTGTTATTCGGTATGTGAATTTAATTTAGCCGCGATTATCGCCGCGCCGATGGTAATTAAAGCGTGTCAGTGGTTTGAAAAATTACCGATGGCGATTATTTGATTAGACAAGCATAAACTTTTGTATTTGGGTTTTATAGTATACATAGTTTTCGTATACGACCGTTTGTTGATTTTGATCTGCGAACTAGAAGGTGCGAGGGGCAGACCCGACCCGGGGTTTTCTTTCATAACATTGTTACCCAAATTAAAGGAGATTTTGTGGAACGTGGGCGTATCGCCGTTGATCCTGCAACCTACGTATTACAAAGTTTAAGAACGTAGGCGTTCGTACAAAAGGATAAAAGGGGAAAAAAATTCGTATCGCCTTGATCGCCGTTATACAGCTTCGTCGCACCGATAATATTAAATAGTTAAATTGCGCGCGTAAATAAATTACCCGAGGATTTTCGATGATTGAAAAAAAAAAAGGTCGAAGAAACGAACCAAATGTCCTAGAATTTTTAAAGGCTAAAACAATTTGCAGTTGGGAGCTTTCAGGATAAAACGAATTTAATTAAAATCGTTTTTGATCGAACCGAACCGATTGTTGTCGGCATCAAATAGTTTCATGATGAGTTACTTTGTGGAATTCGTTAATATTTTTTTTTATTTTAAATTGCTAGTTTTTTTTTTTTGAAAATGAGAACTTGAAATAAGGTAAATTTGCGCCGATAATTGTATAATTCCTGCTCAAAGTTCAGGAAGGGAGTTTGGAAGCGAAATAATATTATTTTTAATCTGTTAATTTGAATGTTAACTCGAATTGCTAAGCTTATCTTTTTCCCTACGTTTGGTGGTAAATAGTGAATGAATATAATCGTCCTTTCCATTGACCAAGTAAATGAAGTATCAATATAATTTTAAATTAAAATTTCTCATCAAAGTGGTCCTATTGATGAAGGAAAGTAGAAATAAGCCGACTTAATTAATATTGGCTTAGTATATAAATTATTTTCAAATAGTGAAACGTTTTGCAAATGTATTGAAAAGAGTGTGGGAGGAGGAAGAGAATCACCCTCTTTTGTCTCAATTTGAATTCTTTCTGTGTTTTTGGAGTCGATTTTGTATAAGTTGAAATGTGACATCTTTCAAATATTTTGATTAGAAGAAAATACTCCGGAGTCAGAATATTTCGAAAAATTTTCGTAAATGATGCCCCAACTGAAAAAAAAAAGTTGGTAACAATCTGGCTAGTTCATCATTTTTGAAGGTTTATATTTTTTTTCAGCAAAACAGGTAAAATTAAAAATGGCGAAAAATGTTGATTAAATTTGCTTGGATATTTTTTTTTCACTTCTCTCTCCTTCCTTCACAACTTCAGATCCTCTTATTAAATTTTTTCCAAAAATTTTCATATTCTTATAAAAATGAAGGCAGATTTGTTATTTTTCGCAAAATTGTTGGTATCTATAGAAGTTATGTATTTGGGATTTTTTTCAATTTTGACCCATTGCTATTGAAAATGTGTTTTTTTTTTCTTGGTCACTGTGAAGTTGAGTTATTAAAGAGCAAATTTTGAGAAATCTGATTTTAAAAATTCGTATTTATGTGAAAATTTTCTACTAATTTTTTTTGCGTAGATCTCTTTGAATCAAGAGTGGGAGGGGGCTAAAAAAAAATTCGAGAATGTTTTTTGTAGATACCAAAGAACATGTGGAACATAACTTGAGAAAATGAAAAAAATATGGAAGCTAGGACTGATTTCTACCAATTATCTGGTCCGACCTTTCCATTTCGAAATGGATAGAAATATTATAAAATTTGTCATTAAATTTGCTCCTTCATATGCTCTCTCACTACGTCCAGTGTCCTTGATGGAAAGTAAGAACAGAAAATAAAACTAAAAACAGAAAAACATGATAACTGAAAATGAATACTAAAGCTGGTGTTTTAATTTCTTTAAAAATATGTGTTTTTTTTTGAAATTTTGCTGAAAAAATTCTCTCGAGCTTCCTCATTCCTCCCCTCGTCTCCTCCTCAAATAATGTCAACTTCAGTCTTCTAACTAATGCATTTTCAGTTCTATTAATTTGTATTCTCTCATTTTGAAACAGTGAAAAATCAGTGACGAACAGTCAGAATTGCAGCACAGCACAGGAAAAATCAGCAAAATTCACTGATTTTCAGCGATTTTCGCTGATTTTTTTAAAGTAAATTTTCACTGATTTTTCTTGCTTATTTGTTTTCAGTGAAAATTTTTCACTGACTTTTTTCCTATGCTGCAGTTTTGACTATTTCTCAGTGATTTTCGATAATTTTCACTGATTTAAAAATGTGAGGGCACTTATTGAAAAACAAAATTCATTGAGTTGAAACCAAAACTGAAACTGGTGTAGATTTTCTAACAGTTCTTGGCTATTGAGTTGTTTTTGGTGTTTTTATCGTTCTATCTGGTTTTATAATTCATGTCTGAATGAAAATTACAGAATTTACAGAAGTAAGAAGTATAGAAATTTTTTATCAAAAAATGAAGAAAAATCTGATTTTGGCGATTCTGTTCTCAATGTGTTTTTATATTCTTTGTGAAATTTGAGAGATCAATATCTACATTATGTATTTAGTAGTTCAGGAAATCTATTGATGAAAGGATAAAAAATTTAGCTTTTGGAATTTTTAGTTGTCATTCAGTATTTTTAGAAATTCGCATTTCCATGAATAAATCCCCTTCCTTCTCATTCAAAACAAAAACATAATCAAAGAAAGCAAGAATTTCAATAATTTTACTTGGAAAAGTCAAAAATTTCAAAATTGTTCTCTTTTCCTGAAAATTTTGATGGAATGATGAAAAAAAGGTTATTTTTGGGCAAATTTGAAGCGAGAAAAATTGCATAAAATTTACCATAAAAATCCAGAAAATAGCAAAAATTTTCATTGTTTAAATCTAGCAGACATCATAATGCTCATTTTCCACTATGAAAAAAGCTCTAGTCGCTTTAGATGGCAAATTTGTTTGTTAATTCATTCAATAATTTTTTTTGGATCGTAATTTTTGATTCAAAATGAACATAAAAAACAAAATTTGAGAGTCAGTCTCAATATTTTTGCACTGAAGGTCTTTTTTTTGCCTTTAATGGGTACAATTACATTTTTGAAGGAAAATTGACATTTTTTCAGCTTTACGATGTTTGCCAGTTCGTAATTTTCTAAAGAAATAGAAATCCTTTAGAAAAAGCAAAATTTTTGGACATGATTTGATTACTAATGAATAAAAATTATCAAATCAAACGACCACTACCTACCCTCCTAAATCTTGCCTTCCCCTCCCCTCTGGAAACAATTCGGCACCCTAAATTCTACTTTCCATGCAAATTCTCCAATCAGAAATTCTAGGATCGCCTTCAAAAGTGAACTCGTCTCTCGCCCAACACATCGAAGGCGTCCATGACGTAGGAGCAAATACGATGAAATAATTGTCAAAATGTATTACCGTCGTTTATCACGTTGATGTTGATTCGAATCGAAACCACGTTTATGAATCCGACTGCGCGATGAAAATGTTCTCGTCATATTCGACACCCGCGTCTCGTATCTTCCTACATGTGGCCGGAAAATTAAATTAGCACGTTGTCAAGGTAGACAGAAAAGCAAGAAAAAGTTGTCGTATCCATTAGTTTGTTGTAAACAATAAACAAACGAAGGTTTGGTAGGCGATAATTTGTTTATAACGCGGGTATAACCTCGCTCAAGTGTATAACTCGAAGATTAAAAACAATACGGGTTAAAGGTACCTATATCTGCCTACCTATTTGTTGCTCGCCTAGTACTATTGGGACAATCGTGGGTAGTCATGCATCCCCCGAATAACAAACATCCAAACATTTCACCGCCATTCTCGATCCAGACTATAAAGGGTTTATAAATTAATCCTCGATATCGTTCGAGTAGCTAAAATACGCGAGCAAAACACTTGTTTGGATTTTGTTTACCCAATGAATTTTCAACGACAGGAAATGAAAACGAGTAAATAATTTGACAAAATAATAAAAGCCTCACGCAATAATGAAATCTTATGCTTTTTATACCCATAAACATCAGAAATCACATCAATTTACCAGTGGTTTCCACAAAATCACGTATTTTTTTTCCAAAATGAAAAAATGTACAGAAAGAATGCCACTATATTGGAAGAATTCTCCGCAAAAATGAGCTTTTCAAGTTTGAAATTATTAAATTTCATCCTTTGTTCGATGCGACTCGACGTATTCATTTATTTATATCATACGAACATGTAAAATGAAAAGAAAATCATGGCAAAAAAATACCTACTAGGATTTAATTTCGAAATACTGAAATCTAAAGAATGTCGTTTGATTATATTAAAATGAAATAAAGGATTATACGAATCTTGAAAATATGCTTATACGCGAGTGATATTTAAATTTTGACAACTTCTGTATCCTTTTGAAGAACGTCGATTCGGACGAAAATAAATTTTCATCGGTTTATTGGATTATTTAAAACGAAGGTCGCCGAATGAGAAAAGAAAATATTAATACTTCCGGATTAGAGAGAGGAAAAATAGTCAGGAAATAGGAATTAGCCACCCTCGCGTATTCTATTACTAAATATATCACGTATGCCCATCCTCTGCCTTTGGATACCCTTTTAGTGGCTTTTTGTGCTCGAATGTGACAGCTTGGATTTTGTGGTTGCTTTGGTGAATGGGCAAGGCTGATGCCCCATAAAGAATTTACCGAGAAACCTGCAATGCTTCCGCCTGCGCCCTTTTCATTATGTTGTTATTGTTAACGAGTTTCGGTATTCTTTAAATAGGATATAATTACCGAACCGAGAGTTCTAAAATAACCGGCTAAGCGGCGATGATAATGAAAAATTTCTAAATTTACTTTTCTATAGTCGTCGAAACCTTTGAGTTTTTTTATTCTACTTTGCTGGAATTCCGGACGATTATCATTTTTGTAGATGTTGAAATTGTATTTCGAAGCTCGAAAAGACCATGTTTAGAATTAATTTTCGTCGGAAATTACGTTTCGTTGGATTGATAGGATGACTGCTGAGTTGAATTTTACTCGTCGACAAAGGCTGTTTGAATTGTTTTACTATGCTAAATTTTACGATCTTGTGAAAACTTTACCTGTTTTTGAAATTCTTCTCCAAAGAAGAATTGTGACTAAATAATCCTTAAATTGAGTTTATTTGCTGAGTCGATGCTGGAACGAAATTAAATACCGGAGGTAGTACGTGTATGGGAAATTTGAAAAAATAACTATAATTAGTATGCAAAAGCACAACCTTAAGATGCAAATTTTTTTCATTTTGATATTTTCTCGATATAAAATGTTTCAACGCTGAAGAGGAATAAGATCGAGGGGCTTTGCGATGTAATGCAATATAACGTAGAGCAAGACGAGATTATTTGTGTAATTCTTATGTCAACAATAAGCTGGTAAATGGTACCAGTACAAATATAAGCGCGTTTTCTTTATGCAAAAGCTTTCGCAGTGACAGCGAGTTGGTCTCGCGGAATGAAATAGCATCGTGTTTCGTATTGTAATGTGAAACGGATAAAGGGGTGCTAATGGTAGAGGATTTGTATGTAAGAGGTGAATCGATTCGTATACTGGTTAGAGTACATTTGTTCGTGGTTTTTTTTTAGCTGGATGTGAAAATTTTTCAAGAATTTTCTAGTTATGAGTGTACGAGGTGTCGGGAGGAATGAATGTGATGATTGGTTGGATGGAAATTTTGTATGAGGTGAGATTGCGTTTCTACGAAATGAAGGCTGGTGAGATAATGTTTGACCTTTAAAGAGCTGAATCAGTGAAATTACTAGCGATTTTAGCCAAATAATTATGTATTTATGTGGTAAAATCGTATTTCATTAATTATTTGTGGAATAATTAGTATAGTAAGTTGCTGATCTGCTCAGAAAAATGACTGAAAGATGGATAAATTATTAGCTGCGATGAAATCCATGAATTATTAATTTTCAGTGAAAATATATTCCATTTCTTTGGTGAAATTTCTTTCAATTTTACTGATTCAGATTTTACAGTTCGTTGACTGCATGGTAATAATTCATCGAAGGGGGTTGACCTTGAGTTTTACGATTTCGCTCGAATTTTTGTTTCAGTTTCATGATTTTCAACTTTGGAGGCTTTTTAGCTATTATTTCTCGAGATTTGTATCAGTCGAAATATAGGTACTTAAGTTAGTCAACATTGTTTTGAAAAAGTTGACAACGGATACGAAATTACTAATTAAAGTTTAGAGAAGTTTTTCGTGTAAGCTTATCATTAATTTGGTGGATCAAAATTCTTGACTTGAAAACCAACTCGAAGAAATGAAGACTAGATTTATTGAAATGAATTCTTTTCATTTGGGAAAAGTGGAATCTGCAATCTTGTCCTTCAAGAATTTTGATAATATGGCATATTGTTGATTTTTCTAATAGGGTTGAAATTTTGAATACATTGAAAAAAATTGAGGGTATTTTCATTTTTTATATAGAGAGGTACCTTTTTCGTTGAAAAGCCGAACCTGATTTACTGATGAATAAGTTTATTGTGAATATTTTGTAAAAAGAAGTGTTTTAATGATCAAATAGTGGATTTTTTTCAGCATTGATTTACTCAAAATTTGAAAATCTCTTTTTTTAAAATAAAAATTATATTTTGAAAAAAAAAACACATTATTTGAAGGCAATAGCAATTATTGAAAAAATCTCAAGTCTCAAATAATTTCCTTGAAGTATCATTTTTTTTTTTTTTTTAATTCACAATTACATATTTGTTCTTGGACATTTTCTAAAGAATGTTTCAATTTCCTGAGAACAGCTGATTTTTTGCCGAAAAATGTCAAAATTTTCAGAAAATATCAATTTTTTTCATAAAATGACTCGTTTTTCAAAGAAATTACCTTTTTTTTTTTTTTGAAAAATCAGATTTTAAAAAAAGTGCAATTTGTAAAGATGGTCTTACTTTATAAAAAATTTCGACTTTTAGTGGAAAGTTGAAATTTTCTCGACTGACTAATATTTTTGAAAAACATCGCTTTTTCAGGAAAAAGTCACTTTTCTCTAAGAAGTCAGATTTTCCAAGGAATGTTGCAATTTTTTGAGATTAATTTTGAGAGAAATGAATTTTTCTGAAAAAATTGATGAGTACATTTTTTTTTTTTGGATTACTTACTGGCATAGTTTTTTTTTAAACATAGATTTTCTGAGCATTATGGTTCCTAAAAAAAAATGTCAGAAATCTTGGGAAAATGTCTCACTTTTTGAAAAAAAAAGTTATATTTTTTGTTTCATTTTCCCAGAAAAATGTCACTTTTTTGTTGAAAACTTATAGTTCTGAAAAAAAAGTTTTACATTTTTAAAAATTGCCTTCTTATTTTTATTCAGTGAAAAGTCACTGAAAAAAAGTCAGATTTGCTGGATGGGGAAATTCAGCGACATAGGTTGATTTTTCAAAGCATTTCACTTCTTCAGAGAATTTCAGATATTTTGATGATTTTCCAGATAATTTTTACTGCTTTTCTAGCGATTTTTTCCTGTTTGCTTTCAGTGGATTTTTCACTGATTTATTACTATGCTACAATTTTTTCTAATTTTCGATAATTTTTATTAATTTATGAATTGAAGAGTGTGTTAATTGTCTGAAATATTCATATTTTTTGGTAGTGGGTATACTTTGATGTGATTTTTTTTTTTTGGAAAAATGGCTTATTTTTTAAAATTGATTTTTTCCTGAGTCACGTTTTCCGGATGAAAAATCACTGGAAAAAAGTCAAAAACAGCACAGTGAAAATGAGCGAAATTCTTTGATTGTCTGTAGATTTTCGCAGATTTTTCAAAGAGTTTTACCGATTTTTTAGCGAATTACAAATATTCTATTGAAGTGATGTTCCAATAATGTTTTAGTGATTTTCGTTAATTTTTCACTGATTTATAAATGCAATACCTTCTTCCTACAAAAGCATCGATATTTTTGTGTTGCAACTTGAAATGATTCTACAGTGGAAGATTTTATTTTTTATTCCTCTCCTTTCTCCAACCTATTGTAACTCAAATAAGAAGATGAATATTATTTTTTGTGAGTCAACTTTTTTTTGCAGGACGAGAAAAAAAATACCGTGGTTTCATGCTAACTTGCAATTTTTTAAAAAAATCCACTGTTAGAAAAATTGAAGCACGTGAAAAATTTACTCAACTTTTGATAATGGAATAGAGATGAAAATTCCTCGAAAATAGATTTAAGATTTGAAAAATTTCAAGGACTTTTGAAAACGGTAAATTTGTATTGAACGAGAGTGAATGATTTTTACCTCATTGTTACAAAGTCTAGACATAGTTTTTATGTTATATCCACTCAATGATTTTTAAAAAAGTGACAAAAAAACCAAAATATTGATTTTTCATCTTGATGTACGTATTTTTTTTTTTTTTGGTAAAAATGAGTTCTTTCAAACGTAACAAATTTCCTCTTGTCTAATTTTTTTCACCTATCCTATAAATTCTCCAGATAAAAATTTGCTCCAAGATTTTACCCGGATACTGAAATATTTTCAAAAATTTCGTTTCAAAGATATTTAGATATTTTCGGCCAGAAAAATCGCACGAATCAGGAACTTGGAATATTTTCCATCCCGGACGTTTGTAATTTTCGTCAAGCTGCGGTAACGAGAGGCTTGAAAATCGCCAATTTTACGTATATTAACGGTATTAGCGCACATAACGGACCGGCAACTCGTGTAATTTCGTCGATTAATTAAAATTCTTGATATTAATTAACGCAGCACATACGTTTACATTCGTTTATAACATATTAAATTCACAATAAAATTGCGCTTGTTATATGCATACAATTCAACACCATGTTTAGAATTAAACGAACAGTTGCAGGAGAGTAAATGAAACAATTTCTATTCTACGAGCTGGAAGGAAGGTTCTCGACGTCGGCAATAAAACATTCAAAACTAGAAAAAAAATTATATGCAACTTTTTCAGCCAGCCGATTGTAAATCCTAATTAGGGATTTTTTGAGAAATACTTAATCCATCATTGTCAACTTCAAAAGTATATTGAAAAATGGTCAGAAATGTTGTGTTTACAATCGCCTACCTACGCGTCAAATATTTCTAGACGAAGAGGAAGGGGTGTAAGGTGGGTTATTTTGGGAGAATTGCGATCGAGGAAATTTGGAAAAGATTTACGTCTATAGCTTTCAACATTTTCGCGTAAAATTTACATCATTTTACGGTAGAATTAAACTGCATGCGGCGAAAAAGGTGGACAACCGCGAAGAGTTCGTTTACCAGCCAACTTCCGGCCCGAACGACTTGGCGGTTTTACCTTTACGATACCCTTTACGTAATTTGCGCCGAGGTACGTAGGGTAAGGCTGGTAGAAGTGGAAAACAACACCAAAATACCAACCAACGCCGGGGCAAGGATACACCATCTTCCTAGAATGCGATTTCGTTATGCAGCCTTATGGTGGTTTACGTTGGTATGATGTACTTTACACATATAGATGTATATAAAAATCATATATGGCAATCGCGACGAGAATATGTGGGTCGGCGAGGACGGTGGCGGTATAACCACGCACATCCCAACTCCACAAGAATAAACAGCTGTTTCCGGTCCTGCATATGAAAGATGTGAATGGCCTGATTTTTCTACATTAAAACACGACCACGCCGTGGGAATTTTCACTCCGAATCGAACGGTTGGCAACACCCACGCTTCCTTTGGCAACGACCATCATAAATTCTAATATTGCTTTAAATATTCGCCACGCACCCATCAAAATTTACCGCTCCCTCGTCTCGTGCCTCGTACGCAAGCCGTGCCATACGTAAGCCCAACTTTATGATTATGAAGCCGGCGAATTCGTAACAGTGTTCTTGGAAAAAAACACATTTCGATCCACGTGAGCTCGTTCGGTATACTCTGTGTTTGTGTCTTCTCCGGTATGAGACGGTACCGGTACCGGCATCGGCATCGTACCGGCTCACAAAACGAGGAACCAAGCCAAAGGAAATAGTCTCGTCCAATATGCAATCCACCAACGTAACGTGGAATTTCGCCGTACAACGTGCATCATTCGGGCCAACTCCTCCGTCTATAATTCGCTTTACTTTTTACCTTTCATACGCCTCCTCTGAGACCGAAATACAAATTCTATGATATAAGCTGAGACATACGTCATATCCAGGGTGCCCCATGGACGTCATTTCTGAGTAGATGATGATGGAATGAGAGTTCAGAGCTCTTTATTTGTGTGTGTTTTTTCATTTTCAAGATTTTTGTTGCGATTTTTCTCAATTTTTTGCGAATTACGAATTCTAAATGGATTTTTTTGGTCTATGTGGAATGTAGAAGTGAATGTAATGGACTGAAATATGCCAAACAAGTGATTTTTGAAATTTATTAGAGAAATTCAAGGCAGTGGTGATGAATTGGTTGCGCCGGTTTTTGGAAAAATGAGATCAATTTTTTTCACCTATTTATTGAAGCATCAGATGATCAGAGGTGTAAAAATAATTTTTTCAGAATTTTTGGAAGAGAGAATCATGGTTGGATTCAATTTTTCGTATTTTGAAGGGATTTTTGTAATCAAAAAGTTAGCAACACTGATTTTCTAATTTCTAAATTTTTCTAAAATATTTCCCAGGGTATGAAAAAGTAGATATTAGAACGAGGGAAGAAGAGTAGAGGAAATTTCAATTTTTAGAATTAATTAAGCTGTAACAGATGCAGTTATTCCAAATTTCCAAAAAATTTTCCTGGGGGGGGGGGGGGTGCCGGAGAAATTTTTAATTTTCATTGAAATTATATGTATACCGAATTTGAAAATTTAGCTCTAGATTTTCAATAATGAGAAAAATTAATTTTTTTCGTCAAACACGTCAAAGTGTCTTGTTTTTTTTTTTCAATCCAATGTAAAAATTTTTAGTTCATCATCCTCTTTTTTTCAAAATTTTTAAATGATTAAATTTTTTAAATTGATTATTTTTTCGTATAAAAAATTGTATGAGAAGAAAAATTTTCTACCACCCTGTCTTCAAAAATAGTATATTTCACAACGAGGGTGCAAAAATTGTCTTTCCTTCGAGTTCTGAACGATATTTTTTCTTATTGCGGGAATAAAGTACGAATTTAAACACTCCAGTGTTTCGTGAGAAAAAGGAAAAGTAGCACTTTGCTCCCGTTATAAGAAAAAAATGATGAAAAAATTGTTTTAAAAAATGACTTTTTAGTTGCTACTGTTTTTTTCCATTTCGATTCACCAGTTATCGATCATGAAAACTTGAAAACTGTAATAATTAACATAATACCCCTGGGAAGAGCCAAATTCTCTCATTGTAGGTACATATTTTGTGTTTTTTTTTTTTTTCAATAATTCCAAATGCAAAATTTTTGATTTTCTAATATTTGGAGTTGAATATTTCTGTTGAAAATACAGTTTTCAAATAATTTTTTCCATTCCAAAAAGAAAAAGTTATTATATTTTCCCAATTTTCTTATTTTCATCTATTCATCTGTTTTAACTGAAAATGTCGTTTTTTCATGAAGCAGTAGAATCAAGATTTATCGTACTTACCTTTTCTTGCAGAAATAATTGAAATTGAAATCATTTAAAAGGAAGAGGGAGTTGAATATGAAAATTTTGTGATTTATAGAATTTATACTATGTATTTTCTAGGTCGGAACAATTTTTTTCAATTTTTCGCTTTGAATCTAATTTCAGGTAAAATTGGAATCATTTTCATTACCTACTGAAAACTAACTGACCCTTTGTTTTCCTTCCAAGAAAATCCCAAGTTGTTGTTAGCGATGATTGGAGGGGGAAGGGGCTTGAAAAATTCAAAAATTGTTGACTTGAAGATTTTTTTTAATTTTCGTTTTCAAATGTAATTTTTCTCAAAAGGCAACTTTTTAAATTTTTTTAGGAAATAGTTTTTATAGATTTTTTGATTCAAATGTAATTTTTTGACTAAAAACTCAGCTTGGAATGAAAAAATAATTCTCTTTTTCTACTTTTAATTTTATATGGACAATGGTCAAAATTATTAATTCTGATCCAGAATTTTCTGTTTTAATACATACATAGAAACCTTTTGATCTTATTGAAATGAAGTAAAATTGTCTTCAATTTTGCTGATTTTTGGCTGTAAAAATTCCAAGTTGTAATCTTGCTGTATGAAACTGAAAATTCGAATTTTTTTCTGATTATTTGTATTTGAATAGCAACGAAGAGTTGAATAATCAACCAAAAATGGCTTGAAGTACTTTTTTAATTATTTGTAAATACTTGCTCGTATTTTAAATTCCTCAAAATTGGTTCAAAAATCTCTTCTACTTATTTTAAAAAGGAAACGTAGCCAGCAGGGCTGAAAATCAAATTGACGTATTGTTTATAGATTTTTTTTACAGTTTTCTCTGAAAAGGAAGGAATTCTTGATTGAACTTTCATTATATCAATTCTTTTTCTATAGAGATGCGAGTTGATTCGATTCTCATTTTACGCCTACCAAATATTTAACCAGGATATCGAAGTGAAAAATTTATTCACCCGTGTTAAATACTGACTTGAACTCTATCCTATTTCATTTTCGAAATAACCTCGAAAAGTTTTCATGAATCAGATTGTAAAGCTGTTAGCGACGAGCTGACGAATGGGACGTCGGTGTGGAAATGTATTCCTAATACGCAGACGAGGGAAAACATCGTCTGGAAAAGCAACCCTTCAGCAATTGTTAAAAATTCCAGTCTCTCGATAATTCTAGCATCATTTTACCGAGAAGCTCGACAGACGCCATTTTATCGAAAAACGAATTAAAATCAGTATCGACGAGCCAAAAATACTCGCATATATCGACAAAAGAGAGGAAAAATTTCGCTTATTATCATTCGACTCTGTTTCATATACGCTCCAACGAGTAAATAAAAGTACCTAGATGGTAGATATTTGCACTTTCCGGAATTGTATCCAATATAATATGACAAAAGTTGAAAATTAATGATTCCTCGTTGCGATATAAATTTGAAAATTTTACCTGAATAAATCAACGAATATAAAAATTACCGGCGCGAAAAAATTTCTAGGGATGATGGCTTTATACCATTTTCGTTTGGAAATCGAATTTAAAATAATTCGATTGGTTCGAAATTGATAGAATTTGCCAGCGTTGGTGTTTTTTAATTCTAAATTGCAACCAGAAGGGTTTCTAATAAAAGAATTAGTTTCCTTTTGAGTATTGATATACTAATTAGGATGTATTATTTGGTCTTTTTTCATTTTATTTTTTCCGTGTGACGACGATGCTCCAGAAATGATGTTTTTTTGGGAAATAAATTAAAAAAATATTCGATCGTGTGACGTACGCGATTCTCAAGTATATATTGAAGGAGACACGATGTGTATTGTAGGCTTATAAAAGGACGTGTTATTGAATCAATTTGAAGCATATTATTGGAACACGCCGGAATTCTCGCAGGGTGTCTTTTGTATTAGGTAAATTTTGGAAAAAAGTAAATAAAAATCATGCTATTCGATCATCCATGGAATAATCTATACACAGTCTACCAGGCTGAAAGAGAATACCAAAGGTGACATTTACCTACGTAGAGCCGCCTTTCCTGTAAATTTTTTTTTTTTTCGTTCAATTGATAGCCGACTGAATGGCGGCCTTGTCGGGAATCCGTACCGGTTGGACGTCAAAAAACTGCTCAAACTGTGTCGCCAAATTTCAATACACGAAAGAATAACCTCCATTATGAAGTCTGCCGGCTTTCCTCAAAAAAAAAAAAAATACATTAATTAACCGTCGTATCCGACCGTATCCCTAGGAGAGGTGAAAATCTGAAAATTAAAGCTCGATAGTGTAACTGAAACGAGGAATTAAATTATGGTTCCTTGAAAGCAGAATTTTCACGGTATTGTGATACAGGAAATATTTTCATTATGGTATTTTTCGGGCGTTTCCTCGTTCTAGCTGCTCCGGTTTTAACGAGCATTATGCTTTTTTGGGAATTCGCTTTCTGTACGTATAATTTCGGAGAGTAATTTAAAACCGTTCTGTTGTTATGGTCGTCTCTGTATTCCATTTAACCCAGAATATCACGTTCGAGGTAATAGAAATAAACTTCAGGGAACGTAAATGAATTAGAATAAACACGTATGCAGTTTATACCCAGTTCGACTATTCTTCGATAATGTTCAATCGCCATTATGGAAATCAAATTTATACAAAGCGTTCTTGGAATTCGCACGAAGTATAATGATCAGCTTACGTTTTCTTCTGAGAGTTTTCATCAGTTTTGGTACGAAGTTTTTTTCATTTAATGATAGATGATTTTTTTTTTTCATTTGTCCAATTATTTTGAGCCGGAACGTAGAAAAATTTGACGAGTTGGAAATGTTTTTAGCTCAATTTCTTATAAATTCAGTCAAACTTTTAAAGATTTCGTCGGAAGTACTTATTTTCCTTTTTTTGATGAAAATTTCCTCCATAACCAGTGTTTTGTATTTCTCTCTAAAAAAGTTATATTGGAAAAAAATCTCGGGGTCAACATTCGTGTAAACTGGAGGAGAATTTTATTAATTTTTTCCAGAGTGGTATTTGCAAAAAAAATGAAGACTCGAGGATTGTGATTATTAGATACTAAAATGTGGAATTTAATTTTATTATTGGCATGAGCTAATAGACCTAAGAGTCTGACTTGCTCCTAACCCCCTCCCCCTCCAAAAAATCTAAAATCAGTTTTTTTGTTGATAATTTGCTTTCTTTTTTTTTTACCAACATGGAGCTGATGAATTTTTTGTGTACCTTAAAACAAAGTTGCACGATGCTTTTTGAGCTCGAATTTTAAACTATAAATACCATAAATTGTCGAATTAATCGAATCGATGGTGAGAGTTTTGGCTGTAGCTTTCCCCCTTCCCTCATTCAAGTCAGACGTGTTTCATGTATTGATGATTTTTTTTTTTACAATTGAATCAACTACTGCAAAAAAAAAGTAAGCTTGCTTGCTTTTTTAGAAAATTTTCGCGAAAATTATAAGTTGATCTCCCTTTCTCCCTTGACATGACAGTGTTGCCAATGCAAGAAGCGATTTTGGTCAAAAATTTTACTTCTTTTTTTTGCCTGAACTATTAAATTGTCAATTGATTTTTTTCATACTTATGCAAATAATTACATCTTACCAAGGATCAAGGGACATTTTCAGGCATTTTTCGTAGAAATTTCTAAATGTCTGTTTTCTCTGAGATTGCATCTTGAGAAAAGGTTGAATTAACCCCTCCCCCTCCTCTTTCTGACGACTTTTTATGAATACGATTTTCTGGAAGAAAGTTTCAGTGTTATACGGAATGATTCTTTGATTTTTTTTCTTTCACTTCAACAAAAAAAACACAATGAAGTCCTCTCTAATTTTGATTCAGTTAAAAATGACTGATTAAAAAATCAAAAGTGTGTAACTGTAGAAATCGGTGAATTTTCATTTTTGATTTTTTTAAATATTGAAATGAATCAGTAATTGATCACTGATTGAATTAGTAAATTGAAATTTTTACTGATTCATTTCAGTAGTTGAAAAAATATACTGATTCAAAACTGAAAATTCACTAATCGAATCAGTAATTTTTCACTGATTAACAGTCAAATTTCCCTGATTAACAGTTGCACATTTTTCACTGTTTAATAAGTCAATTTTCAGTTTTTTGACTGATTCTGATTTAGAGAGTAAATTGGTTTTCAGGTAGAAAGGGTTACAGATGATTTTGATGTTTTTCAGATGTTACTTTGTACCAATAAAAATAATGAGGAATTTCTCTTTTATAAGTTGGGGAAAAAATTGATCCTGTGCACATTTTGAGATTTCTCAAAACTTTCCAGACATCTGAAGATCATAATAGTTCAAGAAAAAGGACGTGGGATTTATTTGCGATGAGCAAAGGTTTAGAAAATTCTGTTAGACTTGAATAATAGAAATAACGAAAGCTATAGTTTCACTTTTGAAAGAACAGAAAAAGTAGAAAAAAATTGAAAATATTTGATTGCAACAATAATTTGATATTTCTATTTCACTATTCATTCAATTTAGTAATTTCACGTTTCATTTCTATCCCAGACATTTTTTCATATGATTGGGAGAGGAAAGGGGGTAAAAATTTCGATAAAATTTTAAAAAGGAATGAATTTTTTTTGCATAAATTTTTTTTTGAGCGAGGGCCCAAGTTTTACAGTTTAGGGCCCAAAATTCCAACATGCAATTAAATTATTTATCCTTATTCAAAGATTAAAAATTGAGTTCTGTGCAAATGAAAAAGGAATTAATTTTTTTTGCTCAGTGAACCATGAATTTTTCAAAAAATTTTACCCTCGTTTACTCTCGAGCAAAATTTTTAATACACCTTACATACTTGAGGAACTTAATCCTACTCCTGTTTGACACGTCTTGATCTCTAGGTATAAAAAAAGGGCATTTCTGCATTTTTTCGACCATTGCATTTTAAAATAGATAAATTTTTTCCATGAGTCAAGAAAAATGTTCCGGAAAACAAGGATTTTTCAAACCCTGATGTTGATGAATATAGTTTGAAAACTTTTCGGAGGTTTTGGAGGGAAGGGAAAAATTTGAAATCTTTGATTTCTTTCGAGAGGGTAATGTAATAGTGGCATAGTGAAGAAAAATCAATGATAAAAGTAAAAAAAATGATATTTTTCAGTTCACTGTTCTTCTCACAATTCTAATTCATTTCATTGATCGTAAAAATTAATTTTTTCTGGATGAGGGATTCTTTTGTGGGTCATCAAAAGCGTAGAAAAGTTTATGAAGAAAACATGAAAAAATCTACCTTCGCAGAATCGCCCAAAAATTTTCAAAACTATTAATTCACTTGAAAACCCAAATACCAATTTAGAAATACTCCTTGTCTCGTGATCTCTGACTCGAACTTCAAATGACTGGGCTTGAAAATTAACTAGAAACGATCGCGGTTGAGCAAACCAAATTTAGTATTCTGTCATTACCTAATTTATCGATTATATCGACAAAAGAGCAAAATGCGGTTGTTACGGATGTGACGTGTATTGAAATTGAAAATTTCCTACGTCGGCGTCGTCGAGTAATCAAATATCATTCGACGTATCGTATTTCCAACTACTTATAGTAAAACAATAGCAAAAACAATAGCGATGCTTTGATATCAGCGAAACGAAACTGCTCCTGGAACAATTTCACACTCGTTATGATAATATCAATTACCTCCGTGTGTCGAATTGAATACATTCGTAAGGTACGTACAATCGTACATTACACACTACACAATTACACATACGAGCGTATCTTATCTATTTGGTTAATTCGTGCGGTTTTTATTGTCGTTATCATCTCGAGTACCACACAAATAAGAAACGTTTTTCAAGTATCAGCAGACAAATAGGCGCTGATATAAATATGAAAAATTTTCCTACGTCAAGATTGAGTAATTTACTCATTATTTTAGTATCTAATTGTTACTGATAAGAAAAAAAGAAACGCCTAATATGCTCGATTTTGATCCTCCCCAAACTATACGTTCCTCAAATAGCCCGGAAGCAAAATTAGGATTTTTTTCCCGCAAATTCGCGACGACCAGCCGACCAACTGTTCGTCGGCTGTACCAAAATACTACGCCGATACGGCGGAATTATGGCAACATGGCCGAACTCGTATACGTAATACATACAATCAGTGAACTCATCGCTAAATTCTTTAAAATGATTCAGAAACCGTTGCGCCGCACCGCCGTCCGTTTTATCGCGCCGATTAATGCGGCTCATATGGTGTCTCTCTCGCTCTCGCGGACTCCTTCGGTATAATTATTATTCGTAAAAGTAGGAAATGCTAATTCGACTAATTAGCGTGAGATTTTTTTCGTTTCGTACGGGTATTTAATGAGTACCACGAAGGGGGTTTGTTGCCGTTGGAGTTGAAGGAAGTCGATGTTAATTCGGGGGCAAATGTCGATATTATAAGGAAAGAGGAGTTAGATACGGCTATTGTTTCCAATGTAATCTGTAAAGGAAGTTAATTGACGATGATAGCAGCGTGAAAGACATTTTTTTCATCGCTCGATATACCATACCGCGTCATGTTTATTGTACGTAAACGAGGTAATTTGTGAATGGGTGGGGTTGGCGGTTGACAATGATGTGTAATTGGAGCAAGAGTTGATTGAAGGAAAAATTGCGTTGGATGAGGGACGGGGATTGGAGATATCCTAATTTGTTTTTTGAGTGAGTAATTTTATCAAATTTTTACGGTTTTTTTTGGCTAAAATGTGTTTTTTTACTGCATTTATGGGAACTGGCAATTATATACTGATGAGAATTTCAGTGATTTTTTTTTGAATGAAAAAGAACACTATCAATTGAAAAATTATTAAGAAATTCGATTTGCAGTTGGCTGGTTGAGAAAGCAAAAATACTGAAAATTTTAGACTGAAATTGACATTTTTTCTGATCTTTTCAACCAAGTATAAATTATCTCATTTTTTCAAATTTGAATGACCCCCCCCCCCCTTCTCCTCCTCAAGAAAAAAGTTCTAGATCAAAAAATTTGATACTCAAAATTAATTTTTCAGCTTGATAACTCATTTTCACCATTATTGATGGGAAGATTTTCTGCCCTCTTTCCAGTTTTTAATCCTGCCTTCAAATTTAAAGATATTCAGTTTCGAAAAATATCAATTTATTTGCTACGCAGAAGAGGAATTTTTTGATCGCGATTAGATGAAAAGAAAAAAAAGGATAACCCTTCAAATGCTAGAATTTTATTTTTAGTAGATAAATAAAAAAAATCAATATCAGAGTTGTAAAATTTTGCTAATTGACGAATGACAACTTTTTTTGGTAATGAAAAGATTTGTATTTTGCGTCTGAAGCAGTTTCTCATCTGATGTGATCTGTTCCTCTCTGCCTCCTCCTTCCTTGGTATCAAAACAGCGGTTCGTCCTTGCTGCTGATTTCTTCACTAATAGTTTCAAATAAATACAATTTTTTTTATAGAAGAGGAAAAACGGAAGGGATAGGATCAGTAAAATAAAGACTAGAATTTGAAAACTGAAAATAAGTGACAAAAAATCATCTGATTTAGAGTTTAGATTTCTTGGTAATGGTGAAACAACCATCCAAAAACAACTGTAGCCAAACAAAATCATAGGTGATGATTGGATTAGAAAAGGTCTTTGAATTTGGTGGCATTCAAAAGCCCAAAATGTTATCAAACTTCTATTATTTAAACTGTTTCTGTCACTGCAAAAAAATCTTTGTGGAATGTGTGTTTTTTTTTTAAAATTATATGTTCGTGTTATGAGAAAAAATACTGTGCTAACCGTCATAAACCTTTCCCCCTCCACCATGACAAAAAATTATCACCACATACTAGTTACAAATTTCTATGCGTTTAGTATTCATTTTACAGCGATATTTCGATTTCGTAGTCTTCGGGCCATTTTTTTCATCAGTGACGTTGATTTAATTTGTTTTTAAATTTTTGATATTTCAAAAACTTATTTCTTGAACATTTTAGATTTTTTTTTTTGAAGTTGAACGAGAAACGATTTTCAGATGAAAAAAAATAAGGTAAACGTTGATATTGGAAGTAAAAAATTTAAAAGATACAAATTGATTACCTTAATTTCTCGATTTTTCTTAATTTTTAAAAATATTTTTCAAAAAATTCAAGGAATTTTCAATCATTTTCTTTTTATCACATAGCAGAATTGAAAGTTTTTTATTGTTTCTCCAATCTTGAAATTTTTGTATTGCGTTTTTATTTAATTTTTTCAATGGTGACATTGATTTTTTTCAAGGAACGAAAAATAAGGCCAATGGAAATTCAAAAGACCAATCTATAGGTAGACATCGAGTACCCAGACTCAATCTGAATAACTGGAAAAAAATTACTACGAATGGAAAAATTCCAATGCAATTTACGCCAACAATATTATTTGGATCGTGAAGAAATATCGAATTCTTGGAAAAGAAAAGAACAATAGACGAGAAAAATATGTCATCGAAATTCAAATATTTTGAATTGAAATAACTGATTTCGTTTTTTCTGCTTTGTACATAAAAGGAATCGATAAATTAGTCGCAATCGGATTTCCGTTTCCCGATTCAAAAAAAGGTTAGACGAAGGATAAAACAAAAGAAGAAATAGAATCGAAAAAAAAAATGATAATTCGCGAAGGAAAATATTAGGCAAATCAATCGAGAAATGACATCTGAAAAACTGAATATCTCCGCGGCGTCGAAAGAGAAAAAACAAGGGTAACACTCGTCTCGATAATCAAAATCAAGGAAGGAAAAAAACATCTCATTGTTAGATTAGCTCGAAATAACGGCGTTATTTGTTTTCAGTCGTTCATCAGTGTTCTCTCAATTTAGAAAGACCCATAAAAGATGTTTTTCTCGCTTTACAATTCATTTATGTCACGTCACTTTCGCAAAGGCGAACGCAAAAGCGGTAAATAATTTTTTATTTTCGCCAAAGCTCGAAGGAAAAATTCACCATAACGGGAGTTCGATCGGTATAGTTGCTTGGCACTGCTTTCGCTAGCATATCGATCCAAAAAAAAAAAAAAAAATGAAGAAAAAGTAACCAACGACGAACGCAGTGAACGACGGATAAAAAATAGGTAATTTGTTTACGCGAATGTAAACAGCGGCGCATTTTAGTAAACACTGTTTACCGGAAATTCCGATAAAGTCGCACCCGAGATCGGAATTCTTCGAAGGGGTTACCCGAAGCTGAGCCGAGAGTGGAATTTGGTGCAGAGGGTGCATATTTACATGTCGGATGCGGATGATACGTTGTCGTTACAGTACAGAACGCCAATCGTAACTGGTTTTCTACGGCGACTGGATTCCGAAAGTCCGATTCCAACTGCGGCCGCGGTCGATATCATAATCTGCGAAGTGCGTACTGGCGAGAGCCAGAAAAAGGTTGGAGCCCGGTTCCAGAGAACCCACCATAAACACTCGGACTTGTTTCCGAACGAGCAATTTATCAAAAATCAAACGATACAATTTGTATATGAACCGGTTGCGATGCGCTCGTTTCGTAAATTTATGACGTAATGAAGACAGTTTAATGGTCTCCGGAGTCCGAGTTGGGATATTGTTAGCAGTATCTAATACGAAATTACCAGACGATCGTGCAATAGCCAGAAACCGATTGGATTCCGATGCGGGGGTGTTAATTACACGTAGGAGAAGGAAAAAAAAATGAGCTTATTGATAAGATGTTTAGACTACGTTAAGTACTCCGGTGTCGATTTTACGTGGAATTTTAAGGCTGGTATTGTTTCGGGTATCGCTTTATCAGCTTCGGATCGAGTTGCCACGAACATGAGGCCTCTGTTTGCGACGATCGGTAATGACCATGGAGGGTCTTATTCTCACATGAAATGAACAACAAGATGACCGAACTATGCGCGATGTCGTTCATTTTTTTCGTCATTATCACTGTTAATTGATCATCTCATGATCTAAGCTGTTAACTGTACCTTTTCTAAATTAGCTTTCGAAATTTTTTCTTATAGGTAATATCAATTTTTTCAATCAATTTTTCCTCCCCCCAAACTTTCATCTTCAAAATTTTTTGTAAGCTTCAAGATTTTTTTTGATTTTGATTTTATATTAATCATTTTACTTAAATTGGCACTGTGAAATCCTATTCTTCGATCTTCGAATTTCTGAAAACTTGACATTCTCTCGATTTATTCTGACTTTCTAACATTAAATTTCTTAAATGTTTTTCAAGCCAATTTTTTTATTCTAAAAATTTCAGAGCTGCAAAATAATACATTTGAGCTGAGCTTTAAAAAAATGGAAATTTGAAAAAAAAATTCAAAGGTGTACGTGTACCAATTGAACTTTGAGAAATAATTTCGCGAGCAAAAAAATTGTGAGAGAAAATTTCTAGAATTAAGAAAAGAAAAATGTGTATTTTTTTAAAAAAAAATTAAGAGTTGAAAAAATTTCATACCTGCCTGAAAAAAAAATCGGAATTGGTAAAAATTTATTCCGGATTAAAAATTTTTCGAGTTTAAAATTATCTGGGGAAAAGGAAATTGAAAATTGAAACTATTTTGAGAATCTGAAAAAAAAAACGGGTTGAAAAATTGTTGATTTCGGTTTCGAATTAGGTTGCGAAGTTGCGAGTCGAGCGAACGATTTACATTTTGTTGTTCATTCCGTGTGAGAATAGACAGACCAGGGATGAGAGCTGAGACGTTGGTATTGATCTGCACGACGTTGATGGGTTCGTCGAGTCGGTTCTGGTAATTTATTAAGAGGTTCTGGGCATTCACTGTTCCTAAGCATTATGAATGGATCGAGAATTTGAGTATAATTCGATCTGCTGGTGTTTTTTTGTACACACACGCACCTCGAACGGCTGCTCAATTTCCATTATAATAATTACGTCCGAGCCTTCGACATTCTTAAGGACGCGCCGATGATACTGGCAATGGCATGGGCTTGGGCATCGGCACTGGCAGGTCATTCGATGTCGTGTGTGGGTCGCTGGAAGAATCACCGCTGCTCCTCCGATCTTCTTGGTTTCCGTATACATCCCTTCCTTTCTTCGGTGGACTGGTCGCGTCGTCGGTTAATAAGGTGTTCCAAACCTGTACACCCACACGAACTATAGAGCGCATTCTTTGGTAATTTAATCAAAAAAAATCTTCCTTTCGGATTTGTAAACTTTACTTATGTACCTGAGAGGATCTAGGTGTGTCTTGTCCCTACTGTTGTCTAACATCCGTTCTGCGTTCATTTGTTTAATGGTCATAATATTAAAACGTGTGCTTAGGAATCGCCTACCATTCATCTGGACGGCTCCTACATTGGAAAGCGTTTAGGGCACCCCCGCACTCAGCCACATTTGCGCGAATTGTTGGCATTTTCATTCACAGATTCGATTAAATTCGCGTCGCCAATGTAGGTGGTTTTTTCTTTTGTCTTTCGAATACGAATGTGACAAGAAAAAGGCGTCGTGTTTTCATTTCAACGACGGTAAATTTTTTAACGCGTGCTTTGCATGAAACCTTGACACTCACGAAAGCCTTGTGTAACCTTGGAAGGAAAACTGACCTGAGTTAAATTATCGTGTTGTTGTTTCTCAGCAACGTGCTCGATAATGGCGAATGTCGAACTCCGAGTGCCCTCCGAAAACCGACAGATTTTCCTCGTCGGATGAGAAAATCGGTTGTTTTTTGATGCCTTTGAAAAAACACCCCTTTTGAGAGCATTTTTGCGACGAATTTCAAACGTCGTGGTTGAAATTTGTATATTTACTTTATCCATGTTCGCGACAATAAGGAAAACTCGTAATGTTGACGAAAGCGGCGTACCCGTCCTGCGATTACATTTTCGTTTCAGAAATCGTTCTCTTTTGCAGACGTTTCGAGAAGAATGCGAATTTCTTTATGAAAAAAATGAAAAATGAATGCGCCATCGGTGATATTTGCAACCGATGTTTGTTGATTTTGCGAGTATAATGTAGACGTGTCGAGAATGTGGTTTGGAGTTTATATATGCGACGGTTGATGATAATGCTCGGATATTTTGTGCTGTTGAGGTTTTGCTCGAAACAGATCAACGCTGTTATAAATATTTTTGTAGAAATTTGGCGAATGAAAGGATGAGAAAAATTTATCTGTTTGGAGGAGAGGAGAAAGGAAAAGAGAGATTAGCGGTTTTGGTGTAGCAACGAGACTCGGAATATTTTTATTGGAGAGGGGGGAGGGGGTGTTAAAAATGTATTTATTAATTTTTTTCATTTCTTTAAAAACAGAACTTTTTACTTCTAGATTCTTCATGAAGTTGAACCAAGATTGGACAGTGTGAAAAACTCTTCAAAAACGAAATTCATTCCAAATTTTTAGCTTTTTGAATCGATTTTTCATTTTTTTTAAAAATTTTGATTTCTAGTTATTATAGCGAAATTTTGAAGGTGGGAACTTTGAAAAATTTGACCAAAGTGCTTCAATTACTTTCTCATCTTGAATCAGTGAAAAATTAATGATAAATAGTCAGAATTGCAGCATAGAAAAAATCATCATAATTCTTTGATTTTTAGTGAAATTTTACTGAATTTTCGCTGATTTTTCGTAAAAATTCAACAATTTTTCAACTTTTTTAGGAGAAACTTGCCCCAAAATTGTGACTTTTTTTCAGTAAGTACGAATATATTTCCAATTTTTTGTTTCATTTCTTGAAGTTTTCTATATATTTTTGAAGAGGAGCAATTTACTGATAAAAAAAAATTAAAATGTATGTTCCGATTTTTTTTTCATCAATTGTAACTTTGTAAGTTTTTCATTGCCAAAAAAAACAGCGTTAGAACCGAGTAATTAGCAGAAGGAAGGAGAGAGATGCGGAAAAAAATTTTCTATACCCTCGATTATTTCTTAGCTCAAAATTGAATTTTCTCTAATTTCACCTACCTAATTAAAGAAAAATGTGAAAAAATAAAACTGAACCAGTTTTTACTTTTTAATTTTTTGGTTAAATTTTTTTATCTGTTTTTTTTTTTTTTTGGAGTTTGTTGCATTATTTGAATCTAAAATCATTATAGTTCCTTGTACACACGTATCTTCTCAGAGAAAACCCACATCTGGAGAAATTTTTCGATTGAAATGAAATTTTTTCATTTTATCCGACTTCACAATAGAATTTTCTGTTATTTTTCTCTCTCAAAATTTTCTAAATTTTTAGAAAAAACTGGCCATCATTTTCACAAATATCTAAAAAATGTAGTTCTACAAGTACGTACATATCGTTGGAATCTATTTTTATACCAATTCAGAATTAAATTTTCCAGATAAAGAATTCATCATTTACACATTTTCTGATTCGAAGTTCAATCAACTTCGGTAATTGTAGTCGGTTCCCCCTGCTCTCATCACTTTTGTTTATTTTTATCTGTATCCAAATTACCTCTAAATCTTTGAAAATTCCAATTTAGAAAGAATCCATCGAATGGGAAAAGAAAAGTATGGAAACACATTTATCTGCGCTGTAATAGACTTAAGAAAGTAAAGCACGACAGCACGACTGAAAAAATTCCCAAACAGAGGCATGAAATATTGAGAAAAATTCGCGAAAATCGATGTAAAAAAATACGAAAGAAGGTCGAATAGCTTTGAAAAGCAATACCTTCTTATTCGAAAAGTGAATAAACGAGAAAAGCAATAAAAAAAATTCACGCGTCAAACGTTGAATTTTTTGTAACAATTGTTATTATTGAAAAATTTCAATATATTCGTGTATTTTATGGAATAAGAGTCGAAAAATTTAGGAAATTGTACGGTATAATATACCTAGTTTACAATATCGAAACCGAAATAAATGCTTAAATGGAAGCCATGAGTGAGAATTTAATACTTTTATATTCAATCATTTTTCATTAGTTCATGATTATCATTTATATCTACCTATACAAATATTTTATTTGCCATTTTGCTATAGATTTAATCGATCGTAGATTCAATTTTATTAATTTTTGTTGAAATTTTGTTTGTTTTAGGTAAGTGATATTGGACATGTCGATATGAATTTGAGAAAAAACCATGAAAATTGAACGGATGCTCACTGATTCGTAAGAATACATTAAAATTATCTTCTCGCTATGATCTTGAGTGGAAAATTTCCATCATCTTTCGGCGCTTTTATTCAGTCTGGTATTAAGTTTATGGCAGTTTTTAGAGTTTTCGCCCATTATTAAGTGTATTTTTTTATACGTTGAATACTCACGGTTTATCGAATGACCATTCTCAGCATTGCTGAGCTATGCGGTAGTCTGGCGGAAAGGAATTCGAGCTTTATTTTATAGTCGATTAAATTCTGATTAATTTATACAAATATTCGAAGGAGTTTAATTAAAGCTCGGTCATACGATTGTTTTTCCCCTTCGACGTGGTCGTTAATTACAGTCGAACAATCGAACGAATCTCTTAGAACAATTGTATTAGTCGGCTTCGTTTCTAAGGTTTCTCGCGTACGAATACCGAGAAAAAGACAAGAGATAAATTCACGTGATTTTTACCACTTTTCGAATACCCTCAGATCAGCGCATCTCGTAAAATTTTCTAATTACAGATGCCATTCCAAGAATACGACGTTCTGCTAGAAAATTATCGAGCTCGGAAAGTTTTTTTTTCTCGAGCGAAGATTTATATACCGAAATAACGTCGCAGATGGCGTTATTATTAAAATCAATTTTTTTCTACGTCATTGTCGATACCGTCGAACCCACCAGTCTTTGAAATTTATTTATCGATGTATTGTTTTTCTCATCGTTGACTGATGGAAATTGGCAGAAAGAAAGTTTACAGTACGAATTACGTATTTGGTATAATTTGAAAAATTCATAAAGAGGATTTAGTTATTCGATTGGGACAAAAATCGATTTGTCTTCTAAGCTCGACGACGTTGGAAAAAATTTTTTAGTGGGCAGTAGAATTTATATGGAGGGATTTTAGAGTTTTTTTTTTCCATTCGATATTTACCAACGTCGTATTCGAATATCCCCTAAGATTCTCTTCTTTTAGTGTAGGTTTGGGAATACGTTGGCGAATTTGATTCCTAAGACCTTTTCACGTAGATGTACCTTGGCCCTGATGAAAAACCTCCATATTTGATTTGCTTCTCGTTTTTAAGCCTTTAGCTGTAATCCTAAGATTTGGAGAAAATTTTTCGCCGCTTTTTTTCCGCCTTCGTGAGAGTTTTTTTTTACCCTCGTTGGCGGCTTCCGCAGCTTTAATCATCTTTATATCCTTTCTAAACCCAGTTGAAGTGAGAGACTTTACATTTCAGCGGAACAAATTCGCAACGAATTTTGTAAACGCATGGAGGGTTTTTTTTTTCCTAAAATGAGTTTCATATTTGGCTGACGCGACGACGTTTTTCAATTATCTTCACAAAAGGGTTTGCCAACGTATTCTGAAAAACTCGGGGGTAAATAATTTTTACGCCGTACGAATCGAGCATACTCTAGACGTCATTTATATTATTAAAAAAAAAAAAGAAACAATACGAGTAATTAATCACGACTGTGCTGAAAATTCGCATCAGCGTTGAAAAAAAAATACTGGAAAAATTATTATATTTTTCGATTTAAAAATAAAAGGATTTCAATTTTGTGACTATGCTCGGTTTATCAAAATACCTGTTCGATAACACTTTGGGTGATTGAAAACTGGGTCTGTCTATTCTCACACGAAATGAACAATAAAATGTAAATCGTTCACTCGAATCGAAACTCCACAAATTGTCTCGTAGCGTCGTAGCTTTGAAACCGAAATCAACAATTTTTCAACCCAATTTTTTTTAATTCTGAAAATAGTTTCAATTTTTAATTTCCTTTTTTTCAGATATTTTTCAAGTCTGAAAATTTTTCCTCAAAATATTTTTCAACACTAGAATTTTTCATCAGAAATAAATTTTTAACAACTCTGAAATTTTTTCTTTCAATTTTTTTCAGGTTGATACGTACTACCTACATACATAAAAAATTTTCAACTTTGGCATTTTTTCCAAGAATAAGGTACATATTTTTATTTCTCAATCTAGAAATTTTCTCTCGAAATTAAATATTTTCTCAAATTTTTTGCTCTTGAAATTATTTTTCAAAGTTCAATTTTTACACCTTTTGAATTTTTTTCTTCAAAATTCCATTTTTTTTAACTCAGCTAAAAAATTTTCTAAAATTATTTTTCAGTTCTGAAATTGTTAGAATAAAAAAAAAATGAAAAAATTACGTTGAAAAACATTCTAAGAAATTTAATGTGAGGAAAAATCGAGAGAGTATCAAGTTTTTAAAATTTTTAAAACCAAAGAATGGGATTGCACAGTTGTTAATTTAAATAAATATTTAGGAAATGAAAATTTTATCAAAAATGAAAATTGAAGAAATTAAAAGAAAATCTTAAAGCTTGGAAAAAATGAAAAAATTTTGATATGAAGACGAAAAAATTTTTTCTTCTCAAATTTGACAGCTAAGATAAAAATCGCACTAGTTAAAGTAGACTTGGGCCCTGAAGAAAGTAAACGCGAGAAAGTAATCGAAGTAAATCGTAATCGCGTGCTACGATCGTTCCAGCGACTCAGCCCACCATTTCGAGCGAGAAAACTTGTTAACGATGCTAATTTCGTTGCGTGGAATTTTTGAAAAAAAGGGTGATTTTTATCGGTACGAATCTGCAATGATTACTCGCGACAGACGAAAAAGAAAAGGAGGGAAACACGCGCCAGGCGAGGTTCAGGTTTTCGTGTGATTATTAAATTATATATGCGCGAATTGGCGTGACATTAATGAAATTGTATTTGATAAAGCAGGTTGACATGTAAATGACATAAGGTTGTTGGTCATTCGATGTGGTGTTTGTTGACTCAAGTATACGTAGGGACGAGTATTACGAACGGAGGCGTATTTATTAGAGTGGAAAAGATAGAAGTGACGATCGGTATATGAGTTTTACATAAAGTGTATGATGTAAAGGTCTAGGTTTTCGAAATACTTGTGTCGAGCGGAGGTGTCAAGACGACAATTGGATTGGATTGGAATACGTGGACGTAGAGTGGTGTTTCCTTATCCTAAGGCGGGGGCCTTTCGCCTTAGCTTCGATGTACTTGATGATGGCGAAATGAAAACAACGCTTGGAAAAAAATAAGCTTTTAATTTGTTGATCTTAGCTTAGACATCGACCGGATTAGGGTTTGCGTTGAGAATTATTCGAACGATAAATCAACTTAATTGATGCGTCAGCGTGTCTACCGTATAGTGAAAGTATTTCGTAGGTTGGATAAGTTCGAGAAATTAAATAATCTGCTCGCATTTATTTACACTCGTACCTCGGAACGAAAGCGATATTGTGACAGAATTTTTTACGTGGTTTTTCCAATGTGTCGGGGGGTTCTGGTTCGAAATGGTAAGGAAAAGTGATATGGATTTTGAAAGATGTTTGTAGTCTGGTTGTTGTTTTTTTCTGTTTTATGTGCATGTTCGATTTGGGTGAACGAATTGGGCTAACGAGAAAAACTCCTTGGGTTGTCATTTCTGATTTTTCAGTGAGTTTGTAATGTTGATGAATGAGAAAAAAGTTCGAAACATTAATTTTTCAAATTTCTTAGACATTCAACTATTTTATGGGAAATTTTTGGGTTTTAGAAAATTTTTTAATTTTGGTTGGAATTGTAAGAAGAATTGCAAAAACAAAAACTGATTCGATAGGATAATTCAAATAAAATATTTTCGTAGAATTTTTACTCGAAAAATACCAAATTTCAAACTTTTTTTTTCATTTTATTCCTTCAATTTTTAACAAAGGTGTAAAATTTGGACACATTTTTTTTTTGAAAAAATCTCCAATTTGAAAAATGAAGTTGGCCAAGTTGAATTAACGTTTCAACTTTTTTTATCGTAGTGAAATCTTACTCTTAGTCGATTTGGAATAGTGGCGAATTTTTTGGAGGGTGGGGGAGGCAGATAGAGGGAGTCTTTTTTGCACTGAATTTTTTCAAAAATCAGATGATCTTTTGAGTTTTTTTTTCACACAAGTTACTTTTTTTCTTCACCCTTTCTTTAAACAACCTAAAAAAATTGACATAACAAATTGAATGCTTTCTTATTTCATGTCTGAATCTGTAGTTTGTTATTTTTGATGTCTGTTTCTCTTTTTCAACTCCTCCCTCACACCTCTCCATCTGAAAAATATGGCTAAAAATTTTGTAATGCTAAATTTTGAGAAAAAAATCAATTTTTTGCTCCTGGAAATGGTTTGGAAATGCTTTCCCGATGTAAATAATTCGTTTTTTTTTTTTTTCAAATCCATCCCCTGTCATTTCTTGAACTCAAGTCTTCTGTAACGTCTATATGTAAAAGAACAAAAGAAGAATAAATTTCCACAAAGTAGGGGTTTTTGAAACTATTTAATTCATAAGTATTTTTATATCGTGATACTTACCGATTTTATTACGTCATTGCCACCCACATTTATTTGTATCACGTTTTTGAACTCATTCATTCACAATTTTACGTTAAATCGCTCCAATGTACCATAGTGTGATTGTTTTAAGTTTCTGATTTGTTGTCATCTTCAGGTAAAAGAAAAAAATGTTTTTTGATTAAATGAAATTGATGACGTGTAACTCAATTTGGAATGACGCAAGTATAAAACATATAAAACATTTGATGTGCATTGAGAAAAATTATGGGGGCAAGATGAAAATTAATCGGATGGTTGTAAAATTTATGGATTCAAACATTCTATAAAACTGAAGCTTGAGTTTATCACACATGGCATTATTGAAGGGGCAAAAAATTGAAAAGTTCTGGCAATATTGTAAATTTTTCTGCTCAAAGTGCAATTTTTCAAATTTTTTCCCACGTGTAATGAAAAATTTTTCAAAAAAAGTGATCACGTTCGATTGAAGTTTCCGTTTGAAGCTAATTTCTTAGCTCTCTAATTGGTCTGATTTAGTCAAAATAAGTGTTTTTTGGGACAAGCTCATTTCAAATCAATGAGAAGCACATAACTGAAAAAAAGGAAGAATTGCGCGGGTTGAAAAAAAAGTTGATCTGTTTTGAAAAAAAAAAAAACGCGGGTCCAAAAAACGTTGGTCTGTCTTTTTATTGAAAGAAGCGTTGGTCCGGGTTGAAAAAAAACGCTGGTTCGAGTTGAAAAAAACGTTCATTGGCCTGTTTTGGACAAAGACGTTAGTCTGTGGTGAAAAAAATAAGTTGCTCTGTTTTGACAAAAATGTTGGTCTGTATTGAAAGAAACATAATAATATTTGTTTTGAAGAAAACGTTGGTCCATTTTGAAAAAAAAAAAAACATTGGCTCGAGCTGAGAAAACCCCGGGTCCGAAAAACGTTAGTATCCTTATTGAAAGAAATAACGTTGGGTCTGTTTTGAAAAAAATGTCTGTCTGGGTCGAAAAAAACGTGGATTCGAAAAGCGTTGGTCTGAGTTGAAAAAAATGTGAGTCCGAAAAACCTTGGTCCGTGTTGGAAAAAATCATGGCCTGTGCTAGAAAAAGTTGATTTGTATTGAAAAAAACGTTAGTCAAAAAGGTTGGGCTGTTTTGAAAAAAATTTGATTCAATCCTGACCCCTGACCAACCTTTTTTTTTTTCAACACAGACCAACGTTTTTTGACCAACGCAACGTTTTGTTCAACATCGACCAACGTTTTTCAGACTCACGTTATTTTCAACTCAGGCCAACTGATTTTCATCGAATTTTCGTTCATGTTTCAAAAAATTTCACTATAAATTTTCACCACTTTTCCTGCCTTTTTTTTTTTTTTACCGATTAGTTACTTGCTGTGCTGCAATTATGACTGTTTTTCAGTAATTTTCGATCATTTTCATTGATTTATAAAAAATGAGCGAGTACATTAAAATAATACTTGTGAATTTTTTTTATTTTTAAAGTGGCCTTTGATGGATGAATCGACGATTTGCGCCTTCAAAAATAAAATAAATCATACGGATTATTTCTTTTCTTTCAATTCTCTTTTTCACGAGTCAAAAGACATATGACCGAGTTCCGTTTGTAAAATTGAAATATCCGTCTGTACAAAAACACATCAATACGATTTACACCTCGGTCGGAAGTTTTGTTTTTTTCTTGATTTTTGTTTATGAAGTTTAACGTACGTTTAGGCAAAATGATAGTTTCCGTTTTTTTTTTTATCTCCAGTCTAACGTCAAAAAAACTTGAAGTTAGGTTTCCGGTAAAGTTTGGGCAACGTGATGTTTATGTTCGAAATTGAAATACCATTAGCTGCGTATACAAAATCTAAAGTGTTGCTTTTCTACGTATATAGATTTGAAAATAGTACCATTTTACGATATTCTCGTATCTACGTAGTTTTCAAGTTATACTACATATAAATCGTGGAAAAAAGAAGTCGGGTTAAAAGCTCGAGTTCTTTTCAGTTTTACGCATCTACAAATACGACTTTATAGTTGGTAAAAAAAAAAAATACGAAAAAAATTTGTTTACGAAATTTCAAAATACATAATATACGAATACGATAAATCGAATGGCGAAAGTGTTTTTATAGTACGTCTACAGAACCAACGAGTATTTATGGTCTCGTTTCAAACTGTTGATTTTTTTTTTTTGAAATGAAAAATGCAATTATGCGAGTACACGCGATTATATCATTATCGAATGCCAATGTAATAGCGAACGACGATAAACTCAAATAGTATATACCTACGGTAATACGCCAATTAAAAAATTAACGTATAAACAAAAATAGGAAGTGTGTTGGCGCCGTTAACAACATATAAATATCAATTGTGTACACACCGATGTAATTATCAAACTTGTACGAATTTTACTTATACTTTTACGGGCTCGAATTAGGTATTACCCTGCGTAGGTATTTTATTATCGAAATATTTATCTTTATTGTTATGTTTTCGTACGAATGAATTGGAGTGAAAAGTTGGGTTATTAACATACGTGTGTGTATTTAATTAGGTAACGAGAGATGTTTCGACGATCCTGCGGATTTTTTTTTACTCCATCGATGTATTTTTCTTTCGAGCAATAAAACGACGAGAACAGAAGGAAATAAAATTGATTAAATTACGAATCCATGTGCTGGCAACCCGGTAGAAAATTTTCGTAAACGTCGTTTAAACTTGGATCGTTGGTAGTCGTTTTTTTATAGAATTTTCAATGTTTGCTCATTTGGTTTCTTTTTTACTCCCAAATCCGCGACGAATTGGAATTTTTATTTTTTTCATTTGATCGACGTCGAAAGCACGAAGAGGAAAATCAATTCGAACGAATTCGTCATTTATGGAAAATGGATAGAATCTTTATATCCGCGTAAAAATGTTTTTTTCGAATGAAAATGAGAAAGTTTTACGTATTTTTGTTTCAGATGGTAAGAAAATTCTGGCGGATAATTGATTTATATCTAGGCAAGCGAATTTGAATACGTAGTCTGGGATTTTGGTGGGAAGGGAGGGGTGTAAAAAATATGAAAATACTTATTCGTCGCATAAATTTCCGACTTAATTCGATTTTAATTGCTCGGTTTTCCTTATTTCGATAAAATTATGCTTAAATTGGTTATAAAACCAATTACAAGTTATCCTCTGGTAATCCTTTCGTATCTAAATCGCTTCAAAATGGATACACTGGATGTGGTTTAGCGAATATCGCTCGAAAACAGCTCGAGCGATGGGATTACGTCTCCGCTTATCGATTTTTTTTTACATCTTTTTGTTTGTAAATTGTCGATAATGGGACCGCGAATGATGCATCGTGTCAGTCGCGATAAGAAAATATGTATCTGAAACGTAATTGTGATTGAGACGAGACAAAAACGAATGATTTTACACGTATTTTTTACGAGAGTAATTGTATTTTAGATTTTGGGTGAAAATGGTCGAAAATATGACGATTGGTTATCTAAAGTACCCGAATATCGCCCGTATAGATTTTGCGAAACGATAACGCCCGGTCGTAAGCTTGGATTTTGTAATATGGCGAAATTTTTCCAAGAAATTGTAGTACTATGCTTAAATGTATGGGTACGATTTGTGTGAAAAATGTATGATGAAGTATTTTTGTGTATTCTGAGTAAAGAGGATCTTCGGTATGGTCATTTCTTCAAATCGGTAATATCGTTTTCGTGAATTTGTACGGTGGAAAAATACTGAAATTTATCGTTCAATGTATTCTTACGGTTGAGTGGTGAAAATGACGTGACGAGTGATTTTTCTAAATCTGTCGGGTGGTTCTGGTCGAATTTTATGTTGAAAAATTACAGCTATTATTGAGGTACGTCGAATTAAATTTTTGCCCTTTTTAATGATTTTTGAGATTTTTTTCAATCTGGTGCTAATCTTGAGCTCGAATTTGTGAAAAAAGTAAATTTTATACCTACTTATTCAAAAGTATTTATTTCAAAACTACCTACGTCAACGGAGGTATTAATTCGAAGGAAGAATATCAGAAATTGAAAAAAGAGAAAGATTTTTGAAAATGAAGGATTTTATTAAAAAAGATAATAATGAAGGTATTCCTGTATTGTTAATGATTTAATTACGTCATTGCCCCCTACATACAGTATTTGTATCACGTTTTTGAAATTCATTCGACATTTTACGCTATTTTGCTCCAATATTGTGTGATTTGAAATTTCTCAAGTTGTCAGCGTCAGGTAAAGGAAACGAAATGTTTTCTGGAGAAAGAAATTGGAGATGTTATATAATTGGAAATGACGTCAGTAGAAATTATTCATGGTATAATTGTGAATTGAGGGGAAAATTATGGGTTGAATAATGTGGGAAGCGTATATTTGAGGAGAGCGGAGAAGAGGGTCTGGATTCTAGATCCCTCATGAACAGCAAAAATATAAAAATTATAAAATTTTAGCTTTTAGAAGCTTCCTTCATTTCTCTCTCCACTGTTCTTGTTTCGAGCTTGGTTAATTTTACTAAATTTATGGATTTTTTTTTTTTTAGAAATTTATTGTGTATTCTCAAATTTGAAAATTTGTTAATTTTTTTATTGTGAAACTGGGATGTTCCCTAACTGGGATTACTTGAACTGTTGAAATCTTTGGAACCTTAAAACATTATTAGAACTTTTTCAACCCCTGGAATTTTTACAATCTCTATACAGTGGGCGGGTCAGCTGACCTTCAGAATCAATCGTATTCAATATTTCAGTATCGTTCTGGAAACAACATTCTGTACCTTATGCATTTTAAGCCTAGGATCGAAATTTGATTTGAAAAATTGCCCAGAAGTAGGGGGATGGACGTAAAGGGTACTTTTTTTCTAAATTGAGCAAAATTAAGTTTGACTGACGAGGTTACGTCCGCGTTAATTTTGTTACAATCGTGTTTTTTAAAGTACTGAAAATGAATTTGAAATTTTGAAGTCAGATTTTACTCCTATATCTGCATGCATGCCCGAGGAAGGGGTAGATGGCGGGGAATAGGTGAGGAGGTGAAAAAAAATTTCATAAAGCGTGTAATATGTCCAAATCTGCATTTTTAGGGTCGCAGATAATGAATTGAGTGATATTTTTTCATTTAAGTGGTAAACCGTGGAGTGAATATAAAAAAAATTTTCGACTGAAAAAAAAAACAAAAAAACTGTCTCTTATATCATTTTAGATATTGTTTGTGTGCTTGAGCGGAACAAGGGCTAAAATTTGAAAATTTTATGATTTCCAGAAATTGTCTGAAAGAATTCTACTACTTTGGAATAAAAATTTTGTGTTTTTTTTTTTTCATTTGGTGATTTTTCGGGCATGTTTTCATCCAAATTTGCCGACTTCATTAAAAAATTTCTCAAAAAGTTGGCAGATTGTGTTGTAAATATGCAAATTTACTCAAAAATTTTGCTAATTTCATTGAAAATCGTTAAATGTTGAATCAAATAATCAAGTCAGCGTCGAATCCGAATTTCGGAATTGGATGATCAAAAAAATTTAAATAAGCCCAAAAACTTTTCAATTTGTCCAATTTTTTTCAAAATTTTAAAATTTTTTGTCTTGTAAAATTTGTCGAATTCACTGCCATGGGAGAGTCTCATTTTTTGCCTCTATCAACTCCCCTCACCCATAGGCGCACCCAGAAATTAATTAAGGGAGGGGCTCAGAATTTATGAAAAAATGGGGGGAGGGGTCAAATTTCAAAATCGCAATTTTTCACTGATCTTTCAGTCAAAAATCATCAATTTTTTCTGGCAAACGGAGAATTTATTGAGGAATTTGTGATTTTTGACTAAAAAATCAGTCTAAAATTATCAATTTTTAAAATAAAATGATTGAAATACTGCCCGAGCGAAGCGAGGTGAAAATTTTTTGAAAAGATATTGTTTAAAGAGCGAAAAAATGCACTTTTCCCACATTTTTGCTATTAAAAACATATTTTTTCCAAGCTTAAGGGGAGGGCTCAAGCCCCCTGAGCCCCCCTTGGGTGCGCCTATGCCCTCACCCCTTGATTCTCAAACCAAAAAATGCTGTCTAAATGTCTAATACGAATTTTGCAATCTCAAAACCAAACATTCAGACTTTTAACATACCTACTATTTTTCTCCCTTTTTTCGCCGTTACTTTTATCTCCTGTAAAAAGGAACGCAATTGTATGAAAAATCTGACGTTGAATTTGTTCTTTATGATTTCAAAAAACGTGAATGTTGGCGTTTTTCGGGTTGAAATTGCGAAATTTCAATTTTTCGACCCATTTTTAACCCTTCCTATCATGCACTTCTTCTACACTCTTGAATAGGTAGATTTTTTCACCGAATGTGGATTTGGGGCAGTGATTTCTCTTATTTTTCCTCCATCATTATTCAAAATCAGACGTTTGATCTACTTATTTTGTTATAAATTTAAAAAAAACATCGTTCAATTGCGGACTAAATGGTTGAAAATTTTGAATTTACGACGTAATAAATAAATAGGTATGTGAAGGGGAGGGGAAGGGAATTTTTATCTCATCGTTTTTTGTTGTTAGCGGAAATTGAATGCGAACAGTTTGCAAGATGGTTGACTTCTTGGAAATGACGAGAAGGAAATCTCATCTCTTTTTTTACTGAATGTTTATCTAATCGATCTTTGCAAATTTTGAAAAATTCTGATGAAAGGTTGATTTTTTATCTTTTCATTTTTCAAAAAAAAAAAAACATGAAATTTGTGTCGCGAAAAGGGAAATGACGTCGTAAAAAAATTATCATGCTGAATCTTATCGCGAAAAAAGTATTCAAAATTTCGAAATAGATGAAAATATCATATGAATAGGGAAGTTTTTCAATCAGGACTGTGACTCAGATCCTCTTTTCGTGCTATATCGATTCAAAAACTATTCATCCTTCCCTCTCTCCACTCTCCACTCCCTTCCTCCTCGCCCTTTTCAGTATGTTATTCGAAAAGATAAAATATGCTCATTATTCCGAAGGTTTCAAAAATACAGCATATCTCCGGTTGAAAATTCCACAATCCAGAAAGTTCGACTTCGGGAGCATCTCAGCTGTTGCGATGTTTTTCTCCATCGGAATCTTTTTCGTTGCTCGAACTCGTATGTAAATTTTACCTACTTAGGAAAAGAAAAACGAAATTTCCCATCTGTTGCTAGGCCAAGTTTATACAGGTGAAGGGGTAAGACGTCGGATTCGTCAAGTAGAAAAATATTTCACGTATGATTTTCGAATAAAAATATCGGATACGCAAGCGCGATGTTCTTTCGTATATCGAGGCAACGCATCAACTTTTTTTGAATGACAACGAAGTGTACTCGTACTTGGAAAACATACGAGTATTCGAAGCTGATAATAATTATCATGTTTACTTTTCGAAAACCTTCCGCGCTGCGTATATTCGTTCATATACACTTCAATGACAAACCAACTTGCGTTGGTAAAAAAAAAAAGAGAGAGAAATGGAGAGGTTCATTAATAAATGAGAAAATTTTGTCGCGAAGTAATTACGTACGTTGCTGGGTATTATGAATACGTATCTATGGTTGAAATTTTCGCTTAGCAAATGGAACTAGTCGGTCATTTTTAGAGAATAAGAGAACTGCAACCGTGTACAGAGAGTTTTAAATTAACCAAATGAATAAGTATTACGGTACGTAATGCGAAATGTACATACGTTTGCGACGAGGTGGGTAATGTGGTATTCCATTGAGAAACAGCCAAAGTGCAGGGAGTTCTCAAGTTGAATGAATTCATTCACCCTTTTTGCTTTTAGCATTTAGTATAACCACAGTACTATGTGGTGTTTCGACGAAGGATAAACGCGTTTTACCCGTGCGTGGGTGCGGTTTGAAGGTCACGACGAACTAATGCGAGGGTGGAACTATTATCCCCTATCGGTGTTGCTGTTGCGTGTTCTCAAGTTGGAACGTAAAAGCCGGGCCTTTTTCTAACGCTGATTTCATCATTTATCGTTTGCCTTCGTCGCCGGTGCTGTTATAACGCAGTATAAGAAAACTTGCTTAGTCGTTTCTCTCTACATTACATAGTTTTGTTGTTAAAATGTACGTCGTACGGTATCCCGATCCCTTACACCCCGCCTCGGAAAGCCCAAAGTCTGTAAATTACCAGCGTAGGCGTTCTTTTTGAATTTTACAAAACGTAGATAAAATTTTATTTTAATAGGAAAATTTTTATAGACGGCGTACGTTAATGGTCGCGTAAATCTACTCTCTCGATAAAATTTATTTCGTTTCTTAGGTTCTTTTTTATAGGAGTAGGAAAGGGTAGGGGGTGTAATTTTTCAACCGAACAGTTGTACCTTTTTGGCCATCTTTGTATGTGTACGAGGCTAAGCGTGGGATTATATTAGAATGATGAAATGTAAGATTTTATTATTTATCGGTTGCTGGGTTATATGGCGAGCCTTTTGTTGGAGGATATTTCGATTTTCGGTATGTTATGGCGTGTCCGGTGCCCGTGGCGGAATGCGTTATTTAGTCTGCGGTTTATAGATTGGTTCTTTTTCAAAGGGTTTATTGGTGTAGGAGGATTGGGCTGGGGTGGGTATGTTTTGATGGTGACGGAGTGACTGGGAATTGGAATGATATATTTGTTTATTTTTTGAAAAATGAATTTGATTGGGTAATTTTTGGTGAAGGATTTTTATTTTTTTTTCTCGATTTTGATATTCCACTTACTTATTGGTTAATTTTCAGTGACTTTGTGTGGTTTTTTTTTCATTTATGATCAAAGATCATTCTGTGCCTCCAAGTATCTAAAAGCTACAAAAATTTACTTTGAATCTAGAAAAATGTTGAATTTTAAAAATTATTGCAAAACATTTTGAAATTTTAATTAACTGTTATAAAATTTTGAAGACTATTCAATATTTGGACGTTTTAATGATCAGTTGAAGGATGGAAAGGAAATTAAAACTTGAAATGTCACATTTTGATCGAGTGTAATTAAACATACTCAAAATTTAACATTTCAATCAAAATTCAATAATAGTTTCAATAAATTGTGTACTCGAGAACTCTTATTATTGGCAGAAGCCTGCCAAATTTGAAGCACTGGAGGAGGAAAAAATTGAAAAATTCGGACCAAAGTTGAATTTTTTCTGAATCAAAATAAAAATTTTTCGAAAAAAGTCATCAATTTTGAAATTTTTTTTCTGAAACTTGAGTTTTTTGTATGCAGGAAATTAATTTTTTATGATTAAGAGCATGGTAGGGACGTCGGAGCAAAATTACTTTTCATCATCCTTGGTTACTGGAATTTGTTACTTTTCTTTTTGCATCTCAAAATATAAAGGTTACTTTTATTGTCCGTCCAAAATAGCATGAGTCAGTTTCCTTATCAAAAAGCAAACAAAATTTCAAAATTTTCCCATTCAACTACAGCAATTTTATTTTGGACTTTAAAACAATGAAACTGACACAATTTGGCTCATGCCATTTTGGACGGACAATATTATTTGTACCATACTGTCTCATTTCGAATCAGTGATAAGTCCCTGAAAAAAGGTCAGAATTGCAGCGAAGAAGAAATTAGCTAAATTCTTCAATTTTCAGCAGATTTTTTGCAAATTTTACTAATTTTTTTAGAAATTTTCAAATATTTTGCTAGCTTTTCTGTTAATTTTCACTGATTTTCCAACAATTCTTTGCTGATTTATTATTGTGCTGAAATTCTGTTTTCTAGTGATTTTCGACATGTTTCATTGATTTATAAATGATTCAGTAAGTCACTTTTTTAAAAAAAATTCTGATTAATTTCTAAATTACTTATCTTTATTTGATGAAAAAATCGAATCCAAAAAAATATGAATTGATATGAATTCCGCTCCCATGCTCGTGAAAAAAGTGAAAAAGCTGTTTTCTCTGCCCCAATCAGACTGATTTTTATCTCGTGAGTGATAATTTTAATGAATTATCTCATTTTTTCAATTAGTCATTAAATCATGAAAGAAGTATCACTGTATTACACTGGTATTTCAATGAAAAAATTTTAAATTTGATTTCAACTTTCAGATCTGAATTGAAATATTCATATTAATTTTTCTGCTTTTTATGTAGATAATATTAGCGCCTTAGAGAAGGAGGATGCAAATCTACCTAAGATGGAAATGTTTGACAGTCAAACACAATTTTTTTGGGGGGGGCAAGAGGGAGGCTAATTTCAGTTTGATGGGGTAGCTCTCCACCCGCGTCCCCTGGAATCCATCTGTGTAAAAAATATTGTTTAAGTTTTTTGGAAAGGGGAGGAAAACAAGAGGAATTATTTTAAGAGAAAAAAACTGAAAAATTCTTTCCTCCATTTTGTAAGGTTCAATCAGTGAAAAACTTTGAAAAAAAATTATATTTTTTTGCTGATATGTATTTTCAATGCTGTTCCTCCTCCTTGACACCTCCTTCGCTTCCCTCCCTCTTCTATGGACTAGACCTGAATGAGAGCAGTTTTGATGCTTAGATTTCGATACATTTTTCGAATGATCCTGGTGATTTTGGATGGGTGTGTGGGGAGGGAAGTCGTACTTCAGATTTTTCTTCAAAGTGCAATTTTTTTTTGATTTTCTCGCTCGAAAATAACATTTTTTCGTCACAAAATATAGGTATACTTTTTGAAACCGAATTTTCATATAAAACAATGCTATAAAAATAACTCGACGACGAATTTCAGCACCTTAGAAATCCGTTCGGTGCACATGTCAGCAATTTCTTCTCGACTTCCCACGCTGCACACACGACGCCAATACAGTAGCACATTTTTACCGCTGGAAAATTTCACGTAGGTACCGTACGGTCGTACACTTTATTAAATTCTAATGATATTTTCATAATACGATTTCTACTCATCCGCCATAAAGGTATATGAGAGGAGAAAAAAATACGCGCTAAACGTAGAAAATACCCTTCATCCTACGCCAACGTACATTTTACTTATTCGCCGATGTGATTCAGCCTTTTTTTTTTCTATCTTCACACGCTCTACCCACATGCATCTCGTCTAGACGATTTATACGAAATATATTCCACTCGAGTATCTCGTGTACGAAAAGCCCTCGATCCATTTTCCAATACTTTCATCTACTTACCTGGCGCAAATATCGGAGCCGCAATTTCCCAAGTCTTAACTATCTATGTATACCTTGCACGTGTCGTTGGTCGGTGTCGCAACTACCTACCTCAAATCGTGCGTCTCGATTACCGAACCAGCTGAAAATTTACTCGATCTAGTTCCACTCTGGTCACAAAAACCTTTGTAATTATCGAGCTGCGCCCTTACGGTGAAAAATTTCTACGCGTTAATTCGATTCTATTCGTTTGATGAAAGGGAAAAAAATTACGCCAGTAAACAAGCCGTATCGTTATCACAATATACATACGATATCTTGGAAATTCGATCCTCGTATTTACATTATCAAATCATTATAACACTTGTAAACCGTAAACACGCCGAAAGACGATTTTATCGTTACAATGGTCGATTCTAAGTCTAACATAGATTCGAGAGCTCGATACCATTAAGAAAGCTTTTATTGTTATACCTACGCGTACGCGTGTGGTAACCACGCTTAGCACACCTAAAGATATCAATTATTTGCCAACAGGTGGAGAAAAAATTCGTCGGTGTACGTATTTATTCGAATCGCTAATACAAAGCGAAATAGTGGAAAATTTGATAAATGAAAATATTTCGGCGATTTTAAAGCGGTTTCGTTTCATGAATGATCGACGAATGATTGAGATAAGGGTGAAGTTGTGTGTTTAGGTTTTACAGTTTGAACTTTGAAGTTGAAATTTGTTTGAAATTCGTGAAAATACTATTTTTAGATTGTTTTTGATTTTTTTTTAGTGATAAATTGAGCACGGAGCAGGAGGAGAAGAAAAGAGGCAATGTATCCTTCTTTTCAGTAAAGACAGAATCACATTTTTGATCGAGAAAATTGAGGCTTGAGTGAAAAATTTCAATTTTGACGAAAGAAAATGAGGAAATTGTATTTTCAGTTGAGAAAAAAAATCAGGAAATATTTTCTTTGAGTTAAAAATTTTTGATTTTTCTCTTTCTCCATAAGCCAGCCTTGATTTTATCCTTCCTTGCGAGCAGAATATTTTTCAATTTCATTGAAAAAAATCCTCAAATATAGGTACTTAGCCTACTTACATTAAATTTTGCAGAAAAAAATTATAAAGCATACTTCACATTTTAAACATTTGTAAAAAGTACGAAATTGGACTGAAATTCAGGTTTAATTTTCACCTTTTTTTTTTTTAGCATAATTCATTTTTTTTGTCTCATTTTAATCAAAATAATGAAAATGACATGCTATGAATCAAAAATGACTTTCTGAGAAGTAACTAAATGTTGTAAAAATGATGAAATTATTTCAACTTTTAATGGCCAGTTTTTGAAAAATATTACGTTCGCTTCACTCAGGCTTGATAAATAACTTATCATTAATTCCTTTGTAGGGGGGGGGGGCAATAGTGATCTGGAATAAAATTGTAAAATTTTTAGTCCGAAAAAGATTTGAAAATTGTATAATTTTCCTATCTCGTGATTTAGGAGACACCTTGCATCAACTCGATCAATTTTTAAATCAAACGAAATAAATAGGTACACGAACTTTTGTTGATTGTCTGAGTCCTGCAAATGATCAATGACGAAAAATAACTGATTGAAATTTTTATGAAAAATTTCTCAAGCTGTTTTTAGTTTGCAGAAAAGACCACACTTGTGTTGATGTGTATTTCAAAATTTTTACTTGTTACAAAAAAAATGCTCCATTTGGAAGTGCAATTTCTTACAGAAACAAAAAAAATCAAAAGTACATCATGTAAAAGTTCAAGTGTTGAAGTTTATATCTCGAATTTTGGTGGATTTTTGAAATTTCAAAACTATGCTGAAATTTAGTATAGGTATAATATCTTATTTTTGACCTTCCAAATCAATTGGAAGCTGTTTCGAGATATTTCAAAGCCTACAAAAAGTTTTGGAATTTTTCAGCACTAAAGAACCCTCCCCCCTTTAAAAAATTGGCGCATTTGAACAAGGAAAATTGATGAAGGTAAATTATAATCTCAAATAACCTGGGTGATCCGGACCCCCCCTCCCCCTTGATTATGCGAAAAAAAGTTCGTGTTCGGTATTATCAATTTCCATACCCACTTGCACGCTCCAAAAAAAAATTGAACTCAAAATTTTAGCTTGGACACCCCTTCCCCCATGAGAAATTTCTGGCTACGCTGCTACCAATTGCAATTCTTCGGTCATAAAATCTGATCGAAAATATCATAAGTTGATCAGGAAGCTAAATTATTCATGCAAAGTAGGTAAAAAAATCGAATCAAAATGAAAAATAAATTTGCCGCAAGTGGAGAGGTCTAAAATAGGGATATTATATTTTTTGATATGTACTCATTTTTAAAATATGTACTTGATAAGAGATGATGAATCAATTCGGGAGGTTGAAATCAGGGTATACCTAATTGTGCTTCATTTCAATTATTTTTGATGATAAGATTACATTTCAATGTTGCAAGACAATCAGGTGATTTAAAATTTCAAAAATCTGCCAAAATTCGAGAAATCAAATAAATTGACTTTAACACCTGAAATTTTGAATTTAGGGTTATTTCGTGGAGTAATTTTATAGGCAATTTCAGGAAAAGGAGGTGCTCAGGAGACTCGAATTTTCATACCTAATAATAATATAGAAAAGAAGTGCTTTTTGGTTTACTTTTCGAACATGATTTTTCAATAGATTTCGCTCGAGTATCTTAATCGTCTGAACTTCTTGAATGAACACATTACTATCTGAATCTGAATCAGTCAAATTAGCTTTTTTGAATCAATGAAATCGAGTTCACTGTAAATCAGTGATTTTTTATTGAGTCTAAAGTTATTGCTTTCTCAATCTATTCTCATTCGTCAGAAAAATCAGTAATTTACTTGAATGAAAGTTGAATGTTCAGAGAAAAATTTTCAGTTGAATTATTTTATTGATTCAAAAGGGCAGAATTTCCCAGACTTATTGGTACAAATTTGGGGGATATTTTGCCAATTTTCAGCCCATTCCTTGCATAATTTTTAGGTATGCTTATGTGCATTTTCAACTTATTTTTATTTCAACTCCAAATTTTAGATACTTTTAAATAATTTACTCAAAAGGTTAGTATTTTTTTTTTTTAAATTCCATTTTCTCTTGAAAAAAAAGAGATTTTAAAAATTGATCAAGTAATAAAGAAATGTTTTGCTTTTGAATGCATTTTTTTTTCAAAAATTTTATTTTCAAAATGATGGTATGAAATTTCTTTGTTTCCAGCCTGAACAATCATTATTTTCAACTTCAAGTGAAAACATTGTTCCTTCTTGGCCTTCTTATTTATCAAAGGACTCGGTAATAATCTCCACGGGAATTTTCAAAAATGTTTCGAATTTTTTGGTAGATCAAGAAATGAGTCAAAAGATATCGTTTCTTTAGAAGTCAAAACAAACCAAAAAAAAAAACACAATTTTTTTTACCTAATAATAGAATTTCAAATTCTGAATGCCCGTACCGGGCCCGCATTTTTTTTTTCAATTATCAGTTGAATATCCTTAATTTTCAATCAATTTTCAATTTGTCAAAAAAACCAATAATTTTGAGTGAAAGGTCAGTGAAAAGTCACTGATTTGAATTAACATGAAAAATTAGCAAAAAATTCACCTATTACTGCCAAAATTTCATTTTTTTTTGAATTATTGTTAGGTATCTAAAATTTTCGGCCTTGCTGATGTATTGACATTTTTTTTGGGGGGGGGAGACTCAAAAAAGTCATATCATTTCCCAAAATTCATTCAAAAAGGTCAGTAAGTCAGTATTTTTGCTCAACAAATTTTGGTTAAACACCCTGGCAAAGCACCCTGCCCAATACTCGAGTGCACACTTCTTACCTAAATATTGTAAAATTGTAATTTTTTCGTCTTTTAAGAAACCGGTTGTACCCTTCTTACGTATTTTTCTTGAAAATTCATTCAAAAAGTACGCAAAATAATGTAAAATTTCGTACAAACATGTTCTACGTACAATCAGTACTTATTCGTTGATAAACCACTACCACAACATGGTCGGTTATCAGCGATGGTAATGAAAGTGCTACGCTTACGACACAGTAAATATGCTAAAAGTCATGCTCGGTGTATATCGGCGCGATATATGTACCATGGTACATACGACGCGATATTATCGATGGTAATATTAGCATCGGAACCGGAAACGCGATAAAAGGTAAACGTAGAACATCCGGTCTTACGATATACAACATACACATGTATTACTGTACACTGTACATACGATGATTTGTATGGTAAGTGCAAATAACCAATATCTACATTATGGAAATTCAATCGAAATAACTCAACGCGACGTTTTGTTTTAATTAATATATTTCGTTGAAAATATCCGATTGTATTCTGGGTCATGAATGGTAATTATACGACGTTATCGTTGCATACGTATGATTTATGTACATACCGATCGGAGGTAATTTCAAATCGAAATCGTTTCGATACGTCAAAGCGAGAGAAATACGAGACTCGCCAACGTGTTAAAATCGAACCCCTTTTAACGAGCCGAAAAAATGTTGACTATTCGGCAATGATGACCACCAGTCAGCATTTTTATCAGCGTATTTTCAGGCTCCGCGGTTAAAAATACCTTATCAATGATTTAACGCGCGTAAACAATCCATCGCAATGGGAGTACCGTATTTCGTTTGTCATTGATAAAAGAGAAATTACACGAGCAAAATAAGCCGAATTTATAAACCGACTCTGGTGAAATAACCTTTCGAAACGTGGACGCGTGCGAGAGGCCTTTTTTTTTTCATACGTTATAATCCGACAACACGACGTTCATTTTTGAAATTCATTAACGAAAAGTTGTAATTTTAATTTGGATTTAGTCCAGAAGGCGATCTCAATGATAAAACATTTATCTTATACAGAAACACGCCAACTTTTATACAATAGGATTCGCATACGTACACATTATGTTATTTTAATTTCTATCGTGTACGTATCTCGTGGTACGAAATGCAAGTTATAATTTCAGTTATATTAAATTTAACCGTAGAGCTTTTTTAATTCGCCCTATATCAAAGGTACAGACCTTTTTGCCAAGGTCTGTGACCTTTTACGATGAAAGAAAGTTGTACGGAAAAAGCATCAATTATCTCGTAGCACGAAATAACAAAAGAGGCAAATATTACGACGGCGAAAACCCCATGGACAATTTCGCCAGATGATATTCCACTTCATTTGGAAAAAAATTTCACCCCTTGGAATGAAATTTTTCGTGGGCGTTTCCCGTCGCGTCACTTTTGCCTTTTCATGAAATGCTACGAATTGTAGTAATTTTTGTATAGGTAGAAAGGTGTGTAATTAATGAATTTTGAAGATGGTTTTTTTCCAAGTTTTAGAGTTGTCTCGGTCTCGTGTAGGGTTTTTTTGGCTGTGCCTGTTTTTTTTCCTAATTGCGGAAAATAAATTTAATCTTGATTTTTCTCCCTTATTTTTCCGGGGCGAATTTCAATTAAGATTTAATTTAGAATGAAAATTTGGTACGAAGTGAGGTATGTCTGAAATGAATTTAGTGAGATGTAATTTCGGTCGAATTACGATGCTTAGATACTCAGCTCCGGGTTGATTTTCTCGTATAAAAATTGTATGTATATTTTAGGAGGTTTTTGCGTATTTATTTTTCATCTGTTTGATGGCTGAAAAATTAATTAAGTAATGTTTTTCTTTTTGTTTCAGGTGAGTTATTATTTCGTCAATACACGTGATGCAGATTGTTGGTTATATTGGAAATTTTTCTGATGCTGAAATACGTAATTATAATGTATAGTACCTATTCGATATTTTATTTTTGCTTTTTTTTTTTTTTTTTTTTGATGATCGCATGTTTGTTTGAATGTAGGTATTTGTTTTATAATTAATTCTCAATTTCATAGTCAATGAGATTCGTGTTCATGTTTTCGATTTCGCGTTCAGATTGATCAGTCATTCGATATTTCGTATTGGTTGATTGGTTGAGATATTTTGCTGAATCATCAATGAAGAAGTTCTAGGAAATCTCAATTACAGATTGGTTGCAAAAAAATGACAGAATTTTCCTCGAAGCGGAATTAGTTCAAATCATGATCACGTTTTTGGATTTGGGTTAAAAATAAAATTATCCAAAAGTTTACTTAGAAACGGGTTCGTGGAATTTGAAAAAATCATTGAAATTTTATAAGTTTTGAAAATGAGGTTTACTTACCTTTCGGTTGTTTTTTGTTCTGGTTTTTGATTTCAAAGTGTCTAAAAAGTCTCTACATCGAAAATTCGATTTTTTTAGCGATAATTTATTGACTCAAGTGGGAAAAAAGAGAATATATCAATTTACCTACCTACATTCGTGGATCCGAAGAAAAGGGGGTCTGGTCCCTCCGGCTTTGGTTTCAGCTCCAAAAAATTTTGAGGTCCCTCCGGTCCTTATTGAGGCCTTTTAAAGAGTGCCTTTGGCTCCAACTCCAGCTTTGGAAAAATCGTCCAGAGAGGGGGCTTCCTTTCAGATTCTTATTATTCCTGAAACGCTGAAATTATTTTTCAATTTATAATCAGACAACCAGGAAAATCGAAACAAAAAATTTTTCGATTTCTAAATATTCAATGATTCGGGAAGAAAATGAAGATTGAGGTTGAAAAGGATTCCAATTTATTTTTGAATTCGAAAAAATTAATTTGAATCGTCTCAAAGGATTCGTCCAGATTTGTTTTTCGGCATTTTTTTGAAAGTCCTTGGGGGTTCATTGGGGTAAAAAAGAGGAGAAATGATTCCTTTGTCGTAAAGGCCTCTTTCAAAAAGAAAATTTATACATATTTGTAGTTTCGTAGGGTTGGTTTGTGTTGTTTTATGAGTCAATTAATGTAAGATTTTTTTTGCTTGTTAATTTTCTCTAAAATGATGGATTCTGGGATTCGATTTGGCTTATTTTTCAAGTCAGTAAAACTTGAATTTTTTAAAAATTGGTAAGTTAAAATGGTTGACAGTACAAACATGATTTTTTTCGAAAAACTCCATCAAGATTTATCCTTTGGAATCAGAAAATTTTACAGCTCTATTTTGAAGTATGGCAGTAATCCATATTTTAATAAGAAATGAAAAAATTCAACTATCCAAAAATCAAAAAATTGAGCCCAATTTCAAAGTCAAGGTTGATGGACCAGGGAAGGGTAAAAACTCAAAACAACTTTTTTAAAGCATGATCGAAATTTCATGTTGGACACGTTTCCAAAAAAAACAGACATAACACTGTACTTTTTCAAAATAGAAAATGCCATCACTTGAGGACCCTTGGCCCCAACTTCACTTTTTAATTTCAAAAAAGAAAAAAACTCAAACATTTTCCAGGTCGTCTCCTAATCAAAGTTCCTACTTCATCAATTTCCATCAAATTAAAATCTTAATCTTTTTTTTTAAATTCTACCTTAGCAAATTTGTGTAAAGTGCAGAAACAGCTGCTTTAGTTAATGACGCGAACCTCTGATTATTATCTTGCAAAAATCCTAAATCTCACGCAATTAGGAAACTTTGAATAAAATTTATACTTAGTTGAAAAAATATAATCGTGGTAATTCGAAAATTATAGATAAACATGCACCCTTGAAATTCCCTGTAAACCTTTTTTCAAAATTTTTACTGTCGATTTTTTTTATTTCAAATCAGAACTACCATTTTGAAGAGTACAAATTTTTTAGACACTCCCTCTCCCATCCTCCCATCACATAGAAAAAGAATTTAAACAGAGCGAATAAAAGTAATTAGCAATATTCAAACATAACATAAAAAATTACAACATCGGTTAATCGCAGAAAACAAAGCCGAATCACAAATTCTAAAAAAACGATTTTGATTCTTCGGAATAAAAAAAACACGAGCAGAGCACGACTGAGAAAATCGCTGCTACAAATTTTTAATTCATTATTTTATACACGCTGCCAATGTCCATACCGCCACGACGCGATGTTTCGTGCAAACGTCTCATAAATATTCTTTTTTCCTTTTTCTTTCAATTTTCACTCGGCGCGCATTTTCGTTATAATTATTTCGTCCAATAGAGCTAGGAGTATAGAAAGCGTTACCTAAATCGGCGCGTGTCGTAAAATCGAAATTTCAACTTTATCGAAACCGTTCGGCGCAAATTAAATTCGAAAAAATACCACCCACGCGTACTTTTTTCCACTTTCGAAATGCTGCTCGTCGTAAATTAAACTTTCATGAAGTTTGTACGTTTCAATATATACTATACGACGACGCGACTTTCGTAGTGTGTGTGGAAAAAAAAAACACCATTTTACTTTATACGTACTTTACTTATACCGAGTCGAAAATAGTTTCGAAAAAATCGACGTCGTTTTTTTCAAAAAAAAAAAGTTTTACCAAGAAAACGTTTTATTTTTCGAATGATCTTTTTTTTTTAAAAAAAAAAAGCTCGCAGGTGTGTAGGTGAAGTGGGCGATTGTTGATGTGAGGTTATTTTTTTCACCTCAATTTGATCATCATGTCACTTGAAACAGTCAAGGTTCGAGAAAGGGGAAAGGAGGGTTAAGGGAATCAATATAGGTACCAGTCTTATTAATTCACCTGAAATATTTACCCATTTCTCAAGGATTTTATGATTGAGAGGGTCATGGCTTCGTATTCTGTGCCTTGATGAGTAAGTTTTTACATCTCCTTTTAGCTCATTCTACAAAATTATGCAATGTTAGAGTATTAATCATCTATATTGGTACTAGACTCGAAAATTTTAAAAAATCATCAAATTTTGTGTTCAGCCTTTGAGAATTGAAATATTTTAATTTCTTCAATTTCTACCTCCTCCCTCCCCCAAAAATATTAGCTTTCTGATTCCATTTTGGACCTCACTAATGTATAAACCGAATCAACGATTCTGAGAACCCCTTCGCAGCCATTTTTTTAAAATTTTTACCCAAAGAAACTATCTAATTTTTTTTCCTGGTCATCGGACGTTTTAGATTTGAAAATTTTCAGTCTAAAAAAAGTTCCATAGCTGATCGTTTTTTTCCTATTTGCATACCTTAAAATTGAGTTCAAATAGCCTATGCCGTGGAAAAATTTTAGTGTCAATTCTCTCATTACATCAAAAATGATTAAGATGATTCAAATGTTCAAAATGATTATTTGATTCTACGTGCTTTTAGACGTTTCCAACTCAATATACCCCCTTTTTGTAATTTGTGGCCAAAATGGAGGTTTTTTTTGTCCTTTGGAGGTTTTTTTTTGAGTCCTCGATCCTAAAAGGTGTTTCACTGAAGTAAGGATTAGGGTGAACCAAAAAGTTAAAATTTTTGATTTTTGAAATGAACCTTCGCGAACAAATCGTTAGTTGGGGAGACTTGAAAAGTGAATTTAAAATTTTAAAATTGATTTATGTTTTTCTGTCTTCCCAACATGTAAAAGCCTTAAGTTCTTTAGAAATTGTCTAAAACTCCAAATTTCAAAAAATTTCGAAATAAATTTAAATTAATTGAAATTAATTTTAGAGCTTATTTAGTGACAATATAAACCAGAAAGCATTTCTTTTTTTTGAAAAAAATCGGTGTTCTACAATTTTTTTTAATTTTCGTCACAGGTGAAGAAATAGCGGATTTTTTTTTTTTTTAACTGTAAAACCTAAATTTTTTCAAAAAAATGGTACTTTTTGATTTAGGTGGTCATTAAATAAACTCTAAACTAATTTAAATAAATTTTGATTTTTTTTTTGAGATTCTCTAAAATTTTTGGCAATTTTTTTAGATTTGAAGGCTCTTGCGTGATCGGAAGATATGAAACAATATTGAAATTTATTTTTCTAGACTTTCTAGCCAATAACTTTTGCACAAGCTTTCGTCTCAGAAATCAAAAATTTTTGTTTTCACCACCACCCCCACCCCCCTCATGAGGGTGGGATACTAAATCAACAGTTTTCCAAGTCACTAAATTTTGGAGGTAACAAAATTCTGTGATCTCTTACTATGGCCTATTTTTTATGTCCTCCTCCTCCTCCTCCTCCTCCTCCTCCCCCCCAAAAAAAAACACCAGAAATTTGACAAAATTTTCAAATTGAAAAGTAGGGCTTTTGCAAAATTCTTTCAGGTACTGGTACATATTTTGCCAAGTATTCGACAGGATTTTTTGTCAACCCTCCTCCCCTTCCCTCCTCGTACTTTTTTTGTATTCGGAAATCAAATAAATTGATTGCTTATTTTTTGCTGAATTGAAGCAAGTTCACATCTGTGAACCACCCTGTATAATGTACTAAAGCTGTACTGACCCACTTATCTCGAAGTTAGAAAAAAATTGTACCAGTAATATAATTTTTCGTTTAAATTTATTCCTACAAGGTGATTCAGAAATAACTTACCTATGACTTTGCTTTTGATATTGTGTAGAACTGAGATTGAGAATAAGGTTGACGAAGTGGAATTCCAGCCCGAAAATTCTCTACATTTTTCCCCTCGTCAAATTGGATGGCGGATGTAGAAAGCCCACGTTACAGCTACAAAGCTACAAATTCACACCCCCCTCGAGCCTTTCACCCTCTTTTGGTACTCCTTTGTGCTGTGGAAACTTCTTAGTCGGTCTGAAGTTCCCATTAGTACCTTTAATTTAGTCGAACACACTTTTACGCAGGATGTGCTGCCTACTTACTATTTCGCAGGAGATACGTCGCCTTTAAAACACCCCGAATGTATATCGAACCTAGAAAACCTAAAAATTGAATCTGATAAATGTGGTAGGTGTTGAAGAAATAGGATTTTAGATGGAAATTATTATATATAGGGTTATAGCTCGAAGCGAGTGCCTTAGAAGAAGCTTATTTCTATGCTGTTTTGGTAAACAAGTTAAGGCGTAAATTTGTTTACATAATTTCGCGGCGCGATATTCACGTTCGTTATTAAACCCATTTCACCAGTTTCTTTTTGATACAGACAAGTTGCACGCGTCTGAAAATCGTGTGTGGGGAAACTAGAAAAAATTTTCGCGAAGGCGGATTTTTTTCGTCGCGATTGTTGGAAAAATTTATGAAATGTTTTGATTATATGTAGTTGATTTAAAAAATAAAAAAATTGAAGGGAAAAAGGTAAGAAGGGTTTTGTTTTACTTTGAAGTACGTACCCACGTTCGAATCGTGTTTTTTTTTTTACCTTCGTCGATATTAAATGGACGACGGTCGATATTGATGGAACATTTTCAAAGGTATTGTTCCGCTTTATGAACACATTAGATTTCATTGAAGACTAGTCGCTTCATCGGTAGGTATATAGAAATAGATGTGCCCGGGTAGATTGAGAAAGACGTAAATGGACGATGCTCGGGGGTGGTTTTTCTTTCTGCTTGTTCGATAATGCGTATACCTTGAAAATGACATTTAGAATGAATATAAAAACTCATCATTGAAGTGCCTCCCACAACGATACGGTTTATACGAGGTTGAAGTTTACGCGCGAATTTATTTATTTTTTTTACGTCTCAGCTCTCGGTGAGCGGTCGTGGTGTTTTTGAAAACCGGAAGTTCAACGATTCAACGAGTTGTGTGCAGGTGGCGGTGGCGTATGCTCGTCGCCGCCAAATCGAGAGGCATCTCGATCTCGATGTGACGGGAGAGGAATTTTAGCGAAACATGTCGACGACGACGTAGCGACGCAAAATAAAATAAATTAGGCTCTTTCGACGATTTCGAAAACGCCCTCGCATCGTGCGTAGGCAGCTTAAAAAGCAAAATAATTCACCGTCGCGCGTCTCCGCCGCGCTCGGGCCCGGCACCCGTGCGAATTCGTTTTTACGTTTCGAGGGTATAGAGCAGACGCTGCTGCGACGGGATTTACGCTGTAAATGACGCCCACGCTGGCCCGAACCGATCCCTTCTTTTTATGAATGAAACCGACACTTTTTCGAGTTAATTTATTCGCTGTTTTAAGTACTCGCCGTCGAGTAGGATGGCGCCTTTTACACCGATGTACACGAGCCGGTACCGTTCTTGGCGCGAATTTTCGATTTTATCGAATTCTACCCTCTGCCCCGACCGTCCTAACGATCGTGGCTCGAAGAAAGAAAGTTAAGCTTTAATTAATTGAGACGGGTGCGCAAATTGCTGGGAGGGTTTTCTAGTTTGGAGGTCTGCTGCGAAGCTGCTGTGTTTTTTTGTACGTTTATTAATCCAATTATTATCGAAAAATATAAAAAGTTTGATGCGGTGAGGAAGGGTTGGGGAAAGGAGGGGATGGATGGAGGGATGCTTTGGTTTTCGAGTGAAATGGGTAGTTTGATAAGAATAAGTCTGTTTATTTTGGTTGCTCCTTAGTCCTAATATGTAGGGTATTATTGTGTGTATTTTTGTTTTTTCAGAAGCAAAATAATAATAATTCATCATGGTTGGTTGAAAATTTAGGCAAACGTTTTTTTTTGGATTTAATTTTTTGTTTAAATGACCAATGTTGTTGATTTTTTCTTGTAAATTTTTCAATTTTGAAAGAAAATTTGAAATTGAAAGGCACAAAAAGAGTGACTCTTTGTAATTCCCTGGAAAAAATTTAGTTTTTCGGCTTCATCGTCATTATTGTCAAATTTCAACTTCTTCCAAAAAAAGAGTTACGAAATTTTAATATCTGGATAAAATCTTGACAATTATGACGTCTTCGGAAAATTTAAATTGTAGATAAGGAAAAAAAAATGTAGAAAACAGACTCAAGAATAAGGGCGTACTCGTTCCAATATTTTCAAAAATTTTGAATTGAAATCAAACATTTTTTTCGAATCCATTTCTGAGACAATTGGAGGACAGAATTCAAATAATTCTGGCAAGATAAAGAAGAGAAAGAGAGAGAAATGCCAGATACTTAAAGGACCAAAATCCAAAAATTTTCGGCATTTTTCTGACACCTTTCCCCTCACTTGATTCAGTTTTTGATTCCCATTTTATGAAAAAAAAAAAGGACTCAGGAGATGGAGCTAGACTTGAAATTATGACATATTTTGAATTCTGTAATTTGGAATCAATTTCTGAGACAATCTAAGGACAAAATACAAAATTCTGGCAAGATATGCTTTTTTATCTTTGGATCTGTTTATGATCTCATATCATGAAAAAAAGAAACAAAACAAAATTAGACCTCGGTGTGGGACTTGGTTCAAAATGTTTAATACTTTTTTTTTGGCCTTTTTCACCTCTAAAATTTATTTTCTGAACTAATTCGAGGACAGAATTCAATGAATTTCAATGCATAGTGAAAATGCCTTAGAAAGGATTCAAATCCAAGAAGAATCAGGGGAGAACCTCAACTCGGAAATCAATTTTTTACCTTTAAGGGTGGTTCCTATATCCAGACTCACATTATGCTTTTTGACCTACAGGATCAATTTTCGATTTAATGCATTTTATGGGGAAAGGAAGGAGGGAGAAAAAACTAAATTTTAGGAGAATGAACTTGACAGAATTTGGGAGGATTTTGAATTGGATATCAAACGCATTTCTTGACCATTGCGACCTCCTCAAATAAATTTTTCTGGTGAATTGGGTAAAACCTCTATAAGAAGCTTTAATTTTTAGGAGTGGGGCGGGGGAGGGGAAAAACTGAAAATCAAATTTTTCAAATCATTGTTTGAATTCTTGAGTTTGTTTTCGACAAACAAATCATGTCTCCAGCAGTATTATCAAAAACAAAAATGACAAAATTGAAAATTTGAGAATTCGGCTGACAATTTAAAAATTAAAATTCAAAGTAGGATGAAAAATAATTTTTTTGTTTTTTTTTTCCGTGATAAAATTATTTTTTATGAAAAAAGGAATTGCAATGCTCTCCTACAACTACGTAAAAGAAAGAATATTATTGAAAAATATTCCAAAATTTATATTTTTTTGAGAAAGAAATTCAGCATATTTGATGAAAATGCATTCAAAAAAATATGACCCACAAAAAACTGATTCTTGTTTTTTTGTAGTTCATGATTTTTTATTCTGATATTCAACAGTAAACCTCTTTCTCCTTTCCCTCCTTCATTTTTTTTTGCACCAAGAAAATTGTCGCTCCAATTTTTTTCTCGAATTATTTTTCAATATCGTTTAAAAGTTATGAATTTCTCTTCTCACCTCTTTAAACGAAAAGTGGATTCTCAAAGAAAATTTTTATGAAAATTTTTCAAAACTTTGCTATTTTCTGATTTCAAAAAGAAAATAACTCATAATTTTGTATGAAAATGAAGCTTTGAAAAACGCATCTCCATCGAAAGAGATTGGACTCAAATTTAAATTATAACTGATTGATTAAGGAAAACAATACCTTTTTTGTGAAAATTACATGAAACCTCTGCATTTTGACATCTCATTCAATACGTTGAAAATTTTTAAATTTTTGATCTTCTGTTTTTAAATCTATGGGAAAGTTTTTGAAAAATGCAAATAAAATTATTCATTCCCCCCTTTCTCCTCAGAAATCACATTGTTCGACTACCTCAGCCTTTTACAATCGATCTTCTGACCAAAGGTTAACCTTCGCGACACGTTCCCATACCTAGCAAAAATCGCTCAATATCGAACGTCCTTGCAGGATTTACCAACGTTTCGTACCCGAACGAGTATCAGTCTTCAAAGGGAGGAAAAAAATAACTAGATATCCGTTTCATATTTCGCCATCTTATCCTTTTCAAGGCGTGTCACTCCTTTTTACAAATGACCGGACACGAGGCTCAACCGGATATCCGTCCCGAAAATTTCACAAATAGCCATAAACGTAAGCATTTAGCGACGTTTGAGTTTTCTTTAACCGTCTCATCCGTATATTTTTAACCTACCGGCAACCATAGGTATGCGAGAAGTATAGGTAAGTATTACGTATCCGACAAAAAAACCCCAATTCTTCATTTTCTCGTCGTATTTTTTTACGCAACGTATTCTCGCGGGAACTGAGGAAGTGATGCGAACGTTTTTCTCATATTGCGATTTAATTGTTTCGTGGTCGAGTGAATTTTGTGAATTAGACGCGAAAAAAATAATGGAGAACCGGCCGAGTTTTTTTCTGAATGAAGCGTCATCTTCAATGAAATACCGAGCTGCGTGCGTTTTCGTTTACACTACGTTTATTATTTCAAGAAACGGAAGTATAATTGAGTCTAAGGTCGTTTTATTAATAAATACTGTTTCGTGAATTGTATTTTTCCCTTCTTTTTTACTTCTCATTTTACGATAAATTGAAGCGTATACGAGATGATGGAGGTTCGCGTTTCTTTTCAATTCTTCTCGCCAGAGCCATTTTCATCGTTGGGATATTATTTTTAGATACGACTTATTTCCGATACTTATAGTTTTTTATCATTAATGGTTTACGATCGATGACGAAAGCGTGCCTATTCTTCGAATACACGCAATATATTTCAGAATATCATTCGAGTTGGAATTTCAATCTAATTTTAAAATAGTTTTTCATCAAAATAATATGAGGTGATTTCCTGTACTGAATGTATCGACTGTGCCCGCTAATGGCTAAAAATAATCTGAAATATGCAAAAAGGTACCTGGAAATTGCCATTGCCTACAGGCAAAGGTTACATCAACTCGTACGTTAAAGATACGTATCGTCAAGTGTATTCGCAAAAATGAGAAAATCCCCATTCGATAACAAACACCCAAACGTACGTTTATCTACAGCAATTCTAATAACGTACCGTCATCATTATGATAGAAATTGTTCGGAAATCCCATGTATGCCTATTACCGAGAATACCATCATAGTGGTCGATTTACCATTGGAAGGTAAAGATAAGCTCTCGTAAGCCTGAATAGGTAATGTAAATATAAAATAAGTACATGCTGCGAATGAATTTTCAGCAATGGTAGAACGAAAATACATGTAAAATACAGAATAATATTTCAAGTTTCTTTTTAAAATCAGCTCAGTTGTGGAACAAGTTATGTTTAGAAAAGATGGAATGGAAAAAATCAGATTACGAAAGTAGTAAAAAAAAAACCTTACGCATTCTGCGTAAGGTAACCGACTTTTCCACAAAAGTCGGTGTAGAAAACTTAATTTACTTTCGTTCAACTATTCACAAATATTGAGCCTACTGAGAACGTGAGAAGTACCAAACTCGAAATTTTGGACTCCAGTGTATCCAGGGAAGGGGCTCAAATCAAAATAAAAAAGTCGGTAATACATAAGTTAAAGAATTGGTACCCACACTATTTATCAAGTAAAATGACTGAAATTTGAAATTTTGGTCTTGCACTCAAGCTCAAAATTTTGGGCCCTCAAGCTCCCATATCCATAGGGGTACCTGGTGGGGGGGGGGGGCACAAATTCAAAAAAGTTGATAAATTGATATTGAATGAAATAATAGTATGCCATTTTTTTTATTTTTTATTTCAAGTTACTATTATTATTCGAAATTGAAATTTTAGCTCAACTGTCCCCATCCCCTCAGGCATTCTTATATTCTTAGGGACATGTAGAAGATTTAGATCGAAAAACAAATACCAAATTCGGAATCAGTGACTCAAAAAATATCAAACTGCGCTTTTTCACAAACTTTTTAATGCCAAACTGTAAATTTTGATTCTTAGATCTCCTTTTGCATCCTTTGAGGACTGTTTTTGAGCAAAGGAAGGGCCTTCCAAAAAAAGGCTGTATAAGAAGTTGTAGAGAATTAAATTTGTGTTCTATAATGTGTCATTAGATTTTTTTGAAGAGCCCTAGTTTTATTCAAATTACGTATTTACGTTTCAAGCTTGTATAAGAAATTAAAAATGGCAGTTCACAAATTTAAGCTACCGAGGGACGACTTAGGAACATGTAGAGGATTCAAATCGAAAAACAAAGACTTAATTCGGAATCAGCGACCCAAAAAACATCAGTTTATGCCCTTTTACAAAGTTTTTTACAAACTTTTTAATGCCAGAATGCGAATTCCGAGCATTGGACCCTCCTTTGCGTCCTTTCTCAACCCCTAAAAAACACAAAAAGTTCAATATCTCGAAAACGGCTGAACCGATTTTAAATCGGTTTGAAAATCTCAAAACTACGTAAAAAATGCTATCTATTGGGATCATTGTCCCCTTGTGGAGCTACACAGCTTTCGAGTTTAATGCGAATTTCGAGTATTGGACCCTCCTTTGAGTCCTTTGAGGACCGTTTTTGACCAAAGGAGGGGCCTCCCGAAAAATGCCTGTTTAGCAAGTTGTAGAGAATTAAATTTGCTTTCGACAATGAGTCATTAGATTTTTTTGAAAATGCCTAGTTTTCAAATTATTCGACCTTCAAGTTTCAGTAAGCTATTGAAAAAAACTGTTTACAAATTTTAGGCCTACCGAGAGACGGTGTACCTCAACCGATCAGGCTGAAAATTTTTCTGTAAGGTCCTCAAACCTTTCTTTGCCAATCCTGAAAATTTCAGCTCAATCGGTTCAGTAGTTTTAGAGAAATCGAAATTTGAAGCGCAATGTAACTTTTACCTTGGTTGTTTGAAATTTTGGCTAAGTCCCACCCCCCAACCCCTAAAAAACACAAAAAGTTCAATATCTCGAAAACGGCTAAACCGATTTTAAATCGGTTTGAAAATCTCAAAACTACGTAAAAAATGCTATCTTTTGGGATCGTTGTCCCCTTCTGGAGCTACACAGCTTCCGAGTTTAATCGCGGACAAAATTATACATAAACATATATATATATAGACAAATCTATCAAGGTGAGATCCGACTATAAAAATAGGCAACGTGAGATCCGACCCGTATTTTGGGAACCCCTTTAAAATAAATAATGTTCGCTATTGCATCTTCTTCACCACTAATTTAGGCGGGATTAAAGACCACCAGTTCTTCAAAATATTTATTGCACAATTTTATGCGCGAAAAAAATGAAAAGTAGGCCTATGTTGTATAAATAGGATAAAAAAAGAGCAAAGGTGAGATCCGACCGAAAATTTATCCGCGCACTCACCGCGCATTCACGATATCTAATATGATGTTGTATTGTTCAGGCAATTTACGTGGAGATGTGAAAAGCATTCCAGACCAATAAGGAGACGTCTCAAGGTTTAATGGGCGGGCCTATACACATGAAGAAAGGTGAGATCCGGAGTCGGATCTCACCTTTCCAAAACGGATCTCATCTTGCCCGTATTTTTTTATTTTGGATCTCACCTTTCCTGATTATAAATCTAAATATATAAATATATATATATATATAGATTTATTTTTGTACATTATCGCACCCGTTTAGGTCTTTCACATACATTATCGCACCCGTTTTTGACGTTATCGCACCCGAATCGGGTGCGATAACGTTTTCTTATGGAAATCATCAGAATCGATTGGTGGGTCCACCCCCAGCCCCCTGGCAAATTTTCGGTCGGGTGCGATAAGTGACCTTTTTCGATAGACTTATATACTCTGGTTCATAGGGTATATCTCCAGTCTGCGCTAGTGGTCATATATACTATATATTTCAAAAAAAAAATATCTATTTCGCTGACGTTACTGCACCCGAGCACCTACTGTGATTTTTGCAAAACCTTGCAACGTCGCGTTGAAAGGTAAACTGGTTATATGGTCATCGAACCTTATACAGTATTTTTACATCCGCAACTTTTAACGTTTTCTACATCTTCCGTTTCATCCCTTATATTATTTGTCTGAGTGGGAATTCATGCGGAAGCTAATAAATATAGAAAAGCTGTCTCATAGGAACTGAGACTGATGCTCGCGTTTGAAGCGAACGCGATCTACGCGATCGGCGATCGCGCTATCGTGTAGCGTGGTCTTTTCTGCATCCATATGACCCCCACCCCCGCTGTAACTGGTTTCGTTGATCACTTGTGAGCGATCTCCTAAAGTTAGTTGCGTGGACCCCTCCAGGTTGTTTTTAGAGAGAAAGTTAAATACGAAAAAAACAACTCAAAAATCATAATTATGTATTAAAAATCATCAAAATTTAATGATCTAACATCTTTCTCAAAGTAACTACCATTAATCTTCAAACACGAGTTCATACGAGTCTGCAACTCATCAAAGGTCTTCGCGAATTCTGAGATAGCGACTGAAAAACACTTGTGCTGCGGTAGCTGCCTCCTGATTAGTCGTGAACTTCTTATCTTGTAACTTGATAAGTAGCAGACTCCTATGAACTCGTGTTCAAAGATTAATGGTAGTTATTTTGAAAAAAATTTTGATTATTTTTAATACATAATTATGATTTTTGAGTTGTTTTTTTCGTATTTAACTTTCTCTCTAAAAAAAACCTGGAGGGGTCCACGCAACTAACTTCAAGAGATCGCTCATAGGTGGTCAACAAAACCAGTTACAGTGGGAGGGGGGGTCACTATGGATGCAGAAAAAATCACGCTACACAGCGCAATCGCCGATCGCGTAGATCGCGTTCGCTTCAAACGCGAGCATCAGTCTCAGTCCTATGAGACTGCCTTAGTATTTTCACAGGCCAAGAAGAGAAAAATATGCCAAAATTTAAGGAACCATTGGGGTAACTCCTAGGTTGACTTTGGCTCAAAATGAATTTAACAATCTTGATTTGAAAAAAAAACCCTAGGTATACCTGAATTGATTTTTTTGTCCAAAATTTGCAGATTTTAAATTTTTTGAAAATTCTTTTTTCCTTAATAATTAAGAACACCATTCAGTAAATCGAAAAATTTGTAATCACCAAAATTATTCAACAAATTGAGTTTTCGGAATGGATATTTTTGAAATTTAAATCACCCAAGCCTGTAGGTAAGTACTCAAGAGTTTTCAAATTGTCTATTTATTATTTCTTAAGTACAAGTTTCTTTGAAATTATAATCTTTTAAGCTCTGTAATCGATATAAAATTCCAGATTTTATTTTGCAAATCTATCTCTTCGATCTATGAGTAAAGGTTGAAATTTCACAATAATTGAAATTTTCTCCAAACAAGTTCCGCCAAAATCGCAGAAAAAGAAATAGAGCTTTAGGGTTCAGAGCTAGAAATTCTTTGGGGGTTTCAAAGTGGTAAGTATACAAGTAGTTTAAAAAAAAAAATGGAAATTCCTTTTTTATGTGCTGCATTCTTGATTTTCGAAAAAAAGCAGTAGTTCTGTATGGCTTCCAACTGACTTTTTTCTTTGAAAATTTCATTAATGATCGCCATCAAGTCTTCTGGTAAATAAGATGGGCCATTTTTTACTTCAAAATATTCAAATATCCAAATCCATGTGACTTGAGAGCCCAAAATCTTCTTTTGAAATTATGTCATTACTCGTAAAAGTGGTCCATGCGAGCTTTTAGCATCTATAATTGGGTTATAAAATTTGGTACAACTTTCGCTTTAATCATTCTAGGATAAATTTTATTGTTCAGAAATAAAATATGTTTTTTTTTTCAACAAAATTTATTTTTCGTCAAAGAGGGAATTAAACCCTAATTCATTTTCTCACGCGAATCGCTCGAGCGCTTAAATTTTCGGGAGATAGATGAATTTCGGCAATTTTAAGTTTTTTCTCTCGCTTTGATTGGGCAATAAACCTCACAATTCGTCGAAAATCACTTTTTCTCTCTTGTTGCATAATATACCACCTTCTGGACAATTTTTTTGATAAAATTTATCTTTTTTCCAGTGAATAGGGGTATGATTTGAAGTTGGAATGGAAGCTACGCGTACCTACAATAACTTATCTTTTTCTCTTTTTTGATAAATTATGTAGTTACTCAAGGCAGGATACAAAAATTACTCAGAAGATATGAAATCAGAAAATAAAGATTTCTCACTAATTTTCAGCTGTAGAACACGAATATAACATTAATTTTTGTGCATCGTAATTTGTTTGCCTGAGAGACTCGATTCAAACTTTGAAATGGCGAATTTTCAGGGAAAATGACCAAATGAAAACTCCAATCCGAGATTCAGGTTCATAAGGTCAAAATGGCTAGATGAAAACAGCGAATTTTGAAACTTCAAGTAATAATATCGCGAAAAGGGTGATTATGCGGTATTATTATGACTCGCTGAACACGAATGCAACATTATTTTTCTCATTTTGCCATTTTTATCCGCATGAAATGCTTAAAATTTTGAAAAATCTACTAAAAACCATTTCTGTACGGGTTTTCGAAATTTTTGGTACTTACAAGGGAGGTATCCAAACTCAAAGAAAAATTTCGAGCCGAAACAAAAATATTTCGAAAGCACTATACAAAAGAACTCCACAACTAAAATTTCAAGTACCTACCACAGGTATTTTCTCAACTTTTGGTGAATTTGTAAGTTTTCAATATTATATGCTTCATCACCTCGCGAAGTATTAAAACTTAGTCCAATCGATGAAAAAAACATAAATTTGATATCCTACTTTTAAACTTCTGAATTTATTGAAAGCGCTTTCGAGACGTTTTGAAGCCTCCGGAAAATTTTGGAACTTTACAGGGCTAGAAAAAAATTGACAGATTCAAATCGACGCAATCATGTCATTGAAGAAATCAGTAAAAAAAATTTACTGATTGAATCAGTAATTTTTCACTGATTAGCAGTCAAATTTCACTGATTAACTGGAGAATCAGTGGAATTTGACTGACAATCAGTGACATGATTCAGTCTCTTTCAATCAGTCAATCTTCAGATTTTGACTGATTCAAGTTTAGAGAGTGGCAAATGAGATATTTACCCTGTTTCCAAACTCTTGAATCGATTGGAAAAGGTTTCAAAAAGGTTTGGAGCTTCCAAAAAAAATTAATTTTCCAGCCCGAGAGAAAAGTTTAGAAAAAGGGCACATATGAACTTAACCATCGATAATCATCCCGAATTATTCATATTCATGACCTATTTGAATGACTGAAGAAAAAGTGCCAAATTTCGTAACCCAATCATAGGTGCTAAAGTTTATATGGACTGTTTTCAATCTAATCGAAAAATGAAACTCCAAAAAAAGAGTGCAGGCTCTCAAACTCAAATAACATGGATTTGGATAATTGAATATTTAAAAAAGTGGAAAAAAATCTGCTCATCTTATTAACCAGGAGACTTAATAGCAATCATGAATGAAATATTCATAAAGAATTCAGTGAGAGGACTTTCAGAACTAAGTATGAATTTTCATTTTTTTCACTTTTATTTTTCTTCCCCTCAAGAATTTCGACCAAAACTCGTTTCCTTTGAGATCTTCTCTCATACGATTAAAAATTTTCAAAATCTACTCCAAAGAACTGCATGCTGTCAAACCCAAAGCTCGATTTTTTCTTTTTCTTCTGGTGGTGAGAGAATTTGATAATTCTTTTGAACATTCAATTTTTACTCATAATTCGAAGAGATAAATTTGCAAAATAGGTACATACGAGTAAAATCTGGAATTCAATTTTGATAAAAAAGCTTTAAAAATTATAAGTTCCAAGAACATTCTAAAGGAAAAATGAATACCTACACAAATTAAAAATTCTGAGTATGTACCCAAGTGATTGAATTTTCAAAACCAACCATTCCTTTAAAACTCAATTTGTAGGTAAGTTTCATAATTTCGGCTATTACAAATTTTTTGATTTACTGATCGGTTTTCTCAATAATTGAAGAAAAAAGTATTCTCAAAAAATGTAAAAAATCGTTAAATTTTGGACAAAGAATTCAATTTACAAAAACCAAAATGGTTTCCCCCAAATCGAGATAGCTAAATCCAAATTTTGAGCCGATTTCAACCTGGAAGTTACCCCAATCATTTGAGTTTGAGCATATTTTCTTCTTTTTGGCCAAAAATCTTTTTTTTCTTCTAAAATAATTTTACTCGTGCATTGATAATGTAAAAATGTAATATTATTTTTCTGCCATTCGAAAAACTGTATCCCTCAGGGCGATTTGGAATTTTTAAATTCAAATTCGCGGTCATTAGTGATTGGAAAAATCTGAAAAAAATTCAGGGTACTCTGAGTCTGTAGTACCTCTGCCTCCGAAAAAATCGGTTGAAAATTCGCAAAAATAGAATTTGTAGCTTGGAAATCAGGTATTTCACTATTTCGCCCCGTATCCTCCCCCCCCCCCCAGGTAAAAGTTCACTTACGCGTGCTGTAAAATAATTTTCATCATCTTTCATCAAAACAAATCGAATGGCATAACAATTTTAATCAAATTCTACCAGAGGTCAAAAACTCTCTCAGTATACCAAAGCTTTTGAACTAAAATGAACTAAAAAAAATTATTCAACATAAGTATTGGGTACTGTAGGAATCAATCGCAGCTCCATTCGTATTTCCAACAGTAGTTAAGTGTATCGTTAATCCGTGGTTGCCAAGTGGCTCATGATGAGACCCCCTACCACTGGGTGCGATAAAGAAGCTTTACATCACTTGGGTGCAGCAATGTAGACTTTTTCAATTGGGAGCATCAATATTGAATTTTGTGTACGGGTGCGACAAGTACATTTTAGGACCCGGGTGCGACAAAGTATTGCAACTGTGTATATATATATATATAAGGAAACCTCGTTCTCAACCACACGTCCTATCGTGTTCAGAATGTCCGAAAACGTAAAAAAAAATTGTTCCCGACGCTCCCTTCAACTACGATGAACAATTTAGTACTCGACTTTTCCTAATGGAAAAGTCGGTAAAAGAAATATAATGTATTTTTGAATATGGGTGGTTGAAATTTCTAAAATACTGGGTAGAAAAATCGATGATTAAATGCATAATGAGAAATTAGAGAGGTAATGAACTTTCTTTCAATCCAATAAAAGAAGTGTTTTGACTTCTCAGAAACTTTTCAGTACAATGGGAGTTATTTTCCGTGGCCTAGAAGAGGTGGTCTTTCTAAGTCATTTTTGTTTCGTTCTTTCGACTTTTAAAATGAAAAATTCTTCTTTATTTTTTTTTACTACTTTCTAATTATTTTTCCGCTGATGGAATTTCGATGATCTACCTACGTGTAAATTTTCCCCAATGTCTGAATTAAAATTTTTTCGTCTTAAAATTTTTTACCGACTTTTCCATTAGGAAAAGTCGAGTACTAAATTGTTCATCGTAGTTGAAGGGAGCGTCGGGAACGATTTTTTTTTACGTTTTCGGACATTCTGAACACGATAGGACGTGTGGTTGAGAACGAGGTTTCCTTATATATATATATATATATATACACACAAATCTATCAAGGTGAGATCCGATAAGAATTTGGGTAACCTGAGATCCACCTTTAAAGTTGCATATTTTGAAATATATAGGAGAGCAAATAGTTATTTTGCCGCTTTTAAATCATTTCCGCAATAGAGGGGTAAGAAATGATGACCTTTTTTTTTCATGATAAATTTTAGAAACGTGAGATCCGTTGAGAAAAAAAGGAAAGATGAGATCTTATACACATATACAAATGTAATTAGAGGTAAGGTGAGATCCAGCGATGTTGTCAGAAATTAGATACTATTTTAGTCTCATATTATATTTAATTCGTGTTCCGCGAGATTCTAAGGTATTGAAGAATGGCTAAGGGTCGAAATTAATAACGAATGGCCAAAGGGACATTTTCTCTCCTGTAATGGGGCACTCTTTATCATTTTTAAACCGGGTAAAATTTAGGTTTGTATTGAATTATTTTTAAAATAATTAATTTTTTTAATTATTTGAAATTTTATTTTGAATTTTAAAACTTAAAAATAGAAAAAATTATGATTAGACATAGGTACTTACTCTCTTAATTTGAATCAGTCAAAATTGACTGATTTTAATTCAAAAATTTACTGATTGATCTGTGAAAATAAAATTTTACTGATTTATTGATGAAAATTCATTATTTGAGTTTTTATTTTTTCACTAGTTGGCAATAAAATGTCACTGATTAACAGGAAAATCAGTGAAATTTGACTGATTATCAGGGACTTGATCTTCTCTATTTCATCAGTAAATTTTGACATTTTTGACTGATTCAAATTTAGAGAGTAGGTAGGTACTTGTGAAAATTCACTGAAAATACACTCGAATAGGTACCCTAAAATTTGTTGAAAAATCAGTGAATTTCTTTGAAAAATCAGCGAAAATCCACTGAAAATGGCAGGATTTTCTTTGATTTTTCCTGCGCTACAATTCTGACTCTTTCAGTGACTTTTTATAGACTCGAAATGAAAGAATAGAATCAAAATTCAAGTGAATGGTCATTTAAAATTTTAGAAGCAAAAAAATAATTTTTCAGGCTCTAAAACCCTGATTAATTAAATTTCTTGGTCATTTATTGCGATTCTCAAGGAAGTCGAGTCAATAGATTGTGAATCACAGCAGAAAAACGTATGAGACGAAAGTTTAAAAAAATGGCAGTCATACAAAAAGTTTTTTTAATCATATCTAAAATGTGTTTTTTGGAGAGAAGGGGTCTGTAGTCTTGTCACTCGGACTCTGGCTCCAACATTTTCAAAAAAGGGGCTCCGGATTTTTAAAAAATCGTCCGGAGGAGGCTCTTCTCTCTTCAGTTTTGCTCCGGAATTCTGTTCACTCCAAAACCTTTTTAAAAATGCTTTCGGTGCCAAAAAAATCATCCGAATGCCGTCCACGTTCTCCTCTAGCTCCGCACCCATCCCAGTTTTTCTACGGTCTTGAAATCATTTCTGGACATTTTTTTAGCCCCAAAGATGAAAATTCTTGGCTAAGTAATAGTTTTAAATTTTAAAGCCTCACCCTAACCTTAGAGGTAGATTTTTCAATTTGTGAAACAAACGATCCAATTTGTGGACTCTCCTCAAAATAGAGTATTTCGATTTTCATTCCATGATTCAATTAAAATTTTTCAATCTGGGTTACAATCAAAAATGCTCCTAACATGGATTTATGAAATAAAAAAAAAGAGATTTTGATACCAGACTTGATCAAGTTGAAAATTTATTAGTTTTGATCAAAGATTGAAGAATTGGTTTGAAGTCAAAATAATTTCAGACATGGAATCAGGAGCTTTGAAATCCTCTCTTTTGTCCAAATGTGTATTTAACAGTTTCTCTTCGCGATTTTTCTTGTGCATAAAAAACCCTCCGAAAATTAATTTTAAAAATTCTATGTAAAAATAATTTGTAAAAAAATGATATTCAAATGTTCACGTAGCCTATAGTACGTAAAATTCTGAAATTTGTTGAAAATCTTGATTTTTCTAGTGCTGCAATTTTGACTTTTTTTCGATGACTTTTCTCTCATTCAAAATGAAAGATTAGGGTCAAACATCAAATAAATAGCAATTGAAATTTTTTGAGTGGTATAAACAATATTTAAGCACCAACCCTCTAATTTTCAAATTTTTTTGTCATTTAAATTTCCATCCCCCGGGCTCTGAATTCAATAAACTGCGAATCACAACAGAAAAATTTATAAGACGACTGATCACTCAAATTGCTATTCAAAAAAATTTTCAGTCACGGAAGTAGGTTTTTCCAGGGACTCGGAGAGGGTAGGTTGATGGCTTCTGCTCCAACTCCAAAAAACTCATCCGGGCTGGATTCGATTCCAACTCTGAAATTTTTGATCAGAATCTCTCCGGCACTTGCTCTAGGACTACATATAAGAAGTGCCTCCGACTCTGAGTGCTGAGATTTTTTCAAGTGCCTCCGGCTTTAGTTCAGAAAAAACATTCCAGGAAAGGCTCTCCTTCCTCCGGTTTCGCCCCATGGTCCCTGTTTTCTTGATCTTTTTGTTTTGTCCCAAACTTGAGAAGTCAGTGTCAAAGAATAGAGAGTTCAGACCGAAAATGGGAGATTTTCAAAATTATTGAGCGAGGTATCTAAATCCATGTTGTTTGATAGCCCAAAATCCATTTTTTGAATTATTTACTCTTCAGATGCAAAATTATGTCCTCGGAGAGATGAGGTGCGGCAAAAATTAAAAATATTCCAATATTGTTTTAATTATTAAAATCAATGGTTTTGGTCTTTCTGAATTTATGTACCCAATGAATCTATTTCTCACCCAAACTTGAAAGTAGGTTCTCAATTAATAGGTGTAATCAAAATTTGAAATTGTTGGCAGAGTGGTTTTCAATTTTGAAATGTTGGTTTTATCCCAGGAGGGAGTCTTTCAAGTTTGGGGGCAAAGTGACCTCATAAAAGAATGCTTATGAGCCAAAATAATAGATTTCAATGCATCTCTCGATAAAACCAAAACATTTTCAATTTTTATCCAAATCTACTTTTTTTAGAATCCACTTTTGTACCAAAAATCAAAATTTTGACTCACCCTCTATTTCTCAATGGTTAAATGGGGTTTCGGGATCAAGAAGACCTCATTAATGGATCGAGGAGCATAGAAATTTTCCTCCTTTATAGGTGACTAATTTTTTTTCGGATGTCTGATTGAATTTCCTTGAAATTTTTAATTCGATCCCTATCTTCTTTAAGAGGTATGTCAATGCAAATGCACAGTTTTGAGATTAAGTACATATAAAAAAAAATATAAAATAATATCCTAGAAAACATCTACGCCTATTTCTGGCACTATTTCCCTCAAGCATGAATGCGGGGTCTCAGTGAATAGGTGGCTTGATCAAAGTAGAAAATTCTTGGCTATGTAATTTTAAATTTGAAAGCCTCACTCTCACTTTGGAAGTAGATTTTCGAATTTGTGATAAAACCCACCCCATAAAAGGATTCAATTCGCCAGAATAATGGATTTTTCTTAATTTTTCATCCAGAAGATTATTCTTTCCAGGAGAAATTTTTATCAAAAAATATGGACTTGATTTTTCAAAGCTACGAATGTTAGAGAATTGTGCTTTAATTGATCAAAAATAGGTCACCATTATAAGTAATCTGCGATTATAGGTGATAAAATTCATAATAGATAATTTTTATGGGCTTTTCACCACCATTGGAAAATTAAAAAAATTTCCGGAGACTCTGAAACGTATCAAAATCACTTTCAATCAATTCGGGAGGTCAGAAATACAGAATACACTAATAGATCTCAATTTTTTTTGTTAGTTAATCAGATCAAATTTTTATAATATTTTGCAGAGCGATGAGGTAGTTTTGAGATGTACCTCAAAGTTAGGCATTTCAAAAATTTGTAAAAACTTGAGAAATGAACTTCAGCAGCTGAAATTTAGAACAGATGGAGGTTCTTTTCGTTTGATTTATTTTTGTGTCGACTCAAAATTTTGGATGATTTTTGAAGGATGCAAATTCATCACACTATTCACCCCAACCTTGAAAGTTTGTAAAAATCGTGTGGTGATTCATGGAGGATGAAAATTCATTCCAAACTTAATCCCACCCACAGAAGTTGAAAAAAATTGTGTGATGGATTTGGTATATAGGATGAAAATTATTCAATCCAAATTGATCATAGCTTGGAAAGCTCGAAAAATTTGTGGGATGATTTTCAAGGGATGAAAGCTCATTCCAAAATTCATTCTGACCTGAAAAGCTCGGAAATCATCTTGTAATGATTCTTGAGGGGGTAAAAATTTTTCCTAAAATTTGTCCTGATTCAGAAGCTTGAAAATATTATGTGATAATTTAAAAAAAAAATCATTTCAAATTTCAAAGTTTGAAAAAATTGAGAGATGAATTTGAAACGGAAAAATTAACTCGAATTCATTCCAGCCTGAAAAAGTTCAAATGGGAGATGAGAATCCATTACAAAATCCCTCCCAGCCACAGAAGTTGAAAAAAATCGTCTTCCGGATGAAAATTTATTTCAAATTCATCCCAGCCTCGGAAGCTCGAAAGCTCGAAAAATTTGTGTGATGACTGATTTATACCTTCGATTCCGTTTCAATTCAAAATATTTATTTCATCCCATGCTTCAAAACGTTTTAAAACCATTTCCAATCGACTGAAAAGGTTGAAAACAGGGCATTTTCTACAGTTTACCTCGTCACATGTGCCTTGAGTGTATTTTAAAAAAAAAAAAAAACTTTCAAGGAAATTTTCTGTCAAAAAATTTTACTTTTTGCCCGCCCCAAAATTGTGTCTGCCGGACGATTTACGATTTTGAATTTTCAAAGTCAAATCTTAAGTCATTAAAGTAGTTGGAAAAATCAGAAAAATAAAGGCAATCCCCTTAAGTACCTCTACGTCTACCTACTCGCCAAATTAGAAAAAAATCGATCGAAAATTTAGGGAAATCGAATTTTTAGCTTGGAAATCACCAATTTAGAGCCTTTGCTAAAATTTGAGAAATGAATTTCAGCGTCTGAAATTAGGGATTTGAAATTTTTCATAATGGAATTTAGATTTATTTTTGTGTCAGCTCAAAAATTTACTCAAGTTACAATATTTTTCAATCTTCTCAGGAAAATGCAAAAAAAATTCAAAAAACGTTGAAAATTGTTGAAAAATTTTCCCCCAATGATCATAAATTATCAAAAAACTGAAAATTTGAAGATTTGTGTAAAAAGTACCATGCTAAATTTGATTAATTGAAATTAAAATCTGTAATTTGCGAGAACGTACAAACGAAACTGGTACAAAATTAAGAGAAAAAAAGTGTGAGAAGCACCATGCGAAATTTGATTGATTGAACTTTAAAATCTGAAGGGCAATTATTAACGTGAGAATACGTAAAAACAAAGATTTTCCGCCAAAAAATTGTAACATGAACCCAGGATGACAAATTTTTGAATGAATCGATTAAGTAAGTAGGTCACAATAATGGATAATTTACGACGATTATAGATGCCAAAGTTCATAGGGTCTTTTTTATGAGTTTTTCTCTATGATAGACAAATTTAAAAATTTTCTAGAGTATCTGAAACTTCATGAAAGCGTTTTCAAAGAATGTCTACCCATTTTCAGTGGTTCACTTCGTCACGTGTATTTTTAAAAAAGCTTTTCAAAAAATTTTCTGCCAAACAAGTCCAACTCCAACTTAAAGTTACAAATTTTGAAAAATTCGGTTTCATGCAATCAAATAGGTCATCATACGGGCATCCACGAGGATTAAAGACTGTAAAGTTCATATCGGCTCTTTTTTTGAGGTTTTCTCCAACACTAGAAAATTCTAAAATTTTCTGGAATCTCCGAAACGTTTCAAAACTGTTTCCAATTGATTCAAGAGGTTGGAAACAAATTATCTACCCTTTTTCAGCTATTTGCCTCATCACGTACCCCCTAGGCGTATTTTTAAATATTTTTCGAGAGAATTTTCTGTCAAAAAATTCCAACTCCCACTCAAAGTGACAAATTTAAAAATTTTTTTGTTCAATTGATAAAATAGGTCACAATCATGGATAATTTAAACCGCGATGATAAAGCTGAAGTTTATATGGGTATTTTTTATGACTTTCTCTCTCAGACTAGAAAATTTTAAAATTCTCTGGAGGATCTGAAACGTCTTGGGTCTTGAACCGTTTGCAATTGATTTAAGAAGTTAGAAAAAGAATGTCTATCAGTTTTGGGCTTTTTATCTCGTCACATGCGCCTTAGGCGTATTTTTTTGAAAATTTTTTGAGAAAGTTTTTTGTCAGAAAACTCAAAACTTCAACTCGAAAATTTCCAATTTTGAAAATTTTTGTTCAATAGATCAAATAGGTCACCAACATGAACAATTTGCGTCGATTTTCGGTGCTAAAGTTCATATAGGCTGTATTTTTTTTAGAGCTTTTTTACAAGGCGCTGGAAAATTTTCTGGACGATGCAAAAGTCTTCAAAGTTTTTTTCATTTGATGTAAGAGGCTGAGAACAGGGTATCTACCAATTTTCAACTCTTTACTTCGCTACACGTGCGCCGTGGGCGTATTTTCAATTTTTTCGGGAAAATTCTCTGACAAAAAATTCAAACTTCAATTCAAGGTTACAAATTTTTGCAAATTTTTCTTCAATTAATCAAAAATACATGTCACCAATGTTGTTCATCCGCATTATAGGTGCTGAAGTTCACATTATCCATTTTTATCGGATATCCTCTAGCGTGCCAGGAAATTTAAGAATTTTCTAGAGGCTTTGAGACATCTCGAAATCGTTTCCGGTCGATTCGAGATGTTCAAAAAAGGGTATACGAAATTTCAGTTTTGTTCGTTGATCAGATCAAAGATTTTCATTTGGCTGGGTGATGGGTAATTATAGGAATTTTAAAAGGCATCGGTGCAGTAAAGGGTCACCTGGCCTTTGATGGAACTGGATGAAAATTTTTAGTGCGTTCCATTTGCCTTTGTAGAAAATAATTTTAGAGTGCATGCACGAACTTTTATCTTACCTCTGGAGGGGCTGACACCCCAAACTTAGTGATTTCTAAATTGAAAATGCCATCATCACGAATTATCAATAAATTTCTTGGGGTACAGAAATGATTTTTTACTTCAAAATTTTCCAAAGTACTTTACTAAATCTCTGAGAATTTTTTCAGCTGGTTGACTTTGGTCAAATATTCAATGAACCGTGAAAAATTGATGAAAAGCAGAAATTTTAAAGAACAAATCTGATTTCTCAGATTCTCACGCCAGTTTTTGAATATTTGATCACTCGAAAATATCTGTGAAAATTCTAATAAAATTCCCAGAGGCGTGAACTACTTTGAAATACTTGTCTCCAACGACGATTTAAAATTTTCAAAATTGAATTCAAGGTCATTAATGTGGTAAGAAGAAGTGGAAAAAATTCATGGGTTTTACTTTTTAACAAGTACATATCTCTACCTACGCGCCAAATTTGAAAAAAAAAAACGATTAAAAATTCAGGGAGATGGAATTTTTTTACTCGAAAATCACATATTTTGGAGCTTCATCCTCTCTTCGGGACAGTTGAGAATTGGCTTAGACGCTCTAGAACTATCTTATATAATTGAATGATAGAAAATTATGATCAAGCTTCACCAGAGGTCAAACGACTCTCTTACCCTTACCACTCCAGAGCTTTTGCTAAAATTCGAGAAATGAATATCACCTTCTGAAATTTAGGATATGGATTTTTGTTATGGAGTAATTTCAATTTAGTTTTGTTCCGACTAAAAATTTTGCTCAACTCAAAATACTTTTTAATTTTTTCAGAAAAAAACAGAAAAAGTTCTCAAAAAATTGCTGAAATATTTTCATAAATTCTTCTCAATGATCATTGAAAATCATCGAATTGAGAATTTTAAAAAAGTTTAAGAAGAACCATGCAAAATTTGATTAACTGAACTTTAAAATCTGAAGAGCAATTATTGAAACAAATTGGGTAAGTACATGAGATTTACCGCCAAAAAATTAGAACTTCAACGCAGACTGAGATTTTTTTAAAAATTTTGGGTAAATCGATTAAATAGGTCGCATGAATGGATAATTTATGACGATTACAGATGCTAAAGTTCATATGGGTCCTTTTTATGATCTTATCTTTGTGGTAGGCAAATTTTAAAATTTTCTAGAGAATCTGAAACAACATTGAAGTGTTTCCGATTGATTTAAAAAGTTAGGAAAAGGGTGTCCACCAATTAGGCAAATTTTAAAATTTTCTAGAGGATCTGAAACAACATTGAAGTGCTTCCGATTGATTTAAAAACTTAGGAAAAGGATATCTACCAATTTTCAGCGGTTTACCTCGTCACATGTGCCCTGTGTGTATTTTTAAAAGCTTTTGAGAAAATTTTTTGGCAAAAAATTTCAACTGAAACTTAAAAGTTACAAATTTTGGAAAATTCTGCTTCATTGAATCAAATAGGTCACCAATATGGGTACTCACGAGGATTATAGACGCTCAGGTTCATATGGGTCCTTTTTGTAAGCTTTTATCCAATACCAGAAAATTCTAAAATTTCCTGCCATCTCCGAAACATTTCAAAATGTTTCAAATTGATTCAAAAGGTTGGGAACAGGTCTATCTACTATTTTTCAGCTATGCGTCTTATAACGCACGCCCTAGACGTATTTTTAAATATTTTTCGGCAGTTTTTTCAGTCAAAAAATTCCAACTCCCCGTGAAAGTGACAAATTTTGAAATTTTTTCGTTCAATCGATAATATTATAGATCACAATTATAGTTACTGAAGTTCATATGGGTTTTCTTTATGAGTTTTTCACTGAGACTGAAAAATTTTTAAAAATTTTGTAACATCTGAAACATTTTGAAACTTTTTCCAATTGATTCAAGAGGTTGAGAAAAAGATGTCCACCATTTTTTAACTTTTTACCTCGCCCCATGCCCCTTAGGCGTATTTTTAAAAAAATTTCGAGAAAATTTTCTTACAAAAAACTCAAACTTCAACCCAAAAGTTACAAATTTTGAAAAATTGTTCTTCAATCGTTCAATTAGGTCACCAGTACGTTTAGTGCACAATTCTAGGTGCTGAACTTCATGTTGACAATTTTCATGGGCTTTTCTTTGGGGTTAAAAAATTCTAAAAAAAATTACGGGCTTCGAAATATTTCGAAACCGTTTCCAATCAATTTGGTAGGTCTACAATAGGATATATGCCAAATTTCAGTTTTTTAAATTTATTAGATCAATGATAAGGTGTCTTGAACTTTCAAAAATTCGTCAAAATTTTAAAAATGAACTTTAGCACCTTAAATTTAGGATAGCTACATAAAATTTTTTTCAAAAATTCTTCCCAGTGGTCACTGAAATTCTTCGAAATGAAAATTGTGGAAAAAACCTTGCGAATTTTAATTTATTAAATTTTAAAATTGAAAAAAAGCGATTTGTAAGCTGAGAGGATCTAAAACATCATCACTAGTATGTGTTGGCGGAAAAAATTTCTGGGTTTTACCCTTTAACAAATCTTTACTTTACCTACGCACCAAGTTTGAAAAAAAATCGATTAAAAATTCAAGGAAATGGAATGTTTTACTTGAAAAATCAAATATTTTGAGGCCTCACCCCCGTTGGGGGGCGATAAAAATTTGCTCATACGCTCTAGGTACATCAAGAGAAATCGAATGGTGAAAAATTTTCGATCAAGCTTCACCAGAGGCCAAATGACCCTCTTACCCTTACCACACCATAGCCTTTGCTAGAAAATTCGAGAAATGAATTTCATCTTCTGAAATTTATGATAAATGGATTTTTCTTATAGAGTAATTTTGATTTTGTTTTGTTCCGACTACAAATGTTGCTCAACTCAAGATATTTTTTAATTTTTTCAAAAAAACATGAAATTTTTTCAAAAATTGCTAAAATTTTTTCATAAATTCTCCTTAATGATTACGGAAAATCGCCGAATTAAAAATTTAGAAAAAGTTTAAGAAGCACCATACAAAATTTGATTACTTAATGGAACTTTAAAATCTGAAGAACAATTATTAAGGTGCGAGTACGTAAAAACGAAACGGGTACATCGTTCATCAATATTAATACAGGAAAGGAGAGATCTGCAATGTTGCCGATCACATGGATCTCATCTTGTTATAAAATTACCGTGAGGATATACAACGACGCCGCGCGCTCTACAGCGCGAAGGGATGAACTAAAACTGTATATGCTGGACGAAAAAGTGTCAAGATGATGTAGTGTAAACAGCCCTAAAAGGGACTATCCAAAAAATGCTAACCGGCTAGGAGAGCAACACAGACTTTTGAAACAGCACAGGGCCGAGGGGAAGGGAGGCGAAAAACTACATAAGTAAAAGCTTGTGGCTCAGTCCACGTCGAATCCAAAATAAATTTTTACTATAGGCATCAGAGATGGAAGGAGGCATCGTAAGAATATCCCTTCCATTCTGTACTACCTAGAAAAGAAGACAGCCAAAGCTGCAAAGACTTTCCTGCATGTTAGGTCCGCGTTTCCAGTTCCAAAATAGGAAAACAAATAGAAACGGGTAGGTACCTATGAACCTAACATGACGAAAAGAAAATGCCATACCAAATGGTATACTTTGGCTCACACATTCTACTAAATAGGTCCCTACCTAGCCTAAACTACATAGCTACCTACCTAATAGAATGTGGTGAAAATAGGCCATGCCTATATCACCTAAATGCCCTAAGCAGACGCTATCTTGGGGCGAAGTCAAACGCAAAAGGGAGTACCTGTTAGAAAATTCAACCCATTATTTTCAAAAACACCTTACCTTCTCTAGGTCACCTGGTTGTGCCTAGCCCATCATCATTATTGAACACATGTTGAAATGCACCTAATTACTGCCGTTATGTTCGAAAAATAAAGTTTAAAAAAAGGTTTCCAAAGGAAACAGAACGCGATGTATTTACTTTTTACATCATAACAAAACTTTCAACAAACGAAAATAAAAATTTACACTAATTTACACGAAAATAAATTGCCAATTTTGGCAGGAAAAATTACACATAAAAATCAGTCACATGGCGAAAAATTAACAGACAACGGATCTGTACTAAAACGGGTATAAAAACGTACTACTTACAATATCATTACGCGATCCTAATTACCTGTACAGAGCAAAACGATCAGATAAGAGAGGCGTAGTCGGAGAAATAAATGAGGGGAAAAAATTCTGGTTTTACTTGGACTCTATACCTATACGCTATACCACAAATTCCCGGGTGGGAAAAAAGTCCAAATAAAAGCAGAATTGAGACCAAAAAACAAAATCAAAAACGAAAAAACAACATCACCTCGATGTTGGAGACAACAAAAAAGAGAAACGAAAATAAAAATAATGCAGCAACGATATATCCTAATCTAGGGCACGAATCTAAAATAAGATACACGTTGGATCTTTACAAAAATAAAAAAAAAAAAAAAAAAAAAACACGTCAAAATATCGAGAGAAAAATATACTTAGAAAATAAGTCATATTCGAGAGTAAATGAAACAAAAACAAAACATATATTCTATGTAGAAATAAAAAATAAAACGAAGACGAATCGATCTCGATTCAAAAACAAAAATAAACGACCATAAACGAGAATTATTACAGCTTTGTAATAAACGAGAAAAAGTACACTTCGACGATATCGAAAAATGAAAACGAGTTACGAAAACGATAATGATCAAACGTAAGGTGCATAAAGAGCATTTGATCCGGTTTTTGGGAATTTTTTCACTTCTTCGGCAGTTTCATGTATACAAAATGGGGGTACCCAATGTATACATGGGACTTCGATTTCTCGGTCATCAAATCTCATCACGATTGTCTGCGTTTCATGTATTATCCGAACAACGTGATTGATGGCAAAATCACGGCCTAAGATCACCGTATCGCGATCGAATGAATCATCGACGTTTATTTCGAATTCCACCGGTTTGCATACCGGGAAACGGTGATTATTTTCTAAAAAGAAAACAACTCGAGCTGCATGCTTCGAAAAACGGAATGCGGAAGCCCTCCATGGCGTAACAATTATCTTCGTCAAAGGGTCTCCTTCGCTATCGACGTGAGCTATCGGCTGGTAATTCTGTCTCAACACTGGTTTTGAGCAGATGGATTAGGAAGACGACCATCGTAGATAATCATTCGACGCTGGTTCTCGAAATTCGACCAAAATGCCAAAAGATGGTCATGGCAGAATTCATCGCTTTGATTAAACGGCCAAGCTCTTATTTGAACTCTATTAATTCCAGCTTCTCGGTCCTTTTTCGTCTGTACGCCTTCATGGCGGTATAAACGATATTGATAACGGTTTATCTGCTTCGACATGGCAGTGACAGCAGCCGGGCAAGTAGGAATTTCGCACGTAGTTCGACGATAACCAGGAACTGGTTGCGCAATTACTTTTCCCATCGACACCATTTGAGACTTGTAGAAATTACGAAACGGCCATACAACTTATATCGAGTATCCTGCTCCTCATACTGAGCGGTATCTGGGCGTTGCATAACTTCCACAGGCACATCATTGCCCTGGCGATCAATTTCGGCCGGAAATCCAGCAATAGACGAGTCGGAAGATGTTGATAAACGATCCATCGACGAGGAACTTTCTTCAGTCGAGTTTATACGGGCGTCCAGTCGTCTGTTCGTATTTTTCACGAGCTAACCGGAGATAATTCTGTTGAGTTACAATACGGTATTCCGACGAAGACATGACAGTTTGATTCGTCGACGACGTAGTACTTGTAGAGACGCTGTAGTAGTTGTCGGGACAGCAGCATTTCTGCCGCACCGAGGGTCTCGAATGTAGCGAGCAGTCATCGTAACAATTGGAGTTGTCTGCAGACGAAACGGCGACAGACGGCGAAGAAACAACAGACGTATTCGTAGACGAAACGGCGACAGACGACGTAGAGACAGATGACGTAGTAACGGTTGATGTATTCATAGACGAAGCGGCGATAGACGACGAAATCGGAACCACATTCATTACGACGGATGGCACATTATCGAAACAGTCGTAGTTACAGCAGCTGCAGTTGTAATTGCAGTCGAAACGGTTGCAGAAGTCGAAACTGTAGGCGTAGTAGTTGAGATAATTGGCAGCGGCGACGTCGGTACAGAAATATGCGGCGCTGGGGTCGAAATCGGTATACGGCCACGACCTAGTCCGGTATTCGGTACTGACATTAATAACGGGTCAGTCTGAAGACCGCGAGTGATACGATCAGGTCGACCTTGAAGAATAAATTCAAACCTCGAACAGGCGGCGGTTGCATATTGCGGCGAGCATACGCGAGACAAAGTTTTTCCAGTTCAGCCACGTAGATTGCCTTTTTCGAATCTGCCTCTGGAATATTTAATCGACGCATTATGGCACGTGTTTCCAATTCGATAGGGCATGTTGGCTGGCGGTCAATAAAATCAACTAGGGTGACGGCGTCTGCGTTTACCACGATTTCGGGGTCAAAAACCTTTCGCCGGGCTGTCCAAGTTGCATTATATCAGCCAGTTCGGGCCTAATCCGGTGGTAGTGCTTTTACTGCAGTGCAGGAACATCTGTTCAAAATTCACAATAAATTTATAGTTACCTATACGTACATAATTATGCTTAATTATTTCCTACGATTATAAATTTATTACGATTATTATTACTAGCAACGAGTTCAGTATTACTATCTAAATTAAATGAGTTTTCATTTCCTAACAATTTTTTCGGAACAATCAAAATTAACAAAATTACAGTCGATGTTAAACGGTTTGTTTTAACTGAATCTGAACCCAAAACAGATTCTAATTTTGAATTTTTATTTGGCCTCAAAATCTTAATAACCTTAGGTTGACTACTGGCCTTTTCTCCGGTTAAATCCGTGCCTAATTTCGCATTACTTTATCAAAATTTTGATTTAAAATTGTTTTCGATCTTTTAATCAAGTTCATCATTCATTTTTCAATTTTCGGTTTCGATACCCTATTGTGGACTAGTTTTCAAGATGTCGATATTTTCGCTTATGTGGTTGTTAGGATTTTTCTCTTCATACAACTCATAAACATTCGGGTATCTCTCTTTCACAACTATAAACGGACCTTGCCACTGTCGACATAACTTTTGACTAATTCCTTTATCCGCATCGGATCTCACTCGATTACGCATCTAAAACTTTCTCACCTGGTGCTAAAATCACCAACTTGTTCGACTTGATAATACCAAGTTCTCGCTTTTTTCAAATTACGTTGAAAATTTTCGCGAGCAATTAATTCGACATCCTCGCTCACTACGCGACCTTTAATTAGCAAATCGGCGATTTTGTCAGGAACCGGTTTACGAAATACCAACTCGTAGGGTATGCAACCCGCTGTAAGTTTACCGGTTCTATTCATCTTATTTTCGATATCGTTGATGATAACGGGCCACTTTCCCTGTTTATCATGGTAAAGTTTTCTAATGGACGACCCAATGGTCGCCATCAGTCGCTCAGAACAGTTACTCGAAGGCGTGTAACGACTACACTTTCTGATATGTACATTACGAGTTTTCCAATGCCTGATCCATTTGTGAGAACGAAATTGGGGCCCATTATCCGATAGAATCTTATTCGGTACCCCGAAATCCTGACACCATTTCTCTAACGCTTCAATACACTTCGTCGATGTAGCGTTCTTCATTACTACCAGTTTACAATATTTAGTGAACAGGTCTTCGATCACAAACACGTATTGGACCCCACCACGACCTTTAGGAAGCGGTCCGAAAAATCAATACACAAAGTATCATTAAACTGCCGAGCTGATACCGTGTGGCGGTCCAATCGTTTCTGCAGATACTCGACGAGCAAGTTGACAGCTCATGCACTCATTGACGAAATTATACACGGCTACTGTCAACTCTGGCCAATCAAACCAGCGACGTATGATTGTGATGAGCTTAGTTATGCCTACATGGCCGTATTCTAAGTGGTAGTACTCAATTATTTTTCGTTGGAGAACATCTGGAACGTAAATACGGTATTTACCGTCATTTCCACGAAAAACAAACCGACTATTAACTTTGTCAAATCTGACCTTCGGATCATAGCGTTTGAAAAACATCATCAATCTATTATCTTTGACTTGTAACTTCAATAAACGAGATAAATCTTTAAACAAGTCTTTCGGTGGCTCAAATTCAAAAGAAAAATCGATAAATTCTTTTCACGGTGCGTAAGCACATACGAGTAACATCTAGACAGAAAATCAGCGATCGTATTATCAGCACCTTTAATGTGACTGATGGTAACATTGAAGTTGTCGAGATATAGAAGCCACCTCATATGCCTCTGACTCAACTTTTCCGTCCGTTTTAAGTAGGTAACAGCTTGCTGTCAGTATATACCCTAACATCATATCCACATAACATATAATAATGCTTACTAAGCGTCATGATAATTGCCAAAAGTTCTAACTCCATAATGGGGTAATTACGTTCATGATTCTTTAAGGTGCGACATATGCGACAGGGACGATAAAAATATCACCATTATCTAAAGTATGTTCTTGCATAATAACGCCGGCAATTGCCAATTCTGGACGTCAGTATATACGAAAAAGGTTTTGTCCAATCCGGGTATGCGAGCATTGTTGCTTCAGAAATCGCAGCTTTCAATTTTTCAAAATTTTCTTGTGCCAACTCAGTCCAGACAAAATCTTTCTTTTTGCCAGATGTCAATTCGTAGAGTGGCTGACAGAGATGCGCGATGCGAGGTATATAATCACGATAATATTGAAAGAAACCCAAAAATCTTTGGCATTCTTCAATATCAGTTGGCGGTTCGAAATTCAGAATCGTCTGTATTTTTTCTTTATCGATACTCGTACCTTCAGCTCCGATGATTAATCCTAAGTATTTTATCTCAGTGCGGCACCATTTACTTTTTTGTATATTCAGCGTCATACCAGCATTTTTTATTCTCTCTAGTACTATTCGAATATGGAGCATGTGCTCTTCAAGTGTGCGAGAAAAAATCAACACGTCATCTACATAGGCAATTGCAAAGGCAAGCCCTGCAAAACTATTTGCAATGCACGAATAAATGCTGGCATAGAATCTATAGTGCCATATGGTACTCTCAAGAAAACGTAACTTTTTCCCTGAAAACGAAACTAACAAATCTCGACTTATTCTTTTTAATTTGATTTGTAAAAAACCATGTAAAAATCCAAACACGAAAGAATTTCATTCCTTTGAATTTTTTCATCAAAACAGAAATATTTGGCACTTCACAGTTGTGCATTTTCAAGTATTTATTCAATTCACGGAAGTCACCACAAGGGCGGACTTTTCCATTGCTTTTCTCCACACAAACAAGTGGAGATTTGTATGTCGATGGACGTTCTTCGATTACGTCACTCTTTTCCCAATTAAGTATTTCTTCAGTTGCCCCCTCCTCGAATTTATGAGGTATAGGTCGGGTCTTACACCATATCTCGTCAGGAAGTCCATCTTTGAACTCGAACTCATGTTCATAGACGGTACAACAACCTATTTTATTTTCAAAAACTTCAGGAAATTCAGATAAGATCGATTTCAATTTCTCACGATCTGCTTTGTCTAATTTTGCATCATCAGCAGCCAGCTGCGTTCGCAAATTAAATTCGATATCTTTATCATTCAAATTATCAGTCGATTCAGTTTTTCTCAGATTATTTTTATCCTCAAATCGATAGAAAGCTTTTTCTAAAATAACATTCTCAGCATTTTCGACGTTCAACCTATTAACTTGCAATTTAGGTAGGTAGTGGTTAACCTGTATACATGACGCCTGTCTCTCTTCAGTTCGATCGAAGGGAATTTTTATAATCTCGTATGTCTTTGGATCGATTATCTGGATCAAATTCTCACCTAGTTTAATATCAGTATGTAGGTCCTTCGTAGCTGACCTACCTAATAAGAGAGCAGAATTCAACCCTTTCGTTACAAACGCGTAGGTGGTATAGGTATTTACGGTACTCGCCTTCGGAAATTTAAACTCGAAAAATGCGATTTTAACGATTTGCGGTGACATCTTACCTACTGCCTGCGTAAATTGAGTAGATAACCCTCTTGCCGTAAACTCACGCTTATTTAATTCAGGATAGTTCGCTTTGATTTTCTCATACACGGACTCGTTAATCAGAACATGCGAACACCCGCTATCAACCAACGCAGATACCTTCGTTCCTCCTATCTCCATTGTTACATACGGCATTACGTTACTTTCCTCTTTCTCTCTACCTCCTATAAACGTCTTAGTCTCGTTCTGCATTTCGTCTCTTATCATTTCATTTAAACTAAACGAAACTATACTCGAATCGAAACCTGCATCATCACAATCTAACATACGATCAATGTTATTACATGTATCCTTCATACAATGTACTTCAACCGATTTGAACGAAGTATCACCGAGACTAGTTAAAACGAGATTAATAGCGCGAACAATCGAAACACATGTATTTTTAGACCATTTATTCTTTCCTATCTCTCCTTTCGGCGAAATAACTTCATACCTATCTCGAATCGGTTCATAAATCACCTCATCATGTTGGACGTATTCATACTTGTTTAAACCTTTACACTGTTTTTTCAGAGACACGAAATTCGAAAACGAGTTAACATAGCGAAAATTTTCAGATCGATGCGCGGCGCGATAAATTACCTGATTAACTTCATTTAATAACTTCCAATAATCGATATCAATCACCTTAGCTAAATTCGGCGGATTTTGTAAAAACAGAACGTATTTTAACCCTTTCGAAACGAGAATACTAGCTAATTGTTTCAATGAAACATCAAACTCAGTACTATCAAAACCTTCCTTATCAATATCACGGTTTCCGATCAAAACAATAGCATTTTTATACTCAGAAGGAAATTCAACATTTTTCACATCACTAATAAGCTGTTCTATCGTATAATTGTTGATAAGTTTACTACTTACGTTTGACTTTCCAGTAAGATATTCAGCAAGCGCAAATAAATCACATAAACCGATGAAAACAGTATTTTTAAACGAGAGAAAACAAGACTTACTATCCACAACGTTTTTATCAAGTGCGTCGTTGTTTATCTTCGTAGCATCAGTATCGGCCGATTTTTCACCCCTACCCTCAGATACACGGCCAGTCGTACCTGAGTGATCAGCGTTTAAATCCTTCTTCGTATCAGTTTTACCCTTCGTCGAACCTTTTTTATCATTGGTTTTCTTTTTCACATCTTTATCTTTTTCCTTTTCTCTTTCTTTCTTTTTAGATGTGGATTTCGATGTTGACGACCGGGTACTAACTTTTTTAATGTCAAGGTCGGGTACTTCATCGTCTTCGGATGAATCACAATCATCACTATCCAACGTACTCATCGATTCTTCTTCTTCTTTGCTTTCGGAATCTTCTGAGTCGGAATCTTTATTGAGTACATTGACCTTTCCTTTAATAAACGATTTTTTCTTGAATTTTCGAGCAGTGAGATGTTTTTCAATCTCTTTCTCTTTCTCTTTCTGCTCTAACTTCGCGTATTTTTTAAAATCGGTATCCTGTTCGTACATGTCTTGATGTGAAACACTGAATTTGTGTTCTTCAGCTTGATTTTCATCTTCGTATCTATCAATTTCGTCAACGATCTTCATATAATCCAATTTCTTCTTTTTTGACAAGGTACACAGGAAATTATAATATCGAGATGGAACATGAGATTTTATAGTACGAATGAACCATCTAGGCGAGGTAGGTAATTGCATTCTAAACGATGTGCCCAAAATCGAATGTATTCGTCTGGTGTTTTCTTTCCAGAATCTTCGGTGAATAAAGTACATTCGCGGTGTTGAATCGCTTCAGAATAAAATCTTTTCATAAATTTCTTTGCGATTTTCGTCATATTATATTCGGGTTTAAGCTTCGCGATAAAAGATAAAGTATCTCGACATTTAATAGCGGTAATAAAGAAATGTCTTAACTCATCAGCTTTCTCAGTATAGAAACCAACTTTCATATTAAATTCATCTACAAACTGAATAGCATTACGAATATCTTTCAGACCTATCCAATTTCTCAGTTCCTGTTTTCCATACTTCTCACCCATCCATTTCGGAGCATTCTTACCAGTATCAGCCAAAATCTGTTTCTTTCTCCTCTCAGTCTGACGTCGATGGTCATACTCTTCATCTTCCTCACTCGAGCTAGAATCACTACTACTACTACTATCTGAGGAATCACTCGAACTAGGTGAACTATCGGAACTATCACCTTTCTTTTTCTTTCTCCTTTTCTTCTTAGAATCTTTCTTCTTCTTATGCTTATCCTTACGATAACGTTTTGACTTCTTTTTCTTATCCTCACTAAGAAGCTGAGCTTGCAATTCTAATTCACGAATTTTATTTTGAAGATCTTCGAGAGCAGAGTTACTCGATTCAGGTTTATCAGCTTCTACAGCTTTCTTCTTCTTTTTCTTTTTCGATTTTTTCTTCTTAGCAGGCGGCGATGAATCAGAAGCGGAGTCAGTTGAGTCAGAGGATGAGGAATCAGGCTCAGAATCTTCAGATGAAGCATCTTTTTTCGATGTTTCGGTTTCATCTCCGTCAAGCTCGATAGGCTCATCGGAAATTTTCTCAAAATCTTGTACAGGAGGTACAACAATTGTATCGAAAAACCAGGCTGTATTCAAACCGTTCATCAGCTTTCTTTTCTTCTCTAACTGAGTCGGTTCTATTTCATCCGTAGCAAAAATAGCAATTGATTCAATAATCATTCGAACAGCAGGTTTAACTTCTTCAACATTTTCAGTTTCAGCAGTCGATGTACCAGCAGTCGGTTGCTTCGGCTTAGAAGGCGGATTAATTTTATTTACAAGTTCCTTGGCTTTCTTATAGCATTCTGGAGCTGGAGTTTTTACTAATTCGGCGAAAAGATCATTAAATTGATCATTAGAGAATTTCTTATTAGTATATTGCGAGATAATATACTTGAGACTTGCTTGCGTAGACAATTGTTCAGTCGAAACCTCAACAACTAACTTTTTCAAGGCTAAACAATTCTTAATAGCAGCCCTAGTACGAATAGGAGGATCAGAATCCTTCTTAGGCGACTTTGACGACTTAGACTTTTTAGCAGATGTTTTAGCTAAAACTTGTTCCTTTTTCTTAAGAGATTCGGCATTTTTAAACAAATCAACATTTTTCTGGTTGGCAACCAAATCACGAAGCTCATCATTGATCGATCGCCTCGCTGATTTACGTTTCTTCTTCTTCTCAGACATTTTTCGGACAGCTGACTATATTGTAGTTCAAACGAGTGCTCCAAATCGCGTACGGTTAGCATACACGGCACAAATTACTTGCAACACAATTAAAAAAATTTAAAAATAGTTTACACGCGATGTAGGTATTTTTGAATCGCGGAAAAAGCGGACACACAAAAATAAAAGAAAAGTACAAGAAAAGACACGCGGAATTTTCAACACACGACAATAATCGGTGAAGATCAACAGTATCCAACCAATGACAGGTTTTGCAATCCAGTGACCTATTTTCAAGTTCGGTGAATTCAAAAACGGGTTAAATTATCTAGGTACTCTCAACTTCTGCCTCAAGAAAGCGAAAGTAAAAGAAAATAAAACGAAGAATAAAAAACTAAAAAGGAAAATAAAAATAAAAGGTAAAATTAAAAGAGAAAAAACAACACCCAAAAACTAGGCGTACCTATTTCATACGATTATAATCAATACCTATCTCGTGTACCTATTAAACTACGCTACTGAAAAGACCGAAACTTACCATGGGCGCCACCTATACGAATATAGGAATTTAGAAATGTAAACGTACCAATAACTACACGTAAGTAGGAATACCTACCTAGTACAAAAGTACAGATCAATATCAACCATAAACCTACGAAATAAATACCCTGTTACATAGCTACTTCTCATAACTATGTCGATATCATACCTAGAAAGTAGGAATACCTATTCTAAATATGACCTAAATAAAATTAAAACAAACTAAAAACAACTAAAACACGGGGATCAAGAACATGATAACATGTCCTGACATACTCAGGAGAGCAGTCTTAACATAAAAGGGAAAAAAGAAAAAATTCGAAATTTTGTCAATGATTTTTGAAAAAGGCACATGTTTGCTCATTGACTAAACAAACGATGTTTGCCCCACGTTGGGCGCCATTTTTGACTTATGTAGTGTAAACAGCCCTAAAAGGGACTATCCAAAAAATGCTAACCGGCTAGGAGAGCAACACAGACTTTTGAAACAGCACAGGGCCGAGGGGAAGGGAGGCGAAAAACTACATAAGTAAAAGCTTGTGGCTCAGTCCACGTCGAATCCAAAATAAATTTTTACTATAGGCATCAGAGATGGAAGGAGGCATCGTAAGAATATCCCTTCCATTCTGTACTACCTAGAAAAGAAGACAGCCAAAGCTGCAAAGACTTTCCTGCATGTTAGGTCCGCGTTTCCAGTTCCAAAATAGGAAAACAAATAGAAACGGGTAGGTACCTATGAACCTAACATGACGAAAAGAAAATGCCATACCAAATGGTATACTTTGGCTCACACATTCTACTAAATAGGTCCCTACCTAGCCTAAACTACATAGCTACCTACCTAATAGAATGTGGTGAAAATAGGCCATGCCTATATCACCTAAATGCCCTAAGCAGACGCTATCTTGGGGCGAAGTCAAACGCAAAAGGGAGTACCTGTTAGAAAATTCAACCCATTATTTTCAAAAACACCTTACCTTCTCTAGGTCACCTGGTTGTGCCTAGCCCATCATCATTATTGAACACATGTTGAAATGCACCTAATTACTGCCGTTATGTTCGAAAAATAAAGTTTAAAAAAGGTTTCCAAAGGAAACAGAACGCGATGTATTTACTTTTTACATCATAACAAAACTTTCAACAAACGAAAATAAAAATTTACACTAATTTACACGAAAATAAATTGCCAATTTTGGCAGGAAAAATTACACATAAAAATCAGTCACATGGCGAAAAATTAACAGACAACGGATCTGTACTAAAACGGGTATAAAAACGTACTACTTACAATATCATTACGCGATCCTAATTACCTGTACAGAGCAAAACGATCAGATAAGAGAGGCGTAGTCGGAGAAATAAATGAGGGGAAAAAATTCTGGTTTTACTTGGACTCTATACCTATACGCTATACCACAATGAGATCCGGGTCAAAATTGGGCATTGCATTGCTGGTGGTATCCTGATACCTAAAAACTTGATATACACGTAAAGAAAGGTGAGATCCGAAACCGGATCTCACCTTTCCAAAACGGATCTCATCTTGCCAATATTTTTGGATTTTGGATCTCACCTTTCCGGTTTATAAATCTATATATATATATATTTATATGTTTATGTATAATTTTGTCCGCGATTAAACTCGAAAACTGTGTAGCTCCAGAAGGGGACAATGATCCCAAAAGATAGCATTTTTTACGTAGTTTTGAGATTTTCAAACCGATTTAAAATCGGTCCAGCCGTTTTCGAGATATTGAACTTTTTGTGTTTTTTAGGGGTTGGGGGGTGGGACTTAGCCGAAATTTGAAACAACCAAGGTAAAAGTTGCATTGCGCTTAAAATTTCGATTTCTCTAAAACTACTGAACCGATTGAGCTAAAATTTTCAGGATTGGCAAAAAAAGGTTTGAGGACCCTACAGAAAAATTTTCAGCCTGATCGGTTGAGGTACACCGTCTCTCGGTAGGCTTAAAATGTGTAAACAGTTTTTTTCAATAGCTTACTGAAACTTGAAGCTCGAATAATTTGAAAACTAGGCATCCTCAAAAAAATCTAATGACTCATTGTCAAAAGCAAATTTAATTCTCTACAACTTGCTATACAGGCGTTTTTCGGGACGCCCCTCCTTTGGTCAAAAACGATCCTCAAAGGATGCAAAGGAGGGTCCAATACTCGAAATTCGCATTAAACTCAAAAGATGTGTAGCTCCAGAAGGGGACAATGATCCCAAAAGATAGCATTTTTTATGTAGTTTTGAGATTTTCAAACCGATTTAAAATCGGTTCAGCCGTTTTCGAGATATTGAACTTTTTGTGTTTTTAGGGGTTGGAGGTGGGACTTAGCCGAAATTTGAAACAACCAAGGTAAAAGTTGCATTGCGCTTAAAATTTCGATTTCTCTAAAACTACAGAACCGATTGAGCTGAAATTTTCAGGATTGGCAAAGAAAGGTTTGAGGACCCTACAGAAAAATTTTCAGCCCGATCGGTTGAGGTACACCGTCTCTCGATAGGCTTAAACGCATTCTGGCATTAAAAAGTTTGTAAAAAAAACTTTGTAAAAGGGCATAAACTGATGATTTTTGGGTCGCTGATTCCGAATTAGTTCTTTGTTTTTCGATTTGAATCCTCTACATGTTCCTAAGTCGTCCCTCGGTAGGCTTAAAATTTGTGAACTGCCGTTTTTTTAATTTCTTAATGCAAGCTTGAAACGTAAATAATTTGAATATTAGCATTAAAAGTTTGTAAAACGGCGCAGTTTGATATTTTTTGGGTCGCTGATTTCGAATTTGGTATTTTTTTAAAACTTATTTTATTTCGATTTGAGCCCCTTCCCTGGATACCCTAGTGTACATGGGTGCCTAGGAGTCCGAAATTTCAAGTTTGGCACTCTTCAATAGACTCAATATTTGTGAATAGTTGAACGAAAGTAAATTTAATTTTCTACACCGACGTTTGTGGAAAAGTCGGTTACCTTACGCAGAATGCGTAAGGTTTTTAAATTTCTTCTACCCTCCATTTTTTTTGAATTGTATAAAGTTTAAAAAAATTACTGAACTTGAATTTTTTCAAAATTTTCCCTTTGCTTCATATTTCATTTTTCTTTTTAAAAAATTTTCTAGCATTTAGTTTAAAAAAATTTTGAAAAACACAAAGTTGAAAATTTTATTTGAAAATTTAGAACTGAAAAAATAAAGAAAAATTTTGAAATGAATTCTACAAAAATTATGCACGAATACGCTGTATGAAGTCTGCAAAAATTCTGTATAAATTCTACAAAAACTTTACATGAATTATACCCAAAATCTGCAATAATTCTGCAGGAATTGCGAAAATATTCTGCGAAAAATGCTGCATGAGCTGCATGAAAATTCTTCATAAATTCTACAAAAATGCTATAGATGGATTCTGCAAAAAAATGTTGCATGAATTTTACAAAAAATTCTGCATTAGATATTCTTCAAAAATTTGACATACCTAAATTCTACAAAAACTCTGCACCAATTTTGCATGAATTCTGCGAAATTTCTGCAGAAAAAGCTGAATATGAATTCTATAAATGTTCTGTACGAATTTTACAAAAATTCTGCAAGAATTCAATAAAAATGCTGCATGAATTTCTGTAAAAATTCTGCAATAATGTTGCACGAATCTTATAAAAATTCTGTAAAAAATGCTTCGTGAAATCTACAAAAAATCTGCATTCGGTTCGTTCGGGCAGCCTTTTGTAATCAACAGCGTGTCCAACAGGTCAAGCTGTCCGATAAGTCAAGCTTTTTGCTTTGCAGTCAAGTTGGTCCTGAAAAGTAAAGCGTTATTTCAAAAATTTCAAAAAACATAAAATATTCCATTTACTATTGGTAATTATTCGTGCCTTTTTGAAGCAGTGAAATGAATTCCACTCAATTTCAATCAAAAAATCATTGATTTCTTCAAACAAGTTGGAAATTGACTGAGAAATCAGTGCTTTTTGACTGAATGATCGATGATAATTATTTGCTGATTTTCAGTTCATGGATTCAACGCAGAATTTTTCGGCTTATTCATAGATTTAGAAAATACTTGTACTTCATGAAATAACAGATTACTCTGTCATTTTGAATCAGTGAAAAGTTGCAAACGAACAGTTAGAATTGCATCACAGGAAAAATCAGCAAAATTCAATGATTTTTCAAAGATTTTCACTGATTTCTCAAATGAATTCCAATGACTTTTCAGTGAATTTTCACTGATTTGTTTTTAGTGAAAATTTTTTTACTGATATTTTCAGTGAAAATTTTTTCACTGATTTGTTTTTAGTAAAAAATTTTTTACTGATCTATTTTCAGTGAAAATGTTTTCACTGATTTGTTTTTGGTAAAAAATGTTTACTGATTTGTTTTCAGTGAAAAATTTTTCACTGATTTGTTTTATAGTAAAAAAATTTTTACTGATCTATTTTCAGTAAAAATTTTTTCACTAATTTGTTTTTAGTGAAAATTTTTTTACTGATCTATTTTCAGTAAAAAATTTTTTACTGATACTTTCAGTGAAAATTTTTTCACTGATTTGTTTGTAGTAAAAATTTTTTTACTGATCTATTTTCAGTGAAAATTTTTTCACTGATTTGTTTTTGGTAAAAAATGTTTACTGATTTGTTTTCAGTGAAAAATTTTTCACTGATTTGTTTTATAGTAAAAAAATTTTTACCGATCTATTTTCAGTAAAAATTTTTTCACTAATTTGTTTTTATTGGTAAAAATTTTTCACTTATTTGTTTTCAGTAAAAAAATTTTCTCTGATTTGTTTTTAGTGAAAATTTTTTTACTGATCTATTTTCAGTAAAAAATTTTTTACTGATATTTTCAGTGAAAATTTTTTCACTGATTTGTTTGTAGTAAAAATTTTTTTACTGATCTATTTTCAGTGAAAATTTTTTCACTGATTTGTTTGTAGTAAAAATTTTTTTACTGATCTATTTTCAGTGAAAATTTTTTCACTGATTTGTTTTTGGTAAAAAATGTTTACTGATTTGTTTTCAGTGAAAAATTTTTCACTGATTTGTTTTCAGTGAAAATTTTTTCACTGATTTTCTCCTGTACTGCAATTCTGTCTCTTTTTCAGTGATTTTTGATAATTTTCACTGATTTAAAAATGAGAGAGTACTTCATTTTTTTTTTTGAATTTTAGCCCCTCTTCCCTTCATTTTTGTCTTGAACTCAGCACCTTCCTCATATAACTTCTGGATGCGCTTATGCTTATACAACAATCTCGGGCCAAACTTTTGTATTGTTAAATCATATACTTAATTGAAATGATTACAATATTAATATTTTTGCAAAAAAATATCGTTCGGACGTATAATCGAAAATAATTTGGGCTTTTTTGTCCCTGAAATTTGACCATACCATTGGAAACATTTTCAAGTCTAGTCAAGACGAGTCGCCTGTTTCCGTATTAAAGGAGGCACTTCTTTAATAAAATATCCTGTATAACTTAATTTTTATGAAGATTTCGATAATTTCAGAATAGAAACTGGATAAAAATTGTCAATAATGGAGATTTTACCCTAAATTTAACTCGATTTAGATAAATTTTGATTTTATTCCTTGTAACTTACCCTTTGAGGATAAGGTTTGGTAAAATAAGACTCGATGTTGAAAAACTTACCACTCTTTTCACTCCACAAAGTTGGACGATGGAAGTTAAAAGCCCATGCATATTCTTTGCGTACAAAGCTATAAATTCACACCCTCCGCCTCTCTCTCGCACCTTAACTTTCCTTCGGCACTCCTTTGTACTCGGAAACTCAGCAGTAATTCTAAAGTTTCCCATTACTATACTTTTAATTCTACGGCCAAAATTACTGCCTATCTGAATCAAAGGAAATCCTATACGATGGGGTGTGGAAGCTCGCCTCAAATGGTCCATAGAGTCGTATTATAAATGTAGGTAAAAGGTGTCGATGGAGCCGACGCCGCAGCTTCGTTCTTCTTCACGTCCGAACAAATTAGCACGATTGGAGCAAAAATGCTGGCGAACCGATGATTCTGCACGGTTTCATATTTCCATTTCACGCAGCCTTATAGCCGGTTATCGGCTCGGTACTGTTATTTTTGGATATTGGCGGAAATATGGCGAAATGGTCGCTTTTCATTATAGCGCGTTTATCGACATGTGCTGGCGGTTCACCATATTACATCGTCGGAATACTACAAGACCGGAAACACGCCGCAAAAAGTGGAAACGGAAATTGAAAAGAGGCCGATTTAATGTTTATATATGCGAGCGTCGGTGCGTATGTGTGCGATGTACCTCTACGTATTTATACGTTAATTGAAGAGACGAGGAAAAAAAAAAGGAAGTTACGAGTAGTCGGTTTTTCGAAAGAAGGAAAAGAAAAAAAAAATGATTTTAACCGTCGTCGTACATGAAATATGACAATCACGATGACATTTCCTTTTTACAAAAAGGAAGACCTAAGTGATTTTCAAGTATTACCACGCGAACAAATGCTTATTAAAAAGTAACCAAAGGTAATTGTCGCTCCGAATCTGTATGAAAAATGGTTGGTATTCGTGACGTCATCTCGTAGCTTTTCTATATCTAAATGGAATTCGAACGAATTTTTCAATCGTCCTCCTAACGTCGTTCTCATGGATCAATTTCTCGACTGCAATTTAATTCGCATCAAGTGGCGAAATTCGTTTGCCAGATTTCTTTCTTCCAACATCGATTTGCATTTTCCGGTCGCGCTGAGCGACCGTGTTTTCGCCAGTTGAAAAATTAATTCGTTTCCGGAATAAATTTGTTCGCGCAACTTCCTATTTTGGCGGTCGTTAAAAATGATGAAAACGAATCGAGCGAGTCAATTCGCGAACCGGTTTCCAATAAACGTTAAAACTTCTTTTCGAACGAGTGCTAATTTAGGCCGAGGAGCCAAAATTTACCCACGGAATGAATTTTTTCCCCATTTTGTGGGAAATTTCAAATTAAGAGGATACGATTGATGAGAATTTTAATTCTGGGGGTGTAAATTCGACTCTGGAAGAGATTAAATTTCGAAATTTCTCATTTATGATGGTATCGGGGTAAAATTTCAAGTTTCGATAATTTTTCGCTGTTTGGATGGATCTTCGTTACGTGGGTATTTTGAAACGACTCGGAGGAGTTTCGCTGAATGGTAATTTTTCAAAGTTTTCACGACGACGAATTAATATTTTCTCGTCTGAAGGTTGTTTTCGTTCAGCGAGGGAAGGGAAGAGGGTAAAATAAACGAACGAGGTGATTTTTATTGGAACAGATGTCAAATAAAAATATGATTTTCGAAGATAACGAATCGCTGAGGGTATTTCAATCAAACCTACACAACGTTGTAAGGTTTCAATTATGAATCTGTACAGTAGGATTTTACATTTTACACCTTTGAGTAAATATGACATTGTAGTGTTATATAAGCGATGAATTATTACACGAGGGAGTATGACGAAGATTTCATTGCGGTTCCTGAAAAGTAAGCGTTGACATGTGCAGAGGAGTTTGCATTTGAATTGAATTCTTATAATTATGACAATTTTCGTGTAGGTAAAAACTCGAGAATTAATTTTCAAAATTTTTATGCTGATCTGTGGTTTATGAAAAAGTGTAGGTGTTGGTGTGAAATGAAGAATTTTTCAGTTTTTTTTTTTTTTTTTTGGTACGAATCAAGTTTGAGAATGTCTCATTTATAAACGTTTCGTAAAGTGCTTCCATTAAACGGCACAAAATTCGATCGAACTTCTTCGTACGTGCTGATTATATAGTTGAAGAACCAGTTGCACGACTTGGCTATGCCCGTTTTGTGGTAAATTCGCCAATCAAACGTTTTACACTCGATGAAATTTTCCTTAGGTTTTGATTCGAAGCCAACAATGCTAAAAAATCAGTTTGAAGTTGAATAGGTTTTTTTTTTTCAAGATGAATAATTTTTCGAAAAGTGTATTTTAGATGCGAATATGGGAAAGAAGAAATTAGTATTATGTAATGAATGAGAGAAGGATTAGATGAAGTACATACGTGTGATTTAATTTATTTTATTTTGAAAAATTCATAAATGAAGCGTGTTTGGAAGAGAGAAAGGAAGGTGGATTAATCATATCGAATGTGGAAAATTGCACTTTGGGTGATAGTAAAATTGAAAAAAAAGAAAGGTTTAATTTGATAATTTTTGTCATTTGAATTGAGATTTTATGTGAAATTTTCTGCTCTTTTTTTGATTCAGAAAATCGTTTTTTTTTTTCAAAAGGTTTTAGAAAGTTGGTTCAAATGCTGATTTGAAGAAAAAAAAAACTGTGTAAAGTGGTAAGTGCAGAATTATGAAAAGTTTTGAAATTTAAAGAAGTCATTCTGTAAATTTAATTTTTGAAGAGAATTTTATTTTGGTATAAAGTATTGACGTTTAAAAATTATTTTTTTTAATAAAAAAAAATTCATGCGAAACACCGAAAATTTTTAGTTCAAAAACTCAGAATATTTTTACTCTATTTTTGTGATTTGGTGGAAAGTTGGTCACCTTCACATAATTTGTTTCATTTTTCATGATTTTCCTTTGCTTTTTAATAAAGCTCATTTTTTTTTTGAAAAAATTTCTGTAATCAAATTCTTATATTTGTGTAGGAGGAAAGGAATCCGAATATTTTTAGAGCTGAGTTTGGTTTCTGAAGATGGTTAAAAGTAGTGATTTTTGTTGTTTGGGGAGAGGGGGTACGTTGAACGCCATTGAAATGAATGAAATTATCTTTCGAAAATGTAAAAATTCTGAAAAACTGCTGCAAAGTACTGCACTTTGATTCGAAAATTCTGTTCCTAAATTGAAAATTATGAATTTTAAAAAGTTTCAACTCCTTTGAAAGACGCTAGTCATCGAATATATATTTTTGCCATTATAAGTAAAACACGTTTTTTTGACAAAAGGTTCGACCTTTTCATTTACTAATCATATTTAGTTTCCATGTATAATTTTTTCCAGTGATGGTGAAAGATTAGTTGAGGAAAAACAGAAAAGGAACGAAAAAAATTAATTCTAGAATATTTTGAACAATATTATTTATTATTGTTGAAATGAAGAAGTTGAAAAAAATTACTGAGAATCTCTGCTAAATGAAAGTTAAAAAGTAAAATTTTCATTGTTTTCCTCAATTTTTTGTGGGGGGGGGGGGGGTGGTGTCGAAACTCTCTATTTCGTGTTGCTAAAAGAAACAAAAAATTAAAAAACGAGATGGAATTCTCAATTTTATTTCTAAAAAATTTCAATAAAAAACCTACAATTTGAATTTTTTTTAGTTTTTTAACGTTTTTGTATTTGATACTTCATCGTGATAGCCAGTACCCCCTCCCCCCCCCCCCAAAAAAAAGAGATTATTTTTATTCAGATTTTCGGCAAAGAGTGATGTTTGATTTTAAAAAATTACATAATATGAAGAAAAAAAGGGAATTGAGATTGAGACCAAATTTTTTTCAATGTGGTATAATTTGGTGAAATTTAGCTAATTTGGGACAGTTGTGCAATTTTTGAATAATAATTGATAACATTTTGTTTTTTTCACATTTAGGAGGATGGAGGAATGTAAAGAAAAACTCATTGATTTTTTGATGTAGGAAATCAGGAATTTACCTTGTTTTTCTATTACTAGTCGCTCTCTTTTATTTCAGACAGTCTTCTGATTTTCAGCGAATTTTCGCTGATTTTTCATTAGAATTTCTCTTAGTTTTTAGTAATTTTCCTTTGACTTTTCTGAAATTTTTTTCATTTTTCATTGATGAGGAAATGCTGAAGAATGTTTTCCAGTGATTTTCCATAATTTTCACTGTTTTATAAATGAGAGAGTGATTCATATTTCTGAAAAAAAGGCCTGGACTTTTAAAAAATGGTCATGAATGATTAATTTTTGGGTTTCGTAATTATTTGAAATGAAAAAATGAAATTTCATTATTGGTTCTTTTTTCAAACGACTCTCAGATCGTGAATTAAGATGAAATATAATTCGATGGATTTTTTTTTCAAACTGGAATATCAGTCAAGTGCATTTTTGTATACAAAATGATGAAAAAATTGAAAAAATTTCGAAAAATATCGCAAGCATATGGCAGATGAATGTTTTTTACGCGCAGAAAACGTTGAAGAAAATATCTTTCGAAATCAGGGCACTGTCTTTTCAAAAGCATAGACAGTCATTCCCGCCTGAAGTAATGCATTCGTATATAACCTCATCTTCTCCACACACGAAGATTGAAATGAAAAAAAAGTAAAAGAAATTTCCAACATCGGTACGTATAAGTTTGAATTCCATCTCTGTCACGCGATACGACGTTTGCAATCGTAGCATTTGCAAGAGCGTTTGTGCAGGTGGAAAGAAGAGCTCGAGCAGGCGAAGAAAAACGCGAGTTAGCGTATTTCATGGTATTTCACCACCACCCTGCGACGCTTGTCCTTTAATGTGGGTCAATCCATCCGAAACACGCGTTTTTCACTTGAAAGAAGGTTAATCTTTCATTCAATTTAAAAACGTCGAGTAATAAAACGAAAAACGACGCGCGAATGGTTTCGCGATCGGTGTTTTTGCGGCGGCCGAGCCTCGGGCTGAGTTACCAAAATTTAATGAGAAAAATTTCAGCTTCGCGGGGCTCGTCTGTTTTGTAATTATGAGAGAATTTATGGCAAGTTGGGCCGAGAAAAAACGGACGTAAATATGATTCATGAGATTGCAGGATGAGATGCGATGCTCGACGCTCGAGTTATGGGTACGACTAGAAAAATTTTTGTGATTTCGAATGATACCGAGTAACTATGATAAATTAGCGGAGACTAAATTGGCCTTGAATTTTACGGCCAATGAAACTACCACGTAGAGGTTTTTATCGTTTCCTGTCAAACTCGCCAACGAACATGTTCTTTGATCGATGATTTCGTTTTCGTTGAGTATTCTTTCGGGTTGATTTTCATTTCTAATTCTTGCCACGTGATGGTACTCAAGACTTGGGCCGTGCTGGAAGCTATGTCGCCACAAATTTCCTTACAGTGTTCATTTAAAAATGAAATTTTCCTGATTAGATTTTCAAAACGGATGATTATGGTGGGTAAAATTGCTCAAAAATTATGAAGAATGTGAAGAATCCCTGGAGCTTCTTTTTTTTTGCTGAAAATCTTGGATTAATTTTACTCATTTGTTTTCAACGAGTTGATGACTCGACGTGTATTTCAATTTTACAAATAGAATAGAAAATTGTGATTTCATACTTTGAAATTCGTAATGAGAAAATTCTCTCCGAATTTGCCGCAATTTTAATGAAATGGGTGATAAGTTTAATCTGAATGGCTTTACTGTGCTTTATAACGGAAAAGGAGATGGAAACAATTTTACAACTATTTTCTAATGACGTCAAACATCCTAATTTATTTGAAAATTCTATGATGAATAATTTTGTTTATTATCAATTCTCTTTTATGATGCAGTGTTGCCAGAGTATCATAAATGAATGGATAATTTGACGAAATTTTAATTTGAAGAATGGTTTTTGATGAAATTGCGACTTTCATGTTTTGTAGTTTGAAATTTTTGTTGGAAAGCATGGAAATTTTAAGAACCAAGAATATTTGGACCCTTGTTGGGGGGGGGGATGTAAAAATCAGAACTTACAAACTACATAAAATCTACAATAATTGGAAATGTTAATTTTTTCAATTGATGAAATCACGGATTGTGATTAGTTTCTTGAAAAGTGAATTTCATTTCGGAAGTCATTTCGACTTGAAACTTCGAAGGAGAAAGATCTGATCGAGAATTTTTAGAACTCGAAATTTTACGTACATTCAAATTTAGTGTGTATTTTTGAAAGTAATTGTAATCCTTGAAAAAAGTTGAAAATAGTATTAATTTTTATGTTTGATTTCGCCTCATTCGGACTCGCAATAATGGAGTAAGCAAAAAAAGGAGGAAAGAAAAAATTGAAAAATTGGCTCAAAAAATTTGGGGCTTGGAAATTGAATTTTTTGACAAAAGAATGGATATTTTTCGAAAAAATTTGTCTATTTTTTTCGCACAAAATTTTCTTTGACTTAGGACACCTCTTTGACTGTGTCACTGTTAAAATATTTCTAAAATTATGGGGTCTTTTAAAATTTTTATTCCATTTTTTTCAAAATTAGAAATAACTGTCTTTTTTTTGCCAACTTGGCTGAAATAAAATATTTTTTTTCAATATCTCGACGAATATGTATTTTTTATTGAAAATTTTGAAAGAATGATGATCAAGTATAAAATATTGTCATCGCAGAATAAATACCCATTGATCTGACAGTAAGTTCCATGTAAATATCAAAATTTAGTATTCGAAAAAAAGAGGGGAGAGGGAGGGACTTTTTTCCGAGAAACTTTAAAATCAACTGTATTTATGAAAAGAAAAATTGAAGAAATTCCCAAGATTTCAATCCGCCTATAATTATAATTCGAGGATATCTGTAATCTGAATCAAAACTTTTCAATAAATATTTCGAAGTATATGGACGCTCGTTTGTTATGAATTTTTCTCAATTTGATAGTTTTTTTTTGTTCTCGGATCTTGGTGTCTAAAGTGAAGCGAAGAGTTTGTGAAGAGACCAAAGGTCCGAAAATCCGAAAAAATTCAAATTTTGAATTTTTTTAGGGGGGGGGGCGGCTTTGAAACTGGAATTTGTCAACTTTAGAAATCAAATGAATTTGATGTAAAATTTCAGTTCCAAAAATCTTATTTCAATTTGAATATGAGATTACTCCACTTTCAAACTATTGCCAAACATCAGAAATGAGTTTTAAGAAAAAAAATTGAAATAATTTTTAGAGAAAATACGAAAAAATCTCTTTCATAGTATCTAAAAAGAAAACAATAAGACAGAGCAAGGCTAGAGAATCTTGGCACAAATTGAATTTGGGAAATAATTTCAGAGTTGGATTAAGATTTTTTTATAAAAGGAACGTTCATTCTACCTCTGGTCCAATTTTCTTTTTTTTTTGGTCAATGTTCCAACTTTTTTCAGTTGAAATGAATTCGTCAATTTTTTTACTTGCTTTGTGCGAGGGGTGGAGGGAGTCGATTTTGCTGTTCGAATCCAAAAGTACGAAAAGCTTTGAAAAAAGTATAATTTTTGGTTAAAAACTGGAATGTTGAAAAAAAATAAAAAGATTTTTGTTCTTGATAATCTTTCACAGTTAAAACTTTTGCCTTTGCTTTGCTCGAGGTTAAAATTTTTATCCAATAACATGATATTTTCAAAATTTTATTACTTTTGTTTCACGAACCTTCATCCTTCTTCTTCATTTGATTATTCAAGTACGCAATGGGGGGAGCTGATATTTTCAGATGGTTGCATGAAACTTATCGATTTGAATACCATTTTTTTAAAGGGAGGAGTGAGCAAAATTAAAAGTTGTGAAAGAATTTAAAATTTTCGACTCGAACTATTTTCTTGATTTTGTAGTCACCTTGGTGAAGTTTTGAAAAAAAAAAAACTGTAAAAATCTTGCAAAATTTCTGCCTTTTGATTTTGAGATTTTTTTGAGATAAGTATATTGATTTAGAGAATACCTATCGAAAAAATTGGCAAAAAGAAAAATTGTCCCTCTAATGCTAAAAGGTCGTAATTCCAAAGCTTTACTTTTTACATGAGAGACAAAAAACTGTACTACTTAAGATTTTTGAATTTCGAGGAAGAGGTGTTGATTTTCCTTTGATTTTTTAGGATTGAGAATGGATTTTCAACCATCATTTTTTTTTTTCAAAATACCGATTTTCAATTTTTAAATTGGAGTTACGGCCTTTTACACCTAAACACAGAAAATTTTTAGAGTTACGCTTTAAAAATTGTATTTTGAAACAAAATAATTGAAAATTCATTCTGAACACTACAAAAACATATTAAAATCGTCACATATTTCACAAAATTCAAAAATTATGAGTTAACCAGTTTTTTTATCATTTTTGTAAAGAGTAAAATTTTCGGAATATGGAGTTACACCAACATATCTTTTTCCAAAAATAATTCTAAATTTTGGAGTTACGACCTTTTAGCATTAAGGGGACGAAAAGTCTCATAGCAGCTGCTTTGAAAATTGGTCTTTAATCTCTAGTTTCTGGTCTCTGGTCTCAGCCTAGTTTCAGTCTCTATCTCTTTGTATTTTCTCAGCCCCTTCAATTTTGCAATTAGGCAAAAAAAATCATCAATGAATATTTATTTCTTGAGGTACTCAAGATTTAAAATGAATTCAAATTTCAAAAATACATTTTATTCAATTCCAAAAGTATCGATATCTTACTGTAACGAATTTAAGAGGAATTTTTCATCCGGCAGGAGCCGTCTAAAAGGCACGTTACGTGTTACATTCGAACGAATCTTCGATTAAAAAACCGTGTTTCGAAAATTCCAACTTGGAAACGGCGCAATCGAAGCGTTAAGCGAAAGGGAAATTTGCGGCGTTACGATCCGGTAACGGTGCAGGGTCCTCGAAATAGGCATGTTTTTATTTCGTCACCTGTATTAGAATTTTGTACCCGTTTTCACGTGGTTCGGCGTTCGGCACACCCTTCGCAAAAAGCTATCATTGACGTCATAGTTCGCGATGAGCTTCCGCCTTGTATTGTTAGGCCGATTTGAACCGCTGAATGAATAGAACGTATTTAAGTAACGTCTTTATTTACGAATAACATTTTACTCGGAAACCACGTATACGACTTTAGCAGATGGAAAATAGAATTTTTGTGTTTTTTTTTCGCTCGAAAAAGTCGTCCGCTTCGAGGTATATGGCGAATCCGTACGCTATTTTGGAAAACAAAACACGCGTCGAGGTCTTGGAAGGGATTTACAGACGAAATGGAAATTATTATCGTGAGAGGAAATGTTAATCAATGATAACAAGCGGCTATATAAGACGTACCGAGTGGATTACGAGACATACTGTTATCTGGGTAGAATTTCCGCCCGAGTAAAGGAACTCGCCCAGCATGTCCTTAAGGAAGTTACGCGTTTAAAATAAGCTTCTCTATTAACGACCCAGTATTAGACGAAGAAGCGGGGAAGTAGACGAAAAAAAAAATTATCAGAGGGAAAAAGAACGAACCGACTTATAATTGAGACGTTTGTGCGGAAAACTCTGTGTAAACGATGATCTTTTACCGAGTTGTACGTATACACACATTACGTTGACCTAAATTCGAACTCGATTAAAAATCTAGTATGTGTGGCGTTTTTTCCTCTCTCGCGACCTTTTTTTTTTTAATTATACGTGAAACGTTTTAAAGCTTTTAGCAATGTCGTGTTTGCTACGTTGTCGTTTAGAATAAAATGTGGAGTATCTTTTTTTTTTGTACGTTTTTATAAATTATTCTCGTTTGATTTGATTTACTTAGCGGGGTATTTTTTTGGTTTATTTTTGCAGATGGGTTTATAGAATTTCATCACGCGTACCCGGAATGGTGCGAGTCGTGTAGCGAATTATTGGAGAGTCCCGGAACCGGAGCGGATTTGGCTATGAGCGATCCGAATGTCACAGTGCCATTGATGGGATTGCAATCGTTGCGAATTAGCAGTTTGGCGGTTTCGTTTACGAGGCAGAAAACACCAGCGTTACCTTCCAGTAGTACAGAAGACAGTAGTTCGGATTCGGAGCATTTGGATACGGCGGCGTCTTTAGGATTCGAGGATGATAGAGATTTCCCAATAGAGATCGTACCTTATTTGTATTTAGGAAACGCGGCCAATTCCGAGGATTTGGAGGCTTTGAGCAGACACGGAATTAAAGTGAGTTGCATAAGGTGTTCGGGTTGGAGAGGGTTTGGGGTATTCGGGGTTTGAATGGGATTTGGTGGGGATTTTTGGATGCAGGGAAGAGGAGAGGGATGAAAAAAGATGGAATTGTTCCATTAAGAATACGTATTGAAGAAAAGAAGGGATTATTCTGTTTGGAAATATTTTACGAAAAAAAGTGAAATATTTGTTTTTGGAAAGTCTCATTGATTATTGAGAGATTGAGCCAAATGAATTGATACTTGGGAGTAAAAAAATCTCATGTGAGTTCAAGAATGTTGAAGTTTATATTGATTATTGAAAAGGACTGATTTTCAGCTCATAATATTTTTGTTGAGTTTCGATGAAAAAAAAATTAATTATATTTTTCTCCATACTTACTGATTCATTGGAACCAAAAATGAAGTTGGATTTTTCGATTTTGCTCAATTTTTTTCCGAAAGTCTTGATGGTCTATTCACAAAACCACGATCAGTCAACTTCTAACGTTCAAGGAGGTGTGATTATTATCAAATTCTAAAAAGCTCAAAGTTGAACTTTTGTGGTGAAAGCTTAACTTTTATGATAAATACAAAATATGAAATCTACTACGTATTTAAAAAGTTGGAAAATTCCAGTAAGTAGTCCATTTTATCCCTTTTTCAATCAACAAATTTTAAAAATGAGATCTACCTTCCCCTCCTTCGAGGAAGGGGGTTACAGCAGCCCACATTTTTGACCAAAATTGAAAAAATAAAGCGACACGTCGATTTCTACTAATTTGAAGGTGCTGAGTTCAAATTTGCACTCGGTTTTTTTATCCAACCCCTTGTGAAAAAGTCAAAATTCAAAATAATGTAAAGTAACGTGTCACCTGTCGTTTGTTAGGTTTTTGAGGGCACTGAGCTCATATAATTATTTGCTCTTTTTTTTTTGATTAGACCTTCAGTGCCCCTCTTAGCCCCCTCCCTAATTTTTGGGGAAAATATGTTGAGAAATAAATAGAGCGTGTGGCATCATCAATTTGAAGGCGCACAATTCGAATATCAACTTTTTTTGATCCGGCCTCTCTCCTCGTACTTGAACCGAGCGAAAAATTACGATTTTTGGAGGGGAGGTTCAAATCAAAAAGTAACTTTTCTCGAAGCTCACAACCGAATGGAACCAAAGTTGGCGTTTGAAGAGGGGGATGAAAAATCGATGATTTCCAATTAAAGTTGAATTTTCCCGATTTTGTTGGCTAAAAAATGAAATTTTTCAATTTTTTTTCAAAAAATTCCATTTTTTGAAAAATCTTATTTTTAGTCCAATCTAAATTTTTCAGATTAAAATAATTTCACTTCTTTGCCCTTCTCATTCAATCCGATCTTGGTCAGTAATCTCTTAATAATTTCCAATGTTGTTAATTTTGTTAAAGGATCATTTTATTCGTTTTTAGTTTATTTACTTGAAATTTTCGAGCAAAGTACAAAACATGATGGCAGTGGTGGCGGTGATAGGGATTAGGATATGAGAAATAATTGATGTTTTTGACATCAAACTTTGATTAAGCAATAAAAGATTTAGATGATGATTTTTTAAAAATCGTACTTTTTTGTTTTTACATTCGTGTTCTTACAATAAACAGGAAAAAATTACATTTTTTTGGAAAAATTCTTGAAAATGTTGGTTTCAAGTGGTCAATTTTTCTTCTTCCGTCCTCCCCGCCTTCAGTTTTGATTTCAGGCAATATTTGAACACGGGTAACTTTTTTGTGAAACTTTCAAATAAAATAATCTTAAAAATGAGCGAGTGACTTGATAACTTTTACGAAAGACTACAGTTTTGAAAATTTTTTCATTAAAAATGACCTTCGTATTGAGTGCAATTTTTATTACCTTGATTCAATTCTGAAATTCGAAAATCTGTTACTTTTTTCTGGAATATTTGTCATAATTTCCTCTAATTTTTGATTATTTTTTCCCCGAATGTGAAAATGTGATACAGTTTTTTGATGCAATGATGAATAAAATTTTTCTACTTTTTCAGCTCAAATATGATTTTCTTCAATTTTAGGTTGAAAATTTTATCCCTAATTTCAAAAATTTGTCAAAAAAGTGCTGTTTTTGTTAATCTGAGATTGGAACTCGACTATTTATTTTAAAATTCTAAATGTAATTTTTTCGAATTGAAAACGAAAATTTTTCAATTTTAAAACAATCACCAATTTTTCATCTCAACTAATATTGCGATTTTATCATTTTTGTTCAAATCTTAGCAGAAGGCCATAATTTTCATTAGCTAATTGATGAATCTCCCTCAACCTCCTTCCTTTTCGACTTCTTTCAATTCAAGAAATGAATTTGTTCTCTCATTTTTTAACGAATTGCTGGAATAAATCGATATGGTTCGATTCTTTCTTTTCCAAACTAAAACCTTTCCTATTAATAAAAATTTTAATTGAAAAAGTTTCAGAAATTTAGTACCTTGAAAATTGGTTTTAAAAATTATCCATTAATCAAATTCAAGTACGAAGTTTCAAAATAAAAAATAATTGAGTGAATGGAAAATGTTTGAAGAAATTTTGATCATAATTACTCAGGGTGCCTGTCGTTTATCTGGCAAAAATCGTCCAAATCATCAAAATTTGCAGGGTTTGTCCCTTAAGAATTTTTTTCCTGGAAAATATTGAAGTTGACATTCTCGTCTCCCCTCCGTCCCCGCCAGAAATATCCGTGCTTGGATTTTTGTTCACAAACAGAACTGATTTTAGTCATGCAAATCGAAAAAATTTCTATAAAAATCGAATGGATTAAGGGGGAAGGGATATCGATAAAAAATTCGTCGATTTGAGAAATGAACATCTTACTTGCTTGCAAATTGAGAAAAAAAGGGTGAAAAATGACCAAAATTCAGTTTTTCTAGTCTATGTTATCTGCCTCAGAGCGATGTAAAAATTCAATTATTGAGAATTTGAAATTCCAAAAAAAAAAAACCATTTGAGATGATTTTTTAGTCCAATCCTATTTTTGAAAGGGAGAAGATAACACAGAAACACGTATCGATTTTAAAAATAGTATTTATCGTGCTGTTTATTATGAAAATAAAACTACTCTAACTATCTTTCTGGATAAAAATCTTTCTACCATATAATTTCCATTATTACATTGAATTTTTCGCACCCTTCTTCCTTTCGCCTTGTCATTGCTAAACTGTATTTTTCGTTTTCCCTCAAAAGCACACACGACACATAAAACAAAATTAATTTACACGAAATTCTCCGCAAAAAAGGCTTCTATTCATAATTTATGTAGGTCATGCACTTTTGGAGGTACGCGCTTGCGCAAACTGTGTGGTCAAAGCACATCTCACATAATGGCGAATCATGTTTTTCAAGCTATTCAACAAACCTTATGGAAAAAATTCGGCCGACATTGGTATAAAAAATTGTGCTAGAATTTTTTTCTGAGTTAAGAATTGCTTTCGTGAAAAATGGAAAATTTTTTCCCTCGTTCCTTGCACAGAGAAAATCGTAAAAAAATCATTTTTTGATTTATTCTGAAATTTTTCTCTCACATTCCCTTCACTCGTATGAGTTGATTTCGTAAAAATCCTAAATAATTATGCACATTAGATACGGATACCTTATACCTATAGTTAGAAAATTTAATAACGAGTTTTCATGTTTTTTTTTGTTTCAGTACATTCTAAATGTAACTCCAGATTTACCGAATAAATTCGAAAAAACCAGTAGTATGAAATACATGCAAATTCCAATAGCTGATCACTGGAGTGAAAATCTAGCCAGTTTTTTCCCAAAGGCCATACAATTTATAGGTAAATATGCTCGCTAATGATATTTTCATTTTAAGCACCCTTTGAAATTTTTTCCCCCTCGTGTGACCTTTTATACTCAATTTGACCTATTTTTTTTTCTTCGCTTACCTGTGTGTGGAAATGGAAAGAGGAAAAGGAAGATGGTTGTATCTGTATATTTAATGATGAAAAAAAAAAAAGGTACGAGTTAGAATTGAGAGAATAATCAAGCTGACAAGTTGAATGGTATTTAATTGACGTCGGGCTTAAGGTGGCTGTAAAATTAATCGGAATTGTCTATCAGGAGAATATAAAAAAAAAAGGCATCACCGGTTACAATCTTCGGAAACTATTTTCTAATCGGCTGCGGCAATTTAATTTTATACGTTGGAAAAAAAATTCACCCAGGTACGAGGTTTTCTCGCACGTAATAACACCCTTCAGTATAATGAACGTTTTATTCGACTCGTTGGCAGTTTTGGAAAAAAATACACGTAGCTGGGTTTCTAGATACGTGTACGTGGATTTGTGTAAATCTCGTTAATAATTTAGCGACGAAACGGTTAAAGGCAGGGGAGAAAGAATCCTGGATTTTTCTGGGTTGAACGTGTGGTGTGCTACAAAGAAAAGAAAACGCTGGCTGCGCTGCTGGAAAGTGGAAAAGGCTATCAACAAGTGCTCCGTTCCATGTAAAAGTTTATCAATGGGGAAAGCCATATAAACGGAGAATCGATGACGAAAAGTTGCGGGTGGCTTTCGGCCTTCTTTCGGACCGATTTTATGGCGTTTTTAGCGAATCAGTGTCGCCAACGTACCGGTACGATTTTTTATTTTTCATTGAATGAACTGCGTATGTATACCGAAGACTGGGAATATCGAATGAATTATGTTTACTGTAATTTTTCACGGGGTTGGACGTATAAATCAATGGTGTTTTGGCGACGTTAATATGGCGTGGGTGTGCGAGAGTGAATTATGTGTGGAAATTTTTTTTTTACGAGTTGGTCAGTTTTTGTCGTTGGCGTTGAATAGATTTTTGCTAATTCGAGTAGGTTTTTGAAGGATTAACAATAATATTATCGGATTAATGGTGTTTTGACGTATTTGATGTGAAATGGAAGTGTTTTGGTGGACTGGAAAGAGGGTCAAAGTGGAGCTGCTTTTAATGGGGTTGGTTTTTTGCTGTCGTGTTGATTGGTTACGACGAAATGTGGAAATTTAATTTCCATTTTAGAGGCGAGAAAATCGATTGGTCGAGAGATTGAAAAATAATAATGCAAAAAATCGAAAAATGGGAATACCGATAATCTTGTTTACTTCGTTGTTTTCAAAAAAAATGTCAGCAAGAGTAGGTCACCAATTAAATTTTACATTATGAGGAAAAATTATGGTTCTTTGATCGATTTTTGCTGGTAGAAAAACCCTCCATAAAATTGAGCTTTTGAAAGATTGATCTTCTAGTTTTAATTTGATTACAATTTCATCGATCGATCATTTAGTTAGAGTCAGTCGATCAATCATTGAATCGAATAATTTTTTTTGAACCGACCGAAAAATTAATTACTGCGAGAAAAATACATACATTATTATCGATTAAGTACCTAGTCGAAGTCGATTTATTGGGTTAGGTTTTTTTTATTATGCGGGTAGTTGTTTGTTTGACTGGATTAGTGGCTTGGCAGAGTAATTTGATTGAGAAAGGGTTAGACGAAGGACTAATAAATTTTCAATAATGTGGACGAAAAATTTACAGTTGAAGAGATAAAGCGGGAGAGCTTGCAAATTCGAGTGATCTTTTCATTTTTTTTTCGTTTTATATTTAAAAATTGGAAAAGGAAATTGAAAAATTTTCGAAATGGGGACTTGAGATTGAAAGGAATAGAATTGGAGTTTAAATCTGTGCTTTTTTTAGACTTGTTGTGATAAATTTTTCTCATTTGAGAGTTTCCCAGATGTTGGAATTTTCTGAAATTGTGAATTTTGAATTTTTCGATTGAATGTGAATAATTTTTGTCAAGACCTAATTTCATAAAGTAAAATCTTGAAATTCAGCATTTCAGCGGAAGATTTTTGTGTAATTTTTTTCAAAATTGAAATTGAAAAAATTTGAATATTTAGAAAAAAAAAAAAGTAAACTGAGAAAAAATTGAATTTTAATATTATTGTGTTGGATATTTTGAGAAATAATTGAAACCTTCAGTTAAGGACAGAATTCTGGCGAATTGAAAGAAATGATTATAACGAGTATTTTTTGCAAAAATCTTGGGAAATTATAAGAGAAATCGTTGTAAGAATTCTGAAATTGATACGAGACATGGATCAAATTTTTAGAAATTCGGGTTCAAAAGTCAACTTAGTATTTTTCTCATCGTAAGCTGATTTTAAAAATTCATCTAAAATTGAAAAATCAATTGAACAGCTGAAATTTGATTTTGAAATTAGGAAGAAAAATTCATGCTTTTTACTGGAAATTTTGATTTCGTTGAAATCTGAGCCAAAAAAGGGCAAATATTCTTTCGTAATTTTTATAATTTCTTAAAATTTGGGAAATAAATTGTCTGAAATTTAAAATTAAAAATTGTTTTTTTGTTCGTTCAAAAAAAAAATGTTGAAAAAATTACAAAAGTTTTACTCAGAACCAAAACTTTTAAATTATGGGTACGTTTTTCAGGTGCTGATGACTTTTTTTTAAATATCAGGTACAGATTTGAGTTTTTTTTCCTTTTTTTTAATGTTCAAAATTGCTGAGAAATTTCAATTTGATGAAGAAGTATATGTATAATCAAATTTAAGATTTCAGCTATATTCTGACATTTTGACTTCAAAATGTATGTTCTGTTTAACCTTATAAAAAAATCATAAATTGCAAAAAAACCTTATCAAATTTTTTTCAAGTTTTTTTCAGTCAGAAAAATCGTTGAAAAAATAAATTTCAGTGATAAGTTGGTGATTTTTGTCTCTTCCTTTCTCATTACGGCTTTACCAATGTTATTTTGGTTCTTTCCTGGAAACGGGAATTACAGTCCTCAAAAAGTCATAATTTTTAAAAAAATTTTAAATTTTGAGTTGATTTTTTTGTCTTGAAACGTTGAAAAAAGTACTTTTTTAATTTATAAAAATCTACTTAAAAAAATTGTCTCAATGAATGAAAAAAAATAGGAATGTACCGGGGGAGGGGGGGGTTAAAAAATGTTTTGAAATTTTACAAAGTGAAGCTGAATGACGAGAGAATCATTTTGTCCCCTTTCCCTTCCCGATAAGGAAAATTTTGATTTTTTTTTGAAGAGTTTGAATGTTTTTAATAGAAAGTTGAATCAGAAATATTGAAAAAATGTTCACAAGATTTCAGATCCTTAATTTTTCTACTCCCCTTTCCCTCTCTTTAAGCCGATTGTGGTTCTTCTCTTGGAAAAGCGGACATTTTTTTGAAAATAAAGCTACATATTTACGTGTACTGAACATAAAAGTTGTAAAAAAAAAAAGTAATGAATTCCTTAAAGAAGCCATAAAGTCAAGAAAATGTCGTAAATCTTGTCTTAAAATCCTGAAAACTGAATCGTTTCATTTAAACGCTGAAAAAATTATTTTATTCCCTTGACAATGACTCCTTTGTGAAACAAAAATCGGATCTTCTTCTGAGCAAGATTCTTTATTCTTTATAAGTAGAAGTCTGTTCCAATTTCTACTAAATGAAGAATTGGATTTTTTTATTGAAAACGTTTTGACAAATATTCAAAACATTTGGAAAATATTCGACAGCAGACCTTGAAATGAAAGCACCCCCTGTCACGAGAAATATTCTGAAAAAGTATATACTCGAAGTTTCGAAAATTCATCATAAATATTCAACTCTACAGACCAAAAATTACGAAATTTTTATTCGTCGAGTGAAAATCTGATTATAAAGAATCGTCGTAAAATAACGCAGTACGTATTTTTCTCGAATAAAAAACATAGAATTCGGGTCGAATCTCGGGTGATCTTGGGGGATTATAAAAATTGCGTCGAATTTTGAACGAAAGAGGGAGGCAACGAAGTATACGAAATGACGTTTTCATTGAGCTGCGTGAAAATAAGGAAGAACAATGAAGTTGAAAAGTATTTTTTGGTGCTGACTTGCGGTACAACACTGGCTCGATATTGCAGTTTGGTGCGCGTTAGTTTAAAAATTCCACGTGCCCGCGCTCGAAAGCTCGATGTACGAGCTTGTTTCACGCTTTAAGCGAAGCCAGCTCGGATCGAGTCGAGTGCAGGGGGGTAAAAAAGGTTAAACGACTAAAATGTTGGTCGATATCAGCCTAATAACGAAGCACATCCACCCGAGAGTTAAAGGCGCAAAACTCGCTGGATGGTGGAATGAGAAGGGTACGCGAACCGAAACGATGGTATGAAAAATGCTGCGCCGATGCGAAATTTCGACGAGTGCCCTGATCGGGGGTGGGGGAATTGTTCGCCGAGCTTGCTGGAAAAACGATGAGTCATAGGTAGCGCGCGCCGAGAAACGCAGACTGTGTAGAAAGGGCATGAATGACCTAGTTTCTGCGACACGGAAAGAGGCGAGCTTTTGCACTGAAAGAAAAGAGCTTTTTCGAGGTCATGCGGTTGGTCAAGTTTCCGGGTCAGAGTTATAAACCTCGGAAGTACCCCTCGAAAAAATTTTACTGGTCGTAAAAAAGTATAAGGGTTGGTGTGGTCACTTTGGTTTAGTGATGATATTGGTTGTTTTTTAAAGTGATGGTCGTTAAATTGCTTTATTTGTCCAAGTTGTAACATTTTAATTTAATGAGATTTTTTGCAAAATTAAAATATCGCAAAAGTGGATTTGAATGAGGTGTTTTTTGATAGGTGAGAATATTTGATATTTCGAAATTCGAAGTTTTTCGAATCATTTTCTTAACTTTTTTGATGAGTGAAAATATTATTTTTTAAAGATTTTACGATTGCAGTTTGTTTAGTCGAATGTTATGGCGATGGCGATGTTATAAAAAAGAAATTTCAAAAAATGTCAAAATTTTGGAACTATAGGCGATATCCGGGCCGTGCAGAATCATTTCGTTCAGCGAGCATTCGATTCTTTTTTACGTCTTATCACGTCTTATCAGTATCGGAAAAAGGGAAACTGGAGAATGACGAAATTAACAGTTTCCGATTTCGTCATCTTTTGTACTCGGAATGGCTGAATTGGTATAAATTATCAAATATTATTCAATAATTTGTACTAATTTAGTCATTTCAAGTACAAAAAATGACAAAATCCAAAACTGTTAATTTCGTCATTCTCCAGTTTCCCTCTTTCAGCTACTGATAACAGATGACCCGTTCACGAACGAAATGATTCTGCACGGCCCGGATAGCAATGAGGTTATTTTTTTGGAAGTATTGGAAGTCTCATTTCCCCAGGACCTAGCTCAGAGATGCTTATTGGATTGAAATGATGCAGAAATTCAAATTAGATCCGCAAAAACTTTTTTTGAAATTAAAGTGATTTTGTCAAGGGCCAGAAAAGCCAAAAACTGTTTAAGAAATCCCGAAAAAAAATGAGCTACACAACCATGGAAATTGCAAAAAAGCTGTAGTTTTACCACCTAATCTCTTCAAAAAATTCTTTGAAAAATCATCGGTTTTTTGCGTAAAATTTTATAAAACATATTTTACGTTTTTGTCACCTATTTGAATTTTACTTTTGAAAACGTTTTACTCTCGTTTCAGTGATGTTTAATCAGAAACGAATTATTGTATTGACAGGAGGAAAAGAGAAGGGTTTGCCACTCTGGATTGTTTTTTTGGATATGCGACTCTGCCGGAAAGAAGGGATCTTGAGTAAAAAAAATCGATGCCTCTCTTTTCACGTTTTTGATCCAAATGACACCAAATCTGGACCAAACATGAAAATTAAAGCAAAACATTGATTTTTTTACACAAAGTCCCTTCTTTCCGGTAAGGTCACATATTGAAATGTTGAAAAAAACAAAAAAAACTAATGGAATTGCAGCCTTCAAACGCTTCTCTTTTGCAAAAATTTCAACATGGAGAGTCCAATCCATAAAATTGAGGATAACATTTTTTACAACAAATTATGGAGACCGAATCTTGACGATTTCTGTAATTTTTTGATGCTTTATCAAGCTTTTAATAACTTAAAAAAATTTTGACCTATCGATATAATCTTTTAATTTACTGAAACTGTGTACCAAATTTTGAAAATTGGAAGAAAAAGGCCGAAAGCCTAAATAACTAATACATATTTTAATAAAAAATCATGGAAACTGAAAAATATTGAATGTCTGGCATTTTTATTTTGAAAATTTAGCTATAGTATGATTCAAAAACTTTAGCTCTAAAGCTGAAGGAATCGAATTTACTACCTAATTGAATTTGGTTGCAAAACTGCCTCATTAAAGTGTTTTTTTCTTTTAAAAAAAAAACACAAAACAACTAATTATCTGGATTTTCCTTGGGACAAATATATTGGGATTAAAATAAGTATTATATACCTATTCACAGATCATGATGTTGAGGAGAGAGAAGTAGAGGAAAAAAGAAATCAAAAGGTTACGAAATTTTGTTTCATCAAATCAATATTATGTTTTGAATTTTTGCTAAAACATTTCATTTCCAACTTGCTCTTGAAAAAAATTTCTCAACTTTTTCGTATTTTGAGGGAAACTTTCAACTTTTTTTATATTTCAACTAATGAAACCATCAATTTTCTGCAGTGTTGAAGAGAACTTTTCATTTTTCTATATGTTTTGAACTTTTGATTGTATGATTGATTTCTCCAATTTTTACATTTTGAATGAATTCCCAATTTTTTCTGTATGTTATAAGAAATCTTCAAATTTCTCCCTCAATGATCAATTTCCAATTTATGAAGAATCAGTCGACTTGTTTGTATCATGGGGGAACCCTAGGGCTGTAAAAACGATAAAATTTTGGTTCTCGTTTGATACTCGTTCTCAAAACTTTTGGTTTTTTGGGTTTCCTCTTTTTTTTTGTTCTCAAAATGTATTTTTCGTTCTTCAGAAAATTTTCTCGTTCTTTAAATTTTTGCTCCTTTCTGATTTTTAGATTTTTTTGTTCTCAGTGCTTTGTTGTCCTTTCAGCAAAGCAAAAATTTAAATTTTTTTCAAAAATGTAAAAATTTGAAAATTATTTTCACTCAATTAAGAAAAAAATATTGAAAAGAGAACTTGTGAGTGTCAAGCAAAATTTTTCATTTTTTCCCCACAATTTGTGAAATATTTCTATTAATCTTGAGAAAAATAATTAGTAATTTTTTTCATAAGGGGTGGTAATGAAATACAGATTTTGAAAATGAAGAACGAAAAAAAACAAGAAAATTGTTGTTCTTATTCTCGTTCTCCATCTTTTCTGATCGTTTTCGTTTTTCAAATTTTTGGTTCTTTATTCTTTGTTTTTCGTCCTCTTTCGTTCTTGCAGCCCTGGAGAAAATTTTCATCTTCTTTGCTTGGCAGAGGTTATTTCCAACTTGCTCTTGGAGAAACCTTCAATTTTTTGTATTGTTGTGAAACTTTTTTCTATTTTGAAAAATCCCATCAACTCTCTCGTAATCTTATATTTTGGAAAAAACTTTCAACCTTTCTAACTTTTTTAAAATTCTTGCATTCTAGAGGAAATCTCACATTTTTTGGTTGGTGCTGATAATTTCCAGTCTTTTTTTTTTTGATACTATATCCCCTCCCCAGTACTTTTTTTTGGTCTGCTGCTGTACTCAGAATTTGATTAGCTTTTGAAATTGATAATTCAAAGAATGTGAGAAAGAGTTGTGAGGAATAAAAAAAAGAACATAATTTGCTACCGACAAGTAACAGGAGATAATCGGATACTTGGATGATTAAAAATAGGCACCTTAATTTTAACCCTTTTTTTCAAGTATCCTCTTTGGTCAAAAATGCTCCCCAACCTCACTAGACAGTAGACACATATTTTGAAAAAAAAATCGATTTTCGAATTTGCCTTATCAACTTGAATTTTTCTTTGATTACAGACGAAGGAAGATCGCAAAAAATCGGCGTCCTGGTCCACTGTCTTGCCGGCGTATCGCGTTCGGTCACCTTCACGATGGCGTACCTCATGTCGCACATGTCCCTCAGCCTTAATGACGCCTTCAGCCTGGTACGATCGCGTAAATCAAACGTCGGCCCCAATTTTCACTTCATGGAACAGCTACACGCATTCGAACGCGAACTAACCAATTCGTCGAAACAGTCGAAAAACACCACCTATCAATCCTCGATCGACCGAAATGACGGAGACGGAGGGGGCAACTCATCGGCCGATCGAAAATGCGACCAATGCGGTACACCGAGAACCAGCACAACTTGCACCCGATGCGCTACCTCGCATTACCTCAGCCCTTTAGGGGTTTTTGGGCAAACTCCCGATAGCGGAATCGAATTCGACAGATGGACTCCGGGCACGGGCGAATGAGATTTAGCGCAGGGGATCGAACAGGCCCCTGCTCGTACTCATTTCCCATCGTTTAACTGAGATTAACTCTTCAAGGGGATTCAGTTCCATCGTGATGTACTCTCTGAATAATTTTCAAAAGGATATAACTCCAGTGTACCTAGATAACTAGATGACGTTGCCTGAACGAACATCCATACCAGGGTTGTCAAACAACGAAGTTTCTATCGTAGAAGATTTTATTTAGTTTATCGAAGGGTTTTTTCTTTTTTTATTGCAGTTTTCTTTTATTTTTTGTCATTTTTTCCATGTTATGTTTTCCGCAACTATAAATACGGATGGTGGTATTTCACAAGTACCAAGAAGATTTTTTCATTTAAATGAAGTTGACGTAAGAGTATTTTTCTGAACTATGCTATTTTGTTTTCCATTCAAGTTAAAATACCAGTAGTATTGTGTTTTGTTTGCTTATTCGAAAATATTGTTGAATTTTACTCGAGTAATTCAATTGGTCGATTAGATATTTAATAAGTTATTCGAATGCTGTCTAAATTTGAATGTTTTCTCTTCTATAATTTAATGAAAAAAATAATAAAATTCGAGATTAAAGTGACTTAATTTACGATTCGTAACGACGTATTACTACAACGGTAGTAAGGAAAGACTTCTTGTGCACCAAGACTGAGATGTACAAATTTATACCTATTTTAAAAACCAATAAAAATAATTTGTACATAAACATTTGATATTGTTTAAGGCCCAGTGTTACCTTTACATGCAACACGTAAAATTCGAATATAGCGTTAAAATAAGATCTCGAAAAGGCCATCAGTAGCAATAATGATATTTTCGATGTTATGTTCGCTTTTAGAAATTTTAATCATGTCGCATTATTATGTTTAATTGATAAACACGAATTCGTCGATGAATTTAACCATTCATCAATTTTTTTGTTTTTTTGTTCCCTTCGTATTTTGTTCATGTGTGTTTTTTTTTCGTTTTCGTTTATTTATTTTAATAATTTATTAGATGTTTTTTTTTTTGAAAAAATGCCATATAAGTATTCGTTATTTTGGATTAAGTTCCTTCACTGTTTTATTCCGTGTACTGAAAGCTGCAAAATTGGTATTCACATTCCTCTCCTGTGCTTCTAAATTATACTTTTTTTTTCATTTTTACAAAGTTCCTCGGCATATTCATCAAACTGTATTGAATTTTTTTTCCTTTTTCATGATTCTATACGTTACATTTATACGATTAATTTCTTACTCTAAGTATTTTATTATTGTGCCGTAAAAAAATAATGTTGTTGGAAAACAATATTGTAATTTTGTGTATATGTTTTGTACTTTTGTTACATATCTTCCTTTTTTTCTTTTTTTTTTTTTAGTTACCAAATGAAACTTTATAATATGAAATTTAATTTCTCTCGCGAAACATTCGAACGGAGTTCGTAAGCTAATTTTTATGTATGCTTTTTCATAATGAATTACTATGTTCGGAGAAGACGAAATATTATGTGTTTGCGCTTCTATTACGTGTAAAATTTATCGCAAATGGTTTTCTCCCTTCTCATATGAATTACCGTGTATGTTAAATTTAAAAAATTTCATTTAGTGTATTTATGTCTCTTTTTTTCATTTTCTTAATACAATAATTTCTTGCCATTTAGATTGTGATTTTTTTTTATTGCGAAGAGATTTGATGGCGATGAGATATTGGAGTGAAAATTGACGAAAATTTTGAAAATTTTTCTGTATCCTTCTGAAAGATTGAATTTTGATATTTTTTTAAAAAAATTTTCTACACTCCTCTCCACAGTTGTTTATAAAATCATCAACTATTTATCCCGTCTGTATTTATGATGTAATTCTGTTACGTTCTTTTCGATGGCCAATTTCAAGTTTGAGGATAAGAGAACGAAAAATTTGATGAAAATTGATTATTTTATGAATTTTTAATTCATTTCATTTTGAAATTTTTATTCTGGGAGCCCATTACGAAAAACGTCACGACAGAAAAATAGACAAAATTTATTATAAAAATCACAAAATTTAATATATCACATCAATAAATTAAACATTTTGATTTTGATTTTTTTCAAAAGCTTATCACGATGCTGATCATCCGATTTTTTCAACATTTTTATCCATTTAGTACCTTTTTTCGTAAACATATGCCACTGCAATGCATCTAAATTTTTAGAAACGCAAATATCTTTCATTTTATCTTTTGAACGTTTTTTTGTTTCCAATACTAGGAATTTTTTCAGTTCTTGATGGGATTGAATCTTCAGTATTTTTCGTAGTTTTGTATCTTTTTTGATATCTGGAATAATTCAAAATTGAAATTTATGATTGAAAAAATGATCTCGTTCACTGATAATACAAGGAGATGGTTTTCTTACGCTGTGAAACATCAGGAATTGCTGCACGAGCTTCAGCCAACGAAACGTCGTAATCACTGCAGACACACATAGGTAACAATAGATGAACGGATGAAAATGTAGGCAAAAGTTTTTTACAAAAGTATACTTACGTAAAGGATAACCATTTTTGTAAATTTTCGGGTAACTTGTACTCATTATAAGGCCATTTCTTCTCTTTCGTATCTACTGGTAACTGATCGAGAACTGAGTAAAGTTGCTCATAGGTTGAACATATCTGCTTCAACAGAAATTTCGAGACTGCCCTGGAAAAAATCAGTTCACATTTCAAATAATGACGATGATTTGATGTGATATACTTTTCATCTATTTACCAAATTCTGCTAATCATGCTGAGAGCAAGCATCACTTCGACCCAATTATGTCCAGTGTGAAGTCTGTGATTCAGCATTGAGGCAGAATAACGACAACAATAATTCATACGATCTAATAATTTAGCATATGATAGCAGTTTTATAAGAAGCCAGTGATGAAATTGCTTGGAAGGAACAAATGTATCGACTAAATTCAACTTGATTAGAGATAAAGTTGATTGCAAGTCCAGTTGATATACTCTGTTAACAGCTTTGTCAACCTAGACAGAGAAAATAAAATGTACATTGAGTATATCAATTTTGGACTAAACGTTCAATATTTTACTAAAATTACTTTTTTTATGGTTTGAAATCCTTTGTCACCTCTGTATTTGTTTCGACGTTGACTGAGAAATTTAGATAATGCTATAGTTTCGATGTATACTTGATTTCTGTACGTATCATTTGAAAGCTCTTTGATGATGGCCACTTTGATTATTTTTTCTGAAAATAAATCATAGTGAAATACTTGAAATGGATCGAAACAGATTTTTTCGTATACATAGTTACATACTTAGATGAGATGATGAACATTCAAAGTGATGTCTGGGTGGTTTCAGATCGATTGTATTCCATGGATTTTCGGTGATGATATCTTCCATTTTAATAGCTTTCTTGGTTCAGTCGTTTTTCACGAATGATATTTGAACATTATTTTGTATTCAGTTTTCACTTTTCCAATTACTCAAACCGGCAAAAAGTAGTAGAAACTAGAAATTTTTTGAATTTTTGAAATTTCGGCATGATTTGTGATAAGCTACACAGCCAGTGATAACCAATGTAAACATGATACAGCGCTCTCTTTCTCAAAGTTTAGTAGTTTAATTAAAATAAATAAATTTTATTTTTAATTATTTTTTATTTATTTTGCGAAAATTGAAAATGAAAGATGAAATTTACAACAAAATTGGATCAGTAGCAGATTGGATAAATAAGTATACCACATCGAAACACTGAACTTCCTCTTTCTCTAATTTTAATTAGTAAATTTCAGTAAAGTTGATCAAAAAATTTCAAGTTTCATAACTTTTTTATTTTTCATTAAAAATTTTGATATTACCATAATTTATAATTCAAATCCGGTCGGAGGGGATTAAGGGGAGAAAAAAAAATTGAAATAAGTTCCCGTCAAAATTCAGCTCTAAAGGTTGGTACCGGAAAAAATTGATGATAATACGATTTTAGATTATCGAAATACAATAATATTTTTTAAAAAGTACAGGGTATCGGAAAATTTTTAATAATCAATTGTAATAATTATGAAAAAGGATACGAAAAATAATATTCAATAATAAAAATTTATTTCACAGGGGATACAAAAACCCTAATGAAAAAAAATTCAGCTCTGAACAAGAGCCATTTCAAAATATCGATATTCATTATTCAACTCTGGGCTGTGAGGAAAAGTGCAAAAAAAATTTTGAATCATTTACATTTTCAGCTTCGAAGTATAGTCCAGGAAAATTTTCAACCACTGAAATTCAATTATGGAGGAGAGAGGCGTGAAAGAAATTTTAGAATACCAAAATTCAGCTCTCCACGTATACAATTAAACCAAATTTTCAGGCACTTAAACCGATTCATTTACTTGATTATGAAAATAAAAACAAAATACAACAGATGTAGGTAATTCATTATCATTATACTGTATCAATAGAGTACCATATCCAAAGTATCGGCCTCGGCTCATCACGTTAGGTAAGTAATAAGATTTATAATTTGCATTATTCTCATTGCATCACCAGAGTAAGTAAAAATTTTAAGCTATTCACATATCCAAGAAAGCATCGACTAAAGCGACAGCCTCATCTAAACGATCTAAAGCATCTATACCACCACTGAGAGCACCTATAGCATTCATAGCCTTTATCGTATTAAAAGAATGTCTAGAATCCATAGCATCTAGAGCATCTACAGCATCGACGGCATTCATAGCAGCGTCTATGGTGTTCAGAGCATCTATTACATTCAATTCGTCATCAGTCGAAAAATCACAATTTTCTTCGGAACTTGAGCCTGTGTCATCTATATTATCTTTCTTTTTCACAGTAGTGGCGTCTATCGATGAATGTAATTTTTTAGGTACCGGTTCATCAAGTTCTCCACGTTCTGAATTCGGCGAACATGAAAGAAAACGTTTTCGAAAATTAGCCTTATCTGATTCCTCCGTTTCTTCAGGCTCCAAATATTTCTGCCATTTACTCGGTCCTGCATCATTTGATTGAAATTCTGGAATGATAAATAATCACACAGGCTAACTAGTATAAAGTAACAAAATTTCACGAGTGAATTAAATTTGAAATTTCGACGTAAAAGTACCTGAATAATTTCTTTTTACATCTTCTGATGAATAATCGTTAGAATCATTTACTGCTGTGGGTGTAAAGAAAAAAGCAAGAAATCGTCATAATGGTAAAATTTGAATTTTAGGCCAGAGTTTATATTTCACCTGATTCGTTCAAGCTGTCTATCTGATCGTATTCGTCATTCAAATTTTGCAAGTTTTTAGCTCGCTGTTCGTTTAATTTTTGTACATGTATACGGCAATCTTTTGCAGAGCCTTGTCCAAAAATCTGTACAGATTTTAAAAACATATAAGAATCAATTTGAAACAAAGCGAGATGCATACAGAAACAGATTTGAATTCGAATTCCGTACCTTAACGACTGACTGTTTTTCTCCACATACTTTGCAGTTCCATTTCTTGGCTTTTTTTACAATATGAACCTGAAACGAATGTAATACGAATTACTACATAAAACCGATTTAAAAATTCAGTGAGACAATATAAGCACTCAAATACTTGGAAAAGTTCGCAGGAATGGCACTTCAAAACGTAAAATTCTTGCACCATTTTTACGATTTTGGATTTTATAGAACTGGGAGAAAAGATGAATGATGAATTACACAATCATAAAACAGAAAAAACGTGATTCGAATTACAATTTTTACAAAACCATAGTCAATTAGGTAATTTCATCAACAAATTAGCAATCACTTCTTTCCACGAAATTCTATTATCAATCAAATTAAAGAAAACATATGATTTTGCCGGTTGTTCGCGACTCGCCCTCGACGCCGCATCCCTCGTGATGATTTTCATTCATCCCGCTCTTTTTTGGTTTTATTTGACCTTGGAAATAGCCAATGAGAAAAAAGTTTGAAAAATTACATCCAGTTTGTTCTTCGAAGGAAATTATTTTTTTCTCGTTTTTAATTTTTTAAATATAATATTTTTTCGCTCAAATTTTTCATTCAAAATAAATTTTAAACTCGGAACTCCATCTTTAAAAAATTATTCATTTTTTTCATTGGTATTCAATCGGATTAAATGAATTTTCAATTTTTCCAACATTAATTTACCTTTTCAAAAGATTTTTAGTTTTGATAAAAAACGTTGGTAACACCGCTAAAGTGCACGTATTTCGTCATTACGAAAGTTCATTTAACGCTTTTTTTATTTTTAAAAATTAAAAGGAAATTTTACGAGGGAAAATATGTTCGTCAACCATTAATACTTCTAATTTGTGTTTGCATATTCGTTGTATTCTTTTCTTCTTGATTTTAAATAAATTCAACGATCGTTTCACCTTCAATCGTGCTTATGTTTCATGTCCATTGATCTCGCATATTCCACACAATGAAAGGCCGAAGATCCAGCAAACAGAACGCGGAAAAGAGGTAAACAAAATACTTCATTTTAAATCGTTGTCGGTTTTTGTTTTTTACGATTGCAATCATTAAAATGAATCATATCTGCTTCGTAGAAAATCTCAAGGCAGTTCGAAGTCAGCTAATAAAAGCAACAGTACTGAAGAGTGCAGCGAAAATAAATTCGAGAGAGAAGACGTCAAATCTGATCAGCTGTTCAGCACCGGTGAAAATACTGGAGATTCTGGACGAGACCATCAGGTACTCACTACTCAGTATTTATGATTTTGTTCTAATAGGAAATCAATTTTATTTATAAAATTCGTCCTATAGAAACAGTCGAAAAGAAAAGCCAATACCTGCAGTGAGGCTTCGGAAACAAAAATTCCTAAATCTGCGAAAAATAATTTAACCCCAGAAACTCTTCCTTCAGTTACGACTGGTTACCCATTTACTCCGTTACAGGCGAATGTTTCGTATGATGACTTCACAATTCGTCGTCCAGCAGTGCCTTCAAATGCTACCAAGAAAAAAGGTGAGTGATATTTTTTTCATGCTTCATTTCTTCGTAACTATTAACTCAAACTTTTGACCGTTTCAGATTATTTTGGTTCCGTGCCGGATGAGGTTCTTCTAATAATTTTCAGCTTTTTACCAAAACCTTCGTTGATCAACTGTGCATGCGTTTGTCGTCATTGGAAACGTATTGCCTATGATAACGATCTATGGCCTAGAATAGATCTTTCTACTCGTAAACTGGAGCCTGGAAGTATGGCTCATGTGTTGATGAGAGGGCCCCATATATTAAGAATGGCTCAAACTGAGGTAATTATTTTAAAATCACGTGTGTTTTCTGAATATTTTTACATCAATGCTGCAATTTTAGGTGCTATGTCCGATTTTCAAAAATTTCGAAGAATCTATGGAGAATCATATTTCTAAAATAGAATTCTTAGATTTAAGTATGGCTGCCATTAGTGAGAACGGTGAGTTTGTTTTATTTAGTGTAATCCTTTATTATTTGTATCTTACTGAAAAATAATTTTTCACAGATCTAGCATTATTTTTGAAAACCTGCCACGTATTACAAAAACTAAGCTTAGAAAACTGCTCGTTGAATGATAGAGTTTGTAAAGAGATTGCGAAGAATGATAAATTGACTGTTTTAAATATGTCTCAGTGTGTTGGGCTGAACGAAACCAATATTAAAGAAATACTCACCAAGTGTAGCAAGTAAGTATTTCATCACATTCCAGGTACAATTAACCACGAATAAATCGTCTGATGATTATTTCATTTTAGACTAGTCGAATTAAACATCGCTTGGACGTCGCTGAAGTGCACAGCTGTAAAAACCGTATGCCAGTATGTTCCCAAAGACATACAAAAAATTAATTTGAGTGGCTGTCTGAAAGAAATAAACGATACGTGTAGGTATTCGTTTTTTCACGCAAATTCTGATGTATTTTTTTTGTAAAACTTGAAGTTTATTGTAGACGTCAGTGTCCTGGTGATACGATGCCATAAATTAAAGGAGCTGGATCTCAGTGACGCTACCGAGATTACCGATGGCAGCGTTGATGCGATTTATAAAAATCTGAAAGCCATAGAAGTACTATCTTTGAGTCGTTGCTACAACATTGCTCCCACTACTTACACGTTAGTAGTAATATCTCGATATCGAGTGTGGAATGATCAGGAATTACAATTTTTCTAACATTATATTTGTGCCATTTCACAGAAAATTATTTATGCTGCCTTCTATCAAGCATTTGAACATATTTGGATTATTTCAAGAATCCCAAATCGAATCCTTGCGTGAGTCGTCGGAAATTAAAGTCAATATGTTGAGATTTTCTAGTGTAGCTAGACCTACGGTTGGTAATAAGAGAACTAGCATATGGAATATTCGGGTACGAGACTGAAAAACTGAAGTACGTATGGGTAGTAACTAATGAGTGGGTTTAGGTTTAGTATACGATTCTACTTTTACTTTCAAATTTCTTTGGAGAAGAATGTTCTCATATTTATTTTATCGTTTTTAAGGTTATACCTATTACCTACGCATTAATTTTTATATTCTTTTTGTTTTTAACGGTATTAGAGCTATTGTTGTATTCAGTTTCTTGATATTAAAAAATAATATACTATGAATTTTATTTCAGTCATTTACAATGGTATGTATTAAATAAGACTGTTTTTGTGTGAGAAAATCAATTACATTGTATGTAATCTGTGGATCCAAGGATTAGTTTGCATATATGTACGGTTGAAAATTTTAGATTTGGTCTCAAGATTTTATTTTGAATCTATGGTCAAAATAGTCAATGTAGGTGTTGGGGTCAAAATTGTTAATTTTACTTCATTTATGGCAAATATCACGTTTGTGCTGGAGTCAATTTTCACTTTCAAATTTTGGGCCAAAATTGTATTATGTATTGTTTTTGATTTTGGTGCCAACATTTTCAATTCTATAAAAAATTATGATTGGCCCAACCTAATTCTTAATTGTTTTGTAATTATGTCTCGATTTAAGAAGTGATCCTCAAACATAGTTTAAATTTGTACCTAGTTATCGACCTTTAGATCAATTCGGTCTATGAGTAAGCAAAACTGGATTGTACAGCAGAGAGAGCTCAAAGCAAACTTCGAAAAAAATAATGAAAAATTACACAAACAGAATGACACACGACAATAGTTAGTTTGGAATGGGTTTATTTCAGAACAAAAAAACAATGTAGAATCATACATATTCAGTATCTATAAGATAAATTTCTCGGGGATAAATCAAAATATCCATATTTTCACATGTAATCAGAATGAGAAATTCGGCACGACCAAGTCTCGCAAAATTTCATTCGAAATACGTGAAAAAAATTAAATTAAAATTTCAAATAATTTCTATTAAAAAAATATATTCACGATGCTCCGCAGTACAAAAACTTAATTGTTCGTAGGTTTAGACCAATCAACCTTCAATATCAAATGATCGTAACCGTAACCGTTCAATTTATTAATCGCTACATGAGCATCGGTTTTATTCTTGAAGTGAATATAAGCGAACCCTCTACACAGCCCGGTAGATTTTTCCTTAGCAAGATATAATTTCGAAATGGGTCCGAAAGGTTTGACGAGCTCTTCTAAATCGTGATCCGATGTATTGGGAGATAAATTACTGATTCTAATAGCCAACGCATCGTATCCCTTACTATTCAAGCTATCGCCACGTCTAGCATTAGCTCCTTCTCTTAGTGACGGCGGAACGTACTTATTCGCACCTCCTTTACTTCTATCTTCGTTTCCACCTCCGACACTGGGCGGTGGTAATTTCTCTTCAGGTTTCAGTTTCATCATATCTTTGTAGGGACAGCTTAACGTCCAATGGTCACCGTTACAGGTTCGACATTTCACCAAACCTTTTTGTTCTTTCAATTTCTCCAGCGGATTTTCTTCCGGTTTGTCGGCGTCTTCTTTACAGGTGATGAATTGCATTTGTACCTAATAATGATGGTAAATTTTAGTACAATTCGGCAAAGAATATGAATTATAGAAAATAACTTCTGTACCTCTTCTCCGACGAATGTGTTAGCCGGATTCGGTCCAGGCTTATCGTTCGACGATTCACCATACTTTTTCCATAGTTTACGCGCGGCTACAGATTTAGATACAACACGACGTTCGATCTTAAACGTACGTACAACCTTTTCTAATTTATCATCTTCGTTGTATCTGTATTCGGTGATGATCTTGTGATCATTTTGAACTATTTCGGACGAAGGCGGTAAATGCTTCTTTCCCTCGATTTCTGCCTCGGCTTCATCTGCCCAACTGGTAATAGCTTCTACGGAAGGCATTTCGACTCTGAAAACAAAAATATCGAATAAATAGGTTAAAATTAGTAACGAAAACTGGTGCAATGTGGATACGATGGAGTGTTATTTTGACCAATTTTATTGCACGATATTCTCAAATGAAAGGTACTTGGACGATTATCTGGTATCAAGGGGCTGATCTTAAACCGATTGAATATGCTTTTAACTTACCTATTTTAATGCAATCACAATTTTTCTTTAATTTTCACCAAACAATTCGTAATTATTGGAAAAACAAAACGTAGTCGTCCCGATTATCAAAGCCAAATCGCATATCAGCACTTTTGTGCACATTTTCATCTCCAATGCCAGGATTTTTGAGGAATTTTTCTTAAAGATTAATGACCTACTTATTTGACCTACATATTAATCGATGCTGATTGGCTGAACAGCCATAAAATTTGATTTGATGTCGTTTTTGATGAATTGTCGTCAATGAAAGCAGTTGTTTCAACAGTTCCGACAAAAAAATTTGCTAATTTTGAATTAAAAATAATTGGCAACTGTGCGTGCTCATGGTAAACAACATAACGATAACACAATTTTCCGCTCATTGATAAAAACGGAAATGTGCAAAATGAGCAGTAATTTTTACCATTTTTCTTTAATAATTAATCGAATTTCATCCTAATATGCTTTTTAAATCAATCGTAGTCAGAGTGTTATCGAATTAATCATACAAAATTTATTGTTGAACTAAATTTCATCGTCTACTTCCACCATGTACTCAGCTTTCATAGCCGGTCTCACTGGAGGTGCCATGGCGGGATTAATTTTCAAATTTTTCTTGAATAAATCTTATAAAGAAGACCCTCCTATTCCAGAAGAACCCCCGCAAGAACATCTATTGGTAACATTACTGCCATGTAGTATTTTACTGCGTACATTTTCTCTCAAAGTTCATTTCATTCTTTATTCATAATTATGTTTCAGCTATCTAACGAAGGTCCTGTATATAAATTGGCTCTAGTGGTGAACCATGAGCTTAAAATGACTGCAGGAAAAATCGTAGCTCAAGTATTTCCCTTATTAGCACCTTTTTTTTAATCGGTTATTCGTTCGAAAAAATAATATAAGCCGTTTTGTTTCAGTGTTCTCACGCAGCGCTGGGAATATACGATAAATACGCTTCAAACCACTTGGAAAACTTCAAAATATGGGAGAAAAAAGGAAAACCTATTACCATGTATAAAGTTAGCGATACCGAAACGTTAGTATCATTGCAAAAAGCCGCTAAAATGAAGAATCTGATGACATATCTCGTTCAGGACGCTGGACGTACTCAAATAGCTTCTGGATCTCGTACGGTGTTGGCAATCGGGCCAGATGACAGTGAAAAATTACAAAACATCGTCGGCTACTTACCTACGTACTAATTTTTGTAAATTATTTTTAAATTTAAAAAAAATCGGTGTTCCTATGGCAATATCTAGCAATACATTTCATGCATTTATATCTCGTTGTATGTCCTTAATTCAAAATAAGGTAGATCTGGATGGTTTCAAAATTTTATTATATTCAGTGACCCGGTGATTTTTTACTCTTTGAGATGAACGAATCTCATAAAAAAAAAATTGGGTAGAATCTGAATATACAAATACGAAAAATGGTTAAATAGACATTGCATGTCGTCGGTGTAAAAAAAAAAAAAACGGAAATGAAAAACCACGTGAATGTAAAAAAGCGTATATTTGAAATATGCAAAACTGCGTTTCTCAAACAAATTGTAAAATATAACATATAATATCACATTTTAAAATTTTGATCGCAATGAAAATGTATCGTTATCGTACAAAAATGGAAAATACAAAACTTGTATATTGTCATTTCACATTAGCGATTGAATGAAACTACAAAACACAGAACTACATCGTATTTTAAATTCATAGCATGCAAGCAATTTTCTCAACTCGAGTCTACTTTCAAAAAAGCTACATTTTGAATTCGAAACTCGAATCATTCTGCAGTATGACTAGAAACATTCTCCCAAAACAGTGAATTTTTTTTTTGGTGTATTGAAAGGCAATGAAGAAAAAGAACACACAATGCATAAGGTTAATTTACCCTTGATCCGAATTGGTAAAATTATTTACGTATTAAAATATCTACCACTCAACGGAGCATAATACTTTTCCAGAAAATAATTTTCAAAATGACTTCTGCGGCGAATTACAAACTAACAAACACACAACTCCGGTGATAATATACAATGAAAAAACATTACTTACAAACATACAAACAAATAGTTTAAAATAAAAAAAAATTAACTATTTAAAAACCATCCAAACGTGAGACACGTTCTGGTACATGTGGCCAACATCAGTGACACTCAGAACCCCTTCCGTAGTGTACATTTTGATTAAACGGTGATTTGCTTTAAAGAAAATGGAAAAATGCGCCAGTAATGCGTATTATAAATGCAAAGATGAAAATTTTAATAGCTCAGTTCGCTATTCTGTCCGTTTTTACGGTAAAGCGTTGTGATTATTTGCGAACACGAAGCGTTGAAACTTGCGACTGCAGAGACGCGACCAGTTTTTCCAAATCTTGTATGCGTCGGTCACGATTCGCCAATTGTTTGCGGAGTAATTTTAACTCGTCGCATTGTCGATTATACGCCTTTCTCAGCTGAAAAATTGCAATGTAAATTAGACCAGCTGTCCGTTGAAAACAATTATCCTATTATGTTTAGTTGATTACAAATATGAGAGGAGAACATGCAACAATATGCGATAATAAACAATACGATGCTGTTCAAGTATAATAGGGAATTATTATTCATTATGATAATTTGTTCGTAATGTTAAAATGCAACCTCAACGTAATGAGTTCAACTCACTTGGTATTCGTTTTTAGGGCTTTCTTCCAATTCATCTTTCGTGGTAATTTTGCTAATTAACGCGTCTTCTCCGTTCATATCCTATTAAGATGAAAAAGTGACAGTTAGCAGATGAATAATTTCCAGAAAAAATATGAGAATGTCATGAAAGCGAAAATTACATTATTATTCTGGGTAATGTTTCCGAAGAGCTGTTGTATCTGTTGGAATTTCGTATTGCACGAAGTTTTCTGCGATTTTTCATTGTCCGACACCGTCTATCAAATTAAATCGATTTAAAATATAATGGAATAAATAAATAAATAAAATATTGGCAATAATATTCAGGAAAAAAATAAAGCAATTAATTAGGGACAATCGTTCGCACTTTTTTTGAAAGTTGATAAGGGCATGGGAGGGGCTGCGAGGAAGTTATGTCGAGAGTTTCTGAACTTAAAAAAAATTAATCAAAAATTCAACCCTTTTGATTCCACATTTTATCCCTTCTCACTCCTCACAGAACTTAAAATTCTAATGTTCAAAATTTAAAAAAAAATTGAAAGTTTGAAATAAAAATTCCGAATTAAAAAAATCAAAAGAAATCAAAAAATTCCTATATAACAAATGTAATCATTTTTTTACCAAATGCATGCAGATAAAAATTTTGCGTTTTTTAAAAATAGCTTTTAGAAGGTAAAATCAAAAAAATAAACTCAATTTCTTTTTCAACATTTTTTTGAAAAATTTGACACCCTCCTTTCCCCCTCCCCTCGGTAATAAAGTACAAAGGTGCAGCGGAATTTTCTTTTTCAAATTAGGTGCAATTAATCCATCAGAAATTTTAAAGTAGTGGAATTTTGACGAAAAATTAAAACTGACCCTCCATTTCTATGCTTTTGATGGCAAAAAAAGAGTTCATCGCTGCAGATGAAATCTGACATTCAAATCCACATAAAATCATAATCGCGGGACTTGAACTTCCCTCCCCTCATTTTGAGTCAAGATAAAATGTACAATGTGGGTGTCGATTTTGCATATGTTGAACCTTCTCAGTAATAATAATTATAGAATAAAACCAGAAGAAAAAATTCAAAAATTTTTCCATAATTTTCCATTTTCTTTTTTTTCGTTTTTCAAATACGCCGATTACAAAAGTAAGGAAGGTAAAATTAACCTCGGCTCCGATTTTTCGATCTTTTCCCTCTCTTCCCTCAAAAAGGGTGTCTTTTGATATAAAAAAATAAAAGACCATCAAAATTGATGAAAAAATCATCAGACAACATGTAATTTTATATCAAAAGATGACAGAAAATTTTCTTCATTTTCATTGAAATTGAAAACTTTTGAACATAATGCAATAAAGCAGTCATAATTTCGAAAAGTATGAATGAAATAGGGATCCGGAGTGAAGATCGGATGAAGAAAGGCCCTCTTCGACTCAATTTTTTTGGAGCCGGAGGCACTTTAAAAAAACTTGGAGCCGGGGGCACTTTTTTAAAAGTTCTGGAGCCAGAGCCGGAGGGACTTAAATCGAAAACCTCAGAGTTAGAACCACAGCCGGGGGGAGGGCTCTCTCTCGAACGATTTCTTTGGAGCCGGAGGCACTTTTTTCAAAAACCTGAAGCTGGTCGGAGCCGAAGGGACTTGAATTGAAAATCTCGGAGCCGGAGGAATCAAACCCCTCCCTCCAGATCTTTGGAAAGGGGGCCATAAAATTTTTTCAGAATTTTTTCATGTCAAAGAGACAGAGACACCATCTAGGGGGGAGGGGAGTTGGATCGTAAATCAAAGCTGGTGTCGATTTTTTTTTGGTATCTTATTCAACTCGACTTTTTCCTTTTTTGAAAACAGAAAAATTATTTTTTTCATCTTATTACAAGTAATTTTAAATTTTTTTGATTATTTCGTTTTCTCGGAAAATACTTTTCATTTCTCGTTTTCAAGTGATATTTTTGAGGGCCCGTTGAAAAATAAAACGAGGATGAAAAATTGAATGCCAATAGTATTTTTGGATTTAGATATCCAGACTTGAACTACTTTTCAATAATTTTTCGAACAAAACCATTTCAAGATCTGACAGGGAAGAAAATAAAATAAATGCAGAATCAGGTAACGATATTTTTACTATATCGTCGCTTTGAGGTCTAGAGACAAAAACTTCTCAGTTCGCAGTTAAATCTGTTCTTTCTTCAACTAATAAAAAATAAACACAAAACGATCATCCCCCCACTCACGATCAGTACTCACATGCAAAGGACGATAATCCGGTATCGTTTCCTGGGATAAAAATGCGAATTTCATTCGATAATTAATATTTCCTTTTGACGCTTCATTGGGTTTAAATGCTTTCGGCTTATGTGTTCTGATTGGTACGCCTATAAAAGAATTGCAAATTAATGCTAATCAATTGAATGGACGAAATACGACGTAATTACATTTTCAAACAATATAGCCAATCAAGTCCTACACTCGAGAGCATCTAGATGTCTATTATTCACAACAACAAAACTTATTCGCATCAGACTCTAATTTATTTCAACTAATCAATTCGAGAGATTCTATTTCATGCAATATTATCAACGTTGACCAATTTAACCGTATGGCTGCGGTATAATAAAACGTACCAGTTTTCATGGACATCAACACAGGCGGTTTATTGATACCGTTGAACCAATCGGTAGCCGAAAGTGCGGGCACAGGAGCTACTGTATCTGGATACAAATCATCTTGGAATTGATCACTCTGCAATGTGAATAATTTGATTGATAATTTAATACGTTATCGCAGCATGGTAAAGAATACAGGTTAATTAGATGAATTGATTAATTACCTTACGAGGTACCACCATGGAAATCGGCTCGCATATGTTACGAGTCGTGTGTAGCTTATAAAATCGGAAAATTTCGCATTGAGACGCGTTACATCCTCGTTTCGGCATGAAACCCAAACCTCTCTAAGGACACATTGTAATTAATTAATAAAAAGCCCATTGAAATGGAACAAAGCGACGATAGTATTAATTGCGTAGATGAATTCGTATTTACTTGAGGAGAATCCGATAAATACTGATTTAGAAAATGGATGCATGGTTCGGCGTCGACAATTTCATAATATCTGATGTTCCCATCACCCTGCAATAAATAATTTTCAAATTTTTATTTCCATCGCGTTTCAGAATTATTACTGTGAAAAGAAGGATTCAAAATCGAAAACTATTGCATGAGATTTTTTAATTTTGATTCCATTCTTAAAATCGATGTTCGACTATCACTTTGGCAAGGTGTTTGGCGAAATTTCGTGATGAAATAACAGAATTTTGGGGTATTTTTCAAACATGACATATTTTTTGGGTAAAAGGGGAAGAAACATATATTTTTTTTATTCGGGGTTTTTCATCAGATTAAAACAAAAACAAAATGAAATGATTTCAAAATTATTTTGAAAATAGGAAGCGTCGCCATTTTCGTTGACCAATATTGATTTTGGTGCCAAAATGACCTCAGAAATGGACTACGACTACAAAATCCGACAATAAGTATGAAAAAATTTAAAGAAGGGACCATTTTCTCCCATGAAATGACTTTAGCATGGATTAAGGATGTTAAAATCCATATAACAATGTTTGACGTCAATTCAACACCAGCTTTCTCAATTTTTGAAAAAATTGATGGAGAGCGAAGAATGAAGATGAGGTGAAAAAGAATCGCTGATTACTTCATAATATGAGTAAATATTGTACATATGTGACCCTGCTGCTGTAAAGAAGGGACCTCGTGTAAAAATATCAATGTTTTCATTTTTACGTGTTTGGTCCAGATTTGGTGTCATATAAAAATGAGACATCGATTTTTTTTTAACACTAGGTCCCTTCTTTACGGCTGGGTCACATATATCAACATCACTCCAGATAAAACAATTTGCAAAACATTTTTTTCGATTTTTCTTCTCAAAACCCGAAAAAAAATGCACAGAATCCTCAAAACAGACTGAGTCGAGATGAAAAATGGGTAATGTGGGAAAATTTTCGTTCTGTCGTTTTTCAAAGAAACGACAGGAAACGACGAATCCATCATACCTAAAAATGATTATTTTTCGTCGTTTTTTGAAAATAAAAAATATTTGAGGCGAAACCTTCATTTTAGAGGATCGCGAGATTTTCGTTCTGTCGTTTTTCAAAGAAACGACAGGAAACGACGAATCTATCATGCCTAAAAATGATCGTTTTTAATCGTTTTTTGAAAATAAAAAAGATTCGATTCGAAACCTTTATTTTCGAGGATCTCAAGATTTTCATTCTGTCGTTTTTCAAAGAAACGACAGGAAACAACAAATCCATCATACCTAAAAATGATTATTTTTCGTCGTTTTTTGAAAATAAAAAATATTTGAGGCGAAACCTTCATTTAAGAGGATCGTGAGATTTTCGTTCTGTCGTTTTTCAAGGAAACGACGAATCTATCATACCTAAAAATGATCGTTTTTAGTCGTTTTTTGAAAATAAAAAAGATTTGAGCCAAAACCATAGATTTAGTGTGTTGGAAAATTTTCATTCTGTCGTTTTTCAAAGAAACTTATCCTTATTTTCCAACGGCACTTTGGGTGCTCGGCTCGGTTCGGTTACTTTCGTGTGACTTGTGTTTTTTACGTGATTACAGGAGCCTGTTTTACGAATGATTTTTTTTTCAAAGTCCACATTCCGACATTTTTTTTAACTTAAAAATTTTTCTTGACAAGGTCTGAAATCTGAATTTTTTCTACTTTTAAATAAATAATATTTCTTTTTCTTGACGAGGTCTAAATTTTTTACGATTTTTTTTTCAACTTCAGAAATCAACATTTTTCTTGACGTGGTTGATTTTTTTTTTCAACTTCGAAATTTTCCTTAACGAGGTCGAAATTTTTTTCAACTTCAAATTTTTTGACTTGTTCTAAATACTTTTCCAAACTTCAATTGAAAAGTGACTTTAATAGTGTAACTTTGTTTACAAAACAATAAAGTCTCTTTTCTCGCATACAGTTTTTTGACTTATACCATTTGTATTTCTTCACTTTCTTGACTTATATACCCTTTGTACGAATTATGCTTCAGTTGAAAAAAAGATTCGTAAAAATTCAGACTTCGTCAAGAAATCTTATTTAGAAGTTGAAAAAAATTCAGATCTCGTCAAGAAAAATTTTGAAGTTGAAAAAAACGTCGGAATGTGAATCATCCGTAAAACAGGCTCACGTAATCACGTAAAAAACGCAAGTCCCACGAAAGTGACCGAACCGAGCCGAGTACCCAAAGTGCCGTTGGAAAATAAGGATAGGTTTCAAAAACAACGACAGGAAACGACGAATCTATCATACCCAAAAATGATCGTTTTTAGTCGTTTTTTTTGAAAATAAAACAGATTCGAGTCGAAACCTTCATTTTAGACGATCGAAAGATTTTCGTTCTGTCGTTTTTCAAAGAAACGACAACAAGACGTATCCAGGATTTTTAAAAACAATCGTTTTCAAAAATAAATAGTGATGAATGACATTAATAGGAAATGAATTAATTTTTGGTTTGTGGAATGTAGGGGGAGGAGGGGGGGGGAATAAACGTCTTCAAAATTTCGTTCAAATATTGAAAATTTGTGTAATCCTCCCCATTCTTAAAAAATCAGTTCATTTCGTGTCTGAAAAAATGTTCTTTGATTTACATGCACTGCAAACACGAATCACCTTTTACATATAAAATTTGATTTAGTTGAAGTCCAGCGTAGGTTCATATTCGTAGTAAAAAAGGGTCAGGGGGGAGGGGGGATAAAAAAGTCTCATGGACGTAAGTTTATAATAACATAGTTGGAAATATTAGGAATCTAAGTCGAGATTTTCACATACTTTACCTTCTCCCCCCGTCAAATTATTTTCGAGACGTCTGAAGGTCTTGACCTTCTCTTTCCACATTGACGACAAAAAAATAGTGAAATTTTAGCTTCAATAGACAATTCTTTCAAAATAAAAATACATATCACCATAAATTTTCCTATTTTTACAATCTTGTAATTTTTGTTTTATAAGTAGCTTGAATTCGTGCACTCATGAAAAAACTATAAATAATTTTGCCACATTACTAATGAACTCGCTACAATTGTCAGCGAGAAAATAATTACACGGACGTGTTCGCGAGTTTAAAAAACAACTACCCCCCCCCCCCACCTCTTCACCACAATTTCCAAATCCGTGTGAAATCCCACGATAATTTATGTTCCGTGATAAATCGCGAACCATCGAGATACCTACAACTACGAGCATTCTTATCGTGCAAAAAATTCCATCAGCTACTTAACGCCAATTAAACGTAATTTTTTCACACCTTGCATTGAAAATTTAGCCAAATAACCGCCAATCCGTAATTATTCCAAGTCAGACTTACTTTTCCAGCTAAGAATAAGACATGCGTATCGTAATCGAAAAACGGGAACAATATTCCAGATGACGAATCAACCATTTCCCGTCTAATCGGTTCCCTGACATCGTTCTCCTTCCAGACAGCGATCTGCCTATCTGAATGCTGACTGAATCCGGTCGTTAATACTCTGCCTTCCGATAAATACACTACTTTACTAGAACGAGATCCTTCATGGCAAACTCCTTCCTATAAATAATAAATCATCGATCGATTATTCAATCAATGACTCGTGACCGATTACACAACGTATTTTTTCAACGAGCCGCCTTCGTATACCTACCGAAATTACTAATCCAGTTCGAGGATCGATAACTCTGAGTTTTTTATCTTTGCTGGTGGTAGCCAATCGACTTCCGTCTCTGTTGAACGACAGCGAATAAATAATATCGACGTGACAATCAATTACGGTAAGTGCTTCGCCGGCTCCTACATCCCATAAAATAATCTACAAAGGGAAAAAAAGCACGTATGAAATTAGAATAATCAAATCGGTAGCCAAAGAGAGCACCACGTGTTGAGATGAACTTCCGCCTTACTAAATAATCAAATCCGGCGCTGGCGAGTACATTTTCAGCTGTCGGATGCCATTCAATGTAACCAACTCGTCGCTTATGACCGTGCAAATCCATCAACCAATCGGTCAAATTGCAACTCAAACCCACATCTGGTATATACCATAGTTTAACCTAAAAATAATTATTATACTGAGTAATGGGTACTTTCAACTTGCTCAACCCTTTTGAAAATTCGCCAATTAGTATTCCAAGTGAATAACCCTTTGAAGAGAGAACTTTTCGAAATATTTTTTCATTATTTTTTTCAAACTCGTATGGAAAACTTTCGAGTCGGTTGCGCACCCTATGAGAACTTCCCCCTCAGGATGGATGCGCGCGCATACTTTTCTGGTCGAATACGAGGAGGGAAAGTTGGTAGGCTTTTTGGCGTCTTTTTGTCAGCGTGGGTAAGTTTATTTTATGCTCGGTGGTGAGAAAAGCTTGGTAATGAGATACTCACTGTGCAGTCGTCGGAGCAAGATGCGATAATGTTGTCGTTGAATGGGTTCCATTTTACGTCCAGAACGGGTCCGCGGTGGCCGGTGACTCGACTTACGTTTATGTCAACTTTTCCTGTCTGGAATGAAAAATGAATATTCAAATGACATTATTTTTATTCTTATGAATTCGAGAAAATGGAGTTCAAATCAAAATAAAATGACAGTGGGATAAAGAGATTATTACAGTGAATTTTCATCTCTCAAAAATTTTGATTCTATATTTTAACGTTCCTTGTTCATTTTTTTGGAGGGGGGGGGGCAAATTTTTTGGTTCTGCTCATAGTATGAAAAAAGTAATTTTCAAGACCCTATTTGATAGAAAAATGAAAAAAAAAAAATGGATCCAAAAGAATTTGAAAAAATTGAGATGATTTAAATTCAACTTCATTTTAAAAAGTGAACAACCGATATTTTTGGATAAAAAATGTTTCTCTTTTCATAAAGAACAAAAATATTATCACTGAATAAATTTTTCAAAAACGTTTTAGAAACTAAAAGACCAATTTTTGGAAATTAAGAAAAGGCAGCACTTGTGAACATTTCAACCAGGTTTTAAAACGGGATTGAAGGAAATTACAACTTCATCCCAAAATCTTCGTCAATCCATTCAAAATCAATAAAATAAGAAACTTAGAGATTTTAGAATAAGAAATGTTAATTTCAATAAAAATGTTGAGATTTTCAAGTCCAAAAAACAAATAGGTACCAAAAACTGCAAAATAAATGCTCAGAATTGCTGAGAATTCTGAGCCAATTTATGCATTCCAATTCAGGAAAACGAAATTATTTGTTCATTCTGTTCAGTTTCCACTTTTTCATTCAATTTTCACTTCAGTTTTCTGAAGGTATTGAAAAAAAAATCACCTCAGTCGAAATCTTTTTAGAAATTATTTTCTGCTTTTTTTTATGATGGGGAGGAGATGGGGGTCGACGGGAAAATTGAAATTGGATAATTATAAATTTTCATGGCAGATTACTGTATATATTTTGAAAGTCAGAAAATCTATATTTCATCGTATAAAGTCTAATTTTCTTCCCCCTCTCCTCCCTTTAAGCTGCTCAAGAAATCAAACTACAATTGAAATTAAACGAAATTCGTGCATGGATTCCATAAAAAACAAGCCAAATAATCTAAAAATTTCTGAGATCCCGAGGAAAAAATTAGATCCAATTGAATCCGAAAATGTGCCATTTTTGGATTCAAATGGATCCATGCAGATCCAACATGATCCAATTAAAGACATTTTCCTCCTTGAATTAAGATGAAATTGAATCCAATTGAATCTTTCTAGATTTTTTCAGATCTTTTCAGATCTCTTCTCCACTATTTGGATCCTATTGGATCTTATTGGATCTAATTTTATAACTCTACCAAATTATTTTGTTATCCAATTAGATCCAAAAAGATCCAATTAGATTTGATTTTTTTCAATTTAAAGAGAAAAACGTATTTAATTTGATGTATTTGAATTTATTTGTATCCGAGTGGATTGCGTTTTTTTTTTTTGGATTTAAAGATCTACTTTTTTTTTCTTCGGGATACCAATAATCCTTTCTAATTTTTGTAAAACTGCACCTTATCTCTGAAATTACATCTAAATTTTTTGAATCAAAACTTTTTTTCGTTGAATCAGCTTTTAAAATTTTTATTTCATCACAAAATGTCTGTAAAAAATTTTATCAAATTAAAGTAATGAAAAACTGAAACAGAAACTGAAAACTGAGAACAAAATGAGAACTGAACTGAACGAAAAAATCATTTCTATTTTTTGAATTGAAGGGTATGGGAAAAAGAGCAAAGTTAAAAAAATGTATTGGCGCTAGAAAAAGGACTTAAATGTAATCTTTTTAAAATTTACACCTGTTCCATTTTCAAAAAATAATTTTTTGACCTAATTTTTTTCTTCTGAGTACCCTTAAATTGGAGTGTTTAAATGAAAAACAGTTGAAAAACTACACGTGAAGAACTCAAGGTATCTGCCTCCAATTTTGAGAAGAGAATTCTTGAAAATGTGAAAATGTAATAGATGATATTTTATAAAATGAAAGAATTTTTACAAACTGAAAATTTTATAAAAATTGGATACCTTTTACACTTTAAAAAACAAATTCACTATTTCCAGGTAGTTCGAAAGCCTCTGCAAGATTTTGATACTTACTCCATACAGTATTCTCCAGAATTTTCAAATTCCCCTCCCCCTCCTCCCCAGAAAATACACCTTCGACGTCGGTTTCGACGTCCTTTCAATTATTTCCACCAGAGAAACTATTTCGGTCGAAATTTCCAGTTGGATACTTCAAAAGTATTTTCTGCCTACCTTTATTTTTTGTATTTAATCGAGCAGAAAAAAAACATGGGTCATGGGTTGAATTCACTTCAGAAGAGTTAGTTTAAAAATCGCAATAATGATAGATTTTCGTTTTGAATTTCTCAAAAAAAAAAAGAGAAAACTTCGTTTTCAACTGATTTCTGCTTCCTGCTTCTTTAAGAGAAATTCAAAAATCCCAGAGGAAATCATAATCGCTCAGAAAAAATTTGGATTTTCGAAGGTGAGTGGGAAGAGGCCACAGTGGAATCCCACAATATTGTCGAGTATGGCATTAAAAGCCTGCTTTTGGTATAATTTTACAAAAAAAAGAAAGAAAGAAAAAGAAAAAGAAAAAGAAAAAGAAAAAAATAATTGAAAGAAGTGCAAGAAGAGGGTTAAAATTGAAAAATCTTTCAAAATAATCGAATGTAGCATCAAAATGTATGTTTTTAGATTCCTGAATCCATTTCTTCGATCATTTTGACCTGTATGGCAAAAGGCCATGAAAACGGGTTTAAAAGTTTCATTGAGAATGGGGGGGGGGGGGGTGTGTCTACAATGAACGACCTCAAATTTGACCGAAAATAGTATATTATGCTACAAGGGAGATAGAATGATTTTCGACGAATTTTGAGGTTTATTGCACGAGCGAAGCGAGGGAAATAACTCAAAATTGTCGAAAATCGTATATCTCCCGAGTTGCATACGATATTTTTTGTTATAGAGGGAGAAAAACGCGAATTTAAGCACTCGAGCGATTCGCAAGAGGGAGTAAAATAGCGTTTTACTCCCTCTATAACGAAAAAAATAATAAGTATATAAGTCACGTTCTTAATAGTGCTGAATTGAAAAATCAATTATACCCAAACTTTTACCCCCTCCCACCCGTCTCCTCCTCTCTTTCACCATACGTTTGAAATGCATGAAAATATCGCATAGCACATGAAATGTGGTTTCAAAGAAAAAGGGAGCAAACCACAAAAAAAAATTGCCATTTTTCTATTCTTATTGAAAATTGAATAAAAATTCTGAAAAAAAAAGTTTTGGAAGTTCCTCCAGATTCCAGAAGTATTCAATTTTAATGACCGAGTCGAATAGGAAATTTTACCAAAAATTGGTAAAAAAAAATTATTTAGCAAGCTACAGCATGTCTTCAAAATTTGGTAACACGATAATTTCATATTTTTTCTTGATTTTGATTCTGCTTTGAAATTTCGCGAAGAACCTGAAACGATTGCTTAGAAAACCGACTTTTATACCCCTCCCTCCTCCCTCAAATACTTCCAAAAAAGTTTCAATTTGGAAATATTAAAAATAATGAAATAGAAACTTAAAAATTTTTGGAGTTGGGAGTTGGGACCATTTTTTGATCACTTGAGGTATGGTTTTTATAACAAATTTTCTAAATTTTTGGAAAAATTTCTCATCGAAAAAAGACCTTTTAAAAATTTGTAAAATTTTTCCCGAAAAATACACTCTTTCCCTCGAAATTATAATTTCACAGTTTCTCTCATCTAACACCCTTTCCTCTCACACTTACGATAAAAACACAAAATCAACTCCCACGAGGATTAAAAGGGGATTAAACTTTGATAAAATGACTCAACCCAAATACAATTTCGGAATTTCCATCACCAGTGCCACTTCATTTCATCCCACAAATTCGCATAAAAAATTCCAAAAAAAAACTCACCTTATTAATGGGCAACACAATGAACGCCCCACCGCCGGCGACTTCGGTCACAATCGCCACAAATTTCGGATTCACGGCGCAAAAATTTGAATCATGGGCATTCCTAGTGATAGGAACATTATGATAGGAATTCTCTCTTTTGGCCGGACTTCCGTATACATGACGATATTTCGAGCTTCTTACTCCTCGAAACCAAAGCTACGATAAATCAGAAGATCATTAGTACTCCATTACCCAACCATAAGTTTGAGCCTCTTCAAGGTAACAGGTACATTTTACCAATGCAATAAAAAATAATCTTTTCATCGTAGTGTGAGTAAAAGTGCACTTTTACTCACACTCGCGAATCGCTCGAGTGCTCAAACTCGCCTTTTACTCACACTACAACAAAAAATATCGTATGGAACTCGGGAGATAAATGATTTTCGACGATTTTGAATTATTTCCCTCGCTTCGCTCGGGCAATAAACCTCAAAATTCGTCGAAAATCACTTTATCTCCCTCATTGCATAATATACTATTTCAACTACATATTGTATAATATCATTACTTTAAAAAATAGCGCAATATATCAATGCTAAATTACAACGGCCAGTAAATCAGTCGATTTTTTTTTTCAACTCGGGCTGATTTCACTTTTGGTATAATTAACGCTTCAAGTAGACCGTTTTTAATCAACTGTTAATCGTTTTTGAGTACCGGTACATAACGAAATTACGGTACTGTTGGAAAAAATATGGAAAACCCGTTAAAAGAACCACCGTCGATTCAATTTTATCGCGAATATATACGAAAAAATACGCATTCATTACGTCGAATCGAAAGTATTGTGCACTGTGCGTGTCGTACAAATTACCATACATTGTTCCTCATTCCAAAAGCGAAATCAACTGGTGATCGAAAAACACATGCTATCTACAAAAAATTCAAAAATAAAAAAAATGGCAAATCTACCTGCGAATTAGTCATTTTCTTTTACAGAAAATATATCAACGATTCAAGCACTATTCACAGAACTGAAATCAACTGAAAAAGAAAGCCAATATCAAACAAAATTCCAAAAGCTGCAAAGCTATTATCATGCATATTCGAAATTCTCAAATCCAGATTAGATCTAGGATTTTTATATAAAAAATGCACAGGTGCCAAGAATATACTTAATTAATTACCTGTTGCACTCATAGACTACACATACCCATACACGAAAATAATATTACGCCGGAGGAACCGTCTCGTTACATAGATTTAATTACGTAAACGTAACGCACAGATAATTACGAAGATGAACGAAAAAATATGCTAACAAATGTTAACAATTCAAAAACCTGGAACGTACAACTCGATACGGTTCAACGATTTAATTCCGCAAAATAATTACTAGTTTCTCTCCAGCTTTCAGGGTAATTTTACATGTTATCGTACAATGTAGATGTAAACGCATCGAAAAATTACAGTTCATTGCATCGTATGACATCGGCCACTGAATTATAATTTTTTTCCAATTCAACGTACCGTATCGATTCGTGATTTCGAACAGGATTGGAAAAAAATGGAGAAATTATCGCGAAGCGTCACTCGAACTCGAAGCAAGCGACTGCATCCAAGCTCAAGCCAAATTCGAAATTAAGAACACGGTGAAAGTGGAGATTCAAATGGTTGCTCTGTAAATCGACGTGTTCTTAATTTTCTAGCATTCGTCGGATAAATCCAGTTCCAAAATACAAAAGCGAGCTTTCTCATTGCGTTTCAACCGTACTAATTAATGCTCGGCTTCTGAGCTGACAAATGAAACACGACGCTTCTAATTAGTCAAATCGGCGCTAATTAATACTCAAAAGTACTCCTTCGGCGTAACACTTTTGGAATACCAGAATTTGTACGTACCTTTCCGGCGGGTTTGTAACAAGCTCTAACATCTATCATACCATTAACCTTTTCTTTTTCATTAAAGGTAATCGTCGTGATGGTGTCAACCTCCATAGAAAATTATTAATAAGACTGCGTACGCGAGAGTAAATTACGCATCAAACGACCACAAATGGAGAAAAATTAATACGAGTTGGTTCGATTTAAATTAAGTAGTTTTGAGTCGCGATGTCGCGAATAAATTTATTTCCTTTGATAAAAACAAACAAAACAAATCACAAGCGAACAAAAATAACAAAAGATTACAACTTGATCACAACAGAATGAGTCACAGATGAAAAAATTGAAGGGAACGCGCGCAGGTTGTGCAATCTGGCGATTCGAAAGTTGCGCTGTGGTTTCGCCAAATTCCCTGTTTGATGGCAGGGATTCTCAAAGTTGGTTGGAAAAAGGAAAATGCGAAATAAAATTTGGATTTTGGAACATTGGAACTTGGAATATGGAAGGAGGACTGGTTCAAATTCAGATATTCAGTTGATTCATTTTTCGTCGGTTTACTGATTAAATTTGCAGAATCGTGTTTCATTTTTGAGTCAGCATAAAATTGAAAAGGATAAAAGAAACGAGAGTTTCGTGTACTCGACCAAGGAATTAAATTAGGTGTTGGAGATTTTTTAGAGACTACGTGTCGTCTTAACATAAATCAATGTTGGAGTTTTTGAAACGACATCATAAAATTTTAACTTCCCCTCCATCCCCCTGCCACTCTTTTTCTTCACTTGCCCTCGTGTAACTTGAAATAAAGAAAGGTGGACTAAAAGACAATACCATACTTACTCAAAAAATATAAATAAAATAGTTGAACAAAAATGCTTGAAATTTTTGTAAAATTGATAATTTTTAAGGAAGAAATTGTACGTTTAAAAACTCAAAAAGAATGGTCATAAAATTAAAAAATTATTAATTTTTTAAAAATTACCTAAAACTTGATTTAAAAATTTTTAATTTCTAAAAAATTTAAAATATTTCGATATTGTAAAGTAAGTATAGGTTTTTTTGGCCAAAAAACCATCAGCACCAATATTTCATAATTTAACTTTCAGTGGCCCTAAAAAAAAATTTAGTCAATTTTTACATTCTTTTTTTGAATATTTAATGAAGATTGATTTTTTTTTTTGAAATGATGAAAATATGAATATTTCAAACCTTAAAAATCTTTAGCAGAGACTTTCCACACGTTCTCTAGTGATGAAAAACATGTACAATACATTTTTCATTCATTTTGAAAAATCACTCAAAAAAGTGAGGGGCGGAGAAAGGAGGATGGGGAGCCGCGGTAGAAAATTACAGTCGACGATTTCCTGGGTTTGCCGTTTATGATAATCATAAACTTTGACTAATTGTTGAAAAAACATGAAAAAATAATATTGTAGAGATCACTCTAAAATGGTTACCTATCAAAATTGATGTCAATAGTTTTTTTTCGACAATTTTTTCTCCATTTAAAATTTTTTTAAAACATTATATTTCATTTTCGAAATGAAAGAAAAAAAACCAAAAGGAAAAAAATTTTACCAAACCTGGAGGCTTGATGTCTGAAAGGATCGTTCTAGTAGGCTTTATATTATTTCTTTTGTCTTCAGTGTTCTTTCCAATGATTTTTTTACCCATTTTTTTTTTCAAATTTTCTCACTAGAGAGATAAGTAAAAGTACTTGCCTATACTAACTGACAGTAAAATTTTGGACCAAAACAAAAAGTACATATAACAAACTTTTGAAAATTCAAAATGTCAAAATAGGTAATTTTAATGATCCCATCGCTCTGCGGAGCATGAAAATATGATCTAATCAATGGAAAAATCTTAAATTTGTTTTAGGTATGCCCTATTCTTGACCTCCCAAATCCACTGGAAGTGGTTTCGAGAGTTTTGGAGTCCTTTAAGAGATGTTAGATTTTTCCAGTACGAAGGAAAATCCCATAAAAATCATTAAAACGTTAATTACCTACTCATATTTTTAAGTAAGCTGTTTGATCGATTAAAGCAGATTTTTCCGAAATTCATCGGGATTAAAAATTAACAAGATATCTTTCACTGGGCCGATTTCATTTTTTGGGGGAAAAGATTAAAAAAGAAATTTTTAGACTTCTCCATCTATTTTACTTTGCTTGTGCTTTGCGTTGAATATTTTAGCGTAAGTAGGTATTTTAAATCCTGATGATATAGTTGGTCAATAAATTTCTCCCTGTATCTCGAAGAACACAAATCGCAATTTTTTAAAAAAAGGATCTTGAAACTGGGAAGCCCTCTTTAAAATGAGCTCTGTTTATGAACTGAAATTCGCTTCAGAATTTTCTCTGTCTTGCTATAATTTTCCTGGTTCAAGCTGTCATGCCATGTCTTACTCACCTAATCAGTTCCTCATTGTAAAAACCATTTTAAAATTATAACATAACTTGGAAAATCAAAACGGTTTTCCTCATTCAATAGAAAATCAAAAATATTTTCCTCGTCCGGTAATGATAACTATTTTGAACCCAAGGTTACATTTAGACTTACCTATTTTTATGTACGAACGAAACACCACAATGGAAAATTTTTCACCAGCAAAACTTCGAATAAAAAATTTAACTTCTGGAAACTTCAAAACACACCAAGTTCATCAGAAATTACGCAACGTAACTATAACAATCCTCGCACGTACATCACGTAGACCGAATTATCGAACAATATTGCTTTTCGATTTCAAATAGTACGATAGTCGTTTACTATCTGAATATCGTTGACCTCGTACCTCGCAATAATTCAATTACTATTTATCGTGCCGACTTCGTATTCAATAAAAAGCTTTCGAGTTCTACAACGGTTAAAATGTAAAATAAACAAATATACTTGAATATAAATACGTTGCGAGATAAGACTGTTGCCATGCGCCGCACGTTTAGTGCACACAAATAACAGACTGCATTTCAAGATAATTATCCTTCGACGATAAATAAAAACAACCCATTTCAGTAATCTTTTAAATAATGCATTTTAATATAAACAATAATCATTCAGAGGCATTAAAATCGAGAAAATTTTTCAGTTAAATACGTAATAAAAATATATCGAAAAAAAAATTAAACAAAAAAATAACCAAAAACAACTCGAACGTATTTACAAAAACGAGTAAGTACCTAAATTTAAAATTTATACAAGTGTAAAATTATAAATCGTACACAGGTTTTGTAAACATTAAAAAAAATCCATTTCACCAATTTATTACATAGTCAATAAAATAAAATAAGAAATCGCTAACACGTCTATGTACTTTTTAAAAAACGAAACGAAAACACACGTAGGTAATATCCATGATACAGATTTCCGTTCGACAAAATAAAACGAAAAGTTGAAAGAAGAAAGTGTACGTAAGATAAAAATAAAAGAAAAAAAGAAACATGTACAATGAAACGCCGCGAAAAATGAAAATATAATATCTCTATCATACAAAACATAATCAATCACAATTTAAAAACAAACAATTATAAAATTCAAATACTAAAGTCGAGAGATAAAAAATATATCTGGAAAATACACTCAGGTAAGGAACAAGCCACCGCAATTTTTACGGAGGCTGGAACAATTGTTAATACGGAGGGGGTTGCATTTGATATTGCTGCTGTTGACCGCTGTTTTGAAGCTGTCGCATTTGAGCCATTTGCTGTTGTTGTTGCCTTTGTAGCATCATCATTCGAAGTTGAGGAGTCATTTGCTGAAAGAAAACCAACAAACGTAAAAATTTATAGAAAAATTGTGAAATTTATTTGAAACGAAATAGTTATAGTTCATTTCGTAAAATTAGAACAAAAAAAAGCGCGAGTCAGATTCCAGGATAAATTTTCCTACACAGTTTTCCAATTGTTTGAAGTAACATATTTGCCTATTTTGAAACCATTTAAAATAAAGAGCCGATCGTTCAACTTTTTTTTCGAAAACTGAATGGAATAATCGCTAATAAAATTTTTCAAAAATTATTTTCCAAACTATCAATTCAAAACATCGTTCACGTCTCAAAATGTCCCGAAATGGGCTTCAAATTACGAAATTTTGAAAAAATAAAATGAAAATGTTTATAGTTGGGGAAGGATTTTTTTTCAATCCCATTTTTTCTACAAAAATAAATTTTATACCTCATTTTTTTTAAAAAAATCAAAATACAAAATTTGAACAAAAAAATGAAGAAAAAGACACTTGAATTAAAAGTTTGGTCAATTCGTTGGATTCGAAAAAATAAAGAAAATTTTTCGTGGTGTTCATAGAACTCTAATTTAATAATTATTGAAGGATGGGTGAAATAATAAAATTTTAACACTAATTAAAGAATTATTCAAAAAATCTCAGAAATGTGGTAAAAACTTTTGAAAACTTTTTTCTAGAAGTACATTTTTTTTCAAATTTATTGTCTCGAAAAAAATAATTTTTCAAAAATTTCTGTAAAAAATTGAACAGATCATTTTTTAACACAGTTTTTTATGAAATGGTTCTGAAATAACAAAAAATTCGCGCAATAAATTTTTTTTCTTCTCATCTCAATTAACAAAAATAAAAAAAAGGAAGCAAGTATCCATTATAGTATAATTTTTTTCCAAAATTGAGGCAGAATAGAAAATTTGTCATTGATGATTTTTTTTAGTCTGTAAATTTAAGTATTCGAGTTTATTTAATTTTCAATTTTTTTTTAGATTTTTCAACAATAAATTGAAAAAAAAAAGATAAAAAAATGATGGAGTGAAATTTCTTATGAGGTCTCCTCGAAGTCTCAACTAACTCTTTCCTAATTGTTAGCTTTGGAACTATCGAAAAAAATGACAAAGGATTTCTCTAATCGTAGAACGATTGGAAAATATTTTGAACCATGCTAATAATCACAATTTAAATTTCCCGCCGATAAATGAATCTTATTCGAAGAAAATATTAATCAAGTCAATTATTTCTCACTACCTGTTGGGCATATTGTTGATTTCCAACTGGAACCTGCGACTGAGGAGCATTCGGTCTTGAATAAGGTGGAGCAGGCGGTTGATTTCCCATTGAATTCATGGTCACATTTGGAGCCTAAAATCGCCATTCATTTTAAAATTATTCGTATCAAGCACAAAAAACCAACATTTCAGGCTACTACTGACCTGCATATAGGCTGTAGTTCTCATTCTCTGCTGCTGTTGGAATTCTTGCTGTCTCATACCAAACGAGCCACCGATCGGACCGCCTTGTTGTTGTTGCTGCTGTTGCTGTTGCTGTATGTGCTGTTGCTGCTGTTGATAAATCGAAGACTGCGGATTACCTACCATTTGCTGCTGCTGCTGAGCCTGTTGCTGTTGCTGAACAGCTGCAGCCATCATTTGATTTTGCTGCTGCTGTTGAGCCTGCTGTTGTTGCTGTTGCTGCTGCTGTTGTTGCTGTTGATTTCCATAAGCGCCATAATTCTGATTCATACCTACGAAAGAGGGAAAAAATTGAAATTTGCTCATTGGTGCTTTTTTGAATCAACAGTACCGCAAATCCAATAATATGAATTTACTTTGAGGCATATTTGTAAACATTTGCTGCTGTTGTCCAGGACCAGGACCACTGCTTGGAAACATCGGTCCAGGGCCGGTTTGTTGAACCGGAGGTTGCATATTGTGCGGTGCACGCATTTGTTGCCTGTGACGGGGAAAAAATTAAGCAATCGAAGATACCGAAGTTATCACTATTTGATTTTTTTTCAGATATTTTACCTCAAGAACTGCTGACGTTGGGGAGGCATACCCTGGAAATTATGAGGTTGCATTCCAGGTTGCTGCTGCATACCCATATACTGCTGCTGAGTTGGCATCCTATTACGAAGCATAGTGGATAAGGCTTGTTTGGGAGTTATTGGCCGATCAAATCTGGAACCACCGGGTCCATTGGGCACACCTGGAAATTTCATTAATTAGAAAATATGTCTCTTCGAGGAAAATTTCAATCGTAGATCGTTTACCTTGTGGCATTTGATGAGGATAATAAGGTGGGGCTGGTTGCTGACCCATATGACCTCCTTGCTGCGGATAACCTCCCCATTGTCCGGCGTTTCCAGGTCCTGGACCAGGTTGGCAAGGATACATGTTCCCATTACCTTGTCCTTGAGGTCCTTGAGGTGGGCCACCGCCAGGATAGTTCATATGTTGATTCGGGACCTGCGCACCCTACACGAATGAATTTTAGCAATTGATAAATTAAAATTGATAACTCTTCTGGGTACTGAAATTTCTAAAATTATTTTTAATCTCCAACAACGGTCAAAAAATTTACTTGAATACTTACTCTTTGGCAAATAAAAAAACCATAATTCAAAAATGGAGAAAATATTAATAGTACGTGGTCACTTTGATACCTATTTGTTAGTCGAAGCAACTGCAAACGTTATTATAAAAAAAAATAAAAACTATTCTTATTCCGACGATCCAATCCGTGTTATTTCACTCGTAAACGTGCTTCGAACATTTTTAACACCACCAAACCGTACAAACCCTTGTTATTCCATACAAAGGCACAACCACTACGATGATCCTAAGAATTTCTCATACCGTTACGAACATCGATCTAACTACTACATAAATTTATATACACGTACGACTACGAGAAAATTTATAAAAATACGTAATACAAAGATCCTTGCAATACCTGAACCTGAGGATGCATGCCGGGAGGTAAAGGCCCCGTAGGAGTGATCGGCTTCGCAGTCTGTTTCTTTCGGCGTTGATTTGCAGTACCTTGCTTCATGTTTCTCTTCAAACCACGTGGCGACTGTTCCACCGAAGTCGGCGTATCCGGAGCCCCAGGGGGCCCTCCTTTCATCTGATTGCAATAAACACAAGGACACTACATCTCAGGTTATCAGGTCCGTTCATTGACCGACCCGATGCATTAATCATTACTTTGATGGGTAATTTTTTACCGCGTCTCTTTCAGTTATTTTTTCCAACGTTCAACGTGTGTAACCATTTTGTAAGAAAATAAGCGTTTTACCAACAACGAAACAAAATAATCCGAAATAATCTGCCAAATACTCGATAATAAAAAGCGAAAATAAAAAACACATAATGCAAAATACGAGTCGACCAAATGAGAAAAATTAAACTAAAAATAAAGTTATAAAGCCAGATCTTTTTTTCACCAGAAATGTATCCGGGCAGAAAACTCACGCAGGTTCTCACGTTGAATTTTTCAGCGAAATGGAAAATAATCAATTATTTTCCGCCCGAAGAAAAATCCAACATTTTATCGCAAGTTTTACTTGAAAAAAAGCTCTGATTAAGGCTAAAATAATAATATTAGCTGCTGAAAATGAACGATTAAAAAATCCAGATTTTTTAACAAAATGGATAAAAGGAATGCATCATTTTTTCACCAGGAGAAGGAAATCAATTTCCTATGGTCTGCAAAGGTGAAATTTGAGGTGTGCTTCAATGAAAGTAAATGGATACTTTTGGAAAAAAATCCGGATTTTTTGCACTACTAAATTAAAAAATAATAATTAAGTACATCGATATGCTGACAAAGGCTTCGTGAGATTTCGCCAATAATTCTTTCTTCAATGCCAATGGACTTGTACGATTTACGAATTTTTTACCAACAAAAATCGATTGCATTGAGTAAAAAAATAATACAAGTCCAATCAAAACACCATTTTTGACCTAACAAACTAAAATAAAATCAAACTACCCGTTGCGTCAGCAAAAAAGCGAACTACAACCGTAAAAAAAAAGAATCAAAAATCAAATTCAAAAAGCCCTTTGAACACGTACCACTAGAACCATAAAAAGCAAAATTTAAAACTATATAATTTTTCATTCCTTTTTTCATCCTGAAAATCTAAAAATCTAACCATACCAGTGGATTTTTCATCTTTCTAAATCTCACTCCCAAAATCCTACCAAAACCGTAAAAAAAAACGTTAACAAACCAAAATAAAGAAAAAAAAACGCGCAAACTCAAAACAAACCTCTGGTTAAAAATCTCACGTTCAAAAAAAAAAAAAAAGGTAAAATTGTTAAAGGTTTTCAGAAATTCAAAATCGATGACGCGGATTAAACTATAAAATATACTTGAACGCACTGGTTTCTCCATCGGCGGTTCCATGTCCTCCGGGGGCAAAGGTAACGGTTCCAAGAAATACGACGACGGTTTAACCAACGAATGGGTATGGTATTTCAAAAGCCTGTGGTTTTCTTCGTACCATAATGGTTTACGCTCCATTCGAACGGCTCCGAACCAAGCCCACGACAGAGGCGCCGGATTTTTATGACCTTCCAGGATATCCCAGGCGCTGACTCGTTGTTTTTCGGTGACGTGAAGACCCTGAAAATGGAAAATTACATATTCAAGTTCGAAGGAATATTTGAATAGGTGAATGTGAAGATGAAACTTACGTGTTTTTTATCCAAGGAATCAAATCCGGTTATTTTGTTCCCTTTGGTATCGGTAATGCACCCAATCGGTTCACAAGCGATCACTTCGCATTGGACTTTCGGCAATGGGAGTAATTGACGTACTTGTGCGACCGAAAGGCTTTTTTTATCGCCTACCTCCTGTGAAATGAAATAATCATAATAATATTTTATTGAAAATAATTGGTCGATGGTAATGCGATCAACTTGCTTTTTTCAATTTCTTCATTAAATTTTGATAATGTCTTCGATTCTCTTCACCTTTCTCACTTTGACTATCCGAAACCAATGTCGAATGAATCAACGTAGCCAGCATATCGATGACTGTGCTGAATAAATCCCTAAAACCAACAAACAAAATTAATACCTTGAAACTGACAGCTGGTTTGTCATCATACTCGAACAGGAGATAAACTTACGAATTATTGCTGTTATCAATCACGCCATGAGTGATCAACTGCACCAGCAGCACAGCCCAATCAGTTGTGAGGGAGGTGTTCTTTTGTATCGTATCGAACATACCTCCGACCAAACTAAATCGCAACAACAAACCATCTTCGCTACGACCGCAGAAATCGTCACTACCACCATTCATTCGTTCCTATGAAAATAATCAATAATAATTCACTGTATCGAACGAATTCCGGATTCGTAATTATCTAAAAATGCTTACACTTTTACTAAGAGCTAAAAATTGAGATAGTTGCGAATGCAACGATGCAAGAAGAGCTTCACGTTGATCGTCTTGCTCTTTCAGACAAGTTAGCACCAAAGAAAGGAAGGGCTGATGATGAATCAATGGAGCTGGCGAAGCTGCCGGACTTTTCTGCTGCTGTGACATGTGTTGGTGTTGGTGCTGTGGCGTACCTTTACTACTACTTCGACTGCTACTGCCACCGGTACTGACAGGGTTCGATGATCCTGAACCGGTGGTACTAGAGACGTTGATATTTTCTAAAACTTGTCCTAGAAATAAAAATTAAAAGTAGAATTTCTCCAAAGAATGAAAATCGCGGTGGAAATTACAAATGTGTACCTGCTACTTTTAGTACTCTTCCTTGCACAGCACTGGGTAGTTTAGAAATTAGTGGAGCGACCAACCAAATAGATTCTGGTTTAGCTTTAGATTCTCCTCTGCAAAAAAAATTGATAAAAATCAATTCTGGTTATTCTAAGCGCCTGACTAATACAAAAAAATTCGATACACGTACTTGTTTAATTGGAATACATTTATAGCTGCTTTGGCAACCATATCCAGCCACTGATTGAGTTCTGCCGAATTTTCTTTGAATTGTTTGAACATCAGTTGCATATCTAGACACGACATACGTAAAGTCCATTGGTCCAATTTCTGAAAAAATTTCGATTTTTATTAATAACTCGTTGAAATATAATTTCTATCAAGAGAAGAAAAATATATTACTAGAATAATATTATTGATGATAGTTTTATGATCCAAACAATTATCGGTGGAAGCGGCGATTTCCGGATAGCAAATCATATGTAAAAGTCTTTGAGCCTGTAAAAAAAAATCGTTAATCATTTATTCTAAATCACAAATCAACCGAATTTGAGATCAATACCAGTTTAGGAGTAAGCATCTGATCCAAAAGCATATCCGGTCTGCACAACATTTCAGGATTCTGTAAACAGCGATCTAATACCCATTCCTGATTACAAATTTCTCTCAGAACATATTGTGCGAATTCTGATAAACTTGGAGCCGTTGTTTCGGATCTGTCACCATTGATAAATTAGTAATCATCATCATCGATCTCAAAACCATCAATATTGCTCAGCTTACCCCAAATCTAACAAAATATTATCAGTAGAACTGCCAGAGAAATCCGTTGTACCGAGAATATGGCTGATTGACAGTTCGCCGGACATTTTAGCCGAATGATTGGGCGTCTGATGACCGCTAGGAGACTTCTTCACTGTCACGCCGGATCTGACTGCTGTTGCATCACCGACCATGATAACAGCCTGTCACAAAATTCACAAAAATTAATATGCAACGAAATAAAGTTGCAAGATTACGTTGAAAAAATTATAAAAACCTTCAAAACGGCGATCAGTGCTCCTACTCTGATATTATTATGCATCGCTGCGAGTAAATGACGATCGCAACTTTGTTTTATGCACCATGTGCCCGAATTAGGATTCATCATCGGATGCGGCGAAGTCCCTGTAAATATTTTCAGAGTGAAATTAAGCAGATTATAAAATAAAATTATTCTCGTGATACGATTCACTCACCAACTGAGTATAAACTCGGCTGCGGAATTTCGTTCGTTTTAAATAAACGTAATAAAAGATGACATGTTAATCTAGCTCCAGCCTCAGCATCAGCATCAGCATCTCTCCGACCTGAAAAAACCGCCAATTATCAATCTCATCCAACCAACGATGATCACACAAAAAATGAAAAAAATTATTCACCATCATTGCAAACTATAACAATCGATGGAAGGGCAACTTGGACCACAAAATCTTCTAAACCGATACATTTTCGAGCTATAAAAATAAAAAAGATCTTCAGCATCTCATCGTCGATACTATTCCCAAATTCTGAAGATACTCACCGACTAAAATAGCAGTAAAAATTGCTAACGAATTATGAATACTAGATTCTTGGAGATCAACTCGAGACAAAACGTCCCCGAAATACGACGGATGATTAGAAGAACAACACAGCGCTTTTAGAACCCCTGAAATCAAACTCCAGGTCAAAAATGTTCAAAAAATCTCCATAATTGGTACAGAACTTCATTTACCTAGCCATTCCGCAGTTAATGCGCTACAAGCTGCGGTTAATTCGGCGCAAAAAATACCAAGATCGTTCAATCTATCAACATCGGTCGCAGTAGGTTTGCTGCATAGGATTATGATGACATTGCACACCAAACTGTATCGATTCACTGGCGAATCGTTGAGAAGTCTAATCCACGTAGGATCTATTCGACCTGCAACGAGTATTTTTATATTATTATCTCTTCAAATTACTGGCATAAAAAATTTGAAAATTTTCTAGATGGAAAAAGTACAATAAATATGCTACGAAGTCAAATAATTGATCACTCACACTTATTATTTGATTGATTTGAAAAAAATAATTTTCAACGTAGAAGGTGACAAGTTTAATTCTCATCAATTTTGAATAATTTTTGAATAATATTTTTAATATTTTTTTAATTTTTTAAAACCATCAATGATTTTTTTTTGTGTGTGTGTGTGTGTGTGTGTGCGGGGAGAGCATGTAAATTTTACTTTCAAATTCAACAATTCGAAATTCAACTTCGCAGCTTTCTCAATCTACTACTTCCATCTATTTTGAAATTTTCCAAATTAAAAAATTCATGATCAAGCAACTGAAACATAAATTTCTCCAAATAGATACCTCCACGACGATAATTCTTGATAGCTTCATCCATGAAAGTAACATCCCATGGTCCATGATTAGAGGGCGTACTATTCACCGCGATATAAATAGTTTGATGAATTTTTAAATAAGTACTGGCGAAAGATTCGTATCCAGTGGATAATGCATTCAGTAAAGGCGCAGCTGACGAATACAAATCGTACAAATGAGAAAATATACATCTTTCTACACTCGTGCATTCGCCAGGATTAGGCACGTTCTTCACAATACGGTAAAGTCCTTCGAAAACAGCCACCGTTTGATCTTGAGACACTGTAAATCAACGTAGTTTCGTAATCCGGGCAAAAATACCAGTGGAAAATGAGTAATTCAAGATCTTACTCAGCAAACAAGAATGATATCGTCTTAGAACACCCAAAATGTATAAAATCAAAGAGGAACTGTAAACCTTGACCAATGAAAATCCTCTGCTCATCAATTGGTTCTCAACTTCCGGTATTTCCATCAAGATCTAAAAATAAAATTTAAAAATAAATTATTGAAATTATTATTTGCTTTATTACACAATTCCCAAGATAAATTACCATTATGCAGAGGTCAATGAGCCGATCAACGTTTAATGACAGCTCCAGCAAGTCGAATAGAAAAGCTACATGTTCTTGAACTGGCAAATAACTCGAATTACCTAAAAAAAAAAATCGATTGTATTGACTAACAAAGTTCGATACAGCTACACAAAAATAAATATAGCTACTTAGAAGGGGGAAAAAAGCCAAAAATAACATTTCAATTCCAATTTGGAAAATTCTATTAACAATATAGGTAAAATGTGGATGGGGCAGAGGGGGGGGGGGGATAAAGCAGAAACGTACCAGTGGCAAAATTGCTAATAACTTCAAACAAAGTCGCACTGCATTGAAAAGTGACTAAATGTTGATCGAAATAGGACAAAGCTTGCACTTTATTCGTAATTATTTCGAAATTGAACTCGTTACGTAAATGCTTCTTTACCTTGCCACCTGAAGAAATAAAACAATAAAAAAATGAGTCATTTATGAACAAACACAACGATGACTGTACAATAATGACAACATTACCTTCGGCAACATCGATACAGAATTTTTTACTAAAAAGTTTACAGATATCTTTACTAATTCTTTTCACCGTATGTCTAGCGTCATCTCTTTGTTTACCAACTCCGAATAATAAAACATATCTTTGGTTACAGTCGTGAACACTTGTTTCGTCATCCTGAAAAATTGAAATCGTCAGCATAATCGTAACTTTTCGCTAAGCTATGTGAATTGATCAAATTACCAAAGGTAATGGAAAATGAGTGGCGTATAAAACATGACGAGATGATTGGCATTTGTACAAATGATTGTTGTCTTTTTGGTCATGATTATTCATACCAGGTAGAGAATTTGTGACAAAAGAACCAGGTTCTTTGGGCGAATCAGGTCCGTCCTGGAAAAAATCCGAATGAAATTAATCGTCTTGCAATACAAATACCCCGGAGAATTAACGAATAAGGCCACATACCATTGAATTTTGTTGTTCTTGTTTAATGTGCTGCAATAGTTTATCTAAGTCGTCGTCTATTTTGCTATCGTCGTAATCCATGGCTCGGCCCTGTTCCAAGCAAAATAAAAATTAATATTTTTGTCGAAAATTTTTCAAATAAACAGAAATTACTTACGTTTATATTTGGTTTGATATCATAAATACCGCTGTCGTCGTCTAAATGCATATGCGTACTGCTTGGTCCAGCTGTGGCCGGAGTATCGATGGATTTATTATTATTATTGTTATGTGGCGGATTATTATCGTTATTACCACCTAAAATTGAAGATGAATATCAGTATTGTTTGGAAATTTGGTCAAAAAATTAAATATTTACTCGTAAGTACCATTGGAAGAATTTAAATCTCCTCTTGATATCAATGTACACATGTAAGCGTCATGCGAAAACATATCGTGTCTGATTAATTGAGAGAACATGTGAACTAAGTTCATAAATCTCACTTCACTTCCCGGACTATTATCTGTAAAATTAATTTTTTCAATGAAGCACTCGTAATAATTGTTTTGGTAATATGCAAATCAACTCGTACCCAACACCGGAGCATGATGGTCTAAGTATTTCATGAGTATGGGTTGAAATATTGGAAATGGAACAGGAACTGAAGTAACCGAATCTTTATCATCGGAGATATCGTTGTCACTAGGGGCACTGAATGTACCCGGGTTCAAGATTTCAGTCTGGCGTTTTTCTAGCAAACGAGCCACCGCGATGGCACGATGTTCACCGGTACGTAAATGGCTAATGGCCCATTCGCAAAGTATATGGACTATGGCTTCATCTTGCCAAACGTCCTGAACAAGACAAATAGAATAGAAAATTATTTTTTCCAATACTCGAATATGCAGAATCTTTACTTACGTATTCTTTTTTCTCATCGTTGTTATTATTTGCGTTGTTGTTCGCTTTATTGGTAAATTTCGATGTGGAACTGGGGTTTAACGGATTACTAGCGGGTTTTTCTGTGATGGGAGGAAATATATTATTGTATAGCGTGTCTATGGAATTATTTGGGTCGACTCTTTCGAAACTGTGCCGATCCAAGGCATCCAAAGTGTTTAAGATTTTTTGCATTTTGATTCCTATAATTGGAAATAAATTCAATGAATTTTTCTATCGTACAGAATCTCTGTTATGGTACTATTATTCATTTTCTTACCAGCCAGAGACTGTTGCCATTTATCTGAAGACCATCTGTTCATCGCAGCATTACTTCTTTGGCGAATTAATTCTTCTCCAAGTCTCAATTGTTGTCTGTACAAATGAAAAACGTTGATTTTTTGTTGGAAAAATAATCAGTGAAAAATTTTATTACCTTATTTGCAAAGTGGCGCTTCTTTGAGGCATAGGAAGGTTAGCTGGAGTACATGGTAAATGATCCAGTGGTGATCCGTTTAAAATCGAGAAAGATTTCCCTTCTCCGACATTATTCCATACTAGAGCCGTAGGACATTCTAACGTAACCACCTAAACAAGAAAATTCTCAATAAGACAAAATGTATTTTTGAAATTTTTCCAATTTGATTAATTCAAATACATACCTGAATTATAGTACTGAGAGATATAACCATATCACGATGATGAGGGCATTTCAAATATTCATTTAAAATTGTAGCCGGATCGTTGATATTATTTTGCACCGTATTGCTAAAAAAAAAATCACAAGAATAATTTAATCCTTCGATCAATTTAGCCAGAAAAATGAAAAAAAAAAACAGTCATACTTAGCAGAAGAATTATTGTTTAGTTGATTAGAAGTCTGATTGGTCGTAGGACACGGGCTAGGAGTTTGCGGAGTAGGAGGCTGATTAGAATCGTTATTTTCAGACTGCAGCTGTTGCTGTTGTTGATTAATGGCCACGGTTACCAAATTGGATAATTTTCTAGCGCATAAATTCACTAATCTACGAGACAGCTGTTCGGATTGAACGAATTCGTGTAAGTATTGCAAGGTCAGCGACAAAAACAATCGTAATAGACCGTCTTCGACGTTGGATAATTTCAAACGTTCTAAAAGATCTAATATCCATTGAAGAACTTCTTGTCTTTCGAGTAATCCCTCCTGAAATATACTTGAATTCAGCAAACTTCTCGTATTATTTCGAGTAAAAATATATGCATTTATACCTGATACATGTGTTTAGCTAAATATACACAATACTGCCATTGTTTCATGGCGATTTTTTGTTCGTCGGCAGGCGTTGGACCTCCTGGAGGCGGTGGCGTAGCTACAGCATTCGATGGCTGATTTTGATTTTGGTAATAATCTTGTAATTTGAATAATTGTTCTTTCATAAATTTTAACAAAGTGCTAGTCCACTCTGTAAACGATATAACGTTAATCCTGGCGCAAAACTCTTTAAGTATTCGATACGAAATCATCATACCTTGAGTAGGATCTGGTAACTGACGTTTATTCTTAATTTTTTGTTCTGAAACGGCCACAGCATAAGCTGAACTTAATTTAATAAACCACGTTGCACGTAAAACAGGAACTTGATAGTCACACAGAAAAGTAAACATTTCTTCTTTTTTGTTGAAATTCGGAGCCTGCAAAAAACCGAAGTTGTAGTTTGGAAAATGAATTTCATAACAACAATTTTTATACCTTTTTCGATAACGAATTGAGAGGTTTTGAAGCAGCAAGATCTTTGAACCATGTTTCGATTGCATTTTTCGAACGAGCTGTAGCCGGCCAAAAATTCTCCTTCGTATTGACTCCTTGACGTTTCTTACCACTATCCGGTAACGTATTCAATTCTTCTTTTTTCATGAATACAGCGTTTAAATAAGCTCCAATCTACAACACGAAAATCATCACCATTTTTGCGAAAATATTCAAATAGAAAACAAATTTGACTCACTTTTGAGGCAGATATACTACTTTCATGAGCAGTACCAAATTCATGTTCAGCAACTGGGAAATGTGGTAAAGAAACAAATCCTTTGGAAACGGTAAGGTTGTTGAGTTCATCCTAAACATTCGTTGAAATTATAAATAAAATTCTGTTTTTGCGCAAACAGAAAGTTTCAACTCCTTACTTCTTTTTGTTTAGCTTGTTGCGGGTAAACATCCGGTGGTCCTAATTTCGGTCGTTTTAGTGCTCTTTTTTCATAGGAGAATCCCATCATGACTGGACTTATCGTTTTCACTGTAGTTCCAGAAAACGATTCCGGCGATGAAACGATAACCAAAAAGTACACCTACAGAAAAGAAATCGAATTTAGGATACGACACAAACACCAGAGCTGTTGATAATTTTACAACGAAAAGATCATCTGTTAATATTTGAAACAATAGAATTCAGAATTCGTTCAAAATAAATAGAAATTAAATTCGATACTTACTCTAAAACTTTGATTCTCTACATCTGTACATGAAAATGGCAATTTGGTTGATGAGCTGGGGCAAAGCTGGGTTTAGGAACTATGCTTGGAGAAATCGTCTCACCATTGTTGTGTATCGGGATGATCACGACATTGCGGCGAACATTTAAGATAAACTGAATTAAACTATATGAATACGTACATCGGCGATGGAAATTTTCGTTGAGTACAACGTACTATTACTTTAGATAAAAATAATTTTTGTAGATCACATCTCACATCACAGAACTCACTTGTCCTCGTCAAAAAAAACAAAAAACACAACAAATCACAACAAGAAATTCAACCAGTGTTTACTCAAAATATGAAATTTAAAAATAAATAAATTTATAAAAACTTTCAATTTTTGATAGAAAATTAACGCATTAAAATTTTATTCGATTAATTCATCCATTTTATTGTTTTAAAATTAATTGAACCCCATTTTTCGAGCTTAAATTCAAAATTTGTCAAATTCATTCTTCAATGAGAGAATTTTTCGCGTTTGTAACACTGAAAAATGATGATAAAACGATTACCTACTTTCATTGCTTCATTGTTCTTTTCATAACAACAATAGAATCATAACGCCATTTTGTTATGATATCATTCGTTCATTTTCTTGTTTACTCGTTCCTTGTGTTGCGTACGAGACAACACGATTCATGTTGATTGATTCATTCATAAATGAGCTTACCCATTCAAATGCGGTTTACAATGTTATGAAAATAGTAAAATTTTTCACGAAGAAAAAATTAAAATTACCTACTTTCTCATATTTCGTAAAAGTTTCATTCATTCATTCATAAATTTTTTCTGTGATGCCATCTTTGCGGACGAATGTAATGAAATTTTCCCTTGCAAGTTTACAATGGAAATGATTGTCTTTTTTTGTGGAGTAGTGGACTAAACTTGCAATCGTAATCAATGTATGTTATATAAAATATAAATATAAATAAACTTGTAAATTTTCAAGAAGTAAACAGTGCAATTAAAATTCAAAATTGGTAAATACGATTTCATATTTCTTATGATTAGAAGATAGTCAGCTAACTGCAATGTAGATGACTTCTTGTAAGTAGATCAATTTTTTTACACGTATTGTTTTTCATTGGCGGATGAAAAATTTTTTGCAATTCGTCAAAAAATTTCTTATCGCGCAGTATTCTACATTTTGATAAAAATTCTATCCGGGTCGAGAGAATTTGAAATTTTCCAACGACTCGATTTGCCTAGTTTTTTTAGTCCGAGACCTTCATTTTGTGATTGATACAAATGACATTTCAGCTGTTGAATTAGTCATTCGGTTTATTTATGATTACTATCGATCATTACGGTTTTTTGGTCCAATTACAATCCGTGTTGTTTTTCAGGTGAATTTTGAAACGAAATTCGCACCGAATCTATCTGTGATAAAAATGAAGAAATGGCACAAACTTTGGATGGTGATGTGTCGACTGAATGTGCTAGTGTAATCGAAGTAGGTGACATTAAATCGGAAATCGTCGATCACACTTATAATGACCTGTCTAGTCAATCCAACGGCGATGTACGTGTTGAAACAGAACCCAACGTCGATATCATCAGCGAAGAGGAAAATATTAAACTGGAGTATTCGGGCGATTTCGATTATCAAGAAGAAGTAGAAATTATCGCCGAAGATGTCGATAATTCCGGATTATTTTACGCGTATCAAGAAGACATCGTGACTTCCAATAACGAAGATCCCTTGATTCCCGCGACAGCTATTAAAGAAGAACACAACGATAGATCATCACCCGAACGAAACACTTGCAATAGACTTGATAATTTTAGCTTAAGTTCTGACCATTCGTACACTTGCCATAAATTTGATATACCTGGCAGCAATACGAATAAGAAAGCCAAAGACAGCGCGGTGCACTTTTACGAGAAATTCTGCGGTGATGCCGAAATCACGGACATCAACTCTAACGATTTCAACTACGGTGATAATATAAAGGAAAATAATCTAGAGGTGTCCGAAATAGTTTACGTAAAGGCTGAAAATGGAGTCGATAATATTCAAGAAATTACGCTGGTAGTGAAACCTGAAAATGATAACAAATTGTTAGATTTTCAAAACGCCTATAAAGTAATTGCGAATGGTGATAATCAAGTGATCGAGTCGTCATTCAAAGATATAGGTATACAGAAAATAGCCTCGAGTAATGCCGAACAGACCGCCGTCTTTCCTATGAACTATAAAATGTTCAGTAATATCGAAATTTTATCTGACAACGATAAATCTGCTGATTTCAAGGATACTTTTTTCAATTGTGGTACAAATTACGAAAGTGAATTCGTCGATTGTGATGTATCAACTAGTATGTCATCAGATACCAGCGATTTATTCGATAGCAGACCTCCGTATTCCTATAGCCAGTTAATTGTTCAAGCCATCGGATCCTCGAAAGAGAAACAACTTACTTTGAATGGGATTTATTCCTATATTACCGATAATTATAAGTTTTACAGGTATCTTTGATTTTTAAATTTGTTGTCTCTCATTTTATGATTTCAATTCGTTTTTCTAATATTTTATTATCGATTGCAGAGAAACCGACGAGAAAGGATGGAAAAACAGCATCCGTCATAATTTATCATTAAATCCACATTTTTACCACGTTCCACGTTTACCACTTCCTAATGAATTATCTCGTAAAGGCGGTTACTGGCGGATCGATCCCCTCTACGAAAACAGATTAGTTCGAGAAGCTTTCGCCAAAAAGAAGAAAGGTTACGAGAATAAGAAATTCGTCAAATATAGCGGTTGTAACAAACGAAAATCACTCAAGGTGCCGTCGTAGTCGTCTTGTAAATATTTTATCCCTATGAAGTTCCATGTTGCGATTATTTATAATTTTTTTTTTTTTTTCAATTGTCTAGGATCTGTATTATATTGAATATAAATACTTCGTATTTGAAATGAATACTAATCTAACGAAGTACTTCTGTATTTCGTAAATAATTCGTTACCACGATCAAGCGATATAGAAATAAGTCGTAAAAATGTACAATTTCGCATCATTTTGTTGAGTCTCTACGATGGGTCTCGATCCTATTATTCTTTCACCTATACTTATTTAGAAATGTTTCTTATATTGCACGACTTGCATGTGAAATTGCAATCGTAATTTTCCTATGCAAGTATGATCTCAGTTTCATAAATTGTTGATCTTGTTAATTGATTTAATTTTCGAGATATTCATTGTTAATATGAAAATTCACCCCTAATTTATTGTATTTTTAAATCGATAGATTTAAATTCGACTTGTTATAAAAAAACACGTATTTTTAATATCCTTACACAATTCAAGACGAGCTCCTTAAGTTACCTCATTCTGATGATTTAATCGTTTTTCCATTTTAAATGTGTGTAGATGTATCTACCTACATGCATGAATACAAATTTCTGAAAAAAAATTATAATTCGATCGAAATTTTGTGGAATTGTGAGATTTTTTTGATTACGTTATTTTAAAATGAATACGTCAAGTTTTATGTTCTTTTACACGAATTACAAACATGTATCTTTTTTTCGAGTTGTTTACACCTGTAAATAATTATTTATGTAAAAAAAGTTACGATTTTTTTTTTAAATACCTATTAGAATTTATTTTTTACTGCCTCACGTTAATTCTTATAATTTAATATTTAAACTTGTCTTTACCAAATGTATATTCTTTTTTTATTTTTAGTTGGTTTTTGAATAATTATTCATCAGAATATAATTTATGTTTGTGCGTGGATTTTTTTCATTGAGTTAAGGAGAAATTCGAGTTCGAAAATAGAAATTTTTCAGTTTTTTGATAACAAAGCAGCGTGATTAGATAATTCTTTTTTGGTTCTCGAAAAATGAAATTTTTAACAAGCTTGAAATTTAAAACACTTTGGAAATATTTCCAACTTTTGAGTTTTTATATCCCGAAAGTAAAGTTATATAAAAATGAAATGAATGAGAAGAGAGTTAGAACTTCTCATTAAAAAGCGATTTCTTCGATGCCTACCATTATTGATTTCCTTGCAATAATAGGTATACCTAATATAAAATGTTTTTATTTTCTGCCATTAAATTTTAATGACAGCAGGTAATTTTGAAGCCACGATGATTATCATTTACAAAGTTTGTTATCGTGCTATATAATTTAAATTGAAACTGGAGGGGATTCAACCTCGATGTGAAGTGTTTTTTCATGGCACAATGTAACGTCACAGTATTGATAGTGAATCGTATTTTCGTGTGTTCGTTGGTGTGTTTCATGTTTCTTCGTATATTCCACCCGAGTTCTTATCAATTGAAGAAAATTTACCTGAATTTTGGAAGATTAATTTCTATTAGAAGAACTATGGTTCAACAAGTGGAAACTCAGTTTACGAATGATTTCTTTTTCCGTCAGGTAAACGTGATGTAATTTATCTACAGCATAAGGCAATAAATTGACACTTTTCATGGGAAAATAATTTTTCGTAAATCACTCGCCAATGATGATTTGTGTGATGAAAGGGCCAGGCCCAAATTTAAACTCTCAAGAGCTTAAACTTTTAATTTCAAATTTTCTATGAACTGCAGTCTGAAGGAAATAGAATGAATAATTATATGTTTTATGATATTTTGTAATTCGTAATGAGGCTGGTGAATTTCCTCATTTTTATATTTTGCAGTTGTTCGATCGAGAAAGTTGCACTTACACTTATCTTTTGGCCGACACCAATTCAAACGAAGCTGTGATAATCGATCCAGTCCTTGAGTTAGCCGATCGAGATGCTCAATTAATAAAAGACCTGCAATTCACCTTAATTTACTGCAGTTAGTTGATAGACCGTTTCAAGCCGAATTGTTTTATGGGATTATTCCAAATGAGAATTTTTTGATTGTAGTGAATACTCATATGCATGCTGATCATATTACCGGCACAGGAATGCTGAAGAAATTATTGCCTGGGTGCCAAAGTGTGATATCGAAGAACAGTGGTGCTAAAGCCGATGTTTTATTGAACCCCGGCGATAAAATAAAGTTCGGAAAGCACGAATTGGTAGCTAGACCTACACCTGGGCACACTAATGGTATAGCGGGCAACTTGAACGATTTTCTAATCTGTTTTTAAAACTATACAAGTGTGGTAATTATAAAATTAATTGTGCTTGACTATTAGGTTGCATGACTTATATTTCGCATGAGCAAGGAATAGCCTTCACCGGTGATACTGTATTGATTAGAGGTTGCGGTAGAACTGATTTTCAAGAAGGAAATCCAGCTACACTTTACGAATCCGTCCATAACGAGATTTTTACCTTGCCTGAGAGTTTCAAATTGTACCCTGCTCATGATTATAAAGGTGAGTGAATAATTTATTTGATGAAAAACGAAAAAAAGCAACATATTTTTATTTTAAAGGAACACCAAAAAAAATGAAATAGAATCTACTTACCTGTTTCTTTTTTTCATAGGTTTGACTGTGACAACTGTAAAAGAAGAAAAATTGCACAACGCCAGATTAACCAAATCGTTGGAAGAATTTATTAATATAATGAATAATTTGAACCTCGCATATCCCAAAAAAATAGGTCTCAAAATATTTCATTATTTATTTTAAAAAAGAAAAAAAAACTGCAATAAAATCTGTGCCTAATTTTTAAAACAATTTTTACAGATGTGGCAGTTCCTGCGAACAAAGTATGTGGTATTCAAGAATAATGAATGATTTTATATTCACAATTAAATAATCGAATCAAAATAAGTGTTTGGTACCCTACAATACTCGGTATCCACCTGTAGAACGTACTCACTACTTAAGTTAGTTGTTAGTTTTATTTTATCGATGCTAGATATCATTTTTATAAACATATTTGTAAATTTTATATCATTGTTATATAAGGAAATAAGCTCTGTGGGCTGTAGGCCTAAAAAATCAATAAATTGCCCATTTTGATTTTTTAAAAATTTATCGCATTAAGTATTTATTACTTGGGAGTTGGGAACGTGAGTAACTTAACTACAAATAAATTCTTAGGTACTCTAAAATATGAAGAATTTCTCCAAAAAAAAAAAGAGATAGAGATACGTTCTTACTTTTGTGAAAAAATTAAAATGGTGCGGAGAGAGAAGTCAAACATTATTGCAATTTCTTTTAAAAATGTGGTAGATTATGTTTCTCGTGGTATTATTTTTATTTTTAATTTTGAAAATTGTGACTTTACTGTACAAAGGGTCATTTTTCATATTATTTTAATTTTTTTTTTTTAGAACTTGAAATGCCTTGAAAAATATGATTTTTTTTTTTATTTCAAGATTGGTGAAAAATGGAAAAATAATCTGAAAATTTTCTTTTGAAGTAAGTATTTAAATGTTGATATTTTTTTAAAAAAAGATATTAAGTAGGTATCAGTTTGAATAATTATTTTTGTTCGTAAAAATCATCAGCGTCGATTTTCTTTTACGCTCTTCTCAATACTTGAAATGAAAAATATGTAAGTAAGTAGGTAGTAGGTACCTAAACAGCACACCATATTTCTTCAATTTGAAAAAATGACTCATTTTCAAAGATCGCAAAAGTTAAAGTACCTGAGTAAAGATTAAAAATCGAAGCCAATGGCATTATTCTGATTCAATACACCCATATTAAAACTATATTTTCAAAACAAAATTTCAATTCCCCTATGTTTTCAATTTTTTAAAACGTAATTTAGATTTTACGAGAGGATGTGGAAGGGTAAGGATTTTTCTCTTGAAACTTTCAGGACAAAACAATATAACTTCTTTGCTAATTGCTACCACTCGTCAACTTTCGAAAAAAATTGTAGAACACTTTTTCTTACCTACTCAAGTACATAATTATGTATGTACTTCTACTTACACAATTAAAAAACTGAAATTTTGAATTCAATAAGACATTAAGCAAAAAATTCAAAAGGTTTTCAATTTTTTAATTTACACAATGACGAGCTGAAGAGACGTTGAAATTAGCATAAAATTACGAATTAAGGTTAACAGAACACGCATATTTAATAAATTTCATCATATACGCTTGAAAAAAATAACGCCACAACCGTATTTACGTTAGGTGCATTATCACGTTATCATCCCCAATAGCTGCTTACTTTTGGTAATTATACTAAAAAGGATGGTTACCTCTCGAGGGACATGACTAAAAATGGACTTTTCATTTCATCAGTAGAACATTACCTACTGTTAGCTGCTGTTGAACCGTGTTCGATGTGAGATAATGATAAAAATTTTCAATACTTGAACAAGTCATTTTGTTTTAATTGTAAATTGTTATGTTGAAATTTATGACGATTTATTTTATTCCTATTCTGTTTTTTATAAGTTTTGAAGCTGGCCTGATTAGTGGACGTACATCAAGTAGGTATAAATTTTACCTATGTAGCCGTTAAAATATGAGCACACATAATGTAAAAGCTTTGGCAGTTATTTATAAATACCCAATTAATATTCATGATTATAGGTAATTTAGATATCTGTAATTTAATAGTGTTAAACATAATTTTAGTTTATTAAAAAAAAAAAAAAAAATGGTACAATGCCCCAGAACAATTTTTTGAGAGGGGGGAGGAGGATGCGTGGGAGAAGAACAGAATAGAAAAAATTATTCAAAATCAAAATTTTAAAAAGAGAGAAAAATGACCAAGTAGTAAAAAGGGAGGCCTCACACTTCAGTTCTTCTCGCACAAAAAAAATGAAAAGTACAAAAACACCATTTTCAATGTTTTACTTTTATCCATTAGGTACCTGCTACCTACCTAAAAATGATTCTTTCTTTACAGAGAAACCTGTCAAAGATATGGTCTGTAATACAACGTACGATTGTTTTGATTTTCGAATGATCTGTTCAAAAACCAAAAAAACTTGTGGATGCGCCAAGTAATATTGATCATTACGTAAAATACTGAGCATTTTCTGTAGGAACATTATAAATGATAAGGTATTACGACAACACCTACTTACCAATCTTCATTTTATTTCAGTTTTCATGACTGGGACCATGACACTAAAAGATGCATTGCCAACATTTCAAAAATTTTCAACTGGTTGAGAGCAACCATGAGCACCGAACCAGGTTCGAACTTATCCCTCTGATGAATTTTGTACGCTATTCCAAATTATTTAAGTTCGAGCTTATTATCTATATTTCATAATGTAAATTTTGCAGAGGCCGTTTTCCATCAAGAAGATTTCAAAAGAGTGGAAATTGGAGGTAGCACTATTTTACAAACGAAATGGGCTGGTTAGCGAAATAAAAATTGAATTTTTTTGTAACAATATTCGATCCCTGCCAACCTAATAAATTGACTTCTTCCTTTTTTTTTTAGAATATGAGGGTGTGAAAGAAACTGGCCTTGGACATGTCACCAAAGTTATATGGCCCATATTATTAGGTTGTACAGTAATTCTCATCGTTTATGGAGCAATATTATTGGAATTTTTGTAAATTAGAGAATATGGAACAAAAATTATAAATTATGATAAATTCAGTTTGTACATCAACTTAAGCTTGAATTTTTGAATTTGAAAATTTGTAATAGTTCATATTGTATGTTCAAAAAATCTAATTTATTTAATTACAAATGGGTAGACTTTAAAAATAAATTAAATAGGTATACTTACAAAAAATAAAATGAAGTAGATTGGTGCTTGTACTCAAAGAAAAATGTACATATAAAAAAACATAAAATTTTTCATGAGGTAGAACATCGGTTCAGAATTTTTTTTTTTAAATAGATATTTCGCTGATTAGGCATCTAAAAATATGAAAAAACTAGTACCTACTTTTTAAAAAAGAAGCACTCAAAAAAGTTACGGAGACAAAAAATAGACATAAATTAACTACTATAAGTAAAACTATTTTTCTCTTTTTTAAAATTTGTTTTCAAAAATAAACTGAAGCATTGCTTTTTTTGTTTTTATTTTCCCTTCAATGTCAAGAAAATTTTCATCAAGATCACCCATAGCTATTTGCTATTTCTTAAATGGATACCTACATATCAGAAAATTAAAATCTTCAATTTTTTGAAAATAATCTTGAACTTTTTTTTTTAACGACAAAAAATCATTATTAGGTACTTATTTTTATCAATGAAATACAATTCTAAATTTTCAAAAAAAAAAAAAAAGAATTAAAAATATCCTATAGTTATGCTACATACAATAAAGTAATTTGCAATCATTAAAACACTGGAATCCTACATTTTGCGTTTTATGTATTTCATTCAAAGTACATAGGTTTCTATTCGTAAAAATAATATGTACATACCACCGGTAGGTAACATTTTTTTTATTTGCAATTGAAAAATAATCCGAAATATTTTAATAAAGATCTTGCAAAATTCGAAGCATGTAAAATTTCATCATTGTTCGTAGTTTGTTAAATGTAGTGAAGAAATAGGATAAAAATAAAAGCAATTAACAAAACAAGATGTTTCACATTTCTCTCCTTCCGGGCCACCGGGTCATCAACAGGCCTTCTCACCTCAGTCTCAACAGGCAATACATATTCGATAGGTTTTTTCAATGCGGGCTCATTACACAATATATCATCAATACGGCTTAACAATCTAGTCCATTTTTTATTTTTCTTCTCCAGCAGCTCGAACTTAATTTCCTTCAACATTTTTCTCTTCAATTTTCGTCTGTGATATTTATCAGGCAAGTAAAATTCCAATCTGACATCAAGTTTATCGAAATCTTGTCTAAAAATTAACTCTCTACAGCACCGAGCCATGCATTTGGAATTCAAGACCAAACTTTTAAACTTGAATTGATCTTTATAATTGGGCAAACACAATTTCAGTATATCGTTCATTGTATCAGCATCATTCATACTCGATCCAAATGTTGGTCCATAGAGAAAAATTATCTGTTTCCTGAACTCGGCATCTTTCATGGCTAGAAATTGCCGTAAGAATAAAAAAGCACAAGAAGGAGGATCGTAATCGTTACGAAATTCTTTGATAAATTCATCAGTGACCACAAGCGAAACGTAATTCTTCTGTTGATCACTGGCTGTATCCCACACCTCCAACAAAGGAAGAATTTTTTCTGCTCTAGTTTTTGAAAAAAGACTAGATACCAGTTTGTAGAATTGTTCTCCATTCAGCGAATCTTTGCAATTCATCCAGGCCCACAAAATAGCCCTATGCGAGTTCATAGTGACGCCAAATTTACATACAACATCGGCAGGTATCTCGACCATCAAACGTCGTTGCTGATATGGGGATAATAAGGAGAATATACGTTCGAATCCTTTATAATAGCAATTCAGCGCAGTGTCGGTGAATATTAATTTAGCCACGATATAGTGCTCTTCATCGGTTAAACGATGCCAGAAATATTCGAAAGCTGGCCAATACTCCATAAAATCTTTGAGTTTATGAGCCATCAACGCTTCAATTGAAGTGAATCCGTTGGTTGGCATTTCATAGATTCTATTTCTCTTGAAATGAATCCAATAATCCAACAAGGGTTCGGCCTCAAAATTGACCATTTCCAGGAATCTTTTTGGTAGGGAGTTTAATGGAAATTCAATAATTTTATCTTCCATACAATACAAGCACACGAGAGCAAATTTATACAGATTGCTGATTCCTGGAAGAGATAGCATTTTAACAGCTGTCTTTTGATGGTCTATTTCGCCATTGGGCAACCAAACACAAAAATTCGGCTTGGTATAACCAAAATCACCATGACCGAAATTGAATTGATCCAAGTCTTCGGAAAATAACCCGTACGAGAAATGTTCAACTAATTCCCAAAAACTAAAACGAACCCTGGTCATGGTTTTTTTCAACAATTTTTCGATGCATGGCGGCATTTTCAAAAATTCCACTATTTCATCGGTTTCATTTTTGTAATTGCGTTTGGTGTTGAATGATCGAGAAGCCACAAATAGAATACGTTTGTTTAAGCGACGTGATATAAAACTGTACCATAATGCTCGGCTCACAGCATATGCTGCCATCTCTTCTAATGTGGGCAATGCGACATACCAGACGAATTTGTCTTCTGCCATTGTATCAGGAAATTGAGTGGTAAGTATTTGTAGGAGGCAATCTAGAATTGAAAATTGATATTACATGTATCAAAAATATAGAAAAATTTAACGATTTGTGTAAAATAATGGAATGTGGAATAATTTTTTTTAATTTGGGGAAAGTAGGTAGGTGGGCTTAAAATTTTACTTTCAGGTGGAAAGTGGAATAGGTACCTCCCTTGTTACCTATTTATGATTATGAAAAAGTAGGTAATGAAAAATCGTTTTTTTTGGTTTTCATTTTTTTGAGCCTATTGCACCCAATTTCAGAATCCAAAAAATATAGGTAAGTATATAATGTATGACAACTCAACAGAAGTAATGAAAAAAATTCTAGTCGAAAATATTCAAAAAATCCTCATTCATACCATTCAGCGAGATGTAGGTATAATCTGTGAAAATGTCTCAAATATTTTATTCACCCCTTACAGAAATATCACTAAATATCACATGTTGAATTTTCGTCATGGTGGGGGGGGGGGGGGTGCGATAATTGTGGCAGGGGTGAGTATGGGGGGGGGTGTCGACGTTTTTTTGAATGGTTTCAGATTTTAGACTATAAATAACATTTTGGGTTACTTTTGACTGATTTTGGATCAAAGGCAGTTTTTAACCCTTTCGTCAACTTTTGCCAATTTTTCCAAATTTGCCAATTAGAAAACTTCCCCCTCCTTTCGCTACCTCTCTATTCACGGTACTAGAAAATAATATTTTCGTAGAATGCTGTTGAAGAGGTGTAAATATGATTGTTTGAAAAATTGCTCACTTTTTTGGAGAAAACTGGTGAGTGGTCTGCTATATTTCATTTTTTGGTGGATGTAACGAGGTATTCTACCATGCATAGATTAAGAATACTCTATGCCACCATGTAACACTGTATAAACAAAAATACTTTAGATAAACATATAATTGCCCGTCTTGAAAATTTAAACAACAAATTATGTAGGTACTTATTTCAAAAAAATCGCTAAAAAGTTTTTTCCAATCAGGTGTGGAAATAGATACTTTGAAAACTGAAAAATTTTTCTTCTCATGACTTTTTGCTTCATTTTAAAATTGAAGGGATCACAAAAAAATTGTTCAGAAAAAAAATCTGAAAGATTAGCTGATCATTGGGGGAATGTACGTAGGTATATTGTACAATACATATGTTAAAAAACTGAAAAATTTTGTTTTAAAAACTTTTTGCCTGTCATCAAAAAAAAAAATGAGATACAAAATTTTTGAAAATTTTCTCAATTTTTGAATGAGCCATTCCATAGCTCTTTGTTTTTAATGGCAGGTAAAAAGTCTTCCGAATAAAAGTTTTTCAATTACTTTCATTGTACATACTGTAAATTCCCTTGATTAGTTCATTTTTTAGATTTTTTTGAACCAATTTTTTTTATTGCTCTACCAATTTCAGCATTAGGCAAAAAGTCATAAAAAAATTTGTTTAGTTTCCAAACATGATCTGAAAAAAATTGTAATTTTTTTTGAAACAGCATTTCTCTCTTTAATTTTCAAGATAGACAAAATGGTCATCTAAAATTTTTTTAGCAGTAGGTAAGTAAGTACCTAACCTACAAGATTAGTATTCAGAAATAAAGTAGGTACGACAGACCATTTAGCGGACACCCTGTTTCTTAATAATATTAGTCTTTTTGGCAAGTTGAAAAAAAACCCGCAAGGAATGAAAATTTACTAGATTTGAGACAGGATGGACCATGATTTGGATCAACAATTTCAAGATCCAAAAATGATTCAGATCATTTTCGATTTTTTGGGCATGGATTAGAGAATTCAAAAAATCCGTAAATCATTTTGCGGAGAATCTCAGTCTGAACAAGGTAAATTACTTATTCCTTATTCTAAGTACTGCACGAAAAGTACAGATTTTCGACAAGTGCACTGGAATCTTACTGTCGTTGAAATGAACGACCAGTACCATAAAACAAATAGCAATGCACTTAGTGAACCATACGAGCAGAAATTTCAAATTACTGACCATCCAACGAAATACATCTCGAATCCTGGATACTAATGCAATAATAAGCGATGAGATGATGATTGAAATACTCTCGCGAATTATGAGTAAGTCGAAAACCAAACGATGCCGATGAAAAAATACACCAGAGAGTACAATCACGTTTATGATTTAATTTATTATTTTGATGATAATTAATCTCATGAGACTTGTAATCAAAATTCAAATCAATGTAACGTTTTGACGTTCATGAGTCGAAAATTGGATATGAATGAGACTGAATTGAAAACAAAAACAAGTAATGAAGAGACAGACGCGGCGAATCGAGCAAAATATCGAACAGCTAGATATTCCCAGGTTTTCCAGCAGGGGTTGCCAAAATGTGAAGTCAAAAAGGCGCTTCATTTTACCGTTTCTCAATGACTCATTTATTCTAATAATTATTTTTTTCAAGAAAAAACAAGCCGGATCAGATGACCTGGCAGTATAGGTAGGATTCTCGAATTTTAATTTTCAGTGTTGAGATTGAGAAATAGTATAAGTTCTTTTTGTTATTAGTTATTACTTTCTTTGAAAGTTTGAATTAAAATCAAACAGTGTTTTTCCTCGACAAGAATCAAAAATTTTTGTTTCTGCAGCGTTGCATAAAAAATAAGGAAAACATGGGAAGGACGGTTTTGTTTGGTGGGAATGCTTGTTTTTCTTTCGAGTATAAATTTACTGATGAAAATAAGAAAATAATCTAAAAAGGCAAAAGTTGAAATCGGTGTACCTAAATCCAAATAAATAAATCGAAGAGATTTCTTGAGATCTTTTTTCAGTTTTTTCAAGTCACCAAGCTCCTTAATTCGTTCAATAAATCGAAAAATGTCGAAATTGAATTTTAAAAAATTACATTATTTAAATTTTTTCAAAATAAATATAAATAATAAATAATTATTTTTAGTTTACAGCAAGAATTAATTATTATTGTCAAAATAAAATTACAAGTCAAAAGTCAAAAGTCAAAATTATTCCTATTCTAAATTTTCATTTCACCAAGTCAATTTGTCAATTGTCAATTCACATTTTTATTTAGAAAATTTTTTTAAATTTTTTTTTTAAATTAATTTATTCAACCTAAAAAAAACAAAAAATTCAAAAATATTGTTAACCTGTAATTACGTCGTAAATACATGATCTACTTATCAGTAAAATTTTACTTCTCAAAAGCCGAAAAACAATTTTCAATAGGTGATGATAAAAATTTTCAAAATTTTCAATCGCGGTTAAAATCATTCAAGTCATTATTCGTTAAAATTGAAAATATTTCTTACTAAAACCAGCTTTTTTGTGAGCAAAATGCGTTCATTACGTTCCAATAGTACAGCGATGGAGGAGGACTTCACAATGGAGGAAGAATCGACCGTCTCCAGCGGTAACCAAAAACTCATCACATTCCTTCGACACTTCGAAACGAACCGAATGCTAGAGAAGAAAGAATTCCTATCGTTGTATCGAGCCATTTACAGAGATCAGAACTTCGAGGACGGTCTTGAAACCATTAATAAAACCCTGGAATTCAGTAAACTACAGATCAAGTTTGTCAGATGCGAAGCTACCTGTAAAGAATACTATATCTTGTACTCCACTCATTTCAAACCCGATGTAGCCTGGCCCAGTGGTCTCTTCAGCGACAACCAATTAGATTACTTTCAAACCATCCTGAAACAAATTCTCCTATCCGATCAAGGCGCAATTGGCACCACCGAATGTCTCAACCTTAACAAGAAGTTCACCAAAAGCGAAGCTCAAGATTTTCTCATCGAATTGATTGAAAAAAAGATTTTCGTTAAACTTCCCGGAGGTAAAGTCACTCTTTCACCGCTGAGCTTAGGTGAATTATCTCCTTTCATAATGCAACATTTGGAAGCTGCTGTGCAATGTTGTAATATATGCAAGAAAGCTGTCATACATGGTGTCGTATGTCCCTCCTGTAACATTCGTGTGCATAAATTCTGCTACCAGAAATTCAAAACTCAGATGAAACGTGCCAAGTGTCCGAATTGCAATGCTGCTATGGCCGAAGAGGTGGGTATGGGTATGGATATGGATAATGATGACGACGACGACGATGTCTAAACTTTGAAAAATCGAATACCTTATTTCTTATCATTTCATTTTTATTACCTCATTATTATTAGTTTTGCATGTGAAATTGTTTCGGTCTATATTTGTATTTTATGTTTGTTTTATTACGTACTGAGATTTTTACAAAGAAATACACTGATTGTGTGGAAATATTAATCTGTTTTGCAGTTTGTAGTTTTGTTCGTTTACTGAAATGGTCTGTGTGAGTTTCACTTTCAGCACTTCATGGATGGGATAGATTTCACGTTTTATTATGATTTCAAAATGAACGAATTGTGTTATTTTTGCAGCTCTGATCTGTGATCGTGACCGAAGGAAGTGACATAAAGCACATTGAAGACGATTGTTTTGCTTTTTATAACCAGAATTTACCTTCATTCTTCGGAACAAACTGAAAATTTAATTTCGCCATAGATCTTTAAGATATTACTCTACTGTTTTCGCTTTTCCCTAGCAGATCTATCTGACGAGAAAGATAAACATTTTTACGTGAAAAAATTCCGCAGTAATTTAAAATTTTGTTATATTATGGAACAAAAAATGCAACAAAATTTTTCAATTTTGAACTTCCTGATTCATCAAAAAATTTTTAGTCAATAGATCTCAGAATTTTAGTCATCACAATTGACATCACTTCTTTCAGACAAAATTTCATTTCTAAAATTTCATCATCATCTTGTCCCCTTTCCCATCAATCAGATCATTTTATCGAAATATAGAAAAGTAAAATCGTAAAATGCACTGTAAATTTTTCACGATTTTTCAAAAATTGGTAACCGAGGAAGTGAAACAATCGACAATCACTGTCAAGGATTTTATTAATTAAATTATTCAGGTAAGCATCACTGACGTCATTTTACCAAAAAAATTTTCTAAATACTTATATACTTATTACTTCTTATATTTGGGGGGGGGGGGGATGATTTAAAAACGATACATTGGACACTTTAAGAAACAGGCGCCAAATTTTTTTATTGTGCGTGGGAGGGGCGGGGAGACATTCGAAACGAAAACTATTTCAATTTTTCAACGTTTCTATTTTTTTCTCATTTTTTTTTTTTTACTTTTGAAAAATGTTTTAAAATTTTTGAAAGTGTCTGTTTAAAAACCAACTAGTTCATTTTGAAATTTATACTTCAAATAGGTAGTTAGAGTTACCTATTGTGAAAAAAATGAAATGTACCCAAGAAAAACTTCAACAACGATAATTTATTCTCAAGTGCTCGAATATGTGGACATTTTTATCTTTATTCAAGGGGCAAAATTATTTTCACAATAGTTATCCAAACGCCAAACCAAAGTCGAAATTTAAAAAATTGACCATGGCTGTTTTCTAAATAAGTGCTTCAATATTTTCTCAATCTTCTAATCAAAAAAATGTTTAAACCTGAATTTTAAGAAGAATTAGGATGAGACCAAGGAAGCTGGATTTATACCTGGTCGTTTCAAGACCTAAATTATTTTACCTTCTCTCAATTTTTCCAAAAAAAAAAAAAGCAGGTCAAACGATAAGTATCCAATACTGAAATTTGGATGCAACCGGTTAATGAACACTGTTAAAAAAAAGTTGAAAGAACTAATTTTCCAAAAAAAAAAAAATTAAGAAGCGTTCAATGATAGGAGTGAACCTGAAAAAAAAACCGAAAATTTTTCATAATTTTCAAGTCCTGGCCTCATTCTGGAATTGAAAGGGCCATCAAAGAAAATATGTACCTAAATAAAATCTTTTTTTTTGAAAAAAATTCATTTTCACGATTTTTCGCCTATCCTATCATCACAATCGAAGAATCAAATCGAAAAATTTTCAAATTTTCTCAACTTCGGATGATTCGTAGCTCCTTTAATTTTGATGAGAAATACTTAATTCATATTTTTGATTGGGTAATTTTTTTTACTCTTTTTCAAATTTCCAAATCAGACAAAAATCATAATATAAAATTAATAATCCATTCATACAATTCAGAAATTAGGATGATCTTTTGATTCTGAACTATAGTTTTTGAAAGTCCATAGTCCCTTCAATTTTACAAATAGTTCTGAAGATGATGTATTTATTAAAAACTTTTCAATGGTACTCAACTTACTCAACAGATCAATTTTGATTTTTTTTGTTTGGTGGACTATTCATCAGTGTGTTTTTCTTTAGAAGTCTTCAAGCACCTAATCATGTTTTCAAGACATAGATCACGAAATCCAATACGATGGATTTTTTTTTTTTACAATTTCTATAATTTTTCAGTCCAGAATATTCAAATTTTCAGATCATTAATTTCAATTCATTTGCTAAATAATCAAACTTTCGTTTTTTTTGGCAATCTGTATTGGCCTGAATTTTGTTATTCATCCATTTTCTTTAAAAACTCTTTTACTAAATTTTCTCTAATCGTAATACAGACTAGAAAATAAAAATTTCAACGCACATAAAATGTTACTTTTATTACTTCTATAAAAATGGCATTATTGTATGCATTTCACACATTAAAATAACAGGCATTAACTTACAAATGTAACCATTAAAAACTAGTTTGTACTATTGTCTCAGTCTTTATTGTTGATGTAGCTTTGAAACTTAATAAATAATTATGGTATTACATATATAACCGAGCGGTTGATTCAAAAAAAGAAAACATTCATTCACACAAACAATACAATAATTTTTTTAAAACATTAACACAAAAAATGTCGTCAAGGAATAAACAGCTTACAAAGCAAAATTGACTACTTGTAATCGATACAAATTTATATAGAGTAATTTCGCCAAATACCGGCGAAACGTACAAACCCTGAGATAAAATTTCACCAGCCATTTTTGCTCGTGTAATAATTAACATAAGCTGGTTATATCAGTATAGATCAACACAATAAATAAATATACATTACAGGTAATTTTTTTTTTGCAAGAAAACCACATAAATGAATAACAAATAGGTACACATAAATGTATCAAGACAACAACTATGCGCTTAAATTTTTAAGGAACTGATCAATTCACAACTTGAAAACATAAATTTTTTTGATTTAGCTAATGAAAATTCGCCAATCGCCGAACAATATCAATTACAACGAAATATAATTACAAAAACACCGATGCTTTTTTTTTCAACATTTTCGTCTTGATTTTGTATAACACCAGCTCAGTTATATGACCAGATCCAATTTTACACATTTTATACACATACGTATTTTAACATTTTAAAATTATATACATCACACTGAGGCTGTTCATACTCCGACAGTGAAATGGGCCTTTATTAATAAATAATAACAAGGATATACATAATTAACACGATCAGATAAAAACGCTCCCGAATAAATAATTTAGCTCAATTTTGTAAATCTCCTTCAAAATGATATTTTCGCCGCAAATAGAAACTCTCTTTTAGAAAATATTTTCTTCGCCGTTAAAAAAAAATATCAAAAAAAAAATAAATAAATAAAATAATAAGTAAAATAATAGTCAACACAATAATAATAATGGTTAAACAATTTTCATAGCTGTACTTCTGAATCGGTAATGCTTTTGAACGCCTTTGTAATATTTTGAGCAAAAATACATTATCACTTTGGAATAAAACCGTTGTTGCTTCGCCAAACGCTGAATATTTTTGGAAAAACCTGCATCATGCTTGTAAATTAGGACGAACACCTCCTTTCGCGATATAACAATAGTCGTCTTAAAATACGAATAATTATTTTAAGAAAATAAGATATAATAATTCACAGGTAAAAATCACAATAAATAAATGTAAAATATTCGAAGAGAATTTACGAGAATTTATATAAGAGAAATAGGTAGTAAAAATGAACAAATAAATAAATAAGAAGAAAAAAAAATCAAGGTAAAAAACAACAAAAATAATAAACAAAAAATACAAATAAAATTCGTAACTTTGAAAATATTCTTCAAAAAAAAATTAGTTTTATGTATTTTCCTCGCAGAAACAGTCTAAATTTCGTTAATAATAAATTTCTAGCCACACCAGAAGAAAACCAAACCATTTCGAGAGAAAACTCGCTGAAATCAACATCCAAATCGTAAATTTTTTTTGTATTCCAACGAAGAAAAAAAAATGCATTCTAAAATCAAAAACTCCGAAATTAATTTCCAAACATCGACTCTCTCCTTTTGAATCGGCATTTTAAAAAAAGAATAATATTCGACAATTTCCCCCAAAAAAATTCACCTTTATTTCGACATAGCCGCATTTCTCTATGGGCGTAGGAGTAGCCTAAGTGTTTACCGGGTGGTTCGAAAAAACCATGACGTTTTCATTTTCAAGCATTAGATTCCCTCTTCACGTCGCCGCCGCCCTCCGTCAACGAAAGTCCAGCGACTCCGCTGACCAGCGTTTTGTCGGAATTTTCGCGAGATTGATCGTCCGCGATGACGACGTTGTTTTTATTAAATCGGTGCGGGCAATCGGCGATTAGATGGTCTTCCGATTTGCAGTGATGACATCTTTTCGGCATCGGTCCTAATTTACACTTCGCGGCAACGTGGTTGCCGTATTCGCCGCAATTGTAACATCTGTAACAGAATAAATTGCATGAATTTGCTGAGTTGTTGAAATTAGCTAGATGCTTATTTAGTATGCGGATAAATTATCAAGAAAGGTCGATCCAAGCTCCAAGCTGTCTGCGAACACGAGAATGAGTGTATTTCGAGGTGGTTTTTTTTTTTGAGAAAATACGAATTATAATTTCGGTGGGGTGGTTATGTAAACGTCGTAATGGTATGAAGATTGTAAATTTAAATAAAGGTTTCTCGAATGGAGCAAAAATGTTCATCCATTACACGGTAGGGGCTGAACTATGAATGTAGAATGTACCTCTCTACCTCAAATGTACAATTTTCTTTCGTTTGAATAATTTTTTTCAAAACTGTACTTATTCTTTTTTTTTTTTTAAATTCATCGGTGAAAAATTTTGAAGAATTTTCTCGAAATTTTTCCAACCGTCATTTTTTCATTTTTCAAAATTTCTTCTAATTACATATTGGGGGTCGACAGTGATAAAAAACATGAAATTGAAAGCTTTTGGAGAATATTTCAATAAATTTTCAATTGGAAAAATCGAAAAATTTTATAGTGGAAAAAATTGAAGAATTTTTCAATTATCGAAAACAAGTTTTGAGTTGGAAAAATCTTTAATATTTACCAATTTTTATCCAATTTAAGTTTTTTTTTTCATTTGTAGAATTTTTTTCAATTTGAATTTTTTTTTCAATTATTCTGAAATTTTTCAATTCTTTACAAATTTTGAATTCATGTTTTTCAAAATTTCTCATGTTTATAAATGAAAAAAACGCGTATAAAATTAAAAAAAAATCAAACTTCAAAAAAGTCAGAAAAGTTCAAGTACACATGTTCTTCCAATTTTTTTTAATCTGATACAATTTTTGAAAAATTCGATTTCACAATTTTTTTCCAACTGGATATGGCGTTGAAAACTGACTAGATTTTTTTGGAGGGGGGGGGGAAATGGGAAACCATTTTTTTACAAGATAAATTTTTTTCTCTCCTCCAACCCTATTATTTTGAACATAACAGCACTGAAAAAAATGCAATTTGAAATGTTAAATCTCAGGGCATGTTTAGTTTTTCATTTGAATAATTTTTTTTTTGAAAAGTCATGAGTTAATGTTTTTTTTTTTTTAATTGAAAAAAGAATTTTGAGACTTTGAGCAAAATGTTGACAGGCTGAACTAGAATATTACATCTGTTTTTTCACTTCGACATTCTTTCGCAAAAAATTCATCATTTCAAAATTTTCAACCAAGCTTTACGTGGCAATGGCAATCACGTCCAAAATAATAGAAATTTCAAGATCTCAAGCTGTACAATGATAATCAAGGTCTTCAGCATAAAAAATTCACGTCTGGGTCTCTTTTTTCACATAAAATTTTCAAAGTATTACAGCTTATCCATTCCCTGTAATTCTCAAATGGAAAATCAAACATCGCCAGAATTTTGAGGAGAATTGACGACCCAAGTTCTTTCAAGTGAAAAATCTCTCCATAAATTTTAGTCTCTCACCCAAAAAAAGACAAAGTTGGAGAACCTCAAAATGAAATCATTTTTGAAAAAATAAGTTGTTATAGTCATCTATGGTCGTAACATCGACAAAAAACATTGACCACTCCTTAGAAAGATGTGAATTAAGTTTCTACACTTCCTTGAACTATTAACCCCGAAATGAAATACTTTTTTTTTTCGCACTTTTGCCCTTCATAAAAAGGTTGAAAAGTTGCAAATTTCGGATTTGAAGAAAATTGTAATTCTTATCAAATTAAAATCACTCACTCAATCACTTCAAAATATAAAGGCAAACACTTTTTGGTCGTCTAAAATAATTTTCAATGAAAAGTATAGTGTTACCAGCTGCATTTTAACTCACGTAATTTTCAAGAAATTTCAGATGGAAGCACCGTCCAAAAAATTTTCAATTTACGTTTCAAGGGACTGAACGAATAATTTTCAATTTTGTGAAAATTGTACGAGCAGTCAAAATAAATTTCCATCATGAAAATCCGCTGAAAAATTTCATTAAAAATTATTTCACGCCATCAAAAAAATGTTTGGTTCGATTTTAAGAGATTAGAGTGAGCGATTCGAACTTGATATTTTTCAAATTCGAAATCCCATAGTTTCTAACCCTCATTGCAGGGAGAAAAAATAGTATCTAATTTGGAATATTTTTTTGAGGAAATATACAAACTCAAATTGCTCTTTTTTTAAAGCAGCTGGCTAAAGTTCTCAGCTCCAGCAGATGAAATCACCAAAAAATCACAAAAATTCATGTTTTTTTGAAAATTATCTTTTTCTTTTGTAATTTTTAAGGCTGGAGAGCTCCAAATTTTTTCAGAAAACCTTCTTTTCAAAGGGAACTAATTCGTAAATTTTTGACAAAATCCAGTTTATGTTTTTTTTCGATTTGTTGCTCAGTCTCTCTACTGGATCTCAAAAAATTGAAAATTTAAAAAATTGAAAATTTTCAATTTTTTGATTTTCCTTTCCAATCTCATATTATTTTTCTAGCTTTAAAAATGACCATCCTCTATCGTTTTCGTTTGATTAAAATTTCAAGATAAGTAATACAAAAATCATGGAAATTTCAAGTTTTCGCAGAAAAATTATCAAAATTCTGGCTATTTACAGATCTGCAACTTTTCAAAAAAAAAAACTGAAGCTTGAGAGAGCTTAATTACCTCAAAATCCAATTAGAAAACCAAATACCCCACGAAATTCAGCATACTTAATGAATAAAAATATTTTTTGTGCTATCACATTAAATTTTAAAAAAATATTTCGGTGATTTCAACACGAAATGCTTTTCGAAAATGGCCTTACATTAGGATACTTTAGTTTTGTGGAAAGGGAACTAATTATTTTAGTAGAATTTAAACTCAACCTGCCTGTTTTTTTTTTGTTTTTTTTTTTAAATGTAAACGAATATCTCTCAATTATTCTAAAAACAATTTTCATTTTAACAAAATTCCGAAATCTCTTGACAAAAAAACACTCAAATTTAATTTTTCCTTCAAATATCCTAAAAAAAATTCAGAACAGTCTTATAAGTTAAAAAATCGATTTTAATTTAAAAAGATGAACATTTCCTACCCAACAAAGTTTCTACACAGATACAACTTGAAACATCCACACGAAGAAAATTTCTAAAACTCAGGAAGTCTAAAAGAAACGAGCTTATTAACTAGATAGAAAACGAATGGACTTTCTCTCTTCCCTTTCGCACCACCGAATCTAGAATGAGATCACCAGCTATCTCCTATTTTCCTCTTCAATGATACATTTTCGTGTACCAAAGAACCGATACCGAATAAATTTTGACGTTTGAAAGAAACAGGTATCTACACTACACCTTCTACATCGAAAGATCAATATTTAATAAGAAAATTCCAAAACGTCAAATTTCACGAACCCATTCGGCAAAAATGAAAATTACCACCGAAATAATTTAAACAAAAGCAATAATAAATTCTTGGTGTTTTTGAAACATTTCTGTACTGCGAGTAAATATTCTGAAAATTATGATATTTTTCGAATAAATAATTTCAAAAGTGAGATTTTTTCACTCCTAATGCGTATCCCTGTAAATTTTTTTTCTGTATTTGCGTCATTCCTACTTTTTTATTTTTTTGGGTAACTCGAATGTATTAGGTATCTATTTTTTTTTATTTTTCACTTCGATAATTTCGCTTGTTTTTGAGCGATTAAGAGAAAAACAATGTTTGTGGCACACGTAAAAAATTTTTTCTACGCCATGTGACATTTTCTTTGAAAAAATAACGTTAAACTAACGGGTCGATTTTAACCAAAAAAAAAAATAGTAAGAAAAATAATATTTCGTAGTCCACAGGGCATGGATACAATATCAAAGAAATTTAGATGAAAATCCGCAACATAAATAAGATTTAAACCCCTGCGATGTTTAAATAGGCAATACAACTGACAGATCTCCATTTTGATTTATTATCGAGGTTGAAGGCCGTTAAACAATTGCATCGAGCCATTTTAAACGTTGGAATTTTTCTTTTCATCATTTCTCATTATTTGAAAAATATTTACCTACGATTTTAATTACCTGCTGGGTGAAAAAAAATCACAAATTTAGAAAAAAAAATCCAACTTTTACTACAAAAAATGATATATGCCTATCAAATTCAGAAAACGAAGAAAAAATATTTTCCCACCACACAGGTGACTCGTTTTTCCACTAATATCATTTTCACGTGTTTTAAACGCATCAAAAATTAATTTGTCACCGTTGAAAATTACGGATATAAAATTTTCAAAAGTTTTTTGAGAACCCCTACGATAAATAACCGGAGGGTGCGTTCAACTAAATCGATCTAAATACAATGAACCGCCCAAGTTCTATCCCCCATAAATGCAACTTTTCCCTCAGCGATACACGTGTACTAGATGCAATTCGATGTTGCCAAATATTATTTCGACTCGAGTCGAGTTTTAAGGGTTCTTTCGAAACTGCATTTTGTAAGAGCACTATACGATAGTACAATCTTATTTTAGGAAGAATACGTCCAGCGGAAAATTGAAAATTTTACAGGATGGTTTTTACAGAAGAGGAAAAAGTGCAGTATTTAATTTCAGTTCAACGTTTCTTCTTTTTTTTTCACAAATAAATGCTCTCAATTTTTAATTAAATTCGATTTCGATTGAAAATAAGAAGCTTTTCTGTTTCGAAATTCATTTTTCATGAAGCTATCTTTAGGATAGAAAATTATATTTTTCGTACTTTAGCTAATTACCATGAATATTCACAAACAATAGAGATATTATGATTATCTATTTTTTTTTTAATTAAGTGAACGTTAATTACGTATTTTCTTTTATTCTCATTTTTAATTCATTAATATTATTATTTTTTAATAAAAACATACTTAGAAAATTACCTAAATATGCTACGAACTCGTAGAAATACTCATCTAAATAAGTATCCTACCCAGCAACACAACATTTTTAATGAATGAAATGATAATTGATAGACGAGAAGGTAAATGATGCAAAACATAGTCTAGTACATTATTTTCTTATTGCATCACAACATCACACCAACTTGTACCTACTCAACGCAGATAAAAATAAGCGAATAACCTTTCGATTATTTAATACGTTGCATATTATGCGTAAGATTTCACATTTTAGGTGCCACGTGAAACGTTATATCGTTATAATCGAAAAAATAGATACGACATTGCTACGAAATTTTCTCATAATTATGATTAAAAAAATGCACTGGTTTTGAATACCCAAATGAAATTACATAATCAAACTGTGAACTTTTTCAGTAGATAAAAATACCCATACTATGCTTGAAATCTTTCTAATTTGCATTCAAAATTACAGGTACAAAAATAATAAAAACCAAATTCACATCTGCACATATTTCGTATTTTTGTATGAACGAAAAATTTATATTTTCAAAATGTAAAATTTGAAATAGAAAATAGGAAGGATTTTGAAAATTCAATTCCTAATCTTAGTTCCTAGAAACGCTTTGCATCATGCTTTGACCCAATTACAGGATTTTTTTTTTCATATTCGAGATAACATTTTTTTCATATAACCAGCTATACAATGACTTATTTCACTATCTAGTTTGTAATAAAATTCATCAATCGAAACGTGGAACTTATTTTTTTTAGAATTTTTGCAACAGCCAGTGAGGATTTTCTTGAAAAAAATAATCAAAAAATTCGAAGTTCGATTTTCTTTAGGTACGTTTCTTTAATCGTGATTTTCTTAATTCATTCAGAAAGGGATTCAAGTCACGAGTTTTGAACTTCGTGCAATTTAGAATTATTTTTCATTTGGATCGAGTGATTTTTCTAAAATGGACCCTTTTCAAAAATGCTTTTCCTCTCTCTTATATTTTCAATTTTTCCATTTCAAATGTTTTCAAGTCCTTGATCAACCAGCCTGACAACATTTTAAAATTGAAAAAAAAAGGATTTTCAAACTTGATTTGGGAAAGATGGCAGGGGGAAGGGAATGGGTAAATAATTGGTTAAGATTTAGTTCTAAAAACTCAAAATCTCATTTTCAAAAAAAATTACGGTGTTACAATATTTCAAAAATGATTTTCTCTGACTTTTTCAAGTTTTTCAGATCTTCTACATTTACGACACATACGAATAATAGAAAGAGAAATAGGGTAATTTTTCACGCGATGTACTCACAAGTCACAATCCAAAATTATGCAGAAAAATGACGTGAAATGCAGTCTTTTGACACTTTTTTCAAAACTAGATGATTCTATTTTTCTTCTAGATTTTTAAAAACTCCAGGGAAATTTTTGAAATTCCCTGAAGTTTCCCAGAATTTTACAGGGTAGTACCAAAAATTGAGCTCTTTGAAATTTTTATAATTTCACTACCATTCAGAACCAATGAGAACTGAAAAATCACTGGAAAAAACTCAAAATTGCAGCACGAGGAAAATCTGGAAAATTCTTCGATTTCCAACTTTGTAGCGAATTTTTTTTATTGACTTCACAGTGACTTTTCACACATTTCTCGTCATTTTCCCTCACTGTTTGAATTTAGTGAAGTTTCTTCACTGACTCACTATCGAGTTCCAATTTTTACTGTTTTCCATTTTCATTTATAAATCAGTGAAAATTATTGAAAATCACTAAGAAACAGTCAGAATTGCAGCACAGGAGAACATCAGTGAAAAAATTTCACTGGAAACAAATCAGTAAAAAAATCTCACTAAAAACAAATCAGTAAAAAATTTTTACTGAAAACAAATCAGTGAAAAAATTTCACTAGAAACAAATCAGTAAAAAATTTTTACTGAAAACAAATCAATGAAAAAATTTCACTAAAAACAAATCAGTGAAAAAATTTCACTGAAAACAAATTGGCGAAAAAAATGCTGGAAAATCAGTGAAAATTTACTGAGAAGTCGGTAATAAAATTAGATAAAAAAATCGATGTAAATCTTCGAAAAATCAGCGAAAATCAGCTGCAAGTCAGTGAATTTCGATGGTTTTACTTGCGCTGCAATTCTGTCTGTTCTCTGTTCGTCAGTGACTTTTCGTTGATTTAGATTTAGATTGATAATTTTCACTGATTTATAAATGCGAGAGTATAAAAATGATTTTTTTTTTCTAAATTCGCGTAAAAAATAAACCTTGATTTTTCCAAATTTGTCAGATTGCAATTTCGCCACTATTTCCAAAATCTATGAAAATGCAATATCGATGATGCTCTGCTCTCCTTAAAAATTTCAATAGAAATCAAAACAGAATACAACTTGAAATAGATAATTGAATGAAAAAATGAAAAAAAAAAACCTCGAACTTTCAAATATCATAACAATCATTTTTTAATGGGAATAAATTATAATTTTCTGTACTTTTTTTCAAGTGCCGAAAAAGGATTTCGGGATCTTTTTGATATAAATTGGAACAGCGGGGGATAGGTAAGCCAAACAAAAGACCGAGCCCATAAAAAATAAACTTGGAAGGAAAAATAAGAAAATTGAAAAAAAATCGCGAATTTCTGGGACATGGTGTCCTCAACATGGACATGTGTCCATTAAAAACACCAAAAATTGATCTCAGAGATCAATTTTTCAAAAAAATGGATCTGAAGTCAATTTATCAAAAAAATAGATCAGACATCAATTTTTCAAAAATACATAATTCATGTACCCAATCTAATATGTTTTTATCCACATGTGCTATATTGAAGATGGAAATTCCAAACATGCATTTAAAATCAACTTTATCGCAGCCTAGATCACGTGTTCCATCGTATTAACAAATTAAAACGTTCATCTCTAATTTTCAACCGATCATACGGATTTATTAACAAAATTTAGATATCAAACGTACAGCTAATCTGATGCGGTCGAAACGTAATCGCAGCTTAGAACCAATTAACAACTAAATATGGTACTTTTCTCTGCCTCTGATACCATAGATGCAAACTTGAGAGCTTTACACAGATTATAATAAAATCAAAAATTTCACAAACGGTAATGAATCATTGAGCATCACAAACGACCATTACGAGACCTTCAGCAGCTGTTCACACAATAAGAAAAAAATGCCAGCAAGTTACTAAAAAAATCCCGTAAAACGTATTCAATTCGATAAAATCACCACTCAACAGCTCTATAAAAAGATGCACCGTATCTACCAATGCACAAACTCTAACCCATACTCAAATACGATCTTTATAGAGGAAAAAGCATGCGCGAATCCAAACTGCATTTTCGAATGGTTGCACCGTTCATCGGAATAAAAGGGACCCCAGCATGGTAAAAGATTAAATGCCACCCTAGAGCTTGATGCTTTGTTAGTTGGTCGAGAAAGCGACTACAACCACGACGATATTTCGGTCTTTCTACCTGTTTCTAGTTTCTCAGGGCAGATGCAGTTTCTGCTGTTATGCAAAGAACCTTGCGACGTTGTCGATTCTCCTACCGAAATTCGTTTTTTTTTTCACGCGTGTACCGACAAACGAGCATTAAAAACCAGGTAAGCAGCGCGTTTCTTATCAGTTACTCAGGCGAAGGGGAATAACCAACCGAATAGTTTGGAAAGTTTTATCAGCAATGAAAATACTGTACATTGTGTACAACTTGGCTTCGATATGTTCAATGACGAATGATGACGAAACGAATAATTGTTTCACGTATACAAGATTATACCAATAACAAGACGAATGTTCTACGATAATAAAACAATACTAACCTTATTTTCCTAGTTCGCTTTTTGCCCATCGCTCTTTGACTTCCGATACAGAAATTACCAGTAGGGCCGGTAACTATGGTAGCTTCGAACCCTTTGGGTGTTTCTTCGCATTCAAATTCAACTTCTTCATTCTCTCCCAACGATCTGAATCCTTCCATATGAATCACATGCTGAAAAAAAACGAATTCCATCAGGGTTTGCTCCATTCGATAAACACGCGATGAAAAAAATGTCAAATTGGCAAAAAATTGCATGTACTTCTATCAACTGATAAAAAATAACCAATGCGAATTAAACTTAGTTCTATGCTTCAGATATCGAGATATCTCTGTTCATCGTTGAAAAAAAGAAGTATCTAGAGTCGAATCATTCAAATGATGAGTGATGATGAGATAGAACGCCAAATGATTAAAAAGAAATGAAACAGTCACTAAATTTTTCTAAAAAAAATTATCTACGAATATCCTGGCTGGCTGGATATGTAGATGACTAGAATGCACACATTTTTTCCACGAGTTATGCTTACCGAAGATAAAAAAGGCACGTTTTACAAGTGTAATTTGATTCCAGCGAGTAATTTTAGTTTTTTCCCTTTTTGTAGTTGAAACAATGCTTTGTGAAAATATTGATGATTTGTTATTTTTTTTTTATCGTGGGATAATAAAAGATATGTAGTCACCTAATTTGTAATTTGAGCCGAGAATAATTGAATGAAGAATATTGCAGAATTTAGAAAAGCTCTTTGTTTCAAATTTAATTAGATGACAGACTGGAATCGATTCAAGATGCATTTTCCACGATTTTCAGTCAGGAAATCACATCTTAGTTTTACCTTACTGATCCTCTGCTGAGAGTACCTTGTTTTTGAAAAATTAAGGTTCGAATGAAATCAAAAATTCCAGCTTCTTATGCTACAGAAAAAAAATTGCAAAATATCCCCCCTCCCCTCAAAAAAAATTATACATACAAAAATCATATTTAGGAACAGGGCTGTTACTCAATATTTTTCAAACGTAATTTTCTCCAACTTTTTCAAGCCACAGAACGCAGGGGGCCCTCATAGCCACTGAGACATTTTTTACTGGGGTTGAGCTCTTGAAAAAAAGAACGAAACATTTCTTTTTTACTCACTTACTTCAAATCATAAAAGCTCTCAGAAATTAAACAAGGGAGGGGCTGTCGAAGGGAAAAAGGGGGAGAGGAGTCAACATTCATTGAAAAAATTGAATAATGTGTTACTTTAGTGCAGGCACTCGATAAATTTGAATAAGTCAAATTTAATAAACTTCTGCCTTTCAATGATCATTCAGTCAAAAATCACTGGTTTTTCAGTCGATTCCTAATTTGTTAGAAGAAATCAAAATCAATCATTTTTAACTGAAATATCAAAATTAATGAATTTTTGACTGGAACATTAAAATCAATTATTTATGATTGAAAGATCAAAATCAATCAATTTTCGACAGAAAGATGGAAATCAATCATTTTCGTCTGAAATATCAAAATCAGTAATTTTTGGCTGAAAGATCAAAATAAATCAATTTTTGACAGAAAGATAAAAATCAATCACTTTCGATTGAAAGATCAAAGTAAATCAATTATTAAATGAAACATAAAAATCAATCAATTTTTGACAGAAAGATGGAAATCAATCATTTTAAATCTTCTGAAACATCAAAATCAGTAATTTTTGGCTGAAAGATCAAAATCAATCGTTTTTGACGAGAAAATCAAAATCAAATCATTTCTGATTGAAAGATCAAAATCAATCAATTTTCGACAGAAAGATGGAAATCAATGATTTTAAATCTTCTGAAACATCAAAATCAGTAATTTTTGGCTGTTAGATCAAAATCAATCATTTTTTATTGAAAGATCAAAATGAATCAATTATTGAATGAAAGATCAAAATCAATCAATTTTTGACAGAAATATGGAAAGCAATCATTTTAATTCTTCTGAAACATCAAAATCAGTAATTTTTGGCTGAAAGATCAAAAGCAATCGTTTTTGACAAGAAAATCAAAATCAAATCATTTCTGATTGAAAGATCAAAATGAATCAATTTTTGACAGAAAGATAACAATCAATCATTTTCGTCTAAAACATCAAAATCCGTAATTTTCGGGCTGAAATATCAATGAAAAATCTTACGTTCAGCAAAGTTGAAATTCGTGCTTTCGAACCCTAATAACTTTATTTAATCACATTACGCTCTACTTAAATGTTTTTCGGTCAATTTGAAGCGAAATTTGGTGAGCATAATGAGCGGAAAAATTGAATATGAACACCTAAATAAATTTTTCACTTCAAAATTTTCAAAAGTTTGCAAAAATAGCACTTGTTGAAGATTTTTTCAGTGTCCCTCGTATCCATTTCAATTTTTCAGTTTTTTTTTTTGGAGCAGGCATAGGCATCTCTGAAAATATCTCGAAAGCCATTTTTTATTCAAATTTTTCGACGAAATGCATAAAAGAAAAATAATTGATCAAATGGAAAAATCAACATCAAATTCGTTTTCAAAAGGTCAAATTACATCCCACAACACTAAATTAAGCAATATTTCACTCAGCGAAGCATTAATCCTCATTTTCATCAATTTTTTACAGTAAAAAAATTGAACTTTGAAAATCGTGTCCACTTGGAAAAATGCAGGGACATCAACTGAAATTTTCAAGTCAAAAATTACGTTCCACGGTAATAAATCGATTTTCAGAATAAAAAAAAAATTGAAAAATTCGCCCATATTACTTTAGAATAGCTTTTTAATTTTTTATTTGTACATTTCGTAAAAAAAATGATCCTACCTGGTGAACAAATACTTCTTGACCTCCGTCATCGGGCGTAATAAATCCCCAACCTTTGACTACATTGAACCATTTACACTTCCCTTTACGTCTCCTTGGTTCTTTAGAACTCCCTTCTTCCAGCTCGGTATTAGGTGAACCTATAAACACATCAAGAAATAAAATCCAATTAGAAAAAAAATGCAAGATACAACAGCAGTTCTATTAAATATATCATCGAATCTTATCTGAATAGTTGAAAAATGCAGTTTTTTTTTTCGTATTTCTAAATGTAAAAATTATTGATGAGCTCGTATAAACCTACGTAATCAGACTATATGGTGGGAAAAATACTTTCGTCTCGTGGGACTTATCATTGAGATGTCTTTTCCACCAATATGTATTATTCAAACATACTTTGTATCAAGATTCATAAAACGAAACAAGCAAAAAATAATTTTCGATAAATTTACATGCATCGAAAGACATCAAAATACAACCGATTAAACAGCATAAAAGAAACATGCCCGAATCTCGAATATTTGCAATAGTCTTTTGGCGGGAAAATTCGCATTTTTTTCCAGACGACTAGATATACATAATAAAGCCACGCCAGGTAACAGGATATAATTATTCAAATTAGTCAATATATTTATAATAGCACAACTAAAATCATTCAATTTTCAATTTTTTTCCTCCTTTTTTTTTTCACTATACGTCGAATAATTAATAATTCTCTCCCTTAGATATACATATCAGCGCAGAACTAGCTGTAGACACCGCAAAAATAAAACCAGTTTGTAGATGTGTACGGCGTCGCATCATGACCAATGAAAATGCATACAGCTTCCACTCCTACTTCGTAAAATTTCAACCAGCATAGGAGGAATTTTTTACGAGTTTAGGTGCCAGGTTGTTTAAATGCTACTACATTACAACGTATGGAAAGTTGGTACATCGATATTAAAAATCTGCCTTGAAATATTATAAAATTGACAGTTTTGAATTTTGAAATTTACAATTTTCAAGACAATAAATACTTGAATGATCTAAATACAAAATTAAATTACATTTCATTTCAATAATGAAAAAAAAGGGTCATAAAATAGAAATTGCTCCGAATCGTCATATTTTTCTTCATTTTCAATTCGAGGAACCTGTTTTTAATCCAGAAATTTATAAAATTGAACATAGTACGATATGATTTTTTTTAAAAATTATCCATGGCTGACATTAAAATTGAAAAGAATAAGTACGATAAATGGAGAAGCATTGATTAGCCATTTGATAAGTTCTTCCAACAATAACGATGGAGATTTTTGGCCAAAACCCAGGGTGTCTGAGAATTGAGAAACCGGTTTGGCGTACAAATTTAACTGCAATTCATTTCATGGAATGAATGCTCAACACTTTTAGACAATTTAAACGAAACGAGCATTTTCGAAACAGGTTCAGTAGTTTTGATTTGAACCAGTTATCCACACAATTTCTGGAAAAGTAAAAATAATGGAAACATTTCGAAATGAATATTTGAAAAAAATATTTTTCGTCGTTTCATAGACAATTTATTTTCATCTCGAAGTGGAAAAAAATACGAGTACCAAGGAATAAAGATTTTTGCAAAAAAGCCTATGTAATTTTCTCGTGTCATCTTCCCAAGCTCCAATCTCCTCTTTACTACAGAATATGAGAAGAAAAATCTACCTTAGAGTGAAAAATTATTCCAATTTTGCATCGTCTTTTTTTCAAACCGGTTCAAGATTGCGGGAATAAAGGGTGTAGTTTTACCTTCGGTAAAAAATAAAATTCAATAAATTGCACGCGAAGTCTTACAATTTGCATTTCTTAAATTCTTGGTGGTGGTAAAAAGCGTATAAATAAAAATTACTTTTTTTTGGCGTGATTTGAGACTTTTCAAAAAAAAATTGTCAAAAATAGCGAATTATTCGTTAAAAAGAGAAACTTGGAACACTAATATCGGTATTTGAATAAGAATGATTAAAATTTGAAAGAGATAGTAATGGAGGGGAAAAGGTTTTAAAAAGGTCAGAAAATTATTTCATTTGCAGTTTTCGTCTTCGCGTTTGAGTTTTGAACTGCGTCTTCAGAGACCGCCTCGAGGAGTCAAAAATTACTTTTCGAGTCAACACTAATTTTAGACTTTTCAAAAGAAGTGGAATCAGGGGTGGGTGGCTCAACCCAAAATCAATTTTTTACACTAAAGGAGGGTTTCCAATTTTAATATCTATAATCTCACTCATCTGCATTTTCAGTCATTCACATTTTGGCGCAATTTTCACTTCAGTTGGGAGTTTCTATAGATTTGGAAACGAATAAAGGCAAATTTCAAAGATTTTTAAAAATTACTCATTTCTAAATCAATTTACCCGAAGCAAATATTTTTTTAGCTTTCAACCATTGGTCTTTGGTGTATTTCAGCAGTGTGAAAAATTTTCAATTTCATCCTCAGTTTTTCGTTGGGCACCAAAGGGTTAAATTTGTATCAATTGACTTTTTTTTTTTTTTTGGTAAAAAAATAAATCAAATTGAACTTAAATTTTACAACTTGACAAAAAATAAAAGCAAAAATGAAAATACCCACAGAAGAGATTTTAAAATTCTGATGTTATTCATTTAAAAAAATTAAATTTCTGGCAATTCGTCCCGAATTTATAATTTTTCTGACTTTTTAAATCAATTTTTTCTACCATGAAAAACTGAAACCGAAATTGAAATCGTAACATAGAAACTGAAATAATTTTAGTTTCAAATGTACACGAGAAAAAAAGAAAGTTACAAAAATGAATACAATTTACCCAAAAAGTAATAAATTGTATCAAAAAAATGAATAAATTTTACCAAAATAATAAAATTTTATCAAAAAAAAAATGAATAAATTTCACCAAAAAAATTTTATTCAAGGGTAAATATTTTTTATTTATTAATTGAAATAATCAGTTTGATAACGAAAAATGTTCATCGGCAAAGGAGCAAATGACAAATAAAATTACCAACTTTGGTGAGAAATCATCAAGCCTGTAACACTGATGAATTACGTAAATCAAAATTTGACGATTCCGAAAATACGAACCGGTTATCGAATTCATTGATTATCGATTTTTTGGTATCTTTCTTTTTGGTGTTTTCCAAGGCTATAAAAATATCGATATTTCTTCATTTCGATACATCGATAAAAGAACATAGGTATAAGAGTCCGAATATTAGATATCACTTTAAGGCGTCAAAAACTGGTTTTTGAGTTGACACTGATTTTGGGTTTTTCAGAAGGAATAGAATCAAAGTGGAACCTCAACTCAAAAACCAATTTTCAACACTTTTTGGTGATTTCTATATTCAAGCTCACAATAAGTTTGCGATACATTGCGAACATCAGTATTTTAAATCGAAAAAATTTTCATTTCCCTCTTCACAATTCAACCTTTTGAAAATTCAGAATAAGTATGTACCTAGCGTACCTACCGACAATCTAAGTAAATCTGATTTCGATGATTTATTTTGCAATTTTTAATTCAAAATTTAAACTCATATAAGTATAAAACATGGAATTGCTGTAGGAAAAATAAAATAAATTCAAATATGGAAATTTACTTGGTTTTGGTTTTCATTTTTCAATTTCTACCTATTTACTTGGAAATTCTAACCAATTACAATTCGCCTTTTCCCTTATTTTAGCTTTTTCAAAAAGAAAAAATTATAATTTCAAAGAAAATTCAATTTAGAACGATGAACTTGGAATATTTATAGAAAAAAGTCTTACAAAAAAAACACACTGTTGCCTATCTCGATTATCGAAGGAGAAATTCAAAATCTTAAATAATTCACCATCGTTTTTCATTCAGAAAAATTCAAAGATGACGTATCTACCTTGATTATTTGAAAATTGATGAAGAAAAAACAACTTTATCCTAGCCCTATCAAATCTTCGAAAAAATCCCATCTCCAATTAATTCAACGTTAAACACAGAAAATAAAAATTTCACCCATAAAAACGCAGCGTTTCAAATCTCAAATACCCATATCTACCCATCTCTACCTCTCACACGCCTCGTTTCGGTACCGGATCGTGCGATCCATGCTGCACCTCTACACACCAAAAATACACTCCAGTGTACAAAGCATGTGACCAAAACGGCCTTGAAAAATCCTCACAGTTATAAAAAAAAAGAGGCAAATCCTACAATATACTCGGAAAATATCCATTCTAGTCGCGTTCTCTTCGCCACATCTGTTAATAATTTGAAACGAGAAATTACCCCCTAACCCATTACCAGGGACATTCGTACAACCACGAATTAAGAAATAAAATCAAATCCTGACCAAAAATTACAGTCAGCTAATTTTCACATCAACGCATAATCAAACTTAGAAAGTATAGAAACCTGTGCTCTTTACGAGAGTTGAAAATGGCGCGAAAATAAACGCCACTATAGGTACCATAAACGTATAGTCATAGAAAGAGAAAGATATTCGCAACTCGTTATCTGCATATAAATTTTGCGAACTGCTTATTCCACTCCGCCATTTGCATTATAGCAGCAAGGCATAATGTATGCAATTTGTATCTCATTCGCTCTTACAATGGTTATTTTAATAAAAGAATTAGCCACTCAGTTATCGAATAGGAAATACCAGTATTCTAAAATGGCGGATTCATTTATGATTTCGCTTATGCACAACGTCGGTATGGGTATAGTTTTTACGTAGGTTGTTAGGCGAGTTTTTTTCTCATCAACATACTCCGTCTATATTATAAATGGTGCAATCGTTGCGTTTGCTGTTACCTACAGAGTTGTTTTAGCCGGTGTTATGGGCTTTTTATTTAGCGATGAGATGGGAGATGGGCCATGCGGACATATTTTAGCACTTTTTGGCGGTATTTTTTTTTCTCATCTCGCAACTTGAACTATTTTTATGCATTAAACGAGAACGAGTCTTTTATATTATGAATAAATACTTCGTAAATTATAATGTACGCGGTAACTCCGAATATAATTTTTTTTTGGAGTTCTCATCGAGTTTAAGTACAAAGTATGTTTTCAGGATTTGATTTTTTTTTCTGGAAATATTTTTTGAGAAAATTACTCTACAAGAACTAGACAAAAAGTTACCTGTGTTTAAAAAACTCATTTTTCATTTTAAAACTTTTTAAATACCTAAGGTGATTTGTTAATTCAAATAATATGATTTTTTGAGAATCAATGTCTAAAAACAGAACAAAATGAATAAAAAATCAGAAAAAAATTCAGAAAAGTAACCGAATTTTTCATTGATTAAAAACCGTTCACAAATGCATCAGAAACTCGAAAATCTTGGAAAAACCTGAATCGTTCATTTTTAGGTTCTTGTATAGGGATGCAAGAATTCAAAATTAATTTTCTTTATTAGATAGGTACCTATAACGTTTGAAAAATTACCCAATTTTCTTTCCTTGGGGTCCGTTTTTTCATTTCAAAATTTTTCAATTTTATTTTCTCGAATGTTTTCAACTTCTACTCTGGAAATTTTTCAGCTTAAAATTTTCAATTTTTTTCACACAATATAATTTTTTTCTTCCAATTTCATTCGAGTTCAAATTCATTCAAATTCGATGTTTTTTTCTTAAAATTTTTCGAGTTGAAATTTTCTCAGTATTTATTTTCAACACGCAAACTTTTTGCAACTTGTATCAGAAAAATTGCGGAAAATATTAGTAATTCATGTTACTGAAAAATCAATTTTCTTCGACGTCTTGTCAAGCTGAAAATAATTTAGATTTTTGAGAACATTTGAAGCGTCCGTTTGAAAAACAACAATAGTCCAAAATCTAGGCGAGAAAAAGGACATAAGTGCACTGAAAAAAGGTAACACCTGAGTCCTTTTTCTCATGCACAGTTTTTGAACTATGGTTGTTTTTCAAATGGGCGCTTCATTTGGACTTTGAGAAAAATAGTAATGGACGTACTTGAATTACTTGTGATTTGAGATTCGTATTTTTCGAGTTGAAATTTCTTTTTCTCTTTTCTTAAATTCAAAATTCTTTTTCATTTTCCCTCAAATTCAATTTTTTTTTCTCTATAGAAATTTAAGTATAGTGATGGGGCGTAAGTCATTTGAATCACTTACGACTTCAAACTCGCCGGATCATTCGATTTGAAGTTTCTTTTTCTCTTTTCACAAATTCAAAATTGATTCTCATCTCTCTTATTCAATTCAATTTTTTTTTCTTTTCGAGAAATCATGTCTACCTGTACCTATTTTCAACTCTATACCTAGATATTCCTTTTCTTTCCTCAAATTCGAATTTATTCTCCTCCTTCCATCAATTCATTTTTTTTTCTGTTTCCTCAAATTCAAAATTTTCTCCTCTCTTTCCTCAAATTCAAATTTATTCTCCTCCTTCCATCAATTCATTTTTTTCTGTTTCCTCAAATATAAAATTTTCTCCTCTCTTTCCTCAAATACATACAAATTTTTTCTCCTGCTTCCATCAATTCATTTTTTTTTCTGTTTCCTCAAATTCAAAATTTTCTCCTCTCTTTCCTCAAATTCAATTTTTTTTCTCCTGCTTCCATCAATTCATTTTTTTTTCGGTTTCTTCAAATTCAAAATTTTCTCCTCTCTTTCCTCAATTTCAACTTTTTTTTTTTCAGAAATGTTCATGTATAAATTTTCTTAAAATTTAATTTCAACTCTAAAAAACCTGTCCGTCAAAAATTTTTTAAAAATGTATAATTCAATATTGAAACACAAATTTTCTTTGTCGTCTTGTAGATTTGTAAAGAATATTGAACTTTGGAGAACATCTGAAGTCTGAACTTAGAGAAAACTGTAATGGAGCAATTCGTATCACTTGTGACTCGAATCACTATTGAAATCGAAAGATTTCATTTATGGAAACTGAAAAGAATTCGAATCGGTTTCTGGAGTAAACTTTTGAGAAGAGTGTTTCGAAAGAGTCGAACATGATTCGATCAAGATTTGGACGATTTGTTGATTCGAAGTTATGATACCAACATGACGTTGCTTTTTTGAAAATTTTACATTTTGAAAAAAAAAAACACAGCTGGCCTGAATGTTAAATCATACTTATCCTGAAAATTAAACAACCTTAACGTTTTAAAAGAGCTTTTTTGTGGTTTTTGATGGGTTGAAAATAAAATAGGGAACTTCTAAAGTTACCTTAAATTTTAAGAGAATGATTCAAACATTTGGCGCTGAGTGAGTAGAAAATTTTGAATTTTTATTCCTCGCACCAACGAATTTTTTTGAATTCTGTCATAAATTTTATTGAATTTTGTCATAATTTTTTTGAATTTTGTCATAAATTTTTTTGAATTTTGTCATAAATTTTTTTGACTTTTGTTATTATTCTTTTTGAATTTTGTCATAAAAAACTAAAAAAAGACCTCAATACTTGAAAAAATTGGCAAAATTATGACTCAAATTTGTAAAATCGAAAATTATGATTCGAATCACGAATCATTAAAACTGAAAATGATTTGTGATTCGAACCATTTCTTAGATAATTCAGCCCAATACTGGAGAAAAAATCGAAAATTATAAAAATTAAAGATCTTGAAAATTGGCGAAGAAAATTAGTCGTGCTAATTCATACCCTTCGACATTTCAAACTCAAAATTCTCGCATACTTTTCAAATCACTCGAGCTCATCATTTCAAAAAATCTAAAAAATTCACGAATTTTATAGCTTCGAATACATAGAATTGTTTAAACTGTACCTTTTCTACCCATCATTCGAACTATACGTATAATTCCACAACTAAGGAAATACTTCGAAAGCAACTTTGACAAGCGAGGTTGAAACGGCTCAAAGCCCAAATAAACTTTGAAAAATGTTTTAAAAATTCATAAACAGCAGTCAGCTACCGTTTGAGCTAGCTCCACTTTACAGCGAGAACTGAAGAGAGAAAAAAAATACGAAAATAAGAGCTACGATGAGAAAACTTTTCGTAGAATTTTCACGTTTAATTTTTAATCATCGTGGTGAAATTTTAAAAGCCATAAATTCGGAATTAGGCGAGAAAACCTCTATCAAACGAATGATATCTTCGTCCATTTATCAGAATAATTAAAAATTATACCCAATTACTCGAAATAATTAGCAAGTTGGGATTTTTTAATGATTTTTTTTCTTCACTTCGGCAGATCGTTTCAATACACGAAACACACGAATATTTAATACAGTTTCGATTTCGATCACGATGATGATGTGAAAGAGACGAAGAATACATTACCATAAAAAGATGACTAAAATTTCCTGGAACGCCGACAATATAATATACGATAAGAATGTTAAGGAGAAAATTTGCCGCTATATCGATAATTTAAATATTGAAGGTCATTGGGATATTTTTGGTGTTACTTTGGGACGACGATGGCATATGTTGAGTCACTTTAATCAACCAATAGAATTATTTTCTTCGAAGCATAAAAATGATCAAACTTTTCTCAGAAATGTAAAGTTCAAAGTACATTTTTATAATCGAAATTTTTAAAAAATTTAATGGAATTTCAGCATTGCCAACTTCCAAATGCGATAATTTCCATTTACCAAATAAAAATTCAAAATGTCAGCCGATTAAATTGTATCAATTGTCGGTTGGCACGACTGATTATGGGATAAATTTCAATGATTCGTGGGGATTTTGATGAACCAAATAATAATTTTCCATTTCCACTACTCCACCTCCCCTCCCCACCCCAATTTTCATCCCAAATTCATTTTTTCGACCTGAAAAATTCATCGTATCCAAAAAATTTCCCACCCAACGATCTGCATCTGCATTTCATAGAAGCTCGCGATAGAAAACCGGAAATTCGAGATTTCAGTTTTATCACAACAAAATGCCCGCGCCCGCACGCATTGATAACGCATGCATCAGCAAGGCGCGGTATATGAGGACCAGGTAAGAGGAAGTGAGAAAAAAGGAAGGGATATTTCAAAGAAACCCAGCACCGGAGTCGGTGAAAAAGTAGGGAGATGCTGTTCACGGTGCACGATGAGGATGAATACGGTGCCCACTGTAGTTTCAGTTTCGGTCGGCTTTTCGGATGAAGTGAGAGGGAACAAAGGACGACCGAATCAATGCACATGCAAGATGCATTAATGCGTTTACGCGGCTAAATTTGGCAACGCTGTCCGCGATGTCAATGCTGTTTTGTATTTTGAAATGCGTTTGATCAACGTAAAAACGCCGTATATAGTTGGAACTTGGAGTTGGAAGAACATTATTAAATCGGATATGTGGCACGCTGCGAGTGCACATTCTTAACATTTTAAATTAATAAAACATGGCGTGTTTTCCTCATCTACCATTCGGCGTTTCATCTTGTACGCTACGTACGCGAACAATGCAATAATCAGCGAAAAATACTGCGTAGATATGCGTCATCGCGAGTTTATTTTAGGATGCATTTCGAAATTCATTTCCGTTCGGATGGCTATGGCGATTGGCGCATCGGCCTAGATAATTTTACCGTCTCGGATGGACTTTTTTTCAAGGAGGATTAATTCGAAATTGTCGAGTTGATCTGATTTCGAAGTGGTTTTTTCGATTTGGTATGGCTGGTTAAGGATGACTAATGAATTATGAGTGTTTTTATTTCGAGGAATGGGGATTAAGAGTACTTTCTTGTGATGTATTTTCAAGTTGAATACTTGACATATCTTCAAAAGCTTACATAATTTCCTAGAAAATTGAAAATAAAAATTATTCACTCTTGAACTTTTCTCTCGTCTCTTGTAAAAGCGCCCTTCTCGGTATAAAGAAAACTACCAGCAGAAAAAATACGCAGGTATAAGAATTTTGAGAAAGAGTGGTTTGAAGATTTCTTGACAAAAAATTCTGCGATAAAATTTAAATGTTTATCAAAATTTTGGAGTTTGAGCTATTTTTTTACATTTTATGAGTCGTCATATTTCAAGATATTTTTAAATTTTCTCTTCACATCGAATAAGTCAGCATCTCCGGGCAAAACCTGGACGAAACCACGATATTTTTTTTTTCCACACAAATTTTTTAAAATAAATTATTATTGTTCGATAGGAAAAATATTCAATTCTAAATTTTCAATGAAAATGATCCGGGATGACCACGAAATGATTTTCTTTGACTTTTCCGGGTTTTCTAAACCAATTTCTTTTTAATTCAGTACGATTTTCACGAAGCACGGAGAAGGAGGTAGTTTTTTGCAAGATGAAATTTTTCTGAAAAATAATTTAAAATGCACTGAGTCTCTTGACGTTTTTTTTTTTCAAAAATATTCCTTTTCACGGCCATAAAAACTACTTGTATTTAATTCAACTATTTTTGACTCCTCCTCCCCCCTCCCCATCCCCACGGTACAAAAACTTGAATTATAATATCAAAAAATCAAATAAAAAGGAAAAATTACATTTAAAAAGTTATAAAAAACGAAACAGATTATTACTGAAAAGTTGTCTACCATTGTGATTAAAAGTTTGGATTTTTCAAAAATTTCTTCATAATTTATTACTCTCTCCCTGTCCCATCTCTCTCAAAAAAACAACATAACTCAAACTTACAATTTCCACGAAAGCTCGAGCAATCTTTTTGACTTGCCCCAGTAAATAAATGAAAAATCGATGAGGGATAAAATATCACTCGTTTTGATGAGATAATGTGATGAGCTCGAACAAAGCGCGGGGACGAAAACTTTTGCAAAAAAAGCTTTCAAAAGTAGAAAATTCATCACTTTACCTTCAGTATGAAAATTTTCAAAATGTGACCAATAATTTCACATTCACTTCTAATCTCTTCCCTTTTTTCAGCATCGTGATCCAAAGTCATTATTGCATTCGTATTTTATTTCAAAAAACTTACGTTTTCAAAAAAAAAAATCAATGGTAGGAAAAAAGGTGCGAATTATCTCCAAGCTTGGTGAGTAAAAATTTTTCTGGGCGACCAGGGTATCTAACTGATTTTTTTTTTGTAAAATCACTACTTTTTCACTACTTTTTTCACTACTTTTTTTTCAAATTTTTCAATTTTTACCCCCCCCCCCCAAAATAGACTCTCTTTCCAACATACAAAAAAAAGATCAAAATTTTTTAGAGAAAAAAAAATAAATTAGAAAAAAATCTTTATTTTAAATATAATAAATGAAAAATGAACCTATAATAATATAGTAAGGTATCAATCAAACGAAAACCAACAAAATGTAGTACCTACAGGGTGTCTACCAATTTTGAAAAATCGAAATTCGCGACTTTTCGCGATTTGTTCCAGACTTTTAACACCGTGTTCCATTTGAAAAATTCAATTTTGAAACTTCGAAAATGATTTTTTTAGAAAAAAATCAAGTAATAAAACTGTCTGAAAAAAATCATTTTTGCAGCATTCGGTTCATTTTGAAATTATGAAAGGAAAAATTTAATAAGGCCGAGCGAAGCGAGGCCGAAGTTTTAGAAAAATTCTGATTTAGAGAATAGGTAAACACATTACAAAATATCACAAGACCTAATTTGATAAAATTTCCAAGATTTCGCCGAATTTTTAAAATTTTTCCGAAAATTCCGACTAGAAATTGGCTGAGGGAATTACTTCTCCAATTCCCCGAGGGCGAATTTTTTTTTGAGAATTTAGTATAACAACAACAAAAAAAAAATGTATTTTCAAATGATTTCTCCCTCTAAATTTTCAAAAAATCCTAGTGAAATCAAAATAACTACGATTTTTCTCAATTTTTCAGAAAATGGATACAAAATATCCATTTTTTCAAAAAAATTTTTTTGAAAATTCTAATCGCGATTGCTATTAAGTCTCCCAAAAGAATCCATTTTTCGTTTCAAAATATTCAATTGTCTGTAATGGGGGAAAGGTTTGCTATTTAAAAACGATTAATGTTAATTTATGAGCCCGAGCGAAGCGAGGGCGAAAATTTTTAGAAAATTGTGTTCAAAAAGCTGACATTTTAAGAAAAATGTAATTTGGGAAAAATTCGCGACTTTTGGGCCAATGCTAGTGAGTAGTGACTACCAACTAAATGTAACTGATGATTGAATTTCGCGTCTTTGGAATTTTTTCATTTTTTCACTACTTTTTTCAAATTTTCGTCTGAATTCACTACTTTTCCACTACCGGCATGACCGGTTTTTCAAATCACTACTTTTTCACTACTTTCACTACTTTCACTACCCGTTAGATACCCTGGCGACTAATTTGGATTTTTTTTTTTTACAAAATTCCGGCGAATGTTTCAAAATTTTAAAGTTTCCTGACTCTTCCAAGTTTTCCAGAAAAGACACTGTAATCACTCAATTTTGAAAATAATTAAATTTCAATTTCAATTTATACAAATATTTTGATAATAAATTTTGAACATTTATTTGCGATTTTTCTAAATTAATCAAACACAATGTATGTAACGAACTACTGATCGTAGTCTCCTTCCAAAAATACTAAAATTAATGAGATGAAGTAAATGGAAAATGCAATTTCAAGTAGTCAAACGTACGAACGTTTTCAGCAATTTTTTCAATGCTTATTGAATAGTATAACGAAAAAAATAATGAAGAAGGTGATTGATAATCTCTCATATCAATTACTTCGACAAATTTTCTCGAAAGGTTGTCAATTTTGAATTTTCGTTATAATTATAAATTGGCTAATTTTGAAAATGTGCCAGTTTACAATAAAAATTGCCATTTTCTAAATTTGACAAATTTTGCAAAAAACTGACACACAAAAAGGTAAAAAATTCTCACTCCGAAGATTTTTTCTGAAACATGAACCACAAAAAACGAATAATTTTTTTTCCAAAAGTCAAATTTTTCAAATCTAAAAAACTTTTTAATTTTGATAAGGTACGCCCTTTTCTTCAAAATTCCAGACATCAACTGAATATTTTGAAGCGGAATAAATTGGTCCAACTCGTCTCGAAACTTAGCAGTGATCTCTAATGGAATTTTCAAAAAATTTTCGACTTTTTGAGAGGGGAGGGAAGGAAAGGGGAGCAATCATTACAGAACATCGTTTTTTTTTTGGAAGTCAAAAAATAAGCACGAATTTTTGTTTTTTGATTTCAGCGAGACTGGTTAACAAATTTTTCCATTTTCTAAAGAATATTGGACTGCAAAATTTTTACCCCCCCCCCCGATTTTTTCCCAATTTCTTCTTTGCCAATTAGACATCGTGTGCACTTCTTTTCACATTGAAATTTTTCTTATGAATCCCAAAAACATGGAAATGAAATATTTTTGTTGGAGGGAAAATTCAAGTGGATATTTCAAGTTTTTTTCGGTGTTCAATGTTCATTGTTCAACCATTTCCATCCATGAATGTCTCACAGACTATGAAAAATGGAGGAAACTATTCTTCACTTCAGAATATCTAAAAATTTTCACGTCACGTCAAAGACTATAAAAATGAAACGATGACATTTCTGGAAAAAAATCAGTCATGAAACTCACAGTATAAGACCAATTTTAGTGATGGAAAACTGAAATACATATCAATAATTACAGTATCAGTTTTCAATTTTTCTCAGGTATTTTCAGTTTTAATTTTTTCCGTTTTAAATCAGTACAGATGCTTTTGCAGCTTTCAGTTCCTCTATTTTTTTTTTTTTTTTAAAAAAGAAGAAAAAAATATGAAAGAAAATTTTGACAAGGAAAATTTATTATTTCCGATTGCAGAGGATCGGAGATGAGGCTCAAATAAAGGAGAAAACTATTGAAAATTCTTTGAATTCTTCTTTAAAAAATCCCTACATCTCTGATTTTTTTTTTTCAAATTTTATGGTATACTTGACTTTTTTTTTTCAATTTCAAGAAGACTTTTTCGAGTCTATTTTTAGGTCAATTTTTTTCAATTGAGAGAAATTTCGTAAATTTTGATACTTTCACGAATTTTTGATTGAGAGTACAAACTGGTTTCAGTTACCTTTTTTTCGGTCAATTTCAAACAAATGAATTAAATTTTAATTCATGAGAAAAAAATAATTCCAAGACCACCCAAAATCTCATCTGAAAACTTGTGAAATTCGAAACAAATCAATGAAAATTGCACTTCTGATAAATTTCCAGCGCTCACATTCGAAAAGTAACGAAAATCTGCAATATCCATCTTATTATCAAACGACCACAAAATATATAATTTAATTAAAATTTATCTGGAAACACGCCACTTATCCATCAAGGTATCATACAGGTAAAATACTCAGAAGTTAGCTCATAACACTTCATTACGATCTACCCTCGGTGCTCGTATATATCTTACATACCGACACATGTCGAGCCAGGTGCTTGACGATTGACAGATGTTTTATCCGAATTTATTATTCTCATTTAGCTTCTAGACGCATCGATATAAATTATGATACCTTGTGTTCCAGAAAAATTAACGCCATCGTAGGTAAAATGTTTACTTTGGATATAAATTTTTCAAGAAAATGTATCCAACATTTTTCCTTCTGTTTTACACTTTAATTAAGAAAGGTAATTAAGAGTCGATATTAGAAAAAAAAAAATGCGACCAGTTTTACCAACCCTACGTACTGCCTAAATCTACATTAAAAATGGTGGTACTGGTTCGATTCTAAAAATTTCCCATTACTATTAGCAGATCCTAATTAATTAAATTGTATCAATGAGATCAACGGATATGATTCTACAATTCTACATCTCACCATCTCATCGATACTCCGGTCGAAAATCATAACTGTTTTTTACGATCGTGTTAACTTTCTCGTAAAACGCATAGAGAAATTTTTATTGAAATAAATTGCACGTAGATGCCGTTATAAAATCCATTTAATATGCAATATATGCACAAGAAATACCGAAAGAATCTTGTTTTTCTCGACGAATACGCGTAACATATTTCGACGACACGATCCAAGTAGGCAGTAAAAATTACGAGTAAAACTTCCTCAATGATGCTCTCCGCGTCGAGGTACCTAAAATGCGCCATGTTTCTCGTTTCGTGAAAATGTTGAGGCGGATTGCGTAACAATTCAGCACGTTTTTACGACGATGCCTACAAATACGAGGCTGGCACGTGGACTATTCTACGCAAGTGCACGGCGAAGAGAATAAATGTGCAGTAATGAAAGATTCCATTACATACATGTTTTAACAGTCGAGTTCGTCGTAATAGGTGAGGATTTCTTTTTTCTACGGTCGTGCCAAATACGTCTGTATAATTTTCCTACTGCGTAATTAATTTCCCTTCGAAAATAGCTCTATTTGTCATTTGTGAATCGAGCTTCGGTCTATAAAAATTGATGTTTCGTTTACCTACTCGAAAAAAAAAATGAATTGGAATCAGATATGTGTGTTTTTTTTTTTGGTGCGTTATCTAATCCAAACTATTTCAAATGTCTGGTCTTCTAAACGTTTAAATTATCTAACGATAAACCACATTGATCTCTGATGATAACACAGGTCGACAAAAAAAAAAAATGTTCTGTTTCTGGGTTCTCATGCCAAAATTCTGTTTCTAGACATCAAAATACATCACCTTACAAAATCCTGGCTTCCAAAGTTTGCTTTGGGGGGTGGGAGGGCCAAAAAACTGATTTTTCGAGAGCAGTAAGCCTGAGCATTACAAAAAAATTTGAAAAAAATTTTTTGGGGCCAATCTTATAGAAAATTTTACGGCGAATCCAATGCCGCAAACCGCAGACCTCCATCTCTTTTAGAAAAAAAGTTACAGCTCATTCTTTCCAAAATTTTGTGAAAAAATCGTCTTTTTTAGGGTATTTTTCGCAAAAAAGTGAAATTTGAGAGAAAAGTAAGGGCTTTAAGGCCATAATGACCATAATGAGAGTTGTAGAAAATTTCACGGCGAATCGAACGCCGCAAACCGCGGACCTCTATCTCTTTCAGAAAAAAAATTACAGCTCATTCTTTCCAAAATTCTGTGATAAAAATCACATGTTTGGGCCTTTCTAATGAAAAAATGAAATGCGATTTTTTCACAGAATTTTGGAAAGAATGAGCTGTAACTTTTTATCTAAAAGAGATAGAGGTTCGCGGTTTGCGGCATTCGATTCGCCGTGAAATTTTCTACAACTCTCATTATGGTCATTATGGCATTAAAGCCCTTACTTTTCTCTCAAATTTCACTTTTTTGCGAAAAATACCCTAAAAAATACAATTTTTTCACAAAATTTTGGAAAGAATGAGCTGTAATTTTTTTTCTAAAATAGATGGAGGTCTGCGGTTTGCGGCATTGGATTCGCCGTAAAATTTTCTATAAGATTGGTCCAAAAAAATTTTTTTCAAATTTTTTTGTAATGCTCAGGCTTATTGCTCTCGAAAAATCAGTTTTTAGGCCCTCCCACCCCCCAAAGCAAACTTTGGTGAAAAAAAATATTTTTTCGTTCATTAGCTCCATAAAAGTGACAAAAATTTCACAAGTAGGACCCAGAAACAAAAATCGTGTAGACCGGTGCAATCAGAAGTTCTTGAGCAAAATACGTACCTAATCGTGTCAGCAATTGTTAACGTAATTAATGCTCATGTACCATAAGTATAGGTACATAGGTACTCGTAGATACCTAATGTGATATGTAAAGGACCTGAAATTATTTTCAATCATTTTTTTGAATACTAATAAGCTCGTAAGTTTGGTAAATAGCGATAGCCGAAGTTATAAAATACGAAATTGGTATAGAAACCCACTCGAGTTAATCAGCTTTCAAATATTATAACTGGCTTACTCCAAACAACCCAATACAAACGAAATCTATATCGAATCACGTTTTCCTTAGAACAATACACATTAATTACACTCTGCTGATCGCGTTTCGACTCCAGTCAGACATGAAAATATTCAGCGGTAAGCAAATTGATTTCTATGGTTTCCATTAATACCTATACGTGGACCTCGTTGGAGAATTTAAACAGAAAAACCCTTCGAAAGGGATGGAAAGGAAAGTACTTCAGAAAACTCGAGAATTACCATTTTATGAGCACAATCGAAATCTACCTATAGATAGGGTGTGTGTATCAGAATTGAGGGTGTTTTTTTTGTTTTTCTTTTCAAGCAAAATTTAATCTTTATTTCAATTGTCAAGTTGCTCTTAATTTGAATCAGTCAAAAATGCCTAACCTAAATTGACTGATGAAATAGAGAAAATCAAGTCACTGATAATCAGTCAAATTCCACTGATTCCCTAGTTAATCAGCGTCATTTTACTGCCAATCAGTGAAAAATTACTGATTCAAATAGTGAATTTTGATTGTTGAATCAGTGAAAATTAGTGTGAAAATTCACTGAAAAATCAGTAAAATTTTTGAAATTTACTGAAAAATTTCACTGATTATTGAAAGTTTTTTTACTGATTCAGATTGTTCCAAAAATTCTTCTTGGATTTTTCAGCGAATTTCAGACATTTTACTGACTTCTCAGTGAATTTTCACGGATTCCCCCCCCCCAAAAAAAAAATTCATTGTTTCCTTTCAGTGAAACTTTTTCCACTGATTTATTATGGTACTGTACTGTGCTGTAATTCTTACTATTTTTCAGTGATTTCAGAAATGATTTTCACTGATCAGGGTGTCTTGACAAAATCTCTAACCCTAAACCCAGGATTTTCAGCAAGCCTTCTCAAAATAAATATTAAACCCTCCCCTCCCCTCCACCAGAAAAAAATCAAAATCGTTTTGGAAGGACAAATTTTTTCGCTTCAAAATGGATGAGAAGTTTTCACCACAATTTCAAAAAGGAAAAACAAAGGAATTCACTGAGCCCAAACGAAGCGAAGGCGAAAATTTTTGATAACAGGACATTCAGAATTTTAAACTTTTTCATTAGGCAAAATTCGTGTTTTTTTCGTGTTTTGTTTCGACTTCTAAAAAAACTGTATCTATGGACTTGTTTCCTGATTTCTTTCTAAAAAATCGTAACATTTTTAAAAATTTGCAGTTGAGATCGTTTCGATTCCTTTGATAAATTAGGATAATTTTTTTCATTTGAAAAAATAATAAGTAATTGTCCAGGCTGAAAAAGTTTCACATCATTATTCTGAAAAAAAAAATTAATTTGCTGAGCCCGAGCGAAGGGTGATCGAAAAATTTCGGAAAAAAAAAAGCATTCAAAAGCTGATATTTTGCAGGACCTTTCAGCCAAAAGAGCCAGAAGGATTCGTCAGACACTCTGCTGATTCAAATAATATGATAAAAAGTAGTGAGAAAGTAAACATAATTTTTTGAAGGTTCGATAATAATTTAGAAAAATCATATAAATAGGTAAAAACGTTTTTTTCCCGTTTCAAACTTTTTTCTTTCCGAACGATGTTTTTTTTTCGTTTCTTGTTACGTAAGTTGAAAAAAGGTCACGCTTTTCAACTAAACTGGAACTGGGAAATAGCCCACAAAGTTTTTCTATTTTACGCGTACCAGCGATGACAATTTTTTATGAAGTTCGAAATCATTTGTTCCTTCTATTGTATATATATAAAAATTATAAAAATTACTCACTCATTTTTACACGTCTTATTCTAAGAATGAAAATTCTTCACTCATAACTCACCTGAAACAGAAAAAAAAAGTTTATTAGCATTGATACTAAAACACAATTAATTTCAATTTTTATCCATTAAACTTATGCTTCATTTCTTTTTTTTTTTTGAAAAATCATGATAAGTACAAAAGCTCACAATATTTTTTAAATATCGAATCAATTACTAGGTAATAATTTCGAGGTTAAAATTGTTCGCAGCTTGTAGAGTATGGAGCAATTATAGGTACTTAAGGTATCACCCTGACTGCTCATGGTCAGGAAAATTCGTGATTAAAAGATGCGATAATTTTAAACATTGGTTTTAAATGTTCAAAATTTTCATTTTTTGTTTTTCGCATAATATATTTTGAAAGAAAAAATCTCCAAGCTTCGTTTGTGGAATGGTATTCCCCTCCCATTTTCTTACAATTCTTTCGAAAATTGCATACTTTTTCATTTTTTTGAGCGTGGTTTTCTTGATTTACAAGAATTAAACTTGCATTGAACCACATTTGTCAATTTTTCTTGAACTTTTGCCCTGGTTTTATTTCCATTGGATTTGACTATGAATGAAAAAAAAAAGGTCATGCTTTCGACTTAAAATGAAAATTTGCACTGAAAATCAGTTTACAAGATTCTGAGAAGTTTTAGTGATGAAAAATATAGGCGAGGGGGGAGGGGGAGGCATGAAAGCATGAAAGATTCAAATTTGTGGGTATTCAAAGACTTGAAATTCTTAGATACAAATTCAAATTCCAGTTTAAAAAAAAATCAAAAAGGAAAATTTTTAATTTTATGTCTGTTCATTTTTCAGGGACTAGCGTCCATTTTCATTGATTAAAAAAATACACTGAAAATCAATTATTTTGTTGAAATGATCCAAAATAGGTAATACAAAATTCAAATCGGATGATTCAATAAAAAATTTTCAATTCTGTATTTCAATTTTTTTTTTTAATAAATACGAAAAGATTTGAAGCATTTTCTGTAGGCAAACTGTTTGACCTGATACGAGTATCTATGTAAAAATTGACTCTGGTTAAAAAATGAACTTAGCTAGATTTTAAAGAAACCAATTCACTCCAAAATCCGACATCTCCTCCAAAAAATCTATAAAAATTTCAATTTAGAATGAAACATGGAAGAAATCTTTAAAAAATTGAAATATTTAATAAAGAAAGAAGAGCCAAAATGTCTAATTGTTAATGAAAAGGTGGTGATTGGGCAGAGGCGGAGAAGTAAATTTTTTCAAGGTGTCACAAAATTAGTATACCAGCCCGCCCCTCCCCAAAAAAAGTATCGCAAAATTTGCAAAAAATGGTCAAAACAAGTTTAATCTATAGGTAAAAATCATCTCCAAAAAGAAAGGATTTTGAAAAAGAAATCGTGATTAAACCCATACCCCTGAATATTTTCAATGGAATCGAAATTTTTCCTTCAACATGTTTTAAATAGAATTTTTCTCCCGGCGGAACCTTTTTTCGTCAGTTTGAGATTTTTGCCAAAAATGGAATTTCGACTACCCAAGTCCAAATTTAGTCTATAAATTTATTTTTTTCAACCCTAAAGCATAGGTTTTTTTTTTATTTCTTCAATTCTAATTTTTTTCAAAATTGTATCCATTATTAAAAATTTTCCAAACATTATTTTGTTAAATTTAAATTTCCTTCTTTGATTTTTTCATTTCAACTTCATATTTTTCATTATTTAAAAAAAAATTGATGTGCCGTATTTTTGGCATGTTACCCATTTCCCTAGAAAATTCCACATGTCATAAATCGACCTTCGAAATCCAACGCATGTCACAGGTGTGACATGCGTGACACGTCTTTCTCCGCCCATGTGATTAAGTACACATTTCGGTCTCAGAAACCGTGGGTTCAAAAATGGGTCAAAATCTGGAATCGCCTTTTTTTCCACACGATAAAAATTTTCAAAAAAATCAACGATTTTTAACCTCTAATGGCCTTTTTTTTGCAAACATTTTTGCCTCCGCATGTGCTCGAACTCGGTAGATTCCCTTTCTCCTTCCGGAATACAACCTTCGACTCTTCATTCAGCAGAACAAGCACCAAATGACCAAAAAACAGCTGTGGTCATAAAAAATCATCAAAATTTGATTTCTCAAATTCAATAATCCCAAGTATTCACTTCGAGAGCTTTTATCGCACAAAAAATTCAAATCTAAATAGAAAAAAAAACTTAAATCTATACTTTTTACCAGCCAATAGATTAGCTAACAACATTCAATCATTACAAAAACAGGATTCCCAACTTTTCTATTTTTTCAAACAATATCAATTCGAGCAACGAACACAAATAGACGGCGTATTCAACCTTACACAATGTTTTCACAGATTTTAAAATCCAATTAAAATGTATATAGGTCAATTCAGACACCCAGGTTATTTTTTGCTGGTTTTCTACCTTACACGCCATGCACCATTGAAAGTTCCAAAAATCAAGGCTCAGGGAGCAAGTAATTAAAACGAATTAAGACGATAAATATTCATGAAATGTATGCGTTTTTAATGAACTTTACACGACAATTGTTACAACATTTCAAAAATTCAGCATGGCTCATGTTAAAATTCATTGTATTACTATTTCGCCACATTATAACAATTTTCCATCGCGAACTTCGCAAGTCCTTTAATAGGAATAAAACGCATCCACCTTAAAAAACTGATTTCTAAAATTCTACACATACAAAATATCAAACCTCAAATTCCATTTCTAAACAAACTTCAACCCAGCACCTTTATGCATAATGCTCCAAGTAAGGGTGTTCAAAAAACCACCAAGAAAGAGAAACAGGTTTCTTTAAATAAAACCATACAACTATACGAATTTGATACACACTTGATACATTTGATAAATGAAAAGCTATTCAGATGATCTACCCGATCGAATTAATTCAGTTAGGACGTTTACATCAGTAGAGCTTCATTCATAACAACTTGTAAAAGTGGAATGACAAGTACGGTTTTGAAAACTCGTACCCGGGTACTTTTGCGGCATTGCAATTTTTTTCTCACATGTAAAAATGCCTTTATTAGCGAGTCTTTTTTCAGCCTTTACACTTGTAATTGAAATCTATTTCAGAGTACCTAGACCTACCTCTACCTTTATAAATCGAGCATAATCAAAGAATAGAATACGAGTCTTGGTCTTGGTTCAAGTTCAAGAACCTGCTGAAAAAATTTTCTATTCAAACATATATATAGGTATAGTTGCACATTGTAAATATTGTTTTATTTACTATTTATACATCTTCGAAGCCAGAAAACCTAAACGACCATAAGTCGAAGCAGCATAAAATTATATCGAGCATGTGTCTAATGATGTAGGCAACCTCCACCTATAAAGGAAATTCAAAATGGCCATATCGCAGCCATGCCATATGCGTACCGCAGAGCTCATGAAATGACTAAGTCTATATGTCCAAAATTACTCCTCGGCTCAACTTTTGTCTTTTTTTTTTCAATCGACGTTGAATAGTAACGGAAACTTATTTAATGTGACATTTCCTTATTGTTGACAGATAAAATAGGTACTACCTTATATGAAAAAAAAAATGTTTAGAATCGTTGAAGGTTAAATATCATTCAGCGTAGGTCATGAATACGTAGTAAAAAGAAATGAACCGAAATTTACAGCTTGCGGTGCCGGCCGGTAAGTTAACATTCAATCGGCTATTTCGCAATAAACGTCAACAGCACATTACGATGGACATATAATTAGGTCGAGAAATCGTCAAGCGAATATTCCTCACGAGCTGCGAGCGATGATTTATGGAATAGGCGTAGAAAGATCATTTCAGTCGAATTGGATGCAAAAGGCAACAATGATTTATGCTGTGAGCTGAAGCTAATAAAGGAGATATCTCAATCTTGATCGAAAATAAAATTGAACAGGCTGAAATAAAAATTGAACGAAAAAATTTCAGGTAATTTTTGAAATTCCAAAATTACTCTAATCTATTTGAAAAATATAAAAATTTGATTTAATCAACGAAAAAAGCTGAAATTTGATATAATTAATATCTTATTTTGATCTCTAAATTGATTGGGAAGCGATTTTGGAACGTTTTAGAGTCTCCAGAAAATTTTATAATTTTCTAGCACTGAAAAAAAATCCCATAAAAATTATACAGATTAAACTTCAGAACCCAAAAATTCAGATTACCCATATTGGAGACTTTTTAAATCAATTATTCAGCCATAATTTCAGCTCAATTTTTCAAAATTCTCAACTGGCCGGTCAAATCCGTATTTTTGGGAGAAGTGGACATTTCTTCGGGCTAGAAGTTCCTAAAATTTTCTGGATGCTTCAGAATATCTCAAAACTGCTCCTGACGCATTAATTTGAGAGCTTTTAGAGGCGAAAGTTCAGATGAGTTGTTTTTATGAGCTTTATGACAGTGCTCGGAATGTCCAAAATTTCCCAAAAACCTTCAAATAGTCTCAAAACTGCTATCTAAATTTGAATCAGTTAGAATTGACTGATTAAAAAGCCAGAAGTGTGCAACTGTAGAAATCAGTGAAAAATTACTGATTCAATTAGTGAATTTTCATTTTTGAATCAGTAATCTTTTTTTAACTACTGAAATGAATCAGTAATTAATCACTGATGGAATTAGTAAATTGAAATTTTTACCGATTCATTTCAGTAGTTACGTAAAAAAAGATTACCTACTGATTCAAAAATGAAAATTCACTAATTGAATCAGTAACTTTTCACTGATTGACTGTCAAATTTCACTGATTAACAGTTGCACACTTTTCGCTGTTTAATCAGTCAATTTTCTGTGTTTTTTTTTGACTGATTCAGATTTAGAGAGTGCATGCTTTCAATCGAGATTAAAAATAGGTACGCTACCACGTTTCAGATATTTTCATTGATTAGATCAAATTTTTATTTTCCAAAGCAATTTTGAAATTTCAAAAATTCACCAAAATTCTAGAAATGAATTCAGGCAATTGGAATTTTTGATTTATCGATTTCTTTTTGTTTCGACCAAAAATTTTACTGTCGATTTCGAAACTATATAGCCTGGTACGTGTAATTTCGGAGAGTGAAAAGCTGCCATTCCCATTTGCAAATGGTACATATCAACATCAGGCGCAAAAATTCAAAAAAATTGATTACAATGAATGATTCTTGTAGATTTTGTCTTCATCCAATTCTCATTCTCATAACGTCATAACGCAAGAGGCAAGAACGATAATACCTATCAAGTAGTCAAGTCTACAATAGACTTCTTAAATTTAGCATTTTTCTTTTACAAAACATGAAATGAAATGCCATCATTGTTAAATCGAGTTCAACATCCGAGAAGATAATCACACAATTTACAGAACTTGCAGTTTTTCAGTAATTTTCGGCAGGAGGATAATTATGGGGCATTATCTACACGGTTAATTTTTGCGGATTATTACACAAACTAGTCACAAGATTATCTGCCATTTTATATCATTATTATAGTAGGTAATTACGGATACATAAAGTATCGCAAATTTTTACGAGTTGTTTGTTTTCGTGAACAATAAACAATTCAAATACTATTCCATTGACATGAAATCATAAAGTCAAAAATTAATCCAACTGCTCTAACATGGTTTTTGAAAAAAAAACCCTCAAAAAAGGCATTTTTCTCTGCCTCATCTTCCATAGAATTTTTAAATATGATCTCTTGAGTCCGAGAAATATGCACAAGACAATGGTTCTTGAATCATCATTAAAATAAGAATCGAATATTTTCAAAAGAAATCGAGAATAATTAAAATATGAATTCATGACCATTGAAATAAGGATCGAAGAAAGATATGGGCCACTCTAAGAAAGATAGAATCACTCCACCAAAGTCTGATGACAATCTTAGCTCTTGTGAAAATTTTTCCCAGGAAAAGGGAGATCTTAGAGCACGAGCTTTCAAAATTTGTCATAAATTTTTGTTCTTGGAGAGTAGAAAAAATAAAAATAAATTAATTTCAACATCACTATTCCAAGAGAAAATTTTTACACATAATTTCAAAATCTAAATTCTTGGTCAAAAAACAACCCAATGAAAAAATTCAGTTGATAGAAATTTTTCACAAAGTGAAATTTTTATAAAAAGGGGTTTATAAAACAATTTTTTTTTGGTAATGTTGAAAAATATTCGAGACCTGGCCTCTACGGAATTGTCAGATTTTCAACCTTAAATTACAAAATTTCACATGATTACGACTGTCCAAGAGAAAAATACCTACCCGGTTAGAAAACAATTTTTCCATTTTTCGAGAAAAACACGCTTTCGAAATAGGCAAATTTTTTAGTACGTACATATTTGCCACAGGATTTTCCTAGAATAATCAAGGGATGGTGTTCTAGCTATGTTTTTATTTTAAAATGAATTTCAAGGGTCCGGTCCATCGAAATTGAACTGGAATCAGTTAAAATCTGAAAATTGGCTGATTCAAAAATTAAAATTCACCGACTGAATCAGTAAATTTTTCACTGATTTCTACAGTGACATGATTCTGTCGATTTCATCAGTCAATTTTGACTGATTCAGATTAAGAGAGTTTATATGTACGACTCCAATTTTCATACTTTAATAAAGCTAATCATATCGTTTCAAAAATGTAGGTACAAAAAAATTGACTTGAATCTAACATCTTAAAATCTGGCGACTGAATAATGAATTTTTTTTAGTAGCAAGTGATTATTTCTAATTGATTTCCGAAAAGTTATTATAATGAATCAACAAACTCGAAAAATAATTATCTTCTAACAATGTTTTTCACAAATTCATTTCAAATATTTGAGAAAAGTCAAAATAATCCCTAAAAACCTTGAGATTCCTTATTCAGTTAGCAGAGAAATACTAAAGTAGTAGATTCATAAAATTAAACTAGAAATGTACCAAAATTTTAAAATTCATAAAAAACCCCCTCCTCAAAATTCAAATTTTCAAAGATAAAAATATTTTGAGATTTAGAAAAAAATATTCAATTTCTAGTGTTTTTTTTGTAACCTTAAACGACGGAAATTGTTTTTATGCCCCAAGAAAATTCACAATTCTCAAAATTTTTCGAATTGTAAATAACTTGAATATTTTTGATCGAAATTCGTAGAAAAAAATATCTACCTCTACCTCCACAAAAACATGAAATTCCTAACTCCATCTCACCAGAACTTTTTTAAAACACCTACAGAAAACCAAAGTTCAATTTTCATAACTTTAAAAACATTTTGAGGTCGTGTTTGCTCCCCTCATTCTCTTCCAGTCAACAAACATTTTCTTAAAACACCTATACAAGTGCAGAATAGTACATTTTACATAATAATCATCTAACTTTGGAACATTTTATAAAGATAGACTGTAATCAGATATCAATTATTCAAAAGAAATACGAAAATGTCGTATTTATAGAAATGCTGCGCACGAATACACGCACTTTCACGAATTTTTCGAACGATAAAATTTCCGTGAAACGCACTTTAAAAAGCAATAATTTGAGAAACATAGGTATAACCATTTTTTTTTTTACAAGTGCTGATAAAAAAATCATGAAAAAGGGAACTGATAATTTTTAAAAAAAAATTGAAAATAATTCCTATTTCAAAAAAGGTTCAAAAAGTATCAGAATCAGGTACACAAACACTACGATACAAAATTCTCGAACTTTTTTACAACCAAAAGTAATAAACAATACCTATACTTGAGTAATTTAAAGCTAAAAGTTGAAATGACGTCAAAACATCGATAAAAAGAATCCTATTTAACGACGTTCCCCAAGTTCTTTTTTCCAAGTCCTATAGACTAATTATATTTTTTGATAAAATTTCTGGATTTTTTCGATTCCATTTTCTTTTTATTCTTCAAATAAATACACAGAAGAACTTCATCTAAAAAAAGGTCATTGAAATTCATACGCAATCAAGCGAAACAATCATATCACAGAGACAAACAACAAGAATTTATTTCTCAAAGCATCTGATGCATTACCAAGCTACGTAAGTATGAAACTATTTGTACGTAGTTTATAACCAAACAACACTCGATTTATCCACCAAAATTGTGTAACTTTCATCACACAATATTTTTCTACGTTTTTTGAGAACTTTTGAAAATATTATAAGGGGTTTTTCAAACATATAAGAGCACACATTCGACCATTTATTGGTCAACTCGTATCTAATATTTTCAAGAATGAAAAATAAATACAGAAGTTCCACCATAAGAGTATACTTTCCCATACACATACGAAGCTAACACACAAACCGCAACTTCAGAGAATAGAAATAGTCAAATTCGATTCGACGAACTCGAAACATGGCACGTTAATGTAGATATTATTATTGAATATATTGAAAGAAACCAACGAGTGTTTACGTTTATAAAATTTAATTGATGACGTCAATGGCCAAAAAAATAAACCATCGGCTTATTTTTTTCATCATAACTGTTTACAGTGAGATTCATCACCGTGGAAACTCCTACAAAACTTATCCTTTATTTGAATAAGTAGTTTTAAAATAATTATTCCGTTATGTTCCCCCATTCGACTTCATATTCGAATAAAAAATTCTCCAAAGTAATCGCGACCATTCTGAAGTAATTTTTCGTAATACGTTTCCATTTTCATCTCCTGAAGCGTGAAAATAGCGACGATATTTCATTTCGCGAAAAGGTTTCAAATATAACATTATTGGAAAAATGATATCGAATCGATATAAAAAAAAAGGTGCGAAAATTCTTATATCGACGAGGATAATTTTTCCATCAATTTTATACATCGCAGGTACAAGTATCAGATTCAAAATACGAATTTTATTCCATCAACCCCTCCTTCTCTCCCCTCCTCAAGGTAATTTTCGGGCCAATCTATGGCGAAAATTCATGAAAACAAGGTAAACAAAATTCAACCTTGCAACATTTAAAAACCCACAACTGAATTTTCCACAGTTCAGCTCGCAACGAGCCTAGCAACGAATCAGTGTCGCACACTTGCGGATCCCGTTTTCCACACATTGCCAATTGGAATTTCCCCTCTCTTTATACCCAGGCTAAGGTACAGGTACACACACCAATGCATATGCTACGCCACGATTTGAGATACTAAATAACGAAAATGATGAAAAAAACCGCGATGTTCTCGCTGCTCATTTGTAGGTGAAGGTTACACGAAGTTAGAATTTTATCGACTTGCTGAGTGAAAAAAAAGTTGATTCGAGTCAGTCGGTAGAATTCGGTCGCCTCCGGTTGTGTAGCATTGAATACACGTGAATCTAAATTTATAATCGATGATGTATGAGTCCACTGTCTGGTCTTGAATTTGTTACTAGAATGTCTAAACCGCTAAAACGTGTGCTGTTGTTTTGAAAAACTAAACACGCACACGAAAGGAATTCGCCAAACCGGTCACTACATAGGGCATCTTTCGACAAAACTGCGTTAATTTTTTCAATTATCTAGGCAATTGAGGCAGCCGCGATGCAATCCGGAGTCTTGTTTGGAGTTCTGATCCAACGAGAAGGCGAACATGTTGCCGGATTGTTTGTGCAATGTGCATTGACTGTCGCTGAAGAGCAACAGAAATGGATTCTATCGATTTAGCGATTATTTTCTCGCTTTATTTGGCATATTTTACCATCTTTGATAATATGCCTCGGGGCTGAATAGAAAATGCTTCGAAATTTTCATAATTTCTTGTCCCACTCCATTTTTCGTCCAATTTGATGAAATCTTCAATTTACAGGGTCCGAAAAGATTTTACCAGTCTTTGTTGAACCGTTGTTCAGAGACGTGATTCAGAGTCCGTTTTGTTTTTGAAATTTGAATGTGAGATCTATAACACAAAATGGCTGGATAAATCCCCCCACCACCTTCTTAAAATCTGATCTTGTACAATGGTACAAGAAAATTTCCAAAAATAAAAAAAGTAAAAAAAAATGGAAAAAAATCAGAATTTTTACAAAAATAATTTTTGTTTGGATGTCTCTATTAAAAAAAATACCAATTTCGCACATTTTTCATCCTGACACTATTTTTCATCTTCTTAAAAACTGCAATTCTTCAGTGTCCACGATAATTCAAGAATGTATTCGTGGAGAGAAGGCTCAGGGGTTGGTCTTTTGGCGCCAACTTTGAGAATTTTGATTAAAATGCCTTCCGGTTCCACGACTTGGCTCTTGCTCATGGGATTTTCATAAAAGTGCCTCCGGCCCCGGCTCCAAAATAAAAAAAAATCGCCCGGACGTTCTTTCTCTCTCCTCTCTCCGGATCAGAGGCGATTTTCCAAGGAAAGTTGAAGAAGTCAGACTTCCAATGATTTTTTTCAAGTACTTCTCATTTCTTTTTTTTAAAAGTAAAATATGTTCAGAAAAATAGGCAAATCAAATTCAATTGTATCCTAGAACCAGGCTGTAAACAAGATTTCAAAGATCCAAGTCCAAAATTCTAATTTTTGAATTCAGATTTTTTCATGTCTACATTTTCATCCATCACTTAAATTTTTTTTTTCTTTCCTGTTGTTCTTAAAAATTCTTTCCAATATTTACTCGTGCGAAATTTTTAAAAGTATGAAGTTGAAATTTGAAAAAAATTGAAGAATTTCAAAATTATTGAAAAAAAATTTCGTGGTGGAAGGAATCTTAAGAAATATGATTTTGATTTTTTTTTCTCAATTCAAGAAAAATTCTGAGAAAATTCTAATTTAAAACAGTTCTATTGCTATGGAAAACATTTTACTGAATCTTTGAGAAAATTTTTTCCAGCTCAAAAATGACCAAACGTCAATCATTTTTTGCAACATAATGTTTTTCAAATGAGAAATACATAATACATATACCTAGAACAAATTTTGAAAAGTAATAAAAACACAACAGACATAAACCTTTTCAAATTTTGAGTAGTTATTTGATAAATTATTCGTATTGAAAAAATACTTTCAGAGATTGAAATTTCATCATTTTCCTTCATTAAGGTTTTTCAAAACGTGACCAATAATTTAAAACCTTCATTCTTATTCATTCTCATCACAGCTTATTACATAAAAATATTGTTGCCCAAAAAATTAGATCCCGACTTCCCGAGTGAATCATGTAGAAAGAGATAAATTACCTTGGAGCGCAAGGACAGAAATTTATTTCTGAAAATTTCCAATAGATAATTTAATGGATAAAGACATCGATTTAAATATCGATTTTTTGCACCAACATATCACGGCCAACAAAAAATTATGATTACAAAAATTAATGTGAAGTTGAAATTTTTTGAAAATTTTATTAGTTAAAATGAACCAAAAAACATTTTTCCAGATGATTCGTCTTTCTTTTGGATTATTTAAAAATTCCAAGAAAAAATCCCAAAACTGACGTGACCCCTGCTTTTTAATGTTTTTTCAATGTTTAACAAAAACTCGGATTTTTAAAATTTTTTTTCATAAATTGATGTTATTATGAATATTTTAATCCATAAAAATTGTCTGAGTAGATTTTTCTTGCTTTCTCCTATTTCTGAAAAAAATGGATCGAAAACAAAGGTTGATGATGGAAAATCACAATCGATAATTTTAGTGAGTTGAAATATTACAAATGCCCTACCGGGAAAATTTGTTCAAAATATTTTTTCAATTAAATATTGAAAAATTATGGGAAGTTGAATTTTTCAAGAACCTCTAAAAATCGGGCGATGATGAAAAATGAGTGTCAATGGTATTTTCAGGTAAAGATATCCATACGAAAAAAAAAACAATTTTTTGATCATGACTAGTTTTCAGGATCTGTGGGGGTGGAGGGTAAACGAAGTGGTAAAAAGTGCAGTGAATTTTGACCACATTGCTCAGAGATCTACCCAAAACTATTGCGCCTTGCCCTCCATTAAATTTTTTTAAAAAGTTGTAAAATGATCACTCTTAGTCTTGACTTCCCCCACACCATCCAAATTAAAATATCTGTAATTTTAGCTTTTGAATCATTTTTCGGAAAATTTTTTTATCCTCATTTCCTCAAAACTTGATAGGTGAATTACCTTTTTCCAATCAAATAATGCAAATTGTTCATAAATTTCATCAAAAATTACGTATTTTTTTCCAGAAAACCTTCCTTCCTTGAATAGCTCTGCCATGGCATAAAAAATTACGTGGCTTGTGTCGATTTTCCAAAATTTTCGTCATTATTAGAAGTTATTTTTTTCATCACTTATCACGTGATTAATCAGAAATAGTAACTAGCATTTTATCAGCTGGCTGTAATATGATAAACAGATAATAGATAAACAACATTAAAAAGTTATTTTCGGAAAATACAATGTTGAACGAGACTATATGGGTTTAGGGTATCCGGCAATAAAGGTACTACAACGGAATATAATTAATTATAAAAACACCTACCTATCCAGATAGATACTTCATCAACCTATCTTTTTTTTATCACAGATGAAAAATTACACAGATACCTGCTTATTGAAGGCATAAGCATAGCAGTTCATTACTGTAAAATATTACAGTGGCTAATCTAATTAGAGCTTGTAAAGGTATTTGTTTTCTTATACATTTGACGAACTGATAAAATTCATTAATGGTACGTTATCATTGAAGCGGATACAGTAATTTAGGTACAACGCGTTCGTGGTATGGCAAGAACAGAAAAAGGCAACGGTTCGTCGTGTGCTTTATATTTTGTTTATTTATTATACGCTTAATGATTACTTTTTCTAATCAATGAATAGCTATGTAACTTATTCGACGTGTTTCGTCATTGATACAGAAAAATACGCTTAAATATTTTAGTAGATTTTAATTTCCTCATACAGAACGTAATGTTTCGCTGTAACCCTCCTCCCTTCAAGTCGTGTCTGCAGGAGTCAATTATAATTTTATTCGTACTTTGAAAAAACGATTCGAAATCGAAAGCTTTGAAATGATTTTATATTTATACACGAAAAGACCCGATGTTTTTAGAAATTTCGTCGCGTCGAAAGCTAAACCGCCAATTTATAAACGGTAATTTATGAATAACGTAGGGTTAATTAGCCATTAAATAAATCAACATACTCGTTAATACGTAGTTCGCGGTCACAGACAAAACATTGTTAAACATGCCTTATTTTCGTGTCTTTTTCGAAAAAAAATTTCGTCATCGTGTTTACATTCAATTCGATTACATATCGTGATTTTTTTATACATCGGAGGGGTGAGGTGAGAGAGGCTTCCGGGCTTCGAAATCATTCGCTAAAAAAATACCTCTCGAATGTCGAACAAAATTGAAGTTTTTTTCTCGGAAATTTTTCTGATTATTTCTAATTTTATTTTTTTTTCGAGGAAAATTGGAGGAAATTGTAAAAATTATGAGCATTATGAATTAGTTTGATTCACTCCCTATCTTTATGAACGCCAAAATTGATGGAAATGTTTCAAAATTTACACATTGGACACCTTAGTACATCCATAAAAAGAGATAACTGTGAAGAAGCTCTGTGCTCCATCTATAAAAACTACTGAAAAAAAGATTTCCAGAAACAAAATTTTATTCAGTTTTTACTTTTTAAACACAATGAGATGAAAAGCTGCCATTTTCATATTTTCTATCACTTTCAAGATAGAAGAAAACCCCACATTTTTTTAACTGGTGACCACAAATTTTCAGAAAAAATCCCACGGTTTTTCCAATATTTTAAATGCTCTATTCCTAAAACTGACGCCAGAAAAAATCAATTAATGTTTTAATTACAAAATTAAAATTGTTCATGACTTACATACATACAGGAATTTTGTGACTCACGAGAAATAACATGATCATTTCTAAGACTTCATTACTGAAGCTATCATGATTAGTGCATAGCAGGGCAGGACGTGTACTAATCAACGATTGAAATTTTCCTCAATCATAAATATTTTACTTAATTGTATTTTTGACAGCATTTTGATTTGAAGTCTGTGAAATTTTGAAAAAAACATACCAGAATTTTCAATGTATAAATATTCCAACAGAAATGAAAAAACCTTGAAACCTCAGAATTGTAGTAAGTGCCCACATACAAACAAAAGTCAGTCGAAAAATCATCATCGAATTTTAATAGAAAATTCACAAAAATCAGTTCACCTAAAATTTGAGACCGTTCTTTAGTGATTTTTTTTTTACCATGATTCGTGTTTTTTTTTCATTCATATATTGGAATAATGGAACAGAAGGGAGAGGGAAGGGGGGAAAATCTGAAAGTTCCGTAATTTACATTTTCCCCTTACTTTTCAGATTGAGAAAAAAAATGTTTACAAATGTATGAGATTTTTAACAAAAACGTAATTTGCTTCATCAAGATTTCCAACTCGAGGCAAAAAAATTAGTTTCATGATCACTGGAAGGAAAAGTTACTTCCCTCTGCTTCTTCTGAATGTAGTCTGGCTCCTGTATTAATCTGTTTTGCCTGGGTACTTCAGAACTTTTTTCAGTTACCTATGTATCTCCTTTTTAGAATTTTTAGTGTTTTTTTCACTTCGATATTTTCAAGATTTTTACGCTGTGTACGCGAATCTTGAAAGCACATGCACTTCGTTCAACAAAAAAAAAATTTAAAAATACTACACAAATTGTTATGCTTTTTAAAGAAAATATTGAAGTTTGAAATTTCAATTTTCAAAAGTTTTGAAACCTTAATCGGAGAAGAAAATTTTTAAATGCGAAAAAATAAAAAAATCAAATTTTACAATGTTTACATCCATAAATGTTGAAATATACATCTTGCATATCGACAATTCAATACCTACCTATACAATTATTAGGGTAGAGATAAAATGAAAAAAAAAAGAAATCTTGAATCGTCACATTTTGACAAATTGATAAAGAATTAATTTCACAACACCCAATACTTCAACTAAAATTCAATAAAAAATTAAGAAAAATATTATACAATCTGCGTCATTTTTCTAAAAAAAAAAAGTCAATTAAAGTCAACGTACTTCAAATGCACATAAAAAAACTATACTTCGATAAAAAATTACGTAAGATTCACCAAGTTCAAGATTCATCTCAATCTTGAAAAGAACATCTTTTACCACAAAATTTTAAAATTCAAATACGGGAGACCAAGGAATGCCAAGTGGATGGTCTCATAAAAAATGTTTAAAGGGCAAAACTCTATTTTTGCGACCACAGATATTAATAATGTATAGGGAACTTTAATTCTATTGTCACCCTCCCCCCCCCCCAAATAACATTTTCATCTAAAACATTTTTCTACTCCTCTTCAACTTTCACATTTTAAGGATTTCCCTGATGCAATAGAAACTCAAATCTTTCCTTACGTCGTCAGAAATATGTTCCAACAGAATTTATTTTGAAATTATTCAATTTTTTTGTACTCGAGAAATTTTCTCACAATTTTTCTATCAATTGTTCGATTTTATAAAATGAAACAAGTACATATATAATTTATAACATCCTAATATTTTGCTGGACTTGACAATATTTCATGCAGAAACGATTTTCCCTTGATTTTGTTTTCCAGGTCTTCCAGACCAATTTTTCAAAGTTACTCAGCCTTTTCCATATACTTTCTTATTTCAAATCAGTGAAAAGTCATCGAAAAAAGTCAGAATCGCAGAACAGAAAAAAATCAGCAAAATTCATTGATTTTCAGCGGATTTTCAATGATTTTTCAAGATGTTTTATCGATTTTTTTAGTGAATCTTCACCAATTTCTATAGCATTTTTTTTACTGCTTGCTTCCAATGAAACTTATTTATAGTTGATTTATTTCTGTTGTACAATTCTGACAGTTTTCCAGTGATTTTCAATAATTTTCACGTCTTTATAAATGAGAGAGAATTGACCTGTAGATTTTCAAAAAAAATTCCACGAAATAATTCAAAATTTCCTGACTCGCCAAGTTTTCCAGAAAGTAGATACTCTGAAAATTCATTTGATGGCATTTAGAAATTTCCCAATATCTCATCATAATTAGGCAAATTCAAGTGCACTTACAGAAGATTAAATTCAATTTTCATTAATGTTTCGTTATTGGTGTCCAACAAAATCTCAAACCCAGAAAGAAGAATCTTAGAAGGACTTTCAGCATGACATTATCAAAATTAATATTGTACCCCCCCCCCCCCCAATAAAAAATTCAAACTCATTTTTGGAGGACAAATTTTTTCTGATTCAAAATATTTCATCATTTAAGATGGAAGAGAAGAGTTTTTACCATAATTTCTAATAAAAAACAGCAAGCGAGGGCCAAAATTTTCGAAAAAAAGGGCATCCAGAATCTAAAAAATTTATTATTACGTAAAATTTGGGGGTTTTCCGTGTTTTGTTTGGACTTTCAAAAAAAAAAAAAACAATACCTATGGACTTGTTCCTGATTTCCTTCCAAAAAATCAAAACATTTTCGAAAATTACAATCGAGATCTTAACGAGTCCTTTGATAAATGAGAAGGGCAATTTTTTCACTTGAAAATATACTTGTCTAGGCTGGGAGAAGAAGAAATTTCATACCATCATTTTGAAAATAAACACTTTTTCAGGCACTCATATGTATCATACGACATTTCAAATTGATTTATTTCAGCTTTTGGCGAGTGAGTCTCAAAATTTGAAATGGGAAGGACTTTTTACTCAATATAAGGATTTCGGAAAGACCGTTCAGCCAATATAAGAACCGGAAGAACTTGTTAGACACCCTGTTTGTGTACATTTTCATTTTTTAAAAAATTCGAAAAACACATAAAAATCGTTTTCCTCAGTTTTTTAGTAAATTTTTTGACATGAATAAATATCACGATGTTTTCAACACGAATAAAAACGTCAAAATCGGAATAAGGTGAAGAATGGGTGCATTAATTTCGTTATCTTTTCACAAATTCATTCCGCGTTTTTTCTTTTTTTCCAAAACAGAAAAATACTGAAAAGGTAGACAATCAAAAATTTCCATAATTCAACTAATTCAAGAACTTTTTTCTCCTAGGAAAAAAATTTTTAACCTTAAAAGCCAATCATAAATCCGTTTTTCCTTCAAAATAATCTCTAATTATTTTAATATTTGAAAAAATCAAAACGGTAATTTCAACACAATTTTTATTCTCAACTTCCTGACATTTTTTTTTTCGCCAAAAAATACAAATAATTAAACTCTCACCTCAAATTCAACACATTTCTCGAGACACTACTAAAACGAAACAACCCACGTGCAAATCACACTCTTCCTCCTTCCACCCAAAAAAACACATACTCCGCAACGATCCAACAAGGCACCATCATTTAGCTCATCATACAGGTACTCAAGTGCAAGTGAATACATCACACTACCATTGTCAATCTGTTACACGCAATTGAACAAATACACGTATTTCCACGCAGCTGTAAGCTACCTATTTTTCCAAAATATCATCGCACGTGTCACGTACCACTCGAACATATCCATTGAAAATTTTCCCAACCACTAGTCCAACCAGCTACATCCAAATCTGCATAAAACTTCATATCCCTATACGTAATAATGAAGCATTTTTACGTACAATTCGTATTCGTCCAAGTAATCGGAATATTTCTGCAATATTAAAAAGGAAATGATGAATGAAATAGGCTATTGGTTGAAGGAAATTGGTTTGGGCAACGTGCCAGCATTCTAATATTTAATGAACATACGACTACTCGTTGGGTTTTTTTTCCTCGACACATGCGATGCAATATTTTATACGTTCGCGTTTATGTAATTTTAAAATTCAATAGTACTACACTCTGTCGTTAAGATATCTTTAAATGCAAGATGAATGTCATGTTTTACTCTCAAGCTTCATAAAATTTACACTCCGGAGCATTCGTTTGGTATCGATACGTGGCTCCGGCTCAGTTGTCAGTAAAGTACCTGTGTGTAGATGAATCACAACGAGTTCTTTTGTGATTCATGAATCGCGATATATGGCCGCGGGTGCATACCTTAAAATCTTTTCTACGACGGAGAGCCGAACAGGGCGAACTGTTTCGCAGAGTACACAAAAAAATTTATTATCTAAATTTAAAACCCAACTCGAAGGTATAGCTAGGTAAGGCATCCAATACCTACCAACCAAACTTGATAAAAGAAGCTGAAAATTTCGCGTGCTCGCCCAACTTACATTTCAATGTCAAGTTATGAAAAACCTAGAAAATCGAAGTGACGTGTGAAATGTCGAGAATAATTAATTTCTTCAACTTGCCACACTGTTCGAAAGCTTCGGCTTCCTCGGCTTCTCCTCGCGTCTCCCGATACGCAGATGCGATGAATTTCCAACCAAGAATTTCGTAATTACTTTAAATTATCACAACTATATAGCACGTCATAATACACGCATAAGCAACATTTTAGCTACCTAATTAATCTACTAGCATACGCGTGTGAGACTCGATCGTATAAACTTTTAATATTACGATAAAAGGCAACGCTGACAGAATTAATTACTCGGGTAGAATTCTTTCAAAGTGTACAATTCCGAGAGCCAGTACGTTCTACGTTCGCTATCGATAAATTATACATTTAAATTGGAAATTTATCAGACGATGGTTCGGTCTGCGAAGAAAAAAAACAATGCAGATAAAAAATACCAACGTTAAATAACCGCAAACGACTCCGTATTTTTAACGTAATTTTAAACCATGTGAATGAAACCGAACCGCGTGTTCTGAAATAGCTCCAACTAAACAAATCGCGCACCTATTTGTACGACAATAATTCGGCCACCGAAACCAAAAAAAAACCACATTAAAATTCCATTTCGCCTTCCACCCTTTTTACACCCTGTACGCATTTTCATTACAAAGGAAACCTTTTAAAAGATCCAAAAAAAGTATTTTCTTTTTAGAAATTAACTCGTATAGAAGTGTTTGGTCTACGAAGAGTATTTCTACCCGACCGATCTATTTTTTCGAGTGTTTTTCTTTAGCATTTTGAAATTTCCAGTCACCTGTCCGAGTTTCGAAGATGTTCGGTCGAAATTGATCGATTGTGTTGGCTGATGAAAGCAAAATCTGAGGGATTCGTAGCAGTGGCGATTTTGGAAGATGAAATCTAAGAAAGTCGGAAAATTCAAAAAAACTGAACATTTTTAAAAATCTTTATACCACGAATTCATTAAAAAAAACACAAAATTCGAATCGGTTCAATTCTCTTATATTTTTATCAGGTATTTAAAAAAAATAGTAAGATTAATCATTTTTGAGTTGGAGAAATTGACAAAAAAAAATCGGAAAAAAATTTGAAAACATTTTCCTGACTTTGATTTCAAAAAAAAAAAAAATCGAATTTATATTTCTTGTATTTTTTTCCAATTCCAAATTTTAAAATGATCCTCAATTTTTTAAAAACTTCAACTTTTTCAAAACGTATCCTGACTAAATAATTGAAAAAAATATCTTGGAAAATGAAATTGAAAAAAGTGGAGAAATTCAAGTTGGAATAATGTTGCAAAAATTTGGGTTCGTCACTATTTCCGAATTTAAGAAAATCAGAGTTGAAAAAATTAAAGCTAAAGTTGACTTGTTTTAGAATGGAATTCAATTTAATTTACCTAATTATCTATTTTTGGACACCTTTTATCAAAAAATTGGCACATGAAAAAAAATCTTCGAAAAAATTGAGGGAAGTTTAACTACCCAAACTTCAATAGGAAAATCGGCTCTGATTCGTAGAATAGAAAAGTTTTGAATCATGGCTTCCCTCGTAGAGTGATAGTTTTTTGTACATTTACCCAGATTTTTATTATGCTACGAGAATTTAGAAGTTTCAGACGATTTATCAACAGAAATAATGATAATGGGTAATATACGATGAATTATTTTGATAAAGTTGTCTTATGTAATCGACAGATATGAAAGTTTGAATGATACGAAAATGAATTTTTCACAGTTTCAATCAAAAATTCTACATTTCTATTCTATGACTTTATATCGCTGGAAAAAATTCTACAAATTTTTAAAAAATTCATCATCACATAAAAATATTTTTTTTTTAATTTCTGGGTACTTGAGAAGGTATACAAAATAATCGTGCAAAATGCACTTATCGTGATCCCATTCAAACCTATATCGATCGAAACGCACGCACGTCGAGTATATTTTTAGCGAGTAACCTAATTACTTCTTCATATGAGTAAACATTACTCATTAAACGCTGGAAAAGAGGTTAATTTGATAACACGATCCAGATGTTGTTATGAAATAGGAAACAGGAAAGAATTTCAGTGATAAGAACTGATAAGTTGGTATCTTACGGCCGAATGATTTTTTTCTCGCAATGTGTGTCCAATGTTATCTTACGAGAAGGGGGAGGGAAGTTGGTGCGTATTTCGTGCGTTGAGAACTCATCTCTACGATATGGAAATTCCCGGATGTGGATATTTCGGTAAAACCATTAATGAATTTCGAAGTATGAGGTGGCAAGTTAATTAAAAAATTGAACATTTGAAGAGGTACAAAAGGGATCGTTCTGGGTGAAATTTCAACATATGTACAAGGAGGAAAATCAAGGGTCTCGAGTTGTTCGTGAACGTGTTCAATTTTGATAATTACACACGTTCGTTCGTTTTCATTCAATTCGTTTGCGTGGGTGTTTCATTCATGAACTTGAACGAGTGTTTCGTTCATTTCCTAGTATTTTTCTGATCGATAAATTATATTTTTTCAAGTCACATAAAATAACATCGTTTTATAAATGAACACCGAGAAATATCAATTGTGCAGGCCTGCTAGCTCAGTTTGGCGTGAAAAAATTCGTTCGTTTAGTTCAGTTCATTTTGGTGTGTCGTTCGCGAACTTGAACGAGTTTTCGTTCATTTTTGAAACTGCACATGAGCTCAATCGCTCAAGCATTTGAAAATACGGTATAAGAAGGCAGCAATTGGGGAATTTTTCATCAATAAAAAAATATTCAAGTTGAACAATCGAGGAATTTTCGATTTCATAATTGAGTTTTATTGTATTGAGGAGGGGGGAGACATACATGAGGGGTAGAAATGTGTCGATTTGGAAAATACCAAATAAAAAAACACAAGAAGGTTCATGAATCAAATGAGAAAAGATTAGTATTTACCTCCTTCCCCTCTAAACAACATATCGTCGCATCATCATCCAAATAGCAAAATTTCATCATCGCAAGAGCCTCAAAAATGATAATTTCAATTTTTAATAAGTATAAATTTTTCTTCAAAGTTTCGCAATTTTTCATCTTGAAATACAGATAAACTTCAAAGAAAGAGTCTTTAGCCTCGTCTCGATAAAAGTCATCTAAAGCCCTTCAAATCTCATATGAAAAGTAAAGCTGGAAAAATGTCTGTATAAATGAACCGATGCCATTTTACCCGAAATCTTAAAAAAAATTTGTATTCTAAAATTGATTACTTAATTCAAAAAAAAAAAAACTTGTCTCCTAAGAGAAAAATAAGCTCAAGTTTTAGGGCAATAAATTTGTGGTCAATATTAATTGTAAGAAATTTTTTTTTTTCAAGAAGCCAGTTCCGAAAAAAATTGTTCTATCTTCTGGTAAAATTTTCAAATTGGGTGCGACATTCAACAATTTTATATTTTTAATTAAATTTTTCAGAAACATCTGACAGAGATCACATATTTTATTTCTACAAAATCTTCATTTGCAATAAAAGCTCAAAACTGTTTAAAACATCAGAAAAAAACCTTTGTATCAACTTTTCACTCCCTCCCACGAAAGGTATCGAGAATTGAGTCAATTTCGACAGGTGGGGGGCAAATGTAAAAATTCAAATTGCACCTTTTGACTGCTTTCCATGAACTACCAAGTAAAAATTCTGAGATTCACAGTCGAAATTTGAAACCTCGTTTTTTTGAAAAAGTCTCAACTTTGATTTGAGGATCCCTGGCGCAGACTTCCTTTAAGCTAGGGAGCTAAATTTTATGAGACGTCTTCGGGTCTTCCCTTCTACGTAAACTTCCTTACAAATTTTCGGCCAAATTTTGGATATCTGTATTTTTTGCAATCAGACCAAATGTCCTTATCGGTTTCGCTGTCGAGCAAAATTATTGAATTTGAAAAATGCATATTAGGCATATTTACATAAAGTTGAAACTAGCAAAGACCTTTTTTTCTAGTTTGATAATCTTTGATTCAAAAAGAATGATCATGAAACGTTTTCAGATCAGAGGCACCTAATAAAGTAGCTGAAAGCTAAGTCGTGTTTTTGAAAAAAATTAGCTTTTGACAGAATCTGAAGAATTCAGATCCCATTTCAGTTCTTGCGAAGGAAATTATCAAAATTCATGCAAGAAATTAATGAAAACAATTCTAATTTTGATTTTCTGCAATTTTCAATTATCAACGTTTTTCTTATTTATAGCGATTCAATCAGTAATCAATTATTGATTCAATTGTGAAAATTACTGATTCAATCAGCAATTTAAAATTTTCACTGATTGACAGTCAAATTTCACCGATCAACAGTTAGAATCAGGAAAATATCACTGCCATTCAGTGACATGATTCCGTTTCTCTCAATGAGTCAATATTGAGATTTCCTGATTTTGACTGATTCAAGTTTAGGGAGTTCAACTATAATAACTCAATAGATAGAATTGAGTTACTGCAGAAATCAGTAAAAAATTTACCACTTCAAACAATGAATTTTTTTTTGAATCAGTAATTTTTTTCTCAACAATTGAAATGAATCAGTAAAAATTTCAATTTTCTAATTCAGATTACTGATTCAATCAGTAAATCAACATTTTTACTGATTTATTTCAGTAGTTGAGAAAAGAATTACTGATTCAAAAATGAAAATTCTTCAATATTGAATTTGAAAATTAAAAAATACAGAAAATCGAGGAGATGATATTTCCTCTTCTCAGCACCATCACACAATTTCATTTTACTCATTCGATTCAAAAAATTACCAAAAAATCACAGCTACTTACACTCCTCTTTTCTCTTTTCTTCTCCCTCCCTCAATAATTACGTACGAATGTGGTTTGACAAAAATGCTGCTTGATTCGAAAATTTTAATTCAGTTTCACTATAAAGACACTTATCAATCACCCCCAACAGCAAATTAAAGATATCCATCCTACAACATTCATCAAAACCTAGTATTTCACCCCTAAAAAACTGATTTTCATCCATTTTATTACTGATTGACGTCAATGAAAGTACCTGTTGGCGAATTTTTTCTCTAAAACTCAGATTACCATTAATATAATCATCGATATCGTAATTGTAAAGTGATAAGATTTAATTTGAATTTTGATGTCTAATTCATAAGGGGAAAATTATACCGTCATGAAATTTTTTTTGAAAAATTTTGATCACATTTCAACTACTGGCATTCATTCCGGTGTAATTAAATTGTTAATTTATAGCGACAAAATCGTTTCACAGATAATATCAAATTTAGATTTTCGAATGTGGATACCAATTAGTGATTATTTGTTGTATCCAGTCATTTTTCGTATACAAAATATGGCACCACCAATAATTTAAAAAAAAACCTAATAGATATTTAGTCGTTAATCCACATACATTTTAATTCGTTCTACATAAGATGATGGTTATTAGTATAAAAAGCATTACTCGCCGGGCCATCACAATTTCACAAGGACGTATGCAACCTCATCGCCGAATCGGCTCATGCACCATACAGACACCATTCGAAACACCCATAAGACATTAATACTTGAAATGAAAATCCCGCAGTATGTGGGTAAATCTGACGTCGAGCCATCGAATTATAATCATATTAAAATTTATTCGCAAATCGATTTTCTTACATCGAAGGAATTTTCATTTATGCATTACTCTCAACGAAATTGAAACCGGTTGCATTTCGACTACCAACAGCCAGCAACCGAATTCGGCATGAGTCAGTGGTATTCAATTTACCAGCTCGCTATTCCTAGCACGTTTATCAAACTCAGTTTGAAATCTCAGTTGGCCATTCGATCCAGCATATTGTTCCATATAAACCCAGGGGAAGATGAATTTCAAAATAAGAGTTGTGCACGCGGTACAATTGAATTTGGAATTCACAACAAACTGGTTTATCGTAAACAGGCGCGCGCACATTCACGATTTGTGTAGGTTCTACACCGTACATGTAATTCTTTTCCATTTTTATACTTTATACTCTTTCTTACTTACGGATATCTTTACCATTATGTGTATTTTCATGTTGTTCATTCATAAGGAACGTGTTATTATAGAGCGTTTTACATAAGTCGTTGTTATTTTAAGGTTCGCTATAAGATGCAGGTTCAAAGAGTTAGAAAATAACAGTTGTTATGAACGTACAAGATGTTTGCTTCGTTCGTCGGTGGTTCTCGTTGTTTTTTACCGACTACTATACATAAAGCGGGTACCTCTTTCTTAGAATTGCTATCGATTCGTAGGTATCTAAATTAATAAATTTTAAAAACACGTTCGCTAAAAAATACTTTCATTGGAAAAATAAAGTAATACTGTTGCATCGTGATCTTACATTTCAGCAATTCAAGACACAAGTATCATTTTAAAACATGTAAGACTGAGTGAGTATGGAATTTATCCAAAGCTCTGATGATATTATGACTAAGTATATTATAAGAAATTATTTGAATGAAAAGTTGACAAAACAAATTAGTATCTGTAAAAACACGGTTTCTTTACAATTTGGCGAAAAAAAGCGCGCCGAAAAATTGTTGTCTAGCCAGTGTTGCCATTTCGACATCCCGGAGGCTAAATTAGGTATACCTTATTTTTTTCTCTTTGTAGTATCTACCTATTAAAAATTAGTGTTCAGAACTGAAATTTGCTATCCTATGTTGGTATCGAAAACCAATACCAAACAAAAAATAGTAACAGCAAAAAAATTGGGAAAATCCAATAACAAAACAAATATCAAAACCGGAAACCAGTTCGTCACAAATGATACCCACCCCCCCCCCCCCCCCAAAAGAGAAAAAGTATTTCAGTATTTGGCTTGAACTTTCTCAAGGGTTTCACGCATTACTGGAACGTCCACTCTCTAAAAATGTAAACATTTGAATTTATTTTCATCAAAGATGTCCCAATTTTGAGGTTGGAATTGAGCTTTTTTTAAAACACTTGGAGCATAACAGTCAATTTTTTTCCTGGAAAATTTCAGACTTGAATCATGATCAAAATTTTCAAATTCAAATTGATGAGGTCAATTCAATTTCGAAAGCATAAAACGGTTCTCAAATCGGTCTCTTCGAATTCTCATCAAAATTATCCATCAAAAATGGTAAAATCAACTAAAAAATTCGTATAACTGATACAAATACCTACTTACTGAGAAATTAGAAAGAAAAATAATTGAATAATATTTTACAACTACCAAATTTTAAACATAATAACGAATTCAATATCAAAACCGAATAATTTATGCTAATGAAACTAGGAGTTATTTAGGGAAATTTTGGAACTACCAAGATTCAAAACTGATTTTTTAAAAAAATCAGAAAGGAGAACCAAATTTTTAACATAACAAATTTAATATCAAAACCGAATAATTATCAATACTAATAAAACTAGAGGTTATTCAACGGAAATTTTGGAACTATCAAGACTCAAGATTTGAGTTTTTGAAAAAATGGAAAGACAACTTTTCCTAAAAAGTAACCCATTAAAAAAGGAAAAATGATTTGTTGAATTAATGACAGACTGTGCGTGGCATAGAATCTTTTTTTTGGAATTGTCATTCATGCCGCCCCCTCCCCCCGGTTATAAATTAATAGCCATGAAATATAAAAAAATTTTGAAGCAGAAAAAATTTGAAGAAATCAAAATTGAAAAATTCTTGATACTAAAATTTTCCCCAATTTTATAAAACTTTTTTTTACCAATTTTCTCAACATGTTTCAACTTTTAATTTTTTTAAATTCCCTCCCACTCATTTTTTTCCAAATTTAAAATTATTAAATAAATTTCAAATTCATGCTTTTCAAAATCTCTTCTAAAATTGAAATAGAACTAATTAGAAAAAAAATTTTAAAATCTAAATTCGATAAATTTTGAGAAAATTGAAATTTAAACTTTTAACTGATGGAAAAATTTCTAGGTACAATTTTTAAAAAATCTCGAGTTGGAAAGATTTTGTACTCAGCATAAGATTGGACTTGATTTTCAAAATCCCATTAACGTCAAAATGATTTCAGAAGCTACTTGAAAAATCATCTATACCTATACCAACCAATATTCAGTCACTTAAGCTTACCAACAATTTCATTTTAAAATGTGCCTTAGGCAATTACAAAATGAAAGGAAAAGAATTAAGAAAAGGTCGGCTAGTACATTAAGGCCATTTCTTGTAGCTTTAATCAAATTTTCACAGAATAATCATTTCTTCAAAAAAAGTCGATTTCCGCTTTTGATGGAATCCAGGTTCAATATCTTTGACGAAGAATTTTCAACATTTTCTTCTTTCCATGAATTTTCCAATTTTCTGATGAACGGATATGAAACTCTCTTAGGAAAATTCAAAATGAGAAAATTATAGAAAAACTATAATAAAAATCCATAAAATGGCAAGAATTTTCATTTTCCAGATCCAGTAGACACCATGTTTAATTGTTTACGCTTAATTTTGCACCATACCAAAAAATATGCATTTTTTATATTATCTCCAAGAGGACTAATTGTAATTTTCTCTCCTCCAGGGTTCCAAATTTGTGCCTAAATCTCTCAAATTTGGTATCCAACGTTGGTATGCTTATTAGCATCAAACTGAAAAATCATGATTTTTTACATCATATAAAAAAAAACTCATTTTTGCATCCCAGAAGATAGATGAGTCATCGACCCCTGCAAAATCCCAAATTCGCGCCAATGGATCTAGAATCTAACTCAATTCAACATCATTTACCATCACTTCTCTCACAAAAATTTTTTTTAATGATTCTGTACCAAAATTTTCATATTTACTCACTTAAATCACACATCTACCATATTCAGGCAATTTTAATCTAGACTGTGCTTCAGATAATCATAAAATCAAAAAAAAAGTGAAAAAAATCGACTAAATTGGTGACCCCTCTGGCATCCTCAAAACCCATCTAGCTCTCTCAAAATCAAATTCACACCAATTTATCATTACTTTTTCCCAAAACTACCCAACAACATCCAATTTTCACGTTTTGACATCAAATTTCATTATTTTCCCGGCTCAACCTTGCATCCGATCAGAAAAAATTGGCAACACTGGCGCTCCTCGAAATTGTACAAAATATGTGAATCATAAGTTCATGACGAGCAATATGGTAAAGTTAATTACGGTGAAAACACAAACACATTCGATTTTAAACGAACGATCACGTCACCTCGATATCGGTTGTCATTTTTCAGTAGCAAACATTCTAAAGATAATATTTCTGGGATAGGATACCTACGCGCCGCAAAGCAACGATCCTACGGCTTAATAAACACGTGATAAATATAGTTTTAATTTTTCAACTCGAAGGTGAAATATTTCCATGACGAATCAAAGATCCAATCTCGACTCGAATTTTTTCACTCAAAATTATGAACCAAATTCACCTCGGAATAAATATTCGCTGTAAACGTGCTCTTACTTCAACTCATATCACCAGCTGAACTGCATCGTCATCGTAATTACCATAATTATTATTGCAAACACGTCGATATTCGTCATTTCTTTCTCTGCGTCGATAAGCAGTAATAATCTTCGCACCGGTTGCATATTATTCTCTAGTACGACACTACAGATCATGAAAAAACAATACCAAACAATCTTTACTTACCGTTCTTACGTTCAGCGTTCATTTTCTAGCTTCTACTCGTTCTAAAACACTACGATATGTTAATTCACCACATAAAATGTGAGAAAATTCCCGCCATTAAATAATACGCCGAATATGACGCCGAATTACACGTGTTTGTCGAGCAACGCGACCGATACAATATTCAAACCGGGTAATTCGCACAGATCGAACCAGCACCTTACGATAATCACCACGAACACTTCGAACTGTAATCTATTCACCGATGATGAAGTAAAAAAATCACTCAAAAACGATTTTCTTTAAAATGGCGGTCAGAAAAACGCATTTGTATAACGCATATCTTTGACGCGGAATAAAACTGGGCGCGTGTAAGCCATGCAACTCGTACTGTGTTATCTACGACACATGGGAAGGGCGAAGAAAGCAGTTGGTATAGTGTGCTTGTGTGTAGCAACGTTGGCAGCCGATAGTTTCCCGTATCCGAGTCGAGATGTATTTGTGTGCGTTTTTTTTTTTAGGAGGGAAATGTACCCGCTTCGCCCCCCTATCCACTCGGAAGAACCCTCCGATGCGCGCGCATTTACACGCACTCTCATTGCAGTGTTTCCAAGTGCCCTTACTCCCTCTGCTGTGTGAGCCGCTCTCTCTCTTTCAGTTTAGGTACGTTGCGTAGCGAGTACTATAAAAAATGCAACACGAGCTTAACTCTAAGCGCCGCTTAAACGAGGTTAGTGTTTTGAGAAAAAATTAACAAGGATTTTTTTCCAAGCGGAAGTACTCGACGATGGTGACAAATTACAGGAATAGTGCCGATAGTGGGGTGATTAATAATGGTTGCGAAATTGGTCCAAATGTAAGAGTGTATTTTAATCCTTGAGATATGTAGTGAATATGTGTTACAATAGATTATCATGGAATTAACACCTCAACATTTTCATGTCATATTGTCATTAATATGGTAATAAATGTTGCAGAATGTCTGATCGCTTCGTTATTTATAATAAAATCTTTTCATCTACAAAGCTATTCTACTATTTTTTTATTTTTTTTTTTGTCATAATCAGTAAAATTTTCAATAGATAAGTATAGAATTTTTTTTCTCCAATAGCACAAAAATTATCACATGTTGGAAATGTTCAACAGCAATATCCCTTGTATTATAATTTGGATTCATGCAGAATTGCAGATGCATACTGGCGTGGCATAATATAATAGAAGACTCCAAAAAAAAAAAGCTCACTGCTGTAGGTAATTGTAAATCTGCAAGTGTATGAAGATATTCTCTAAAAAAAAAACAACCAGCCAAATGCCAAATCCATTAATCATTGTCTGAAATCTGAACGGAACTGTAAGGATTGAAGTGAACTGAACTTTGTGTAGGAATAGAATTGGCAATTGACTGGTTTTTTGTCAATGAAATGATCTCACAGCAAGGTACAAGAAAGGTACATACCATGCGGCGTGAAATTAGCACAGAAGATGTCAAATGAAAAAAACACACAGAAATAAATATAAAATACAAATCTTGATATACAATGTAAATTATCAAGACAAATAGAATAAAACAAATGAAAATCTGCTGTATGTAAATTATGCTTGATAGGTGATAGGTATAAAATACATCTGCTTGGTGTAGAAAATCTATGCGAAGAAATTTTGATTACCTACATTGGAGAACCCTAACCCCTGCTGGTCAATACCTTAGCCATTTTTCCGGGAGTAAATCTTTTGGAAAAAATGTGCTTTTTTCCTGTTGATACTACTCAACTTATTTCAAGTTGATTAACTTTGAAATAAGTTGGGTGGTATTTTTTAGCGACATATAAAATGTGGTTTCATCAGAAGAAATTTCAAAAGGTATAAGGCTGGCATTGGCAACAAGCATATTGGCATTGAAACTTCAAATAGGTAAGTTCACGAGTCTTTTAGGGATTTAGGGTATTCATATCCAATGAAGATCTGAGAAATAAAAATGAAAAATTGCCTGTGTGGGAAATTTTCATAACTTATAATTTTTCAAGTTTTAATGCATTTCACTATCGAAGCTTTGAAGCTTTGAAGTATACAATTTATATACCTATTACATTTAAGTTTTGTATTTTAAAAAAATTCTTAATAAGGAAGAATAAATCAAAATCAGTTCTTAGAATCTTTCAGATATCAAGAAATTGGAAGAAAATAAAGTCAGGATCAATTTAAAATCATAGCACCCAAAAAAAAATCCTCTCAGAATTGAAAAAAAAACTGAAGTTATTTCGGTGAAATGAGTAAGTATTTCAATTTCCTCTAATTTCCATTTTTTTTTAAAAAAAAAAAAACTTGGCTAATAATTTGAAAACAGGAATGTTACAACTGTTTGAGTGAGCAATTCAAGAATTCCTCAAGTCCTTTAGTCTAGTTCAAATCACCCGGCAATCGACATTGAAAATTTGCCAACTTATTATTAAAGAATGAAAACAGAAATGAAGAAATACATATAATACAAAAAAAAGTTTTTTATTAGACTTGAACTGAAAACTTTCATACAAGCAAAGAGGAATATTAATAATAGGTACCTAACGAATTTTCAAAAAAATGCAAACTGTTTTTGGGAAAATGGTTAAAATTTTCCAAACTATATTCAAATAGGTATCAATTGTTTAATTTGTTAGTATAGAGTTTAAAAAATTTCACGAATAATTGCTGCTCAATACACTCACCAAACAGGAGTGCATTGCAAGTTCCCCCTCTCCAATTTATGACTATATGCGGGAATTCAGTAATTTAATTTAATTTTCAAAAAGTTGTTGTGCGAAATTTTTCACTTCACAAATAATTTGATATCCTAATGCAGGAATAATCATTTTCCAAAAGTTTCTATTGAAATTCTGAATGACCATGGAAAATAATTTTCTGTATGAATTTTCAATTTAAATCAGAAGCCTTCATTAAGTATTTTTCTATTTTGTAAAAGTAAAAAATTTTCAAATTTGGATCATAAAAATTTTGAATTCTTATTTCCAATGTGAAATGAAAAATTTTCATAATAAAATCATTTCATAGAATATTCTGGATCGAGTCAATCGCCAATCGGACGCAGATTTACCGAATGAGAGCTTCCCTCTCTCTTCCCCTGGTCTCAAAAAAAATGTTTGAAATAGTCATTTTTGCTATTCAAATAAGATTTTTCAATTTTAAGACATTTTTGCCTCAACTTTGACCATCCTTCGAAAATCTTGATTTTTTTTAACCTCGAGTAGGTATATCGTACAAAACTGTACTTCGCCTCCTCCATTTTCTGACATATTTAGACCCTTATTTGAGAAAAAATCACAAAAATTTCACATTCTTTTTATCTTAAAACCGCCACCTGCTCTCTCATTTATAAATCAATGAACATTATAAAAATGACAGAAAATCATTCAGAATTGTAGCCCAGTAGGTAATAAATTAGTAAAAAAAAAAACTTTCACCAAAAGCAAAAAATGAAAAAAAATTGATCAAAAATCTGATTTTTTCCAGTGAATTTTCACTGATTTAAAATGAGAAAGAACCTGAGCGAAATCGCATGCAACTCATCTATTGTTTAGCAAAACAAACCATTTTTTAATACACTCTGAAAAATTATTTCGTTTGTTAGAAAAAATTATAAAATTTCAGTCTTCGAACACTTTTTTGTGAAAATTTTGGCCCTCATACCTACTTCGCTCTGGGTCAATAATTTTGATCTTTTTCAGAAGATTATGACTATACATTTTTCAAAATTTCTCAATATCACTTCTTTTTCTCATGAGAAACCTCCACCTTGACCTCGATTACGTATCTGTCTACGTCGTAGCATATCCCCCTCCCCTCTTCATCAGCTCTTTTGAACCATTTCCATACTTCCGGGTTTATCAGAAAAATTCAGAGCAATAAAAGAGAAAATTCCAAGTTGCAACATATAACTACTCAAGGTCTGGGAAATTTATTTATCAGCACGAAGAAACAGCACAAAATCAGACATGAAGAAAAGGGCTGTTAACTCCTCTATTCTCTCCCCGGTGCAATTCAATTTTTAGCCAAAATTTTTTCGAAAATGAGGTATTTTTTAAAAAAAATAATTTTCAAGTCTTGAAACATGAAATAATTGTACTTCTGGTTGAAATAATAAAAAAATACATTTTAGTTGGAAATTTTAGATTTTTGTGCCTTTCACTTACGTCAATTTCTTTATTGGAATCCAATGATACGTTTCAAAATTTGAAAGGAAAAGCGGTAAAAATATGAATGGCAGTAAATTTTTTGAAAAAAATGAAAATTTCAATATAGGTCTGCGCGAGCAGTTTTATAAAAGTTTCAATTTTTTTCTGATTTCCTGTACTTTTTACAAGAGTTTTCCGAATGAAAATTGTAGGAATTTAAACAGGAGATATTGAAATTGGACACTTCTTCAACGTTGAAGAAATTGGAATAATTTATACAAAATTGGATCAATTGCAAATAACTATACTCGTGTAGGTAGTACATGTGTACTGTACACCTATATCGAAGTAAATATAGGACTTTTGATATCCCTTCATAACATTGGAATGCAATTTTCCAAACACAATCGCGCAAGCAAAAATTTTCTCCTTGAAATATGCTTTAAACAAGTTTTCAATGTACAGTGTAGCCACCTCAGCACATAAATAAAGTACCTATTATTTTGTAAATTACGTAAATATAATACTTCGTAAGTGTAAAATTACAATCCAGACACTTGCATTTCTTTTTTACACTTAAAATATAAACAAAATAAACATTTACACACCTTTTTTAAGGCCAAAAATGTAAAATATCGCTATCCTTCAGAAAAATTATTTTCAACCCATTCTTTTCGAACCAGTTAGGTATCTCCGATAATAACGGAATAATATGAAGGTACCCTTTGTAACAATTTTTAAACCGTAGAGTATAAAAGAATCTCTTTTCTTTTTTTCCTCTGTTTTTCCACCACTGTCTCAGTACTGTAGGTAATCTGTTATTTTCTTTTGAAACAGGTTTTCAAAGCGAAAAAAAAAAGTCTTAGGATCGACTATTGTGTAAAAACCAATATTTTAATGTTTTGCGAAACAACTGCTAGGGTTTTCGTAATATTTTTTTCTTTAGTTTAATAGAGGAACAAAAACGTTTTTAAGGTTCGATTTTCAATTTTGTTTCGTTCCATTCTGTGCTATTTTAAAAAAATTACGTAAGATTTTTACACTGTTGGTCGTAAATTTTTTACCTAATGTGTATTAGTCTATATCAAGAGGTAGAGTTGTTGCTAAGGGTTGTTTTTTGTCTTTTTTGTCCTGTATTTTCAACCCACCCATCTATAAAGAGAAATAGTGTGAGATATTGTTTTTTAAAAATGTTTTCTTTTTATTACAGTTCATTTTTTTTTGATACAGGTACACTGAAAAAAATTAATTAAATTTTTTACAAAAAAAATAATAACGCGTCCCAATTTTCAAAATACCTAGGTAAAATTCATTATTTTTTCGAATAACATTTTTTTTTGGTAAAATCTTTTCATTTTTTTGACAAATTTTATCATTTTTTCTGATAAAAAATATTATTTTTTAGAACAAATTTCACCTATCTTGTGAATTGAGACACGTTATTATTATTTTTTGAATAGATTTTATCATTTTTTTAATTAAAATTTATTCATAAAATTCATTATTTTGGGGTAAAATGTATTCATTTTGGAAACTTCTGTTTTTCAGTATATATTTCTAAAATATTCAAAACTGAAAAATATTTACAAAGTCATGCAACGCGTAAGACAATTTAACCTGACCCCTCAAATCTCTCTCATCAATAAAACAATGAATAACGAAAAATTGATTTTCGATTTAACGATTACTTATTGAGCGAGCCTGGCTTCATCATAATTCATAATAACACAGCAATAAGATAATTTTGTTAGTCGTAAATATTCTCTGCAGCAAATAAATTATTTTCCATGGTTTAAGAACAAATAACCATCACTCCTTATCTTATCAATAAGTCAAGGTACACGAGCAAAACAATTATACGAGAACGAAATAATTTACAATAGGATAAAATCAATTTTTCTAGCTGTCAAATTATATACGAATTGATACTCAATCGAAACCCAAGCTTTAGTTTCATTGCACGCTACACTGATTGATGTTGCATCAAAATTCTCAAACTTCAGCAAATACGTGTTTCATTTTTCTAATGGAATATCTGGAATAAATTTCCGGGAAAAGCTTTAAAAAAGATTCGATTCATTTTCTACCCTACAGATCTGAACTTATTGAAAATTATTCCAATGATGAGTACAGGTAAAAATTTCAAAGTGCCAGAAAATCTATTCACGAATTCAAAAATGGTTGATGAATAAGTACCATAAAAAGGATTTGGTTTCATTCACGAATATTTTCTATAGTACTCAACTATACAGTGGATCCCTTCTCTTGTGACGTCATCAGTGTACAACGAATCAAGCCCCTATAGTATTTTGTTCTTTCATTATTGGTAAATATAATACGCAATATTTTATAGACCTAGGCGTACTATGAACCGACGGGTCAATAATCTGTATTTCTTCACCATTCAAAGTTTTTAAAAATTAATAAAATGCAGTTTAACAAGCCAGGATTTTAAATTTGGGTTTCAAAAGTTCAAAACTAACATCCCTAAAAATTCTTAGGAAATTCCATTTTATATAATGAAATAAATCGACAAATAATTCTGTAATATTTTCTACAAGCCCGAGTAAAAGAGAAACACACGTGAATATTATTGTCGCGACGTCGCGAGTATAGGAAGAAATAAAGAGTAAACTGTGCAACGTACTTATGTGTTTGTAAAATATACAAACATGAATTTAGAAATGGAAAGAAAGGAACGTGAACGCGGGAATTAGGTATGTATACTACATAAAAGAAACAGTAAAACGGTATAACAAGGTTGGAACAACCATGTGCATCCTACTCAATCAACTGCACTTTGTTACATTCGATAGGAACCATTTACACGTATGAAAGAATTAGAAACATCCTTCCAACGAGTTAAAAAAACACATAGAATTTTCATCAAAATATAGTTCGAATTTTGAGAACCACTTTGCACAATGATACAATGTATGCCTGTAATAAAAATACGTGATTTATATGATTTACTTAGCTGATAAGTAGATAGATAATTGATTGATAATTTCGAATACTTATTTATACGAAGCCGTTTTTTTTTTTTCAAAATTGAGATTAGGAACGTGAAAACCAATGTTGAATGATTGAGGTTATTACGTACGTTAAGTTCGAGGTGATAAATTTCATTAAAATTGATTTTTTTTTCAAAGTTACACACAAGCATGTTAAATATACAGATTTTATGAAGAGAGATAAGCATGGTAGGTAATTATAATTTTTTTTCGGGGGAATGTTTTAGATTTTTATTTTTGATCCTAAAACCAATTTCAAATATCTTCTCTCTATTGCTGCTTTGAAAGGATTAAAAGAAAATTATTGATTTAATTTTAGGTAAAATACATCAAGCACAATTAAAAATTTCGTTAAAATTAAAAAAAAACTCAAATCAGAAAAAAAAAAGATAATAATGAAGTTCACGTCTTTATAGCACGTAAGTGACACCCCTCCCCGTCCCCAAAAAGACGTAATTATTCAATAAATTAAAAAAATTCGGGAAACTTGAATTTGAAAAAATTACACTTTTCAATTGTCGAGCAGTGTTGCCATTTCTCAATAGTTCTGAATTCATCAGATTTTTTCGTATAACTACAAATAGGTACATTTCAATATTTTTTATCGTCAATATTTCAGTAGGTAAATTTTTAGACATAGTGACATCGATTTTTGACTTTCAGCAGCACCTAAAGATAAGTCCCTGAAATTTTTATAATTTTTTTCTATTCTCACATTCAATTAGTGACCAATACTAGGCAGGCAGGTTCGACAAAACCGAAGTTGGCTTATTGAAGAAGAAATTACCTCATTTCCTGAAATCAAATTTTTCTAATTTTTCCATCTAGGTATCGGAATAATTTTTCCATTTTTTCAAACTTGAAAGGAGAAATTTTCGAATAAAGGCGACAATTTTTTGACTACAAATTAAATTTTATCATATTTGAACTGAAAGGGGAATGTCATTTTTATCTCATATTCGATAAGATTCTGATATGGGGAAAAAACTATGAACTGGTATGAATGGCCCCCTTTTAGAATCTGGCTCTTTTCATTTCATTAGATGTAATTTTTTGAGGGATATTTTGTTCACGAGATTCTTACTAAGGCTGGAATGTTAAATCATACCTTAAAAATTAAGGCGACCTTAAAAGTTTTAAGGAATATTTTCGTGGGTTCTGATTGGTTGAAAATGTGATAAGGAACTTTTAAGGTTGCCTTAATTTTCAAGGAATGTTTTAACATTCGAGTCTTAGTAATGATAATGAAGTTAGAATCATATAGGGGACTGAGAATACAAAAAAAAAAACACTAAAATTTTGGGTCCTTTTTGTCCCTCTCCCTTCTCACATTCTAAGACTTCATACCCGTTTATACTTTGTACCCTCCCAAAAAAGCTTTCAATATCACTGCTTGGATTTCATATTATTTTTGATTTTCAAGGTCAAAATAGGCCTAATTACTTACCATGGGAAGCTGTTTCTTTTAAAATTACGTTTTCATCGAAGTTTTTTCTTATATATTTCGTGAAAATCGCGGAAAAATTTATAACGCCAGCAATTCAAATTTTGAATTTCGTGTTTTTATAGAAAAAGGAAAGGAAAATTTTGTGGAAAGACGGCGAGATTCGAACTCAAAAATTTTCAAAAAGTTACGTACAATATGACCCCTTTCCTCTCCAAACGAGAAATTCTTGGCAACACTGTGAAGTAAGTTCTTAACGGAATCAAACTGACGTGAGATTGGAATTATTGAAGAGACAAAAAATTAGGAATTTTCGACTTCAATGCCTTTTTTAAAACCCTGAAACACAAAATTCTTCCATTTTTTTTTATCCGAAGTGTAATTAGTTTTTTTTAAAATCCAGTTTTTATTTTAGTGCAATTAGCTAGTGTTATGTGCATGATGGGAATTTAAGGGAATTTTTTCACGCTAAAGAAGAAACCGATCTTTTGTGAAAGAGGGGGAATAATAGGTAAAAAAGTAACAAAACAGATGAGGTGCATAGATTTTTCGATCTTAAAAAAAGGGGGGAATATGAAAATTTGAAAACAATTCGACCTTCATCTGCCTCTTTGTAAATATAAATACACAATTAGAATTGAGAGCCTGCTTGTTCATCACTCAGGTACTGTAAGACTGTAACCTCCTCCCTCCTTTGTTCCATAATAATTCATATAGGTACATTCTCCTTAAATTTTCTATTTGAATCATTATTTTTCAATTTTTTTCTTATTCTCTATAGTTGAAAAATTGAAAATTGAGGCTAATTTCTAAGCATAAATCTTAAACAAACGCTTTTGTATTTCAGGTTACTATTATTGTTCAACGTACCTATCAAATTTAGTAACTGGCTGGTGGCTGATCGGATTTTTTTTGACCTTTCAGAATTAAAACTAATTTTTTTTGAGAAAATTCTCAAACTTTTTTTTCTATTTTCAACTTTTAGATAGATAACATACTTTTTCAAATTTTTAATCAAAAACTTGAACATTTATGAATATTTTCACAAATACATCATGCCCATTTTTTGAAAATGAATAGGATTTAATACGAAAAAGGACACTTTCGTGATTGATGCATGTTCTTGTAAAAAAAATAGGAATTTTCTCACTGCTTCGTGAGCAAAATTTAAATTTTGAGTTACCCAAACTAATTATTTATTTAAATTTTATTTTCAACTTGAATTCAATTTTTCCGACTAATTGAATGATTTTGTGAAATTATTGGGGGTGCTTTTTATAGATAGTTCTAATCACGTTTTCCCCCTAAATTCTGAACTTTCCACATTTATCAAAACCGTCGAAAAATTTTCAAATCATTCAACTTTGATCTGAATTTGAATAGGTACCTACTACCTACTAACTACATTTTTACTATAAGAAAAATTACACCTAAAAGAAAAATATATTTTAGGTGCCATAATTTTGCAATTTACGTAATAGGTACACACTTATCAAAATTCAGCTCTCAGTCTATCAACTACCCTATGCTGAAAAAAATAACGAAAAAAACATCCTTTTGACAAAATTTTAGATCATTTCGTCGAATTATTATTCAGCGCAATATTCTTCAAGGACGAATTCGCCATATTAGTTTACTTTGGCGCGCAAATTCTAACCACAGCGTGATGAATATCGGTTGTGCACTGGCAATCGTTTTGCATACGACGTCTCATTGTATTGGTTATGATCCGGTATTTATATTTCAATAAGACTTAATTGCTAGACCGGTTCTCAAACATTTATTTATTACAGAAATTTAAGCTCGTCCTAGCCACCACATCAACCTATGGCAATAGCCATAGCGAAAAGCTTTTTGCTATTTGCTGGTTTTGCACGTTTCATTCCCCCCATATAAATTTTTTATTAAAATGGCGCTGAGTTTTAATGGTTTGTTAATAAGTTACTCGGTGTATGAATATCGAGCTGATATAAAATTTTCGACCAAATTTTATCAATTTTTTTATCTAGATTTCTAGTAATTTTTATTATTTTTACAATATCACGATCGATTTTATTTTTCGAGTAATGAGGTTTCGATTAAATAATGATGGTGGTCGATGATAAAATAGAATATAAATTAATATAATTACAGTAAGTATTAGATAGGAGATTATGGTTTCGATAATATTTTTACAAAGTGCAATGTGCTGATTATTACATACGTATATGTCTCGTGCTACTTCTAGGTACTGATATCCCTTATAATTGAGAAAATTGGTTGGAACGAAAATTTTCCCAAGAATACAATTTGATTAGTACCTAAACACTTATTCAATAAGATTAGATGGGTACTTCAGTTATCCCAGAACTTTAAAATTAATTGTATTAATATATATGTACGTAGTAGGTAGCTAGGTCCCCATTAGGTCAATCACCCGAATCTGAGGCTTTAAAGAAATATGTACATTCATTTTCCAAGTATAGGTATTTTGAGCCTCAAATTTTGAAAATCATAAATGAATTGTAATATTCCCTCCCCTCCTCCCTGTACTACTATCTACCATAAAAAGATGAAAACACCTAATAAAATCAAGCAGTAGGTATAGCCAAATTTTCTCTTTCAACTGAAAATCTACATCAATTTTTTTTTTTGGAATTATGGAAGTCTCAGCTTATGTGCATGGGTGATTTTTTTCATTTATAGGTAACCTTCGATCTAGAGTTTTTTTTTAAAGGGAATTTTAGATGACATGCTAATTCAACAAAACAAAAAACACACCTTTTTCTTTGAGGTAAAAACGAGATAATGAATATGTTCAAATATACTTTAAAGATGAGAGAATGGTCCTTATCTGCCTCATTTTTTTCTTCGTTTTTAAAAAAAATTACTGGTCCTTTTTTCAATTTTTTCCTCAGTTTTAGAAATATTTTTCTTTCTTTTCGAAACATATCTACCCTGATTTTTTTTCGAATAAATGTATCTTAAAGAGACAATGTTGAACATGCTGCTAATAATTTAAAACACTGTTTAAAAAACTATACGTAGGTACCTACATAATCTTGGCAACACTGTCTTTTTAAAATGGTATTACAAAAACGTCTAGATCAGGGTTTAAAACCGCTTCAGTTTCAATTGGTGGTGGTTGTTGTGGTTTTTGAGAATTGGAAATCAAATGGTTGTTGGTTTTGGTTTTTGGTGGTTTTCTACAGAATATTTCAAACGGTTCCAATTGGTTGTGATAACCACTTGAAATTTTCGAAAAATCTGGTTGTGGTGGTTTTTACTGGTGGTGGTTTTTCAGAAATTCACCATAATTTGGGAAAAATTAGCATTTTGGCATTTGGAAGTATGAATACTTGTCTTACAAGTTACAAAATGATTCAAAATTGAAAATTAAATAAGAAACAGAAAGTAATTTTATCATTGAAAAAATTGAAAAATTTGATTCAATTGGTGGTTGTTGTGGTGGTTTTTGTGAGCTAAAAATCAATTGGTTGTTGGTTGTGGTTTTTGGTGGTTTTCTACAAAATATTTGAAATGGTTCCAATTGGTTGTGATAACCACTTGAAATTTTCAAAAAATCTGGTTGTGGTGGTTTTTAATGGTTGTGGTTTCAAGCGGTTTTAAACCCTGGTCTAGATACGTTTTTTTAAAAATAGAGTACACTTATTTTGAAAGAAAAAATTAGAAAAAAATTAGAATAAGAATAGAAAAAATTATTTTGAAATCTTTGCAAACAAATAAAAAAATATCGATTTTCATCTCTGAAGTTGAGTAATGTTAAATTTGAATTATCTGTTATAAGGTTGTTACTCGAATGAGAAAAGTGCGTTAATTTTTATTTTTAAAATCATATTTAACAATATTGAAAAAAGTGACACGAAAACTTCATCATTTTCGAATGTCAAAAAAATGCGTGAAAAATGGAGCAACATTTCCAAATATTCATTCAAAATCTAAAAATATGATACAATTTTGATTTTTATAGATGAATTGAAGACTCTAGTAATCATTCTGGGGGGGGGCCCTCAAATTGAGCAAAAAATTGCTAAAACGTACTACTTTAGACCTTCAACGCCCCTAGGAGGATTCCTCGGGTCAAAAATCATTTCTAAAAATCGAAAATGAATCATCCAGATTTTTAATTTGGGAAACTTGTATTATTTTTCCCATAATTTCCCCCCCCCCATTTTTAGCATATGAAAAAAGGTTCAGTGTATGACCCTTAAGTGATGTATGGGGGCTAAACTTTGAGAATTTTATTTTTTGAGAAAAATGAACCATTCTAAAAATTTGAAAATTCAACTTAGGACTTCTCAATTTGCAGTATAATAACGATCGAAGGGTGAAATATGCTGCATTATAATGTAGAACTTTTCGAGGGGCAACACTGAAGAAAATTACGAAGAAGGGTGCTGAAGAGAAGTAATCTTAATTAATCGGTAACAAACCTTTCAACCTTAATCTAGTTCAAAATGAATCTTGATTTTTAAATTTTCTTCAACTGATACACTGCTAGCCTCATAAAAAAATATCTATACCTACCTTACTTTATTTGACAGAGGCGATTTTCCAAGGGAAGTTGGGGAAGTCCGACTTCCACCGATTATTTTTCCAAGATTGAGGTTTTCAAGTACCAATTTGTTGGTAAAATGTGCCCAGAAAAATTGAAAATCAAATTAAATTCTATTCTGGAACCAGACCATAAACAAGATTTTAACGATGTGAATTCCAATCCATTTCAATTTTTTGAGTCCAAATTTTTTCAAGTCTAAATTCCTTCCATCACTTCAATCGTAATTTTTTTCAAAATTTTACCCAATTTCTAATTTTTGAATTTTTTTTTTCAATAAAATTATTTCAATCCTAAATTTGATTTTTTCCATTTGTTTTTCAATTTCATGTTCTTGAAAATTTTTTCTAATTATTTTACTCACAATTTTTTTTTAACATAAAGTTGAAATTCATTTTTTTTAAAAAGAAAATTTTCAAAATTATTGGGAAAAAATTTCAAAGTTGAAGAAATTTCGAAGGAAAACATTTTGCAAAATTTTTTTAAAAAAGTGTTCAATTCGAAATTAACTAACTTTCAAAGATTTTCTTCAACATCGCATGTTTTTCAAAATGTCTTCCGAACGAAATGAATAATTGCAGGAAAATTTAAAAAGTAATATTCAAATTGTGAGTAGTTATTTACAATATAATTAATTCGTATTCGAAAGATTTTGAAAATTTTTCAGTTTCTTTCAAGTTTCAGACTTCCACAGATTTTCCTTTCCAAAATCGCCACTGTTTGATAATGTACTAATGCAATTTATGCTCATTTACTCCGTAAGTGCCAATTTCAGGTAAAAATTCATAAAAACCTTTTTTACAGAAAATTTCATCCAAAATACTTTTCATAAAACCTATTTTCTGGAAAAAAAATTAAACATCACCGGAAATATACTCAAAAAAACATCCCAAATAATCAATTCTCTCTCCCTTAGTGTCGATGTCAAAATCATCACAATATTTCAGATTATTTCAGCGTATTATCTTTTAAAAGCGAAAATTGCATGCTTCGAAGGTATTAAAACGTCAATCATGTCGAATTATCATTTTAAAACCGTCGTATACCTAATTCGTTCACAGAATTAAAATCTTTTCGAGCGAATGAAAATGAATTCAAACAGTATGAATGTGTAATTTCGGTGGATGCGTTATTCAAGTTTTATTTCGTTTAGAGGACTCACTAAACAACGTATAATTTCACCCTTTTTTCGTTGCACACTTTTATTTAAAATAGACATTGCATCTGGATGAGGAAAGACCGAGGTGAATGAACGAACCACATAACGAATGCAGTTTCATTGTGTGAAATTAGAGAACACGTCGCTGCATTTCGTTCCTCAAGTGCCTACTACGCAGTTTTGAAATTTTACAAAATAATTTCCCTCGTGTAATAGTCCCCTTAACGTATTAAATTTTCAAATTTTTTATCGAATACGATAATGAACCTGGGATATGAGCTACCTATAAAATAATTTTATTCAACGAAGGTGTGTAAATTTTCATAATGATGTTGGAATCAGACGATATATCATGATTCTTCAAAATATACCATACCTACATCAACAATACGATTAAACATTATAATCTAGGTAGAGATTAAACGCCCAATTTAAATGTGGAAAATTTTTCCTCGCTCCGTTGTCTCGACGTAATAAAAATGATTCAAATCGACGACCAAGAGAAGGTCGTCTGTATCGATTATAGGAATAGGCAATACGATGCATAATATACCTACATTAAAACCTGCGAGTACAACTTTGATAACCCTTTCATTTCAGTTCGCGAATTATTCGGTGGAAGAAGAAAAACCGCGATTGGCGAAATACTCTGACCAATAACAAACGCGAATAATTAACTCGTTCACCCCACCGTTTGCCAACTTCTCTACTCCCGTATGAATATGAACATTGCACTTTACGCGAAATCCCATTTGTCACGTCACGTCATTTCGCGCGAATGCGAATATTTTTCTAGCATATTTGGCGAACGTGTTTAAAAGCGTAATCGCGCAGCGACGCTGTAAAATGAATTTTTTTTCGGAATTCGTCCTTGAGCATTGGTTAATGTGCTATGTGGCTGTATAAAAAAATTATGTAGGTACGTCGCCTTACCTTGGATTGTTGCGGATGCCAGCGCCAACGTGATGCCTACGATGGAAATGCACGTGGCAAATTGTGCAGGTTTTGGCGCCAAATCCTTTGTGTCTGAGAGGGTACGGAAGTGGAGTGGTCAACGTTAATCGGATTGAATCCCGTTGGGAAATTCGCATTTTAAGTTTTCCATCCGATGATAATTTTAATGGGAATTTCGGAATTGTAATTTGGAATGAATTCGAATATGATATTGGAAAATTTCAAGTAGGTAGGTATCTTCATTAATTTGGATTTTTTTCTCTCTCAAAAACATGAGATTAATATGCTTTACCAATTATTTTTATAAATAAATTTGAAATTCGTTTTTCACATTTTCATATTTATCTGTGCCAACCAGCATTACCTAATCAAGTGACCGGATGCAGAATTAAAATATCTACATGACGCTGACGCATCGATGAAAGAAATGCATGATTTTTTCCAATAGAAATATATTATTTTCCACCATCTAGGCGAGGCATGAACGATAAGACTTTTGAAACACCAGCTGATGAATAATTTTGCCGCAAATGGAATCTCGACGATTTACGTCCAAATTAATTCTGAGTTGAACTTTTTTCCTCGCTTATTTTTCTCGATTTTTCCCTACCTACTTTAAAATCATGATTGAATTATTGGAATTTTCTCAAATATAGGCGCTGTTGTTCTATTATACTTCCAAGAGCTAATTTTTTCAACTTAAATTTTTTAAATTCATTTTTCTAAATTGTACTTACCCAATTTTTAAATTTTTTTAATAGACAGTCACTTTTTCTCAACCTCAATTTCGCAATTTCCAATTTTAATTTCATTTTTTTTCAATTTGATACTTTTTTAATAATAATTATCAAATTCAACAGTTTAAAAAAAAACAAAAAGTTTCAAAAACAACTTGAAAATATAAAATTGAAAAAAATATCATTAATTTTTCCATTTTGCTTTTTTCAATTTTTTCTAACTGTAATTTCATTGCAGTTGAAAATTTCTTAAAATTTTTTCCGAATTCCAATTTTTTTTTAAAAAAATAATCAAATTTTGTGTTTTTTATTATTTTTTTTAAACCAATAAATAGGTATTTGCATTAAAAAAATTTTATTAATGAAAAAATTTTAAAATTATTAGCCACATATACTTTCAAAAAATTTGGGATTAAAGAAACAAGAAAAGAGCTGACCATCTCTAAATCGTCTTTGTAGTAAAATTATTAAGGAGAGAGTAAAAAAACAGGATTTGTTATTTTCCACGACTTGGGCAGGGGGAGACGGAGAGAAGAACGACAATGTTCGGAAAATGAACGATATTGTATAAATTTGTTACACATTCTAGTTTACATTCTCGTTCAAGTTTTTTTACAAAATTGTTAATCTAATTCTTAATTAAATTTATAAAAAGGATAAGATTTGATTAAAAAATGAATTTTAAATTTTCAAAGTTCGAAAGAACGAATCGTGAATTCGTGATTTGCTTTAGGCAGTGTTGTTAGCAAAACAAAAAAAAATGAAACGAGAAAACAAAAAACTGCCACAACAAGCTTCTTACAACTTTACATAGGTATGGTAATGGAATTTTGCTGACAGATGCAAACAAATAGAAATAATTTATGAAAAATACGACATCTTTCCCAAAAAACATCACTTTTTATGAATGTGCGAATACTTCAGTAAAAACGAAATTTCTTCCTATGCGTAGTTTTATATTATACGTTTTTATGAGGGGTTCGCAATAGTTTTCATTACACAAGTCGACTCGATTTTTGTGTCCGGGTTCCGATTGCCAAATTTAGGTTACTTTTATACACCTAACTAATGAATGAAAAAATCATTTTTTTGACTGAAGCTTGCTGGGGGGGGGGGGGTCGAAAAATGATGGTTTTTAAGAACATTAAACACAGACTGAAGAAAAAAATCCACATTTTTAATTTTTGGTCTAGTCTGCTAGAAAATAGTTTGGATAATCGAATTAAGCAAACCGCAAAATTCTATCTCACTAACTAAGAAAAAAAAGTTACAGCTTAATAAACGTTCCCAAATTCTGTGAAATACTCTCTTTTTTGTACCTTGCCCACCATGAGGTGATGTTTCAGAACAAACTAAGCCTCAGCAACAAAAATGACCCTGACAAAAATTGTAGAGAATGAAATTTCCTATCGTTTTCAAGATTTTTTGAATAAAGTTGAACATCAGTTGAGGTAATCAAGAAAAAGAAAAGATTTTAATTTTTTCCCTCAATTTCCTCTCCTAATTTTCAACTTTGCTCAAAAATAATTTTGAAAACGATATGTTCTAGAAAATTCTACTTATTTCCACCAGATCGGAAATTTTATCCTCTACAATTTCTGTTACGGCCATTTTTGTTTTAGAGGTTTAGTTTGCTCTGAAATGTCACTTTCTGGTGGGCAAGGCACAAAAAAAAAATGAGATTTTTTAAACAGAATTTGAAAATGTTTAAGCTTGTAACTTTTTTTCTAAATGAGATAGAGGTTTGCGGTTTGCTCAGTTTGATTTGCCATGAAATTTTCTATAAGACTGAACAAAAAAAATGATTTTTTCCCCCAAAAGCCTGTGTTTATTGTTCTGATTTCGACCACCAACGCAAATGTTGATGCCTAAGAATCCGAAAAAAACAGAGCAAAAATTTTTTGTCGACTTTTGGTTTTTCGATAATTTTTGTATGTATTTCAGTCATTTTCAGAAAAAAAAGACGTTTTTTGAAATTTTTCAGAAAATCAACCAAAAAATTAAACGCATAACGAAAAAAAAAAAACACATAAATTTTAAGGGTAGCATAACGAAACATGATAATAAAGCTCATAGCTCATAACGTTATCTCAACTTAACGTTATTTAGAAAATTTCAAATAACGTTATTTAAACACTGTCATATGAATGCTCTGCTATGATTTACTCGTACTATTTCACCAAAGTCATGGATAGATAACAACTATTTTTTGTTATCAACACAAATGTAGAATGCATTTGTTTGAACATGTTCTAGATGCAAGTTTTATTACTTTCTGGTTCGAGAATGGAAAAAAAAACGGGCAGAGGAAGACATTAATTTTTATTTTTTTAAAAATTCACACCATTCGGTGTGATTATTAGAGAGAACACGAGTGATGAAACATTATATACTATAATTAAATTTTTTTCAAAAATCGTTTAATTTTTGATTTCTTCAAATTGATGTATACTTAGAGGTAAGTACATTTATTATAGGAGAGTATAATTCATTCTAGAAAAAAATTTCCCTCCTGTTTAGAATGAAGAATTGCTTTTCAAAAAATATAGGTAGGTACCTCTACCACACCAAAAGATATGCAAATTGAAATGGAATGAAGTAGATATGTACTTTGTTTCAATTTAAATTCAAAAAGTAAGTCTGGTGTGTTTTTGTTTCAAAACAATAAATTTTTTCGAATTTCAGAAGTCTCACCCCATAAAAAATAGATTTATTTCGAAGGGAAATAATCCAACCCAGAAAGCAAGGCTACCAAAATCTGAAAAATTCAATTTCAAGACATATTCTCATTTCAACAATGAAATAATTTTTCAGATATGAAAGACGAAAATCAGTGATGCAACTGGATGGAAAAAAATTGAAAAAAAAATTATCATAGGATCATTTTGATTTCTGGTTTTGACTTCACTATTTTGCAAAAAATATCACTCACTCTGGTTAGTCATTCATTCAGTAATTTCAACTCCTATTGTGATTTCTTTTTTGGAGGGGGGGGGGCAAGAGATTTGACATTATTTTGACTTCTGTGTGTAGAACAGAGGCAAAAAGCTATGAGAAAGGAAAGTGTTCAAATTCATTCACACGAATTGAAATGCACTTCAATTCTGTTTTTTGTTTCTTGGAACATTTGTACATTACTCTACTTCGACTAAAATGACAATCGTCAACTATTTGTTGCATAATATCATTCGAAAAAAATGATCGAAAATTTTCTGAAAAATTTATCATTACAACTGTACCATTAGGTTGACCTCATTCTTTATCCAACATTGTAAAATTATTGCCCCATTCCTCAGAAGTTATTTCTTTTTATTCAATGAAACACGTTGGCAAAAAAAAAATGGTCTTCTCAGATGAAAATTAAAGGGATAACAAGGTCAAATATGCTAAAAATTTTAAAAACGCTGAAAATAAGTTATTCAGAGTTTTGAGGAAAATTTAAAAATTTTACTTTTCAAATCAATTTGTCTTAGATATATGGTAACTTTTTTTATGATAGAAAATGATTTATGGAACCATTTTTTACCAAATAAAAGAAGCATAAAATTCGTCACAAATTTTACAGAACAACAGAAGATTGATAGTTTCTCTCTCTTGACAATTTTTTCGTTTAAAGGGGCTAAATCCCCCCCCCCCCCCCGGTAGTTATTCTTATCAAAAGAACAAGATCCACAAGGAAATTATTATTCTGATACATTCTTTGATTCCATTTTTTTTTCAATTTTCAGTTTTGAGATAGGTAATGGAATTTCTTGAACTTCATTTTCATTTTTCTCTCAACAGAGACGAAGTAATTTTAGAGTGAAAAGTTGGAAAACGACCTTTCAAAAAATAGAAAATACCTAGATAATTTCAGTGTGTATAGAAAGGCCACTTCATGATTTCGAACTCGATTTTTGAGAAAAAAAATATAAAACCTTCACCGAGCCATCAAATTATAATTTTTCTCTTCATTTTTCTCATACTCGTATTTATTTTAGCAAGGAGAAAGCATCTCATAATTTGAATCAATTTTTTTAGGTATACTTTCGCTTGATATCGCTTTATAAATTTTATAATGACGACGTAACTTTTTTCAAAGGAAATAATAAAATAAGGAAAAAAAATAAACGAAAACTGTCTATACAGTGAATTCTGACAAACTAAACATTTCTCAAAAAAAAAACACGTACCCTACCCACCTAAATGATTTTCAAATACAATTTTCCGGTTACTTCTTCATTTCAGCTCATTTTTAGCTTCTACATTGGAGAAAAGAAACACGGGAAATTATCGAAAAAAGAAAATTGAGAAAACGTAAAAAGAGGAAATAAGAAATCCGGTCGAAGATTTTCAGAAGGTTATAAAAACGATAAATAATTATTGATATAATTTAATACGCGCGGTTGAGGTACTCGGGTAGGTATATCATACTTAATACGTAACAATGGAAAAATTAAGTAGCATATTCGATATAATCTAAATTTTTTACACCGACATATTAATTCAACTTTAAAATAAGAAACACTAGACTAAATTCATTACCCCCTGAGGCCCTATACAATTCTCGATTTGGCCTTGAGTATGAAAGGAATTTCAAAGCTGAAATTTTTTTCAAAAAAAATCATGCTTCGCTCTACCTACAACTTATTTAGTTATTTTCCGTTGAATATTTCCTCGCTACGAATATTTTCATAAAATGAATATTATACTCGCGGCTTTTGGAAAAGAAAAATCTCGAAAATTATAAGACTTCTTTTGACTGATGGTGATATCTCTACAAGCATCAACGTTTTTATTTTAATCATAATAAAATTCTAAACGTAATGAAATTCTTCTTTTTCCACGGTGGATATATTTTTATAAAACCTTTTCAAAAGAATCGAGTTTTTTTTTTCCAATTCCAGGCAAGAGATTTACCCATTGTCTTTAGATAAAATTCAGTTTCCTAAAAGGTACTTTCGTTTAATACACGAGTTCAAAAAAAAAAGTAATCACGAAATGGCCTTACTAAAGTTATACCTCTTTTTTCTTCATCTATCGATCTTTCGTTTCTTAATGTAGAAATATTCGAATTACAAGATTTAAAAAGAAGAAATTCGAAAATGACGTAATTTTCGCATTATTTCAAATTAAACGAATATTATTCATCGTAGGTACACTTATTTAAATTTATTTCCTATCACGATTACGTGTACTTCGTGTACCCACTTCAACGGGAATATTCGGACGCCATTGCATGGTTGAAGTGCGAATATTGCGAATTTAACATCATCATTGGCGAATACTAAATTTCGCGTCGATTTGCAACAACCTCGAGCAACTTTCGAACCGATTCTCGCGAATATTTTATACCTACTTGGAATATCGCAAGTACACTCGAACCAAAGTATATCTTGTTGTCAATAAAACAAAAAATTTATTTTACATTTTGAGAAAATTTTTCCGTCATATTTTTCATAAAACACAGATCATCATTCAGTTTGCTTTTTTCCCCTTTCTAGTTGAATAAATCGACGTGAGAACGTACGAGAAATGATGTGAAAACTACATTTACACTTTTCAAAGCTTGGTGTACACTTTTGACGTTGTGTTTCAACGTCACAGCATAACAAGTAGGTATGAGGTATGCAATGCAAGTATCAAGTATCTATAAATTTAACAAGAAGGGAAAAAACGAAAGAGCTGAAAACAAGACCTGCTACTTTCCGTTAGCTCGAATATGTTTTTTCAGCGTGGTGGCATCGACGAATGTTAAATTCAGAATTAAGCGAGATTTACACATGGAAAGTTGTTCCACTTGTGTGGTTTCTTGGATTAGGAAAAATAAGGGTATTTTTTTTCGACGTGGGAATGATTTTTCTTGCCATGTACGAAATGAAACTGGAGGATAAAAATGAATATGAGAATCAACTGAATAAATGTAGGTAGATATAGAGATACCTACCTTATGATTGTTTTAGATATAATGATTTTGTTTTAAAAAGGAAATCGGTTACAAAAATCGTTTGGTCGGTATTGGTATTAAAATAAATCAAGAACTCGAAATAATATATTTTTTTTTTTTGAAACAAAATACAAAAATATCGAAAAATAAGAGCATTATTTTCCCACAGTCATACCTACTTACTAGAAAAATAAATTTATAAAAATATTGAGAGTGGTGGTTCGTGTATTTTAAAATGATGGCTATAAAAGCTTGCACGTATTTGGCAATGTTGAGTAGCGAAAACCTCATCAAAAGTTAAAGCTTTTGAAGGGCTTACAAACGAATCGAAAGCTTTTCGTCCTTACGACTTTGATTTTATACAATCAGTATGAGCTTCTGTTATAAAAAGGGATTTTTATCTAACTTAATTTCGATTCCGAAAATTACTCGATTATTTTCATATTTTTACAATGTTTATACTCTTTAGAAGAAAAATACTTTCGTACATGTAAAATACATTTTTTTCAGATTACTAAAAAACCTCTAATCGAAAAATGACTCGAGTTCATGAAAGGTTTTGGTAGGTGTATACGGTAAATGAACCCTGAGCAGGTAGATAAATAAGGTAACCTATAAATATTACATTCGACAGTTTTCACTTTCCAGTCATCATACATATAATGACGCGAAATACAAGAGTTATGAATTTTTTCTACGCATTTGTATGGAAACTAAAGTATACTAAAATGTCACTTCCAGACTTAATTTTTTATGCTTGCTCAGGTTTTGAAATACACGTGACATCTACATTATCGTTACTGTGCTCGAACAGTTTGAAATTTTAATAATTTTGCATGTCGCGGGAAAACTAATGAATTTTTTATTTGATAATGATTGCCAAGATTTTACGAAAAAATTTTCTCGTAGAAAAGTAAATAAAAAAATTGGAAATTTTACAAAATAATCATCTGAATATATTTTTTTATTTTGAGGGATTTCTTGCACATCAATTTATATTGATTATTTTTTTTCCCTATTTTTTCATCTTAATTATGATTTTATGAACCTATTTTTGGAATAAATATAAAATGGTAGGAAAAAAATATCGAATTTTCTAATTCAAAATTTTATATTAAAAACTCATAATGTTGGTAAAAAAGTAATTATTATTTTATTATTTTTTTGTACCTCCAGACCCTTTTTAAACAGGAAATTTAATTTAAAAATCTTAGGAAACAGTGAGTTATTAAAATGACGTCAAACATAGGTACCCAAAGAAAAGCATTTTGAACGTTTTTTCAGGAGGGATTTTCAAGACAGCGAGGACCAGGAGGAGACTATTTAAATAGGGTTTTCTCTAATGAAGTTGGAACTGAATGTTTAAAATTAAAAACTGAATTTCGGAAATCGAAAATTGAAAATCAAAATTCGAAAATTACGTTGTCAAAAATTTAAAACTGAATGTCGAAATTATGAAAATTTTGCCCTGAATATCGAGTATCAAATGTCAAAAAGCAAATGCTGAAGGTCGAAAATAAAATGTCCAAAAAGGTACACAAGTTTTGCTTTAGAACGAAAGCTTTTAAATCAAGAATTATGAAGAATTGAATGTCGAAAATCTGACGGTCAAAATCAAAAGACGTAAGCAAAACGTGAAAAATCAAGTAATGAATAAATACCTATCGAAAATCTAATAATGAAAATTGAAGATCGAAAATTCAAGATAAAAAAAAAAGAAGTTTCCTTTATAAATTTCCCTAGATGGGGTTTCCCAGGAGGATTTGTAATTGTATTTCAAATGACTCTTACTCTTGGAAAGGAGGGGGGAGGGAGTGGTCAAATGTCTCTTTTTCAAATGGCTTTCCATGTACAAGGAGGATTTCTCAGATGGGTTTTCTGAATCCAGGTTTTTCCGCAGGTTGAGATTTTTCTGAGACGGAATACAAATCGGAAAAAGGCATTTCAAGTTTAAAAATTAGTAGATAGAATCTTTTTTTTAGACGAAATTCGGTAAATTTTAATTTTTTGCAGAAAATTGAAAAAAGGAAAAATTTGAAAATTTTCTCATTTTTAGCCCTTTTTTCAAAAAAAAAAACTCGCTGTAAAATGGAGTGTGAATTTCGAGTCTTCGTCAAAAACTTTTGATCATTCAATTTGATATTTACCAATTTTTCAATATCCGACAAATTATGGGAAAATGACAGAAAAATAACTGATATCAAGAAAGAGTGTCCGATTTACTACGAATTTTTTCACGTTTTATTTGCGCGTTAGACAAAATAGTTATCCAAAAAAATTCACAACTCATCAACTTTTCTAATGTCTGATGAAATATCGTGACGTCAAAAACCCTGACATTGACATTTGATCTTTTTTTGGCCTCAATATTTCTCAAAATACCCTTCCCCAACCTTGAAACACAACCATGTTGAAATAAAATTTAAAAAAAATTCGTTACAGCTGTTGTAAGGATCATGTACTCTGTGCCTGACGATCACGATTTAGTATTTCCTCATCTTCATTTTTCTACGTTATAACGTAATGAAATCAAGTATTTCATTTTGGAAAATTTCTACGATAAATTTTTTGAAAAGAGGATAAAACATATTTTCAAAAGTTATCCATGATTTTTTGATTATGAAAGTTTTTTTTTTTCATTGTGAAAAACTCACACGAATTCAAAAAGTAATTACATCTTTAAAAAGCTGTAATTTAAAAATTCAATTCCTTTCGTCCTTATTTTCAAATTGAAAAATTATTGAGGAAAGCAAAAAAAAATTAGTACGAAAACGTAACAAATATCACAGGTCAGCATACTAAATGCTGTTTGAAGTTCAATGGATAATTTTCATATTCAAGTATTTTTCGTGCTGGTTTCGGGAAAAATGATGAATAAATTTTATTACCCCAAATTTTTTTCACAATTTCAATTTTTGGTTGAGTATTTTTTAAACACTTTTTGATAACTTTTGACTCTTAAAGTCAATTTTCTGAGCAAAGGAAGGGCTTACCGAAAACAATGGACAGAACATAATTTAAAGAGCATTTCTTTCTGTGCAATCAAATTAGTTTTTTCTTAGAAGGTTTAGCTCTTGAGATATTTCAGTTCAAAATTCAACTTTTCAAAATTGAAAATATCTCGAAACTAATTCTTCTGGGAGATTCTAGCACATTTACCCGAATTCGATTACCCGAAATATAAAAATCTCGAATGGACATTTCCCCAAATAACTGTTTCCCCGAATCCTTTATCCCCGAATACTGTATTCCCGAATCCAATTCCTCGAAAACGCAGAAGTTAGACAATTGAAGAAAATGAGAACTACAAATATTTGAACTTAAAAAGAGGAAATTTTAAGTTCCACCATTCATTTTTTTAGAAGACACTTCCTCTCCTCAGAAAATCAACTCCATAGGTTAAAATTTGTCTCAAAATGGGTAAAAAAAAATTCTTAAAAATTCCAATCATAAAAATCTTGACGTGATGGCGTAAAACTGAAACCAATCATAAATTATTAATCATACAGAAAACAATTTTTGATTGAATGGCGTTTCATATTTCTATTGTTACAAAAATTTAAAAAATATTAAAAATATGGTTCATTACAAAAAATCCAATCCAGGGGAGGGGGAAAGAATCAAGCCTCAAAAGGAAGAAATGTATATGAGCAGAACATGAATTATAGAACGTACCATATTTTATTTCAGTATAGTCCAATTAGTTTTTTCCTTGGAAGCTGAGCTTTTGAGATATTTTTAATAAAAAAAAAGAAGTTCTGAACTTTTAACTACCAAATAATCTCGAAAGCTGAGCCTCTCAAGTGAAAATTAATTATTGGACTCGATATTACAGAATTTAACCTTCTACAATTCATGTTCCATTAATTTTTTTCACTGTAAAAAATCCTTGGCCAATGGAATTTTTTTCAGCTTCAACAGAAAAAAATACTACAAAAATCACCCATTAAGCTTCAAACAGCATTTCAAAAACTTGAAAATGTTAACCTGGTGGGTATTTCACAATTTTAAAAATCTCGCGATTCGCGAAGAAGGCTTTTAAATTGAGTAGGTAATTTTAATTTTTAGAATATCTTACCCAGACATAATTCTTCAGAAATTCAGAATCCTTATCCTGCTTGATAATTTTCAAGCTATTCACAAAAATTACACATCACTGATTTAAAAACAAAACTCTTTTCTAAAAATATCAAGCCATGTAACTTTTTCAACATTTTCAACCTTCTAAAAGCTCGTTTTTTTTTTCTTTTCAAAAATTCATATTTTTCTTTTAATCTATGTAGGTAAAAATCACACAGATAAGATATAGCCATGAAATACACAAAAATACTGATACATTACATCATCGGAAAACGCATTAAATCGAACCTAAAATCAGTAATCTACACGTGAGCTAATTATTACACCGAATATCAAGAACGTAACAAATTTCAGAGTTCAATCGATACAAATTAAACGAACGCAGCTGATAAAAATATGTAATTAAAGGTTCCGGTGTGAAAGAAAAAGAAATTACCAACTTTTCATATAAAAAGGACAAGAATATCATCGAAAAACACACCACTAGAAAAACAACTTTTCTATACCAAGATCGTGTTTCAAAATGGGGTACCTAATATCCATATACACCAGAAAAGCAGGAACCCTTATACTTATTCAAATTTCATCAATTTACCCTTAGGTGTTAATTTTCATCGTATATCCCTTAAAAAACATGGCCGATTTCGTGTAAACGCGAGAAAAATGATCCGAGATATTGGTATCCGGTGTATCGGACGTGATAAAGGTGATACGAAATATCCCCTGACCAAAGCAATATCCCAGAATTGAGTTTGAACTCACCTACCTCTATTCGAAGATTTGTTTGAAAGTCGCCGAGAATCCCCAAAACATACATCCCTCCTTTTTTTTTTATTTTCACGAGAACTACTAGGTATCTAAAATTTGGAATTTATATTATTACCTGGGAAATATTTCTATATAGTTCGATAGGTATATATCTTTTCTTATTGTTATTATACCTCTATATTGTGTTAAAATACGTATAGGAAATATATATTACAATATAAGAAATACCTTGGGTTTTTCTTTTTTCATTTTCATTTTGTGTACAAAACTGAAGGTAACGTGATGAAATTTCACAAATATAAGAGCTTTGGATTTCATTGGCGCGGTAGTGTCAACGACATTTCAATGACGGCCATTATATGCATTGAAAAAGGAAAAGAGAATACTTAAATAGGTCATTGTTTAAGAGTTCATTGAAACTGGTCTTCAAAGGGCGGATTTGTTTTTTCCTTTTTTTTTTTAAATCTTCGGTTCTTTTTTTTTGCGTAATATCGCGCGTGCCAACTAGATATCGAAGGGGGAATATGTTTGAGATTTTTTTGCACCGTTGTGTACGTTTATAAGGGGTAGACGTCCTGGGTAAAATGTATCATAAAATGGAGATTTGTTATTAGCCTAGGCCTTTGTATTGTCAAAACCATCTGCTTAGGAAATGCCTGCCTGCTTTTTTTTTTTTACATATAAAATTGAACATCAAAAAGCTTTCGCGAAGTTTTTTTTTGACATTTTGTATAAAAAATTTTTCCTTTGATAGAGATTCAAAAAGTATAAGGGGAATTTGCAATTAATTCGATAAAGTAAAGTTTAACCCGAACGTGACTTTTTTCCATTATAAAATCACAATTCGACGAGTTATTTGTAACGAATTTTCAAAAGGAAAATGTCGAGATTGAAATATTCGAAATTCTGCACAGAAAGGAGGGTACGGCTACTGAAATCTTAGAGATAATTTTCGAAACGAGATAAAATCGTAGTCGCGAGAACGAGAATCAATTATGTATAATTATTTGGAAATCTTTCTTCGGCCGAGCTGAAAATCGGTATCGAAATCGTGAAATACAAATGTTTGCCTTGTTAATTCGTCCACGTTATTTTACCCGTCTCGAAGGCGGAGTAGTTGCGTGGCGTCATTTAGCAGGCGTTTTAATCAACTTTCAAAAAGTTACGTTCGTTTTTTCTCGTTTAATTGTACAATTCGAGTTTTGATGGGAATGCGAAATAATTAAGGGATTTTTTTACGAGCTTTCTCCGGCCAAGTAATTTTATAATGTAATAAAACCAATCTACCGAGGTTTTCGTATTTGCTTCGGTGGAATTCGGATAGAAAAATTAATTGATTTTTGTGCACAAGTGAAGTTTAATGGGTGAAAGATTAGTGGAAAGGATTCGTATGTTTATTCGAGCGTTGTTTCGATAAAATGGGATGTGTTTCTTTGTTCTTTGTATGAAAAATTATGCAGATTGGGTGCTACCTTTATCTATTTAGTAATTTTTGGAATTGATTAGAAAAATTATTATTGGGTGAGTAAATTATACAATCCTTCCATTATTACAAAAAAAAAAAAAAAAAAATAGAAGAAAACAGTACCGACAAGTTCAATCCAAATCAGAAAGAAATTTTAAAAGTAGAATTTTTAAAAATAGGCTGAACCCAATCTTTTTAATCGAAATATACGTATCTTTAGAAAACTCATTTCCAAAATATTGGATCTGAAGATAACGATAAAATATTCGATAGTATCTGTAGTCTCGATTCTTGAGTAATCAACAAAACCGTCTAAGAATTCGGTCAACGATTTTTTTTTTCAATTTTCAAAAAAAAAACATCAGTTATTCGGGGCATTTATTTATTTGGTAAGTAATTATTCCATCATTTAAATTTGTAATTTTATAACAGCTTCATTTGATGAAGTGTCTTTCAATCATCAAAATTTGAATATGTACCCATTCTCTCATTCATAAATCAGTAGAAATTATCGAAAATCACTGAAAAACATTTGGAATTTCAGCACAGTAATAAATCAGTGAAAATTCACTGAAAAATCAATAAAAGATTTGAAATATGCTGGAAAATAGTGAAAATATTGGTCAAATTAGCGAAATTCGTAAAAAAAAATCAAAGAATTTCGCTGATTTTACTTTTTTTCAGGGACTTTTCACTGATTCAAAATCAGAGATTAGACTTAATTTTAACTTTTTAAAAATTTACATTCCTCACTTTTCACGAAGCAAATTGAAAAATAATAATATTTTTTGATTCCAAATTTCTTATATCATTTTCGCTCATGAATGTGGCTAAAAACTTTTTTTTATTGAAATATAGGGTGTGCCGAAAGTAAGCTCGCATTTTTTTTTTATCATTTACTATCGTCAAAAAATAATACAAGAAATACAAATGATTATTAAAAATTATCGAAAACATTGCAAATTCTTGAGAATTACCTACACTAATTTTATGTCAAGGTCCTATTCAATAAATTTTCCATATGATTTTGATAATAATTGAAGGCAATTCTGTAGTCACATATTGTTCCAAAATTAAGTTGAAAATTTTGTACCACTTTGCTCAAAAAAAAGTGAACTCACTTTTGGCACACCCTGTATTTCTCAGAATAAAACAAAATATTAGATATTACATAAGATGGGGGTTTCTATGGGCATGGGATAATATTGTAAAGAAGTTTGAGAACCTCTGGGGAACAAAAAGAAAAGAAAAGAAATGGGACCAAGAGTGATAATCAACTCCCCATATTAATTTATTATCAATCGGATCTCACATGATTGGGTATAATGACATTTCTTTGTTAAACTTGAAAAAAAAATTGACCCAACGATTATGCCTAGATGAAGTTTTGTTCGACTTTCGCATGTCTCTCATACACATTAAATTTCTGAAATCTGAAATCTGACAAAATTCCAAAACGTTATACCTACGAGTATCAAATTGAATTTTTCCACAAGTTTTTGGATAAAATTATAACGAAGGTTTGAAGGGAAAAAAACCAAAATTTAAAATTCAAAAAACAAGCAGGTAGATTTTTTTTTTAAAAAAAAAACACGATAAAAATTTGACAAATCGAATCAATTTTAATCGTTTTGTCTGGCTCAAGCGACTTTTTCAGGAGAATTTTCATGGTCAAAATTTTTTGAATTCCTCCCCTCTCCCCACCCCCCAATCACAAAGACAACACCAACTTATTTGTTACAATATTCAATTTTTGTTCCTATTATTCAAAAGACTTATGAAAGTTATCATCAGTACTTACGAATGAGTTGCCTATTCACTTAATTGAAGGAATCACTTCAGCTACAATAACTTGGTATTTTTATTCCCTACGATTTTTTGATATTAAAGGGACTGCGTACAAAAAACCACCATAATATCCATAATATACCTAATGTATCCAATTTTACAATACATAATTATAAAATATTTTTTATTCAATTACACTCATCCGTTTTATTGTTTCCAAGATTGTTTGTACCTGCTTCAATTTTAAAATTGGCAAAAATCAGGATAACCAATGTTTGTCTGAAAATAGAAACTACCTTTAGGTGTCAAAAACTGGTTTTTGTATTGAGATTTACCCATAAATCTACCCTCTCTGAAAGGCTCAAAATCAGTGTCAACCTTAAAACCGTATTTCTGACATTTTCGAGTCCACTGAAAAAAAATGTAAAAAATGAATGCATTTTATCCAAAAAAAAATTGTTCAAAAAAAAGATACCTAATAAGTAACGGGTTCCAATTTAAAAAATTGGAGAAATTTATTCTAAAAAATAATATTCATCAAAAAAAATGATGAAATTCATCACAAAATTTAATAAAACAAAATTTATTGCATAACAATAAATTTTACCAATCATTACTATTATTATTATTATTATCATTATTTTTTAAATTACTTAATTTCATTTTTTCATATTTTCAGTATGTTTTCTATATCCAGGCTCACAAATGCATTCATTTTTCAAAAAAAAACTGTTCAACTTCATTTTCAAGCTTGGCTTTTCGAAAATGTATTCGCTTGAAATACACTGATTTTTACCACAAAATTGGAAATTGGTTGTGACCAAAACGTCAAACTCAAGATATATATGATCTTGCGATTCTTCAAAATAATTCTTTGAAAGATATTTTCTCCCTTCATTTTTGTAGATAGGCAACTCTTCTTCCATATTCCGGACAACTGTCCATTGAAATATGTAGCAAGTATCCATTTCGTACGGTCACTCATTCTTCGTTTTGGTAGGTCTAGGTACCAGTGCCATTGGAAAGTGGGGTACAGGTGGTTCATTTTACCCTCCCAAAATTCTGACTTTGATGCAAAGTATCATCCCCCCTCCACCAAATCATATCAGAGAAGGATTTTCAAAGCATTAAAATAGGGAAAAAATGTCTTTTTTGGGCATTAAATTTACAATTTTTTCAAAACTTTGTTCTCGCTTTGCCCGGGCATTAAGGAAATCATAAACTGAACTTTATTCAAGGCAAATATTTCATTTTTGCTCTCCTCCTAGAAAATCCTTTTTATTTTTCAAGTTTCTGTACTCATTTTGCACCCACCCAAAAAAGAGCTTCCAACGTCGCTGGTGGGTACTCATCCATTCCACAAATCTTAAAACTGGAGATAATTTAATCATAAAAATTACAAATATAATACGATCGAACTGATCGAAAACAACGGTAACGGAAACTTCATTTAAAACTCGTAAATACATTCGGCAATAGCTGTTCATGACAGCAATTTCACAAACTAATGAGCATCCAATCCTACAACTTTTTTAAATTCAATTACACGTGCCCATTTATGCTCGACTATTACACCAGGGTTATCAACGTCCGAATTAAATCAGTCAAGATACTTTTCCAAGAACATCTGTGTAAGGAAAACAAAATCCAAATATTCTAAACGAATTTTCGTACACCTAACTCAAGTTAGGCTTACGCAACGTATCAAAAATATTATTCGAAGAACAATAGCACCACGTTCTCATACTCGTGTCATCACTACCACTGTCATGTACGAAAAAAAAAATCACCTCGTGGAATACTAATTACATTATATCGGAAGTCGACTCTTGCGCATTGAGAATAATCGCATCTAAACCGGCTGCAACACGATGTTGTTTATTCGAGGAATGTTGGCAACACTTACCTCCCTTTTGACAAGTGGTGTGTAAATCCTGACTGATTTCCTCTCTAAAGCAAGATCATCAGTTTCAGCGTTGCGTTTCTTTACCACATTTTGTTTTAGGTTTTTAATTTTTACGTTGCCTTGATTTCTTTTTTTCATTCGGTGTTTTGCGGTTTTGTGGTGTTGTGTGTAGTTAAATGGATGGATATCGACTTAAATTCGGTAAGTGGAAACTTTTTAGAGCGTAATGTTGTAAATTAATGTATTGATGGGATTATTAATATTTTAGGGATGATCCTTTCATTTTTTTTAATTTTGGAAGGTGTTTAATTTTATCAAATGAATATTACGAAAATTATTTTAAGATTATTAAAATATCTGTTGGCGCCTACTTTGGGTTTTAGACAATTTTTTTTCCAATTTTTTTTTGGAAAATTTATGAAATTTCATTAAAGTGTAAGTAATTCTTAGAATTTTCGATTTTTTTTTTAAATTAAAAATTGAAAATTACAACAAAAATCAGAAAAATACGTTTGAAAAGCATAAAAAATTGATTCAAACTGCACTCACAGCGGTCTAATCGGTATTTCCACTTTCTCGTCATATCCTCCTCCCCTCTCCTCTTCCACCTTTAGAAATATCCAACTAATAGATTGAATAAGGGCTACTATAACGACATTAAACAATACATCACCATAGTCGACCAAACTAAACGTTTCAATCGAACAAGAGACGTTTCTTTTTTTTTTCCAACAGAAACTCTAAAACATCCGCTATTCTGTTACCCAGAATTTCTTTTCTTTATTGAACTGTATTGAAAGACAATAAGTTACCTTTGAGTACACGGTTGATAGACTCGTAATGTGTCTCTTAGGTAATAAACCTGTCAACGTTTTGAATGCTGGCCAGCAGGGCCAAGTAGGTGTATTTTTTACCCAGTCAACTATACAAAATAGAATTCAAAGGTATTCAAAATCAGGTAGGGTTCGATGGATTTTTCGAATGGAAACTAAAAACTAACTAAAGCTCTGGAATAAAATTTAAAAATCGAATTAAACAGGAATTGGAAAATGGATAAAAATAGCCTACTTTGGAAAGGTCATCTGGTAAAACAAACAAGAAGGTCGTTTTCGATATAGCAAAAGTATTCGCAATATGAATCATTTTCTCACGATGTTCTGAAATTCAAATCGTGGCGAAGCGTTTGACAAACATGGGTACTGAATACTAAATTGAATATTACGCAGGGTTTCTTAAAATTTATTATTTTTCGATTTAAAATCGCATATATACGACCATATTTAATGGTTTTTGGCAGCTTTAGCCTATTGCCATATTGGCAATGGAAATTTTTCTAGCAATGTAACCGAAAAAAATAGCTCGTGAGGAGCTAAAACCGCAATCGAATATTTCTCAAGTGAGATTTCATTGTTTTTTCTCAAGCGTGTTAACCTTTGTTGCAGAATAATCGAGAATGATTCACGATGCAGACGAAAAATATTAATCAACAATATTCATCGGCTACCGTCAACTTGGTAAATATATAAACCAATTACACTGGGATTTTTATCTGCTATGATTACCAACCCACTCGTGTTTTAATTTCTGGCTTTATTTTTATTTTTAATAAATCCGTCTGTCAGTGTGTTACGCCATTGACCCGATCTATCGGCTCCATATTACGTATAAGTTTCGTGAGCAAATCCAATTACCAAAAAGGTACAAAAATTAACATTTTTTCCTGGTAGAAGGGTATTCTACGGGTATGGGTCTTTTTAAACGCTATGTAATTTAGTGTAAAATAAGTATTTATAATGGAATATTTGATTTGAACGAATCCTAACACGCCTCCGTTGAGGAAAAAAAGGGTTGCGACTGTGTTGAATAATATTTAAGAACGTAGATTTCTGGAAATTAAAGATTAAAAATTATTACCAAACGTGTGAATTTTAGAGTCAAAAAGGATACCTTGGTAATCTTATTGTTTTCCGCCTTCCTATATTTTGGAAAATTTATAATTTACTAGATTGGCATTCGATGGGTGAAGTTTTCGATAATTTTTAATTTTTTGATAAGATTTGAGGTAGGTATATGTGACCTTCCAGGAGAAAACCGACCTTCGGTCCGAAAAAAAAATTGGGAAAAAAAGTTTCTCAATCATTCCAAAACCATGATTATCATTTGTTTTGGATTGATTGAGACACTTTTTTTTCCAATTTTTTTTCGGAACGAAGGTCGGTTTTCTCCTGGAAGGTCACATATGGTCCGGTATTTAAAGAAAATTCATTGAAAATGGAAGCCTTTCTCAGGATTTGGACTATCCGAATGACTGTCATTTTCACTCCCTTTAAAGTTCAAGTCATTTGTTTCCATCCATTTTGAGCTCCCCTCTCTCCCTCAATCAATGAGCAGTAGATTAAATATTTAGAACCACAATATTTCGTCAAGAGAGAGAATTTTCCGAAATAATGAAATTACTCACTATCAATTAATAGTTAAAATGCAGTTTTTTCAAAATTACTTACTCAATTACTCAGGTACTTCTTATTCTAACGATAAAAAATTGTAGATTACCTGAAACAAAACAACAAAAAAAAAATTCATCAGTTCGTCTTTAATGAAATTTTATTCTTATTAGTTCAAATCCAAAATTTAAACCATAAATGAGGGACTGGGCTGAAGGGGAGGGGATAAAGGGTAGATTTCTCACTTGTAAAATGGCCTTATTGCAGGTCAAAGTTGGGAAAACAAGATTTCGCTATCAATTGAAAATTTTTGCAAACGATCACATTTTTTGAGAAAATTTTCATTTCGAATCAGAAAAAAAATGGGAACCTGGAAATATTTTCATTTTTGAGATTAAGCAGAAAACTATTTTTGATCCCACCCCCACTCACAAGTCGATCATTTGATAAAATACCGTCATCGCTTTTTTAACGAAGAAATAATTCTCACTTCTGGGCTGAATGAACAAAAAGCTATACAAACCAACTCCTCCTCCCCTACTCCTTCATAAAAAAATTTTGTTCTTGGTGAAAATTGTGCGAATGAAGAGAAGTATTTTTTAAAAAATCTAATTTGTTAGAATAAATGATATTTTTATCCAAAATTTTTTTTAAAAAATGGAGATTAGGCAGAAAATTGGAAAATTTGAAAATTTTGCCTTCCCTCTTTTTTACGTGATGTTGGATTCGGTTTTGTTTTTTATTTTAATCTGAGAAGGAAAATACATTAATGACATCACAGTTTAATAAACTTTGAAGAAGATTTAGAAAAAATAGGGACATTGTCCTAAAAATGCGTATCTATTTTTGGCCAATATTTTTCTTTTTTTTGAAATTTCTTAAAAATTTCTTCTAAAAAGTTAAATTTTCCAACGAATTCATTGTAATTTTTCACGAACCGCAAGTTGAGAGGAGAAAAACGCCTGTAACTCGGCCAAAATTTGCTCAAAATGCAAAAACTAATACATTTTTGGAATTCTCTCGTCATGAACAATCGAATGGTTTTTTTACAATTCAATTTCGAGCAAAATGCCTGTAATTTGGATAAAAATTGTTCAAAATGCAAAAACTAATAGGTACATTTTTGGAATCCTCTCGTCATGAACAATCGAATGGTGTTTTTAAATTTCAATTTCAAGCATTTGAGTGAAAGATGGATTTTTACTGTGGGGATAGTTGATGAAGAAAAAATGCTTGTAATTTGGACGAAAATAGCTCAAAATACAAAAACTAATACATTTTTGGAATCCTCTCGTCATGAACAATCGAATGGTTTTTTTAAAATTCAATTTCGAGCCTTTGAATGAAAGATGGATTTTTGCTACGTGGATAGTTGATGAAGAAATATGCCTGTAATTTAGACGAAAATAGCTCAAAATACAAAAACTAATACATTTTTGGAATCCTCTCGCCATGAACAATCGAATGGTTTCTTTGAAATTCAATTTTGAGCATTTGGGTGAAAGATGGAATTTTGCTGCGGCGATAGTTGATGAAGAAAAAAAATGCTTGTAATTTGGACGAAAATTGCTCAAAATGCAAGAACTAATACATTTTTGGAATCCTCTCGTCATGATATGACAATTTTAATGCCATTTTGACTAATTCTGTTTAGATTTGTCAATTTTTAAAAATAATGTCAAGCAGATATTGAAACTTTAACGAAATATTTTCTGACCTTATGATAAAAGAGGAATCACCACCTTTGCTTTACCCTTGCCTATGCCAGTTATACTGACACCAAGATTTCAAGTTTGGATTCTTGATTGGTTGAACTTGAAACTTCAATTTTGAGTTTCAAGGGATAAAATTTCGAGATATTTTAAACAACTCCATTTCAAAAAATACTATTTTCATTCATTCAGTTCATCCAGCTCCTCTACACACCTCTCTACTCCTACACACTTATTACTCGTTAATCATTAAAAAAAAAAATCAACAACTCCAACCAGTTCCACTTTTCAACGTCAAATCAACATCCTCTATTCTTTGTTTGGATAAAAATTAAAAAATCAAAACCAGATCAATTAATCCGACTTAATCATCGCCTCATTCAAATACATCTAATTGATTCGCTATTATTTTATTCTACAGGAAAACGGCGAAGGAGCCACAATTTCGACGTCATTAGAAAACACGCGGGAATTCGATATTCAAACCGGTCTAGGTCCAGGTAAGCAACGCCATCTATCACACGATATTATTATTTGAACTAAAAAACACATGTTTGTTCACCTTGGTGCTTGGAGTATGGAGTTGTATTTGACTCGTACATTCTGCTGGAAAAAAGTTAACGGGTATGTGATCTTCCTTCGAATCTCGTATGTTATATGTGCGTGGTGCAGTCGAACTAGTTGCATTGTGCGTTTTCAAGCGGAACTTGTACCTTTTTTTTGTATGTGTGTGTTTGTGTCGGTTATGATTTGTTTGGTTTTGTGATTGTGGATGATTTTGTGTGATTTATACAGAATTTTGCAAAAGGATTGGCTAATATTAAAAGTGAGTTTTTGAATTGATCGTGTATTCTTAACCTTAATACGTTTCTAAATCAAAGAGATTTACCGGTATCCGGTACCTGGACCTACCTAAAGTGGTCTCAGGTGGATGAAAAATTCGAAATATGCAAGGACGAGCTATTTACATAGTGAGTAAGATGATTCAAAATTCTTTCAGCTTAGAATCATTTTGAGATATTTGATGATTTTGATTTTAATAAGTATTGAATCTGAGAGGACTGAAGTCCAAAGTATCCATAAATTGATAAAATGATTAAATACTGAAATTAAAATAATTTTTACGGTTCATTAATTGGAAGTACTGGCACGATGACAGAAATATTTAAATCTTGAGACTTCCTATCTTGAAAATTAATCATTCGAAACGCTTTATTGATTCTATTCGGTAAAATGATCTAAAAGATACCTACTTAATGACGTCTCCAATACAAAATTAAACGCTCCTCAATCAAAAAATATCGATACCCGAATTTTTACCAAAATGAAGAATCTCCACATTATAATAATTCGCATAACGTAACATCTCGTCGAATACCGTATTCAGCCTGTTTTTTTCCGTCTTCCTCAAAATTCTCACATAATTAAACTTATAAGAAGGTATATTTTTTACGATACATAAATCCCCGTTACTCGGGAAGTTTTTCTAATTAACATGGAAATCGTACGTGTATAAATATACGTCGGAGTTGGAGTCGAGTGAAACGAAAGTGAATGTCAATTTAATTAAACCCATCGACGAATTTATCATCTCGAGTAATGTTTGCCTTCGGTTCGTTTCTTTGCGAAGATTTTAACTGTCCAAACAATAGATGCGAAGACTGAGAAGAATTACTCTGCTGGGAGGCATTTCTTAATGATGGTTGAGTATTGTTGATGAAGTAGGTTAAACGATTTGTATTATTTGCCGAGCGTTGCGAAATTTCACCCCTTTGGCATGTACGATACGAGCCGAACGAGTATTTTACGAATAATCTCGAGCTTTTGAGATTCTATCAGTAGGGTCGCTGTGCTCGGTGAACTATGGTTGAGAAACAGGACATAAATGGAATGCGAGAATTGGTTATAACTTTTTAAAATTTTTTAATGGGTGAATTGAATTCAGAAAGTTGCATTTAAAATTTTTTTTTGATAGGTGATTTTGACCTTTCTTTTTTTTTTTTTACTGATTTCAGTGTTTCTTCAGCATATAATAGAATATTTCAGAATTCGATTTTTTAAATGAAATAAACAACTTGAATTATGAAGTCTGAAATCTTTTTCGTAGGAAGCTCCATTTTTGAGATATTTCATCCAGAAATTCAAAATTCAGCTGTTATATTTTAATCTTGAAAGTGACTCTTTCATTTCTAATCAGTGAAAAGTCGCCAAAAAAAGTCAAAATTACAGCCCAAGAATAATCAGTAAATGTGACCCGCCGGAAAAAAGGGACTTTGTGTAAAAAAAAAGATGTCTCATTTTTTCACGTTTTCGGTCCAAATTACACCAAATCTGAATCAAACACATAAAATTAAAGAATTCGATTTTTGTTACACAAGGTCCCTTTTTTCCGGCGAGTCACAAATACTTTGGGTTTTAGCGGTTTTTGCTGATTTTCCAAAGAATTTTGATTTATAAATGAGAGAGCAAGTCTCTCAGAAAAAAATTCAGTATACCTTGACTCTGAAAAAAATTCTCATGTTCTACACTTTTTTTTATTAAAATTCAATTTTCCCAGAAAATTGATTTTTTGGAAAAAAAAATGAGTAAATAAGTAATCGATTAAGTACATTTGAAATTTCAGCAATTTTTTTCTGCTTAATCATCATAATTCAAAACTTTATTTTACACATTACTTTTTTGATTTACTCGTAGCGAATTTTCTAAGCAAAAAAATGGCACGTACAAAAAAAATGAATGGAACCTAAATTGTAGATCGTGAAATTTCTTATTTGTAGAGTTCAAATCGGTTTTTTCCTCTATGAAGTTTAGTTCTCAATATATTTTCAATAAAACATAAAAATTGAAATCCAAGCTTTCGAGAAAAAAGTTAATCGAACTCTACAGGAAAGTTATTTCATATTCAAAATTCTTAGCTCACAAGGGACATATTACAGAATTTTAAGCTAAAACTGCAAAATTTATAAAAATTCAATTTGATCACCGAAAAAACCCAAGTACATATAGCTCATTTCTGACCTACTGAATTGATTGAATTTGAAAGCGATTTTGAAATGTTTTAAAAGCTCCAGAAAATTTTGATATTTTTCAACGCTGACTCGAGAAGAATTCATAAAAATGGTCCATTTGAACTTGAGCGTCTATAAACGCAGATTACTTATATTGATAACCTATTTGGTCGATTAAAACACCATTTTGATCAAATAGGTTACCAATATGGATAATCTGCAGTTTCAAGTATAAGTTTAATTGAGCTATTTTTATGGACTGGTGTTCAGTGCTGGAAAATATATGTACCAAGTTTCAGCTTATTTTTATTGATTACATCTAATGGCAATAAAAGAGGTATTTTCGAAATTTCAAAAATCCGCAAAAATTCAAGAAATGAACTTGAGCCCCTGAAATTTTGAGGGGGAGAGGAGGATTCTTTCATGACGTACTTTCGATTCATTTTTAATTCGTTTCAAAAATTTTTACCGGTTGAGATACCTCACCAGACAGAAAATCGACTTCAGTTATCAAAAGTAATCAAGAAGCGTAAAAAAATTTTCATCAAAAAATCCAAATCAGGGCATTACCTTTCAAATGGACTTTTGGTGACCTTTTTCCATGCAGAATTGACCGTTTTATATAAGAATTTGAAATTTCAAGTTGGAAAGATACATGTACCACGTTTTGAGAAATGAAACGTGTTTTAAATTTTGAAATTAAAATTTTCAGTAGAAAAGGTTTTTTCTATTCGATAAAAAATTTAAAATTTTCTGTAAAAATTCGAAAAATTCGATTTTTAGTGCCGTATCAGGCTTCCATGAGTTCTCAAAATAACTAAAATAACTCAAAACTTGAAAACCCCAGAGGACCAGAATTCATAAAAAAATTCGATATTTTCGACCTTATAATTCACATTTTGTTTTTTTTTTCGAAATCAACTTCGTGAAAATATTGACCCATTTTTCAATAACGCCCTCAAATTGTGAAAAATCTCGATATGCTGGAAATTTTCATCATTTCTCCAGCAATAAGCGTGAAAACCTCTGTCAAATTCACTCATTAAAGTTGAACACGCATTTTAGGGCAGACCTGTATTATCTTCATAATCTTTTAATTATTAAGCCAAAGGTATGCGACTGATTTATACCTAATTATATACTATTTCGAATATTTAACGTGCGTGAGTAGAATTAGTGAAATGTGAAGATATTGCACCCATATGGCATCACGTACGGGTCACCGAGGTATTTGACTAATCCTCAGACAACGGGGGTAATAACCTTTGGGAGTAATTATATTATAGATTTTTACGATATATTAACGACTACTCGTATAATTGATTGTTGTTGTTTGATATACATACTATATCGAAAGGTTAACTCAAACTTTCTCTACGTTTGTACAATATTATCACCTGAAACGGTTCCACTTTCATTCGACCAATCAACTTGACTTTTCGACAAACCGCGTGACCGGTTCACATTCGAATTTTTCGCCAATGTACAAAGTTCACCGACGTACGGCTTTCATTTTTTCCCCTCAATATGTACCTACTATCGGTTAATATATTCGCTGTACAATAACATACCAAGTGGGTAATTAGACGATTGCGGATTGCGGTATAAATACGCCACTTGTAAGTAGAGGTATGAGGAAGAAAATCGTGGGATCATTGGGCGGACGATTGTTTTCGGAAGTTACAGATGTACTCTGGTTATCGCGTTTATTGTTTTCCAACGAACACCTAGCGAGTTTTCTTTGTTATAAGCCGAAGTATCTCGCTTATTCAGCTCCGATGAAATTATACCTCTTGGTTTTTGACGTCGATTTTAAGAAGATTCCAGGCTTGTATGGTACGACGAGCGTGGTATTCAGTTTCTGTATAGAAAATAACACGCTTAAAAGCGTGTTTTTTTTAACTGTACATATTGAGTTTTTATAATTTGATACTGTACGAGAATATTACGTATGGGTAGGTCTACGTATATGTGGAAAGTTTACAAGTTCTACTGTTTCATTGCCATATACCTGCGCCGGTTTCTAATTACAAATATTCTTATCAAATCACTCCTCGTTTTAGAAAGATGTAATTTTGTTAACTGAATTATACCGGTAGGTTACTCTACAAGTGTATACCCGAGGTGTACAGCTTTCATATGGGTAAATTGGCGTATAGTGTGAAATCATTTAGAAATCAATTTGGTTTCAGTAAATCATAAATAATGATCGTTCGTCGTTAATTTTTTTTCTGCTGTGGTTGTAGCATTGAAAATACATCCAAATTGCTCGTAGTATAGTATTCAATAAATCGATACTCGATTGTTTTTCGACGCTATGTTCTTCAAAATACAGAATTTTTCAGTATTGCTCCCCTTGCTTCGTCAAAAAAACAAAGCCATACCAGAGATGGAAATATCGAAATTGATCAGACAGACGTGAAGAGAAGGGTAAAGTTTGATTTTGAAGATATAGATACTTGATTCAAAAAATTACAGAATCAAAAAAAAATGAAAAATCATGACGAAGGCAAATCCTTTTCCCCTCTCATTTGCTCACAAGCCAGTTTCAGAGCTTTATCCTCAAATTCTGGATGGAATTTTAGTCAGAGGACTGAAGAGGGGAAAATCAAAAATTTTCTATTTTATAAAACTCGAGATGAAAAATTCAAACCACATCGAAAAAGTCTTGATTAAAGTACAATTTTGATTTTTTAAAAATACCTACATCTACATGAGTAAGTAAATGCAACTTTTGATTGCAAATGTTTGAGAAATGTAAAAAAACCAACATTTTCGAATTTTTGGTAAAGTTTCATCTTCTTTGATAGGTTGAAAGCTCTGTATTTCACAAAAATATTTTCAAAAATGAACGCTTTCAAGCAAATAAAATTTGAGGTAAAAGCCTGCAAAAAAAATCCATTTTGTTCTATGAAATTATTCAGAGTGGAGGACGACTCGAAAAATTCTTTATTCTTCTTTCGCTAAATTTCTACCTGTTACTTGGCAGTTGGCACAGTTGACGATTTTTAGAGTAAAATGATTTCTTCATGGTTGAAAATTGATATTTTTACATCCAGAAGTTTCATCAAGATCTCAAAATGATTTTTCTGCAAAAAAAGACCAAAAAAATCTTTGGGTTTAAAATGGGATAAGTAAATTTGAAAGATTAACTCAAAAAGCCTTGTGGTTTTTCGAACTTTTTTGAACTTGATACCCTAAAAATTTTGAATATCATTCAGTACAATAAAATAATTATAATGTTTTACCTCGTGTTGAAAAAAAAAACACACAAAATTCTTGATAATTTTTTTAATACCCTTCTTCCACTCCCCTCGTCACAAAAAACATAATCGAGGTAAACATCAAGTATTTGGGATTCTGTGTCACAATTTGGTTTCAGTTTTGAGATTCTGTTCTGAGCCCGAACCTTCTGAAAATTCGGTCCCCAAGATCAGATTGAGGGAAGAGGAAGCAGCTATCCCTCCACATCAGCAAAATCAAAATTATTGTATTTTTAGGGAAAAAATTCAAGTTTAGGCCTGAAATTTTGAAAACATAGCTTTTTTGGGAACTTTTTCAAGTAGAAAAAAAAAACATATCAACTTAGAATCGATTTTGTTTGAAAATGTTTTATTTTTGGTTCCGGCATCAAGCCAATTTCGATTTATCCTTCCTCGGCTATTATGAAGAAAAATTGACTAAATTCGAGACCTTCGAATTTTTAAAACCTATCTCACCAAATATTTGATGAGATCGTGTCAAAATCTGAGCCAAAAATCAAAATAATTATTATGTGAATATGAGTCTGGATATAAAAACCGCCAAAAATTGATTTTTGAGTTCAGGTTCCCTTTTGATTCTAAGATCCATTTCTGAGAGAACCAAAATCTGTATCAATTCAAATATACCAATCTTAACACTAAGGGTGGTTTCTATACCCAGGCTTGAATTACTATATTTTGTTTTGTTGAATCACAAGACGAGGACTTTCTAGAAAGTAGACAGGAAAAATGGAAGCGTACCCTCCTCTCCAGATTACGAGAATGTTACTTAAAAATGTAAAAAATTCAATTTTTTAAACAAAATTTAAAAGAAAATTGTTCACCTTCACATCATTATTCATGTGAACTATATATTTCTGCATTTGTGACCCTGCCGTAAAGAAGGGACCTTGTGTAAAAAAAAAAATCGATGTCTTTATTTTTATGTATTTGGTCCAGATTTGGTGTCATTTGGATCAAAAACGTGAAAAATGAGACATCGATTTTTTTTACACGAGGTCCGGCTGGGTCACATTTTGAAAAATTCTCGCAAAGGCTTTTAAAAAAATGATGAAATTTCACTTTTGCTCTTTTTAAAAAACAGCAGAATTTCAAAAAACCTTGAAGCAAACGCGAGTTTCTGAATTCTGAACAAGAATGTGTACCTATTCGAAAAAAAACAACAATCAGTTTTCTCTATTTCACTTTTTCATTAGAAAAATTTTATGAGAAATTTTCAAATCTGTTTTTCTCAAACTACCATGTACCATGTTTATGAATTAGTTCATTTTTCTAGGAGTTATTCAATTGGCACCTAAATCCACACTTGTGATCAATTAACTATGAATATTTTTTCGAACTTCCTACCCCCTTCCCCAACATTTCAGTATTCATTTTTCAGCAGAATTCTGTTTAATTCTTCACTCCTTCTTCCTTCCGAACAACTTGAAAAAATTATAAGTTTTGATTTTGATGCTCACATTTTGCTATGCACCCCCCCCCCCTTCCAAAAAATCTGCATTTTCTTAAATATTGCCCTCAAATGTAACTGAGAGTGTCAAGTTCCAATTACCACATATTTCTATTCATTATTTTCCCTGAAAATAAATACAATCATTTTCAGTTTCCATAGCACTTTTTTATTCTAAATTATTGTAATCTAATTGCCCCTCGATCTTCCTTCACCTTCATCAAATTCCACTGTGGAATCACTATTTAGCTACCTCCCTGAGCATGTTATACCATATTATACCTTGTTGGGTTATTATTAACGCAAATTAAAAACTCTATGGACGACTTGGCGTACACGAAGGTTATAAATAAGTGAAAAAACTACATCTTTTCAGAACAGCAAATTAATCCCCATGCTTAATTAATTTCGCAAAAATTATGAACCAATTTTTTTTTTAAATTTTATTACACTTCGATGCAAATTCCTCTTCCATGATTTCCTCATCAAGTAACCAACGATGAAAAAACCTTCCAATGATCTTCAAAAAAAATTTCGTCCACGTATTACGAAACTACAAACAATATGTTTCCGTTAACCTGAAGCCAAACTACTCACGTCATTACCAGCACCCAAACCCAGTCGGACATCTCGAAATAATACGTCATCGGTAAATAGTAGTATAAAAATTACCTCCATTGTTTCATAGTCATATAGCCGTTGAAATTCCTGCCAACTTATCTGGCACTTGAAAACTTCGCGGCCGGCGTCCGCGAAACCGGTTCTATCCACTAATAAATAGATCAATGTACGATGGTAATCGTAAAACAGATTTTTTCCACGCGTTTCGTAGACTTCTTTATTAAAAAATCTCGACCGGTAAGAATATAAAAATTAGTCGAGAATTGCGTATTTCTGTAAACCTTGGCTTTGTTTGGCAAATTGGACAGAATTTTTTGATGTTCCGCCAGCGCCGGTGGGTGGATAAAGATTGGTTTATTGGGGAACACGAAGGCGACGGCGGGTTATTTCAAATTAATAGTGTATCGATGATTCGATATCGAAGGTGGGCTGTAGACGCTGCAGGTATCGCTGCTTCTGGCACAATGTCGTTGTAACTTTCATTTTTGAAACATTTTCTTCCTGAAATGTGTTGTCAAATTAACCCCGTTACTGTAATGAAGAACATGCCCAGGAAACAACGCCAAGAAAAATCAAACAGGTGATGAATAGAGGCTTGTAGTCATTTGTAAGGCTTATTGTACGAGTATCTCTCTGCGGCTCTGTGAGAAGTATACATTTATTTTCAATGAATACACAACAGTTTTGTAATGTAACCGATGGCGGTTCTGTGTGAAAATAACTCGTGAAAGATGTTTATAGTACGTTACATAAAAGCATATACTTATCTATAGTTTTCATTGAAGGATTCGATGGCATGGGAGATAGGTATGCTCGATTTATGGATTAAAAACTCTTTGTTCTTTTTTACCGTGGTAATCGAGTTATAGTTGAAAATCCAATGGTATTAAGAAAATTTAAAAAATGTCTCCTTATTCTTAGGGTGGCAATTTTTGTATAGCACGAGGTGCCAATGGCAACACCTTGGAGGTGCTGCTGGAACCACTCTGAGAATATGGCACCATCCAGAAAAATTTTCTCTTTCTTTTTAAAATGAAAATTCAATCTATTTTATAACCGGTACACTGAAAAAAAAAATTATCCAAAAAAAATAATAACGTTTCCCAATTCTCAAAATAGGTAAAATTTATTATTTTTTTGAATAAATTTTTTTTTGGTAAAATATTTATTCATTTTTTTGACAAATTCTATCATTTTTTCTGATAAAAAATATTATTTTTCAGAACAAATTTCACCTATTTTGTGAATTGAGACACGTTATTATTATTTTCTTGAATAAATTTTCGATTCGATGTTCATTTCGAAAACCAACGCCTTTTTTTCAACACAATTTTAAAAATTATTTATACATCAGATTTCCCAACTTTTTACGTCTTGAATTTTTATCATTTTTTGATTAAAATTTATTATTTTGGAAAAATTTATTAATTTTTTTGATAAAATTCATCATTTTTTTGATGAAATTTATTATTTTTGAGGTAAAATGTATTCATTTTCGTAACTTCTTTTTTTTTTCGTGCATTATTCATTGGTTTTACAAAAAAGTGTCACTTCATTGAGATTGAAATTGGCGGAATTCTTTTCGAAAAAGTTGTTAGTTGTTAAAACTGCATCTTGATTGTAGACGTTTTTTTATTTTTAAACTTTTGCAAATTTTTTAAAATGCCAGAATCCTTCCACCCCCTCGGTCTGGCAAATTGGTACGAAAAAATAACAATCTACTCTCCAAAGGAAACCCCCATTTTCGCTCCAAATGGCCAAAAATTAATCGTAAAAAAACCACTCGATTCGTCTTGACGAGAAGATTCCGAAAATGTATTAGTTTTTGAATTTTGATCGCGATTTTTGAACAAGTTACAGGCGTTTTTGTATGCGATTTTCCAGTCCCATAAAAACATTAATCGACTCTCTTAGCTTTCGACCCAAATGGTCAAAATTGAATCGTAAAAAAAAAACAATTTGATCATCTCGATGAAACGATTCCAAAAAGTATTTGTTTTTGAATTTTGATCGATTTTCGCCCTAGTGATGTAAAACAACGATCTGCTCTGCTTCAAATGGTCAATTTTGTACTTCATTTTCTATTCTTTCCAAATCAGCGAAAAGTCGTGGAAGGAAAGTCATAATTACGGCACAGAAAAAAAATCAGCAAAATTCTTTGATTTTCAACAAATTTTTGTTGATTTTTCAAATGATTTCACTGATTACCTATTCAGCGAATTCAAGATATTGAGCTGACTTTTCAGTGAATTTTCATTGATTTTCCAGCGTTTCAATGAGTTTTTTTCACTGATTTATTACTGTGCTGCAATTTTGACGTTTTCAATTAGTTTCAATAATTTTCACTGATTTATAAATGAGCGAGTAGGTAGCTAGATTCCTCACAAATTAAGAGAATTTGGAAGAGATTTCAAGATGATCAAAAGCCCTTGGGATTTTTTTGGGGGGGGGGGGGGGTAATCAAACTAATGAATGGCCTATTTTTTTTTCATCGGAATCAAACCTTGAAAATTATTTTGGAAACAGTCAGAAAAAGTCCAAGTTGCCACAGCTGCCTCTTTCATATTCAAAAGAAACTTGAACTTTTGACGAAATTATCCTCACTTTATCATTATTCTATAGTTATTTTTGAGTGAATTTTCCAAACATGAGTTATTAAATTATGGTACGTACAGATTTCGTTGTTATGTCCGATAGAAAGTTAACGATTTTTTGTTTGATAAATTAAAGGGTTAAAGATTGACGGTGAAAAACAACCGTCGCCATACAATTCTATATAGGTGAGTTCTCGTCCCTCTATCTGGCCATTTCCGGCAACAGCTCATCTAAAACCGGAAACTGCATAAATAATATGATATGAAAAGACCAACAGGTGTCCAACCAGTTTACCCATTGTATAGGTATGTAGTACGTATTGCAGGTTACTACACATACAAGTACCTGTTACCTAAGTAGCTTCACAAAATAGTCGTCTCCCTTTTAATTTCCACCCACCATAGCGTGACCAGAGTACAGATGCTACTCTTATTCGTACTGTGCCGCGTAAAGCTGTTAAAAACCGTTTCAGTATAGTTTGACTTTTGCATTTGCGATAGGTGAGTTGCGTGCTGTTCTTGTGAACTTTTTTTTTCGTACGTAGGTATTCGTGTTCTTGAGAGATATATAATTCAAGTTAAAAGCTGGGCAATGAAATTCACCTGGTGATTGGGCATTGGACGAGTAGTTCAATTTTTTTCAAGTTGATGGTTCATCGGTTGATGACGCAATGCGATAGTAATTATCAAGGCTACGAAAATGTAGGAAATGGTTGGTTGGCTGGATCGAAAAAAAGAGATCGTAAAAAGTAGATGGAAGTGGAATAACTAGAATGCGAAAATTTAAGAGGTACAAAGAAGACCAAGATATATGTACAAGCTGAGGCTTTCAAGTGAAAAATTATTTTTTCGGAAGAGATCAAAAATTGTTTCTCTTTCTAAGCCAAATTTGGAATTTTTTGGAAGCTGAAAACGTCAATTTCCGCATGACATTCCTTGTTAACTGCCGTGATTGTTGGGGGGGGGGGGGGGAATGAAATGGAAGGATTTTACATTTTCTACAAAAACTGACCAATTGTTTTGCTGACTAATAACCAAATTCATTTTACGGTTTCGAAATTATAGAAATCATAAAATTCCATCAAGAACTGAGGAAAATTTGTAAATGCGATGAAAATCTTGAAAACCATAAAACAGGAGAGTTGCAGGAATTCCGACATTGTTTTCAAAAATATTGTCTAGTCAATTCTTTAAAAAATTGATCCTTCCCCCGCAAGCAGACAGGCTCGCAATCGGTGTATAAAAATGTTCGAAAACCAGTTCCAATCTTCAGTGGAGGTAGGAGGGATTTAGGATTGAAAATCAGTATCCAATTTTTTTTTGAAAATTATCAAACATTTTTCTGTTTTTATTTGGCGTAGGTAGGTACCTACCTATGGCTTGAATTTGTATTTCTTTTAGAAAAGAAAAAAATAATGGTTGAATCGAACGGGAAAGGGGAAGCCAGAAGCTAAAGGAGCATGTTTGTCCCTCTGATGGTAAAACTTTACTCGTATTTTTAGTCAGAAAAATTAAGTTTGAGTCGAACCATCTTCGAATGTGATGGTTTTTTTTGGGGGGGGGGGGGAGGGAGAAGGAGTGAATTAATGGTAAACATCGTAATTTGAAGAGAAAAAAATCACCTTTTAAAGAGAATTTTCCAATTTTTAGCTCTTCAAAAATTTTCAAATAATTCAACCTTTGCACTATTCAGCATCGAAGCTACAAAAATTGCGGAATTAGCATAGGTAAAGCAATTCTTTAGTGTCAAATAGAAAGTAGAAAATTGAAAATTTGAAATTTTTGATAAAGAACTGGAAGAAAAAGGTGAGAGGAGAAAAATTTTAAAAATTAAAAATTTGGAAAGCAATACCAAATACAAACTAAGTTCTGTAATCGAAATTTTCTAAAAAAAATAATTTTCAAACTTGATCCCATTTTTTTGATTAGAAATAGATTTTGTTATTCTCAAGGAAACGGAAACTAGAAAATTGTACGCCCGATAGATGAAAACGTAAGAGTTTTAATTTCCAATTTTCTAATTTCAGTTCTCTGCCGTTAAAAATTTTTTGTCTCTTTTGATATTTCTTTCTAAATTTTTTCAACAAATTTTTTTTTTGGTGAACTGGTTCTAAAAAATCATAAGTTCGATAAATTTTCTCATTCGAAAATTTAAACTTAATTTTCTAGTATTTTATCTTTTTAATGAGGCAAATTCAAGTTTTTTTTTCAGATTAGTTTTCATTTTTATTTTTTCGGAGGGGGGGGGGGATTCGATTAAGAAAAAAGTCATCTTTACCAATAATTTTACCTCCCAGTAATTTGAAATACGTGTTGGAAAAATTATTGAATAAATTGTTTAACATGGCTGAAAAACTTAAATAATGAAGGAAAATTCGATTAATTTATTTAATGCTAATTAAATTCCCAAAAACTTGAAAAAATCGAAACGGCGAATATCAGAGATGAATCTAAAAATTATCACTCTTCGGATTTCAGAAAACACTCTTCAACTTTATAGCAAAATGAGTCACTATTTTCCACATTCAACGAATCTGATAATATCTAGAATTCTAAATCTCCATACACCATTAAAAGTTGATCTTTGACCTTCAAATAATTGGCGTAGGTCATAAAAATTGGAATACCTTTGAACCCAATCCATCCTGCGGATGCAACACCTGTATCCAAAAAGATTTGTTCCTCCATTAAAAAAATAAACAATAACCGAGCATAATATGGTTCATTTTCCTCCCCACACATATGAGAACCGAGAACGAGAAGAAATAACAAAAGTGAATTTCCATTATGATAAGGGTAACTGTAACATTCGTCAGCAGCCATGTACTCGCAAGCACACCGTAGCCAGCGTTTTTCTCCTCTAATTCTTTCCCAAGCGAGATAACTTCTCACCTGACTTTTTATTACATCTTTTAACACTTGAAATAATTTATTACACCTGTCTGGTTATATACGACTACCTGTAATAAGAATAGTATAAATTTTCCAATGAAGTGTTCTAATGTACCTCGTGCCTCAGTATACCAAGAATTACGATATCCATCCATTTTCCATTTAAAAGCATTATTTTTTCTGGAGCACAGGTACTGGTTAAGGTTCGTTAACTTTTAGAAAACAAACAATTTCATTATTTTAAATAGATACCAAGAGTATTTGAATAAATATCCAATACAATACGATTGTCGAATGATTTTCAAACAGTCTTATTTGATGAATCCAGCTCGATCTCTCGATCATGGTATAGAATAAGTAATCAGTATCAAAATGTCACAAGATGGAGAAAATAAATACATCTGTTTGTTGACAGTACCACAACAAAGATTTGAATTGAAAAAGAAATTGTTAACAAGTCATCGAAGGCCATCAGCGTATTAGTATTCGATATCGATACAAATACCCATCTTTTTATTCTGATTCGATCAACACCACTGCCATTCATCAAATTCGCCAAATACCTATCCGTTTGGATTCTGTTTTTAAAAAGAGAACCGCTTCGCAGTTCAGGTATTCCCCAATCCAGCTCGTAAAAGTGTTGGTAAACTTGGTACGTGCGGTGACGATGATGATACGGTTCTCGAATTATGAACCAGTTAATACGATATGGTTACGATTTCTGGTGATATTCGCGTTTTTTTCTTTCTGGATCATCGTATAGATTCTCGAGCGGCATCGTTTTTTTATTATTAAAACGTACTACTTTTGAAAAGCTCCGCGGATATATTTCTTTTATGAAAGAATTTAACTCGACTATGCGATGATGACCGTCGCATGTAAAAACGTTTGGAATAGCGTGCATATTTATCCTCGTATGTACCTATAGTCCATAGTATAAATAAAATTTATGTTCACACGGACGTATTTAATTTTATGCTAATTGTAAGGTATGCTTAACTGTATTTATATGACGATAAATACTCTGTTTCTCAAAGAATTGAAGCTGAAAAATCAAACCAGTTTTATGGAATCAGTTTTTCTATTTAAAATGCCTCCATCATCTTGTGCCCTAATAGCTGCAGGCGATCGCCACGAGTCCAATGCCTTCTGGTTTTTGTGCAGATTCAAGTGCGCATATTTTTGGCATAACGATTGCGTAAATTTTCTACGTGTTAAGAGACTCGTTTCTCGCTATAATGTGGATCTAGTTTTGAAATTAATGAAAGTGTTTGAGTAAGTTTTAGGTCATATTTACACAAATCTATAAAATTACGCAGATAGGTGTGTACAACTGTACGTAGAAGGATGGAACAAAAAAATCTATTGATATTGACGAAAATTAATGAGGTAATTAAAGTGAAGGACCTAGTGAAAAAAAATCATCCTTCAACCTTGAAGGGAATAGAGCTAAGGGACCTCAAATAGCTGGGGTCACTTTTTAAAAAAACATCAGTTTTGTCTCTGTAGAGGAGCGCCAATGGCTGAGAGCCCCCGCTCATTCTCCTAAAGTTTACGATTCGAGTTCCTACACCATACTGAATCATTGACTTTAAAATTGGATACAACTTTTTGTACTCCACCAGAAAACTGAAGAGTTGCAGAACATAAATTCGAAATTTTTTTGATTTTTACAAATTCAAATTGCTAATTCAGAATTTCAAAATTGAACCAAACAGGTATTTTTAACCACCTAAAATAACACAGGTCGACACGATTTTTGTTTCTGCCAAATTTAGGTTGCTTTCGTGTCACTAAAGAAGGGGAATTTTTTTTGGCCCAATGTTTGCTTCAGGAAGGGGGGGGGGACAAAAAAATGATTTTTTGAGAGCAATAAGCCTGAGAATTACAAAAAAATTGAAAAAAATTTTTTTTGGACCAATCTTATAGAAAATTTTACGGCGAATACAATGCCGCAAACCGCAGACTTCCATCTTTTTTAGAAAAAAAGTTGAAGCCCATTCTTTCCAAAATTCTGTAAAAAAATTGCATTTCATTTTTTTGCGAAAAAGGCACAAAAAATGCGATTTTTTCACAGAATTTTGGAAAGAATGAGCTTCATTTTTTTTTCTAAAAAAGATGGAAGTCTGCGGTTTGCGGCATTGGATTCGTCGTAAAATTTTCTACAAGATTAGTCTTTTTAAAAAAATTCAAATTTTTTGCAATGCTCAGGCTTATTGCCCTAGAAAAATCAGTTTTTACCCCCCAGCAAACTTTGGAAACCAGGATTGAGCGAGGTGATGTATTTTGTTGTCTAGAATCAGAATTTCGGAATGAGAACCCAGAAACAAAGCGAACATTTTTTTTGTCGACCTGTGTAATCTTTGATGAAATTTAATGAAAACTTTTCGAGGCAATACTGCCAACTACATTTGGTCGACTCAATTTCCAGAAAATTTTAGTTGATAAATGATAACACTGCTACAAAAAAAATTTTGGCTTGCTTTTCAAGTCACTGAATCAAATCAACAAATTGAAATAATTGGATTTTATAGGTATTGCGTAAATTAAAATGCAATTGGCAGCACCCTATTGACAATTTTTTAGCATTATGCTAGCATATAATTAGCATGTTAGCATTACACTAGCATATAATTAGCATTTTAGCATTATACTAGCATTATACTAGCATTACATTAGCATTATCCTAGCATGTGATCAACAGTGGCATCTGGAGATGAATAAATCTAGCACTATGCTAGCATGATGTTAGCATGATGCTACTTTGCTAAATTCTCTTTAGCATCATCCTAGCATCACACTAGCACATGAAGCGCTAGCACCAAAATGCTAGCATTATGCTAGCATTTTGTAAGCATTATTTTTTTTATCATAGCATTTGATTTGCATGTTGTATGACAGCCCTATTATACTAGCATATATCTCGCATTATTCTAAGAATACACTAAGCACTATGCTAGCACTGTCTATAATCATGATGCTAGCACCATCACACTATTGTATTTCTAGCATCGTGCTAGCACTATACCTATAATGATGTTAGCACTGTCTATTAGCATAATGCTAGCATCAGGATGTTGGGAAAATGCACAATGATGCTAGCATGATGCTGGCATCATTCATTAGCATAATGCTAGCACCATCGAACTATTGCATTTCTAGCATTATGCTAGCACAATACTTATAATAATGTTAGCACAGTATATTAGCATAATGCTAGCATCAGGATGTTGGATAAATGCACTATGGTGCTAGCATCATCCATTAGCATAATGCTAGTACCATCAAACTATTGCATTTCTAGCATTATGCTAGCATAATACTTATAATAATGTTAGCACTGTCTATTAGCATTATGCTAGCATCAGGATGTTGGAAAAATGCACTAAGATGCTAGCATGGTGCTGGCATCATCCAGTAGCATAATGCTAGCACCGTTAAACTACTGTATTTCTAGCATCTCACTAGCACACTGATGAGTGAAAAAAATGCTAGCACTTTTTTAATGGCAAAATGTTAGAATTTTGTAAACAATGCATTCACTTTAAAATTTGTATATGATCTTAACATTTTATTTACCCAAAGTGTCCTTGCATGCACTAACATATTTTTAGGGTTATATATTAAAATCTGTATTTTTGAGGACATAGAATAATTTTTCCCTTTTGAGTGCATGATTTGGTTGGAGCTAACATTTTGCCTTTAAAAAGGTGTTAGCATTTTCCCCACTCATTAGTGTGTTGGTGTGATACTAGAATTCTACAATTATAAAGGTGCTAGCACACTTGTTGAGAGAATGCTAAGATTATGCTATAGGCTGAATATTTACCCAAGTATCAATAAGCTAGATTAATGCTAAGAATATGCCAGAATATTGATTATTATTGATGCTAGCACACTATATGCAAATTGAATGCTAAGACTGTGTTACAAAAAATGTCCAATCAATAAAATGTTTGCTAAATGCTAGCATCATACTAATTGAAAGATTTGCTAGCATGATGCTAGAATTATGTAGTTATAAAGGTGCTAGCATACTTGTTGAGAGAATGCTAAGATTATGCTATAGGCTGAATATTTACCCAAGTATCAATAAGCTAGATTAATGCTAAGAATATGCCAGAATATTGATTATTATTGATGCTAGCACACTATATGCAAATTGAATGCTAAGACTGTGTTACAAAAAATGTCCAGTCAATAAAATGTTTGCTAAATGCTAGCATCATACTAATTGAAAGATTTGCTAGCATGATGCTAGAATTATGTAGTTATAAAGGTGCTAGCATACTTGTTGAGAGAATGCTAAGGTTATGCTACAGGCTGAATATTTCTCAAGTATCAGTATGCTAGTGTGATGCTAGGGATATGCTAGTAAAATGCTAGCATGACGCTAGAATTATGTAGTTATAAAGGTGTTAGCATACTTGTTGAGAAAATGCTAAGGTTATGCTATAGGCTGAATATTTCTCAAGTATCAGTATGCTAGTGTGATGCTAGGGATATGCTAGTAAAATGCTAGCATGACGCTAGAATTATGTAGTTATAAAGATGCTTGCATACTTGTTGAGAGAATGCTAAGGTTATGCTACAAGCTGAATATTTCCCAAGTATCAGTATGCTAGTGTGATGCTAGGGATCGGATATGCTAGTAAAATGCTAGCATGATGCTAGAATTATGTAATTATAAAGGTGTTAGCATACTTGTTGAGAGAATGCTAAGGTTATGCTACAGGCTGAATATTTTCCAAGTATCAGTATGTTAGTGTGATGCTAGGGATATGCTAGTAAAATGCCAAGGAAATAGGGTGTTTGCCAAAAGATAGCGTTATGCTATTAGAAAAGTGCTAGCATTTCTCACCGATCAATGTGCTAGAATTATGCTATTAAGAAAGCCTGCATCTCACCCCTTCCCCCAAATCATCTTACCCTACCTAATCATTACCCTTGCCAAGAAAAGTGCTAACATTTCCCACCAATTAATATGCTAGCATGATGTTAAAATTATGCTATGAGGAAAGCCAACAATCTCACCCCTTCATCCCCTTCCCCCAAATTATCTCACCCCATCCAATTCTTATCCCTAGTCCTTAGGAGAAAAATATTGTTAAATTCTTATTTTAGGCCTTTGAAAACATAAATTTCAATCTATCACTAAAAAATTACAAAATTTAAGTCTCCCTCTCCCCAACCCCACCATTACTTCAACCCCAAGAGAGAAATATTGCCTGATTTTTATTTTGTACTCTGGAAAACAAAAATATTATGATTTATGATATATCACTCAAAGGAATGTCAAAATTTCATTTTTTCTACAGATTTAATTCAATTTTCTTCTTAAATTGTGAATTTTGTGGTTCCACCCCCCCAAGGGGTGGAGTATAAATTCACTGGATGAGCCCTAAAATCTTATTTTACTATAACAAAACAAAAAAGTCAAACATTTTCCAAATCTAATCAAAACTGAAAATAAAAAATTTTGGGACACAAATTTAAGTATTACTTTTAATATCTAAAATTAAACCTGGCATGGTGGCGGGCTCCTCTAAACCAAGACCAACAGATAAGGTAAGTACATAGGAATATATAGATAGAATTTAATGAAATTAATCCTAGGAAACTGCTTTAAAAATGCTAGCGCAATGTTAGCATACCATGTTATCAATGCTAGCATCATACCAGATATAAAATGCTAACACAATGCTAGCATATCATACCACATAACATACCAGCATGCTGACATCATGCAAGGGGTAGTGCTAATATAGTGCTAGAATGGAATGCTCACATAATGCTAGCACCTTGGTGCTAATAGACAAAATGCTAGCATAATGCTAGATGTAATGCTAGCATGATGTAGCATCCTAGCATTCCACTAGCATGTCATGCTAGCATCCATTTGCCTGTTTTTGGACACTTTTTTGAAAAGTGCTAGCATAACGCACTAGCATTATGCTAGCACTATGCTAATAGATGAAATGCTAGCATCGTGCTAATACAGTGCTAGCATGATGTAGCATCCTAGCATTTCCCTAGCATGTCATGCTAGCATCGCTTTGCCTGGTTTTGGACACTTTTTTGAAAAGTGCTAGCACTATATTAGCATTATGCTAGCACTATGCTAATAGATGAAATGCTAGCATCATGCTAATACAGTGCTAGCATCATGCTAATATAGTGCTAGCATGATGTAGCATCCTAGCATTTCCCTAGCATGTCATGCTAGCATCGCTTTGCCTGGTTTTGGACACTTTTTTGAAAAGTGCTAGCACTATATTAGCATTATGCTAGCACTATGCTAATAGATGAAATGCTAGCATCATGCTAATACAGTGCTAGCATCATGCTAATATAGTGCTAGCATGATGTAGCATCCTAGCATTTCCCTAGCATGTCATGCTAGCATCGCTTTGCCTGGTTTTGGACACTTTTTTGAAAAGTGCTAGCACTATATTAGCATTATGCTAGCACTATGCTAATAGATGAAATGCTAGCATCATGCTAATACAGTGCTAGCATCATGCTAATATAGTGCTAGCATGATGTAGCATCCTAGCATTTCCCTAGCATGTCATGCTAGCATCGCTTTGCCTGGTTTTGGACACTTTTTTGAAAAGTGCTAGCATGACTGTTAGCATTATGCTAGCATTTTTTTAGTCGAAATTGTCAATAGGGCACTGTAACAAATTATTTTGTTCAATTTTATCAATATTTATTTTAGGTGACCAAAAATGTTTTCGCAGTATAGAAAAAATCAGTAAATTTTTTTGATTTTCAGTGGAATTTGGCTGATTTTTCAAAAAATTTTACTTGATCAGTGGTTTTCCAAACTGAGATGACTACAAAAACCGTATACGAGGAGAGGGCCTTGAATGTTAATTTTTTTCTTGAAAAAATTTCCATTTTGCATAATTTTCATTAATTTATAATTGAGAGAATAGAAGATATGAAATTATTGAGAAAAACTGTAATAATTACCGCACACGTGTAAAAAATTGATCACAGAACACGTGACGTCATTATTCCTAAAACCGATTTTTGCTTTTCTGATTATTAGGTAATTTTTAGAAACTGAACCCCTCCTGTTTTGAAAATTGATCCTCCAGAAATGATAATTCGACAAAAAAATAATAATTTCAACTTTAATGCCAAATGTCGCATAGAAATACGAATTAATTTTCTGTGTGGGGGAGAGGACAATAAAGAGATAATGGTGATTACATTCAAAGGGGAAATTTTTCATCAATTTAGGGCAACACATGAAAAAATTCAACTTTCTGCGCTTGTTCTAAGTTGAAGATTTGAATATTCTTGTTACTGGTATTCAAAAACAAAGAAAATTGATTTAAAACGCAACTAATATAATAAGTAATAACCTATCTTGAGTGATTACGCCGACGGGTGCGTTTGGTCATGAAATTATAGGTATTCATGAAACAATTCGATATCAATAATTTTCTTTTTTTTGTTACCTCCGAGCAATACGTCGTTCATCGTCGTGATCCAGGCATTCGCCTCCTATTACAGTCCATATGAGTGAGAGCGTGCTTTACGAGTTCACCCGTCCACCCTTCATCTCCAGTCCACAATAGTTGACTGTATAGTTCTTTGACACTGGAATCCAAAATAACAATTTACTAGTGTTGTACCGATGCTCTCATAATGACACTAATTATTTTAATTGTTGAGAATGTTATGTACTTTTGAAGAAAACAGAAAAAAACCACCGCAGCTGTCCATGTCCGTGTAATTTATTAAAATAAGCGTAACTCGCCGCGATACTGGTATACAGATAACCGCAGAAATACATGTTCGTGTGTACTCAAATATGGGTAGGGAAGTTCATTGTTGTCGGCTATTTTTTCTGATGTCGAAACGTAAACAAACTATGGCGTGCAATATTCTTCGACGTTTGTGTGTAAAAGGTCGAAACACAATGGCAAAAAAACCTAATTTTTATTTTCGTTGATAGTTAATCTACTTGTTGGAATTTTTATTCGTGCGGATTTCATTACCATATTACGTATTGTGGAAGTGGACGAGATCGAGATAGCTATAGATGAACAAAAAAAGCAGTTTATTTTTTAACAAAATCCTGTGTGAAGATATTTCTGTGATGGGATCAATTTTCAAAATTTTTCGCATTGTTTTGCTCAAAATCTCAAATTTCGTTTTTTCACTGATTTTCTATGAAAAAAGTGAATCTTGTGACTCAGTAAACTGATCAGTAAGTGCTCACAAAATTATATACTTCATGAAAATGTACAGGTCGGTCATTTACAGAACATTTGGTAGGACGTTTTTTCACATCTTGACAATTTTTTTCAGTGTGTCGAAAATTTTAAATTAGTCGAATATTCAATTCATTAGGAGGGGAAGGGGGAGTCGAAATTGTTTTTCTAATTTAATTTTTCGCTTCTTAAATAAGTATGTTTAATTTCGAAGGGGTATAGAAATCATCTACCCTTTCCTTTTGGATATATGTACCTAATGAATTTTCTAAAAACACTGAATTATCTTGGGAAAAGGAGCATTTTTGGGTTCACCATCGACCATTCTTTCAATCACCAACCATCATTTTACTACTAACTTTGAATTCAGCCATGAAACTTTTCAATGAAAAACAACAGAGCATCTTTTGGCCCTTTGACTCTTCTTCCCTTGAAACCTGAAAAATTTTGAATTATTGACGGTCTACCCCCCCCCTCCCCCGCGGGTTTAAAACATTACAAATTGTTTCCATCATTTTTTAATTATTTATTGATCAAAAAGAAAATTAAATTTTGTTTCATCTACGTCACTATCTGTTCAGTTGAAAAGTCCCGTAGAAGGACACACAAAAAATTCAAAAATCCAAAGTTTCTTTGAGTTGGAAATGTTAATTTTTAATGAATTAAAAATACATAAATTAGTGAAAATTATCAAAAATCACTGCACAGGAGAAAATTAGTGAAAAAATTCTCACTGCAAACAAATCAGTGAGAAAAATCACTGGATAATCAGTAAAAACTTCACCGAAGTCAATGAAATTTATGCTTTCAGCTAAAAAGTCAGTGAAATTTATGATTTTAGCAGAAAAATCAGTGAAAATTGTTGAAAGATCAGTGAAAATTGTCGAAAATCACCAAGAATAAAAAAACAGTCAGAACTGCAGCACAGGAAAAAATAATTGAAAAAGTTGTCATTGGAAATAAATCAATGGAAAATCAGTAAAAATTCACTAAAGTCAATGAAATTTACGATTTTTGCTAGAAAAAAATCAGTGAAAATTTTTGAAAGATGAGTGAAAATTATCGAAAATTATCAAGAATAAGAAACAGTAAGAATTGCAATACAGGAGAAAATTGGTGAAAAAATTTTCACTGGAAACAAATCAGTGAGAAAAATCATTAGAAAATTATTAAAAATTCACTGAAAAGTCAGTAAAATTTATGATGAAAGCTGAAAAATCAGTGAAAATTTTTGAAAAATTAGTGAAAATTTTTGAAAAATTAGTGAAAATTTTTGAAAAATTAATGAAAATCTTTGAAAGATCAATGAAAATTCACTGATTTTTCCTGTGTTATAATTCTGACTGTTCATCAGTGACTTTCACTGATTTATAATGAGAGAGTACTTGGTCCATTTTTAAGAAATCTGAGAATTTTTCCATTTTTTACCTAATATGTATTTTTTCATTTCGAATCCGAGAAAAGTCACTGAAAAAAAAATCAGAAAAATTCTTTGATTTACAACGGATTTTTACTGATTTTTCAAAATTTTTTAGATATTATTTTACCGACTTTTTGGTCAATTTTCACTGATTCTACAGAAATTTTTTCAATGTTTCAGTTTCAGTGAAATTTAATACACTGATTGATTACTGAGCTGTAATTTTAACCGGTTTCCATTGGTTTTCGTTAATTTTAATAATTTCAAAAAATAGTAGATACCTGTTTGTTCTCAAGAGTAAAATTTTGAACATTGCCATGAGTATAATTTTATGTTCCTAAGGACCAAAGAGCCTTGAAAAATCCAATCTTTTTAAATTCTGCAAAACTTAAAATCCTAATGTAACTTCCTTCAAGTCACACCCATCACTTTTGCATTATCTAAAACTAAATTAATCCACATTTTTTGAAATTGGTACTTGTCCATCGAGTAAAACGATATTCCTCACAATTAGTCATGTTTCTCGATGTACTTACATCAGGGAAATGAGTACACGTTAACGCCCTTCGATATAAAGAATATAGGTACTTATGTTTCATGTACAGGAAACCATGCTTTAAATTGTCGTAAAGAAAACACAATATTTAACTATCATTAATACCGCATAGGCAGCTACACGGTATACTCGTATCACTTAATAGTTCTCAAACCAGTTGATGTGTACCATGGTGTGATCTTCAATAAAGCGGTTTCCTGCAACCCACCTGTTATTGTTCTAGCGTGAAATAAATCGTCGATTTTTTTTCTCATTCTTTGGAAACGCACGACGCGACGCTTATGAGAGAATCAATCAAGCTCAAATGATACGAAAATATAGTCCAAGGATGAATTGGACGATGAGTCAATTTCAGACGTTGAAAAAATCCATGCATTCGCTAGGCTCGCTGCTCGCTAACTTAAGCTAAAAAAATCGTGCTAAGGTCTGGGGATATGTATGATAATGATAGGGTCAATTGGCGCGGTAATTGCCTGTAGGTTTTAATTGCATATTGGAGGAGAAAAATCGGTGAAATTGTTAATTAAATTACGCGAAACGTGATTTCTGATGGTATCTTCTTAAATGATGGAATCTGGGTATGTATAATAAACCCGGTCATTAACGAACGAGCTAAAATATTGTTAAATTGTTTTATTACACGTTTATTACTTAATGGAGAATTTTGCAGTACCAGTGTTACGTAAGTAATTGCCAATGATAGACAAGCCTTGTTAATTGTTGGGTGTATAGCGATTGGAAATTATTAAAAATATCTTACGCGTGATTTAGTGAAGTTCGCGTGTGATGTGCGAATGCGATGTTGGTAATTGTAAATTGCAGTGTCGCGTGTTGACGATTTTTTCCTAACTTGCGGTTCGTAAAAATGATGTGCTTGATGCTCATAACCGAATTACCTACTTAGGAATGTATTTTTGGCATACTGTGGTAATGAAAAAACCACTCGAAAAGCCTTAATTTTTTCAGTGGTAAATGAGATTCATGTAGAAATGCCTAATCAAAAAATAATGTGAAAAAAATTCAAATGAATTTTTCATTTTCCATCGGTTTTTAGAAAATATTGAGATACGGGCAGATAGGTATTTCTCATTCTTTCTGGCAGTATATTTTCGAATTAGGGTATTTTTTCGAAATTTATTTTCTGAAGGGGTCGAAATTTTGATGAGAATGACTGGTTTTTTCCTTTTCTGGGGTTATTCAGTAAAGCTGACTCGATTTATCGATTCTTCTATCAAACCTCCAAAGCCTTCAAAGCCTCTGATGAATAATTTTGCCCCTTGAATTTTATATCTGCCCATCTCTCGTGGAATCTCAAACATTAAAAAAAACTCTTAATGCTCTTAATGATATGATTAAACCAAATGACCCTTGCCTGTTGCTTTTAGTCTACTTTGGCCCAGAAAAAAAACTATCACTCTAATCCAAATCAAGGTCTCTAGCAAGCGCTAGTACAATGCCATGGTGGAATTATGGTGGAATTAATACTTTTTTCTGTATAGAGTTGGAAAAATTTGAGAATTTTTTAGTGCCCAACAGTTCCTGCGAGTGATGAAAGGTATGAAAAATGTTCAGAAATTTGATGAAGGAGTATTGAAAATTTTAAAAAGGCTGAAAAGGTTTTGAATTTGGCATTAAAAGTGTCATTTCATTAGAAATAAAACATGAAATTTTTAATGCAACTTTTGGGTTTGCAGTCCGAATGGACTCTTTTTAATTTACCTACTTTCATTGATGAAAAAATTATGGCAACTTTATTCTCCAAAAATCCTTAATTTTAATGAATTTTTAATACTGCTTACAATTATTTTCTTCGCCCTTATTGGTGAAAATTCTATCCAGAAATCCAGTCAAGCTAGGAATCCTTCACAACGCACCCCCATTCACCTAATTCAATACCTCGAACCCCCATATTTCCTCATCATTTTTAATTCATCAAAACTTATTTCAAATGCATCAAGAATGTCATTTTTTCTTAAGGATTTTCAAAAGTTCAGTGACCCCCCCCCCTTCAGATAAAAACAACACACCCATTTTAAGAGGAGGGTAGGAGGATAACATAATATATGAGAATGTAATACCAATTTTGGAAGTCGTTTCATACAGAGAGATCATTCCAATTTTCAACAGTTCATTTTATACGAGAAGGGGAGGAGGGATCACTCAAATTCAAGATGCACAAAAATAAATTAAGTGATTAAATCTTGTTTTAAAGATCCCGTGAAATTTTTTAATAATTTTTTTTTGTCATTTAGTGTTTGTGAGAATCTATTTCTATGAAAAAATGGGTCAGTCTGTCTTCCTCATCCCAAACCGTCAACGAAGAATTTCTCCTCAAAAATAAATTTTAATTTTTTGGCTCTATTGTGAAATTTGATGCGAACCATCATTCTCAATTAATTTCAAATTTTCTTATCCAGTTCACCAGGAGTTTAAGGAGATGAAATAAATTCTGGAAATAGTCCTCATGAGTCTGGACTCTGAAAATGATGTTTGACGGACCCTCCCCCCCAATTATTTTTACCGACTTTTCCATTAGGAAAAGTCGAGTACTAAATTGTTCATCGTAGTTGAAGGGAGCGTCGGGAACGATTTTTTTTTACGTTTTCGGACATTCTGAACACGATAGGACGTGTGGTTGAGAACGAGGTTTCCTTATATATATATATATATACACAGTTGCAATACTTTGTTGCACCCGGGTCCTAAAATGTACTTATCGCACCCGTACACAAAATGTAGATTTAATGCTCCCAATTGAAAAGGTCTACATTACTGCACCCGAGTAGTAAAAAGCCTCTTTATTGCACCCAGTAGTAGGGGGTCTCACAATGAACAACTTGGCAACCACGGATTAACGATGCACTTTACTACTGTTGAAAACACGAATCCAGCTGCAATTGATTCCTATAGAACCCAATGTGAATAATTTTCTCTTGCAAGTCTTGTACAAAATCTTTGCTTCTTTGGTGTGGTAAGGGGTTATTGACCTCGGGTGGAAATTTATTAAAATTTTTTTGCTATTTGATTTGTCTTGGGAGAAGATTGAAATGAGTTTAGAGAATGTAAACCAATTTTTCTTCCCCCGGGGAGGGGGAGGGACAAAATGTGTGAGGCTGAAAATTCCATCTTTCAACGTTTTCAATCAATTTTTGTAGAGGTACAGTACAGGTACTAGAGAAGATCATCCCAAATTTTTTCAGAATTTTTCTATCACCAATGATCATGAAAATTTCAATGTAATTTTGTGATTGACAGAAAAATTATATTCCATTTTCATGTTATGAAGCACGAGTAGAATTATTTTTGAAGAAAAAAATTATTTCCACAGGCCAAGAAGAAGAAAATATGCCAAAACTATGTGAGGTACTGGGGTAACTCCCATGCTGAATTTTGCTCAAAATTTGTACTTAACAATCTCGATTAAGAGGAAACCCTTTCGATTTTTGTATATTGAATTTTTTTTGTCCTAAATTTAAAGATTTTTAAATTTTTTGAGAACTCTTTTTTTTCAGTTATTGAGAGCATCATTCAGTGAATCAAAAAATTTGTAATCATTGAAATTACTTGAAATTTAAATCACTCAAGAATGTAGGTACTCTGAGTTTGTAAATTTTCCATGTATTATACCTTACAATTTTCTTTAACGTTATAATTTTTCAAGTTCTTTTATCTATGTACTTCAGATTTTACTTTGCAAATCTACCTCTTCAATCTATGAGTAAAGGTTAGAATTAAAATTTTCCCACTACACGTTGTGCCAAAACACAGAAAAATAAATAGAGCTTTAGGGTTCACTGCATGAAGTTCCTTAGAGTTAGAGGTTTTAAAGTAGCATACAGTAGCCTTCAAAAAAAAAAATAGAAATTCGTTTTTTTTGTGCTACATTATTAACTTTCAAAAAAAATTATAGTTCTGAATGACTTCCATCTTCCAACTGAATTCTTTTAAAAATTTCATTCATGATTGTCATCAAGTCTTCTAAGAGGGACAGATTTGTTTACTTCAAAATATTCAATTAGGTATCCAAATCCATGTGATTTGAGAGCCTAGAATATTTTTTTGGAATCATTTCATACCCAGATGCAAAATTACCTAGATCCTACAAGAATTTCGAAAAGGACAACAATTCAGATTTTTTTCAATTTGAATGAGTGAAGCATCAAAATACATGTTTTCAATGTTTTTGTTTCATTTTTTGATTAAAAATTGGTATAGGTACAAATACACGTAAAAATGAACCATATCAACTTTAACATTTATGATTGGGTTATGAAATTTGGTATAACTTTCACTTCAATCATTCCAATCGATTACAATCTCACAAATATGGATACTTGGGGATGACTAATTGACTATAATATGTGGATGCTCAAGTTCATATGAGTTGTTTTTATGACCCTTTCTCCAGGACTAGGAAACTTGAAAATTTTTACGAAAGCTTTAAAACGTCTTGAAACGGTTTCCAATTTATTCAAGAGTCAGGAAACAAGATATCCACTATCTACCTCCTCGCATGCTCCGTGGACATAATTTTTAAAAAAATTTAGAATATGTTCTGCCAAAAATTTCAAGTTTTACTCAGTTTCAAGTTTTAGAAGAGTCTACTACATTCGATCCAATAGGTCACCAATATGGGCGATTCGCAAGTATCGATCCTAAAGTTCATATGGGTCTCTTTTATAAGCTTTTCATCCGAGCTGAAAAATTTTAAAAAAATTTGGAAGCTTCAAAACATCTTGAAACTATTCCCAATCGATTCGAGAGTTTGAAAACAGGGTATCTATCAATTTTCAGAATACTCATCTCGGATGTTTTGCCAAAAATTCCAACTTTTACTTGAAGATTTGAGTTTTAAAAAATTCTTTTATGTACATTTGATCGAATAGGTCACCAATAGGGGTATTTTGTGACAATTGTAGATCGTAAGTTTGGGGCCTTTTTTGTGAGCTTTTTGGTGGGTTGGATGGAAGATTCTAAAAGTTTCTGAAAGCTCCAAAACGTCTTGAATTGATTCAAGAAGTTGGGAACAGAATATCTATCACATTTCAACTTTTAATGTAACTGTTGTATGGGCTGTGAGCAATTTCAATTTTTTTTTTCGAAAAAAGATTATGGGCGAAAAAATTCCAACTTCTACTCAAAGTTACAGAAAAATTCTGCTTTAATTGATCAAACAGGTCGCAATTTTGGTGATTCGCGACAATAATTATAGATTTTTAAGTTCATATGGACCCTTTTTATGAGCTTTTCTCCAGGATTGGAAAATTAAAAATTTTCTCGAAGCTCAGAAACGTCTCAAAATCAAAACTGTCTTCAATTAGGTAATTCGATGTGCCAACAAAGGCATATAACCAAATTCCAGGGTTTTTTGTTGATCAGAACAAATTTTAATGCGTACTTTGAAGGACGATGAGATGTAATTTTGAAATTCAAGATTCATGTTCAACAGGGCAAGATATGTACCTTAATGAAAATAGCGAATTTTGAAACTTCAAGTGAAATAATCGATTGAGTGCTTATTTTGACCCGCTGAAAACAAATCCAACTTTCATTTTTTCTTTTCTGTTCGCATAAAACAATCAAAATTTGACAAATCTGTCTAATGAAAAGAATTATTTTGAGACAAAACAAAAATAAATCGAAAGTACAATATTGACGACTCTAAATCAAAAATTTCAAGTGCTACAGTTATTTTCTTGAATTTTTAAATTTCAAAAATTATTATCTCCTTGCGAAATATGAAAATTTTTGGTGTAATCAATGAAAAAAAAAACTGAAATGTAGTATAATATCCTATTTTTAAACTCCTAAATCGATTGAAAAAGGTTTTGAGACGTTTATGAACCTCTGAGAGTTTTGGAAACTTTCAGCGCCAGAAAAAAGTATGAAATTGATCCATATAAACTTTACCACCTACATTGATGGTGAATAATTCATATTGGCGATCTATTTGATTGTTTAAAGAACAATTTTTCGAAATTTGTAACTTTTAGCCAAAAGCAATGTTTTCCACTAGAAATTTTCCGGGGAAAAAAATTTCAAAATACTCCCGACTGTCGATGATCCATTAGCTACATTGATTAAATTATAATTCCAAAAATCGTAATTCTGAGTTAAAATTCATTTTTTGGAAGAAAATTAATCGCACATCAGCATTCATGCTTTTCACTTCAATGCGTACGCTTGCGGCGTAATTTGAAATTTTCTCTGGGAAATTTTTTTGCCAAAAACATACCTAGGTAAATAATTATTGATTTTAACTCAGAAATGCAAATTTCAGAAAATTGTACTTCAATTAACCTATGTATCATTTTTATGTCCCTCTTTCCAATTAGAGATGGAGATGGCGAAACGTCTTGAAATCATTCTCAAATTATTCTGAAATTCAAAAATAGGGTATTATCAAATTTCAACCCTTTTTTCGCTTCTTAGATTACCTATATTTTTGTATTTTGCAGTGTGATAAAGTGACTTTAAAACTTCAAAAATTCGTAAAAATTTGAGAAATTAATTTTAGCGATTGAAATTTTCGATATGGAGTTCTTTTATGATGTACCTTTGACTAATTTATGTTTCGTTTTTTGTTTTTTTCATGGAAAATTCATCTTAGGGTTGAGATATGTATGAGTTCAAAAACTAATAGAAAAAAATAAAAGGCCAAAATCAAAGCCTACAGCGAACCCCCACAAAAAAACTCAAAAAAGTCGCGATGAAAATCGGGAAAAATGAATTTTCCTAGCTCCTACCCAACTGAAAAAATACGAATGAAGAAACGGAAGCAATAGAAAGAAAATGTTGTGTTTGTAATGGGACTGGTTTACCCTTCAACGCGACGTTGCAAGGTTTTGCAAAACGACACAGTAGGCGCTCGGGTGCAGTAACGTCAGCGAAATAGATTTTTTTTTTTGAAATATATAGTATATATGACCACTAGCGCAGACTGGAGATATACCCTATGAACTAGGGTATATAAGTCTATCGAAAAAGGTCACTTATCGCACCCGACCAAAAATTTGCCAGGGGGCTGGGGGAGGCCCCACCAATCGATTCCGAGGATTTTCATAAGAAAACGTTATCGCACCCGATTCGGGTGCGATAACGTCAAAATCGGGTGCGATAATGTATGTGAAAGACCTAAACGGGTGCGATAATGTACAAAAATAAATCTATATATATATATATATTTATATATTTATATGTTTATGTATAATTTTGTCCGCGATTAAACTCGAAAACTATGTAGCTCCAGAAGGGGACAATGATCCCAAAAGATAGCATTTTTTACGTAGTTTTGAGATTTTCAAACCGATTTAAAATCGGTCCAGCCGTTTTCGAGATATTGAACTTTTTGTGTTTTTTTGGGGTTGGGGGGTGGGACTTAGCCGAAATTTGAAGCAACCAAGGTAAAAGTTGCATTGCGCTTAAAATTTCGATTTCTCTAAAACTATTGAACCGATTGAGCTGAAATTTTCAGGATTGGCAAAAAAAGGTTTGAGGACCCTACAGAAAAATTTTCAGCCCGATCGGTTGAGGTACACCGTCTCTCGGTAGGCTTAAAATGTGTAAACAGTTTTTTTCAATAGCTTACTGAAACTTGAAGCTCGAATAATTTGAAAACTAGGCATCCTCAAAAAAGTCTAATGACTCATTGTCGAAAGCAAATTTAATTCTCTACAACTTGCTATACAGGCGTTTTTTGGGAGGCCCTCCTTTGGTCAAAAACGATCCTCAAAGGATGCAAAGGAGGGTCCAATACTCGAAATTCGCATTAAACTCAAAAGATGTGTAGCTCCAGAAGGGGACAATGATCCCAAAAGATAGCATTTTTTATGTAGTTTTGAGATTTTCAAACCGATTTAAAATCGGTTCAGCCGTTTTCGAGATATTGAACTTTTTGTGTTTTTTAGGGGTTGGAGGTGGGACTTAGCCGAAATTTGAAACAACCAAGGTAAAAGTTGCATTGCGCTTAAAATTTCGATTTCTCTAAAACTACTGAACCGATTGAGCTGAAATTTTCAGGATTGGCAAAGAAAGGTTTGAGGACCCTACAGAAAAATTTTCAGCCCGATCGGTTGAGGTACACCGTCTCTCGGTAGACTTAAACGCATTCTGGCATTAAAAAGTTTGTAAAAAAGACTTTGTAAAAGGGCATAAACTGATGATTTTTAGGTCGCTGATTCCGAATTAGTTCTTTGTTTTTCAATTTGAATCCTCTACATGTTCCTAAGTCGTCCCTCGGTAGGCTTAAAATTTGTGAACTGCCGTTTTTTTAATTTCTTAATGCAAGCTTGAAACGTAAATAATTTGAATATTAGCATTAAAAAGTTTGTAAAACGGCGCAGTTTGATATTTTTTGGGTCGCTGATTTCGAATTTGGTATTTTTATTTTAAAACCTATTTTATTTCGATTTGAGCCCCTTCCCTGGATACCCTAGTGTACATGGGTGCCTAGGAGTCCAAAATTTCAAGTTTGGTACTCTTCAATAGACTCAATATTTGTGAATAGTTGAATGAAAGTAAATTTAATTTTCTACACCGACGTTTGTGGAAAAGTCGGTTACCTTACGCAGAATGCGTAAGGTTTTTTTAATCCTCCAATTCTTTTCCTAAATAGTTGAAATATTGAAAACTTTCAAGATTATCAAGTTTTTTGAAGAGGACGTTCTATTTCTATATGATTTTTTTCATCTCTACAAGGAAGAAATTAGACACCAGTTGAATTTATTGATCCATTCTGATAATAAATCTTGTGATTAACATATTAATCCCCATCAGCATTCAATTGAATATTGGTACAGTAGAATACATTATATTTTCACGATTTATTAGAGATGATATGATAATTTTTTGATAAATTTATAAGAAAGTAAATCGAGTTGACTTAAAATCGTGAATTATTGAATGATTTTAATTTGATTTTTATACTTTGGCCAAAATTTTTGATTTTTTGCCGACTTAGGTACTAAATCATCTCCAGTTCTAATCAGGGTTGTACTGATTCGAATCATTTTTTTGAACATGATTCGTGATTCGAATTTAAAAAAGCATGATTCGGTACAACCCTGGTTCTAATCATTAATCCGAGGGGGGAGGGGGGGGTCCTGCTTCAACTCCAGAACTTTTAAAACAATTCCTCCGGCTTCAAAAAAATCGCCCGGCAGTGTTCTTCCTCCCCCCCCCCCACTCTGGATCCCTGGTTTTTATACACGGTCATCTCCATTATTGCAAAATATTGGCTTTTAAATGACTAAAAAGCGAAGTACATTTATATGTATCTTTTAATATGTTTATTAATTCTGGGATTTTTTTAAATCTTGCATTTTCAAATATTCGAGATTTTTTGAAAAAAAATTCAGATTTTTTATACAACCTTCCCTCTAATTAATTGAAACATACACGCTTCTATTATCGAATAAAAAAATCCGAACATCAGAAAAATCCACCATCTTAATTTTTTAGCCGTCCAATTTCACATTTACCATATCTTGTTTGGAATATTTTGAAAGCACTGGAAATGATGAAAAAATTTTCAGAAACTGAAGAATGAAAGAAAAATGTAATAAATTAGATTAGGAGATCAGGCTGAAATCAGATTTGAGCTTCTTCAAATTTTTGAAATACTTCAGCGCACTTATTTTCAAAATTTTCAAAACATGAAAAATTCAATTTTTTCAAAATTTCTTGATCATATAGTCTCGTTTAAAAAATGAATCAAACCAAAACTCGAAGTACCTAATTTTCTTATAGCTTGGCAGGAAAAAACCTCATAGTTGACCACGTAGTTCCCCTTCCAATCATGAAAACTCAATTAACATGCTCCTAGTTCTGGAAATAAGTATCTATCTAGTAATTAAATGAAAATGAACGCCACCCATTAATACGATTAGATATTCATGGCAAAAATTTCTCTTTCTTTTGAAAAAATTATCGAATTTTGTCGTAAAATATTTCACGGTCCAACTTTTACTTTTTTTTTTGGCATTAATTTTTCATGAATTTCAAATCATACTTCTATTCTTCTTCCACTCAACCTCCAGTACAAAATTGAATTGCATTATTGCACACAGTACTCCAACACACGAGTAAAATTCACCTCAAAACAAAAGACTTATGAACCGAATAAATGGAAAAATTGGGTATTTTTCTCTTGATGTACGAATAACCGAATTAGATAACGAAAAGAAAGTTACGTATTTGGAAAAAAAAAAGACCTACACTGTGTAATTACCACCGTGAGACATTTCTTTTGAATTATTGTTTTGGTCTTATTCTCATATGTGTTTCCTAACTTATCTCTCAAGAAGGTGTTACCTATTTCAACCAGCAACGGGAGATACAGATTTGAAAATCTTTGTACAATGCTAGAGAATATAATCTCGTTAATTAGAAGCGGACGATATTAGTATTCTCGAGTTATCTTTCACCTCTCCGGCTTCCACTTCCAACACTTCCATTCTTAAGACTTATAAGATATAAGGATTCAGCAGCCCATGACATGTAACTTCCTGTAATTTTCTTGTACCCCGATCATATTGTTTGTAAGAAGTCGATTACTGCTCATTCTACGTTTTTGTTTTAACCCGTGCGCAATACCGGTTTAATCCGCGTGTCTAATTTTTCAATGTTTTTCGTATAAAGCTCGTACGCATCTGTGTGGTTTTTTTGTGATTTCGACCCTTCTTTGACACCTGTTTCGATGAAATTCGGCCTCGGTGTAATTGCTGATGCGTTATGATTATCTGTAGCGAGCTCGATATCGATAATAGTTCGTGACGTATGCAAAAGTGATCAAACTTCTGAAATCCTTCGCAGTTTAAAAGTGTGATTTTCATTCGGTATAAAAATCTACCCAAACGATGATGGAATTTCCCAATGGCTACTACTGTCCGCCAAGTGAAACGTATAGGAAAACGCAATTCAGCCAACAACAAACTTGTCCCGGCTCCTTGCTGGAATATTATACCACAGTTTGGAGGTTGGTTAATTTAAGTATAGATATCCGTACGTTTGCGTGCCAATTTTTATAGCTTTTTCAAAGTGCACAAGCGGGATATAATATTTTCAATGAAAATGATAAAGTCATTAACGCAACAGAATTGAACGAATTGAGTGTTTATTCCAAGTTATCAGCATAGAAAGTAGTGATTACCTCGGTCTGATTTACTTCGCCGTTGATAATTTAGTCTACGAAATGAGCACTTATTTAAGGCCATATTCACATAAATGTCATATTATTAAATGGAAATACGATTACAAAGTAATCAGAATGAAATTTAGATGAACGAGTCAAATACCTAAAACGAAATAAAAATTTTTCGATCCTCTGGAACGGTAAACAAGGTCAACGTGCTTTTTGTTCCATTACTTATTTCGTATTTAAAAATTAGAACATACGTAAACGTTTTAAATTTTTGTGGAAAAGAAAAAAATCTGGAACCGGGATCATGGAACGACTTCCGGCTGCAAGGTTGAAAATTAATATTCTTTTTCTACTGTTTACGGCTTCCACTGGCCGACACAAACACATACTTTGCTTTGAGCCGGAAATTCGCGAACGTATTAATGTATCGCATGCCAGATAATTCATCACTTTGGTATACGTAGCCGATGAATGGAAGCATCAACGAAATATTTAAATTGAATTTTGGAATTTTTCGATGATAAATTAACGACTAGGTAGTAGGTACCTACGAGAAACGACCTATGCATGTATCTTTATGTAAGTTTTTCTAGCTCTGTAGCATATGAGAATCTTGAAATAATGCTGGGCTGGAGTCAGTCGTTGCGGAATTAATTACATGTTATTTGTATCTGTATAGAACAGAACGACTAGGGATAAATATGGCTGAAATTTTGCTTAGGGTGCATCTAACCTTAGGTACCTACTTGCTAGCGTTGAAAATACCAGACGATAGTAGGTATTAATTTTTTTTTCAAAAATATGTTCCCCAATCATAAAAGTAAAGAGGAAAATAGACTCGAGATTGTTGGGGGAGAGAGTTAGATAGGATAAAATTACCAAATAATGTGGTTGAAAAAAAAAGATTAATTTCTCCCAAAAAATCAAAGTAAGTATATTCAGTTTAAAATGTAAAAATTTTGCGTAAGTAGAGAAAAAAATTCTCGAAGTTCAAAGGATATTGACCTCAGAAATTTCAAAATTATAAAACAATATAATTTATAAGTACAAATTCTCTGTTTTTTAATGTGAGTTTTTTTTTGAAAAATTGAAAGAGGGGTTTAAAAAATATGAAATTACGTCAAAAAACTTCGATAAAAATTTTTCATTTCAACCTGATAATCCAAAAAAAGTTCAAAAAATCTAAAAAAAATCATTTTTTAAATTTCCCATAGAAAGGTTAGTTTGAGGTAGATCCGAAATAATATCCATAGGTGATGGGAAAGGGGGAGAAAAGCTGAAAATTTTAAAAATTTGAAATTTTTGACTCAAATGAATTTGGGTCTAACTTTTGTTTCTAAACATGCAATTCATTTTGATATTTCTGAATTGAAATCTAAAGTTTTACATTTTAAAAAAAATCATATATCTACTTAGTCTTTTGAGAATTTTTCAACCTAATCTTTGCAATTTATTGTATAATTTTTTGCCCAAAACTGTAATGGTGAAATGATTTTGAACTACACTAATCTTCTACCCATCATAAAAAATAAATGAATTCTTATTTTGGGGGTAGCTGGAAAGCGTCAGAAAGTTTCAATATTTCCACTTCAAAGCCAGAATATTTTTTTAGAACGATGAAATTTTGCTTTAAAAAGTACAAATATTTTTGGACTGTATTCCTAAAAATGATACTGCTTTGGTACCTGTTGGTAAAATTTTGCCCTTCCCCTCCCCTTCAAAAAACAACAACAACAACAACAAAGGTCAATCCACCGAAAATATGTAAGAAATTAAATTAGAGAAAATAGTATTTAAAAATTTTTTTTAATTGTAGTTTGAAATTTTTTCTGAAAAATATTAAATGTCTTTCGAAATTTGTATTTTTTTGGAAAACACTTGGATTTATCAACTGCCATCCATGTTTTAAAATAGGAGGGGCGAGGAGGTTGATCTAGTAAAATTTGTATGAAAATAATACTAAAATGGTGCTGTTCGCTTCCAAAGTTTTAAGGAGTTTGAATTGGTGCGGAATTGAAAATTTGAAAATAATTTCTAGAAGAATTGGAAAAGTCACGAAAAATAAGAATTAAGGTACGTTCCAGTTTCAAACAAATGGGACGTTCCTAAATTTTTGAACATTATTGAACCTAAATTATTGTTTTTCCTGATTTTTCCAATTCTTCTAGAATACTTTTTTCAATTTTTCAATCCTGCACCAATTTACTGAATAAAACCTTGGAAGCAAAAAGCACGATTCAAGCAGTATTTTCATACAAATTTTACGGGATCACCCCCTTCCTCACCACTCAAAGATTAAAAAGTAATATTTTCATCAGTGTGATTTGTCATAATTTCACAATTTTGACCAAAACGTAGAACAATAATTACTAAATCTATCAACTTTTTCTGCTTTTCTCAGGTCATTCTATTTTAAATTTTATAAATTTTTCATTATTATTTGAGAACGTGGAAATTTCGCAAAAAAAAAAGAAGTACATATTTACAATTTTTCAAAAAAATAACAACTTACCAGCTGCATTTTCTATTTTGAAGTTGAGGAATTCCATAGTATGATTTTTTTTTCATTTGTTAAACCAAATGAATAAATTTAATTTTTTTTTAAATTTTCGAAAATAGCACTCCTTAAAACTTCAAACGCAAATACCAAATATTTCAAACTTCTCGTAAGTTTTTAGTGGGTCAGTGAACTCACTCTTTTTAAATTGAGACAAAGACAGCCAAATCAACGAAAGCTTATTGGTAACTTTCAGATTAATCTTGATTTAGCAAAAGATTACACTATCAAGGTCTTTATAACCAATAGAAAAACTTTTACGAGTAACGATTCATTTATTCCTTAATACACGTGTTATGCAAGATTATTGGACTTGTACTTCGAGTCGTTTATTTTCATTTGAATGTTTTACGAAACTATCTAGCTTTTCCAAATCAACTGAAAATCTATGTTCCTTTAAAACATTAAATTCCTACAAATATGTAAATAAAAAAAAAAAAAACTTCATCCTAATCACCTCGCAATTTGCTTTTTTTGTTACAGAAGTGGACGGAAACGGAGATAAAACAGCCTCACTAGCTGGAGGTGCCTATAAACTCACTCCACCGCCGTATAGAATGCCACCTCAGCCACTCTACAGTGAGCCAGCTAGTATACCAGGTTCAGCTACTCCGACTATTCAACAAATACATACTCATTCTAATAAATTTCCGGTAATTTTCAACAGATGTTGATTTTCAATTCCGTAATTTTCCTTATTACTAACGAAGCTGTCTATTTCAACAGATCGAACGAGAAGTTATTCTTAGCAATTATGATAAAAATTCCAAAATACCTATTTTAAACGAATATCATAAAAAACAAGCCAAAAGTTCGGCAGTAGCTCCAGATGCTCCTAATATACAAATGGCTTGGACAGAAGATAGAACTAGAATGGTACGTTCGATTTTTTAATAATTTTTCCTTTCTTCGAATAATTTAAGCTCGATGGATTAATTCGTGTTAAACATAGGTTACGATAAGGACAACAATAAAACCCCATTTTTTGGTAAATTAAAAATTTACATCGAGTATCGCATGCTTCTCTAATCTTTGATTATATTTAATGCATTTTTAAAATTCATCGCTATCGTTTTCGTATAATCATTAGAAGTGCCTGTTTATACAACTTATGTTTTTTTTTCCGAAGGATGAATCGTATACAAGTGAAGGGAAAAATAGTGGTAGGGTTAAAAGTGTTGTATTATTTACAGGTGCTTACAAATAGCTCTTTTTGATTATCTTGGTAAAGATGATATCAAGTAAAGAATAGGGTTGCCCAAAATGCGAAAATTCTAAATTATTTAAGTAATAAATTCTTCTGCCATAAAATTTTTCATCAATGAACTCAATTTTTGGAAATGAACGCGTGCTCTTTCATTCAAAAATCAGTGAAAATTATTAAAAATCACTGGAAAACTGTCAAAACTGCTGCATAGAAATAAATCACTAAAAAAATCACTAAAAACAAACAGTGAAAAAATTTCAGTGAAAATTTCCACTAAAAACAGTGAAAAATTTCGCTGAAAAAAAAACAGTGAAAATTTTCAATGAAAGCAATGAAAAATCACAGAAAACAAACTGTGAAAACTGCACTGAAAATAAACAGTGAAAAGTCACCAAAAATATACAGCGAAAAAATCACTGAAAAAATGAAAACAGTGAAAAAATTCAGTGAAAACGGTGAAAATCCACCGAAAATGAGCAGGAAAAAAATCCAGTGAAAATAGCGAAAAAAATTTCGTAAAAACAGCGAAAAGATTATAAAAATGGTGAAAGAAATTTCACTGAAAAAACAGCGAAAAAATTCTTTGAAAACATACAGTGAAAAAATTGCTAAAAACAAATAATGAAAACAGTGAAAAAATCACAGAAAATAAAAGATGAAAAAAAAGTAGATAGAAAAATTTTACTGAAAACAAACAGTGAAAAAATTCACTGAAATCAGACAGCGAGAAAAATTTCTGGAAAATCAGTGTCACTCAAGTATCTAAAATTTTCTTGAAAAAAAATCAGTGAAATCCTTTGAAAAATCTACAAAAATCCACTGAAAATTAAATAATTTCACTGATTTTCCCTGTTCTGCATTTCTGTCTTTTTTTAAAATAACATTTCGCCAATTCGAAATGAGAGAGTGGAATATTTCAACCCGAAATGAAATAATTGTGAAATAATTCATTTTATTTAAATCCATAAAATTGGAGAAATATTTGAAAATGATAAAATTCTTCATCAAAGCAAAAATGAATAAATCACCGTTAAATAGATCCATCGTTAACAAGTGTCATAAACCGTAAAAAATCTATGTAGGTGTTCTAATTGAGAGAAATTTCGAGTGAAAACCTCATCCAAAATGATTTATTAATTTTACCCATGTTCAGATAAAAGTAAATCAGTCCACATCCACAACTTTCATACATGCATGAAATTTTTGCCCAATATGAGTTACTCTTCTCGTATACAAGTTGGTAAAAAGAAAAGTGAAAAAATAACCTTGTAAGAAACCGCTCATTTGATTTTGACAGGCGATACTTAAACAGTTTAAATCGTGTACATGCTGAAAATCAAAACCATTGTCTATATACGTTCGTGTAAAACATAAAAGTACATAAACGAAAAGCGAAAACGTATCCGAGCCACATTTTAGGAATAAGATCGAATTCTTCGAAGTTCTGTCATAATCGTGATACGCCATCGGCTATTGGAAACTTCACGCTTGTCTGGTTTTAATTTATAATAATTCCTGTGGCCGCGGCTCTATGTAAAGTGTTGGTAAACGCCACGTTATTAAAGATTGAAAATTTTAAAAATTATCCAATTCTAATGCAGAAAATATAGTAATTTAGGTTTTAAAATTTTATATAGGCAACACTCGTCGAATACTCGCTACAGGAATGGAATAGGAATATACTTAGAGTTTATCTTTCTATATGCTTTCGTACAGTCAAGCTCGAAACGTTCAATATTTAATTAACGCTGCGGCTATTTTGTTTTATAGTATAGCGAAGTTCGAAACGCAATGGGTTCGAATATGCCGGAAAACATCGCAGTTGAATTTCATCGTACGTACAAGGTAAATATAAATGTTTCATTGATGTTAACGAATTCGTTATTTAAATCTTTATTATGTCGACTCAAATGGTTATATATTTAGGTAGGTGCCTATACTTAAGTGATGGTCGTTGAATTTTTATCGAGTATACAGGGTGTCCGCTAAATGGTAGACCAATTTTCAGATTTTGATAACGCCGAGAACCACTTACTAAAAAGAAACTTCACTTAATGTAAAAATGTACCTAGTCAATTTTGAAAATTGGAGAAAAAAAATGCTTCCAAAAAAATCAGATAAAAAATTAAAATGTTCAATCATGGGAATGGATAACACTGAAAACTAAACAAAATTAATCTTTTGACTTTTAGTCTAACTTCAAAATTGAAGGGGCTGCAAAAAAGTGTTCAAAAAATTTATAGAAAAATCTGATTTGTAAAAATTGATTACTACAATAAAACAATGAACAAAGTTATGTTTTAAATAATTTTAGTCCAACATCGAACTTTGAAAAGCATTGAATCATTCAAAATTGTGATTTTTTTTGAAACTCACTTATTCTGAATGAATGCTTATGCTTAGTACGAGTCTGAATAAATAAATACTCATGAAAAGAACGAATTGGTTTCCAGTGATGCAATTTTTTAACACTCGTCAAAGGCGACACAACTTTTTTTATTCTAGCTTAATTTTGAGAGTTTTGTCCATGTATAAGATTTTTGCTTTTTTTTTCTAAAATTCTAATATTTTTTGAAAATATGAAAAATTGTTTTACCTTCAAATTTGTTCCTACATTTTTTTTCTAACCCTAAAATTTTTGTCGATTTTTTTTTCGCAGCAAGAATTTTTTTCAATTCTTGAACTTTTCCTCGATTTTTTTTTCTTTAGCTCTAAATTTTTTTACTTTTAAAAGAACATGACGTCGGGAATGGAGGTAAATCGGTCTTGGAGCGATTTTAAAATGATTCAGAAGATGGAGAATAAGTTTCAATTTTTTCTCAGGATTGTCTCAACCGATTTTCTTCAAACTTGAGTATAAATGTAGGTATAAGGACTAGGAGCAAAATGTTTAAGAAATAATTTTTACCTTTAGCCTGTGGCCAAATTAGAAAAATTTAGAATACCATCTGTTGATCATTTTGTGCAACAATTTTGGTCAATTTTGACCATGGATTCGAGGTAACATGTTATTCTAGGATACCTAAATAAGGTACTTCAAAATTATTTTTGGAAAATCCCGCTCAAAGTTCTTCACATTGATTCAAATTTTTGGAGACAGAAAAAGTGGAGAAAAACTGTGCCCATGCAAGTTTGAAGAAATTTAAACTCATTTTCAAATTTTTGAGTCATTACTCAAAAAGTACTCCATTTAGGGGTCCGAAACTCAGGGGGAAATAATGTATCTTTGGAGTACCTACATATCCTGTAAATATCATTCCAAGATCGACGGGGAGAGGGGCTCATCATTCCTGTACCTGGGCATGCCTTTTTACTCAACTTTGACATTTTTTCTCCACCCCATGTCAAATCAGCCCCTCCAAATCATTTTCTGTGTATGTTTCACTCAGAAAAATTCTCAAATACTCCATTTTCAAGAGATGAAATATCAATTTGCGACCAATTTCCTTTTTTTCAAATTATTAAAAAACTTTAAAAATCACGAAATTTTTATATGTAGGTATCAAAGAAATGGAATTTAGCAATCAAACTACATAATTATTAAAAACTTAATTGTCTGAATTTACTTTTTTTTTTTCAGAAAATAATCAACTTTTCAATCTAATCTTGGTCCTTGCTTCGTTCGGGCATATGAAAGTTGAAATATATTTAAAAGTAAAAGGCTAAAGATTCCATTTTCATTTCAATCAAAACAAAAATATTGATTTAAAAAAATTAGTTTTTGGATTTTTTTTTCAAAAATTGATAGATTTTCACAATTTATTCTCAAAATGATGATATGAACCCTGTTTACTTCCATCCATTCTTCATAATAATAAAAGTTCAAGTGAAAAAGACATTATGGTAGAAAAAGTTTTGGAGAGTCGAAAATCAACATTTTTATTTTTATGTCTCTTTATTTACCTGGGGTGGGGCTCAAGCCTTCCTCCCCAAGAAACAGTACATCTCCGCCTATTAAGTCATTCTAGCACTGAAAAAAAATTTGAAATACAATTTTCAAGTTAGAAAAAGTTTGAATTGATTTTTTTTTTTAATGAGTTGAAAAAAAAATTGAGAGTAGAGCAACGTTACTAAATAAATAAGTAAGTCACATATCTAACCTAGAAAAATGAAGAGAAATTATATTTCTAAACTAGCCGTTTAACCCGTCCGTTCCGGACGGGCTACCGTGAACTTCTTTTTAAATCGTACATTCCTTTTTGAAAAACAACCATAATGCATCACTTCTTAAAAATAGAAAATCGCTTAAATTGGTACCCAGAGCTGTGTCATAAATCAATCAAAACTTCAAATTAAATATCTCATTGGATTCGAGCTTGAAACTTCGACAAAAATCTATGAAAATTTAAAATGGAACATACCATTAGATTTGTGCCTATAATTCTGGAAAAAATTGTATCAAACTTCCAAGCCGAGTAACCCATTGGATTCGTGCCGGTAACTTCGGCAAAAATTTGCCACATGTTCAAACATTTTTCATTTGTGGTGAAATGTGTGGATAATTATTATCCATAAAATTGACCACAGTTTTATGGGTTTCCCCAAACTCTAGAATTGGCCATGTAAATTCCTATCCACAAAATTTTCCACAAGTTCAAACATTTTAAATTTGTGGTTAAATGCGTGGATAATTATTATCCATAAAATTAACCACAGTTTTATGGGTATCTCCAAACTCTATAATTGGTAATTTTGATGAATAATTCCTATCCACAAAATTTGCCACGTGTTGAAACCTTTTACATTTGTGGTGAAATGTGTGGATAATTATTATCCACAAAATTTGCCACATGTTGGAACCTTCTACATTTGTGGTGAAATGTGTGGATAATTATTATCCATCAAATTGACCACAGTTTTATGGGTTTCCTCAAACTTCACAAACGGTAATTTTAACGGAAAATTCTCATCCACAAAATGTTCCACATGTTCAAACCTTTTACATTTGTGGTGAAATGCATGGATAATTATTATCCATAAAATTAACCGCAGTTTTATGGGTTTCCCCAAACTATAGAATTGGTAATTTTGATGGTAAATCCCTATCCACAAAATTTTCCACATGTACAAACCTCTTACCTACATTTGTGGTGAAATGCGTGGATAATTATTATCCATAAAATTGACCACAGTTTTATGGGTTTCCCCAAACTCCACAAACGGCAATTTTGATGGAAAATTCCTATCCACAAAATTTTCCACATGTTCAAGCATTTTTCATTTCTGGTGAAATGCGTGGATAATTATTATCCATAAAATTGACCACAGTTTTATGGGTTTCCACAAACTCTAGAATTGGTAATATTGATGGATAATTCCTATCCACAAAATTTGCCACATGTTGAAACCTTTTACATTTGTGGTGAAATGTGTGGACAATCATTATCCACAAAAGGGTCTGGCCAAATAAGGGGTGAATTTGGCCCCAGGCTGGATTTTCGTTTTAATCCCCCCAAAAGGTACCCCTTGATGTAAAAAAATCTGGAAAAATTTTTGACCCCCCCACCCCTCTCCATTTCGGAGTTATGGCCATTTTATTACCCGATTTTCAAGAATTTTTAATTCCAACGGAAGTGAACGAAATTTTCTGTTCTTTGGCATAAAGTTACATCTTGTAGAGATGTATTTATGGAAATTTTTTCAAAATTTTTCATGCACATCTTCATGGTTTTTCGGCCATTTGAAGTTTTCAATCGCAAAAAACACCATGTAATCGAAGAGGTACCACTCTGGAAAAATTACTAAAAAACGTGTTTTTAACGTAGATTCACGTCACGTATTCAGTTTTGGCGATATCGATGCAGCAAGGGCCGAAAATCGCGAAAAACTGTACAAAAATGTTGGGTTTTTAAGCATTTTTTTCAAATTTTGAGCATTTTGTGTGGAAAGAATTGACTAAACGAAAAAACTAACGCCGAATTCGTGTTCAGCGGGTCAAAATACCCCGATTAACACCCTTTTCGCGATCGTTTCATTTGAAGTCTCGAAATTGTTTTCTCCACCGATTTTTCATGACGAAATAATCTGAAAAGTGAATTTCGAGACCTTGAGCCAAAAAATCGCGAAAAGGGTGTTTATGGGGGTATTTTGACCTGCTGAACACGAATATGAGATTGGTTTTTCCATTGGATCATTTCTTTCCTGAGAATCCGCCATTTTCAAGTTTTAATCAAGTCTTGGAGCAAAACCTGAAAATGGCGGATTCTCAGGAAAGAAATGATCCAATGGAAAAACCAATCTCATATTCGTGTTCAGCAGGTCAAAATACCCCGATTAACACCCTTTTCGCGATTATTTTGCTCAAGGTCTCGAAATTCACTTTTTCAGATTATTTCGTCATGAAAAATCGGTGGAGAAAAACAATTTCGAGACTTCAAATGAAACGATCGCGAAAAGGGTGTTTATGGGGGTATTTTGACCCGCTGAACACGAATTCGGCGTTAGTTTTTTCGTTTAGTCAATTCTTTCCACACAAAATGCTAAAAATTTGAAAAAATGCTTAAAAACACAACATTTTTGTACAGTTTTTCGCGATTTTCGGCCCTTGCTGCATCGATATCGCCAAAACTGAATACGTGACGTGAATCTACGTTAAAAAACACGTTTTTTAGTAATTTTTCCAGAGTGGTACCTCTTCGATTACATGGTGTTTTTTGCGATTGAAAACTTCAAATGGCCGAAAAACCATGAAGATGTGCATGAAAAATTTTGAAAAAATTTCCATAAATACATCTCTACAAGATGTAACTTTATGCCAAAGAACAGAAAATTTCGTTCACTTCCGTTGGAATTAAAAATTCTTGAAAATCGGGTAATAAAATGGCCATAACTCCGAAATGGAGAGGGGTGGGGGGGTCAAAAATTTTTCCAGATTTTTTACATCAAGGGGTACCTTTTGGGGGGATTAAAACGAAAATCCAGCCTGGGGCCAAATTCACCCCTTATTCGGCCAGACCCTTTGTCACAAGTTGAAACCTTTTATATTTGTGGTGAAATGCGTGGATAATTATTATCCATAAAATTAACCACAGTTTTATGGGTTTCCTCAACTCTAGAATTGGTAATTTTGACGGATAATTCCTATCCACAAAATTTTCCACATGTTCAAACATTTTTCATTTGTGGTGAAATACATGGATAATTATTATCCATAAAATTGATCACAGTTTTATGGTTTTCCCCAAACTCTAGAATTGGTAATTTTGATGGATAATTCGTATCCACAAAATTGTGAGATTCAATTCATTATTTAAAAACTAATTTAGGTACCTACAAAAAAATTAATTTAGCTGTAGAAAATTCATTTTCCGGATGTGCTTAAAAATTGATTCATTTTCATCCAAAAAATTCATTTTCTGGATATGTTTAAAAAAAATTTTGGGATTGAACTCAATATTTGAAAATTAATTTAGATACAAAAATGTAATTTAGAGATAAAAAATTGTTGAAAATCCATTCTCCGGGTGTATGAAAAAATCAATTTAGCTAAAAAAATTTTATTCAACTAAAAAATTTAATTTAGCTAAAAATAATTCAAAAAAATGTATTCTCCAGATGGCGTTTGAATCCTGAATTATGAATGAGGTAGGAATCCAAAAAAATTCATTCTTCGGGTGTATTTGAAAATTAATTAAGCTAAAAAACATTAATATAGGTAGCTAAAAGAAATTAATTTTGATCAAAAAAATTTTAATTAAGCTAGAAAAAATTATTATAGCTAAAAAAAATTCTAAAGCTTCATTCTTCGGATGGGGTTCGAACCCTGACTTATGAGGTAGTAATCTGAGAGCGCGTCATCATTACTCTCGCCAAGGTCAAGAGGGCGGGGGTCGAAGATGAAATCGTATTTCGAGGAATATCTCGAAAATGAAGCTGTTTCAGCGAAAATTGAAGAGAACCAAAATTGTAGCCTATAAAATTTCCTATCGTCAATGAGTCGTTAGATTTTTGATTCGAGCTTCGCGTTTTGAGTTATTTACAAAAAACTGATTTTTGCCTATGAGGGTGGGAGGGGAAGGAGGGGAACCAACTTTAAGTCGACTTTTCTCCACTTTGGAGGCAGCTTTTTCTAAACTTTTTGCGTCATAAACCACCTACTCGTCGAGCTCTTTCTAATGGTGTATTCACCTTTCAAATTCGTGCAGTACTTTTGGCGTGATGCTGTTCCGTAAAAACAGCCCTCTTCTTTATAATTATAATAGATTAGATATAGTACGGGAGCCAAGGCTGAAAATCTCAAAAGTATGCATCCGGTCTGCTATAAAATTTTTGAGATATACGATCGAAAGGGGACCTCTCCCCGACTCCAAAACTGCCATCACATTTTTGAGATCGAATTGCAAACCCTTTCCAGGGGTTCTCAAAGTTGTGAAAATGTCATCCGTGCCTCGCACCCTATTATAGCCTCTAAATATTTACAAAAAAATGTTAGCGGGGTGTTTGACCGCTCAAATTGCTTGTAATTGACCACTCTTCAAATTAAAACTAGTATCGGCCCCCACCCAGGGGTTTACGTCCAGTCAGGGGTTCCCAAAGTTGAAATTTTGATAATTCAACCAATTAACGTGAAAATTCAAACGATTTTTTTCGAGCATGTAATTATGTAATTAAAAAATGGTTCGTATGAAAAAGTAGCGGAATTTCATGCAGATTCCAAATATGTATTTGGTTTTGACGTAGCTTTGATAGAAGCCGAGTTATCTTACAGTGAACTTCAGAAAATGAGGTCGCGCGAGACTCGTGAACAGTGGCAGATTTCAAGTACATGAACGGAAAATGATAGTAGAAGGGTGAAATTATGTATGATGAACAAGGACATCATAAGAAATTTTTTGGGTCAGGGAGGCCATCGCCAAACGCCATAGGAGGGGACGGGGACATTTAAAAAGAGGTTCCACCCCCCAATTTTCAAAGTTGACCGATCGGCCTTTTTTTGGTGTTATTTCCATATGATTGAATACCGCTGAGTTCAAAAATGTCATTACTTTCGAAATTCAAGGGGGAGAAGCCCTCAAATTTGAGATTTTTCAACCCTTGTTTTCACTTTTTCCTTCAAAACTGCCTAAAAATCACGCTGTTTAGGAAATGAAAAATTTTCCAACTACTTTTTTGACTACTAAAAAAAACAGATTCATTAATGACCACCTGAAAACAGTGGCGTCGTCAAGGAGGGGCGGCAGAGGGAGCCTGCCCCCTCCCCTGGAAAAAATGTTGCTCATTGCTTGGTCTCCAGAAAATTTCGGCTGTATTTAAAAATTATACCATGTCCAATTTTCCCAAGTTTTTCATCTTTTTCAAATCCACACTTTCGGAAAATTTAAGACAAGTTCAGGAACAGTTGAAAATTCCAGCTTACTCAACTATTCCATCTTTTTATCTTTTTGTAACTTTGGGATGGGTCTTGATAAATTTACACGACTTTTCAAAAAGATCTAGGTAATTATGAGAATATTTTGAGATGGAAAAAAATTTTCTTTCTCAATCGACTAGAATTTTCAGGCAGTGACGCGGCGTCGCGTCGCTAGAATCGAAAATTGGAGGGGCACAAAAAAGACCGTATGTTGGAACAACTTTTTTTTTGTTTTTTCGAATTAGAGGGGGGGGGGGTAACTTTTTTCAGTGGCTAAAAATACACAAATCCATCAGTGGCGTCGGAAACTTTTTTGAAAGTGTACGTACAAGTACGTATGTAAAACTTAAAATTTCAGTTGGATTTCAAAGAGAAGGGGTGAAAAGGAGCTTCCTTTTCCTTTTTTTTTTGTCTCAGATAGATCATAGAATTCTAAACTTATTCATGCCTGAGCGAAGCGAGGGGGAAGCTCTAAAAAAATAGGGGTTTTAATGTCGAAAAAAGATTTTTTTATGTTGTAATGCTTCGAAAATACATACTTATTTTGATGTAATGGCAAGAGATTCATAGGCGGATTGAAGGGGGGCGCGGGGGGGCTTAGCCCCCCCAAAAGTGAAATTAGCCCTCCCCCCAAAATTTTTCGTGTTTGATTGTAAAATTGTTTGACAATCAAACTCGAATGTACCTACCATGAAAAAAAATGTATTTTCTGGGCAATAAGTACACAATTTTTTCATAGCTTCGCCCTCGCTTCGCTCGGGCATGAACAAAATCACGATTCGCAAATTATTTTTAGGCAACATTGAGGAAGGAGGCGCCTTTCTCCGAAAATTCCTTCCGGTACTTCATGTCTTCTTCCTCAATTTGTATTTTCCCAAAAAAAAGCTTCCAACGCCACTGACTGCGAATATGTTTTCCCTCCCCCTACTCCTAAAATAACATCAAATAAGTAGGAATTTTGAAATCATTAATATGGGAAAAAATCACTTTTATGGCCATTAAAAATTCAATTTTTCAAAGCTTCACCCTCGCTTCGCTCGGGTATGAATAAAATCACAATTATTCGAATTATTTGAAGTGAAAGTGTCAAAGAAGGCCCCCTCCTACTTCATCATATAAGATTTTTCTGGTATTTCTAGTCTTTGTATCGATTTTGCAGTTTGCATCCTTCCAAAAAATCTTCTATTGCTTTTGATCTGGGGCTAAGCCCCCCCAGATCCATTTTTATAAATCCGCCTATGAAGAGATTCACATTATTGTGTAATTTTTAAATACAACCGAAACTTTCTGGAGACCAAGCAATGACCAACATTTTTTCCAGGGGAGGGGGCAGGCTCCCTCTGCCGCCCCTCCTTGACGACGCCACTGTTTTCAGGTGGTCATTAATGAATCTGTTTTTTTTAGTAGTCAAAAAAGTAGTTGGAAAATTTTTCATTTCCTAAACAGCGTGATTTTTAGGCAGTTTTGAAGGAAAAAGTGAAAACAAGGGTTGAAAAATCTCAAATTTGAGGGCTTCTCCCCCTTGAATTTCGAAAGTAATGACATTTTTGAACTCAGCGGTATTCAATCATAATGGAAATGACACCAAAAAAAGGCCGATCGGTCAACTTTGAAAATTGGGGGGTGGAACCTCTTTTTAAATGTCCCCCTCTCCTCCTATGGCGTTTGGCGATGGCCTCCCTGACCCAAAAAATTTCTTATGATGTCCTTGTTCATCATACATAATTTCACCCTTCTACTATCATTTTCCGTTCATGTACTTGAAATCTGCCACTGTTCACGAGTCTCGCGCGACCTCATTTTCAAAACCAAATACATATTTGGAATCTGCATGAAATTCCGCTACTTTTTCATACGAACCATTTTTTAATTACATAATTACATGCTCGAAAAAAATCGTTTGAATTTTCACGTTAATTGGTTGAATTATCAAAATTTCAACTTTGGGAACCCCTGACTGGACGTAAACCCCTGGGTGGGGGCCGGTACTAGTTTTAATTTGAAGAGTGGTCAATTACAAGCAATTTGAGCGGTCAAACACCCCGCTAACATTTTTATGTAAATATTTAGAGGCTATAATAGGGTGCGAGGCACGGATGACATTTTCACAACTTTGAGAACCCCTGGAAAGGGTTTGCAATTCGATCTCAAAAATGTGATGGCAGTTTTGGAGTCGGGGAGGGGTCCCCTTTCGATCGTATATCTCAAAAATTTTATAGCAGACCGGATGCATACTTTTGCATTTTTGAAACGCTCCCGTACTAATAGGAATTTTTTAGCATAGCAACACTGTAAGTAAAAATTATGAGAACCTTCTCTCCATGTTCCCTGGTCACGTTTTTTTTTTTTTTTTTTTTGAGGTGCCCGATTATATTCGAATCAGAAGTATATGACAGACCTCTCACCGGACACCCTGTATAAAGTTTAAATCCTCTCCCTTTCCTATAAATATGTATACTGACCTATACATAAGTTATTAAAATTTCAACACTAGTTGAATGAGACCATACCACGAAATATGTTCATTTACAACGACCTGCTAAGGTAATTGCACGATGAATATTTCAACGTAAAAAGTTTTGCTCTTTTTCACAATTCTCCTGCATTTTACCAACGTAAACAATTCAAATCATCGACCAAAAAATACACTAATGAAATGTAATTACTTCGAATCGTTTTTCGGGCTGTTAAAACAGCATCGAAACAGCAATTAAGAAACATAAACGTCGAATTTACTCGTATCCAAACGATTACGTTACGGATTTTCTCACGTCAACTAATTGGAAAACGACACCTGATAATCGAGTTACTCGTGCAATCGTACATGGCGTTATTTTCAATTCTCAAATTCACTTTTGATACACACGTTACACAATGAATCACGCACAATAGGAATTCTGGATATTTCCGATTCCGATTCGGATTTCTAATTAAATTTGGCATTTGAGATATTTTAATATAAAACGTTACCCAAACTATGATATTTTATGTTGCATTTAAGAGGTTTTTTCTTCTTGAAATGTGTTCCAGGCGCAGCCGTTGTCGTTATTGGAAACAACAAACGGAACCGAACCATCCCCGATCATAAATCAGGATGATTCGAATGGATTTACCTCACCTAGGTGAGTATTTTAAATAAAAGAAATATTTTCATTAGGTTGCGTAAATGCGAGTGGCTGAAAGTGGTCGTAAAATAATCGGGTATTGATTTTTTTTTCATGGCTTTTTTAGTGGGTACTTATTCGTAGGTATCTATATTTTTTAAAATGAAATCTCTGACAAATAAGACGTTTTTCGAGGAAATTTTAGCGATTTTTAAAAAAATACGCAGTTGATGATGAAATGTTGGAAAAATATAAAAATATTGCGTCCTCATTTCTCAAGCTACGAGGTTTCAATCAAGCTTTAAATTGAAGATTCACAACAGAGAAAAATCGGACAGAGGAGTGAGATGACTTTGAAATTTTGCGAAATTCTACCTTTTTTAATCTCAGCAGATTTTTTTTCGTCGATTCAAAAAGGCAAAATTCCACCAAATTAACTGATTCATTTAAATAGAGGAATTGATCACCAGACACCAGCATACATTCTGTGTCTGTTTTTGTCAATTTTGACACGTCTTCTAATCCGAGATTACCAATGGAGTTGGCATCGTTAAATTTTTAATCCTCTGGGCTTGATTTCATCTCCAAAATTCTAAAAATATTCCCATTTTAATCTACATTCCGCATCAAAATCCGTGCTACTTCACCAGACCTTTTTTTTTTTTTTCAAACATCTGTAAAATACAGAGTCTTGAAAGCAGAAGTATTTCTGTGGACTTTCTCATTCTCGTCTATTCTCAATCCTACAATATCTTTAATCAAATCAATTCCAAAAAATCTCCGAATCTTTACATCAAAAGAAATCAATCTCAAACGCTCATAAAAACCAGCCCGAGCCCGTCAAAATACTACATTCACCACCAATTAATATGTCCGCAGTTACGCAAAATCAGCCGGAAGATCGCACTCGACGCCCGACGACGGAACGCAACCAGCCAAGCCATTTCCATCTCGGACATACCACACCATAAAAGACATGATATCTAGCAGGTTCAGCAAACAGAAATCCGATCAAATTCCAGAAACGGGTTTAAATAACAGCAGCGAAAGTAACGAAGCTACCAAGACGGATAATAATTTGAGCCCTCACAGTCAACTCGTCCAACGCGGCGTATACTTGGCTAATTCGCAACAATGCAATAGAAATTTACATCATGGTTCAAATAACAACGGTATAGACATGGCAAAGCGAAGCCAAGAAGTAAGAGATCAAATTATCGGCCAATGCCAACAGTACAGAGAACGAGGCGTTGACGTCGGACAAACAGCCGGTGTTACTCAGCAAGTGTCCTCAGTCAGTACCGATGATTTGGCCGGCAGTAGTAAACAGTATTATCAAGATTGTCCAAATCGTACCACCTCCAGGCAATCGATATTAGATAACGAAACTCCTAATAGATTTAGAGAAATGGAACAACAAAATGCCTCCAATGCTGCAGCTCGAAGATACGAAGTGCCACCGACGGGCAGTGGCAATGTTTCCAGAAACATCAGACGGTTCCAAAATACCCCTGGGGCTGGTGATATACCATCTACTTCGGGGACTCCGTCAGCAGTCTATAGTCGGCCGCCGATACCCACACAGAGACCGAATTACGTCCATAGTGATAATTACCCGGCGCAAATTCCTTCGACTAGTAAAGAAACTCCTTATAGGAAAGATCCAATGCACGGTACCGATATTCGGAACGGTATTTCGAATCATAATGCTAAATACGAAGATACTCGCGAGCATCGTAAACCCGATAGCCAATTACCTAGTGATATAAAATATAACGTTGCCAATGCCATGGAACGGTGCAGTATATCTAGAGCTCGAAGTAACGATCACCTAATCGAGAATACCGGTAAAGCGTCTCCTTACGCTAGGAAAGATTTACCACTTAAGCAGAAATCTAAATCATTTGAAAATTTAGGAAACGATGTTAACGAAGATGAAGTGAGTATTGAAATCGTTATGAAGTAATGATTAGATCTTACCTGTATAGAGAGTCATGTTGGTTTGTTTTCTTGCCAGGTCGATAAAATTGATCCCAAGTCCAGCGGTCCGATTAGTGGGCTGAGTTCAGATTATGAAAAACATCGTGGAGGAGGTCAATCCGATTCCGGTAGAGGAAGTACTGTTTATAGCAGTGGAAAATTGAAACATACTGATACTAGTCCTGATTCTTCAGAGCCACATAGAATTTCCGGTGAGCCACATTTTATGATACACGAACTCGGCGATTTCGCGATATCCTGAGATGAAAGTTTCGAAATGGCGCAAACGAATGCCAAAGCTATTCTGAGTTTAATTATCTAACTTAATAGACTTCGAAAATGAACCAAACTCGAAAACAAAATGAAATAATAAAAGGAAAACAATCAAATCAATCATAAAATTCACAAAACATCTCAAAGTGTGTTTGTGTGTGTTGATGTTGAACAAAACAATAAAACACAAACAGAAACGAAAAAAATGCTTAGCTTAACAGTGTTACCAACTACTAAAAAATGTGGAATTTTTTTTTGATAAAAAAATTAATGATTGTGAAAAACTGATAACTAATAATGATTCTTTGATTTCAATTTTTTATTTTTTTCATTTTTACTTTTTTCGGGTCTTCGAAAGATCAAAAATTCTTTTCGAGATCATTTGAGGTCGAAATTTTTAAAAGGCCTCGGATACAATCCAAAACATGCAAGATTTTTTTCGAAGTAATTAATACGTCTCTAAAGTAGGATAAGTATCATTTTCTGATCAAAAATAGTTTTGTTACTTTTATTATGACAAATTCATTTTGAAGGAAAAAATTTAGAAATCTCAGGTTGGTTCTCTCATTTACTTTACTAGAACTTGAGACTTCCTTCAATTTTTTACCCATTGAACACCATATAGTATAATTACTTTAGTGATTATTTTCATACGTTAGATAGATAAAGTTTCAATACCCACGTTCAACTCTTAATAACTTTTACCTATTACCAATCTTTGTTTCCAGGTAATAAAGACAATCAATGGGTAGACATGGTGGAAAACGAATTAAAACACATATTAGAACCGAAATCAAACGCCAGCATGGCTAATTCAACATTAAGTGATAGCTCAACGTCACCTCCATTACCGCCAGTATCACCTGACGTCTCATCAGACGAGATGGCTCCTACTTATAAACGCAAAAAGTATACATCTCAATCGATTCTAATTTCTGAAATTCGAAATCGACCAACTTTTCCAATTACACATTTTCTCTATTTTTCCAGCTCACTTTACGGTAGTAAATTAGAAACACCTTACAGAACATCTGTACCTTCTAGTCACCATCGAAATTTATGGAATTCCAGAAGTAATACGAAAGAAAAAATCCACCAACGTTTAGCCGTCAGTATAAAAAGAGCGGAAAATTCCAGCAGAATTCCATCGAGTAAGATAAACATTCTAAATTAAAAAGAATCGTTTGGATTTCCAACCGGTCGAACTTTTCCGCCAAGGAAAATACGATGTAAATATATTAATGACAAAGTTTACAGCGTGTAAACTTTCGCGTATATCTTGATAAACATTATACGTATACGGGTTCGACCCAAGCTTCCCTACATAATGATGCTCGGTTCGAATTGTATGTTTTTACTGATCATCGTAATGTTTGTTTTGTATGTGTAGCTGTAGCAAGTAGCAGTATCGATTTAGATTCCATGCTAGACGAGGAAAATAATACGAGCGATGAAGATATCAGCGTGACGGATGCTAGAGCGATTAGAAAACAATTGGAAGGATTGCAGAATATGTATATGGAAGTATTAGAGGTGAATAAAAAATCAAGTTTGGTTCTACGTGAACCATACATTATGATTTAGATTCGAGTGAATCCGTCTATAGCACTAATAAGTATTTTTGTGGTACTCATTTTTAGGAAACCAAAATTTTTTTATATAATGTAAGTACATTGGTAAAATGTTTCTTTTCTCCGCTCCCCTCTTTCCCCAAATCAAAATATCATTAATTTCGCTTTAAAAATTTCTACTCTACTTATTACATTATTCATCAACATTTTTGAAATTTCTGTGATTCAGTGGTGTGAGTTAAATAGGTAGGTAGCCTAGGTACTTACTAAAAAATTGAGTCTAGCTCAATTTTTAAGGATTTTTTTAGAAAGATTTATTTTATGTTCTAGTCAAAAATCTTAAATGAAAACTTCCATCTGATGTGTAATTCAAAACCTTCAGACGATGCAAAACGATTTTTCTATGTAGACAAAATAAAAAGCGAGATGGAAAAAAATTTCAGCACTGAAATTTTTTTAATTTCTCAAACATACCATGACAATATTTCAAAAATCCGTTTCAAAGGCAGATTCACTCATTTCGAACTACCTAAGCTTAAGGCTGTTCTTTCATCGAATTCTATTCTAATCAACCAACGTTAATTTCTCAGGTTATGAAAGTCCTAGGCGTGAAAAAATCAACGAGTAGGTATCAAACAGATCCGAGAATACATAAACGTCGATTATATGGCAGCATGTCCTCGTTACCATCGTCGGTTAGCAGTCGTCCAATCAGAGACAGACACAGGAGACCCGAAGATCGTAAAAAATTCGTCCGCGATATAAAAGTAAACTTCATACCAAAGTACCCCATTTAATGAACCATTTAACTAAACACCTTGATTAATATTAAATCGCTTTAGGGTATAAATAAAAGATTTCAAAGATTAGAATCGCACGTAGTAACTCTGGCTCGAAGCGTTGCTCATCTATCTTCGGAAATGCGAACTCAACACTTAATGATACAGGTAAATAGAGAAAACTACGACAAATACGTATCCGACGACCGAGTCGAAATTTTTCCCCCGTAAATAATAAAACACGCTTTCGATACAGGAAATGGAAGTTATACGAGGAGAATTGAATAATTTAAGAGCTCAAACAAACATGCTCACCGTGAGGTCGCAATCGATGCCGAGATTTTTCCCAATTCCTAACGCCGAGCAAACTAATTCCAGTCCTCATAAAATGAAAAAGCTTACGAAATTTTTCGGAGACGAGCCGCCATTATTGAGATTGTTTTTGAAAAAATTAGGTTACGAAGTGAGTCTGTCTTGTTTATTCGTATAAGCTTTCGGCTGTTTTGTTACTAAACGTGTTGTTTTTTTTTTCAGAAATATGCCAATGTTTTCGAAAAAGAAGGAGTCGGATTGGCCGAATTACCTTACATGTCGGAAGAAAAATTACAAAAAATAGGTATACCGATGGGACCTCGTTTGAGAATATTACAAGAAGCTCAATTAGGGTTTCCCGGTGCTCATGAAAATACTTTATGTATCGTTTAGATTTTTCCTTGTTTTTATATCCAAGCCAAAGATGACGAATTCGTTCGTATTTACGAAGGTTTTTGTTGTTTATAGCCTCGACTGCGTTGTAATATTATCTATAATTTATTATTAGATTTATATATCTGTTAATCAAAATTTTACACATTGATAGTAATGAATCGTAAGGCTGATAATAATCAAAACTTGTAAATTGATTGTATAATTTTTGTGTGTATATTTCCTGTAAAAAAAATTCTAATTCGTTCATTTTATAAATCGAGTTCGTGTTTTATTTTGATGAAAAATCTTCGGCGTGTTTGACCCTATGGTCTAATTTCCAGAATTCAATCGAAACGTGAAACTTTTTATAACTTCTACTCTCCTAATGAAGAAAACAACATTTTGAACAAAAATTGGGAGAATTGAGTTGCGATGTTGAATATATTGCGTGGCTTGAAAACGAAGGGAAATATAAAACCGTTTTATAGCTGATTCTAGCGAATAATATTTATGAGGTTGGTGTTTCGGAAATAATATTTATCGACAGATAACCGATAATGAAATGATACATCGATTGAGACTTATAAACGTGGGTGTAGTCAGATGAACAGGTGGAAATTGGGAACATTATCACAGGTCGACATTTTTAAGCTTTTGAAATTCTGTTTGAAATTGAATGGATGATTGATACAGTATTTTTCATGCTAATCTCTAGAAAAATAGAGACAATATGAGTCTTTCATTACCCAAGAAATTTTTGAATTTTTTGTTGGACATTTTTTAATAACTTTTGACGCCTAAAGTCAATTTTCTGTGTGAGAAAAAAAGGTTCAACGAAACAAATGGATAGAACATTAAATGGTGCGTAAAATTTCTTTTCTGAGGAGTCCATTTCTATTTTTTTTTAAGTTATCATGTACCTACCAAAAGTTTTTTTGATACAAATCCAACAAACAGGTTTAATAAATTAATACGTCGCTGATCGCTTGAACGAAATTAATAAACCTAAATGCGGTCGGGTGCTAATTAAGAAAGTGCGTATCGATAAAATCAAATCAACATTACAAAATCGTAAATTTATTATTTTTCTAACATAAAAACATAGGTACACATTTAATAACCTATTTCTCGGCTACAATAGTATCCAAAGTTGTAACAGATTTACTCTCGATAGTTTTATTCCTAATGTAAAATCGTTTATAATATAAAATGCTGCATAAAACAAAACACATTAAATACGTTAAAAATAGAATGGAATTGTTCAACACGGTGAAATCACAATGATCGCCAACAAAAGAGTAGTAATAAATAAAAGAGCATAAAATCGCACCGATCATCATATGTAAAATCTCCGACATGAGTAAAGATACAGGAACGTACTGAGGTGCAGAAAAACCTAGAGATCGAGTCGTGCCATAAAGATAGATGAATATGTGAGTTAAATAAATTAACCCTCCTAACCAAGATATTATTGAAGGTGGATTTGTCGGGTATATATACCAAGCACCCAGTAAAGCTCCTAAATGATGGCACCAGTAGTAAGGTACTAGCTTACGTTTTTGTAGAACTAGTAAAATTGTGTCGCCTAATTCGATTATTTTGATCCAAGGGAAAATACAGAGCCAAAATCCGCAGAACATTGAATAATTACAGGTCCTGAAACAAATAATTGAAAATTTGAGCTTGCGATCTATAAATGGGCAAATATATATATTATAAATAATACCAACTTTTAAATAGTTTTAAAAAAAAAATGAAAAATGAAAAAATTTGAATCCAATGCACTGGATCTTGAAATTCGCCAAATCCATAAACGCAAAACGCGATGCAAATTTTACGTTTTTTTGATGGGTTTATGACTCTTGTGAAAAAATCAATTTGGCACTTGAACAGTTCTAACATTAATGATACGATTTGATCAAAATTTTAGATTAAATTTCAATGCTAAATCATTCAAAAAAAAAAATTGGTTAAAACAATTTTTTTAAAAATTAAAAAAAATTTGGTTTCAAAAAAATTTAGTAAAAAAATTTCAAAAAAAATTGGAGAAAAAAAATAATTTTTGGAGTTTAAAACTGAGAAAAATTGAACTTGAAAAAAATGAAAAATTTGAAAATATAAGGAGTCTACTTAAAAACAAATCAATTAACTCCCTTTTTTGATGGAAATTTTTTGTTCTCAATATTGCTGCTTTAATTAGACAGAAAAAAACGCAATAAGCAGAGCCAAACAAAAAACACAAGTCCACAATATTGATGTCATGATCACTTCAAAACAGAGTCAATCTTGAATTCAGACATGGTACCCACCTAGCAGATTATGCGATACTTAATATGAAAAAAAAATCAATGAGTTCAATAAAGGCTCTAGTGTGGTAAGGGGGTCATTTAGCCCTTGGTCGAACTTTGACCAAATTCTTATTCCATTCGATTTGGCATGGTAGAAGATGATTTTAGAGCGCATGAGCGAATTTTTACCTCACCCCTGGGGGGCTGGGGGGCCAAAATACACGATTTTCAAGCAGAAACTCTTAAAAATTCTATCTCCGCGAGTTTTCAACCGATTTTTTCCAAACTTGGCACAAAGGTAGTGGTACTAGAGGGGAATGCCCTGAAATTTTTTCAGATTTTTTCGACCACTCCAATGACCTTGAATTCGACTTTGAAAATTTCAAATCGCCCTGGGAGCACCGTTTTGCCGTGGGGTATAAAGAAAAATTTTTTTTCATGTTTCCCACTCCATTTTACACCACTCAGAATTTTTTCAGATTTTTTCGAGTGGTGGTTTACATGTGGCGTCCGAAAAACTGATAAATCGGTCGTTTTATTACTTTAAAATTATGCCTTTCCCATCAATTCCGTATTTTTAATTTTTTTTCTCACTAAAAATACATTCATGCTCGCTTTTTATTAGATTTCGATCAATATTCACCCATTTCCCATGACTACGACATTTTGAACAAAGGGTACCCCGGATAAGATAGGCGAATCGGCCCAAGAGCTACTTTTTGAAACTAACCAGCAGATATTATTAAGGGTCCCAAAAAATGATTTTAGAAAATTTTTTCCACTCCTCAACTCACCCCCCCTTACCCCCACCTCCAAAATAGCGAATTTTCGTCAAAAAATCGTATCTCGGAGCCTAATGGACCAAAAATTCCGAAATTTATGTGGTGTATATAGGGAGTGGTGACCAATTTTTGAGAATTTTTAAAGATTTTTTTTTGTGATGCATTCTATTCTAAAAAACCACCTTTAAACTTTGAATTGCTCAAAGGGTCTGGCCGGATAAGGGGTGATTTTGGCCATGGGTTGGATTTTCGTTTTAACGTTCCCAAAAGGTACCCTCTGAGTTAAAAAAAATCTGAAAAAATTTTCAACCCCCCCCCCCCATTCTATTTCTGAGTGATGGCCATTTTATTGCTAGATTTTCAACAATTTTGATTTTTTGACGAAAATTCGCCATTTTGGGGGTGGGGGTAAGGGGGGTGAGTTGAGGAGTGGAAAAAATTTTCTAAAATCATTTTTTGGGACCCTTAATAATATCTGCTGGTTAGTTTCAAAAAGTAGCTCTTGGGCCGATTCGCCTATCTTATCCGGGGTACCCTTTGTTCAAAATGTCGTAATCATGGGAAATGGGTGAATATTGATCGAAATCTAATAAAAAGCGAGCATGAATGTATTTTTAGTGAGAAAAAAATTAAAAATACGGAATTGATGGGAAAGGCATAATTTTAAAGTAATAAAACGACCGATTTATCAGTTTTTCGGACGCCACATGTAAACCACCACTCGAAAAAATCTGAAAAAATTCTGAGTGGTGTAAAATGGAGTGGGAAACATGAAAAAAAAATTTTCTTTATACCCCACGGCAAAACGGTGCTCCCAGGGCGATTTGAAATTTTCAAAGTCGAATTCAAGGTCATTGGAGTGGTCGAAAAAATCTGAAAAAATTTCAGGGCATTCCCCTCTAGTACCACTACCTTTGTGCCAAGTTTGGAAAAAATCGGTTGAAAACTCGCGGAGATAGAATTTTTAAGAGTTTCTGCTTGAAAATCGTGTATTTTGGCCCCCCAGCCCCCCAGGGGTGAGGTAAAAATTCGCTCATGCGCTCTAAAATCATCTTCTACCATGCCCAATCGAATGGCATAAGAATTTGGTCAAAGTTCGACCAAGGGCTAAATGACCCCCTTACCACACCAGAGCCTTTTTCCTTTTTTTTTTTTTTTTTTTTTTTGTTAAACAGGCCAGATCTAAGTCAAATATTTTTTCAGGGGCTGGCCAATCCAACCCATCTGCTGAGTACGTCCCTGTTAAGTAAGTACACACTTTAATGATCCAGTAGGTAAGACTATTTTTTGAAAGAAGCTTCGAGAAAGGTTCAACTGTCCCAATGCTGGAAAATGGAGTCCTTACTTACTTATTTAATTTGGGGGGGGGGGATATATTGACGATTTCAAAGTTTTTTTTTTCATAAATCTCAACTTAAAATCACATAAATTCAGTTGTTTTTTTTTTTTTTCTAAGGAAAAATTTCCAATTACTCCTGAAAACTGCTAAGCAGGTACCTAGCTAGGTACCTATGAAGATGAAATTTGGCACTAATGATATTTCTGGATCAACATGTTTACCTACATTTTACTTTTTAAAACCATTTTTGGTAAAAAGAAATACCTAAATAAAAAAATGTTGAAATTACTTACGTATAGTAAACATTTTTTGATTTTTAGAATTTCCTACAACACAGCGATATTTCAAGGAAAATAGAGCAGAGGACGCATAGGTAAAGACTGAGGCGAGGAATGAAATTTAATAATTTTTTTAGGTCCAGAAGTCCAAAAAAAATTTCCAACTCTCGTCCAATTTTTTTTTTGAAAAAAATACAAAGCTATCCACCATAGTAAATAAAAAAACCAATCAAGCACTCACCTATCAGTACAAATCGAAGCATAGAAATTCTGACGAATCAAAACATCCACCAACGTAGGCCAAAGTGCAATCGTACCAACGGTATTTATAACCAACAAGGACGCATTCCAAGCAACAGCGAAATTCTTCAGCTCAAATTTCGATCGAGTTTTCATCCAATATTGAATTATAAAAATCACGCAAACGTAGATAAATCCGCTGACGAACCCGATAAATTGATACTTTTCAGTAACATCGAACAAATGATCGTTGAAAGTTCTTCCCTCACTCACAAAAACACTGTTTCGAGAATTTAGCAACATTTTCGCCGAAAATTATGCGAATTCGCGTTACCGACGAACTATGCAAACAAACTGCAGATTTCGACGACAGCTCCAGGAAGAATTACCCATAACATTTCGTAGGTACTTTTTCTTAATGTAACGGTTAATCGGAATCATTAAATCTCGAAAGTGATAATGATTTTTTTCGATGTCACGCCGTCTTCGGGCAAAAAAAATTATGTCGAGTAAGGGCTTAAATGATTATTAACACGTCGGTAACCATTTGTCAAGATGTTACTGGCAAGGTAAATAGACGACTTTGCGAAGAATCAGGATGATTAGAAGATAAACCTCGATGCGGACAGAATACGAAATTTTAACACTGTGTCGATACGATTGAGACAGTTTCCTTGCAGATTAGTTGCCTACTGTGAGTTACCTACGGATTCGTCGGCAGGGGTGATTGAGATTTTTTTTCATCGGTGGCCTGGAATGAATTATGTTTGATTATAATTTCGATATGATGGTAATGATTCGAGTTGTATTGACTACTTACTTGAATTTCTGAAGAACTGAGTGTAAAATTTACTTATTTTTGAGATGCTGGATTTTCAAAAGCTAGGTAGGTATAGTGAAGTATTTTGCTCAGATTAGATAGGTATGTCTAGGTACATGAAGCATATTCGAATTAAATTAAATGTTCTGATTTATGTTGAAAAAAAAATTCCAGTAATTTTAGGTCTATTTTAAACCACATTAAAAATAAATAACACCATAATAAAATGCAGTTCTCAATTAAGATAAATTATGGAATGTATGACTAAGCAAAAATAATTTCGTAGGTACTGAGTAGATGAATATGAATACTTGATTTGCGCACTTTTATGAGTTTAAAACTAAAAGGACCCACTGAAAAATTCAATTTCAAAGTAATTTAATTTTTTAAATTTAAATTCACCATAAATAAAAGACAAATTGAAGAAATCATTGATAAAATTTGCCAAATTTCAAAATATTACAGTTGAAAATTTTTCAAAAATATTAAATCAATTAACAAATCGAGATCGCGTTACAGATCACTGCACTCAAATACAACTTTTCAACTTCGTACCTACTAAGTAAGTATCTAATTTCAGCCACTTCTCACTTGGATTTATCAAAATGGACTGATTCAACCGGAAATTGACCGCTGAGTTTCCATATGGGAAATTTTATGACCAAAACGTTTACGTACAGGTAAATAAAACGTGCGGATGTCACTCTTAGAGAATTGAAGATACTTTATGGTCAACATGTGTTTTCCATTTATTTTCAACTGACCTATAGGTAGGCGATGAAAGATAAAATCAAGGACATAATAATATTTATATACCTATGGTGTAAATTTCTGGTTCAATGGGTGGTATCGACATGAAGTAATTTATTTTTTAATTTCTGTAGATATTTTGTATCCAATTACCCGTACAGAGTATGATGAATTCCAGCAGAGTTTTTAGAAAATGGATTCGTGCGTTAGCCTTACTTAATTTAAATGGAAGTCGATAATACTCGAATATACAAAGGTAGATCACCTTCTTATTCAATCTCTATTAACTCCTTTCGACGAAAAAATTGCGCAGAATAAATCACTTTTGTTTTACGTCAGTTGAATTTTTTCAAAAAATTGGGAAAATTATTTTCAAATAAATTTTTTTTAGAATGGTCTCACAAAAAAAGGACTTGAGATACCTTAATTGGAAGTAAAATTTTAAGCCTTAACAAAAAAAAAATCAAAAGTACATCGTAAAAAAATTCCATATCCAAAATATTAGGTGCTGAAATTAATAAATAATTTTGTTCTTTTTCTTTCGTTTCTGAAGCTATAGTTTGTAAAATTAATTTCTCAGTTTCAGTTGTTTTGGCTTCACTGATTCATGATAAAAAAGTATCCCATCAAATTAACTGCGAACGAACAGCGAAACCTAATGAAATAGTCGAAGAGTAATTTTCCTTGCAGTTTTAGAACACTTCTGAGAATTGTGTGAACTTATATATATGATAAACTTCACCCAAGTACATTTTCACTGGCGAAGTTTTAATGTTTTTCTTGGGAATTTCTTGTTCTCGAGAATGAAAGTCGGAATAGGTACGTATTTATTTTGAAAAGGATAAGCAGCCGAACCCAAATAGTCGCATATTTTTCAAATTTTCGCATATTTTACAATTATGAGCAAGGGTCTCAGATATGAAAGTTGGAATATTATGCAGATTACTCCTTGTAATTTGATGAATAATACCGAATGTACGATTCATTTTAGACCTCAACTTTCGATTAATTTTTGTAAAAATTTCGAACGTATCTACCTAAGAATTGATTGGAAAAAACATCAAATTTTCATAGATATTTCTCTCAAAACTCGTATTATTTTGCTTCAAAGTTTCGTTTTGTATCCGTCTTTCAAATTTTAAAGTCAGGTAAAATTCTCACGTGTCTAATTGAATTTTTATATTTAGCTCGATTGAATTTTTCCTATTTACTATCATTAGCAACTATTGAACCAGAAATTTTTGACTACGAAAGCATTGGAACCTTCAATAAAACACCAACTATGGCGCTCATTAATTTGGATCTGTTGCTAGCCTGAACCCCTTAATCTTTTCTAGCAGGCAACTAATTATGCACGATAGTATGCTACAAAAAAATAAGTACTTGTCTTAGTACTTACATACAGGGACAGGGTGCTCCATAAATCGCCTGCCGAATATTTTTTTACATATAACAGGGTATCACTAAAAAAAACTTATGATGAACAAGTTGCATAATTTGAGAATTTCAGGGACAAATTCCACTTTTAAAAAAATTACGTCAAAATTTTTTTTAACCATAAAATGGATTATACTTTGAAAAGTGAACATATTTTTCCTATATGACTTTTTGCCTAACTTGAAAATTGAAGGGGCTACAAAAAATTTTTTTCAAAAAAAATGTTTTCTAATGAACTAATTTGTGGAGTGGATAGTAAGTAGGTACGTTGAAAACAGAAAAAAATTGTTCTGTACACTTTTCGCCTAACATCAAAATAAAGGGGCCAAAGGCCATTTACAATTGGGGAAATTTTTTGAAGCCTACATATTTTGCACCAGCCTTAGCCCCTTCATTTTCGACGTTAGGCTTAGGCAAAACATGCATACAACAAAATTTTTTCAGTTCTCAACGTGCTATCCATTCCCTTGATTACTTAATTGATTTTTTTTTAAATTGTACCCTTCAATTTTTGAGTTAGGCAAAAAGTAACATCGCATCGTGAAAATTTTTTCACTTTTCGGAGTACTATCAATTTCCACGGTTAAAACATTTTTTGACGTAATTTTTTCAGAAGTAGCATTTGCCCCTTAGATTTTTTAATTAGGCAACATTATATCTCAAGTTTTTTTTTAGTGGTACCCGTTAGCAGACGATTCATGAAACACCCTGTATTATGTAGGATATGGTAGGATGAAATGAAAAAAAAAATTCCTTGAAAATGACGTAAATTGGTGAGGTTGTTCTTTTCGAGTGGGCGATTATTTAATTTTTTTTTTAGTTTTTCAGCTAAACGTGGGCGGAGATGGAGAAGAAGGACCTCAAAGTGAAGACATTCACCCGGGTATTCTTCAAGGAAGTTGTAGAATAATAATTTGATAATTCGGAGATTCCTTGATTTTTAGATTTTTACCAAATTCAATTTGCTCTTTCAAACTTTTCAAAATTGAGCCAAAAATCATTTGTAATCACCGAGGTAGAGTAATTTTTGATGAAATTTAAAAAAAAAAAATAGTTCTGATTAAGCAACTTAATTTTTATAAAATTCAATTTTTTTTTTAAATGACTCAAAAAGTAAGTCTATTTGTTTTGATAACAAATCAATGTCGCCAACTGGAATTTGATTGCGATATTTTGAAAATGTGACCCTGCCGGAAAGAAGGGGCCTTGTGAAAAAAAATAGTCAATGTCTTTTTTCACGTCTTTGGTCCAAATGACACCAAATCTGGACCAAACACATAAAAATAGAGACATCGATTTTTTTTTCTCCAGGTCCCTTTTTTCTGACAGGGTCTTGATTTCATTGAATATTATTATAAGTGACTCAAACAATTTTTTGCCTCGATTTTTGATTTTTTTTTGGAAGATTCCACACTCATGGTGAATTTTTTCGTCAGAGTCCAAGATAATATGACATTTTTTCATTCTATCCAAAAATGTAGGTACCCAATTTTTGTTAAAATTCCAAATAGATACCTACTATAATGTATTTATGGTTGCATACGATAAATAAATAAGGGATCAGATAGGTAAAAAAATACAATATTCTTATCTATGCAAATATTTAGATAAAATAGAATTCACGAGAGACTGAGTATATGTACATCAAAATTTTTCAATCTAAATCTCTTGAATCTCCATCCAATCTGATTATCTGATGTGATGTGATTAACATTCATAATTATACAGAACATTCATGACGTTACCTACCTATTTGATTTTCATTGTCTGAATATTGCATCACGATGAGTTTCAATTTCTTCTTCATGATCATAAGTTCATTTTTTATTTTAAATGGTTCGTTTGTAATTTCTACCAACTTTACATTTCCTCCTTCATTCAATAATTCGACATCTAATAAATGCAAGGTTAGTCAAAAGCACTCATTTTACTTTTCCTCCTCCCTAAGGTACCTACTTCGTTGAATCGTATAACTTATTTTTCTTTTTTTCTTTTTTTCCTGTTTACACAAAAACTAATTTCAACCGTTCTTAGGTCATTGATTCAACAGCAGAATTATCTGATTTTTTTTCATTATTTATGATCGAACGTAACGACGAATTCACCTACAAAAAAAATAATACGAATATGAAAAATAATTGACCACTGAACGCTGATAAATGAATTTTCATATAAACAACATCACGTTTGACGTTGAGAGTTGAAAGTGCAAAAGTTATTGTGCGGTAACAAAGTATTCAACATGGAAATATCAACGGTACATATGAAAACAAGAGTGGGGGTATCATGTGTTTATGTTTTAAATAACCAACTGCAAGTACTTAGAACTTGCTAGACAAGAACTGATATACGTATGGAATGTTTTAATCAACACGAACGTTGTTTTATTTCAGCTTTGTTGTGTGTATGAAAAACTTTTGAATGTAAGTACTTGAAATATTTTAATTATTCGTCTATTTATTCAGCTATTAACACCTTTTTTCAAAAATCAGAATATTACATAGATAGGTATGTAATTAAGTTCGATTATCAACCTACACTTTTGTACACTTGTACACACTGCTCAGAATGTTATTGTACTGATTTAGTAATATTCATTGTGAATGTATCAACCATGTTTACACATTTTTACGTGAAATTCGCTGCAAGATTGACTATTTTAATCGACGTTTTTCTCGTGCAGTTTATTTCGCCATTATTTTTATACCTATCAAGGATGAAATTTATCACCATCGATTGAAATTTCTAAGAAATTACGAAACCGGTGTTAACCTTGTTGGTCACGTGTGCTAATTATAATTACTTTTCGCAGATGTCTAGCGGAGCTTTTGACTCAGACTGCATGACTTTGACGAGATTCGTTCTCGCAGAGCAGAAAAAAGTCCCATCGGCGACTGGTGATTTAACACAGTTACTAACTTCGATTCAAACCGCCGTCAAAGCTGTTAGCTCAGCAGTGCGAAAAGCTGGCATAGCACATTTGTAAGTTCAAATGTTAGAATCATCGTAAATAAGTAGGAATAGCTAATTAATCATTTTTTTCCCTCGATAGATATGGAATTTCTGGCTCGACTAATGTTCAAGGAGAGGAAGTGAAGAAATTAGATGTACTTTCGAACGAATTATTTATAAATATGTTAGCATCGTCTTATAAAGTCAGTACACTAGTCACTGAAGAAAATGAAGAAGCTATTGAAGTAAATTGACGTATTTTTAGACGAGTACCTAATTATAAGTGAGCATTGAACGAATGATTATTAAAATTTGATATTTTTTCAAATAGATTGAAACGGAGAAACGAGGAAAATATGTGGTTTGTTTCGATCCTCTTGATGGCTCTTCCAATATAGATTGTTTAGTATCCATAGGCTCTATTTTCGGCGTATACAGGTTCGTATTTGGATCAATTTGTGGTAATTTTTGACCTTAGTTTTGCTGATTTTTCTCAAAATTTTTCGTAAAATTTTTTCAATCCCCGAAAAAGAAATTCGAAATTTTTCATAAAAATTATACACTTTGATCGATTCTAGCTAAAATTTTTAATACTTGGAGGAATTTGGCTTGCTTAGGAACTGATTTCAAAAGAGAACTGAAAGGAGATTTAAAATCATTTATGTAATTTTTTAAGATTCTAGATTCAAAGTTGAGTTTTTCAGAGAAAAAAACTTGATTTTTAATGGAACACTGAAATTCAAGAATACAATTTAAAAATTAGAAAAAAAATTCTAAGAATAGGATTTTTAAGAACAGTATTAAAAATTTTGATAATTTTCGTGATGGGATCTTGATTTTCGAGAGGAAGGGGGCACGATATTCCAATTTTTTTTTCAAAATTCAAAAAACACGTACCAAGTAGCATAAGTATTTTTATCGTTTTTTTTTTCATTATTATTTTTTCAGAAATCAAAATCAATTTTTCGTTTTTTAATTTCTTCATCTTTTCTACGAGCGAGGGTTCAAATTTAATCCAAGCGATGAAAAAATTCGGAAATCCGTTTGCCATGTTTTCAAAGATGATTTGTTCGAATTTCAAGTCATTTTTCAATTTCAGTACCCTGTCGACTTTCCCTTTTTCATCACATTTTAATTAGGTACCTATTTTTATTTTAAAAAATGTGTTTTTTTGGTATCTGAGGCTGAGTTTAAATCTGAATAATTTGTTGTAGTACTGTTTCACTCAGAGAGAAATGTAAATAAGGAATGCAGATATAAAAAAGGTTTTACCAAAAAAAGTCCATCTTGATTTTAAATCATTAAAAATGTTTTGGTTGTGAGTGATAGAGGTAGAATGTCGAAAAAATGACTCAATTTTTGTAACAATACATCACTGAATTGATTAATTTATTCGTTTTAAAATTTTTTTTGGTCAAATTCTCATTTTAATCGAGGAGATGAAGAGGGGGCGGAGAAAAACTCAAAAATCAAGTTAATGATATTCGAACTCATCATCTTGAAAAACATATGTACCTAGACATAATTCTGATTTTTTTTTTAAAAAGTTGTATTCAAATTCTGAAGGCGTTGCCCCCCTCCCCCACCTCTTTCAAAAATCAAATCCTATCACGAAAATTATCATTAAAATTTGATTTTTGCTGAAAATCTCAATACCTATCTATCTGAATTTTTGAAAAAGAAACTCGAAGTTGTGTAATTCTATAAAAACGTCCATGCCAAAAAAAACAATGCCCTCTCAAAGCCCCCAAAAGTTGAAACCAATAAAATGGTAGTTTTCCTTTTAAAAAAAAACTTGATGATGACCCTACGTCAAAAAGTAGTAGAATTGACATGAAATTACCCCATCATCTGCTGTAAAAACGATACCGACATTTTAAATCTAAAATTTGAATACGAGTATTGATTTTATTTTTTGCATTAAATTAGAAAGCAAAATGCAGACCCACCTTGTGCCCAAGATGCTCTCCAATGCGGCAGAAGTCTCGTAGCTGCTGGTTATGCTCTGTATGGCAGTGCAACGATGATGGTGCTCGCCTTAGGTAAAGGAAGTGGTGTTAATGGGTTCATGTTAGATCCGGTGAGTAGGCAAATTTTTAACGTCCATTATTTTTAAATTCATCATCGTCGATAAATATTTCTAGTAAATTTTCATTAATTAAAATCAGTACAAAATATGTACTTACGTAGTAGATAGGTATCGGAAGTTTTTGACATTGCTCAACAGTTTTTTTTTTTTTTTTTTTTTGATAAGCAAGCTCAAATATTATTTGATAAACACACAATATTCTAGAAAATAAAATCACGAGGTTTGGAATAATTCCCAAGTACATGAATTACGTTATTTCGTTTTTTTTTATTAGGTATGCTTATCATTAATCAGATAATTTTGTCAGATGATTAGTCAAAATAAAACCACGTTCAGGGGCGAAAGACATTTGCGCACACTTTTTCACAAGACCCCCCGTAAACATAGCCCTTTTGCGCACACCTTCCTGCCTATTGTTTCCAAATTGACAAGGGGACATTTGCGCACATTTTCATAATGGTTTCCCAAAGTAGGGTACGTAAAATATATGTACCAAATAGTCTAATTCTACATTTTTTTTAAAATGAGCACAACATATTCATTTATTCTAAAATTAAAAATACTTTTTATCGCAATACAGCAATAGGTCGCCACAAAATTAACAGCTGAAAAAACAAAGAGCTTTTCCTAATAAGGGTCAAAAATGGCCTTTAACCCAAAATTGGTCAAAATGGTCCCAAAATTTTACTTATGCCCAAAAAATTTGACCCCCAACCCCCTCTCCTTTCGGATTTATCGCACTTTTAATGTCGAAATTTCAACACGCGATATCTCTGGAAGGGATGGGTCAAAAATTTTGAAATTTTCACAGATTATTCATCTCGCTGGGTAGTATCGATGAGAATTTTTTGAAATTTTTCCGTTCACATTTTCCCAATTTTTTCCACTTTGAAATTTTCAAAAAAATTTGGGGGGGGGGGACACGGCTGGATATTTTTTTATTACTTTTATCAACTGGTCGGTGGTCATTCATCACATATATTTTTTTGGACTCTGAAATGGGGTACAACATGGTCAAAAAAATCAAAACCAAAAAAAAAGTGATTTTTTACTACGTTTTCATAGTAACAAGCGAGGTACCCCAACGCAAAGTAAAATGTTGGCCCAAAATAAAAGTAAATGGAAAGTACACCATAAAATGATTCCATTTCCAAAATTTCAAGTATTCTCCTAGCTCACACATCGAGGCGAAAAGCTGAATGTTTGTATATTCCTAATTCCTATATTGTCCACCTGCCGAATCGATTGGAAGGATTTCGAGAATCACAGATATCTCCGTTTATCACTGTACCTATCAAAGCTGAAAGCTCATCGTCGTTAACATATTATGCACATAACTACCTATACGGAAATGAAATAGATTTTAAAAATCCAACGTTCAAGTACTGCACAATTTTGGAAACCACTGCAAAAAAGGTGCTAATTTTTAAAAATGTGCGCAAATGGGCTATTTTTTCCAAAACATCATTAATCAATCACTTCTTTTGTTAGAAAAAAGTGTGCGCAAATGGGCTACTAAAATAACAATAGGTGTGCGCAAATGGGCTATGCCCACGTTCAGATGATTGTAATCCTGGTACTTTTACAGCGTCGATTACAATCCATTTTCAAAATTTTCTTCGTAAAAAATAATCAAACTTGAAATGTAACTACATTTTTGAACGATTAATTTTGAGTTAACGATTTTCTAATTGCTGCCGTTGCTGCCACTAATTATTCGATCAGTGGAATTATTCGAGTTTCGTCGTAAAAATTCCATGTTTAATTTAATTAATAAACTTTTAAAATTCATAAATTGCAAACATGAACGACCTGTTACAGATAAACGTTCTCAATATCAACTCATGAAAAAAAATAAAAAATATTCCATTTGTTTAATATTTGATTTTTAAAATGCTTAGGTACCTATCTCATATAGTAATTCAATTACATAATTATTTTGAATAAATCAAACATTTCTGTAATTTATAGTCCATCGGAGAATTCGTATTAACCGAGAGAAATATCCAAGTACCAAAACAAGGTAAAATATACAGCATAAATGAAGGATACACTTCTCAATGGGACGAAAGTATTAAAGAATACGTTGAAAGAAAAAAATTCCCAAAGGTAGGAACAAAAAATTACTTAATAACAGAAAATGTCATTTTGCTAAATTTTTTCTACATAAACACGAATAATTTCAGTCCGGCAAACCCTACAATGCTCGTTACATTGGCTCAATGGTGGCAGATGTCCATAGAACATTAAAATACGGAGGTATTTTTATGTACCCTGCAACCAAAGATGCTCCAAATGGAAAAGTAAGGCACAAAAAAATTAATTTCATAAATAAAATTTACACTTTGAACCAAAACATATTTTTTTACATTTGCGTGATTATTTCAGTTGAGATTATTGTACGAAGCTATTCCAATGTCACATATTGTGGAGGAAGCTGGAGGCTTATCATCAAACGGCAAGATATCGATTTTGGATGTACAACCTACCAAAATACACGAAAGATCTCCCATATATTTAGGATCGCAGAACGACGTTTTAGAATTATTAGAAATTATTAAATCTAAATCTAATTGAAAAATTAGGTATTTAGTACGATAAGAAATATCTTGAAAAGAAAAGGTCATTTATCGGAATACGTTATTCATGGAACAAATTGACGAATTTGTTTATTTTTCAATTCGATTATTCTCTTTATCACTGTTGGAATAAAAATTTTATTACATTATAATAAATTGTTACGTTTATTTGTATGCATTTACTTCCGAGTTCTCTACCTCACTTTTTTTTTAAATTCAAATTTCAAATGATCATTATTCTGAAAAGCAAGTTTTTTAACCGGAATTTTCCATACTTCAAGTTTTGGGATTATGTGATAAAAATTTTCTGATTTGGGATTTGCCAAAAAAATTTTCAAAATTAAGTATTGGAAATAATTCAATATACATAAAATCCAACTGAGACGATGATTTTATTATTATTGAACATAAATATAATTATAGTAATTATAATAAATATCGTGAGATGAAAGAAATACATTCCATCGGTCTATATCACAAAAAATTAACGATTTTACAAATCATTCGTTTAGGTATATACCTCAACACTGTTGGAATAAAAATTTAATTACATATTTATACTTTTGTAATATCAGTGAGTAATAATCTAACCCGATTTTCAGCAAACTAATTAAGGCTACGTGTTTTGAATAGTCACAATATTCACTACCTAAGTCGAAGTACAAAAAGAAAAATACGTCGATTTGAATTCATACTATGTACAGACTAGGAACTTAGCCTCTCAAGCTTAAGAATTGATGGAAGACCTCCAGAATATGTGGATCGAGGTCCTGAGTGAACAAGAGTGTTTCCAATGTACCGCTGTATTTTTGAACTTGATCGTGGTGCTGAAACATAAACCGTCGATTAGATTAATTCATTCGAATATGAACTCGTTTTCAAATTGTTGTTTTTCTTCTACAAATTTTATGAAATACGAGTACAAAAAATTAAGAAGAAGAAATTTGTAACTTAATGTCTCAAAGTCAAGATAATTGAATATTATACCAGTTATAAAAATTGATGATCATTTTTTTTCAAGAATTCAGGAGGAGGACAGATCATCAAAACGGAAAAAATTGGTTTTTTTTTTTTAATTTTCGACTTCTAACCGGGTTATAATCAACCAGAGTCCAGTGAAAACTTTTTCTGAATTTTTTTCAGTGGTCCCAAGAGTTTTAAAATCGTTCAGATATTGTTACTTGAAACCACCTTCTCAAGATTGAGGGGAAAGAGAGTCAATCAGGACGAATATTGCTCAATGATCACCAAATCATTAACCAATGCAGAAAACTAAACGGAACCTAATGTCAAGAAAAAAGACAAGTTGTAAGACAAATTTTTCAAATAGAACAAAAATTTTGAAATGAAAAAAAAAATTATTAATTTTTCATATCGAAGGACGAAAATCGAAATAATTTGAGAAAATTTCAAAGATCTTTTTGGGGTACTTGAGAGCATGATAGTTCATTTTTCGAATTCTTGATAGAATTTCTTCTTTCAAAATTGGTATTAAAAAATAATAAAATGGAATCCGAAGGTCCTAGAACTAAGAATACTGAACATACCGCATTAAATGCAATTCTACTGTCCTACAATCATTATCATTAACAAAATACTTACAGCCAAGAAAACCTGTTGTAGTCTACCAATAGTCCATTTATACCAGTAATTCTCGTGAGAGATACCATCTGTATCGCATCTCACCAAATGTTCTCCGAGTATCATGATAAATCTCTGAAAAATACAACCGAATGATAAGACGATTGGAATTATTTCGAGTATTAATTTTAGAACAAAGACATACCTGGAAAATGATAAGAAACAAATTCTTCTGATCTCCTTGGGCTGATTCCAGCTTCTCTTCCATTCTTTCAACCATTTCCTCGGTTACTTTTTCTTCTGTTTTAATCTGTGGCTCTTCATCTTCGCTATCTGAACTACCATTCGTGTGTCCCACTTTTTCTCTCATCTCAGTTAGCTCCTTTGTGAGACGATTGACGTGCTTCGACATTTTATTTATAGTCAAGTATAAAATCTCCCAAATGTATAATCTAAAAAAAAAAAAAAATACAAAAAACAAAATAAAAACTTTGATCATTTTTTCCAAATGACTTTTTTTGAAAAATTAAATTACTTCGTGAATTCAGACGACATTTCTTTCGAAAATATCCAATTTGCTACAGAAGAACAATCCAGGATTTGATTCTTCAACAGTTTATCGATCAAAACAACCAGCATTTGTTGATGAGTTCGCCACAATTCGAAAATACTCCGCAGAACGCAAAGCTGCGCTTCTTCGCTTTCGGCCAACCACTAAAATAAAAATAAATTGAAGATTTACTCAATTTTTCTTTGTAAAAAAATTAAGAAATTCATCTATGAAATTACTTTTAAAACTTCGTAATAACGATTGATAGCGACAAACGAGTGAGTAAACGATTTAGCTCCCAAATACAGCAACGTTTGTACAAAGACGTCAATTTGCAATGGATTACACCTCGGTTCCATATCACCGCTGGCCTCCATCAGTAAAGGATTCGGTATATCCTTCAGAATATTAATTATCTGATCTTCGGGACTTTTCTGACGAATCGCCGTGGACAAAGTCTGAGCATACTGTACACCTTCGACTTCGCCTAGATTATCCAATGAGTTAGAATTTTTCTCGATTCGATTTAATAAAAAAAAATTGAACTTACTCGAATTATCAGCACTGTATTTGTACTTCGGTTCCGGTTTATCAGGATGCAATCCGACGTAACTTTTGGGGACCATGTCACAAATACGTTGATGATATGACAATCTGTAATGTAAAATTGAGTATTAGTAAAATTAAAGAAATCCGACAAGAGCAGTATTTGAAACGTCTGTCTCCACATAGAACGAGACTTCAATTATTGGAAAAGTCATATTATAAATATTTCGCTGCCAAAATTACACCAGCCAAAGTCGATATCTCGATTTTTGGAGTTTTGAAAAACAAGAGTTATTTCATCTAACTTGATTAAATCCAAGTCCCATCCACCAAGATGTTGATTCTTTGAATTCAAATTTGATCTTTTTCAGAAATTCTAAAGCCTTTAGCAGAATTTTGATTTCCTCCAACACTTTCGAAAGTTTCTGGAAGGTCCATCGTTGGGTCAATTTAAAGGCTACTTCATAAATTGGAAAATTTTGAAATAATTGATCAAAATTCAGGCTTCAGGATAGTACAGAATGGTCACATTTGATAAGAAAATCTTATTTTTTGCTGAAAAATTAAATTTTTGAAAAATTTCCCAAGAATTGAGATGTCAATTTGGAATCTGTATTTTAGTCACACAGGCTTCAGAATATCTTTCCACAAATTGAGGTTTTGTTCCAGTCGAAGAATATCAACTCGCCTCATAGTTTTAAGCAACACTTCACGAATAAATTTCGGTTGCGGATGTTCCGAGTGAAATTTCACCGAAGATTCCCAATCGTCCCAAGCGAAACTGAATTTGAAATTACTCAAATGGTAGCTGAACCACGTAACTAATCTGTAACACATTTAAAAAAATTAATTCACTGAGAAATGTGAAAAAATAAAATGAAAAAAGAAATTGCTCAAGTTACCTGTCAAAACACGCCACGTTCATATTTTCCAACCGAAAGAAGAACATCTCAGTAGCTTGAGCTAAAACCTAAAACAATTCAATATCCATTGAAAAAATGCTTCAAAATTATTTAAAATATTTTTAAAATTATATAAATTACCTGAGGTATAGTGAACGGTTTCAATTTACACAATTCCAAGAGTAAAGACGCATAAAATATTTCAATATATCTCGGCGCAGGGAGACTTAACAATTCGGCGAAAATCACTTCAATTACACAATACTCCAGAGGTATATTGAGTTTATATGGGAAGTTCATGAGTTGCTGCGCACTAAATGGAAAAAATTTCTAATTATCAACAAATAAAAATTAAAATTGAGCAGGATAGCAAATTACCATTCTTTTCGTTCAAAATGATACAGTTCGATAATCTGGTGTAAATGTTCTTCGATCAAGTAACGTTCGATAGCATGTGCTCCCGGTAAAATAGGGCCCTGAATTTAACATATTTAGTAGGAAAAAGTTGAATTATCACATATTAAATTTATCTACGCGCTTACTTCGGGACAATCGGTATAATCGAACATTCGGAACACTACCCAAGGCATGGGATATTTATAAGATGGATGATGCGGAGGCGGTATAATCAGAGGAATATTGTGTTGTAACGCTTCGCATAAAATATTATCAAACGCTAAGTAAGGTCTCAAAATATGATTCTCCGTCCAATTATCCTGTCTTAATTTATTTATTTGGGCCCAAAGGCAATCCAAATACTAGAAAAAGAAAAGAACGAAAAATTAATAACCATACATTAATATTTAAAACCACAATATTTGAAACTTACTTCTTCCTGTGGATGAGGATTATCTGTAGACCATACTCTTAAAACTCCCAGATGTTTCTTCGATCTCTTGTTCAAATATACTTCGATGGTAGCCAGCATCATATTCAAGTTTTGCTCCTTTTTCTCGTATAATTCTCTGCCAACCCAGGGCAGACATGATAATACAGCATAAGCGTACCAATCTTTACGAACCATCGGTACACCTTCTTCCTTCACAACATCTAGTAAGTTTTCAAACAATGATAACAATGAACTAGCAGAAATTACGTGGCAATTGACTAAATCGGCCAAGAATCTTAAACAGTAACGGGCATTGTTCCAGTTGCACGATTTCAAATTGTCTTTTAGATTTCGAACCATATGTTCCACAAACTGAAAACGAATAATTAATAGAAAAATTACACTAACTTGATAGGTAGCTATAGCTAATACAAGTGCAAGAATGTAATTTACCTCTCCGCCGAAGTTGTAATTTTTCACATTCAATAAACCAACCAACGTTGAATAAATTGTACATTTTTCGGGTATTTTAATTGCGCAATCGGTGAGGATTCTTAAAACTTTAGCTCGAAATGTACCCAAGTCACCTTCGAGGACACTAGCTAGACCTTGTAAGTTGCTTTCCAAGTTTGTGTTCTACGAAATGCAATAAAATCAAATTATAGATTCAAATAGAGAAAAATAAGTCAGAGTAAATGTACAATACCTTTTCTCCAACTTCTATGATTAATTTTCCCAGTCTGTCTTCGATGTCCTGATTCTCCGATACTTTACGCCTCTTCTTGCAAAGTCGTTCTGAAACATACAGTAAGTATGATTATAATTACACAACTGGAATATTTCTTTCGATCTTTGAAAGTATACATATAAAATTTCAACTCAGCCAGCGACTGTACACTTTGAAATAATAATTAGAAAATCTTACCGTAACCATCTTCGCTTTCCTCAAACTGCCTTCTACGACTCATGGTTTATAAATAGTTGGACACCGGTAATTAAATGAAAACAGTCAAAGCTGAGTAACAAATTACCCGGAAAATCTGAATTTAAATAAAAGAAATAATTAGAAAGAAAAATTCTCAAATCGCCACATTTTCTTTTTTTTCTCAACAGAAAAAAATTGATAATCTGCAAAAATGCAAATTGCAAAAGCGTAAACAAACTTTTGGACCGGACGGTACACGTTGCCAAATCGACAAAACGATAGTAGCGCTTCTAACGAAAATTGAATGAACTAGATGTGAATTTTATTTTATTTTAATATTTATTTATTTATTTAAAAATTTTTTTAAAAATTTCTTTACGGGAAAAGGGATAAAGAAAAATACACAAGAGTTTTGTCTTTGTGTTCAAAATTTAAAAGGTTTACAATGGAACTGAAAGTGAAAAGTGAAAACTGGAAGCTGGAACTGGAACTAAAAATGAATGAATAATTAATTTTAATTTCAGTTTTATACAAGTTCCAGTACTTTTTTTTGGCAATTTTTCTTTTTTTTTCTTTTTAAATTTTACCCAATTAAAATTATGTTCTCTTCGTTTTTCACTTAATTGCATTATTACACACCACTTTTTTTTTCGAAAAATTCAGGATGTTTTAAACAAAAATTTTCAAATGGTTTAAAGAACAATAAAAATTTAAAATTTTGGAAATTTGACTTGAAATTTGGAAACAATATTCAATCGAAAACTTTTTACTAAAAAACAAAAATGACTCAAAAAACCTTAAAAATTAATGTGAAAAAGTGAATGAAGAAAAATTGTGTTGTAGATTTAAAAATTTAAACCAATTAAAAACATCCTCATTTTCAGTTGAAAAATTCAGGGTTCAGGAAGGCAAAAATCCAAAAATCCTAAAAAAAAAAAGTTTTTTTTCAGCCTTTTCCCAGAAATCTTTTGTGGTGAACTCTTGAAATTAAAAAAAATTGAAACCTGTATTTGGATATTTGAAACTGGAACTCAAAATTCAAAACTGAAACTAAAAAATATTGAGAACTGGAATTGGAATTGGAACTGGAACATTTTCTGTTTATTTTTCAGGCTATTACAAATCAGTGATTTCTAATTATTGATCTACTTCAGTCAAAATTATTGATTTCATTGACAAATTAGACATCGATTGAAAATTAGTGATTTTTGACAGAAGGATCTGTGAAAAATCATTAAATTTCAATGTACAAAAAAATTTAAAAAATGACCATGACAATGAAAATTGCAGAGAAATTTACTTTCTGGTAGAAGTGGTTACATTTTTTGCGAGGCGTAGTTTTCAAGATATTTTCGAGTAAAGTTGAACATAAGTGGAGAAAATTGAATAGAAAAAAACGAAATTTCTTTTCCTTTCCTTAATTACCATCACAAATGTTCAACTATACTCCAAAATATCTTGAAAATTAGGCTTCCCAGAAAAATCTAACCACTTCTATGCACCAGACAGTGAATTTAATTCTCACGATTTTGTTCGTGTCATTTTTGTGGAAGACACTTGGTTTGCTTTGAAATATCACTTTTTAGGAAAGGCACAAAAAAAGAGAGAATTTTCCACACATTTAAAAATTTTAAGCTGTAACAATTTTCTTCAAGACTGGACAGAAAAAAATAAGTTTTTTCCCTCTAGTCAGTGTTTATTGTTTTCAAAAACCCTTATTTTTCGACACCCCCCCGCATAGCAAACTTTGACTGAAAATTTTTTTTCTTTTTTAATCACATAAAAGCTACCAACATTTAGCAATCGGAAACTAAATCCGAAAATCGTGTCGACTTGGTAATTTTTCAACATTGGATTATTGAATCTGACAAATAAGTTGCATATCCAGCCAATACCAAGGCAAAACACCAACAAAAACATACAATTCACCCGTTAAAAAATATATCTTTAACGAACGTTTATCAAGTTAAAGACCTATTAACATTTCAAACTTGATTTTTCATTTTCTTAAAAATCAAAATTGAAAAAAATACGGTAACGATTTTCGGTTTAATTCGTTAATTAATAAATTCATCAGCTACAATGTAATTTTCATTATTTAATGAACACATAATACACGCTGCATCGTGAAATAAGCAATATGAAGCAATAAATGAAAACCTGTTCAGAAAGTAAATAGGCAGAATGAACACCGTTTTTTTTCGCAGTTTAATATACCTATAAGAGTAGGTAATAAAGATAATTACTGCATATCTAACTGTAAATAATAAGCAATAATAATAACAAGAAAACGAAAGTGTTTAATTTACGTATACAAAATGCAGAATAAAAACCAGTTTTTTGCCTTGCATATACATTTATGTAAAATAATAATATTATCCAAATATTTAACATTTTTATGCATCTCGATTTTCATTCTGTTTTAAATTTAATCGCTTTTGCAGTCAAATACGTATTTTTAAATTACCTATTCTGAAACCTACGTCAACTGTTCAAGCGCAAAATATCAAATTAAAACGATGACGCGCGAATCGACGAATAATACGAATTTTGAGAGAAATATTGGCATTCGGATGTTCCATTTTTATCACAATAACCTTTATTCGTATTATTTCGAAAACTAGAACATCTCGGAAGCGCGCAATTTACGTCATTTCCGACAATTATGACCATGACGCGACCCTGTACAGTTCATTATTCGCTAAAGATAAACACAATCCGTTTAACTTTTTCTCCTTTATCTCATCCACGTCTTTCGGCATCATCGCTTCGATAATTACGAAAATTTTAGTCACAAAATTTCTTCATTCATGGCTCGCATATAGACGATCGTTTAACCACAATACGATTTGTATTTTTGCAACGCTTCTTCCTCGTAGTATAAATACCTCTACGATAAGAACAGGAAGAAACGTGTGTCCTTTTTATAAAAACTAGGAAGAGTGAACGTCAAAACTATAAAACAAATACTGGCGCAACATTAACACACAGTAACTAACCTTGGCTTTCTTGCACTTAACTGTAACGCCATCGTAGCACGCAGTTGTTCTCCTGTCAAGGTTGAATTCAATACAAATTTTTAATATAATTTATTAAATAACACGCGAAATTTAGAGAAAAAATTAAATAAATAAAAATGAAAATATTTGCATTACGATGACAATTTTATTGCAGAAATATTTCTGTATAGTTTTTGTCAACATGATGGCTCGTATCGAGTCGGAAACTAGTTTTAATTTTTGTTTTATCACAAATTAAAAAACATTTATAAAAATTGAAAAAGTAAACAAATGTGAATTTTATTACTTACAACATCGAAGAATGTGAAAAAATTTAATGCATGTTAAGTATCTTAGTAAAGAACTATGTAGCAAGTAAAAGAAAGATAGCAGTTTCCTTGAAGATAATATTGTCGTGTTTTAATAGAGTTTTCTAATTAAATTTTTATTACCATTTAATGTTCGAACATAACATGATTAGGTGTAATAAAATTATGATTTCTTCACTAATTTTTTACCACTTTAGTATTGTTTATTGTGTTGTATGAGTGTGCAAGTACCCTACATATCTAATATCGACAGTTCGGTTGAAGGTTTGAACTTCGGAGTACTTATTGCAGCAATTTGAACTGTACTTGAGTTTGAAGGGTTGACGAACTTTAAAATTGAAGGGTAAAGGCTCTGGTGTGGTAAGAAAGGCATTTTTGGCCAGCGGTGGAACTTGGCCTAATTTTTATTCCATTCGATTTGTTATGGTAGAGGATGATTTCAGAGGGTATGATTATGAACGAATTTTTTTTCTCATCCCTGGGGAACTGGAGCGCCAAAATATGTGATTTCTGAGCTAAAAATTCCATTTCCGTGAGTTTTCAACCGATTTTTCCAACTTGGCACGTAGGTAGAGGTACTATAGAGAGGAATGCCCTAGAATTTTTCCAGATTTTTTTAGCCGCTTTAATGACCATGAATTCAACTTTGAAATTTTTAAATCACCCCAAGGAACACAATTTTGGGATGGACAGAAAAATAATTTTTTTAAAGGTTTTTAAACTGTATTTCACATCTTTCAGAATTTTTTCAGATTCTTTTCCAGAGTAGAAGTTGGTTACATATTCAAAAATCGGAGTAATGAATCATTTTTGTTCCATAAAATTATGTACTGTTTTTAATCAATTTTTCAAGTTTTTTTTTTTAAAAATATATTTGACAAATTTTCATCTGCCGAAAAAATATGAAAAATCCTGAGAGATGTGAAATACATTGAAAAATTTCAGAATTTTTTTTCGTCAAAAAATAGTTTCCCCCAGGATGATTCAAATTTTCAATATTAAATTCAAGTTCATTAAGGTGGTTAAAAAAATCTGAAAAAATTTCAGGGAATTTCTTTTAGTACCTTTACTTTCATGCCAAGTTTGAAAAAAATCGGTTAATACTCACAAAGATAGAATTTCAGCTCTGAAATCCCCCCCCCCCGGATGAGATAAAAATTCGATTTTGCCCTTTAAAATCATCTTGACCCCATCCCCCAACCAGAGTCTTTTGAAATTTCAACATCTATTTTTCAACACTTTGAAATTTTTTCATTTCATTTATTATAATTTTTTGAAAAATATGCACTGGAAATTCGAAATCAAATTATTTCATCTGACTTAACTAAAATTGAACGAGCCATTGAGATTGAGAATTTTCGAGCTTACGCTGTAGATACATATTTTAATTTTTAAATTGATTAGGTAGCCAAAAACAATTAAATTTTCGTTACGAATCCTAAAAACCATTCTGGCACTCTCCCTCTTAAAAAAACAATAGATACGGATGAGGGAGGGGGGGGGGGGGTGAGCGGGATCATCCAAGTAAAAAAGCGGAAAAGTTTTAGAGTACCGGTGAAAAATTATATTTTTTTTTCATTTCAAAATCGATTACGTCCAAAGATGAGTGAAAAAGAGGCAGGTTTTTTGAATTATTTATTTTTTGGGATAGGGGAAAAAATGTAAAAGCGATACCCTTTTTAGGGTGGTGCAATTAATCCAGACTAACTGTCCTGCAAAAATTTTGGTTCTAGCATTAAAAGAGGCTGAATTTCAACTTGATACTTTTTTAGGGGGAGGAGGGCGAAACAGTTGAAGATTTTTCTTAGATAATCACTCAAGATATTTTTTCAGCTGTCAGTAGTGATTTTTTTTTGAAAAATATCAATCTTGAGTAATGAGTACATATGGAAACAGTTCGAAATCTCATTTCATCAAGATGTAAGTTTATGGAAATGGATAGTCCTTCGAAAACTGAACAAATCTTGTTTCGAAGACTTTTTGTCTAACGGAAAATAAAGGGGCCACGACACTACGAGTCATTAAAAATAAGAAAATGGGCTTCAACAAAACTTCAAAATTTTACAATATTTTGAACGACTCGTAGCCCCTTCATTTTTTATATTAGGCAAAGAGTTTTCAGAGGAAAATTTGTGAAGTTTTCAATGTACTATTCAATCCCTTGGTCGATTCATTTTTTTTTAGAATTTTTTTAGAGTAAATTTTTTCGAACTTCCTTCAATTTTGAAGTCAGGCAAAAAGTTATGAAATGAATATTTGTTCAGTTTTCAAAGTAGCTACTATATTCACTCTCATGGTTGAAAAAATTTTCACTGGGTACCCTGATAAGACTTTTTTTCTTCAATTTGGAAAAAATGATCGCGATGAGAGGGATGGGGTGAAAATTTCGTTTTTCTTTGATCATTAGGTATTTTACAGAAAACTAATTTACACTAAAAATCATTTTTAAATATTGTTTGAATTTTTCATTTTCGGGATAATTTATTGAAATAATTTTTATGGATATTTCTATTACAAAAGAACTACTTTTTTTAATGCATAAAAAAATCAGGATGAAGAGAGGAGTCGAAAATCGATTTCCATCAGATTCATAATACCTAATTAAACCAAAAAAAAATGAAAATAAAAAATTTACAGAAAAACCAGCAACATAAAAAGATACATGGCTTCCATATCTCAGAAATATCGACCATCTCACTCAAAAAAATCACCATTTTCAAAAATTGAACATTTTTGAAACTATTTTTGATTCTCCGGTATAAGGATTAGGGAAACAGGAGTCGAAAAATTGTTTCCGATCAAAGAAAATTTTACCAACAGAACGGTTAGTGAAAAATCATTAATTTTCAATAAAAATCATTTCACTGATTAAATTTAAATAGTCAGGCTAATTCAGATTTAGAGAGTAATTTCATGTTCATTCCAGAAAAAAATAGTTACTGTTGAGGGAAGCGAGGTCAATTCTTTTGAAAAATCATGTTCGAAAATCAAAAAAATTTACTTTTTCATTATACTAAAAAAATCTTTTCAAACATAAGAGAGGACCTCAACCCCCTCAGACCCCTTTGGACGAGCCTTCAAGTTGAATATTAATTCAAAAGAAATTTTCGCTCAAATTTGGGCACCAGAAAGGTACCTACCTAGATACCTAAAAAAAATAAATGAATTCTCATTTAGAAGGATAAATAATTATGTGCTTAAAAAACAAAAAATATAAGCGTTTTCTTATTATAATGAGTAGTTGTAATTTTTTTTTTAGCCAAACCCACAGCAAAATTATACAAAACCGAATTCGCTGGCTAAATAAGTACATTTGTGATCTGATTTTTTCGTGAACTTGAACCGATATTTATTTGCTGTCATCGTTTAAGGTACCTATGCTATACTATAATTGACCTTCTCGGTACCTGTTTTTATTATAGGCATTACTTTTGTACGTAGACTGCTATTTCCGCATGTTTTTATACCTCACGATACCATGTATTTTTTTAAATATTGTTCCAACAGTTAGATTATCGATTATAAAATGTAACTTTTTCGAAAACATTCGTTAAATGAATTACGATTATCTGAAAGTTTGAATGAATAAGTATAAATGATTTCGTCGCAGGTACATAAATTCAAGAATTATAAATGCATAAAAATAATCTGCAATTCCATTTGAATATTTCACATCGTCAATTCGCTATTAATCAATGAATCGAATTATTCGCATCTATAAAGACGTGTGGTCGCAACAAACAAACGAGTCAAATAAGTAGGTAAGTAATTCCATTGTCAACATTATCTTTGTGCCTTTGACCTTGATAGAATTCTAGACGAACGTAAAACAATCAAATTCGCGTAGTTCGTACGCCGATACTTTATTCGATCGTGGATTAAAAATTCAATTAAATCGAATTTCGTAAAATCTGCATAGGTTAGCGACAGGGACGTACCGATAAGGGGGGAGGGGGGGAGCTTCCCCCCCTGAGAAAATTTTTACTTGTAAGTTGGGAAAATTGAGCAATTCAACACATCAGTTGGGAAAATTGGGCAGTTGGGAATTAGTCACTTTATCGACTGAAAATTCATCATTTTCCCAACTGAAAATGTATCATTTTTCCAAGTTGGAAATTAATAAAATTTTCACTTGTTAGTTTAAAAATTTTTCGCCCTCGCTTCGCTCGGGCATCATGAACAAAATCATAATCAAACAAACTAAGTATTTCAAGTAACAATAGTGTTGAAGAAGGCTCCTTTTATTCATTCCTCTGAAAATACTTTTGATCTAATACTCTATGTGTTTTTATTCTCAATTTTTACACTCCCAAAAAATCTTTCAACACCGTCTTACCCTCCCCCCTCTCAAATTACATCAAATAAGAATTTTGAAAGCCTTAAAATAAGAAAAAATTGGCTTTTTTAGACATTAAAAATATAATTTTTTCAAAGCTTCACCCTCGCTTCGCTCGGGTATAAATTAAATCATGTTTATATGCATTATTTGAGGCGATAGCGCCAAAAAAGGTTCCTTTCTTCATAAAATTGTTCTGGTGTTCCAAGTTGCATCCATTTTGAGTTGGGAATTTCATGAATTCGAGTTGGGATTTTCATGAGACCTCCCCCCCCTGGAAAATGCCTTCGGTACGTCACTGGTTAGCGAGATGATAAATGTTACAGCTGTGGCAAGAGTAACCCAGCAGCGTGCTGAATTGATGTGTTATTATGATGAAGAAGTGCTCTGTTTCGTTAAATAATGATAATTTTGCTTCAAGGGTGCGTACAAACAGAAAACAAGTTATAGCACATCTCCATTCAGTGGAGACGGAAGCTTATTCGCTATTAAGCATCTCGTTTCACGGCTAACCGGTTCACTTTCCGTCTTTATGCCATGAATATTAATTAATTTAGGTTCGTATATTGGCCATAGTCCCGAGCCATCGGATTTATGTACCATTTTCACCAGATCGCGTACATAAGTGTTTATGCGACATCGTAAATTGAGTAACGTAGATACGCGAGATTCTCGATTTGTTGCATGAAAATATTATAGGCGCGTAAAGTTACGCTTATGTAATTAAGCTCCAAAGTGGATGTAATTTTGGCAAATCATAAGGTTATCAGTGGTTGGTGGATTTTTCAAATGAACTTGAGTTTTTAAAAGGGCTGAGTCTCCATTTTCTGAAAAAATATTTCATAGAGCGATTCTATAGTTTTTGATTCGACTCCTTTCTCTATGCTCTAACCAACCTCTAACCTCAAAAATCGTATTTTTAACTCGGTCAGAGTCCCGGGAAGGAGGTGGAATCAAAAAGTAACTAGATATTTGAATTATACGCCCTCAAATTAATGATAATTGATGGTAAAATTCGATTAATGAGCAAATATTCGAATTCAGTGCCCTCAAATACCTAACAAACGTCGCACGGTGGGCCAGATGAGAAATCTAGCGTTTCAAAAATCAATTTCATAAGTTCCAGTTGAAATAAAAATTCAAAAACTTAGTTCAAGGGGTGAAAATTGACGCTGATTTCGATTCTTTCAACAATTTTTGAGTAGACCCCAAAATAAGGCCCCTACGAGGGGAGTCAAAATCCAACATTTTTCAAAATTTCGAAAAAATTTCCCAAAAATGACCCCCTTGTGAGCCCAATTTGGGTCCTACTCAAAAATGGTTAAAAGATCTGAAATCAGCGTGATCGATAACCCATATTTCAACACCCATCTTAATTTTTTGGGAAATTTTTTCGAAATTTTGAAAAATTTTGGATTTTGACCCCCTCGCAGGGGCCTTATTTAGGGGTCCACTCAAAAATTGTTGAAAGAATCGAAATCAGCGTCAATTTTTACCCCTATAACCAAGTTTTTGAATTTTTATTTCAACTGGAACTTATGAAATTGATTTTTGAAACGCTAGATTTCTCATCTGGTCCACTGTGCGTCAGGTCACACGTTATTTTTGATTTTTTTCAATTTGACTTTTTCGAGGGGGCTAATGAGGGTTCAGAGGGGTCAGCTGAAAAAACCGTACATATTCGAGCTCACTGCCTTTCAATCAGTAAAAATCGAAAAGTTATAATTATTACTTTTTATATTTTTTTTTTTTTTTGAATTTTAGTTGAAATTGTGGGTCTCTGTGCTCCTAGGGGTATAGAAATTCCATCTTGAAAATTTAATGTTTGAAAAAAAAGTGAAAAAAAGCTACTCAGTGTGATTTTTTTAGATTGGAGAATTGTATTTTAATCGATGAAATAGGTCACCATGTCACCAATATGGTAATTCGCGACTATAGGCGATGAAGTTCAAATTAGATTTTTTTGAGCTTTCTCCCAGAGCAAGAAAAAATTCAAATTTTCCTGGAGGCTCCAAAACGTTTCAAAATTATTTCAAACAAATACAGGAAATTCAAAAATAAGGTAATTAAATATTAAAATTACCTTTTTTTTTTTTTTTTATTGATGAGATAAAATTTTCAGAGCTTCTATCTTGATTTTTATCTTTCTGAAACCCCAAAATCAGCGCCAACTTAGAAACCAATTTTTGACACCTAGGGGTAGTTTCTACAATAGATATATCCAGGTTCGTGAGTAATTTTGAATTTGGTAAAAATCCAAAAGAGCCTCCCCCATTTAGATGGTGAAATTAGCCCTTGATCCAAATTCGATCCAAAGTAAAACATTCTACCTAAATTTTTGACGTTCTACTCTCATCCCTTCAGAAGGTGAGCGGAGGGATGGGTAAATTTTTGTAAATTTTTCACAGAATACATGAACAGGAATCTCGTGGGTGCATGATGATTTTTTTCATATTTATCCGATTTTTTCAAAATGTAGGAAGGTGGGATGGGGTAGGAAATTGAAAAACAAATTTTTGAGATGTGGTCACATTGAATTCTTTTGCAGCTTGACAATATTCTTTGATACATACGTTTTAAAATTTTTTCAGTTTTTTTTAGACGAAGTGAAATGCCAAAAAATGAATTTCGATTAAAATTGTACATTTTTTAAATCAACACCAAAGAAAGCGCTGGAATTTTTCAATTTTTTGAATTTTCAACACCCCTTGCCCTCTTTTCCTTTCAAAAATGGATTAAATTAGAAGAAAATAATGTTCTAAATTTTTGGCGAATAAAAGTTACAACACTGCATTGAACCGATTTTTGATCCAGGATCGATTTCATCACCTCAATGGAGGAGGCTTTTTCTAAACTTTGCGATTTTATCCAATTTTAAAGTTGGTGGTTAAGGAAGATTTATAATGAAAGAGAATCTACACCCCTTCCCTTCCTGGTCTCCGAATATTTCTTTAAATTGAGAAAAATTAAGATTTTTTGTGTTTTTTTATGGGGAGGGGGATGAAATACATATTTACATCATGATTATCTCAATAATAAGTGTCAATAAAATTACTTATTCGAAAAAACATTGAAATATTATTTTTTCGAAATATCTACATATTGTGCAGGTCCTGCAGGTACCTGTAGATACTTAGGCACTACTAAAAATAATTAAGTAAAATAATTTTTCCACAATATCCCTAAAAATGAGTCAATAATATAAAAAATTGGTACAATGATATTTTTAAATTATTTTACTTATTTTTTATAAATTTGTAAAAAACAAGTTACAATTTCGTTGAAACTCAAAAAATTGATATGACAGATGAGTTGAGAATGAATTTTTTAGTTTTATGGGGGCAATTTTTTTCCCCCAAGGAGCCCCAAGAACTTTGAAAAACAATTACTCAGCACCTGAAGTCACAACATGCTAAAAAAAAATTGATACGTTCTCTGTGTTTAAAAAGTTTGAATTAGACAAAAAGTCCCAATTTCATCATGGTTTTTTGGCAAAAATTATGCGTTTTAAGCTGTACCAGTTTCACAATTGAAATAATAATTCCCTACATCCAATCGAGAAACTAACTAAAATTTCGTTTCAGGTTTCAGGAAGTTCATACTATGTCCAATGATTTTCATACCAGAATCAGTCTAAGGTACCTATTGAGTTGAGAAAATGGAAAATTGGCTATTTTTCGTTACCAAAAAGCGACGATCAAAAAAGTATTTCAATATTTTATCGGGAAAACAATAACAAATTCGGATTCAGAAGCTTTGAATTACATTAAAAACTGGTTTCAAATCTTATTTAATCAAAATTGCTCGTCTACAGTTGAAAAAATCGAAATTATACCCCTTCTTTCTCAAAATTGGTCACTTCTTGCAACATAAATTGAACGATTGTACGAATTCTGGACTTCTGATCGAAACACTAATCACAGATTCGAGTTCAGAAGAGCCAACATATGTGAAATTTACCTCAACCCTGAATGTAAAAAAATAGAGATAAAACCCCCCCTCGAAACTTCCCCCTAGTTTCTCCCCTGAAGGAAATTTTTAACGCTTCCACCTCTCGAAAATTTTCTTTTGGGTCACAGGTACTAAAATAAAAACATGGATCAAATCCATTTCATTTCCGTTCATAAAAAAATACGACTTTCATCGCCATCACTTTAAAATAGGTACACCGGTCAAACTTCATGGTTCAGCTGAAAAAAAACCTGCAAAAAAATTAAACATCCGTTACATTTGGTCGACCATTCATTTTACAAAAACGTAACCTTTTATTACTTTGTAGACGCCTGATGAGCCGAAGAAAACATTTAAAAATTTTTTAGGGATCCGAAAACTGAAATACACAATATTAGGTAGGTATTCAGAAAAGGTACGGTTTTTTTTTTCGCAAACGAAGAAGAAAAAAACGTACCGTACAACATTGTAACAGCGACAACTCACTAATAACCTTCCAAAGAACTGTTTTCTTATTGTCAGCAACCGACCCAGCAACCGATTGTCACCAACACCGCGTTTTTTACCTTTTTTCAGTAAAAGCCGCTTCTTAGAAATTCTCAGGGAAAAAAGGCCGCTTCTAGGAAAGAAAGTGAGGCTACAAACAAAAAGATGACCTCACTGACCCTCAGTCGTACGAACAAAACGTGCAGATCGCTAAAAATTAAGAATTAACAATCGATTAGAACGATCCCTTTTTTTTAAACGCGACCCAGCGCCTCCGAGTATCGTAAATCGATACCTATCGAAAAAATGCTTTCTAAGGGAATCTTTGTCGGAAGGGTCTGGACAGGAAATGGGGGCAGCTGACTGCTGCGGTACGACTTTCCGCGAATTGATCTGTTCGGCGATAAAGGTCCGTAAGTTTGGCTTTGTTTTGGCTACGTTGACAGCTCTGACAATGCTGGCTGGTGAATTTAATAAATGATGACGGACATTACTCGTAGTCGCAGGTGCCAGCCAACCAAACGCATTTACATTGATTTTGAAAAGAAAAAACCCAACCTAGGTAAAAAATTCCAACAAAGGAGTTTAAAACGCGTATTTCTTTCAACAAATCGTTAGGTAATGTTTGAAAAAAAAAGAAACGCGTTTTTGTCGGAAAAAATTGTACAGCGTGCAGTTAATAGAATAAATAGTATTCGTATGCTTACGTACGATACAGATTAGAGCAAGCTACATCGTGGATGAATCATTTAAAAAAATTCACTCGGTAAATTAACTTTTTGTATTTTTTAATTAACGTGAATTAACGTTCGACTGCCGGGAATTCGTTAAGATTTCATTTTAAAAGGGGACAATAGAATGTCGCTAGATAATATCTTCGAAACGTTTACTCGAATGAAAAAAAAATGCGTAATTTCATATTCGTCGGTTACCTAGCTATTTGTACAACAATACAGAGGCAGCAAAATGCAGCTGAAGTTGAAAAACGATGAATTAACTCGTCAAATGCGAAATATGTACACTTAATATAAACAAAACTCACGCTTCACATGGCATCGCGCTGTGAAAAACCTTGAATTTATTCGGAATATTTAGAATAAAAACGAGATAGAAGTTTATTCTGAATTCAAATTATACCGAAAGAGGCCGAATATGCGACGTACTCCAAATGCCAAACCAGATATTAATATTTTATTTATTAAATAGGTACTCGGGTTTCGCCTAACTGGTAATACATTGTGTAATCCTGTCAACAAAAATGGAAAATGAATCTCAAAATTTTTTTTATCGTTGCATATGTCAAAAAATCAATTACGTTTTGATAATAAATTGATTCGAGTGGAAAAGTAGATTTTAAGAGTCAAGAGATCGAGTAATTTGAATTGGAGAAATCAGATGAAAATTGGTGTTATAGCAGGTGCGTCGAAGATAAGATTACAATATTGAAATTAGGTCACAGTGGTTGACTCGAGGTATTGGTACTTTTGGCGACATTTGGCTCTCGACGTAGATTGCACATTTGGTCGATTTTCAGTGCAGGAAAAAGTGAGCACATCCTTTGAATACTGAATTCAGGAAGTACTACCAATTACACGTATTTTACCTTCAACTGGATTTTGACGAAAATGGGCGAGTTGATTTATTTTGAGAAAACAATCTATAAAAAATTTTGAGCTTCTTTTTCAAAGAGGGACAAGGTAAAGTAAGGAAAGGGGGGTTAAATTTATGAAAATTACAACTCAGATTTTCAGTTTTTCCAACTTCATAACTTCATAAGTAGATACACTTACATAACAAATTGAATGAATAAGGACTTTTTTTTTACCATTTCGCAATGTCCCTTTTTTATACTGAACTGCAAGTTCATTATATTAATTTTTTTTCAAATCTAACGAGATTGAAAATTTTTTTAAAAGTAATATTGGATATAATTTGAGAAAATGATAAAGTGTAAACAGTTGAAAAATTTTAATGCTGAATAAAATTTTTGAAAAATTTACTTAATATTAAAGAAACTGAAGTGCAGCTGAAAATATTTAGAATTATAAAAAATTCGGATATGGATCGTCGAAATCCCATCAACGCCAGCGGCGAATTCGGAAGAGAAAATCTGAGGGAATTAGAAAGATCGGAGAAACTGAACATTTTCTAGAATCTTTTCAATAAGAATTTATCAAAAAAAAAAAAGAACATAGAAGATTCAAATAGGTACACATCTCTTGTATTTTTTTTTGGTATTATTTTTTGAATTCTGCTTTAATTACTCATTGTGCTAAGTATAGGAAAAAAATTTTGAAAAACATAATAGAGATGAATTTTTTAAAATTCAGTTATTTTCGAATTGGACATAACAAACATTTAAATATTCGTCCGAAAAAATACGCGACATATATTCGGCTGTTAAAATTTAGATATACGCGGCTACAGCAAAATTATTAATTGTTAAGTTTCTCGGATCTCGCGTAAATAAATTTCGTTATTCGTTAAATGGTTCTCTTCTCGTAAATACGTTCTCGCGATTAATTAAAAAGGGGTAACGACCCCAATGTAAATGTATTGTTCAATATTCGTTAAATAAACGAATAATTTTCAAAGGAAAATTTCCTTTGCGTTTTCTACGTTTTTTATTTTCGTGAGCCAAAATGGCTAAATTCTCAACACAAACTTTTAAAAAAATTTGAAACAATTTTAAGAAATGTAAATTTTATTTATATACCAATTTTACCATTTTTTTTTGCAAATTGCAATTTTTTCCGTTTTTTTAAATTTTCACCTTTGTTGTTTTTCTTTTTCTTTTCGAAGTACAATTTTTTCATTTTTTACATATTCAAGCTCAGCACACATGATTTCTGGGGAAAAGCTGGGACGTGCGAATTTTAAAAAACGGAAAAAATTGCAATTTGCAAAAAAATGGTAAAATTGGAATGTAAATAAAATTTACATTTCTTAAAATTGTTTCAAATTTTTACAAAAGTTTGTTATGTCCAATTCGAAAATGACTGAATTTTAAAAAATTCATTGTGCGTTCGATCTTCTCTTCTACACGCCACTTTTTTTTCGAAAAATTCAGGGTGTGACCAAAAAATTTCCAAGTGGAATAAGAACAGAAAAAATTCAAAATTTTGGAAAATTTGACAAAGAAAAGTAAACAATTAAGTGTTGAAATTTAATAATGCATAATATTAATTCAATCAATTGAAATTTTTTTACTTAGAACAAATATGAGACCAAACGAAACTTATAAATTTACGTGGAAAAATGATTAAAGAAAAATCAAGTTGTAAATTTTAAAAATATTTCGTTCAATTAAAGACTTCCTCTCATACATTCTTCGGAAGTTGAAGAGTCGCACGTCCCAGCTTTTCCCCAGAAATCATGTGTCCTGAGCTTGAATATGTAAAAAATGAAAAAAATTGTACTTCAAAAAGAAAAACAACAAGGTTCAATTTTTGCAGAAAATTTTGGGTTTTTTATCTCTCAAAATTTAAATAACCTGAATTTTGAAACTGGAATTGGAATAAAATTGAAAATGGGGATTAAAAAATAATGAGAACTGGAACTGGAACTTGAAAACTTTGAGAACTGAAACTGAAACTGGAACTAATCATCATTTCAGTTTTCCATTACTGAAGAAATCTAAATTGGAAACATTTTTAAAAGGTACCAAAATGTTTTCCTATTTTTTTAAATTCAAATTTTCTCAAAATTTTTTTCCAACAAAAAATACATATTTTTTTGGAAGTTGTTTCAATTTGAAAACTTTTCCAACAATTTTAATATTCATCAAATTTTTATTAATTTAAGTTTTAGGTTTTTTAAAATGTCTTCTGACTAATGTAAGTAAATAATTGACAGAAATTTTTTAGAATAAATCAGATCTAAAAAAGTAGATACTTGGATTAAAATTAGAAAGTTCGAAATAATTTTACTGGGTAAGTATTTTAAAATTGTAAATTGGATACAATTACGAAAAAATTATATATAGTAAAATTAATTGAAGAGAAGAGTTGAAAAAATTTGAGCTCAGAAATTAAAAATAAAGGACTGATGTAGATCGTTGGAACTCCATTTACTACGAAAATAATTAGGGGCTATAGGGCTGTTGAACTACGTCATCCTTATCAAAAAATGTGATAAGGAACTGGTGGGAAAAATAAAAAAATCATTCATTTCGTGCATATTTATATAAAATTTTCATAAATTTATCAATTATTGCCAAAAAAATGAAGTTTTATGACAATTGTGAAAATAATAAAATTTGTAGCAAGAAAAAAAAATACTTTAAAAATTCAAAATTTTCCCACCAGTTCAATTGTGACGTCAGTTTCAACAGCCCTATACCTTGTTTTACGATATTTAATTCAATTTATCTACATTTCTAAATACATTTTTTTTAAAAACTGGTAGATACTTGAAAATACGCAATCTTTGAAAAAATCAATGGAAGTCTGACTTTGCTATAACTTTCGTTGGAAAATCGGCTTTGATTAACGTCAAATGATTTAAAGGATAGCGAATCACTTAACAAAGTTAGAACTACCAACGAAAATTTTCAAAACTCCTCAGAAAAAATCACTGAATTTCGATTTTTCAGAAATTTCACTTTCACACACCAGTACAAAAAACAGAAGTCACGGATCACCTGTAACACATTCATTTTTCCAAAATTGACATAGGTGCCTGCTATATGTAGTCTGCCACCCAAAAATGCGAGCTAGCTGTCAGTTTACATAACGAATTCGATTTTTCATTACTTAATTTTTGTTCAACCTGCCAGTACAGAAAATAAAAATCACAGTTGTTATTCTCACACGTACTCATAAATTTTTTTAGAATCAACATCAGCCGTTATTTTTAACCCAAAAAATACGAGATAACTTACAGGACAAATCACACATTATTCATCTATTTGAAGTTGCAACTACAATTTCTGATATGAATTATTATGTTAAACATTCACCAAAAAAAAAATCGTCATCGATTTTCAAAATTACAAAAATTTTGCTATATAAGCGAATGTATACTTTTATATTTACCATTAAAATTGCAAGTTTCATTTTTTGTCAATAATCTACTTGTTCAGTTTACGTTTGTCACCATGAATTTTTACAAAATTTTTGCGGTTGTGTTTTCCATTGTTGCAGCCATTATTAATGGGGCTTCGAGTCTACCACCTAACCCTGGTGGTTCTCCCTCGGGGACGTCGTGTTTCTCACCTAGTGAGTGCGCATCTAATAACTGCGTAGTAAATTCAAAATCAGAAGGATTGCATTGTACATGAAGTTGTAAGATGAAAATACGAGTATGTCGTTAATCGCATCAACGAATTTACCTTATTTTGAATTTTGTAATTTTTCCCGTAACTACCATATGTATGATATTTTCGTTATTTTTCAGAAATAATTCCCTTTTTGGTTTTGATCACACCTTAAAACATGTACTTAATCTAAAAAATTTAACCTAGTAAGTAAGGATGTAGTATGTCGCCAATATACCTATAACTATAGTTAATAACTATCTGGTTTTTTTCTCCTTTGTCCTCTCCTTTTCGACTGATATTTATTCCATTTTTATTTGTGTATTGGTCTTATTCAACTCGTAAAACTGTAAAAATCACCAATGCTCCCAGTGCTGGCTTTTCCTCACAGTGTTCCAAACATAGCCGCACCCAAGGGGTGGGCTCAGGGGGCTTGAACCCCCTCCTTAAGCTCGAAAAGAAGATTATTTTATTGCAAAAAATATTAAAAAATTGCATTTTTTTGTTGTTGTTCAAACAATATTTTTTCAAAAAATTTTCGCCCTCGCTTCGCTCGGGCAGTATTTTAATCCTTTTACATTCAAAATTGATAATTTTTTTTTAGCAATTTTCGAGTCAAAAATCACCGATTCCTCAATAAATTCCCAGTTTGTCAGAAAAATTAATAATTTTCGACTCCCCTGATTTTTCTCAAATTCTTAGCTCCTCCCTTAATTAATTTTTGGGAGCGCCTATGGTTCCAAAGGTTTAAAAAATAAACACTAGCTACAGGTATACAATATACATACATTTTTTTCCGTTTCAAAAATGGTCCAGAGAAGAAGACGCGATAACGGAAAATAGTTTTTGATGATGTTCTGGATACCTAAATGTATAGGTAAGTAATTAAATCAATCAAACAACTTTGAGGTAAATTTCCAATTTTTTAAAAAAATTTTCACTCAGTGCTTTTTTATAAATACTTGAAAACAATGATCAATCGTTTTTTGTACCCTTTTCAATTCCTCAAATGTTTTATACTTTTTTCATTTTTGAATTTTTTAGCCAATTTTTAGATCTATAACATTTTATCGACCCCCGTCCCCTTAAAAATCGTAGTTTTCATTCGGTTAGATCACGGGAAAGGAAGTCGAATTAAAAAGTATGTCGATATTCGAATTCTACGCTCTCAAATTAGTGAAAATCGATATGCCACTCGCCATTTTAATATTTTTGAACATACACTTCCCCGAAATTGGAGACTGGGGATTTGGAGAGGCACCGAAGGGTCAAATCCAAAAATTAAGCAAATATTCGGACTCATGCGCCCTGAAATACCTAACAAACGACAGGCCACACTGTTTTTATTATTTTTTAAAAATTTGACCATATCTAGGGGGCTAATAGGGGGAGTTCAGGGGCGTCAGATGAAAAAACCGAATGACTCAGCGCTTCCCAATCAGTAGAAACCGATACGTTACATTACTTTTTCCCAGTTTTCTAACTTTTGGTCAAAATTGTGGACCCTGTACCCCCTGAGAGTCTGGAGATCTCATTTTGAAAATTTGTTGATAGAAAAAAAATGTAAAAAGGGCTATACTTACTATAATTTCTTTAGATTTTCAATTTCAAATGGTAGTTTTCATCTTTTGTACTGATCATGAAAGTTGAGCTATCACAATCAAAGTTCAACTTTCAGTTTTTAAAATGACATTATAGTTTTTGGATTTCCTATCCATTCTATTTCAGACAAAACAGTCAAACCTAGAACTCGAATACCTTCTTGACGTCACTACTCATACCCCTGAATGTCCTTTCGATCTTTTTTTTCAGAGTCCCGATTCTGAAACAGTTGAGAATTTTCTGAAGAAGTTTTCCAAATTTTTTCCTCATAATTTTTTGAACTCTTTTATGTTTTTCAGATTTTTCTCAACTGAAATTTTTTCCAGGGATGATAACTGAAACCAATAACTGTAACCAATAAACCAATAAAAAACCAAGTATTTTTGGGAAATTTTGTAACCAGAAACCGAAAACCAATAACAAATTTTTGAGAAAAAACCGTAACAAAACCATAACTGTTGAAAAAATCAAAAAATTCTAACTTAACCAATAACCAATAACCAATTAAAAATTTGCTCAATTATTGGTTAATTTTTTTTTCACTTCTAATAGTAAAATAAACGTTTTCCTTCATTATTGACACATTTTAGCAATACATGAGTCAATTAAAAATCAAAAAAAATGTTTTTCTTGTAAAAGAATTCAAAAAATTGTCAAAATTGTGTCATTGCATGTGATGAATGATTTTTTTACGTAATAATGTGTTCTATATATTATTGACAGATGATGATTTTAGGAGGGAAAGACGGATCGAAAATCGAAAACTGGACATACCACTTTTTTTTTTTGCTTCAAACTGTTCTAACCTCTCGAAAGGGCGAAAAAAACGAAAAAAACCAATAACCAATAACCATAACCAAAAACCAATAATGAAACAGAAAAACCATAACCAAAAATTAATAACCAATTATCACGAATTTGACAATAAAAGTTAACCATAACCAATTATTTTTGCCTAAATTTTGTACCATAACTGAAAACCAAAAACCAAAATAATTTCAGTTATCATCCCTGAAATTTTTTCTGATGTTGTTTTTCCGCGACCAAATTTTTGTACGTCGCAATTTTTTCCACCGTAATTTTTTTCTAAAGAATTTTTTCATTGTTGAACTTACCTCTTTTTTTGAAAAGATTAATTTCTGTTTGATTGACACCATCAAAAATATTTTTCTCACATTTTTCACATCTGAAATTTTTTCTGAACAATATTTCACCGCGTCTAAATTTTTTCCTCGGTATTTTTTCGAATCGATTTTTCCCCTCAAAATTTTTACAACGTCAATTGTAAGTTCAACAATGGAAAAATTCTTGAGGAAAAAATTCAGGTTGGAAAATTATAAGAAAAAAAATTGATCGTGAAAGAATAACATAAAAAAAAATCAGTTGAGAAAATTACGAGGAAAAAATTTGTAAAACTTCTTCAGAAAATTCTCAACTGTTTCAGAATTACGTAATTATTCTGGAATTGAGGGAGGGGAGGGGGAGTCGAAACATCACCACGTCATGAAGATATTCTAGTTCCAGGGTTGACTGTCTTGCCTTTTACAGACCTTGCAAACGGTTTTCCTCCAAATACAAGAGTTTTCAAAATTGGGTAATTTGGCAAAAAATTGTAATCGCATAAAAATAATGAGGTCCATCTCCCTGCCCCCTTAAGGGTTAGATCAGAAGGGAAATGATGGTGGATTTATGAATAGACCACCAGGGGGTACTCGTAAAAAAAATTGAGCGAAATTGGAAGATCCAGTTTCATTTTTGATCGGTTTCAGTATGGAATATAGACCTTATCAATTTAAAAAAAATTGTGGTCGACTTTGATTTGTTTTCAATTTTTTCAACTTTTCTTTTTTTGATTTTCAAAAAAGTCATCCAATTTGGGAACGTTGGGTTGAAAAGAGAATTTTTATTTTTCAAGGATTAGGTTTAAAAATTCGTTGAAATTTCTCTCCTATGATTTTATAAATTTTCCGCGTTTTCCGTAGAAAGATTGGGGAAACGTTCAAACAGAAAAAACTAACCTCAAATTCGCCTTCAATGGCTTAAAATATGTTTCAAAACAATTTTCCCTTCTGTTTCTTCAAAATTCCAAAAATCACTTTTCCGCCTCAATTTTTTCAACCATGCATGGAAAATCAACGAAAAAATTGATGTACCCATCAAAAATAAAGGAAACCTTGAGAATATCCGCGAATTCACGACAATCAGAATAATATTATCGTGAATTATGATTATGACGAAATCGAAGATTCTATTTCTAGAGAAAAAAAAATCGAATGCATTAATAAAAAGCCGTTGGGAAAGAATCAATTTATAAACCATAACAATAATCTCTACAATGTCGCTCGTATAATATCTTTATCGTGTTTATCAGTAAAGTTTAATTACACTTTATTCACGGTATTTCTTTTTTTATTTCATAAATTTAGACGAACACTTCCGTCGTTATTTCGTAGTGTTATTTAATGCATTCGTTACAAAATAAATTATTACACTTAATTTGGTTTTTTGCTCCCTATAAATAGCAGACAGAAGTCAATAAAAATGACAGCTCATTGGAAGACTTTTTTGTTACGAGAATAATAAAAAAATAAAATACCATATGAAATATGAATATAAATTATCCATAGGCACAGGTAGCATCGATTAATTTCACAAATGTTATTTTACTCATCGAACTCGAGTGTGTATTTCAATTCCACACTATTCAATGGAAATCATTAATAAACGATTTAATTTATTCTCCGATGTAAAACGAAAAATAACAAGTTTATTTTCTATTTTATTCTGCCCAAGTGAGCGGTGAAGAAGGAGAGGATTGTATAAGAACCTACTGAAAACAACAACAAAGTAAAGAGAGGCGGTGTGGCGCATCAATAAACCATCAACCTTACGTGATTAAATTAGTAAGATGAAACGATGGGGCAATTAAAGACCCACGTACTTTTCTAATTGTACAAGTAATAGGTTATTTTGCGTTAAACTAAACGAAATTTACACGCATGCGAATTTATTTAGTTCTCAATTCGAGCATAAATTTAGCGACTCGTTCGTAGCTATACTTGGAGACCGTTATATTTATACGGATTTGGGAAACCCTATTTTACATCATCCGTCTCGCTTTCTCCGTTAACATATCTCTCTCTCGGTGCCATTCGTATTTTGATTACTACGGCTTTCATTTTTTTACTTCCTTCTTTTTTGCTAAACAAAATTTCCTCGTTCCCCTTGCGCTTACCTCAGCCTCAGCTCATACTCCGCGCTGCAAATCAACGTGATCTTTACCTAGCTGTGTAAATACAATCGGTCACTGTTACCGTATCGTTATCGAAAGAGAAAGTGCGCAACATTTCAAGTTCGTTTTTATTGAAAGATTAAATCTAGCAGAAAATTAGCAATTTCGGTCTATTATATTTCCATTATGTTGTTTTAGTTGATGTATGAGTATTTCCTCACCTTACGAACACAATCGTCCAGAATTACAAAGACTAAATTTTTAATTTGTGAGCTTAGTTGATAACTTTTTTGAAGTTGTATTTTGGAATAGGTACAATAAAATTTTTGAAAAAATTGGAGCCAGTCTTCGGTGAAAAAGATTCGGTTTGCAGTTATTTTTCACAAAATCTCACAATTCATTTTTTTCAATGAATTTTCATTACTGAATGAAAAAATTGATCAGAAAAAAGTGAATTTTTTGACTTCTAATGAAATCATTGTAAAATGGTATTTCAGAATATCTTGGTCGAAAAAAACGACCAACATGAGAGATGAATCCAGCGTTAGTTTCATCACTTGATAATTTCATCTCAAAAAAGGCTCAAAATTTAGAAATTTCCGCTTGAAAAAAAAATGTTGAGATTAGGCGTGAAATGGTCTCTCAAAAAATGTATAAATGAGGTAATTTGCAAGGCTGTAGAGAGAATGGTGCAGTATGTGCATTGTACCGGGTCCAGATTTATCGTGAAGTCAGTAGAAGGCCTTCAAGAGGCCCATATAAGACATCAATGTTTCTTTTCATAATTTTAAGTCTGCTGCAAGTAATGTCAAAAGTCCACAAACTTCACAAAAAATTTGAAAAATGTTTTTAAAAACATTAAATTGAAAAGTCGAATACATATACTCAAATGGGTGTTCAAGGGGCTCGAGCCCTTTCATTAAGCTCATAAAAATTTTAAAAATATTTAAGAGCATTTCTTTGATTTTTGAACATGGGCTTTCAAAAAAAATTGCCCGCGGCGCTTCACTTGGCCAGTTTTTTAATCCATTTTTTAAAATAAAAATATTACACTCTAAAAAAAAGTCGGTTAAATTTGATTAAATTTTGCCTCAAAAATCATTATGATTTCTCAGGCAAAATTTTTAATTAATCGAAAAAATGTAATTTTGACTGAAAGATCAGACTGATTTTTTTTTTAGTTGAATTTATTTTACTACTAACTTAATTGAAAAAAGAAGAATTTCACAAAATTTGATTAATCCAGGTTTGAAGTAGATTGATTCCCATTTTTTTCACTTCTTAGCCCTTCTCTCCTACAGAATTTCTGATTGAACTCAGAGTAGAGTCAAATGTAAAGTTAAAATGACCTTTTTTAAAACAATTCTTTCCATTTCTGATAAGAATTTTCTATTACACTTACTAGTAAAAATTCCATGTTTAACCAAAAAATGACCTGAAAAAAAATTCTGGGCATGGTAGCTGATAAAGTTTGGTGTATAATTCTGACATTGCGATAAAAACGTGACATTTTTTTGGTCAGAAAAATTGAAAATTTCCAAAAATTTTAGATTAATACATGAAAAAAATTCAAGATGTTTTGCAAAAAATCTGAAATTTCGACAAAAATTGTTAAGCTGGTTCAGTTTTGACTTTTGAGTGAGGGGTAACCCTCAAATTTTATTCAGCCTGTCATTCAATGGGAAAAAAGATGCAGATCTTTAAAGTAAGGCCAATTTTTTTTAAAAAAAGTTGGCGTTATTTTGATCTTAGATCAATTCTTGACTTCACTGCATTTTTAATAATTTGGCCAGATGTATAAATTTGAGTCGATTTTTTTAATGATGTCACATCCGTATTATGACACAAAATTTGCCAGGAGTTCGAGATGATCCATTTTGAGCAGCCACAGGCCACAATACCTATTCAAATTGAGCAAGTAAAAAAAATTTTGCTACATAATTTACAATTTTTGGTGAGGGAGGCAGGGGGGGCAGAGAAAAAAAAGATCAGAGTCAGAAAATTTCAGAAGCTTAAAAATAAAATTTTCATCACGTTTTTAGCGAAATTCCAATTTGAACTCGATAACTCGTTCAAAAAAGTTTCGGCAGTCAACAATTTTAGATTTCCCGACAGTTTTTTTAATCCACTTCCCCTTCTCCCCGATTATTTATTCCCAATATTATTTTTCCAAGCGAAATTTTACGATGTCTTTTTGAACGTGCAAAATTTCTTCACTGTCATTTTTCCGAAATAAAAGTCATCAATTTTTCTTATAACCTTTCCGCGGATGGTTTACTTTCCATGGAATGTGATTTGAGAATGACGCAGACCAGATTTTAATATGCATACCTACCATTCTATCATTGTGTCAACTCCTTCCTCCAGGCTGGTTGAATTGAAAAACAAATGAATTCAAGAAATCAAATTTTGCGATGGAATTGACTTGATATTTCGAGCTATAAGCTAAAATTTTTTTTCACATTATTTGAAATTACATTGTCGCTGTATCAACTTCAACTCTCCTCCCTCCCCCGAAATCCAAAAGAAAAATGGGTCAGAAAATCGTTGCGTTGAAAATAACTCATCTTTTACTTTCCATAAAAATTTAATTTGAGAGAAATTTTGAATAAGAATTTGGGAGCTTTTACCACAAGAAAATGGGATGCTTCTTGGGAAATTTAACGTTCGAAAAATGGTCCTTTCTGAAAATATAATTTTTTTTTTGTGAGATCAATTTCAGAATTTTTTTTCAATTCTCCAGAAGTTTTTGATAAGGCTGACTCGTGAGAAAAGAAAGATAACAAGATAAGGAGGTAAGGATGAATAAATGAATGAAATTGATACCAATTTTATTTTAAAATCTAACAACTTTTCCATTATTTTTTCTGATTAATCTATCAGTTGAATTTCTAAAAAAAAATAAGGCAAAACCGCCCCGTCTGCGGCGTCCACAAAACATGAAATTTTTCGAATTACCTACTCCTCATCATAGTTCCAAAATTAGGTTACCCTCGGCACGAAAATCAAAGCACCTTGAATTCCGTTCGGGAATTTGTTAGTAGTTTGGTTAACAATACATAGTTGAAGACAGTTTATTACGTCATGGTCGGAGGACCAGTCGAAATGCATAAAATTTGTTAATTACGCGGAAACGTATTAAATTTAATGGTTTCAACTTTAAGTTCGTTATTCGCTCTGTTCATATATTGGTCTAGCCACTCATGTACCTAAAGCAAACCTAAAGTAGTTATGTATTTAGTATTTACATATGTACGTGTGAAATGATCCAGCTTCAACCGATTTGCTACCCAGATCCAAACTCATCAAAGGGTTTTTTTCGTCGTTTGTACACACCGTATCGATGTATAATCAGTTCGTTTCATTTGACGCCGGTGATATTTTATCAAGATCGAAGAATGCTAACGAGTTATGAGAATAATCATTTCCTGTCAGCTGACACGTCTCATACTAAATCAATTCATAGAAATAACGCAATGTCAGCAAAATATTTGCTTCTAACAGCAAAAAAAACAGAAGTAGACGTACATTATTATTTCACGAAGGGACTTCATGTGCTTACCAACATTTTTAATTATGAGAGTAATACTTATATCGAAATGCAAAGCAGCTGTTGAACAGACGACGTTGGTTTCTTTATTTTTTTGTATCATCAGCACATTCAAAACTGCTTACTAATAAGCTGAAAAGATAAGAAAGCGTCGATTTAAATTCTATGTCGTAAGATAGTTTCTAGATACCTATTTTGGTCGCCGATGAGATAAATATTCTTTTTAAAATAAAATCTCGTTTCATTTCTACATAAACAATGCAGCTGGAATCAGTATCGCAGCGAGTAAGTATGAGGTTATTATTATCAAAAGAAACAAACCCTTTCGAGTATGTCCATGGAGACAAATGACATTCCAAAATCATCACGAGGTTCGCATAATATTTTTACACATCTGCTCGACACTCGTTGTTTCCATTTGTTCACTTAGGTAATGAGTAAAATCTACGAACATTTTTACCAACTCGTAGACTAATATTCCACTCCAAGTAACTCGCAATGTGGTTAACATTTCAATCATGGTCTTATTTGAAGCTGGATTACAAAATCCTTGTTATTCTGCTTCCGTGTAATACTTATCTGGTTCGTTATTTGTACCTCATTTATGTATTATTGTATGTATTGTATCTTGGTCCATTTTTTCACGATAAAATTTCTTTCCATTTAAAATAAAAAATTCGAAAGAAAAATACGCAGCTGAAATGACGAAATTTCTGAACGAAGTTTCGCGATTTTCGGCTCTATTTTTGAAATATTTCTGAAAACTGACAGAACATTGCTAATTACGATTTTTTTTGCTGTTGAAAATTTCGAACGACCGAATCCTTGTAGGTACCTAAATGAGTTTACAAAAATTTATGAAAGAAATTTCGAAAACACCAGGGATCTGGAGGAAGAGGGAAAGAGGATCCAGAACAATTTTTTCGGAGCCGGAAGCACGGTTTTAAAATCCTTGAGCCAGATCCGGAAGCACTTTAATCAAGAATTTCGGATTTGAAGCCGGAGTCAAAAAGAGAAGGACCCCTCCGGATGCCTGGAACGGTTAGAATCCGGAGCGAATCCGTACGACTAAATCTACACGAATGGACTTCAAATTACACTGCGAATTGCGAACGACTGAATGCTTCAAAAAAATTTTTTCCAAGTATCCATTTTTTCCGGCAAAACAGGAATGAAGTGATTTTAGATGGACTTTGATTATGATGATTATTTTCAATTTTCATTTTTTCCAAAACTTTTTTTTTCAATGTCTATTTTTCCAGTCCAAAATTTTTCCTCAATTTTTTTCAAAACATCAAAATTTTTACGGTCTACAATTTTTTTCTTAGAATTTTTTTCAGCGTCAATTTTTTATGTGAAATTTTCCAAGAATATAAGTTTTTTATCGACATGTTTTCGAGGTCACAACCAATTCGTAAAACAGGCCCAGGTCAATTCCTCAAGTCTGAAATTTTTTCTGACAACTTTGAACTTGACAACGTCCATTTTCCAAGTGTAAATTTTTTTCCTTCATTTTTTTTAAATTTCAAAATTTTTTGTCAATTTCTCAAGTTAGAAATTTTTTTCAACATATGTACTTTTCCAGCATCAAATTTTCACCAACATTTTTCAAACTTCAACACTTCGACTTTAAAAATTTCATGTTAGAAAGGTTGGCAAAAAAATTTCTGAGAAATTGACAAAAAAAATTTTAATTTGAAAAAAAATTAAGGGGAAAAATTAACACTAGGAAAATGAACGTTGAAAATCATCAGGAAAAATTTTATACTTGAAGAATTGACCTGGGCCTGTTTTATGAATTCGCCGTGACGTTGAATACATTTTGATAAAAAATTCTACTCTTGAAAAATACCACAAAACAAAAAATTAACGTAGAAGAAAACGTACAGAAAAATTGTAGACCTGAAAGGTTTTGAAAAAAATTTGAGGAAAAAATTTTGGAACTGCAAAATAGACGTTAAAAAAATTGTTTTGGAAAAAATAAAAAATGAAAACATATTCAAAGTTCATCTAAAATCATTTTCACTTTATTTTTTGTTAAGGTGGAAAAAATGAATACCAACTTGAAAAAAAAAGATTGAAAGGATTCAGTCATTCTCAGTGTAATTTTACTTTAGTGCCTGATGCCCATTCGTGTAGATTTAGTCGTAGGTAAAAACAGCAATCACAGATCACAAGAATCTCAATCATCAATTATTCTAAAATAGACTACTTAGACATTTTTAATCTTCCACCAAAAAATTCGAGCTAACTCTTAGTTTACTTGTACCTACATAACTAAAATCCGAAATTCGATTTTTTATCAATTTTAGTCTACCCACTAGCACATACATTAGAAAATAAAAATCACAGTTGTTAGTTTCACGTGTAATGTAACACATAAATTTCTCTACAATTAACATCTGCAGTTGTAACCCAAAAAATACGAGATAACCTTCAGGTCAAATCACATATTATTCATCTATTAGTAGTTGCAACTTCAATTTCAGACATAAATTATGTTGAACAATCACCAAAAAAAAAAAAAAAAAAACGTAATCGATTTTCAGAAATACAAAAATTTTACTGCTTATATAGGTAAATGTAGGTATATATACTTTTATGTTCAGCAATTCAGCATTAAAAATTGTGAGTTTCGTTCGTCGTTAATAGTCTTCTTTCCCAGGAAGTCACCATGAATTTTTACAAAATTTTTGCGGCTATGTTCGTCATTGTTACCGCCATTATTGAAGTGACTTTATCGGAAGAAGTTAACCCTTGGGGTAATCCCCCAGGATGGTCGTGTTTGATGAATCCTAATTGCAAATCTAATAACTGTGTACCAAATAAACATGATGATGGAAATACATGTGCATGAAGTGAAAAGAAGAAAATATGTATTTAATCACATTACTGAATTCACCTAGTTTTCAATTTTGTAATTTTTTCTCTTTGAGAAAGTATTAAGTAAGTACTTATTATAACCTTTTTGTAATTTTCCTTAAAATGATTTCCTTTCTTTTTCTTGTTTTAATCACACTTCAAAATGTAATAGGTAGTCCAAAAAATGTAATTTAAGAAGTACCTACATTAGGATGGGCCGAAAAAACATTTTTTTCAATTTTCAAAAACATACCCCGCAAAAGTTGTTGGCTGATGAGAATTGAAGAATAAAATTTTTTTCAAAATCAATTCATATCTTCCGATCGCGCATTCGAATTGAAATTTTCAAAAATTAGCTAAAATCCAATATTTTCAAAACTTTTAGAAAATTTTGAAAAAATTTGAAATTCATTTAAATTGGTTTTAGAGCTTATCTGGTGACTATTCAAACCGAAAAGCAGAATTTTTTGAAAAAAACTCATGCTTTACATCTTTTTTAAACTTCTGCTATTTCTTCGCATGAAGAAAAATCAAAAAAAAAATTATAAAACGTTGATTTCTTCAAAAAAAAGTGTTTTTCGGTCTATGTGGTCACTAAATAAGCTCTAAAATTGATTGAAATCAATTTTTTCTTTTTTCAACATTTTTATAATTTTGAATTTTTGCCAATTTTTGAAAACTTTAACGCCAATGCACGATCGGAAGATATGAATCGATTTTGAATTTTTTCATTTTATTCTTCAAGTCTCATCACCCAATAACTTTTGTGGGGGGCATGTTTTTGAAAATCGAACAAATTGTTATTTCGGCCCACCCTAACCTACATGCATACCTATTGATAATAATAATCTGCTGATATATTTTTCTCTTCTCTTGTGTGCTTATACATATGTACAATTAATTCAGATACACGCTACTCTTTTTCAACTGACGTTGTTCCATATTACTTATTGGATTTTTATTTTTGGGTGATTTGAGTAATAATGGATACTTGAATCTGAATGAACATTTTTTTACCACTTTTTCACTATACATACTCATAAGTTTAAGTACTCATCCAAGACTTAATCGAACCAAAGGGTATGTTTTTTGGGCTTCTCAACACCTCAAGTGGTGAATATTGACTGAAATTTTTTTTGCAAAATTTTGGATTTTCACCCTGAAAAAAAAGTGAAATCGCAAAATGGGTGTTAATCGGGATATTTTAATCAACTGAACGTATATGGGATTGCTTTTTTCATTCGGAAGGATCTCAAGTATTACATTTTTCTTCACCCCCTCCCCTCTTCCGCCAGACCAGACGCTATTTCACCATCATTAATTGTAATAGGTATATTTAGGAGTCTTGAATGTTCCATTTCCGAAAAAATTAATTGTGTTTTTGATCTGTTTTCTTTTTCAAAAATGAAAAAGGAAACCATGGATTTAGTGTACTGGATTTTTTTTTCATCTTTTTTTTCAAAGAAAGAGCAGGAAACGCTTTCAGTCGATTTACAAAAATAATTTTTAGGGAAATAACGCAAAATGGGGCTTAAAAGAATTTAGTATGTCAAAAATTTGAAATTGGGGTTTCTGAGAATTTTCAAAGGTGCTGATTTCATTTTTAGGGTTATTTTTGCTCAAACCCTCACGGAAGCTGGGAGGGCGGAACAAAACTCAAAATTGTTGAAATTTTCATGATGGTATATCAAAATTTATGTTTTTGGACCTCCTGATTCCATCAAATTGTAAAATATTTAAAGATTAAAGCATAAAGTTTTGATGAAGCTTTTTTCAAGTGTTGAGCCAAACAATATGTCAACTTGTACATAACTAAAAATCGATTCTTCATCAATTTTTGTTCAACCTACCAGTTCGAAAAAATGAAAATTACAGTAGTTATTCTCATATGTAACACATAAATTTTTCTAGAATTATTATCAACAGTTGTTTCTAACCCAAAAAATGCGAGATAACCTTCAGGTCAAATCACATATTATTCATCTATTTGCAGTTGCAACTTCAATTTCAGATTTTCAGGCGTTGAAAAAAAGCCACATTTTTAGAACCCCTAGCTCCACAATGTAATGACCAAGGGCTACAATTTTTTTGGAATGTCCTTCAAATAAAGCGAACGACCTCATTAATTTCTGTCAAAATCCGAAGTACTTGTTTTTTTTTTCGATACACCCTGGTAAACACAAACGGTGTAAGGTGCACAACTTATTACTTAATATCAACCACAGCCGGTAGTTTAGTAGTTAGGTAGTTAAATATCTGAATAGTAAGTAGCAAGGGAGCTAAATATGTATATTTATAATTATGTTGACAAAAGACAAAAGCACCTATAAGTAAATTATCTCACTTCACTGAATAGTTAATTAATAAAAAATCCTTTTTTTTCTCATCCTGTCTCTGCGATTCGGTTAACCGATTAAACAATACGTAATTCACATTAGTGTTTGTACTGTTCTTTTTTCTTCTTCCATGCACATCCTTATACACATTATTTGACTTGAGTCGAGTGTCAAGCTGTTGGTCTTGATTGTCCGTTGAATTTTGAATGATGAGATTCGATTTAAAATGTAAATAAATGCCATGAACCAATGAAATACCTATTTTGAAATATACGCATCAAACTGTTTCCTCTTTCCAGGGGGAAAAACAAAATCAAAGCTTGGTAGTAAAATTTTTTAAATTAGATAACGACATTAGGTACACTTATTTACATACTTATTTAGAAATAGACGAGAAAAACAAGTAGGTACCTACAAAGTAAGTATACATAAGTTTATCTTTTTATTGCTCGTAATTAATTGCTATATAACGATTTTTATAGTCCTACTCGGAGATCAAAATTTCGATGTCAAAGTCATAATATTACTGTATGTATGTAGGGATGAGAAGCTATAACAATCAATTAAATATTTTTTGGCACATGATCATTTTGAGTTGAAGCAACCTCAACGTCCTCACTTTTCAAAAATTTCAATCTTTTCATCATTTTCTTGTAATTCTAGTACTTCAAGTAATTTTGTTTTCGAAGAGCTTTGAATTACACAGATCGACATGATTTTTGTGTCTAGGATTCCAATGCCAAATTTAGGTTGCTTTTATGTAACTCATGAAGAGAAAAATATTTTATTGATCCAAGTTTGCTTTCCCCCTCCCCCACACCCAAAGAAAACTGGTCTATCCTACCCGAAATAAACGAATTGCCATTACTATTAGCCAAAAAATGAAATTTCGGTGATTAAAGTCAATTTTTCCAAGTTTGAAAATTTCTAACATTAAACTCTAAATTTTGACAAGTTTTTAAATTTTAAGAAATTGTACCCAATTTTTAACAATTCTTTAAATTTAAATTTTCTCGAAATATTTTCAAGTTTTATTTTTTCAAAATCTGAATATAATTGAAAAAAAAAGCAGTGATGAAAAACTGGAATCGGAACTGGAACTGAAATCTGAAAAAAACTGGAACCGGAATTGGAACTGGAATTGAAATGATGAGAACTGAAATTTGAAAACTGGAACTGGAACTAAAAATAATTTCAGTTTTAAACCAGTTCCCGCATTTTTTTGCAAATTGCAATTTTTCTTTTTTCAAATAAAATTTTCACTTAATTAAAATCATCTTCTCTCACAGCATACCCCACACATCAGAATTTTTTTCGAAAAATTTAAGGTTTTAACAACAAAATTCCAAATGGAGTAAAAAACAGAAAAAAATCCAAATTTTTGAAAATTTGGGTTTTTGTATGTATTGTAAATTTGAAAATTCCATTCAATTGCAACCATCCTCGCACACATTCTTCAATTTTCAACATTTTTATTGAATAAATTATTCCGGACGTCGCGCGTCGGAAAGTCAGGACCAGGGGCTATAAAATTTCTAAAAAATATTATTTCCCAGGGTTTTCCCCGGAAATCTTTCGTGTTGAGCTTGAAGAATATGAAAAATGAAAAAATTGTACTTTAAAGAGAAAAGGAAAAACAACAAAGTTCAATTTTTGTAGAAAATTTTGCATTTTTTCAACCTTCAAAATTAAAAAAAAAAAAAAAAAGGAATTTTGGAACTGGTATTTGGAACTGGAACTGGAATTGAAAACTGGAACTAGAAATATTGAGAACTGGAAATCAAAAATTTTGAGAACTGGAACTGGAACTAATATCATTTCAGTTTTCCATCACTGAAAAAAAATGAAAGAAAATGGAAAATATTTAGTAATGATAATGAACATTTTTCCGACTTCAATTAATTCTTTATATTTTTGTTGGCTGCAAGATTTTTTCAAATTTCTTTCAATACGAAATTTTTTCTGATAATTTTACAATTTTTTCTGATTTTCGAAGTTTTCTTTAACTGAAAATTTCTTGAATTTTTTTCAACTTGGAATTTTTCAAAACATTTCAACTTTTGAAGGATGTAGGTAACGTTTTTCGGTAGGGTTTTTTATATATTAATAATTTATTTTTAAATTTAAATTATTTGATTATTAAATTGAGATTTTTTGGTTTATTTTTAATCAGAATAAAAAAAATTTTAAAAGTAATTTAAAATAAGGAAAAAAAACTACAAGTAGGTAATATGCATCTATTGACATTTCAATTAAAAAAGTTAGATAAAGGCTTCGTCTTTTTACAGACAAATAAGAAACACCGCCTCATCAATAATTTCTGTGGAAGTAAAATTTTACGTTGATTTTTAATATTTTATTTCAACTCAATAAGCAATGACAAGAAATTTTAAAAATAATAAAAATACGAAACTAGGTACCTATTTATATAAAAAAATTTATAAAATCAAAGTAGGGAAAATTTTGATAAAATTTGAATTTAAGAAAATTTTGGTAAAATTTGAATTTAAGAAAATTTTATGGTTGGAAAAATGTGGGAAAAGTGAGTACAACTTCAAAAAAAAAGTAGAATCAAAGAAATAGAAAAAAATTATCGTTGAAAAAATTTGAACTTAAGTATAATAAATTCAAACTTGAATTGTCGAACTTCCATTTCTGACAAAAACAAGAGCTGATATTAAACTACCTAACAAATTTTCGAAAAAAATCCAAGATACCTATCTATTTTCAATACACCTTATTATAATTAAATTTTTATTTTAGCAGAAATGGAAGTTCGACTATCAAAGTCCAAATTTATTCCAAATTGAATTTTTTTTCAACCCTGAATTTTTTTCGATTTCTTCAATTCTATTTCTTTTTTGAAATAAAATCTTTCTTTCTTATTTTCAATTTCAGGAGCATTTTTTTGTTCTTAAATTTCACATTCCAGACAACGGATTCTTAAAAAATTTAGAATCAGACATTGTTCAATAATTAGTACCTACCTATTTCGTTCAACTATCCCAATAGAATTTGCCACCGCAAAAGATGATTTTCAAGGTATCATCACGACACGGTGCTAATAAGCAATATTACTTTTTCATCTCGATTAGGCACTTTATGTGTTTTAAATTGTTTTCACGCATATTCTCAGTAGTCATTTGGTCGAATATTAACATGTAAATGTGAAATTGAAAGCAATTTGTATCTATAATCATTCGAACATACATCGAATAACATTTTCGTCCAGTGTGAAATTTCAAATTGAAATATTACAGTTATGGCATGGCAGTGCATCTAAATAATCATGGCCATGGCGTCCAGACCATGATCAAATTTTTTTCCCATTTCATTTTCATAATATTTCGTTCATCCAAATACCATCTCGAATCCGAATAATCTTAAGATTCGCTGCCAGAGTAAAGGTATAAAAAGTATCCACGGTAAACGAGTCCATATCGACATCGATGAACTTGACGTGCAACAATATGCGATCAGGATCACCTGATTTTTTATAAAAACTGGCTGAGATGCTGTAAAATAAACAAAACCTACCTAATCACTTTCTAGTCGAGTAAACTGCATTTAAATAGATTTCGCCACCTCGCCTATGGTAGCTCAATACAGACGATACTCCCACACTGGAAGTTGTCATTTACGCGATACTTCTCATTAAATATGTGACGAAGCATAATTCTGTTTGTCACGTGACCGTTGTAACTTTCGATTCGAATTAAGATAATCCAGAACCGTGAATGCTTTGCTACATCTACATCACGAAACGCATTAGACGATTTAATAATCGGTAACCATTGGCCGAGCCAACGTATGTGTACTTTTTACGTTTTCATTTTCTGTTACATAAGAAAAAATCTAAGACATCCCCAAGGTCATCCGAGCACCGTATCCGAAACACAATCACTTCCTCTGGTGATCGCGCCAACTGTTACCGTTAATGATAGAAGGAAATAACGAACTTTCTAAGTGAAAGTACTTTTTTTTTTTATAGAGCGCCGTCGTCGTCTCTTCACCTTCGATGGAAATGATGCATCTTGGTAACTCGCCGCCGCTCTCATCTGTTTTAGTTTTTGTTTCTTTCTTATAAACGGGTTTGGACGTTTAGTTCTCTCTTATTTTATTACCTCGTACACCTACAAGATGCCAGGCGTTGCACTTCCTATTTACGAAGAGTACGGCGAGGCGCCAGGTGGAAACGAAAAATTCCACTAATTTGCGTTTTAATTTTTTTTTCATAAACGTCGGTCGCCAGCTCCGTGAAAAATATTTCAATTCGAATTGTACTTTTTGTATTAGCCGAGAAGGCTTTTCCGCTAACCCAGTGCGGAAGTTGGCCGAACCAATTACCAATTAAAATACGATTTTTCAAATTAGCTCGGTTGCGTAATGTTCAGTTGTCGGCGTGTTTGTCATTTTTTTTTTTACAGTTGGATTTTAATAAATTTTCGCTTCGTGGTGAATTATTTCTTTGACCGAAGGTAGATGAATTAATCGAGACGGTATTTTGCATTATTTAGAAATCAAAGTCGAACGTGAATAGGCAAGTGGACTTTCGAGGATTGAGATTTCGCCCATTTCAATGTCTCTTTATTAGCTTTTGTTGGATGTCGAGCGTCCGTGTCTGTTTTATACTTTCAATGTTGAATGAGAGAACGATGCAGCGATGATGAAACAATAAAGCATTCTGTTATTTTAATCGTACATTTTCTTCGGTATCAGACGTTTTGCTTCTCATTCGATGCATTATGCACATTGACGGCGTCGGCGAATCTCTGTTTTCTCTTCGGCGTGTAAAGAAATGATTAAAATCTGGCGGTAATTTCGACTGGCTCGGTTCATGGTTGATGGGTAGCTGCAAAGTGCAGAAATGGTATCTTTGGTTGAATCAAGTTTGCGATAAGGGAGGTATCCCAAATAGAGGTGGAATTTTGAGTCTAAACGAAAATAGATTGAAAGTGCATTATAAAAGAACATTTTTTAAATCGAATTTTAGAGGATTTTTGATATTTTAAAATTATGCCTCATATTCATAGGCGCACCCAAGGGGGGGCTCAGGCGGCCCGAGCCCCCCCCCCCCCTTAAACCCGGAAAAAATAATTTTTTGCTTCAAAAATGAGAAAAAAGTCAATTTTTTTGCTCTTCAAAGTATATTTTTTCAAAAAATTTTCGCCCTCGCTTCGCTCGGGCAGTATTTTAATCCTTTTATTTCAAAAATTGACAATTTTTGATTGATTTTTCGGTCAAAAATCACCAAATTCTCAATAAATTCTCTGTTTGTCAGGAAAAATTGATGATTTTTGATTGAAATATCAATGAAAAATGACTCAATTTGAAATTTGACCCCCTTCCCCTTTTTTTCTCAAATTCTGAGCCCCTCCCTTAATTAATTTCTGGGTGCGCCTATGCCCATATTACACTGCAAAATATGAAAAATTGATGTAATCAATGAAATTAACTAAAATCTGGTGCAGGCTACGTTTTCGATCCCCCAAATTGATTGAAAATGGATTTGAGATGTTTTAGGAGCTTCGGAGAATTTTGGAATTTTCTAGTACCGTAGAAAAGCCCATACAATCGTGGATTACTCATATTGGTGATTTAATTTGGACGATTAAAGCACACTTTTTCGGAAATTTTTAAATGCTAGTTCAAATTTATAATTTTTGTCAGAAAATTTTTCAGGAAAAAATTTAAATACACGCTGAAAAATGGAGAATACCCTATTTTTGGACTCGGTCATCATGCCATCAATATGGAAAATCTGCGATTAAAAGAGCTCAAGTTCATTTAAATCATTTTTAAGGTCATTTTTCCAGAAGCCGAGGATTTAAAAAAAAAAAATAGAAGCTTTGAAACGTCTAGAATTTCGTACAAAAAAATTGATTTGAGGTAGAAGTTACGAATTTTGGAAAATTGAGCTGTAATGAATCAAATGAGTCACCAATTTGCGTAATACACGATTATAGGTTCTGAGGTTTAAAATGGACCATTTTTATAGGCTTTTCTTCAGTGCTGGAACCGGCCCCTAAAATTTTGGATAAGAAGTTATTTTATAACGTACTGTCAATTCGACTCAAAATCTTGCTATCAGGTTTGATTTGAGTTTGAGGTTTGAGCTCCTGAATAAAAAATCAAAATTAAAAATTTTGACGACTAGGAAGTAAGAACAAATGAAAAGAGTTTTTGAACTTTTGGTCTATTCGGATTATTGAAGGGGTTAATGAAGAAATTCAAATTTTTTGAGTTTTGCCAAAGTAATTTGGTGTAACAAGGGACCAAAAATAACTGTAGTAAAGTGAAGAAAAAATTTCTATTTTTTGCTTTTTAATTGTATATCATCTTGAAACAAAAATCACCTTCGATCTTGAGAATAAGGAATAAGAAAAGATCAAAGTTGATGATGATGTCGAAACAACTCATTAAAAATTTCACTTTCCCACTGAAGTTTTTCCCTATTTTCCTTCCTTATTTTTCTAAACTAAAAAAAATCAATCAAGTATGCTTATTTTTTCAAAAATTGAGGGGAACACAAAAAATAGGTAATCTGGATAATTTTTTCAAAGTAAGCTAAAAAAAAATCAAACATTTTTCATCTCTTTTTAATTGCGATTTTTCTAATCATTCTCCCCTCCACTTCCCCTTTCTCTTTCCCTTCCTTTCCCTCACCCAAAATGAATTTCAATAACTTATAGAATTTTGAGCCTAAAGCCTGAAATTGGGTTAATTTTTTAAAACAATTTTAAAATTCACATGTGAGCTATGAAAGTAGGATAGAATTTAACCAATAATTCAAAAATACCATCCAGAACTTTTTTGAGCCACTTTTGAGAATTTGGAGCCTTCGATTTCAGTAGACTTTATTTAGACTAATCAATTTCATAGAGAAATCAAAAAAATTTCAAAAACTAGCCTGATTCAAGGCTCAAAATTCTCAAAAATGACTCAAAAAAAAATTTGGATGACATTTTTGAATTTTTATCCCATTTTTGTAGGTGACAAAGTAATTCCTTGAAAATACTCAAAAACTGACTCGAATATTTTTTGACACCCCCCTTCTTGCGTATATTTGTTTTAAAGGAAATTTCAAGCACTTTTTTGTCCCTCCCTCGAAAATACCTACTCCTCTTTTGTATAAGAAATTTTTAATATTTATCAATGATAAATAAATTTTTTAAGATTTTGGAAACTTTTGAAAAAAAGCTTGACTTTTTGAGTAAATTAGTAAAAAAAACTTGACTTATCAGACAACTTGACCTGTCACTCCTGTCAGACACCCTGACAGAGGCATTATTGTTCCAAACATGATCAAATGACAAAAAAATCACACGTTGAGGGGCCCAGCTCCCCATTGTGCCCTTGACCTAAGGGTTGTGACTTGTGACATGTGTTTGGGTTCGGGGGAGTGTTTGCTACCAAAATGTGAAAAGATTTTTTGTTCAAGATTAAATTTGAAAATTGAGAAAAAATTAGGGTTTTCAGACCCCCAGCTTCCTATTATGCTAGAGCAAAAATCTAATTTCGAATTACTTTATCCACTCGTTAATTCACTAATTTCAGCCAACAATGTCCTACATCCATATAAACCGTTCTCATTTCAATTAGCAGTATTTTCAAAGAATTAAAATTCAACCAACTCAATGGCTAAATTACATAATACGAATTGGCAACATTCGACGAACCAGGCATCCAGCTCAATTAGATATGTGAAACTATGGGTTTTATACGTACGTTCCGAACCTAACTACCACTTAAAAATCGTGGTGGCATCTTAATATCGATTCGAGTATTACAGGAAGTTCAAATAAACCCAATCATTATTCATGAAACATATAATTTGCCTTGAACGATCCGATCTTCTAAAGCGGTAGTAATGTTCGACTGCATACAACTTTACAAGTCAACAACATCGACCGGATATTTATTTGTGATAAACCTTTCGAAAGGTTATGTTTTCATGTTTTCGATTATAATTTGAAAAAAAAAAGTACGCAGATCGAGGGGGTTTAATTGGAAACACTGGTGTTAATTTTTATGCGGGTAAAAGAACACGAGATTTGGTGGAATTGTATGAAGTGAGGTTGGTGCGCTCGTATGTACAAGATCGTTTAAATAATTGTAACAATGGGAAACGTTGTCAATTGTCATTGCGATTGAAATTTATATTAATGAGAATCGTATGGAAATCAAGAGCTGTATTGTCTATTGGGATAAAATCAACGATGTTTTTAAAACTTGGGTTATAAGCGTAACGAGGTGCAGTTGATTCAATTTAAAATTCATTTAACATCATCTTAGCTGCAATAAAACACTCGCATTTGTATAAAAAAAAAGTATTATCACGTAGAAAGCTGTAGGTACGAGTAGAATCTGTTTACAAACAAATAAATCCGAATACAATTAGAATTACATTAAATAGGCAGGCATACTTTGTCGATACCTACAAAAAAAACCACAGGCACGCTTCTCTCTCAAAAAAAAAAACAGCTGTGTATCGATTGAATGATCTTTTATCTGTAACTGTATCATTCAGGCAACACTTTTTATCAAAAGATCAACTCCTATAGGTACATTTTAACATTTTATGACCCACGATTTTTTCATTTTGTTTTCAACATCAAGCAAGGGCAGTGAAAAAAGAAAGCATGTGTTTGTTCCTCAATATCGTAAATTAACTTAAGGATGGCAAGGATCTTGTACAAAAAAGAGCCCACTGAAATGGTAACATTGACATGCTCCCCCCCCCCTCCATGCATTAGAATTGTCCCTTTTCCACTTTTTTTCAAAATAATTTTTATTCATACGACGTAATTATTGACAATAAGAAGACAAAAAAAAATATTTATTCACAATCAATATTCAAAAGTGGATAGATATTCTTAAATTATTTTTTGATATTAATTTATTCATCAGTTTTGCAATGTTGATTTCAAACTGACTTTGATGGATACCTATGTCAAACAGATAAATGATTTAATTGAAGAAAATCTTCACAAATAGAAAAAAAATCAGAAAGGAGTTCACTTTAGTCTAAAATTTTTAGTCCCTCCTTCTCAAAAGCCAATTTTAGTTTGTCCGGGGAGTTTTCCCTACAATTTGAATTTTGAGGGGTACAGAAATGTTAGAGATTTTTGAAAATTTAAATATGAAATTTAAATGAAGCAAGATTGATAAAATGAAATTTTCCAACGGGGGAGAGGGGGCCAATTCGCATATTTAGTGAAAATAGTTGGTGACTGAATCTCTGAATTTTTTGAAACTGACGGACTTTTTGTGGAAAATTAGAAGAATAGTACGTACCAACTTTTGAATCAAAAACGCTCAAAAAAAATTCACTCAACGAAAATTTTTTCCATTTTTTCCTTCGTATTTCCATTAGCAAAGTAAGTACCTACAGTTCTTCCATAAGAATATACAATTTCAATGACGAAAAAAATATTGAAGGGCCTATTCAAAATTCTGAGAATGTAACTTTAATGATTCTTAACCAATATACTTACACTGAAAAAAAATAATAAAATTACAAAAACTGATGAAATTTATTCAAAAAATGATGAATTTTATCAAAAAAAAACAACAATATTTATCGCGAAATTTATCAAATTTATTGCACAGGAAATTTTGGTTACCAATTTCGCAAAAATTATGTATAGGTAGGTATTTTTTAAAAGAATAAATAGGTACCAATTTTGTGAATGAGGAACTTTTATTATTATTTGGATGAAATTTTTTTATCTTAATTAAGTTTTGAAATTACTTTTTCTATTTTTTTTTTCAGAGGTTTGATTGATTTTGGTGAAGTATTTCAACTTGAAGCGAGATTAAGCAAGAAAGGAGCAGAAAGATAGTTTGCTTTCCTTTAAATCACGAAATAATAAATTTTCAGGAAAAATATATTAGATTTTAGTGGGCGTTATAGCGAAATTCCGAAGAAAAAAACTGACTTTCTTTGAGCAGAACATTACCAAAAAGTGACCAAAATTTAATTTTTTCGGGATAATTTTTCTACTTTCTTGGGGGGGAGGGGGGATTTTTTTTGAAATTTCTGCAAAAATTTTAAAGATAAATCAACTGAAACGACATTAAGTAATAATTTCATTCATTTAATTCCTTTTTCATTTTTTCCTTGAAGAATTTTAAAATAGCAATTTCTACGTAAAAATTTGAAATTTTGCTTGAAAATGCGAAAAAGTGACGAACCCTCCAAAAAATTGACCCGCTATATGCCTGTTTGAGTCTAAAATTCCTCGGAAGCACTTGGAAGTTGTGAAATGATGATCCTTTTTCGAAAAATTTTTGTTTTGAATTGGAGAAAAATTGAAAAAATCTCACTTTGAGCCGAAACAATCCATCTGATTTGAAAATTTTCAATTTTCTCCTTCTCCTTTCTTTATGCAATGAGACGATTTTAGATTTTTAGTAGATGAGAATACCATGCCAGGTATATTTTTGTAGTACCTACGAAAACTGAAAAAACTTTGGAAAATAAAATTTTATTATGAAATTTTAAGGTGAAGACAATTGATCAAAAATTAAAAATAAAGGTTTTAAACTTTTTTCATTTTTTCAGAATATTGACAAAGTATTCAGAGTCACATTAAATCGAGGGAGCGCCGGCGAAGGGAGGCCACTTGGCTTCCTTTAAGCTTCGTAAACAAGTTAAGGTTTAAGTTGGAAATTTTTTGAAAGTGATGACCTTGATTTTTGTAATGACGTAAAAAAAACGGAGAAAAATTGTGCTTCAGATTGGAAAAAAATCAGGAAAAATTCCATTTCAGTTTAGAATTTTCGAGAAGTTTGTATACTGAAGTGATTTTTAAAAAAAAATCACGATGATACACATGTATATCTTATCAAATTTCAGTACGAACTAAGCCCTCAGTAACCCCTTTAATATTTTTTAATAGACCACACGACGTTATTCCTGTTCTGAATCATTAATTAACTCGAATTATCCTCGTTACTTTCGTTAAAACCTCTATTTATAGAATAGAGTATCGAATGAATGGACTGAGATAATTTGAAAGTACCTCGAATATCAATGTTTGAGTAAATTATCTACGAAATATTTCTATCTTGTATTGTGTTCAAATCCAAGTTATCAATTGCAGCGTAATACCTACATAAGAGAACCAGTTGCAGGTACCTACTAATTGATGAAGAAATATCTTTCAATTTCGTACACGAAACGATTTCGGTACCGTATTACGTTACATAATGGTAATAAAAGATGTCCGAAAATGTCAATTTATCGCATGTACGTATCCTATAAACCTATTATTTCAAGTATTATGGAACAGATGTCACGCAGATTAACACCACGAGGGATCGAGGGAACTTGATCGCCGCAGTTTCACGTCTCGTGTGACGTTTTATTGTTTCCAAATGTCTGCAGTATTTCTTTCGCACCGTGAAACCATTTGGAGAATGGAGATGAAATTTTTCCCTCAAATCGTATTAGTGTATTTGGTTATTTCATGTATTTTTAAAAAATTCAAAAGTTCAAAACCTCAAAAAAAATTGCAGGAAAAGAAAATTTTTTATAGATAATTCAACCAGAAGTATAGAATTCTAAATCGAAAAATATCGGTCTCGGTTCAGCGTTTCCGGTTTTAATTTTTTTTATTTCAGTTTAAGTTATTTTTCTTTTCATTTTGGTTTTGGTTTCAGTTACGATTATAACAAAAAACAATGGTTTCGGTTTCTTAATTTTTTTTTACTTATTGAAAAGAAAAGCCAGGAATCAAAAAATCACGAAATTTTAGCAAAATTGGAATAACGTTGAACATCCTAAATTTCCAAAAAAAAAAAAAAAATGTAAAATTAAAATATCAGAACCGGTATTTTCCTAGTTCAGCGTTAATTTGAGATAGAGAAGGAAAAATGTGAGATGACAGAATTCAGGAATTTGGGAAGATCATATTGGAAATTGAAGATGAAGGAAAACTTTTCGTATCTAAAAATTGAAAAATTATTATATTGGGATAAAAACTAATTCCAAAATTTATCTCAGCCCCAAAAACGCGAAAGAATCGTGGAATAATAATTACTGGGATGAAAAGTAATCCTGAAATTCATTTCAGCCACAAAAGATCGAAAAAATCGTGAGATGATTATTGGGCCAAAAATTCATTCCAGCCTCGAAAGCTCGAAAAAATCGTGAAATTATTGGGATGAAAATTCATCCTAAAATTCATCCCAGATTTACAAGTTCGAAAATACTAATCGTGAGATGAATTGAGTTGAAAATTCACCCCAGCTTCAAAAGCTTGAAAAAATGGGATGAATAAATAATTAATGACAAATCGTGGATTTGTAATCTCCCTGCACCAAATTCATAAGTAAAAGTTCTTGAAAAAAAACAGCTGCAATCAAAAACGAAAAATTGAACGAAACAAAAATGAAATATTTCGGTTAGGGTTTCTGTTTTGGGGGTTGCATCCCTGATTCTAATCGATTTGGACTTATCAAAAATTCGCGAAAATTTTGTTTCGTTTTTGGAACCTCAAAGGATATCACATTGATTTTTATCAAAATTTAATATTTTGCATAAGTATAAAATTTTCAAAAATTCACACCAAAATTTGAAAAACATTAAAAGAAAATGAACATTTTCAAACTTGGATACAGATAGATATTTCAAGATACTCATTCAATTTGTTTTTTTCTTGAACCGAAAATTTTCTGACAGTTCAGGTACGAGGTACGTCTATTTCAAGTAAAAAAAAATGTCATTTCATCACCCTCATTCAGAATCATGAAGCTGTACTAGAGCTAGAGGTTCCTGCGGACCCCTATTTCATAGGGGGGGGGGGGGGGGTTATTTGAGCAAAAAAATATCATCTTTTCCTTGCAAGAATTTCCTCCTCCCACTCCAAAAAATTGAATTTGGTTTATCCAGATCGTGTCAATGCTCGAAAAACATTTTTTTGCTCATACCTCCCTCCCCCGCCTCGATTTTCTCATGCACAGCCCTGATTATTTCCCTCGAATGAACTCGAGAAAGCCGCTTTCTGTCAACTAGGTTGTCCATCATAAAAATAATGGTTTCATCGATTTTTTTATTTTTTCATAATATTCGACGAATATAAAATTAATAAAATAATCAACGACGATTAACTGATCAATTATTTACACTCAATTTTGAAAATGAAAACTACTACATTTCTTTACTTCCTGTATAAAATTTTAGTCAACGTGATTGAGACCATTTTGGAAAAACCCTGCTAATTTAAAAATTTCGTCGAAATGAATAAACTCGCAGTATCTTTCATACATACATATTTTATACGTACAAGTCATCATCTAAAAACATTAAATTTTTTTATCATAACATTTACAACATTGATAACACATAATTACACTTTTTATCGAAAACAGCTAAGTAGCTGGCATTTTTATCATCTACGATAATAAAACTACTATTGCCAGGTTATAACGATAAATTTTATTAATTAACTGTGCGTGTTATATTTTGCTCATTACCATACACACAAAAAATTTTATTGACGGGCTTATCTTCTTTTTTTCTTCAAATCACGACCTCGTAAAACATTTTAGTAAAAAGTCGAAAATTATTCACATCCGAGAAACATTTGAACAGAGAATCATTGGGAATAGAGGGTAACAAAACTTGAACAATGTGATTACGAAATGAATCTGTACTGTTTGCGAGGTAATGCATTTTACGTCATTGCATGTTATTCTAAAGAAAGATTTCATCGAGGAAGAGGCATGACAATGAAATTTACGATTTTATTTTCAATTTCAATCAGGGTCGAAATATAAACAAAGACGTTTGCGTAGATAGGAAAATTTTAATGATGTGTAGGATCGAATCGAATACGGACACATCATATGATAGGTATCCAATTGATAGGTAGATAAATATAATTAAATTGGGATCAGTGTAGCATATCATCTCACACTGAATTAAAATTATTTGGAAATTTCTATTTCATTTTGAGCAAATGATTTTAAAAATGTTTCAGAATAAATTCAACTACGTACCTATCAAAATGGGTAACAATTTAAAGAAACAAAAGAAAAGAACACAAGAGGGATTTTAAAAAAATCTTTCCATTTTTCTCTCCGTTTTTGTTTTAGAACAAACTTAATTTAGGTAAGTAAGAATAAAAAATTGTTCCAAAATGCAATACAATTAAGAGAAAATTTTTAGTCAATTTTAAAAAAAGACCGTCTAAATTAAGGATAATGAATTCCCCCCCCCCAAAAAAAAGGTTTGACAAGTATGTAAAATTAAAAATTTCTTTAGCAGGCTTGTATAGTAGGGCGGGTCGAAAAACCCATTTTTCATTTTCAAAAACATACCCTGCTAAAGTTGTTGGCTGATGATATTTGATGAATAAAATAAAAAATTCAAAATCGATTCATATCTTCGCGCATTAGCATTAAAATTTACAAAAATTCTCAAAAATTGAAAATTAAAAAAAAATCAAATTTTCAAAAATTTAAAATTCAAAAAGAATCAAATTTTCAAAAATTAAAAATTTTAAAAAAATAAAAATTTTGAAAAAAAAAATGAAAATTGATTAAAATTAATTTTAGAACTTATTTAGCGACTTTAAAAACCAAAAAACACCATAATTTTTTCGAAAAAAAAGTCCATATTTTATAGCTTTTTTAAATTTCTGCTATAAAATTGAAAAAAATTATATAACTCTTGATTGTTTTCAAAAAAAAGTGCTTGCAAAAGAAACCTCTTGAGAATGCTTTCACAACAATACGATTTACTCCTTTCCTCGATCCATGCTATAACATCAATATTGGAAATCATAAACCAATAATGAGATTATTCAGCTTCAGCTGAAAAAAATTCTACAACGAATTACGACCTACGACACGACGCACAACGGTGTTTGAATTTGGATATCCTCCATATGTTGACAATTTCAAATTTGCACCAGAAAATGTATACGATAAATATGGTTTACTTCGTGAATTATCACAAAATGTAGCTAGTAAAATCCGTTTTTGGCAAACATTAGCAGGTGTTTACTTTAAAATTGAAAATCAATGCAGAGGCATTCTGAACTTTGATTTTTCGGAAATTCTATAAATTCGTGACATTGAATACATTTTGAGTCAATCGAAGGATTCATTTTTTTGTGTTCGGGGTTTCTAGGTTCAGTATTGGATTATTACTGTTTTATTATTTACACGTTTATTTTTCTCAAAAATGAAAGTTACGTCATTAGTGCTATTGATGATGTTCCTCGTCAGTCTCCTTTCCTGCATGGTAGATGCGAAATATTATGGTCGAGGTGCATTTCCTGGAGGACCGTCAGCTCCAAATACTGGCATGGGTTATTGGGGATCAGGACCATCACAAGGTTCAATGAGTGCTGGGACGCCGAGCAAACGAGGATCACCATCGAGTGGACCGGTCAAATTTACAAAGAAGATTATAATACATGGATAACTCGTTGATTTAAGTACGGCACACTTATTTTGTAAGTACATACTATACCTACATTAATGAATTGGCTAACCCTTTTCAAATAAATGAGCAGTTGTTATTATTCAGTTGTGTTAAAGGTATTTAATAATATTATTATTTGAACATGTCATCTTTATTGACTAAATTTTTCAAATAAACTATTATAATAATTATTAAGTACAATAAAATAAAAAAAAATTATAATTTCTTTTTCAATTTTTTTTTTTTTTTTTTTTTGAATAATCTGTAGACCTAGATGACTCGAATAGGTACCAGTGTTACCTGCTCATTTTTCTCAAGGACAGAGCACCGAGATTATTTTCTAAAAAATGATTTTTTTTTTCAAAAATTGAAGAATTTTTCCAAGTTGAAACAATTTTTATAAAAATGTAAACGTTTTAAAAATTGCACGAGTTTCTAAAGGATGGACAATTTTTCAAAAAATTACCGTTTTTAAAAAATTGAAAATTATTTTAAAACTCCACTCTACTATTTTCCAAACTTTCAACAAATTATGTAGGTACTCCAAAACTTGAAAAGAGTTTTCAATAACCTAAACCCAAACAAATGTTCAAAAAGTAGAAGAACTTCGAACTGTGTAAAAATTAAAATATTTTTCAAAAATTGGATAAGCGTTCAAAAGTCGGAAAATTCTAAAATTTTATTTAAAAAAATTAAATACAAGATAAGGTTGAATTGTTTGTAACCTGAAACATTTTCTAGAAATTATAAATTTTCCGGAAGAGGGCACTGAATTCTAAAAACCAATTGTAAATTTTCTATAACTTGAACATTTTTTCAAACGTTAAGTAAATAATTTCCAAAACTTTTGGACGAATTTTCCATAAACTGTAAATTTTTCAAAAATTGAAAACCCTTCTAGAAGTAAATCAAAGTTTCAAAACCTACATACTTTAATTTGTATAAGAATTTTACACATTTCCAAAAAAAAAATCAATTTCTAAAATGAGGTAACAGAATGTTTTTTCAAAATTGAAGAACTTCTCAAAACATAGAAGTTTCCTGGTATTGGGAAACTTAAACCTGATATAATGCATTTTAAAACTTGAAGGTCTGTTCCATTCCCAACTCGAACATTTTATTGAAAAAATTAAAAAAATTGGAACATTTTGCAAAAAAAAAAAATGAAACGCTTTCCAGATATTGGAAAATTTACCAATAATTTTAAGGACGATCCGATGCACTAATCTTAATTTTGAAAATATCAACAGCCAATTTTTTTTTGAGAATGAACAACTTTGCTGGATGGATATGAATCGATTTCCATCGTGAATGACAAATTTCCTCCGGAACCAGAGGAAAAATTGAAATTGATTTTTTGAAAATAATCCATGAACGAAACAGGACAGAGATTTTCTTTAAACAGTCTAACAAGGGAGGTATCCTAGCTCATAGTAAAATTTCAAACCCAAACAAAAATTAATCGAAAGTGCACTGCAAGAGGACTCCGTAATCAAAATTTCAGGTGCTAAAGTGCATTTTTCGTATTTTGGCGAATTTTTGAAATTTGGAAATTATCTCATAGCCAGCAAAAGAACAAAATTCGATCTGATCAACGAAAAAAGCTGAAATTTGGTATATACCCTATTTTCGACCTGCCGAATCGATTGGGAGCAGTTTCGAGACGTTTCGGAACCACCAGAAAATTTTGGAATTTTCCAACGCTAGAGAAAAGTTCATGAAAATGGCCCATATGCGCTTCAGCACCTCGCGGATTATACTCATATTGGTGGCCTATTTAAATGATTAGAACGCAATTTTCCAAAATTTGTAACTTTGAGTTCAAATTTACATTTTTAGACAGGAAATTTTTCTGGAAAAAATTCAAAAGTACACCCCAAAACAGCTGAAATTTTATTATTTACTCTATTTTCGACCAGTTGAATCGATTGATGGAAGCTGTTTCGAGACGTTTCGGAGCCACCAGAAAATTATATGGGTCATTTTTATGAGCTTTTCTTCAACGCTGAAAAATTCCAAAAAATGTTGGTGGCTCCAAAACGTCTTGAAACCGCTTTCAATCGATTCGGCATGTCAAAAATAGGGCATATACCAAATTTCAGCTTTTTTCGTTGATCAAATCAAATTTTGCTGGCTATATGAGGTAGATAATTTCAAAATTTCAAAAATTCGCCAAAATTCGAAAAATGCACTTCAGCACCTGGAATTTCGGTTCAAGGTCTTTCCATGATGTTCATTGTCCTTTCGATTAATTTTTGTTTCGGCTCAAAATCTTACTTTCAGTTGAGACTTCTCCCACAATTTAAAGAAAAACTAATTTTTTTGGTCATCAATGAAAGGATAAAATCAAAAAGAATAAAAATGATTACCTATCAGAAAGAATGAAATCCTTTGTATTAGAATAATAATTATTATAAGTATTAAACAACATCTAATGAATGAGTTTTTCAACACACATGCTGAAATATAACTCGCTCGTATATTTTATCGTAGATAATTATTCATTGAATTTGCATACGATTTCGTATGTGTCTGAATTCACACGACATTACTAAATTTAATTCTTGAGAAATGAAGCTTGTAAAATCTAATTTAAAATCTCCGCAGTTTTTCTACTAAAACGAAATGAAACATGAAGATAGCCTTATTTTTGCCTTCAATGAGTAAGTATGTACTTGATTTTAAACGAATTTTTAAGAAAATGGCACCAAAAAAATCCAAACAATTCATCACTTAGATTCGTAGACTTTCAAAAAGAGAATGCACCTAGGCAGCCTATCAGGTAATTTATTTCAAATCATATTGACATTGTGCTGCTTTTTGAATAACATTCCTCCTCCGACGATACTGTCAGAACCTTACAAACGACATTGTCGATACCACAACAACGTCCAGTCTCCGACTTCTAAAACCACAGCACACCCAGGCACATGCAAAAACTGTCACTCTCCTTTCTCACAATCGATTAATTTAAACGATTCGACTTCTTACAGCGACATACCCACCGCTCCAAAACCATCAATTTGAAGGAAACACGAGAATATAAAATTAAAATTGTCGTGCACCTTCAAATGACAAAAACACTCAACTCGCGTATTTATATAAACACACTCGATTTCAAAAACCATTCGTCGTTGGTAGACTAGAAAACTGAATTTATTATTATATCGATTTGTCCAAGTGTGTTTCGATTTCAACTCGAACGTGATATTCGCGATGAGAGGTGTTATCATTTATACCGATGCTTCAAGGATGAATAATAATAAGTAGATAGGAATAAAGCGATAGTTAAACAAAACCGCAATACACAGATATAGTCAAGGAAGTTATTTGGCTGACCATTTGTCCTCGATTTTCAGCACATATCGTATAAGTCAGGGGCGGCAACTTGGCATTTTGTCATGTGTTGCTGATTTTGAAACTCACTTGGGGCCCTTGGGAAGGGGTGGGGGGGTCAACCAATGATGTCGAAAGCTTTTTTTTAGGTGGCTGCAAAATGGGTACAGAAATATAAATTAGATATTTAATGCTTAAAAATGTACTTTTTAAATGATGTTGTTGATGCCCGAGCAAAGCTTTGATAAATTTGGAATTTTTAATGCCTAAAAAAAAGTTTCTCAAAAAAATTCTCGACCTCAAGGGAGGTCCAGACACCCTTCCCCCCTGACTACGCCTCTGAACGTTGATCATTTTTTTCAAGTTGAAAATTTTATAGATATGCAATTTTTTCAATTCTTAAATATTTAAAAAGATCGGTAGGTCTAGGTATATTTTGTAACATAGGTTTTTAATATGGTACCCAATTTACAGAGCATTTTTCACAATTTTTTTTTTTTCATGTGTTGCTCAACCCTCTTATTTTTTTTTCATGTGTTGCTCGAGCATCCGAGCAACACGCAAGTTGCCGCCACTGGTATAAGTAAAGTACCTTCACACAATCTCCTATACCAAATTGGAATTAAAATCGACATTCGACGGCATAAATTGATGAAAATACTCGTAATTCATTTTCGAAAAACGATTTCGTTGTGCAGAAGTTACGAAACACAGACAACGTAGTAAGGTACCTAAATCTATTCATTATTGTGTTGTGATCATAACGACGAATGACCAGTTGAGTATGAGCGAAGAAAGGAGAAAATGCACGTTGCCAGCATTGTTTTGCACAAAGAAAGCTATTCAAGAGAATTACATTATCTAATAAGACTGGTTAATTTTAAAATACAAAGTCATTGATGAGAAGGCCACGTTATACGTAAGGAAAAAACTACACACTTGTCGAAATATCTTAATTTAAAAATATAAAGAGTTGGAAGACAATAAAAGGCCAATTAGAATACGAACATTTATACCACTATCTCGAATATTTGTGAAAAAAACACACCGAAATAAATTTTACTGATTTACGAGACTACGTAGGTACTTAGCACTACTTACCGCTCTCTCGAAGTCGAAATCGTACAATAATCTTGAACTTTGTTGAAAAGAGTGTGCGATAACGAAACGTCATTTGGCTATTAATATAACGTAAATTTTCCATTTAGGATTTTCAACGAGAGTATAGATATTCGCGGAGGATTGTTTTTGATTTTTTTTTACACGAGTTGAATTGAGTATTCTTATCTGAGCCACATTAGAACTAGAAAACTGCACTGTACTGTACACAAAAAAAAAACACCAAAATTATAGCAGTTGTTGTTGTTGTTGTTAAGAAAAATTGATGAAATTGAACAATAAAGGAAAAAATTTTACTGCTTCATTAATCACTAATCACAATCGCAATCAGTGATCTAATCACTAAATAAACTAAAGTGAGACAAACTAACCATGTGACGTTGTGACCAAACACAAACAGACCACGTGACAATGTGACAATTTTTTTTGTTTTTATTTTTTATCATTTTTTTGTTTGTTACGTTGCAGCATTGCAGCTAGTAGCATTTAAAATCAAAGTTTCTGATTGGTCATTTTTTTTAAATTTCAGTTTTCACTTCGCTTTTTTTATTTTTTATTTTTTATATCTTCATTCAGTTCATTCCTTGTATTTCAAATTCAATTTGAACGACCAGTTTAAAAAATAAGCAAAGATAGTCATTCTTCATATAAGGAAAAATTATTAGTAGGGAAAATGCATCGATCGGAAAATGAAATAAAAATTATTTTTGTGAGAAAAACAATACCTACTTTGTTGCGAAAATGAAATTTTTTGATTCTCCATTTGTGCAACTTTTGAAGATGAATTTCTTCAAAAAAAGGGGGGATTAAAAATGTAATAGAAGAATTATAAAATTATATACTAAAATTAAAAATTTGAATCTTTCTTAATTTTTTTAAACGAAAACATCATTTTTGTAAAAATGGCTCGATTTATTTAAAAAACGACTAAAAATCGTATTTTGTGTTATTGTGTTGCAATTTTTTTTTAAAAATTTTAATCTTCTTTCTTCGTTGAAAATTTACCACAATTTTCAAAAAAAAAAGTAATTTCGTAATTTCAATTTTTCAAAAAGCTACTTTTGGTTTTCAGTTTTTTTCGGTTTCCCAAAATATGCGATACCGTTTTTGTACCTATACATGTTTTTGTTGAGAAACGCAGCTTGAGTAATAGTTTAAAAAAAAAAAAAATACAATGCCATATTTTCTATAAGGTAACTACATTTTTTAACGGGATTTGTTTGAAAAAACAGCCAGACCTTGTCACCATTTTCAAAAATAAAAAAATAAATAAAATTTGACGAACAGTGCCCAATACCTTCATTTTATTCACTCTTGGAGATCAAAATTTTTCGAGTTGACACTGATTTTAAGCATTTCAGAAGGAGTAGAGTAAAGAGAGAATCTCAACTGAAAAACCAATTTATGATCCCTAAAAATGGTTTCCAGCTCCATGTTTGCATACCAAGAGAGATAATTTTAGTTTTTAAGTTTTGAATTTCTTTCCACGAGAATTTTTTTTCTTGCATTCAATTTTTCTCATGTCGTTATGCAAAAAAAACCACGTAGACAGAAAATCAATATTTCATTAAAAAAATTACAGCTAAGGCATTGTTGTTCCAGTAAAATATTAATATTTTCATGATAGGATTTGATTTCCGGAATTCCGGAACAATTATTATTAGTTAAAGTTTTCATATTGCATAAATTCTTTTTAGCGAAAAAAAACTCAAATATTATATCCAAAAAATTCACACAAATAAAAAATTTTGTTCTACCGAACCTTAAAATCTGACAAAGTTCAAAAATTGTTGAAAAATTGAAAAAAAATAATCGAGCGGTTTCATGTGGAGATTCTTTACCCTAAAAAATGTCGATGGTATCCATTTCTCATCAGCCTCTACTTTTTCAGGAATTCTTTTAATTTGTCATTTTAACGTAATCACATTCCGTGACACAATCTGAAACGACTTACGTTAGTACAACATAATATCAGAAGGTATTCTCGATGTTCGCATGTGTTCATTCATATCCAAGGTTCAACCAAAAACCAAAAGCGTTGCGTTGCTGCGTTGCCGAATGCTCTGACTGAATCATGTAAAAAATATACCAGTACTAGCCCTGAAAAACCGATTTTCATTTTTTTAAACGAATAAAATCAAAAAATCGAAATACTCGCGATGGCTTCGGTTATCTTAAATTTTAACAAACCGTGACAACAGTAATAAAATAAGTAAGTAGGAAAGTAGTTAAGTACGAAGCGGAAACGAAAATATTTTATTGCCATCGTCTAGCAAGACGTTAAAATTTGATCCCTATAAAAATGTGCCCAACAGCGATGTAATATTTTAAACAATGATTTATCCGCATTTTTATTGCTGATTTTTTCCAACACCAAGACCATGAAATCGATTTTGAGCTGACTTATTACTTAGGTACATATAGTTATGATGCAGTTACCAAATGAAATTAACGTTGGTAGAATTATCAGACTTCGAAAAATGACGGATATTGAATATGTATTAGCATTCAAAGAAATAGTGTACATATGGGTGAGGTTCAGTGTTCAGCTTCGAGTCATTCGTCAGAAAAGAAAATCAATAAATTATATTAACTGCTTTTGTCAACGTTGATACTCGGATTTCGGGTGCCATTCGAAATTACCAAAAACATGTTTGAGTATCAATGTAACGGTAGGTTAAGTCACGTTTCTAAGTACCTAAGTCAACCTTACGAGGAAGAAAATAATAAAAAGTACACGTGTTTGGTTTATTAGACTCAGGTATAGGTACTCGTATTGCAATCTAGAATTTTGGTACCAACCAAAATTAGTACTTTATTTAGAGCTAGCAGGTGTTCCATTCGATGTTCATTGATGGTATATTATTTTACGAGCTTAAATCTATAAAGATTTATCAACTTTTGAAGAGGAAATTTCCAAGCACCAAAATTATGCTCTGGTGAAGGTGTGAAGGCGCATTGGAGAGATTTTCGAAATACTGTCAAGTTTCAAAAATAATGATTTTTGGGAAATTTTCATTTTAGAATTGAAATGAAAAAATTGTAGGTACTTTGAGTCGAAAGAAATCAACGAAAAATTTTCTTCCTGAAAGGAGATAGGAAGGTGAAGATTGAGAATTTAAAGACCTTATTTTTTACCGAATTCAAATTTTCAAATAAAATTCATGGCAGTGCTGCCAACCGCATCATGACGTCAAGTTCGAATTTTCAGAGATCTCATTCAATTCAATGGTTTTGAAAAAAGAGCAAAAAATTTTTTGGTATCAAAAATTTAAATTGTTGAAAAATTTTGGAAAGACTGGCAATTTTAATTCTATAAAGATTGTGTCACAGTTTAGTTCTTTTTTAGTATCATTCTGAAGCAAAACCAATCTACTTTACTGATTTTTTTTCAAAACTGTATTTAATTTTTAAAAAAATTCCATTTGTAAATTTTCTTATCGCAGATTTAGTTTTTCTTCATACTTTCATCAAGTACTTACTTTTCAACATTTTTTTTCCATTCAATTGAAAGAATATTTGAAAACCAAAGTAAGTACGTTGAGAACTTTTTTAAAAATTCAAAGCAGGAAAATTTTTTCAAATTGGAAAAATTTCATGTCTACAGATAGTTGCAAAAAATTTTTAAAAAAACTTCTAAATAAAAAATATTTTAAGAAATCGATGTTGGAAAAATTTTCAATGCTAAATTTTCCTCACTTGAAAAATGTTTTCTTCAGTATTTTTTTCAATTTTACACTTTCATGACATTTTCTCAACTTTGATCTTTAAATTTTTTGTTCAGCTTCATATTTTTTAAAATTTCCTCCAACTCAAACAATTTTTCCAATAATTTCAAAATTTATCCAAAATTAATTTTCAATTCTGAATTTTTGAAAAATTTCGACTTTTAGTTTTTTAAAATTTATATTGGAAAAATGTGGAGAAAATTTTGACTCAGTTTCGAAGAAATGGGGACTGGGCGATTTCAAGGTCAAAAGGTTCAGAAAGATTCATTAACGCAAACGGAATTTTTTAGAGGAGCACCGGGGGGGGGGGGAGTTGAATGGATTATCATACTGGAGAAACTACTCAAAAATATCAAAAAAATAGGTTTTTTTTAGAAGTTTCATTAAATCGTAAGGATCAAGGCCACCAAATTTTTACGAGAAGTCTCTCACTCAAAATACACAACCTCTCCGTATCTCGCCAATTTTTCTCCAAAATTCCAAAACATAACTTTTTCATTCTGTACTTAAAAATTTCAAAATCTTCAACGAAAACTCCAATCAAGAGAAATCCAAAATCGTTCGAGCCATTTCTCTGTTTTCATCCATTGAAAAAAAAGTACTCGACAGGTACAACACAAATCATGAGTCATCTACCAGCCAATTCGTGTTTTTTTGAAATTATCAGTTGCGATAAAGGCTTCAGCAGCGTATGTCAAGGTTAGAATACTGCGTTTTAAAATGACAAATTTCACAAACACACCAAAAAAATTGATAACAGTGATGATATATTCTGGTACCTACCTTTATAATTTCACCATGTTCCAAGTTTTCCCCGACGATACACGAATTTTGAAATAATAATAAATGACTTTTCACACCAGAAAAAAACCAAGCGAATTTACCATTGAAACAAAATATTATCTATTTTTACGTGTACTTGACTTCCTCTTTATCGAAAATGAAAAATTATTTTTTTGGTCAAGTCGATTTTTTTCTAAAATTCTTATCGAGCGAACTTCAGATTCATTTCACATTCGATTTTTTTCAACATTTCATACTAGTTTTTTTTTGTCGATTTTTTTCATCTCTCATTTCACAACCATTTTTTGTGTATTTTTTTGGATTTTAATTTACCCAAAATTCAAAAAAAAAAAGAAAATACTGAAAATTTTTCCTTCCTGTAGTAAAATTACCAAATTTTTTACCATTTTCGGATTTTCTTGCTCCAAAACTGAAATTCTTGCTACTTACCTGCTTTTTTCAAACCAAAATACCATCACAGGTCATTCTTCCAACCAACATCCAACAAAAACCTCCATATAAGTACAAATTCTTTATTTAAAAAATTCCGACGTGATTATTAATAATAAAAAACAACGATCATGTTACATAATAAATAACCAAAACGAAAAAATTAATTTAACTGTAAGTATAAAACGAAACCTAATTTTCGGGAAGATCACAAATTATCCTGCGTAATTTTACGAACAATTGCTCGACGACATTTCGACCATCGTCGACAAATCGCCAACCGAAATATTTTCTTAAAATTACACAAATAACACAAACAGTGATATGATCCATCGTAAGGCAAAATGATTAGTTAAACTGATGTTCACACACGATACATAAAAATCAAATCGGAATACCCTTTATAAAGTGGAGTCAATTATACAGAGGGATAGTAGTACTAAAAATCTTACAGTAACAAAAGAAAAAACGTAAATACATTACATACTCCATAGAGAAAGAAAAAAACAATCAGGCGTAAATACTTAACACAAAACAAAATTCAAACTGAGCAATCTGGATCGAAAAAAAAAATCCCTTTCGAATATTCACTTCAATTTAACCACAAATAACAAAAACAATTCTAACACGTACAAATTGCTCGCCAGAAATATTCTCCCTGCAGTTATAAAAAAAATAAATCAAAAAAACACGATAAATTTCAAACTCTCTTATAGTTAAGTTCAATACTGGTAAAGTCAAAATAGAAAATTCGCAATGATATTTTGTAAAAGAAAAAAAACGGAATTATGCATTTGAAACGCTCACGATAATTGAAGACGATTTACAGCAAAATATAACTCAATGATGAAAAATGATGACACACAAAACGCAATACAATACAAGGACAAATTGTAAAATGAAAAAGAAAAAAATCACGTTATCTTATAAATACATAGTACTATCTCAGCTCGTTTTAAATTAACAGAAAAAAAAGACGACGAAACGTATGATGTAAAATATGCGTAAAAAAAAAGAAGGAGAACAAAAGAATTATGTAAAGTATAGAGAAAGAGGAAAAAAAAAAGAGGGTAGAAAACAGAATAAGTTAAAAAGTATAAAAGTAGAATAAATATAATAAATAAGTAAATGAATATACAAATGGAATTCTATACAGAAAATATCATAATAAGTCTAAAAATCTCAACACGCAGCTAAATATTTCATTTCTCGTACATCGTCGATATAAAAATAGTGGTAATAAATCCTTAAATAAATCATATTGTTTCGATATTTATACCTGGTAAAAATGCTAAAAATATAACAAACTATTATAGTATAAAAATTCGTTACATAAATAATTTAAAAAAATAGAAGAAAAAAAAAAACGAAAGAGAAATAAATATCGCGGGAGAACAAAACAAAACGTCGAAAAGCCGAGATAGAGTACATAAGTTATACTGCCAATACAAACAAAAGAGAAAAAAGGATAAAAACAATTTACGTAGTAACAAAAATTAAATAAAATCCTTCTGAAATCGTCGTACCTCATCAGGCGGTGATACCGCCGAATTGTCGTCCAAATGAGCGTAATATGGGTGCCGACGATATTTCGTTAAATATTGGCAATCTGGTGTCAGTCGGTGAAGGGGGAGGGGAGCAAACCGGTGAAAATTGCATGATCGGTGCAGCGGCGTTGAATGCAAATGTAGACATACTGTTGGCCGGTGACAAACTGCCCATGCTGTTGGGTGACAATGAGAGGTCTTTTAAGCTCGAAGCTGAAGGGATATTGTTAGGGTACAAGCAGAGGGCTGGTGGTTTCGATTTGGTGGCTCCCTCGTGAATGAAGTGGCACCGGGTGCCATACGGGCAGTATCCTTCGGCGTGGAAAGTACGACAGAGTTCGGTCTTGTATTTCGGATGGCGAGCTAAATCTCTTAATTCGTGGACGCCGTGCGCAAATTGACATTTTTCGCCGTACTTGCAGATGCCATTCTCTTCGAAAGGGTGGCATAATTCCGTCTTGTATCTGTAACAGAGAAGAAAAGGCGGATTGTTAGTATTACGTGGGCCTAAGTAGGTGGCTTAGGTAATGGGTCTGGGCGCGTGAAGATTTGTTGCGGCTAATTTTACGAATAATTGGTCGATTTTTATAAGTACCGTGGATAAGTGTACAGGGTGATTCAGAAATTTTACGTAATGTTGATTAACTTTGATTGGATGATTGGGAAAATGACATAAATTTTCATTTCTTTTATCAAAAAATGCATAATGATTTCTTAACAATTTGATACGAACTTTTCAAATTGGTTGCTTTTGATTTTTAAAAATTAGTAAATACGAATGAATTTTTCAAATAAAATTTAAGACTTTACAATTATTCGTAATATTGTACTTTTTCAACAAACTACAAAAAATCTGAGTGATGGGTGGGGGATGATTCTTGAAGCATCAAGGTCTAGCTGCAAACAAGACCATGTTCTCAGAAAGGTAGGAACCAAAAATCAAGAAAAATTGTAGAACTTGAATTTTTTGAGTTTTCTGACACTCGAAAGTACGATTTTCTCAATTTTTGAGACTCAAAATAATATTTCACTAAAAAAGGTCATGCGGTCATTACCTCAAAAACTTTTCCCCAGTTCAATTAAAAACCAAATTTTTTCGACGAAAAATTCAATTTTGCCATTTTATGGAGGGGAGACTCGAAGAGGGCAAGCTGCTCCCTCTCTACTCCCTTGTTCATCTATCTTGCATGTTTCGTAAAAACATTTTTCAATAAAATGAGAAAAACTGATTTTCAAAAACCTAATCGCTCATTTCAGGTAATTATCTCAAGTTTTAATGATACAGGAGGTTCGATAAACTCCTGTGAAATTTCATTCTCTGCGGAAAATAATGAAAGTTCGGCAAATTTTTCCTGATTTGACAATTTTTAAGCAGTTTTGATAAGTTCGTTTTCGATTAACAGACTAAATTCGGCTCTCACTGTCGCTGATCAATTTTTATTCCAAAAACGAGCATTGAAAAATGAATTCTTTACCCTTTCTACCAATTTCTAAAAAAACAAACAATTTTTTTCTCACGTTGGTTGAAAATACGTTTTTTAGGGTCCTTCTTTACTTAATGAATAATTTGGTTACCTGTGTGTGGGGGGGGGGGGGGAGGGAAGGAAGGAAGGAAGGAAGGAAGGAAGGAAGGAAGGAAGGAAAAATTGACAAAATTTTTCCTTTTTTTTGTAAAGGCAAATTTTAAGAGGTCGTTAAAGCTTGATTCACTCAACCAAGATAAATAATAACGAAACAATTTTTTTGAAAGGAATGGAAAAATTTAAAATTGGGAAAAATTATACCTGGAGTGATGCTGAAGGGGGGAGGGGGTAGATGAATTTTTTGAAAATGATCACCAGTTCAACATGAAAAAATCAAGGAGTAAGAGTATGGAATATTTAGATGAATATTTTTTATTGGGGTATTTTGATGAAGAATTCACCATTGAAAAATTAAAAAAACTGAAAGAAATTTTTGAGAAAAAAAAATGTGAATAGATTTTCAGTAAGTACAATACAAACAATGTGAAACAGGATAATACTTAGTTAATTCAACGATAAAAAATTCCATTAAAAATTTGAAAATATTGGATTTCATCGCAAATTATGATTGTTAATATTCAGCATATTCCAAATTTCCAAAATTTTGTAAAATTTTTCAAAAGAATTATATATTTATAAAAACTTTACCAATTTCTTCAAAAATTTGGCTAATTCAAGAATGAATAAAACGATTTAAGGCTGTACTAATACTTTTCCCTTCTTATATTTTTCGATTTTCAAATGTCTAGGCTCTGGGCAGTTCTGGAAAAATTTCAGAATACACTCTCGACTAAAAAAAATACCCCAGACAGAGCTGATTTATTGCATTCAAAAATCAATTTAAGAAAATTTAATTAAAATGAGTGGTGTAATGAAAATCTGTACAAAATAAATTGACCTCCCTCTTCCCGCGTCTCCCAAGATATTCTCATCAAAATTATCTATCAATCCTCCCACTTCACTTCCTCTGAAGTCTGGAGCCTCAGAGCTAAATTTAGAACCTTGCATAATCCATTTTTTTTTTTTGAAAAATAACTTCAAAAAAAATAAATTTCTTAAATATTGAACAAATTTTTGAAACCGACCAAGTGATTCTCAATCCAACTTCAGCATCTCTAAAAATGAGAATTCAAACAAAGGGTAAAGTCGAATAAAATTGGTAAACTCGATCCCGGCGTTTCTACCCCTCCCCCTCCCCCTCCACAGAAAGTTTGAAAAAATCGTGAATCCTCCACCTTTGCCCATTCGGAGTTGAGAATATTTAATTCAATTAAATGAAAATAAAGGAAAATTTCTGTTCTATGGCACAAAGATTACATCTCATAAAGATCTATTATGATAATCTTGAAAGATTTGCACCAAAATTAGTAGAGAAATTACCACAAATAGATCTCAATGAAAGGTAACTTTGTGCCAAAGAACTGAAAATTTCCTCAATTTTTATTTAAATTGAAAATTCTTGAAAATATTGCAATAAAATGGCCCTAACTTCGAAAAAGAGAGGGATGGAGGGAGAGAGTCAAAAAATGATTTCGATAAATTTATTACATCAAAATATATCATCTGAGGAGTTGGAATGCATTTTTCTAATGTTACCTGGTTACTCAAAAAAAATATCCACCCCGAGAAAAATTATTGAATTTTGAGTTATAAAATCATCACCATAATGAAGTTCTCTCCAAAGTATCTTCATTTTTCAAATACATATGTAGCCAATAAAAATTCACTAAAAATTCTCAAATTAGCTACATATAAAAATCTTTTCAAAATAATCACCTACGATAATTATTTCGATTTTCTAAACTGCCCAGAATGCAGAACTAAAACACTCACTCATCCAGAAAAAAAAAAATCACACCAAGCGAAATTTTCGGCCCACCCTGTACAACTACATAATACGCGACAATATCTTCACATCAGATTGTAAACAGTACGATTAGTTAGGTATAATATCACACGATTGTGGATACGTGACTACTGCACACTACTCGAGTGTTATTCGAACCATTCCGATACTTATGAGAATATCGAATAACACATTAATAAAAACCATCAACCATTATGCACACTGCACAGGTACAAAGATATCTTATACACGTATAAACGCAATACCTACGTCATCCATCGCGATAAAACTACTTCAGCATCATTGAAAAAAAAGTAAAAGTGACCAGATTTAAAATCTGCAAGTGCAATCCTACAACCTACAATAAAAACGACCAAAGCTTTACTGGTTTTCTTATTTCTTCGTCCACACTTCACATATGCACGTAATGTACTCTTCTCAATCTGTACTACATAACAACTCATCTTATGCACTTTTTCTTACACCAGCAGCTTCCTACACTCGTATTCTCGGCAGGTATCAGGTGAGTGGTAAATTCCGTTAGATCAGAGCTCACAAAACCCACATACTCGAACGTAAAAAAAAACACCAGTGAAACCAAACCACATTAAAATGAAGTACCCAACTAAAAAAACACACACACACACACACATCTAATTCGTTATCATTACAAATTATCGTCATCAATTATCATATCAACACGTACGATAGATATATCTAGTGTATCGTAGGTCTAGGTACTCGACGACCCCCCTACCCCTCTTCTCGGCCTCTATTTTATATGGCGTCGCGTCGCTCGTTTCTTTATACTGGTCGTCTACTCCGAGTCCATAGACCTTACAATTATATTCGCAACTTTCTATATTACAATCCGCTAGGTACATTAAATCACACGCTGCGTAGGGGTCGGCTATATAATAAGGTAACATTCGCACACATGTTTATAAATTTCAAGTTACAACGTCGGTCGCGACGCACGCATACAACCTGTTCAACATTCGGTCAACGTTGACCGCGACATTATCATTTTCACTTATTACGAGACGTCGAGACGCGTCGCTGCCAGCGCCATGCCAGTTCGCTGTTCGCTGTTGGTAATCGTTTTCATTTCCGAGTCAAGTACACTGCGTTTTATCTTCGCTTCAGGGTCGAAATTACGAGTTTTATGCATAAATACCGATGCGAAATTGCATCCAGAGTTCCAGAGATGAAAGAATGGGAGATAGGGGTAGGGAAGGGGTCCTATTCGCACTAAATTTTCTCAAAAAGGTTGAAAAATTGTGTTATAAATTGTCAAACATAATAAATAAAGTAGTTCATCTACTTTTCGATTTGATGAAGAAATTTCAAATTCTGAATGCTTTATTTGAAATTTACGAGATGAGTTGGCTTTTTATCAAAATTTGAAATTTCGTTTCTAATTGAACAATTACAGTAGAGTTAAAAATTTAGAAACGTAACCATATTTTTCGTCAAATGGAAAAACTATCCACCAAAAAATTCCCCCCTCCCCCTCCTTCAAATGATGACGTTGGTGGTAAAAAATTGGACCTTTCACTCGTTTTGAAATTTTCCAAAGTGCCAAATTTCTGTTTTTTTTTTTTTGATCGTACAATCGTATGGCATTTTTTACCTTCATTCAAAAAGTTGATGAATACAAAATTCAATGAAAAAAAATTATTCATCATACCTCAAGAGCTCGATCTATATTCGAAGAGCAATTGAGGAGTTTCGTTTCAAAACGCGAAGACCTGATTTTTGGGAAATCGCAAAAAAACTGTCATTCAAAATTGGGTGGGGGGTTTTGGCTCGGGGCGGCCTCATTGGAAAGCTTAGGACCCCGGCTACATGTTTTGGGGTCATTTCGCACTTGTACCTCAAGGAGGGTTGGAGGGGAGGGGGCAAAAAAAAGATGTTGCGTTTTGATATGAAACAAATTTTTTGTTGCGTTTTGAAACGAAACTCCTCAATTTTTACGCTAGATGGGTAAAGAACGACTCTCTACTTATTTTTATTATGCCGAATTATTTTCTGAAGAGTTTTCAGTGAAAAATCATTTTTCAAAAAATGTCAAAGATTTCAATGGGATTTCTCTATAAGCGGAGATAGTGGGAGGGCATGAGGGCTCAAGTCCCCAAAATTGAATTAGCCCCCAAGATCATTTTCGTGTGGATGATTTACTCAAAAAAAAATCGTAAATACTTAATTTTTGAGGTACGAACTATCAATATGGGATTCCTGTTTTTTTTTCAACGTACTAGAATGGTTGTTTCAAATACTTACTGATTTAAGCAGCTTTTTGTAAAAATTTCTCAAAACGATCAGCAAATTAAATTATAAACTGGTACGAAAAAACACAAAATATTTTTGAAAAACACAAATTTTTATTGTTTTTCAAAAATACGAAAAATGTACAAAATTTTGTAGAAAAACTTTGTAAAGGATGAAATTTTTACACTAAAGTAATGGAATTTTTAATTCAACAATCCTTAAAAATAGAAGCACTTTCTTTTTGAAAATTGGAAATTTTTCGAATCTTAGCCTTCGCTTCGCTCGGGCATGCGAAGTCCAAAGTGCGTAATAAAAAATGAGATTGAAGATTTCGCCTCATTTTCAATACGTATACCTAACCTACTAAAATATTTATCAGGGTGCACCCCTCCCCTCCCTCCAAAAAATCGAACTCATTTTAGGATCACAAATTTTTTCTGTTTCAAAATATTTCATCGTTCAAGATGGAAGAGAAGAGTTTTTACCATAATTTCGAAAAAAAAATTACTGAGCCTTAGCGAAGTGAGAGCAAAATTTTTTTTTAAAAAAAGGACATCCAGAATCTAAAAAAATTTTTATTTGGTAAAATTTGTGCTTCTTTCCGTGTTTTGTTTCAACTTTCAAGAAAAACAATCTGATTTCCTTTCAAAAAATCACAACATTTTTGAAAATTGCAATCGAGATATACCATCATTTTGAAAATAAAATTGTGTAGCCCGAGCGAAGCGAGTGCGAAAATTTCTGGAAAAAAGAGCATTCAAAAGCTGAACTTTTTTCAAGCACTCATATTATCTTTCATAACCTCACACAGTTGCCACTCGTGACATTTCAAGGCCAATATAAGGACCGGAAGGACCTGTTAGACACCCTGTTTATTTAAAAAATGAACAAATTTCAGTTTTTGGGCTTTTTAAAAAATAAATTTACATTATGAACTCTCCTACTTTCCAATTTGGATAATATTGAATATTTTGTAGCGAGAAAAAAATATTGTCCTCCTCATTTATGAGGTAATTCGATGTAAATTTGAAAGATAATTTTCAAAAAAATTTCAATTTTTTTTTGCAGGAGCGTATTCTATTTAAATTTTGAATTAAGAAATGCTACTTACTAAAATATTTCTAAAAAATCGTTTAAATGGAAATATTCATAAATTGATGCAATGCATCTTGAAAGGCTGGTCCAAAAAAACCCTCGACTTTGATTCGTCTTCATTACTGAAAATGATCTTGAAGGAGGGAAAAACCGTACCTACTAAATGCATTTCAATCCTTCCATCTCGTTCACCCTATTTTGATTAATCGACTGCTTAAAAAAACACTGTCCAATCTGCTATTCACAATTTCGACGGAGTATGACGTTTCATGGTTTCATTCACGTATCTTGGTTGGAGTGTTTATCGAAAATTTATTTATCATAAGATTATTCCAAGTAATGAATGACGACAGACGATACAGGTGACTGACTGGTGTGGTTGAACGTTGAAATTCGTGGGTACCGGTTTTTCCCGACGGTTTTTTAATGCACTTGCATGTGATAACAAGACGTACGAATTTTCTTATCTATCAATGACACATATAACACAAGTTGACAAAAAATTTTTCATTCTGTGTCTCTCGGTTTTTATGCCAAAATTCTAATTCTAGACTAAAATACATCACCTCGCTCGATCGTGGATTCCATTTCAAAGTTTGCTTGCGGGGGGAGGGGGGGTGGTTGGAAAAATCGTATTGTTCTCGAGAAATAAACACGAGCATTAAAAAAAAATGAGATTTTTTTTATCCAACCTTCTAAAAAATTTCAAGGCTAATCAAATGAGGTAAACCGCAGATCTCATATCTCTTTTAGAAAAAAAAATATTACAGCTTCTTCTTTCCCAAATTTTGTGAAAAAATCCCATTTTTTGCGCCTTTCTCACCAAAAATTGAAATTTCTGAGAAAACTAAGCGTTCTAATGCTATAATGACCAAGTTGCAGAGAATTAAATTTCCTATCGGATTAGAACCAGCAAAATAATTCTGGGAAGCATAGTTTTCAATATATTTTGGAGCAGTAAAGTTAAACATTGTATGGAGGTAATCAAAGAAAAAAAAGAAATTTTCGTTTTATTTCTCAATTTCCTCCATCAGTGTTGAACTTTACTTAGAAATACCGTGAAAAATATGTCTCCCAGAAAAATCCCACTGGTACTATCCCATAGGAAATTTAATCCTCTACAATTTATGTCATGTTCATGATGGCTTTAGAATATTTAGTTTTCCCAGAAATTTCACTTTTTCGTGGGCAAAATACAAAAAAAAATGAGATTTTTTCACAACATTCAGGAAAGAATAAGCTGTAATTTTTTTTCGAAAAAAGATGGAGGTCTTCGCCATTTGATTGGTCGTGAAATTTTCAATGAGATTGAATTTAAAAAATTCAATTTTTCTCCAATGCTCGTGCTTATTGCTCTCGAAAAATCATATTTTTTACCCCCTTCCCCCTCAAAGCAAACTTTGGAAGCAAAAATTGAGGGAGGTGATGAATTTTGATATCTAGAATCAGAATTTTGACCTTAGAACCGCGATACAGAGCAAAAAAAATTTTGTCGACCTGTGTAACAATACGAGACCTTATTCGTTCATTATAACAATCGATAACGTTTTTTAAAATTTAAAAAATAAAACTGTAAAATTTTCCGAAATTAAGCATGAGTTTCATCTTGAAATGTTTAAAAATTCGCCTCTCAGTATGTCATTCTACGAGTAGGTATCTTCTTTAAATTTACGATAAATTCATTAAAAAAAATTCCACAAACTGCAATTTCAACTTTAGGAAAAGGACACCTTTACAGTTTTTCAAGCAAATTATCTCCTACTCAGTTGAAATTTTATCAATTTTGCCAAACCCCAAAAAACTATCTCTTTTCAAAATGAAAAAGAGCAAGTAGAAATCATCATTTGACCGAATAAAATTTTCAAAGCTTGAAGTTGAGTTGAACACAGATAAAAAGAAATGCAATAACGTTAAAATGATAAATTTGCATAATACGTTGAGGGGAGGGGGCAAGTACGTCCTTGGGAGGGGGGTGGTGTTGGATTTTGTTCCACACACGTAGGTGAATTTTTACATTTGGTCCAATTAAATTCTTAAGCTTCAATTGAAAACAAATCGACTCACCTTAAACTAGCTGAATTTCCTGAGTTGTGCTTATTATATCTCGCCCTCGGTTCGGACTGCGATCGATTTAATTTTTTATGTCCATTATGACTCGTATTGTTTTGAAAAATCGTTGAGTTGAACGCAACTTTAGCAAACTGAGTTTGTGATGTAGCTACGTCATCTCCAGCAATGCTCGAATTACTTCCTAACACACTTCCGGCATCTGATGCCGGTGGAGTGATTGAAGTCCACGGTGTATGTTTATCGTCCTGTAAACACAAAATAAAATTTTTCTTCAGCAAACCAAATCGTGTAAAAAAATTATTTAAAAAAGTCTTTAAAAAATCGGTATCTTCTGTTTGTGTGTCTAATTACCCAGATACTTCAAACTCATAATCAAGAAGCATTACATCCACATACTTGGATTACATTTTTAATTAAATTTTAATTCGCGCTGACATCTCTTCTAATATGTATCCCAAACTTATAGAAATTTTTATCATCTATAAGCATACACTGCCACACATACGTAAGTAAAAAAGGCATACCACGGTACGTGTCGAAGGACAAACACACCGCCGCGTAATACCGCTCGTTCTTTAGAATTAAGAAAGAAATTTCAAAATACGGGATGAGCCTCGATCGTTCGTAAGTAGTAATTTCACAATAAGTGGTCACTAATTATCTGCTACCATCTACCAATAATACGTGTCTGTCGACTAATTTATATAATCGTATAAATTCAAACGTACCGGTACCTTATGCACCTATACATTACACAAATAAAAACCTAGGTTGAATTTTTGTCTAAAAATTTACTTCGCCATCACACAGTGTTTTTTTCTACGCTAAAACAAACACACAAATATCCCAGCACACGTGATAAATTCGAAACGAACGGGTTGTCACGAAAATGAGTAATTCTGGCTTCGCGACAAGGATGCGATAAAATCGAGGTTTGAAAAGTGCGAACAAAAGAATAGGCGGGGTGAGGGGATGTTGGAAGAACGTTTCGTTGTTCTATTTTTTTTCCGCAAATAGTTCGACTGAAAACGGAACGGAAACACTTGAAATCGAATTCGGTGTATCGCGTGTTGTAAAATAATATAAATCAACTTTCATTATCGACTACACAATAACAATCGTTCATTTCGTGGAAACGTAATATTGATATGAATGATTTTTCTAAGGAAATCAGATTTAATTGATGATTTAAATAGGTGTTAATGATTTTCATCGAATTTTCTAAAAAATTAATGAATAGATTATTTGAAGGAGGTGGGGGAAGAGGAAATTTTTTAGCAGAATACTGGGTGATTAGGTAATTTAATCTAGGTAGGAAGTTGGGAAATTTTCTTAGATTTTTTTTTGTTTGCAGTCTCTGCAAATACTTTTTATAAGAAATTAATTTTCATTTTTTTTTTAAATAATTGAAATCATTAAAAATAAATATTTTTACAAAACCCATGAAAAAATTGCACCTTTCTCAAATTAGATACCAGAATAGTTGGAAAGGGAGTAAAATTAACTGAAATATTAGAAAAATTGACAAAAACTTGAAGTCTATAATTTTTTATGAACAATAAATAACAGTACTTGATCTTCTCATGAGGTGAAAGGGGAAGGAAGTGTTCATTAACCCCTTAAAAATTGAAAAAAAAATTGAAACATTAAAATCAATTTAAAAGGGCAATAAAATGACTTAAATTAGTCAAGAAACTAAAAAAATAGTAGTATACGTTTTTTAAACTCTCTACATGGTATGAGAAGAGGAGGAGGAGGAATCTAATCAAACTTCTACGTCACGCGTCGATAGAATCGTTAAAAATTTAAAAATTTCTCGAAAGAAAAAAATTGTAGGCTATTATGAAAGAAATAATAAAACGGAGGAAGGAGGAGTCAAATTTAAATTACCGTTATTAAAAAATTGAAAATTTGGAAATATAATTATAAGATAAAGAGGAAGAAGTTGATTTATTAAACTTCTTCAAAATTCAAAAATCTTCGAAAATTCTAATTCATGATTTCTCAATGGAAATTTTAGGTTTTTTAGGATAAGATGTAAAAGGAACGAGGAAAATTAGATAAAATTGAGAAATTTGTCAAAAATTGAATATTTCTTTCAATGGAAAAATTTTGAGTTTCTCATATTTAGGAAATATAGAATTTCATTTTATCAACCTCTTGAAAATTAAAAAATCCAAAATTTCTCAAAAGAAAAATGTTGGATTCTTCAGATGAGATGAAACAAGAAAAGAGTTCAAATTTCTGATTCAATTAATATTCAGAGTAAAAAAAAAATCGTTGAAATTTGAAGAATTCAACATTTCAGGATGATTTTTTTGGCCTTGTCGAATGGGATTGGGGGGGGGGGTCACGTGGACTGAAATTTGCCCATAAAAATATTTTTTAATCGAAAATAACTCAAAAAATTCTAATTCTTTCTCAAAAAAATACTTCTCACATGGAGTTTCACAAATTTTCTGAATAAAAAAATTTATATATTTATCATGGCTCTTTTTACGGTTGATCTATTGAAAAAATTTCAAGACATTTCGTCTCCGTTATCAATTCAATTGCTAAAAATTTTTAAGAACAAGCAAATGAAAATTACTGGCACAGACTTAGTTGATAAAATCCTGAAATTTATAGTCGATTTTTTTAAACATCTAAAAATACAAATTTTATTGATTTTTTTTTCATAATTTTATATCACAATTTCTTCAGGTACTGAGTGCTTGAAAAATTTTGCCACCCCCCTCCCCATGAATATTTTGCTCATAAAAATCGTAGGTTGGCAATTGGTAAAAATATTTGTTTGTTTACGCAAGTCAGAATTGCCAATCTAAGATTTTCAAACATAAACATTTCAAGAGGGAGTCGAAATTTTTCGAGCACCTGGTACAAGTGGGGAGGGGAAAAGCGAAAAGTCAAATTTTTCGTATACTTCAAAAAGCCATGAATTTCGTGGTTTTTCATCTCAAAACAATACATCATTATTTTCTATCAAAAGAAACCACATTCATCAACTTTTAATAGGTAATTTTTTCGCAAGTACCTGGACATTGTTTTGATTTTTGATGGCTTGGTGAAAAAAATTCCATGTTTGGCCAATTTTTTTAGGCCTTTGAACACTTTCGACGTCATTTAAAACTTCCAAAAGACTGAAAATTGATTTTTTATAAAAACGAATAACAGGGTGTCTACCAATTTTGAAAAATCGAAATTCGCGACTTTTCGCGACCCTTTTTCGCGATTTTTTCCAGACTTTTTACACAGAGTTCCAATTTTGCCCAAAAGACCCCCCCCCCCTTGCGTATACTCGTTTTAAAGGGAATTTGAAGCACTTTTTAGTCCCTCCCTTGAAAATACCCATTTTTTTCACAGGATGGAGTCGCTGATAAACTTCGCCGATTCTGAACCTAAAATTCAGGGGAAAAATCATGGGAGGGCTACATGTGAAGCAACATCATGGAGAGAAAATAACACAATTTTTAGAAAATAACGTAACAAAAACTTGAAAAGTAATATCATGCTTAAATGGATGAAGCAGTTTCATTTCCGAGCGAAGCGAGGAGAGAAAATTTTAGAAGACTTTAAATTCAAAGTGCAATAAAACAATGTTTCAAATTGATAAATTTGCGTAAAAATTGGTCACTTTTACTTTTCAAAATTATTGAAAGAAAAATATGATTAGGCCGAGAGCCTAGTGAGGCCAAAGCATTTGAAAAATTCGATTTTGAAACTTCAAAAATGATTTTTTTCAAAAAAAAATCAAGTAATAAAACTGGCGAAAAAAATCACTTTTGTAGCATTCGGTTCATTTTAAAATTATGAAAGGAAAAATTTAATAAGGCCGAGCGAAGCGAGGCCGAAGTTTTGGAAAAATTCTGCAATTCCCTCATCGCGCCGCCCCCAAGTTTAGGTACAGACAACGATGTGATCTGGCCCGAACGAAGCAAGGGCGATTTTTTTTTTTGAGAATTTAGTATAACAACAACAAAAAAGAAATGTATTTTCAAATGATTTCTCCCTCTAAATTTTCAAAAAATCCTAGTGAAATCAAAAAAAAACTATGATTTTTCCCAATTTTTCAGAAAATGGATACAAAATATCCATTTTTTCAAAAAAAAATTTTTTGAAAATTCCAATCGCGATTGCTATTAAGTCTCCCAAAAGAATCCATTTTTCGTTTCAAAATATTCAATTGTTTGGAATGGGGGAAAGGTTTGTTATTTAAAAATGATTCATGGTAATTTATGAGCCCGAGCGAAGCGAGGGCGAAAATTTTTAGAAAATTGTGTTCAAAAAGCTGACATTTTAATAAAAATGTAATTTGGGAAAAATTCGCGACTTTTGGGCCAATTTCGCGACTTTTTCGCGACTTTCGCGACCGCCATCTGAATTCGCGACTTTTTCGCGACTTTCGCGACTTTCGCGACCGGTAGACACCCTGAATAATTTCAAGAGATGGAGACCATTTTTTAACAAAACTCAAACCAAGAATCATTCGAAAACTCCCAAAATCTTCAAATCCCCCAAACACATTCCAGCAGCCAGGATCCTCTCCTACGAATATCACCGTCATCTCGACCCGAACCAGATAATTAAAAGAGCATAAGATGACAGCAGCATATCGGTAATTAAATTAAACTGCGGTTCGATTAATTCGTAAGCCATGTTCGTTCATCATTTAATTCGGAATCTTCGAAATTAAGCAGCCAAGCAGAAAGAGAAATCAGCGACGTTGCGGTTTAACGCGCGGGTGTTATTTGGCGAAAAATTTTGACGATCCAAATTGCCCGAATTTAACCATAAGGCAGGATGCGTGACATGAGACTGATTTCATTCCAAAGTCGAAACATTCGCGAGCTTTTTTTCCTCGAAAAGTGGGGATAATCTGGCTTACCGGAAACCGCAACGAACAAAAGGACAGTATCAAGTAAAAAGTGTGTGAATGTGTGTGGTTTATCATCTTCCGAGTTACTGTATTTTAAAGATTATTTTTCAACAAATGTGGGTAATTGACGTCGTGAAATCTTTTCATATTCGCATATCCTTATTGTTTGAAATGTCAGTTGGGTGATACCATGGGTCTTGGGAGTTGGACGTCGGACACGAGAAATACAATGTTCATGGCAGGTGTTGTCATCTCCCTGATAAGACAATCTGTTTACGAGAGGGAACCAGAAAAAATCATAAAATTTTTCAAAGAAGAAAAAATTAAGATTCTTTGAATGAGATGAAACGAGAAAAAGCAAACTTGGGATTAAACTAGACAATTTAATTTCATGCAGGTGTCATTTTAGAATTTTAAAAATGAATTCAAATAAATTGCCAATTTTTTTTACCTCGAAATTCTCGTCTTCCTCTTTTCAGTAGGTAAAAACGTAAAAATAGTTTCATTTCTATTTTTTCATTTTTTTGAAACTTCATCTTCGATTTCGATATTGATAATTTCACTCTTAATCGACTACACCGATTACTTATCCAAAGCATAAAAAAAATTCACAATCTAACAGACCCAGAATTATCATCATAATTTGAAAAATCAAAACGTTTACGAAACTTTAATGAAAAAGAAACGATAAATAAACGAAGACTACTCGGTCATTCGGCTGAAATGGTGCAACGTTGCCATACGTTATCAATAAATTCAATATCAATCGGCACAGCAACAATTTAATGCAGATTATATGACCCTCGCGTTGATAGAGTACGTACGTAAAGGATTTATGAAAAAATATTATCGTTAAAATAGTATACGGTTCATTTAGCGAATAAATCATATGATAGTGGTATTGGAGGAACGTGATGCGCAAATATGAAATGACTTTGAGAAGTTGTTCCGATATACGTGTGCGGTGAGGTTTATGGAATACGATTTTAATAAGCTGATAATGCTAGATAATAGCTCAGATGTGGTGATTAAAACGATTGCCAAATATCCTATCTATCGAGTGTGATAAATAACGTCAGCAGATGTGTAAGGTGTGTTTGAGTGAACGGATCATGGGAGCGAAAAAATCATTAAACTTGAAAATTTCAATACCATAGAAGTTGTATAAAAGATCATAAAAATTAGTAAAACTTGACAGATTTCAAAATAGTCACCCATTCTTTTCAATTTTTAAAAATTTTTTTCAAGCGCAATGTAAGGATTTTATCATTCCCATGAACGTGACCTATTCACTTGAACATTCTATTATTTTGGAGGGGGGAAAAATATAAAAGATGAACAGAAGTGGTAAATTTATAGATTAATAATTTTGGGTTTGAAAAATTCACGTGATCATGACTTCATGACTTTTCAGTCTTTAAATCCTATAATCAAATCAGATCAAATAAACATACAAGATATTGAACCTAAATCTCTAATCAATGCTAAAAAAAAAATTTTCACGCAATGGCAAATGTAAATGAATTGTTAGTTCTAAATCATAAGAGTGGAGAATAAAATTATAAAATTCCTTCCATTCAAAATATAAATGGGACAAATACACTGAAAACGATTTTTCAAAGATAAGTTGAAGGTGATTTTTTTTGGTAACTGAAAAAAATTTACAAAAATTTTGACTTCCCTCTCTCTGATTTGGCAAATTCTATAAGTAGGTACTTTATTTTTGACGAATTTTTCCAAAGAATATAGGTAATTTTTTGATATTTTTATTGCACGCAAATTCTCAAAATACTTACACTGTCAATTCGAATCCAGGAAAATTAATCGAAAAATAGCCAGAATTTAGTTACTAAAGAATCTGTGAAATTAAACGGATTCAAATTTCAAAATTCATAAATCAGCAATTTTTCATTTTTTATTCCTGCAATGATTCATATTTTCATATTAAGAAAGAAAATATCATTGAGAAATTCTTTAAAAAATCATGTGTACCCCTATCTCTCATAAGTATACTCCAAAGTCTTCACCTACCTAAATCCACATTTACTACGATAGAATCTACATTCTACATTTCAATTTTTTTTTTTTCGAAAATCACAAAAATCACATTATTTATAGATAAAGTGTTTGAAGCTCGAATTTTCAATTTTCTGGCATATTTCAATTTCTTTCAGAGAAAATTCGAAAAAAATGCAAAAAAAAATCATATCATTCTAAAATCGTTATCTGACTTCTGCGGTAGGATAAAAATATAGATTTCTACATTTTTTAAATTACTCTGAAAAAATTTGATGCAAATCGAGTACCTGTAATGTAAAATAGCGATCTCACTCTCGCAAAAATTGAAAAAATTCTCAACGTTTCACAGATCATCTCATTTTTTAAAAATTTCACGAATAAAATAAAAAATTATCAAGATTAAAAATTAAAAATTTAAATCAACATTTCTGAAAAAAAAAGAATTTCTAATGAGAAACCTGTCACTTTTCAGCACCTTTTTTCAGTTTTCAGATATTTTTTTCAATAGAAAAACTTTTTTAGACACTTTGAGTTGAAAAAATTACAATTTGCAGATCAATATTTTAAAATGAATTTTTAAAATTAAAATTGAAGTGAAACTAGTGCTTTTGTTTGAAACGTAATTATTTTAAGACAAGTTTCCAGCTCACTTCTTTTTTTTTTTGGAAAGTGTACTGTTAAAATAATTTTTTCTCTGAAATGAGATATGTATTTCTACCACATCAAATTCTAATTAATTAAATTCGCACAAAAAAAATCAATATTTTAAACCATTTGAGGAAATTTTTTCTCTCAATTTTTTTCTGCACTAAACACAAATTTATAAAAAATTTTCAAAGACTCAATTACACATTCTATCCAAATAAAAATGTTTTAAAATCTTCAAAAAAAAAAAAAAAAAAAAATGTCAAATTGTCTAAAATTCTCTCAACAGATTTCATATCAGAGAGCTCGGATATAAAAACCACCCTAAAGAGTAAAAAATTGATCTTCGAGTTGAGATTTTTTCCGGATTGTACTTTTTCTGAATAGCCCAAAAATCAGTAATAACTCAAAAACGAATTTTCGACCCCTTAAGGTGGTTTCTATATCTAGGCTCACACCTTGAAAATTTTGAAATCTCGAAAAAAAAAACATTTTCGCATCAGCTCACAGTATTACGTACTTGAATAAAAAATAAATCCAAAAATCAAGCATCAAGTATTTCAATTTCCTAAAAAAATGATAAAATTGATAGTTCACTCATAAAACGTCTGTTCGGTCAAAATAATTAATGTAGACATACTTATTGAATTTTCAAAGAATCAATTTTTAAATTTTCCAAAAATTAAAAAAAAATCAATAAGCTCACAAAAAAAAAATACAGAACAGGAAGGTGTCACTAAAACTAAAAGAAATCAGCATTAATAAATAAAATAACATACCATCAATGAAATACTTCCAAAAAATGTAAACGATGTGAACTGGAAAAAAGCCATAGCGAATTTTTAAAACTTTTTCTCAAACACGAAAAATACAAATTCGATAAACTTCGTACGTCAATCACCACCGTTCTCTCGAAAGACTTTCTGAAAACTAACTGCAGCTACTGAACTGAACAACTATTTCACGACTATTTTTCAAAGGGATGAATACCTCAACCGGTTAACTCGCTGAAACGTAAAACAACCCCACTTTAAAAAATCATCCCCATACGCTCGACCATTCATACGAAACAGAGCAACTCGTACAATAAAAAGGCAACCAATCGCCCTTTTCATTTGCCAAACTGAGAAAAAAAGGCGAGGCATCCCATTTCTTTTCTCTTCTTTCATACTTCCTCGGACCCCGCGGTGATCCTAAGTGGTACCTAGCAATTAAAATAAGATTTTTTCCTGCTTTCGTCGTTTTTTTCAATAATGAAATCATACATAGGCCTAGGTTCTTGAAATGAATCGTTACAGCAACCAGTTCATTACACGTTCACTACTTTACCGAATTAAAATGCCAATTTTTCCTCCAAAGGATTAATTTTTCATAATACGTCTACGTGAAATTACGAGTATATAAAAATTAAACAATGACTCAGCACGACATACAACATACGGCGTACATACGCCAGGTATCATGTACCTGCACAGGTCAAAGTACTATTAACGTAACTAATTGGTTTATCAAACGGTGATCAATTTGGCACGCGATCTCTTTCGTTCGTCGCGTCGATAACGATAACTTGCCGGGTATTTATCTCCGTCAAGTCTTCCAGCAGCGCGACATCGACACCTTTATAAAGTTAATACGATCTCGGGGGCCAATATTTACTTACGTAATACTTCGACAATAAAGACCAATTACGTACTACGATGAGAATTTTGCATCAATTCAACAAATTCTATATGTATCATACCGTCGCGAATAAAAAATAACCTCAAATTGGCGTGAAAATGAGATAATAGAAAGTATATTCATCTCCGCGTAATATACTAACGTTTTCACCAAAATCGCCTCTGCTGGCTATACTATTACCATATTATTGTGTAATCGAAATGTTATCTCGTCGAATTACGTCGGTGAGGTTTTTTTTTTCCATCGACTTTTCATCTCTGTAGAGAACATCACGTCGGATACTTTATTCGTTTGAATTGGCGAACGATTTTCTTCGTGGCGATCTACACCTGTGTAGTAATTTATTGATATAGGAAGCAGCAAAAAAATAAAATCGAACCAGTCGACGATCTTTCGAGAGTTTATAATCCGCAGATATTGTAATATTACTGTTTACAAGATGGACCATTGGACCTGCATCTGCATAAAATACTCGTTTTTCTACGAAGAGCGGCGTAGAACTGTAATTAGCTTTCAATTACCTACATATTTTTGACAAAAATGGGATTTTCATTTCGACGACTCAAGTTCAAAATTATTTAAAGTTTAAAATTCCATCAATTTTAATATATTTTTTTCAATTTCTTCAATTACAATTTTTTTACAAAATTTTATCCAATTTTGAACCTTTTCAACTGTAAAATTTTTTTAATTTAAACTATCTCAAAAATTTTCCGAATTTTATCAATTTCATTTAAAAATTTTTTCAATTATTTAGAAGAAAGAATTTTTTTGAAAAACATAAAAATGAATTAATTATGAAAAATTTCAAATTATTGGAAAAAAATTTCGAGTTGGAAAAAATTAAGGAAACCTGAGGCAGGATGCACTAGTTTGGACGAAATAGTCTGCCAAATCTAATCAAATTTGCCAAATCGTCCGATTTTTGCATCAAACTGAAGTGTAAACTTTTACTTTTTATCTCTCTGGAAAAACTTCCATTTTGATGCATACTTCAATCGCACAGGATTTTTCAAATTTTTTCTTCTTTTTTGCACCCTGCCTCATGGGTGGGGCAGGATGCAAATAGTAAAGATATTATGGAAAATCATACTTCTCGATTTTTTTTTTGGAAAATTTCAAATCGTAAAAAATTGAGGGTAAATTTGAAAATAATTTTCGAGCAAAAAGATAAAAAAATCATTATTAAAACCAGGGTGCGGAACCATTTAGGAGAACAACCAAAAAAAGGACCGGGAGAACCACTTTTTTTGAATTTTCAAATGAGAACCAACACCAGAACCAATTGAAAAAATTATAGAACCATTTCCAATAAAGAGAAGAGCCAAGGAGAAATAATTTTTGAAATTAACCAATTTCAATTAATTGACAAAAATTTGGTAAAATTCCAAAACTATACCGCAGACCTTAATTTGACTTCAAAATTGAAATTTAATGTGTTATTTTGAAGTAAAAAATTTTTTGAAAAAAAAAAAAACGAACTGGGTGTACAAAAATTACTTGGAACCGGAAGAACCAGTACTAATTGAAACCACAACCAGGAGAACCATTAAATTTTCTTGAATCCTGGAACCAGAACCATCCCTCCCCCCCCCCCAAAAAAAAAGATTATGAAATACGAATCTATTTTAGAACCAGAGCCATTTCATCTTGAAGGTTAAAGGTTAAAGAGCAGCACCAGAAGCACCAAAAAAAGATTTTAAATGGTTCCGCGCCCTGATTAAAACGTATGGGAAGTTGAAAAAAATTGAGAAAATTTAAATTTGAAAAATTTTAGTGTTAAAATTTTTCCAGTTTTGGTTTCATTCAGATTTTTCTCAACTTCCTACACTTTTTAATAAATAATTTTCTTTCTTTTTACACGAAAATTAGTTCCAATAATTTCAAAATTCATTTTCAAATTTTTATGCTTTGAAAATTTTTTCAATGGAAAATTATTCAAAATTTAACTAGATTTTTTTTTCAAATTTTACCTCGACCCCTCGACGTAATTTGTAAGAATAAAATACGCAATAAATGATTGGAATTTGGAACTTTTTAAAAATAAACCTAATAAAAAAATGAAATAAAAAATAAATAAATAAGTTGAATATTATAAAAAAAATTTCTAATGTAAAATGTTTAAAATAAAATAAAATTTTGGGAGAAAAAAAATTAAAATTCAAGGAGTTGAAAAAATTTGAACTTGGGTCGTTGAAATCCCAATTTTGATAAAAATAATTAAGAGCTAATTATCATTACCACTGATCCATTGACTAGTTTCAGTTTCCGAAATAACCGAGTCAATCCGGTCTTCTCCGTGGCTGTGGCGCCTAAATATAAATTAGCGAATCTTTTTAGCGCAGTGGATGCAACGCGTACGCAAGCAACCGGTTTTTTTCCTTCCACTTATCAAGATATTTCACTTTTTTCCTGTTACCCATTATACAAATGAATTATACATAGAGGTATTTTGTAGTGCGTCCAACTGGAACCCTGGAACCTGTCTACGTAGTATGTAGACGGACATAATTCTCAATGAATACTGTTGCCTATCCATGGGGAATACCTGTCAACGCACAGCGATACCTACTGAATAATCATTAATAATTCTACATCGATTAATCGCGAAGTTTTGGAACAAGTGAGCAATGAATCTCTAAGAAACAATTTGAAACAATCACATCATAACATATTTTAATTTTTATGGGTGGCATGAATTTTTGTTTTCGTCATTTGCCATTTGCGAAAAAAAGAAAGGGTTCTGGTAAGAAATTTTTTGTACATTTTCAAAGGGGGGGGGGGGGGGGAGATGATGATAAGAGGTAAAAATAATCAAAAATTGACATTCTGACTGAAATTATTTTTAAAAATTATTTCTCCATCTCAAGGTAAGATTTTTCTCACTTCATTAAACTCTAAATGAAAATTTTCTCAAAAAAGTCATCCTGATCATTTTCGAAAATAATTCGATTCTGGTCTCCGATCTCTCCGAAAACCAATTTTTTTCATTAAAAAATTAATTTTTCTACTAATCAGCCTTTTTTACCCTCCTCGAGTATGATATAAAATTCCAAGATTCTATACAAACAATGCCTTTAAATGACAAACGAGTCGATCAAAATTTATGTACTTACAATGAGACAATAAGATTTCATGAATACGTGAACTTAATATTAAAAAATGAATAAAACACAATATGGTGGATTTTTCAATGTTTCACTTCTCTCACTCCCTACCCCATCTCACCGAAAAAATAAACGTGATAAATTCACGTTCTACGTATCTTCAAAATTAATTTTTGCAACCCAGGCGCATTGCTTTACCAACTCATAAACAATCTTCAAACTGAAACACACGCGTAAAAAAAAATGTAAAATGCGCATTACCTATTTAAACACCTGCGTTATACCTATATCTATGCCACTGGCTTATCTTTACTCCCTTTCCTGGTAGATAAATATGATTAATCACATTGTTTATAATCCGAACGATTCTCTTTAATTTTTTTCCATTGTTCGGGATCCAATCATTATTTTATACCAATTAACCTTCAATTTTTCAAAATCCGTTTCGAAAAGTTCAACAACAAAAACAAAAACACCTATAAAATTCACATTTCAAAATAAACACTATATAACACGAAAAAATTTCGTAATAATTAAATTTTTTCTCAACTTGTCTAGAAAATGTTGAACCTAGCTACGTGCTGGCTATACCAGGCGAAATTTTTCACCCATACAAAAGAGAATACATAGAACATAAGTAGACGTAAGTTACGTAAATTCAAGGCTAGCTAATTTACTATTATAACACATGAAACGATAAATTTTCATGGAAAAGTAATTTTTCATCGTTAATGACGTGCCGGTATAATAAACAGGTACGTTATTAGCGTGCGAATCAACGTGGTACCGTTCGTTGGTCTTTAAGATACGTATTCAATTCGTACACAGGCCAATGTTTCTCAATAGATAAGAGAGAAAAGGAAAAACTTTCATCGGAAACGTATCAAATATGGACGCTGGTAATTCTTGGCTATACATATGAGACGTACGAAACTAGCCCATCGTTTGTATGTTTATTGAAACAAGTAAAGCACGCAAGGCAACGATCGTGAGAGTTGAAGTAATCGTCGTTGTGGTCTCAAGTTTATTTGAAATGTACACAAGGAATAATGTATGCAAACAGAAAATATGACGGGGTCTGATAAAAGGAACCATTCGACCAAAAAAAATATTTTTTGCAGGAGCATGGTGACCACTGGATTTGAAAATGTCAATTTTTGCTATTTTATGAATTTTTCTGGTTCTGAATTTATCGAAAGAAGATTAAAGGACAGAAGAAAATTTGCGAGTTCTTGCTTTTTGTAATAAAATCATTCCAATCTTTCTTTTGTGAAACCGAATTTTTTTAAATTACCTCCTTTTTTTTTTTACTATGCAGTAGACAGACACCATGGAGAGAAGCTTGAAGTAGATCTTTGAATATCGAGACCATGGGCCAGAAAGCATTTCCAATGGATTTTTAAAAAGGCTCCATTAAGGTATTCTCTTAATCATTGAAAAATAACGAAAATCATTGTAAATCAGTAAGAATTGGAGCATGAGAATAAATTAGTGAAAATATTTTGCTGAAAGCAAACAGTGAAAAAAATTATTGAAAATCAGTGAAAATCAACTAAAACCCCAATAAAATATGAGAAAAAAAAACAATAAAAGCACTTTCACAGTAAAAAATGTCACTAAAAGCAAACAATTGAAAAATTTTACTCGAAACCAACACTGAAAAATGTCACTAAAAGCAAACAGTGAAAAAAAGTCACTGAAAGCAGACAGTGAAAAAAGTTCACAAAATGCAAATTTCCAAAGTTGACTTTGAAAAATGTCACCAAATACCTAGTGAAAAAAAAATCACTGAACACAAAATGCGAAAAAATTCACTAAAAGCAAAAAGTGAAAAAAGTCACTGAAAGCAAACAGCGAAAAATTTCACTAAAAATAAACAATTAAAACATTTTACTGAAAGCCAATTGTGAAAAAATTCACGGAAAGCAAACAGTAAAATTTTTTCATTGGAAACAAAATGAAAAAAATTCACAAAATGCAAACTTTGAAAAATGTTACTTGAAACAATCAGTGAAAAAAGTTATTGAGAGCAAACAGCAAAAAATTTCACTGAAAACACCCAAGTAAAAAATTTCACTGGAAGCAAATTATGAACAAATTTACTGATAGCAAACAGTAAAATTTTTTCACTGAAAACAAAAAATAGTGAAATAATGTCATCGAACACAAACAGTGAAAAAGTCACTGAAAGCAAACACTGAAAATGTTACTGAAAACAAACAGAAACAGTGAAAAAATTCGTTGAAAGCAAACAATGAAAAATTTCACTGAAAGTAAATAGTGAAAAATTTTGCTGAAAGCAAACACTGAAAAATTTTACTGAACCAAGCAGTGAAAAAATTTCACCGAAAACAAATAGTGAAAAAAATTAACTGAAAGCAAGCAGTGAAAAAGAATTGTTGGAAAGTCAGTGAAAATATTTATAAAAAATTCGTAAAATATCTGAAATACCTAAGCTGAAAAATCAGTGAAATTCTTCAAAAAATTAGTGAAAAATTTTCTGAAAATGAAATAATTTTGTTGATTTCTCTTGCGTTGCAATTCTCATATTTTTCAGTGACTTTCACTGATTCGAAAAGAGAGTGTTGGACTGTCACAGATACAGTTTTGAAGTATGAGCAACTTCAACATGAAAAATAATTGAACCCTCTGGTCCAACGACCCTTTTTATTGAACAGTGGACACCTGTCAATTTTGACTTTTGAAATCTAAAACCACTCTCAGCCAATTTTCGGGGACTTTAAACCCAAAAATTGTCTCAAAAGTAATAAATAATTCCTTTCTCAAATGGCCTCTTTTCTTAGACCCAGTCACGTTCACAGATCCAGTCTCAAAATCCATTCTCTCGTAAATCTCAAACCAACAAATTGAAACCCAACGATCACGTATCCTCACCACACACCATACCCAGAAAACGGTAATCGTGCAGCATACGAAATGGAAATGGACGCAATCTGGTGGACATCGCGCCGCCCAAGAGTGAAGGGCAATCGTCCACGAGAACGAAAAAATAGCACTTGTTATGTAAACGTTTATAAAACGAAACAATACACGCGAAATTATTATGATCGTGTTATGCGGTCGATGGGGCCGGGCACATACCTCGCGTACACTTGTATGCAATCGGCGCGACGAACGGAAAGAGAGAGTGACGTATCATCAGAAACTTTCGCCGGCGTGACGTGCCTTACCCTCCCCGCAATGGCATGCAGTCTCGACGCTTCCGAACAGAAGCAAGATCGTTGCATTCGATCGCCAATATGATCGAACCGATTACGATAACCCGATCGATGATCTTTATTGAGACGGTATGACGAGATCCGATGACATGAACGCGGTTTATGATCATGATAATGGTTTATTTGGATTTTTTTACGAACGTGGGTATATAAATGTAAGATATCGACACGTAATAAGATTACGGTAGCGTGGCAGGAGTAAACAATTGAGATTAATTATCAGTATGGATATTCGAATTATTTCGAATGTTGTGGATGGGAATTTTCGGGATTTATTTGTCTGCTGGTTTCAGCAATTCTCTTTATAGACCACCAGTATCAAAAACGGCACTACCAATGCATTTTTCAAAAAAAAACCACCTGGTGCCAAAAACGGCACTACAATGTATTTTTGATTTTTTTGTGGTCTACGTAGGGTTAAGAATACCCATGTGGCATCACGAATTGATCAATTCAGCCCCCTCAGTTTTGAACAAACAAAAAATAAAATTTTACTGAATTCAATTTTAATAATTTTATTCAATTCCATATTTTGAAATAAAATATCAATGATTGTAAATCAAAATAAATTAAAAATTGAATTTAAAAAAAAAATTATTCAAGAAAAAATTCTATTCCCTATGCTATCAGGGACCAGAATCCTATAGTTTCCAGAAGTTGAACCGCTAGTAAGGTGAAAATTACAAAAAACACGTTTTAGGATGTTTTTGTTTTCGCAGACTTGAAAATTCCGATTTTCAGGAAGTTATACAGTAATACAGTATGGCACAAAAGTCTTGTCCACGAAAAACACTTCATGATATCTCGAAACTGAAAAGTGATATCGGGATGATTCAAATGGCAATATGTTCCTGGAGACAAGGGCATTGAAGTTGATTGTCAAATATTCAGTTCTACCTACAGGGTGTCCACAAATTGAGAAACCGGTTTTGGTTAAAAAATGGGGTCTGGGTTTTTTTTATGGATTTGAAGTCTACACACCGAGATGATTAAAACGTAACAATTTTTTTTCAAAGCCGGTTCGATAATTTGCAACTGGTTGCCAAAAATACCCCAAAAATCGAGATTAGAAAAAATTTTCCAAATGAAATTTGTAGAGCTTTGTAAACCAAACATATTTAGTGAACTCATTTTTTGAACCGGTTCAGTCTCGGCAACTTTACAATTTCAACAACAAAAAAAGATATGAAATTTTAAAAGATTTTTAACGGTGTTCAACATTCATTTGAAAAATTTTTCATACTTTTTCTGTTGTTGAAATTGTCAAGTTGCCGAGAATGAACCGGTTCAAAAAATGAGTTCACTGACAATGTTTGGCTTACAAAACTCTACAAATTTCATTTGGAAAATTTTTTCTTATCTACTGAAACTGGAACCAAAACTAAACTAAAAATGAAAAAATTGAACTAAAATGATATTATTAGGAACTGAAAACTGAAACTTTCAAGTTCCAGTTCTAACAACTTCTGTTTTTATCAACTTGAAGTCAACACCAAAAAAATTTATAAAACACTGAAAATATTTAGAAAGAATGTGGAAATTCCTCGTAAATTTTCAAGAATCTCCTTTTAAAAATTTGCAATTTTCTAAAAACTGAAACTAAAAAATTCTGAGAACTGAAACCGAAGCTAAAAAATGTTGAAAACTGGAACTGATATTACTTCAGTTTTCCATCACTGTTCCCAGTTCCGGTTTTTGGTCTGTCTCTGTTTTATTTTTCAATTTCATAAAATTTTGGTTTCGGTTTCGGTTCCCATCTCTGCCTCCACGAGAATATAAACTAAATCAGTGCAAAAAATTTTCTCTTCCAATCTTCCTTCCCCACAAAAGAACAAAAAGGACTGAGTGATGCACTTCATCATAAAATCTGAACATCTTGTAAACAGTCTTCTAAAGCGATAAAATTACGATGATTTTTTCCCAAAGTACATTTCTCCCGGGCTATTCACACCCTTCGCAGTTTCCTACCATATAATTATAACCTCTGTAAACGTACATGCTCATTAAACTACACACTACACAGTTATTCTCAATTCAGGTACGGCAACGAGCATCATTCGATGCGCGCGCGTCTCATAAATAGCTAAATACTGTTTCGGTCAATGCAAACAAACCCGTCCAGGCGGCCAATTTCCGATGATTAACCGGTTTAGCGCCGCGTCGATTGCAAATTAAACGCAGCGCGGCGCAGCAACCTATCATCTCCAGATCAGCGAGACGCGCACGCGCGTCTAAATAGATAATTTCATCGGAGACGTGGGCCGCGCGGGTGGGTGCGCGGATCGCACGTTAACATTTCATAAACACAACTAACACAACAAATCTTACATTTTACAGGCAGGCGACGAGGTAGGAGGCACCTACGTCATCATTTCTTTCTCCCCTTTTCAACCGATCGACGAGAAACGATGTATCGATGAAGAAAAAATACTAATACAGCACTGGTTGTTTTTTTTCTACTCATGTCTTTATTTTTATTCTGTCAACTTTATTCTATTGACATAATAAAAAATCATATCGATTAAAAAATAAATCTCGTTTTCATTCTCGTCAAATTTTCCGCCTTCCACGTACAGAAATAATCGAATTTAGGGTACGTGTATGACCATACACTATACGTATCATTACCCAATCTACACACCGATTACACTCATACAAATACGAAGTTTGTACACGGTTGTTGAACCGACGAAGAGGCGACAACCGTCAGCCATGGCGAGGTATAAAGAGAAGACGAAAGCGCATAGTCTGCTTACTCGTACCCGCTTTACCAATTCATTTCGCTGATAACGGCTTACACACGCTAAATATAACAACTTTGTTTTTGTCATAAGGCAATTAAGTACTTTTCACTCAAACTCGTGCATTTAACCGACCAACACGAGTCATAACGACATACTGAAAAACAAACCGTCTCGTTGATACCAAAACAATACCGCATCATTACCCAACTCCGCATGATATTTGGCCTTTCTTCGGGTTATTTTTCTCGCAATTTCTCAAAACACCGCGTCGCCTTCTTGGCGATATTCGATAATTAAATCGATTACAGGTAACGAGGACTCACACAATGGGCACAAAAAGCCACCTCGACAACGTAAAATTTGCCAATAAAGCCGTAATCGCTACGAGAATCTAATTAGCTAATCCTAATCGAGCTCTTCTCTCCTTCTTCATCGAATTCAACGTGCAAAAAAGCTACACACCTCGTTCGTATCGGTACAAAGTACAATGATGCAACTCTTTGAACTTTTTAGTTCAAGTTGAGTCAACGAACTCTACTGTTTCTCGTAATCATGGCATGACCGTTGATTGGACCTTATTCAACATTTTTGCCAGCCAGTCAGCCACACACACATAGAAAACGTGCAAATTGTAACGATCAAGTGTGATATGCGTATTTGCCTTGGTAAACGACTACGTTGCCAAATTTCACCGCTTCAAATTTCCTTCTATCAATTTCAAGTTCATGGCTGAAATTCGAACTCGCTGATGAAATATTTGGAAAAATTAGGAAGTATAAGTCTGCGTCGCTTCCTTTCAGTAAGCAAAATAGGTTCAGGTATTGCATGAAAATGTCGCACCGAGTGCAAAAATTAACGCTTCGTTATCATTCGGCTTACCAAAAACGATGACGTTATCGAGTATTAAATCGTTTCGAAATCGCGAGTTAATCTGCTTTCTTTCTCAATTTCATTTCCGCTTTAATGCCCAGTAGTCGTTTGCGATAAAAAACGATCGAAAAATTTATCGCGTCGTAGTTGTCGGATCGTTAAAAGGTACAAATAATTCGAAGAAATCGCCCACACTTCAGCTTATCAGTATTTTGTCCCGGCTGTTGTTTTAAATCGTTTCGAAGGAGCCATGTCGTTTTAAAGTAGACATGGCGGCGACGACAACGCCTGGCGGTGTTCTTTTGTTGTTTTGAACTTGAAAGACAACCAATGGTTTCTTTGAAAATGGGCACGCGAATCAAGACGAATTTACAGTTATTGTTGAGCCAACTTGAAAAGTGGAAATGAACAGAATGAAAAGTTTTTGTGTAGTGGCCAAAGAAAGGTTCTTTTGTATCGATGGCAACATGAAATACATCAATATCACCATTGAATTCACTACATAAAATTCAATTTGTTTGTGAGATTTTTCCCTATTTTTGGCAAAAAAAAGTACACATTTTGTAATACTAAGACTAATAATAGAAATTATGTAATGTGCGAGGTGTTGTATATTTTTGTTCGAGTTGAAATGTATATTTATATCTCGAATTCTCAAAGTCAGTGGAAATTGATTTTATTGAAGTGACTGAAGGGTAATAGAAAATTTTAAAATGGAAATAGCCCAAAAAAGTACAATCCAATTTAAATTTTTCATAAATATATTACAGATTATTTGTCGATTTTTGACGAAATTCCGAAAACGATGAGAAAGTAAATTTTCGAAAAGGAGTAGAATTTTGATGATAATATTTCAAAGGCTCTGGTGTGGTAAGGGGGTCATTTGGCCTCTGGTCCAACTTTGGAAAAATTCTTGCGCCATTCGATTTGCCATGGTAAAAGATGATTTTAGAGCGCATGAGCGAATTTTTACCTCACCCCTGGGGGGCTGGGGGGCTAAAATACGCGATTTTCAAGCCGAAAACTCTTAAAAATTCTATCTCCGCGAGTTTTCAACCGATTTTTTCCAAACTTGGCACAAAGGTAGTGGTACTAGAGGGGAATGCCCTGAAATTTTTTCAGATTTTTTTGACCACTTTAATGACCTTGAATTCGACTTTGAAGATTTCAAATCGCCCTGGGGGGCACAGCTGGGGGGCTGTCTGAAAAATTTTTTTAAATTAAATTTTTTCAATGTATTTTACATTTCTGAGAATTTTTTCAGATTTTTTCAGGTGGTGGAAAGTGGTCAAAATCTCAAAAAACCGCCGTAATTCATCATTTTTATTGCTTAAAATCAACGTTTTTCTTCAAGTTTTCATTTTTAATAGTTTCCTGCCAAAAATATTATTATTCTATTCACTCTCCGTGTCCCATTTTGACCTTTGTTTGTTCATTTCTCATGACTGTTATCAGTTATGTTCAGAGCAAAAATGAATATCTATGAAAAAAAAGCCCCATCCGAGGATTTTTGGCGCAATTGACTCTCAAATAATGTGACAAAAGTAATCCTACCGGTTTTTGAAGTTTGCCCGATTCCCCTGAGATTATTAGCCTTTCTCCCCGCTCAGTAGAGGTTTTTCTTATTATTTGAGGAGATGTATTCCATGATTTTACGTTCTCTTTATTATTATTATTATTATTATTATTTTTTAATTATGGAGGATATTTAAAGTACCTAAGTAAGTTAAATGACACAAAATTCAGAAATTGAAAGTCAACTAATCAGCTATTCATTTTATAAGTACCTATATCACAAAACTTATGAAATATTTCTAAAAATCAGAAAATAGCGTTTTCGTATAATTAATTAATTATGCTTTTGTAATCTAATCATCATCTTCACTATCTTCATATATGATTGGATCTTCAATTTCGTTGTCAAATATTCTGTACAAGATTTCAGCTGGGCGCACAATTAATTAATTATACGCTAACGTTATTTTCTGATTTTTAGAAAAATATTTCATAAGTTTTGTGATATACTTATAAATGGAATAGCTGATTAGTTGAACTTCAATTTCTGAATTTTGGGTACCTAGGTACTTTAAATATCCTCCATAGTTAAAAAAAAAAAATAATAATAAAAGAGAGAAGGAAAAAAGAGGTCTAGGTTCAATTTAGAAAAGTTGAATGTACCAATAGTCAAATAGTATATTGTGCAACTAGGGGGATAAAGTGATTTTTGAAAATTTCGAGATTTTTGCCCGAGTGAAACGAGGGAAATAACAATTATCGAAAATCATTCATCTCCCGAGTTGAATACGATATTATACGTCATAGAGGGAAAAAACACGAATTTAAGTACTTGAGCGATTAGCGAGAGGGATTATTCCATCTATGACGTAAAATCATGGAATACATCTCCTCAAATAATAAGAAAAACCTCTACTGAGCGGAGAGGAAGGCTAATAATCTCAAGGGGAATCAGGCAAACTTCAAAAACGGTATCACGTGAATTTCCCGCGGACAATTTCCCGCGGGGACAATTTCTCGCGGTTAAATTTCGTGTGGCGACAATTGCTCGCAGCGAAAATTGACCGCGACGAAAATTGCTCGCAGCGAAAATTGACCGCGGCGAAAATTGTTCGCAGCGAAAATTTCCCGCGGCGAAAATTGACCGCAGCGAAAATTTCCCGCGGTAAAAACTAAAAATTGCCCGCGGTGAAAAAATTCTCATATTTTTGTGAATTTTCCACAGTTTGGACAACCTGCTATTTTTATTCATAATCACCAAGTTTGGAAAATTCACCATTTTGTACTCAAATTTTTCTAAGTTAGAAAAATATTAGTACAAAAATAAAATGTCTCTAACTTCAAGGTGAAAATGGCAAATTTTTTCAACAAAGTGCTGAAAAATCAAAGGGAGAAAGAGAGCTACCCCCATCTCTACTCTTATTGGTACGCCTCTCCTTGTTTGTGATAGTTCCATGAGAATTTTTTCACCGCGGGAAATTCTTATTTTTTACCGCGGGAAATTTTCGCTGCGAGCAATTTTCGCCGCGGTCAATTTTCGCCGCGAGCAATTGTCGCCACACGAAATTCAACCGCGATAAATTGTCCCCGCGGGGAATTGTCCGCGAGAAATTGACCACGGGAAATTGACGTAGACTCTTCAAAAACCGGTAGGATTACTTTTGTCACATTATTTGTGAGTCAATTACGCCAAAAATCCTTGGATGGGGCTTTTTTTTCATAGATATTTATTTCTGTTCTGAACATAACTGATAACAGTCATGAGAAATGAACAAACAAAGGTCAAAATGGGACACGGAGAGTGAATAGAATAATAATATTTTTGGCAGGAAACTATTAAAAATGAAAACTTGAAGAAAAACGTTGATTTTAAGCAATAAAAATGATGAATTACGGCGGTTTTTTGAGATTTTGACCACTTTCCACCACCTGAAAAAATCTGAAAAAATTCTCAGAAATGTAAAATACATTGAAAAAATTTAATTTAAAAAAATTTTTCAGACAGCCCCCCAGCTGTGCCCCCCAGGGCGATTTGAAATCTTCAAAGTCGAATTCAAGGTCATTAAAGTGGTCAAAAAAATCTGAAAAAATTTCAGGGCATTCCCCTCTAGTACCACTACCTTTGTGCCAAGTTTGGAAAAAATCGGTTGAAAACTCGCGGAGATAGAATTTTTAAGAGTTTTCGGCTTGAAAATCGCGTATTTTAGCCCCCCAGCCCCCCAGGGGTGAGGTAAAAATTCGCTCATGCGCTCTAAAATCATCTTTTACCATGGCAAATCGAATGGCGCAAGAATTTTTCCAAAGTTGGACCAGAGGCCAAATGACCCCCTTACCACACCAGAGCCTTTAATTTTTTCATTCAAGTATTTCACATTCGAGTTACATTATTTAGTATTCGACTAGAGGTGATGTGACATCTTTCTCCCAATATATTAGACCAGTACCGCATCATTTCCCAATACTGTCCTCCTCCGAATTTCACCCCCCCCCCCTCCCACAGTGAAAATCATCGAAGAATTACGTTTTTACATTACATTTTTGATTTTTTTTTTTAGGAAAAAAAAGGATTTTGTCATTTTTATTTCAAATGAACGTGAATTCGAACAAATCAAATCTTAATTTTTTTTTCTAATTTTCTTTTTTTCCGAAAATTTTGCGAAAATGGAACTTTAGCACGAAAAAAACAATATCGACTTTTTCATGGATTCTGGAAGAAAAATTATTCAGAAATCTTGCAATAAGAAATTTAAACTGCTACCTAGTTAGAAAACTGTGAAAATTTTGATAAATAACTTGAAAATTTTAAAGGAGGTAGTTGATGTTGAAAAATGCGAAGTAATTAGAGAATATTTGGAAAAATAAACTGACGAAATGAAGTTGATAATGATGACATTTTTTTTTGAAGGTGGGAAAGTTTTGAATTGATACAGTTTTGTGGATAAATATGTATGTACCCAAACCCAAAATAGTAAAATTAAATATGAAGCTAACGAATTTACTGTTCGAATGTGAAATTGCACGAAGATTCCAATGAATAAAGATTCATTTTTGACCGCTGAGAACGAAAAAAAACATTGAACCGAATTTTATGTTTATGCGTTTATCAGCTCAAAACTAGGTGCCTAAAGCTAATATTTCATAAAAAATCTATTTTCCACCAAAAAGTCACTAGTTTTCAAAGAAAGTTCTAACCAGTAGAAAACGATGAAAAAATTTTGATTTTATCATTCGTTTTTCCTCACTAGTCAGTCTCCTATGGTAAAACACACCGCATAATTTCTAGATTTTTGATAAATTTTTGGACGAAATTTTTGATGATAATCTTGTCTTTCTTGAGCTGGTTGGTGGATACTTTGACTCATCTGTTGAAACCAGTTTTTAAAAAAAAGGATAGGAAAAGAATATAGGAAGGAAAAATACAAGAAAAACTGTTCGAGTGGGAAAAAAGTAAATTCACAGAAAATTTTCATCATTTTTCAGCAAGCAGAATTACACTTTTATAGTTTTCAGAATATTTTATCAAGTTCCACCTGGAAATTTGAAAATTTTCCAAAATTTCAATCATTTGCTCATAAATTAGAATTTTTTTCTTTGCATATCAAATTTTTAGTGCTCAATGCATTTATTTTTTTGAAACTTTACCAATTATTTGAGAATCAGACAATTCATTAAAATTATTCGAAAAAAGTGAAAAGAAACACATTACATTTTTGTTTCTAAGAGAAAATGATTTTCAGAAGAGGGGAGAGGGGTGGCATCTTTTTCTCATGAAATATTTTCAAGAATGCATAGGCCACGACAGTCTGCAATTTGATACTTTCTAAAGATTTAATAATTTTCTTTGATGATTCAAAAGCATCCAGCAGTAATTTAATTTATTATTTTTTCTAACACGATTTTCATTTCTGCAGAATGCAAGAAAATCAATTTTATAACTCAACAACAACCCCTATGGAACAAAAAAAGTGGTTTTTGAGTTGAGGTTCCCCCTCAATTCTACTCTTTCTGAAATGCCCAAAATCAGAGTCAATTCAAAAATCATGTTTTGACTCCAAAAAGGTGGTGTCCATTTCCAGGCTTATACATTTTTTCAGCGTCAATTTCTAGCCTCTGGCAGGAAAAACGTTAAATTTGTTTCAGCCATTTTTCATTTTCTCCAGAAAAATTAGAAGCCATTTTCAGCTAAAAAAATTGATTTCTTGGAGATCATAAACTCAAATTTTTTCAACATTTTTTCCAATTTCTTCAACATTTCGTCAATTTCCAAATCACACTCAAATTACGAAATTGTAATTTTTCTAATTTTTAAAAATTAACCGAAAGGCAAAAAAATTGAATCACCATTGAAAATACAATTTTCAAGGTATTTTTTCATCTCAATCCTCATTTAAATTTACGAGGCAAATTTACAGATATTAAATAATCTAAACATTCAAAATACTCGTCAATGTACTTATACTTTACACAGCACTCAAAAGATATCCATTACCAAGATCAAACTCGGCAACCTTGAAACAAATACACACGTCATCTTCATGCAACCTTTTCTTATTCTGATTATTACAATCAACAAGTGGGTGATTCTTCATATACTTGTAATACGATTTTATTCATCTACCTCTACTTCTTTTTTTCTATTTTACAACCATTCGTTGATTATGAGACGTTACATCATAGAATAATTTTCGTAGGTACGGTTCGCTTTTTTTTCACCATTCAGGAAGGCCAAGGTTCCACACACATCGCCACCTACAACCGTACTCATTTTCGTTCAACCATATTAGAACGATAGGTATAAAATGACGATGCGATGGCGGATTTACGGCACGATGCGAAGGTTTCCTCAAAGATGTAAACAAACACCAGCGAATTGCATTTACAATACCAAACTCTGGTAATATTTTGCCATTTATAAATTCGTGTGACCTCATTCGTATCTGAGTTGCTGTTATCATCGCCATAATATACTATGTAAACTCTTCAACATCCTGTCTGTTAGCATTGATGTGATTATTCGGACTCGGTCCGGGCGGCGCGGCTCAGCAAGGCGTCATAATTATCAAATCAACACCGCTGCGATGCACGCACATGTATCGTCTTCCAAAATATATTCTAGTAACGTAATATGCTCAACAATTGTCGCAATTATCAAAATGTAAACAGTATCTCGATACGAGTACGTATAAATAAACAATACAGAATCGTACACAAACATCGCCGCACGTACGAGCTTATAAACCTCAAAATGTTGCTTTATGCTTTATCCCACATTTCGTATTATACAAACTGCGGTAATTATTCAAAATTCATGGTGGAAATAAAACACGAGGCACGAGAATATACGTGGAAATCTATTCGAGCGATTATCGTTAGAAATTCAATTCGGTTTCGTTTATTCTTGTAATACGTATCATAATGGAATCGAAGCTTCGACGTTTCAAGATTTCTCATGCCTGTCGAGTGTTGATACCAAGTTACAGATCACAGTGTTAAAGCTCGAATATCTCTCGGCTATGTGTAACTGCGTTTACATGGGTAAATTCTAGCAATTATAGAAGACTCGTCATCTTGGACTTGGTGACAAAATGATGCAAAAATTTCGGGGTGGGGGGGGGAGTGAAAATGAAAAATTTGCAAAATAATATTTGTGTAAGGAGAAATTTGCCGAGCAGAGCTCGAATTGAAATCAAAAGACTTGAAATTCGTGCTTTTGAGCTATACTTTCTTGATTCCCAAAAAAATTACGATTTTTTGATAACCGTCTCTCCTTTCAGAAAAATCAATTTTTTTAGAAAATTCAATTTTTTATTACCACTAAGTCCTTTAAAAATGACAAATTTTTCCTGCTTCGAAATATTCAATCATTTGGGATGGAAGGGAAGAAGGTTCATAGTAAGAGAGAAAACAGTTTGAAAATCAAAGGTACAAAAACATCGAACCTTGAGCAAAATAAGAACGATAATTTTTGAAAAAAAAAACATCCAAAATCTGAAATTTTTTTCAGACGAAATCCTCGACGTCTATCTCTGATTGAAACGAGGAAGGGTCAAGATTCGAAAAATTTCTGATTTTCAGACAGAAAAATATCATTTTTAAAGATTTTATTACCTTGAAGGAAAAATTTTGTGATTTTGTGCAATATCATGAAAAGTCGGGCTTTCCCTCAATTCGTGCTTTTTCGAGCTCACGGTTGGCAAAAATTTGTCTTTTTAGTTTCGTCTCCGACCATATTATAAAACTTTAAACTAGAAATCAACAGTTCCCTATTTGGTGTGGTTCGGAATGAAAATCGGGTTCTATGGTAGAAAAAATTCGGATAAATTATAATTCGGATTATTTGAGTCAAGTTCCTTCATATTTTGCAGATTCTTGAACACTTTCCAAAAAGTGAATTCTTACCAGGTTTTTTTTTAAAAAAAAGCGCATTGTTGAAAAAAATTGGAATCCTCTTCAGTGACATCGGAACTTTTTTTTGAGAGTACAAAGTGAGTATCCACAAGAGGTAAAATATCAGGAAGATTTTCGAGGGAGAGGGCAAAAACAGCCTTCTTTTGCACTGTTTCCTGAAAGAGTTCAAATAATTGTGGATTATAGTTTATGGTTAATTGAAGTGAGGGCAAAATTTTAGAAAATTTGGGTGTCATATTCAATTAAGTATCCAACAACAGAATTTTTTCAAGTTTCAATGCTCTGAACTCTGAAAATACTTCAGGCATCCGATGTAATTTAAAAGGGGGTGAAAATGATACTAAGAATTTGGAGGGGATGCAATACACCCATTGTACCCCACTTTCCGACACCATTGATCCTTTCTAGCCTCTAATTTTCAGAATCATATAGATTTTTCGAATCACCTTTTTTTTTAAGTTTTGTTTTTTGAAGTCCGAGAAAATATTATCTACTGAAAAATACTGCTTGTCAGGAAGGGTAGAATTTAAATATTTCTGGATTTGAAATCCAAAAAATCTCAAAATCCAGATTTTGGATCTTGGATCTAAATCCAATCCAGTCTCATGAGGGATTTTGAACTTGAAATTCTATTTTTTCGAAATCTATAAAAATGTTCGTGTTTTGTGATCCGGTTATTCGTGTTCAAATTTCAAGTTCAAGTATCATCGCATCTTGATTCGTTTTCACGTCGAATTTCATTTTAAATTTTGTACTTCCTGATTAATTTTACAAAATTAATAAAAAAAAATTACCAATTAATTTCAGAATCATTTTTCATTTTTTTTTGCAATTCATATTATTTACTTATTCCCCAGCGCAGCTCCTCGTTAACATTTAACAAGATGAGGTAAGAATCCGGCCATCAAGTTTACTTTTTTTTGCTTTGCAGTTCAAAAAATTGAAAAATTTTTTATGAAAATGATTACTTGAGCAGTTCATAAAAACATGTAATTCTCTATTAAAAGAAATTCTAGGCAAAAAAATTTAAAACATTATTTATTTTAAATTTTTTTTCAAAATACTCAAAATAATGAAGGATTATTATTCAATAATTAAAATATGATTTTCTCAAGAATCATTAAATGAACAATAACTTACTCATTTACAGGTACCTACGATTTCTTGTTTAAATTATGAAAATTGTAATCACAACTCACCTGAAACAAAAAAACAAAACAAATTTTTCATTAGTTGATATATTTAAAATTTTAAAAATCATGATAGAAAAGCGTATTAAATTTGAAAAAAAAATTCAAAGCTTGCATGAAGAATGTCCATGCATGATTCATTTCGATTTCGCTATTTTTTCATTACTTCTAAAAATTCTCGTCTATAGCCAAATTTATGACGTAAAAGCTCGAATCTTCATTGCTGAATCAGACAATAGACATTTTTGTTCACTGAAACATGACTAAGATATAGCCTACGATACTCAAAATCGTAAAAATGATGTTAAAAATAGAGAAATTGGTCAAATATTGAAAAATTGATCAAAATTTGGCACAATTTTCGATTTTAAAAACTTTTTTCAATCTTCGTTTGAAAAATTCGTCTTTTTATTTCCTCCCCTCTCTTTTTTCTCCCATCTCTCTCCCCCTCCCAAACTGATCTTTTGCAAAATTTACTCAAATCTCAAAACCTTTTTTGAAATCCAGTATCCATCTCACACCATGAAATTCAAAAATTCACCTTTCCACTCCATCAAATACAAACAAAACCACTCAAAACAACCATTCTCGACGCCATACATTCTCAGGCGAAAAAAACACCAGCAAAAAAAGAATCATCACCGTCCTATTTGTTCGATTCGCACAGGCTCGGACAACATTTTACGCTTGTTTAAATAAATACAAGTGTGACAAAGAATGAAGCAATGCGACGGATGAAATCCACTGGCCCAGCAGCCGGACCGGAGAAAACACCATAGGTCTATTTTTTCACGGCTACGTTGGTCGACTAATTTTCCAGATTGGTGGGCTAGTAGGTTTAATTTTGACGTAATAACGTAAATTACGCCAAAATAAAAATACGTATCTATGAAGCAAAAGAAGGCTCGTCAGAGCACGTGCGCACGCTTGCGCCCTACCTATCAGCAGACCGACTCGATGCAACGTTTATTTACTTTTTTTTTTCATTTTTAATTTTTTAATTACGTCGATGATTTAGCAGTTCTCGGTTTTTTAATTGACCTTTGGCTGGGTTCGAAAAAAAAAACACCGAGATGCAAAATGAGCTATCAAGTTGCACTGGGGTATTTTGAATATAGGTTATCGATGTGCTGTACCGTAGGTTTAGGTGTAATATATTAGGTATACTTGGGATCTAGCTCAAAGAAAAAAAAATGATTGTTTGGCGCTATAGTTTCGTAAGATTTAGGCGACTATCTAAATCAATTATTCTAATTTGATTCGAACGAGTTTGCGTTTATGTTGTAATAACCAGGTTCGCTTTCCGAAACAAAGTAATATGCGTACAGCTGCAGGCAATTGTGTATATTTATAGCATTTTTCAACGCCACCGCTGTAGTGCGTGCTTCATCAAACCAGGGTCCTGATCAGGGCAACGAAAGAGGCGAGTGAATTTTTTTTCTTCCTCATTGGTGTTCCAGATGACTCTATCAAAGTAAATTTTGTTTCATTGCGATAGAGATACTTCGTTGATAATTTTTTTTCGTTCGTCTTTTGTTCTCTGATGGTTATACCAATTAGGGCATGTAAACTAATAACCTTAAGTAAATTGTTACCGCATCGATGGTAATAGTCGAACAGTATCAAGTTTCAAACCATCCAGATGAAAGAGCTGCGAAGAAGGAAGAGGTGGCTAGGTTGCGTGAAAGAAGGAGGGAATTACAATGTCATCACGCGGCGAGATACTGTACGTACGATATTACGTATGGAATACGCGAAGCTACGTATTTCGAAGATCTTGGGCAATGGGCAACTTGGAATGTAATCGAATTCGACCAAAGTAATTTGTTGCTGCCGTGATTGCTAATTCGTATGTGTAGGCGATATCGACCAGTATGGAATGAAAGACGGAGGCCAAACGGAGACCAATTACATGCGAAATTGTCGTGTCGGGAATGGGGATTTGTGTATATGGGATTTCGAGTCGAAAGAAAGATCTCTTCTGGGTTGTTTGAGTCTTTGGGTAACGTATGTGTAATTTGTATACGAGCGAGATTCAAGGTTGTGTCCGCGTTTCGGCTTCAGATCCGTGTGGGAGGCGAGAGGGAACACGGTGTTTGAAAAGATATTCGTTTTGGTGTACTAATTTATAGTTTATTCTTCAAGTGTACAGATGTAGTTTGGAAATCGACGTCGAATGTGTTGTTTCATGTTGTTTCGATGTAGTAATGGGAGATTTTTGATGGGTGAAAAAATTAATGTGTTTTGCCTGCATAAATTAATTGGTGGTAAAAATTTGAAAATAGAACTTTTTTTTTCAAAATAGGTTTTTTAATTTGGTCTAATATGGAGAAAGATTTCATTTTCATTTTTCAAAATTCAAATTTTTTTTGGATTAAAAGGTGTAATAGGGTTCAATTTTTTTTATGGAAAGGAAGAGGAGAAACCAATGTCAAAAATTTTGCAAAAAAAAGTCAAAAAAATTACAAAAATTGGCTCAAAAATTTTGGAAAATATCTTTCTAAATAAGATTATAAAATTAACCTTGAGTCTGAATTTGATTGAAACTGATCCCAAAATCATCACAATGTGAAAACTCCATTTTCAATTTAAATCCCATATTCCCTCCATTACATCGAAATGCATCCATACACCTTATTATTTTTTGAGGGGAGGGGGTGGGGGTGGGGAGGAGGTGAACACAATTGGCATTTTCATCGATTTAGTTTGTGTATAAATATAATCGTGGAATAATAATGGGAGATTATTGATGAGTGAAAAAATTAATGTGTTTTGCCTGCATAAATTATTTGGTGGTAAAAATTTGAAAATAGAAGTTTTTTTTTCAAAATAGGTTTTTTAATTTGGTCTAATGGAGAAAGATTTCATTTTCATTTTTCAAAATTCAAAATTTTTTTGGATTAAAAGGTGTAATTGGGTTTAATTTTTTTATGAAAAGGAAGATAAGTAACCAAAATGTTAAAAATTTTGCAAAAAATAGTAAAAAAAAAATTACAAAAATTGGCTTAAAAATTTTGGAAAAAATCTTTCTTAATAAGATTATAAAATTAACCTTGGATCTGAATTTGATAGAAACTGGTCCCAAAATCATCAAAATGTGAAAACTCCATTTTCAATTTTAATCTCATATTCCCTCCCTTTCTATAGAAATCACTCCATATACATCGAAATGCATCCATAAACCTTATTTTTTGGGAGGGGAGGGGAGGGGAGGGGGTAAACACAATTGACATTTTCTTCGATTGTTTGTGCATAAATATAATCGTGGAAATTTCTTCAAAATTTTCCGTTTAAATCTGGGGATCAATCCATAAAATGAACAATCAAATTTTCTTCGCTCAATTTTACTCAGGTACTAGTCCAACAGAACAATGATATTTTGTTAAGCCTAGAAAAACTTGGAAAAATTTGGGAAGATAGTTAATGACTTTTCAATTATACTTATTTCAATTCATTGCAATGATAAGAAAAATTACAAAAAAGAAAATTTCATTAGTTTCTACTAAAAAGTGATGATTCATAGGCGCACCTAAAAATGAATTAAGGGAGGGCTAAGAATTTCAGAAAAATAGGAAAGGGGATTAAATTTCAAATTAGTATACTTTTTTACTGATCTTACAGTCCAAGATCATACTGGGAATTCATTGAGGAATCAGCGATTTTTGAGTGAAAAATAAGTCAAAAATGATCAACTTTTGAAATAAAATGACTAAAATATTGCCAGAGCGAAATTTTTTGAAAGAAATACTGTTTGAAAAGCAAAAAAAATGCACTTTTAAATACGTTAGCAATAAAAAATTTTTGAGCACAAGGGGGAGGGGTTATCATCAAGCCTCTTGAACCTCCCATTGGGTGCGCCCATGTGTTCATTCAAGTATCCATTAATACCAATATTGCCAACAGACCAATAATCCAAATAACCCAATAAAAATGAAACAATATCAGTAGAACAAGATTACATATTATGCGTATTTGAAATACGTATACTTTAGTTCACAATGGAAGGGAAAAAGATACCACCAGATAATTATTGCTATACTTATAGCTGCTTTTAAGTTGAATATTTTTAGACTACTTAAATTTTCAAGTGCGACTAAAAAAGTGCGGTCTATTAAAACAAAAAAGGAAATCATTTCAAGAAAAATTACAAAAAATTTTATAGTACTTACACAAAGAAATAAAAATACAAAATTGAAAACTAGGAGAATTCAGTGATGTGATTAACTATGGTGCACATTTATTTCCAATACCATTTTTATTTGGCATACAATTAAAAGATTCACAATTAGGGTGCATTAAACATGGCGTTCCTGGGGGGTTACCGCCAGGGTTAGGTACCCCCGAAAAAGCCACATTAATAATGGCAGTAACCACGATGACGAACACGACCGCGAAAATTTTGTAAAAATTCATAATGACCAACTGGGAAAATAGATTTTTAACGATAAATGAAACTCACAATTTTTAATACTGAATATAAAAGTATAGAAACACTTGCTATATAAAGAGGTAGCAAAATTTTCGTGTTTTTGAAAATCGATTACTTTTTTTTTGTAATTGTTCAACATAATTTATGCTTGAAACTGAAATAGATGAATAATATGTGATTTGACCTGAAGGTTATCCCGTATTTTTTGGGTTAGAAACAACTGCTGATGTTAATTCTGAAAAAATTTATGAGTTACGCATGAGAATAACAACTGTGATTTCTATTTTCTGTGCTATGAAGCTAAAGCTGAAGAGCTGAAACCCGAAGAACCAAAAAATTCAGGTTTTATTTTCGATTCGGTTCTATGAAAATTTCGTTTTCATTTTTTGTTCGGATCTCGGGTTTGTTATACTTAGAATATTTTGTGTTTCGATTTTCGTTCTAAGTAAACAGTTCTTCAAAATTTAGGTTCTCAGGACGGGTTAACAACCAAATTTTTTGAACTTTGGTTCTTTTTGGTTCTCCGTTTTCGTTTTTTTGTTCTTGCAACACTGGTTCTCGAAGTCCTTCAAAATATCAATACTTTGGAACAGGATATGCAAAAATAAGTTCACATTTTTTGAAGGAAATTGTGCAAAATTTTCAACGTGATTTTAAAAAAATATATTACGAAAAGAATTGGCAATTTTTCTGACAATTTTCAAATTATAATGCATAATTATCTTGTATAATTTTTTGACGAAAAATTGAAAAAAAGTGTCAACTTTCAGGTCGGTTTTAGAATGTTTTTTGGTCGTTTAAAATTACCTCAAGGCATCCTGAAATCATTTTTTGAAAATAATTTTTAAAAAATGAAAGAGTGTTTTTCGCCTAGTTTCAATTTTTTTTTGGTAATGTTCCAATTACTTTCAAGTTTTCAAAATTTGTTTTTTGTAGTTCAGGATATGACATGACAGGTTATAGAGAAAATTCAGCCATTTTACTGTCAATTTTTTTGGAAATTGATTGAAAATAATTCAAAACTTTGAAAAAACAAGGCAACGTGAATCGAAAATGTTGAAAAAGTATAGAAAATTCCCAATTTCTCCATCTCACTTTCTCTGAAGATATAAATAACTGAATAAATTGTAGGTGTAGGGAAAGCATCTGTGAAAACGGAAGGGGGGATAGGAGTGGATATTTGCCACCTTTTGTGACTAAATTTGAGTCTGAAATCACTTGGACAAATCTCATAAAGAAAGATCATTTGACACATTATTCAAAATTACTTTTATTTTAACAAACTGAGCTCTATTTCAAAATTTCATAACTTTGAAAATAATTCAACAATATTTTTCATCAAAAATTTAAGAAAAAAAAATCACAAAAATAGAAATTTGAGGTCTAATAAATGGATAATATAACCCATTTTTTTAGAACTGAAATTCAGGGAAAATTTTTTTTAAAAACTCGAATCGAAATGATGGTTCAAAACAAATAAAATGGAATAATATCTAACCACATTCAGCACTTGAAATTTAGCCCAGCTACAAGAGCTCGAGAAATCGAGAATAACAGAACGAGGTGACAATACAACATTTTTTCAGTAAAAACGATTCAATACATCACCGTTTGACCACTACCCTCCTGCCACCTACTCTTCAAAAAGACACGCGACGTTTTTAGAATTGAACGTATTGAAAAATTCAGGATTCCCGACATCTCGACGTCTTATATGTACAGAATACACACCAACGAATTCAAAATTCGTAAGACACTTTTTGAAACATACTTAATCATTTCACCTCTTTTTTTCTACGCGAATGGAAACTTGTACACACGTGTTCCTATCACTTACACTTGACCTTTTTCAAAAGAACGCGAGTTGAAGGCCAAACCGCAAAATCCCTTTTTTTTTGCCCACGACTATTGAATAATTAGAGAAGTGTGTCGCATCCAAAACGCACAATCTTTCGAATTTCTTCGAAGAAACCCCATCGCTGGTCAACTACCTTTGAGAAAAATATCGAGTAGAACAGAGCACCACAGTGCAGTCGCGACGCAGAGTCGCGAATAGAAGAATGACAAAAGAACCCAATACAAGGGAGAAGTCAAGTGAATAGACCATTTCGAGGAAAAGTATTCGTATCTACGAAAATTGAAAAAAAGGAGTTCGCGGGACGAATGACCTTTTTGAAATAATTACGACTGTGGAAAAAAGAAACTGCGTAGTTTGAAATCAGACAACCAGACAACATTAGACCAAGTTTTTGTCTCTTGTCGTCTTGTCAGTCAAAGGCATCCAAATATTTAACAACAGGGATCCCGAAAAGATAACACTGTAAATGAGAGAAAAAATACATTGCCAGTTCAACAGGTAACCTCGTTTCCTGGAATACTGAAGTACATTAATAAAATTTCGACAACGCAACGTTGATCGTTCGTTCGACCAGACAATAAATGAACTTTTCAAAAACGTATCCTTTATTCTTCCTTTGACAGGTGCAGACGCATTATCTACATACATTTTAAACGGTTTTCAAACAGAAGTGATTTTCGCGCTGCTGTAGATTTTATTCCAAATCGAATAGTATTTCGTTGATTAATTTCATTTCAACGACATTAACGGTACTTTATTCAATTCTTCTTGGGTGAGTAGTTAATAATCTAAATAGAACTTAACACAAAATTGATTTTTAGAAGTTGGAATTGACAAATAAGTTCGTTTTCAAAATGTACGAAATCATTCGAATGGAAAAATATAAACGTCTGGAGAAAGATTTTTAAATGTTTGGAAACAAAGGAGCAACCCGACAAGCTGTCAAGTGGGTGCCAGGAGGAAAGAAACAATCAACGAAGTCTACAAAAATTAAGAATTCATCAATTAAATCAATTTGTACTCCGTTATAATTGCAACTCCAACAAGATTTTCCCTATATAGACCACCATGTCAAAAACGGCACTACAATGCATTTTTCGAAAAAAAAACCACCTCGTGCCAAAAACGGCACTACAATGCATTTTCAAAAAAATTCATTAGCATTGTAGTGCCGTTTTTGGCACGAGGTGGTTTTTTTTTCGAAAAATGCATTGTAATGCCGTTTTTGGCACGTGGTGGTTTTTTTTTGCTGATAATTTTCGAGAATCAGAAACGAACCAACATGATTTTCGAGAAGGAACCAACAGTATCACTAAAAATTCTAAAGGAATAGGATCCTAAGTGTGGTGATTGTAATCAATTTTCCCCCTTCAGGCTGACGACTGATTATTTTATAACCGAGTATCAAGCGAATCATTTCTTGAAAAATTGATAATTTTCAACTTCCTTCTCCGGTTTTCAATTATGACTTCGAATCTATGATCGAAGGCAATACATTTTTTTCCCATTCGAAAAATTTGCAGATGCTGCAATAATTTACAAAGAAATAAGGTGACGCGACGTCAATTTGATTTTTCTAGTGAAATTCAATAAATATTCATCGAAAATTTTCAAATCAACAAAATTGGTGATGATTGAGGTGCTTATAGATTTTTAATTCTATTAGGAAATCATAATCTGGTTTGAGAAAAGCAAAAGCAAAATAGAAAAAAAATATGAAAAATTTCAAAAGTAATAATTTTAAAGGTAACTGTTTCAGAAATAATATAAAACTTGAAGGAACGAATTTTTTGAGAAAAATTTACGTTGAAAAAGGCAAAAAACAAACAGTTATTCTACATGGCTCCAGATTTTACCAATTTCCACTGATCTTTGGATTACAAAAAATTTCTGAAAAACTTCACAATATCCATTTCATTAAAATTACTAGACAAATAATGACAAGGATCGTACAGAACTTGAAAATCAAAAATTTACATACCTATTTTTTGGGGCTGATTTTTCAATAATTTTAGCTCGTTGACACCCCCCCCCCCCTCCTAAACAAAAAACAACAGAAATTCGCACTCAAACAATCGAGCTTATTTCATCAACCGTTCTCCTCTTTTCAAAAAAATCCATATTGTCATTCTGCGATTGTCGACCAAAAAAAAAAAAACCAATGTATGTACTTTCACCAATTTTTATCGTGCATGGTACAATAATTTTTTGTTTTTTGATTATTTTCAATCAAAATTCATTTCATTTCCGAGTCTACATAATTATGTGAAGTATGCTTGAAATGAAAAGTTTCTTCAAAAAAAAACTTTCAAAGCCAAAAATTTCAATATTTTGTCAAATTTTCAATCTACCTCTTTCTTTTCTCATTTACTTCAACATAGAAATCATCTTTAATAGATCTGAAAAATCTGAATCAAACAATAATTGAACTTTATTCTTTCCTCGTTTTTCGATTTCAGCATAAACATAAAATTCTAAAATGTTGCGAATTTCATAATTTACATGAAAATATTCGTTCAAAGTTGAAAATTTCAAATTCTGAATAATTTTTGAGCCATTACGAAGGAGATGGTCAAGACTTTTCCCTCTCCATCCACTTCACCTTAATAGAAATTCAAATTTTTTGTCAAATTCCTGCTCTATACATATTCGATTTTCAAGGGTTATTTGAACCCGAATCCGAAAAAGATGACTTTTGATTTTAATAAACTTAACTTTTTTCAACATTTTTTGAATGAAATTCTGAGAATTATTTGCACTAAATCTCAATTTTTGAGCATTTTTCCAAGTCTGGGTACTTTAGGATGGTTCTAAACAATTTTCAAGAGTTATCTGAACTCAAATCCGAAAAAATTACTTTTGATAAAATGACTGCTAAGATCCCTCTTTTCGTGAACCACCATGAAAAATTTTTCCACCAAAGACCACCAAAACCAAAATTTTATCATTTCGATAATTTTTTAAATCGTCACGAAAGAAGCTAGTTCATTACTAAAAAATGATTTCAAATAAATTTAAAAAGTTTAGACCAAAAATGATAATTCAACACCACATTCTCTTCCTTGATTCATAAAAATTCTGAAATTTCGTTATTTTCTTGCTCTACATTAAATTAATATTTCTCAAAAATGCATTCAGAGTCAAAAATTTCATCATTCTGATAAATTTTAGAATCATCCTGCAGAAATGATCCAGATCATTTCCCTCCCCAATTTGTTTCAATCATAAATTTTATTTTCAATCCAGTTGAAAAATACGAATCAAAAAAATTTTCAATGCATATTTCGTTCCTAACCTAACATTTTTTTCCAAATTCTATCAGAAAAATTGATCTTTTTATTGTCAAATATTAAAGTTATAGGAAGTTTCATAGTTTCATTTCATTTCATTCATTTATCCAAATCACACTTCTAAGTTCTAATCCTCCAGTCACTATTTGATTAGCTCCATCATTAACAACAAATTACAAAATCCCATATCTGCCATAGCACACATTCTAAAATTACACGAGTATAATAATAACGATGATTTTAATTACAACAGGAGCTCACTGGCGTTGGAAAGCGAAAAAAACATTTTTAATTGCACGCAGGTCATAGTTCGTCTACAACTTTATCATCAGTAAGTACCAATACGAAAAAAAAATTCGTCTGTTTAATTACCCTCGATAACGATAAAAGCCCTCAGATAATATTACATACAATGTGCACATAGAGGAAATTTTTTACACCTCGAAAATGGCGAATAAAAAAATTACCTATTGAAAATAACCCAACAGGTAACACGTGTAACCGTGAAAGTAGATATCCGACTCGAGATACCATATAATTTACATGCATCTTACAGGCTGTCAAAAAAAAATCCCAACACACGTCATCCTGGCTCGATACACTTTTCCAGCTCATTACGCAACTCGCACCAGGAAGACCAGATCCGCGTACATTATGACATTGAAATTATCTCTTTCGAGCTAGTTGGAAAGTTCTTTGTTATACGTGCAAAATGCAGACCTCCTTCGAAACGAATGCGAAAAATATTACGAATAAAACGTGTAACATCAATCAATTCGATACACGGTGTGTCTGCGTCTGCTGATGGTGGCTTTTTTTGTGTCTCGTCATCGCAGCGTCCAATTTGTCAACCGAGCAACGGCCAATTACAAAATACCGCATACAAAACGCGTATACATAATTAATTTTCATTTCCTTTCAGCGCCGCTCGCGTATCGTGTAATATACTCTACGTACGCTCGTCGTATGTACTTTATTTATGTATACCCACCAGTATTAATACACATTACACACGTACACAAACCGCGCATAAATTCACAACAAACTGATTAATGTAGGTCAACGAAAACGAAACCGGTTTCAATAATTCCATCATACATAATTCCCATATTTTTCCATTTCAATTACCGCCACACAATTTGGCGTGGATAAAAAAACCGAAAAAAAAACACACGCATACGAATTACTTAGGAGAAAAACTACGTCGTAAAATCCTTTTGTCTTTTGTTTCACCATAAGCACTAAATATTCGTAAATGTAGGTATAGCTAATGCAAATGCAAGCCTTATAGATCTTATCTTTTATCTCCATGGTACCTCACCGATTACCAATACGTAGTCGTATCTCAAGTACCTACGTTAATTTATTAATATTGTCGTCGTCGTTGAAAAAATCATTCATTTCTTCACTGGGTTAATTATTTTTGCTAAAAATGAGATTTCGACAATCTAACGATACTCAATTTTTTTCAATTCAATTTTTTTTCAACTCGTGAATTATTTTTTAAATTACTTACTGACTTGGAAGAAATATTAAAAATCATAAATTTGAAATTTGTTTGAAAAATTCAAAATTGAAATAAATTTTCAACCAAAAAAAATCAAAAATCAAAGTTGGAAAAAATTTCAATAATAAATTGTTTCAAACTGTAAAATTTTTCCAATTCAAATTTTCTAAAAAAAAATCAATTCAAATTTTTTTGAATATTTTTCAACTTTGAATTAAAAAAATTTCAACTTCATCTTTCAAGCATTTCTCTATAGGTACAAAAAAATTCTCAAATGGTTTTCTAATTTTGCATTTTTTACAAAAATTTTCCAATTTTTAAGAATGCAAAACAAAATTGAAAAAAAAAAAACGGCTTTGATTTCAAATGTTTTCGGTTTTGGATTTCAGTTTCAGTTACAGCAAAAAAAAAGGTATTGGTTCGAAAAAAACGGTTTCAGGCATCAAAGTGAAGAACATAGAAACCAAAAAATTATGAAAAAATTTAACCAATTTTTTAGGATTTCCAACCAATTGAAAAACTCATAAAAATTTCATGTTTTCAATTTTTTACTTCAATTTGATCACTGGGAAAAGTTGAAAAATTCCAACTAATTGAAAAATTCAGAAAAATTTCATGTTTTAACCCTATATAGACCACCAGTGCCAAAAACGGCACTACAATGCATTTTTCGAAAAAAAAACCACCTGGTGCCAAAAACGGCACTAAATGTATTTCCTTAACATTGTAGTGCCGTTTTTGGCACGAGGTGGTTTTTTTTCTTAAAAAAGCATTGTAGTGCCGTTTTTGGCACCAGGTGGTTTTTTTTTGGTGGTCTACCTAGGGTTAAAATTTTTTACAATTCGTCCATTATTGGGAAAATGGAAAAAAAAATGAAAATCAAGGGAATTTAAAACTTTAGAACTGAAAAAATTTGAACTAAAATCGTTTGAAAAAATCCAATTTTAGTCAAAAATAATTAAGATTCAGCATTTCAACATGGAAAAATTCACATTCAACACATATTCGGCAATCCGACAACATCGCATGCGTTCATTACTACCGACAACGACGATATGACGTGAACTTGGCGTTGAAAGTGTTTCGCAACATTTACGACTTCTCTCATCTTATTATCAAGCGATAAAAAATTAATCGTCGTATTGTAAATACATTAGGACGAGTATAGTCTTATCTGTTCACGACCGAGATTCGATTAAAAATTTTTATAAATAACCTAACCTAACCATTTCTCTCGTCAACGTCCAATTCACGAACGCATATTTAATGAGGAATAATTTTGCAACTTTTTTTCGTGGTGGAGAAGAGCTAAATGGGGAGGATGGGGAGATGGGGAAAAATTTTAGAAACAGAAAATCGACCCATTGAAACACCAGAAATAGTATATTTTCGTGAAATAGAAATGAAAAAAAATTTCCATTACTACGATAGCACTGATAATTTGTAACGACATGATAAATTCGTATTTACTATTTACTCGTCGACTTGTGAAAATAATTTTTAACCATTCAAATTTTAGCAAAGAGGAACAAAGAGAATATCGCCTGATACTTGAGCGATATTTAGAAAAACCGGAGGTAACATAACAGTTTTATCAAACAAAGGCGATAAAAATAACACAGCAGGGGTAAATAAATAAATATATATTTTGGAAACCACTTCCTCGACTGAATAAATTTCTACGACGAAGTTATTTTACATATACGTAAATATTAATTTCTCTGTGTATTTCTCAGACTGAAATTGACAGAATTTTTTTTCAAAGACAATTTTCTGAAAGTTGATGCAATTTCAAAGTAAACTAGGATAGAAAACGATAAGAAAGAATTTGAACGACAAATAAATTCACATTCAAAATTTGGTATGTGTTTTCAGGAATAATTTTATAAGAAAAGAAAATCAACCAAAATTTGACAAAATATAAGAACAGAACAGGAAGAGTATGAGAAAATTAATTTCTCAAATTTTCAAGTTTATTTCGAGATTCAGATCAAGAAAGGGGAGGGAAGGATGCCATTGAAAAAAAACATTCTTTCAAGTGGTAAATTGCATTTTTCACAGTCAAAAAAAAATCAAACTTACCACTTTTCTAGAAGAATTGAAAAAAAAATTGATAGGTGGAGAAAATGTTCAGTTTTCAGACCGTCAATAAAGCCAATTTCAGTTACTTTCTGATGTGCATATATTCCATAAAAAACAAAAGTGGACAAAACGCATGTATTTGAGATATTAAAAAAAATTGTAATCAGTTACCTAGAATAATTTTCCACTGGAAATCAGTACACCTGATGAAATTGGAAAAATCAAAATTCTTTGGTAATTTTTTTTTGTTTTTGAATACAATCTTTTCTTTTCGAAATTTTTATTCTCGCTTCACCTATGGGACAATTTTTTTCAAAAAATTAAATATTTATTTATTTTGAAAAATCTTTTTAAAAATTGAATCATTTTTCGATTTTTTGTATCATACTTAACCCAAGTTTCTCTTTTTTCATTTATTTCATACTTTGCTCCCTCTTTACAAAAATTCAGAAAAATTTAGCATAAAAAAATTCCATCTCCCAATCTTATTGTAAGTTTGTGGCCATCAACAAAAAATAATATAACGCTGGAATTATCCGAGAGGGGAGGAAAGGGGTTAAAAATAAGAAAATTCTGATCTAATAAAGGAGTTTTCGATTTTTTCCAACTCAAAATTTATAATTTTCCAAAATTTTTGAAAAAATAGATAACACTTTTTAATTTTTAATTTTTATAATCGAACTTAATTTTGCCAATATGGAGGACAATTTGGAATTCTCTTCCTCACTTGATCTGGTTCTGATCCTCTCTTCATTGCTTCCAATCGATTTGAAATTTTGAATTAATGTTTATGGCCATTTTCATATTTCATTTTGAATTTATCAACATAAAAATTCAAATCAATACGAGAGGATCATTTCTGAATAAATTTACCAATTTTAACATTTACACCTTTATCAGAACCGATGGCATAGCTGACGCTAAGAAATACTAAAAAAAAATCAAAAGTAAGTATTTTATTAGATGTTCAAAAAGTATTAGCTGCCAATTTTGGCTCTTGTTTTGCTAATTCATCAATTTTTATCTAGTCAAAGGAAAACTTTTTCATAAAACATCAAATTTTTTGGAATTTTCTTCTTCATTTTGATTTTTTGAAACCGCCAGGGAAATTATTCACAAATTTTACTCCCTCTCTGAGAAATTCCAAATTAATTACATTACTACCAATAATTAAAAAAAAAAAAAAAAACAGATTAGGCAAGCTCTGAAACTATCTAAAATTAGACCATTATGACAAGTTATTCATACTGATGATAGCGAATAAAAACTTCACCGTAAACAATTTATCATCATAAAAAATACAAATCCATTTTAAAATGCATAAACGCAGACATTAGTTATATAACAATCAAAGAGGTCATCAAAAACTTTCTATCGGGAATTCCAACTTTCGATAATACATTATCCTTACATTACACATACGAATAATGTAATATAAAATTCATTACATACCCATGTAAGTAAATTGACAACTTGTCACGATAATTCGTATCGAATCTTCGGAACGACACAGTTAATCGAGCAAAATACACCATACCTATCCATTTTTTACCATTAAAAATTCAACCACCATTCCATACCACCTCGTTAATTTCTCGATCGGTTAATTGCACAATGGAAAAAAAGTACTCTTGACAATTGTACATTTTATAGAGGAGGAAAAAACACATTACAGAGTGGACTAGAGAACTCGATACTTGACATTTAAAACCATCAAGTTCAAGGTTATCAAATGAAATTAAAACACCAGTCGTTGCTTCGGTTCAGGTTGCATCATTATGCCCTGTTGTCGGATTCTAATTCGACCAAATGTCGAGTCACATTGTACAATTCGTCTAAATAAATATTAAACCTATCGATGTAAATCACCGACGAGTACGCGAACGATTCATATGCACAGGTACATAGAAAAAGAGGGGAATTCCGTACGTCGACTCATATTACATAATTTCCAAGAAAACCAGTACAGTACACTCGGTATAGCGTCAAAAACCTCGTTACCGCCATCGGTTACAATTAACCTAGTAATACTGGTAATCTCGTTGGGAAACTAATAACCTAGCTTGGCCAGAGCTATAAGTAAGGCCAAAATTAACACTTCCGTTTGCTACGTATACAAATTTTTAAGGTGTAAATTTACTCATTACTCGAAGCGTGTCTTTGAACGTTTAACACGCACGTATGTGGATAATTTCTTCTCATAATCGTACTTTTTTCATCATTTTTTTTAATTCCACTGTCGTAAGTTGTCGTGTACAATTAATCCGACTTAATTACGAATTTAACGCGAGTATGTGACAATATGACGATGATGTTTAAAAAGCGGACCCATATTATACCGTAATAATCGTAAGAGAATTATTTTATCGGTGTATGTCCTTGTTCGATTCTTATTGTGATGACAAATTGGTCGAATGAAGTGAGCAGGGGTTCGCAAAATTCATCATTATAATCTAACTTTTTTCCTCATTTTTTTAGGTTTAAAAATACAAGAAACAAGAGTGCTCAATTCAGCAAATGAATAAATAGGCATTAAAAAATTGACAAACAATTTTTCCCTTCGGCGTACCATTTTTCCATCCAAATTTTTTCAAAGATCGAATGCTAGTACAATTTTCTAAAAAAAAAGAAGGAATTTGATTTTTCGATGATTTTCAAAGTAAGCAGAAAAGTTTTCTAAAATTGTTGATCAGATTTCCAAAAATTGGGAAATTTTCTAAACAAAGAGAAGTTTTTCTAAAATTGAACAAGTTTTCAATAGGTACTTGAAATCTCCCAATCGAATAAAATGTAATGAGCTAATGACCTATGTCAGTGATCGTGAAAATTTATTCAAAAAAATGTAAGCATGTTTCGAAAAAACAACGAAGTATTTTCCAAAATGAGAAAAAATGAAAAAGTACTAAAAAAATGTTGAGATACAGAAATTTTTTCTAATTTAATTGCATTGAATTTTTGATAAAAAGTCATAAGTTCGAGAAATATTGTCTTATTTACAACTTATTCAAACACAATCCTTTTAAGGTGTAATTTTTCTATACACAACATTTTAAATTTCTGTTTTCAAAACTATATTAAAGAAAGCCATAATGAGCATTCATTGGGTGAAATTTTAGGGTTTTTTTACTCGCATGAATTGCATATTATGTAACAAAAATATCAAAAAAAATTCCTAGTATTCCTGCAAACTGTCATTATCAGTTAAGTGTGAAAGTGTGATACGTTTCACAAAAAAGTAACTTATTGATCAGAATTTTAATTTTATTTCCGAACAGATGAATTTCAATAAGTCAGCGATCATCCAAATTTATTCCAATTTTTTCAAATCTAGGTACAAAAATATTCATTTTTTTTTTTTACAAAATTGAATAATTTTCAAAAACTAGGTGATTCCAATGATTAGGGAATTTTCCAAAAATAAGGCTATATTATTAAAAATTGAAAGAAAGTGAGAAATTATTTAAAAAATGTGTAAGATGGAGCCATTTTTATTTGCTCTTGCAAAAACTGAACAATTTTTCAAACATAGAACAATTTTTTAAAAAATGAAAAATTTTGAGAAAAATTGAGCTATTTTTCAAATATTGAGCAAAACAGAACAAAATGAAGCATTTTTTCCAAAAATTGAATAATTTTTCAAAAACTTGGCACTACTTCCAAAAACAATTGTCCAAACCATGAACAATTTTCCAAAAATTGAGAAATTTTCTCAAAATAGTAATGAGAACTTATTCAACTTATGAAAAAATTTTTCAATTGATAAAACTTGAAAATTTTTTCAAAAACTGGACATTCCAAAAAAAAATTGTTGGAAAAAGCAAAGAAAACTCAAAAAAAATTGAATTTCAAAAAATATCAAAGCTCCCAAAAATTTATCGATTTTTACAAAATTTTAGCCACTTACAAAAAAATTTATTCAGGATTTCAATACTTGGAGGTACTACACCGATTTGTTTCATCCCATCCTTAAAAATTCGAAAAAAATCTTGGTATGAAAATCCTCTTTCATAAAAGTTTTCAAAGAAAAACCAAAATATCCCTGATAAAATTCAACAATTTTCAAAGTCATATCTGAAATTCTGAATAAGAATTTCCTTCAAAAAATTATCATCATCTTTCAGATTTTTTCATCAAAAAGAAAATCATTGAACCTCCTTTTCAGAGATCTCTACTTTCTCATTCTGAATCAGCGAAAAGTCACTGATGAACAGTCGAAATTGCAGCACAGAAAAAATCAGCGAAATTTACTAATTTTTTAAAGATTTTCACTGACTTTTCAAAGGTTTCCAGTTCCACTGATTTTTCATTAATTTTTCTTACTGATTCATTTTCAGTGAAAATTTTTTCACTGATTTTCTCCTGTGCTGCAATTCTGGTTTTCAGTGATATTGATAATTTTCACTGATTTATAAATGAGAGAGTAAAAAAAAAATTATTTTTAAGTGTTTTTTCAGCTACCTACGTATTTTGTAAAAAATTGAAAGTGATTCAACTGAAATTCCAATTTTTCAAAATTTGTTTTGTGATCTTCGGGGACTTTTTTCTGCGAAGTTTCAAATCATTCTCAGGTGAAAATAGCGATTAAAATTGACCGCCGTGAAAAGTGACTAATTGAACACACATTGAAACTCATTCAACAATCAAGTACCCTGACACCTTACGATTCGAGCACATGAACTTTTCGTTTTCGCCGCATTAGATATACACTCGGATGACGTTGTAAAGCCAAAAATAAGTGGTCAATGGCCGTGACTGTTCAACTTTGCAACGTAATGTTTACGTTTGCATTTTCCTCTTCGTATCGTCGCGTCGTTTCGGTATAATAATTCGAAAGTTGTGTTTTTTTCCTCTCTCCAAATCGATCGACCATTCTTTTCAGACCACTGATTTCGGCATTTAAATTTCTGGTTTCATCGTTATGTAAACCGCACGCTTTTAAAAGTGGTTTACACTTAAGAGACGACTTATCCATTTGTCAACTGGTTTCGCGTTATTGAGAATGAGATGCGACAATCGCGCATAGTTTTCACTTTCGTGCACTATTGTATACATATTCACGATAATTCGTGACCAGTGGTAAGTAAAATATGTACAGGTCTTCGCAAGTGCTGGTAATCTGCATCGTAACGTCATTTTTCTACGAATACAAACACATACAAGACGGAGATGAATAATACGACTGAAACTGTTCCAAAAATAACCCGTTTCCGTTTCAAAACACGGTGAAAAACGAAGGTCAAAGCCACTGATTATTCGTACGACGACGGACCGGAGAAAAAATTCCAAACGACCTTGACGTGAAGAAAATTGCAGCCATTAATACGTCTTGATGTTCTTATCTGTATCCAACACACTTATCAAGTCGAGTGTTCCAGTACACACACATACGTCAGCAAAGGTTCAAATTTCATTTTCATATGCAGTCGCACTTCGTTCAACGATCCTGCAAATTTTTTGCAGTTTTTTTGGCCAAACCAACAACTACAATCACCCTCATCGTTGATATGGTAATTTGTCGACGATTCGAGAGAAAACCATCTGCTCGAAAACATATCTAATTTGATGAAAACAAAAAGGAGAAATTTAACGCGTTTATCCGGAACGTCTACTGTGGATTTATAATTCGCTGATTATTTATCATGTTTCCTTTCGATTCGAGGAAAAAATTTTACAACTTAACGATCTCTTTTCTGTTAATTGTAGTATTGTAGCAGTGCAGACAGTGTTCACGTACGAAGAATATTCAATTTGATAAGAATTAATTTTTTAATCAGAGCAATTAAATAATCTATTTTTATTCATAGAAATTGAAGGACTGAGATATTTCACGCGGTAAAATAGTGATTTTTCGTTCATTTTTTTTAGTTATTTAAACGAAAAATCTTGCCAGCTTAAGCTGATTTGTAGAAGGTCACGAAAAGGAGACAGACCGCCAGATGATTAGTGATGTGTTCTTAGGACCTAATCCAAAATTTGGAAGGGCCACGAAATTTCCAAGTTTAGGTTAGTTCATATGAAGATATAGGAAACTTACTATAAGTTCTTTGAGTTTTTCAAATGAGTAACAACAAAATTTCTGACAAAATTTCCGAATGAAAAAGCAGAAAGTTTACAAGACTTTTTTCTGAATTTCTGCAGAATCTTGAGCAAAATATTTCCCATTCCCCCCTCCCAAAAAAATCATGGCGAAAATTGAAATCATACGAAATTTTCTCCAGAGTTTTGGGCAAAATCCCCCCAACTGAAAAAATGGAAAAAATTGAAATAATCTTAATGTTTCAAAGATTTCTTAACAGATCTGCTCAAATTCTTTCAAAAAAAAAAATCATCAACATAATGGAAAGTGAATGAAAACAGAACGAGATAAAAAAAATTCAAATTTTGATTGATCAATTCGAAAAAAAAAATTTAAATAATATTTCTGATTTTTTTACAATCAAGATGCGATAAAGATATTACCCATCAAAAAAAAATTAACGAAACATTTCAATTTTTTCACTATTTTCGAAAAATTAAAAACCTTTTCAATTTGGAGCATTTGGTGCCCCCCCCCCCCATCATCATTATCATCATTCATTCGTTCGTTCGTTCGTTCGTTCCCTGATTAAGAATTTAATAGCCAAAATCTTGAAAATATAGAATTCTGAATTTTGCCCTTCTAACCCCTTTCCCACCAATAATTAAGATTGCAATAAAATAAAATATCGAAGCAGACCTATGAAAAAAAAATTTTAAATGAGTGAATCTTATCTGAATTCAACAAAAATTATACATTAATTTTCAATGATGAAAAAATATTATCAATTCCAAAGATGAATTTCAATGTTGAATTTAGATTTTTTTTAGATTTTTCAAAAATTTAGAAAATTTATTCAATTAGGTATTTACTTACACAATTTTTTCTCCTGTCCAACAATATTTTAAGTAAAAATTTCGATGAAATATTTGAAATGAACCTATTTTTTCAAAGAAAATGAAAATTTCTCGAATAAACTGATAAGAAATAATCCAAAATATTTCAAAATGAATCTCTTTCATTTCGAATCAGGAAAAAATCGACAGAATTGCAGCACTGGGAAAATCAACGAAATCCTTCGATTTTTAGAAAATTTTAGATGATTTTTCAGCAAATTTTAGATACCTATTTTTATTGTTTCAATTTGAAATGAATTTTGATTTAAATGATTTTTTAAATTGGTTTTCACCATTCACAAATAAGAGAGTATAACCCCAAGCAAATTTTATATTCCGTTTAAAATTTATTTGATCGAGTTCGGATAAATTTTCATCAGTTCCCTCCCCTCAACCACAAAACTTCAAATTGAAATTTTGAAGGAATTATAGCCAAAAACACTAATATTAGTTTTAACTGAACTGAAGGCTCGAGAAAATATATTTCATTTTTTGGTTGAAACAAAATGGGGAAATACATATAAGACGGCTTGTTTTCCCCCTCTTTCCCCCACCCTAATGATAAAAAATTGAAATTTTAAAATTAACAACTTTGAAAAAAAATTGTTTACAATAAGAAAAAATCAAATTTTAAATGAATTTTTCTCATATTCTGGCTCCCTTTTAGACAAAATTTCAGTCCAAATATTTTTAACAAAATTAAATTATTTTTGATTTCAAAATGAAGTTTTCTCCCTTACAACCCATCATTGTTTTCAAATAATACCAACTTCGATTTTTTTCTATCGCCGGGGGGGGGGGGGTATGTTTCAACCAATCCAATTACTATTCATCCGATAAAAAAATATTCTTAAATATCTACCTGTACAGGAAAACCTTGAAACACATCAATGCTCAAACTTACCTAAAACAGAAAAAAAAGAGCAAACATTACAAATTGAAAATATTACGTAGGCAGGCATATTTTAAAATCATGCACATCCAAAGAAAGAGGGAAAATGAGCAAAACTTAATGTACAGAGAAAGCAGGAACAATACGGTATCACCAAAGTTTTACTGAAATTACACCAATGCAACGAAGCACCTTCTTCCTCATAGCAGCACACTCTAAACCGGTTTATATCGGCTGTCGGCGGCACACAAGTACAAGAAAAATTTTCTGGTATTTTCGTGTAAAATTCTATGTACCGACTACCGACATATAACGGAACAATTTCCAACATCATTTTCACCAAATACTCGTAAGAAAGACATAACGTATTTTTTCGTACCGTAACGTACGTAATACGGTGTTTATGGAATTTTTATACATCGCCCATACAAACTTCATACATATAAGCCGCCGCAAAGCACGGACCAACCGAAATGAACAATACTTAAAACAGCAGTTTGACGTCATATAAGTGAATGGTATAGGTAGGTAAATCACGCGGCGATAATTTTTTATTAATTTATTTCGGTAAATTACGACGATGAGTAATTATCACGATCGTGAAAACCAATTATTGGTAATACGAGTATAAGTAATTGAAGTTAAACCTTTGGTAAGTACAGTTAGGATGTTCATTGTTGAAAATACGTACCTAACTACCTATGCAATTGCAACGCAACATAATTCGTCGAATACGAATTTTATTTACTTAGGATTTTGTAATATGCAGGTATTTACTTATTGTCACCAGATCGATCAAATCGATGATTAATACTTTTACTTGGGGAGTTTACGCGGTGAATTTCATGACTGAGTATTATAAAGAGTATGCCTCAATTCGAATTTTCAAATTTTGGAGATCTCACTTTCTGGAATGGTTCATTTTCTTCTAAAAATGAAATCAGGAATGTTCCAAAGGCATAGAGACCGAAGTTTCAAAAAAAATTGATTTCCAAACATGGAAAATGAATTTTAGGAAGAAAAAAATAAGTTTCATAAAATTAAATGAAATACTCGAGTTTTGAGGGAAAATACTTATATTATGAAAAACACATTATTTTGTAGGATTCATTGAATCATTATAAAATCTTAGAGGAAGGGAAAATATGTACAATAAGGCTGAGCTCAGCATGAAAAATTCAGATTTGAAAGGTAATTATATAATTGGGTAGTCATTTTTGAAATGGGAAGTTTTTTCTTGAAAAATTTTTCTGAGGACTTGATCATACTCAATTTTTTATTTTTGAAAAATGTAAATTTAATTACAAAAAATAAAAAAATCCAACTTGGGAAAAATTTATATTTGTACTCATATTGCATCTAGTTGAAATCATTCACAAGTTTATCCAACTTTGAGTAGAAAAAGAAAATTCCAATCAGATACCAAAAAATCGTAACCCGGGGAGGGGGGGTGGTCACCCAAAATAGTCTGAAAGAAAAAGACAAAAAAAATCTGTGAAAGACCAAGCATATGAAATATGGTTCAATTTAGATTTTTTGGAATAAATTTCGGACCTGGAGAATCATTTCGAAGAGAATTTCAGGATGGGGAGGTCTCAAAAAACACATTTCAGCCATTTTAAACCAATTTGAGAACCCCTGAACCTCTCTAGAATGCTTTCTCAAGTCTAAAATTTATTCCAGAAAATCACTATCAAACATATTTATGTAATATTCATTTTTCAGATTTTTCAAAAATCTTTATAGAAACTCAAAAATAACCAAAAATTCAGTTTTTTGGGGGTCTAATTTCGAAATTGAATTGAAGGGACATGATGATTCAGTTCCCAAAACAACATGAATCATCTGACCAACATTAGTTAGTTATAATCTTATAAATTTTCCAGCAAATATTCAAGTTGCTCATCAAACTACACGTGACACTATAGCAATAATAATTTTCAAGAAAATTTTCGAAACACAGCTATAAAATTTGAAAATGGTTTAGTGAAGAAAAGGGGTATTTTTGGTTTAAAATATCAGAAAAATGACTTTTGAGGGGCAAAAAGTAACCATATTTGAAAAAAGTGATCAAGTTATTAAAAAAAAATTTTACTATGATACCTCATCATGAGACTTGAAAATATTATACAATGATATTATTATCATTTGTCAATTTAGATACCTATTGAAAATGTTCAGAAATTTTAATATTATAAAATAAGGAGAAAAAGGACTTGAAATGCCTGACATTCCAAGAAAAAGTCATCAATTGTAAAAAAAAAATTAACTATCTGACAATTTCGTATTAAGTCACGTTTAAAACATAGGCATCCATAATTGAAAAATTAACTTGTTCAATTTTTTCTCATTTTTTTATTTTCGTTTTCAGCATGTAATATTAAATTCCACACCATAAAATAAAAGAAAGGTCAAGCACATGATCTCTATTTGATGCGATTAGGGACTGAAATTCTAGGAATCTCATTTTACGAGGAAGTGACTCACTTCAGAAAAAGAACGACCTTCAAAATTAGAAAAAAAAAATCACGGTGTAAAAAGAAACAACCTACTATCTTAATTTTCATTTCAAAGCATAAAAAACAAAGAAAAACCATCGCACTCGATTTTTAAATTTCGACCTCGACCTTCGATCCCATTTGATTGGTCGATTGAACAAAAAAATTAAATTTTTTTCAAACTAAAAAAAAATTAGAAAATTTGCAATCATCATTTGAATGGTATCGAAAGAATCGAGAATCGAGTAATTAAGCATATCAAATACCAAAAATTTCAATTATTTTCGATATCTTTGGGATTTTTACAACTTTTCGCAAGTGTCGAACTGAAGATCACGTAGTCGGCGTATAAATTTGTTAGCTGGTAATCAACGCAACGTAATTACACATAAGTAGACACATATTCGTGTAATATATCCTAAACTCATGCCACTCTCGTTCATTATCTCATACGATTTAATCAGCACGAGACGTTGCCATGTTTCCGAAACGTTTAAATTTCACTTGGTCTTTAGTTTACAATTTTTATAGGTTAAAGAAACTTTGCAAATACCCCCTTTTTCTGCCAACTTTGCTCGGCTAAAAAATCAAAAGGTCAACAACACACGTCAAGATAGTTTGCCAACTCCAATTTTTTTTCATCTTTTTTTTTCAACTTTCGACATCTCGAGCACAATTTTCAAGTACCATGTCTGAAGCTTGACTCTTACCTCAAACACGTGCAGATTTACCCCCTCCCCTCCTCCCTTCTTTCCCAAGCACCATTTGCCGGACTTTGCTTGGCATCGCGTACGAATGCGTATTTCCTGACCGTGGTTGCTCGCTTTGCAAACGAATGTGGTTCCGCGTGAGCGTAATGATAAACAAGAAACAGCCAACTGACAGCCAACAAGCTTGTTTATATACTTATAGCGAAAAAAAAAACAAGGAAGAGTACCACGTCGAAGGTATAATAGCTCGCGGCGAAACGGGTCCTTACATAAAGCAGTTAATGTTCCGATATACTTTCCATTTTACTTCCCTGTGTAAGTGTGTATTATCAGTCACGACCATGTACCTTACCTCGTCATCGTACACAGTCGCACTTTCATGCTTTATTAATAACACTTCTATAGAAGACGTTTCATTAACCATGGACCATCACCATCGGCATCATCGACGAGCCTTGCGCTATGGTGTGGTTATTGTTCGATCCAGAATCGAGAATAGCCTCAATTTTCCTCCTCGTTCATAATCGATATGCTGCGAAATTATACTGTGGAATGTCTGCTTCGGAAGTAGAAACACTGATGCATGTATACGTGGGACGATACTATGGCTACGTAATACGAGGATGTACATAAAAAGGTGTAATGATTAAGGATTAAATCGGTGTCTTGAGAAAGGTATTTTTTTTGCTGAATTGTGGGATAATGGGCAACCAAAGGCATGAATAAAAAAAGGGAGTCAAAGTTGTACCCAAAATTGGGTAAAATTATTTTAAAGAAATAAATTAGAAAAATTAGATAATCGGTCTTCGATTAGCATTTCTAGGTCACTAATTTTCAGTGCAGGCAAAAATTAACGCCAGTTTAATGCAAAAAGGCAAAAAAATGCGACCCCTTTTTTCTGAAAAATTCAGGATGAAATCTTCAATGCTCACGCTTCATCTTAGGTACTCAAAACATCAAAATTCAACTTCAGAAAATTCAGAAATTGAAATTTCAGAATTTTTTTCAACTTTTTGTAAATATTTTTTGAAAACTCACATTTTTACAACTCTGACTTCCTATTTTTTGCCACAAAGCATGGAAAAATGTAATTTTTTAAACATTTTTTCTTGACCTTTCTCGATTTTTTACGCCATTTTTCAAATTTACCATGCCGATTTCATGAAGCATAAGTCGGAAATGGTTAAAGCAAGGCAATTGAGAATTTTCATCACAACCAAGATTCACTTCAGATAAAATGTGTAGTTATTTAAGGTGGGGAGGGGGTTTCGATTCAGAACATTAAAACCTTTTTGGAAAGTAGAAAGCAATTATTTTTTTGAAATTTTTCACTCTCTCTCCAAACTTTTCAAATACGCAGTAACCCAACTCAGTAAAAAAAACAAATATTTTTAATTCGTTTTTTATGAGATTTTTCAAGTAGGTTGGGTTAAGTACTCATATACATAAATTCAACTTTTATGACATAAGTACCAGTTCTATACTTCTCAGCAAAACGAGAATTAAGAATAGAAAAACGGTGATTTTCAAAAGTAAAGAATATTTTTTCAAAGGGTTCATTTTCATTTGAGAATCCAGATGAACATGCTGAACAGCTGAGATTTTAATCAGAATGAGGAAAACATTTTTTCATCTATAAATCGATTCGAATTTAAAATGCAGCTTTTTCAAAGTTAACACGAATTTCCCCAAACTTTTCAATATTTTTTACCCCGTCACAATTTTTTTTGACTCTTTCTAAATTTTTAGATGGAAATCTTGACTTTTTTTCTATACCTGGATTGATCATTTTTGATCTTCAAACAATTAAATCTCAAAGAAATTGTAAAAATCCAGCTGTTCTAATTCAGTAATCATTTCAACAATTGATTTTTTAGGAAAATTTTCATTTTCGAGGGGGGGAGGGTGTTAGAAAAATTACTCAGACACTTGATTTTTCGAAAATCAACAATTTTTCATGTGTTATTTGCCAACTTTCCAAGGAGTTTGAATTTTATAGCCATTTAAACTTTACTCGAGATAATTTGAAATTTTGTATTAATGTAGACGGATTCAACAGTTTTCTTCATATTTTCGCGAGTCCCTTGAATTTTTTGAAAAAATTTGAATCTAGGATTGATTTTTACACCCCTCTCACCCTCCCACCAGTCCTCTCGATTTTTCTTTCCGAATTTCAATATTATTTTCACCGTAATTCATTCGTGTTGACTCATCCAAAATCAGGTTAATTTTCAACAACCACGATCATTTACAGTACCTGCATCGTTTTTCATTTCCTTGCCAAAAATTGATTGCAATTATGTTTAAAAAAATTGAAGAATTGACAAGAACGTTTATATTTTCGGTGATTATCGTTTTTTTTTTTTCAGTGATTCACAAATTTTTGGGATTAAAATTTTTTCGCCCATTTGAAATAAATTTTTGAAATTTTTCAGGGCAATTGTTATTTTTTTTACAAAATGCGTAAACCTACTTCAAAATTTTGACAAATTTTTGAAAAATATTTCATAAAAACTATCCATAAGCACACAAAATTATCGTTATTTAGGTGGGGGGAGGAGGAGGTTAATAAATACTTCATGGAAAATTTTCGAATTTTTTCAACATTTTTCAATTTAGAATGCAAAATTTTTTCGAGTCGCAGTCGTCTGGAAAAATTACTATGTATTTATTATACATAATTTTTGACTAATTGCGAAATTTTGCCATTTAGGGAAACAATCTGTCCCCCGTTTCCCTCCTTCTCTTCATCACAGCCATTCATATAAATTGTCCAAAAAATTGTAATTATTTTTACAATAAATCAGGCAATAGAGTATAAAGAACAAAGACACTAAATTTCACTTTCAACAATTTTTCAACGTCTTCAAACAATAGATAAGGAACCATAACTACGACCTTGCTATCATTTTCGCCTATAGAATTTTCGCAAGGTCAGAATAAATTGAGCCAAAAAAATTTTAAAGAAAAGAAGTAAAATTGAATAATCAAAATTGAAATAAACTTCTCAATGTTTTTATTTAGAAAATTTCATGTTACAAAGAAATGAAATGATGAAAGCAGCTCCTAAAATACGAGAAGCATTGTAAAACCGATGGAAATATGCCAAATGATGCAAAAATTTGTCAATTTTCTTTCGAGAAAAATTCGATTTTTTCAGATTTCCTGGCAACACTGACATTACATCTTACATCCTAATTTAATCAACTGCAAAGAATCGAAATATGAAAAATTAAAATTACTTCGATATTACATAATATTAAAAAATGATTTCTAGCATTTTCAATAGCTGTATATTTTTCATGAGATGTGAATAACCCACGTGAATAGAATTCCTAGTTCTCATCTCAGGCATTTAACTGATTTCGAACACTTCATCGACTTCTCTCTGCATAACATTTGTATACATATTTATGTAATCGACAACAACAACTATCATCGTATCATCTGCCCAGCCATACTTTTCACAAAATCTGGTTATTATCAACTTCTGTAATCTACAAGCACGCGTAGGTATCATTCAACGATAGGATTTTTTTTCTCCATCCAACTCGTTCGATATTACGTAGTGTCATCTCCAAACAGCCTATTACGTAATTTTGCCTCGAATATCTATTTTCGTAAATTTTCATCGTAATTATTATCCTGAACTTCAATACATCGCAATGCTACTGATTATGAAAAAAAAATACCATACCGATAACAAACTTCTCAATTTGTTTGTACACATTTTTCTAATAATGTTTTTTTTTTTTTCATTTAAACATTGCCACCCTTCTTATTCTTGAAACGTACACCAGTTTTACGACGTGGTATCATCACCTACTTAAAACATTCGTTCAATATTACGAGTATTTCACAAACAACATTAACCAAATAACCTACATTAATGGTTGTGGTTATGGAATAGCCTTTTTTTTTTTCATCTTGACTTCGTAATTCGTAAACACGAGGCATAAGAGGAGGGTACGACGTCTTGCATCGAAGCAACATGTGTGCATTTTTACCAAAGTAAAATGAACACCAGCAACACTTCGTTTTAATCCATATCGCGTACTAAAAATATTTCTTTCGTTTCGTTTCTCTCTCGATTGGAAGGAAAAAATTTCATTCTCAAGGGTATTCTTTGTCTATGTCTTTTATTTGTTTTTTCAATTCTTGTCGTTTAGTTAGTTGTTAAATTAGACGAATATGTTTCATAATTACATAACATTCTAACGAATTTGGGTTTTTTCCACTCATTTTTTCAACAAAATATGGATACTTCATAAAATTTAGAATAATTTGGAAATTTGAAATGCGAAAAATCGTAAACACAGAATGAAAAAAAATAGCAAACAACTAAACTAAAAGACCTTTTTGAATCAATAACGTTCAAGTTTTTTTACCCACCGTGAAGCTAAAAAAGTTTTCGTACGTATGACCCCGCATACCATTCATAATAGGGTTGCTATAAAATTCATGTGGGTTCATTATATGCCCTGTAAAATAATATAACAATTGACAATTAACGACTCGCAGCAGTTTCACTTCAATACAAACTTGGATACAATATCATCACGTAACAAACCACGCCTCCTATATTATTTCATCAAACACGAAAGGAAATACGGTTCGTAGATGAAATTTTCAAAGTACATAGAGGCACAATACCCTGTGACATAATGAACGACGAAGACAGATATCGATTTTTCTGAAATATATTTTTGTAAAATTTCAAGAAATGAGAGAACTTTTCTGTTTAGATTGTTTTTTAATCAAAGTTTAACATATGTGACCTTCCAGGAAAAAACCGACCTTCTGTCCGAAAAAAAAAGAAAAAAAAAAGTGTCCCAATCAATCCAAAACAAATGATAATCATGGTTTTGGATTGATTGGGACACTTTTTTTTTCATTTTTTTTTCGGACAGAAGGTCGGTTTTTTCTTGGAAGGTCACATATTACAGAGGACTGCATCACAAAATAATTTAATCTAGATTTTTTTTCGTTTTGGTTTTTAACGATCCACTTTCGTGATATTTTTTCATTAGGGAGGAAAATTCTGGTTGAAAATTGGTTTTCTGTGAATATCTTCTCTAATATATACAAGCCTTAACCCTATATAGACCACCAGTGCCAAAAACGGCACTAAATATATTTCCTTAACATTGTAGTGCCGTTTTTGGCACGAGGTGGTTTTTTTTCTTCAAAAAGCATTGTAGTGCCGTTTTTGGCACCAGGTGTTTTTTTTTTGGTGGTCTACCTAGGGTTAAAATTAAAAAATTACCAAATAATTATGTTCTAGATGCACTGAAAAAATAAAATAATAAATATCAAAAAAATAATAACGAGGCTTTTTCGAATTTTATTAGAAATTTTTCAAAGTAGAATCGGTTGAGATTGCAGTCTCGTGAACAGGTAATTTTTTCATGTATTGTTAAATTTAAATTACGATGTAAAATTATGTTTTAATCTACCCCAAAAAAAAAAAAAAAAAAAGGGAATTGAGTTGAAATTTAAATGACAGGTTGCATATGTGAATATGTCTAGTTCTCCTATTTCATTAGGTACTCATCGAAATAATTTCGTTTTATTTTCTATTTTCTTTTTTTTTTTTTTTTTTGAAGAACCACATTTATCTAACATGGGATTTGAATAATTTAATCTGAAAAAATGATATTTATCGCGAAATTTAGTAAAATTCATTTCTATTCAAGTTTACGATATATTTTTTTTTCGATGAATATCATTTTTTAAGGATAAATTTCATCAGTTTTGTAGATATATGGGGTCCCTTATTATTATTATTTTTTTTTTATATAATTTATCATCTTCTTATTTCTCTTTGTTTCAGTATGCGTAATCTCTTCAGCAGGGAAGTCAAATCATGTTCACCTTCTCTATCCCTCCCAACAGAAAATTTTTAGACAAAAATGAAAGGAAAAAAATAATAAAAATAACCCATTTTTCAAAATGGTCAATTTTTTGAAAAATCGAAATCATAAAGCATTCTGGATGCTAAAAAACGTACTTTGCGATATCACTCATGAAAATTTTCGAAATTTTAAGCTTGCCTCTTGCCTCTCCGTGCCTATAACTTTGCGTACAGTCAGATGTAAGAGCTCAAAATCTACCTAAAGGTTGAATTACCATTTCCAAAGAAAAAGTGCAGCCATTAAATGTTAGAAAAGGAGGTGTTTCTCACTTTCAATTTTTGTCCAAAAAGTGGTAGTTTTGGGTTGAAAATTTCTGAGATTCTGACAGGAAATTGTGCATAATACACAGCAGAATAACTGTCACCATTTTTTAATTTTGAAAATCATTAGTCATTTGAAAGGATATTCGTAAAAAATCCCATACCATTCCGAACAAAAAAACACGAGAAAAAAAATCAAATCTGAATAATTTATCGAGGAAATAACTGGGTTGCAAATTTATTCGTTAACGATTTTCAGATGAAAAAATGAGAATTGATTTAAAAACCAGGTTCTACACACAGATCAAATTATCTCCCAAAACAGGAGATGGTTCAATTTTTATTCGATTTTGTGCCAAGCTTCCTTATTACCAAGAAATAGCAATGTATCGTTCACTCCCTTGATTTTTATTCAACTTCTAATTTTTTTTCAACTCCAATTTTTTTCTACATTTTCCTAATTTTTCTTTTTTTTTCAATTTTTTTCCAACTCATGGTGCACAAAAAATAAACCCCTTCATCGAGACTTTAAAATGCGAACTGTTTGTAGAAGGCATACAATAATTTGCAGCAAGAAACTCCACACCACCTTCAAACTCACATTAACAGGGAAACTGAACCTCTCTTTGCAACTAATATCAAGAAATGTTTAAAAAGTAAAATAAAATTTTTTCAAAATTTTTTTCCGAATTATTTCTTCCCAAAATTTTCCTCAACTCCAAAAAAATGTCAAAAAATGGAAGACTATTCAAGTTGAACATAGAAAAAAGTTCAAAATTGAGAAAAAATTTTGAAGTTGAAAAAAAAGTTCGGAATACAAAGAGGTCGGACTTGGAAACAAACGTTGGCAGGCTGAAAATGTCAAAAAGTGGAGAAAATGAATGATTCGATCACGGTTGTCCGCAATAAAAGACTGATAAAAACCAAAAAAAAACAAACAATAAACCGTCTCTTGTGCTCGGAGACAAATTAAAGTCACGTCTCATATGGCCCAGTGGCGCCCCCCCCCCCCATTCAATCAAAATCAAAGTTGAATTACTCAAAAATAGTAATCCAAGTTCTAATTCCAATTGACTAATCTCTCAGAATAATTTAAAATTTTCGTATATTTTTGGCAAAAATTACGACTTTTTTACGATCTCATCGACCTCCGTTAAACGCCATCATAAAAATTGTTCAACCGATATAAATCTCCGTTGAAGTGTGAACGACTGAACATTAAAATCAACATTTTAATCTCGATCCTAAACTTTCTTTCCGTTTTCTCATCCAATGGCATCCAAAAATTGATCAAACCCCGTTAATTTTTGGCTCATTCGAAGCCAGTCAGTGTACTCTATCGAGTGCAATGATTTAGGCGACATTAACCAAACAAACCTCGGCTAAATGAAAAATAATACGGTAGTTGAAAAAGCAACGAACTTACTGCACATAAATTATACCATGCTAACCATCATTTAACCAGAACAATGCATTCGAATTACTGGCTCCGAGAAGGGGGAAACAGACGGATACAAGGTGTAACATACGACAAAACGACGATAAACTACGGTAACCTATCTTATCCGACATATAATTACATCGTTCCAAGGTCAAACATATCCTAAAACATCGGCGACAAAATGATGAAAAAAGAATGCAACGCCGAATAATAAAAATCTTTCCGAAAGAACACGTTCGCTGTGCATCTTCCAAATCCCAACGTAGGAAGACCATCGAGACCAGACCTCGCTCCTCGACCCTCGATTTCAACATTTCGCGCATCATCGCAAAAAAAAAAAAGAACTACCGCGTACTTAATTTATCACACGCGTACGTAGTTCTCTAACGAGGAAAAAAATCGCTTTGGGAATCGAGCCAAAATTAACGAATTAATAGTAAGATAATAAAACACGCGAGGACCACGACGACGACGTTCCAAAATAAACCACCGCCTTCCCCATCTGCGAAAAAATTAATCCGACCGTCAAATCTGTACACTGCACCGTACCTAACCCAACAAATGCGAATTAACCAGCCAGAAAAAATACTCCTTCCGCGTAATTCGTCCGTTAATTTGTTTCGCGAGCGTACGCGAATTAAGCCGCTACATCCGATTATGAGGTTTTTTTTTCCTCCGATTTTCCAACTTCCTTCTTATGGTAACTGGTAGGCATAAAGACTGCGTGCAACAGCCTTCAAACTACAATTACTCTAATTGAAAAATTATATAAAATCACCAACGAACGACAATTACAGCACAAGCTTGCTGCGCAGCGTCTGCAATGTTGCTGCCGGCCACAAACTGGCCAACTACTTATTTCACTCTTATTGGTATTGAAGACCTTGAACTTTGACGAGGACTAGGTTTTTACGATATTTAGTGACCTCGTAAAAATGCTGCACATCGGAGCGAATAAACGTTGCAGATTTTTATTATCTCGCTAATATTGTTGGAGTGCCCTCAACGTGGTGATTTGGCTAATCGATGGTGTATTTAGGGAAATGAGATGGCACGATAATTTGCTAATTATTTCAATAAAGGGAAATTCATTTTCTCTAAGAATCAGAATTGGAGAGAAAGCATCTTATTGTCACCAAAATTTAAAGAATTGCATTTTTTTCAGCGAAAACAAATCAAATTAAGTGGAAAAATAGGAAAATTTTAGAATTTTCATTCAGAATCACCCTCAGAGGTCAAAAATTGGTTTTCAAGTCGATATTGATTTTAAGCCTTTCAGAATCGAAGAACTTCAATTCAAAAATCAATTTTTGCCACCAAGAATGGTTTCTTTATCCACTCCACCCCCCCCCCCAACAACGTGTCGAATTCAGATTTTCTTTGTTTACAAGATAAATTTCAAACTTAATCCAGAGACCTTGCATTTAAAAAATCATCAATAAAGCAAAAATCAAAACCAAAATATAAGAACTTATGCGAAACTGAGATTGAACCAAAGAAGATAGAAAAATGCATTAAGGTAGAACCAGTTTCGAAATTATTCATCTTTCAAATTAGATATTTTTTTTAATAAAAAGAATCGAAATCAATTTCTTTTAAAAAAAGATGTAATTTTTTAATCGTTCATTTCTTACTTAAAAAAAATTAAAGAAGAAATCACGAATCAAAAATAGGTACTTTATGAATTTTGAGATGAACAAATTCAAAAACCGTTCAATCAATTGGGTAATTTTTTATGAAGTAAAAATATTCACAAATTATTCAATTTTTTTTCAAAGGAAAAGCTTTCAAATTTTAGAGCTTCTTTTATGCTTTTAGTTAACCAACATTTGAAACTTTTTAGAATTTTACTTCTAAATCTCAGAATGATTAAGCAAACAGAATGTCTCATTCGTAATAATTTTTTTTCGGTTTTACCCCTTCCCTCTTTCCTCACTCAAATGTAATATCATTATTGGAAAATATTAGGTAAGTACATTCGTTTACTCTATATTTTTGCAAAATAAACTCCTCACCTCCTCCCCCTCCTTCTTTCTCAACGCCATCTAAATTCTCTTTGATAATAGAGTCAAAAATTTTATGTTTTTCAATTTTCAAAATTATTGAACAAAATTTTTTTATCCTAAATTGAAACATGAGTTTACTTGGAGTTCATTTTGAGCTAGAAAAATTTATATTAAGTCAAAAAAATCATAAAAATTACATCTCTGAGTGAGATTTCTAGTTTTGACCCATGCAATATCATGAACTTCAATCTGGGTTTCAAAATTCTTGAGGGCCAAGATTTAAAAAGCCATAAATGTTTGTAGGAATAAAATGATATCTTTTTTTTATAAGAAGTCCATTATTCAAAAATATCTATGAATTTGAAGTGAAAATTCTAAAATTCTTTGACGTTTCGAGGCCTAAATCTATAAAATTTTCTGAAATCTTCCAGATTTTTCGGGAAGTGTTCATAAAATCAAATTCAAATCACAAATTGAGTAAATCAAATTTTTTGTACAGCAATCGTTCAACCAATAGAAAATTGTAACTTGACCTACTGTGCGAAATAAAACTCAGTATTATTATTCCCAATTTGATTTACTTACAATTCAACAAAACGAAATTTTCTTCCTTATTTTCAATGGTTCTCAAAGTTGGGTCGATGAACCGAATCTCAATCCTACTTTTCGATACAATTTCAATCGTTTGAAGAATCGTGAATGATGAATGTATTACTAAAGTCAAAAAAGAGGAAATGGGGTCAAAACTGCACTCAAAATTTCCAAAACTTAAAACTTCCCTTTCTTGATTCCAAATAAAATAAAGCATTCAAAAAATTTTGCTCATATCGTAAATAATTCGTATTCATCATAAATTAATTTTGTTTATACAATGGTTCCAAAAATTGTCAAAATTTCAATTTCAATTTCTAAAGATTTTACGTCCAAAATCCATTCTTTTTCTGGCGTTATTTTTGTAATATTTGCCAATTTATAATTCAGAATGCAAATGGGGTACAAAAATACCTTCTCACAGAGTCACAGACATTTCTTTTTCAACAAAGATAATGTTCTAAAACAGCTGAAAAATACCTCGACAAAAAAAATTTCGTCATGCTGTCATTTCCCGAAACTAAACCTCCGGAAAAAAAAACTGTAACCGCGATATTCAAACACTTCCAATAACAACTCAATGCAATCGAAGGTCACATCAGTCTTCTACATCTACAACCATCACAATTAATCGAGGAAAAAAAGGGGGTAAGTGTATCACTTCGATACCAAAATACTTAATATTCAACGAATAAAAATACTTTCGACTCATTACCGTTAATAGAAAATTCGAGCTTAATTAAATTTACCATAATTCCTGATGTACATATTTTCTGGCCATAAAAAACACCTCTCTATTCACCTCAACGTCGCGTATACTCGAATAGATAATTATGTAAAGTTCGTTAACAAATAAAACAACTCATCGTAACACCTATTACTATAATTAACATTAGTCGAGTATATACCACAAGTACAATAACATCGCTTTCGGTTCAAGGCAGAATAAACATATCATCGATGAAATTTTAACGTATATGTACAAGACAAGAAGGTAAATTATGTGTACAACCGTACCAAACTTCAAAGGTCACCTTATCACATATGCTGACACGAATAAAAAGGGGTAAATCACCGTTCAAGAAGGGGACTTGGAAGTGAACACTTGTTCAGGATCCATCCAGTTGTGCACCTTGTACAGAAATTCATTTCCGTGCAACGGATGATCGTATACATTTGAGTAGGGCTTCTCAAATGGTGAAACAGAGCAGCACGTAAACGATAGTGTACCTAATCAATTCGTCAATGTATGAAAATTTGTAATTGGGATTTTGATGATTCGAGTCAAAATTTACTCAAAACTCTATTTTTTAGACGCTAATTTTTTTTAATTTTTCCCAATTCTAAATTTTCTTAAAATTTTTCCAAATTCTTTTCGATTTCATATCTTTATAATTTTTCAAAAATACCTTCTGATAACTTAGTTAAATTGGGAGAATTAAAATTTGAAAAAAATGATAGAAAATTTTGAAAATTATTGGAAATAATTTTCAAATTGAAAAAAATTTGAAAAATCAAGCTGATTTTTTTTCTTAAAAAAAAAAAACGTGGTGTGAAAATTTTCTAGTACTTACTACCCAGGTACTAAAATCTTTTCCATCTTTTCTCTCAAATTATTTTCAACTCAATATTTATCTAAATTTTTCAACAATTCCAATTTTTTTCAATTCTGAATTTTTTGAAAAATTTACAACTTTGTTTTCATCAAATTTTTCAGCTCTTTAATTGGAAGATACAAAAGTATAAGACTTGAAAACTTTTAAAAAATTTAAAATGAAAAATTTGAATAAATTTTTTTTCAATTGAATACAATTTTTGAAAAATATAGAATTGAAGAAATTTTAAAAAAATCATAATTAGAAAATTGATCACAATTTTTTTTTCAATTTAATTCAATTTTTGAAAAATTCCGAGTCGAAGAAATTGAAAAAAAAAACTGAATTAAAAAATTCGAACTTCGAATTTCAAACTCAAATCGCCAAAATCCCATTTTTAGCAAAAATAATTATAAGCTAGTAATTTTTCCTGCCTTGTTCACGTAATTCTTTTTCATCGATAAAACCTTCACGATTTTATTCGCAATCAGCGCTGCCAATGTGCATTTGATAATCACTTCGATGCACGTACTCTTCCTCTCTGACACCTGACAATGTTAAAGTTTCAATTTTTTCCATTCTATCGGCTATGTACAACACAAAATCACATTCATAATTCACCAGCTCGAATATTTTCGTAGGAATAGAGTGTTAACGAATAAGGTAGAATTTTCAATAGATGACATTGAAAAAACCTGTAACGTTATAGACACAACAGTATTCTATATTATTTGACCATGCAACAAAGACAAATCGAATATTGCCACGTTCAAGACAATTTCATTCCTTGTCTTGCTCTTTTCAACTCATATCGCTGAAATGTTTCCCCTACAAATGTTCTTCACAACACCAACGTGATATCTTCGAACTAAACATCATACGACAACCAGTTTTTCCCTGTTATTGCGATAATTCGAATAACCGTTAACGATAAATTCGACAGTATTTGAGAAGGCAAACGAAAGATTAAAAACACTGCCAGATATGGCAAAAGGAAAACAACTCGGGGTATAATTTTTACACCGATAAGCGTCCGATAGAAGCGTAGAACGATATTGCAATACGCTTTCTAGATTTAACAATCGTACAATATCTCTCCGACTCTACCTTCAAAGATCTGCGTACATTTCTTCATCTGGCTAATTTTCGGAATTATTCGCGACACGTTCATGCCGAATTAACGTGAAATTTTTCAATCCTATTTATAGTGTGCATACGAAATACGAAATGTTTGGTCATAATATGCGATGTATTTGTAACGCTGCAGAGCTGGAATGAAAATACGAGTAACCGATGTACCTAACCTACGTATTTTCGAATATTAAACAAATCCAATGGCACCGATGGACCGGTTTAGCGGAATTATCATTTTTTCACGCCGCCGTTGGTGGACCAATCGAAGGTTATGTTTCGCAAAAAATCTCAAACGGCGGATTTCGAGTTCGAGGAAGAATAATTTTTATGCGTGGAAAAAATTCCATGCGAAGATTGAGTGAATTATTCAAATTCCGCAATGACTGAAAATGAAAATCAACATGGAGTTGTCCGGATATTCGAATATTTATCAATTTGTTTTCTGTTTTGTTTTACGATTATATGGGTGCATTTCCACGTAATTTAAATTCACAACCGCGAAATATTTAATCTAAATAGTTGCTTGTTTGTTTGATGTTTTTTTGAGGAAAAAAATATTTGCATGCTGATGCGAAGAATTTCACTGAAAATAATGAGATTTTTTATATACGAAGAATTCAAGAAGCGAGATTAACAGGAACACGTGCCTGTAAATTTTTGGAGAATTTGTCAATTGTCACTGACGAGAAAATCACACACCGAAAGATTGGGGAATGGGGATTTAAATCAAGATTTCAGAATTTTTCGGTATAATTTGAAAAATATTTGATCTTGAGAAATTTTTGCGATCATTTTTTTTTTAATTAATAAATTGGATTTTGAATGATGAGTTTGAAATCTCAACGAGTAATTTCATTAGAAAGGTATTTCAAATAAAATTTTCCAAAACCGAAATTTCTTCAGAAAAATATTTCGAAGGAAGAAAAATTACAACAAAACAGACTGATAAAAATGATTTTTTGACAGGGATGTAAAGAAGTGACGCGATAGAAGGTTGCTCCCTCTCTTCCCTATTTTTATGACAGAAAAACATTATTTTTCTGAAGCAAAATTGGGTTGAAATCGAAAAATGTTTGAGACGAGACGTTTTTTGAACAAGATTTCATTTTTGAGCTAGAAAAAAAATCAAGCAATATTGCAATTTAATATAGGTACGAAAAAAATCGCACTTCGTTGAAATTTTATATTTCAGTCCACCTCACTCACCCCCCCCCCCAAAAAAAAAAAAATCGGCAATCTTTCTTCTTTTTTTAAAAAAAGTACACCATCAAAAAAAAAGATGTACTCTCGCTCTCTGAACACAGATAAACAAATTTTTACTCATAATTACGGTGAAATAGATTTTCCAAATTCAATTGATGATTTTTCATTCATTCAATCACTTAATTTTTACTGATTACATTTGTGATTACAGCTAGTGACAGGAGTGACAGAAATCAGTCAAAAATTACACGATTTAGCTGGAGATAAATCAAACATCAAATCAGTGGATTAATTTTACCTTAGTTGAATGACAGTATTTGTCTAAGAAAATAATTCACTAGATAAGGTGTTTGGCTTTGACTTATCTCCCCACCTTTCAAAAGATAAAACCCAAAATTTCAATTTTTCGATTTTAAACGATTTTTTAAAAATTCTACTTCAATTTTTAATGGAAAACGTGATATGCTGAAATAATTTTTTTTTTAAATAAAACTAATAAAAAAATTGGTCACTGATTCTAAACTTTACCATTTCCAAGAATTTTAAAACCTTTAACAAGAATAATTCAAGGTTCAAAAAGATTTTTCAATTTTTCTAAAAAAAATTTTAAAAAAATTCCAAGGAAGGTTTTTTTGACCCAGCAATTTAACAATATTAGAAAATACACAAGATAGAGTTAAATTACTTTTTTTTGTTTCAAAAAATCACTACTTTTTAGCAGATCAATTCAAAACGATTTTTTCCCTCTCCTTTCAAAAAGTGCCGAAATTCAATTTTGAAAATTCATCGAAAGAAAATGAACTTTTCATTCCTGTTAAAAAAAACTCACAATTTACAACAAAAAGTTTAAAAGTCCTACTTAATTATGAGTAATTCAACAGCTCCGATGAAAACTAGACGATTTTTTCAAACACGTTCAAAAAACAAGAAATAGACATTTTTTTTCAATCTAGTCGAAAAATTCTTTTTATTCCTCATAATCATCTTTCGACTGAAAACGAAAAATTTCTCACAGAAACGACATCATTTTGAAAAATATTTCGATTCAAACCTATTTTTTCAAATCAGACAAAAAATGCAGCATTTTGTTATTATTAATGAAGAGAACTCTCCTCCCCCCCCCCTCACCCGTTCAAATTAATCCTCATCTGCATTACAATCTTGTATACAAAATTCGATAAAAATAGCCAAAAATCATTTCTGAGAATCCAAAACTACCAAAATGTCGTACAAATAGAAAAATTCTCGATTTTCAACTCTTTCTCTTCCTCAATCTTTTTTTTTTCACGAAATAGTGTCCAGGAAAATTACGATTTTACACGTTAAAAATTTTAAGAACTAGAAAATTGGACCTGTAAGTAATTGAAATTTCATTTAAAAAGGGAGAAAATGAGCTGAAACTGCCTCCTTTTTAAAAATTCATTATTCAGATTTTTGGTCTACTTTTTTTCAGATTCATTCGACACGAAAAACTTACCTGGCAAAAAATATCGAATTTTTAAAAATCGAGAAATAAATTCGAATAATTTTTCAATTTTTCAGGAATAGGTATAGGATTATTCAAGTAACCACATCAAGTCATCATTTTCGTTTTGTTACGATTTACGATCAAAATCGAAAATCAGGTAAAGATAGTCAATTCTTCAAAATTTGGAACAAACGCCGTCAAAAAAAAGACAAAAAAAATAAAGATAACACTCCTCTTACACCAAAAACTCCATCTTATCCAAATCTTCCTCATCAAAAAAATTTCCCAGCATGGAACCAACTCTCCTACAACTTCCTCCATCTCAGCACACTGCCGTTTCAAATCGTAACCCCTCATCGGCATCTTAAAAATAGTCACAAAAATTACGAAATCGCCTCCAAACAGAGAATTTCACACCGTTCGTATTCCTATCATAGAATCAATCTGTTTAGCACACCACATGGAACCAGATGCACGTCACATTATCCAACCCACCGAGAAAACTTGTCATTTACTAAATCGTGTAATTAAAACCATGCATGAGAATGTATCAATAATTCATGGCACATTGGCCACAAACCCGGCGGCAATCGCAATTGTCATTCAGATGCGTGTATTTTCACCACATCTGATACAGATTCGTGCGTCTTAATTTAATGCACCGCGGAGACACCGCGTTAATTCTTTTCTATCCGCGAGTATCCCGAAGCCCTCCAGTCACAGCGGTGTATTCGCTTTCTTTACTCTATTTTTTTTCCTTTTCAACGCGCAAGCCGGAAAAAAAAGTAAAATGTTGATTTTAGTCGTTGATTCGCACAGAGGCACTTTTATAACGTGAAAAGCGTGAAATTATAATCGATTAGGATGCAGGTTTTTTCCAACTTGTCGATTCGATTACGTCACATTGATGTGGATCGTTTATCGAACGTTGAAAAACCACCAAGACAAGACTGCGTGATCTTTAAACTCATCTTCGAATACATCACCATCGAAGTCGGTCCGTGATCAAATTAGAGAGCACACAAATGAGAAAAAAAAATCAAGCCGATAGAACAGAACACAGAACACACAAGACAGGGTACAGAGAAGAAGAAGAAATTCAATCGATTCGAATACACAAACACAACATCATGCTACTTACTTTTTTCTTATTCGAACGTTTGGTGACCATTCTAACGAAAACCCTAGGTTCTTGCTTAAGACTGATTTCACGATTAATCTAGAACATAGGTAAGAACACAGCTCCGATCACCCACTATGTACATCCACTTCATAGACTACAAATTAACTACAAGCTACAAAACTGGCATCGGTTCTCCAGTCGAACAGTTCGTCAAAAAAAATTACACTTAAAAATACCCCACTTTTTCAACACTAATTTCAATATCTGGTAAAGTCTTCGACGCAATTGTATCTAACAATCGTGTATGTCCTGCATAGTAAACACAAACACACCAACGTTTGACACCAGCTCAGTTTTCCCCTCTCCCCAACACAGATGGTTCCACACGCGAGATAATTTTTGTTCACAAAAAAAAAATAGAGTACTATCAAACATATTTTTCCAACCGTTTAAAAAACGACTCCCAACACGTACGATCAGCCATTCAATACATAGGATATGCCATAAGACACCGGCGCACATATTGGAATAATTCTATTATTCGGGCTAACGACCTGTAGTGTTGATGTAGCTTTCGGTTCAAAATAATGTGTACAGGAAAACACCTGATGACTTTTTTTTTTTTTCAATACATTACGTACTGAACCACGTAGCACGTATATCTACATAGTACATACAAACTTTAAATCGAATATTTACACTTTGCGCCGATACCGCGGCAGCGGTTGGAACAGACACTCCTAAATGGGTGTATATTTAATTAATAATAATAACCAAGTAATTTAATACCATTTCCAGCCCGGGTGATGTAGGGTGAGATGGTTAAATCGCCACGGTAGTCGATGTATTTGGACGAAGTACTCGAATACCTGCCTATATCGGGTTACAGAATATTTTATACGTCAAAATATGGAAAATATCCAGGTTATTTATCGATTATTTCGCACTCTCTGGTTTATAAATCAGTGAAAATTATCGAAAATTACTGGAAAACTTTGGGAAAAAAAAACAGAATTGCAGCACAGTAATAAATCAATGAAAAAATTCGCTGAAAGAAAACCGTGAAAAAAATCACGGGAAGATCAGTGAAAATTCTTTGAAAAATCAGTAAAATCTCTCAAATTTTTTGAAAAATCTGCGAGATTTTGTGAAAAATTGATAAAAATATACTGAAAATAGTTTTTTTTTGATTTTTTCTGTGGTGCTGCAAATCTTACGATTCATTAGTGAATTTTCAATGATTTGAATTATTGAAAGAGTACCGAGGTATTTTTATTTTCCCAGCATGAAAATTTTCAATTTTCAAAATTTCAAATTAAAATTTCAGTTTTCTTCATTAGGAAAGGGGGGAAGAAATCAGTGAAGTACTCTCTTACATTAAATTAGGGAAAATTTGCTGATGAAATAGCCAAAATTGATCCATTGCAAAAATTAAAGAACCCTAAATAAATCATGATTGATTTAGTGAATTTCCAATTTTTAATCAGTAATTTTTTCCAACATTATACTGAGCAAATCAATAGATGTAAATTTTTACGGATTTGTTTCAGCAGGTACTTGGTGAGATAATTACTGATTTATGTAAAAACGAAAATTCAATACTTAACTGAATCAAAAAATTTTCACTAAACTGACTTCATCTTTAGTTATTCGTAAAAAATAACGAGATAGGTACAGTCAAACTGAATGAATATTGAAAATATAGACTCTGTTTTCGAAGACTCCAAGAACAATTTCTCAAAATTTTATCAAGCTCAAAACATTTACAAAAGTGTTGAAAATTTTTTTTTTTTGTAAATAAGTATAGATAAATTAAAATTTGAAAGAAATTCAAACATTTCAAACTGAAAGAAATAGTAGAGAATTGTTTCTTATCCTTTGCGAGTAAAATTCCTAATTTTTCCCCCAATCTCCAGGATTTTTTTAACTCGAAAATTTTTCCCCAAATTAAAACTTTTATGCAGAAAATTTTCAATTTGGAATTGTTTAAAAATTTGCTTCAGTTTTTACTTTTTTTATAATAGAGAACTCTCGTTCCAATTTGAGCAGATAGAAGAAAATTGACGTTTCATTCATTTTTTTTTTGACGTGCTGTTTTGAAAAATTGGAACAAAGTGATTATAAACAAAGTTGAAAAAAAATCTCTGGATATTTGAATTCAAAAACAATACCTATAATTTGTTTCCATTCGCTGGGAACATTGCATATTATTCGAACGATTTCGAATACAACTAAAAAATTTTTCATGAACGTCTTCCCTCCAGCCTAGCTTTGGTATGAAAATTACCCCAAAACAGATCAACTGTAAAATTATTTCAGTCTACAGTCAGCAGGAAGAGGATCCTCTATAGATTAGAAGCGATTTTAATTTTTTCAAAAAATATATTGAATAAGAAAATTTACTGATAAGTACAACTTTTTAAAAAACAAAATGCAATACCTAATACAAAAAATTAGGCATTTTTCAACTTAAAAAATGAAATATTTTGTAGATTGCAAGCCGAAATGCAAAATTTCGACCATTTCACAAGAGATAATACTTTTGTTATTTTATACTATTTTTTGCTGGTTTTCTGCATAATTTAAATTTTCTGGCTCAATTTAAACAAAGAGAATTCGGATTGGAAAAAAAATTTTTCAGGCGAGAACTCTTGCAACAAGAATCATCAACGATTTGTGATATAGAAAATTTTCGTATGTCAATTTAATAGAGAAGTAGAATTTATGGCAATCGAACGTCAGCATGTGAAAAAATTTCAGTGACGTAAAAAAATTGACCCAAACTTAAAATGCTTTTCAATCATCCAAATTTATTCCAATTAAATTTTTTCCTATTCTGAGATCTAGCATATCGTATGTAAGAGAACCATTCTTCCTCCCATAGATTAAGAATACTACGTATATACGTAGTATTCTCAATCTATGCTTTCACCTCCCCACCTAGAATGACCAGACAAAATTTTCTGAAGAAAATTCACGATTTTTTTCCATTGATTTTTATTTTTTAATGTTTTTTTTGTTTATTATAGATTTTTTGGTAATTTTTTCGGCTTTTTCTCTCGATTAATCCCCTTCTCTCTCATAACTTGAAAAAAAAACATCGAGATTCGAAAAAATATATACATTCGATTACGGAAATTCTCGAAAATAAATGACGACTTTTTTTTTGGAAGGAAATTTTCATCTCAAGATATAAAAAAATTACATGCACTCTCTAAATCTGAATCAGTCAAAAAACTGAAAATTAACTGATTAAACAGCGAAAAGTGTTTCACTGTTGATCAGTGAAATTTGACTGTCAATCAGTGAAAAATTACTGATTTAATTAGTGAATTTTCATTTTTGAATCAGTAATCTTTTTTCAACTGCTGAAATGAATCAGTAAAAATTTCAATTAACTCGGTAAATTAAAATTTTTACTGATTCATTTCAGCAATTGAAAAAAGATTACAGATTCAAAAATGAAAATTTACTGATTAAATCAGTAAAATTTTCACTGATTTCTACAGTTGCAATCTTTTGGCTTTTTAATCATGCAGTCGATTTCAACTGATTCAAATTTAAAGAGTACTTACTTTTAGAGGAACAAGATATTTAAAAAAAATGAAAAAATAATACCTCCCCCCCCGGCGAATTTGGTTCGTTTCTAGGTACAATTCTATAATTTTTCTGAAATATTTTTCTCAACATCGTGAAAAATTGAAAACATCAGAACACCCACTTATCAGAATTTAACCCTGCTATACCATACCCCGTGACAATTGTCAACAGACCGGTTTTTTCGTGCGTTGCGTTCGCAAGAACGAGTGATCGGGTGGTAACGTCTTCTGGTACCTATACGCGCTTGCTCAGCCGAACATTTCCGCTGTTGGGCAGATTGCCTACTTTTTCATTTGAAGGGGCAAACATTTTTTTAAAAAATCCGGACCGGTATGAATTTTAATTTTTTTAGTCCCTTAAATCAAAAGGGTAGGCAAATTGCTCTTCATGAACCAGTAGGACATAGATACACAAGTACCTAGCATGTGGTAGTTTCATCCCCTCCACTTTTGATTTCGTGTGAAAAAATCATCAATAAATACGAAAAATGAGTTTTTTTTCAAAAAATTTTTGCCCCTTCAAATAACGATATAGGCAATGTGTTCAACAAGAGAAATGAAAGGTTGAATATTCATGTACATCCCTTAGAAGTTATAAGGTCGTACCAAGCTTGGATCCAGCGTCAGAAAATTAGACATTTTTTTACCGTATGGTCTTCGAGGGTTAAAAGGAATAATGTAAATAATGTATTCGTTGATTCCCTTAATAGGATTCCATTACAAACGAAAATATCCATAATTTTTTACCTTGCCCCAGAAAATAACTTATGATCTCATATAAAATGAAAACGAATAGAAAAACGACCCCCCCCCCTCGACCTTAATAGAAACCCTTCCACAAAAATTAGACCAGAATTTCGTTCGTTTATGCGCGAATGAGCTCTCCAACGATCACCGGAAAAATACAAGTCCCGCCTTCATTCTTATTTTAAATTCTGCTATAAATTTTACATTTTCAAAAAATTTCGGAATTAACTTTTCAAAATGAATAATATCACGAATTGACCGATTGACCCAATTCAACAAAAGTAAATTATGGAAAATCTACCATCAAGTTCGGAAAACCCCTCTTGGTGTAATCGAACATATGGTAATTTGAATTTCCATATCTACTCGTGTATAAACCGAATAACGATAAACAAATTCGTTAATCTTATTATTGAGCCAAAAAATACCGATACCATCTTCCTCTCGTATCGCTCAAATTTATACACATCATTCCCCAAACACACGCACTTCTCCCAAATCTCCACGACTCGATAAAAATAACACAGACGGTACGATTATCACAGCACTTATCATAAATCACAATCAAGACAGTGAAAATTATGACACAGAACTCTATTCAAGGGTAAATCGGATCAACCGTAGTTATTCATACAATTGGTAACTGGTTAAAAGGCAGAAGAGGGTCAGCAGGATACACCGAATCTGACTCTGCGACTATAAAACCGTAACAAACGAGTCAAGGCTCAAAGTACACACCATACCACCTGCATTACGCTACCGTCACAGATTCGTCAAAAAAAACTTCATAATTAACCAATTTTTAATTTCATATTTCTGCACATGGCAAACCTACGAGTCCAAGTCTAGGAATAATTACGTATCATCATCGAGTATTTCATTTCACACTAATAAGATAATATTTTGCATAACGAAGGAAACACGTCGGGTTTTCGAGTACGAAAAACTTTCATTTCAACGCAACTCGTAGGCGAATTTGCAAAAACAACTCGTTAAATTTACATACCATCGAGTACGTGCGAAAGAAAAAAATTGAAAAATTCGACGTTCTAATGGCCAATAAAAAACAAGTCGCGTCGCAAACCAACTTCATTTCCTTGTAACTTCCGCAAACAATTATGTATCCACTTTTACTTTCAACGTAGCTCAGAAAACCGGTAGCCATACGGGTACCTTTTATACTTCCACTTTCCGATCTTCGCATACAATGTCAGCCAAGATTTATTTTCGGTTCGTGCCTTCGTGTTCGATACATCGAGTTGGTAACAAGACAGCGACAAAACAAGCCTCCTATGGTGGATATTTAAAACGATTCTATTTGGTCGACCAATTGAAAAGGCAGTCTCTTGTCACGGCCTTCTTTCTCGAGACCAAATTGACCGTGAATCTCTTTCTTGGTAGGTAAAGGTTATCAGGGGAAATACAAAAGACCGGAGAGACAGGGGAGAACATTATTTAAAAATAATATGCAATCTAATCAATTCTCTCAACAGATAAGGGCTAATATTTTTATAACTCGGGAGTTATGGTAGTACACAAAGACCCATATGATTGTAAAACAAATCTACACACACGCCGCAATTGAGTCTAATATAAGAGCTACACGCTCGCGTCTGGCGCATTCAACAATTGTACCATTTTTTATTACTTTTGAGTAGTACGTTCTCATATAGCAAATACTTTAACCTTGTATAAGTTGTGTCCATAAATTAATGAACACTTTAATATTCGCTTTATCGCAACAATGAACGAATCGTTTCCACACACTCGCGTTCACAAAATAGTTCGCTATCCGCCACCATTGTTATTGCCATTCTCGAGTAGACATTATGTGCTTATGGTACACATATGTATTACTAACTTTATGTCCACGTCCACCCAATACGCTGTACCGAGAGGTAACCTCCATTATCCGATCGTAAACGATTTATTGCCATTTTCAAAAATTACAATCGTATCTGTTATTAGCTCACTGTACTTGGGTTCGAAGCAGGTGATATGCAACTTTAATTACAACTCCAGTCTCCGAATATTCACCGTGTTATTTTTATACGGATTTTCTCACATAATTATGCAAATCTAGGCTCGAATTCGCGTTAATTTTATGCAATCGTAAAAATTTTAAAGAGAGGACCGAATGAGTATTTGAATATTCTTTTCAGAACATTATGAGTCAACTTGCATGTGGAGCTTGTCATCGTTAGTCGAAAACTATAGCAAAATTTTCGTTGCATGAAAACAAGTGTTTTTAGTTGGCAATGTGTAAATATTTTCATGTCAGAATTAGCCCGGAGTTGAATTTCAAAGACACCTCGATTATTTGTACAAAGTCGTAATGCTGGGTGAAAATCTAGTCATAAGCTAATGCAATTATTATTGTCACTATTTTTTAGGACGAAGATACTCTAGAAGATGTTGGGGGAGGGAGAGAGGAGAGGAGAGGAGTAAAAATGCAAACTGAATTCGAAAAAAAATCGGTTTCGGTTTCAAATTTCTTATTTTGGTTTCTGTTACGGTTTTGGTTAATTTTTTTTTCAAATTTTGGATCCAGTTACGGTTAAAGCCAAAAATTGAGATTTCAGTTACCGGTTTCGGTTTCGGTTTACATCTCGTAAGAAAAAAGCGAAAAATCAAAATTTTGAAATGGAATTTTTCCAGTTTTTTTGGAATTCAAAGCACCTACGATTTTTTCAATTTCGTCGACTCAAAATCAAAATCAAAATTTTCCCAAAAAAAGTAATCTTACTTTAAAATTTTTTTCGACTCAAATCTCTCAATTTTTCTGATTAAAAAAGTACAATTTTTCTATTGAAAATAAATCTGAGATGAGGTTCTACCTCTATGACTTTTTGATAAAATTTTCAGTGCTGTTTGCTCCCTCTAAATTTGATCTGGCCTTGAGCTGCTCGAAAAAAAACAAATTTTTGATAAATTTTAATCACTTGAAAGTTGAAAATGATTTGAGCTTTTTTCAATTTTACCCTCAATTAATTTTTCTCAAAGTGGAAAAATGAGATATTTTCAGGCATTTTTGTATTCAAATGAATTTTTACTTCTTGAAGGCATGACACAAAAAATAATAGCTCGACTACGGTTCAGTTAACAAAGAATATCTAACAAAATAAACCACGAATATTTTTCTTGGAATCGAAATTTTGTAAAAAAATTAATTCTAAAGGCTTGAGATTCACATTTCACAATCCGAAGATAGGAAAGACAAATTTGCTGAAATTTCGAGTATTTTGATTTTAAAAAACACCTGCATTTAGGTAAATAAACAATTCCATTTGAAGTAGTTTTTGATTAGGTGCCAAAACACACGTTGAAAATTTTAGTTTGAAGTACAGCACGTTCAGAAAAATACACACATAGCTTTTTTAATTGAAAAATTAAAATTTTCGTTAATTTCATTCTTCTATTTCTCTGATTCAAATCCCTCTCTTCCCCTTATTCGTTTTCAAAATCAGGCCATGATCAGAAAATTTTTGGAAATGATACATTTTCCATTCAATCAAGTGAAAAATCACTGAAAAAAATCAGAATTGCAACACAGAAAAAATCAGCTAAATTCTTTGATTTCAAGCTGATTTTTGCTGATTTTTTTTTCAAAATGTCACCGATTTCTCAAGCCATTTCACTAGCACATTCAAAATATTTTACTGTCTTTTCAATGAATTTTCACTAATTCTACAGTATTTTTTTTCACTGTTGGCTTCAGTAAATTTTTTTCACTGATTTATTACTGTGCTGCAATTCTGACTGTTTTCCACTTTTTTAAATAAATTTCACTGATTTAGAAGTGAAAGAAAATATATTTTTTAAGGTTCTTCAAATTTTAAAGAAACTTTTATGACTTGTTTTTGTTCTTTGAAAACAAAATCAGTGTTCTCACTGAAGGAACGAAAAAAAATAATTTTTCTGGAATAAAAAAATTTTTTAAAAAATGAATAATTCTCTGTAGAGTTCAAAAGAGAGAATAATTATAATGCTAAAAATTCTACAAATCTTTCACTCAAAATCACTCACGACTCGAGCCTGAATTATTCCAACTTTCATAACTTCCATGATTGAATAGACGTATTTTTCCAAAATTATTCGTTCAAAAACGGTCGTTAAGGATAATAAATTTTGAAAAAAATTCTGATTTGGTGCCTGTACTTTGCAAGTATTTCATTCCTTGAAAATTGTAACCTACCAACTGAAAAAAATACTTCTCAGGCAATATTTCGTAACATCATTTATTTTGAAAAAATAAATGAATCAAAATTAAAAGCAATACCTATAGATCAAATAACATGTTTCTATTTAATTATAAAATTTTTCAAAGATGAATAATTTTTCATCACACGATAACATAATTGAATTTTAATGAAAATAAAGTTACTATTTGAACTTATCTACGTATATTTTCACGGAATTTTCATCGTCAATAAATCAGAGAAATTGATTAGAAATTTTGAACGTGTATATTTGATTTTCTCTGTCGATTAATCTAATATTTTGATACACCAAAGTATTACATCAACATTTGAACTCAAATTCGATAAAATTTTGATTAGGAATAATTTAACCATGAACTGCATCACCTATTCCATTCCGAATCAAATTTTAATTCAACTTTAATCGCACGTTTCGAACGTTGGAAAATTTAGAACAAAAATTTATCGTGGCATCAAGTCTCACCTCTCATTCTTCTCAATCCCAATAACTCAAATATGTTTCGTATTACAAATCCGTATTTATTGCGCTGAAATTCGATCTTTTTACACATTTAGTGTAAAAGAATCATTAAAACTTTTCTTAAAGCCTTACAATTCCGGTTTGAAATAGTAAACAGAAAAATCAATCACATCGCTTGAAATTCAATCTTCTTTTATTTTTTCATTACAGCAAAAGAAAACACCTATTTGAGTAAATTTAAATTCAACTCAGCTCAAAGCAGTCAACGTGGATAAGCAAATCAAAGAATAATAATTTTTTTACAGTATTTTTTTAATGAATTTTTTTTAGCAGTTATCGTCAGTTCAATGTCATGGTATCGATTTTTGTTTATTTTGTAATTAATTCGTGGTGTTAACTACCTTCATACTGCCATTTTTTTTTACTGCACTAATTATAGGTTTTTTTTGCGAGGAAAAACATACTTAAAGAAATAAAAAATTTCTACCGTTATTTCCAAAGCATTGTATCAAGTAAAAATATGTAGTTTTTTGCTAAAAAAAAAATATCAACTTATCATTGCTGATTTTTTTTTGCCTCAATAAGGAGGTAATAAAACCTAATTTTAATGTTGATAATTTTTACTCAAGTTGAGGACCTTCGAGGAACTATCAGTCGAAAATCTACCCATACATCGTCGACTTCTACATAGCTTATTAAATACGTGTCAGTCACATTGAATTTTTTTCCACTTTGTATGTAAATTTTTGGCAGTTTTTGAAAAAATAAGAAAAACTAAAGAAGCTTATTTACATACAAAAGAAGCAAAGCAGTGCAATCGTTACCAATGCATTGTAACCAGTTAGATGTTTATCCTCTGGTTTGTTTACGTTTCGTACACAATTAATTTAATCGACGATTAAATAAAGGTTGGAATTTTTTTTAAAAGGATTTCCGACCTTGAAGAGCCATTTAAAATTTAAAAAATAATCTAGAGGTAGGATAGCGTACCGGACGTCGACGACAAAGATTATAATTTTTGATCGAGAATTAACCACTTGATTGATTACAGTTCATAATACGTAATACAAAATTGATTTGTTTTTGGATTCTAACGGTATATTTTGGCTAATTGCTCGATTCGACGATTAAAAAATTTATTTTTCTGCCGTTTATATGAAACGACTGAGTGTTTCGAGACCACTGATACGGAAATAATTTCCTAGTTAGGTGACTGTCTTTTTTTTCCTCTGTAGAATGATAACTTCCTGTAAAACGTGATTACGATGGAAATAACGTGCGATTGTTCAATTTAGGATATTTTATATTATAAGAAGCCCTTGAAATCAGGGATGGGAAACTGGCAACTTCCTCGGAATTTTTCATTTATTTGCAAAATTTTTGCCTAAAAAAATCGCTCGATATTCGAATTAAATATTTCGAGACTCGGATTTTAAAAGTAATTCGATATCGAACTTTTATTTGCGTACCAGGGCACACCAGATTCCTCTTTAAAAAAAAAAATTGACCCAATTTTTATTTTATGTTCAAAAAATAAAAAGGTTACTTCATTTCATTTTCTGATTGTTTTGGCTATTTTTGGTAAAAGTTGAATGCAATTTTAGCTCAAACTGCCATTTTCATCGAGAATCGATATTTTTTCGGAATAAAATCTTCATGGAAATTATCAAATTGCATTACCCATTTTTTATTGCCATTTCGTATAAAAATTGCAATTTTCTATGAAATTAAAACTTATCACCACTTTCTGAAGAAAATCTGATTTTGGTAAAAATTTCCAATTTAGAATTTGTATCTAATAATGAAAATTACCATTTTAACTAAATCATTAATTTTGAAAAAAAAAAATTATAAATCAAGATGACCAACATGTAATATTCTTTATTCCACAGGTTAAAAAAAAGGGTACTTATTCCTGGTCTCCCTCCCAACTGGACCTGTCCATTTGCAAACCCCATTTTTCATTATTGGAAAAATCGTTCGCAATTCCCGACAATTCTACTCATAGAATTACAGACTTCATGTTCACAAAAATGTGAAGGATATTCTCATATGCGATTGTAACTTGTACCAGATGGTAATATTTGAAAAAAAATCACCAATTTTTTTCTAACCTAAATTTTTTTCAACTTGACCTTTATTTTTTCAAAATTGTTTTCAATTTCAAATATTTTTCAGTTTCAAATTTATAGGTAAAGTCGACTTCCAAAAAATTTTCGACGTTGAAATTCAATTTTTTTAACTCTTTCAAAACTTAAGCCAATAACAAAATTTTTAGAAGTTTACAGGTTTCAAAATTTTCTTCCAACTTCGAAATGTTTTCAAGAAATTTCAATTCTATTTTTTTCAAAATTCAATTTAACGCGACATTCATTATCAAATTTTTAACATTTTCCTTTATTAGGTACCAACTTTGGGTTTTTTCAATTTTTTTCAACTTTACAGTTTCGAAAAATTTTTCGTTTTTCAAAATCTTCGTCAATTCAAAAAACGTTTTTTAGAAATTGATATTTTTTCAACTTGTAAAATTTTTACCAACTATGAATTTTTTAAGATTTTCAACCTAAAATTAATTTTCTCAATTTTTTAGAACATCGTTCAATTTCAAAAAAATCTCAATCTGAAATTTTTTCAAAACTTCAGCAAACTTAAATTTTTCAAAAATCATTCAAGTTTCAAACACTCTACCATCCCTGCTCAAAACACCGAATTTCAAATTTATTCGTCCTTTCGAAGAGCAACAAAACATTTATTAGATGGTTTAAACGAGCACGAGTTTTTATTGCCTTATTGACAGCGTTCATTGGGACGTTATGCATATTGGTGTTAGTATTATCGTTTGTGAATGAAAACCAACAGAATTGTTTACTGTGTGTGATTACATGGTGAAATTGCTGTCGCGTACTTAGCTCGAGGTGGATGTACTTGAATTCGTGAATGTGAAAAAATAAATCTCGTTATATTTAAAAACTGTTCGAACAAACGACGCGACGAAGCAGAATTTCCAATTCCAGAACGTTACCATTTTGCATTTGTGGTGGTAAACAATGGGAAAATGATTGGGTTTTTTTCGACGCATGTACATAAGGAAGTCGATTTTGAATATTCATCGAAAAAATAATGCAACAGCGAAGAATCACGAACAGAATTTATGTAGTCGAGCTTTTTGTAGAATTGGGGAAAGAGGAAGGGATCGTAACGTATTTTTAAAATGATTTTCGGTTACAGAATAAAGAAGTTCGTTCTATCGTTAAATATCGACTATGTCGACAGTGTGCAATTTAGGTGACGAGATTCAAATTGTAACGACTATCGAAGGAAATCAATTAGAATAAATCACAGCCAATTTTTCATTCGAGGAAGTTGTGAATTCTTATCGAAGGTCGCAGAATAATCAAGAATTTTATTTCCACCACTGGGTATTTTTCACATCACCGAAGTCTAGAATTGATCGATTTATCGAGATGCGTTTTAGAATCTCATTATCATACAAATTTACACCAGCACAGGGTCAAGCAACAAGCGAAATTAACGAATCGTTATGAAAAATGGCCGAAACACCGAATTAGCACGTTATTTCACGACTTAAATCTACACTTCACGTTGAATGTTGAAAAATGCTTCATGTACTCACCGGCAATTGCAAATCCCCGATGAAGTCCATATTAGACATGTTTTAACGGTGGACACACAAATATCCTTTTACAATGGGAGAAAAACAGAAAAAATCACAGCACTTCACTGGCAACAATATTTACTCGATTAATTCGAAAAACACGAATCTTCGCCGACTAAAAAAATTTAGCATTTAATTTTAAAACGGCGTTAAAAATCGTATCACTAAATGCACTGCCTACACCGAACCGGAGTAACGGAAAACAGCACCGTACGAACTCAAATGAGAGAGTAGTAACTGAAATAAAACATAAACACCAAACAGTTCGCTATCTCTTCTTAACATGTTAGCCTAGTGACTTGTGCCGTCAAGTGGGGGGGAGAGACCGACGATCACCAATCAAATCATAATATTCTCAAGGCCACGGTTATCATTTCTTCTTTATTCACTTTTATTTTCATTTTTCGTGTTTCGCCTTATTTCTTCGTGTTCTTTTTTGGAGTATTAATCGCATGAAATTTTATGACCATTATGCAGGTAATTGAGATGAACGGGGCGTCGGTGATGCATAGTAATAGTAACCTAATAATGCGGTAATAATGATTCGAGTACGAGTATTTTCGAAAAGTGCGTGTAATATGGAAGAAAAGAAGAAATATCGATATTCGAATAGAAATAATCGAATGTGATGAATTAATAAAATGAATAAAGTTGACTGCGAACTGCTTGACATGTTTTGAATTTTGATATTTACATGCAGGGACAGGTTTAGTAATGTTCAACAAAAATATCCGGCAGTATTAATCAGAAAACAATTTAGATATTTTTGGAATACGGATTTTCGAAAATAAAAAGTTCCAGTGTAATTAATGGAATTCGAAATTTCAAGTCCTAAAAATTGGTGCTGAAAGAAATGGTACAAAAAAAATTAGAAAAATTAAGCAACACTCTCATCTTCAATTTTTTTTTCACACAGCATTTATCACAAGACTTCGTAAATGACTTCGAGAACTATCGAAAAAGTTTGACGATTTCCGGGAACCGTTCGGTAATTTTCGCGGTATCTTTCAATGTTCAGGAAAATCGGATATCCGGATTTTTTGGAAGATTATCCGGAGATCACGGAAATGGTCAATGAAATTCTGTTTTTTTTTTTTAATTTAAAAAAAAAACACGGAGCAGTGGTATTGAAATGATGAAATGAATGAAATAATTAAATACTAGTGCGAGTAATTTTTCATTTTTCACTCATTTTTGTCATTCGAAATTCGAAAATCAATGAACAGAGATTTCTCGTTACTAAAATCACAACTACTTACGTAGTTATCAATGAAAATCATTTCACTCATTCAAAATGGTGGAATTCAGGGGCGTGCAGACGGTCACCTACAACTTTACTGAACATTGTTTGGAATTTTGGCCACCCACCCACCCATACTTCTTCAGGTCTACACCAATGAGAACAAAAAAAGTACCTAATATGGGTATCAAAATACTGGATTTTCAAGAGTTGAATTAACCCAATATTTTGATTTGAGCAGTCACAATTATAACGTGTCAGACTTAATTAGGTCTCAAATTTTTCACTACACAGTTTCATTGTAGATGAAAAAGCCTAAGAAATAGTATCCGCTTCCGTATTTATCCCGAGCAAAGCAAGGGAAGAAATTTCAAGAAAAGTCAAAGTCAAAATTTAATTTTAAAAAATATGTTGTATGCAGTTTCAATATGAATATGAGAAAAATTCAATTGGTCTGAGCGAAGCGAGGGCGCAAACTTTAAAAAAACCTCAAATTTAAGCTGCAATAAAACCATAAACTTGGATGGAAAATTAGGCATTTTTACTTCAACTGTAGAAATATTAAGCTTTTGAACAATCTGAACATCGAAAATGAACTTTAAGAAGATAAAGTGTAATAAAAGTAGTTGAAATAATTTCGAGGAGAAATACGAAAAAAGAATACTTCCACATAGGATTTTAAATATTTCAAAGTTACGGAAAGAAAAATACGTACAATAAAGTTGAGCCTGGAGGCCAAAGTTTTCAAAAAATTTTCATTTAGGAGGTAATTTTAGTGGTGGATTGAAGAAATGTAATTCGGATTGCGATTTCGGATTGGGGAGTAATTTCATAGTTTGAATTATGATTTCTGAAATAAGGTTCCCAAAAATATTTTAAAGGATTTAAAAATTTAAAATTCAATACTAAAAATTGAAAATTCTGCACTTAAAATTATGGAAGATGGAAGAAGGAAGACGGTAACTTTCATAAGATCTCGATTTTCCAGGAGGCCAAGCGCAGCACGCCTCAAAATGTTTGAAATATCAATCGCAGTTCGTATTCACTAAAGTGAAATTCAAGGAACTTTCGTACATTTTCAATCTTGTCAACATGATTTCAAGTTTCCTTTCCTCGTCATTTTTCTCTCAATTCAGGCTGAATATTTACATTGCTCGGCAGTTTGAACATTTATCCAAACCATGGACGTGAACAACGAATGATGGAACACAAAAAACTAGGCAAAAAACACATCATGCAACTTGCAACATCGAATAAGACATGAAAAAATCACACGTGTTATGATTCGAATCACTAATTTTCTGTGAATACTTTGTTGGGTATTTACTTACGTAAAAAGATATCAAAGCATGATTGATTTGTGATGGAAAACAAAAAAAAAATCACGAGAAGTACATAAGGTAGGCAGGTACCAAGTTCTAAATAGGTACGTATGAAATTGAGTTGTTATTGAGTAAAAAGATAGCACAAAAATAGCGAGCGTAAATTGACTATACCTATACTATCAATTTTCAGATAGAGTTGTAATATCGTCATCCAAGCCAACGGATTTGTATTTAAATTTTATCGATGTACGTGACAATTCCCTGATTTTAATTTAACGGTAGCGAATATGATTTATGAAATACACGAAGTTCGAATCACGTCACAACAACCGCCTGCGCCTGAAACTAACCTTTGGCGCCAGTCGTCGCCGATTCGATTCCCCGTTGATGGCGTTGATCTTTGATAGAATGGTATCGGTTCCCTTCTTGTTATATCAAACATTTATCTCTCGAATGAATATAAAAATAGCCTTAGGAATTGCAAATGAGCGATAAATGTTTTATTTGACTTTTCCTTTTTTTGGTTTGAACACTGAACAGGTTTCACAAATTTAATTATTTCAAGTACATAATTGACGGTTTAAGGAAAAATTTCGAATGATAAGAGGAAATACCCAACCTGTACCACTCAACAAATCTCCCTCAAATGAGTAGGTAAATTACATACGAGGGGGGAAGAGATTGTACTTCTTGCTCTTTGTAGTATCAAAATTTGACTGAGAATAAGGAGTGATAGCATGTTGTGTTCTAAAATATTTGGTGAAAAGTCCCCCCCCCCCCCCCCATTCAACCATCCTCCATCAGAAAGTTTTAAAAACTTGAAATCTCAAAATTGTTCGTCAAAAATGATATTAATACAGACGTGTTTTAATATTCAAACAAGCTATTGGTTCCCTTCCTCCAGTATAACTTTTTTTTCAAAAGTGTCTCATTTTGAAAAACATTTAAATGTTTTCGTGTTGTTTGATGAGTATAGTGAATTTATCGGAGGTGATTTTCCAAGACGATATCAATTTTAAAAAAAGAAAAACGAACACTTAGGTATTGAAAAATTACGGTAGCGGAATCTCGATGAAAATTCAAGATTTTATGTTTAAAATCGTATCCCCTTTTTGAGTCATTTCGATAAAAAAATTTTCAATTTTAATATTTTTTTAGATTTTTTGGGAAAAAAAATTGAGAATGGAAATTTCGTTCAAAACCTATTGAAAAATCGGGTAAAGATGTAAAGTGTGAACTTATTAGTTATTATATGACATATGACTGATATTTTTAATTTTTTTTTCTCAATTTCTCAGGTATTTTAAATGTTGTTTAATTGTATAAAGGAAAATTATGAGAAAAGGGAACTAAATAGGTGAGATATTTTACCAAGTCCTGGAGATTTTTGAATGGTAACTGCAGATCGTTGAGAGGGGGAATTTTCTTCTCCAAAAGAGGTCGAAGCGATGTGTCAAATATTTCAATAACGGTCATATTTATATAGCTTTTTGAAACAATTTTTTCTATGAGTTTCAGTTCTCACTTCGCTAAAGATCAAGTATTTTGAAGGATTCTTTAATAATTACCTTCGTCATTTTATATTGTATATTTTTTTATTGTAAAACAAGTTCATTCAAATCTCTTATCTTCAATTTTTAAACGATTTTGTTAAGTACCACATATGTGTAAACCGGCGGGTCCACGTCCACCTCCTTAAAAAAAATCAAAAACTGATATTTATCAAAAAAAAAATTGATCAACTTTTTCAATACCCCTTCTCATCCTTTTCAAAAAAATATATGTACCTACTTCTAAAATGTGTACTTATGTAATAACTGCATTTATTTGATGTATCAATTTGTGTACATTCGACTCGATAATACTATATTCAAGTATGTACTGCTGTCTGTAAAAATATCCTATTCGAAACAAAATCAAAAAAACTTCAACCTTCAACTATCGAAATCGCGATTAAACGATACTTTTTACTGATGATCAGATTATAATATAAATAGGTATAGTAATTGCAATGCGCACTAATTTTTCACTACGAAAGACCAACGTCCTTTCCAATGCTAATAATCCAGGAAATACTGAATATGTTGGCCCTCGTAATACACCTCTTCTAAAAAAACAACTTCGCCCACTCATTGTGCATTTGTTTCATTGAGTCTGGCTTACGAGAAATGTAATGTTCGTTATTATACGCGATGCTAAGTGCGCAGGTAAGTATTGATTCGATAATTTGGTCATATTTGATGTTGAAAAAAAATCACTTAATCATTTACTTGAATTATTTTTTGAAGAGATGAGAGATTTGCTTCGTAAAAAATGACCATATTTGTCAAAAAACAAAATTTTTCAGGAGAGAAAAAATATCAAATTGTGGTTAAAAAAAGCTACTCCCAAGATTACGTTCTTTTATCAATTTTTTTTTTGTTATTTTATTATAAAAATTAAAGATAATTATTTATTATAAAATTTAACGCAATAAATGTCACAATAAAAATTTTTAGTTAATGTGGTTTCATGTATTGATCAAGTATGTATTATGATTTCATCGATAAAATTCATAAAGCATTGTCTTCAAAAAAAAAAAAAATCAGATCAGCAAAAACAAACCCAAAATATAGCCATTATTTGGTATTTTTTGTGGGAAAAAATCAACATGAAATTTTTACTTAGGTATAGGTATGTATTCTGAGGAATGTTGTTATTTTTTTCTCAGAACTCAGAAGGCAGCTGACTTTTATTATTTGCTGAGAAATCAGATTACACCTATCTTTACTTCGCAAGTTTAGAGTTGGTGATTTTCTCCTTTGAAATAAAATATCTACCTACGTGGAAACAAATCCATCAACTTGCTGAAATAAGATATTGCTGTTTTGTGTAACTAATCGAGACACAAGTATAATTCACCATATTCTCCAAGGCCTATTTTAAGGCGCAGTTCCGCACATTTTGCGAAGTTCCAAAAGCTTGACACGCAGTTCCAAAATTAAAAATGCGCAGTTCCAATTTTTTTTTGAATTTCTAACATAAAAATATCCCAATCCTACAAAAGTGACTTTTTTCGTACCCTGAGCATAATTACCAATTTTATGTTATTTTTTCCCCTTAAAACTTGTTTTCGAAAATTAATTTTCCAGCAGCTTTGGCCTCGCTACGCTCGGCCTTTTTGTATTTATTCCTCTTTCATTATTTTACAGTAAAAGTGGCCGAATTTTTATTCAACTTGAGTATTAATCCAAAACAATAGTTTATTGCACCTTAAATTTGAGGGGTTCAAAAATTTTCGCCTTCGCTTCGCTTGAATTAAATTCAATTCATTTCATATTCGCCTTAAATAAAACACATTATGTATTTTTAAAATTTGATCATAATTTGTTTCAAAATTTTCTGTTCTTGCTTCATTGAGAACAAACAGTGGTGTCGGAAAATGGGGTACGAGAAGTACATTGTACACCCCCCCCCCCCCAAAAAAAAAAACATCGGATAGGAATTTTCTATTTTCTAAGCATTAAAACAAAACATGGGGAAAAACGATTTTTTTAGGCATTAAAAACTTAATTTTTCCGAACCTTCGCCCTCGCTTCGCTCGAACATGAACAAAATTAAAATTATAATTTATGAATTATTTGAAGCGACAGTGAGAAAAAATATTACTTTATGCCACCTCCCCCGAAAATCCTTCTGAAATTTCAAGTCCTGGTACTCATATTATATTCTCTCCCCAAAAAAACTTCCAAAACCACTTAGGAACAAATAAAAAAGAGGGAAAATTATCTAAAATTGTAGCTTGGTCATCAAAGTTGTGCTATTCACCCCCCCCCCCCCCTCCCAAAGTAAAAAGTCCGTTTCGTTCCGAAGGGAAGAGGTGGCAAAAGGGGCTTACATGCGTAGTTCCAAATTTTCCTTAAAATAGGCCCTGATATTCTCCCTGATTTGATTATAAAGGAATGTAAATTCGGATTGTATTTTTAAAACCAATGGGTAAGCATAATCCAATTATTTTTACTCGTGAAATACACACTTTTCGATTAAAAGATTATACCTTCTTATTTATTTTCAATTGACGCATTTAGGTATGACAATGACGTCATCAATACCTATTATGTTCCTTGAAAATGTGTTCTATCTTCATTTCGTTTCCGATTTGATTTCTCAATAAGAAATGAAACAGCTACTTAGATTATTCTATTTATAAAATATTCATCAATAAGTTAATTAGCTTAAACATTCAAAATTTTAAACCAAAATACGTTTCAATTATCAATGATGCATTACTTATTTTTATGCCATTGATTAAACGAGTGGGTATTAAATTTCTTTTTCCGATAAATGAAATGTAAATAAAATGAAATTTATCATATTTATACCTACCTGATCATTATTCAGACTCAGAGGTATACGTGTACCTACACTTGGTTTGTGATTTTATTCATTTTTTATTCCGTACTCGACATTATATTTGCACACGGTTAAAAACATTAAAACTTGGTCGTTTATGTTCAAACGTTGTGCTAAAGTGTGCTAATGTATGTAGATGTAGCTATAGCTACCTACCAAGGTATTTGAAGTTCAACTCAAATACATACGTTGACTTTTCTTAGCTCAATGTTTATACAATGATGGCAATAACGTTATAACCTAGCAACTTATCAGTTTTACACTTTATAACGTGAGAATAATATTTTCATGAACCGGAAAAGTTGAGTTTAGCTTTTAAAAAATGAATACGATAACCCTTTATCTTTTATTTCTGTAAATAATATTTTTAAACGATAACGACAGGTTTTCGAATACGAATACAGCTGACAGTCAAATACAACAGCTGTCTGGAAAAGTACACAAACAAATGCGAAACAATTATTTTCATGCAATTTATTACGATGTGGACACATAGTACGTAGTATTGACAACTCGACGCTCACGGGGAGCGCTAAAGTCGCTGGGGTGATAGAATACATTGGCTTATATGGGAGAAAGGAGGTTTTTCGGATTTTTATCGAAAACGGTGGGTTTTTGTGAAATGTGCCCATGAGAAGAATTAAAGGCGACAAAATTTCCTATCGATTGATGCAAAAAGTTTTGAATTTCATTCAAAAATAAATATTTTATGGACATTTCTTTTAATTTGTTTTTTGCTCATGTCAACTTTGAATTAAAATAACTCAAAATCGAGATCGACAACACCAATTTTTTATTGCAGTAAGTTGTAGAGAATTTTATCCTCTTTCTAATGATGTATCGACGAGCTTAATCGCGTTAATATTCCAGCCGCTATTCACGGTTTAATGCATTGAAACAAATTCATCATTTTTGAAAATAACGGATCAGCTAATCAGATGTTTTCAAATATGAAGATAACTGTTTCAACGCATTAAAACGTGAATAGCGGCTGGAATATTAACGCGATTAAGCTCGTCAATACATCATTGGAAAGAGGATAAAATTCTCTACAACTTACTGCAATGAAAAATTGGTGTTGTCGATCTCAATTTTGAGTTATTTTAATTTAAATCTGACGTGAGCAAAAAACGAATAAAAAGAAATGCCCATAAAATGTTTATTATTGAACAAAATTCAAAACTTTTTGCACCAATCGATAGGAAATTTCATCATCTTCAATTCTTATTATGGGTAAATTTTACGTAGACCCACCGTTTTTCTTAAAAATTCGAAAAACTTTATTCCTCCCATATAAGCCAATGTATTTTATATGATTGTATCACCTCAGCGGCACGTAGTTGCAACAACATCGGATAGATGGAGCCACTTGTAATCGAGCCGTCAATTACGTACTTACTATCTTTCGTTTAAAGCACTGTTGTGATATTTGCTGCAAGTAGGTGAACGATAATTGGGCAAAAATAGGTTTTGTCTGAAAGTGCATACTTTTTATATGAAAATGCATTATTCACCTGGTTTGAAGGTTTTAGTGAGGTGTTGGAGGATAATCAGTCTGAGGAAGGTTTTTCAATTTTTTTTTCCAGCTATGATTTGATGCAGTAAAAAAATATTTTCAGTTTCAATTATATTTCCACTTTATTTCAGAAATAGGTACATTCATAAGTCATAACGTTAATTTTTTAATTTTTTTACCCCAAAAACAGCCTTGAAATTGTTTTTTTAAACTTCAGAAGGCTACCTATACTTAGAAGTGATAAAAAAAAAATGAGGTCACGTGAATTTGAACCTATTTGTACCTTTCTTCAGTTGTTCAGATTTTTGAAGCTGATAGGTACCAGGATAATCATTACCTAATATTTAAAAAAATTCTGCAGTTTTTCGATTTCCCTCTCCCCTTCCAAAAATTAATTTATATTTATAATTTTTTATACAGTATGACTTCTGCACTTCCATAAAAATAATTCGTTGGATTTTTTTCAAAAAAAAAAAAGTATTTTGAAAATTTTTACTGGATATTTATATCGGTTTAGAATTAATATTCTTACTCAAAAATACCATCCATTTTTTGGGAGAAAATTATTCTATGAAAAAGATTCTCCTGGAATTTAATTAGATATATTTAATTTTTGAAAAGATTAAACATGTGTTTAAATGTTCTCTCAGAAAGAAGTACAAGATAGAATTTTCTCAAAATTTTTAGATTTTTTTTTTTACAGAACTAGGAGAAAAAATTGAAATGAGTTTTTTTTGAACGTATGTAATAGATATGTACTTTGGAACGTGAGGTTAATTTCAATAATAGTCATCTATAAGGCATTCATTTTTTACTTAAAAATTTTATACTCAAGATATACTCACAGAGTTTCTCTTCAATTGACCAGAAAACAACTTAAAGTTGGGATGAAGGGTAAAGAGAGAGAAAAAAAATCACATTTTCCTAAGTGACTAGTTCAGCTCACTATTCATAAAATTAGAGTTGTCATTTTAAAGTCAAAAATTATTAATTTAAAAAAAAAAACTGAAAAAAGCCTCGTTAGGCTGATTCTTTTATCTTGTCTCGCTGGAGTCATTTAAATAATAATTTCCATAATTTCTATTTTGATCATGTTGATAATTCAGGTACCTAAGTAACGTGTAGTTCGAATAATTTTTCAAATTAACGTTAATTTTTTAGGTAAATAACGATCCAACCCTTTATTTATTGCAGGTACATAGGTACCTAAATGATTAATTAAAACGATAAAAAAAAGATGTGACGACCTATAGTCATTTAAAAAATTTATATCTAATTTTAACTTCAAATCAAATAATGATAGGTAGGTGCCCGATACGACTCGTCTGCTTTCTGTTCTTTTCCCGGTGACGAAGCAGGTATAATAGGTACACAAAAATAATGTGAGATTTAAATTTCAAACCTAATAAAATGTTTTGAAATCTAATTTTCATGTAGGTATATCGTCGAAGAAAAAATACAACTCCAGATTTTAATACAGAGAAAAAATGTGTAATTTGATAAAAATAATTCCATTTAAAGTTTTAAACATAATTTTTGATTTTTCATTTTGATTATTCCGCGCCATTTCGAGCTTCCATTTTTTCCAATATATTTGTCGCAACGACAGAAAAATCTTCCCATAGTTTATATTCGATTAATTTCGAAGGATCCGGATAGTGAGCAAAAAATTTATCTTCATCTGAAAATTTTCATGCATACGAATATTTTAGATTTTTAAATACATAATATTTTATTACTGGAAAAATATCCCATCATACCTAGTAAATCAATCAAAACATTGAGTAAATTTTGAGCCTGCTGGTACCCAAGTACAAGAAACGAGTCATCTTCTTCGATCGTGAAATTCCAAATAACTTGGCATATCAAATTCGCCAGATGCCAATCTTCTTCCGCATAAACGTTTAAATTTTTTATCAATCTGTAATACAAAATAGTAAAAAATACAGTCAACATTCTTTCATAAAATTATTTTATAATTTATATTAAAAATTTTCACTTTTCAATCCCTCTGGTATATTTTAAAAACGATCTGGCTTCTTTTTCCACCATCATATTAATTAAAACTCCAGTGGTGACCAACAATAAATCTTTATTAGAGCTATCTAACCAATCCACCATGTAATTTAAACCTTGAAAAAAATATCAAATTATGACGAAAACTGTACTTGAAAAATAATAACTTATGTAGCTACCTAGTCAGTAGTTATATGACAATCGGTCAACGTACTTTTTAAATATGTACGAAGTTCTTTGCACGTTAAGAATAAGCATATTTATGAAGGATAATAAAATAATGGTAAAAAAAACAAGCGATAATACAAAAAAGCACGTTTTATTCAACTCTACAATTGCATACAATATGTTGTACTTACCTCCTGTTTCTAATAAATATTTTCTCACAACAGACGATCTGCTTAAATTGCTATAAACTCGACCAACCTCTAACACACATTCTTCGTGTCTCGCAGAAAGCAATGAATTCAATACTAAACGGAAGAAAAATTTTTTAGAAAAAATATGCCACCTATGAACCATATTAAATTTGATTTATACCTTCGGAAATATCCAAACTTCGGTCATGAAACGGTCCTTTTAAATCCGGAAACGAATAATAAGACAGATTGTTCAACGTACTTAGAGCTGAAATAATCAATTCTTCGTTTTCGTGGATTGTTTTTCTTCTTAAAATTATTAGCAAACAATCCAGAAATTCTTTGCTTTTCTAAACAAAACAAAATTTACGTTTATAAGAGCTTATGTTTTTTGCATGAAATTTTTTCTTTGTGTCGAGTGCTAAGTATAAAATAATGAATAGAGGATAACGATGCTCATTTTGAAACATTTATTCTTCTGAGGTAGAAAAGTATCGGTAACAGTTACCTACAGATGAATCAAGATACCAAGATGGTAGATTATCTATTCAGTACCGCAGAGTAGCGGTCTACTTATGGAGGTATCGATATATTATTTTAGTAATGATTTTCTTACTTCGTGTGTTTCTTCTAGAGAAACTAAATTGAGTCCGACTTGTTCGTCGATGCACATATTTGCTACTACTCTTATTACCTGAAAAATATCGATTGAGTTTTTGATTCAGATTATTACACGAATATAAAATCATATCAAACGACTCTAAAGGTATCTACCAGCAAATGATGAATAAATTGTAAAAATTATAATGAACTAACTTTTATAAAAACATCTTCTGTTGAAGTAACTTGAGATTTGTTGAAATTTTTTTCTAATGAAAGCTTCAAGTCGATTTCTAAATAATATTTCATCAGAAGAAGAATTGTATCTAGAGTATTTTCAGCGCTGGAGTAAAGCTAAAAAATAAAAAATATTTTTCGTAATTAAATCATTACCTATTTAGAAAAAAAATCAAATAATATCGTTAATCAAATGTTAAAAGAATTTTTCATCTAATTCATAGCTTACACCTAAAAAGAAACTTTCTTGAAATTTTTCACGACAGTTTATGTTTCAAAGAATTTTATTGCCTTCAATCAGTTGGAATAGGCAACTTACATACTTTGTTAAGTATTTTTATTTTTTAAACGCGATAAAGAGGAAGGATTTTTTTGATTTATTTTTCATTTTTTGTTCACTTATCCTCGATAAATACCCACCATGGAGTAGATATTGATTTGAAAACCATGGAAATTTTTTTTCTAGAATATTCAACCGTAAAAATGATTTCTGTATGAGCTTACTTTAATCCTAGCATGGTCACAAGTGGCCAACACATTGCCAATGGCATACGTGGTCCGTACAATAATATCTTCACGACTGGTATACATCTTGCAAATTCTTAATAACGAATGTAAAGAATATTCATCGTCAGCAATTACACCGCAGCATTCTTCATTCGTCGATAAAACACTGAGCATAATTTAAATTCTCGATTCATTCATAAGAATTCATTAGGTTAGGTATTGAAGTACTTTTTACTATATGACTGGACATAGCAAAATTATGATATCTGTTTACCTACCTCATTATTCTTGCAACATTTACAACTAAATCGATATCCGAAATGAATAATTTGGTTGTTTTACAAAGGGCGCTTAAAGTGCCACTAGTTACAAATTTTTCATGTGTGGTTTCATCATTCGCTACGTTTCGTAGACATCCAGTTAATTGAAACAAAACGTGACTTGTTTGTTCGGGAAAATTAGATCCTTCAGTCTTCTGTTGAAAAAAAAAACACAGCCCATGAACCAAAATACTGGCAGCAGGTGTCTTATTATTTAAAAATTATAAAACTTACTGCTAAATTGATCATTTTTAAATGCAACGCCATGAGCTGTAAGATGCCATTTTCAAGGGCGTGGTATAAAATGTTTAAATTCATCATGAGGAACTTGAGAGCACCGTAACCGTAAATAAGAGCTTCTGAATCTTCATCAGGAGTCGCTAGACCGAGACAATCAACGAATGGACCTAAAAATAGAATTACATGGTGACCTTAGCGACTATTTATGATAAATAGGTACCCATTTAATTGATGATTGTCGTTAAAATAGGTATAAGTGTACCTTGGTACCTATCAAAAAAAAAAAAAAAGGATTAAGCTGTCAAAAATATAAGTATTTTAAAAAATTCTTATAGGAAATTGATTGATAAACTAAAAAAAAAAGTGACTTGAAAACCGAATTCCGTCACTACCTATTTCAAAAAAATTCAAAAATTTCTTCCAAATCTTTATTGAATTTTTTTATCATCAGTTGTGACTCAAAATTCTATAAACCAAGTTTAAGGACCGTATCTATCTCGGTCCAAAAACTCGAAAAAGTCTCCAATACTTAAGAATAAGTATAAAATTTTGATTTTGATTTTATAGCCTGAGATTTTGTAAAAAATGAGATCAAGAATAAGAAAAAAACTGATAAGAAGGTCGTTATCATGTCTTCAAGTATTTTCAAAATTTTGAAAATTGTGAATCCTTTTTTCTTAATTTTTCAATTTTCTGCTGGTCAAGGTCTTGTTCAAGGCAACATAAAGATTAAACTTTTTCGAATTTTTGGCTAATGAATTACATTCAATCTCAAAAACGAAAAATTATTTTACTTTTATGCGATGAATTTTTTTGTGCTATAACATTTTTAGATACCAGAACAAGAATACGAATAAATTACATTATTTGAATTGAATTTCTGAATAAATATAAAAATTAGAATTTTTTTCGATAAAAATTGTTAAATTGAGTTACCTTGATTAAGGAACCTTCCTGAAAAATTTGAGCCTTCCGGTCGTAACCAAGGTAGTGCTAGGGATCCTCAAAGTGGTGCCATGTTAGGAAAAAATTACATTTTTTATCATTTTTTCTTGAAAAAATGCAATTTGAGTTTCTAAATCACCTTGACCGAATGACCTCAAAATTGGAAATCACATTTTTCTCTCTACCGAAAAGCTGGCTGAAGTTCACGAATTTTAATATTTCTTGATTTATTCAGACAGCAAAATCAAGGAGAAAAATCGAAAAGTTTTCATTCTCAAAAATAAATTAAATTCAGATTCTTCAAAAAAAAAAGGTGACAATGATGTCAACCAGAATTATGACTTGGTGAATTTTTTTTATCAAACTAAAATTGTTCATCAGTTAGTAAATTAAGCAAAAAAAAAATGTTGATTATAAAAATGATTCAAATTAAATTTTTGAATTTAAAAAAATGAGGAATTAAAACAATATTTCGTATATTTTTATGGATCAACATTTTTCTAATCCGAATTCAAGGGGGTTGAGTAAGCAATTTAAATTTAATAAAAATTATTTTTTTTTTAAATTTGAAAACTGCGATTTTTCAAGCCTCTTTTGACCCTTTTGAAAAGAAATGCAGAAACTTGAAATTCACTTTCTCAGAGGCGAGCATCACTTTAAGGATACCTTGCTCTACTTTTCTTATGATCAGAAAGCTTTTTTTCTGGGTGACCCTCATTCAAAATAACCACCTCACCAATTTTTATTAAAATTTAAGATAGGTAACTATTTTTATTCACTCCATCCTAATGAATACATGTACAGCCATCTTTTGCACCAACCTATTATATTTTTTTCCAAAAAGAGTTCATCGTTTTTATCTGATCTTGAAATTTTAAAAACTAATTTACAAACCGTCGCTAAATTTACACCCGTGACTCGTAACTGGAAAAAAAGAGAGAAAAAGAATGCAAATTATTCACCTTATGAGTACGCACTTACTTTGCTAATCTTATTCTAAGTGTATGTAGGCATTCAACCCAGCAATAAGTAGGTATGTAAGAACATTTCGAAATCACGTCTTCCAATTAAAAGTATAAAATTTACTCACGACCAAAATTATCTGTGCAACTTGTAATAGTAAAGTTTCATTTGGGGAATCGATCAAACAGAAGACAGTTTTCAAAATAAGATTTTTGGTTAAACTGGAATCTTGATTTTGCCATACTTGTTCTTTTTCCAAACATTCGTATAATTTTTTCAATAGAATAATCATTTCTTCATCTTTATAATCTGTAAGGAACATGAATGAATAAAATTATTGATAGGTTAGCGCTGAACTACTTATTCTGTAGATAAAAATAAGTAGATTGATATTTACTTTTCAATTTTTTATTCATTGTGGAAAGAATACTTTGAACAGTATCTTTTGATTGGCGCTGTAAAACTGCTCGAGCTTCGTTAATTTTATTTTCATTTATACTTTTTTCGTCATCGAACCAAGCATTGGTCAACTTAACAAATAATATTTTATTTTAGATTAAAATATTTTTTTTAAAAAAAACAAAACAGATAGAGTTGGAACATAGCAGCAACTCACTTTAAATTTCACAGAAGGCTTATCCACTGATTTTGATATTTTGTTGGCATTTTTCGCACTTGCAGCAGTAACACGAGGAAACCAAACTTGATCAGTTTTATTATCAATTTTGGATTTTGTACCCAGAGCAGGACTACTATAGATTTCTCGTTGCTCTGGGATTATTTCCAAAAATTCTTCTGGCACTGCAAGTTGAAATAAATAAATAAAAGATAACATGTGGCGGTAAACCTGTCTAAATGAAATACCTATCCGTTGTAAGGTGATTATTGGATCCGCAAACTACAGATAGGTAAATGCATTCATTTGAGAATTTTAAAAAAGGGCGAAGTTTTATTGTTTACATTACGTTAAAATGAAAAAATTTGCTTTTAAAATCCATCTGGCGTGCCAGGCGTTCTAAGTATGGTATTATTTTATCTACAGTACGTGTAACTCAACGAGTGCACAACCGACCGAGTGTAACAACATTTTAGGCCTGAACAAACTGAAATTTATCGCAGCGGTTAAACTGATAAAAGAGGCCTGCAGATAACCCATATCAGTTGAAAATTCAAATTATTTTGACAAATACATTATGAAGTTCGAAGTGAATATCTACATATTTCTCTAAACAAAAGCATTTTACATTTGTGAAACTTCACTATCAAACTTCTTCCCTTTAACCCTAACAAAACATAAATACATGTGTGGCTGAAATACAATTCCCATAAATAGAGAAATGTGTACAAGTGCTCTACAGAAGCATGACAATCAGAACATAAAAAATTTCATTTTCAATGAATAGATTTCCAGCATAATATTTCAAAACAATAAGCCATACGCACGCAACTTGACTTACATTTCTCGAGTGATGTCATTGATTTATGGTTAACTAAAGTTGGTAACTTCGTCTTTATATTTCGTGGTGAAATTTTGTTATCTTTTTCATGCTTATTCAATATGTCAATTTCTTGGAATCTGACGTTCTGAAAACTAATTACGAGAACAGATTTTAAGTCTTTGAATTTAATTTATCTAGTCGTATAGATCATATTTAAAAATAGCTAGATAGGTAGCTAGGTACCTACATACTTGAAATAAATTTAAGTAAATACCTAGACCTACCTCACAGAGCTAGTCGGTCTGTCCCTCTTTCTTTGCTCAAAAAGAGTTCTTTGACTATCCTTCGGTGTGAAAGGGCGATTAGTTTTTACTATTTTTGTGTTCATGATGGAATTGAAAGAAATCGCTGCTTTTGCTTCGTTTATGATTTCGGCGCTCGTTTTGATACGTAGATTTTGTTTATCATCGACTCTTCTATGAGGATATTTTGAAAACTCCATCTAAACGCTGAAACAAAAGTTTAATTTATTATTATGTAAAAAAAAATCCAAAAGTTTTGTTATAATGACGGATTTTTTGGAATGATTCGTTATATTATTTTTTTAAAAAAACATGGTATAAATTTTGGAAAATCTTCAGGTTTTGAAGTACCTACCTGCATAAAAATTGTTCAAAATTAGAAAACTGTCGAAATTTTGAAAATCGTAAGTTACAATTTCTAAAAATTGTTGAAGTTTTAAAGAATTCGCGGAATCCTCAATTTTTCAAAAGAATTTCGAGGGTTTCGAAAATTATCTCTCCAATTTCAGAAAGTTGAATTTTAGAAACTTTTTCATTTCCAAATTCAAGAAAATTCTATTTTTTTTTTTTTTTTTTTGAGAAAGTAACTCAAATTTTAAAAAATTTTCAAATGTTGGAAATTTTTTGAATTTTTTGAAAATAGACTTAGTGCTGCTTTTATGGAAAAAACAGTCCATATTTTGGAAAATATTGCACAAATTTTGAAGGATTGGTCACTTATTGGAAAAAAAACTCGTGTTTTGGTAAGTAAATTGTTCAATTTTTGGAAATCTACTCGAGCTCCGTCCTAGTTAGGATTGGAAAAATTGTCCAACATTTTGAAAATGGTCAAATTTTCAAAAAAATTATGGTAAATTTTTGAAAATTCTCTGATCACTTAATTGATAGAAAATATAGGTACTTCTGGTTACACATTCAATTTTCAGGAAAATTATGTACAATTTTTGGAAAACTCTCTGATTAATGTTAAAAAAATTGTGCATATTGGAAAACTATTCAACTTGAAAAATCGGCTCATAAAATGTAGAAAGACTGAAAAACCATCCTTAGGTGTAAGAAGTTGAGTTTTGAGTTGACACTGATTTTTGAGCCTTTCAGAAGAATCCGAGGGGGGAGGGACCTTGGCAGAGAAACCAATTTTTAACACTGAAGGGTGTTTTCTATATCCAAGCTCGCATATGCTGTTTTTAGAAAATTGCAAGTTTTTTAGGTACCTATTATTTTGTGGAAAATTGTTCAATAATTTTGGGGAAATCTTGAATTTTTTGAAAGCTCTACCAAGTTGAGAAAAATTCTACAGTTTATGGAAAAATCGTCTAAAATTTTTAAAGAAGCTGTTCAAGTTTTGAAAAATGATACTATTTAATTTTTTAGAAAATCGTCCATGTTTTGGAAAAATTGTCAGATAGGTACTCTGATCCTGACCAAAATTAAAGGTGTTCAAATTCGAATCCAAAATAGAAACTTGCTTAGTCCTTCAATTCTTTATAAATTGATTTCTCTTTGTTTGTAAATTGATAAAAAAAACTTGGTGGCTCTAATTTCCTTTTTCAGTTTGTAATCCTTCTATGTCGGATATAGAATTAGATGTCATTTGTTTTTTAAATTTATTTTTGGAGGGAGGGGGTGACTAAAAACAATCTATTAAAAAACGCCGAACACATCCAATTTATATTCAGGAAATGAAATTTTAAAAGTATAATTTTTATCAACATTTAATGTTTTGATGAATTTTCTTCAATAAATAATGTGTTTTTAAAAAATATTGAAATTTTTTCATTCGAAGTGAGGAATTTAAAAAAATCATATTTGAAAAATATTTGAACTTACTTCTTTTGGTTCACAGAAAAACTCACTAAAATTATTCACAATTTCATTTTACAAGAAATTTGGTTTAAAAAAATAAAACAGCTATTTTCCAATTTACGTTCAAAACAAGAAAAAGTTATTACGCAACTTAATTGAACCCGAAGTCACTGAAATTCAACACAAACGTCTCCTCTCAACCAACACATTATTAACTTTCGAAAAAAAGTGAATCGGTATAGGTATCAATAGAGAACTGACAAGTTTAAAAATTAAAGCATCATGAATTTATAAAAAGCTTACCAAAAACAGCGATGTAAACTGCTACCTCTAATCACGCGAGCATCACATAATATTAAGACTTCGAAAATCAATTTTTTCATGCTGAATACAGTCTCAAAATTTCATCCGGTTTCAAATTCTGCTTAAAAATGTTAAATACCTTACTCCTTTGAAGTATACGTTAGGATTGCACAAGTATAAACCTATAATAATTTTTCTTATTGATTTCGTTACTATAACAACTATGTGTTGATAGCAAGATATTACCAACTTGGAGAAATTGTTTAACATAATCTTGGGTGGGTAATTTGGGTGTACCAAATACCAAATGTAGAGTGAATTATTAAGAAATTAGTCATTTCAGGATTATCGTTCATGTAATAAGCCAAGGGTAAACATATGGCTTTTGTTATTTATTTTGAATTTATTGAGCGACAATATCAATAAAATTTTTTCGACCCAATAGCATAACAAAAGCGATATTACTCCAGAGTAATGCAAGTATTACGTAAATAACCTACGTGGGTATTAAAATTGCAACTTAATATGTAAATAAAAAAATAGGTGACGAAAAAATATAAGAATATATTTACAGAGTATCTATTTTGAAAAATTCACTAATTCAAACAAAGTGGGTATCAAAATTTAACATTTTTTTTTTTTAGTTTCCGCAGTCAACATTTACTCGAATAAAATTTTCAATCGAAATATTTCAACATTTTACACGATTTGGAAATATTTGAATGTACTTAAAATAGTACATCACAGCATACTGTATTAAAACTGTCGAGTAAAAACACATATTCAGTACTTTAACAGACTAGTACAACATACATTTTGTACATCAACAACGAAAAAAGTTATCAAAAGGAACAATTTCAACGAAGATACGAAGAATTAGTGCATAATTTAAGATATGAAAAAATATACAAAATCAGAATAACGAAAGAATTCGGTAAATTCAACTTGGAAAATATTTCAAGCTTCGATCGAACGTAAAAATTGTTCTGCATAAAATAAAAATTCCTCTAAAACAATTCCATCACACAGCAATGACTTCTTCTTGAGGTTCTTCTTTAATATCAATGGTAAGTTCTGGAGGTGACATCTGAAATTGAGAAAAATAATTAATTTAATCTGATTTTTGAAAAATTATACATGCGAAGTACTCACAGGTTCATTTTTGACATTGAATTCGGTATACATGGGATTTTTCGTTCCATACAAAACATCCATAATATCTTGAGGTATATGTGATCTCTGTAAATGAAACATCGATGAGAATTTTTCAATACTACCTTATCACAGATATTCTCGTCATTTACTTGATTTTCGGTATAGCTAAGAACATGCTCCAGAAGCGCTGGTTTCAAACCAGGGGATTCTTGAAAAACATCGTGTAATTGTTCCGGAGGTAGTTGTAATAAAACTTGAAAACTGTTGGGTTTAGTACGCTCGCAGCATTTTATAAAACCTTCCCATACTTTTTTATGCTTCCAAACCTGTCAAGAGAAAAATTAGTTCAAGAATTAGTACTTTACAAGCGATTCAATCGCAGAATTAAAAAAAAAACAATAATGTACTTGTTTGAGAATAAGACGTTGCAAGATATTCATTCCAAAACCAATTAAACGAGGGTAAAATGAGATTGCTTGAATTACAGTTCTCATCAATAGCGTAGGTAAAGGAGTGACATCCATTAAATTTTGTATAACAACGGCTAATACTTCTTGAGTAAAATTGGATTTATCGGCGAAGCAAATCGATGTAGCTGAAAAAATTCAATTTTTTAAAATATTCTGTTCATTTCTTGAACAGTATCCAATCAAATATTGATTAATCACCTTTTATCACACATTTCAATTCACATTTTGTCGTATCTATTTTATGCAATGCTAATAACAGCTCCGAAGGTGTAACAGGAGCATTAGAGTTATCATTGGAACTTCCTAATAACCTATTGAAAACCTGAAAGAAAAAATGGCTCAAAATTAAGTCAACCGTAAACAAACTGAAAACTGAAAAGAATTTTCTAAAACAAAAAAAAGTACAAACTTCTTTCACAACGTTAGGATTGAGTTTAATCAAATGAGGAAGAGCATTAAATATTTCATTTTTAGAAAGTCCACTCAACACAGGAATTAAGAAACGAACATCGGATACTCTCGATTGGTATAATTCTTTAACCCTGTTCACTAATTCCTCGCTGGGAGGAGCTGTAAAAGAAAATCATTTTTATTAAGAAATAAAATTAAAGTAAGAAGCTGTTTAAAAAGTTTCATACATCTATCAGTAACAATATGCAGAACACGAGTAACCAGAGTTTCAGCTCCTTTGGGAAATTCGTCCACAAGTTTCAACAGCTGTGGAGACGACATACCCATTTTCTGAACGGGGACTTCGATCAATCGTAATATAATACGCTTTATGTCAGAATCAGTCGATGCATACACACTGGCCAATCTGAAAACGATATGGCATTATTTTCAAATGGAAATATCACGCGCATTTTTTTTTTTTTTTTTTTTTTGAAACATCCTTACTCATGGATCAATTCTTCATTGTGCGGCAATAAAGACAGATACAATCGTAAACAACATTTCGTTACATTTTCGGTCCATTTTTCAGTTGGTACAGGAGCTCCTTTTTCCGGACCAAATAATACATCGGGAGGCTGAGGCAATCGAAGAAATCCTAAATAGAATGTTGCATATTCTTCGATAATATTACGAAGTTCCATTCGAGAATACAATTCGATGATTAATTTAACAGCACATTTGTGAATCTGAAATTAAATCCAAATGGTTAACACAGTGAAAAATTTTTCCTTAATGATTTGATACAATTTAAAAATTCTTACATCTGCCACGTGGCTGGATGTTTGTTCTAATAATATATTCAAAAATAGCAACTGTTTGGCTGGTCTTTTTACAACCAGTTGCTGAAGCAACTGAATAGTACTGACTTCACGAGTACTCATTTCTTTTAAGATATCAAGAGCGTTATCAGTAATCAGCGGAGCTTCCAAATAAATACGAGCGAACAAACTGTAACACGTCACATTAGAAAAATTAATACATATGAACTTCTGATTCGACAGCTGAGAATTTGCAGAAAAACATACGCGTCTCTATCTTTATATTCGTATCTTTTAATGACAGTTAGAGCTAAAGAGCACAATAACGTGTTGTAATTATGATCTGGTTTCTGATTATGTTGTAATATTTCGGGTAATTTATAGAATCCTTGTAAAATACTGTATTCTTCGTACAACCAAGCCATGGCTAAACCTAATTTCTGTCTCAAGTCTGTCAAAATGTACTCCAAAATTGCTATAACAAATAAGTCATATTTTAGAAAAAATTTACAAACGATATATTCAACGAACTCTTATGAAATCACCTTCTCTGACTTTTAAGCCAAAAGTGGTAGCAATAGAAGTGATAATTTTCATCCTAGCCCTTAACGCGCCTCCATTTACAGCGTCTTTCTCAGAATCCAAAATTCTTTTCACAGCATCCACAGCCAATTTTTCTCTATCTTCTTCTTCCAAGGGTTTAGTAATTTCAGTTAATTTCAACGTTCGGGGATTTTTCAAAATTGGTTTCAAAACCGGCGGTGGTAAGGTCGGTTTAGGTTTATGTTCTTCCGAATCACTATCAGGGTCTTCGATAGTTTCAATTGTCTACAATGAGAAGAATATTACATGAAATTGTTGGAAAGTCACAAATTATTGATTTAATTTGCTGTAGAATATTATGTACTTTGACCGATGGTGCTTGAGATGCAGCGGGTCCTAATCCGGCTGCATGTAACTGAGTAGCTAGCAAACGTGACACGTGTTTGACTTGAGCAGGAGTACCTGCAGCTGCTATCGGAGTGTAAGCCGAACTAAATAACGGAGGCATTTTGTTGGGTAAATTGGGCTGGAAAATAGAACATATTGTTAAATAAGAACTAAATTTTATAAAATAGAATTAGGTACTGACCAAGGTATCCATGATGATTTGAGTGGCTACCGTGGGCAAGAGACGTTCGTTCACCCAGACTTCCGTTAAATCTAAGCCCGAAAGTGTAACAGGTGGTTCTTCTGGTCTCAGTTTTTTTGCTATTTGGGAACTTTCAGGAGGCTTCTTATGTTTTCTTTTTCTTTCGTCTTCCTTGGGTAAGGTTTTCATAACCTGGTAAAGTCATAAAATTAATACATAGAAAATTTACTTCAAAATTTTAATCTGTTCCTTTACTTACTTCAGAATGGCTTGCCCCAAGATCAGTCAACAAAGTCATAATGTTTTGCTGGTAAGTTACACAAGATGGGTGTTTCAATAATAATAATAATTGGCATTTTAAATGTTTCCGTACAGCGTTCACTTGACTTTCAGATAAATCAGGAGGTAAATGAGCTGAAAAAAGAATGAACAAATGCGTAACAACTCGAGCAATAAAGCGAATAAATTTTACTTTATCGAACTCACTGTGAACAGTTTCCAAAGCAGCGATAACTTTTCCAAGAAATTGCGATCTAGCTAATGCGATTGTTGTAAGTACAGCCATGCAAGTCATCAGACTTGTACTGCTGATATGTTTCGAATCGTGAAACTTTACAAGTAAATCAAATACAACCCTAAAACATTAAATTTTTCGGTTTAATAATTTATAAAATAATGAACAACGAAGTGGTGAAAATCCGTACATTGCTTCTTCTTCGAGTTTTCTTCGTTTGGTAAATTTCATAGTCAGAGGTACATCAAAAATGGATATATTATCGTTCTGTTTATCTTCAGCATCTCGATTAGTTTGCAATATTATAACAGTTTGCATAAACTTGACAGTTTGATTTAATATTCTAAAGGAAAAAACACACATAAAATTATTTAAAATTAAAAATTGCAACAAATAAATGATACAAATTATTTACCCTTCGTGGTCATTGTCTACTAAATTAATGATACTAGTCTTCAACGAGTTGGCTGTATTCCATACATCGGCAAGAGCGTTCTCATCAGAGTTGACATCGGATTTCGCGAGACATAAAATAACCTCTTTATACAAGGTACTACTAGTCTGAATAACTTTCTTTTGAATTTGCAACGAAGGATCATTCAATAACATCAATAGACTTGGCAATACTTTGGGCAAATATTGATGGTGTTTCTTTCTACGAGAACAAAGTGTTAGATTAGATGACGTCTAGAAAACATTCCGGTGTTTTTTCAAACCAATTTACCCTATCGATTCTATAAATGTGACGATCCGTTTCCTAACTTCGACGTTACGATCGGATTGAAAAGCTAGAATATGATCTAAAAATTCTTTCAAAAGTTCGGGTTCTTTGTTGATAACGATTTCTGAAACTTTCTGTAAATATTCTACTTTTTCATGGTCTGTAGATAATGAGGCGTTATTCAACCATTCAACAACCTGAACAGAAAATCAAATGGAGTTTACATAAAATTAGGTATATTGTCATTCCTACAGTCGATACATACCGTGTTATACGATGGAGGTAGAGTTGAATCGTTGGCTTCGTCGATGTCCATTTTTCTAAGCTATAACAGATGAGATTTCTCAGATTACGACTTCTAGAAGGCCATGACTTGTGCGATGGAAATTGTACAAAATAAGCGGTTTGTTGAAATTGGTTTTATTTTAGTTACACCGTGATGGATCGGAGGAAGCAAAATGATGGAATTTTTGCAAGACTTTGTCAAACTGAAACAAAAGATTTGGCTGTAAATTGCCAAAGCGATGTTGGACAAATTTTTCTCTTTACGAAAGGGTTTGACAGATAAGATTATCAAACATGAAGATGATCAGGCATAGGAAAAAAAATTGATAGGATTTTCAGGATATCGGTGAACTTATCAGAAAATGAAGGGAATCAAAGGATAATTATTAATCATTCCTAATTAAAGATCTCAGTCACTTCGTTAAATAATTGGATTCTTCTTCGCAAAAAATAATTTTGTTTTGTAAATAATTTGATTGGCTTTGCAAGTGAACGATAGCAACATTTTATTCAGTTGAGTTTATTAATTTGATTGGTTCATTCATTTTTCTCAACTAGAATTCAATCAATCAGAACGCAGAAATAAATTTTATTTTATGGATGAGTAATGTGCCATCGGGCGCATAAAAGATACAAAAAAAATAACGTACAATACAAATTATGCGTAAATTGTACAACGAAAAATAATGCAAAATTGGGAACACTTGAAAGAAAATGTATAGCGGATAAGCGGAAAACGCCGACGTCCCTGAGTCGCCGACATTGTTTTTAATTCATTTGATAATATAAGAAATAAGATAGTTTTATTATTTAAATATCACGAATTACATGTAAATGTTACTTTTTTAATCGTGACGCATTTATAGTATTAGAATGGTAAGTGTTTGAAAAGATCCTTCTTTACTCGTTTGAATCGCTGGATTTTCAGTAAACATCTCAATTCATTCTACTAATTGGATTCAATATTCCGAAATAACACTCGTTTCTTTCGAAAGATTACTTCCATGACTTCAAACCAGACATCTCAACCACAACAGATGGTTGAAAGAGAAAAGATATATGCCTGGGTGCTCGACATTCCAAATCCGGAAACAAGAGAAATAGCTTTATTGGAACTCAGGTAAATCACTATTTCAGTATTCAGTTTTGCATAAAATCGTACTGTATCGAATTAAAACGTGAATTTATTCCCGTTTATTTACCTATTAACATTGTTTTATTGATTCATTGCAGTAAGAAAAGAGAATCTGTTCCTGATTTGGCTCCAATGCTATGGCACAGTTTCGGAACAGTTGCCGCTTTACTTCAAGAAATTATCAATATATACCCCGCTATTAGTCCAGCGTCGCTTTCAGCGTATCAGTCAAATAGAGTTTGCAACGCTCTAGCTCTTCTGCAATGTCTCGCATCTCACCCTGAGACAAGATCTGTATTCTTACAAGCGAATATTCCATTGTTCCTATATCCATTTTTGCACACCACTAGCAAAACAAGACCATTTGAGTATCTTAGATTGACCAGCTTAGGAGTTATTGGAGCCCTAGTCAAAGTAAGGGTTTATATTTCGTATTATTAAATTGGTAATGATATATTCTCAAACTCACCTTATGGATACGTTTTCAGACTGATGAACAAGAGGTGATAACGTTTTTGTTGACCACCGAAATTATTCCTCTTTGCTTACGTATTATGGAAGCCGGTTCAGAATTATCGAAGACGGTAGCAACTTTCATTTTGCAGAAAATTCTATTAGATGATAGTGGTTTGAATTACATTTGTCAAACATACGATCGATTCTCACACGTGGCAATGATCCTTGTGAGTAGTACCTAAGTAATCAAACTGTACTAATTTGTCGTAATTTGTATTTTACTCATGGAAAACTTTTTTTTAGGGTAAAATGGTTCTGTGTTTGGTGAAGGATCAATCAGCTCGCTTATTAAAACATGTGATACGATGTTATTTGCGTCTTTCAGATAATGCTAGGTATTTATTTTTCAAACTCTAATTTATTTTTTAGATTTGTTGATAATTTTCTCTCTTTTTTTTTTGATGAATTTATAGAGCCCGAGAAGCTCTTCGACAATGTCTTCCAGATCAACTGAGAGATTCGACATTTTCTCAATGCCTTATGGAAGATACAACAACGAAACATTTCTTGGTACAATTACTCAAAAATTTGGAAACTCCGTCTACCAACTCGGTTAATTCAATTGGAATTTAAATCCAATCAGCTAATTGCGTCTACGGGTTAGAAAATTGAATTCTATTGGCTTTAAAATTCTCCGAGCTTCCATATATTTCGTTTTAAGCATTGAAGTAAGCTTCATCATTTTTTATTAGGTAACATAAATTTGAAAAATTACCAATGATTTTATTTAAGCATCACTGTTGCACAGCGTGTCGTCAGCTGACGTTTTCTCATTCAAAAATTATGTTTCACTTCCTATGTCTTCCTTCGCTTTATTTTCCATTATTATTATTAATTTATTTAAAAAGATGACGCACGTAGCCAAATATGAACTGATGAAAATTCATCATACGCGAGTAACCCTTTTAAATCGCCCGTTCTACTTTGGACCCAATTTTAAACGTCATTCCAGACGTTTTTGTTTTGTAAATTAACCCTAGAAAAATTTTTATTCATTTACCAACCCTATTTTTAGATATAATTATTTTGGCGCAGATTATTTCATATTTATTTTATTGAGCTTTGGAAAAATTTATAATAATTGTGATTTTTATATTTTTGACGGTCTTGTTTTTTCAAAAAAGAAATTCTTGAAAATTGGAACCAATTCAGATTAACTGAAAAATTTGTTTCAGAATGTTCTGCATAATAAGGTGGGTTAGCCAACATCAATTCCAAAAACCGTACACAGGAGATTTGACAACTTGGATTTCAATTTCTTAACCTTTGGGTCTCAAAAATGATACGATTTTGAGGCGTGTGAAAATCAAAACTTTTTTTCAAAAATGATCCATAGCTTCCCTCATGAGGCTGAAAATTTTTCTGGGAGGTTCCCCATTGAAAAATAAACGAACTCGAAGGGAATGTAAAAAATTTCTCAGTTAGCGTTAGCTTCTCTAGAATTTATCTCAATTTTTCTTTGTTGACCAATAACTATAGATATTGTACGTAGTATTTAGAAAATTTTCCAAGCCCATGAAGGCTGATGATATAATGATACGGATAAAAACTTGTTTGTTGGGTGAATCTTATCTCTGAACCTTATTTAATTTGTACTTTCAAAAATTACCAATGAACGTTATAATTTTATACTTATTCAATTTAATTATCACCGTTGCACAGCGTGTGGTCAGCTGACGTCTTCTCATTTAAAAATTGAGTATTGCTTTTCAAGTCTTCCTTCGCTTTATTATTATATTTTACTGAGAAATATTCGTTGTTGAATACAAACCTATCCATTGCATCGTTTTATTCAACCCTAGACGCAATCCTTAAAGTCAATTCAGACACGAGTATTTTGTAAATTAACCCCCGAGAGATTTTCATTTATACTTAACCTATTTTTAGACTAGCTATCAGCGCGTACTGGACGAATTGTTGGATGTACATTGATAACTTTTTGTTTTAAAAATTTGTAGCTCTCCAAGGGAAATTTTTTGTTTTTTCACTTATTTTCAAAATAACATGAGTATTGACGATTTTACTTTGTTAAGTTTTTTTTTTTAATTGTAGTTTTATTGTCATTTACAGCAATACTGATTATTGTAGTATTGCATGTTTGTGGATTACCCTATTTGCATTTTTAATATGTAGTAAATTTTGTATTCTCTTTAAGACTTGATTATTTTCGTATAATTTAAAAAGTGGCGGTCCAGTATTTCCTTCATTGTTTTCCTTTTAGTCGCAGAAATCTGTGTTATTTTAAACAAGATGTATAGAATTTGTTGTTTAGGATGTAGATTTATTTACCTATTCGAGCGTACCATCGTGAAATTCCTCTTTCAACTACAAAAAGTTACTTCATTTACGAGTGATTATGTTTTTTTTTTTTTTTTTTTTAAATTAAAAATTTAGATCATTTTCATGTATCTAAATAAATTTTGTTTGAAAAGTGAAACGGTTTTGAGTTAATTGATTGAAATTTCGTTTCTGTGTTCACCAAGCCTCCTTCTCCCCCCTCCGAAAAGTTGACCATGATTTACATCATTTGTTTCGTTTTAACCTGGCTTCAGACTGTAAGTACTTGATTATGAACTGTGTGTACATCAATTTCATGAAAAATAATCTCGAATTACTTATCAATTAAGTACCCTGATAATAAGGAAAACTTTGAGCTGAAAAATTAATCGAAAGTGCATCATGATAGGATCCCATACTCAATTCAGATGCTAAAGTTCATTTTTTCCCTTTAATTTTTACGAATTTTTGAAATTACAAAATTACCTCATCGCTTTGCAAAGTATGAAAATTTGATTTAATCAACAAAAAAAGCCAAAATTTAATACAGCTCTATTTTCGATCTCCATAATTGATTGGACGCCGTTTCGAGGCCCTTTGCTGCTTCCAGGAAATTCAGGAATTTTTCAGAAATGAAGAAAAATCCATAAAAATAGTCCAGAATCCAAATGAGCTTTAAAATCTAAAACTCAATTTACCTATTCACATTGATCACCTTTGATCGATTAAAATACAATTTTTCGAATTTTGTTAATTCGAGTTGAAATCCTCTGGAGACTGGAAACTTCGATGAGGTAATTTTTAAATAGAAAATTCGCCGAAATTCAATCGATTTAGTTTCGTTTTAGTTCAAAATTTTAATTTAGGCTGGAATATCTCCCTTATCAAGTTGATGGATCGGGCTTGGAAATTATTAAAATTAGGAAATTAATTCAAATTGATAATTAATTCGTATATTTGTACAGATTATCAGAATAGGTTGTAAAAGTTGGTATAAATACGATGCGGCGTAAATTTTCTTGAATTGTTTCCCAGTAAGTAATAATTCGAGGTACGATTTATCATTTGAATGATCACAGTTGAGATTTATAAAAATAGGTCGTTTTGAACAATAAGCCAGAAACTGGTCTGAGAATAAATTCTTCCACTTCTTCCATTTCAGGATCCACAGTATATCTAGTAACAAAAATACGCATTATTTCAATATTACTATTACCTACGTTTCCAATGGCCTAAGTAAGTAGTAATTACGTATAGAAAATGGGAAGATAGAATAAAAATAAGAACATCACTAACCCTGTGGTGATTCCAGCGTTTGTTGATGCAGCAACCACACTAATCTTGTTTGGAGGATTGTTCAGTATTTTTAATAAATTCACGCGGGTATTTGTATCACTCAGGTTGACAACCAATGTTAACTTGTGACCTTTGTGAGATCTGGAAATTATGAAATAGGTACAGTGATACAGATTTTCTATAATTTTATAGATTTGTTTGAAATCAAACGAGAATGATTCTGGAATTTGCAGTTGGAGTCATTTCAGAGTTGAAAATGGGTGACTCCGAAACAATGAAAATTATCAAAACGAAAGAAAGAAGGTAAATATGCTAGAAAAAATAATTTTTTCATGTTTCAATGTTTCGAAAATCCCAGCCGTCGATTTGGGAGGTGTACAACATGAGTAGGTACAACATATCTATCTTTGTAATTACTCGGCATCCAAGGAAAGCAGAAAAAAAACAGAAAAATGAACAGAAAAAAGCAGACATTCTCACTTTTCGCTCATTTCGACCCTTGCTGCGCGTTGAACATACCAAGTCAGAAACACCAAATGTAACCCTGCCCGAAAGAAGGGACCCTGGGTAAAAAAAATCGTCTTCATTTTTATGTGTTTGGTCCAGATTTGATGGCATTCGGACGAAAAACGTGAAAAATAAGATATCGATTTTCTTTACACTAGGTCCCTTCTTTACGGCAGGGTCACAAATACTTAATTTCGACTGATTGCTATTTTCCTCCCACCTTACTATTTATCAATTTATAACCATGGAGTACATATTTTTAAGGGAAAGAAAATTTTCTAATAGCTGAAAAAATATTAAAGAAAAGTTTTAGAGTTGGAGAATTTGAAGAAATTGAACTTGGAAATTTTTTTAATGCCTACTAAAATTCTTCTTAATTTTGAAACGTTTTCCTATTGTAAATTTTCTTAATATTTTTTCAATTTCTATTTTTAAAAATTTCCTCCAACTAAAACTAAAATATAATTAATTTCATAATCATTCCTCAATTTTTTAATTTTTAATTTAACAATCAATTTTAGAATTACTGACGTAAATTTTAGGGACTACCCTGAAAACCCAAAACTACCCCTTAGCACTTAGCAGAATAACCCTTGATGCTTGCTAAAATATCCCTCGGAGTGTACCCTTCAAAAAAATTCAAATGGTACACTGTGGTGAATTTCACCACCACATTAAATATATTACTTGCGGTCAGGCCATTTTTGATAGACATGACATAATGCTACGTTTAAAAAAATCGACCAACGAAATTCACCTTAAGGCACACTTTTCGCAGATTTCGTCCATAAGAATCAATGGAAAAATGTAACCTTAAGATTTAGTTGAAGCATGTGATGAAATTTTATTAAATTCAATGCGAAAAATTAAAAAATAGCCCTCGAATAGGTTCGTATAGGCAACCACAAATACGTCCTCGAATTGTGCGTAAGACGTTCTACTAAGCGACCCTCACCTCCCCTCGTCAGGCGAATAGTTACACGCTCCACCCGCGTAAACAGAAACCGGTAATGGTGGTGAAATTCACCAAGTGTACCTTTAGAGGGAATACATTTTACCATCTATGTTTTTTGGGATCTGAGTTCGAATATGAGTTTTTTTTTGGTTAATTTCACTCGACTTAGATAATTTTTGCAGTCCCAGGCTCCTAGGTATAAAAGAGGAAACCCCTTCAGTGGACTCGTATCAAAAAAAAAAAAAAAAAGAATAAAGAAAATCTACCTACTCAACTTGAAAACAGTATGCACTCAGATTTTGGGTACTGGGTAGGTACCTAACTTACCTCGTAATGGTATAAATATGATCGTGAGGTACGTCTTGTTCAAATTCTCCATATTTAAAAGTGTCCGTTTTCCTCCACGTTGATAAATCTTTGAACATCTTGTAATGGCTGACTGGTTTCATTTTTTCAATTGCAACATTCCTTTGAAAATAATCGGAATTCGGTGGCAAAAATGTCTTGATGTTGGTTGAAAATCCTGAAACACGAAGGTAACTTGAATAAATAGGTGCTATCCTTTTTAGAAAAGATATCAACTAATTTTTCGACGGCTTACCAGCATTCAAAGTATCGTCCCACTGCATTATAAGTCTGGCAGGATCTCTGGTTCCACCACCAGAAAAATCTTTTATCTGGTCTTTTGTAATGAAGCCATTTTTCATAGCAATTTCTTGACCATAATATACACCTACTGTTCCAGGTAGGATCATAGAAATCATTGTGAATAAATCGGCATATTCGGTTGAAATTCGAGATCCAACTCTGGGACCATCGTGATCTTGTGTCTATGCATGAACAATGCATGTTATTTAAAACTTGAGATGTAGGTACAGGTAGTAAAACAATAAAAGCTTTAGTAAATCTTCCCAAGACAAGGTGAACCATGATATCTTGACTCAGAAGTGATGCCAACGGCACCCAGGCACATTCATATAGTTTTCGAGTTTATTGCAAAATTCGATTCTTTGAGAGGTTTTTTTTTTCAATTTTTCGAATGAGAGATTCGAAAGTACCTAATAGCAAAACATATCCGAAAAAACAAAGGGAAAACTGATTAAAATACAGCTAAAGTATACCTACTTTCAAAATACCTCTGACAAAAATTGAAAGTTTTACTTTCTGAATCTGTTCCTAAAATCGTTACCATCATTCGACCCTTCTTTAAGTGCTGCAACCCGATAAGGATCAAGAGAACAAGACCCATAGATGCGAGGGGAAAGGGACGGAAGTGAAAAAATAATCCTGAAAATTTTGAGAGTTGTATCAAAAAATTTAATTCTATGGTTTTTGAATTAGGAATATTTCGAATCTTGAAAATCAAAAAGGGCTCAAAAAGAGTAAAGAGCAAGTACCTAATCAGCATTGAAAAATTAACCATCAAGCAGGTAGGTAGGTATAACAATACCTAGGTATTGATTAAGTATATTATTTGATCACTTATCGAGTCTTTTTCCGTTATCATTCTTGCAAAAAAATCTCAAAGAAAATCAAAAAAGGGACATAATTACAAATGGCTCACCTATAGTAATTACATTTACGTACCATCCATGCAGACACTCCTCCTTTTGGTAAAATAGACATCCAATCTTTGATATCTTCGTACAAGCTCCATGCACCAACGGCATGATAGTAAAATTCAAATAAAAACGTGTAAGGAAAATGTGTTATTGGATAATTCGGTTTATCGTAATACTGAATTACATTATCATCATCAGTATGCGCTTCAGCAACGAAGATTCTAAATTCAATACACGAAAATTAAATTCACTGAGTACCAACCTATTTCTAAAAATTACAGACGAATTACATGTTTTTAAAAATTTTCTTGTTACCTTTCCCAGCCATCGTGATTTTGATTATATTGATCTAGCCATAACCTCATTTCGTGAATAAATTCTAAAGTTTCTGGCTGATTCAATTGTCGATTTTCGTAACCGTCATCTCTCATTTCTTTATCTTCGAAGAAAAATGGAGTAGCATCTAGCCTAAATCCCGCTACACCTTTGTCGAGCCAGAATTTCATCATTTTCTAAAATTTACAAGTTGATATAATTCCAAATATTAGGTATACCAGTTGGTAATTCTTTAAAATTTTACTGAACTGCATAAAAATTTCATCTATGGTATGAAAAAGTATCCATAATTAGGTAAAGGGATACCTACTTTCAATTCGTTCTTTAAATTTTCATTATTCAAATCAAAATCAGGCTGCTCTGGCAAAAACTGATGAAAATAATATTGTTGGCGTTTTTCATTCCAAGTCCAACCTGAACCCAACTTATCTATTGTGAATATACTTTTCTGAAATTGAAAAAAAAAAGTTTACATTAGTTTTTCCCCAATTAAATGAATCTCTGCTATAAATTTACCCATTTATTAGGAGGAATTCTTTCTTGAGTTTTACTATCATAACCTTTGGGATCTTTCCACACATAATAATCAGCATAAGGATGTATTCTATTGATAGATTTCTCAAACCATTCGTGTTTATGGCCGCTGTGGTTAATCACTAAATCCAGCACCAGCTTCATATCTAGGATGAGACAATCATTGGTAATTTGGTACACAAATTTGTAAAAAAATTCAGCATTGATAGGTTCCTGTGTAGATGATTAAAGTATCCATTTGTAGAAAGCCTACTTCTTTTTTTCATTTCTCCCACAAGTTCTTCAAAGTCTTCCATCGTTCCAAGTTTCGGTTCAACGTTGTAGTAGTCTGATATATCATAACCAAAGTCTCTCAACGTTGTTTTATATATTGGAGTCATGTGAATCGTTTCAATTTTCAAATCTTCGAAATGGTCCAGTTTCGATAAGATCCCTGTAATTTGAAAATTTTATCACAATTTTGTTCGACCAAGCTTTCTCAAATTTTTGTAATCTTAGTTCATTACAAAAATCTTACCTTTAAAATCACCATACCCATCTCCATTGCTGTCTTTGAAAGTATACGGAATCATTTCGTAAATTATAGTATGTTTCCACCATTCTGAATCTAACTCGGCAGAACTACCCGGATAAAAGTAGAGAAACAAAAATAATACGAATAACTTCATGGTGAAGCAATCTTTACCTTCTTCGGGTGAAAGTAAAAGAGGCCTTAGTTTATTTCTACTCCGATACTTATAAGAGGTAGTTTATCAACAGTGGTATCAAACTGAGGGTTAAGTTCCACTTGAACTATGCATAATAAATACAAATTTTTTGGAGTATGTGCTTTGGAACTTTTTTGTAGGATATGATTCATTGCATCCAAATATGTCATTTTTAATTCCTTTCATGACAGAATTTTTTCAAGTTGAAATTATAAGAAAATAATCAAATAGGTAGATGGCTATAGATACCTATTATGCTTTTATTATTGGACCATTAGTATTTGTATTAACTTAAACGGAAAATAATTTTTCAAAATGTTTATTCGAGAAGAGGCTTTCAATTGGATTTTTTTTAGGTGTTTGTTTTTAAATCCATTTTTTATTTTTGTAAGAAATTTTCATTATTTTCAAATCAATTTTAAATTTAGGAATCTCTTCAAAATCGAATGAAAATTTTATTCTGCGAAGTAGTCATCATTACCTATTATGCATTAAGTATATACAATCATATAATTCCGTAGTAGGTTGAAATTTCGAGTATTATCCTGAAAAATACACAATTTGCCTAGATCTTTAAATTATCTATCAGATTTCATTGCTTGAAGAATCAAAATAAGTAGGTACTTATTTGATGTGTTTAATTTTAAAAGGTGGTTTTACTTGGGTAGGCGGTTTATTGTTATTTATTGCGTAAATTTCATTAAAAAATATGGTAAATAGGTCGGTCTAGGTACTCAATTTCGCGGTCCGTTTGAAGAATTGGATTTTAATTCAAACATCAGCTGTAGGTATAGGTACCTAATATTCATTAGCTTTCTTGAAAATGCAGAAAAAAAAACTACACGTGTAGTATTACACCACGCAGCGTAACATGATTCATTTTGACTTGAGCTGCAAAAGTACATAAAATCAAGAATTTTTTTTCAGTCTTTTTTGAAACTTTCAATTACATATTTACCTTCTTATTTAGGTACCTATTTGAAAACTTCACGCCACAGATGGATGAAATTTTTTGTTTGCACTATTAAGAAGTGCATTCTACGAAGAAGTTTTTGGTGCGGTTGATTTGGCAAAGGAAACAATTTATTCCTTCCTTCTTCGCTCCTAAAATTGTTCTATTGTAAATATTTTAAAAACTTTTTTTTGTTTAGTTTTTTACCAAATCATTGGTGATAACAGATAACTTCTCACTTCTCATTGGAATTTTAAATAATATTCACTCAATTTTTTATTGCAGAGCCTGGTAATCCTTTTTTTGATTTTTCGACATCGAATTGCCACTGTAATTCCTTTTGTCCCCCTGAAAGAGAATTAAAACCCAGATCACAGTGTATTAGCTGTTTAAATAATAAAAAAATTGTTTGAAAAAGTGCACCAACTTATTCAATTTTTGTCAGTATTTTTGAAATTTTTTTTCACCAATTGCTATGATTTTTGATGATTTCTGAATAGGTGCCTAGAAAAGTAATTTGATCTTTACCATTAATTAGTCATAAATTTAGAATGCTGTATTCTTAATATTAGGTATACCCACACATTCTGATACTATTTTTTCTCGATTTTGCCACATGCACTATAGGATAGGCAACTTGAAAAACTCCTTGGAGTGCAACGCAAAACGGGAACGGCAGAATCAAGCAGAATATGAGATTTTTTCTGCCTGATCCTACCGATTTTTTGTTACTAAAACACCGGGTAAAAGCAAACAAATTTTAACTTTTAAAAAATTCAGAATCGAATTATCAAAGATGAAACAAAGTTGATATTTTGGAGAAATGAAAAATTGAGAATTTTCGACTTGATGGATTTTTTTAATTAGGTGCCTATTTGAACCTAATTTCTCTGACTGAGAATTCAACTTGGTGATGGGAGAAAGAAATTTCCCCCTCATCTCTCATTTAGGTTGACCTTGAAAATGATTATATATTTTATTTTGACAAAGATGAAGAACTTATTTTTACCAAAACAAAGGTGCATCCAAGGGGGCTCAAGGGGCTCGAGCCCTCTCCTTGAGCTCAGAAAAAAATTTTATTGCAAAACTATTAAAAAATCGCATTTTTTTTGCTTTTCAAACAGTATTTTTTCAAAAAATTTTCACCCAATTTTTGATTAATTTTTCAGGCAAAAATCACCGATTCCTCAATGAATTCCCGATTAGTCAGAAAAATTAATGATTTTTGACTGAAAGATTAAAAAAATTCGACTATTTTGAAGTTTGACTCCCTCCTTCTTTATTTTTTCGAATTCTCAGCTCCTCCCTTAATTAATTTCTGGGCACGCATATGAACTAAGATAAGTTTTTTGTAGCATGAAAATTTAACGAAAATTATTATCAGCTGCGATTTAAAAAAACGAAAATACAAAATGAAGATATTGATTGATTTTTTTAAAAAATTGACAATGGTTCTTTTAGTTCCCAATCCTATTCGTTACGACTTATGAGGTTCCTGAAAAGTAAATTTTTCGGATAATTTTTTGACGTTGAGACTTCTACAGCCCATACAAAATTTGGATTTAGGGCTGAAATTTAATTTGTAGACTCCTCTGACGTAATGAATTGCTCTTTGGAATTTTTGGCCTTTTATTTCAACAACTAGCTTATTTCGTTGGACTAGAAAAATCCTGAAAAATTTGAGACAACTGCTAACTGGATAATATTTTATTGGACAAAGAAAAATTCTGAAAAATTTACCAAATTTTGACGGCTTTTCTTTCAAGTGTCAGCTATTTAGATCATTTTCTCTCATTTTTAATAAAATTGCTGGCAAATGAAAAATTATGACAAAAAAATGTGATATTACCGGAACTTGATAACATTATGTAAGAAATTTTTTAACAATTTTGAAAATAATAAAACAAAAAAAAAGTATGAATTCCTCATATTTCAACAAAAAGTCATCATAATATGAAAAAATCAAATGTCAAACTTGAAAGAAAAATTGAATCCATGATTTTAAATTTTTTTTCCAAAATAAAACTCATGCATGTTTTTTTATGGTAAACAGGTAAGTATGCGGTAGAGTGGAGGAGAGGGAATGGGAAAAAGTTGAAACAGACATTTTTTCTGCTATTTGAATGTCATTTTGAATGTATCATCTTCACATTAAAACTGACAAATTATGCCAAAATTTGCGTAAAATTTCAAAGAAAACTGTCCAATTTTTCACTTGACTCTGTAAAATTGATCTTAGAACAGTCTTAAATATCTCAAAATATAGGTAGGTAAGTATTTTTAAAAATTTCATCACTTTGAAAAAAATTGAAGTAGGCTGAGAAGTTTTGTAAACCCATTTTCATGAAAATTTAAGTTACCTACCTATATTGTCGTGTTTTTTCATAACTCTATTTCATAGGCCATGGCCATATTTTTTCATTTTTTATTTCGCATTTCTCAAAGTAGGTAAGTACATTGCATAAATGTATATTTTGCACAAATAATTATAAAAGATCAGACATCTCAAAACGCCTTCGCAATAGCAGGTAACTGTAATTTTCCATTTTGGCAATTTTCTCTCCAATCATATACTTCACAGTTTACTGTTTAACACTGAAGACTGTGGCTGATACCGGTCTCATATCCATATTGCTGTTCGACGTAATGGAATCCCTATGAAAATAATCAGACCATGAAATTATAATTTCCAAGCGTTAATTAATCGCAATTTATTTTAAAATAATGTCATTACCCAGTGCGAAGAATTGAATTTGGACTAGAAGAAACAACTCGTAATTGTTGAGGAACAGTTTCTGGAATATCTCGTTTTAAATTGAACGTGTATAATCCATTTGATAAGTTAAGCACGGTTATGATTTTTTCATTGCCATACGATCTGTTTAAAAAAATACGTATCTAATTTAGTAATCAAGTATTAAATATGTGCCTAAATAATGTCTTTTTATTCAAAAAATCTCATCAAAATATTTACCTCGAGAACGCAAAAACGTATTCCGATAATTCGTAAGTTTTCAAGTCACCCAATTGCACAGCTTTAGATTTTCTCACTTTCATTAAATCTTTTACAGATTTCAACGTACTGTATTTGGCTTTTTTCAAATTATTCACGTTCACTTTCCAGTAATCGACATTTGGAGCGTAAGGGGACATTTCGCTAGATGTGAATCCTAAAATTAAATTAAATTTATCAAGTAGGTAAATGAACCTTTTTAATAGACCTGTATAATCAAATTTCCATTTATTTACCTGCATTGATCGATTCATCCCAATGCATTGCAGTAATTTTTGACGGATATGCAAATTTCCAATTCGAAATCCCTATTTCTTGTCCGTAATAAATATGAATGACGCCTGGTAACATTAACATTGTAGTTGTCCATACGTCTAAGTATTGCCTGTCTTGGAATCTGTTCACCATTCTCGTCATTGTTGAGTCTTCCAGCTGTAAAATATGACAATTATTGGTTTATCGATTCAAAACAAAAAAATCTAAAGGATCGAATAGGCAATGGTTCGCTTACGATGTACATTGTAGGACCATTTTTCAATTCTTGCATAATCGTTGTAATGGTTTCTTTGATATATGGTGATGAAACATACTGGAATGGTTGGTACCATTTATTACGTTCGAAAAAAGGTTTTGATAAAAGGTGAGCAATGAGATATTCTGAAGTGCCTCGCAAATTTGGATACTTTTCACACGCTATATTTTCCATCATTACTATTCTGAAATAAAAAAATGAAGATTCCTCATTAGACCATGAAGGTAAATACTTATTCGATGCAAATTTTCGTCACTCTTACCGTTCGTTTCCTCCATTTTTTTTATTATACTCATCCAAGAAGATTCTTAATTCGTGAACAATTTCGTATGATTCTGGATTACCTTCCAGCATTGTTACAGGAGGCTGTTCGTATTCTTTCGCTTTATCATCTTTCGCGTAAGTATTTGCTGATAATAAATTGAATCCGGAGACTCCTCTGTCTAACCAATATCTCAGCACGTCCTGAAAAAGTTACCAGCTGTAATTATCTAGGTAGGTACCTATCAATTAAGAAAAGCTTGGAAATAATTAGTCGAGTTGAAATTACTTTGATTTCTTTCTTCACTGCTTCATTTTTCAGATTCAAATCGGCGGTTTCTTTATCGTGACGATGAAAATAGAATTGCTTTCTCTGTTCATTATATTCCCAGACGTTATACACAGAATCCTAAAAAAGAAAAAAAAAAGTAAAGCAGAAGTCTTGATGCGATGCTGCGTAATTTTTTTCATAGGCGCACCCAAGGGGGCCCCGGCTCAAGGGGCTCGAGCTCTCCCTTAAAGCCCGAAAAAAATAATTTTTTGCTTCAAAATTGAGAAAAAAGCCAATTTTTTGCTCTTCAAAGTATATTTTTTCAAAAAATTTCCTACTTTTTTTTAAAAAAAAAACTTGACCATTTTTGGCTGATTTTTCAGTCAAAAATCACCAAATTCTCAATAAATTCTGTTTCTGTTTGTCAGAAAAAATTGATGATTTTTGACTGAAAGTTCAGTGACGAATGACTTAATTTGAAATTTGACCCCCCCCCATTTTTTCAAATTCTCAACCCCTCCCTTAATTAATTTCTGGGTGCGCCTATGATTTTTTTTTTGAATGACCAATTTAAATAATTACATGAAAGTAAGTTGTATTCTTATCCTTATCGCTCCAAATGAAATAATCAGTATAGGGCTCGATTCGATCTTGCGATTTTTTAAACCATTCGTGATCCACAGAAACGTGATTAATGTCTAAATCCAATATAACTTGGATTCCTATAACGTGAAAAAAATTAGACTCGGTTTCATAAAAATGGAGATTCTATTTGATTTTACCTTTGGCATTGGCTAACTGTACTAAGGTGTCAAAATCTTCTGCAGTTCCATAGGCCATATGAGTACTTTTGAAGTCTTCGATCGCGTATGGTCCAGTGGGCTCATCGGTCGATGCTAAAATTTGTGACAATTTGATGCAGCCTACTCCTAAACTTTTGATGTAATCCAGGTTTGATGTGATACCTGAAATTATCCACTTACAAGCATGAAATCTTTTTTTTTAACCAAGGCATATGAATTGTTGAAATTTTATTATTACCTTCAAAGTCTCCAAACCCATCGGAATCATCATCCTTGAAAGCTGCTACAACGATATCATATATTTCGGTATTTTTCCACCAATCGGTATTTAGGCGTTTTGCAGATATTCCGCAAAATAAGCCTGCGAAAAATAAGGTAACAAGAAACTTCATTATGGAATAATAACGTCCATAGGATTACTCGATGAAAAGAGAATATAGACAGTCGATTATTTGTACTTTATACTTATATAAGTAAACAAGTCAACGGATTCGAATGTTTGATAATTATGTCAGCTTTCTTACGTTTAAGTAGCTCTTAAAGTAGGTAGTTCGAGTATCGTATTCTAAATATTTTCAATTCCACGAAATGATGACTGGCTTTAATCGTCATTCTTTTTGTCAGTTCTGGAGAAGGAATCTTCAACAGAGGAAATTAATTGTTGTTCAGACGTCGATCGTGGCGAATTTGAATTGTTTTTTTCAATGTGTGATTCGAGTTACGACGGATTTCTACAATTTTTTCTTATCAGCTAAAAATTTTCACCGTGGGCGTCGAATATTTTGATTTTCGTTTGAAGTAGTACTGTAATACATGACGAAGTTTTAAGTATGAGATGTTACCTACTTAAATGACGACTGTCATTCTTAATGGTTTCTTCAAAATACTTATGTATTACAAGTGACTAAAAAGGTGATCTATTCAAATTTCTTATTAATTATTCATTTTTTTAAAAATCAAAAAAATACTGTTGCACAATACTTAGGTGATGAATTCTGGTGCGTATATTTTGGAGTGGGTAAAAAGATAAGCTTAGGTAGGTATATGAAATTTCGAAATCAAATATTCAGGACACTTGATATTTAATATGAATTTTTTGCCCCTTACCGGTTAGAATTATACTGTCCCTTATGATGGAAATACTTAACTATTATCACAGAATCGTAGCATTGGAAAAAATCAGTGAAAAAGTAAAATTTGATGAAAAAAATCTGTGGTAATTCAGAAAAAATAAATAAACGAGATTTTGGAAAAATTTGCTAGTTTTTCTTCTCCTGAAATTTTGATTATTCATCAGTAATTTTCCATTGATTCAGAATAATATGAGCTTTGATAATATTTAGGGCTGGTGCCAAAAAAAAATTGGAAACGAAATTTGTATACGATATTTGATATTTTTGACACTCATAATTCTACCGGTGGGATTTTTTTTCAACATAATGTAGGTGTCAAGGTATGCTTTTTTCGTACTGTACTTGAGTGGAAAACTAAATTTTCACGGAGAGAAAAAAATCTAAATGATACCTAATAGATGAATTACGAGTAGACTCGAACTACAAAAGAAAAATTAATTCGACGAGGAAAAATTGTCAAAATGAGTCTTTAATTTTACCAGCATTATTTGTTTTTGAAATTGCAAATAGGTAGATACCTGCTGCATTATTTTATCGCTTGATTGCCTCTTAGAATTGGAATTGGGTTAGGTGATATAAAAACTGGAGAAGCAAAGTAGGTACCTACTCATGAAAAGTTCTCCATACTTTCTGCAAGAAGAAATTCCCAATTCAAGCAGGAGCTTCAGCTTTGTTGAAATATTTTAGATTTTTTCATCTATTTAAAACAGTGATGAAAGGTTTTTCAAAAATTAGGCAACCAGTTGCAGAATTCTACTACTTACTGAACGATTTTTTTTTTTAGCTATTTCATTGATACAAATATTAAGTAATTTAAATCATGTCAGCACAGAAGAGTACAAAACTAGCACAGTTGATCAAGCCCACTTTCAAGATCTCAACGAGTGAAACTAATAAACTAATCGCTCATAAGAGAAATTTTTTTAAATTCTGCATCTCCCTCCAAATGAACTTTTTTTTTAGAAAGGGTCGCGTTTTGAATTAAGGCTGAAGATTGACCAATTATTGCTATGTTTTTTATTTGAGTTGTTGGACATTTTAGCTGCCCCAAGAGCAGGGGTGCGGTGAACCCCCTGAGTCAACGACGAGTGCCCCCCCTAAATTGGCCAAGCTCGCCCCCTGAAAAAATTTTCAATAACCCCCTTCTCCTCCCACACACAAAAAGTCCTGTAGAGAAAAATTTTAGAGGAAGGCCTGAAGGATTGCTAATAATTGCATACATTACCAATGGTACATTCGTATAACCAGCAATTTTTCATGGAGAAGGTCTAAACTTTCATAATTTTTTTAGAAAAAATCTCAAGTTTAACTACACCTACCCCAATCATTTTTTTACTATAAAAACAAAATTCGCACCATTTTCATGAAAAAATACGCGATTTGCATACTAAATTATTCTGGGAAAACACTGATCAAAATTGTGATTTTGGAACAAATAATTCATACGAATTATTTTGACATTGAATTGCAGTAATAATGTCGAAAACTTTTCTGGGAGGGTGCTAAATTGGTATTGGGAGATTTGGAAATCAGAAGGAAGCCCCTTTTTTGCATAATTGTCATGAATACATGTAGGTGGTTCATAATATTGAATGGTGATTTCGTTCGTGCCCGAGCGAAGCGAGGGAGAAACTTCAAGAAAATTTAATTTTTTAATGCTGCAAGAAGGCATTTTTCACGCCAATCTTTGACCTGGTGAAAAGTTTGGATCTTTTGAATCTTTTCTTGCCCGAGCGAAGCGAGGGCGAATTTTTTTGAAAAACTTTTATTATTTGGGGGGCTCTTCAATTAGGGAGGAGGACTTTTTAAATGAAATTTCTACAAGTTTTATTTTTATTTTAATTTCTTTTCCCAAAAATTAGAAATTTTATTCATTTTTTAATTATTTTTTCATTTTTGGTAATTTAAGACGGCCCCCCCAAAATTTTCAACGACGAGTTGCTCGTCATAGATATGCCTTCACCGCACCCCTGCCCAAGAGCAGAGAAAATACCACTTGATCAACTTCAACTACCTATATTTTTATTATTGAATCTTTCATGTATCTTTTGTTTCTCCTCAATATTTCATCAAAATTAACATTAAGAAATCACATTTGATCGAAAATGCATTGAAATAATTTCTAAAAAATTTAGAATGTGACTTTTTAAAAATATAAATTAATTTTCCAAGTAAAAAAAAAAATATACATAATTTCAGAAAAAAATTGTAAAGCATAAAATTCACAGTTTTTTCTTGTTCCAGCGTTTTTTTGAAACGTTTCGATGATCGAGCAGGTAACCGCGAAGCTTGAATCGCTTAACCGATTGCAATCAAATTTTCATTCTAAGACCTCCTCCAACTCCCCTCTCTTCTTTACCATCCCTTAAAATTTTGTTTAAATCAGTAAAATAGTAGTAAAATAGTTGGTTGAGAAATGGAATTTCATAGTGTGTTGAAAACCAAAAAATTGTAAATTAATGATTTTTCGCTACTTCTGCATAATATTTTATACCTACTTATTCAAAGAATAAAAGATAACCAAATTGTCATTGCGTTAGGTACCCTTTAAACTTCATTGATGCATGTTTTATGTAGAAAAAATCAATAAAAAATTGCACTATTCTATCGAATATCTGGGTAACTATTTTTCATTTAATACCTTATATCCATCTATCATGGTTGGATTTCATTTTTTTAAATACCTACATATGAAAACACATAAAAAATTGAATGCGATTTTCTCTATTTTGAAGTAATTTTTTATTTTTCAATTACACAGTAATTACTCATAATTAAATGTTTTGAATGGAAAACACTACTATATGGAAATGACATTGCGTGATCAGTCAATTTCCGTGATTTTTGCGGAGAAATTATTGAAAAATTATAAAGATGATCATCTGTGTCTGATATTGAGATTTCGCAAACTCGGGATCTCGTCTATCCAATAATTGTCCAGTTTATAATCCGCTTTGATCCTACCACGGATTTTGATCATTTTCGGAGTCATTGGCCATCTTAGGACGAGGATGGAAAGTTTTAAATATAATACCAGATAGTGGTCGGAAGTTGAATTTATTGAGTGAATTTTGATCTATGATAGATCTGAAAATATAAAATGGATAAATATTTCCTCACGAATTCTTCAAAAAAAAAACCTATCACCTTCAATTATATACTTACCCTGCTCTATACCCCGCATTCGTGCTGGCAGTCGCAATTGAAACTTCATTCGGTGGGTATTGTAATATTTGAGTCAAGTTGACATGTAAAAGTGATTGACCACAGTTGACCAATAAAAAACATTCGTGCCCTTCGTATGATCTTCAATTACACAATGAATAATTAGAATAAATTTAAACAAAAAATTTGCAATATTCAGGTATCAAAGTAATGTAAAAACCTTTTAATAATGTATATGTCTTCAAAGTACATAGGCCAATGCGCAAATTGTCCTTTTTTTAAAGTATCCGTTTTTCTCAGGGATGATAAATCTTTAAACAAATTGTAATGACTTGATTCATCATTTTTCTGCAATTCTACGTTTCTTGTAAAATAATCAGAGTTTGGGGGTAGAAAAGTTGTTTTGTTGATGGAGAATCCTGAAATAGATATTTTTAATTGGAAAAAAGCAACTGGAGTAATGACAAGTAAAGTTAGTACTGGGTAATTATTTCATTTTTTTTTTTTACCAGCATTTAAGCTGTCATCCCACTGCATCAAGAGTCTTGCTGGATCTCGGCCGCCATATCCGGAGTAATCTCTTATTTGATCAGGCGTGATGAATCCGTTCGTCATGCCAATTTCTTGTCCATAATAAACACATACGGTTCCAGGTAACATCATTGAGATCATCGTAATAAGATCTGCGTATTCGGGTACAACTCGAGCAGCGACTCTGTAATTGTCATGATCTTGTGTCTGAAAATCATAAATAGGTATAAATAATAGGTTCCTAATCCTACGTTTTGTTGATTTGACAAAGGAAATTTCACAATTATTTCACACCTAAATTACCGAAATTGATTTTTTGAGTTTTTGGAAAATTTCTGAAAATTGCTGTGAAGGTTTCTTAATTTGATATTATTATTACGTGAATGAAGTAAATGATGTGATAATTGGAAAATCAGTTTGGGTTGAAGGTTATTCTAAAGTCTACTTTTTGAGTAAATTGCGATCATGGTGAGGCCATCTGAAGCTTCCAGCAAAAGCTGGATTTCTTTCACCCTCAAAATTTGATTCTGAAGTGTCGAAAATGAACCCACTCTTTTACTGCACCAAAATTCCACTCAATCGGCGAGGACAGATTTTAGAGTTTTCTTTCATGAGAAACATCATTCAACTGAATTTCAAATTAGAAAAATAGTAATAAAAAAACCATTTCAGTGAAAATTGAAAAATCTACAATTTTTTCTTCTTTTTTTCCTTATAATGCTGTTCTAGTTTTATTTTTGTCAGAAGGTAAATAGGTTTGCCGATTACAAAATTTGAAGGAAACCGAATTATTTGATTATCGGCAATAATTTTCACAATGTGTAGGTAGGTAACTAATTTGTTTAATTTTATGAATTATAGAAACCATGAATAGGTGTGTCATCAGATATTTTGGTAAGAACATGTTAAATACATACCGTCCAGGCAGTTATTTCTCCCTTAGGTGTGAAACTATTCCAATTACCGATGTAATAATAGAAGGAATAAGCATCCAAAGGCTCAGTAATGTATTCCAGAATGAAATTGTATGGAAAATGTGTCATTGCATAGGTTTCATTGCCATAATATTGAGCCACAACCCAAGGAGAACTATGCGCTTCAGCTAAATAAATCCTGTACATTGGAAAATATATAATTAAATAAATTACAAGCATTGATTCATTTCAATATGGGTTCCAGTTTTTACCTTTCAAAACCTCCATGCTCGTTGTTATATTCATCCAAAAACATCCTAAATTCATGAATGAACTCGAACGTTTCTGGCTGATCTTTTTGTCTCAGATCGTAATTATCATCTCTCATTTCTTTATCTTCGAAAAAATGTGGAGCTGCGTCCAACCTAAATCCAGAAACACCTTTATCCAGCCAAAATTTAATAACTTTCTGAAATTTACAACAGGATTAGTTCAACGTATGCTCTTCTCCAGAAAATTTTCCAATACGAAGAAAAAAAATTAGATTACTTTTAATTCTTTTTTCACATTTTCATTGCTCAAATCGAAATCCGGCTGTTCGGGTAGAAACTGATGCAAATAATATTGCTGACGTTTCTCGTTCCATGTCCATGCAGAGCCAAGATCATTCCATTGGAAAATATTTCTCTACAATGAGACGCATTAGAAATATTAGAAAAATGGATACCTAGACTTGATATTTATTTATTTCATCTATTCAACCTACCCAGTTGTTTGGAGGTATCCGTACCCCATTTACTTCTTTTGCATCTCTCCACATGTAAAAATCTGTATACGGATCGATTCGGTCAATAGATTTTTGAAACCATTCGTTTTTATGGCCGCTGTGATTGATTACCAAATCCAGTATCAATTTGATATCTAATGGTTGTGATGTGAATTGGAAAACACGAAGAAAAAAAACAACAGTTCAGTGAGACGTAGAAAACTGGGTTAATTGATAGGTATCTAATTGCTGCTTTTAATTAAAATTGGTCACTTCCAAAATTTACCTACCTCTTTTTTTCATTTCACGAATCAATTCGTCAAAATCGTCCATTGTACCATATCTTGGATCGATTTTATAATAGTCTGTTATATCGTATCCCATATCTCTCATTGATGTTTCAAACATTGGTGTAAGGTGAACCGCTTCTACTTTTAAATCGTAAAGGTGGTCCAATTTTGACGTAATACCTGTAAGTATAAAAAAAATTCCATTAGATCAGATAGGTATTATTAAAGTTTATCAAAATGAGACTAAATAATATGTTTTTACCCTTAATGTCTCCGATGCCATCTCCATCACTATCCTTGTACGAAAAAGGAAGTATTTCGTAAATCATCGTATGCCTCCACCATTCTCTATCTAATTCTGCAAAACTTTTGCAAAATAACAAAAACAGAAGAAATACTGATTTCTCCATTTTTGTTGGTTTTAGTTTCTCGATAGCTAGTTTAAAGAAAGAGATCAAATAGTTGAACAATATTTATACTTGACTGATTTTAATTTTCAAGTGCTCATTTAATTACGCAAGCATTAAATTCATTTTCCAAGTGGATACCGTCGCGATTATTGTTTTATCTACTTAGGTATTGCAAAAATTACTCAGTCAATTCTTGAAAACGTTTTGTTATTCTCAGAATGTATTCGAGTTCAATCAAGTTGTGAACTAATCAGTCAAAATTTTCTGTTAATTGCAGGGTACAAATTGCTAACAAGAATAAGTCCTTCAATTTTCATGCGTAGATTAAACGGAAAGAGCATGTTGAATGCGATTATACCTATTAATTTTATCCTTCTAGGAATGAAGTTCCAGAATTACGTGAATGTGAAATCATAAAAATTGATTTTTCAGTTTTGTACTTGCTTGAATTAATTCACGAAAATCCTGTAGATTAATTTCACATTCAAAAACATCGCTCAAAATTTTTACAGGAGCTAGGAAATACAAATAAATTACGGGTAGATACCTACCTACTTAATTCGACGCACTTGTTTGATTAGACTACATTTTGTGCCATTATTGCGTTCTTATTTCCAATCATTTAGGTAAAAAAAAAAACACGAAAAATTTGATATTTCGTTTGCTTAAGTACATACCTAAAAATACAAGCAATGGACAATTTTTTACACGAGCTACGTGAAAATACCAAGTACCTACACAGTTCGTTGAATCAAATGAATCATAAGAAAACAATTGAAAAAATCACAGCCAACATGCACTCTTCTTTCCACAGGATTTTCATACCTCTCATAATGATAAAATATCATCGGATATTTGAATTACTTAAATTTTTGCAGGCAGACAGGCACTTAAGACACCCCAAAATGAAATGGAAAAAAAATGTTGGTTCTAAAAAAATAGTTTTTATGAACTTTTAAATAAAAAACTATAAACTTTTTACCTATTTCATTAGAAAATGAGCTGATTTTTTTTTTTTTTTTGTAAAAATAGATAATTGATCTTAAATTTTTTGAAAATTTTTTGTGGTGGTGTTTGAATAAGGGATTTGGCATATTTGTTATTAAAATTTAAAAATGAGAATCTTCTGCGATCTGTACTTCTGATGTAGTGAGTAAAAAGTATGTAGTATCCAATTTTAAGTCAGTGAGTAAGAGAGAAAGACACCGAAACTCAACTTTTTTTTGGGGGGGGGAGGAGTGGCGCACTGCTCGGTCTCTATTATAATGGGTAGGTAGCTCACATTTCTTCTGAAAGTTTCTTACTCAGAGTAAACTACATTCACTACATTAATTCTTGTCAGCGCTAAAATTTATTGAATAATCCGAAAAAATTTCTTAAAAGGTCCTGTCTCGACTGTCTCGTATCCAGATCTTTTTGAAACGCTCCAAGCTTTAAAATTTTGAATATTTCAATTTCCTTTTTTTGTTCTTCACGTTCTGCCCTTGAAAATTTATTTTTTCTTGACATTTCGAGTTATAGTCCGTACAACGAAAGAAGGAACTTTTCCCCTACATTCTCCCACCACAAAATTTAAGAACATTGAGTTGTGATTGGACGACATTTTAAATCAACGCGCGTCGTTGGTTTCCGCGTTTCGAGTCGAGTAGGGGAAAAGTTCCATCTTTCGTTGTACCGACTATAGGTAGGTACTTCTATACTTATAGGTACAAATGTGTTTCTCGAGCACTTGTCGAATTTATCGAGTCTACGAAAATTTCCCGTGAGAGTACAAATTCCTCCCATAGGTAAATTCCCTTATTTTTGCAAAAGACAATTTTTTTATTGTTGCAATAGGTATGTACTTACAGGGGTTGAAAAGCTGAAAATCGATATTTTCCTGATACCTATTTTATCACGTATAATTTGAACAACATTACCTATTCAGGCATGAATATCCAGTTGAATAAATAGGTAAATGATATAATCGTTTATGTTCACTTGTATTTGTTTTGAAATAATGTTTGTTTTGTAAAAATAATCTTTAAAAATCTACGTTTATGATTGTCTGTCCGGTTCAGTTGAATTATTCTCGAATTATGCTTCACTTCTCAGTCGGCTTCATTTTGATACCACCGCATCTATCAATTACGTCCACTCTTCACTGTTCTCAGCTATTATTCTCCTTGGGACTTGAATGGAAAATTTTCAATATAACACCAGATAGAGGTCGCATATAAAATCCATTAAGTAATTCACTATTCAAAATAAATCTGAAATTAAAAAATCATTATTCCTCGTGTGCACTTGAGGGAACTTTTTTTTCAGTCATTCTGCTAAAATTTTCATTTACTCTCTCATTCATAAATCAGTGAAAATCATCGAAAACCACTGAGAATTGCAGCACAGGAAAAAAATCAGCGAATTTCGCTGATTTTTTCTGAGCTGTAATTCTGACTATGCATCAGTGACTTCACTGATTCAGAATGAGAATGTACCTAACCTAACCTAACCTAACCTACCCTACCCTTTTTGATATCCAGCATTTGTGCTAGCAACCGCAACTGAAACTTCAGTGAGTAGATTTTCCGCTATTTTAGTTAAATTGACTCTTAAAGATGATACACCAAAATTTACCAATAAAACATATTCTTGCCCTTTGAATGATCTTTAAAAAAGACAAAGTGAAAGGATTACAATTAAGTTCGACAAAAAAAAATTAGAATAATGTAGGTAAAAATGGTCATATGAAAACCTGGCCAAGAGGTAAATATCTCCAGGGGGAAGAGTCTCATGTCGAGATTCTCCCAACTTCAGAGCTTCCGTTTTTCTTAGAGCTGATAGATCTTTGAACATGTGGTATTGACTATATTTATCGTTTTTTTGCGACTCGACATTTCTCATGAAATAATCCGAGTTCATTGGTAGAAATGTTGAAACGCTGGTGGAAAATCCTGAAATGAATTCATTTTTGAGAAAGAACAAACGATATGGTGTGGTAAATTTGAGAATTTTTTCAAACCTGCATTCATGCTGTTATCCCATTGCATCGAGAGCCTCGCCGGATCTCGGGTGCCATCTCCGGAGTAATCTTTTATTTGAGCAAATGTGATGAATCCGTTCATCATACCGATTTCTTGTCCGTAATATACACATGCTACTCCTGGTTGCATCATAGATATCATTGTAAAAAGGTCTGCATATTCAGTTACAATTCGAGATCCTACTCTGTCATTATCATGATCTTGTGTCTGGAGATTGAAAAAACAATTTTGTTAGGTATAAAACAAAAAAAATTGATGCAGACAGTAAGCACTTATCTGTGTGATTTCTGCGTTAGCGTCATGTCAAAAGCTATTTTCTAGAATAATTACAAAAGTAATACATACCATCCAGGCAGATACTCCTCCTTTGGGTATGTATCTCATAAAATAATCAATGTACGAATGTAATAGGGCGCTTCTTACAGGCCTATAAATGTATTCCAAAATGAAATTATATGAAAAATGTGCCAATGGATAAGTTTCATTGCCATAATATTGACCCAAAATATCAGGATTGCAATGGGCTTCGGCTAGAAAAATCCTATTAAAATATGCAGTTGAATAAATAAGAAATATTCAAATTATCATGGATCTAGTGTCAGGACAAAATTGAATAAATTCTTACCTTTCTAATCCTCCATGTTTGTTATTATATTCATCCAAAAATAATCTTAGTTCATGAATAAACTCGAATGTTTCTGGTTGATTTTCTAGTCTTCTAGCACTGTCATCTCTTAATTGTTTATCTTCAAAATAATTTGGAACTGCGTCTAACCTGAATCCGGCCACTCCTTTATCAAGCCAAAATGTGATAATTTTCTGAAGTATACAAAAGGCATTGATTAATTCATGTCATTGAGAAATTTTTTTGTATAAACTAATAGGTATACTTTTATTTCATTCTTCACGTTTTCATTGCCTAACTCCAAGTCCGGCTGTTCTGGTAAAAACTGATGCATATAAAACTGCTGACGTTTCTCATTCCATGTCCATGCAGATTCAGGATTGCGAAGTGGGAAGAAACTTTCCTAAGGTGATTTAATGTGATTTGAGAACGAGTAGTCGAAAAATAATTTTCCAATTTTAAGAAGGTAGGTACCTATTACTGATTTAATAGAATCTATAATTTTAAATTTACCCATTTGTTTGGTGGTATCCGTTTCCCATCAATGACTTTTTTTGCATCTTTCCACATGTAAAAATCGGTATAAGGGTCAATTCTGTCGATAGATTTCTGAAACCATTCGTGTTCGTGACCGCTGTGATTGATTACCAAATCCAATAACAATTTCATATCTAATAAACAAGTTGGATTGTTTGTAGATTAGGATGATACCATAAATCCATTTTGCACCAGAAGATTGTTGATATGAATAGATCCTAAAATGTTTTCATCGTGCAATAAGTAGGTACTTAATAAGATTTTGAAGTTGTTTCTACTCACATTTGAAACGGGATAAATGATAAAATGATTTTTAAAATGTTATGATGATAGGTATTAGGTACCCAGAAAAAAAATGAGTACCGCAAGAACAACTCAAAATTTTTTCACAGGTTTATATGTACTCTAATTATCTTCTCACATAAAATATGGAATGCTTTAAAAAATGAACGAATTTCTGAAGAAGAGATCCAAAAAAGGGTAAAATTTCGATAGTATTTATTCGATCGTCGACAATAATCAGATAGGTACAGAATCTTAAAAATTTGATGAATAAATACCTATTTTGAATTCGAAAATTATATTTTTTTCGAGTCTTAGGTGGCCCCTTCTTTCCTAAAAACGGATTATTATTCAATCTGTTTTGTATTCCCGATGAACATTTTTTAGATCAAACTGTATCAAATCATATCTGATTTAGATCAAATTTTATCAAAAAAGATAAAATGTGATTTCAAAAATGTCCTAATCAAATTATATTAGGTACCTATCTAATTACATCTGATTTTTTTTTTAGATACGATTTGATCAAATTAGGTGTCATTTGATCATATCATATCAAACTGGATCTGAATCTTCATAATTTTTTCAGATATGTGAATTGATAGGTACAATGAGATATGATTTGATGTAATTTAATAAAATTATATTGGGACACTTTTGAGATATGATTAGATCTGAAATTTTTTCATCGGGTTGTTGCAATCTTTCCCTGTTTTAAATTTTAATTCGAAAATAGATCGGGTAGGTAGACTAGGTACTCTACATTTCTCCGTGTATTTAGGCATGAATTCGGATAAAAATATTCGCCCTGGCTCTACTGAAGCGAGATGGCATTCTGCTATACCTACTCACTGCAAATCTGCTGTTGTTTTTGTGCTGTTTTTTTTTTCTTATTGGATACAATTCATGCTTTTCAAGAAGTTTAAGGCGAGGAAAAAATCCAGCTTTTAATCACGATCCAATTGAAAAAAGGGAAAAGTATATCCAGTAGAGGCATTAATTTATCGAGAAATAATCATCCGCTTTTGTGACTTCAACTTCATTATGCAAGAAGCAAGATTGATTGAGGTAGAAAGGATTTTTAAAATGCTTATCACTTCCATCAAGGTAATTTGAGCCTTGAGGTGATTTTATTTTTGAAGCTCACTTGAAAATAATTCTTGAAGGTAAAAGATCAAAAACTTTCGATGGTACAATTTTTTTGATGTTGTCTGTAATTGACCTAGAAATTTCAACTCGAGATAAATTATTCTGATTGTTATCTTTTTTTAAAAAAATTGACCATGCCGGATATCACCTTACGAAACGAAGACCTATTGAAGCAAGATAGTAATAACAGAAGATTATAGTTTTAAAAATTTACCTCTTTTTTTCATTTCACTGATTAATTCTTCGAAATCTTCCATTCTACCGTATCTTGGATCAATTTTACAATAGTCTGTTATATCGTACCCCATATCTCTCATCGGTGAATCGAATATTGGTGTGAAATGAATTGTTTCTATTCCCAAATCATGAAGGTAATCCAATTTTGAAGTAATGCCTGCATAAAAAGAAACACTTAACTTCTTTTTCTTCATTTTTGTGGCTGGTTATTCCAATGTACCAATATTTTTTACCTTTGATGTCGCCAATGCCATCCCCGTCACTATCCTTGAACGAAAATGGAACTATTTCGTAAATTATTGTGTGCTTCCACCATTCTTTGTCCAATTCTGCGAAACTTTTGCAAAATAACAAAAACAAAATTAATGTTGCTTCTTTCATTTCTGGAAGGGTTTACCTCCTCGAAAGCCAATACAAAAAAGAGATTCCAAGATTGAGAAATATGCGTATTTAAATGTACATATGTACTTACTACCTACTTCCCTGAGGCAACATTTTGTATTTTCAAGTTTTCAAGTGTTTTTTTTTTTTCAATTCGATAGTTACAGTACATGTTGTAATCTTGGAATCAACTTCAAGTGTTAATTGTTGACGAGTAAATGAGTCATTTGTTGTTGAAAATGTCATATTCATCAGAATATGTTTCGTGTGAGTAATTCTATTTTTGGTGGTGAGTGATTATTGTACCTATCTCGGATTCCGAGGAATATTGCTGAGGTAAATTAATTCGAGTGGAGGAGCTCCCAAAATTTTTTGAGATCCCCAAAACAGGAAAGTTTTTGTCATAGGTATTTGGATAGGCAGATTCACATCTTTGAACATTCATGAACAGTGGCAATTTTACAAATTAAATTCAGATCGCTCCCTAATTTCATATCGGGAATGAAAAATAAATCCCTAATAGATAAGTAGGTACCTACTACATAATTTCACCCCATTTTTTTAATGGTGCCTTCGATACAGTGATCTCAAAATCTTGACGCAAAGTAATTTTTTTTTGAATTTTCTTTTGATTTAATAATGTTACAGCCTCACCTCTTGATAAAGTTCTACTCCAGCTAAATACGTACCTAACAATGGACGATTTAAAAAATTGAAAATTACCATCACTTAACTTATTATTATGATTATGGGGTCAAATTAAATGGGGAAAAAATCTGTGTTGAATTTTAACAAGTATTGTTGGGGTAATTTACTTCAACTGGAGGATCCATCTCATCCATCCAAAACATTTTGAGCCACTCAACACTAATGAAAATGATTCGCAAGAGGACTTCATGTTTGAAAAAATTCATTAGGTATGGTACCTATCAATTTTCACAGTTCTGTAATATTTCTGATATTTGTCAGATTTTTTAAAATAATTAATGACATTTCATAAAAATTTCGGATATTTTGGTCTATTTTCTAAATTTACGAAGCTATGAAAAAAGAATAGGTATCGACCTCAAAGTGTCCCAAAAAGGGGCCCAAACCCTCAAAAAATTGAGATTCATTTTTAAATAAGTAACAGCATTATCAAATATCGTGGTTGACTCTCGACTTTTTAATCGACTTGACAACACAATAAAAAAAATATTCTAAAAAAGGAAATTAGGTAGGTACTAATTTTTTAGGAAACAAACTCTATTGGTTAAAACAATTATTGAAATCATTGTGATTTTTTTTTTTCAATTTTAAAGATGATCCAGTTGTCTGCGTTGTTGAGATTTTGTAAATTCAGTGATAATCCGCTTTGATTCTATCACGAATCTTGATAATTTTCGGTGTCGTCCTCATTTTTTGGGCGAGGATGGAAAGTTTCAAATATAATACCAGATAGTGGCCGGATGCTGAATTTATTGAGTGATTCCCTATCGACGATGAATCTGCAATTATAAAATTAATAATTATTTATTCATAAGCTCGATAAAGAATTTTTATCGATGTTGCTTATACCTACCCTGACTTGTACCCTGAATTCGTACTGACAGCCACTATTGAAACTTCATTCGGTGGGTTTTGAATTGTTTCAGTCACATTCAATTTTAAAAGTGATTGACCGCAGTTGACTAATAAATAGCATTCGTGTCCTTCGTATGATCTTCAATTACACAATGAATAGTTAGAATAAATTTAAGCAAAAAATTTGCAATATTCAAGTACCAAAGAATTAATAATAATGTAAAAACCTTTTTATAACGTATATGTCTTCAAAGAAAAGAGACCAATGCGTAAATTTTCCTTTTTTTAAAGTATCAGTTTTCCTTAGGGCTGATAAATCCTTGAACATATTGTAATGACTTGATTCATCATTTTTCTGCAACTCTACGTTTCTTGTAAAATAATCAGAGTTTGGGGGTAGAAAAGTTGTCTCGTTGATGGAGAATCCTAAAATAGATATTTTTAATTGGAAAAAAGCAACTATTAGAGTCGTGGCGAGTGAAGCATTGGGTAATTTTTCAACGTACCAGCATTCATGCTGTCGTCCCACTGCATCAAAAGTCTTGCTGGATCTCGACCTCCATTTCCAGAGTAATCTCTTATTTGAGCAGGTGTAATGAATCCATTCGTCATACCAATTTCTTGCCCATAATAAACACATACTGTTCCAGGTAACATCATTGATATCATCGTAATAAGGTCTGAATACTTATTCGGGTACAATTCTAGCGGCAACTCTGTTATTGTCATGATCTTGTGTCTGGAGATGAAAAACATGAACATGTTTAGTTAACTGACAGATGACAGGGGAATTTTAACAACCCAGTCCACGCCAATGGAGCCGAATTTTGACCAGGGATCCCGGAGGGAGGGGTCTGGTCCCCCCGGCTCCGGCTCCGAAAATTTAAAAAAATGCCTCCGGCTCCAGCTCCGGCTCCGGCAAGGTTAAAAAGGCCCAGGAGAGCCCTCCGACGATGAAAAATCAAAAATTTTATGGAATTATCATGAAAATAAAATTACCATTATTTTTTGAAAAACAAAGAACAAGTCATTTTTAACTATTGTCGTAAGCAAAACAATAACGGACAATTTTATAGTTTTTAGGGAAGAAAAACTGAAAAATTCCTAGTAGTAAAATTAAAAATCAAAGGAGGTACCTCCGGAGCGAGAAGCCGGAGCAGTTTCAACTCCGGAATTTTTTTTTTAAAGTCCCTCTAGCTCCGGCTCCGGCTCCGAGATTTTTACAAAAGTCCCTCCGGTTCCAGCTCCGGCTCCGTTCCGGGATCCCTAATTTTGACTTATTAACGTTCACCTTCAGAATTAAAGGTTTTCAAATTTCTGGCGAATTTTTGAAAATTTTTGAAAAGATTTGTTGATATATATACCTAGATTTTTTTTTAATGAAAATATTAAACAAGGTGTGAATCGGAGAATCTGCATGGGTAAATCTATACTAAAATCGACTTTTCAAATAAATTTCCATCATTGTGAGTCACCTGAAGCTTCCAGCAAAATTTTACTTTTCTTGGGGTACAGGAATAACTCCAGAAGGCGCTATAATTAATTTATGTAAAACTCAAAATTCGGTTCTGAGGTGTCGATGCTGAACGTACTCTTACTGAACCAAATTTTCACTCAATCTACAATAACAGATTGCAGAGCTTTTACAAAAAATTTCATTAAATTGAATTTTGAATCAGAAAAATTGGAAAAAGTTGATCTTAGTTGAAAATATTTCAATTTTTTGTCACTAATTTTTCCTTATAATGCTGTTTCGGTTACCTCATGCTCGAATCTAAATAGGTTTGCCGATCCCAAAACTGAAAGGGGAAAAATTATTTGATTGTATGTATTAATTTCAATTTCAAAATGTAGCTATCTGGTTAAATTTAAAATCGAATTTATTAGATAGTTTGAATCCCTGTGCCATCCAGCTGCCTTTCAACTCTTACCTTACATGTACACATTAAATAATGCACTAGCAAGAAAACAACTAATCATAAGACATGTTGAATACTTACCATCCAAGCAGTTATTTCTCCTTTCGGTGTGAAACTATTCCAACTATCAATGTAGTAATAGAGGTAAAAGGCATTCAAAGGCCGAGTAATGTATTCCAGAATGAAATTATATGGAAAATGTGTCATTGGATAGGTTTTATTGCCGTAATATTGAGCCACAATAACTGGATGACTATGAGCTTCCGCTAAATAAATCCTAATTGGGAAATAATAAATAATAAATTATTTTCTACCTATTGAATAGGTAGGTAAACATCATTCCATAAAGATTTCTAGTTTCTACCTTTCAAAACCTCCATGCTTATTATTATATTCGTCCAAAAATAACCTAAATTCATGAATAAAATCAAAAGTTTCTGGTTGGTCTTTTTGTCTCGAGTCGTAATCATCGTCTCTCATTTCTTTATCTTCGAAAAAATGCGGAGCTGCGTCTAATCTGAATCCAGCAACACCTTTATCCAGCCAAAATGTAATGATTTTCTGAAAATTTACAATAAAAATAGGCACATCAATATTTTTGCTCTTCTTCAGGAAATTTTCAACATGAGGAGAAAAATCTGATTAGGTACTTTTAATTCCTTTTTCACATTTTCATTGCTCAAATCGAAATCCGGCTGTTCTGGTAGAAACTGATGCAAATAATACTGCTGACGTTTCTCGTTCCATGTCCATGCAGAGCCAAGATCATACCATTGGAAAAGATTTCTCTACAGTAAAAAACATAAAAAATATTGGGAAAATTGACACCTAGACTTAATATTTATTTCATCTATACAACCTACCCAGTTGTTTGGAGGTATCCGTACCCCATTTATTTCTTTTGGGTCTCTCCACATGTAATAATCGGTATAGGGGTCAATTCTGTCAATAGATTTCAAAAACCATTCATTTTTATGGCCGCTATGATTAATTACCAAATCCAAAATCAATTTGATATCTAATGGTTGAAATGTGAATTGCAATGATAAAGAAAGAAACAGTTTAGTGAGACTTGTTTTTTAATAGAAAAATGGATAGCTGGCGGATACCTATTTCAAAAATTACCTCTTTTTCTCAATTCACGCATCAATTCGTCGAAATCGTCCATAGTACCATATCTTGGATCAATCTGATAATAGTCTGTTATATCGTATCCCATATCTCTCATTGATGTTTTAAACATTGGTGTAAGATGAATCGCTTCTATTTGTAAATCGGAAAGGTGATCTAATTTTGACGTGATACCTGCGTAAAAAGAACTTCCATTACAATAGATATGGCTAAGCCCCAACTAAAATCTATAAGGGTAAGGTGCCCTATCTCCGACCCCTGTCCTCCTAAGTCCGACCCCCTCTCGATTTCGTCCGTTTATGATGCAATCTACCGGGAAAATATTTTTTTGTATTCCTTCATCACAGATAAACATAATGAAACAAACTCGACGTCTCGGAAGGCAAAATTTTTTGAGAAAATCGAGAAAGTTGAAAATTGAAGTCGTCAAACTGTCGCGCGGTAAATGTTACGCGCTCGTGAGAAAAAAGTTTTTATCAAAAAAATCTTTTGAAAATATTTTTTGAAAGTTGAATTAATTGCCCATCGATTGGTGCAATTGGTTTTGAAGATTGACCGCAGCAAGTACCAAAATTTTTTGACTCAAGTTTTCGTTTTATGGTGTCCTAACTCCGACCCCCTATATAATCTGTTGTTTTGAACGCGATTTTGTTTTTTCCGATTTTCTCCGCGAGTTTTGACTGCAGAGTTGTCGTTTTCGACTCACCAAAAAAAAAGAAATTTCGACAAATTGCATCATTAACCGCCGAAATAGGGAGGGGGGTCGGAATTAGGAACACAAATTTTGAAAATCGATTTTTGACTTCCTTCGGGGAAAAAGCGTAAAAAATATTAAAAATTATTTTTGAGCCCCAACCTTTTGGGTACTTGTAGTACCTAGACACTTCAAGGTATCTTTTAAGCCTATTTCGAAAATGTTTGGCTCAAACGGTTCGGAGATAGAGACAGTTTTTCAAAAGGGGGTCGGAGATAGGGCACCTTACCCTTAGGTAATATAGATTTTATATGCATACCTTTGATGTCTCCAATGCCATCTCCATCGCTATCCTTGTACGAAAAAGGAAGTATTTCGTAAATCATCGTATGCCTCCACCATTCTCTATCTAATTCTGCAAAACTTTTGCAAAATAACAAAAACAGAAGAAATACTGATTTCTTCATTTCTGTTGGTTTCAGTTTCTCAATAGCTACATACTAGTTTAAAGAAAAAGATCAACTAGTCGAACAATATTTATACATATTTAATTTAAATTTTCAAGTACTCATTTAATTACGTGCGCGTTAAAATCATTTTTTAAGTGGATACCGTCGCGATTACCGTATTGTTTTATCTACTTATTGTAAAAATGACTGTCAATTCTTGAAAACTTTTTGTTGTTCTTAGAATTTATTCAAGTTCAATCAATTTATACTTAAATAACAATTAATAATTGACGAGTATTTGTTCAAAATTCGGAATAAATAATTTCTGTTAATTGCAGGATACAATTACTTATACTCTTTCCACGGTAAGAATAGCATGACGTCAGATACGTCCATACGTCAGACCAACCAATCTGCACAATATTGTGAATTGAGCAGAACGGTTGGTCTGACCTACCTGACGTCATGCTATTCTTACCGTGGAAAGAGTATAAGTCTTTCAATTCATGCGTAGATTAAAATGTAAAAAACATGTTAAATGTGCAAACATGATCGCATTAATTTTATTTTTCTAGGAAGGTTGTTTGTAAGTTATTTGAGTGTGATATACCATGAAATAATGATTTTCCAGTTTTGTATTTGCTTGAATAGGTAAATTTTAGACTTGTAAATTAATTTCACATTTAAAAATCGCTCAAAACTTGTACAGAAACTAGGAAATACGAATAAATTAAGCACCTACTACCTAGTACAATTACATACCTACCTGGTACATGGTTCGATGTACATGTAACCTTCTCCATTTTTCTTATTTTCAAAAATGAAAATTCAAAATATTTTGGTATAGAGAACCAACATTTAGGTACATATCAAAAAAATGTCAACCAGCTGTTTCAACTGGAAAATTTTTGTGTTGCAAAGAACATTTTTCATTCATTATATTTTTCATTCAGTGTAAAAAAATTTTCCAATTGAAGTAAGTAGCTGGTTGACATTTTTTTCAAAATGTAGCTAAATGTTAGTTCTTTGTGCCAAAATATATTGAATTTTCATTTTTGAAAATAAGAATAAATTGTAGAATGTTTTGAAGTTGTAAATTTCATAAATTAGGCAAAAATTTTGCCTATTGTTTGTTGAATGTTGAATCAATCATGCTTAAGAAAATAATATCAAAAAAAATCACAGCCAACGCGCATTCATTCTTTTCGTAGGGTTTTCATGTCTTTCAAAGTAGGTAATAAAATATTAAGTATTTGATATTCAAACTATACATTTCTCCAGACTTTTGAGACACTCCAAAATGGAATGAAAACAATTTTGGTCTTGAAGAACAAATTTTTATGAAGTTTTTAAATAAAAAAAATCGTAGTTTTTTTTCACTTCCATCTTATTAGAAATATAGAAAATGAGCGGATTTTTTTCTTAAAAATATAATATTAATGATCTTCAACTTTCCAAACTTACTTGAATAAGTACATATAGCAGTGTTTGAATAAAGAATTTGACAGATTTGGTAAAAATCAAATTATTCTTTAATTTGTGATGAGCAATTATCACTATGTGAAGGTAGTACCACATTACATACATCAATATTTATCAACACTGATATTTTATAAATATTTTGTAAAAATTGGTTGGAACTGTTGGAAGATACTATATCATGCTTCCAGATTTTCTTTTTAAATCCAAACTTTAAACTTTGAACATTTTAATTTTCCTTCTTTGTTCTTCGGGTCATGTCCGTGAACTGAAATTTTTTTTTGACATTTCAAGCTAGGTAGGTACTAGGTAGACTATACGTACGTACTTAGATACAGGCGTTTGTCGAATCTATCAAGTATACGAAAATTTTCCTCGCCGAGGAAAATTTCTCTCTGCTAGGATTTTTTTTTGCAGAAGAAAATTTTTTATTGTTACCAGGAGATTGAAAAGTTGCGAATCAGCATTTTTTTTTTCTGATGTTTTCTCACGTATAATTTGAACGAATTTTTAGTTTAATAAATAAATTATACAAAAACTTGTTAATTGCTCAAAATATGTCCATTTATTTATGTGTTTTGAATAATGTTTATTTTGTTAAAATTATTTTTAAAAAGCGATATTAATATCTGTTTGGTTCAGTTGAATTATTCTCGAATTATTTTACGCTTTCTCAGTCTGTTTTATTTTGATACCTATTGATCACATTCACTGTTTTCAGTGATTATTGTCCTTGGGACTTGGGTGGAAAATTTTCAATATGACGCCAGATAGAGGCCGCATATAAAATCCACTGAGTAATTCACTATCCAATATAAATCTGTAATTTTAAAATAATTATTCCTCGTGTACACTCGAAGAAATTCTTTTTCCAGTCATTCTGTTAAAATTCTTTACTTACCCTTTTTGGTATCCAGCATTCGTGCTAGTAACCGCAATTGAAACTTCACTCGGTAGATTTTCCACTATTTCAGTTAAATTGACCCTTAAAGGTGATACATCACAATTTACCAATAATACATATTCTTGCCCTTTGTATGACCTTTAAAAAAAATGTAGTGAAAGAATTAGAATTAAGTTCAGCAAAACAAAAAATCAAAATAAGTGGATAGGTAATAATGATCGTATGAAAACCTGGCTATAAGGTAAATATCTCCAGGGGGAAAAGTCTCATGTCGGAATTCTCCCAACTTCAGAGCTTCCGTTTTCCTGAGATCTGATAAATCTTTGAACATGTAGTATTGACTATATTCATCGTTTCTCTGTGACTTGACGTTTCTCACGAAGTAATCTGAGTTTATTGGGAGAAATGTTGAAACGTTGGTGGAAAATCCTGAAACAAATTAATTTTTGAGAAATCACAAACAACAGATTCTCTTTGAATGTGAGTTATACTGTCAATGGAGGTAGTATTCCAACTGAAAGTATTTTGAGCCCAAACAAAAAAAAATCGAAAGTACACCTTAAGAGAACCCCATATCCAAAATTTCAAGCAAATTTCTTGAATTTTGGCGAATTTTTGAAATTTTGAATTACCTATACTTTAAGTTTAATTATAGCCTCCGCCAATCAGAATTTAATCTAATCAAAGAAAAACGCTGAATTTTGGTATATATTCCTACCCTATTTTCGACGTGCCAAATTGATTGAAGACGTTTTCGAAACATTTCGAAACTACTATGAAATTTTAGAATTTTCTAGCCCTGGAGAAATCCTCAATAATATGTCTCGTACCATACTTATCGAGAAAAAGAGCTTCAAGTTGGCAGAAAATCAATTTCAGATATGTTGAATCGACTGGAAGCAGTTTTAAGTCGATTCAGAGCAACTGGAAAATTTCGGAATTTTCCATCCAAAAATGTTGATTTGAACTCTTAAGTTCTGAATTTCGAAAAATTATGCTTTAATGGATCAAATAGGTCATTTAGGTCTCCAATATTGATTATCCTCTATTACAGGTGTTGAAGTTCATATGGACCAATTTTAGGAACTTTCATTTCTTTTTGTTTGGGCTCAAAATTTTATTTTGAGTTAGGTTAGTAAACTGTTTATATTGTATCAAGTAAGTAGGTAGCAGGTACACTAAATTATGTGAAAATGATGATGTATTTTTCATTTTATTATTTTTTTTTTTTTACCAGCATTCATACTGTCATCCCACTGCATCGAGAGCCTTGCCGGATCTCGAGTACCATCTCCGGAGTAGTCTTTTATTTGATTAGGTGTGATGAATCCATTCATCATGCCGATTTCTTGTCCATAATATACGCACGCTATTCCTGGTAGCATCATAGACATCATTGTAAAAAGATCTGCATATTCAGGTGATATTCGAGATCCGACTCTGTAATTATCGTGATCTTGAGTCTGATGGAGATCATAAAAATACTTCGTTAGTTCGTTGTTAACAGAATTGATGTTAGTAGGTACCTATCCAGTGATTTTTTTTTCTTGATTGAAATGTAAATATTGTAAATGTCTAAAAATTATGTTTCTTTGAACGACTCTCATACATAAATATGTACTTAGATTTATTAGTATCATTGGGATGAAAAAGAAGTAAGTTAGGTAAATAACCAAGTATGCAGACATTGGTAGCCCGGTAGGTGCCTACTTACCACTTGATAATTCATCAAGAAGATAATACTTAATAACTACCTATATTCATTCTGAAGATTTTCCTATTTATTTTGATACATTTACACTGATCAAAATACAGAGCATTACTCCATGAAAAACTTGGCATGTGAGGGATTTATGCACCAGCGCCACAAGCAAAATGTAAATAATTTTTCTAGAATAATAATTTCAAAGGTAATGCATACCATCCAAGCAGATACTCCTTCCTTGGGTATATATCGCATATAATAATCAATGTATATATAAAATATATCACTATTTAAAGGCCTGCGAATGTATTCCAAAATGAAATTATACGAAAAATGTGCCAATGGATAAGTTTCATTGCCGTAATATCGACCCAATATTTGAGGACGGCAATGTGCTTCAGCCAAATAGATCCTAATAATTGAAAATGATTAAATGAATTTTTTAAATTCCTAGCCACCTAGGTATTATGTCATATGTGTCGAGTTTTATAACAAGTTGCGATTTTTACCTTTCAAATCCTCCATGTTTGATATTATATTCATCCAAAAATAACCTAAGTTCATGTATGAACTCAAATGTTTCAGGTTGGTTTTCTTGCCCACCATCATCAATATCATCTCTTAATTCTCTATCTTCAAAATAATTTGGAACTGCATCCAGTCGAAATCCGGCAACTCCTTTATCAAGCCAAAATGCAATGATTTTCTGAAGTATACAAAAGGCATTGATTAATGCACGTCCTCCAGAAAATTATGATAAACATGAACAAATATTAAATAATCTGTAGGTACTTTTATTTCATTTTTCAAGTTTTCATTGCCCAACTCCAAGTCCGGCTGCTCTGGTAAAAACTGATGCATATAAAACTGCTGACGTTTCTCATTCCATGTCCACGCAGATCCGGGATACATTTGGAAGATATTTACCTATAGTGATTTTATGTGATTTGAGAAAGGGCCAGTGAAACAATTTCCATCTTTGAAGTATAGCATGCAATAAAATTTATAATCTACCCAATTATTCGGAGGTATCCTTTCCCCATCAATTACTTGTTTTGGATCTCTCCACATGTAAAAATCGGTGTAAGGGTCGATTCTGTCAATAGATTTTAAAAACCATTCATGTTCATTGCCACTGTGATTAATTACCAAATCCAACAATAACTTCATGTCTAATTAAAAACCAACGAAAAAAAACAAAATTTAATTAGATTTGTAGACTTTGAGACCATTCACCTATATTTAAAGAAAATGATATTAAATAACGAATTTTTTTCATAGTTGGTTAGGTTTACATTTTAATCAGTCTTCTAGGTAATAAATACGTGTTTATTCATCTTATAGCTAGAAATTTTTAGGAATGAATTTCGAGGGGTAAATTGATAATATTGGTTAGATTTGAATTGCTGTGGATATCACTCACTTATACTTAAAGCAAAGACAAAGACTTAGTTACTGAGGCAAAACTGTAACATCATACATATAAGTTTACCTCTCTTTTTCATTTCACGTATTAATTCTTCAAAATCCTCCATTGTACCGTATCTCGAATCAATCTTATAATAGTCTGTTATATCATATCCCATGTCTCTCATTGGTGAGTCGAACAATGGTGTGAGGTGAATTGTTTCTATCCCCAAATCACAAATGTAATCCAAATTTGAAGTAATGCCTGCATGAGAGGACCACCGATATATTATTCTTCATTCTTGTGGTGATTTTAAAGTTAGCTATCTACTATACTTAATTACCTTTGATGTCACCAATACCATCCCCATCGCTATCCTTGAACGAAAATGGAACTATTTCGTAAATTATTGTATGCCTCCACCACTCTTTGTCCAATTCCGCAAAACTTTTGCAAAATAACAAAAACAAAATTAATAGCGGTGCTCTCATTTTCAGAATTAGTGCCTCGAAAGTCAGAAAAGAAACGAATTCCAAGATGTAAAATTTTTTATATTTATACATTCTAGTCAGAATGATATTTTGAATTATAAGTGTCTTTTTTTCGATTGCTAATACTTGAATGATTCAGTTGTTTTTGGATACCTACGTCATCATTACCAGGAGGTAGTTGTGTTTGTAGTATGAATGTATACCTAAGCTAAGTATTTATTTAACTGCGTAATATCTTTAAATACAAAATTTTGTTCTGATTGAAATTGCAGATAAGTATAAAAAAAATAATGTATCAAGTAACTAGGTACCTATCTATGCGCTATGTGTCAAATTGAATGAAAAAAATAATCCTTCATCCGGTACATCCTGGATTTTGACGAATATTGTGAGGAAATTTATACTTGAAAATGGTTTGTGTGTTTTGGTGGTGTATGATTTTGGTACCTATTTTGGATTCTGAGGAATATTGTCGAGGTACCAAAATTACTTTGAGTGGAAGATCTCCCAAAAATTTTTGAGATCCCCAGCATCATGGAGCATCATGAAGGACATGGCTAAAGGATTTACCTGAATATCAAGAAAAAAAAAAACAGGAAAATTTTTGTCATATTTGGATAGGTAGGTTCACATCTTTGAACATTCTTGAACAGTGGCAATTTTACAAATTAAATTCAGATCACTCACTAATTTCATATCGGGGATGAAAAATAAATCCCAAATAGAAACTACCTACATAATTTTAACGCAATTTTTTTTACCTCCGATACATTGATCTCAAAACCTTGACGCAAAATAATTTTTTTTTTTGAATTTTCTTTTGATTTAATATTATTGTGAACCTCATCTTTAAAAAATTGATGAATACTCACTTGACTTATTATTATGTGTATGGAGTCAAATTAAATGGGGAAAAAATCTGTGTTGAATTTTAACAAGTATTGTTGAACTAATTTACTTTAATTGGAGGATCCATCCAAACCATTTTGAGCCACTCAATACAAATGAAAATGAGTCAAGAGAGGACTTTGATGCTTGAAAAAATTCATTAGGTAAGTTAGGTACCTATCAGTTTTGACAGTTCTATAATATGTTTGATGATCGTCAGATTTTTGGAAATAATTGATGACATTTCATAAAAATTTCAGATATTTTAGTCTACTTTTTGAACAATACCTACCATTCAAACATGAATTTTCAGGTGAAAAATTAAATAAAACAATGACTCGTTATAACCACTCAAACTTTCTGATTTTGTAACTGTTTTGAACGACGTTTATTGAATGAAAAATATAATCTTTAAATTGCGACGTTAATTTGTCTGTCTGATGGCTTAGTTTAATTATCCTCGAGTCATTTTTCGCTTCTCAGTCTGCTTGATTTTGTTATTGATCATCTTCAGTTCACTGTTCTGAGTGATTATTATCCTTGGGAATTCGAAGGAAGTTTTTCAATATAACGCCAGACAAAGGCCGCATATAAAATTCATTGAGTAATTCGCTATCTAACCTAAATCTGAAATTGGAAAATTATTATTCCTCTCGGGAAAAAAAATTAGATCCAATTGAATCCAAAAAATGGAGCGATCCAATTTGATCCAAGTTGGATCCGAGTGAATGTGAGTGAATACAAGTGGATACAAATTAATTCAATTAAAGTCATTTTTCTCTTTGAATTGAAAAAAATCGGATCTGTTTGGATTTAATTGGAAAACAAATGGTAGAGTTATAAAATTAGATCCAATAGGATCCAATATGAATCCAAAAAGTTGAAAAGAAATCTGAAAAGATCTGGAAAGATTCAATTGGATCTAATTGGATCTAATTTTTTCCCCTGGCGTGTACACTTGAGAAAATTCTTTTCCAGATCATTCTGTTCAAATGCTTATACCTACCCTTTTTGGTAATCAGCATTCGTGCTAGCAACCGCAATTGAAACCTCATCAGTTAGATTTTCCACTATTTTAGTTAAATTGACTCGTGAATGAGATGTACCACAATTTACCAGTAAAACATATTCTTGCCCTTTGTATGATCTTTAAAAACGACGAAGAGAAAGAATTAGATTTAAGTAAGTACAATAGCAAAAAAAAGGATCATAAAAGTACCTGGACTATTCCATTCTAATACAGGACCAAAATGAAGTCGGATCTTCTGATTTCACTCAGATTTTTTTTATGAGTTCTTCTTGGTGGTCTATCCACAAGACCACGATCATTTTTTTCTAACCCTCGAAAGGACGAGGAACCAAGGTTGTAAGGTAACACGTTATTTTTAATTTATTTTTTTTGTATTTCGACCTTCTCAAGGGGGCTAATCAGAAGGTTCAGAGAGGTCGCATGAAAAACCAAGTACACATTCGAAATCATGGACTTCGAATTACTGAGTAGAAATCGATGTGCTACTTCACTTTCTCATTTTTTTGATATTTGGTCAAAATTGAGGACCCCTGTACCCCTCAAAAATTTGGAGATCCCATCATGAAAATCTGTTGGTTGAAAAATGGGTTAAAAGATCTACTTGCTTTTTAAATGGTAGTTTTCATCTTTTGTTCTAATCAAGTGATCATGAAAGTTGAGATTTCATCACCGAAGTTCAACTTGGAGCTTTTTAAAATATGATTATCGATTTTGGACCTTCTATAAATTTTCTTTCAGACCCTCAAAGAGTTATCTCTCAAGTACAACCCATCTCGAGATATGAGCCTCCAAAGTTGGGTAATTTTGCTAAAAATCATAATTGCATAAAAATTTCAAGGCCCGTCCCTTCTCCCTTCGCCCTCTTGAGGGTTAGAAAAAAAATGACAGTGGTTTTATGAATAGACCACCAAAAAGAACTCATTAAAAAAATTAAGCAAAATCGGAAGACCCGACTTATCTTTCGTCCCAGTTTAGAGCCCATGTCTAGGTAAAAATAGTCGTATGGAAACCTGGTTATGAGGTAAATATTTTCAACGGGAAAAGACTCGTGCCGGAATCCTCCTAAATTCAAAGCTTCCGTTTTTCTAAGATCTGATAGATCTTTGAACATGTAGTATTGACTATATTCATCGTTTTTCTGCGACTTGACGTTTCTTACGAAGTAATCTGAGTTGGTTGGTAGAAATGTTGAAATGTTGGTGGAAAATCCTGAAATAAGTCAATTTTTGAGGAAAACCCAATGACAGATTTTCTTCTCTTGTGAATTTGAAATCTGAGTAAACTATTCAGAGTGCATGTACCTAGTAGGTAGGCACAGTTTATTTAATAGGCATACTGAAGGGAGGATCACAGGGCTTAACTCCCCCCCCCCCCCCCCTAAAGCTCGGGAAAAAATTTATTGCAGAAATATTTTAAAAGTGCATTTTTCTGTTTTTCTAACAGTATTTTTTCAAAAAAATTCGTCCAAGCTTCGCTCGGGCAGTATTTTAATTTTTGACCAATTTTAGAGTCAAAAAAATTCTCAGTTTATCGGAAGAAATTTATGATTTTTGACTGAAAGATCAGTAAAAAAAAAATGAGGTACTTTGAAATTTAACCTCCTCCCTCGATTTTTCCTCCCTTAATTTCTGGGTGCACCATGCCCTGGTTTATTGTATAAAAATTTTGAAGTAAGTATAGGTTTAAGTACAAGGTGTTGTAGGTATAATTTCATGATTTTTTTACCAGCATTCGCACTATCATCCCACTGCATTGATAGCCTTGCTGGATCACGGGAGCCATCTCCGGAGTAGTCTTTTATTTGATTAGGTGTGATAAATCCATTCATCATGCCGATTTCTTGTCCATAATACACACACGCTATTCCTGGTAGCATCATAGATATCATTGTAAAAAGATCTGCATGTTCAGGTGCAAGTCGAGATCCGACTCTGTAATTGTCGTGATCTTGAGTCTGGAAGATTATAAAAACACTTAGTTGTTAATCAAATTGATGTAGGATAGATACCTAACCTATCCAGTACCTAAGTAATACTAGTACATATGTTAATTTGAATTGTTTAAAATTTGTGTCGCTGCCACCTTGAAGGGCTCAAACATAGATAGGTAGGTTTGCTAGTGTCATGACACTAGCAAACCTACCTATCTATGTTTGAGCCCTTCAAGGTGGCGTCAGTGTCAGAATCAGGACGGCGAAGAGTAATTTGGACATAAGTAATTATTACCACGAAATTCTTCAAACAGAAGCTAGTGGGTATTTCATTCCGTTTCGTTCGTTCCGTTTTATACTTTGATGATACCTTTTTCTCTGTTTAAATTTTTTTTTGTCTTTTCAGTTCCCTTCCCTCCTTATTAAAATCGTGTTTACTCTTTTCTGTGTTTTATACATTTTTGAATACCTATTATCTCGTTTTGTCCACTTAAACCAAAAAATTTAGGTATTTCAATTTATTTATAGTTTTAATTGATTAAGAATTCAAAAAAATAAACTTTAAATAAAATATTATTTCAATTTTTAATTGAAATGAAAAAAATTTGAATTTCCAAAAACCAAGCTTTTCGTTTTCTACAATTTTCCAGTTTTCTGACTTGAAGCATTGGAAACAAAATTGATCCGTTCCGTTCCGTTACGTTACCGTTATTACAGCCATGTTTCAATAATACAGCCCCTATACCCATTCACTGATTGAAATACAGTGCATCATTCAATGAAAACCTTGCTGTATGATTGATTTATGCAAAGGTAATAATATGTAGGTAGGCTAGGTACATACCACCCAGGCAGATATTCCATTCTTGGGTATATATTTCATATAATATTCAATGTACCGATGCAACGGGCTGCTTTTTACAGGCCTAAAAATGTAGTCCAAAATGAAATTATATGAAAAATGTGCCAGAGGATAAGTTTCATTGCCGTAATATTGACCCAAAATCTCAGGATTACAATGTGCTTCAGCCAAATAGATCCTATCGTTGAAAATAGGCAGGCAGTTGAAAAAAAAATTTTAAATTAAGTAATTATCGTGTGTTGTGCTCCATAAAAGTTACAATTTTTACCTTTCAAATCCTCCATGTTTGATATTATATTCATCCAAAAATAATCTAAGTTCATGTATGAACTCAAATGTTTCAGGTTGGTTTTCTTGTCCTCCAGAGTAGCCGTCATCTCTTAATTCTTTATCTTCGAAATAATTTGGGACTGCATCTAGCCGAAATCCGGCCACTCCCTTATCAAGCCAAAATTTAATGATTTTCTGAAATATGCAAAAGACGTTACCCAATTCAAATCCTTAAAAAAATCATAAACATGACTAATTGAATATGTAGATTCCTACTTTTATTTCATTTTTCACATATTCATTGCCCAACTCCAAGTCCGGTTGTTCAGGTAAAAACTGATGCATATAAAACTGCTGACGTTTCTCATTCCATGTCCACGCAGATCCGGGATACCTTTGGAAGATATTTACCTATAGTGATTTTATGTGATTTGAGAAAGGGCCAGTGAAACAATTTCCATCTTTGAAGTATAGTATGCAATAAAATTTATAATCTACCCAATTATTCGGAGGTATCCTTTCCCCATCGATTACTTGTTTTGGATCTCTCCACATGTAAAAATCGGTGTAAGGGTCAATTCTGTCAATAGATTTTAAAAACCATTCGTGTTCATTGCCACTGTGATTAATTACCAAATCCAACAACAACTTCATGTCTAATGGTTGAAATGTGAATTAAAATCAGAATGAAAAGAAGCAGGATTTAATTACGTTTGCGGATTTTGAGCTTATTTTTATCAAAGAAGAGCAGAACGTCAGAAGAAATCTATGTACTTTTTAGAAACTAATCCAGTTTTGACTGTGGATATGATATTATTACCTTTCTATAAAACAGAGACCAACTGAAGTGAAGGATGATTTTAAAAATTTAGATAGGTACCTACCTCTCTTTTTCATCTCGCTGATTAATTCTTCAAAATCCTCCATTGTACCGTATCTCCGATCAATCTTGCAATAATCTGTTATATCATATCCCATATCTTTCATTGGTGAATCGAAGATAGGTGTGAAATGAATTGTTTCTATCCCAAAATCATGCAAGTAATCCAATTTTGAAGTAACGCCTGCGTAAAAAGAACATTTACTTTTTTTCCTTCATTTTTGTGACCATTCTAAAGTATGTAGGTGCTAGGTACGTGTATTTACCTTTGATGTCGCCAATGCCATCCCCGTCACTATCCTTGAACGAAAATGGAACTATTTCGTAAATTATCGTGTGCTTCCACCATTCCTTGTCCAGTTCTGCAAAACTCTTGCAAAATAACAAAAATAAAATCAATATTGGTTCTCTCATTTCTAGCGGTTTCAACTCCTCGAATGTCAGTAGAAAAAAGAGGTTCTAAGATTGAGAAATCTGCATATTTATGTATTACATATAGATACCTACATATGTACTTCCCTAGGCAAACATTTTGAATTTTCAAGTGTTTTTTTCTTTTTTGATTCGATTGGTAGGATGCCTGATTGCCTGCGAGTGTTAAAATCTTGGAATCAACTTCAAGTGTCAACTGTTAACGCATAAATGAGTCAGTTTTGAAATTTGTCATATTCCACAGAATATGTTTTATCTGAGTACCTACTACCTACTACCTACCTAGGTGAATTGTTGATGGAGAGTGCTTATCCATCATGTCATTTTTTCCATTTCTCCTCAACTTTATATTGAAACTTAGAAGTATAAAAAAATTCGTGGATATACAGGGTGACCGAAAAGTAGTTCCCAAAAATAAATGCTTCTCAAAAATTCCCCAATCAATTTATCCGAAAAATTTCAATTCTGGCAGAATCCTTGGTTCATTACTATTCGATCATAGGCCACTTCATAGATTCTCAACTAATTAAAATTTTTTGTGAAGCATAATTCGATTTTAGTTTATAATGCTACAACTAAACATAGTCAAGCAAAATTTAAAATTTTCTCGGAATAAAATCTTCGAATATCTGGGTGTAGGTTTCAAGATAGCCAAAAGCTTGATTTCAACCCTGTCAATTTCAAAACAATGCGTTCAACCTTGAAATAAGGAGGATTAGATTTCAGCGCTTCACAAATTGGAACCAGATGATTTATCCCTGAATTACTGAATTATTTTTCTGTTTTACGAGAAAATTGTGGATTATTGAGGTTCTTCGAGCAAATAACTTATGCAGAGACTAGTAGACACTAGACAGTCTATTGAAAAGTAATTCAAAAATTTGGTAGGTTTAGGTTCATGAATTGAATTTTGATTACTTAGGTATTTTCGTAGATTTTTTGTTGCAGTGCTACCAGCAAACATTTTATTAAAACTTAGATATAGGTACCTACCTAATCAAAATTCAGTCAACAGTACTGTTTTCAATTAAACCTGGGCATATGCTTTTTGAAACAATTCCTTCTCTTGTTCTTAATGTCCTATTCTTAAAGTGTTCTTTTTTCAACCGATTATCTTAGGTTCAGGAAATTATTCAGCATGAAATGTAAAATTCTCCGTTAGCTGTCTATAGATACTACCTACATCTTATGTTAAGCATGAAGTATCATCAGATTGATTTGTACCAGGCATAAAATCATTACCCAGCTATTTTTTAAACAAATACATGAGCAGTGAGTGAGTCTTCTTATCTGCTACTTACTTACGTTGAGAGTAGGTACCTATTTTAATAAACTTCATTGATTTTTTTTTTTTTAGAAAATGCTACAAAAATTATCCAACATTCTTGTTGTATTTTTCAATACGTAATTATAATTATTTAAGCATTGCCTACACATCAATTTTGAATTTTCCTCAAATAGAAAAAAAAGAAGATTAAAATATCATTTTACAATATTGTACAAGTTTTGAGATTTGTCAAGCTTGGTGTTTGGTCTCAAGTCTCATGGCCATTGGTCTCAGGATTATAGTTCCCTGATCCCGTTCATTTTGACATTCATTGGTCAACTTCGTCATCAGATTGTTTGGAGTTTTTAGAGAGTGGATAGTAGGTTTTCAATACAACACCAGATAGTGGTAGCATTTCAAATTTATTGAGAGCTTGATTATCTAAAGTGAATCTGAAATTGAGAATGAATAGGTAATTATTTTCACAAAATGGGTTTTATTTTAAAAACTTTGCGAACAAGTGAGGTCAAGGAGCAGCCCTCTCGAAATATTAATGAAAGGTGGCTTGATTTGTCATTTGTGACATGAATATCAAAATTCCAGATTGTTGGGTTCCGATATTACATATTGAAAAATGGTCTGGGCCTATACAATAGAAATTCCGATTTACACGATTTTTTTCCCTAGAAAATCAAATCATCCTTTGATGTGACCAAATCCAAATTAATAGTTCATGTTGAAAGATACAAAAAAATGATACTTGTATACTTATGGACTAATTCTAAATTTCTAATATTACAAGGGTTATGCATATTAAATTTTATAGAATATTGTGATAGGTACATATTTTTATAATTTTGGTTTTTCTTTTTTCACTCCTTCAAAATATAAGTTAGATGAAAAATATAATTTATATATGTTTTTCGATATGAACTATCAACTGGACATTTCAAATCCCTAGAAAAAAATCTCCTCCATTTGAAACACCTGTAAAAATCTATGTAAAATTGAAATTTTGATCGCATGTAGGCTTAGATAATTTTTCCAAATGGATACTCAACGATCTGGAATTTTGGTATTTGCATTGCAGGTGACAAAATGAACCACCTTTCATTCATATTTTGAAGGACGGAAGGAGCAATTCGGTGACCTTCCTTGTATAAGTAACACCCATACCCTGTTCTGTATCCGGTATTTGTACTAGCAGCCGCTATCGAAACTTCATTAGGTGGATAATGCATTATTTCAGTCAAATTGACCTGTATATGGGTTACACCAAGATTTACCATTAATACACATTCGTGTCCTTCGAATGATCTAAAATCATGATGATGAAGAACAATTAAAATTAACTGTTTGGGAATAATGCTACAGAGTAAAATGATCGTATGAAAACCTGATTATGAGGTATATATTTTTATAATAAATAGGCCGATGCGAAAATTTTCCTTTTTTTAAAGTGTCTGTTTTCCTGAGGGCTGACAAATTTTTGAACATGTTGTAATGGCTCGATTCATCATTTTTCTGCGCCTCGACGTTTCTCTTGAAGTAATCCGAGTTCAGGGGTAAAAATGTTGTCTTGTTGGTGGAAAATCCTACAAAATACAATGGTAGTTTTCATTTCGGTTGAAAGAAAATATTATTAAGGTATGAATTATTTTTCAAAATTTTATTTCAAATTTTTTTACCAGCACTAGTACTGTCATCCCATTGCATTGAAAGTCTGGCTGGATCTCGACCACCTCCACCAGAATAGTCCCTTATTTGATCAGGTGTAATGAATCCATTCACCATAGCTATTTCTTGTCCATAATATATGCCTACGCTTCCTGGTAGCATCATAGATATCATTGTAATAAGGTCTGAATATTCGGGAGCTATTCGAGTTCCAACTCTGTTATTATCGTGATCTTGGGACTAGATAAAAATCATAAAATTATCAATACTTGTTGTAGATGTTTATTTTGATGCATCATGGAATTAAAAACTATGAATTCTATGCTTTTACCTACCATCCAAACAGAAACTTCTCCCTTGGGTACAAAACTCATCCAATACTCAATATACCAATAAAAGTCAAAGCAGTCCATAGGTTGAAAAATATGTTCCAGAATGAAACCATATGGAAAATGTGTCAGCGGACACTCTTTACTGCCATAATATTGAGCAGTAATTGGAAAATCGCTGCGTACTTCTGCTACAAAGATCCTATCATTTGAAAGTAGAAATTGAATGAAGTATTGAATGGCAAAATAGGTGTAGAATTATTTTGTGGCGCAGTTTACCTTTCAAATCCTCCATGTTTGATGTTATATTCATCCAAGAATAATCTTAACTCATGGATAAACTCCATCGTTTCTGGCTGATTTATTTGTCTTTCGTAATACTCGTCTCTGAATTCTTTATCCTCAAAAAAATGAGGGGCTGCGTCTAGCCTGAATCCAGCTACTCCTTTATCAAGCCAAAATGTGATCATTTTCTGAAATAAAGAGCGAGATGTGGTTTAAAATATATTTCCTTCAGGAAATTTACAATGCGGATAGGAAAAAAATCCCACAAAGTACCTACTTTTAATTCTTTTTTCAATTGTTCATTGTTTAACTGAAAGTCTGGTTGTTCTGGTAAAAATTGATGCAAATAAAACTGCTGACGTTTCTCATTCCACGTCCATGCAGATCCAAGATTAAACCATTGGAAAATACTTCTCTGCGGTAGGGGCATTGGAACAATTAAAAATTTGAAATACTTGAGATTTTATTTTCCTATTTCATAAGTAAAAAATTACCCAATTGTTGGGAGGTATCCGCCAACCATTGATTATTTCTTTTGGATCTCTCCATACATAGAAATCAGTATAAGGATCAATTTTGTCTATGGATTTTTGAAACCATTCGTTTTCATGACCGCTGTGGTTAATTACCAAATCCAATAATAATTTCATGTCTGGAAATAAGATGGAAATTGTAGGAAAAATTTAAAGAAATTGGGTAGTTGGGTTTGGGTACCTATTATAGTTATTATTTTTGAAAAAAATCTATGGTATAGATTCCTTGTAAAATGGATGGTAAAATTAGTTTATTTTCAAAACACTTACTTACCTCTTTTTTTCATTTCACTCATTAATTCGTCAAAATCCTCCATTGTACCATATCTCGAATCAATGTCGTAATAATCTGTGATGTCGTATCCTATATCTTTCATTATAGTTTTGAATATTGGAGTAAGATGAATAGTTTCAATTCTCAAATCAACAAAATGGTCCAATTTTGACGTAATACCTACAGGAGAAGAATTTTTTTAATTTTGGTTGTATAATTATTCTATAGTATTTTTAATCGATTTTTTAATCATACCTCTAATATCACCCATTCCATCTCCATCGCTGTCTTTGAACGAAAATGGAAGCATTTCATAAATAATTGTATGCCTCCACCATTCTGTATCTAATTTTGCAAAACTACTGCAAAATAACAAAAACAAAAGTAACACTGATTTTCTCATTTTCTGCTACGCTTCACCTCTCTAAAGTCTTCTCAGAAAATAATATTGTACTTACATGGTTATGAACAATATTTATACATGAGTGACATTTTGAATTTTCAAGTGTATCGCTTCAATTTATAGATACGTAACTACCTACCTGTTGAAAAAATTTCAAGTAGCTAATCCTATTACAAGTTAGTCTGTTATTTTTTGACGCCGTTTTTCGCAGAAGCAATAGTACCTATCGAGAAAAAAAAACATGTCTCGTTTTGATGACTAGGATTAATTTGCTCTCATTCATTGTTGAATTGTAAATTAAAAGAACTAGATCTTACTTTTAATTGGTTCACGTGTTGCTCGAATTTCTCCCTAAGGAATGATTTTCCGAAGGAGAAGACAATAATTGAATTGTTCTTATGCATAAAAAAGAAAATAGGTGATGTAATACTTATGAAATAACCATAGTTAGGGAATGAACCATGAAAGAGACTATATCGTCAATATAATTGAAGAACGTTTTGCGGCATACCTACTTACAAAAAAAATATGTGTATGGACTATGGAGTACCTAACGATATAGGAAGATGAAAACTGGATTAGGTACCCGAGAAAATCGAGGGAAAATTTTTTCAAGAATTAAACCTAATTTTTTTCAATATCATACTTGTATGGTTATACCTAGAACCAGAAATACCTATTGAAAAGTTGGCAGAAAGAATTTCCAGAGACTGAAATATTTTGGAAGAAAAACCTATCAGATCCTTTGGTTCTTGGACCGATTTATTTTTAACAGTGTAAGAAAAATGTATGGTGGATTCAGATCGGAAGTTTTGGAAGGGTACAAAATTGGTATAGAAACTTGAAATACCACAAAAAGTTCAGGATGAGGGGGAGTAAAGTGGAACTTTCTTCGGCACTGTCACCCTAAATAAATAATGACGCGTTGTAAGAAACCGACCCCTATGGCGAAAAACATGTTTTCGAGAAAAAAACCAAAATAAGTTAAAAATCTGGTTTTTATGAAAAACGATTTTTTAAGCACGAAATCGACCTTTTTTTTTTCGTTGTTCTGCTACTTCGTAAAGCGTTTATATGTACATTTTTTAAAATAATGAAGTTCATCAATTTAATTTTTTTAAAAAAATCTTTCGCGAAGTTGGCTGCATTGGATGACTAGAAATATTGACCTGAAGTTTGATCCATTGAATTCCTGATGAAATTTTACTACATGACCGCCAATTTTTCATCATATTAAAAAGATGTAGGTAATGAAAAACTTCCAGGCCATGGGTCGGTTTCTCACGACGCGTCACTTGTTCATTGTGATTTTAAATTATAAGTACCAGAGCATTGAAAAATTTCAATTTTTAATGCTCAAAAATCCATTTTTTGCGTTTTAATGCTTTCAAAACTTCTAAGTAATCTGATGGAAAGGGTAAGTACAATGCATCCGTACGCAAAAAATTTTCACAATCAGTGGGGCCGGAAGATTGGGTATTTAAAGTCCAAAAATGATATATTTTTCACGTTTCAAGGGTGGTAGATATGTAGATGTACTATTCACAAATGTTTGAGAACCAAACCCAAGTTTTTTCATATTTTTTTTGGAGAGGGAGGGATTCATTGCCAAGGCCTCCCGGGACCCATCCCCTTTGAAAAATGGAGCGAAGGTGAAAAATGCATCCAACGTTTAGGTAGTGGGTGGGAAAGTGAGGAAGTACCTACATGTAAGTACATACTCTGACAACATGAAATATTCATTATATCTTGTGTTTTTCTGCGACGAAATTACTAAAAAAAAAAATTCAGTTCGAATACGCACAATTTTAATACATTCCAAAATTTAAAATACATCGGTACTTGATGTTTCAACAATAAGTAAATAAATTACGTGTCTTTACAAACTACGTTTTATCAGGCGTATGCTTCGAATACCATACAAGAAAGTGGTCTCATGAAAAATTCTGCAGGTATTTCACGTCCTAATACCGACCTAGAAACAAACAGGAATTTCGATGAGAATTAGAAATGACCAATAAAAAATTTTTGAGCGAAAAGTTGATCGTATATCTTTTCTTTTCTCGTCAAACATATTTCTATTGGAAATACTTCGTTAAAGTCTTAATGAAATAATTATTCTGATCATATTTTGAATAGATACCTGTAGGTACCTACGTCATGAGTGAGCCCCGCATAAAAATTTCAGATAGGTACTGAAAATTATTTTTCAAATTTTGGTGAATTTTTGAAAATTCAAACTCACTAATAATAGTCCGACAAAATATGGAAATTTCCCCTGGTACCTTTGATATATTTTTTTTTGTTTCGTTCTAAAATTTTACTGCAGATTGTGTTATCACTCTTAGTAAATAATTTCTGGCTTACCCTTTCATATATCCAGCATTGATACTTGCTGTAGATAGTACAACCCTGTTAGGTAAATTTTTGATTGTCTGGCTCATATTAAAAAGTGATGAGGAAAACATGCTGAAATTGGTCACCACTATATACATATGACCTTCATATGATCTGAAATAATCATTTATCGAAAAAAACACGAATTTTGAGATTTTTTCGTATTTAATTGGACAACTGATAGGTATGAAAATTTATTTTTCTACGAATTACCTACCTCGTCATTACGTGAATATAATCAGAAGGTGTATATGTTTCGTAATTTCCAAACTTGAGTGTTTTAGTTTTTCTCATCATTGATAGGTCCTTGAAAAGATTGTACTGACTGTTGAGTTCTTGCTTTTGAAATTCCACGTTCCTCATGAAATAATCTGTATTAGGAGGAAGGAATGGTGTACTGTTGCTCGTAAACCCTGGTGAAAAAGATGAAACTGATTTACCACATGTTTGAAAAAAAATAAGCACTTCAATGAAAAAAATGTTTTTTGTAATCGAAGTGAACGTAAGTACTAGATAGGTAGAGGTACCCGCATTCATTGTATTATCCCACTGCATTATGAGCCTGGCTGGATCTCGAGCACCGTGATCTGAGTAATCTCTTATTTGATCCTCCCTAATACGACCATTCAGCATGCCTATTTCTTGACCGTAATAACAACCAGCCGTACCAGGCAACATCATCGATGCTATGGTTATTATATCTGAGTATTCGGGTACTAGTCGAGATCCTATTCGATCCACATCATGATCTTGACTCTAAATATAACAAATTTATTATTTTTTTGTCATTGAAGTATTTTATCCAACCGCACAAATACCTATATGAGCCTGAATGTAGGTAAAAACCGTCCTTCAAAAACTAGTTGGATTGACGCTGCTTTTAGATTTTTCAGAAATTGTTGAATCAAGGGGAACCTCAACTCAAAAAATCTTTATCTGACTTCTAAGGGTGGTAGACTCACATATATACTACAACATACACAGTACACACACCAGTGTTTCCAAGCACTTAAATTGTGTTATCTATAGGGTGTCCAAAAAATCATAGAACGTAAAAAATTCAAATTGGAAGAGGTCTCTTCAAGTCTTGAGATTAGTAGTACAAATTAGGATGATTCTATAATGTGAAAATTTTTGAAATTGATTCAGTATAAACATTTATTACTTACTGCTCACAATTTCTTTTAAAATTACATATGTTCTCTCATTCCAAAAAATTTTTCTTCTATCCGCTGCAAGACGGAATTAAGACCAAAAAAAAATATGGATTTTTATTAATCCACACTACATCTTTTTTTCAAACTTTTTTCGTACCTTCAATATTACCAGAAATTTAGATCTAGGGGGTCTTAAAAAAATGGAGGGCTTGTGTAAAAAATTACGATTCGAGATAATGTTTGAAACAAAAGTTGCAGTTGAGTAAAAATCGTAATTTTTTGTTTTGCAATAATTTGAAAATTTTGATTACGTAAAAACCTATATTAGGTAAGTATTTAGTATCTGGAATAGATTCAATACACCTCTTTTAATTCGAATTTTTTGAGAAAAGCAACGTTTTACTCATAATTATTTGAACTACTTTAGATGAATCTAAAATATTTTGCATCTCTGTCTCGAAAGCGTCCATTAAGTATAAGAAATCCAAAACTTTAAAAATCACTTCGATTGAATGGAATTCAATAGGCATCTTTATTCAATAAAAAAAAATTGAAGGTTTTTTTAATAGGTATTAAAATTATTTACCATCCAAGCAGTAACGGCGTTTTCTGGCAGTGCGTCCACGTAATATTTAGTGTAGAAATCGAATAACATTGAATCAGAAATAGGATGACGCAAATATTCAAAATTGAACGAGTATGGAAAATGTACAATTGGGTAATCCTTCTTGCCAAAATATTTGATTACTTCATCGTCTCTAGTATGAGCTTCAGCTATGAAAATTCTGCAATATTTTATTAGTTATCATACATCGACGGCACAAAAAAAAAGTACCTAAACCTACTCACCTCTCAATACCACCATGCTGTTCATTATATTCATCTAAAAATAATCTGAATTCATGCAAAAATTCCAAAGTTTCAGGTTGATTGATTTGCCTATAATAATACACATCGTCTCTGAACTCTTTATCCTCGAAAAAATAAGGGGTTGCATCCAGTCTGAAACCAGCCACGCCTCTGTCCAACCAGAATTTAATCATTTTCTAGAATAACAGTGAATTTTATTTTTTATCTTTCATCTTCTTCAAGAATGTGAAATTATCTCAGTAAGACTGGAACAATTTTGTGAAATTTTTAGTGAATATTTTTGAATTTTTTGCAGGTGCTCATAAATTCATATTTTTGAATTTTTAGTGCATTTTTCATTTTAAATTGTTTTATGAAATTTTCTAAAAAAATCCACCTCCCCCCCAAAAAAACATTTTATTCCTTCAGATGTAACTTTTTTCGTATAGTTTAAGTATCGTATTTTTCCTTTAGTTTTGTTTGATTGCCTATACCTACCAGATTTATGTTCAAATAGGTATGGATAAGTTTACCATAATCTCGGTTTAAAAAATTTGGCCCACCTACCTACATATTTTTAACAAAAAAATTATGCATGAAAATATTTACTTTTAATTCTGTTTTTAAAACTTTATTGTTCAAATTGAAGTCCACTTGTTCAGGCAAAAATTGATGAAGATAAAATTGCTTTCTTTTTTCATTCCATTCCCAAGCAGTGGCAGGTTCATAGCCGGGACTAAATAAGCTAAACTGCAAATGAAAAATTTTTTAGGCACATTTTCAATAGATACTTGAAGCAGGTATCTATATCATTTTCTCTACATTCAAAAGGAGATGTAGGTATTCAACTAACCCAATTATTAGGAGGTATTTCTTTTTGAGTGTCATTATCAAACCCTTTAGAATCCTTCCAAACGTAAAAATCCGTGTAAGGATCTATTCTGTCCACAGATTTTTGAAACCATTCGTGTTTGTCTCCACTATGATTAATCACCAAGTCCATTATCAATTTCATATCTAAAATCGAATCATTCAAAAAAAAAATCGATTTGTTCGATTAGAGTCAATATTGTAAAATTTTAAATTAGGTACCTATCAAAAGATATCTATACCAACCCCTTTTTTTCAATTCTCTGATAAGTTCATCAAAGTCATTCATTGTTCCAAACATTTTGTCAATTTTACAATAATCAGTTATATCGTAACCTATATCTCTGAAGGTTGTTTGATAAATAGGGGTTAGTTGAATGGTTTCAATTCCCAGTTCCTCAAAATAGTCCAATTTCGATGTAATTCCTGAAATGTTAAAAAAAAAAATACAATCAAGTAGAAAATATGAATACTTAAATTCTATCGTTTGAAAACAAATTGGCCCTGACAAACCTTTTAAATCCCCTATTCCATCTCCATCAGAATCTTTAAATGAAAAAGGAACAATGGCGTAAATTATCGTATGTCTCCACCATTCTGTATCTAGCTGAGCTTGACAGCTTAAGAAAAAATAGATTAAAAATAAAATAGATTTTTTCATTTTGAAATTATCACCGATTCAATTTTGTGCTGATCATTAGATTCGAAATTGAAGAGTAATTAGCTTGTAGATATTGCGGTACTTATTTATTCATGAAATGATCAATTTTTGAGAGTTGGCGAGCTTATCTTATTTATTGAAAATACCTAATATCCTTTTTTTTTTTCAACGTCATATGTATTTCTCGGAAGAAGTAGGTAAGTATTTGAATCATACTTCTTATTTTTGCGTTTAATTTGAATTTTTTTTATCTATAATCAAATTTCTTCGTCAACGTTGCTGTCGTAATTGATTATATGTAGGTACCTGAGTACAAGTAGTCAATTCCTGTAAAAAGCGAAAATACCACTTATACGCTATCAACTTGAATTTAAATTGGATTCACAACATTCGAAGACCGACTAGAGAGGAATCCCAAGCACCAATTTTAACTGATTGTAAAATTTTGAGCCACAAGAAAAAAAGTCGACTTCAGATTTGAAAAAAGTATCTATAGGTAGGTACCTACTTTACAATTTATTTCAGAAAAAAAATAGACTCTACACTCACAAATTTTGGAAAATAATGGTTCAATTAATCAAACAATTTGTTTGGAAGTACTAAAATTCATGCTTTTACCTTTTCTTTTTTTTTCAATTTGTGGGCGCAAAATGATTTTTGCGAGGGTGGAATTATTTATGACTTATTATAAAGTTTGCTATTGAAGTCTACCGACACAATTTTCTCACTAGGTACTTCATAAAAGTAGTAAAATGTTCTGATTTCCTTTCGTTTTTCATCTTAACTAAGGTTTTTTTCATGACTAAATTCAATAAATGACAAGTATGGGTAGTAAGTAGGTACCTACTTATCTTGGTCACATAAAATGTTTATCGTTTTACATTTTTCATGATGAAAAAATTATAATTTGAACGAAGTACAAACAATGATTGTATTTTTATCATTTTTTATAACAATTTTAAATACACTTCAAAAACAATTAGAGAATCATTAGGTAAGTACCAAATGTTTCAACAGCCATGGAAGTAAATAAATTATGCGTCTTCATTATACGTTTTATCAGGTGTACGCTTCAAATACCATACAGGATAATGGTCTCATAATAAACTCTTCAGGTATATCATTTCCTAATACTGACCTAAAAACAAAATATATTTCGTTTGAGAAAAACGTCTTGATAAAACAATTGTTCTGATCGTTTTTTGAATGGATGCCAGCTTAATGTCGAAAATATGTCATGAGAGAACTCCATAAGTGATTAGGTACCTATTTGGAATTTCAGATACTAGAATTACCTAATTTTTCGAATTTTTGAGAATTCAAAATCATCCCAAAGTAAGGTGGTCCGGCGAAATATGAACATTTGGTCGAATCAACGAAAAAAAAAAAAGAAATTTGTCAAGTATAATGGGTAAGTGCCATTTTTTCAACTTCTAGAATTGGTGAAAGTGGTTCCAAGACGTCTTGGAGCCATCAGAAAATTTTCAAGTTATTCTGCATCAAAAAAAAAATCAAAAATGCAGATTACTAATACTGCTGACCTATTCGATCGAATAATAAAACACAATTTTTCAAAATTGATAACTGCTGATTCAAATACATATTTTGAGATGAAAGTAAAGGTTTTTCCATTTTCATCGAGAATTTTTCTACCGAAAACTAAAAATTTGAATCAGCAGTTTAAAATATTGGGAAATTGTAGCATAAATCGATCAAATAGGTTACTACACATCAATAATTTGCGCTTTTCGCTGCTGAAATTCGTTTTCATTTTCTAAAGAGCTTGAAAATTCTAAAAAAAAAAATGGAAGTTCTAGGTTTCGTTCGATACAGAAGGTCAAAAATAAGGCATCTATCAAATTTCCATTTTTTTCATGGTTAGTTCAAATTTTCGTTTATTGCTTATATGTACTTACCAAATTGACCAAAACTTTGTCAAAACACGAAAACTAGATTCCAGCACTTTATTTGCGAAGTGTGTTTCTTTTATTATGCTTTTTCGAGATTTTTTTTGTTTTGAATTCAAATTTTTTTCCGATCGAATTATTACTCTTGGGGAGTATTGCTTGACTTACCCTTTCGTATATCCAGCATTTATGCTTGCAGTAAATAGTACAACTCTATTGGGTAAATTTTTGACTGTCTGGCTCATATTAAAACGAGAAGAAGAGAATATGCTGAAATTGGTCACCACTATATACATATGGCCTTCATATGATCTGGAATAATAATATCGAACAACACAAATTTTAAGACAATTTTTTTTTTTAAATATAGGTAAATTGCCTACCTCGTCATTACGTGGATGTGTTCAGAAGGTATATACGTTTTGTAACTTCCAAATTTGAGTGTTTTAGTTTTTCTCATTACTGATAAGTCCTTGAAAAGATGATACTGACTGTTGATTTCTTGCTTTTGAAATTCCACATTTCTCGCGAAATAATCTGTGTTAGGGGGAAGAAATGGTGTACTGTTGCTAGTGAATCCTGGAGAGAAAAATAGAACTGATTAGGTTTTACTACATTTGGAAAAAAATGTAAAAATAAAAATTTTTCTTGTAAGTAATTGAAGCGAATGTACACAAAAAATATACCCGCATTCATCGTATCATCCCATTGCATTATGAGCCTCGTTGGATCTCGAGTACCATGACCTGAATAATCTCTTATTTGATCCTTCCTGATGAGACCATTCAGCATGCCTATTTCTTGACCATAATAACAACCAGCCGTACCGGGTAACATCATCGATGCTATGGTTATTATATCTGAGTATTCAGGAACCAATCTAGAACCTATTCGGTCCACATCATGATCTTGACTCTAAATGAAAAATTTAGTATACTTAATCTGTTACGAAAACAACCAGGTAAATACCCACTATTTTTTACCGAATGATGATATTAAATCAATACAACAGTTTTGGATTCCTCATTACGAACGCTTTTGACAGGGATGTAAAATTTTTCAGTCTCATCTAGGTGCAGGGTGTTGAAAAAAATCATAAAAAGTAAAAAATTAAAATTGAAAGGGGGTCTTTTGACTAGTCTAGAAATGTGTAGTTCAAATCAATACGGTTCCTGTGAAATTATTTTAGGTACCTAGTTTTTAAATTATTACACTTACACATAATTAATTTTTTAAATGACTGCTACTTATTTCCTTCTTTAAACTTTTTTTGTGGGTATCTTTAATTTTGCCCAATTTTTTCAACCACCCGTGTGTCTCAAAAAAACATATATGTAAGTACATTGGAACCCTGCCGGAAAGAAGGGACCTTGTGTAAGAAAATCGAATCTTTATTTTCATGTGTTTGGTCCTGATTCGATGTAAGTAATTTGGACTAAAAACGTGAAAAAAGATACATCGATTTTTTTTACACCATGTCCCTTCTTTTCGACAGGGTCAGATACAGAGGATCAAAAATCCATCGTTTTTTGTACTACATACATTGTTTACAATTTCGAAGGGGATAGAAAATGATTTTTTTTGGAAGGGAGGTATTTTTCATCATCTTTCACGAAATAATGAGTAATTATTCAAAGGTTAAGTACTGAATCAATTTCAAAAATTTTGATCTAACAACCATTTTAATTTATATCTATGAGTGGATTTGATTAAATCATCTCATTTCTATTTCACGTTTTATGATTTTTTTGGGGCGTTGCGTAGATGAAAAAAAAATAGAACATTTGAAATCTCTTTTGAAAACGCCCGTCTCTTAGAAATTCAAAACTGTTCGAATCATTTTGATTTCATTTCACAACTAAACGTTATTTACCATCCAAGCAGTAAGGGCGTTTTTTGGAAGTGTCTCCACGTAATATTTAGTAATGAAATCAAACATCATAGAATGAAAAATAGGTTCATCCAAATATTCAAAATTGAATGAGTATGGAAAATGTACAATTGAGTAATTCTCCTTTCCAAAATATTTGATTACTTCTTGATCTTGAGTATGAGCTTCGGCTATGAAAATTCTGCAATATTTTATTAGGTGGCATAAAAAGATTGAAATGTTTATTTTAAATTGAATGAGTAAGTAAGTAAATTTCAAATACCTGACTAATTACTCACCTCTCAATACCACCGTGTTTTGCATTATATTCATCTAAAAATAATTTGAATTCGTGCAGAAACTCCAAAGTTTCAGGTTGATTGACTTGCCTATAATAAAACACATCGTCTCTGAACTCTTTATCCTCGAAAAAATAAGGGGTTGCATCCAGTCTAAAACCAGCCACACCTCTGTCTAGCCAAAATTTAATCATTTTCTAGAAAAAAGGTGATAAATCGATTTAAGATTTAGGTGTCTCTCATCTATTTCAAGAAGAATTGTCTTGTTATAAAAACAGGGTTAAAGTTTTTTTTATTTGTAATTGACATTTTTATCTTTTGTTTCTGCAAATCATCAAATTCTGGAGAAATTGGTAAAATTTTCATGACATGGTATTTTTATTTACATAGGTACCTACTTCGCAAATGCTTATAATATGCTTATAAGTCATATATTTTCGGTTTCTTGTGCATTTTTCACTTCGAATTATCGACTTTTTCTGAAAAATTCTTTCCTCCGCAAAAATAAAACTTTTTTCATTTTTTTCGATGTAACTTTTTTAAAACTTTGTTAATCGATATTTCCTTTCATCTTCTATTTTTTGTAACGCGATGGGATACCTTCTCTAAAATGCATCATGCCATACGCCATAATGTTAATTATAGTTTTTAAAATTTGTCAGGATTGTATTATTGCATTTTAAGGGAAAATTTAAAAGTTTTTTCATTTTACTGATTTCTGTCAAGTTTGAATTTTCATTAAATCGATTTTTATTGGGGGGAGGGGGATAGTCCCATGCTTCGAAATCTGAGTAGATATTTTTAAAAAATTCAGTTTTACTAAGGGAATACATTGCATATTGCATGATGAGTAGCTATTTGAATCGTTTACCATTGCTTTTTGGTTTAAAAACCCTGCTTAATTATTAATTTAAAAAATTGAACTTATGACAGAAATATTTACCTACTTTTAATTCTGTTCTCAAAATTTTATTGTTCAGATTAAAATCCACTTGCTCCGGCAAAAATTGGTGGAGATAAAATTGTTTTCTTTTTTCATTCCATTCCCAAGCAGTGGCTGGCTCATAAGTGGTACTGAATAAACTGAACTATAGGTAATAAAAAAATTCAATGAGTACATTTTTAATGCCTACCTACCTACCTACTTCAGAGTAGTAAGCAGTATTTTACGCAACTGTTTTCAAAAAAAAAAAGTATTCAACTTACCCAATTATTAGGGGGTATTTCTTTTTGAGTTTCGTTATCAAACCCTTTAGAATCTTTCCAAACGTAAAAATCAGTGTAAGGATCTATTCTGTCAATAGATTTTTGAAACCATTCGTGTTTATCACCACTATGATTGATCACCAAATCCATTATCAATTTTATATCTGAATAGAATTAGTAAATGAAGAATTTTTTAATTTACACCATTAAACTCAATAGGTAGGTACTGTAAATTAAAAGTAAGTAGGAAGAACCTACTTCTTTTTTTCAATTCTCTAATAAGCTCGTCAAAGTCGTCCATTGTTCCAAACATTTTGTCAATTTTGCAATAATCAGTGATATCGTAACCTATGTCTTTAAAAGTTGTTTGATAAATAGGCGTAAGTTGAATGGTTTCAATTCCCAATTCTTCAAAGTAGTCCAATTTTGATGTGATTCCTGAAATGTTGAAAAAAAAATACAATCTAAGTAAAAAATATGAGTACTTAAATTCTATCGTTTGAAAACAAATTGGCCCTGACAAACCTTTTAAATCCCCTATTCCATCTCCATCAGAATCTTTAAAAGAAAAAGGAACAATAGCATAAATTATCGTATGTCTCCACCATTCTGTATCCAGCTGAGCTTGGCAGCTTAAGAAAAAATATATTGAAAATAAAATTGATTTTTTCATTTTGAAATTATCACCTAGTCAATTTTGCGCTGCTCATAAAATTCGAAATTGAAAGTATTCGGTCCGTATTTCAGTACTTATTTATGAAATACAATCAATCTTTGAGAGCTGGCGCTGGCTTATCTTATTCATTAACAATAGGTAATATTCTTTTTTTTTTCAACGTCAATTTCTCGGAAGTCGTAGGTATTTGAATCATACTTCTTGTTACTGCGTTCAATTTGGATTGTTTATCTTACATCAAATTTATTCGTCAACGTTGCTGTCATAATTAATTATGTAGGTACCTGAGTACAAGTAGTAAATTCCTGTAGAAAGCGAATATTCCACTTATACGTTATCCACTTAATTAAAATGGATTTTTCGCACCATCCAACCATTAACTTTAACTGACAGCAAAATTTTGGTTGATACAGAAAACACATTGAAAGAAGAAAATTTAAGAAGAATTCATTCTTAGAATTTCAGGTGCTCAAATTCATTTTTGAAAATTTCAAGTTGCCACGCAGATAAGTCTGAAAAAACGCAGAAAAAATTAGCAGACTTGAAATTTTCTTTGAAAATAAAAATTTATAAAATTACGTATAATAAATTTTTGATGAAAAAATTAAAAAATTTTCGAATTTTCGGAATTCAATAATTTAGGCATGAGTTTTCATTTTAAGTTAATTCCAATCTTAAACTAAGACCCACTATATTTTTTCAAGTTTTTAAAACTATTAACTTGGTAATTTTTCTCAAATTTCCGTACTTTTTTCCTTTCTAAAAATAATCATAGAATATTCATTTGTTTTTCATTCGTATCTTCGCATCTATCAAAAATTCAAAAAAATAGGAAAATGCGCGAATGAGCGACGCGACGCCTTGTAAAAAATCATTATGCAACTTTATTCACGTTTTGAGCCAAGTAACGTAACAAGCAAATTTATAATAGTTTAATAAAAATCCAGTAGGTTCGCTTCCTACGATTAAAGATTTTCTAATTATTCATTCTAGATTTTCTCATCTGGTTTGAACTTTCGTTATCAATCATCAATGCTGGTAGGCATCTGAGCTTTCAAAGTTGGTTAATGTACTTGAATTGTGTTATAAGGTTATTTTTCTGAAAAAATCGCCATCCTAGTCCTCGAAATTCGAAAACAAGTAAGTTTAGAATAATTTTCAGTAAAATATAGCCCTTGTATTCATCTGGAACATGATTCGGCTCGTGTTCTTGAATTGTTTCTCAAGTACACGAATACGAAACACATCCATCCTAATTTCAGGATACCCTAAAGCTTATATTATACTTCACGCTTTTCAAAATTTCAGATTTATTCATAATGGCAACGGTATTAAGATCACAATCAAGCAAATTATTCTCATCTTTGAGAAGATCTGGTTACTTAAGGAATGTCTTATCGAGAGGATACGCCGACGAAGGAAAAATGGATTTCACTTTTTCCGCCGCTAATAAAGTAAGTGTTTTAATTTTACTTGAGCATTCAGTAATTGCTCTGTTTGATTTGAATTCGCCTACTAATGAGCTTTCATGATTCAGGTTTTCTATGCGAATCAAAATGTAAAACAAGTAGACGTACCAGCTTTCAGTTGCGCATTCGGTATCTTACCAAATCACGTACCCACGATAGCCGTCCTAAAACCCGGCGTTGTTACTGTCTACGAAGAAGACGGTTCAGCTAAAAAAATTTTCGTTTCTAGTGGAACAGTAAGTAATCATTGAAGATTTCGTTGATCATTTTCTTTATCAAGGTAATCTCTAAAATCGATTTTTTTCGCAGGTTACTGTAAATGAAGACTCGTCCGTTCAAATTTTAGCCGAAGAAGCTCATCCTTTAGAAAGTTTCGATAAAAGTAACGCTGCCGAAGCTCTACAACAGGCTGAAAAACAGCTTGCTTCAGCTGTATCAGAAACCGACAAAGCTGAAGCCCAGATTGCCGTTGATGCTGGTCAGGCTATCATAGCAGCTTTGAATGCCTAAGTGTATATTATTTATGTTGTTATAATTTTCGTTTTAGGTAAAGTATAAAATATATAATTTGTATAATACTTGAATTTTTCTCTCGTATGATTGAACGTGCTGTAATTGTCATTTTTTCTGTAAGGTAACGATGTTATTCCATTATTAGAAAAGAAAACATCTCGAATTGAATGAATTTATTTTAAATAAATATTTTCTTAGAATATTGCAACGTAACAAAATTTTAAAAATAATTTTTACTAAAGATAGCTGTAAGATTTTTCCGAAATAGTCTCGTGGAATGAATTATGAACATCGGTTCTCACATTCGCATTGTTCGATACATCACTCACTCCATTAATTTGATCCAGAAAATCAGATAGAATATTTTCTGGGCTTTTTAAATCGTTGATCGGATTATGGTGAGAATTATTTTTGCTAAAATTATGACCTTCAATTTTAACTGAAATTTGTTTAACGTCTGGTGCTAAAGGATTTTTAATCCCATTTTTACTTAATTTTATAGATGTGTTGGTTTTCGAAGGAATAATTTTACCAATGGTGTTTGGTTTCAGTTGATTGACGGCTGTCTTGACCACATTACGTAATGGATCTGTGGCGTTTTTCTTAAACCCAGTTGCAGGTTTAGCTGTTTGAGGAATAGTCGTATTAGCTGCGGGTTGATTTAAAACTCCTTTCTCGTTATAATGAATTTTCTGCGCTAGACCATTTTTGTCGAATATTTGCATAACTCCGTGGACTCCTTGAGGTGTTTTGACCTCTTGGACGTTGTACCCTACGTACGATGAATTTTTAGGTATAGACGATACATCGTTAAAATGTGGCTTTTCTTCTAACTCCTTGAAGACCGATTCGTCTTTAATATCATTGAAAATATTCGCACTGTCTTTGATATTCTCGTTGAACTGATCTTTACCTATATTTTCTAAATTATCCACCGTGTCTCCGCCTAACTGATTATTATATCTTTCTAAATCAAGGTTGGAAGGTGCCGGAAAAAGTGAATCTGGCTGAGGATCCCGTTCTTTTAAACTTTTCACTTTTAAAGAATCGAAAATATGTAAAAATTCATCCATCAAGTTGTTCCGTTTGTGGTCAATTAATTTGGTCAATTTCGGAGACAGAATCCATTTCGATTCGAAAGGGCTGGTGATTTTATAAATATCGCCGACCAATCGAGGAGATTCGTTTTCATCTTCGAAATTTAAAGATTTGCTTTTGAACAGAGGATTATTCAGGCTATGGTAGAGAACCCTTTTATCTAATATGTATTTCGAATCGCCGTCCTTTCTGTCTTTTTTACTCTTGGTGAATGTTTTCGATAGCATTGAATAACCGGATTCATGGTTTGAAGAATCGAATTCTTCTGGTGCGGAAAAGGATATATCTGCGGCGAATTCGGGCTCGTTTATTTTACTTTTGCTTATGGTTTGTTTAACAATGGGCGAAAATTTTGTACTTGGACCTGAAATCATGGTTAATCGAGGTTTGGTAAAAATACGTCGGAATTTTAGATAGGTACCTAAGAAATAAAATTGTTTACTTTTTATGGATTTCGACGAAGTGAAGATGTACTGCGCCGTGAATTCCGGATGTAAAGGTTTTTCATCCGCTAATTTCACGCACCAGACAACAAGTAATAATTTTTTCTACAAGCAAATAAACATCGTTGGGTGAGTAACGAGAAGTAATAATTCAGAGCGTATGTTATTACGTCTGCGGCGAGGAATAATGTTAACTGTGTCAAGATGATAATCATTAATTGAGAGGCTATTCACTTTGAAAAGAAATTTTCAATTCTAGTTCGGTCTCGATTCGTTCAAAATTGTAGTTCTAAAAATTCTAAAAAAAAAAAAAAAAATACCTATCTGCATATTTAGCCTTACCAGGGCATTGATAGAGCCAATAGAAGCATTATGATTTATAGATATAATTTTTTTTTCAAAATTGGCACTTGTTGAGTTTTTTTTTTTTTTTTTTTATAAAAAATAATTTCAAATCAAATTTCGAGCCAAACCTGATTTCATAAAAATATTGATGTCACTTTAAACCTTATTTGAAAAAAAAAATCGATTGCTATAAGTATTATTTCCACAGTTTTACAAATTTATAATAAAATTGAAAAAAATTAGAATTTATTCACAAAAAAAAAATAGGCAAAAGTACCTACTAAAAATTTTAAAAACCGGTGTTTATGCATTTAAAAAAAAGAATAAGTATATAGCAAGAGATATTACCATGTGCAAAAATTATAATAGGATCGTACTTACCATCATTATTATCTAACTATTATATCACTCCGCATTACCAAATGATCACAGACTAAAGTAATTAATCAATATGGATTTAATTACATCCTAATAGTATTTTGTTACGGTAATGAAAACAATCAGTGAGAAAAATGACTGCATAGATTTCATTCAAATTCTTCTGCCGATGGCACAGAGAGGATGATTTCATTCAAGCGTATTATGACGAACAGAGAAAACTTTGAGAGAAATTATCCAGTTCAAGGTGTAATTACGTTTACCTATATAAATAATTTTTTTCAATTGAAAAATACTCTATGCAAATTTTCCTACCAAGAGTACGTATTTTATTTATGATCCTTAATAATAGTGCATTTTATGACCTTACACAAAATTGAACCATTGTTTTGATGAATGACCGAGTCTGTATCTCACTCTCTTTCTCCCTCTTTTTTTTAAATAACTAACTACGAAAGAGGTTTTGGTGCAAAATGAAAAAAAAAAACGACGATACCTACATGAAGCGTTATAAAATAAATTTATTTTTAAAAAATCACGTAAGTAGATAGGTACAATATTATGACACTAAAATAGGTAGGTATTTATGTACAAAAAATAAGTTAGATAGGTAATTTATCATTTTTTAAAAATTATTTTCAAAAAATTAAAAAATTAAAAATTCTTTTACTGAACAAAAGAAGTATTAGGTATTAAAAAATGTTGACTTTTAAATAGGTAGCTTTTATGAAATGACAACTTATTGTGTCGTCGTGTCAAACATAATATTGAAATCTTTTTGTGAAAAATCTGAAAAATCTTTCCCTGTTGTAAAAATTTATATTCGTGTTGAAAATTTCGATTTTTACGTTTCAATTTTATTTACAATAGTTGTGATTGTTGGGATTATTTGTCAAGTTCAAACTTCACTGAATATTCTTGAGGTAGATATAGTTAGTAATCGAAGATCCTGAAATCTCGAATTGTGAAAAGGTACCTTCGCCTCACAAAATCAAAGGCAGCTCCTACTTTTGAATGTTCAATTAGACATCATTGGAAAAATTTTAGATACCCTTCCCCCTTCGAAGAAAAAAATTAGTTGAAAATGGCGAAAAAGAAGTTGGGTACCTACTAAAAATTTGTTTGCTACTCTAGATACATTTCCTCAATTTTTCTAACATAAAGATTTTCCAAAATTGTAAGTCTGCTTTGAGTGAATTTTTCATTTCAATTTATTGTGCAGAAGTTGAAATAGAATGATTTTATCTTTTCATCAGTGGTCCATTCAAATTAGAGTCATTTAGCAAATTGAAACTGAAAGGAGATAGAATAGCAGTTTTTTTAAAATCATTTACTTACCTACCTAATCATAAAATTACATTTGTGTAATTTCAGTCCATTTGTAAATTTTCAAAAATTCAGATTCAGTAAGTTCATGTTCTTCGTCAGAATTCCAAAAAATTTGAATTTTTTCTAGATTTTTTTGTTTTCTGGAATTCCTGAAATTCAGGAATTTTGTCAGGTAAAATCTCTGAAAGTGATAGGTATGAAAAGAATATTTAGTTGGCAAGATTTTTAAATTCCAACTGTTTGAAAATTTCTGCATTTGATTTTGCAATTTTTTAAAAATTTAAATATTGATTCTATTTAAATTTAAAATTCTCAATTTTAAACATTTCGTACCCAAAATTCCTAAACATTCAAAAATTTTGTGAAATTAAAAATTTTAATATTTTCGATAACATAGACAAATTATTTGCAAAATTATGATTTTAATTTTTTTTCCTGCAAAAACTAAATTTTCTCGTGAGGTATAAACTTTGATAAAAAAAATATTCGCATAAACCTTTGAATCGGGAAATAGAGTTCTTATTGCGACAATTTCAAGTTTTCTTTACTTAGTTAATTTCACCTCTTTTATTGTGCAGGAGACGGATTTAAAAAATACCCCATTGTACCCTCCCCAAAAATTTTCAATAGTCAAATTATCTTCAAAAATCTCGCATTTTTGTCATTGAGGCCGAAAAGGAGGAAGAAACTGGAATTAATTACTTAGTCTAAATAAAAATAATATTTTAAATCTCAATAAAATGATTCATCTTCATTGTAATTTTAAAACGATGGAAGGAAATAGGTAGGTACATTTTTTGAGTAGGTACTTCAATTATAACATATTTCATGATTTATGATTCCGAGATTCAATTTTCAAATTTTGGGTAAACATCGTAAGATGAACCATAATTGAAAAAAAGGCCAATTAAAAATTGAGCTCAAACATGGCACATCATAATTAATCATAATATTCATATTCACGTTATAATAAATTGTGTTTGACGAATTTCTCAACATTTTTCATCGTCACTTTTCTTCATCTATCAATGAAATTTTCATTCAGTACAAAATAGACTAGTTGATTAAAACAAGCACATACTCGTACAAAAAAAAATCATCTACTACGATGTTGTTCTTCGAATAAATGCCTTTGCAGAGCTTCATCAGGGGGTGGAATTTTCGATCCGAATGGCAATATATCCAAAGACTGGACATGAGCTCTGACAGCAAATCCGGGAGGTAACCCTAGGAAGTTCTTACTCGATCCAGAATACCTGTTGTCATTAGCCGAAGAATAATCCCTGGTGGGTTCTTCATTAAAAGGTTTATCTGGTTTGGGATAAATGTAAGCATTTGAAGGTTTCCTGATCGGTCCATATCCGCTTGATCCATATCCACCTGATCCTCCAGAAAATGGTCTACCACCACCGTAACCACCTCCTCCACCGCCATCATTTCCTGAACTATCGTAACCGCCTGGTTTATTGTCATTAAATAGATCATCCAACGGTTTAACATTTTGTGATCCATAAGAAGGCTGGTAAGAGTTACCTCCGCCGGTTCCTCCCCCTCCACCGCCACCACCGGAGTAATAATCATCGGTTGATGGTTTAGGTGGTTTGTAACTTTGATAATAAGGTTTTTGAGGTTGTTGACCTCCGTAAGAGTAATTTGGTTTTTCGGATGGTAGATCAGGTGCAAATGTGGATGTCGAGAAAGGATTAAGATTTGGTTTATCATTCGGGCCTAAAAAATCATTCGAGTTGCCGAATAGACTCGAACCTCCATCGTCAGGTTTGGGTGAATCGAAATTACCAGCCGAGGGTTCGAATAAATCTGAGCCAAATGATGGTGGTACTGTTGAAGATGGGATATTAGGTAGCACATTATCATTCAAGGTAGGATTTATGAATTCCGGACTGGTGTAGGGGTAAACGGACGAATAAATTGGACCGGCTCCTTTGCGTATTACTTTATAGCCTATATTTGGTCCGGCGATATATTGGACCGTTCGTTGAACCCCTTTATCGTCGATGTAGGTATAAGACCCTCTGACTCTGTTGGCCGAATCGCTTACCTCGGTACGTTGCTGATCCGGTCCAGAAGAAGTGAATTTATAACCTCCGTCGTTACTGCGAACTATGGCAATATGTCCTCTAGGAGGTGACCCTGGTTTATTAGGACCTTGGTAGAAAATACCGCCGAATGGGTCGGAGTCGGGGAACGGTGTTTTTACATGGAACCCGATTTTAGAGCCGGCTTCGTATTGCACATCGTGTCTTTTACCGACATCGTCGACGAATGAAAAAGCCCCATTGACGGTACCTTTTGAGTCTGATGCTTCTCCTCGAGTATAAGTTGGCGTTTTGAAGTTGAATTTGTAACTGGGGTCTTCATTCGGGTCGAAGTAGGTGCTGTAGGATGGTTGGTAATTTGGCGAATTTGGAGGTACCGGTGGATTGTATGGGATTTTCGTTTGGCCCAGGTCCATTTGACGAGCTATGTCTGGACCTCGAGCTCGGAATCCTCGGTCGCCGGCTGTATACGTGGTTTGCTGTATACGACGAGTTGCTGGGTCTCTGAAACCGTATCTGAAATATGCCAAGTACAAAGAAAAATTTTAGTTTTTTTTTTCTTTTTGGAAGGTTTTTTGCTAGGTGCCTATCTGGGAGGATTATTTTACCTTCCTGAGACAGTGTTATCTCTGGAACCAGCTGCTGTGTGGTAATGGGCTCCGGTGTCTAAATTTTTGTAACCGAATCGAAAACTTCCATCTTGACCTCTGTCAATGAAATTTTCGTCCGGACCTTCTAGTGGGACTACTTCTGTGGTTTGTTGAGAAAAAGCGTATCCGAAATATAGCAGCAGAATCACGCCATGCTAAAGAAATTAAATTCATTAGGTATTATCTACGAAACAACTAGGTATGGAATTCGATACCCAAGAAAAATAGGTAGGTATAATTTTTCGCAATTTAAAGCTAGCACCGATCCACGAGAAAAAGAGTCTCCTCAAAAAATCGAAATTGTAAAATTTTCCCTTTCTGAAAAAATCCTGGTCTCCGAATTTTGGGGGGAAAATTCAAAAATCGTGCCATATTTCAAATTTTTACTCTAAAACTCCTTTTTATTTTCTCTGATTTTCGGATTTCTCCATTTTTTTTCCATACGTAAATTTCGCCTCATCATTGAAAAAATTGTGAAAAAATTTATGCCTATCGAAAAAAATACCTTTCTCTTCTTTGGATCAGTGTCTTGTATTTATTGTTTCAACATTCTCCAAATAAAAAAATTTTTAATACCTATAGATTTTCAACTTTCTTATCTCTAAAACGGATTTTGTATTTTATTGGTTTTTAAATAATGTTGAATACAAAAAGAGATCAATAGCAGCGGACCCCCCCCCCCCACGGCAAAAATTCATTTCAGGTTAGAAAAGGTATTATCAAATCAAAGTGATTATGCAAAGGTAATAATTATTTTTTAGAAAACAAAAAAAAAATGTCGTGTTAAATAAAAAACTAAGGAAACAAACATTCAAATCAGCATGACATTTTAAAAAAATTTAGAGTAAAAACAATTTAATTTTCAACCCACCACATTTCTACATCGCCAAATTCAGAGATTCCTAATTTTTTTGGAAAGGGGGGAATCAAAATTTTTAGGAAATAACCTCATTCCATTACCTAGTGAATTTTCGAGGTAGGTACCTACCTATCTTTATTTTTTTATTGAAATGTCAAATTTTGAAATATAATCATTTCTATTTAACTTCATCGAAAAAGGTCATGAAATAAATTCCAAAAACCTTCTTTTATTGCGCTTCGAAATCCAACATTTCAATTCAAAGGGTATCCCTGTGAAGATGGGCGAATCGGCCCAAGAACTACGTTTTTAAACTAAGAATTAAGACATTATTAAGGACTCCAAAAAAATTTAGACGCGTTTTTCACCTCACATCACTCAGTTCACACTTCACCCCCCCCCCTTCCCAAAAAAATCGAGTTTTCCTGTTTTCGTCAAAAAATCTCATTATAGGTACAGGAAGTGGTGACCAACTTTTCAGAATTTTTTCATTTTTTTGCACAGCATTCTAGCCAACACCCCCCCCCTCCCCGAACTTGGAAATATTTTTTATTCTTCATGTCACCAAAAATTTTTAAATTAATGTGGTATGACTAGATCAAGGTAACAAACGTTTGGGAATTTTTTCAGATTTTTTTTGCAGTGAATTCTTGTCAAGAACTCTCAAATTTTAAAATTACTCCAATTTCAAAATTAAAAGACACTTTTTTTTTTGCTAGGTACTTTTAGGGTGAATTTTTGGCTAGAATGCATTGCAAAAAAATAATTTAAAAACGCCAAGTTTGTTACCTCTCCTTATTCATATTTTTTAAATTTTTGGTTTGAATGAATAGAAAATCGTCTTTTTTCATCTTTTCTCCGTGAACTAAAAATTTGAAAAATTATACCAAGGTAGTGTTATGTCTTTTAAGTTTTAATTTTTAAATTTGAGCAATTTAAAAATTTCCAAGAGGGGGTTTGGATAGATTGCGGGGGAAAAAAATTAAAAAATTTTTCAAAAGTTAGTTACCACTTCCCGTAACTACACTTGTATCAAATATATTTCCAAATTTTCGGTTCATCAGGTACCAAAATGGAATTTTTTTGACAAAAACTCCATATTTACGGGATGGGGTGAAACGAAGTGGGATAGGAGGTGGAAAATACATCCTAAAACTGTTTTGGCGTCCTTAAAGTAGCTCTTAGGCCAATTCACCTATCTTAACCGGGGATACCTTTCAACAAAATTCATTGAAAATTTGAGAAAGGCTGTCTGGGAAGGACGATGGAGAGGGCGAGGTCAAAAAATTATGTCAATGCATTAAAAAATATAATACAATAAAAAGCTCAAATTGAAATCATATTTCAAAAGGCTTTTCATCCGATTCTATTGAAGAAGTTTCAAAATTGAGGTAAAATTCTTTCAAATAAATTCATAATGGAGAATCTAAAAGAGGTTTATGGAAGGCGTAAAGTCTCCATATACCTTCACGAGTCTCAGAAAGGCCTGTCAAAATATTGAAAAAAAAAATGAAATTTTTTAATTTTTAAGAATTAGAAATTGATTCAAATCATTTTTGCGAACATGAATCAACTTTCTCAGGCGGTCTCTTTAATTTTCAAACAAAAAATTCATATGGTTGGTGGTGGCGCATGAAACTTGAAATATAAATTTTTAAGATTGATACCTATTCACCAGATACTTCATCAGTCCATAAATAAAATGGCCATATGGTCAATAGCCAGCCTATAGCCTAAAAAGCTCAGAAAATCATGGGATGATTTTTGGAATTAGAATTCATCTCAGCCTTAAAAATTCGGAAAAATTTTTAGGGTTTACAATGAACAAAAATTTTTGAAATTAAAATAGGTACCTACGAATTATCTGAGATAACTGAATAAGTTGAGTACCTACTTCAAGGTTTGAAATATTTTAGATCAAATAGGAGTAAAAAAAACTTTACAAGATGAACAACTGAACATGCCCGGTATCTGAGTAACAAAAGAAAGGAGTAGTTGTTTTTGAAAGGAATTTTATGTTTAGAACTCTCATTTTTTCAAATTTTGTAATTAGATACTTGGTAGCAAAATCAAAGGAAACTTGCTTGTGAGTTTAGATTTTTCTCATATTGGTAGGTATAATAAAAATAAAAATCGTAAAAACGTAAGCTTCCGCTTAAAAAAACATACCTGTCGAACTGCCATCATTGACGTTTCAGGAAAACCCAACAAATTTTCAAGTTGAACTATTTTTTTTTTTTCTAGAAAAACACCCAAAAATACCACACTTCACCAACGCATTACTTTACCGACACAGCACCGTAATAAAATAAAATTCTATACCCATGCGGTATCATTAATACTAATGAATGTCCAACATTTTCAATATTAACGTTTTACCTAGTTTTGTTTCTTTTCGGACGTCCGGCAATCCAAGAAATCCCACCCGAGCTCTGTTTATTTACTTTTTTTCTTCTTCTCGAAGAAATAATATACTATTCATTTCTTTGTTTTTACCAGCAATATAGCGGAAAACAATGAAGACAGAAGGACTTGAGCGCCAAGCGTTAAGATCTTCTTTATCGATAATGTTCCCAGTTCCGGACACCATAACCTTGTCGGCGTTCTTACAAGTAGCCACTTGCGGTAGGTTAAATTTTTTTTCAATCAAAAAATTGTTATCTTTTGCATCGCTATGTGTATTTAAAAACTATTCAACGAATGCATTTGGGTGCTCGAGTGATATTTGAAGAAAAGTGCAGCAGGTCAAGCGATTAATTATTCTGTGGAGTATGGTTTTTGGATCGAATCTGCAAGGTTACCCTTACAAAAAGGTATTGGGTGTTTGCTTCTGAAAGGTTTTTTGGTTCGGCTGTCAGATTAAAGTCTGACTGTGAATTGACTTCCTTCCTCAACTTCTTCTGGTGCATTGGGAATTATTCCATTGTGACTGGAATTTTTAAAATGGTATCTATGTATTTTTTTATGCAGAATTGAAAAATTATACGAATGAATTTAGGTATTGGATTTTTTTTTAGATCTAGGCACCATGAATTTTTCATCTTGTTTCCTCTGAATAATTCGTCGTATTTGTACTACCGCATGCTCAACATGAGCTCATCCTTGTTAAATTTTTAAAATCGTGGGTACTCTATGAATGAGTTATATGCTGGCGATTTAACTGTCTATCCTTGACTTTAACAAATTACAGTACCGCGAGTAGGTAGGTACCAGTATTTAGATCTTATTTTGTAATTTATAAAATATCATCGCTGTCTGTTAATTAGGTCTGTTTCCTGTACACGAAGGTGAACTTTTTCGCATTTGGTTCGAAGTGGTCTTATTTAACGTAAAGGTTAATGCGTATTCATAGTGAATTACTCGACTGCAAATCTAAAATCTTGTCATGTTAGGTTCATTGTTGCAACATGTTGGTAAAAGCTATCCTTGGTAGTTCAGATTACTTGGGGTAAAGTTGAAAGTTTAAAGGTTTCATTTGGTTGTACGTACATAATATTTTGTTTAGATCAAGAGATTCCGTGTATTTGTCAATGTGGGCACCTGAATTGGAGCATTGGCCGGAGATTACAACAATAAGACAGAAAGAAATGAGAGAAAAATTTGATACAGATTTTACTTTTTGTTTCCTTATTCTGTTTTTGATTATCATTGAAAATGGAAATTTTTATTGGAGAAAGGAGGAAGGTTGCTACAGAATAAATAAACATAACTTTTTGGCATTTAGATTAAGTAAGTAGGTATTTATTTTTCTAAATTTTTGAAAACGATTTTTTGTGTATCTTTTTGTCTGAAAATACTCAAAAATGACATGTTTGGTAATATTGAGTCTGAATCTAAAGAGTTATCTACCTTAATAATTGAAGGGGCACAATTCACATCCACAGATTTTTAATTTTTTATGACATTTCAGGATCGTTCACGGATTATGCATATTCAAAACAAAAATATTTCAAGTAATTGGAATTAAGTTGGAGGAAATTTTTAAAAATCGAAGATGGAAGAAAATTCACAGCAGGAAAAAAATAGCATTAAAAAATTTTCAAACTTCAATTTTTTGGAATTTTTTTCAACCTTATATTTTCAAAACTTTTTTCCAACCAAAATTTTTCTTCAATTTCATTTTTCAATTAGGTACTTGGGTTTGTAAAATTTTACCAGTGAATTTCAAAGCATTTAAACGAAAAAAAAAAAGGCGATCTTCAATTCATTCAATAATAATTTCTGCTCTTCCAATTGGATATTCTCATGAAAAATTTGGCATTCTAATATTTTTTTAATTCAAAGTTTAAAGCCCGGTAGTTCCAAAATTTCCTTAGAATAACTCCCTGTGTGTAATTATCGTCTCTAAAAGAATGTATCTTAACCAAAAACAAAAATAAATTGATACCTACTTCACAATTCATAAAGAAACTCGACATTCAAAATTTCAAGCGCTGAACTTTATTTCTCAAATTTTAGTATATTTTTGAACTTTCAAATTGTTCCATCATCCTAAAAAATATGAAAATTTGAACCAATCAGCAGAAGGAGATAAAATTTGGGATTTACGGTAATTTCCCCGACGGATATTTTCCCAAATAGGATACCTATTGCACAAAAAAATTTTCACAAATCCCTTTCCCGAATTCTGAAATCCCGAATTCAATCCTTAAATAACGTTTTTCCGATTAAAAATTTTTTCGAAAGCCTCAAATTTTGGAAATTGGGCCTGTGTGTATTTGGAATTCTATTATAAAAATTTGGAGAGCCGAAATTGAAATTCTTGATCAAAATTTTTTTCTGTGGCTTCAGAATCGGTTTAAAATGAAAAAAAAAAAACAAAAAAAAACTCCAAGTATTCATAATGTCTTTAATGTATCGAAATTCGATGTTCATAGCTCATTCTCATTCCTAGCTTTTTAGATCCCAAAAGATGGATACTTATAAAAATTGATATGGTACCTACAATACATCCCTTTCCTGACCTTCCTTGAAAAAATTAACTCCGTGTCTCTTGTTTGAAAAATGTAGGCATTATGTCTTTTTTTTAAAACAAAAAAGTATTAAAAAATTGCATAAGATTTATTTCGTAAAAAATTCAAATTGTTCTTTTCCGAATCTCGAGATATATTGCAGGTAAAACTATCCAAAAAAATAAGAAACTGCAAATTTTTCAAAAGTGGCAACAGACAATCTGGCATCACTTTGAAAACTCCTATATAACTCCCTAACTCTTTTTACCTTATGATTGGATGGCTCAGATTTTATGACGGGTCAGTCCCCTCCCCACCCACCCCCCCCCCCCAACCAAAAAATCTACCTTCCCAATTTTTGTCCAAATCCAAGTTATCCTGTTTTCAAACCTTTCTAATTAAATTTTTAATTCATAACAAATTGACAAGTAGTTAAAAATTAATAATTTATTGTGTAAAAAAAGTTGAGATATTTTACAATGAAAAAAAAGCTTAATTATACGTGACTGCATTTTGGTAACCGGTGTTTGACTTCGTGTGCTTTTTCTCCAATTCTGCAGACTGCAGTATTGTTCTGCTTCTCAGGATTGAACTAGGTGCGTTCTGGTGTTAATCCACAGAACTAAAAAAAAAAATTAGATTAAAAATAATTATTGCTTCGATAATTGATATTGCACTAGGCAACGATGATTTTGTGTTTGATTCGGTAGTAGGCTCCCTATTCATATGCATAGTTCTGACCTTGAAATCATATTTAAGTGTATTATTAATTTATGAATTAAACCAATAGCATATGATTGTACTCTCTCATTTTGAATCGGTGAAATTAGATCACTCTAGTGAAAAGTCATTAAAAAAGTCAAAATTGCAGTACAGGAAAATACAACGAAATTCTTTGATTTTTCGTGGATTTTTGCTGATACCAATTTTACTGATTTTTCATCATTTATTACTCTCTCATTTCTAAATTAATGAAAATTATTGACAAATCACTGAGAAACAGTCAGACTTGCAGTACGGGAGAAAATCGACAAATCAGTAAGCAAAATCATACTGGAAATCCAGTGAAAATTCACTGAAAAGTTAGTGAAATGTATGAATTTCGCTAAAAAATCAGCGAAAAACTTTGAAAAAACCAGTGAAAATTCGCTGAATATTAGTGAATTTTGCTGGGTTTTCCTGTGCTGCAATTCTGACTGTTCATAAATGTGATTTTTGAAAGGTGAGTAGATATTCAGAATTTTTATAAATTTTCATACTTAGTAAATATCTAGGTACCCCATTTTTTGAATTTCAAAATTATTTAAACGTCATATGGGAAAAATTGTTTGCACTGTTTTTAATAAGTAAGAGAAAACAAATAATAATCTCAAAAATGAATTTAAAAATTAAATTTTTCACGCGAATCACTTCGTTTCCATGCAATATTTAGAAAAAAAAATCATTTTAATATTTCTACAGTTCCTGAGCCATCTTTTTTCCATGGCGAGTTATAGAAAAAATACCCAAAACCAGAAAAAAATGTTCAAAAATCAAAAATTGCACAATTAGTGTTTTGATGTACTTAGGTATAAAATTTATATTTTCGAATTACTTACCTGGTCAATTTTATCGCTGACACAGTCGAACATTTCGTAAGCTAAATCACAAATTTGACCTCCATCTGTGAAAAAAAAAGACAAGAAAATTCATCAATATGTCTGGACCCGGTTTACGCATTACGCATACAATAGATAAGTAGGTACCTATACCTATCAACTTTTTAAAGTTATCTTGAACACTCAAACGGAATTTTTTCCTCTCTCTTTTGTTAGTTAAATAGGCAGCCAAATTCTTAATTTTTTTCTTCTGTTCACTTACAAATCGATACATTGCATCATTTATCTTATTACCATCAATTCGTCATGAATCAACTTATTTAGGTACTTAATTCAAGGTATTACGACGAGCAGGCCAAGGTACATATTTATTCTGCCACTTTTTCAAAAAAAAAAAAAAGCTTCAAACTCGAACAAAACGTCATAATTGATTGATAATTTTGTAAATTTGGAAAAAAAATATAGAAAATTTGTTGCATTTCATTAAGCACATTGTTGCAAATCAATTATTAATGAGAAATGGCCATCATATTGTACGGTCAGTGTAAAAAAAGAAGCAGCGAAATTTCAAGGTTTCGACGTTCGGAACCACCTTGTTTTTATTTTCTGCTCCAATAATTTCTGGGACTATCTCAAAGCATCGAATCTTGAGGCATGAATTTAAGTACCTTCAGCGACTATTCATTCCGATATTATGTACATTTGTAATTGAAATTCATGCACTCGATGTTTACGTAGGTATTTCCTTATTAGCCGATTTAAATTGCGTAAGTAAAATTACCGAATTTTTGGTTGGGTTGTTGCTGCTTAACGGCTTCCGCGATACCGATGCATTGTTGGACAGCTGTGAAAGCAGCCAAATAATAATTTCTGTCTTGAACACCTTCCGAGTATAATCTTACTAATCCTTCGATTTGCGGGAATCCTGTCTCATCAACCTGTTAATAAAGAATGTGTAATTATCATTAGAGGTGTATTTCGGTGTGTAGTCATGCGACATAAGTAATACATTTATGCCACTGTTAGCTAATTTTTCCAGACCTTGAATGTGAAATTTTGACCTCATTTTGTTGTATTATGTAATTTCCAAAGGTGAATTAGACAAACTAGATACATAAATGTTTGTCTGATGTGAGGTTCGGAATTTTCACGTGAAAAATGTCAATTTTACTAAAATTATTTTTAAATTCAAGTACTTTAACTTGGATAGCTGTGCAAAAATTTAATTGCTAGGTAATAACCATCGATACCTATCTTATAATGGATTCAACTCTGTTTTTAAAAAATAAATACCTACGTAAGCTTTATTTAAGCATTCGAGTTGTTATACTTACTGCTTTCACTTTCTTGTATACACATTGTAAGAGGCACTGAAAGTATAATCGCATCATTAATTAATGTCTTTAAAGAAAAATAAAATCTATGGGACTTTAAATAAAGTATGAACGTAAATAGATAGGTAGGTACTTGAATAGATGCAGTTTGAATTTATGTACCTATTTTATCGTTATTTTGATTTCAATCGAATTATGTAACTATGTGGTAGATGAATTAGATAGTTTGGATAGGTACCTAATATCTTTGGAATTACGTGTAAGTAAACTTCATTACCTAGATTACCCAAAGTAAAAAAAATAAATTACCTTTCAGTCTACAAAAAAATTTCTCCATTTTGGGAAACCCTGGCCATTTTTTAAAAACTAGAAAAAAACCTCGAGGGCTTGGACTCGAGCATCTTATGATAAAATATTGGTCAGAATGTCTAAATTGAGGCAGAACGAATAACAAAATAAGCATTTTTACATAGATTTGGACAAAATCGAATCAAAAGTCTTTAATTAATTTTAATTTAACAAAATTCAAGGGTAAAAAATGTAAAAAATCGAAATGAGGTATTTTTACTGATATTTTGAAGGAGCCAATAAAAATTTTAAGATTGAATTATTATTGTTGGGGAAGAGGTAACTTAGTCCCTCAATTGAGAAAAATTTTCTCAAGAATTTATTTTTGATAAAATCTGACGAACCGTACAAGAAGAATGAGAGGAGGAAAAACTATCTAGATTAATATTAGAAAAGTAGAAATGACCAATGTTCTTCAATAAAATTATATTTTCTAGATTAAATTTCTCTTCTGGAAAAAGATTAGATCGGAGTTTGATTCAAAAAATTGGAAAAAATTGTCCTTCTATAGCCCACATTTTTCGATTATCCATCCCCTCGCCCTCCCTAACCATTCATTGAATCAAATTCGTTGGTATTTCAATTCTATAAATTGTTACCTACCTATTTCTTTTTCCAAAGTAAAGTTGTGCAAAAAATCCATATATACGTTAAAAAATTTATTTTTAGGGTAAAATTTGAAATTTTTAATTTTTTAAAAAATGACCGTCAATTTTCAGCTTAATCCTCATTCTTGCTCCCAAATAATTTGACTCGATGAGTCCTTGCATCCCTGATAATCACCTACTTGCTTTTATGGGTTAGTTTATTTCTTTTAAAAATGCTGATAAGCAAAACATATACCCAACATTTTTTTCACGATATTGAATGAAATTTACAAAATTTGCTCCTAATTTAATTCCAAATTGAAAAAAAAAAAATCAACTCATTATTTTCCATTAAAATTTCTACAACAGAATGAATAGCCAGGCAGGCTTTCAAAATACGATTTTTATTTTTGAAAAAATAAATTTTATTCAGTCTTTCTGATCACTTCAAATTCTTAAAAACTTTTTTCATTCTACGTACAAAAAATTTATTGAATTCGAGTAAAGGACACAAATTTTACTCAAAAAATACAATCATGTTCAATATTCAAAATTTTGATAAATTTTCTAATTTTTTCAATTTCCATTTAGTTTTTGACCATCTCCTTTCAATTTCTCGCTTCCTTGCAGGCCAGATGACGATTTTTAACAAATATTATAAATCATAATAATTAATGAGTAGGCAAAAATTCTATAATTTTGTATGAATGCTAATTTAGGGCATTTATTTTGAATTTTCCCCCCAAAAAAATTGCCCTTATTGGATGGCAAAATGACCTTTGAGAACGGTAAAGGAAAATTTTAAAACTCACCATTGCATTTAGGTTTTTAGAGATTCAAATTTCATTTTTTTTTCATCACAATTTTCTCTAAATTTCAAAACAAGTCTCTCAATAGGAGGCTAAAATCAAACAATCTCATTTGCAAATGATTCTGCTGCTTCAACTCCACTCAAACCCCCAGCTGTTTTGTCAATTGACCTTCAAATTTCTCTCAAGGCAAAAATCTATATGTAATGCTTGGACCAAGAAATGAAAAATCGAGATGAATTATTTAAAATGCATCATCAATCGAAAAACCAGAGAGAAATTCACATTTTTTTTTTACAAAATTTAATTTAAATAATATTAAAATCAGTAGGTACTAGGTAAGTATAAGTGTAGGATTTCTTTGACGCCGATTTTTTATACCTACACAAAAAATCAACCCTAGATATTAAAATAGATTCCTGAAACGTACCTAGAGGGAAATTCAAAATGTTGAGAATTTCAATACGAATGTTAAAGTAGGTGCCAGGTTTCGAAAAGTGAATTTTTTTCACCAAAATGGATCCTAAATCTCAAAATGGACTTCTGAGGGGAGGAAGTGAAATTGAAAATACGAAAATTCCAATAAGTGCAAAATGGGTTTTTCAAAAAGTCATTTTCGAATTTTTCATTTTATTGCAATCTGATTTTTAATTGGTAGGTAGTAGGTACCTAGGATGTAATATGAGTCCAGGAGTCCACCCCTCTGCCGGTTTCCTTCTCTAAATACGAGCTTTTATAACTCATACCCTCCCTCCGAACCTGTCATCAATTTAAATCAAAAAATCAAATAAGTAAGTAGTTTTATTAGCAAATTTTTTTCATTTTTTTACCTGATAAAAAGGATGTCAAAATTGATTGATTATCAAATCAATTTGTTTTTTTTTTTTTGTTAATATCTCCAATTTCTTTACAAATTAAAATTGAGCAACGTTTTTGTAAGATAGCTTTTTATCCAATACAATAACAAACTGAAGAAGTTGGTATTATTTAACGGAGGGAGGGAAAATACCAAATTTTTGACTGATGCGGAGTTTTTTTTTTTTTCAATTCCAAAACAATTTTTTCCAATCAAAATTATTATTTTTAAAAAATTCATCATTTCTAAAATTTTCCAACTTAAATTTGAAAAAAAGAATGTTTCAGAATTTTTATTTTAGAATGTGAAGGAGGTGAACTGCCCTCTGCCTCCCCATGTCAAGTTCAACCTTGACTGAATGGAATAAATAATTTGAAAAGCCACATCCAAATTTTTCTCAACTCTTTCTAAAAATTTAGGACACCATGTAGAATCTCAGGAAAAGGAAACCCCTTCTCTTCATTAGTCTTTTCAAAAATTCACAATAATTCAACTTCCAACCCCTTCCGAGTTGAATAATTTCATGGCAATGCCATTTAATACGCAAGTCTTGATCATTTAGTACCAATAAAATTCACAGGATATCTTTAATGACCCTTACAACAGTCATTAAGACGATAAACGACGTTAAAGAATGAATTAACGTATTATATAACATAAAACTATAAGTAAGCATAACCACGTAAGCGCGTATATACAAATGACAATACCAAATCTGCACCAATCTAATAACGCAATTTTCAACCGGAAAGTTATACACTAATTTTTTTCATGTACAATCAAGTACAACATAAAATCCAACAGAGGAATTAAAAGAGTTAACATTCAAAAAGTGTATGTATATAGTTAGTCTTGGAATATTTATTACGAAAGTCACGTAGGACGTAATGATGAAAGATAGACGACCAAGAGACTTACCCCTGCGACCCGTCTTTCCTCATTGGTAAATGTACCCGTTTGATCTTTAGTTTGCCTTTTAGTACGAGTCGGATTGGTTAACGATGTACCGTCTTGATTTTCAATACCAATGACATCAAGGGCTTCTGCAAAATCATACCGGAGTATTAAGTAATCTTTTTTCTTAATTTGTCTGTCTCTGGGAGGTCATTTTAAAATGCAATTTAATCGAATTTTGCACCCAAACCGCAGCTTAGTAGGTAATTTTCGACGAAACATTGAAAAGATAGAAATCGATTAATTCGTTTTCACCTTGACTCGAGTGTGATTTAAATATAGGTGCATATGTATGTGAAATATTATTTCATCGGTCGTTTACCCACTTTCGCATTCGTCTAAAACCGCACAGGCACAATAAACGAGTAGTACTCGTAATTGTTACGGAATATATTACGGCGAGCTACTGTGGTGTCTATAAACTGGTTTCGAGTCGTTGATAAGCCATGTTATATGAATTCTGTATTTTTAGCCATAAATTATTAGTGTTCGAATGATAAAAAAAAAATGAAAGGTTTGTGGAGCACTTGAGATTGATTTAATTAGACGAGTAGCTTTGGTCGACTGCATTGTAGCGAATCTACTTGGATTGATTAAAAAAGTATAAAATGAAGGGTTACGTAATATTTAAAGTAGGTATCGAATGGATTGAATCGTATAATCAAAAGGTACGTTGATTGAATAATGATGATTTTTGCGAGATCAGTAAAAAGTTGATAAATTTGTATCTTGAAAATAGGTATCCGTTTCTTTCGTCCGGAAATAGGTAGGTAGGTTCTTTATAGATTTGGATTAGTCAAAGATGAAATTTCATTTTTTTGAACCAGAGAACCAAATTTTATCGATTTTATAGCCAAAAAAGCAGAAATTTTTAATTGAAAAATTATTTACCAACTTTTTAAAAAATTGAAAAGACGATAGTTTTTGATTTTTAAAATCGATGGTTTTTTATTGAAAAATCGATACCTTTTGATTAGAAAATCGATCACTTTTGATTAAAAAATTGATAATTTTTGATGGGAAAATCGATATTGTCATTAGAAAATCAGTCATTTTTTTAAAAAAAGTCGATGTTTTTTATTTAAATGATCGGCAATCATTTTTGATTTAAAAAATAAAAATTTTTATTGAAAAAATAAAATTTTTGATACAATAAATTGATCATGTTTGATTTAAGAAATTAATAGGTAATTTATCATTCAAGGATTTGATAATTTTTGATAGAAAAATCGACAGTTTACGATTAAAAATCTATGGTTTTTGATTAAAAAATGACAATTTCTGATTATCAAATCGATCATTTTTGACTAAAAAGTTTATATTTTTGGATTTAAAATATCAAGTTTTGTTTAAAAAATCATTGAAAAAACATATTTTTGGTTTGAGAAATCTATAATTTTTGATTTAAAAATTTATGGTTATTGATTGGAAAATCCATCATTTTTGACTGAAAAGTCTAGGTATTTGAATTTAAAATAATCGAGTTTTGATTTTAAAAAATTAAGTTTCTGTATTTTTGGACTTACAATATCAAGTTTTCGTTTAAAAATTCATGTTTTTGATTAAGCACTCAAATTTATGATTGAATAATCAAGTTTTTGGTTTGAGAATACCTTATTTTTGATTAAAAAATTCATTATTTTTGATTTAAAAATTTATGGTCATATTTTTGACTGAAAAGCCAATATTTTTGGATTTAAAATATCACGTTTTTGATTAAAAATTCAAGTTTTTGATTTTAAAAATCAAGTTTTTGGTTTAAAAAATCTATATTTTTTGATTAAAAATTCATCATTTTTGATTTAAAAATCTATGGTTAATCATTGGAAAATCGATCGTTTTTGACTGAAAAGTCCATATTTTTGGATTTAAAAAATCATATATTTGATTAAAAATTCAAGTTTTTGATAGAAAAATCAAGTTTTGGTTCAAAAAATCGATAATTTTTGATTAAAAACTCATCATTTTAGTTCGAAAAATTCATCACTTTTGATTTAAAAATTCATCATAAAATCGATTATTTTTAATTCCACAAATTTAAAAGACCAGATTTCCATTACGTTGACCTAAGTTAGGTTCAGAGAGTTGATCCCTATCAAAAAATGACCTTCTCCGGTCTTCACAAAATTTTACCGGTCACATCTGGTGATTTTTTTCAAAAATTATGAGTTCATCTTGATAAAAAAAAATATAGACGAATAAAAAATGGAAAAGTTCAACCATTTGTTTATAATTTTTAATTCATCATCGGGAAGCCAACCGTATCCTCGTATACTCAACCGTATATGGCATGGTGTTTCCGCTTTTCACATTTCAGAATCATTAGTACGAGTAGCTCGTTATATAGGAATAATACCTAGGCAGATATTTAATCTGAGAATAAATGAAAGTACAAAGAATTTAGTTACTAAGACAGACTATTTTTTTATGGGTGCATCGAATAATGAAAAGGGAAACACGAATATTTCCAAAAATTCTAATTCCCTTTTTGGTCATCTTCTGATAAGTAGGTATACCCAAATAAATTAAATTTTGCATAATACATAAAAATTGATTCACTTACCTTGTAAAAGAAGAGATTTGATTTCCTCCTGACATTGTCCTATAATTCGTTCGAGTTTCTGCGGAGCTATTGTCGGTGTTTTGCATCTTTGTGAAACACCCTGAAAAATCACATTCAATTTTTTTTTCAAATTTCGACAAATTTCATCGCAGAAAAAATAAAATACGTAAAATTTTCCAAAATAAATTGAAATAATGGTTTTAAAAAAACACTCACTTTGGTTAATAATTCACCTTCACAATTCACTCGAAAATACGACAAACAAATGAAGCTTAAAATAAATAAATAATTTTTAGACATATTCGACATAATGTAGGAACTCGAGGTAAAAAATAATAAAAATACGAAGTTATCAAATAAGTTAATCGTAACGTTCACACCGCACTGTTCGAATGTTTAAGCGAGACGAGCGACAATTGACCAAACATGTGGACTTTCTACCATCCCACTAACACTTGATGAACATTCGCCCACCTTATTAAAAGTAAGTGGAGCATTTGAGATGAATACGAAAACCGGTCCTGGAAAAATGGGAAAATTTCCTTGAGATGGTTTTCATTTTTATTGTTGTCTATAAGGAACGTGTATATAATTTACTTACTGTACATGAATAAAATCCTCCGAATTAATTTTTTAATTGGTACCGATATATTAATTTATATGGAGTAATTAAACGTCAGAATCGGCGAGATGTTTTCGTTTAAGGTAAAATTAGGTATTGAAAATTTTTTATGCGGGTAATGGTCGAATTGAAGATGACCTCGGTGTAATTCAGACGATTTTTATGGATCAGCTATTGTTTTATCGAAGATTAATTTTATTATTAATTTCGATTTAGGTAGGTCTCCCTGTGATATCTGTAATTACGTAATCGGACGGGTTCGTAAATTATTGATGATTTTACCGATTTGACATCGAATTGGTTGATTTTGATTCTCGTCGAGAATTATAAATTGGTGTTCGGGTTTTTATTTAATAAGTAGCTGGGTATTTTGAAGGAAGGGGGGAGTTCATGGCTCGTTTTTGACCCATAAAAAAATTTTAAATGATATAACAATGCATGAATGTGTTTTCAATTTTTCTTGATCATGAAGCCATGTAGCAAAAATATTTTAGTTTTTTTCCCTCGAAAAATTATAAAATTTTGAAAAAAATTGATTTGTGAGCGCTCTTTTTAGAGAATCTGATGAACCGCTGCTGATCCAAATTGATCCAAATGGGGGATCTTGACCCAAAAACTACATTACCAAAATTTTAGCTGCTAGTTTGGAGTTTGGATTTCTTCGTTGAAAATTTGAAATCCGAAATTTTCAAAATTGCAAATGAATTGGGCCAGAATAAAGTCCCAAGCGATAAACTCAATGATCAGGTAATTCAACAACCATTAAGGTGATGCCAAGTTATCCAAATTGAAAATTTTAAAAATCTTTGGAACCATCCTAAAAAATTTACAACGAAAATTTCTTAAGGGAAAAACTCCCATAAACGAGTAACATTCATTTCTGATCTTCGCTCGAAAAGGTATATCAAGCAAAATTTCTAACAGACTTTTTCAATTTTTTTTAATACTTAAAAAATAATGAGAAGAGATTTTTTCAAATTAAGTAGGTATCTGAAAACGAAATACCTACCTACCTTGGCGATTAAGCAACAATGTTTCCAAAAAATCTTGTTTTTTTCGAATTTTCATTCATACAGAAGACCTGCCCGTGAATCTGAAAGGCCAAAAACGAATTGGCTTGTAGAATTTTACAAGAAACTTCCACAGCGAAAATATCAGTCCCTAAAGATTATTTGAAGGGGGTGGGAGGCAATTTCGGCTTGTTTCTCACTTTCATATGAAGTATGAGCAAAAATTCTCCCTCGAGGCAGGCCTATGCAGAGAGAGGAGAAAGAGAAAGGAGTGATTTCTCGTTCCCGGGATTTTTGGGGGCCTCGTGGGGTCCCGCGAGGGCCCTTTAGAACTAAAAACCATTCTTCAGTTCTTTAAAAGTTATCAAAAAATCAATATTTTCAAAAAATTTCAAAGTTATGAAAATCAAGGTTAAAGATTATTTCATGACCATGTAGACCAAAAAATACAATTCTTCGAGAAAATCGCCATTTCATATTTTTTAATTCAAATGAAGTGAAGTATAATAGAAAAAAGTAAAAAAAAAAACCTATAAAATAGGTAGGTATTGATTTTGCAAAAAATTGTACTTTTTGGCTTACTTAGTCAGTAAACAAATCTGAAATTGAGCTGACTCAAAAATCAAGTTTTTGAATTTTTGACACCCCCCCCCCCCCCATTTGTGCAAACTCGTTTGCTCTTCAATTTTCCCCCCGAGTCTGGCATGGATTTTCACTACAAGGCCCTGCTTCGAGGTGTTGTATTTGTACAGGGTGACCGAAAAGTAGTTCCCAAAAATAAATGCTTCTCAAAAATTCCGTAATCAATTTATCCGAAAAATTTAAATTCTGGCAGAATCCTTGGTTCATTACTATTCGATCATAGGCCACTTCATAGATTCTCAATTAATTTAAATTTTTTGTGAAGCATAATTCGATTTTAGTTTATAATGCTACAGCTAAACATAGTCAAGCAAAATTTAAAAATTGCGCGGAATAAAATCTTTGAATATCTGGGGGTAGGTTTCAAGATAGCCAAAAGCTTGATTTCAACCCTGTCAATTCCAAAACAATGCGTTCAACCTTGAAATAAGGAGGATTAGATTTCAGCGCATCACAAATTGGAACCAGATGATTTATCCCTGAATTGCCTACTGAATTATTTTTCTGTTTTACGAGAAAATTGTGGATTATTGAGGTTCTTCGAGCAATAACTTATGCAGAGATTAGAAGACAGTCTATTTTAGTAGAATATGAGAAAAAAAAGATTACCTCGCCAATAAATTTTTTTTACTGAAATTTTAAATTTTTTTCGGGATGTATTTCCCGGTCACCCGGTATATGGGAGTCTAGATAACTATCTCATCTCCAGATGGCCTGTAGTTCGTGGCATGAGTTTTTCTCCTAAATGCCATACGGAGCAAGTTATTGAGATGCTTGGAAATTTTTCGGTGAATTGGACAATTTTTTGCAATTCAAATCTTCATAATTGCCCCTTCAATCAATTTTAGGAGCTGAAATTTAAGTGTTTTTTTTGATGCTGTACAAACTTATAAACATTATTTGGCTTGTCAGACTTCGGGTACATCCCTGTCAGTCAGAAGGAAAAGCATACGTGGTAACTATATTTTCCTTGTAAAAAATTTTTCCTTCTGGGATCACCGTTCGAATTTATTTTTTGCGATATTGAAATTTTTTAATTTTAAAAATAAACTCTTAACCGAGAAAAATACCATGTAGGTGCCTAGTTCAATTTTTCCTAGACCCTCAGTTGACCTCCAATTTTAAAAATTCAGCTCAGGAAAAAAAGTCCAGATGAGCAATATTGAGTCAGAAATGTACATGGTTGAATTAAGAGAGAGGAAAATAAGATGATCAATGAACACGAAAAATCCAGAATTTCGGAAAAATTTCAAATTCTACTGATCAAGTCCAAAAGAACCCAAAAAATTTGTAAAATGCATTTCAGCTAAAAAAAAAAAAAAACAGGAATTTAAAAAGAAATCACGACATTTTAACTTTTGATTGTCTTTTATTGCAAAAATTTTCGACCATGACTGATAAGTACATATTTTTCAAAATCTCATTCTCAAACACTTCATTTTAACCAATCCACCCTACAACATCAGCTGATTTGGTAAATCAGGAAAGCTCGATAATTTTAGGGAGGTTGCATAGAATCTATTGATTTAAAGCACGCATTTTTTAAAAGAAAAAAATATAGTATAAGCAAAAACAATCTTAAAAAATTCAAATTTTCAGTCCGATGAACTCTAAAAATAGACAGTATAAATTTTCATTTTTATTATGATTTCGAAAACTCCTACATATTTAGACTCCTTGAAAAATTAAAAAAAGCAAATTTAAAATTTCGCAGTTTTGACTTTTGAGCTTAAATTTCTACTAAAAGTTCAATTCAAAAAATCTATATTTTACAATAAATTTTTCAGTCCACAACAGATTCCATTTCCCATTACAATGAACCGAAAGAAAGATTTGGAACCAGTATTAGATAGGTACCAACGTACTAGATAAAACCGCATGGATCGGCTTCAGATACCTAGATAGATACTCAATTAGTTTATTTTTTTCGCCATTCGCCAAACATAATTTTTATGGCTGGTAAATAGACACCCATTAAAGATAAACTCTTCGCAATATTCGTGAATCATCTCTGGCTTTCGTTCAAAATAATAATAATAAAAATCCATCTTCTTTCGAAATAGGTGCCTAACTACCTACAATAAAGTTAGATACATCCTTAGATGAATACATATTTGATTAAAACTACCACAATGCTGGCACATTAGACTTACTCGAGACATCGGATAAAAATTTAATTAACATTAACATAATATAACTCGCTACCTGGCACATTCACATTAGAATTGTTTCAAGTACCTATCTACACCAATTGTAATTAACAAACACGCGAACTTGGCCATTACACATTATTTTCGGTATTTTATCTAAATTTTGTATCGTCCTTCGTTTTAAAACTTGGTACAAATTATATCCTGCGGATGATGAGAAGATGTTATACAGATATAGGAATTTTCGAAATACTGCAATTTCTTCACAGCGGCGTCAATACTTTTGTAATCAAATTAAATACCTAACCTGTTAAAAATTTAATTCACGCGAATAATATTCACGTTCAATTATTTTAACAATTAAAAAAAGTAGGTAGATAAGTCCTACTTAGAAATACATCGTCGTACCATCGTCATTCCTAATTTTACATGTCAAATGGAATACGAATTTTGCTCAAAAGCAGATTTTTCTACCCAAAAATTCGTATCTCAACTCTTTTCATATGCTCGATATTAAAAAAAAAATTAACATCAAATCAATTCCACACGAAGGTAATAAACGTCAAATTTAAATTACCCATCAGATTACATCTGTTCGCGAAAAAAAAAATTGGACTAATTGATCTCGTCTTTCGAGTGAGAAAAAAAGCAGGTCATTTATTTTTCTTCTGGTTTATGACCGTCGCGGGTCGTTCGCCCGTGTACTGGACTTTTTGAAGGATAATTCGTGGTTTATCCACGACAAATACGTAATAAACTTTGTAAAAAGGGGAAAAATAGCCGTTTACCGGTCGGCGTTTTGGTTTTTTTACTTTCTCTGAGTTATTATTGGTACGACAGAAACTGGTTTCTGGCTGCGTTCTAGAATACACATACCTACCTTGTTCTGGGCGCATTGCATAATACGCTAACACTGACAAAGTTGAGTAATTTCGGTATCATTACGGTGCTAATTAGAGGTATGTGTACTCGTATGGTTATACGAATGATTCGAGTACTTGAAATAATGTAAATTACATTTTATCATCTTCCTAATCGATTTTACGTAGATTCGAGTTCGATTATTCGAATAAATTTTTTTAAATGCGTTTTTATTTCAATAAAATACATCGATATCATTATAACTCTTCTCGAAAGTAGGTAGTTTTTTTTCTTCGAGTGATTATTTCCGCGATTTGGCAATCTTATTGTTATTAATTAAATCAATATTAAATGTTACAGAAAACCAGATTAAGTACGTATGATAATTTAACATAATGCATAAACGAATCTTCGTGAAGTAAATTTTTATAAAAGAAAAAAGTGCAATGATACGCGTATCATGTTGAGGTAACTCGTCGGTGAAGTTTCTGCATACACGAAGTATCGAAATTTTAACATACTTTTGTTCTTACTTAAAAACTACCAGCTGATTATTTTGAGGTTAAAAAAAAAACCGTTACACGGATACTTTGGTAACGTCGGTTTAGCAATTAAAATCATTTTAACAAAAATAAAGTACAAACGCGAAAAAATTTTAAAAAATAAATTATTAGAATAGGAACTATAAAAAAATAAAAATCGCAGGAGCCCCTTAAATAAAAATGCTTGGTAACGATTAAAGCTCTTTAAATGATCATTTTTGGTATTCAAGCTCAAAAAAATACGATAGAAAGACACGAATAGCTGATAAAATATTCTCCACTGGAATTGAAAATGATTGCTTCAATGTTTTAGTATCACTTTTCCTCTGAGATGACCTTGTTTCACTCTATCGTAGGCTTTTGAAGCTTCAGTGAATGGGAAAACGGAATCTACTACGGCGTGAAGCTGAAAAATATATGGATATTTGAAATTAATAATGGTAAAATTTGATTTTCGGATTCAGATAGCACACTGACCTTTTTTTCTTTCAGTAGAGTAGCCAACTCTTCGATTGCTCCACGCATTGGAATAAATATACCGTAAGATATGGATCTCGTGGTGAGTAATGAGCCTTGCATAACATTCAGCTTGATAAAATCGTACAATGTTTTTAATAGCCCGAAAAATACACCGTAGCGGTCTGTTTCGGGAAGGATTGGAGGTTGAAGAGTGATGTATTTGGCGAATTTAAATGGTTTCAAGAATGATGCATAGTTGGATATTTGGGATTCGCTGATGTTGGCTGCGTCGAAAATGATGTCGTACCTGAAAAATTGAAATAATGAATTTTAGGAAATTCAATAAGTACAGAAATTATATTTAGGAAATTTATTCTTCAACTATTCAATATTTATTTAGAAGGTTGAGCTTAGAGGAAGTTGGAAAAAGATTTAATGACGAAACTGAATGGAAATTTGAACTCAGAATCTTCGAAAGCGTAAAACATCATAAGCTACAAAAAATTTTCAAATATTTTTGAGTTTTGACTGAAATTGCAGGGTATGAAAGGAGCTGAGGTAGTGAAATCTCAAAACTTTGTTGAAATTTGAATTTGAAGTCCTCGAATTTGAAAACAACAGAGCTTTGGTGGCAAAATTGAACATTTTGGCAAAAAGGTTGGGGAAATGTGGGGGGGGGGGTGAATGAAACAAATCCCAAAACTGAGTTGAAATTGGTGTTCAATGTCCTTGAAATAATTACAAACGAATGTCTCCCAATATGAAACTCAAATTTGTAGAAAAAGAGGCGGGGAGTCAAATCCTAACACTGAGTTAAAATTTAAACTCTTGTGTCCTCAGAAACAGTTCAAACGATCCATCACATGGTATTGTTAATATTTTTCGACAAAAAGAATTTTTAGTTCCCTCAATAAACCTCTTCAAAAAGAGAAATTTTTGAAATTTTTTCCCAAGATTCTCAATAAACAGTATCATTTGGTCACTAGAAAGGAGGAGGGGAGACGTACAAAAAGTCAACTGACAGTAGTTCTATAACTTTTTTCAAATCAATAAACGAATATATACAAAATTCTACGAGTACGTACGGTCCCCATTCTTGAAGTTCTTCAAAGAAAGAAGAATTTGTATAATCTATGATTTTCTCGGGGCGAAATTTTTGAACCAATGGTATCGCATTTGAACTACACGTAGCTACGACCTGAAGATAAAAATGCCCATAATAATTTTCTTGATAACGGTTTTAAAAATACATTTCATTCGTATTACTCACACTAGCTCCCCATGATTTCAACAATTGAACAGTGACTGTGCCTACACCACCGGATGCTCCAATCACTAAAACATTTTTATTCTTTCTCTCTCTGAACCAAAGATCCGCATTGACATTTAACGCTGACCAGGCAGTAACCCCAGCATAGAGAACAGCTACAGCTTCTTCATCTTTGATTTCATTCGGTTTTTTGATAATCTACAAATGTAAAGAATAAAACGTTGATAAATTGATCAAAAGAGATTTTAGAATGAAAATAAGTTTCATTAGCTCACATATTTTTGATTAACGACGACGTATTGAGCATGGGATCCGTCTCTAGGTGGTGGTGTAAGACCCATGACGATGGTACCAATTTCATATTCCGGATTTACTTTTGAACCCACAGATATAATTTCACCAACGAAATCTCGCCCCAAAATTGCTGGAAATTCGTTCGTAGGATAACCAGAAGTATAATGAAGAATTTTCTTGACAAAGTTTAATAAGACGTGTCCGTAACCCTCTGAAACAATCGAAAATTCAAGTTGAAAAAAGAAATGTAGATTCTCTTCAGCACAACCTTTTGAAAAAAATTGCACAAATATTGAAGATAATCACTCACCCGTCATGTACCAATCTAAAATATTGATCGAAGAAGCTGATACTTTTACCAATACTTCTTGAGGATTGATAATTTTAGGAACAGGAGCATCTTTATTCAAGCGAATGGATCCACTGTAATCTTCAATCTGCCATGCAGACATGGTACTCGGTATTGCGTTTTGATCCATATTTAAAATAGAAAATTATTCTGCAAATAAAAACCAGTAGCAGATTGCGAGTTGAGTGAACAATAAAAACAAAATTTCACATAAACTTACGAATAAAATCTGATGTAATTTCAACCCCACATTAGAACAAGAAAACTGAAGACTTACTTGCCATTAAGATACTCAAATCGATGACAAATATTTAATTAAATGGACGCAGATGATTCAGATTTTAAAATAATGAAAACGGCGCAATTGCTATTATCAGTAAATTTTTATTTTTATTTTTTATCAAAAAAAATCAATACAAGAATGACCTTGAAAATGATGGATTTCCAAAATTCCGGATTTTTGAAAATCTAGGATCTAATTTGAATTTTTTTTGCAATTTCCATTTCATTTTGAAAAAATTTTATAAAAACCTATTTTTATTTCTTACTTTCCTCATAATAAAATGAGCTTTTTGAAGATTTATTTCGGAATCAACTGTAAAAACCAAAATATTGACTATTGAGTTGAGTAACAGTAACCATTGTAAATTGGACCAAATTTTGAGAATTGACACAATGACGTCAGCATTCCATTTTATCAATCGATTTGAATCATCAATTTTTTATCAAAATTGAAAGTGAAAATAAAAGCTCAAAGCTTTCACTTTTGTAAACTTTGCAGTATTTTATTTTCTCCTTTTTTTCTTCTGTTCATTGCTTTTTTTTACAACTTAAATCATTTTTATTGATTTTTTAACCGCACAGTTGCACGTTTGATAATTTTTTCCCACCATCATGAATCTCTCTTAAATTTTCATCAGCTTTAAATTTTTTCAAATTCGATTTAATCATGCAGTTTAAAAGTTTATTGCGATCTTTGAATCACCTCAAAATTCCTCCATCATGTCCCAAACGATGGTGTCAATCTCAAACTTTGGCGCAAAATCCAGTGGATTTTACCGGAACGATGTCAGCTTGGCAATTGACGAATTACGGCGACGAAAGTAATCTAGTATTGGCAGAAAATCTTGAAATTCCCATCATAACTGATCCAAACCAGGTCTTGGTTAAAGTATCGGCTGCTTCGGTGAATCCTATCGATGTAGAGATGATGCGTTAGTATCAATTCAAGAAATTAATTTGTCGAAGATTCGTAGTTTAATTTCTCTACGTAATTTTATATTTCAATAGGTGGATTTGGTTCGGTGTTACTGAGCAACATGCGCCAAATCAGTTCTCTTTGCCAAGATCAAACATCCAATGCACCTCTAATTTTAGGCAGAGATTTCGCCGGTACTGTGGTAGCCAAAGGAAATGCAGCTACAAAATTTGAAATTGGAGATGAAGTATATGGTGTGGTAAAACCTCACGATCAAGGATGCCATTCGCAGTACACGATTGCATCAGAATCACTGGTCAGTTACGTAAATTACATCGCCATATTTTCATATTCAAGTCTTTACTTTTGTGTTGATCGTTACAGGTGGCTAAAAAACCTGAATTTTTATCAATGGAACAAACCAGTGGAATATTATACACAGCTCTGACTGCTTGGAGTGCCTTAAAGATATCAGGGAACTTTATCGTCGTGTCTCCTAGAGATAAACGCGTTTTAGTCTTAGGAGCTTCCGGTGGCGTAGGAAGCGTTGCTGTTCAAATGTTGAATGCTTGGGGTGCACAGGTAAATCTATTAAAAAATTCATTTGATCTTTTTTGCGAAAAATTCAATCACGTTTTATTTGATAGGTCATAGCTACGTGTCGTTCTGACGCCATATCCTTAGTGGAAACTTTCTCTCCCCAAGCTATCTTAGATTACACATCACCAAATTACACATCAAGCGTAGAATCAGCTGGAAAGTAAGTCCTGAACAATCTGTTTGGTTCTGAAATTCATGTAACGACGTTTACAATTCGAATAAATTTCAGATATGATGTCATTTTAGACGCAGCCGGTCTGGGTGAAAAACAGCTTGAAGCTTATGTGCCGCATATTAACCCTGGAGGATCATTGGTCACTTTGCGGTCTCCTTTGTTGAGTAATATCGATACCTACGGTTTACTCTGTGGTACTGTGAAAAGTGCCATTGATTTAGCTGTACCCAACTTCACAACCGGTGTCTTTAAGAAAGGCAGTCTTATAAAATGGGGATTTTTCATGCCTCTTGGTACAGCTGTCGAAGAAGTATCTGAACTCGTCAACAATAACAAAGTATGTTTTCCATCATCTGGCTTTGTTAATTTCACAGTTGATGCTAAAAAAAATTTTCACTTTTTAGATTACTCCTCGAATCGAGAAAGTGTACCCATTCTCAGCCCTACCTGAAGCGTACTCAAGAATGAAATCTGGGCATTTACGAGGAAAAATAATCATTTCTTTAGACAAGAAAGAATCTAACGAGTAAAACCCAGCATCAATTATGGAAAAAATTCACTACCTAGATAGCTTGGTCAATGAGATGGGTTTAGTGTTTGGTATCAAGTTATTAGCTTCTTATGAGTGTTCTTAGAACAAGTAATCTTATGAAATGTGCAATATATTTAAATTGTGATGTTAATATTTTGTAGAGTGTGTGAATTTTGTTCCTGTAGTGTTTATCTCAGGAAAATTTCATTTACTTTGTACCAATTTGAACTTATGTTGGTGAGAATTTCATATTACGCACCTCATGTCGATATAATGAATATAGTGATGTGTAAAAATCTCATTATCGTATCTGTTTTGCGTTATTATTCTTAATTGAAACTATTCAAAGTTTAAAATACACTAAAGTTCGTTAACGAGGTCACTGAATTCATTTCAGTATTGGGTATAACCATAGATACCACCCATACAGCTTTGTAAAAAAATATTTCGATAACAAAATCACTTTTTCGGACACTGCAAGAATTTTAATAAGGAAATCTATGTTCGAAATAATTCTCTAAATAAATAGAACATAACAAAAATAATTAAATTACTCTTACGACTAATTCCTGATCAGTTGAATAAAAAAGTTTGTACTAAATATTAATTAGTATAATGTTTAGCTCATTTTGCTCGGAAGTTATTTATATATCGTCTAAAGTTACTTTTATCTCTTTCGATCTTAATTTAATAAGGAACTAACAAATAATTGCAAATTAGTAAAGAAAAACAATACCCAAATCAACCCGATTTATATAAACGTAAAAAAAAAAAAAAAAAAATTCAAAATTGAATAACCAATCGAATAATTCGAAATATACGTACAATAAATAAATTCTTTATACTTTCACACCGGAAAGAGTTTCTTAAATGCATTGATACATGACTGGTAATAAAATCATACTGTCGCGAACACTAAAATTTGCGTTTACGTATTCTGCTACAGAATAATTATGTTCACTTAATAATAATATTGCCCCTTGAGTTGTTCTTTAAGAACGATTTTCATTTTCTTTGTAGTCATCGAAGTACGGATGAACTAACGAATCTCGAGCATTTATTCGCTTACTGGCGTTGAATGATAACATCGTCTGTAAATTAAATTCAAAAATGAGGAAATTTTACAGATTGATCAAACAGTTTTGAAAAATGTGAATAAGCATACGTACAGTAAGTAATTCAGAGCCGGCGACACACAACCTTTGAATCAGCGATCTCAAACACACAGTAGGCCAGTTCTGAAATTCACTTCTTTCCAAGGATACATTTTCAGGCCAGTTTTCATTCGATGGTGTGCCTACGATTCTGAAATATGGAAAATTTTTCGAGAATTTCAAATATTAAACGTATCAAGTTGGACTTGAAAGTTACGACATCAAGAAATCATATTTATGCTGCACTAATTAGATTTACTTACTTCAAGATAATCCATAAATGGAGCCATTTAAAATAAAGTAATACAATGAAAAAATCGATTTCAACATTCAAGAGAAAAAAAACAGAAAATAATTCACTCACTGGAAAATTCTATCTAGCTGATCAACTTCGGAGCTGCCTGGAAACAACGGCTTCATCAGATACATTTCTGCTATGATACAACCACAAGCCCATATATCTACAGATGTCGTATACGACAATCCCAAAATAACTTCAGGAGCTCGATACCAAAGTGTTTGGACCTATAAATGATGAAATTGAAAAACTTGTTCCAGTTTTAGAGTCGCATATATCCTTGAATACATTACCAATGAAGTAAGTCTCATTTCATAATCGTAAATTCTGGCTAGGCCGAAGTCAGCTACCTTAAGTTGACCATTATCCGATATAAGAATATTCTGCGGTTTTAGATCTCGATGAACGATCCGATGCGTATGCAAGAAATCGACTCCATTAAGAAGCTGTCTGGAAAAATCCTAAAAACGAAACACCGAATGAGAGAGTTTACACACAAAACAGACAAAAAACAAGACCAAATATGTACTTTGATACGATGTGGTTCCAATTCACCATTGAACCGTGATTTGGTAATATAATCCGCCAAATTTTGATCGATATGCTCAAAAACCAAGAGCAATATCAATGACGTGTCTTTACATCGTCCTTGGCATGTATCTAATAATCTGTGAAACCGGACACCAAATTATTACCCAATCTTATTACTGTATGATCTCCTAAGCATATATTTCATTACCTCACTATATTTGGATGGTTATGAATGTGCAAATGTCTCAACGCGGTGATTTCTCTCATCGCAGATGATGGCAGACCGTCTTCAGTCACCGATATTTTAAATCTCTTCAGAGCCACATATTTGCCTGTTGCTTTCTCCCTAGCTTTGTATACAGTACCTTGGGCACCTGAAACACGTGTTCAGCAATAAGCTCGAGTTCTACAAAGGACTTCAAAACAATTGAGTAGTAATTCCAAACTTTTACCATTTCCAATAACATTCATATTATCGAACTCGCTGCTGATACTGCCCTCGAAAAACGAATCATAATTTAAGCCATCGTGCTGTGTGATATACAAGGTATCATCTTGATCTGCAGTCTTGTGCATTTCTATGACACATCATAAATCGATATAAATACCACTTCCGGTCGAAATTGTATCAGAATTGAAAACTTATAATGTGCTTGACAATGTGAAGTGTCGTACTTACTCATTTGAACGAAATTCGAAACACAATCAACAAGTAATTCAATACCGAGAGACGAGTAGGCTTTTGCAGCTAAAAGCCCACCGATTTACAATTAATATAATGTGTTAGGTTTGAATATTCGCGTAATTTCCTTTATGAGGAGTTGAACCGGCACCGACAACAGGAAACACACTTTTTTCGAATTCAATTCCCTTTTGAGAAGGGGAAATCATTAACTTTTCTTACAGCTGTCAATAGAAGAATAACATCTGCCCAGCTGATGAAGCAGTGTTGCAAGTCAAATAAGTAGCTTAATTTTCATATTCTTTTAATGATTTTACGTAATTTTTAAGAAATTAATTTCTGAATTTACAGCTCTGTTTTCATTTTTAAAAAGTACATCTCATGCTCAAATAGATTAATTTTCATAAAAAACAATGATAAACTTTATAATCATCATATCGTAAATTCATTTTTGGCTGAAAAATATGGTAACACTAGACTTTTTGTTTACGGTACTCAGTACAAAGGAATTTAATCCAATTTGACTAGCCTGCCCGGGTGCCTGCTTGGGCGCTTGCTAATGATTAGATTAGGCATAGGCGCGAAAAATGGCGGAAATGGTCCTGAACATCGAGTACTTGAAATATGAGAGTTTACGAATGTTTTGTTTGCGTTTAAATTCATTTCCCAATAGCAATGTAGTCATTTAAAACTTACGTAATCTGAGCTTGTTAATTAAATTCTTTAACCTTCTACGTCACTTTTAGGTTTAGGCTACGAAGATGAATGCTTAAAAACATTCAAGCTTCACTTCATATTTTACAAACAAAAAGTTCTTAGGAAAATGGAAAAAAACCACCCAAAAATCATTAACCAAAATAACATTTATTTATCACAAAAACTTATAAAAGGAACATACAGGTACATAAATTGAAAGATTCCAAAAAAAGAAAACAAGCCTCACTCAACGTGTTTACAACACCATAATTCTAAAATTCACAATTGACTGAGTTACTACGTATTCAGCTATGCTATATACTAACTAATTCAATTGAAAATTGTCTACCCGCAAAATGAAACATCTTGAAATTAAATCTAATTATTTATAATATAAAATAACTACAAATTAAAAAAATGACTCGCTGAATCGAATGCTATACCTTTTAAAATATTAACAATTGCTTAAGGATTACGACACAGGTCGTTTTAGGTTCGAAGTCCATTCAGAATTATCCCGAACGCTTATCACAATATTTACAAAATAGGTTACTAAATATTGCTTTAAAGTAAATTGCAAAATTATCCGTTCAAGTGATGCTTATAAACTTAAAACAATGAAAAACCAAAGTAAAAAAAATACAAAAAAATAAAAACAATGATTTAAAATTTTAAAAAAGTTAGAATGAAAATTTTTTAAATGAAAAATGACAATACTATCAATCTTTTTTGGTTAAACATTTCACAGCAACGATGCAGACACCAGCACGACCGGTATTTAGAGAACTGACCTGTAAAAACAGAATTGAGTTATAGGTAATTTTAAAAAAATAGATTGGTTTTCGACGAATGTAAAAATAATGGCTCATTCCATAGTCAGAAAGTACATCAAAAAAGACTCAAAAGCATTTATAATATTTTCAAAGTTGAAAGTTGAATTTTTTAATGAAAAGTTTAATTTTTGAATATTTTAATAAGTTTCAAGAACCTCGTTAAAACAATTCATGAAAAATACAGTGAACATATCTCATCACGCTTATTTTTGATCGATGATTTTCATTCTGGGATCTCTAAATCGATGATGAAGTCGCAGTGTCCCAAAATAATCCATATATTAAACTATATACGTAACGCGTGATTATCAACCAGAAGAGGAAATTCCGATAGCTGGACAACACATAATGACCCTGCTTAATACCAACCTCTTGCCATTCGTTCGTATTCGGGTCATACATTTCTACAAGAGCTAAGTACACTTGTCCATCGTAACCACCGACAGCATATAATCTATCTCCTAGAACACCAACGCCGACGGAATCTCGGGCAGTGGTCATATTAGCAATGGAATTCCACGTATCGGTTTTTGGATCATATCTGTAAAATTTGTACATTATTTTCTATTCGATAAAGGAATATTTGGATATTTTCTGTATGTACCGTTCAACGCAGCAGAATCTCGAAGCCGAAGGAATGGAAGCAGGAGCATCATGGCCACCGATTGCGTATAAATATCCGTTTAAAACACCGACGCCGACGGCTCCTCGTCGTTTAATCATCGAAGCGCATAAACTCCACTTGTTCGTATGAGGATCGTATTGTTCGACTGTTTTCAAACACGAGCTACCATCTCGACCGCCTACTGCATACAATCTAAAAAATAGTACGAAATTATAGTTGATTTTTTTCTTGGCACAATCTGCGGATAAATTTTTAAACATACTTATTATTTAAAACAGCAACTCCAGCTGTAGACCGAGCCATCGACATCGGAGCAACGTAACTCCACTGCCTTAAATCAGGATCCCATCTTTCAACAGTGTTCAAGTAGCTCCATCCGTCATGTCCACCAACTGCATATAAAGGTCCTTCTAATACAGCTAAGCCTGAAATTTTTTTTTAAAAAACATTAAATTTGATCTCCTATAAAAATCTTTCAATAATAATCTATGCCCAGTACCTAAGCCATGACGACTGGTCGACATCAAAGGCATATTTGTCCACGTCATAGTCTTGAGATCACAACACTCCGCAGTATTCAAAGTTTTCAATCCGTCACGACCACCAACGATGTACATCTTCGAATCGCATATAGCAGCGCCAAATTGTAATCTTCGAGAGCTCATACTGCTCGTTGTAGTCCATTTGTTAGCTCTAACGTTATATTCTTCAATGGTCGTGCTACCTTTGGAAGAGTCCATGCCACCGACGGCATATAAACTTCCCACCGTCGATTTGCGAGGATGTGTGCGTGTATTTTGTAAAAGTGGTCTACGTTCCGGTAGCAAATGATACTTCATTGCTTCCATGATGAGACCTTGGCATATTGGGTCATTTCGTAGGATAGCTTTGGTTTCTACGTGATCTGCTATGAACTAAAAATCAAAAATCACATTGGTGAGAAAAATAAAAATAACGATCTTAGAATAGATTTTCAAATACATACCGAAGGCTGTAATAATGGTAATCTTACAACTGCCAGTAATTTACCAATATTTTTCGAACGTATTGGTTCGTTATACTCGACCCATTTCATTAAAGCCTGTCAAATAAACGTAATTTAAAAATATATATATACTTCCTCTAAAAATATTGCAAATTTTTCCAAATTACTTTGAAAATTTCATCCTCAGCAGGAACACTGAGATCATCAGACGAAAGCAATTTAAAAACTTCATCTTCCGGAAGAGCTAAAAATTCTTGATTTTGAATCACGTCCATAAAGTAATCCTACAAAATACATATTTTTTCAATTGTCATTATCTCATTAAGTATTCAAAATAAAAAATTATGCAATCCAATCATACAGCAGTATATTTCTGGGCAGCTTTTTTCAAATCTTCACAGCCTTGTCTGTCAGCAAAAAGGCAAATTCCGATACAATTGGACGGATGCAACTGCTTTTTAAGAAACGAGCAACAAGCACGAGTTACTTCTCCTAGCTGCAAAATAGATGCTATAGCTAACATAGATTCCACTGTATCTTCGTGTAAATCAATTTTTCCTGAAAAAAAAAGACAAAATATCCAAAATAATTTTCCTTCGAAAATTTTCAAAGCACAAATAAAAAATGAAAAATACCAGTATAACAATAATGGACCAGTTTGTATAAAATGTCACCATCCATTTCATGAAGAATTACTTCACTCTGACTAGATTCTTTCAAATTAGTAGTAAACATAGCTGCAAAATAATCCGAAGTAGCGCACAATACAACCTTGTGAGCATTTATCGATTTATCGCCTAAAAAACCATTCGTAAGTCAATTAGTATAGGTACAAATAATTACCCACTAGCCCGCCAAAATTCACTCGAATCTCTTACCGGCAATCAGTGTCACATCAGTCAGCTGATTTTGCAGAAAATACGTCTCCAAACGTCCAAAGCCGACTTCAGCATGTCTATAAAACCGAAACGATTCATCTTTGGAGGAAACACTCGCCAAACTGTGATCGGAAATACTCCTCATGGAGGCTAATTCGCTACTTCTAAAATATAAAAATTAAATTAAGTAATAAAATTAAATTAAAGCGATGAAACGTAGTGTTCTTTGGACTAGTACCAACGTATTACAATATAAATAAACACATTTCATTGTTAAGTATTGCGAGAATTTTTAATGCAATATAAAATAAATCATACTTGATGTTTTCCTCGGAACTGTCACTTTTATGCAAAGACATCCTGTTCCTGTAAAAACAATGAAAAATTATTAAAAACTGACACGACTATGTAGTGATTGACGCACGTGTTACAAGTACACGAGATAAAACGTAATGAATTTCTGGCAGCTTACTTTAGATTATCCTCGGAACTCTCGCTTCTGTACAAAGGCATCCTATTGCTGTAAAAATTCAACAAAGGTTACTTTCAACATTAACGAATAAATATCAAACTAAAATTTGATTTTTTCAAAGAAAAAAAATTGAAGCTTAACTAATTTTCGAACATTATTTCAAACTGCATGAGTCAATCGATGAGGTGAAGGTGAATGACCAAAACAAATTATGTAGGTGTTGGTAATGAAAAACATATCAATAGCAAGGTTCATCTACTTTCCCACGCATAAAAAATCTCGTTCTTTTGTTGTCGTTGAGGTATGTGCAGATGAGAGCTGCGAGGTGAAAACAATTGAGCATTGAGACCAACATCGATAATGTGTTTTTGTTCATTTTCAATTTCATTCAAGGAAAAAATTAATCGATTGAAATTTTTTTTTTCAAAAAATTGATCCAATTCTGAAATTTACCATCAAAATTCAATTTAGAGAATTTTTTCAATAAATGAAAATGAAAAATTTGATATTTATTATTTGGGAACAAAGGTGAGCTAATACTATTGAAAATCAAAATCAACACAATAAAACAGGAAATTGAAACGAACACTCGAAATAACACCTCATTCAGAAAAACCAATACATTTTGACGAATAAATTAAACTAAAAAAGGTTTTAATACAATCACCGAATAAAATTGAAAAATATACCTGGAAGATTGGTGTACAGTTCGAAACATGTCGAATGATCAATAGAACATGAAAAACAGCAGTAATAACTCAATAAGTGATACTTGACGATTAAAATACGTACCTTAATACACATTCAAGTTCGGTAAGATCGCTCTCGGACAAAAGACCACGGATTGAATTATAATTTATAATAAATACGCAAAAAAGCGAACACCAACAAAAGACGCCACGAGTTGCGATTCGTACACGATTTGAAACGTTGAAATTGTGCCAAATCTGCAAAAATCATATGTTCTTTTGTTTATTAGCGTAGATCAATTGAAGTGATGAAGTAGCGGTTACAGAAAACGAAGTCAACGAACTACTCCGCGACGTTCCGTAACTGTGTCTGCGGTTGTGGGTTAAATAAATACGTGAATTATAAATTATAATAGATAATGAGTGCAAGAAACACAGGTCGAACTTACCTGAAACTTGATAGAAATGATAAAAACAGCGAACGTGACCGACGACAATCATCTACATTTTCAACTTCAAAACTGAACTGAGCAAAAAACTGAAAAAATTGTGCATTTTGTGAAATTTAATCCGATCACAATCACGATCGTCGATACGATAAATTCTTAGTAAAATTTTTAATTATTTTCTTATCACTGCCGAATAAGATACATTCTCGAATTGTGTTGGCATTTCTTCAAGTTCTTTGACCTTCAAAGCTTGTAAACAAATTACAACTTTCTCCTGATAACACCGATCGCTTCATAGGTCGAGTTAGATATCTAGCTCATAAAGAAAGTTGCTTTGGTTGCTATAAACTTCTAATCAAACTCAATCATAAAACCCATCAGCCATGGCACTTGTTACCGTGAAGCAGTTACGTATTAGTTGCGGTCGCCGTCAGTTTTTATATGCTAAAAAATTCGCAGATTCTTTGAAAACTTGTTTGTCGACCACATCCATTATGGTAAGTCCTCGTAGTAATTATTCGTTTAATTAATCAGTCTAGTATTTTTGCATTATAAGTAATTCATTATAACAAAGCGGATTCATTTGAATATTGGTATGAATGGAAAAGAATGAAGATGACCTTTACCCATCGAAATACACTAATTTCACGAAATTATTATCAATTTATCAACTCTTAATCTTGAACTTTCTTAATTAATATTTAGAAGTACCTGGCACGTTACGCTCAATTGATTAAGTACTTATCGAATTAACAAATTGATTAATTTTTCAGCCACGTAAAGAATCTGATACATTTGGAGAACTCGATGTCCCTGATGACAAGTATTATGGAGCGCAGACTGTTCGATCTGTCATGAATTTCCCTATCGGAGGATCCACCGAACGTATGCCGGTTAGAGTTTTCTTCGTAGAATAATCCAAATCTAATTCATCGATAATTTACCAATAATGTTGATAATCTTAGGAAGCTGTAATCAGAGCTATGGGAATACTCAAGAAAGCTGCCGCTATCGTTAATAAAGATTACGGATTAGATGCCAAAGTCGCAGAAGCCATTAGCTCTGCAGCTGATGAAGTGATATCAGGAAAATTATACGAAGATCATTTCCCTTTGGTTATTTGGCAGACTGGTTCTGGAACTCAAACTAACATGAATACGAATGAGGTATAAAAAAAACCTCCAACTACTGTATTTCTTGCATTTTCTTATTTTTTTTTATCCATAGGTGATTAGTAATCGAGCTATCGAACTTTTGGGAGGAAAGCTAGGCAGTAAATCTCCCGTCCATCCGAACGATCATGTTAACAAAAGTCAGAGTTCCAACGATACTTTCCCTACTGCTATGCATATTGCAGTCGCCGTCGAAATCAATCAATGTCTATTACCTAGCTTGAGACTTTTGCACGATGCTCTAGACGCCAAAGCTAAATCATTCGCCAATATTATTAAAATTGGCAGAACTCATACTCAAGTACGTAATATAATCGAAAGCATTGTCTATGGTTTTTGAATTTGGTAATAATTTCTATTAAAAATTACAGGATGCTACGCCCTTGACGCTGGGCCAAGAATTCAGCGGCTACGTGCAACAGATTAAATTCGGAATTGAACGAATCGAATCTACGCTACCAAGATTATACCTATTGGCTCTCGGTGGTACAGCAGTGGGTACCGGTTTAAATACTCGTATTGGTTTTGCTGAAAAATGCGCCTCCAAGATTAGCGAACTGACGGGTATTTTTAGATTTGATATGATCAAGATGTATTATGTACATTTGGTATAAATTTTAATTTTTTTTTTCAGGCCTTCCGTTTCAATCAGCTCCTAATAAATTCGAAGCATTGGCAAGTCATGACGCTATGGTTGAAGTTTCCGGTGCTCTGAACACCGTAGCTGTTAGCTTAATGAAAATTGCCAACGATATTAGATTCTTAGCGTCCGGACCTAGATGTGGCCTCGGTGAATTAAGTTTACCTGAAAATGAACCTGGAAGTAGCATTATGCCTGGTACGGATACTATTTTATAAATTTGAATTTATCCATTGAATATTAAATTTCATTTTGTATGTAGGAAAAGTAAATCCGACCCAATGCGAAGCCATTACCATGGTTGCAGCTCAAGTAATGGGAAATCATGTCGCGGTTACTGTTGGAGGAAGCAATGGCCATTTCGAATTGAACGTTTTTAAACCTCTGATTGTATCAAATGTCCTTAGGTCAATTAGATTAATAGCGAATAGTAGCGTAGCGTTTACTGATAAATGTGTAGTTGGAATTGTCGCCAATGAAGATAGAATTGCTAAGTTGTTGCACGAATCCTTGATGTTGGTCACTGCTTTGAATCCTCATATTGGATATGACAAGGTACGTTTCTCGTGTCTAATTTCCTATTAAAAATTTCACCACTGATGAAAATAAGTTACCATCTAAAAAATTTTATTTCAGGCTGCCAAAATCGCTAAAACCGCTCACAAAGAAGGAACCACCTTGAAACAGGCTGCTCTCAAATTGAATTATTTAACCGAAGAAGAATTCGATAAATGGGTTAAACCCGAAGACATGCTTGGGCCGAAGTAAATTCTTATTTGACCTAGAGATAAAATTTTCAACCGGTTGAAAAACAGATTTACGAGTTTACTGAAGTCATTTATACAATAATCATTCAAAATTGTACCATTTAACATTTCCATAAGTGTTTTCACATTATGTTTTATTTATTTATGAGTCTAAGCTTGTAAAAAATTGTCAATACTGTACAGGTATACAACCATAAAGAAATCAGATTGCTTAATTAAGCTTGCAGTTGTCATTTCAAAAAATTTAATAGACTCGAAAGCAATAAAACGAACGATAAAAATAATGATTTATTAAATAACGATACAAATATTACTTTACAAACTCAGATGGATTACTTAATCGAGCAAAATGGGGAAAAATAACAAATAATTTAATAATTTCGATGCTTCTTCTTCGTCTTATGCGTCTTCTTGGGTTTTTTGATCGAACGACTTCGTAACACTGCGTGTCTGTGTTGTTTAACATCGGCTTCCCATTCTTTACGATATAACATATAAAGTTGCATGGCAGCTTGTGCATCCTGAATAGAATTATGTTCACCAGTTTGAATATCAACATTTAAAAAATGAGAGGTCAGTTTTTTCAAACTTGGTGTACCGACACCAATCTGATAAAATTTCTTAAAACGAGAGGTATCTCTGGTCTTATGTCTAGGGTGTCTGATATTCAACACGATTAAATCGTTATGAATCGCGTGTCCTACGAGGACCTTACCACGAAGAATTTCCAATACTTTTTTCTGTACGACGGAGAATTTTTCAGCATTTACTAAGTCGCAAGGTCTAACTCCGCTCACAGCAGTACGGTAATCAGTTATGGTAGCTGTTGGTTTGACAAACGTGTCGTAAATACATTCTCCTAATGAATTAACTATAGAAACACGAGCTAGCATGTTTTCTTTTTTATCTTCTCCGATGCCAACCATCTCACAATCCATGGCAACTACGTGAGTCTTTTTAACCGTATCAGATTCGTCTTCGACGCCGATATTTAAGGTGAATTCATCTTCAAGTGTTTCTTTATTTTTCGCATTACTTTCTAGGAAGGCTTTCCAATTATCAGCACCGGTAGCTTTCTTATGATTAATATTTACTAAGTTGCTAGAGACTGAAGGTTTGGATTTCTTCGGCGTAGTGCTCTTCATGTTTTCTTGATCCGATGATACGTTAGAATCGATGGACAGTTTTTCAAATTCCTTGATATCCACGCTATCGAACGTAGCTAAGTTACCCGCAGGAGTAGAGGTATTTTTGATCTTTCGAACTTTTCTTCTAGTATTTGAACGTTTTGGATAAGCTTCTGTTGATGAGTTACTTACGGAAATTGTATTTTCTCGTATTTCTTCGACCGGTAATTCGGCAAAAATGTTTCTATCACGCATAGTTGAACTCTGCTAGGTCATTTGGAGAAATTATCTTCATGAAATTTAAAGGTAAAACGATTGAATTACTCGAAAATTAAGCGCACACATGTTCAGAGTTCAGTTTCAAAAGTTTTATCACTTGTTTTTCATTTTTTTCTCCAAAATCAGTGTTACCAACCACGTTTGCTTGTGAAAAAAAGAATAATAAAATTCAGTTGGCTAAAACCATTCGAATACAAAGTCAATCAAATAATATACATTACATTTCGCCTTCCCGCCTTCCTTTCTTTCGGCCTTTCGCTTTCGTGCGTAAAAGCTCAACTTTTGAAGACTTCGGAGTTATTTTTTTAAAAGTGTTTTGATTATTTCGTAAAAAATTAGCTTCTAAGTCAATGGTGGTGGTGCCGAAATAGATCTTGAACTTTCAACTCCATTTCTTACATTGCCAAACGTAAGTGATCATTTCCCTTATGCACTTTTCAGAAAAATATCGAAGTATTTCATTCGTTACCGATATTTTTTCTTTACAGATAATGGACGCTTTTCTTAAATCGAATAAAGTAGTAACCTCAAACGATGACGCATCCAGTTCCAAGCAGTCATTGAAAAAAGATGAAAAGAAAAGCAAAAAACCCACGCCATGGGTTGAGAAATACCGACCACGAACCGTTGATGATATTGTCGAACAAAACGAAATCGTAGCTACGTTGAAGCAATGTCTCCAAGGCGCAGATTTGCCGCATTTCTTATTCTATGGTCCGCCGGGTACCGGTAAAACGAGTACAATTATCGCAGCCGCTCGTCAGTTATTCGGTGATATGTACAAAGACAGAATACTTGAACTAAACGCGTCAGATGATCGTGGTATTCAAGTAATACGTGATAAAGTGAAAACATTCTCACAGCTGTCGGTTTCTTCGACCAGACCCGATGGTAAACCTTGTCCTCCTTTTAAAATTGTCATATTGGATGAAGCCGATTCAATGACTCACGCAGCTCAAGCAGCTTTACGAAGAACAATGGAAAAAGAAACTAAATCCACTAGATTCTGTCTGATATGTAATTATGTCAGTTGTATAATCCAGCCTTTGACTTCTCGTTGTGCCAAATACAGATTTAAACCCCTCAGTAAAGATACCATGTTAACTCGTTTGAAGCTGATTTGCGAGGAAGAAAAAGTCTCCTGCGATGATAGAGCTCTACAAACATTGGTGGATACGTCCGGTGGTGATTTAAGAAGAGCTATTACTTGCTTGCAATCTTGTGCTCGACTGAAAGGTGAGGAAGGAGTACTTTATGAAGATGTTTTAGAAGTTACCGGCGTTATTCCGGATAAATATATTGAGGATTTGTTCGACGTTTGCAAAGAACGTGATTTCGATAAGGCTGAAATTGTCATTGAAGAGTTGATTTCATCGGCGTATTGTGCCCCTCAAGTTTTAGACCAGTTTCAAGATTTAATTATAGCGAAAAATAGTTTAACTGATATTCAGAAAGCTAATATCTGTGAAAAAATTTCGATTTGTGCTTGGCGTCTTCAAGAAGGTGCCAGTGAATATCTTCAGTTGTTAGATTTATCCTGCGCTGTTATAAATGTATTTTAGTTTTAATTTTTATAATAGTATTATTTTTAAGATTATTTATCGAGATTTTTGAATTATTCGATTGGATCCGCGATTACCGATGCAAATAATTCGCGCTGTGTTTTTCTCATAATGCTGTGTTAGATTAAACAGTCATTATACAAAACTGATTTAATTTTTTCAAATTTTTTAAGACCAAAAACAAGAAATTTTTCAACCTTGAAAAAATTAACCATCTACATCTTCACTTCAGCTAATCGGTGATACGTTGCTACTGGTTGCGAGCGAAATTGATACTTATATTCTGATTTTCTGATATTCTGATATTATTGATTTGTACCCACTTTGCCAAAAAAGTGCTGAAAGAAATATTGATTCAGAAAATATAGATTTCTGTGATCGATCGATCGATCGATAATTATCATTTTTATCACTCTTTTGATTTTTATGTAAGGATAGAAAAGCCCTTCTACTTGAAATAGTACATAAATCGAAGAAAAAAAATTAGAGGTGATGAGGTGAATGTTAGGGTAGAAAAAAAAGTTGGAACTTTGGAAAAAAAATAAAAATTTGAATATTGATTTGGTAGGTAAATGGTTAGATAGGTAACATTGTAATTTTCGTCGCTGATTGGTTGTTTGGATCTTTCCATTTTCCAGTGCTAGTGTAAAAACTCTAAAAAATTAAAAAAAAATTATTCAATATTCAGTGTTGCCTCTTGTCGACTTTCCCTTTCTTTTCTTATCAACCAGTCTTTTTTTATCAAAAAATTTTCGATGTTTTCTTCCTCGAATCTCTGAAAAATAAAAATTGACCGGTATTCTCACTCACAATCCGAGTAAGTAGAAGTAGCGTCGAATTTTAATTGTTTAAAATTCTATAATGTGTATTTAATTCAGTCGGGTTTTAAATCATTTCAATAACCGTAGTTATAGTTGTTGATCGTTTGCTAGATCATGATAGTTAGCCCAATATCCTATAATCCAGCAAGATGATGAAAACTTTTTTGAAATTGAAGAATCCATTTCTTGTCATTTCTCGTCCGAAGACTAAATCAGCTAACGTTCCGAAGACTAAATCAACCAATGGCCCGAAGGGGAAAAAAGCGTTGGAAAGGTTAGACTATGAAAGTAATCTACTATTTGGAAACCCGTTGAAGAAAACACGTAGAAAATCTGGTAAAAATGTAAAACTTATTACGGAAGAAGATCCAGAAGAATGCATCTATTACGATTTATGTTCGAAAGGGAGCACGCTTTCAAATGATACACCGATAGATAGTCCATCTGTCAATGAAAATTCTATCCAACCTTTTGAAAAAGTTGAATCGTTGTTAACTGCTGATGAAAATAATCCAATTGAGAAGTCTAATACAAGCGATAAATCGGTAAAAGCTACGATTAAAGGTTGGTGTTAAATTTTCTATCCAAGTTAGAGTTTTACAATCATCGATATTATTGTTTTTGTTTTTTTTTCTTACAGAATCGGCGTTGTTATTTCCCCTGTTCAATGAAGCTAAAAAAGAATATGTTCCTACTCAAACTTATAATATTAATCCTATCATGAATAGCTCATTTCGATCATTTCCTACCGTCACAACCATACTGACCGAAACAATGTCTGACCGAGGCAAAGCTGCTTTGAATAATTGGAAAGCTAACCAAGTTGAAGAACTCGGTCAAGATAAGTTCGACGAACAGCAAAGAAGTAATTTTTATTTTATTCAATTTTTTTTCCTAAAATGTACTCTGATTAAACGTGTTAATTTTTACAGAACAGTTGCAATCTCGAAACATTCTCATGAAACTGATAAAGAGACGATTACTCGGTGCTAAAAATGAAGACCTCAATATTGCTCCAGAATTTCAAGGATGTTGGAAAAGTTTAGACTGTGTATTTCCGTTATTCTCTCATTTAAAAACTATGGAAAAAATGGTTGTGCATCCGGAATTGAAGTATAAAGGAATGATTGATAGTATTATTGAGTTCAAGTGAGTTTCATCTGAGTATTCATGTTTTTTCAAAATATTTCATTGATTTTAATATTCGATCAAATCTCAGGAATAAACCAGTCTTAGTCAGTTGGAAAAAATCTAGTAAAATCAAATCTACAATAAATATGACATTCGATGCGCCAGTTCAAATTGCAGCTTATATTGGAGCCTTGAATTACGACGAAAATTATCCCTTCAGGGTAATAAATTGAACCTTTTAACTTCGGAGTTGCGTGTATTTTTTTTTTTAAAAAAAAAACATTTCCATGGATATTATTTTTCAGGTGGAAGAATGTCTATTGGTGATGTCTTATGAGGATGGTAGCAAAGCTGATATATTTCATTTAAAAAAAGAAAATTGTTTTCACTACTGGAAATTGTGGCTAGATCGACTGAAGTTGTATCAATCTTTACATGAACGTAAGTGAAATTACTATAACCACTTCTTGTTGTTTGGATTAAATGTAGTATTTTAACGTCTATATTTTTTCAGAACCAGAATCGAAATCAGAATTGAATGTTAAAATCGAAATACCGAAAATCTCTAAAATTGATACTTCTGTGAAGGAGAATTCTACTTCTGTGAAGGAAAATTCTACTTCTGTGAAGGAAAATTCATCTCCTCCTAATACTGGTTTCAATACTTCAGCGTATACAACATTTGCTGATATTTTAACGAAACCCAAGAAAAAAGACGGAGGTTTGTTCTTGGTGAATTTTAAAAACGTGATCAGTTCTCCATTTTAATTTTTTAATTTTTATTTCAGAAATTGAACTGACATTTCCTACTTTTCCCATCTACAATCCTTCAAAACATGATTACGTTCCTGGTCATTTATACGAAATGAATCCTGTAAAACAAGAGACTTGGAATTATTATCCGGCAGTTACGACAATTCTCAGTGAAACGAAATCAGATGAGGCGAAATTGGTGTTAGAAAGATGGAAAAATAATTTAATTGCTGAGATGGGCCAAGAAGGTTTTGATCAATATCAAAAAAGTGAATATCGAGATTTCTATGTTGTTGTTTTTTTAAATTGTTTATATCATATAATTTTTTCTTTTTTTGTAGATTTGTTAGATACCGGAACAAAGTTGCATAGTTTAATTCAACAGCGCCTTATGGGTGCAGATGAAAAAGATCTAGATATTAAGCCGGAACTGGAGGGATGTTGGAAAAGTTTGCAGAATGTTTTTCCTCTATTCGCTGATATTAAAGTTACCGAATCTTATGTCGTTCACGAGAAACTTAAATATAAGGGAATTATAGACTGCGTTGCTGAGTTCAGGTAAATTTTTATAATTCAGTTTGAATTTTTTCACTTCGGTTTTCATTTTCATTAGGTTGCTTTTTTCTTTAGAGGTAAACCAGTGTTGATCGATTGGAAAAAGACAGACAAAATAAAATCATCGATTAGCCAGACCTATGACGCTCCTTTACAGATAGCTGCTTATATTGGAGCTGCTAATTATGACAATCTTTATCCGTTCAAGGTGTCTATAATAATTCATAAAAAATATTCTGCAGATTTTTACGAATTTTAGGATTTAATTGCTTCCTGTTTCTAGATCGAAGAAGGTTTACTAATATTTTCTTATATGGACGGAACTAAAGCTGATATATTCCATTTAAATAAAGATAGTTGTCAGCGTTATTGGAATTTGTGGCAGCAAAGACTACATCAATATCAGAAAATGGCTAAAGCCAATGGTAAGATCATTATTCATCGTTAAAATTCAATTTGAACCAAAAATGAAACGAATGCGTTATTTTTACAGACTTGAGAATTGAATATTGAATTCGAACTTCCGTTGCTGTAGCGAAAAATTTGTGATGTTCTTCCCATGGAAACGAAAATATTCATTAATTTAATTTTTGTTATTTAATTTATTCTACTTATTTTTGATTATTTTTGTTTTCTGTGTTTTTTTTTCAAAGATTGAATGTTGTGAAATTTGAGTATTGTACTTTGTAAAATGATTATTAAAAACACCTTTTCCACTATGATTTATTAATTCTTCTTTAGAAAGTAAAAACTTATATTTATTCAGAATCAAAAAAAAGTACAATTGATTATCATACAAAACCATTTTCAAGACCTATTGCGAATGTAGGGACAGAAATACGAAAACATTATATGATCGACTTTGATAATCGGTTACATTTCTTCAGGGCAATCAATACTAATATAAGTTAGATAAGCTTTAAGCAACCAAATTGTTCATGAGTACAAGGAAAATAGCCGAGTACACGAAATTCCAAAAAAGAGAAAAGTTTAAAGGGGAGGCATTTTCAAAAGTTATGCCATTTTAGCAGAACTGCTTGAGGTACTTTCTTCGGCGGATATTTTCAATTTCTTTTTTTGTATTCTCGTCGAGAGAACGTTGTACAATTGCTCTGAATCTTTCGGACTTGCCTGCAAAAAAAAATAACTGTTGAAAGAAGTACATTAAATTTGACAATATCCTAGCATATAGTAGCACACTTACCATGACTAAGTATATTCTGACTTGACCATCGTTATCAATGGCTGTTAATCGAACACTTTTCTTACTGACATGCTCCACACTCATATCACTCCATATCTGCCGAAGTTCATACACAATTAAATGAAATTCGATCGAAGAATTGATATAAAGGTTTGAGTACTTACTTTAGTATTAAGCACAAGTCGTAAATTTCCCAATAACCTCATAACTAATCTGGAATTTCGACCTTCAGACGTTTCTTTATCGTTAACACGTAATGTTCCTCGTCCTCTTTCCGCCCAACTACTCGAAGCATTATCGAATGCGAAAAGCTTGCAATTAATCTGTACGTAGAAAACATATTCCATTAAAATACGCACACAAATCATTAATAAAAAATACAAATGTCAAATTTTATACTTGTAACACATTCTGTTCGTCTTCTTCACCAGTTACAATGGCTACTTCTTCGTATTTTCTTTTAACCGAACGAGCTTCTTCGTATTCTTTTGCAGATACGCTCAATGTTTTAGCGTTACCGTTACTAAACACATGAGAACCTCCATCCTGCAACATTGATGATAAAAAATAAATATTCGGAATAACGAGACTCCACAAATTGAGAAACTTACTTCTAGCTTCGTATTGGCTGATTCTTGTTTGAGCGCAGAAGAAAATAACATTTCCGAAAAAGTGGTACCATTTTGAGTTACGGGTTCTTGAGGCTGTGGAGTGGCGTCTTTCTCGATCTGCGAATAGATATAGTTTAATAGCGTGTAGGTAACATTTACACATATAGTACATAAATCCATCATTACCGTTACTCTTTCATGTAGATTTTGCCCAAATACGAATTCTGTTGAAATGGAAGTACTGCTTGGGGTGCTCGAGGAAACGGAATTGGAAACAACAGGTGTAATAGAACTAGTTGCGGAAGTAGTTACAGCTAAACTTACACTAGGTGTTGTTGAGGGGCCATTCAATGGGACGAACTTAGGAGGAACTGATGCCATAGAACTTTTCGTATCCTGTAAACAGTTCGACAAAGGTTAAAAAAATGAATATCAAGTTTTTTCCGAAACTTGATATAGCTACCTCCGACGAGGAATTCTTATCCGACTGCGGTAACTTATCGGACTTCTCATCACAGTTTGCTTTTGAATCAAGCGTCTTACTGAATTCATCTAGAGAAAAAATCACAAATTAATCACTGAAAAGTTTCGATTCTTTAATTAAAGTAATTCACTTACTATTTACAAAAGGGGTAGCTAACACAGATGGTTTCAATTTCACAGATTTACTGGTATTGTTACCAAAGGTAACAGAAGGCGTTGAGGTATTAGCATCGGTGAATAAGGTTGATGGTTTCAAAATACTTCTACTCGTCCCAAACACTACAAACATACAATCGATTAATAAACTTTGTTAATAATGAAAATAATCCGTTGAACAGAATATTATAACCATGCATTACCAGGCTTATAAGAACTTTGCACATTCAACGGAGAACAAATATTAACTGGACGATTAGAACCGAATAAATCTATACTGGTTGAATTCTGATTCTGTGGGGTGTTTTCTATCAAAAAACAAAATCGCATTTAGGAACACACGAAATGAAAAAGAAACACTTCTGTACAGCAAAATCTCACCACTTTTTGTTTCTTGATTATCTTCTGATTCGACTTTTTTCTCGTTAGTCGGAGGGGCTTCGTCGTTTAGATTACTATTGCTATCATCTGCGAAAAAAACATAGTGAAAATTAAATTGACACCATTCTATCGTGAATTTAACGCGTGCATGATATAATCTGAATACATACCAGATAATGATGCCATCCTATGATAAAGACTTTATAAAAAAAATTAAGTTTATTGTTTCAAATCGAAAGTGCTGGGTCTGCTTCAGTACATCCACGATCTAAAAATATTGATCAAACATTGATTTTTGAACCGAAAGATAAAATTAACAAAATATAAATCTCGTTACATGAATAATTCATTTGAAACTTTAATCAATGTTGAATGTTATGTTTTATGTTTATATCGTGATTGGAAATTGCAATTGAAATTTGGACGTAACCGAAGCTCGAATTGATCCCGAAATAAATGCTTGTTTTTCATTGGTGCCTAGTTTTTATTCCTATGCTTTATTTTTAGCTCTGATTCTTTTCATGGATTACGTCACGTGTAGTAGGACTTTTTAGTTTTTAATTTTAAATGATAGATTTCATTTTCATATGTATTTGAATAATTAATCTAATTAATTAAGTATACCAGATCGTCGTCGATTTGGTGTTTGAAATTTTTTCACGTGAAAAACATACCACCGAGATCCTGGGTCAAAAATTCAAAATAAATCATTTTTTCTCTCAACCTGTAACAATTATGAATTAATAATAATCTCCAACTTCAATTTTCAATCTTATGCCATTTGGTCTAAAAGAAAGAACGAAGAAAGAATTTAATAAAACACAACAATGATCAAATTTATTTCAGATATTCATGACTATTCAAATAAATTTCTCAACTTATTGAATAATTCTCCTCAAACAAGAGAATGCACAGGAAGAAAGAAAAGAACATTGAATAGGAAATGATCGCTTTCACAAAATAAATTCAATCCGTAAAAAGATGCAGTCAACTAACATCGAAATCATCGATTACTTCTTCTTTTTGAGCAATTTGATGTATTTAGAAGCGTCGTATGAAACCTTAGTAGCCTCCACTACCACCATTTTCTTCTTTGGTTTTCTCAACTCTAAACGGGCTCGTTTTTCATTTTCATTCAAGGTGTTTATGTCGAGTGGTAACTGAAAAAACAGAAGACAGAAAACACTTTTCAATGTGTTGTCCAAGAATGCAATTTACTTGGAAGTGTGACCAAAATTAACCTTGATAATCGCTCTGGGTTCTGGATATCTTATCTGAATAGTCGAGCCATCTGGAAACACTAGAAGAGTTGGATAAGTGCGGGAATATGTGTTCCGGTGAGGTTTTGTAATTGAAACCGTTGCGCTGCATATAGGTCGTTTGATCATTTGAATAACACTCCTGAACAAACGATGAGAAGAATAATGAAATTATGGAAAGAAGTCAAATTAAGAAGTTGACATTGTTCATTGGGATAGAACATCGTAAAACCTGTAAAACTTACTGGAATATTTCTCTTCGCAACATTTCGGCCAAAAATGGTGTTCACTAGTAGTACTTTTACGTAAAATTAACCTGTTATTGAGCAAAACTATTATTAAATCATCATTTTAGCGGTTTCAGTTCGTGAATATCGGAATTTTTTCCAATTCCATGTTTTGAAAAAAAAATATTGATAATTTTTTATCGATAAGAAAAGATAGGCAAATCCTACCAAGAACATGACGACATTTGTCTGAAAAGCTGTTCCTACTAAAAAATCAATCAAATAAATGCGATAAATCAGTCTAATTTTTCCAAATATTATTTTTTCAAGCAAATAATGATGGTAAATAATCCAAAATTGAATAGATTTTACAAAAATAATACTTTCATTCTGTTTAATTAAAAAAAATTCAATTCAAATTAAATTTCCAAACACAAAAGGACAGCAGAATACGCAAACTCTCAACGCCAAAAAAATTCAAGAACAACAAACAAAGAAAAAAAAATGTTCCGTCATGCGGCATCGGTGAAAGTGAAAAGATCGATTATTTTCAAACAATCAATACTACAACAAAGTCATGTGGTCTCGGTTTCAGCCAATCACGTCGCCGTATTTCTCCGCTCAGCCAATCGCGTCATTTCAGTGTTATTGAAAGAACGTTCAAAACTAAAAAATGCCGATTGTAGTATTCCGGTGTTTTAACTTTTAGGTTTTAATCACTTCTTTTAATTAATTTTCTCAATGAAGAATGCTTTCTAAATTCGCTGTGCTTTTTAGAATTTAATTATTCTTGTCATTAGTCAAATTTTGTTTAAGCATATTCGTAAGTATCGCTATTAGTATTTTAGTGGTTAATGGCGATTTGCCGCTCAAGCGCCAAAACCATTGTAACTGATAACTTCAGTCGTTGATGTAATTTTCCCTCATTTCCGTGATAATAAATTATCTCCTATTAATCGATCATTTCCTTCGTAAAATTCATACGTTAAATGTATAATAAAATAACTCGATTCATCGGTAATCTTCTATTATCACCAATATCCCGCCATTAATGATACGAAGCCGTTTCTATGGTTACAGATAAATTGCGCCAATATAATAAATTTTTCTATTTATTAATACCACTAATCATCATGATTGACACTTTATTATCACCTCTTTCGGAATGTACGTAGGATTGATAATTATATTATTCCATTTTTTTCCAATCCGTCCGAAATTATATTCCTAGAGTATTTAATGGCGCCAAAATACATACACTTGTTGTTAAGCATTATCATAGCAGACTTACCGTACCGGTATCGATATCAGTTGTGTTCAACTTACTTCTGTCGTAGGTTCTTTCGTTTCGCTGGATACTCAAGATGGATTTCTTAGCCAGTCCTATTCATAGTTATAGTTATGAAACTTTCGATGACGCTTTTTTCGACTTACCCAAAGAAATGGAGTTTGAGACTACGGACGATTTCAAAGAGAGTATGACCTGCTCCGTTGACGAAGACGATGATCTAAATAATGGTTTATACGGTGTTTGGAGCTCAAAGCATCCTTGGAGTTTGAATAATAATTCGAATTCTATGTACAATTCGAATCTACATTTGGATTTCATTGGTGAGTAGTCATATAAGTTGTGAGTATATTAAGTAGCTTTATCCATCAGTTTTGATCCATTTTTGTAGTCTTGTGTGTTTTAATCTGTCGAAATTAGTTGTCCATGAAAAATAATGCACGAAAATGTATCGTATTCGATCGAAAAATCAATCATATTGAATCGAGAAATCGTATACAGTTTTGCTATTTCCTCTTTAAAAATGATTCTTTTTTTCTTTCTTTTTAATTTTTTGTAAATTTTAAACTTTGTTCGGAATGTAATAATCGTAAATTATGTATTTAGGAATTTCATTTAGACAAATCGTTGATGAATTTGAATTTTGAATCGTCGAAGATTTCCTGGATTTTGAGAAATTGATTCCTTTCCTAATTCCGAATTAGAAAATTTATTTAGAAAACCTCCACCACCGTAGAATTTGTTATCAGTGATCAACTATTTTTGGCGCCAAAATGCAAAAAAGATAAGAAATTGCACAGTTGAATGCTCGAAAAACTATTTTTTCAATACTCGTGATATTTATTACGTATTACGTCATTTCGATAACCTTATTCCCTCTTTGATATAATTAACTCAGTTTTTGTATTTTTTGGCACCGTTGCGTTTTTTCGTCAGTATTTTACGGGCAATTTTTTGTTGATTTATCGCTTTCGAATGTATAGCTCAATAGTTCGTGGTAAGGATTATGCGTAGTAATATTTTCATACTAATTTTAAATATAAATATCAACGAATACTACATCGATCGTAGATAACTATTTCGTCGACGCACACAATATGAAACGGTTCGTTTACCCCGGTATTCGAGTCGTCTGCGTTCGCAGATGTTCATCACATTGTTTTCCACTCGTGTGAACGATAACACATTTATAAACATAATCAAACGTCCTTCAATTTCTAATTAATTTTTCAATTCAACAGGAGGAGATCCCGAATCTGCCATAATGGTTAATCCAAACATAGTAATTCCTAACGGCTTTCGTTTAAACGAAGAAGAAAGCGTCAATATCAAAGAAGAATCCAAAAAACCTATCGTCCCCGTTGCCACGATATCATTACCGGTCAACAGGGTCAAAATCGAACCCACCGAATCATCGGTCGATGATGATTTACTACCGAAGAAACCCCGAACTAAGTTTATTTCTGTTAAAGAAACTTGCTCGGATGAAGATCAACCCAAACCGACGATGAATTTGAAACCCGGTGTACGAATACTGAAGCCAGCGTTGGTCGAGTCATCCAATGCGACTCCGCTTACTTCAAATAGTTACGTAAATAGCAATAACCAAGTAAAAATGGACAGTCGCTTGAAAACTACATCGGTGGCTACGAAAAATACCAATAGTCCTAAATGCGGATTTTACTACCAGAACGAAACGTTCTACCCTAAACCGGCGTTTTCCTATTCGTGTTTGATAGCCATGGCTTTAAAAAATTCTAAACATGGTTGTCTTCCTGTTGCCGAAATATACAATTTTATGTGGTAAGAATTCATATCGAGGTGATTGAAAATTATCATCCAAGATGGTAAAAATGTACTAATTTTCTTGCATTTGTTTTTCGTTTAGCAATCATTTTCCTTATTTTAAGACTGCGCCAAATGGTTGGAAGAATTCAGTCAGGCATAATCTTAGTTTGAATAAGTGTTTTGAAAAAATCGAAAAACCCGCCGGTAGTGCCCAAAGAAAGGGGTGTTTATGGGCTCTAAATCCTAGCAAGGCGGCTAAGCTGGAAGATGAGGTGCAAAAATGGACCAAGAAAGATTCCGCTGCTATTAAAAGAGCAATGGAATATCCTGGTGAGTATGTCGGTGTGGATTCGACCGAATATTGTGTTTGTTATTTAATACAACTTCAGTCGAAGTTTGGTTTATTACATCACTTGTGTATTTTTATGATTTGTTCGAAATTCTTGTCCGGTTTGAGATTTTTTACGCAAAGAAATAAATTGAGAAAATTAGTTTGAGATTTGCAGCGTTATTTAAAAAAAAATTTTGATAGATGAGAGAAATTATAATTTTTTGGTGTAAGTTTTTCGTTTGTGCGACGTGATTTTTGCCAATAAGAGAAAAGTTGCGAGAATTTAAAAAAAATAAAAATGATGCCTAATTCAAAAGGAAAATATCAATTTAGATGAAATACTCATTATTGACTTGTTTGCAAAAATGAAGATATTTTTGAACAATTTGAAATTTCCCAAAATCGAAATAAATAGAGAGACTTCAAAAAACAAATTTCAACTTGAGAACACTAATGAAATTAAAGAAAAAGTTTACTTTACATTCGTATCCACCCTCCTCTTCTTCCTCCCTCCTACAGTCATAATTCATGTCGTCTATTATTGGGAAGTTTATGAGTTTTTTTTAAAGGAAAAATGGAAAAGTGATCTCACATTTATCAGGTACCAAGTAATGAGCATGGAATTTTTTACAACTGTATCACAAAAAAATTATATTTACGAACAATTCATGAAAGGAACCATTTCATTATTTGGGATTGGGAATTTTTTTTCGAAGAATTGAAACTTCATTTTGATAAGAACCCGTTTCAGATGAGATTGGTTAAAATTTCGATATTTGCTCACAATTCTGCTTTGAGAAGTTTCTGTCAAATTTTACTACTCTAATTTTGGGTTCAATTTTTTTTCTCCATCATCGTTGGATTTAAAATTGCGTGGAGGGAAGACGGTGTAAAATTCGTTTTTTTCTCCCATACGTAAATCACAAAATAATCATCAAACAAGAAAATTTAGAGCTTCGAAAGTTTTCAAAAATTATACCATGTATTTTTCGAGTTGAATAATTATGAATTCAAATTAGAAATTAATGATGAAAAAAAAAAAGAAAACAAGATTTATGTCTGCTCTGAAAAATCTGGATTTTCAGAAAAGAGCGAAATTGAAAAAACATTCTAGTTCTTGAATCGTAATTGAAGTTCTCATTTCATTTTTGATGAAATTTTTTTCAAACGTCTTCACATATAAAATTGAAAAAAAAAGGTACAATTCGCCACGCTCTTCATTGATGAAATATTACATTTCTAGTTAGAAATTACGAGAAAAATTCCATATTTCAGTCGGAAGTGAATTTTGAAAAACCTCAAGCAGATGAAATTTTCAATTTTTTTTTTCAAAAAAAAGCAAAAAAGCTAAAGCTTTGAAATTGGGGATTTTTATATGTTATTTTCTACTTTTTGTTGATAAATTTCAGTTTTGGGTTGAATTTTTCCAAAACTTCTGAAAGGTGTGTAATTGAGGTCAGCGAGTAGGCACTCTTCCTTCAATATACTTAAATGAAATTACATTTTTTGCTGAGAAAAAAATTCGACTTCAGGGAGTAAATTTTTAAAAGTGATAAAAAGTGATGATGAAACTTTGAAAAGTTGATTTTGAAAATTGAAGGCGCACTTTTCACTAAAAAACAAAACATATCAAAAAATTAAACCTAAATTTTTGTACTTGTTTTTCAATTTTTTTTTTAATCTGCTATTAATAAGCAGTGTAGGTGAACGCCTTCTTCAATTTTTAATGAAAAAATTACATTTTCAGCCAAAAAAATTTACGAGTTTTTCAAGTAGGAATGAAATTTGATATTTTCTGAGAAAACTGCATACGAGCCGGACATTAATTTTGAAAAAGAAAACCAAAACTTGAACCGCAAAATTGAAAGTTTCCTGTTTTATTTTTAAATTCTACTTCTTTTCTTCAATTAATTTTTTTTTCATTTTCGCTCAGTTTTCAATGTTTAACATTTTTATTACCACAATTTTAATTTTAGTTTTTTTGTGTTCTCGAAAAATACTGAAGTACTATGAAATTGATAGAAACAACAAAACTACCCCAATTTTTGAAATTGAAAAATTTCTATCTGAAACGTCAGTTTTTTAAAATATTTTTAGTCTGTTTTTTTGAGAGGGGAGGGGGTGTTCTCAATTCGTTTTTTTCTTTTTTTATTCACAATTTTCCATCACTGTTCTGGGGAAAGGAGACGGGGGAGAAATTCGAGTTGAAATTATTCAGCAAAATACTGATGAATTTCTTATTTGCCAACATTTCTTCAATTAAAACGAAATTTTTCCGGTTTAAAATGACAAATTCTTTTCAAAAAGTTCTCATTTTTGAAAATTTTTCTTCAAAAATACAGTTTTGTCATTTGTGAGAGAGCAACTGGATCCTGCCCCCACTGTACTTCAAATCGTCATGGAGAATGACGCTACGTAAATTTGAGATTTATAGATGAAAGGAGAGACTCGACACCCTCATTTTTCAAAATTTCACTAAATTTTTCACATCCCACAAAATTGAAAATCTACAATTCGTAAATTCTGTTCACAGAGCATCTCGAGCTGCTAGAACGAGGCGAATTGAAATCGTTGTATGACAACGATCAAAACCTCGAGGATTACGAAGACGATATCGAATTGGAATGCAACGAAGATGAAGATACAGAAAGCGAAGAACCAAATGCCTGCGACGAAGATCCCGTCGACGACAGGCTCAGCGAGCCAGAAGACCAAGAAAGCGAACGAAAGCCACCCGTCAACGGTCAACAGTATCCAGTATTAAACATCTCCGAATCCACTGATCTCCCCGAATTCAATATCGAAGTAAATATCCTTCCTATCCACCACTCCCGCTACCAAATATCAAAATACTAATTTTAAATTTAATTTTCAAAGGTCGACGGCAGCATTTACGAAGAACTACTCGGCAGCATCGAAAACGAGCAATTATTTACCATCAACGGTTCAACGATAACCGCCTCGGGCCCCAACTCAGCTGCCAATCAAACCAATAAAAAAGTAAACAAATTTTTCATCGCAGCAGCCGAAGTGAACGAAAATTCACCCAAATCAGCAACAGCTACCGCTATCCGAGCGACCAAAAACGATCCGGAAATTTACGATCATTACGATATCAATAATCTATTGAGATTCGAAAACGAGACGAAAAATTCGGCGAAAAAACGTTTCGGTGGTACTCGGCGAGTATGTTCCAACTCGCGAATTAAGCAAATAAAATTCAAAACATGGAACTGAATTACCGATAGTAAATAAGCGCTTTGATTTCCCCTTCTTGTTTCTTTCTTTTTTTTTTTACTTTTCCTCCCTCAAATTAAGATAAGGAAATTATTCTAGTGAAAATTACGTACTTCCTTTTTTATGTATTATGTTTTTAATTGAGAAAAGGGGTCAATCGAATCGTCTGATTCGTCTGTTATTCGACATGATTTCGAATAGAAATTTTAATCGCGGATTGATTTCGCATTTTTTTTTTGTTGGTATATTAGTTAATTTACCAAAATGGCGGTAATTGTGCGAAACCGGTGAAATCGCCTCCCTATGTACATAAGCTAACTCCTAAGTTACTCTTAGATTAACTATAAAAAAATGAATAAAGTCGAACGAATTATAAGAAAAAAAAGTGTAAAAACGTTTAAAAATTTTACATGTTTCCAAAGCCGGTTAAAAAATTTGTACTATTTTTTATCCTCGAGTTATTGTGTATATACTTTAGGTAGTGAATCAAGTCGATTTTACTGGTTTGTGATTTTTACTTATCGTGTAGGTGTGTGTGCGTGTGTGTTTTTTATTATTTTTGGGTTTAGCATCATTGTATAAGGGATTTCATCAGGGGGTTTCTTTTGGTAGTGTCACGCGTGATATTAAGGTATTAATAAGTGTGGATAAGTTTTGGTCTCTTTTCAACTGTGCATACTTTTTTCTCTTTCTGGAAATTTTCTTTGTTTCTAATCTAAATATAAACAGTTTTTATACTTTTTTATTCATTAAATCATAATGAAGTCATGTCCTACTGTGTTTTTTTGGTTGCGTTAATGTTCTATCGACTATTTCGTCGGTCCTTGGGTGATGAACTGGATGAATATGGGGCGTATGTGATATTTCACTACATTTGTACATAATTAACATTATCAACTAGAAACAAAATCGAAGAATTTTGTGATTTTGACCCCCGTGGTGGAAGACGATGGTAAATGTAGTTGTGATGTGTTACCTTGATACAAATGAAAATTAGTATGAACATTATCATAGCGTTCCAATTGCTGAATACGTCCATTTGGACTGCTTCATAGCAGCCGATTTTCTCTTTGACTGTTTGTAATGTGCATTGTTGCATGTGAGCGCAGCAGCTTGTTGGGATGGCGCGATGGTACTCGACCCAGTCTTTGTATGAATTCACACCGCAGCAGTTGAACTGAAACCATAAATGAAATAAAGGTAAAAAATGAATTTTGGGAAATGATTATAAAAGAAATATAATGTGAAAGATTAAGCGGTATTTTACGTATGTCAATTCGACCCCGTTTCGCTCTTAAGCCTTCAGATTTTACTCGAAAAATCAACTTAGTTTTTGGATTTGACAATTTATTATTTTAATTTTCGAAATCTTTCCACAAAAGCTCATATTTGGGGTCAGAAAAAAATTAACAATTTTTTTCGTTCTGAGGCTCTGCCTATATTCGTTCAAGCAAACCAAAATGACATTGACTTGTCGTCCTTCATAACTACCCAGCATTTTTTTCTCGTGAAAATGGCTTTATGAGAAAAATAACCTTACCTGAAAATTTCATGCCGGAAAAAAAATATATCGAAAGTTCATCCAAAAAGAGTCTTCATCTAAGCAAACTTTATGAGCCAAAGTTCAATAATTTATGAATTTTAAGAAATTTTTTGGTAATGCAAAATTACATCGCTCGATCAACTGGCTCGATCCTCTTCTTTGGCACCCCAGGGAAAATTTCTGATTGAAAACCAAATATTTTTGAGTCGTCGAGACGCATGTTGTGCATTTTGTGCTTGACATGGTGTCAATTTAAAAAGGTGCACGTAACGGCAGTAACGAGCTGCAGTGTTGACAATTTTTTTCAATAAATTTACCAAAATAATCGCTTTTTTGCATATAATTTCATCTTGCGACCCCTAAAATTTGTAGGGGAGATGCCGCCGAGCGGCCCGCGGGAGGAAATGACGCCGAGCGGCCCGCGGGAGGAAATGACGCCGAGCGGCCCGCGGGAGGAAATGACGCCGAGCGGCCCGCGGGAGGAAATGACGCCGAGCGGCCCGCGGGAGGAAATGACGCCGAGCGGCCCGCGGGAGGAAATGACGCCGAGCGGCCCGCGGGAGGAAATGACGCCGAGCGGCCCGCGGGAGGAAATGACGCCGAGCGGCCCGCGGGAGGAAATGACGCCGAGCGGCCCGCGGGAGGAAATGACGCCTCGCTTCGCTCGGCGTCATTTCCTCCCGCGGGCCGCTCGGCATCATTTCCTCCCGCGAATCACTTGAGATTTGATAAAAATATACTTTGAAAATGAAAAAAAATTACAAAATTCATTTTTAATTCATTACAATATGTAACTGCACGAAAAAAAAAAATCTGGTAAAAAAATAATTAAATTCCGACTTGGAAAATATTTTTTAACGAAAAAAAATTTCAATAAAATTATTCCGCTAGCGGGACTCGAACTCGAGACCTTCCGCATGCCGAGCGATCGCCCTAACCACACAGCTACCGAAGCAGCTTGCCGAAATGCGTTTGACAACGCTATACATGTCGCCAAACCATGGAAAACTACCCCCCCATGCGCGCGTACACGTATACGCGTACATACCTACGCGCGGCTGCACTGATATTGTTACTGCCGTTACGTGCTTCTATTTAAAACTCATTCGGAAATTTAAATTTTTCAAAATTTATCCTCTCTAATTTTTGAAACGAGTAAGAGTAAGGTTTCTTTATTAGGGTGGGGAGGAAAGGGGTGAGGAGTCTGACAGGTACACAATACGATATCAAACCGCAATAATAATATCGCCTCAAAATATTATAATTGTTTTTTTTGAGAAATTTTTCAAAAAAAAAATCCAAAAAATTTATTTACACAGCTCTAGAATATTTTTTTCATGTGAGCTTGAATATGGAAACCACCTTTCGGATCAAACAATTTTTCTACAATTGAAATTCTCTCATGATTCTACTTCTTCAGAAAGGCTCAAAATCAATGCCAACTCAAAAACCAATTTTTGACTTTGACGATTTTTTCGGAGCCAGAGCTGGAGCCGGAGGGACTTTAGTAAAAATCTCGGAGCCGGAGCTGGAGGGACTTTTGTAAAAATTTCGGAGCCAGAGGGACTTTTAAAAAAATTCCGGAGCCGGAGTCGGAGCCGGGGTGACCACGTTGGTAGTTTTATTTTCATGATAATTCCACAAAATTTTTGATTTTTCATCGACGGAGGGCCCTCCGGAGCCTTTTTAACCTTGCCGAAGTCGGAGCCGGAGGCATTTGGAAAAAATTTTCGGAGCCGGAGCTGGAGCCGGAGGCACTTTTTAAATTTTTTTGGAGCCAAAGCTGGAGCCGGAGGCATTTTTTTTAAATTATCGGAGCCGGAGCCGGAGGGACCAGACCCCTCCCTCCGGGATTCCTGAAAATTACGATAAAAATATTGAACATTCTGAAATTTGAGCTTCCAAACCTCAGGATCAAATTAGGTTCCAATAAACAATTGACAAAACATTCGGGAAACTCTTCATACACCTGCTTACTTTTCAAATGTCAGAAAAAGCAACTAAGTGAAAAAATGTAATTTTTTAAAGAAATAAATTCGATTCGATTCTTTCCTTTTACTGAGAATAAGCAGGGGGTGCTGCTATCTTCTCATGGAGTAATGAGTATCCAAAATTGAAAAAAAAATTCAATTTCGGTTGTATCATCAAAATTATTTTTATCGAAGAAAACAAAATTTAAAAAATGAAAGTTTTTAACAAAACATTTTATTTTAGAGCCTAATTTGATTTTTGAAATTCAATTTCGTCCTGTGATCTCTTTTTTCCCACAAAATTTCAATTATGAAAATATCTTTTTCAGTCGAAGTATATTCTTTCATGAAGGATTTTTTTTTCAATTTCAAAAGATTTATTGAAGACTTTTTTGGAATCAAAACAATATTACCAAACGGAGTTTTTTTTTACCTTGATAAAATAATATCACAAGAAAATTTTGAGATATGAAGACGCGAGATGAAAGTGGTTGAATTGACATGGAATGACTTCGAAACCTGTTTTTGTACGTAATTCATGCTTTTCAAATTATTATCGTCGAAATCGATTTCGTTCTCTTCAGAAGGTAGGCTACTGGAGGTTCTAACGATGCATCTTATAGAGTCAAATAATTCAGAATGTAGGTATTGCAAATGGTAAGATTTCAGTAGACCGACCAGGGGTGCTAAGATCATTTCGAATACTACGGCAGCCAAAAATGGTACAAACCTCTGTAAAAAATTTTTCGTAAAATGAACAAAAATAGCTGTCAATTTATGATTATTTTTGAATACTTTTTTTTTTAAAATTGTAGATGGTCGAGGCACCATAGTAACTCACTAAGTACGAAGTATGGTTGATCAACAAGCAACCTAGCAAACTACTACTAAAACCGAAAATGAAAAAGATTACGACGAAAATCCATGGAAATGTGTTAATAACTCGGACTTTTTGACAGTTTGGCGCATCCGAGTCCATGTTTTCTATTTCTTGAAAATATCCCTCTCTTTTTTTTCGCGAAACAGCTTAATATTTGGATTAGAACCACGAATGAAGAAAATTTAATACACCTTTGATACACCTCAAAGGATAACACCGCACCGAAAGTGATAAGAATTTTCAAATTCAATGAAGGTAAAAAATAATTTGATGGCCAAAGATAAAAATTAATTCGAACTCGAATTGTTGTGGAATGACCGGGAATGACAAAATTGGCAGAATCGTTTTTTTTTTCGATTGTGTTTAAACCATCTCACGAAATAACTCATCGAGAGCACGAGAGCCTAATTAAATATATTACGTATAGATGGCAAAGTGGGAAGGCTCAGATTTTGACAAAAAATTTAGTGAAAATGACTGTGTTTTTTTTACATTAATGAGCAATAATTGCGTCACCTAATTCAAAAATCAAATTTGACATTTTTATTTTTGAATTTCAAACTCCAAAATTTATGTTTTCTCGAAAATTGACAGATAGATTTCGATGAAATTTTTACAGAAGAAAGAAAAAATATAGGAGGAGGGGAGGGGGGAGGCATGAAGGACGCGCGATAAAAATTAGATTGAAATGAATGTAGTTCTATTAGAGGTTCAAACTAAAGCAGTGTACACGTTGTTAAAAAATTCTCAGCAATCTTGTAGCTCTAATAAGCGCAACCAATTTCAATCAGATTTTCACTGCAGACCCCCTCCCTCTTCATCTTATTCTCGTTCCTCGAAAAATTCATCAAAATCATTCAAGAAGTTTTTGAGAGATTAAATCAAATTTTCACTTACTTAATGACTTTTTGCCTGACTCAAAAATTGAAGAGGATATAAATTTTGTTGGCAAAAACTAATTTTAAAAAATCAACTAATCAAGGGAATGAATAGCACGTTGAAAACTGAAGGAACTTTCTCTGTGCATTTTTTGCTTAACGTTGGAAATGAAGGCATAAATTTTTTTCAAATTTTCTCAATTTTGATTAACCCTTGGCCCTTTATTTTTGATGTTAGGCAAAAAGTGTACAGAACAAAATTTCTTCTGTTTTCAACGTAATATCCATTCATTTTTTTCATTGAATTGACCTTCCCCCTTTCCTCTCCCTTTCTCCCTCCTTCCCCATTTTTTCCAATCTTTTGGCTTGAAAAATTCGAATTTACCAAAATTCGTTCAGATGGGAAGAAAACCTCGAGAGATACCAATAAGTACAAAATTCCCACTAAAAAAAAAAAAAAACACAGAACAAATTTTTAAATCACAAAAATTCAGCATGCAAAGAGCCCAAAATAAATATGAAATTACAAAAAAAAAATCATCCTGAAGGGAACTCACACAGAAATTTGAATTTTATCAAAATTCAGCCCGGAAGCTGGAGAGAATTGCAAGATAAATTCGAAATTACCAAATAAATTCGGTCTGGAGAAAGATACAGTACAACTGGAAAACACAAAATTCTCAGAAATTTTGATAAAAGGACGAGCAACAGAAGAAATCTTAAATCGCCAAAAATTCGGCCAAAAATAGAATGAAGAACAAAAAAATTTTAAATGATCGAAATTCAGTCTGAAGCAAGGTTCAGAAGAAATTCTAAATCATCAAAATTCAGATCGAAAAAAGCTCAGGACTTTCGACAAATACCGTAGTTTCGTGATTATCAGTCCAACACTGGCTTACTGATTCAATTGAGTTTAATTACCACAAAAATCAGTACAAATTGCACAATCATTTCACCCTCAAAATTCCTCTCAATTAATTTCCCCACAGCATTTCAAATCGACGTACTTTCCACGTAAATTTTAGATGAATCACGTCAATGACGAGACTTTCTAGAATCAAAATAATCCGAAAACGATCAATATTATTCGAGCGAAATTAACCGATAAAACATTTGGTCAAGGTTTACGTACACAAATTGCATGTTATTGCGATGATCAGCATTTAACTACATACGTCAGTATGTTTATAAATTTACACTTGCCAATTCTCAGAACTATTTTCAAACAAGTAGGTTCAACATGGAGCAAATTAGTTCGAATTTGATCGCGTCAGATACATTTAAATGAACGTACAGTAACTTCGAATCAATTAACCTAATCAAAAAAATCAGACCAAATAAATAATTCATTTCCGAACACACATTCGGTTTAATTTTTGGATTTGAAGTTGGATTACTAACGTGCGCACACGATTTGACGTTATGTTCGGTCGGGATTATTTTTCTAACTTTTTCGCGTCTCTTCACAGTACTAAAAGCTGATAACGAGCAGACTTTTAAGTAAAAAACAATACGAGCTGGTACTGAATCTTTTCCCATTCACAGGTATCTATCGTTCGAGTCCAAAGTTCAATAGGTTCGGTGTTAAATGTTCGACTCGTGTTCGTAATTTAGACAAAGTATACAGTGTTTTCATCGAATTGATCGGTTCAGGTGTTAAATGTGATAGAAGTGATTTTATAAGATTTAAAATGAATTCCACCGGGGCGACGAATGGTACAGCAACAGCCCTAATGCTTTTAATTTCTGCTCAACTGCAGCAGATATCTTATTTGAATACGACTTTACTCGATTCGTCGATAAAAGATGGATTCATGGAAAGTAAGTACCCATAGCTAAATATGCTACCTACAGAGTGGCCCATAAAATCCTTTCATTAAAAAAAAAATTTCTAAAAGACATTTTTTTCGTGGCACTCTCAAGCGAAATAAAAAAATTGAAAAATTGAATTATGTTTCCAACTTTGCTTAAATACCACGAAAAAATTGACCCCTAGAAAAATTTTGACCTTTTTAAGCAAAAAAGAAATTTAATTCTCTACAACTTTGATCGATGCTATTTTTTTCGTAGAATGTTTAATTCGCCTAGAAATTTCACCTTTCTGTAAGCAAATCATTAAAAAATGATCCAAAATGAAAAAAATTCCCAATTCAAAAAAAAATTCATCAGAAAACAGAAGGCTTCTACATGACTTTCCCACTTGAATTAATTCGCGAGGTAGACCAAACTGGCATTCTTCAAATTCTATTTTATGATAAAAATCAACTCTTGAGATGCATTTTTCTCAAAATTATTGGCAGAAGAATAACGAAAGGTTTTTATGAATCACCCTGTAGATAAAGTTCTATAATAATGCAAAAAATTGATCGTTCCACATTCACAGACCAGACGATGAAATGCTACGGAGTCTATGGCTGTTTTTCAATCGTCTATCCGTGGAAAGATACCTCCAGACCTGTCAACAATTTTCCCGAATCTCCAGGCAAAGTGGATCCGAAATTCTGTCTCCATACCAAATTCAATCCGACAAAATGCCAGTATTTGGATTACACGAATTCGACGAATATTCTAAATTCAAACTTAGCACCTCATCATAAGACTTATTTCGTAATGCACGGATTTTTAGAATCAGGGGACCGACCGTGGATGAAAGTACGCCCAAAAAAAATTAATTCGAAGAAGGCATTTTTTCCAAAAATAATAATTTCTTTGAAATTTACAGGCCATGGCTTCTCGTTTACTGAAACTTGAAGATTGCAATGTTATTTTAATAGACTGGGGTAATGGGTCGGTTCCACCATATGGCCAGGCAGTGGCCAATATTCGATTGGTTGGCAGAATGACCGCTATTTTAATATATGCAATGAAGGTAAACTGATACACGTACCTCAGTACCTAAATATGAGTTTGTAAAATTAATTCGGGCCAGAAAGTCGGATATGATTTCATAGAAAATGAAGTACCTCGTACTTTATTTTATCGTCTCGATAAGACGTATTTTTGGACCTATGTGTACTTCACCTCGCTTCTGGCAAACTTTGACCTGTCCGAAATCAAATATTTATTTAGAATAGGTACGTTAATTACCCGTATCTAGTAATAATTAGTATTCGTATTTTGATCCTTATGTTTAGTTTACTGCTCACTTGAAGACTGAAAATGTGCACTTGATTGGGCATAGTTTAGGTGCACATATGGCCGGATATATTGGAAATACACTAAAGGAACATTACAATTGGACCATCGGAAGAATCACCGGTAAGAAGAATGACATGTAATTTGAAGAATATTGTCTGAATTTTCGACCCCCCCCCCTCCACACCATTCAAAAAAAATTATCAAATCTTTCTTGCGTATTGAATTGTCAATATTTTAATTTTTTTTTAAAAATCAACCGACTCATTTTTTGAAAGCCATTTTAACTGCAAAAAAATTGTCAAAAAAACGTTATTCGAATATTTGAATTTTCTTCTTTCTTCTCAATTTTTTCACGTTTTCTAAAATATTACACCAAAATAATTTTTTTACATTGAAAAATTTCAAGCAAAAAACAATTTTTAAAAATTTTTTCAGGGCTATCTTGAACGAAAAAAAATTTTTAATGTGTAAACTACCCCTTTTCTATGTCCACTAAAAATTATATCAATTTTTATTAATATTTTCTAAGTGATGACGATTTGAATATCATCAAGTTTTTTCAAAATTAATTTTTTCACAAGAAAATTTTTTGGAAAACATCTTTGGAACTTTTCGATTTTCTCTCCTATTTTCTTCAATCATTCAGAAAATATAGATTTTCAAGATTTTAAGAAATTCTCCTATAAAATCAAGAAATTCAAAAATTTTTAATAAAGTTTGAAAAAAATTGAAAAAAAATCTTAAAATGTTTTCTCCTCTTGCTTTACTTACTACGAAAAAAAGGTGAGGTATCAATTTTTTTCTGTTTTTCAGTCCTTTAAAACTCATTTCAAACCGCCACATTATTTTCAAAAAAACGTTGACTTTTCAGGCCTGAATTTTTTGCTTAATTTTCCAGTTTTGTTTTAAATTTTGTGGATAGTAAGTAATTATTTTTCTTCGACTCATCTAGCAATTTTATTCTCGTAATTTTTACTTATTCTCGAATTGCATACCTACTTAATCAGAAGGATAGCCAGAAATTATTCATAGAGGAGTCCAAACTTTCATAATTTTGGAGAAGTTTAATTACCTTCCCTCTTCCCTAATTTAATAAATATCAAAGAGTCAGAATATTTAAGAAAAAAACTTTGATGAAAATGTAATTTTGAAGCAAACAACCTCCATACGAAATATTTCGACCTTAAAAACCAAAAATATTAAAAAAATCCATCAGTAACGTCGATTTTTTTTTTTTTGGAGGGGGGGAGTAAAGTAGGTATGGAGATTTGGAATACCAAAAGGAAGTTTTTTAAAGCATAGTCATCAAGTACATATATAGTTCACTTAAGCAAGGGCGAAGTTTTAGAAAATGTGATTTTACATAGAAGCTCCAAGAAGGCATTTTTTCACGTAAATGTTTGATTTTGGGGGAGAGGGAGGGGTCTGAACTACTGTATCTAATCCAACAAATATCTAATAATAATATCACAGCATTGAATTATTTTCAAAATATTCGACTTCATAAATAGGTATTCAAGTTTTTAGTTGAACTATTTTTGAATTTTTGGTTTTTTTTCATATTTGTGAATCTTGCACAAAAAATTTCTACAAAAACTATAGGTAGTTTCTCAAATCTTATCAAGTACCTGTTTTGATTTTTCAGCTGTTCACATTTCATTATTGTTTGCATTTTTTGAAGATTATAAAATTAATAGATCTTTGAACTGTGATTTCAAATTTTCCAAAATTCTAAATTTTTCCAATTTGAATGAAATTTTCTAAAGAAATCAAAAATCAAATTCAAATGAACAATGGCAAATACATAAACAAGTATTGAAAGGGTTCATGAAAATTGCATAAATGCCATAAACTTACTAATAAAAACTTGCTACCTACTAATTATTTTTGCCACAAATGAGATTTCGACGATCTAATGTAAGTTAGCTAGTTAGGTACGTCCGAATTTATTTTATGTAGATACATATCAATTTTTTCAATTTCTTTCATTCTACATAAAATTTTTTTCAAAAAGTTCTTCCCAAAAAATACAGCAGAAAATGTTTTTAGTAAGTAAATATTGAAATACATTCCAATTTTGAGTTCGATTTCTTCAATTTTTTCAATTTCAGATTTCTAAAAATTTCTTCGAACTTAAACATTGTTTCCAATAATTGAAAATTTTCCTCGATTTTTTTCAACCACCTAAGTACAATTTTTCAGTTGAAAACTTCTTGAAATGTTTTCATAGTTTGAATTTTTCAAAAAAAAATTCAACTTCATGTTATTAGAAATTTCTTTCTTTTCCAGCAATTTTAGAGGTTTGGTAAAAAAAAATATGAAATTTAAAAAAACAAAGCTGAAAAAATTGCTGAGAAAAATTAAAATAAAAAAAAATACCACTAAAAACATTTGTATTCATTTGGAAAAAAATTCGATTCGATTCACAACTCATAGAAATCACATTCATGTAGCAAAAATAATCAATAGCTTTTAATAAGGACGTTAAAATTGGTTAAAAAATATCTAAATTTCCAAGTATCAGGGGAAAAAATTCAAGAACAGGTTCAAGAGATCGTGTTTTTTCAGGAATGGATCCTGCCGAACCTCATTTCAGTCAAACAAACCCAGTAGTCAGACTAGACACCACGGATGCAGCATACGTCGATATAATTCACACAAACGCGAAACCTTTCATAAACGGAGGTAAATTAGTAATCCTTGATAAAGTAGACCAACTAAGGCATTCGATTTAAACAGAAAATTGATCTAAAATCTTGCATTAGGTTTGGGAATGGACGAACCCATCGGACACCTGGACTTCTACCCGAATAGTGGAGATCAACAACCAGGATGTGGAGAGGGTATGATGAAATTTATAAAACAGCAAAATTCAAGCATGGTTGCAGGTAGATTTTACTCCAACTTGACACCAATCTAACATTTTGAATAAAAAAATTCAAACAGCACGTTGAAAAATTATTTCTTTGTTGTCAGGCGTAAGAACATTTTTATCCTGCGATCACGTCAGAAGCCATGAATTCATGCTCGAATCTTTCCAACACTCTACATGTAAATTTCTCAGCGTCGAGTGCAAATCTTGGGAAGATTTCTTAAACGGGACCTGCTTTCCTTGTAGATCAGCTCAGGTAAAAGTTACATTTGAATCGTATTAAAAACATAAAAATATAAACAAAATTGACATTCCTCTAAATTTTTTTAACATACAGAACCCTAAAGGAGCATTTTGCGCATATATGGGCAAACCTTCGATGCAGAATTGGAATGCTTCGTTGGAATTTTTAAAATTACGAAGAGACTTGACACCAATTAAACTTTACACGATTACCGAAGGAAAAGTGCCATTTTGCGGTAAATTATAAAAAATTTAACTGAGACCAAAAGATATGAGCGATTAATTCAGGAGGGGGTCGGTTAGAGCAGTGGAGAGGGGTAAAATCAAAAAATAGGTCGATTTTCGAATTCTATGCCCTCAAATTAGTGACAATCGATACGTCACTTGTCATTTTGATTTTTCAAGATATATTTCCTTTGGGGGCTAGGGGGGCACTGAAAGGTCAAATAGAAAAAATAAGTAAATTTTCGAACTCAGTGCCCTCAAATACCTAACAAACGATAGGTCACACGTTATTTTCAATTTTTTTGAATTTTGACCCCTATCAAAGGGGCTACTAGGGAGTTCAGAGGGGTCGAATGAAAAAACCAAGTGCATATTCGAAATCAGCACCTTCGAATTAGTAGAAATCGATATACTACTTTACTTTTTCAATTTTTTTGAAAATTTTGATTAAAATTGTGGAGTTCTGTACCCCCAGGGGTCCAGAGATCCCAATAACCTATCTCGAAATATGAGCCTTCAAAGTTGGGTAATTTGGCAAAAAATCGCAACTGCCAAAAAATTACAAGGCCCTCCAGCCCCCTTGAAAATCAGAAGATAAATAATGGTAGATTTATGAATAGACCATCAAAGGAAACTTGTAAAAAAAATTGAGCGAAATCTTTAGACTCGACTTCATTTTTGGTCCGTTTTAATAAATGGAATAGCCCAATAATAATTTTTTTTTTAAAATCATATTTCATCACATTTTACAACCGTAACTTCTCGATTGTTCTAGCTGCCTTATACAGAGTAACTCTGAAAATATCCAATTCCACAGAAAGTATCAACCATAAAGGAGAAGTAGGGGTATTTTTCATTACAATAATCGGTTCAACAGGGTCGACTGCTTCCATCGAAATATTCAAGTTCGTATAGATACATTTCTAGTCCTACTTCCTCCCATCCTTCCTATTTTTTTTCTCATCCCACGATCCCGCAAGTTTGCAGCTGTACGTACAGTATCGTTTCATAAATCTCGCTCGATTTCAGGGAGAGGTATTTCGCACCTGGTTCCAGCCATCGTCGTGTCATCGGCGGCGCAGACGTGGGTAACATTACATCGGCTACTTTGTACTGGGAACACCCCATAAACGCGAATATTCTAACTTGGAGAATAGATCCGGTCATTCACATCGGTTCCCTCAATATAGAAACCTTTGCCGATAATCAAAAGTACGTCGAGGTCGAATTATACTCGCTGTTTTATACCTATTTCATTCGAGGTTAAATAAAAAACCTTTTTTTTTTAATAACAGATTAACTTTGTGCCCGATGGACGAAGAAGTTTTAGGATCGAAGAGATCGATGAAAATGAAAGTGTGTTAAAAAACATGTCAACTGTGACGCTGTCAATTGATAAAATGCACATTGTACGTGTACAATTGTACATACCTAGTATTATTGTATTAATTTTACTATTTTACATCAGTTTTTTGTCTTTAATTTTTATAATTATTCCATTGTTTGTAAATACTTTTCTTGTTTCAACGTTTCAAGGTACTGATTATTTTTCGAATGAACATAAAATCTAGTCTTTAAATTATTACTACAATTTATCCATGTAAACGTTTTTTTTCGTTTATTTTTAATAAAATGATGTTTTTTAAATTGCTTTTTTCCTGTGAAAAGATTTAGATGTCTTTCTAAATCAATACTTCGAGCTTCAGCAGAAAAGGGAACCTCTCTTTTCCTAACATATTTTTTTATGGTAATTCGAATTTGATGGAATAATATAAGACCGATGAAAAAGATAGAAAAAAGTGACCAAATGTAAGTAGCCTCTAACCCCCCCCCCCCACACACACACAAAAACACACTGAAGAACTTCAAAAATAGATAAATTTTCAAAAATAATCAACCCACTATAACCTCCTTTCCCTAAAAAATGAGAGATAAAAACAGGACACTTTCACCACATTCTGGGCATTGTATGAAACATATTGAAGCAAAAAAATTTTTGGCGAAATTTGTCATTTTTTACAAAATTGTTCAACTTTGACAAGCAGTTGCTCATCTTCCTGTGTCGAGATAGGCTGAATTTTTCGAAGGGGAGGGGGAGAGTATTTCTGCACCTAAATAATCCTCTCAATGAATTTGAATGGAATCGGTGTAAAATCATTATCTTTCCATAATTAGTTTAACGTCCACCCCCCCCCCCCAGAAAGCAATAGGGACTAATCCGATGCAACTTCATCATCGAAGGGAGGGTAGCTTCTTTTTTTTCTAGAATTAGCATGGTCGTTTTTGAATTGAAATTTTAATTCTACATCATTCGAATAAACTTATAAATCCATTCAGCCGGAATAAACGAAGTTGAAAATTTTGTTTCATGACTTTGAAGGGAAAATCCCACAATTCTGTTTTTTCTACAACGAAGGAATTTTTTGATAAAATTATACCCTTGAAAATTTCCAAATTCAGAATTGAATAAAACGTTAGGGATTAAAACTGAAATTCAAGCAGAATTTTTACACCTAAAATTGAAAAAAAATTACATTGAAAATGAAAACTGAAAGAAATTTTTGAAATCAAAAACTGATTAACAATTTATTCGCACCTAATATTTGAATCAGAAATTGGGTAAAAATTTTTGGATCGAAAGTTGATTAAAATTTTCAGATTTTCAGGTCAAAAATCCATCACGATTTTTGATATTTTGAATACAGTATGGTGATGGGGAAAAAAATGTTATTCTGATTTTTTCAAAGAAAAACTGTCCACTTTAAATTTGGTAACTTCGACTCGACTGTCATTTTTATTCATTACTGAAAAATTCATTTACCAAAAAAAAAAAAACAGATATTTTTGGAATATTTGGTCATTTAGGAGAAGAAATTTGAAAAAAAAAATTGAAAATGTATAATTTTTTCATGAAAACAATTTTCAACGAAAAAAAACAAAGATTAAAATCCAAAAGCCAAGGCAAAAGCCAAAAGATAAGGAACCTCGAGATGAAAATAGATTTTTTCAGGAACGCCAAAAAATAAAACAAAAACTGAATTTTCAGTTTTTGCCATTTTAAGGATCCGAAGTTTCCGTAAAAGGCGCTATGGATAGGTCATTTTTATCATTAGTTTCTCCATTACTTTGGTTTCTCCTATAAAAACTATAAGATTTGAAAAGGTATATCTTTTAATGATAGATCTGTTTTTTTTTCGAGGTCTTTGTGTCAAAAAAGCATAAGAAAATCACTCGTTTAAAGGACATTTTAAAAACTTAAAGAGATCAGGAAAAACTGAATGCATGAAATTTTTTGTGAAAAATGGGTTCCAAATTAGTAATAATTTGTTTTTTATTTACCACAAGGTAATCTACTCTTTGGAAAAGATAAGAAATTTTAACAAAGACCCTCCCCCCCCCCTACCAGACGAAAGATATAATGTGAATCTGAATATAAAAACCGCTCTGATGTGTCAAAAATTGGTTTTTGAATTGACCCCGATTTTGGGCTTTTCAAAAGAAATAGAATCAAAGGGAAACCTCAATTCAAAAACCAATTTTTGACACCCAAGGGTGGTTTCTACATCTAGCTACAGAACTATCAGATCAAATTTTTTATTGGACTTGAAAAATTTTTGACGGACCTGGAGCACTCTTTCGAAATATCTCTTTTCTATCGGATTTGACATTACAATATATCTGACTTTAATGACATAATGACTTATTTTGGAAAAATTTTCAAAAGACCTCATCAGCTCAGGATTTAGGATTTTCAGTCGGTTAAAAATGAAATCAACTAATTTAAAAATATCGAATTCAAAATGGTGTTTCAATCATGAAAATTCTAATTAATAAAAGATTGACTTAATTTAATTGTGGCTTGATACGAGAGAGTTTAGATCTGTATCAAGCACATATAAAAATGAAGAAAATTGCTGTTCTCAAAAACTTATGCTCAAAATTACGATCTTACGTTCCATCATTTCTTCCATATCTCCCTCTTTCAAAAACATAAAACCAGTACTTTCGAAATAAGAACTTTATTTTCAATTCAAAATTTTCTATCACGAATTCAATGAAATGCCTCTCTTTTCCTCTCACAGAATCTACCCATTTAATTTGAAAATTTCAAGTCTAATTTCGAAATAATTCGAAACTTGCAGAATCAAATTGATTTCATTCAATTCCTCACACCAATCCGAGAACTACAATAATATTAGAACGACAACCTTGCCAATGTTCATTTTTCAACCTTTTCACTCAGCACAGCTGCTTTTCTTGAAGGAGGCAAGAAACGAAACACGAAACTAAAACAGTCAATTGTCTACATTCAAACTAATCAGATTTTATAACAAATTACATCGAAACCTTTCAATACTTTTAGCTTCACATTACAGCACCATATAACTTCAATTGACCACCGCAAGTATTTCCTGCTACACACATACTTTTTACCAATGAGGGTAATCATTTTCCGTGTATAAAATAGAAAGTGATCCGAGAAAGTTCCAGTGCAACTATCTTGCTCAATGAAAAATTTAATAAGCGATAATGCAACATGGTGGTATTTGGATTTAAAAACATGCAGGTATATATACACTTTGGCAAAGAACAAATTCTAATATTCGTATTATACAGCAAACAGCTACCGTGAGGTGTGGATGTCCGAGAGTGTCGCGGATCGAACAAGTGTATTTTCAAAATGTATTATTTTATCGTTTTATTATTCGTTTTAGAAGTGTATTCCGAACAGTACAAGCCCGAAAGTAAAAACTTGACGACAGCTCCGTAAGTACCAAAAAATATTCTCTAGTAATGTCAATAATATTTTTAAAAATCTTACTCCGTTCGTTTCTTCACATTATTGATCCCATCGATAAACCAAATTCGGCACATCTTCAAATCCTGTTTAAAAAAACCAAAAATAAAAAATGTTTACAGACCACTCAACTCATTCAGATCCGGTAGACAATACGGAATCCCGCAGGTAGAACAATTCAGACCAACGGGATACCCATATGGCCCATCCAGCCAAAGATTAGAATTCTCTCATGATAACAAACTACACGTTTATCTTTTCCAAAACAAACTCAGCATTTACTGCGCTACCGATACCACTTACGAGGTAGCTATCATCCTATCACCTATTTCCTTAGAATAAGCCATCTTAAGATACCCTCTAAAATGAAAATCAATTTCTAGAAAATTACCTGGAAAAAGTACACGTGCCCATCTCAAGTATCCTCGCAAAACGGCGAAACCGTAGCTGTTGGTCCAATGGTATCGAATCCAAATCTCTACGGCGTCAACAGCTTCGCTCGTAACGAAGAATACGTCTCAGAGCTGCTAATAAAACTACCACTGACGCCGCAGTCCGACGGAGCGTACGTCTGCGAGGGTGTTTTCTTATCCAATAAGTCCCCTTTCGAACCGGTATCCACCATTAGAGATATAATCATTATCGGTGGTAAAGGTATGTACCAAAACTGTTTCAATCCTCGAGGTGCCATAAAACGATCTACAACAAATCAAACATCAACGTTGAATTAGAAGAGAGAATTTTCCAAACAAACAAGAAATCAGGATAATCGATGATGTAATACTTTTCTACTGTGACGTAATCGTAATTTACATTTAATTTCGGGTTCGATACAGACTCGAAATATCATTCTCAATTTGCTTATGATACGTCTAAAATCATACTTTTCGCGTAAATTATCGATAAACTTAGAAGGATAAATGAAGCCACGCGTCATCTACATTGCGGTGGGTCTGCGTGTTTTGCAGCTGTAGCTAACTTATAATCGGTGAATTGTTCGATCAAATGAGAATAAAATTTGATTACTTTTGTATTTTGTATCTAAATTATTAATTTATCAAATGATTTCAAGTATAAGTAAACATAGAAGCGGTGTGAAATTCGATCTAGGAATGTGATGTTTGATACAGTCAAAAATAACAGTACATTATCTGTATAACTATGTCATATTAACGTTACCTTGATCGCGACGTTGTTTTCTGTTCTCAAAGATCGTATGCTTAGCTATCATTATCGTATTAATTATTCAAAAACAACCGAAATTTCGACATACAACGCGATTAAATCGTAAATAATGAAAAAATCACTAGACAACGACATAACACAGCGATACGCTACGGCACAAATAACTAGGTACACGTGATATCACGAACAGATGTTTCTGTGTTGCTAATGAACTCGCGAGTAAACAAAATCAGCTGTTTGCGATAACAGTTTGGGCGTTCTAGATTTTAGATTTTTGTAAGGAAATGAAACTTAAAGTTTTTGGGTACGGATTTAGAATTTTATTTGATGCTTCATTACGTAGAATTTATTTGGAAAGAAGGGAATAATGTGAATTAGTTGGCTGGTGTTTGGATTAACAGTCACATTATTCGTAAAGGATACTTCGACAGAAAATATTCGTAACTTCGTGTTCGTTCGTAGTGAAAACTGAAATTTGAAATTCGAAACCGGAAGCTTATTGCCCAAAGACTTGGAAGGCTGGGAACTCGGGAAACGAAAAGCAAACTTGTAGTTCAACGAGTTCGCTCAACTTAATTATGTAATTACAAGTTAATTAAAAATCAAAATTCTCAGAATGCCAAACTTTTAAGTTTCAAGTTCCAAATCCAAGCGTTCAGAAAACGTACAAAAAAAAATTGACACAAGTTTTTTTTTTAGCCAAAATGATAAATAAATACTTATTAATTCTTTCCAATTTTCTTATCCATGCGACAGAAAATTTTGAATTTTCGTTGAAGTGTGCAACAAAGTGCAAACCTTGAAAATCTCTGAAAATTTTACAATTTTTTCAGTTTCACAGAGGGCAATTTTTTTTTGATGGAACGTTCATCTTTGTGCAAAATGAATATTTTTGCAAACATCCAAAAAAAAGTGACTTGTGGTTGTGAGTAGGTAAATAGTATTTTAATTTTTTATTCTCCTGCACCTTTCGATCTGTTTTTACTTTTAGTCTATTTTTCAAAAAAAAAAAAATGGCTCAAAAAATAAAAAATACTCTTGAAATTTTCTGCAAAAAATAGAAAAAGAATAATAATTTATTTTAAAGAATTCCAAAAAAATGAAGAATGTGTTACGGAATTCGTTTCAGTCCTGTTCGCACATTCCATCCATTTTCAGACCTTTTTTTTTTTTTTTTTTTTTTTGAGAAGAGCATCGGCTTACGTTATTATTTTGAGATTTTTAAAGAAATAATTAAAATTTTTAGAAACAGAAGGCGTTTTTTGTAATTGACTATAATTGCTAAACTGTCAATTTTTTAGAAAAATGCTACTTTTTTTAGAATAAGGACAACATTTTAGGAAAATTGTCATTTTTTTCAAAAAAATACAATTCAATTTTAGTCGTAGAAAAATTCTATAATTTTTTGTTATAAAATGACATTTTTTGCAAGTCACAATTTTCAGTAAGTAAGTAAGAAAAAAATAGATACCATTTTCCTCAAAAACTAGATTTTTGTAAGGATTTGCCAATTTTTTAAGAAACTATTTTTTTATTGCAAAAATAAATTATTACTTGAAGACAATTTTTTTTTATGTAAAAAACACATTTTTAAATTGAAATAGGAATTAAAGAAATGACCAATTCTTTCCAATTTTCATCAATTCCTACTTTCTTTCTTTCTTTTTTTCACACCTTCGTATTGAATTTTTTGTCATTTTTTCGTTTTTTCTTTTTGATAAGGCCTTAGGTATGTAGTATTTTGATAAACCTGGAATTTGAATTTTAAAATTCTCTGCAAAAATGATCATTTTGAAATATGTGTCGGAATAACTTTGAAATTCCTCGCCAAATTGATACCATTTTTCTACAAAAAAGAAATCATTTCCTACAATATCTGTTCGAGAAATAAATTTTTTCACTAGTAACATTTCCTGAAAAAACTTTTTTTTTTTTGTAAAAAATGCTGAACCAACTGTTCGGAAAAAGTAAAAATCATATTTTGTTGGAAATTTTTATATTTGAAAAATATAAGTACCTTCAATTTCCAATTAAGTTCCTCTATCTTTAATTTTCAGTCGCTTTTTTGTGAAGTGCAACTGCAATTCTTGAAATTCAAAGCAAAGATGATCACTTTTAAAGAAATTCAAAAAATGAAGAAGGCATCCAATTTCAATTGTTTGATATGAGATTATTTTTAAATTATTTAACGACATGAAACAGTTTGGTAACAATTCTGAAAATCAAAGAGAGTGAAATTTGACATTTTTTTTGGAACGGAGAACTGACCCTTGAAACAATTCATGGTTCAAAACAATTGAATGTGTTGGGTTAAAGAAAACTCGTATACTAATTTTTTATTCATCATTCATCCTTTAGTTCATTTTTGACGTAAAGATTACAAAGAAATTTATCATACTTTTTTTTTCAAAAATTTTCAACGTCAGGATAAATCATGTAAGTAATCCTACAAAAAGAAAATAAAACCAACGAAATATTCATGGCATAAACAAAAGTTTTATTGTAACGAAAATTAATTAATAAAAAATTGTCATTAAAGACTAGAATAATAAAATCACATGGTTAATACTAATTTTACATAATTTAACTCAAAATTAAAAGTTAGTAACAGTTTTGTTTTTTATTTAAACTATCGAGGAAAGTGTATGATTTTTCCATAATACGAGTATATCCAGAGCTACCTATTGTATTGCATACAATTCACACACTCACACGAAACAAAATAAAACATATATGCATAACGTGCAAAATAAAACAAGACGAATAAGAAAGAAAAATATAAATAAGGTATACGAGTACATAAAGTAGATTAACTGCCTTCTAAAGTTATATAAAACAATTTCAATAAGAAAATTACAAAATACTGTAAAATATTACACTTACATTGGTGGGTACGTTTTTCTAAAAAAAATCATGAACCTTAGTAAAAAAATATTGCAATTTTCTATTGCCAGATATTTAAGAAAATGGATGGCAAGTAAATGACTTATTGTCCATAATCATAAATCAAGTGAGAAATATTATGTAGATGATGTTTAATGGTAACTTGATGTACATATTGTGTTTCGATATTTGTCGAATTTTCAACATGGAAAATATGATTGATTCAGGTAACGTTATTGTCTGTGTTTTGTGATGTGATGATTGATAAGTATTGAAATTGTATGCCAAGTTAAAATAATAATAAATAATTCAATAAGGTAACTTTTCAATCCGAACATAACTGAAAGTATATGAACATTGCAAAATATTGCCATTCTTTTAACATCAGTTATAATTTTTGTACTTTTTTTTCATTTGATAAAGGCAATGGGAGGGAAAGTGGAAATATCGAAAATAATATAAAACATGATAAAATTTCAGTTCCTCGAAGCATCACAGCGAGACAAAAATTTCACGCAGTAAAACCATCGCAAAAATTAGACTAAGAAAATCTATAGAATTCTAATACTTAACACAATCGATCATTGAACAGGCCTGGAAGAACTCGAAGATCTTGGTTTGTAATCGGCGGATAAAGATCTAGAATACGTCAACGGTTTGATTTTCTGCGTATTCGACGTAGATTTTTGTTTATAAATGTTAAATCTGGAGTAAAAACTCCTCCGGCGGATTCTATCATTGATACTCTCCAGATATTGAGAATCGGTGCCGTCAGAAAGTACCGAACACGAGTCACTATCCCCATCGTCGGGAGGAGTAGTCAACGAAGACGTGTCGTTATCGAGGCTAGCAGTCGAAGTACCAGAAGTGGACGCTTTCAGGTAAGAATTAGTTTGAATAGAGTCTTTCTCGTATTTTTTCTCAGTCTTTTCTTTTTCTTCGGCAGAATTCTGTAGTTTTTTGAAATAGGCTACTTTTTTCTCTAACAATGAAAGTTTTTCAGCTAAGGGATCTTTTTTCAAAGTAGAGCTCGTTTCGACGGCACTGTCGCTAGAAATTTTCGAACTGGACTCTCCTAAGTCGATTTTAGGTACAGATGAAATCGAAATATTTCCTAATTCTTGTAATCGATCTGGTTTTTTAACATAAAAACTATCGTAATTAAATTTCCTATCCGAAAGTGAATTTTTATCGGTAATTTTCTCTTTTTCAGCGACACCGTTACTTTCGGTATGATCTGATTTGGAGGTAATTTCGTCAGTTGATTCGTCCAAAGAATCAGTCAGCTCAGATTTTGATTTTAATCCGTATAATCTTTCTAATTTCTTTTCATATTGATTTTCGTTATCATTCAATGCGATCATCAGTCCGCTTAATTTCGAGTTCATATTCTTAGTTTTCCTAATTTCGTTTTCCAGCTCATTTTGTAATATCATACTTTTCCTTTTTGATGACAAACTAGGGTAATTTTTGAATTCAGTTTCGATATCGCTTCGGCTGCTAGACCTGGACAGATCAAATTTACCATTATCTTCGCTAATTGTACGTCGATAAGAATCTAATTTCTTAGCACTATCTATTTTATCCGACAAAGAGCACGTTTTGCTGCGAACATAATCGTTCAAAGGTGATTTTCTCAAGGCAAATGATTCAGTCGACATATTCCGTGACAGCTCTCTCTGACGAGAAAGACTACGTTCTCTAAAAGCTCTGACTTTTTCGTTCTTAATCACGTATTTACTTTCTTCCGGCGGAGTATCGTAAAAATCAGGTCTAAGGAATCTAGATCTACGAGGTGGTTTAGCCTTTAACGGATCTTCTGTCCCGTTCACTTCGGTTTCTTCGGATTTCTTCGCTGTCCCGTTCAACTCGCTCGAGTACGTTTTCATGGCCAGATTAGTTCTTTCCATCGAAGGGCTTTTATACCGTTCTAAAGTAGGTTTCCTATACTTTGAGAAAAATTTATCGAATTCTTCCTCGATACTTAGTTTACTCGAGGACGTCTCCGATTTAGGAAGATCGGCTGGTTTGGAGAAATCTCGCCTGTATTTTGGCTCCGGTTTAATTTCGTCGTTTTGTTTCGATTCCTTGTTGTCTGCGAGTTTTTCAACGTTTGATTTTGTCGTCGCTGCGGATTCCGAATTCGATGGAGTGGGATTTTTATCTGATGTCGTAGACGAATCCATTTCTCGTGGTTGGCTTTCTTCGCCTATACTCGAGTATCGTTTCTTGATCGAGTTTTCTGAAATTCATCAAATAAGAAAAATTATTAATCGTTTAATTAAAGGAGAAAAACTAGAAATAGATAAATATTAAGCAATGCCGTCCAAGTAAGATTGGCTGAAGATTTTTTTCAACTATTTGTTATTTATAAAATAGTTCAAGATGAGAACGATTTTCAAGAATTCTACTCAATTTGATTTCTCATGAATACGATTTTTTTTTTTTTCAATATTTATCGTGGATGAAGCTTTCTCAGAATTTTTTTTCGTCGGGAATCATTGAAAATTGAAGAAAAGAGCCATTTCTAATTAATATTTCGGTCTCAAAATACCATCTGCAGAACACCGCTTGTTTATTCAACAGTCGACTGTATATTTCAATCTTTTAAAATTATAAATAACGCTGGGTTGTAATAATCTCTGAAGTTCATAGCACAATTAGCATTTAAACGAGAAACCACACAAGAACGTACACAAAATGACAACACATTAAATACTTTCAACAGCGCTAATAGTTCATCAGTGCAAAGCATATTTGCCAACTTTTATAGTTTACTGCATGGGTCATTTTCATTTCATACCAATTCGCTGAGCTTTTGACCTCATAGTCAAGTTGATCGAGTTTTTGAGAATAATTATCATTTTAACGTACATGGTTTTCAGGGCTAGAGTCGGATATTCGCTGAAATTTTAAAAATTTCTTCAAGTTTGAAACTATAATCAATTTTGGAAATTACATAAAATTTTTAAATTCACCGAATACATTGAAAAAATTGTAATTAAAAATTTCAAACGATTGGCCAAATTTCAAAAAATAATTATACCAAATTAAAAAAAAATGATTTCAATCTCGCGGAAAACTGGCCGAGTTTTGAAAAAAATTATTAAAAATCAAAAAATTGACCGAAATTTGAGAAATTAATTAATGTAGAAAAATGACTACTCGTGAGAAATTGACTAATCTAATTCAAGAAATGATAAAATTCAAAAATTTACCAAATACAGAAAAATCAGCCGAATGAAAAATATACTAAAAATTAAAATTTTAATAAAATGTTGAAAAGTAAAATTGGTTAATTTCAGAATATGCTCCAAGGCTCGAATGCCCAATCAAAGGTATTTAAAAAATCGAAGTATTTTAAGGGCTTCTCATCACATTTTCAACCAATTAGAAACTACGAATAGGCTTCCTGCCTTACAACCATTAAGGATGCCTCATTTTCTAGGGTATGATTTAACAGTCGAGCTTAAGGACAAATATAATTTAGAAACATTCACTATATTTTCAGAAATTGGCGTGATTCTCAAAAACTTTCTGAATTTTGAAAAATTGATTACATTTTCAAAGAATTGATCTGTGATCAACAGTTTAAAAATGTATCAAAATTACGAGTTGAATGATTTTTTTTAAAATGTTCACTGGAAAACAGATCAAATTTTAGAAAAAGTGATCAACTGCCAAAAAAGTGAAAAACATCAAAGAAATTAAATAATTTCTAAAAAAAACCGACCATTTTTCGGACGAGAAAAAGTTGTCAAATTTTCCACAGTACACTTCAAAAAATTTACTGAAGTTGTACTACACATTGAAAAATTGATCAGATTTCGAAAAACTAATAATAGTCAAAGAACTAACTAAAATTTAAGATACGATTTTGTTTGGAAAATCGCTTAATTTTTGAAAATTTACATTCTAAAAAATGCTTAGATTTAGAAAAAAAAAAAAAAGAAATTGTTTATAATTTGGCAAATTTCAGTAAACTTTGAGATATTGCCTGGATTAAGAATTAAAAAAATAACAGATTTTCAAAAAAAATGACCATCATTCTTGGAAATAACAATAGCCAATTTTGAGAATTGAGAAAACCGTTAAAAAATTTACCATTTCTGAAAAATTATTAAATCTTAAAAATTTAATCAACGTTTTACAGATTTCAATTTTTGAAAATTTGACTCAATTTGAAATTTTCTAGGGTATGTAATTTTAAACGTAGACTCTAAAAAAAGATTAAACCTGTAGATTTCAAAACTATCAATATGAATTTCGCGAAAAAATCAATATTTTTCATAATTGACAACCATTGAAAATTACAAACGATAGGCCCCAATTTATACATATCAAGATACAACCATTAATAGCGATAGTTCCTCCTTTCAGATTCAATTCATAAAACCATCAAAAAACCCTCATTCACAGCAAATTGACATGAAACAATTCGTACGTAAAACTCACATCGTTAATCCAAACAAAAAATACAAAAATAACAAAAATCATTTCAGTTAATTTAAATCATCACAATGTTGAAAAATCGTTAGTGCATAATGCAGATGAGCCTATTAATGCATCGTACGAGTAGTACTGACAAGGAGAATTCTTTTTCAGTAATTTGGCACTAAAATTTTCGTCACGATTTTCATCTCAGATAATTTTTTTCAACGATCTTAGCTGGCATAACACTGCTGAAATAAATTTCCACAATGAAAAATTGTCTTCAGTACTGTAACAATTAGTAAAAGCATCCTATTAAATGAATTTTGAAGCTAAATAGGCTAGATATTTGAAACACTAGCGACCAGCGTTGTTTATTTACAGCGACATTTTTTTTTTCAACGTTTAAATAACACAAATAAGCTATAAGCTATTCTCGACTCCTCTCCGCTCCTCCGAGCCTTCAGGTCAGTATAAAAAAACAAAGCCAATGTACACGGTGTTACAACACACGTAAATCTCCATCCGTGTCAATGATCAGCGAGATTATAACATTTTTTCGCTTTTTTTTTCATATAAGTCAAGGGGAATAACAAAAAACAAGAAAACTTGATTGATGAAACCTACACACGACCAGACGACTATGTTTTATCAATGAACTGGGTCATAGGACGCCTCTGCATACGCATTTTTTTCATTTCAATATAAATACGTCTGGCGACCTAGTCATATGTCTAGTTCTATTTCAGAGACCGAATAAGAAAATCTTATCAATGCAGTGTTATGCCATCTACTTGAACGGCACGATTTTCTCAATATAATAATTACTGATTAGAGAAAAAAAAAAAAGGTAAAGTAGTACGTCGATTTGTAATCGTATTCGTTTACAATTACCTATGGCAGCAGTTAAGGAAGAAGGTAATTATGTACAAACTATGCATTTATTCTACTTGTCTGTCTTCTAATACTGTAGGAACATGCACCGTCACAATGTTTTCTGCAACAATGCAAACACGTTTCACTCTGTTACGTATACAAAAAGAAAAAAAACAACCGCAAATACACGACATGCGTTTTCGTATAAATTTTCTCCTTAAATTTGGTTCGATCGAATTTGGCGGCGAATTCGTGCAATCGAAAGAGTAATGTCGATAGGTAAAAAAAAAAAATGGTGCAACCAAAAACGTGAATTATAAAGACATAAAGCACTCGATAACGTAGTAATTACGAAAAGATATGAAATTTTGTTAATACTACAAAATGAAGGTAAGCTCCGGTTACACAAAACACCGATTACCTCTTCGGGGAGGTTGATCGTTGGAATATCCACGCCTCCAGGGTGCGCTTTCAGGCCGACTGAATGATCTCGTCTCCGTTAATCGACGACTGAAACAAAAACATTCGTATTATATCCTTTTCTGGCTCATGACGAAACTGCTATTTTAATTAAGACGACGAATACCGTCGGAATTTGGCGACTTTTTCAAATTTCTCGCATTCTAGCCTCCTCTTGCCTCACAAATTCGTCATCGTGAATCACATTTATTCGCTAGGAGATTCCCACATTCGAATTTAGTAGGTACCAACAATGAAGACGAAATTTTTCGTGACGTATTTTGAAGTACATAGACATACGGTAAGTGTACCAGAGTAAACGAGAAGGAAAAAAAACTAAAAATAAATTCGACTACCTATATTTTTAGCGGACCATCTGCGTCAGCAGACAACGCGTACATTGAAAATAAATCATTAAATTGTTGCCCACATTTAGCATCCGATTAACCGAGCCGCCAAAACAGATGGTTATTTTTCTTTTCTTCTCTTTTTCGCATTTTGGTGCGCTCGCTCGAGCTCGCGTGATGTCAAATTATATACGTATACGAATTTCGACGATAGCTCGATTTCTACGAAATTCAAATCGTATAATAATTTCTTATGCATAAAAATTCAATTTTTTTTCATTCTTGGAACAATTTCAAAAGCATTATTTAAAACGTTATCGTCGCTTGGCTTTAATTCGTCGTCGCTGCTAGAATTTTCTTTTTTAATTTTATACGATTTTTAAAGCTGTTTTTCAACATGAGATTTTACAGGATTAGAATTTGACGTGGAATTTTTTCAAAAAATGAAATATTCATCTACGTAAAATAAACGACTTAGAAATTATACTTTCGAGCTTCTTGAATTTCTCTTTCGTACGTAGACATCTGGCAACATTTTCCAATACGTCAGATCGATTAAAAATCAATACCCTAGCGAAATTCCCATCATAGATCTAAAATAACCCAACATCCTTGATACGTACCTGGGAAGATTATCGAACAATGAACTATGCTGGGTAAACAGTGACCGGGGAAATGCGGACGATCTTCTCATTTCGTCTTTATTTAGTCTTTGAGTCAAGCTACGAACCTAGAAAAAAAAAAAACAGTACCAATTTGCAACAAGGTTCGTTGAATTTCTACGTAACATTTACGGTTGGCTAACGACGATAATTTTTCAAAATCTAAACGTTGGTGAATTTCTTCCGGAGTCGGTGTGCCATCTCTCACGTTTAGAAAAAAGGAAGTAAAAACGAGACGTCATTTGCAATTAGCTTCGTTTCTAGTCGAATATGCCATTGAGAAGTAACACAAGAGGAATTGGCACCCGAACGTATTTTTAATTAGCAGCGCCAACTCGATAAACGCGAACGGTACCGGTGCCATTAAAAATACCCGGTAGCGCCGCTGCGATGAGCCAATTCACCGTTGCGAAAATCAACTAACCCTGGAGAGTAACGTGGAAAATAGATTTTCCGCGGTGAGCAGTTGGAAATTATCGTCTTCGTCGGAGCTCAAGCTATCGGCTGTGTCTAGCTGCGATCCTTGGCTGCCTTGTTCCGGTTGGCGGCGTTTTGTACTACGTAACGTGAAACACCTGCTGCCGTTGCGGTTATTGTCTTCACTTTCGTTCACCGAGCTGAGCGATAGGAAGAATCATGGGTTATTTAAAAATAGCAACGTGGGTATGAGTTCGAATGGACGATGCGTCGGGTACCTCATTCTGGTCAATGTGTCTTCGCTGGGCGTTACGAAACCGCCTCCTTCGACCGCTATTGGGATTATCACTTCTCTGGGCGATTTTCGGATTGGTTCTCCGGTGCTGATGGTGCTACCGCTGTCTGAATCTACGGTGCTTTGACGTGAAAGACTGAAATTTAAATTTTTCAGATGAAGTAAGAAGTGGAAAGTTTATTGAAGAGTGGATTTTTTGTTTACCTTGAAGAACTACTGATTGTTCTGGGTAAACTCGATTTGGACGACCAAGTAGGCAGAGAAGGCGAAGGACTTGATATTTTTCTCGGCACTTCGGCTTCAACTTGAATTGGGATTACGTGTTCTTTGGATTGATTGTCTTGCTTAGTGATTGGCCTAAGAAAACAAGAAAAAAATTAAGTAATCAATATTTCCTTCAAATATTCTCATGGACGAACTGATAAATATTTACTTAGGAGGCAAAGGAGCAGAAACTGGTATAACCACTTCGGTTTTATGATTAACTGCGGGCTTATTAACGAAATGTTCAACCTCAGTTTTGTAATTTTCAGGCGGAAATCTAATCAAAAGTAAATAATTAATAATGTGACTGAATGAAATTGAAAATGATTAAAATTTCCAACATACTGAGGAGGCATCAACTGAATTTCAGCTCTGGACGTTTTACGTCTCGGTAAAGTAGCAGCTTTATTATTCGTTTCCGAAGCAACACTCGGTACCATCTGAAATAAAACCGTATTTTGATAAAGAAAATTCAAACTTTCGAAATATTTCTCAAACGTCACAGCACATACTTTGATCGGTCTGATTTTATCATTTTGTTCATCTTTCGGCAATTCTGGTTCAAACGAAGCATTTTCAAATGGTGGTTCATCTTTGAACGCAGATTCTACCAATTTATTCAAAGCAACAGTCGAGGCAAGAGGGAAAACATCATCCGGTGGGCTCGGACTAGCGCTGGATGGTTTTTTGGGCGGAGATGAAGAACCAGCTAGAGACGATCTTCTTTCAAATTCTTTTCTAGCACCGTCCACGTTAATACCAGGTAGAATAATTTTCTTCGAGGGAGATTTAACGAAAGAGTTTTTAGCATCAGTGTTGAATTTTTCAGCAACGTCGAATACTTTCGATCGTCTTCTTTCCGTCGATACGGGTTTAGGTTCTTCTGGTTTCGGTTTCTCCGGTTCTGGTTCAGCAGCTTCTTTAGGAGATTCCTAGAAATATACTGGATTAGTAATAAATCGATACGATGGGTATTTTTTAAAAATGAGAGACGTACGATAGGAGGAGCAACTTCGGTGGGAGTTTTGGTTATCACTTGAGTTTCAGAATTGACCAACGGTGCGGCAGTTCTCTCTTTTTCTTCTTTGTGTTTAGGTTTTTCAGCCTCTTCAAAGCTATCAGATTTCCTCGATCTGCTTCGAGATCTTTCTTTTCTTCTCTGGGTACGATCTTTTTTAGCTGATTTGGGTTTTCGTTCCTCTGATGGTTCTAAAAATAACTCAGAAGTTGATTTCACATCAGGTAAGTTGAAAAATAAATGAACGAGGATACACACTTGTTTCTTTTGCTTCGGGTAATACGAGTGGGCCAATATTAGAAACGGTAGCTTGCGGTGGAATACTACCCATGCTATGTGATCTCATTGGACGATCTAGAGCGCCGTTCAATTCAGCATTAGCTGAAGCCTGAATTCGAGGGGGAAAATGCTCACAATATAAATTCATCATCATGCTTACTATACAATAATTTTGGAAATAAATTCAAAACCGACCTGATCGTTATCAACTACGATTTTATCACTGCTCACCGGAGGAGCATTCAAAGACAACAGTAAATCTAAACGAACCGGAGTCAAACTAGCTAATTCTTCAGCCACATCCAAACATATTTCTGAGTAAGTTTCATTAATCCACCAATGATTACAAATCGCTGAAATATCAGCTCGTCGAGCCGGATTCACGTTCAACATTTCTGAGATTAGAGGCGAAGCAGCTGAAAAAAATTAATTTCATATTTAAATTCTAAAATATTTCGGATGTTTTAAAATATTGCCAAAATCTTACGAGATGGAGTCTTAGGTTCGAAATAATCTCCTTGAGAGATTTGTTTAACGAGTCGCTTGAAGTTAGATCCATCGAAAGGCATAGCTCCATAAACCAAAGTATACAATAGCACACCTAACGACCAACAATCCACTTCTGGCCCATGATACGGCGTTCCTTTCACAATCTCAGGAGAAGCATAAAGCGGACTACCACAAAACGTCGACAATAAAGAAGAATACGAGAACACATTTGATAATCCAAAATCTGCAATCTGTAATACCCCAAATTGACCATTAAAGCGAATATTCGATCGTAAACACGTCCATAACTCAATTTACCTTCGCGTTTCCTTCTTCATCTAGTAATATATTTTCTAGCTTGAGATCTCTATGGCAGATATTATGCTGAAACGATACAAATTTCATCTCATTACTAGCAATCTTACGTAAGAAAATACTATAAAACCTTATTACGATGAAATTTATTCCTAAAGGTTGCTATATTTTATGTTCATCTGTCGCCGAACATTTCCATTAAATAATAATTACTTTTTTCACCCTCGTATGAGCTCATAACCTATTCTTTCTAGTTGATGAATTCATAAGAATTGAAATCACTTTGCGTACTTTATGACAGTAATAAACCGCTGTAGCGATTTGTCTGAATATTCTACGAGCTTCTTCTTCGGCTAGAACCTTTTTCTCGCTCAGATAATCGTATAATTCGCCTCCAGCAGCGTATTCCATGACGAGTACCATTTTCTCTCGATTTTCGAAAACTGAAAATTAAATAGCGTTTTAATAAACAAGTTTCAGACGATAACGTGATAATTATAGGGTGTCAATGTCATTCAGATTGTTTTCAAGTCGCATAAGATGCGCGTGGGTGAAAACTTGAAGGAAATTGTTTGCATTGATCTCAGAACAATAGAAGATTTTCTTAGTATAGAAATATTCGCGTAACATTTCAAGTGGGTAATTTTTCTGTCGATTGAACTGTTGCATTTACTTGAAAAATTATAATACAATTTTCGTTTGAATTATAAACTTACCTTCATAAATATGGATTATATTTGGATGTCTGACCGATGACATTATTTGAATTTCTCTTCGAATTCTGATCAAATCTGCTTCCGTTTCAATTTTTGATTTCCTGATAGTTTTGATGGCAACCTAAAAAAGCGAACGAAATTGTAAAAAAATAATAGAAATTAACATAGTTATCCGATAAAATTCACCCACCTCTTGTCCAGTTTCTTTATTAATTCCAAGTTGCACTTTTCCATAGGTACCTTGTCCTAATTTTTTGACGATATCGAATCTATAATGTAAATGAACCAGATCAGCATAAGCTTTTAACCAATCAGATCTTCAATTCGAATATTTACCTTTGTTTTAGTTTCCGACGATGGTTATGTAGCCTAACATCTCCGGTATTCTCAATACCACCCATAATATTATGAATGGCATCCGGAACAACCATTTTGGAAGGTTGATTTTTCATCTATGAATCTATTCAAGGATCGGAGTAGCTTCTAATCAACTGAACGAGCGCGCTGTCACGCATAAGACATAGTTTTCGTTCCCCTGAAACACGTTATGCTATGTAAACAAAAACCACTCGATTGAATATGCACAAACCACGGTCATTTGATGGAAAAAATGCATGTTTAAGTTAACATTGCCTTATCATTTATCAAATATTAAAGGGTTAAATAAATTATTAACAGCTATTTTACAGATAATGTAACATAAAATGAAGATCGGGACGATTATTTGGTATAGAGCCAAAGAATGTATCAGGTTCTCTAAAAATAACGGCGTAATTAATCGACATCAAGTGTTAATAACAATTAGTACAGTAGAACGTGTCACCAACTTACTGAAATACTTTTAATACTAGTTTATGCTCGGGCCATTTCGAATTCGCCATTTTACCAAATACAATCGAATAAAAATCTTCGAACAATTCAACGAACGTAGAACACATTGTGACTTAATAACCCACACATCATCGTACGCGTCCGCTTCATAAAATACATTAGCATATAAACATGCAAATCATATGTGGGAGCTATTTATAAATGACGCACACCGTGCTCTTCTTCCTTCACATTTACATACGCTATTCAGATATTCTCTTTCGTTCGCTGTCTCATTGTCAAATTTTCAACACAATTTCAACGCCAGAGTTTCACTGCGGATTGGAAACTGATGAAGTCGATTTTTGGAGTATTTCAGAGTAGCTGATGAAACGTTCCTATACAAAATAATGTATCAAAAATAATGATGGAAAAAGAGAAGAACAAAACGCATGAACAAATGATTTAGTGTAAGTCGAGAACTCGAGATTATTCGATTGAATTTTATCAGAATCAAAATTTGACTTTTGATGATCAAAAACATAGAAATAAACAAGATCTTACTCGTCGGTGAACCCTTTTAGTAAAGCCGGGAAAATTAAATCCAATGCGTATTGTTATATTATTAAATAATTCTTCCATTAAATAAACGATACTTGAAACACAATAAATTTTCAAACAGCAGAAATAATGATTAAATAGATCTATGTTAAAAGTTCTTTAGATATTTGAATTTTAATACATGGAAAACTTACGAGATGATTACTCATTTGGAAAACAACTAACGCGCAGTATCAGTACAGCTCGATGAAAAGAATCAATATGAAATGAAAATTCACACATTTAAATTAATAACTAAGTCACATATTGCAATGAATAACTTCTCAAATTAACAAGTTATACTAGAAAAATCTTAATAACACATGATTACTAATTTATCCCTTCACTCCAACATCAATTAGATCATCTTTTATTTTTATCTTCAATCCTACTGTGCTTTTGTATACTTCAAAGTTCAAACTTCATTCAATTTTTATCAAAAAATTTATCCAACTGGTCATGGATGTAGAACACTTGTGGCGTGGATAGCGTCGCCTGAGCAGTTCAAGATCTAAGCCGGTAGTCTCGCTTTCGCTGCAAAATGCAATATTTTTCTTCAAAATTTAAATTTTAATTATAGGCAAAGCAAAATCAGCAAAATGGCAAAAAAATGTTTAAATGAAATGAAACGTGGCTTTGCTGATTCACTGATTCAGCATTTTTCAAACCTACCTACTTTACTACTTTTCGCAAACGCCTTCAATAATTTTAATAAAAAGAAAAACAAATCAAAATTTACCAATTTCAAAATAAACGAAATGAAAATGAAAAATGAAATGAATGATACAACAAAATATTGAAATACTGCATAATATTCAATGATAACCGTAGTATAAATGTGCAACAGGAATAAAAATATTGTTGAAAAAAATACTGGAGTTAGTACGAATAAAATAATATACAAATTACAAATTTAATAAAAAGTACTTTACGACGACGTACAGTACAAAAATAAAAAGATTACTTCTGCTCTCAAGAGAATTGGAAGAGTAATCATTGGAACGGCTAGAAAATGTACACTTCATCACATTTTTAAAAAAAATGTTTTGATATTTCTCATTAATAAATTAGCACTACAATAATATCACATCTTAAATTCAATTGCACCTTGGAAATTACTGATTACAATCTTTGTTCAATACATTTGAAATATATCACTATTATTAGGCTTGAATTGAGCTATACTCTTCGTAGATGTACGATAATACGCTCTGAAAAAGAGTTATAGCGTATCCTTCTTCTCCTAAAGCTTTCTTGGCCGGCATAAAATTTTCCACAAACGTTATTTCGACAGGTATGGTGGACATATTGGAAACTAAAATTAAATGTATCAATTTTGGCATCAAATCATCGATACCAATAGATCTGAAAACAAAATCGATTTTTTAAAATATGGAAAATAAATCAAAATACTTGAAAATTGAAACACTGGTACTTACAAAGATGGTAGATGTTGATTGGAATCTACGTGCGAATTAATTGAAATAAAAGATTTCAAAATATCGACCAATAAAACCAACATAGTCGTAGGTGAATGCATCATCGATAATTGATGTAATTTACTTATTATCGGATTGAGCTGGGTAGGATATTGGATCACAACGGTGCTATTCTGTTGCATCGCTTTCAATAATTTCTCTTCTTGTTTATGCAAAATAATTCTGAAATAATTTTTCGTTAATCGTACAATATTAATGAACACCGAACGTTGGGACATTTCTAGGTAGGTAATCAGTATATAATTCAAAATTCAAGTATTTACCTCAATAAACGAATCAGATAAGGTTTCACTGAAGGAAAATACAAGTGGTGTAACACATCAATCACCAAATTTGTATTATGTTCGGTTTCTAGTGACTGCCATAAGGCTTGAATCACGTTTAATAGAATGAACAAGTCTTCTTTTATATCTAAAAGAAAAAATATCAAATTATTTCGACATTCGACATTACATATTTTTAAAATATTCAGTCAACTATCCGAATACCTTGAGCAATATTTTTAAAATGCTCTTCAAAAACTGATTTCGCTTCTTCATTATCTGGAGATGGTTTGGTAACTAATTTCGTTAATTTATGTAAAACTTTCTCCTGAGTTTGCCTCAACATGCAAGCCAATGGATAAGAAGCATGTTGCAAAAGATACGTTAGTGTTTTTCTACGCAGAAATAAAATATCAATTTACCATTGACAATTACTTACATGAATTAATTCAAATTAAAAAATTATACCTCAAAAATTTGTCGTCATTACTACTACTTTCAATTTTTTTGCCCAACTCGTGAGCCCAATTATGCTCTTTGTGAAATTGCAAAGACGCAGCGTATAAATTCTGTTTAGTGATATCTGCATCATTAACGTGGCCATTCTTCAGTTTATTTTGAATATCAAATTTCCTTTGAAAAAAAAAAAGCAAAATGTATCAGTCTACTGATTCGATGATTTCAATTTCTGTAGTCAAATATCAAAATGCTTACTGTTGAGCTAGTAGATTACACTCGGCAGCCAGTAGCTGTCTCTGTTTTTCCCATTCATCGTGTCGTCTTCGTGCCAATGCTTCATTTTCTGCGAGTCGTCTTTGTAACTCTAATTGCAAGCTTGCTTTTTCAGCGTCGTTCATCAAGGATCCAATCCGATTTTCATATCTTCTCACCGTACGTTTATTTTCTTCTTCCAGAAAAGAAAGAGGTGATGTATAACCTTCAACTTCTACCGTTTAAGAAAACCAAGAGGTAATTTTTAGTTTTTTACACGTTAAAAAATACATTAAAAATCATGTTAAAAGTTGGATTACCAGAAAAATTCAGAGGCACTGAAGGTTTACCAGTAATAATTTCTGGTAATGTTTTTGATAATTCCGCATAGGCGGATAACCGTGAGCTGTCTTGATCATTTAATGAGTTTTCAAATTCCGAACCTACGTGTACGTATTCTTTTAACAAATAAAATTCTCAATAAGGGAACATTCATTAAATACATTTCATTCATGCTGTAATTTTACCGCAGTTATCCAAAATATATAGTAATCGTTCGGTGCTCTTCTTTGCGAATTCCAACAGGTGTTTGTGTACGTTCACAATAGGTTTGGATATAAAATCAACATCTTCCTTCACGATGTTTCCGATGAGTGCCAGACCATCGGCATATTTTTTATATGCTTCCTAAACACAGGAGAACTTTCATTATATGCAAAAAGATTGGTTCGGGAGGTGAAATAAAACTTACCCTGCTATTTCCGGCTTGTTCGCTGTCGATAGCAGAATGAAAAATTGAAATGGCATCGTGATACAATTGAGGATTTGACATTGTGTAGGTGAACAGAATTCAACACTTATTACACCAATATCTAAAACACAAAAGTTGAGCGTTCGTTAGATTATATTTTTCACATTCAGAAATTATTTGTTAAGCGAGTTCTGATTGATTTTATCATAAAAATATTACATCAAAGTCAACAGAAAATACAAATACTTTATCGTACAGAGTTGATTAATTATTGCCTTTCGGTAGCATTTTTAACATAAAATTGAGCATACTTGGATAAAGCAGAAAATTCAATAGACGATGCTGATACTATTACATTTGATATTTTAAATTACAAAATTCTGAACGGAAATTGAAAAATATTGCAAATATTATTTTATTATTAATTTTGTGATTCATTCATTCATTGTTGTTGTTGTTGATTTCATGATTTCCCTTCTTTCCCTCTCAAATTTTCATTGATAAAATTTCAATCTCGATTTCGATGTCAACTCTCGATTTTTTGAGAGCGAAGATCGATAACCATTACCATTTATGGGCATTAAGTTATCACGAGGGTATTTTTCTTATCTTTGTTTCGTTAATTTTATTTTTCATTTTTATATTTATTTCGATATTCTGGTTTTCACTTTTACCTTACCTTATTTTTCATTCATTGTGTACAATTTTCTTAATTTTGAACAGGGTTTTCCAATTCTAAATCGCTGATCGCTATATTGATCATGGAAGAAGTTTATTTAAAGGAATTGAAGTCTTACAGTATATCGGAAGTTTTGTGTTTTCGCGATAAATTTTTGGAGCTGATAAACAAACTTGCCAAAGAAGCTGAAAATAAGTAAGAATACGATCAAATTCTATCATATCTTTGCCTTTCCTTTCTTAATTTGTTTTGATTGTATCATAGAGATGAAGATCCGAACGATCCGGTGTACAAAAAAAGAAAGAAGCTTTGTCGTTTATCAACAGAGAAAAAAATGCTCAAGAGACATCAACAAATTGCCCAAGAAATATCTGATTCGACATCAAAATCCAAATCTCAAAGCAAAGCCAAGCTTCCGCTCGTACCCATAGCTATTTCTACCGTTGGTTTCCCATTTATTACCACGAGGTAAACATATCGAACACGAATTATACATCTAACCATGTTTCGAATTACAGGATTTCAGAAAAACAAGAAAACGCAGACACGATTTGGTTCCTCATAAAGATGTTGCATTTGTATTTAAAGTTTATCCGCCATTCGTTTACGAATACAACCTTCGTATGACACAACCGAAACACAATATGGAGATAGTCATGTTGGGTCATCAAACGTTGAATTTGTTGTGCGATAAAATTGTTTGTGATGAAAGTTATATGGAAGTTGGAAGTGATATCAGTGATGTTCCTGACATTCCTGTACAACAAAGACTCGGTGTTAGTATAATGATTAAATATATTCTCTTAGAGATATTTCAAACGTTAATGAGATTTCTACATCCGCAGGAAAAATATAAATCGAGAATGCTTTACATTGGAAATAACTTCTACGTTGATAAATCTGATCCCAGCAATATTGACTATAGCGAATCTATTCGTCGATGGGGTGCTAGAAATGATTTACAGCTTGGCGCAACACTCGATATGAATCAATATTCGTGCCTAGATTTAGTCGCTAGAATAGGATTTCCTTACGTTTATCAGCATTTGGGCGGTTGTGAACATATCATAAGGCTGGAATATGTTAGGTATATGCTCCCAAGGCTCTCATATTTCAGTAACGCACTTCATTTCTATTTTTTTTTCTAATTTCTCAACTTTTCCAGATTGATAGAAGAAAAAGACTGTTTAGAATCAGAACTATACCCATTTTACTCTTATCTAGCGAGAAGACACGATTTGAAATTGTGCATGGCTTGTATGGAGATGTCGCAGTAAGTTGAAAAATCCTCCGTTTGCTCAATTTTTGTATTCTGATTCACGATGATTATCTGAATTTATTTTTGATTTCAGATGGATAGTTTTTGACAGCGCTCGTATGATATCAAATCCATCGTATTTGTGCAACAATTGTTTTCGTAGTTATCATTACATAGATGGTAAAAAAGTTGGCACTTTTAAAGCTGTGCGTTATTGGACCTGTCCTGCGTTTTCAAAATTCGATAAAACTTTCGGGAACTTCTTAACCGCCACAGTTAAGCAGGAGAAGGTTGATTGAAAACTATGGCAATTATTTTATAGTATTTGTATGGACGAAGTTGCAGTGTTCTTTTTATTATGTAATGTTTTTATTTAATTTACGGCCAAAGTGAATAAAAAATGACAAACATTAATATTTTTTCATTCCTTTGTAGTGACCGTAGAAAAAATTTTCATCTGGAATGCTAAATACAATGCTCATATACAGTTTCAAGAGAATTAGGAAATTATTATATTAATAAAACCTAGGTGAGTATCGTTTCAATTTTTAGCATTATTTATTTAAAATACATAACTAGAAAAAAAGGTCAAGAAAATTATTTACCAATGAAAGAATTGATTGGAATCACAATTCTATAGCTAGCCTTGAAAATATAATCACTATCATCTTGAAAAATCCCAGATCTGATTTCAGTGAAACTGAATGTTTTTACAAAATACGATCGTACGCATTCCCTTCCGAAGTACATTTTTATGAATCATATTATCTGATCTCGGTTAATAAGTTCCACGAGAAACAAAAGCCAAGTTTGGCGTTTCAAGTAATATTTATTTTTTTCGTCAGTCAATTTCAACCAAATGATTCAGTCGTCGCTTCGCGTTCAGTTCATTTTTCTGTGTTTTTACGCGAGTGTTATATTTCTAAAAAATTAATATGACTGAAATCGAAATGGGGCACCGTTCGGAGGAGCCAAAAATATATTCTTATAATTATAATAAAATTTATTCTACTCTTTCTCAGGTATTTTATTGTAAAAAAATATTCATAGTGAATGGTGAACATTTTTATGCTATGAAACAAAAATTATTCATGATTTTTTTTTTCTGTAATCTTGTTCAACAGATAACTGCAGTATTAGTTGGAAATCTGATTATGTTACAATTTGGTATGTCAATTGCAATGCCTACCATTATAATTGGTCAATTGAAAAGTAATGATGCTGCGAAAGAATTTTCATTGTCAGACTCAGAAAGTTCTTGGTACGGTGAGTGAAATTAAAAATAATTGATTTCAGGCTAATTTCGCAACTATAAATTTAAAACGTCTTAAATTTTTTACAGGAAGCCTTCTTTTGATTTTTCATCCGATCGGTAGTTTATTGTCTTCTTTCATTCAAGACAAATATGGTCGGAAGACATGCCTCACGATCGTATGTTTCCCTCAATTTCTCGGCTGGTTTTCATTATTCATAGCTCGATCGAGTTACATGCTGAACGTCTCTTCGTGTTGCTTAGGATTAGCCATGGGATTGAGCGAAGCTCCCATTTTAACTTATGTTGGAGAGTCCACCGAACCTCGATTGAGAAGTGTTCTGTCATCACTTTCCAACTTCTGTTCTATGATCGGGTTATTCATGTCTTATTTACTCGCAGCATTGATCCCATGGAAGAGATTAGCATCCTTTTATATGTATTTACCCGCTGTGGTATTTTTTTCCACCCTTCTAGTGGTAAGTTTTTATGATCAGTTTTTTTTTTTAAATTTTTAAATTTTCGTTGAACAACTGTTGTGCAAAATTTAAAATTCGTACTTTGACATGACGTAAGTGTTATAAAAGAAATTGATAAATCAGGAATTTCAATTCATTGGCGATGAGATACTATCACGCTAATAATTAAAATATGAATGTTGCAAAGTTTTATATTCATTTTCAAAGGCCATTGTAATGTTATCAATTACAACAACATTGAAATTATCGATTCGTTTAATTGAACCGACTCAAACGGTGCATATAATGAACGCGTTAATTGATCTTTTGCCGATTTGGAAAATTATATGACGTAATTCGTTTTAAAAAAGGTATTACTTCGCGAAACTGTTTAAATCATGACGAAGATATCCAAATTCCATTGTCTACTGTTTAGTGTGGTGCGAATATCGAATATTCGCTATTCGAATATCTATTCGATGAGATATTCGATTATTCGAATAGTATTCGAATGTTTCAAATTGTAAACATTTCAATTGTTTGGATTTCAGTAAAGTATGTAAAGCTAGCATTTAAAAAAAATTATTTTTTTAAAAAAACGAAAATTAAATTTAAATTTTGGAATATTACAGCTACTAAGGCGGAAGCTACATAAGCCGCAACTTGCAACTGCAACATGCAACTCACTATTTTGGAGATGAAAAATTCAGAATCAGCGGGATAATTAACATTTATTATCAGCTTACAGGTTATCATCACGCATGGAAAGGAGTTCGGATCATTCGGAGTTGCAAAGTTGCTGCAACTAAATCAAAAAAATTTGATTTAGTTGCAGAGTTGCATGTTGCAGTTGCAAGTTGCGGCTTATGTAGCTTCCGCCTAAGCGTTCAATTATGTTTCTAAGCGACCAAAAGAACTACTTTTTCAATGTTTCGCAGAATTTTAACGCGTTTTAATGTTTTTGAATATTTTTTCATCCGATATTCGAATACTATTCGAATAATCGAATATTCGATATTCGCACTCCCGATATTCGAATACTATTCGAATACTAGAATATTCGCGCCACACTACTACTGTTCTATATTCCGAAGTATACCTGATTGTATATCTATATTATTTATAAAATTTATTTTCTTTCAGATTCCGGAATCCCCTATTTGGCTATTATCACAAAATAGAACCAAACAAGCCATAAAATCGTTATGCTGGTTAAGAGGGTTTACTAGTTCAAGTTCAGTTCATGATGAAATCAAGCAGATGTTGCAATATATCAATGGTAAAGATGACGAAAGTGAAAATCCTGCTCAAAATCAAAGTAAATAATGTTCAAATATTCAAGTGAAAATTTAAAATTCAATCAGGGTGGCTTCCAAGGATGATCACACATCTTTTTTCGAAACTTGCGAAAAGGAGAGGCTTGGGCTTAATTTTGTTTTCTGGGTTTCAAAATTTGTCTACGTTCAGAAAAACTTTCAAGTTGACGAAAAGTCTTCTTACAGAAAAACATTGAAATTAGATTAATGACTTGAATGAGAGGGGGAGAGTAATGGTGGAAATGGAAAATCGCCTCCAACGATTTACATAAGTTTTTACAATAAATATGGACCAAATTTTTAAGATCCGTTCTACATACAATAATGCGTAAGTATAATTTTTTTTTAAAAAGTTTTTTTTCACGTCATCCATTCCATTTTTATTCAAATTGAAGAGTTTGGAATAAAAGAGTATTCTTGTGAGATTGATTATTTTTTTTGTCAAGTTGAAAATTTTTTAGTATGCTCAGATTTTTAAAGTGAATGAGGAAGGGTCGAAGGGATTAAGAATAAGTCAAACCTTTGGGTATCCCTTTTAAAATGTGTTCAAAATTTTCGTGCTTCACCCTTCTCCTTCCTCTGCATGTTTATCAAGATAATTATAAGTGTATAATAACTTTTTTTTTTTTTTTTTTTTTTTTCAGAAAAATCTCGTTATTTTGGCAAAGCAAAATCAGTTTGGGCTTTATTAACGGATAAGAGTGTTCTACGACCTTTCATACTATTAGACTTCATCTTCTTTTTCTGCACTGTCGGTAGTATGATTCCAGTTAAACCGTATTTGGTTTATGTTCTCAGAAAAGTTGGAATGCCAGTTGAACCAGAATGGGCTCTGGTATATTATACTTGCACTAATTTTTATAAAATATTTTTTTTTCACAAAATAATTGAAATTTATATGTACGTAGGTATGAATAATATAATTTAATTGACCAATTTTACAAATTTATATTCACAGGTGTATATTGGCATGAATACCATTTCTGGAGCATTTCTCAATATGTTATTGGTCAGAATGATCGGAAAGCGAAAATTGTTGATCTCATGCCTGACAATATCTACCTTGTTGCAATTTTCAATTGGAATCTATGTCAAATATGGGAAACTATTACCTTTTGAATACAATACTTGGATACCTTTTACTTTATTTTGTGCCATTAGTTTCATTTCTGGATTTGGTATCACAGCGATTCCTTGGATTTTACTTGGAGAGTTGTTTCCTATGAGGTGAATAATTTTATAAAAAATTAATTAAAATACATATCTCAAAGTCATTTTTTTACCATTCGAAATATTTATTGCGATTTTCAGGGCTCGAGGGCAAATTAGTGGCATAACAGCGGCGATAAATTTCGGTGTAGGATTTTTGCTCACGAAAACATATCTCGATGTCGTTTCGATATACACGTTACCATGGACATTCGTAGTTTACAGTGGTGTTAGCGTTATAGGAATCGTTTATGTTTGTTTCTACTTGCCAGAAACTGAGAACAAAACTTTGCAGCAAATTCAGAAACATTTTGAAGACTGAAAATGTGCTCATTATTTTTATAATTATTTTTCTCGTTGTTTATTCTGTAGCTTTAAAATTTTTTGAATTGAATATTAGTTGTTATGTGAATCGTGATACTTGTTGATACTTAAGTATCACCCAATTTTTTTATTAGATGTAAAATGTATATTTAAAATGTTATTTGTTGAATATTTAAAATTTTACTCATTTTCTCCGTAATTTTGAAATAGAAAGTCACCATTGCCACAAAAAAGTACTGAAAATCGATCATATTTATTAACATTCGTAATGAAATGGAAAAAAAAAAATTATACAAAACGCTCACAACATGAATGACAAATTCGATCTACACAACGACAAACAAAAATACTTCTCTATACAATAAAAAGACAGATAGGTAAAATAAATAAATTAAGAGATGAAAATGCATTTGAAAGAACCATGTAGAAAAGCACAGATTCGAAGAAACCCTAATAATAAAATAGGTATAATAATGAGTCTTATAGGAACGTGAAATTCGTCATTAAATAAAAGAAAAACTAGTTTCCTTTTTACGTATTTTCTTTTAAACCTGTAAATTTACTACGATAGGTCTTCTCTTCGGTTTCGTAAAACAATCTTCAACTTCGGCCAAGGTTTTTCCTTCGGTTTCCGGTAAATAAATGTACAAAAATATAAATCCTATGAGTCCTCCGAGACCGTATAAAAAGAAGCATCCGTATAATGATATCAAGTTTTGTAAATCGAGATACGTCTTTGTGAACAGAAATGCAATTATGTAGAACGAAGCAGCTGAAATTCCAGCTCCGAATGAACGTCCTCTGCACAAAAATATAGAAATTAGTAATTTTTATTTTCAATAATGAAAATATTGGTAACATTTTTTGGTACGATGAATTACCTGACTGGAAAAACTTCACTAATCAACATCCAGGGTATTGGCCCAATTCCAATCATGGTCGAGAAATACAGATAGCAAAATATCGTGGTAGGAATCCATGGCATATTCAAATAATCTTTGTAAAGAGTATAAATGCCTAGTCCGATGCAACCCAAGCAACAAGCCATCATTGAAATTAACGATAGTTTCCTTTTGCCTACTTTTTTCACGGTTAAAATGCATGTAAGGCCGCCAAAAATCATCACACTGGCTGAAGTGAACTGTAATAGGTAAGAATTGAAAATGAAAATGGATGAAAAAATATATTTGAGTAGGACGAAAAAAATACCAGTATCTTGGATTTTAAAAAAATTTGAAAGAGAGACTCCCCCCAAAAATTGAGCCCACAGCTTAAAAAACGGAACTAAATTGTCTCCAAGGGGATCAAATTTGAAAAAAAAACCTTTTTGTGAAATTCTGAAAAGTGTAACCTGCTGGGAACCTCCAGCACGACACTCTCCTAAAAAGGTATCGTTTACATGTTCACATTTCCCTGAATCTTTGATTTTGATCCAAAAATTGGATACCATATATTTGTCCTCTAAGAGAATAGAAAAATTGCATGGATCGTAAATTTGAAGATACCTTTGAATTTTTAATCAGTAAATAAAATTTAAATGGCCCATCCAATCCTTCAAAACAGAGCCAATTTTTTTTCCAGCTTTTCTGAAATTATTTTTTACACCTAATTTTTTGGATCAGAACAGTTCTACTTACCGAAATTAGATGTATAAAATTTTAGTTGGTAGTCGTACCAAAAAAAATTGAAAAAATAATTCAATTTATTTTATCGACTATAAAAAAGTTGGCTCACCTATGTACTTTTTAAGCCATTGAACGAACAATAATTTTATGCTTATAGGCAATGTTTTAAAAAATTGTAGGTACCTACATATAAAAAATTATTTTAAGAGACTACAAAATGTTTGGCTTGATTTTGAGGTACCAGATGAACAATCTGAATTCGGTAAAAATAAAAAATCTTCAAATCCTCGATTTGTAATTTTTCGACCCCTCCCCTCCCTGTATAGAAGTTTGAGGAGGGTGTAGAAATTCAAATCGTATTTTTAAAGGAGTAATTAATGATTTCAGCACATTTTTGGAAAATGATCTTGCTTTAAGGTCCCCAAACTAGCTCCTTCCCCTTTTGGACTGAGACTCTTATTTTTTAATTTTTTTTTTTTTTTTGAGAAGTCTCTCTCACCCAAAATAACTATTTCACCAATTTTTATCAAAATCGAGAATTTCTCTTTTTTTTGATTCGTTGAAATTGGTATAAACCTAAATTGAGAAAATATTTCACACATAAACTTACAGCAAGCCATTGAGGTTTTATGGGCATATCCAAAGTACTAAATGTCTCGATCATATAACATCTTAAACCGGATAAAGCTGCACAATGGAAAAATATCTGATATCCTAATAATAAACGGAATGGCCTCATCATCGAAGGTCTAAATAAATCGAAAATTTTTATTCTAAACGACATTGATTTTTCAGCTGGTTTCACGATACCAGTTCCATTGGCACAAACTGAAAAATTACAGGAAATAAAAAATTACTATTTGAAATAATAATTGGTAAGTAGGTAACTCGGATATCGAGTAAAATTATTGAAATACTCGTTCTTACCATATCCTTTGGTGGGCACCTCGACATAAATTTTATTATGCGAATCTTTCACACCTCGATATCTGGAAGCTTCAGTGTAACGACATAATTCATCGAATTCAGCTTTCACTTTATCTTCTGATACCCAGCCTCGAAGCCAGCATAAAGCTTGTAAAGCTTCTTCTTTTCTATCTTTGCTCAATAACCATACAGGGGAATCTGGTATCTGGGAAAAAAATAATTTCATGTTAATGGTGGTAAAATTTCCAAGCTCGGGGATTTTTCCCTGGACGAAGGGGTTGGGGTGGGGATTAACTTACAAATGCAATCATCACGATAGAAATTAAAGGAAAAGCAGCACTGACGGCTACAGCTGTTCTCCAATCTAATACAGATCCTAGGAAAAATTCAATCAGCAATCCAACAGTAACATTAATGTTGGCAAAAGATGTTAAAATTCCACGAATTTTTGGCTGTGTAATTTCTCCAATGTAAGCTAATCCTGGAGCTTCCATGAAACCAGCACTGATGCCCATCATTATCACCGATACGTATAAAGCGTTGACTGATGTCGCCGTGTACATCAAAATCCAAGCGATCAATTCTGGGATGTTCATCAAAATCATGCCTGATTTACGACCGATGTAGTTTTGCAAAAATCCAGCCACGATGCAACCCAGCGGTTGTATGAGGAGCATAAGTCCACCTAAAAAAATCGGTAATTAAAATAAATAAGTTCCTTTCAATTTCGAGGAAGAATGCGGTAGACACTGCGTAGTAAGTAGGTAGGTAGGTACTCAAAATAATCTTCGTTTGGATAAAGAACCGTTATATTTTGAAGGTGCTCGTAATAAGTTATTGGAACAAAAGTGAAATTCAAAGTGGGAGTTGAAATTTTAGTTAATTAAATGTCGCAAAAAAGAGAGATACTTCCAACAATATTTTATTTCAACTTAGGCGTAATTTGGTTCGTTTTTAGTCGATTCATGGTCAACCGCCTTTCATAAAATGTAACTGTTTTTACTTATTTCGATCTAATTGAGCGCGGTTATTCGAAAAAAAACCGTATAAAACAACGATATTTGTATAATTTCAATTTTTTGATCATGGGAGCTTCAAAAAGTGTGTTTTTTTTTCACCACACGATATTTGAAAGATCAGAATATTTTGACTGATGAATGAATATCAAAGAATTCCATATAGCTTCCATTTTCAAACCATCAAAAATCATTTAAAATTTGAGTAAGGAATGGAATTAAAAATACTAACTCTATTAAAGTCAAAGATAAGGGTTTGAAAGTTTGAAACGTATCTGAAAATACGTACGTAGTACGTACTTAGTGATGAAATTTTTCCTGTATTTTCTTACTATCCTTCAAATCAAATTTATAAAAATTCTTCAAAAATCACGATTAAGTATAATTTTTTTTAAAACCCCTGTTTTAGAGCATTGTAAAAAAACTGTATTTTTTGACATCTATTTTACGATTTGTTGGTAAATATTCCTACCAAAAAATCACGAGAATCGATTTATTTTTACTTACATATCTAATTTTCCTACCCAGGTTATTAGACGACCTCAATGGATCTATAATTCCCCCTCCCTGCCTCAGTACTTTACGTGAGATAAACAAGTTGCCTGATTTCAAAAGTGAAGGGAAAACCCTTCCTTGAGAATTATTGGATTAAAAAATAAAAAAATTTTAATTATGAGAATGGTGAAGTTCTTTTCTGCATACTCTAAAAATTAAACAAATTTCCAAATTCTCATTTTCAAAATTGAAGGATTTATAGATGGAAAATCCTAATCAACAAAAAATACAGATTGGAAAATTCAAAAATAAAGTTACTATAAAAATGAATTAATTCAAAAAAAATGATTTGTAAATGGAGTGAAATTTTTTGTCTAACGTCAAAATCAAAAAGAAAAATAACTAGGTACCTATTTCACATACCTATGTACTCTCATTTCAAACCTTTCATTTTTCCTGAATTTTGATGAAAAACAAAAACATTTTTCAAAATTTTTTGAAGTAAGTAATTCCATACTTTTCACTATCAGAAATAAAAATCTATTTCCACTCAATTTTTTTTTGAAAGTAGGTATGCACTTGCACCTTTAATTTTTTATGTTAGGCAAAAATTTATTAGGGATAGCATTTCGTTGATTTTCAAAATATATCATTTTTTTTTAGAATTGTTTCATTATCATTTTTGAATATTCCTTCGATTTTGAACTTGGGCAAAAAATTATCAAATTGAAATTTTTCAGTTATCAGGTAACTATTCAGCTACTCACTTTTAAGGCTAATAATTTGCATTTACGTCGAAAAATAATATTCCTTTATTTTAAAAAAATACAGCTGATCGTTCAATTTTTAAAATAGGCAACATGTTCCCTCCCCAAAATTTTTGTGCAAAGGAGCAAGGGAATGTTATTCGTTCGAAACAGCTGAAAAACTTTTACCTACTACTTATCTGTCTTTTTTTTTTTTTTTTTTTTTTTTTAGAATTGAATAATAAAAAAAGTTGAATTTTATTTCATTTTTTTCTAAATCAGGAATACAAAACATTGAAAAAAATGTACTTTGAAAATAATCCCTCTCCTTTCCAAAAATACTTTCAAAAAAAGGTGTGTATTGGTCTAAGATAGAAAACTTGAGACCCAACAGAAAAATGATACGCCAATAAATTTCAATATCGATCAATTAAGTCTAAAAATAATCTTACCAAACCAAGAAGATTCATTATCATCCAATGGTAATTCGGAATTCGGATTATGCAGTACACCAATCACTACAGTTGGAATGGCAACCATCATGCCTACTCCAAGGAACATCATGCTATTCGCAATTGTTGCCAACCACTGAAATTAAGTGTACATGCAATCAATAGAGATGAAAAAATCACTTCATATAAAATTTAAAAAATCATAAATAATAGGTAGCTAGGTAGGTGATGTATAATACCTGAGCCAATATCGATCTGAAATGGTAATTTTCATCTTTCGAATTCATCTTGTCACTTCCAATTTTATCTTTTTTCAGCTTCCCATTTTCTAGCATAGAGCTGAAAAATGTTTGAAAATTTTTTTAAAAAGAGTTCCATACTTTGGTTATTACATGGTTTAAAATTATACTCTATACACTGAAACTGATAAAAAGGAATTCAAGAATCACGAATGGTATTGTTTGCATTATCGGACCGGCCTTAAAATTAGACACTTCCTATTTGCATAACGAGCTCGATTAAGAGTAATTGGGACGGAGAGTGTCCTTTTTTTATGCATTGGGAATGATATAATTATGTAATAGGTACCTAAACCTAACGTTAATTTTGTCATTCGTAATTTAAGCCGATAGTTTTTCTACCTACATCTTACATACGATTAACGAGTTAGGTACCTACTTATTTTTATTAGAATCAAAATAGATAGCTTGAAAATATGAATCAATATTATGTGGGTTGGTTTAAATTCAGATTACGAATGATGTGATATAAATTTCATGGTATTATAAGAATTGTTTATGATAAAAATCACAATCGCATTGACCTTAATCGTGTATTTCTCTTTTTTAATACGTATTACAAATTACAACAATTGAACTTCAGAAGATATCTACAGTAATTTAAAAGTATTCGATTTGCATTCACTTCTGTTATTTAAATTGCATTATTAATACTTTGATGGGGTCGATGCCCAAGTAATTTCTGATAATTCTTCATTTCATTGAAAAAAAAAAAGAATTACAACACAAAAACTTATAAATAATTCAAGTAAATCGGTAGCAAGGTGAAATAAGTAAATGTTCAATAATTTTAGCACAAAATTTGAAGCTGTTTAAGCGGCAATTTTGGTTTTAAGAGAGAAACATCGGAGACATAGGCGGAAATAGAGGGCATAGGAGGGGGCTCAAGCATTTCCAATGTTGAATAAGTCCTCCCAAATCATATTCCTGAGTATGGTTTCGAAAGGATAATTTTCTGTTTAAAATAATTACCTACATACATTTTTTCAGAGTCTACGAAACTTTCGCTGAAAAAGGGAAAATATAATGCAAATTGTCAAATTTGTTCAAAAGTCGAAAAATTTTCCTAAAGCAGTCAGAAAATTTCATTTTAAATAGGCAAATTTACCGATTGTTTTGAAAATCTGCAATTTTTGAGAGCCACTTAAATTGTTCAATTTTGTTGCAACATTTTCTTTGATGTAAAAAATGAGAGGTGCTCATTTTTTAAAAATTTTCGCCCTTTGCTCGGACGAAAATTTAATATTTCGAAGTGGGGAAAATTTGCCATTATTTATTTGGAAACTTTTAAAATTTTTGAAAAATTAAAAATAATCATTTTTGTTTTATCAGTCTTTATTTTGTGCCTGGAGCTCAAGTCCTCCCCTCCCCCCAAAAATTTACGGCCCATTTCCGCTTATGATTAGAGATCAATTGGAAATTCGCAATGAATTTTTTGAATCTCTATTCTGATCAGTTTTCAAATTCTCCATTTATTAGGAAGAATTGATGAGAAAAATTATTCTAGATTTTGACAGAAGTTGGGGAAGTAGTTAAGCAGAAAAACGCCCAAAAAATGTTGAGCCTTTCAGTCCAAAAAGGTATGGAGCTAGGGAACCTTAAAGTAAAACTTTCTCCAAAAAACGATTTTCTGCCATCTTTGGATAGTACTTCTCGTTGAGATCTTCAATAATCCTCTTTAAGGTATGATTCGAGTTTTCACACCTCTTTGAACCATTATAGTCTCAAAATCAGATGAGTACAATTTTTTGTCCTTTACAAGTAGGCTCAAAAGTTGCTGATTTCGAATTCGATTTTTACCAAATTCAAATTGCTCACTTCAGCCTTCTTAAGCACTTCAAAATGGAGCCAAAAATTTTTTTGGTTGCATAATAATTTTTCATGGCATTTTTTGAAAATTTTTCGTGACAGTGTAGCCATCATTTTAATTTACGTAATTTTTTTTAATCCAATTTTTTAAAGTGACTTGAAAAGTAACCCAATTTTTTTTGATCTTTAAAAAAAATGAAATATAATCATTTTTTGGAAATTTTTAGTAACAAAGTAGCCATTGAAATTTTTATAAAAATTACGCACGTACCTTTCTAAATCAACTGGCCGTACTGCCATAAAACTTTTTTTTTGTTGAGAAATTTCGTCAAAAATTTATCCTAGATGATCAAAAAAATTACCTCAATTTTCAAATGAAATAAAAATAAAATAATCCTGTCTACACCCAGTTTGGTTACCTTGCCAATTTTCGTCAAAATCCAGGATAAGTAATTATTTTTTTTTGTGATCTCTTATCCTACGAAAACGAGATGAATGACTTCATCTGCCTTCGTTCCAGAATCCAGATTCAATACAGGCACTTATTATGACCTAAAGTTCTAAATATATCCCTTAACACAAAAATGATTAATACTATGACCAAATTTATTATTCCAGGATAATAACAACTTGTAAACACCAATATCAAGGATTAGAAGGCTCATAATAAAATGTTTAGAACGGGTCACGTGATTTGCGATTTTTTGTCCAAAGATCAAGGTTTCCACAGCACATACGTAACTTATAATTTAATAAAGAACGAATACCCATACGACCATGGAATCGAAGACTGCAAATTCAAATAGTAAGCTAAGTACATCAAATTTTTCAAAACTGAATCAACAAAGGGAAGCAAATAAGAAACGGATGTAACGAGACAACAACCAGACATCATAGCAGACTGATATTAACCTTTTATTTAGCGATCGTGTGTTCAATTGTACACCTCATACACGTAGCACCTACCATAAAGTGAAAGTAACATTGACCTTGATAATTTTTATAGTTTTTTTTTTCACGCTGCTGGGTAGTTAGTATTTGAACGAGGAATGATTTTTATGCAATTATTCAAATGCTTTATAATCTGATTTCAGTCAAGGTTTTTTCAAGAGGTAAATGACCGAATATCTCGCGATGCATTTATCTGCATTCGTATGCAATTTTTTATTGCAAAAATTTGAACTGTTGAATTGAACATAATTTTTTGTTGATAAATTTCCATTTTAAAGGTGATTGACACGAGTTGAGAGCGATAGCGATTTATTTCTTCGTAATTCCGTGTTGGGCTAATTAGGATGTTTTAAAAGAAGAAAATATTTGATCTCAATTTACTTAATCGATATCTAAATTTTTCACGCCATCTCCCTCCATACCCCTCTCTTTCATACTTCACAGACGAATGAAAAAGTTCGATTGATAATATGTTCAAAATAAATTGGAGCTACGATCTTTTATATTTCTGTAATTTGCATTCAGTGCTCCCAATTAAGTTCTTTTTTTCTTTCTTGTAAAAACACCAAAAATGTGTCGGAATTGATTTCACCCCAGAAAAAAAATCGTTCAAGAATTAAACACGTAGATTTGAAAAATTGCTTTTGAAAAATAGGTAAGGAAAATGGAAAATTTATCGAAACAAAATTATAAGACTATAATAACTCGACGAAAAATGAAAAATCGTAGGAAGGCAGGGCGAATTGCATACTTGACCATGTTTGTTTCATTTTCACGGTGATTTTGCAATAAAAATTCTAAAATTAGATAGGTAAATATAGGTAATCACGGAGGCATCACGTTATGATGAAATCAAACGAACATTTGGACAAAAACACTAAAGTTTTAATTAAAATACCCAGCTACTTATATCTGCTTGCAGTCAATTTTTAATTTTGGGATGGAATTTGTTGACGGAAGTATTTAGTAAAGAATAAAGACGTTTAATTTTTTATCCAACGTAGGCGGTGACCACCAAAACAGAATATTATCATATGCCGATTACCTTACCTATAATTAATAGTGAAGGAAAAAATAATAATGATAATGATTCAACGGGATTTTTTTTTTGTCTCGATCGATGTCCTTTTTGGCGTTCCGACGGGTTTTTTCAATAAAACGGAGATTTTGCGGTTAATCAACCTCTTGAGAATTACCTGCGATGTTAATATGTATTACGTAGCTTCAACCTGCGAGATTTATTCATGGTCAAGGTCTCTACCATTATATATATTTTTTATTGTGTTTATTAGGAATTCATAGGGTACCTTATCAGAAACATTTTCCTATTTGACTTAATACCTAGCAAGTAGCTATAATTTATCTGCTTCTTCTCGATTGTTTTTTTTAAGGTTCGTGAAATTAGGCTGATGAATTTGATCTTGTGGTAACAAAGGCCAAAAAAGTATACTCGAAATGACGTCAGTTTCACGTGAATCGACCTACTCTCTTATAAGGTTATCAACCTCATATTTATAAAATATACTTCACATCGACTTATCGCATTAGCCTTACGCGTCAAAAATTATGCTACGCTGGCAGTAAAGGATACCAAAATTATTCATTCATGAAATTTAATTCTGAGAAATTCCAAAGGTTGTTAGTCTATTTTTTTTTTCACTCGTCTTTGAAAATCAAAGTATAGGTACTGTTCGTTAAGAAGGTATAAGCTATCAATTTTTACATTGAAATTTCGATACCGTGAATGCGAAAATATTACAATGAGGTTCATCTGCGTATTTCTACTTGATTTATTTCCGGTCTCGAAATAGTATCTAGAAATATTTTTACTAAATATGAGAAACTGTTCATGATTTTTAAATTCTCGTGTAGAAATTTTTTTTCAAAAAATCATCAAAGAAGATTCTCCATCATTTTATTGTCCTCTCTCCGATGTTGCAAATTTCATTATTCAAAATTGTAGAAACAAACGGATAATTTCCAAGGATGATTTTAAGGGCAAATGTTTTTGTTAAAAACCTTTCAGTAAGTACAAATTTTCTCAAAAAATTTTGATTTAAAAAAAAAAGAAGAGAAACAATAACTGATTTTTTTAAAATGGATATTCTTGAAAAGTAAGTTGATGGTGAAGCTTGGACTCGGTGGCTTTTTTGGACGAAAATACAATATCTAAATAGGTCAATTTCAAAAGGGGTACCTATTCAGAGGCCATGAAAACTGTTTGGATGGTAAAATGCTTACTGAAGTTTGACGAAATTCTGAAAATTCACAAAAATATTTTTCTTTTAAGAAGAGAATGCTCACTTATTGAAAAATTTGGAAAATTAATGGTGAATATGAGCTGGTTAGTAATCGCATATTGTACCAGGATTTTTGGCTTTTACAAATTTTTTATGGTTGGAAAAGATTTTTAAATTTTGAAAAGTTGAGAAGTGTCATTTTGGAGCTTCTCTAATGAACACAAGAAAGTTAGAAAATCTCTGAATGATGGTCTGATGACCAAACCACACTGAGCACTACAAAAAATTAAAAATTCCTATATCTATGACTCCTAAACATAAACGTGCCCAGAAAGGATTTAACAGAGAGAGGGTGAGGATTTGAGAAAAAATGGGGAGGGTTTAAATTTCAGTGAAAAAATGGGGTCACTTGTAGTCAGGGTATTTTCAGTAGGTTGATGATATACCTAAATACGAATAAATAGATTTGAGCAAAGAAAAATTGCAAAATTTTATGGAAAATCAATACACTTTTTAAATCTGAATTTAAAAAATTTACCGGTTTAAATAAATGATTTTTCACTGATTTTCAAATCAAAATAGAAAATTTTTTCTGATAAATTGGTAATTAATTGAGAAGTGAATTTGACTGACTGGATAGTGAAAAATCATTAACTTTCAAAAAACATAATTTCATTGATTCTCAAAGGCAGAATTTCATCAAATGCTGATTTCGAATCGAAAATTTGTTGAAAAATCATCGTTAAAAAATTAAAAATGCACTTTTTCACATTTTTTGTACTTAATAGGAATGTCTATTTTTCGCGCTTAAGGGTATGCTTTCGTTTGTTATCAATAAGTAAAATTTAGGATCGCGATTTCTCACCCAATATCGAACGAATTGTTATAAAATTTTCGATAAAATCTTTATTAATGCACTATCTTTGGAGGACTTTTGCAAAATTTCCAAAAAGTATTAGATTAATCGAAAAAAAAAAAGATTTAAAAGAATAATTTTGCAGACTGGAGCAGACTTTTCCACAATTTTATGATTTTTGTAACGTAATTTTTTCAAAATTGGAAGGATTTAGGTGAAAAGTCTCAAAAGTCCTCCAAAGATCTCACTGTACAGAAACGAAATATTAAAAAATATTAGAAAAATGTTGAATATTGGCTAAAATATAACGATCCTAAGTTGTCTAAATTTACCGAAAGCATACCCTCAAGGTGGCCAGACGAGACGAGTCTAGCCTCCCGAGCCTCTCCTTTAGGAGCGCTTAATCGCTTATACTCCTAGTCACCCCTTAATGGGGTTTGACGAAAATTGATGATCAAATCTTTCTATCAAGACTGTTGTTGCAACTGTGTGAGGAATTCGAGAAAAAAATACAACTGGAAACGAAAATTATCTTATCAGCTGCATTTCCATTTTCTTAATTATCATTTTCGAGAAAAATTTATTAAAGCTGAAAAAATTTTGTTCATTTTTTGAAATCAATTTTTATGAAACGTTTGAGAAAACTTTTGGTAAAATTTTCAAGAAAAATTATGGAATTTTTGAAAAAGTTTCGTTCACCTCCCAAAAAAAAGTTAAAATATAATAAATTTAAACTGAGTAGGTAGGTAGGTAGGTGCATATTTTTTGATGTAAAAATTTTAAATTTTGATATTTAGTACCTACCAATAATTTTTATGAAAACATAGTTAAAAATTTATTTCAAATACTCAAAAAAAATTGTATCCACTTAATAGGTAAGTACTTCAATCGCTTTAATTTTTTGAAATACTCATTTTCAAATTTTGAAATCAATTGGAAAATCATGATGAGGGTGAATCAAAGGGGCTTAGTTTCGACCGGGTTGTTTTGAGATTAGACAATTTGTAATTCCATTTGAATTCATTCAAAAAAAAAATTTTTCTTAACTATCACAGGAGATTAAAAATTGGCTTATCGAAGGGCAAAAACACATAAATTTCCCACCCAAGTTTTTTTTCTTACCTAACATACTCATAAAATTTTTCCAAATGACGTCATTCCTTCCTTTCAAAAAAGGAACCTAACTAGATTCAAAATGAATATGTAACTATTTTAATGATCCTTTCCATTTCTGAAATCAATTAAATCGCTATCCAAAAATTGATATAATTTCAGGTTCTTACACAATCAATAAACCAATCATTACGTTTTTACGTTTGATTTTAAAAATAAAACAGCTGGTTACACCCTAATTATATTGAGTAGAAATTTGTAAATGATCAGGTACTTGCGTCTACATACCTATGGGTAATTATATACTCGTATAGGTGCTATAAAATGTCTCGAGTTCCAAAACGTTCAAAAAAAAAGAATTTTGAATCATAAAGATCTCATTAGAATAAAATTTGCATTATTTGACTTTGTTGCGAGTACCTATTTATTTAGACAAAAATTCAAATGAGCCGTCAGCAAACAAAACTATTATAATCGGATTCCTTTTTTGAATTATTATAGGTATCATAAAAATAAGTAGGTATATCTGCACCATCATTTTCGTTTGAAAATTGTTCTATCCTATCATCAAATTCAACCCATATAAAAAAAACATAAATAAGCATTTAAGAAAAAAATTGGTAAAAAAGGAATTCAACTTTGAATAGAAAAAAATTGTACCTGATTGTTACATTCTTCATTTTCATATTTCTAAAAAAAATTCACTCACAGTGCATTTATCTTACAGAAGAGTACAATACTCTCAATATTCACATTTGCTTTTAACATAAAATTTTAACAAAGTTCAACTTTGTATTGATAAGGAATGAACACGTTCGAACGATATTCTTTAAATATTGACGAGCGAAAAGGAAAATATAAGTTTATATAGTAATGCTGGGTAGATAGGTCAACCTATCTTCTGAAATTTAACAAACACACAGATAATATTAAATAATATGTACTTCGCACGTGCAATCTTCACTCATTCGAATCCAAAAAATAAACGAAAAATAATCAATCCTAACGAATAAAATATTTTTAATGAAGATGCATAATATTGACCTTTGATTAATCAGGGATTTTCCAAAATAATAGTCATGAAAAATAATGGCAACTTTTCAATAAAATTATCAGAGCCAGAAAAATCCCATATCTCATTTTTGGAGATCAAGAATTTCATATTCCTAATTAGGTACCTATCAAACATTTCACGCACGATCTTTTTCGAAAAATTTCCCAGCATAATTGACTTGTTTACTAATCACGAATGTCTCTTTGAAAAGAATAGGTAATGAAACAGCAATCTTTCAATTTTTATTTTTACGATCTCGACAATCGTGCGCAAATTTCGTGGATATATCGCATTAAGTATCCTTGGTACATATACCAAACCACTGCACACTAATAAGCCGTAAATTTTTGGAAAATATCCGCCGTATTATTCTTTTAATAGCTCTATATACATTAAAATAGATAATTCATGGGATTCATAACGTGGTATTTCGTTCCAGGCTCAAATGTGAAAAATGTTCGTAAAACCGAGTCTCATTTCTTAGGGTCATTAAAACAAGCGATATGTAATTTTATATATTTACTATTCCATAAATAAACAGGGTGCGTAAGTTTGCGAAAAGTTGAGAAATTTTTCATCAAAGGATTTAAAAATCAAAATGTATCAAAAACTTGTATTTTTTAAATGCAGACAAAACTGATTGGAGAGAAGGGATCATTTTAAAAAATATTTCAAAATGCCAGCCCTTTTTTTCAAAGTGTTTCGTCTTACCCCTTCTTTCATTTTTTCTTATTCAGACATGATAATTTTTCTTCATCGTCATTTTTAGATAAACGTAGATCAATACCCTATAAAAGCACGTGAGTTTTCACGAGATCAATTTCGTCACGTTTTTAAAAGTAAATTATCAACAATTTTTTTTTTTTACAGAAGCGCAAATTTTTATCAATTCGCGCAATTAATAATGATCAAAGGTTATAAACCTGTTCAAAAATTAAATAATAACTTACGTATATATTTTTTTCAAATCAAGCGAAACATTTTCAATTTCAGACCAAATCATTATTTTTTATTTTTTGATTTATGGCCAATGCGTCATTTTTTCCATGTTTGAGTTGAAAATAGGCAAGTTATTTTCACATAAGAGTCTGAGAAAAAAAATACACCAATAGACATTTTCAGTTGAAGAATTTTTTGGTCACAAAAAATTTCCAATCTCAATACGATATTTAACAGTTTTTATAAATTTTTCAACATTTCAAGGATACGATCATCATGTACGTAAAAACACGAATGTCAAGGGTGTAATCCAAAAACTTACTTACCTATATCTATGTAGGTATATTTTTACTTTACATGCACGAATAATCCAACTTGAAACTATAATTAAAATTTTCTAAAATACGAGCTGCAGTTTCCCCTTTTTTCAAATTCACCTAATGCTTTAATTATGGATTTATTACCTCGTAAACGTAATTAGCATGCTGAAGAAAAGCAATAAAGCCGGAAATTTATCAATTTTGAGTCCGGTGTAAATCACGTGCTCGTATATACGTTGTGTAGGTAGGTTTACCTCAGTACAATTTTTCTCGCATTTTTACATTTTATACCGTTGAACAATCTGGCGAAACAAAATCACGATTAATCGAGGACCCAAGGTTATTTTTTTGGTACAACTTCGATTCGAAGCGCATTTTGTCCTTTATTAAATTCATGTACAAGGATTGTGCAATATTTTAGCAATGTATGTAAGAAGATCTTAATTGAGTAATGTTCAGACTACATGTGGATATTCAATGTGCACGAGGATTTACAAGGATACGTGGGTACATGAAAATAAAATTGGTCGATTGATTCATTCATAATGTTACAAATTGTATTTCAGTGAGAAGGCGAACAAGGCTGAAATTTTAGATCGTCGTTTGTTTGAGACCTGAGGCGAAGGTAAAAAGTGAACTATAGTTTTGCGTTTTCATTGATTTTTCCAGCGATTTACATAGGTATCTAATTTTGAAATATTTCTCTCTGATGAGAACTATAGGTAAGTTAAAAAAGTAAGGTGACACTTCTGAAAAAAAGTCAACCCTAAGGAACCTAGCTTTTAGTTGTACTAATCTAAAAATCTAATAATAAGCAATTTTTAGAAAAATTTGACCATTTTTTTAAAAAAAGTTGAAGGGAAAAAATTTCAAAATTTTTTGTGTCGGTGACATTGAAAGTACTATGATGAATCCCTGACTTGAATTCTTTATTTTTTATATTTTTCCTTTTTTTACGACAATTCATCATTATCTGTTTGAAAATTCCAAAATTTTGAATATACTATTTTGAAAATGAATCGATTCGAGTCAAAGGATCAGAGGTTTTCCACTTTTTTAATCATTATCATTCCACAATTTTTTCTCACTAAATAGATACCTATCTTCTCTGTACGATTTTCCAAATTAAGCAAATGAAATACGATTTGCTCTTCTTTTTTCCATACCAAAAAATCTGAGTTTGATTCAAGAGGGAACCGAAATTGACAGTGACAGGAGGAAAAGGAGGAAATGAGGGAGGCGAAATGAAAATAGGAAATTTTCGACTTGGGTAAAATTTATACAGATTTTTCCAATTCATGGTTCTACTTTTCTCCAGTTTTCAGCTGAAAATTCAAAATTTTTGAAGTATTATCGAACTTGAGATTTCTATCTGAAAACTGAATTTTAAAGCAAGTTGTTCTCTCCCGTCCCTATCGACCCAATCCTTGATTGATTTTGAGACAATTTTATTTTGTATGAAAAATGGGTAGAAAAAATTTACACATCATTCAGGGTATCTCTGAATTTCACCTCCCCCTCCCCTCCAGTGAAAGTGAAACGACGCAGATTTAATTTTCTAAAATCTCACAGAACTTATTTAATGAAAAATATACCTAAGTTCGTAACTTGGATCCAGAAAAGAAGGGGTTAAAAATGATAGAATCTTATACTTATAAAATCATTTTTCCAATTTTTTAATTCAAAATGCTGTTTTTTCAACTTTTTGAAGTCGAAATGTAAATTTTTGACCAAGAACATAATCAAGTCTTGGAGTCAAACAAATCTGGCAGCTATTTTGCTCCGAATCAAAACCAGCATTTCGCTCGTATCAATTCAATTTCAGATTCATTTTAGTCTATATTTTCAATTATGAATAGATAGGTAGGTCAAAAAATCCAGCAGGAATGAACGCAGAAAAAAATTTAAAAAATTGTCAAAACAGAAAATTTTTTAAATTCAATTATCGAGTGAGGTGTCAAAATGCACGTTTTTCGACTCTCAGAATCAATTTCTAAAATTATTTCATCCCTGGTCCGAAATGCGACTCATCAATTATATTTGCTTGAAACAAGAACTGTTTAATTTTGGCCTCATCCTCATTCTTTGTTACCATTTAATTATTTTATAAAAAATAATTACAGAAACAAACTCAAGAGGTCAAAAAACTTATGTAAATTTCGATACCACAATTCATATTGTCAGGACATTTTTCTAAATATGCGGAATAAAGCCGGAGGGTGGAGGGAGGTTGACCCCTCTGGACAATTTTTTGGAGCCGCAGGCCCTTAAAAGTCTTGGAATCAGAGCTGCGGCCAAATTTCACAGTTTGAGCTGGAGAGAGGAGTGCTCCTGGCCAAAAATCTGGAGTGAAGCCGAAGGGAGAAGAGCCTCTCTCCGGATGATTTTTTGGAGCTGGAATCGGAGCCGGAAACATTTTAAAAAAATCAAAGCTAGACCCGGAGGAATCAGACGCCTTTCCTCTGGATCTCTGCATTTTTCATTTACACCTTCTTCTTTTAACTTCCTTAAATTTTGGTTTGGAGTTGAAGTTCAAATGACTTCAAAAATAAAATAAAATTTTGTAGAAAAACAGATTTTATTCGCTTTGAAAAATTAGTCAAAAATCCGAAGGAGTCTCGAATGTGGCAAAAAATTCACAACACCTACGAGAAAAAAATCAAAAAAAAGTTCTAGGGTGCTTATTCATTTAAAAATCACAATTTTTTGCCCGACAATTTCATTCCTTCCACCAGTGAGGTATAAAGCTATTCAGTTAAGAAAATAGAAATTGTTTTAGAATTTTGAAGAAATTATGAATCAACTTTAAAATTCCATATTTCGTAAAAAATCTTCACAATTTGTTCTCTTATTTGACCAAATTACCTCCCTTGTCCCAAGAGGAGTAAAAGCAAGTTCTACAATTTTTTAAGCACCCTGCGTGAACCAGATCAAAAAATTTTGCAAGTCCATAAAAAAAATTTCTCGAGTAAAATATCTGTAATTTCTTTCAGTAAAATCGAAAAATATCCTGCACGAGCTGTAAAATTTTCTGAACATATTGTGTCTTTCTATCGTTGCTAAACCATCAGCAATTGACCAGGATCTCTCAAGAACTTATGAGATTACCCATCATCAATTATCAAGCATCATTCATACTAAACGAAAAATAGCACATAGACCTATTCAAAACACCCAATCGTAAACAACCACATTATTGCAAATGTACACCAAACTATTAATACCACGAAACATGAACACATTGAATCGAACCATTTTTCACGACCTGTATGTGCCTACGTTACCATTCGTCGAATTACATAAAATACATTCCACACCCAAAAAGGATATAAATAACTTTACACTGAATCATGATCAAGCAAAATTATATCCGTAGCCGAACAACGGCGATTTTTAAAAAAAAAGGCAACAAAGCCTAAGGCAGAAATCACTGGAGTCTAATTTTATGACGTAAATACAAACTAAAAAAATGATGGATTGCGAATAAATTCGTTTCATAACTACATACAATGTATACATCAAAGCAAACTACATGGATATCCATAAGAATACTTATTAAAAAAACATAAAAAAATCACGTGTCGTGAAAACAAGGCATATAATACGAACTGAACCATTTAACGTATCTCATTAAATCAATTATACCGAAGAAATTATCAAGCCTACGAGTGGATTTTTTTCCGAATAAATTAATTGTATGCAGCTAATTTTTCTCAGTACCCGCAAACTTCAAAGTTAAGGTTGCATCCCAAGGTTGTTACATCCGGTTATAATAAGTTCGTTCATTAAACGATTGTTATCGATCACAAAGAATTCATCGGTAAAAATAAATTCCTCGACCAATTATTAAGCAATTAATTTTTTTAACGAATTATTATTTTTTATTTAATTTGTACGATTAATTGAGCCTGTCCTTGGCTAAGTTCATGTTCAACCGATCATCCACGATTTACAAGTCGTTACATAATCAAAACAAATTGTCCAATGGGTAAGGCCAAGGTAGAATATGGGCATCTAGTACATCATTTTCTAAATTTGTATTCATCGTATCGATTCAAGTTCACTCAGAAAAAAAAATTACAAAATATTAAATCTGAAATAGGCTCGAGAAAATTAAATACGAACGTTTTAAAATTTAAGCAGCATTTCAATTCGAACTTGAAATTTACAAACTTTCGAAACTTTTAACGATATAACTTTTTTCACACCATATTTCCATTTTGAATTCATTATTATCTCGAGCTATGGTAAATTCCCGTCATATTTTCCACCGTCTTCGATGAGATCACCATTCGTTTCTTTGACGATTGAGGAAACCTCATTAGAAAAACCGTCGACCTACGATTATTGAAAAATACCATTGGTAATAGGTATTCCACCAGTATTCTGTTTCAATTCGTTATACCTATCATTAAAATTTTTTTCAGTTTTACTACATCTACTCAAAACGCACATTTAATCTGTTCAAGTTCTATGTCAAGGTCGTTGCAGCATTTCATTACCTATTTCTTCCATAAAACACATTATGACCGTGATATTGACCAGGGTGAAAAAAAAATACCCATCAAATTATTTTTTCATCGCATAAGACACGTTCGCGAACGAAATTGCAGACTAAATAAAAAACTACCCTTGAAAACCCTGGCACTAAATTTTTATACTGTACATATAGTTTGAACTTCGCGTTAGTCGATAAATTGTGGAAAGTTTTTTTTTTTCATTTCCTTCTCCTACGCTTTTTCGTAAAATTTTTTCTCTGAAATATAGATATGTGTATCTCGTAACTGGTATTATACAAATTGAACGTATTCACTTCGACGATGACATATTTAATGGCACTTTTCTCATATATTTGTAAAATAACGCGTTTTCTTTAATTTTACGAGAGTTTATATGATTTTTTAAAATACAAATCTCTATAACCGATTCTTTTTTAAACTACATTGCGTGCCAAAAAATTGATACATGGATGGAGGAAATCTTTATTCTTTTGTAAAATTATACTTACGCAAACATATCCTAGAGGATTTTTTTAAATTCATGGCCTGTAATAAATTTTTAAGTCGTGTTAATTGATAACTTTTCGAGATTTTAATGTGTTTTTGAGAAAAATATCTGAGCGTATTTTCAGCTCAAAATGGTGAACTATTTTTTCTAATGCGGGGGCAGTTTTTGTTTTATTCCGAAAAATCAATTTTTTCCCTCCAATTCAATCGAACAACGGGAATGAAAAATTTACAGATAAATTGCACAGTGGGTGAATTTACATTGTAATACATGAAGTTATCCGGAAGTTATATGTTTGTTCTACGACACAAAGCAGTTGTTAAGTTACAAGGAAAAAATACCAGTTGTATGTAGAACATCTAACTTTTATTATTTTTGTCTGATGGCAATTCGACGGTGTGGCACTTTAGAGCCAGAGGCAAAAAAGTGAGAATGTTGAAAGATTTTACGTTTCGGAAGGGTTGTGGTCGAAGTCGTCGGATTGAATCCTTCGAATTAAAAATTGGAAGAAAAGTATTCTCAAATAAATTATTAAAAATGCAAAATAAATAGGTACGTACATTCGTTGGTAAAATTTACCAACTGAGGCGATTATATAATTCGGATAAATTTCTATAAGGCATTTTTCATTTAAAAAAAAAAACAAAACAGGAATCTATGAAATTTGGCAAATTTTTGTGAATTTTTAGAATTCAGCCAATTTCTTTAGATTTACTCAATTTTAAATTTTAAGCACAAAATTTGGCCAATTTTTCAAAATTAGTCATTTTTAACAAATTAATGAATGATTTAAAAAATTGTCCACTGTTCTATTTTTTTTTCTTTTGGAGTTGCGGTGAAAACTTTCTAAAATTAGTCATGAAAAAATTTAAAAAAATTGATGAAATCTTGAAAAAGTGTACCTAAGATAAATTTTAAAAATTGATAAATTTTACCAAGGTGGACTCTTTTTAAGACTTTTTTACTTCTGAAAAAAAGATAGGTCAATTTTTTACATTTTTGTCAATTTTTTAGAAAATTTTCAACAACTTTTTCAAAATGTCAATTTTTTAAATTCATCAAATGTTCACCTACATTTAATTTGGGTAATTTACCAAAATCGAATCAATTTTTTATGTGAGTCCATTTTGAAGATGGCTAATATTTTTTAAAAAGTCCATTATGCGGCCTTCCTATAACCCATAAGAAACTATACTTTGGGGTGAGAAGCTTATTTTTGAGAAAAACTTAAAAATCCAAAATAGGCCAAAAAGTTGAGGTTTATAAGAATGAATGACGAGGTATGGACCTAAAACTTGCATCACTGAATTCCTCGCGAAATTTTTTTTAGGACCATCAATTTTTCATCATAGGTACATATATTTTTATAGAGTCGTAAAAATTGAAAAAAAAAGGTTATGAAAACCTTTTATAGAGTTTTTTTTTTCAAAAAGTTGTTTTCAGCACCTCTCAACTTTTAAGTGTCATACGGCGAGTTGTACTCTGAGCTGCGGTTTGCTCCATTCGATTCCTCGTACATTTTTAAATCAGAAAATGTTATCTCATTTTTGACACCCCCCCCCCACATTAAGGTAAAATTCTCATGGATGATGGAGTGTCACATTTTTTAAAAGTAGGTAGTCCATTTTTTGATGTTTCTAGGTCAGTTCTCAAATTTTAATCAATTTTTAAAATGTGAATTAAAACTTTGGTCTATTTTTCAAAATTTAGCCATTTTTTATAAATTTGAGTGATTTTCTCACCTTATTCAGTTTTCCAAAAATTAATGATTTTCTGCACTCTGGAATTTTTTTTAGACCATTATTCAAAACTTTCTGCAAGTTTATAAAACAGGTAGGTAAATGTTCAACTCCTGTAATTGTTTTCATAGGCGGATTTATGAAAATGGATCTGGGGGGGCTTAGCCCCAGATCAAAAGCATTAGAAGATTTTTTGTAAGGATGCAAACTGCAAAATCGATACAAAGACTAGAAATACCAGAAAAATCTTATATGATGAAGTAGGAGGGGACCTTCTTTCACACTGTCACCTCAAATAATTTGAACAATTGTGATTTTATTCATACCCGAGCGAAGCGAGGGTGAAGCTTTGAAAAATTGAATTTTTAATGGCCATAAAAGTGATTTTTTCCTATATTAATGATTTCAAAATTCCTATTTGATGTTATTTTAGGAGTAGGGGGAGGGAAAACATATTCGCAGTCAGTGGCGTTGGAAGCTTTTTTTTGGGAAAATACAAATTGAGGAAGAAGACATGAAGTACCGGAAGGAATTTTCGGAGAAAGGCGCCTCCTTCCTCATTGTTGCTTAAAAATAATTTGTGAATTGTGCTTTTGTTTAGGCCCGAGCGAAGCGAGGGCGAAGCTATGAAAAAATTGTGTACTTATTGCCCAGAAAATACATTTTTTTCATGGTAGGTACATTCGAGTTTGATTGTCAAACAATTTGACAATCAAACACGAAAAAATTTTTTGGGGGGGGGGGCTAAGCCCCCCCGCGCCCCCCCTTAAATCCGCCTATGATTGTTTTGAAACATTTTTAAAATCTTGTACTTATACCTACAAATTTAATGAGGTTTTTTCAAAAGTTTAATGGGTAAAAAGTAATGAAATTTTCAAAATTGGGTCAAATTTTTTAAGAAGTCAATTTTTTAAATTTTAAATGTTTTTTCAAAATATGTTACAAATTTTTGAATTTTGGTCAAATTTTGAAAAATTTGATCCATTAAAATGTAGGAACTCTTAGTTTTGCAAACTCGCGCTGATTTTTTAAAAATACGTCAAATTTTTCATTTACGTCTGTTGGCAACATTGTCAAGAATATTTGTTGAAAGATTTCATCAAAGTTTATATTCAGTTATCCAGAAAAAAATGACTCAATTTTTGGCGCGCGTGCGTGTGAGTTTTTGCAAAAATTATACAAATTCAAGGGTTATGAGTCCCCCTTTCGATTTTATCAGGATGTTCAAGTTTTTCTGGAAAGTCTCCTTACCAATTTTCGTCATTTTTTTCAAGATGGAATATTTTTTGTAAGTCAAATTTCTTACTTAACAAAATTTTTTGAAAATCGTAATTTTTTCCGCTTTCATTTGGTCATCCCTCATCATTCCATTTACTTTTCAATAAATTTTGGAAGAAGCCACTTTGAAAATTTTCAAATTCCCCAAAATTTTAAAAATTTATGCAATATATTTTTTTTGGTCACTCCTCATTATTCCATCTACTTTTAGGAAAAGCTCCTTTGAAAATCTTTAAATTCTTTCCAGAATTTTCGAAATTTTTGCAGTAGTCTTTATCAATAAAAATGAAAACTGATTAGAATTTTTTTTTTTTTCAAATACAACATTAAAATTACAGATAGGTTTTAGGTTAGGTATGCAATGTAAAAAATAGTCAAACCCAAGGCAATCTTTCTTCTTCATCATGCCACTTCCAAATTCCATATCTTACCTATGCAAAAGAAAGTGATTTTCACGCGAAAAGAAAACTTCTACCGAGCCTTATGGTGTTATGATCCAATACAACAATAAATCTTACCAACCAGGTAAGTACCTCTTACCTCTAAATACATCCATAAAAATATCGATACTGCGCCAAAGATAAATTACTTTTCGAAACGGTAGTCACATAATCTTAAATTTTCAACTCCTTTGAAATTTGGGGAATTAAAATTGTCCTTGCGAGTTGATAAACGAGGGCGCAAGATAAATGTTACATAATTTTTTACTTAGGAGGTCATTTCCACAAACAAAAACCTGAACACGTATTTTTATATGTACTTAATGCCTCGCTAAACAAGCTGTACACGAGAAAACAATACTTTCAAATAAAACTAAATAAATAGCTCGCTGGTCTGAATTTTTTCCCTACGATAGATACTACGTTTGTAATACGTAAAAATCTATCATATTACAAAAGCTCATATCTTGCTTGCATCAAGAAATAAATGCTCGCATAAAATGCATTTATTCGCGTAAATCTGCATATAAAACAGAATAATGTTTCAGATGACTATTAAAGATTGACCTACATCTTGAAGCAATTGTTGAATTTTTCATGAGTGCTTTTTTTTTCATCATTTACTTATAATCATTTATACGTCCCATTTGCCCCTAATTTATTTTTTCAGGGCATAAAATAAAAGGCATAGATTTAAAGGATATGTTGTTTTCAGTGTTAAAATGGGCTAATGAAACTGAGACCATTTTTCAAACAGAATTCAAAAATAAATTTTTTAATTTTAATTAAAAAATTTCTTTAAGACATTCAAAAAAATTTCAAATTTTAGTTTAAAAAATTAATTTTCTAATTTTAATTTAAAAATTAATTTTTAATTTTAAAAAAATTAATTTTTAATTTTAAAAAAATTAATTTTTAATTTTAAAAAAATAATATTTTAAATTGTAAGAATTTTTTTTGAAAAATGAGCCTCAGAAAATGTTTGACGATTGTCGATTAAAATTGAAAATCAATTTTTAAAAAATACGTAAAAATATACCACACTTGCAGTCAAATTTACGCTCATGGTTGAGAAAAAATTTATAAAATTTATATCACCGTGAGGTTAACAACATGTAGATTTCATGGCATTATTCCATCTAACTTTTCACGGTGACAAATGTCCAACTTTTTTTCGCCTTAAAAAACACCCTGAAATCACCCTGGAAAATTTATACTTTCAATTTTTGAATAGTGTACGTTGTCCTGGCATTTAACTCCGAAGACCTTTTCGTTTTCATCCCGCACATAAATAATTTGTGTCAAATTTCCACTCAATTTTTGAAAAAATTTCAATCCCGAATAAAAATTAAAAATCACTCACCATTTCTCGTCTTGTTCCATTTTATCCATTTCTTTATTTCCACAATACGTACGAGTTAAATTCAACCAAACAATTGACTAAAAAACTCACGATAATTTGGAAACCATTTCTCGTGTAATTAAAATAACGAAAAAAAAATCGAAAAAAAATCGCCCGTAAAACCGTAAACACGAACTATCGTATAATTCTAGATTTCGGTCATTGGACGGACGTAGAGGAAAAGAAGAATTTTCAAATGCAATTATTGTCTCTTATATAAATTACTAATCGCGATTTGTCCAGCACTATAGGTTCCAAGGAAAACTAGTTTTTTTGTTTGAGAAAAAAAAACTCACGTGCTCACGAATGGTATAATTGAACAACGTCACGCATTAGCTATCATTCTATCGGGTGCGTAAAAACCGCACGATAGAAAAAGTGCAACTTATCCCGTAAATTAATAACTCGGGTAAATCTTCGTTTTGTTGACAATTTCAATACATACGAAACTGGTTTAAATTTCGCGCTGAACTTCGTTTGCCGCCGGATTTACGTAGGAAGGGGGAATTTCGATCGATCATTTTTCATTCTTCGAGGTGTACTTTTCGATGCGTAAGTGTATATTTTCTCAAAGACGAAATATTTTTTGAAAAATTCTCAATGGGGAAAACTCGTTATGAAATTCAACTCCATTAAAAAATATTTGCTTTGGATGCGAAAAGTTCCAAGATGAGTATAAACTCGTACGTATTTCCATTTCGAAATACATAATATTCATTAATTTCTCGATGCTGAAAAGTTTTTTAAACGTAACAACCTAACGTAAGATGTGCATTAATTTGGCGCCTGAATGGTGAATTCAGCCGAATAGGCTACTCGGCGTTATCGGACTAATCTCGCTAAATCCTCATTACATTTCACGGGTCATTGTTTATCGCGAAAATAGAACGAATAGGCTTACGTAGATTTTTCGTACCGTTTTATTTTATTTTTTTCAAACGTAAAAGAATAAAAAGTGGGTAATCTCGAATAACTGATTTGTGATAACGTGAGAAAAACATTCCAAAGTACTTTATTGGGGAAATTTCGGCCAGATAAAAATATTTTTCTGAAATCAGTGGTTGAATCACTTTTTTCTTCGGAGATGGGAAATTAAAATTAATTTGTTCTAGATGTTCGTAAAATTGAACCATTTGAAGGATAAGTTCTTTAAAATGAGGTGAGAATTGTTCAATTTCTTTTTAAGGAAAAACAAGGAAGAAGACGTAAATTGTGTCTTTGCCTCTCAAGGACCTAGTCACCTAGTTGTACTTTTGCACTTACTTCATTTCTCAGTAGATATGGTTCCTCAAAAACCACATTTTTTGTGTTTGTTGAATTTTCTTGAGGGTACCTAAGGATGAGCAAATTTTTACGAGAGAGGATTTTCATTGATATATTTGAAACAGTTTTTTTTTTTTTACTCGAAAATACGATTTAGGCGATTTTTTAATGGTTCCTTGTACTATAGAAGGTTCTCAAAAAACAAAATTTTCGTAAATCTTTGGTGAAAAATTGGAAACTGTTAGGTATTTTTGAGGATATTTTCATTAAGTAAAATAGTTTTGGTATATCTGGATATTTTCATCACGAGAGATCGTCAAGTAAAATTTTCCAACTTCATCTGATCTCCTTTTTTTTGGGTGGGAGGGGGGGAAAGAATTCAAAAACATTTTGTTTTCCAAATTTTTTGTGAAATTGAAAAAAAAATGTTTTTAAGAAATGACTTATTGAAATATTGATACAAATAAATTTACTCAAAATTTACCAACAGATAAAAGTTTTTCATACTCACTTCATTTTTTGAAATTCTTTCAAAAATGTTTACTTAGGTATCTGCTTTTGAATATTTTTATGAAAATTTAAAAAACCATTACATACCGAGAAATTTTTCAAAATGATACAAAGAAAATTTCTATGTACCTAGGAGGTGTGAACTAAACGTCAAAAAAGGTGGCTTATTCCAAAATTTTTACTCCCAAAGTACAAAACATGACTTCCAAACAAGGATGGGCAAAATTCGGGACATAAGGATTTCTAATCCAAAATCCTGTTACAAAGCAGATTTAAAATCAGAAAACCAAAATCTAAAATCTAAACTCTGGGTGGGAAAGTGATGGGGAAAAAATGAAAAAATTCTGAGCTTTGAAACATTTCTACATTACAACTGGGAAAAATTTTCATGCCCTTTTAAAAAGCTAAGAGCTCTGACGTTATTATCAATTAATCTAGACCGGTGATGGTTCATTATCATTTTACAAAAAGAAAGAAACCGCGCAGCCAGAACCAGAATACCAATCTCCCATTCTGAGCACAGAATACAAAATTTTTTGGACTTTTGGGTTTCTTTACAGGCTATTTAATGATCAAGTTGAATTTTATAAAAATCAAGTAGGTAAGTCATCATATAGGTGGTGAAAATTTTTTGAAAAATTTCATCAAAATGTATTCAATTTTGGATTTCGGATTTAAATCCACTATCATCATGGATTTTGGATTTAAAATCCTAATTTTTTCAAAATCCTTGAAGTATTTCAAAAAAAAATTCAACATTCCTGAAAAATTTTCATCAATTTTTCAAACATTTTTTTTTAGCCATGCTGTTAACACAACTTTCTTGAAAGCCCTGCTATCTAAAAAACGTTTGGAAAATTTCATTATAAATCCTTGACGATCGAGAAAAAAAAAATCTAAATTTTAAGATGTTTGAGTAGATGATATGATTTCGGTAAAGAAAACTTAGAATTCCTCACTCGCCTTTTTTCAACCATCTTTTAAAGAGAAAAAAATAGTACAGTATCTTATTTCAAGTTTAATCGGCAAGGAATTTGGTGGCATTAAGTACTTATTCAAAAAGGGTAAAAAATCTGATTTTTTCATGGCCCTTGCTCTGCTTTTTCCTAGGCTCATAATGTTAAATTGTTTATGGCAGGAATGAAGTACGTTTGGTACCAATTGGGTAAAAAAATGGAGCACTCGACCGCATTAAAATATTCAAATCCGTCCTTTCTATTTTCAAACATTCATATTTTTTGTTGTTTTTTTTTGCAGTTTCTTCAAAAAAAGGCAAAACTGACTACATTCGAATTCGCAATTTGTAAATTTTCATTTTCCTAGCTGAGAGATTTAAAAGTGGTATCCAATTTCAAGGTTGGAGGTATAGAAAGCCGAATCGAATTTTTTTGAAAAAAGGATGGAATGATTCCAGCACCACACAGCCTGTATTGCTCAAAAAATTTGAAAAATTGAACTTTTTCAAAGTGACATTTTTCTAAGAACTTCCACCTTGCTTCGTGGGCTGAAATTATTTCCAAGAGGTCCCCCATCTTCAAAATTCATCAAATATCTCATCATTTTTTTTGCAACATCCAACAAACGTTCAAGGTATTTTTAAGCAAACAAATTGTAAATTTTGATTTAATTTTTTCATCGAGTGAGGAGTGGCCACGAAAAAAAAATTGCAGTCAAGATCCATTCCACATTCCTTATGGTTCATTATACAATATGGTATTTCTCTCCTTCACTTTTTCGTGACGAAATTTGCAATTTGAACCTTGAAATATTCGGTACCTACTCTTACATTTTGCGTTACCAAATGATTATGACAACAACATTTCCGCAATTTTAATATTATAATTCATCAATCAAGCAAGAAAAGTACAAGTCATTTCTCAGGAAATACCAGAAGCCAAAGCCATCATACACTTCTTTAATGATAAAATATTAACTTTCTGCCAATTTAGCTTCCTTTATCGTTTTTAAACTACCCACGAAAAAATTTCAAAATTTTTCAATATTAACATTTGTAATACGCCAATTTTTTTTTCATTTCGAAAAAAAATCAACCAAACTATAAACAACGACTTTGAAAACGAAAAACAAAATCATATCAGTGGCAACTAGACATCTAAATCTGAATGTTTGCATATTGCATAATCATCACCTTGATCTACAACAACGAACTTTATGGCGCTATGAAAAATGTGTCTACGGTACTACCTTTCTCTTCATACGTCAGTTCAGCAAATTCCTTTACGTGTTTAATTTCATCGCGCATTTCCGTTAAATAAACAAATACAAACCCCAAATCCGATTCGATCAATTTACTGAAACGTATTACATTAAGAGATTACTAAAACTCCAATCGTGCCATTTCTTTATCAATTACTCCTTTATTTTGTGGCAAAACGACGCGACGTTCCAAGAAATACAATGAATTATCGCGATATTTGGGCCCCTCGACAATTCGATTTCTCGTTAAAGGAAAATTGTCGCCAGCTTTGAAATAAAAATCTACGCCGACGAATGCATAAAACTGAACTTGTAATTTCAATGGTTTTTAAAAAAAGATGACGAGCCATAATCATGACACGTGTGTATCAAAATTTTATTCTAGGTCTATCTATTCTATCATTGTGAAAATTTTCGAATACTTTTTACCGCGAATTTTAATACGCCTCGAATTATTTTTAACCTAGATTAATCGCTGTACGTCTTTATGGTCATGATTTTTTATCGTGTTGATGACCTAAGCACTTAATAAGGTCGAATTTCCTGTTTCAAATTTTTTTACTCTTGTCCACTTCGTAACCTGGCGAAATATTTGGCAAATTGAAGAAAAAAGCTACCAACAAGTAAATTTATTTACACAAATCCTGCCCTAGACATGTTATTTTCAACCCAAATGTCAATCATTAAGTTGAACTGCTTCGAAAACCAAAACGTCGCGTCGATACTCCCACACTGAACGTTGCGCCGCTAAAAGCTGCATGTAGTTGAAATAGCACGAGGACATTACCTTACTTTTTTTTTTTTGAAGATAAAGTAGCAGCGTTCATTAGCTCATTAACGTATTGTTACAATTATTACTGGTTTAACTTGTGTATAACATATGGTTATTTCCTGGTATACTTGATCACGACTAAGTATGAGATTTTTTCACAGTCACGTACTTTACTCGAGTCGAGTTTCCCATGAGTGTACTCGAGACAGAAATCCATATAGCATCGGAAATTCCACAAAATGAAAATCCTACTTGATATTTTTATTTATTTAACAGTAATTAACCGGTAATCGAATGAAAAAATTGATGAAATGATACGCGAATACTTACCTTAACCTTGAATATTAACAATATAATCCTCGGCTTTGACAATAAATTGTAGGTACCTCGTATCTGGTTTGTTTGTATACTTACTTTGGTACTCTACCACCATGTATGTAATTATATTGTTGTGACTTTTTTTTTTTAAGTACAGGTACCTGAAATATTTAAATACCATTTTTCAAAAGTAACGCTAGACTATAAACATGTTTCCCCTTGACCTAATTTGTCCTTTTTTTTGCAACTAAAAATAAAATAAAAATTTCCGAGAATAACAAATTTTTTTCGATTTTTAATTGCATCTTTTATAGAGGATTCATTTACCTGGGTCTGGATTTTCAATTATCTCAGCTGAGCTGATATTATTCCAAGAAAGTGAGTGCGAAAATTAGACTCGAATTTGAACCAGTGCCTGGGTGAGGAGGAGAAGAGAAGGGATGAAGGTGTAAAACATTCGTAGAATTTACTCTCGAATTATTACTTTCATAATTTTTTTTAGAATATATTTAGAAGAAGTAAAATTAATAATTTTTTCAAGAAGAATAATGATTTGAACGCATCAAAAGACAATTTACCGGGTGATATAAAAGTCCTGCAATTTAACGTGTTTTTTTGTAAAGTGGAATTGTTCCTCCATGTTCTACGCTGGCTGAAGCAAAGGGTTGCCTACATTTAGGTCGTCAAGGGGCAACATCAACGCTGCACTCAAACCAGTTGGGAAAGGTGGAGGGGAGATGCAGTATTGCTAATTTCACTAAAATTCAATTCTTTTATCAATTTTTGCCCCCTCAAAATTTTGGTTAGGCGAAATCTGCATTCAATGGTTTTTTGATCCTCATTCAAAACTCTGTCACATGCAACAACCAATTTCTAAATATTTCAATTTTTAAAATTTTCAGAATTTTCAAGCTTGAAATTTTATTTTTTGAAAAATGCAAAAATAAAAAAAATCGAAAATTTTTCAATGATTTGTAAACCCCTGCCGTAATGAAGGGACCTGGTGTAAAAATCGATGTTTTTATTTTTATGTGTTTGGTCCAGATTTGGTGTCATTTTGGTCAAAAACGTGAAAAATGAGACATCGTTTTTTTTAGACTAGGTCCTTTTTTTACGACCGGGTCACAAATGGTGAGGTTTAATATTTTTTAAGAGAAGGGAGTGTCAACTACGTATTCTTTAAATGAGATTTCGTTATTAGTTGAATGTTGAAGTTTTTTTTATCTAGTAAATTTTCAAAATTTGCAGGTTGCAGGACTACGATTGAATCACCCGGTATTTATTTTCGTAGAAAGATGATACCTACCTGAACCAAAACAGAAAAATAACAAATGCTGGCGAGACGGTTCAAAAATTTGCAACAATTTTTTAAAAATATGCCAGGGGTAATCTTCTAATTAGGTACTATTCAATTTTGGACAAATGAACCAAAAAAGGGTCTTTCAAAGACCAAAAATTCAATTAATTTGAAGAAAAAATTCGAAGCCAAATATATTTTTCGATATTTTATCTTATTTTTAGGTTGTTTTTTTTTCTATGAAAAAAGAAAATACATGCAGTACGGCCCGGGAAAAGTTAAAATAAGATTTCAGAACAGCTGTCAAAAGTTTACTACAACTTGAAAATGAAAAGAATGCGCGTTCTGTAGTTGATAGATATTTAAAATAGAAAAGAAACCCTTATCAGCTCTAGAATAACTTTTTTTTTAAAAAAGTCGTATGGTTGGGAACCCAAACTTTCTTTGTAAGTTGGAGACATTCTTATGTTAATTTGATACCTATTAAGTATTCTGAATTGTTCATTTACTTGGTATGTAGTTCCTAGGTATCTCATGGGGGGGGGGGGTGTCTTCAGAAATAAATTCATTTATCAGACTCGAAGGGAGCCACTTAATATTAAACTACCTACCAATTAGAAAAGCCAATCATGAAGATCCGATGACCGATTCTCTTTTGTTTTGTTTTTTTTTCTCAAGAGAAAATAATCATGTTTTGAAAATATTTATCATGTTTAAAATCTTCTCAATTTTTTTCAACTTTCGTGTGTTTCTCTAAGAATTTCCGAATTCAAATTTTTTCCTAAAAATCTTTTAAACTCTGAATTATTTTCGTGAAAATTTTTCAGTGCTGTTGCTTTCATTTCTTTTCAACTTTTACAATTTTTTATTTTTTCCAACCATAATTATGAATTTTTTCAACTTTGAAATTTTTTTCAGATTTTTATTCAATTTCGTAAAAATTTTTCTCAATTTTTTAAACCCTATTTCTCCTCTAAATTTCTTCCAACTCCAATTTTTATTCTAACCCTAAAATCTTTTCTGATATGTAATCTTAAGCATAAAATTTTTTCTAATTTTTCCCAACACTAAACTTTGTTCTAAATTTTTTTTGCAATTTTGAAATTTTCCTCAAAATGTTTTTCCAACAATGAATTTTTCTCAATTTTTTCTATGTCATTTTTATTATTATTTTTTTCGTAACTCGCGAGATTGTCAACGTAATTTTGTTTATTGTCGTTTATACGCGGTTATTTTTTTCTAATTATACTTGGCTACGTCCAAAAAAAAAACCTCGAATTCTTGTAACCGCGATTTTTCAGTATGACTACGTGCCATACGTATTCGAACTATCATTCTGTCAACTTTATTAAGAATAAAGTTTAATTTTAAAAGTTCAATGAACTTTTCCGATTTTTCTTTTCTTTTCTCAACGATCGCGAATAGAATTACGCATTTTTTCTAACATGGTAGCCGAGTCCGTGGTTTTGTGTCCACGTATTTCGCGATCACGAAAAGTTATTTCTACGTTTGAATTTTGATGCTACCGCGCCTATCAAAATTAATTGGTCGAGGCGACAATACTAACGACGACGACGCAGAATTTCGTGGTTTCCCAGTGATCGGTGATTCTGAAAAAGTTTTAACCAGATCACAAAAACGAAGAATTCGAAAACGTAAATCAAAAGAAAACGATACTTCGCCTACAGAGTCTGCTGGTCCGTCCACGTCAGCCAAAACAGCCGAAATTGAACAATTATCGTCGACTGCGTCAATTAACGATCACTCAGAAGAATCCGCTTCGAGTGAAAACGAATCCTCTGTATCGTGTTCCGACAACGAGTCTACAACTTCCAAAATGGCATCCGGCGAATCCTCGAATATCCCCGCTTACTTGATCTTCACTGGAACCGATTATTCGATCTGGAAAAAAAGAATCAAAACGTTATTATTCGCGAAAGACCTTGATAAAGCGATTACTGAAGATGGGGGAGCCACAGCGAAGGAAAAGCGAAAGGCTTACTACGAAATCGTGAGCCATGTTGATAATAAAGTTTTCCGACTTATTCGTGAGGATAAAGATCCTCTGAAGCTTCTTGCAGAGTTTGATGAACGCTACGCACAGGAAGATGAAGCAATAGTCATCGCCTGTCGTGCGAAACTCGCATCCATTGATATCGACGATTTTAAAACAGCTCGCGATTATTGCAACGAAGTATCGAATCTGGTAAATGAAATTGAGGCTGCGGGAACGAAAATATCGAAGGCTGAGGAGTACTCGTTTCTCAACTCGGGCCTTCGAGACGCCAAAAAATGGGAGATGGTGAAGAAACCCGCCGAAGTCCTGTTAAACGTCACACCAGCAGACCCAAAAGTTTTAAGGGGTCTACTCACAAGCGATGAGAATAAGTATGAAAAAAAAACGACGACGACCGTACGCAAGGGTGCAGCGTTAGTAACAACGAACGATGAAAACCGAAATTCCACCGAACCCAAACGTAGGCCAAAGTGTTCAAAGTGCAAAAAGCTTGGGCACTTGGCCAAAAATTGCTGGAGTAATCAAAACTCTTCGCCGCGTGAAGAATTGAAATGCTACAGGTGTGGTGGGAAGGGACATATTGGTAAAAAATGTCCCCGCTACGGAGATGAAGCCAACGCAAAACGAGCTGAAAGCGCAAATACGACAAAGCCATCTCCAAGCAGTTCCGAACCGTCGGCGAGCCGTCCAAAAGCTTTGATGACGTTTGAGTCATCTGAGAATGCGTTTTTTTTGAATGACATCCAAGAAATTACCTTTGTATTGGACACCGGAGCGACAAGTCACATGATAAATGTTCCTGGGATTCTCATTAACGAACAACCGGCAACAAATAACTCCGAGGTAAACGTCGCAAAGAAAGGTACGTCTATTTCTCGCTCCTCAGTCGGTGAGTTACCTATAACAAATGAGAACAACGTTAATTTTATCATGCAAAATGTTAGCTTTATCCCGGATCTTTCGTATAATCTAATGTCTGTAAGCCAAATTCGTAAACTTGGCTACGATACCGTTATCGCTGAAAAAATATCAATCGTACACCGCGATACTAACGAAAAGCTCACAGACGTTTTTGAGCAACCAAACGGTCTTTTAACTGTAAAATTTCGTATTAATAGAACCGATCAAAACTTTGATTTCGCATTAAGTGCTTTGTGGCATCGTCGTTTAGCCCACCCAAGTCGTTCGGTCATGTATAAAATTGCGGAAATAAATTGTCAGGAACACGACTGTCCGCTCACAAACGAATGCGATACGTGTGCAAAAGCAAAACAAACCCGCGGACCCTATAATACCGAAAGAGAACGCGCAAAACAAGCTCTTGATATCGTACATGTCGACTTAATGGGTCCGATAACCCAGGGTACCGACGGTGAGTGTTATGTTCTCGCGTTAGTAGACGACTATACTCGTTATGCCGTAACATTTGCGATTCAAGCCAAGTCGCAAGTTGGCGAATTTTTTGAACGTTATGATAACTTGGTTACAAATATCTGGAATCGTCAAATTAAAGAGCTGCGGTGTGATAGCGCACCCGAATTCCTTGGTGGAAAATTTCGCGAAGTCGTTGAAAATAAGGGCATGCGATTGGTCGCATCCGAACCTTACGAACATGAGCATAATGGCACCGCAGAACGTTTTTTACGCACGATAACTGAAAAGTTACGATCTCTACTCTTTGACTCGAAATTGCCAAAACGATTTTGGCCGTATGCGTTATACACGGCAAATTTTCTCTATAATCGATTACCGAGTACCGCGATCAACGATAATACTCCGTATAAACTCTGGTTTGACAGAGAACCAACGCTTAAATATGTTCGAATTTTTGGTTGTATTGCTCGCGAGTTTGTACCAAAAGAAAAACGATCTAAATTGGACCCCAAATCCGTTGAAAAAATGCTTGTCGGGTATACTGAAACAGGCTACATACTTCTTGATGTTCCGCGAAATAAACTATCGTATTCTTCAAACGTTCTCTTCGATGAAAATCGTCTTTATGCAGATCGACTAAACGAAACTCCCTCGTCATCTTCGCAAGTAGTTCAGGAATCAGAATCTGAAAATAATGAAACTTCGTTAATCGCGATTAAATCAAATCTATGTAATGAAGACAAACGTATCGACTATTTCGCGCTAATCACTACCGATAGTGGAAAAGAACTGACATACGAGGAAGCAGTTAATGGACCAGAAGGCGCCGAATGGAAGAAGGCAATCGAATCCGAGTTGCTTGCAATGGCTACAAAGGATGTATGGTACGAGGTGAGCGAAAAGGACCTGGAAGGAAAAGAATATTCAATGGTCGACACAAAGTGGGTGTTACGTAAAAAGATTTCGGTAAACCACGTAGTTAAATACAAAGCTCGACTTGTTCTCCGGGGCTACAAGGATAGCCATCATTATGAACTCGAGGAGACGTATGCTCCTACGGCTAATACTGCGACTGTTCGTGCTCTTGTAAACCTCGCCACTGTGAATAATTGGCAACTCAGACAAGCGGATGTGTCGACCGCTTTCTTAAATGGCGAAGCCACTCGTCCGATTGCATTCGCGCCTCCGAAAGGATCTAAAATAAAAATCGGTATTATTCTGGTGCTTAAAAAATCGCTTTATGGCCTAAAAACATCTCCTAAAAATTGGAATAAAAAATTAAAATCCGTTCTCGCTAAATTAGGGTTTAAACAATCCGAAAATGATCCGTGCATTTACGTAAATACAGATGGAGACAAACTTCGTTGCATCTTCATAGTCTTTGTCGATGACTTTATAATAACGGGTGAAGATGACGAACTTATAGAATGGCTCATAAACAGATTAAACGAAGAATTCGGTATTCGCGACTTAAAAGAGCCAAAAAAATTTATCGGTATAGAGATCGATCGCGATCAAAATAAAGGTGTTACATACCTGCACCAAAAATCTTACATCCGAGAATTAATTTCGAATTACGATCTTGAACACTCTAATCCGATCTCTACGCCAATGGATCCTGGTCTAAAAATCGAAAACAAGATTCTTGATCCAAATCTTGAAACTCGAGTTCGTGGTATTTTGGGCTCGTTATCGTACATAGCTCGAGGCACACGCCCAGACATTAATTTTGCAGTGAATTTCCTCTGCCGTTATCAACATCTGGCGAACTTAGAAATTTTCAATTATGCGAAACGCATTGTACGTTATCTAAAAACAACCATCGATTACACGCTCGTATATAAACGTAATTGCAGTAAAGATACTTACCCATTAAAAGTGTATTCCGACTCTGACTTCGCCGGCGACAACTCAGATCGCAAATCTACAACTGGTGTTTTTGTATTGCTGAATGGTAACATAGTCGATTGGCTTGTAAGAAAGCAAAACTGCGTGTCGTTATCTTCAGGCGAAGCAGAATATATCGCATTATCAACCGCTGCGAGAGAATCGAGATCGTGGCTGAATTTTTTAAGCAGCCTTGACTTAAATGCCGACGTTGTTCCGATTTTTTGCGATTCTAATTCTGCAATCTCTATCGCTAATACTGATGAATCTCGTCGAACTCGTCACATAGATGTGGCTTATCATCACGTGCGAGATCTCGTTCAAAAGAATATTGTTCATATCGTTAAAATTTCGTCAGCTGATAACCTCGCCGATGTGTTAACCAAATCCACCACTAGAGTCGTTTTTGAACGTCTAGTTAAAGAGATACTCGAATCGTAGATTTTTTTTTTACGTTTCTCCTTTTTTTTGTCCGAGGGGGAGTGTCATTTTTATTATTATTTTTTTCGTAACTCGCGAGATTGTCAACGTAATTTTGTTTATTGTCGTTTATACGCGGTTATTTTTTTCTAATTATACTTGGCTACGTCCAAAAAAAAAACCTCGAATTCTTGTAACCGCGATTTTTCAGTATGACTACGTGCCATACGTATTCGAACTATCATTCTGTCAACTTTATTAAGAATAAAGTTTAATTTTAAAAGTTCAATGAACTTTTCCGATTTTTCTTTTCTTTTCTCAACGATCGCGAATAGAATTACGCATTTTTTCTAACATTCTACAACACCGAAATTTTTCTCAATTTTTTAAACCCTATTTCTCCTCTAAATTTCTTCCAACTCCAATTTTTATTCTAACCCTAAAATCTTTTCTGACATGTAATCTTAAGCATAAAATTATTTCCAATTTTCCCCCTCACTAAAATTTGTCCCAAAATTTTTTCCAATTTTGAAATTTTCCTCAAAATGTTTTTCCAACAATGAATTTTTCTCAATTTTTTCTACAACACTGAAATTTTTCTCAATTTTTTTTCTTTTCTCTAGATAAAACAGGAAAATAAATTATGAAAGACAATTTAGATGGCACTTTTGATAAAATTTTTTTACATCGATGTTTATTTTCTTCGCCTTAATTTCAGAAAAAACGCAATTTAGATTCAGAAATGAATAAAAAATCATTCTACTTCTTGATGGAGGGGGGGGGGGGGGGGTTAAACTAGGATTTCTGAACTCTTTGCATTGATCGGATTTATTCTATTTATGTATCATATCAGTAATGAAATATGCCTAATTTGAACGTTGAAGGGGAACTGGTACACGAATAACGAGAAAGAATTATTTTCAAAATGCTGTTTATTCGTATCGTCAATTCAAGAAAATTCAAAACAGAAAAGAAAAATCCTTTAGAAAACTCATGATTATTTACGAACATTACCTTTGATTAGGCCACTGGTTCTGGTTTCTGATACTGTTAACACCTACGTGAAGTTGATAAACTAAAATTAGTAATTACTACTTAATCACTTTTTTGAGTAAATGGCAACCAAAAAATTTTCCCATTTTTCAAAATTGCTTGCAAAAATTAACTTTTCAATTTTATTGAAACCAATGACGTTTGATTAGGTACCCTAAGAACTGAATTTTTTCGTAAAAAAGTTCATATGAACAAAGACTACCACCATAGAGTAAGAATTCTTACTCTATGCTACCACCCTTAAATATCAAAAATTGCTTATTGAGTTGACATTAATTTTGAGCCTTCCAGATAGAATAAATCAAGACAGAACCTCAACTCAAAACCTTTTTTTTTTTTTCGTAGAGCGAGAACAACTATTTTTTAAAAGAAATTTGAAAATACCATGAGCTTTTTTTTCAAAGAATGACGTGTTTGAGGTTTCAATTTTTTGAAAAATGAGTGCGATGTTTTTCAATAAAAATTTTTGGCCATTCCCATTAAAATCTTCAGAGCATAATTTTTTGATGGAATTTTTTTCCAGATTTCTCCAACCACATCAAATATTGCCAATGGTTCGGTTTACCATAGAAATGATGCTTTTCTAACCAATTTTCTAATAAAATTAGAAAATTTTCAAATTTTTTTTCAATTTGAGAAAATATTTTTCAAATTGAATACATTCTCTAATTTATTACATTTTCAACTACCTACCTATCTAATTAGATAATAGAAACGTTCATTGCCAAATCGATAGGTATTTACATTGCAACTTTTACTTTTCAATTTCTTGCTCAAAATGAATAAATGCAGATCATATTTCAACAGATAATTACCCATTTACAACTATTTTTTATTAAATAAAATCTTTGTAGCATAAACCTGATATGTGGTTTCGGTTAATTTAAAACAACGATAATTAAACACTTTTTATCACATATCCTCTTGCAGTTGATAAAATGAACAATAAACCGTCATGGTATTAAATATCTTCAACATACATTGTGGTTTTTCCACTCAGCACAAAAAGAAGAAAGAACCCCTTTCTAACTCAATTTCTCTTCTTGGCTTGTAAAATTTTGAAATTTGACCAAAGTAAATTACGCAGGCGATCAATTACCATAGCGTGAGCTGGGTTTCAGACGAACAAAAAAATCCATCAGACCAGACCGAAAACGCCTTCGTACTCGGTACAGACTCTAAAGAAATCCTTGAAAATGGGAAAACTGCGCGACTGTGCGTTTTGAAAAAATTACACGGTGCATCAAGTCTCATCTAGTTTCCCGCTTCGAAAAATGACCCAGATAAAGTGGAGCCATAATGTCCCAAATGCTGTTCTTCCACTGTTACTTATTCCGCAGCAACAGTAACATAATATATTTGTTATTGCACAAAAAATAGATTTTATTGGAGAAACCTCGTGATGCTCATCGATTAAGTTGTATTCTGATAAACTATTTGGTGCCGGATCATGCGCAAAAATAACATTTCATTCAATCTTTCTTGAATTTCATTTAATACTTAACGCGAAATTGTCGGAGATTTAAGCGTCAACGAGATATTCACGCTGGAGCATTTCGGTTGCATTATGAATTCTATTTTGGTGATTTTAACGCTCGTAAATGCAGCTATAGGTGCAAAAGAAAGTAATTATGAATTTTAATTATTTTCCGTAATTGCTAATTTTCTTGTTTACTTTGGTTAGGTTATTTTTTACGTAGATTTTATTAGAGGCAGTAATTTGTTGGTGGTAATTTTTTTTAATGCTTTTATTAATTAATTTTTTCATTAGAATTTGTAGATATTTTGTATTGAAAATTTACTCGTTAAAATTTTATTTCAACTATTTATTTAATACGTAGGTGACTTATTACCGGCTTAAAAAAATCATTAGTATGTGATACGTTTGCTTGACTTGATGACTTTGATTCTTTCATTACTTCAGTTCAAATAGGTACCTACTTTTTCCTTTTAGTACAATTTCTTCAATTTGTAACTAAAAAATAGATGAAATTGGAATTTTGAAATATTTGGATTTACCTACTTATATTTTGAAAGCATCCTCAAATTTCAATTAAAAAAATTAATAAAATTAAGGTTTCCTTCAATTTTTAATTTATTTACAATTTGAAAATTTTTATGAAATTATCAAAAACTGGATTGACAGTATCTAACTACAAAAAATTATCTCTTAGTTACCTACCTTTTTACTTATCCTTGAATAGAACACATGATATGAATTCTACTTCAAATTGGAGTATTATAAAAAAATTGAGCAAAGAGCTTCAAAATAGTATTTCATTTGAAAAATGTTGAAATTTTTATATGTAACTAATGGGTGATTATTGATAATTGTTCAAAAAAAAAAAATTCGCTCTGAATTTCTATGTTAAGAACTGTACAGTTCACGAGGCTTTTTTAATTTCTGAAAAATTCATTACAAATAGGTGGGTATAGATAGATACCTTTTTGTTTGAAAATTTTTAATATTTAAATTTGAGGTAATACCTACCATGAGTTTTTCGACATCGATTAATGTAGATTTGAAAACACTTGTGATGACGTAATTGCCCTAGCGTCATCACAAAAATGATGAGTCAATTTGCTTTCAAATTGTACTAGATATAATCGTTAAGAAAAAAAATCGAATTTCAAATTAATTTTAAATTTTTTCTGCGAAATGAATACCTAAATATAAGGTTTAGAATGAGAAATTCTTCCATTTTAAAATTTTCGAAAAAAAATAATCTGTACTTGGCCAAAAAAAGTTAGCTAAATATGAGATATCTCTGTCGAGAAAACTTATAGCTTTCGAATATTAGATATGCTTTCTGAATTTTTTGATGTAGGTATTTTAGTTCATAACAATTGTGTTCATAGGTACCCAAATCATCGAAAGTGATAAAAGAGCTAGTGGCACAATTTATTCCAAAGGCTTTCCATATTCTCACGTTCCAATCGAAGTGGAAATATTTGAGTTTCGAGGACGTCAAGACGAAAAAGTACAAATTACGTTCGACAAATTCAATTTATATCCCAAAACTACCGTTAATGAAAGGTAGGTAATTTTTATCAATTTTTTATCCATAATTTTTGTCATTAAACGAGGAAATTTCAAAAAAAATTAATCATCTATATAAAAAATAATTTTTTGAAAAACTCCAAAATCTTTGTGATATGTACAGTAGAAATGATGAATTGATAATTAAAGACTTTCTTGTAAGTACAAATGTTATATAATTAGCATTTTCATATCGATATTTTTGAAAGATGTAAGATTTGGATGTGATCAGGGACCAAAACCATAAAAAAGGCATTTGTCTTTTAAAATTCAAAACACCATTATTGCCTTTCATTTTTTCGTTATGATATTATGTGGAACAAAATTAATAGCAAATCCCCGATGATGATAGTTTTGCCTAATTTCAAAATTGAAGGAGTCGAAATGATTTCAAGATTTCTATGACCTTCATTTTCTTGCCCAAGAAATGAAATTTTCACAATTCCGGGCTGAAAGGAGAGGTTCATTTTTTTACACGAGCTTTTTGAACAAGAATCTATTTTCACTGTGGGAAAGGAGAATAGTCTAAAAATTGACGCCCGAAAGTATGTACGTATAATATGTACTTGCCAATTATTTTTAAAAAAAATCTGACTAGATAGGTAAATATTGAAAAATTATAGAAAAGTCAATCTCAATATCACAATTGAAAAATTTTCGTTTCAAGTAAGGTAACATACCAGTTTTGGATCAGGCTACCAGTTACGGATCATTTTTTTGAGGCGCTCTACGTCGTTCCGAAATGGTCACCAAGGATTGATACCAACATAATCGTGTAGTCTGAAGTCTTATACCTTTCAGAAAATATGTAAACTTTGCATTTTTCGTGTTATCAAACCGCTTGTAGATTCATTTGAAAAAAGTGAGTCGCATTTTTAGTTGAAATTTCGTATTTTTTGCAATGGCGATTGTTAAAAAGTGTAAGTAGTGTTATTGATATTTAGTTTTTGATGCGGTTGCTAATTATTTCATGTTCAGGGAAGTACTATCGACACATTTTTTGCGTGATCAACCCGTTTTGCGAATTTTGAGTGTCATTTGCCAAGCATCGAAGAAAACGTAAATTGGCACCAAAAAAGTTGTATTTCTTCACCAAAATTGTCTGTTCCGAGATTTTCGTCATGTTTTTATATATTGGGTGATTAACATTATTAAATCTGCGCAGTGAAATTCCAAAGTGAAAGTGATCCGTAATTGGTTTGATCCATAATTGGTAGAAAAATTTTCAGTTTTCAATTGCGGATCAAAAATTTTCCTACCAATTACGGATCGATCCACAATTGATAGTTTCTCAACTTCGGTTTTTTAACAATTTTTTGATGAAAATCTTTGAAGGCCATCTTTGTAATGTAAAAAATACAATCGGAGTGAAAAAAAAATGCATAACTTAAATTTTATTTGATGATCCGTAATTGGTAGAACCCCCTAAAAAGGCTAAAAAGGCGTATTTTTTCTGGGTTTTTCAAGCCTGGATAAAAAATACTTGGAATCGTTTTTTTCAAAATTCAACCGCGCTACTTTGTAGAGGAGAGTTCAACGTTTATTTTTTTTTAAAAATCACCAAAATTGATTCACAAATAACGTCAGGAGTGTCAGGACACGAATTCAAAGAAAAAGTGATCCAAAATTGGTATGTTACCTTAATCGAAAGTCAGTCATTCGTAGGTATGAGATAGTAGGTCCGAAATTGAAAACTATCCTGTTTTATCAAAAGAAGTGTCAAAATCTACAGGGTTCCCCCTCTTCAAATTCATTGGCTTTGTCCAAGATTTTGAAATTATTCCTCTTAATGCAGAGGTTTTTTTAAACTAAATTTTGAAAAGAGGTATTTTAACAGCAGGGGAGCGGAAGGGGGGAGGATCAAAGATTGAATCTTTATATTAAACAGAATAAAAATTTTGCGATTAAGTTTAATCCATTTTTTTTAAAAATCTCTTGATACCTTACACTAAGTTTTTAATTTTTTTTTAAATTTCAAAATGATATTCAATAATAACTTCCAAAAATTATATTCAAGTTGTTTGCGAGGACGAAACTTTTGAATAGGTAACTTGTTTTTTCTGATTGAAATGGTTTGAAAATTTTATTAAATTTTGAAAATTTTGACGATTTGAAAAATTATCAGAATTAGGAAACATAAAATGTTTTGAAAATCGTTTATAGCTATACTTATTAGCTTTTCCCTTATTGGGAAAATTTTATAAATTTTTCCAATGGATTTTGTTGAAAAATTTTTCCAAAGGCTTTGTTTTTCCAAGTTATTGACCATCACTCGTAAAATGTTTAGAAGAAAACTCGGTCTTAGTTCTCATGTTTTCCAATTCAAAATGAAAAAATTGCCTCTCTATTCAAAAAAATCAATATCTCTTTTAAAAATTCTCGGATTTAAATCTAATTTCATCAACTAAATATGAAATTTTTTAATATGGTGCGATTATCGAATATTCGCTATTTAAATAAGTAAACTTTTTTTTTTTCGTTTCAATTGTTTGGATTTCAGCAAAGTCGAATACATTAGAATGACTACTCAAATATTCCTACCATACTAGAAATTTTCCTACCATTGGTAATGAGAAAAGATGTAATCTCCTTCCCTGATTGTGTCAATGAGAGTTCCTTCAATTTTAAAAACAGACGAAAATGTCCAAGTATCCATATTTTTCTGTAATTATAGATTCTTTGGTACCTACATATATTCAAATTTCGAAGGTTGAAATCCATTTTTATGAAATTTTCTCAAATATGTAATATCAGGTTATGTACCCAGACCTACTCATATTTTATTCAAAATTTAAAAATTCATAGGTACCTATATTTAATCGCAGACCTTTTCGCGATATCATCACTTACACGTGTGCTTCACTTAAACTAACATGGTTAGGTATTACTCTTAGTCAAAACTCGTAGGAGTAAATTGTTTTATTTTATGAGATGCGTGAAGATGACTCAATAGTAAACAAATCATTAAATTCTTTATTAAAGAATATGTAGGTAACTGTACTTAATGTTTAACGAATACTTCGAATAGTAAATCTAAATTTTCCAAATTACATTCGCTTATCATGATGCAATCATATTACTCGAAGCATTCGAAATTTCACGTAGGAAGACAGAAAGAGCTCATTTTACTGATTATCAATAATTATGTTCTCACTGCCAGATGTGGAATCGAGGGATCATTTATCAGTTACAAAAGAACAGAAAAAAGTACAGAATTGGAAAAATTTTGCGGTGACCATAAACCATTACCGATAATGTCCGAAGACGAACGATTTACGTTACGTTACGAAGGAGTTGTGGTGCCATCAAGTCTCAGAGATTCAAGTCAAGAAACCGGTTTCAACGCCACTTTCAGATTTGTTAAAAGTAAATTTCGAGCAAAAAAATCAAACATATCCATCGATCATTTCGATTAATTTTTCATAATAATTATAGATTTTGGGATCGCCGACTATAGACCGCCTCAGAACGAATATAACGGTTGTGATTTTACCTTTGATAGTGAAAATTCTCTCAATGGAACATTTAGTAGTCCAAACTTCCCAGGAATGTATCCAGGATATATTTTATGTTATTACACGTTCAGAGGAATAGAAAGCAATATTGTATTTACCTTTACTCAATTTAATCTCATAGGATCAGAAGAGTAAAAAAATTTTATATTTTATCTAGGTACCTATCTTCTTTCATCAATTTTATCTTGATTTTAACCTTGTTAATAGCTGCGACGCAGAAATAGAGAAAAAAGACAAATTACAAATTTTAAAAACCAGTGACGGAGTGGGACACGAAGATAGGCAAGAATTTTGTGGAAACCGCACGGTTCCTTTTAACGTTACCATTTCAAATTCCACCGCTTTTTTTATATTTTACCATCAGACAAATTACTCGGATTATGAATTAGCCAAGCACGAATACGTAGGATTTAATGGTTCGTTTTTATTCACAAATGAAACCGTTCCGAACTTATGTGATCGAAGATTACCAGGTAAAATATTTTTTTTACAATATTGATAATTACCTACTTTATCACTAAATTAAAACAAAATAAATGACGAATAATTTTTGAAAATGAATTTATATTTTACAGGCATTGTATCCATATACGTCTGTTGTCTTTACTTGATAATGAATCAACTTATACTTTTTTAACAAAATTTTTTTGTAATTAGTTAATTATAAAATTGATAAAATGTTTACTGATTTTTATATTTTCTTTTCCATTTTCTTCCCTATCTTCTTTATTCGCTGTATTTGCTCAACACCTGTTTATTGAAACATGTAAATTTTATCGAAAAAAAATCAATTCTTAAGTTAGCTTCGTTTTTTTACCTATCTATCTCTATACGTATTTCAATGTTTTATTCTGATACTTATCGGCTAAAAAAATTTTTTCTGTTTCAAATTATAAATTAACGTTAATTTTTTAAAATTATTTTATAACATGGTTTAAATTTTTCTAATTTTTGGCATTTTTAATACCATTATGCATATTGGAAAAAGCAATTTACTCTTGTTATTTATTTATTTTTTTCCAAATTCGGAGAAATTACAAACAGATAGCAATAAAATTTGGCTCGTGTGTTGACAATACTTGAAAAAAATTATGTAAATTGATAACTTATACCTATATTAATAAATTGTAATTGTACGGACTTATGTAATGTATCTATGAATTGAAAACGTGTTATGTATTCTTTGATTGAATTTCAATTTCATGTACCATGTTTATCTAAGTATATAAAAGTTGTGTTTATTATTAAGCTTGTTGATACTCTAACTCATTTTTTTTTTTTATTGAAAATAAATATTTTGATTGTTTAATGATGAAAAAAATTTATATTAAATAGTAAAATATATCTGGAAAGCGTTGAGCAAGAAGATGCGATTGCGGTGTTACTCGTTTCATGAAAATATGATTTTTTTGGTGAATTTTCACAAATTCGGATTTCTAATCAGGTAAGATTTGTACAATTGATTTTAAATTTTCCTGAACTTTACCCTTACCCTTGACAAATTTTGGAAAAATACTCTCCTACCCTCCAATATTTTTTTTAATTTCCATTCTTCTACGAATTTGTCCTACCAAAACAGGACAACATTTTAGAAAATTAAAATCCTGATTATCAAAAAATACTCTACTTGGATTTTTTCAACAATTTTTTTTTTTAAATATTGAAATACATATAAAATCATTAAAAACGATATTGACTTTTTTGAATGAATTTCATGACATTTTTATCTACCAGGGTGTTCCATGAATCGTCTGTCAACATATTTTTATTTTTTTTTTTTGAATGTAACTGGGTACCATTTGAAAAAAACTTGAGATGAACATGTTGCCTAATTTGAAAATTTAAGGGGCTAATGCTACTTCTAAAAAAATTGCGTCAAAATTTTTTGTAAACATGGGAATAAAAACTGAACAAATTTTCACTATATGATTTTTTGCCTAACTTGTAAATTAAAGGAGTTACAAAATTAGAAAAAAATTCTCGTGAACTAATTATGGAAGTGGATAGTATAAAACAGAAAAAAATTTGTTCCATACACTTTTTACCTGACATTAAAAATGAAGGCCATTGGCCATTCAAAGATGGAAAAATTTGAAAATTTTTTGAAGCCCGCGTATTTTGCGCCAGCCGTAGCCTATTCATTTTCGAGGCTAGACAAAAAGTACACAGAACAAAATTTATTCAGTTTTCAACATGCTACCTATCTATTCCCTTGATTAGTTGATTTTTTAAAAATTGTTTTTGAAAATAATTTTTTGTAGCCCCTTCAATTTTTGAGTTAGGAAAAAGTCATAGTGAAAATTTTTTCAGTTTTTAAAGTAGTAAGTATCCATTTCACGTGGTTAAAAACATTTTTTGACGTGATTTTTTGGAAGCAGCATTTGCCCCTTAAATTCATAAAACTATGAGCATTTTTTCCCCAAAGAATGGTAAATTAAGATTTCATTTTTTTTTTTTTTTTTAAATGAGCGCGATGCAGATGCTTTTGAAAGAATTTTTTGGTCGCTCTATAATTTCCTGCTTGAAATGAGCACGTAGATACAGATTATATTTCAATAGATAATAATTACACGTACCTACGCTACTATTTTTTAGAAAAAAATTTCATTGTACACGGTGACCGAAAAGTAGTTCCCAAAAATAAATGCTTCTCAAAAATTCCCTAATCAATTTATCCGAAAAATTTAAATTCTGGCAGAATCCTTGGTTCATTACTATTCGATCATAGGCCACTTCATAGATTCTCAACTCATTTAAATTTTTTGTGAAGCATAATTCGATTTAAGTTTATAATGCTACAGCTAAACATATCAAGCAAAATTTAAAAATTGCGCGGAATAAAATCTTCGAATATCTGGGGGTAGGTTTCAAGATAGCCAAAAGCTTGATTTCAACCCTGTCAATTTCAAAACAATGCGTTCAACCTTGAAATAAGGAGGATTAGATTTCAGCGCTTCACAAATTGGAACCAGATGATTTATCCCTGAATTACTGAATTATTTTTCTGTTTTACGAGAAAATTGTGGATTATTGAGGTTCTTCGAGCAATAACTTATGCAGAGATTAGAAGACGGTCTATTTTAGTAGAATATGAGAAAAAAAAGATTATCTCGCCAGTAAATTTTTTTTACTGAAATTTTAAATTTTTTTTCGGGATGTACTTCCCGGTCACCCGGTACATTTAAGTTTGATATGTAGTTGTGGTAAATTTAATGCAATGATAATTGAAAATTTTTTATCGCATATCCTCTTGCACTTGATAAAAAGAGCAGTAAACAGTTACGATACCAAATACCATCGACTGGGTACTCTTTTTGGGGTTTTTACTCAGCACAAATACAAGACCGACTCAATCTCTCTTCTTACGAGTAGTTTGTAAAATTTTGAAATTACGTTGTAGCATTTCGGTTGCATTATGAATTCTATTTTAGTGATTTTAACGCTCGTAAATGCAGCTATAGGTGCAAGAGAAAGTAAGTAATTATGAATTTTAATTATTTTTTCAATAAGTAGTTAATTTTCTTGTTTACTACAGTCGTGTTTTTTTAGCGTAAATTTCATCAGAGGTATCTATTAATTTCTTTGAGGTAAACTTTTAAGTATTTCAACTGTTCATTTTGTTTGAGTTCAAATATGAAGATAATTCCTTGAATAATTTTTTTCACTTTGTAACTACTAAATTTATGCATATTATAGCAATTTTGAAATATTTGGATCTTCATGTTTTAAAAATATTTTCAAATCTTGAATTACCTTGTTTTCAAATGACGGTGTTTTTCCCAAAACCTCCTTCCTTCAAGATTTTTTATCGTCTCTGCTAATAGTAGTACAGAAAAAATTCATTTTAAAAATATTAAAAACCGTGTGTAGAACCAAAAAAAATACTGAAGGGTGGTAACTCAGACCGCAATAAAAGTTTTGCTGGGTAGAAATATTTTTTCATTTCCTAATTCGCCTACATTAACCAAGAATTAGAATGGTTCTCAGGGATGAAAAAATATATTCGTTCAAAAATAGGTTACATTTGAGATTTCTCTGTCGAGAACACTCGCCTATTACTTCAAAATTTATTTATATCTTTTTAAATTATTCTAATGTAAGTATTTTACTTCATAAAAATTGTGTTCATAGGGCTCACAGTCATCGAAAGTGATAAAAGACCTAGTGGTACAATTTTTACCAGAAACTTTCCATACTCTTATAATCCGCTCGAAGTGGAAGTATTTGAGTTTCGAGGACGTCAAGACGAAAAAGTACAAATTACGTTCGATAAATTCAATTTATATCCAAAAACCACCGTTAGTGAAAGGTAGATTATTCTTTTCCATTTTTTATCTATTCATTCTTGGTCATCAATAAAAGTAATTCTACACTTGAATGCAAGTTCACACATAATATTATTATCTAGTATAATTTCAAAAAATAGAAAATGAAAACAGTTTTTCAAAAGAAATTATTGAATGACCTTCGTGCAAAATGAAATGATAATTTGAATTTTCATATGCGTATTGATATTAATCAGGGACCGAAACTGCAAGATGAGCATTTTTTGTACACATATTTTTAACATTTCAGTGAAATTTACAGCAAGAATAAAACTCTGAATCGAGCGAATCCCCGATGATGATTTTTTTGCTCAAATTCAAAGTTGTAGGAGCTGAAATGATTTAATGATTTCTACGACAATCATTTTTTTGCACAAAGCTTGAAATTGAGTGATCAATTCAACAAAAAGCCACAGTCAAAAAACAAATTTTTGGGTGACCGCGGCAGCTACAGCATGTAGAGCAGTTGCGGAGACTAGCCCATATATTTCAGAAGTCGACTCCACAGGTGGGAAGGCGAAAGCAATCATAATTGTAAAATTTTCAGTTTTTTCAAGCTAGGTACCTACCTATCAAATCTATGATTTTAACCCTCTCTCAATTCATTTCTGAGTATAGGTATCATGATCACGAAAATAACTATACTTGGTTTTTAACGAATTATGTCGAATAATAAATCCAAATTTTCGAAATGACACTCCTTTATCATAACGTATGTAATCACATTTCTCGAAATATTTGCAATTTTACGTAGGTAGACAGGAAGACGGCAGGTATTTTACTGATTACCAATAATTATTACCTATGTTCTTAATGCCAGATGTGGAATCGAGGGATCATTTATCAGTTACCAAAAAACAGCAAAAAGTACAGAATTGGAAAAATTTTGCGGTGACCATAAACCATTACCAATAATGTCCGAAGACGAACGGTTTACGTTACGTTATGAAGGAGTCGTAGTGCCATCAGATATCAAAGAGTTAAATCAGGAAATTGGTTTCAACGCCACATTCAGATTTGTTAAAAGTAAATTTCGAACAAAAAATGAATACATCCATCGATCACCTTAATAAATTTTTCGAAATAACTATAGATTTTGGGATCGCCGACCAAGGCGAATACGGGTATAATGGTTGTGATTTTACCTTTGATAGTGAAAATACTCCCAGCGGTACATTTAGTAGTCCAAACTTCCCAGGAATGTATCCAGAATATATTTTATGTTATTACACGTTCAGAGGAATAGAAAGCAATATTGTATTTACCTTCACTCAATTTAATCTCATAGGATCACAAAAGTAAGGAAAAAATTTCAACTACATACCTACCTATTTTCTTTCATAAATTTCATCTCAATTTTAACCCTGTTAATAGCTGTGACACAGAAATAGAGAAAAAAGACAAATTACAAATTTTAAAAACCAGTGACGAAGTGGGACACGAAGATAGGCAAGAATTTTGTGGAAACCGCACGGTTCCTTTTAACGTCACCATTTCAAATTCCACCGTGTATTTAATGTTTTTCCATCAAACGAATTACTCCGATTATGAATTATCCAAATACGAATACGTAGGATTTAATGGTTCGTTTTTATTCACAAATGAAACCGTTCCGAACTCATGCGATCGCAGATTACCAGGTAAAATTAATTTTTCTACAATATTGATAATTACCTTCTTTTCTACTTCATAAAAACAAAATAAACTTCAAATATGGGGAATCTTTGAAAATAAATTACCTATATATTTTACAGGCTTGGTGTCCGTGTGCGTCTGTCTTTCTTTGATTCTGATTCAACTTACACTTTTTGAACGAAAATTTTTATAATTAGTTACCTAAATTATAAAATTGATATAATATTTACTTATGTATACTTACTTACTTATTTTTATACTTACCTACTCATTTTCTTTTCCATTTTCCTCCCTATCTTTCTTATAATTCTGATATCGCTTTAATAAATCGTTTGTTCGATTTTAAATTTACAAATACTTGAATTTACATTTTTTACGAATTATTTTACCTACCTACTTAAATCATTTCAGTTTTTCGATTTTTTGACATTTTTAATGCTATTATTCGTACCTATTCAAAAAAGCAAAATTATTCTTAATTATTAAATATGTATATTTTTAAAACCCGGATTCGATTTCACGTAGTTACTTACAGTGGCGATTTTAGAAGAGAAAATTTGAGGAAGTCAGAAAGTTCAAAGAATCGAATTGAACATTTTTCAAATTTTCTTTAATACGAATTGAACAAAAAAAAATAAAGAAAATTCGAATAGGTTCACGTCTTTCGTATTTTTATCACTTTTTGATTTTTATTTTACATTTCTCATTGTGTTGGAATTGGAAAAAAATAATTTTGAAACATATGAAATTGAAATTTTTTTTTCAAAATAAAGTCATTTTTGAGTGGGATGTTTAAAATATCTGAAAAAAATTTGAAGAAATTTAAATTGTAATAATTTTTAATAAAAAAATACTAAAAATATATTTTTGAAAACTTTTCCAATAATTTTAAAATAAGTTTTCCTTCATTTTTTTAAAAAAAAATACCAACTTCATGTTTTTCGAATTACATTCTGATTAATTTTTTTTTTTAAGAAAAAGTGTTGAAAAAATATGGTTTGAATTGGAAATTGGATACAAAGATACAAGTTCGAAAAATTTTCTGGGCACATTTTACCAAAGAATTGGTATGTACTTGAAAAAATCAATGGAAGTCTGACCTTCATAACTTCCCTTGGAAAATCGCCTCTGGTTACTTATCAAGTTTACCTATACTTACCTACATATTCATATAAATGTTGTTTTTATTATTAAGCTTGATGATAAGTACATAAGTACTCTTTTTCTTATTGTTATTAAAAATGAATATTTTAGACTCTGTATTTAAAATGTGATTTTCATTTTAATATGATCCAAAAGAAAATTTTCGAGATGGGAAACGATCAAAAATATATCTTAGGAGGGGGTGAGGGGGAGTTTAAGGGGAGGTTTTATCCATTGAAAAGGTGTCGTTTTCATATAATTTGGACTCTACCACACTCGAATTTTATTTCAATTTTGATTAAAAATCAAAATATAATTTTTTTTTACCTGCTTCTGAAAATATTGTTAGATAAATTGTACTTTCATGCAGAGGCGATTTCCTAAGAGACTTCCATCAATTTTTTCTCTAAAAATGAGATTTTTAAGTATCAATTTTTTTGGTAAATGTGCCCAGAAAAATGGAAAATAAAATTAAATTCTCTCCTGGAACCAGACCATAAATAAGATTTTAACGATGTAAGTTCCAATTTATTCCAATTTTTTTGAGTCCAATTTTTTTCAAGTCTGAATTCCTTCCATCACTTCAATCGTAATTTTTTTCAAAATTTTGCCTAATTTCTAATTTTTGAATTTTTTCTTCAACAAAATTATTTCAAATTTAAATTTGATTTTTTCCACTTGTTTTTCAATTTCATGTTCTTGAAAATTCTTTCCAATTATTTACTCATAAAATTTTTTTAAAAACATGAAGTTGAAATTCATTTTTTAAAAAAGGAAAATTTCAAAATTATTGAAAAAAATTTCGAAGTTGAAGAAATTTCAATGGAAAAACATTTTACAGATTTTTTTTTTTTAAAAATGTTCAACTCGAAAATGACCCAAGTTCAAAGATTTTCTTCAACATCGTGTTTTTCAAAATGCATTTTGAAAAACAAGATCATTTCGTTTGGAAGATATGTCTTCTTGAAAGAAATTTTTAAAAAGTAATAAAAGTACAAGAAACGTGAACCTATTCAAATTTTGAGTACCTAGTTATTTAATTAATTCGTATTCGAAAGATTTTGAAAACTGTTCAGTTTCTTTCAAGTTTTAGACTTCCTCAGATTTTCCTTTCCAAAATCGTCACTGCTTACATACAATAAGGTTACCTATTATATTCAATTTTTTTTTAAATTTCTGTATTTGGGTTTTGATTTCGAGGTCTATCAGCCCATGAAATTTTACAGTAAATTAAACAGGTACCTAGATACTAGATAAGTCAAAAATGTAAATTACCTGATAGGCTCTTGAATAATTTCCAGATATTCTAACTACCAAACCACCCATTAACTCATGTATATTATAGGTATACATTCGAACTGTTTTTATCATACTAAAGAAAACCAGCTTTGAAAAATTCATCATTCGCACATACTTAATTAATGTGTATTCAATATTACATCACGGCACAAATAGTTTCATGAAAATTGGAACATTAAAATTTCGAAAACGTCTACAAATTTGAACGTTATTCAAAATATTATTTAATTTTTGCGTTTGACCTTTTCATTTAAATTATTTATCATTTACCTGCTATTTTCAAATCATACGGGTCTGCAAAGAACTATAATCAAACCACAAATAAATTTAATATTTTCCAAAAAAAAAATCTCAATTGGTATTTTGATAAAGCATTATTTCAATATCACCAAATAATTTTAAAATCTGTGCCAGTACACAATTTTTTCACCAAAGTTAAGGAAGCTTGGACATTAAAACAGTACCTGCCTAATTTACTCATGAAGCCAAAATTCAACCGTAAACCAGTCAACAATGTTGTATGGTGTTTGAGAACTATCGGTGTAATTATTCACCAAAAGAAAATCTCAGCCTACAAATTCCGCCAGTACATCGCCATTTACCCTTTCATATATGCATTCATAAGCATAACATTATACGTGCTGAAAAATCTGGACCATGTTAGTGATGCAGTAATAGCAGCGGCTTATTTAGGAGGATGCGTCGTTATGGTTTCAACTCTACTGATTTTCACTCTAAATCGTCACAAGATTCTGATATTGCTCAAAATGATGGATAAAAATGTTTACACGTATCCGGACGAGAGCAATATGGATATTAAGATCCGAAAAATTTTCAAAGATGAAAATTCCATCAAATTTCTTTTTCTGGTTATGGCATACGAATGTTTTGGATTTTCTCTAGGAATAATTTCTCCTCTGTTTGCGTTCATTTTTACGGGCATTTATGAAGTAATGATGTTCCCAGCGTGGTATCCTTGGAATATCGATGGTACCTTTTCCATAATATTTACCACTGTTATACAATTCTTGGGATGCATGGCAGCGTTTTGGCTGACCTATGTTATGCAAGTGGTGGTAGCTTTTATAACCGTTGAATTTATCATACAATATCAAAGACTTTATGCAGCATTGTTAAGTGTTCAGTGCAGAAGTACTATGGCAGCTACGAAATTGAGAAATGATTATTTCTGCTTTAAATCGACACCCTCTGGTAAAAATGCTGGAAATGAATTTAAACGAAAGTATAATGGTATTTATCGGGAAAACGTTTTGCATTGTGTTAAACATTATCAAGAATTATGGAAGTAGGTTCAATGAATTTGTGATTTTGAAAAATTTACCATACAGCTAAAAAAAAAAAAGAAGTATAATAATCATATGCATCTAAATTTTTTGTTTCAGGTTATTTCACCTCTTTGAACCGTGGTTTTCATTGTATTATTCAATCGAAATCACTATGTCTGCGGTGGTTTTCGCCTTGGCTTTTTATAATTTACTCATAGTGAGTATTTATTTACTTATTTATTGTTGGGGGAGGGGTGGTGGAGAAGGAAATGGAAACATGAAGTATAGGACTATTTTGTTAATTTTTTTTGACGTAAAGTGCAAAAGTAGACTCCTGGGTACACCTTGACTCCGGAGTCAGTTCAATGACCTTGATTCTTGGGACTCTGCTTGACTCCAGAGTCAAGAGTCAATATTTGGCCTTAACTCTCCGACTCGAAAGGATTGGTTATGGACCGTTTTCCCGAAGCCTAAATCCCGAACGGACATTTTCCCGAATGAAACATTTCACGAAAAAAATTTTCACGAATCCTTTTTCCCGCATACCAAAATCCCGAATTCTTTGTTTTCCGAATAGAGAAAAACGGTTAAAATTGCTTTTTTTGTTTTTCAAACAGTATTTTTTTTTTAAATTTCACTCGGGCAGTATTTTATTTATTTTCTTTTAAATTAATGATTTTTGACTGAAAGATCAATGAAAAATGACTAATTTTAAATTTGACCCTCTTCCCGTATGTTTTCTCAAATTTTCAGCCCCCTAAATTATTTCTGGGTGCGCCTATTACTACTGCAAACTGAAAAAGTTCACTAATCTGCATCGATATTAATTTTTGAAAATGAAAATCCACCACAATTTCGCCATCGAAAAAAAACCTGTCGAATTCAGATAAAATTTTACACCCATTTCTCGCTGATTTATAACTTAGATGAATTTTAAAATTATATGAAGTATGTCGTTCCACATCTCAGACCAAACGACCCCATAGAATTCGGCATTCAATACAGATAATTTTCCCCAATTTCTTCAACTAATCAAATCCCACGAGAAATCGTGTATTCGATATTTTTGCGTTCGAGAAAAAAATTATTCGAGATTTCTGCATTCGGGAAAAAAGTAATTCGAGAATTGTATTCGGGATTTTGGTATTCGGGAAAAGGGATTCGTGAAATGTTCTATTCGGGAAAATGTCCGTTCGGGATTCAGGCTTCGGGGAAATGACCGTGAACCGAATGCTCAACCTTTCAGTTCTCTCGTTGAACCAACTGCCTACTTTTTTATTTAAAAAAAATAAAAAATTTGAACCGGTTGAAATTTTTTTCAAAAATGTTTTCCTTTTTGAATGGAAGAGTAGGCAACTTGTTCGACAGCATAGGTAAATAAGTGGCAGGACAAGGGTTCGATCATTCGTCCCTGCCAACGCAACTCATGGAAAAAACCGGTTTGGCGAAGTTTGGGCACAAAATTCATCTTTCACCCAAATGCTCGAAATTGAATGATAAAAAAACTATTCGATTGTGCTTGACGAGAGAATTACGAAAATGTATTTGTTTTTGCATTTTGAATGATTTTCGACCGAGTTACAGGCATTTTTCTGCATATGTAGACCATCCATCAAATATCCCCTCCAAAAAAAAAGTCAATTGATTGAATATTTTCGTCCAAATGCTCGAAATTGAATGATTAAAAAAAACATTCGATTCGTCTCGACGAGAGGATCCCAAAAATGTATGAGTTTTTCTCAAACGCCCGCGCGGTGTCGAGATTTTCAAAAGAAATGCAATGAGGGAGGCAGTAGCCTAATTTCGAGCTGAAATGCGTATAAATACATTCATTTCGAAACTAGATGGTACATTCAAAAATTCAAAATTTCAAGGACCATTTTTAGACTTTTAACGAATTTTTGAAAATACAAATTATTCCATTCTACAAAATGATGAAAATTTGATCTAATCAAGGAAAGCATCTATGTGTTTTAAGATTCATGAATCGTATTTTCGATCTCCTTAATTAATTGAAAATGGCTTCGAATTTCAAGAAAATTTAAATCCTTCAAACGATTTTAATTAATATAATTTTTTGCAGTTTTGAACAAAAATTTCTGAAAAAATTTAGATTTAATCTGGCCACAAAAAGAATTTTTGAAAATGCTATTGATCAACTAATCTACCAATTTATCCAAGTAGCCCATGCATACTTTTGAAGGAGCTGTAGGGGGTTTAAACTCCCCAAATGAAAAACTTGGGCGTCATCTCAAAATGTAATGAAAAACATAAAAATTTTCAAAATTGAAATTGTGGGGTAATTTTATACTTACTCGAAAAACTCGTGTTTTCTATTTTGCGATTTTGATCTAAAATGTCCAATTTTGGGAAGCGATGGGTCAGACCCCTGAGTTCGAAGGGAGCTAAAAAAAATTTTTGGAGTACTCCTACACTTAGATAACTTTCCACCCGAATTTGAGCAAAATCGATGCGAAACAATTTTCTCTCTATAAGAAGCACACCCCTTTCTCCTCAAAAAACAATAGAGGTGTGGACGGTGTGAATCAGTGATGGAAAACTGAAATGATATTAGTTCCAGTTTCAGTTCTCAAAATTTTGAAGTTCCAAGTCCAGTTCCAGTTCCAAATACCAGTTCCAAAATTCCTTTTTTTTTTTTTTTAATTTTGATACTTAGATGAAAAAAAATCCGAAATTTTCTGCAAAATTAAACTTTGTTATTTTTCCTTTTCTTTTTTAAAAATACAATTTTTTCATTTTTCATCTATTCAAGCTCAACACAAAAGATTTCTTAAAAAAAAAACCTGGGAAATAATCTTTTTTAGAAATTTTATGACTACTAGTCCTGACTTCCTTCAATAGAAAAAATTGAAATTTGAAGAATATGTGCGAAGATGTTTTTACTTGAATGGAATTTTCAAATTACAACACATTTTTTCTGTAAGTATTTACTTTTCTACATTTTTTAAGGTTCGTTTGAGGTCTTTTCTGTTTTATCATTTTTAGTAAGAAATTTCAAACTGAGTATTTTGTGCATCTAAATTTTCTACTTTTCTACATAAATTTTCAAAAATTTGAATTTTTTCTGTTTTTTACTTCATTTGGAATTTTGACAGAACTGTTTTAATTTTTTCATTTTTTTGAATGCGTGGTCAAACTTTAAGGAAAATTGAGCAAAAGAGATAGCTTAGTCAAAGGGGAATCGATTTTCAAAAAAAAAAAGTTGAAAGAATCCTTTCTTGATAGGTACAATTTTACAAAAATTAACAAAATCTGCCAATATTTTTAGGTAGGTACCTACTTCTAACTTCACTTTTCAAGTTTAATCTTCATGTTTTTATTTTCAATCGTAGAATTGGAGCCCTTCTATGTTTTTATCAATTCTTGGATCTACATTCAACGTATTGGCTAATCTTTTCAGCAGATGTATTGTAGGGGAAATATTCGCAGAAATGGTAAAAGTATCTTTCTGGGATGAATATTACCTGTTGTTGTTTTCGTAGGTAATCCTTTTTTTAAATTTCAGAATATGAAACTTATGAATATCATTTTTTACGAAATGAATTGGTGGGACCAATCAAGCGAAAACCGAAGTTTATTGTCATTTTTTCACATGATCACTCGACGTTCTTATGAAATTAAAGCATATTCTGTCTATGCAGCTTCATATTATACATTTTCAAGGATCATAAGAATGTCTTATTCGTATTTTAATATCATACGTTCTACATTAAGCACTTGATTTATTAAAATTGTATCTTTTCGTTATCAATGTTTATGAGTAAATATGCTTAAATTAAAACATTAGATTTACTGTAAAATTAAATAGGTACCTAAGTATCTACATTTATGATTTTTTGAAAATCATATCCTCATTGTAAAATTTTCTAATGAATCTAGATTTGAAATAGGAAGGTAAATCTTGTAAACCTACATTTTCTGCTATTCAATTTTATTGGATCAGGAAAATAATACCTAAACCTCCTTTAAAATGTTCACTGCCTAAAAAATACCTACTTTAATGAAAGAATACAATACTTTTAGTTGAAATATTCTGATTAGTGATTATTTACTTTTCCCTAACGAAAATTATTTCTAAACCAATGGAAATTTACTTAGGACAAATACCTATTTAATAATATCTGATACGTATCCCTGTATTAATTTTAAATAACGAAGAACCTTCCAGTATTTTTCCTTCCTGGTATTATCGTTGCTTTGTTTTATTTACGCAGGAACAAACTCGAGCAAAATTTTTTTGCAAAACTTGCGAAACAATTTATCACGTAATTCGAAAAAAGAACTAAAATATCGAATAATATAATTAATTCAACACTTCAGCCTTTTTTTGAAATCCTCGCAAGATAGAAAAATGTCAGTAATTCTGGCCCATTGCCGAAACACCTTGTGCAAATATTTTACACCATTTCTCCATAATTTCGATTTTCACATCAACACAATGCATAATACGTTTACTCGTGCATTCGTCCGAAATATCGACTTGTGTTTAAAAACCGTTGGTGTTAATGTTCGCCAAAAAACCATCCCAATTTATAAATTTTATCAATTCAGCGCCATTTCACCGACAGCAGCTGCTCTGTTTTTCATATCATTGTACATATTCGACAATCGAAAACAAATCCATGCTGCTATACTGGCTGCTGCCTATATACAAGGAACCATCACCATGTTATCTTCAATTTACATCTTCACTCGAAACAGAGATAAAATTTTCGAAATTTTGAACCTGATGGATAAGAAATTCTACATTTATCCGGATGAAAAATACATTTCAGTTCAACTTCCTGAATTTTTAAAAGAAGAAAATACAATGAAAATTTCATTGCTTATTGTTGGATACGAATGTTTTGGATTTTTTCTCGCCATGATTTCACCTTTAGTTGTCTATCTGTTCACTGGAGTTTACGAAGCGGCGGCAATGTATCCAGCATGGTTTCCCTGGGGTGAGGAAGGAATTGTGGTGACAATTATCAACACTTTTATACAATTTACCGGATGTGTGGCGGCGTTTTGGATTTTTTACGTGGATCAAATTCTAATTACCTCTGTTACTGTGGAACTTCTGCGTCAGTATCAAAGACTCAACGAGGCATTGGCCAGTATTCCATATCGAACCAATTTGACAACTATGAAGACAATGAGACGTCATTCCCTAAATATTGGGTACTCATTTGAAAGAAAATATAGCCAGGTGTATCGTGAAAATATTTTACATTGCGTTAAACATTACCAGCAATTATGGAAGTAGGTAGATTTGATTTTATTCATATTTTGTGGAAATGCAGGTACCTACATATGTGAAATTAATTGGGCACCTGTAATAATTTTATTTTAATTCATCTGTGGTATTATTTTTTCAGATCTTTTAATTTGTTTGAGCCATGGTTTTCAATATTTTATTCCATAGAGTTGAGTTTTGCAATGGCCACGCTGGCTTTAGTTTTTTATAATTTACTCACGGTAAGTACTGACCTATCTGAAAGGGAGATTAAAATTTTCCTCATTATTTGAAAAATAGAAAAACTGGAGAGATATGAATTTTCAAATATACTTAATTGAAACTAAGAATGAGAATTCTATTTTCCTGGGTTTATTTTTATCCTTCAAATTACCCAACATAAAGAATTGGGGGAAATTTCGATACCAACACTAAAAATATTCCAAACAAATTGAATTTTGTTTTTGTTTAAATTTTCAAAGGCATGGAATCCTGTAATGCTTCTCAGCGTTTTTGGATCAGCATTCAATGTTTTGGGCAATTTATTCAGTAGATGCATTATTGGAGAAATATTTGCTGAAATGGTAAGTACCTACCTAGATATCAAAAGTAAGTATAGGTACCTACTTACTTACGTATTCAACTTGATCAGAATGCTTTAAATTTTTCATTCGGGATTTATACCCTTTTACCCTTGTATTAAAATTTCAGAATACGCGAATTAAGAATACAATTTTTTACGAAATGAATTGGTGGGAATTATCGACTCAAAATAGAAATTTATTGGTAATATTTCACAAAATGAGCACACGTATCTACACGTTGAAAGGATGTTCCATTTATACTGCTTCGTATTACACCTTTTCACAATTATTAAGAATATCATATTCGTATGTAAATATTATACGTACAACCTTGGCTAAAAAATAAATTTAGATTTATTCATTTGTCAATTTTTAAAGAAGAATACCTAGGTATATGAGGAGCAGAGAGGAGGGTGGGTTATGAACATTTTTTATTCGCAACATTCTCAATGGAAAATTTTTCAATGGGTGAAAGTGGGCGAGGAGGAGGGGGTCAAAAGTGAGGTGTGGGTGAAAGGGTAAGAGACGAGGGAGGTATCATAAGTGAAATTTGGCAAAAACGCGAGTTTTGAGAGAAAAGTACGAAATTCGTATTTTACGACTTTGAAAACAAGCATTTTGATATGTCACATGATATTTTTGCCAACACCTCACTTTTGACCCCTCCCTCGCCTCCTTTCACCCACAATTTTTTCAGTACGATTTGTAATCTACATACAATCTCGAAAACATCTATTTTGATATGTCACACGATATTTTTGCCAAAACCTCACTTGTGACCCCCTCCCCCTCTCCCCCTTCTTCCAAAAAAATTTTAGTGCGAAATTTGTAATCTACGATCTCGAAAATATGCATTTTGATATGTCACACGATATTTTTGCCAAATCTCACTTTTGACCCCTCCTCCCTTCCCTTCCCCTTGTACTCAAAAATTTTTCTATAGTTTATTCCAAAAGAGTTTGCCAAAAACAAAAACATCCTGTAAACAGCGACGAACAAAACAAAGCAATAATATTCATTGGCTATTGATAAAATTACCTAATTTTATTTACGGAATAGTGTGAATAGCTACCTCTTCTTTCCCCCTCAGCGCCTATATTTACGGCCATTTTTGGCAAACTCTTTTGGAATGAACTATAGTGCGAAATTTGTAATCTATAACCTCGAAAACATGCATTTTGATATATCACACGATATCTTTGTCAAATTTCACTTTTGACCCCTCCCCACCCTCTCAATTTGAGACTCAAAAAGGGCTAAAAATTAAAATGCTCAAATTTAATTTTCATAAATAATTCAGTTCTGCTCGTAAAATTTTAACCCATTTGAATAGGTCGCAATCCGTGTTTCAGATTTTTTTTGAACTTATTTATATTTTTCAATGAAGGGGGGAGAAAATAGTGCGGTCTTCTAACTTCGAAAATTTACCACGACCTACTGTCTACCGTAGGACCCCTACAGAGGCATTATTGTGCCAAAAATGATAAAATTTGGCAAAAATGGGGGGGGCCTAGGACCCAAGGGATGCGACATATCTTTGGAGTCGAAGGAGTGTCCGCTACCAGAATATTAATTTTTTATGTCCAAAATCAAATTTAAAAATTGAGAAAAAATGGGGGTTTTATGGCTCAGCTTCCTATTGTGTCCAGGTAAAAAATCCAAAATACGGTTTTTTGAGATTACTGGGTCGATACCTACAATAAACCTACTGATTTTTTTGTCCAGCGAAAGTGCACGCTCAATGAACACTTTTTGCCACTTGGACTGTAGACTAAATTACTAATTAGTGAGTTGACATTTTGGATATTAGTTCAGTAGGAGTCACTGAGGTGCTCTTTGCCATAAATAATCGAAATTTCAAAAACTGGGGTTAGTTCTTCGTGACTAGAGTCTTTAAATCGGTTTGGAGTTATAAAAATTTCTGACTCAATCAGATTTTTTCCATGTTCTCGCTGAATAAATTTAATCATTTTAAAATTCTTCTATACTCTGCTTCAGACTGAAACATGGAAAATTCTCCTATGCTCCATTTCAAACTGAATTTCGAAAATTTCAAATTTTTACTATGGTACTCTCTTTAAAAATGAATTTTCGATTAGAATTTTGCAGTTCTTTTAGGATGCACTTTCGATGTATTTTTGTTCTTTCCCATATAATTTTACTGCCAGAGGCAGTCGAGAAACCTTTTTTGTACCCAATGAGCAACTCAGAAAAAAAATGAAGGTGAAAAATATGCGTCAATAGTGTGTCAACCACTTCTGCTCAGAAAATTTTCATCAAATTCACTCACGCTTTTTTGAACATAGTCAATTTTTAATGTAGTTAATTAGACAGGACAAAAGCTGATTCAAAGAGTGATTTTTAAGATGTGGACAAAACTTCTCTACCTACCTACCTACCTACCTACCTACCTACCTACCTACCTCCTCTCAACTTTTGTAAAAAGGGGTACAAAGATCTATTCTATGGAAAACATGAATGAACTTCAAATTTTATTGACGTACCTATCAAATAATTGGTATTCTCTCCTTTTTAAAAAAAAAGGTACCTACTACTTTTGTTGAAAGCTGATGATAATAATACTTATATATTCAGGGTATATTATCAAATATGTAAGCTGCCAAATTCCCACTTCAAATACCTACCCAATGTGCCATATATTCGCCAAACTATTTGAAATAAATTAAAATGACTGTCGCAAACAGTAAATTATATACTTGGTTATTTTACCTGCATGGATGGTATTTTTTTTTCCAAATTACATAAATCTATTGACGTTGTAAACACATCATTCCAATCAAAGTCTTGTAACCCAAATTTGTGCAGAAAAAACTGAAAAACTTTTACAAATAATTATACATTTATTGTTTACATTAAAAAAGAAATATAATTTATTCTACAGGTAGGTACTTCGTTGGTAGGTACCTACGTATCTACCTACCTACCCACTATCAACTTTTAAATAGATGAAATTTAAAGAAATAAAGTATTAAAAAGGGTAAATATGTACCAATCTAAAATAAATTTGATCATAATGAATTCAACGTTCAGTAAACCATTTTTGAAAATACTTTCATTGTGAGTATACTTAATACAGAAGTACCTATACTTATTTGAGTTTAAAATGAACCAAAAATTTTCGCGAAAATCGGTCAAAAATATAGTGTTTTTTTTGAAAAGTGTCGGTATAAATGTTTATCAAAAAAATATTCCTTTTTACAAATTTTACCAATTCATCGCGGTTTCTCCAACACTATCCGCATTTATACACATGACCTTATTTGTATTCGTGAACCGTAAGCATATCAAAGAAATGGTAATCGTTGCTGCATATTTAGGTTCATCAATCACCTTGCTTTCATCGATTTATATTTTCGTCCAAAACAGATCAAAAATTTTAAAAATATTACAAATGATGGACAAACACGTTTACAGGTATCTTGATGAAACCCCCATCATCAATTCAAAAACGTCTGACTTACTGAATGAGAAAAACTTTCATAAAATACTTATTTTAATCGTAGGATACGAATGTTTTGGATTTTCTCTCAGTTTATTGTCACCTTTATTAGCTTATTTGATTTCTGGTGTTTATGAGACGTCCATGTATCCAGGTTGGTATCCATCATATGAAAAACCTCCTCTGGTAATGGTTACCTCATTTTTGCAATTAACCGGATGCATGGCTGCATTTTGGATTTATTTCGTGATACAAGTGTTCATTACATCGATAACGATTGAATTTCTGCGTCAGTATCGACGACTTGCAGCTGCTTTATTGAGTACGAATCAAAGAACAAAAGATGCGGTGCTCAAAAAAATGAGCCAAGATTCTTGGTTTAATTCAAATTTCAATTTCGAGGATGAATTTAAACGAAGATATAACAAAGTTTTCAAGGAAAATGTATTACATTGCATAAAACATTATCAACTGTTGCAAAAGTAATTACCTATTTTGTTTTCTTAAAAGTAGGTATTCGATTAAAGGTGAACGGAGGGTAAAGGCAGGTTACACAAAAATAGTTTGCAGTTCTCAAAAGAATCTGATTTAAAATATAATTTGAAAATGCCGAATAAAAAAAGTTTTGAGGAAATTTCGCTAAAAAAATCTTGAGCGAATTTTTCTGTAAAATGAGCGTAGATGTTTTCACTCAAAAATATCATTGCGTTCATTTTTCATCAAAGCTCCATTTTCTCCATTTTTCAATGGTACCCTGTTTATTTCGAATCTGTGAAAAGTCTTTGAAAAAAAGTCAAAACTTCAGTATAGGGAAAATCAGGAAAATTCCTTGATTTTCAGTGAATTTTTACTGCTTTTTCAGCAATTTTTTTCACTGATTAATTTTCAATTATTTTTACTGATTTATAAATAAGAAGGTAGTTGACACTCATGATTTGAAGTTTTAGGCAAATTTTCAGTAAAAATTGAAAAACATCATTTTTGAAAAGAAAAATCTTGAAATGAAGTTGATTTGGAAAAGAATTTTGAATAGGATATCATAACCGGTGATCCTTCACTGTTATCTCCCAGTCATCCAAACAAAGATGAACGCATTCCGCATTTTTTTTTTGTTCAAAAAAATAAAAAAACGGAGGAAAATCATCGCCATTTTTTTTTTTTGACATCCATAAAATCCAAGATTTTCTGAAGGCTCTAATTCTCTCAAAATGAATGTTCAGTTATTTGCTGAAATTCAAAAAAGAAAAAAAATCAAAAACTATGAAACATGACTTTTTAAGAATTCCTGAAAAATGAGAAATTTTTCCCACAAAATGCTGAAAAATCGACGAGATGAGAGACAGAGCTACCCTCGCCAATTTTTTTCGCCGCGAGAAACTTTCGTCGTTGACAATAATTGTCGCCACACGAAATTCAACCGTGAGAAATTGTCCCCGTGGAGAATTGACGTAGACTCCTTTTTGAGGTTGCAGTCCTTTTTAGGATCAGTGGTAGTAAGATAAAACTTTTTAATCCATTTTTTTTTTAGATGTTTCGTAAAATTTTGGGTAAAAATGAAAAAAAAATAAGCTTTTAAATTTTTGCTCGATGCTTTTGAAGAACTCTTGATAAAATTTGTTATTAAGAATTTAGAAGTACTTTGGATTTTTGAGAGACGGATTTTATGATTTTTCATTCATGTTTCAGATTATTTCACCTTTTTGAACCTTGGTTTTCTGCATTTTATTCCATAGAACTAATTATGTCTGCGGCAACATTAGCTCTGATATTCAATAATTTACTTTCGGTAAGAGAAATCCTAACACAATCTATTTTTTATTTTTTAAGTAAGTTTGATATGATTTTTTCAACATGAAAATGACCAAAAAAATGACGTGAAAAATCAAATAAATAAGTCACTTTCAATTTTGTCATTTTTATTCAAAATCACTCAGATAATTTTAAATTGAGATTTTTTACTCCTCTGAGTTCAAACTTCAAGATCTACCAAAAATTGAGATTTCATGATTCGTTTGTTTTTGATAAGTGTAGGTATCAAATTTTTATGCATATCGACGTATTCTCAATTTCTTCACATGGAAAATAAAATATCAAACTTGTTCAAAGAAGTAGAGATAGGTATTTTAGGGTATTTTCCAACTTGACCTTAACAAAAATTCATTGGTAAATATTTCCTCATTTCAGGCAACAAATCCTTCCACATTTTTGACCATTATTGGCTCCACATTCAACGTATTAGCAAACATATTTAGCAGGTGTATCGTTGGAGAAATATTCAGAAAAATGGTAATATTTATTTGGCATCTCACCAAAATTCTACAATGATAAAAATTTCCATCTAAATGTTATGAAAATGATCTTTCAGGATTCGAAAATCGGCGATATTATTTTTTATCAAATGAACTGGTGGGAACAATCAACTGTAAATAAGAATTTATTGTGTTTATTTCACATGATGACGAAACATGAACACGAATTAAAAGGATGTTTTATTTACACCGCCTCGTATTACACATTCGCACAACTTTTGCGAGTATCTTATTCGTACTTCAATATTATTCGTTCCGTATTATAAATTCATTACAATAAGTCGAGTAAATAAAATAAATAGGTACCTATATTTTACCGAATATTTTTGGAGTATTTTTGTCCCTAAAATTACTAAATTGGTAGGTTTTTTTTGAAAAGTTCACTTTCAAAATTATCATTTTTTAAAGGGAATTTTCCACAACTTTCAATAAAGCATCCATTTCTTATTTTTTGTTGGAAAATTTTCATTGGAAACGAGCAAAAGGTGCCTATGTAATTTGCATTTTTATTTGTATAGGTTACATCGTATTTTCTTAACTTCGGATATGACGTCCCATTTGATAGAGGCAAAAAAAAAATGAAAGAAAAATAAAAATTTGAGGAAGTTTTTCCAAAATATCTAATAAATGTTTACTTTGACGTCAAGGAAAAAGAAATTTTCTTGATAAGTAATTTTCCAATAGAGGCACAAATAACAAGTGTTTTGTTTGATTTTTAAGCAAACGTTTTTTAAATGTAATATTCAAGATAGATTACATAATAGTAAATAGGCATTATTAATAATTCGAAATAAATTTTTCAAAAAAATTACTTACTAGCAAAATATAATGAAATCATTTAAACGAAAATCATTAAACATAATTAATTTCTGTTTAAAAAGTGTCGGTATAAATATTTACCAGGAAAATATCCCTATTTGTAAATTTTGCCAATTTATCGCAGTTTTACCAACTGTATCGGCAATTATTCACATGTCACTTTACATAATTGTTAATCGAGAAAATATTAACGATGTGATAATTTTAGCTGCGTTTATGGGAGCATCTATCATATTGGTTGCATCCGTACATACCTTCGTTCAAAATAAAGATAAAATCTTAAAATTAATGCAAATCGTGGATGAAAATGTTTATTTATACCCCGATGAAAAAAATATCGATATTTTTCACCAAATTCATAGGGTACAGATGGAAGAAGAAAATTCCACGAGAGTTGTTTTCTTCGTATTGGCTTATGAATTTTTTGGATTTTCACTCAGCTTAGTATCGCCATTGGTGGCATTTATTTTAACTGGTATTTATAAAGCTTCTTTATATCCTGGTTGGTATCCTTTGTTAGAAAACTCAGCTTTAATGACAATTACCACTATTTTACAATATAGTGGATGTATTTCCACTTTTTGGTTATACTACGTAATTCAAATATTCATTACATTTGTAACTATCGAATTTGTACGACAATATCGACGCCTGGAAACAATTCTAAAAGATATTCGGAGAAAAACGAAAGATGTGGTATTGAAAAAAGTTAAGAAAAATTTCTCATCTAATTTTGGTACCGATTTTGAGCTTAATTTCAGCCAAAAATATAGCAATACGTATCAAGATAATGTTTTACACTGTATTAGACATCATCAGCAATTGTGGAAGTAAACAGCAATTTTTACGGATAATAATTTGATCTTAATCAATTTATAGAATTTTTTTAAAATTTTGTTTCAAATTTCAGATTATTTCATCTTTTCAAACCATGGTTTTCGACGTTTTATTCCATGGAACTTGTCATGTCAGGGACCACATTTGCTCTGGTTTTCAATAATTTACTTTCTGTAAGAATAATCTTCAGACGATCAAGTATCTGGGAAATGCTTACAGGTTGCAGATAAATATACTTCATAAATGTGATTTTTTTTCGTAGGCAAGAAATCCTTCAATATTTTTAACAATTATTGGATCTACGTTCAATGTTTGGGCCAATATGTTCAGTCGATGCATCGTTGGAGAAATATTTGCAGAAATGGTAAAATTTATTTCAACCTACTTAATCCAATTGAATATCTATAAACCAGAGCATCTTTATCGACTTACCTACCCACCTAATACGTGGATACCTATCTATTGATTTTTGAATTTTTTAATGCAATATTCTAGAATACAAACATTAGGGATGCCATTTTTTACGATACGAATTGGTGGGAATTGTCAATTGAGAATAGAAAATTGTTAATAATGTTTCACAAGATGAGCAGCCAGTCGTACGAATTTAAAGGCTGCTCTATTTTTACTGCTTCATATTACACATTTGCACAGCTAATGCGAATATCTTATTCGTACTTTAATATCATACGTTCATCTTTAGAGAAGAAGTAGCAATAATTTCAGAATAAGTAGGTACCTACTCTTTCATTCATAAATCAGTGAAAAATTGAAAATTATCGAAGATCACTGGAAAACAGCTTAAATTTCAGCACCGCGATAAATCAGCAAGAATTTTCTTTACTGATGAGGACAGACAGTAAAAAAAAATTCTGGAAAATTAATGAAAATTCATGGGAAAAATCAGTAAATCTCTGAAATTTGATCAGAAAAAATCCGCTAGCTGAGAGACAAAGAATTTTGCTGTTTTTTTTTTCCAGTGCTGCAATTCTGATTATTAATTAATGACTTTTTGTGTTCTTACTGATTCAAAATGAGAAAGCAGCTTATTTATGTTTGTATGATTGTATGTACTTATTGTACTTACTCAACTATTTATTTTTGATTTCATAGTAATAGATTTAACCTTTAATAATATAAGCATGTACTTTTGTAACTATACCTACCTAGTACCTACCTATTGAATTTAAGCTCGAATTTCACTAGGTTTTGTAAAATTATAATTGTTACGAAATTTGAATAGTGTAAAATTTTATTTTTAATGAAAACTACAAAATCAAAAAATATCTCTAATCCTACAATAATTATTACATCTGTAGAAGCCGACATATGTGTAGGTACAGGGTGGGCCGAAATAACAATTTCTTTGACTTTCAAAAACATACCCCCGCAAAAGTTGTTGGGTGATGAGACTTGAAAAATAAAATAAAAAAATTCAAACTCGATTCATATCTTCCGAACGCGCATTGGCGTCAAAGTTTTCAAAAATTAGCAAAAATTCAACATTTAAAAAATTCTGAAAAATAAAAAATTTATTTCAATCAATTTTGGAGCTTATTTAGTGATCACATGGACCGAAAAACACATTTTTTTTTAAGAAATCCACGTTTTATAATTTTTTTTTTTGATTTTTCTTCATGCGAAGAAATAGCAGAAGTTTAAAAAAGATGTAAAGCATGAATTTTTTCAAAAAATTCTGATTTTTGGTTTGAATAGTCACCAGATAAGCTCTAAAATCAATTTAAATGAATTTCAAATTTTTTCAAAATTTTCTAAAAGTATTGGATTTTAGCCAATTTTTGAAAAATTCAATGCCAATGCACGATCGGAAGATATGAATTGATTTTGAAAATTTTTTTTTATTCTTCAAGTCTCATCAGCCAACAACTTTTGCGGGGAGTATGTTTTTGAAAATCGAAAAAATTGTTTTTTCGGACCACTCTAGCTTGGTACACAGAATTGTAATTTTTTTTAAATTTATATTTCTACAAGCTAGTCAAAATCATAGTCCCATAATAACAATTTTTTGGTCCCTGAATAGGTATTTTTATAGGCAAATAAGTAGGTACTCAATTTTCTGCTTGGTTACTGTTGTCTTCTAATTATGTTAAAATACGAATAAGAAGCTCTAGTTATACTCGCAAAAGTAGAGTATGAAGCTTCATAAATTTTAAAAGCAAATATCTTATGCTGACGTTTACTTAAAAAATGTAAAATCAGCAGCAATTTCTGATTAGCCAATGTTTGATCGTACCAATTCACCTCATGAATTATCGTATTGGTAACTTTCTCATTCTGGAAACAAAAAACAATTTCTCGTGTATTTATGGACATCCTACGAAAATCATTTCTAAAGATTACCCACCATTTCAGAGAATATTTCTCCAATCACACATCTACTGAATAAATTCGTCATGACATTGAAACTTGAGCCAATGATCGTGAAACCTCTTTCGTAATTCGTCATCTGCAAATGAAAAAATGTACATATGTAATGCCTATACGTTAATATGAGTTCAAAAATTTTTAATCATGAGGCAATTAGTATCTGGAAAATTTTACTTGTAACACATTATAAAATACCAATCCAAATGTCACCACTGATGTAGCCAATTCTACTGAAAAAAGTGCTGTATACCATGATTGAAATAAATGAAATGATCTGCATAAATAAAAATAAATATTAATTTTTTAAATTTTGTTTTCTCAAACGAATTTATATGGGAGGTACCCACACAAACTGGCAATAAAGTTTTGCGCCGAAACAAGGATACCCAGTGGCGTAGGAAAGTGGGGTACAAAGGGTACATTGTACCCCCCCCCCCCAAATCTGGACGGGGGTACAAAGTATCATTTGTACCCTCCCCCCAAATCGTATGAGATAAACTTTTCAAAGCATTAAAATGTAGGGAAAATGATTTTTTGAGCAATAAAAACTCAATTTTTTCAAAGCTTCGTCCTCGCTTCGCTCGGGCATGTACACAATTACAATTATATGAATTATTTGAAGCGACAGAGCCCAAAAATGCTTCTTTTTGCCCCCTCCCCTGGAAATCCTTCCGGTATTTGAAGTCTTGGTACTCATTTTGTACCCTCACAAAAAAAAAGCTTCCTACGCCACTGAGGATACCTAAATCAAAAGCTTATCATTGAAAGAGCCCAATCCCAAAATTTCATATGCTGAAATTTATTCCTCGAATTTTGGCCAATTTCTAGATTTTTACAAATTTACCATCTTCATCCCCTTATAAAATATAAAAATTTGATCTATTCAACGAAAAAAATGTGAAATTTGGTATAATATCCTCTTTTTGGTCTTTCAAATTTATTGGAAGCGGTTTCGATACATTTTATAGTTTCCAGAAAATTTAGAAAAATTCCAACAGAAAAAATTTTGATCGCATATATTCCAGATCAATTTTTTTTGTTGAATTTGCAAAACGATGAGGATGAAGTATGTTATTTTAAAATTTCAAAAGTTTATTAAAATTCTAGAAATGAATTTTAGTAATTGAAATTTTAGATGTGTAATTTCTTGGTAATGGTAATGTATTTGTAATTTATTTTTGTTTCGGTCCAAACTTTAGCCTTGGTTGGGATACCTCCTTGTTAGCAGAGAACTCCAAATATTTTAGTCTGATAACGCAACTCAGTCTGAATTCGTGTATAAATATTAGCCGACACTAACAACTGAAGGGAAAAATTCATACTGAGAAATATAAAGTTTTTCCATTTCTGAATTTGCCCCTTCAATTCTAAGAGTGAGCAAACCACCATACACATTTTCAACTCAATTAACCCCATCATCAGGCGAAATGTTTGAAATTTCCCCAAGAAAAAAGACAAATGAATTTTCTTACTTGAGCATTTGCTGATGATGCAAAATACAACTTATGATTTTCTGACGATAAATCTCATTGAAAACCATTTTTTGTTGATGTGTATACTCCGAATTTTTAATATTTATATTATTCAAACTATCCCAATTGACTTTCGAGCTTTCACCAAATATTTTTTTCACGAATAATTTCTTCGCACGCTCGTCACTCAAAATCAATGCCATACAAAGTCTCTTATACTGTCTCGCGAATTCAATCGCCACCAAAACGGCAAAAATTTGAAAAAGAAAGTAACTCCAAAATACACAAGTCGAAGTGACCAACTGAATACAATACGTAATTGAAGCTTTCATAAAGGTATCTTCTTTCCACGGATACCAAGCTGGGTAAATCACTGTTTTGAATTTACCAGTCAGATATAAACCAATGAAAGGCGAAATTCCACTCAAAGAGAATCCAAAACACACGTAAAAAAATACCCATATGATTATTTTTCTGGTATAATTTTCTTGTAAATGTAGATCGTATTCTACTGTGATTTCATCTTCGTCAGGATATATGAAAATATTTTCATCCAGCTTGAATAAAAGTTCTTTCAGTTTGTATCTGTTTTGAAATATGTTCGGTATTGCAATATCGATAATTATCATCGAGCCTAAAAAAGCTGCTATGATTATGGCTTCTTCAAAATGTTTTCTGTTCATGAAGGCGAACATAATTATTCCAGCTGTGGTGAATAGTAAAGCGAAGTGGAATATGAGAAAAGTGTAGGTTAATTGCTGTAGCTTTATTTCATTCGATAGAACGTCGATTCCTATGGTTTGCAGGAACCATGCCATTAATTTCACAGAATATCTGTTTAAAATTTTCATTTTTCTGTGCAATTGAACAAATAATTCAACAATTAACAATTACATGAAAATTAATCAAGGATGAAAATTAACACATACTAGAAAAATTAAAGATGGCATTACCTAATCGAAATCCTTTTCAGAATCAATGACAAAACGTAGATTAGCTTTTTACCAGCAAATGATCACCAAATTTTCTTCTAAGGCTCTCAATAGATACCTACGTAAAGAATATACTACACGTTTTTACTAACTTGTTTTTTAAAATTCTTTCAAGTTCAACCATCACTACCACAACAAAAATCAAACTAATCATTTAAAGTAGAAAAAAGTTAAGCATTATTTGCTTCTTTTGGATAATTTGAGAAATAAAAAATTCAGACATGCTACTAAACTAGGTACTTAATTGTTTTATTTATTCTTTAAATGAAAAAGTTCTCAAGCCACATACTCTTATTTGCTGATAAGTAGGTATGATGGTAAAATGTATGGAAAAACAAATAAAAAACTTCTAGAATTACTAATCATTTTCTAATTGTCAGCATACCTAATGATTTCACAACTCGAACACTAATTTTAAAAAAGTGTAATTTTCTTTTCGGTGTAATGCATATTACATAATTATATTAAAATACCCTCAAAACGAAAAATTCATTAAGTACCTACAAAAATAAAAAAAAAATGATTAAATTTTTCAAAGTGTGAAAATTTTATTTTTTACTTCCTAGTTCCTAGATACATTTTTGTATTTACTCAGAGTTCAACTGTTTATAAATAAATTAAGTAGGTCTAGGTACCTATAAATAATTAGTACCAACTTTTCAGTTTTTCAATCAATTATTTTTCACGAGCCTAATCGAACACAAAATAATAAAAAAATTATAAAATCAATAATTTATTTCACTTTTTTTTTTGAAAAAAAAAAATAATAATCAAGAATGGCCATTGGTAAGTTTTTTATTATCTTTCTCTTGAGGCGGAGATAACACGATGTTGTTTTGGTCTGCAGTTGATTTATATCCATGAGGATTTTTCGTCTGCCACCTCCAGAAATCTTCGCCTAAAAACAGAAATATTTGGATGACGTTTTTGCCTATTTAAATTAAAAAGTAACGTAAGAAAAAAATTATACTCGTACACATTTGTTTCAAGTTATATTTTGTTTTCCAGCCTAATTCTTTGCAAGCTAAGTCTGTATTGGCGTACATTTCAGGAATATCGCCTTCTCTTCTTGCTTCAATTTTGTATGGAATTGCATTGCCACAGATTTCTTCGAACGTTTGTATCAATTGTAATACAGAAACGCCTTGACCAGTACCCAGATTATACGCCTAGAAAATTGTAATCAATTTTAAGACGGTTACACAAAAGGCAATTCATTTAAAATTATGTCTAATATGATGCCTCTCTAGGAGGAGAGGAGTGTTGAAAAAAAGTCGATAGAAATTGAACACCAGAAACTTGGAAAAATTTCAGTTTGTAGGGGGAAGGAGTTGATGAAAATTTGAACAAAAATTAATGAGAGGGGTACAGGAGAATTTACAAAAATTGAGCTCACAGAGAATTTGATAGTAATAAAATTCAGCCTAAAGCGGATACAGGAGAACTTTCAACTGATTAGAGGAAGAGGGTAGGTACAGAAAAATTAGAATTTGACAAAATTCAAGCTGAAGAACGCAGAAGGAGCCCCCAAAATTTGTTCAGGAGAGTTATAAAAAAAACTGAAAAAAGTTACCAAAAATTCAATCTAAAAAGGGGTGCCGGAGTAATAAGAAATTCCAAAAAATTCAGCCCGAAGGAAGATACAGGAAATATTCGAAATTACAAAAATTCGGACTGTAGGAGGTAAGTATAAAGAAAAATCTAGAGGCAATCAAATAAAGATTGTTTACCCTCCTTTCCTAAACGAATTTTTTTGAAGGAACCAATGCCTGATTTGTATTAAAGACATTCCACATTGATAACAACTTTAGGACATTTCAATTCGTACTGATTACTAGATATTGCCTTTATCGATGATCCTACCAATTTCAAGTCTCTGTAGGAAACTCACTTTTAATGTTAATTGCTCAGATTGTAACTTTTTCAGTGCTGCAATGTGGCCGGAAGCTAGATCCATGACGTGAATGTAATCTCGAACACCTGAAAAATATTCATTTCCGTAAATTAATTGTTTTCTATTCAAGAACAGACTATAAACAAGTTAGTTTGGCGCCTAGCACTTAGCTACCTACCCGTTCCATCTACGGTGTCGTAATCTCCGCCAAAAATAGTCAGAACGCTTTTCTTCCCCAAAGCAACTTGGGCAATATAAGGCATCAGATTGGCGAACGGTTTAGTCGGATCTTCACCAATTAATCCTGACGAATGTGCACCAACCGGGTTAAAATACCTCAATAAAATGATATTCCAACCCTGAAAAATTAAAATAAAATTATAAACCTCGATATTCGATATTTAACACCTTGAAAGATTTTTTGCACAAAACAACCGTTAGGTATGTTAAATTATTGCGCCTTCCATTTCCAGGAATAATTTCAAGAATGTGCAAATACGAATTCATGAATCTTAATAACATCTGCGTTGTTTTCAGAACGTGTAAACCAGTTTGAGAGCAATAGAAGCGTACTAAATTGAAACATGAGTCATTTTATACGTGCAAATAAATGATGATTACTTCTTCAGCTACGCTAATGTCTTTTAAAATTTCTTCGCAGAAATATTTCGTTTTTCCATAAACGTTTGTTACATTTCCTGTCGGATGCTCTTCAGTTATAGGCAAAAATTTCGGATTACCATACACAGTGCATGAGCTGGAATAGATCAACTGTTTGCAGCCATGTTTTTTCATCACCTTCAAAAAAAAATCATGATAAATTTTTCCCCATGAAAAAAAGCACGCCGACTGGCTTAATAGCTGGTATGTACTTACATTTATCAAGTTAACAGCTCCTATGATATTATTATGGTAATACAATAAAGGGAATTTCATCGACTCTCCTACTGCTTTCATGGCAGCAAAATGAATTACACAATCGATTGAGTGCTAAAATAGAGTAAAAAATTAATATAGGTAGGTTCTCCTGTACTTGAATCTGATATCAGCATGATAAATTGCACATTACATACCTTCGAAAAAATGGAATCCAATTTTTCAATGTCTAATAAATCACATTTATAAAATGTGACTGATTTGCCGGTAATTTCGCCAACTCTTTTCAGACTTATGGCATCTCCGTTTTCGTCCACGCTATTAACGAAATTGTCTACTGCTATTACTTCATAACCATCTTGCAATAATTCCACAATGCAGTGACTTGCAATGTAACCTGCACCGCCGGTCACAAATATCGTCTTCCATTGCGGCCGCATTTTGCCTTGAAATGAATTCAAATCATATTACCAATTTATATCCGTAATAGAATACCTAGTTATTCACTATGGCACATCAAAATCAACTGATTCATCACGAATTCATAATACAAGACGTGGCATCATTGCTGGGAAAAATTTCAAATCAAAAGCTTTGAAAATTAATTTTTTACTTTACTTTGCAAAAGATGAATTCTGTTCGATTGAAACCTCTTTATGTGCTCTTATGAACTTTAAACAAAGAAAAAATTGATAAAAACAATGGCCATGTGTTACAAATATAAAACATGTTTTTAAAAAAATCAAAGCTAAGGATAAAATTCATGATCGAACGTGAACGAATTTAATTTCAGAACAGAAATACCCAAATTGCTAACAGGTCATTTTTGAAAAATCTACTTCAAAAAATTTTCGAAAATTAAGAGAGCATTGATCAACAATGAACATGTCTTACCTTTTGATTAAAATTGCACAAGTTTCAGCAAAAAGTTTTCGAACTCCGAAGGCAATATTTCACGAATCCATTTCACGTTGAAGATTTAAGCTTGAATCACATCATAACACGTATCTTCTAACCACGAATTTCTGGCCGCATTTAATCACATCGCGTATTAACATTTTTTTCTACCTGAACATAGGACGATCAAACTTGAAGCAAGAAACTGGTTTTTCAATGTAGTAGAGAGAAGGGAGACTACGAAGTACAGACACGTAATAATCATCACATTGGTTAACAATAGGTTTGGTTAACCCTTCTACCAACTTCCTCTCACGCTTTGCTGCACTTATTCGCTCGAACGTAAGGGCAATGTGCTTTAATGTGCACACGACTTGTTTGCAGCTTTTCGATCACTCTAATAATGTCAACTCGTAGAAGATCTCGCTGATATTGAGATAATATTTTGTAATGAAAAAAATTCATTTCTCCACGAAGGAAGTCTTCGATTCGAATTAAGTACCTCGCTTAATCTTTACGTACGAATAAATTAAAGAAAATGAAACAAGGTAGAAAACAATTTATTGAACCGTCATATCTGCAAACAAAAAATTAAATCAACAGGTAAGTATATCGTTTTCACGAAAAATGCGACAATTAAAACTATATCACAACATAGGAACTTCAAAAAAATGACAATAAATTACGGATTTTTATTGAGGTTTTCTCCTCAGTGGCTCAAATAATCACCAAACCAGCCATAATAGCTCAAGTTTTAGCAATTGATGAAATACGTAACGAAATAAAATTGAACAGTTGATTAACAGCGTTAATCACTGTTCGTAGGCCGGTTTAGTAACTGGATGGGATGCCAACCCCTACCATAACTACTGAATGTAAGACCCTAGGAATAGATGCTCTACGCAGTACGTACTACAAAATACTATTCGAAAGAAAACACAGTTTTTCGAAAGAGCTGTTATTCCTAGAATTTTTACGTCCAGTAGTTCAACTTACATTTAAATTTATAATTATTCCTCTGGTATATCAGCTTCTCCATCGTTGATTTCATCAATGATGTCGTGAGGTGGTTTTCCATCGACTGTGCATCCAACGGACTGAAAAAGCAAAAAGAATACAGTCATCCACAAATACATACTAATATTAATGTCAATCAATACACACTTGACAAGTTCCTAAAACTTCTTTTACGGTTCCTTCGAGCTTATTTGCCATTGATCTGGGTCTCATCGTTCTGGCAATATTGATAACTTCTTCTAAGGTAATGTTACCATTGTGTTTTACTAAAAAAGGAAACAGACAGATTTACTGAAGTACTCACAATCACGTTTTCACCTTCATTTAGCATGAATCTTACCATTTTTTACTTTCTTACGATCTCTGGGAGGTTCTTTCAAAGCTTTGATAATTAAAGAAGCAGCCGATGGGACTACAGAAATCGTGGCTACTCTGTTTTGGATTTTCAGTTGAACGGTGATTTTTAATCCTTTCCAGTCAGCTGTGGCTTTGGCAATATCGTCACCGACTTTTTTAGGGGACTAATAACACGAAAATAGATTAATGATAACGTATGCCTAATTTATATCACATTATATCACGAGATTTAAAAATGTCATGATCCGCAAAGCCAAACAGTTCTATCAATATAGAAATTCTGGGTGAAGCAATCATCTTTTTACTTTACGACTGAACTAAAAACGTGCCGAAAACGACGACGGTACGTAGAACAGTTAGTCGAAGATTAGGAATACCATCGATAAATAATTTAATGAGTAAAGTACTAGATGAAACACTTACCAAACCCAAGGGACCAATTTTAGGAGCCAGAGATGAGGTAGCACCGACTTCTCCTCCGACGCATCTTAAATTGACTGAAACGAATTAAATCGCCATTAGTTAATGTCGAACCAAGTATTCAGGTATTACTCGGCTCTAATAATCAATAATTAAATAAACTAACGTACTAACACGTGGTAAAAATACGAGGAAGGATATCACACTGATGTTACAAGTTTTACTCACCAATTTTGACTTCAGATGGATCAAATTTAGGGGCCATTTTAACTTAATTTATTTGGTATTCAACACAAAAAATATTCAAATATGTTTTAATTTAAATAGAAGTAATTTAACTCCTAATTTCTATGGTTCAAACACACCGAAAAAGAGAGAAAATGAGAAATGTCCACCGCGGCGTGCAAAAGAGATACGACGTTTCAAAAATTACATTGACTTTTTGTGTGAGAAATTCCAAATTTCCAAGTGTTTTTGCACTTGTCAATTTCACAATGCCACAACAAAACGTAAAAAGTTGTAATTTTGGATTTTATCGAGTTTTTTATATCTTCATTTTTTGTGATATTCTTTTTTTAAAAGAAATTTAAAGTAGTTTATTGTAAAAAACTTTACTTAATAAATGTTTTAATTATAACGAATAAACTCAACTTTTAATAATAAACTCAAAAAAGCGAATATATTATAACTGAGAAAAAGTATACGTCAGCAACTTTTTTTTAAAAACAATGACATTGCATCAGTGTTGCAAATGTATAAAATTATTATGCCCGACTTTCTCCATTTTCATTAAAATTGAATCTATAAAATTCGAAAATAATAGATTTTATGGCCAAAATTGTATTTATTTGATCAATTCAATTAATTTCTAGTTCAATCAGTTAATTTTCTTCAATCGTTATGTGCTAAAATTAAACACTTACGATTCTTTAAAAATTTTCAAAGTGAGAATTTTCTATGAAGATGATATTGCATAATTGAATTTTCGGCTTATGATTATACACATTCGTTGATTTGTGGTTGGTTCAGTTGGAAACAGAAAGAATAAAGAATCTATTGTTCCGGTTTTATTAATTTAGTTTTAATTAAATTTTTAAAGTACAGTTTTTTAATATATTTATTCTATCATGGCCGATCAGGATAAGTAAGTAGCACTCAAACTATTACTATCTAGTTATACTATGTACAACACCTCCGAACTCGGTAACTCATTGTCCAGCTTTTCCATTCTGACTTTCAATTTTACGTAGTCATCATCATGTAATGAGTTGGAGTTCGACTTGAAAAAAGTTATCTGACCTTAGTTTTAGAAATTGTATTATTATTTATTTATTCAACGGCCTGTCTTAGCTTATTATGAATTACTAATTATTACCAGTTCATTTGTCAAGAAAACAATGTCTTCCTCGGCGTGATATTATTCATGATTTAGCTTGATTTTCAATGAAAATGGAATCAAAAATCACTTGATTGACGAATAACTCGACTCAATTCTTTTTTATTTCACCCTTATTACTTTTTCAGCTTATCCTGTAATTTCTCTTCTTTGTTACTGAGTAGCGGTGTTGTTAGGCAATATGGTTTATTACCATCGTATGATGCCCATATCTCTTTATTCTTTGTATTACGCATCTACATGTTGAATTATTTCTCCAAAATTATTCATGTGTTGTATATGTTATCACTGAATAATTTGATTAGTCTCTTCTCATGATACAAATTAATTCAACACATACTTAACGTGGATTTATTTTTAGGCAAGATGATTTGGCCACCGCAATCTTACGTAAGAAGGACCGTCCAAACAGGTTAATCGTTGAAGATGCTATAAACGATGATAACTCCGTTATTGCTCTGTCTCAAGTAATTTTTTACTATCTTATTATAAAATAATTATTGAATTCGAATTAACTCTCGTAAATAATACATCTTCTAGGCGAAAATGGACCAACTTCAGTTATTCAGAGGAGATACGGTGTTACTAAAAGGCAAACGAAGGAAAGAATCAGTCTGCATCGTTTTATCTGACGACACAGTTGCCGATGAAAAAATCCGTATGAATCGAGTTGTACGTAATAACTTACGTGTACGTCTTTCCGATATCGTTTCTGTTCAACCATGCCCAGACGTAAAGTATGGAAAACGAGTTCACGTTCTCCCCATTGATGACACCGTTGAAGGCTTGACTGGGTAAATCTGAGTACTTGATAATTTACTAGTTTACTCATTTAATTTCTAATATCATATTATATTTTACAGCAATCTTTTTGAAGTATATCTGAAACCATATTTTCTCGAAGCATACCGTCCTATTCACAAAGATGACACGTTTATTATACGAGGTGGTATGCGAGCTGTCGAATTCAAAGTCGTCGAAACAGATCCATCTCCTTTCTGTATCGTCGCTCCTGATACAGTTATTCACTACGAAGGCGACCCTATTAAGCGAGAAGTAAATGTCCTTTCTTCTGTCTGTCTGACTACCGATTTGATACTAATTTTCTTTCATATTTACAGGAAGAAGAAGAAGCCATGAGCGCTGTAGGCTACGATGATATAGGCGGTTGCAGAAAACAACTCGCTCAAATTAAAGAAATGGTAGAATTACCATTACGTCATCCTAGTTTATTCAAAGCCATCGGTGTAAAACCTCCGAGAGGTATTCTGTTATATGGTCCTCCAGGTACCGGTAAAACATTGATTGCCAGAGCTGTCGCAAACGAAACGGGCGCTTTCTTCTTTCTCATTAACGGTAAACAATACAATAACCTTGATTTATTTTAATTATATGAACACGTTTTATTATGTTTTTCTGAATTGTTTTTCAAGGTCCCGAAATTATGAGTAAATTGGCTGGTGAATCTGAAAGTAATCTAAGGAAAGCTTTCGAAGAAGCAGATAAAAATTCTCCCGCGATCATTTTCATTGATGAATTAGACGCCATTGCTCCTAAGAGAGAAAAGGTTCGTTCATTGAGTTATATTCTCGGATTGATCTTATTTTTCAACTTGTGATTTTGTTTCGTTACAGACACATGGCGAAGTCGAACGCCGAATTGTATCTCAGTTACTTACGTTAATGGATGGAATGAAGAAAAGCTCGCATGTGATTGTTATGGCTGCTACCAACAGACCTAATTCCATAGACGCTGCCTTACGTAGATTTGGTAGATTCGACAGGGAAATTGATATTGGAATCCCAGATGCGACTGGACGTTTGGAAATTTTAAGAATTCACACGAAAAACATGAAACTCGCCGATGACGTTGATTTGGAACAGGTGCATATGCTGTTGATTGACTCATTGTTTTTTTCAGTTGTAATTTACCATTATTTTGCATCATTTTTCTAGATCGCTGCGGAAACGCACGGTCACGTCGGTGCTGATTTGGCATCACTTTGTTCCGAAGCCGCGTTACAACAAATTCGTGAAAAAATGGATTTAATCGACTTAGAGGAAGATCAAATTGATGCCGAAGTCCTGAACTCTTTGGCTGTGTCGATGGAAAACTTTAGGGTGTGTACATTTTTTCAAATGATTGAGCCAATTTGTATTGATTTCTAACTGTTTTGTGTCATTTTCAAATTTTAGTATGCCATGGGTAAGAGCAGTCCCAGTGCTTTGCGAGAAACCGTGGTCGAAGTACCAAATATCACATGGAACGATATTGGTGGTTTAGAAAGTGTGAAACGTGAATTACAGGAACTCGTTCAAGTAATTATCGAACCAATTGTGTCTCGATATGTCTCGATATGGGTTTTGCCTAATCTTTTATTAATATTTCTATTTTGTGTTTCAGTATCCTGTTGAACATCCCGAAAAATTCATCAAATTCGGTATGCAACCGTCTCGTGGTGTGCTGTTTTACGGGCCACCCGGTTGCGGTAAAACTTTACTAGCTAAAGCTATTGCCAATGAATGTCAGGCGAATTTCATATCTGTCAAAGGACCCGAACTTTTAACTATGTGGTTCGGTGAATCCGAAGCAAATGTCCGAGACATTTTCGATAAGGTATTGATATATACTCTGGTTGAAAGGTTGAAACCGATAAAAGCTGGAAGTTTGTATTTTAAATATTTAAACATTCGATTCTTGATTTCAGGCTCGTGCTGCCGCTCCTTGCGTGCTATTCTTTGACGAATTAGATTCAATCGCGAAATCACGTGGTGGTAATATTGGTGATGCCGGTGGCGCAGCTGACCGAGTAATCAATCAAATTTTAACCGAAATGGATGGTATGGGGGCGAAGAAGAATGTATTTATCATCGGAGCAACGAATAGACCGGGTATATCAACTGCATTCTATAAATTGATATAATTCTGTGAGAAATCGCATTTTCTTACTCGCATTTTTCATTATGTATGTGTAGATATCATCGATCCTGCTATTTTACGTCCTGGACGTTTAGATCAATTAATTTACATTCCTCTACCTGACGAAAAATCGAGGGAAGCTATTTTGAAAGCTAACTTAAGAAAATCGCCCGTTGCTCAGGTACGTTCACTGAATTTCTTGTTTACTGATGAAAAATACAGCGTGGAATTTAATTGTTGCCTCGTTTTGTTCAGGATGTGGATTTGAATTACGTCGCTAAGGTAACACACGGTTTCTCTGGAGCCGATTTAACGGAAGTTTGCCAACGAGCTTGTAAATTAGCTATCCGTCAAAGTATAGAAGCCGAAATTCGTAGAGAGAAAGAAGAGGCCAATCAACCTCCTGGCGCAATGGACGTAAGTCAACGTTATTTAATAAACACTGTGAATGAATTTCTAAGCTAAATATATGTATATTTAAATAACTTTATGTTACAGACTGACGAAGAAGATCCAGTGCCTGAAATCACTAGAGCACATTTCGAAGAGGCTATGCGATTTGCGAGACGTTCTGTCACCGATAACGATATTCGTAAATATGAAATGTTTGCGCAAACTTTACAACAATCTAGAGGATTTGGAAATAATTTCAGGTATGTGATCAACTTAATTTTCCAAGATAAAATATATCGATTTCCATTGACTAATTTATCGTTTTCTGTTTAGATTCCCTAGTTCAACTGCGGCCCCGACACCACAAGCTGGCACAACGGGTACCGATCAATCGAATTTCCAAGATGATGGGGACGATGATGATCTTTATGGTTAATGTGGTGTATTAAAAATACTTTTTGAATTATTATGTTGTTAGCCTGTCTGGATTTTCATTTTAATATTTTCTAAGTCGCAAATTTAATACATTTTTAAAATTTTATTTTGTCTAAATATTATTATTAATTTCTTTACATTAGTAGGTAAATAATTCGGTTTCGAAAGAGAATACTTTGTAAAAGTGTGTTTACAAATCAGTTTATTATACAAATTTGCTAAAATATACGACATATAAAATTGTTTTATGTATTGCGTTTATTTTATTCGGTTGTAATACGATGATGATGTTATTTTATTACGTGACCTGAATTAATCAATTGCGTTGTTTTTTTTGCCATGTTGCGAAATTATCTCAACCTTAGGCCTATTTTTATCTTTTTGAAGTGTTCAAACCACTTCAAAAATAATATAACGATTTATGATCAGAAAGATTGAAGGCGAACAGAAGTTCAATTGGGAAGGAGGCAAAGTAACGAAGTTCCAGACGATTGACAGATCAATTATTTCGACTCAAGATTAAAATTATTATTTTTCTGGCTTTCAAAACATTTCATTTTTTCAAAAATTTTCCAATTCCAACCATTCCAACTTACCACCTATGTAATTTCCCCTACTGAAATTTCAATTTTGTCTTCGTCAGATCGTCACAGTTCAAAGTTTCCCAATTCTGGATTCTTGACCGAAAATTCATATCGAAGTGTTTATGTAGATCATTTTTGTGCTAGATCATCGTCGATTCGTCGATCGATCGATCATTGCTTTCAGTGTTGTAAGATTACCTACAAAAAAAGGCTGAAAAGAAAGGGAATTTCTTGTTCGCGTTCGCCGGCTCGAAATGATAACAAATGAGTTGATAATGATAACGATTTGAATTTTTCTTCTCGAAATTTTCCGATTTTATACAATGTTTTTGTTAGATTCTTGAAAGTTATTTTATCTGTATTTTGATTGCTGCAGAGCGTTTTATAATTCCACAATTTCAGCTTCACAATGAAGGATGTTATTGATGTATTGGAACTGCAGGGGCAACGAGAGAAAGAGAAATACAGAAAATTGTTAAATTATACTCAACTCGAAGGAAGCTATATTGGAGTTCGTTTCATCATGGAATGCGGTTTGTATTTCTCATTATTTATAATCCTGATTCCCCGGAGTATTATATTCCACAAAATTATCGTCGATTTAGGAATGAAGCTGAATTTTAGACCCACGACAATTACAACCGCAGCTCACATATTTCATGCTTTTTTCGAAGCAACCGATATGAAATTATACGATATGTATGTAAGTATCACGAGAAAAGTCTCTGCTCTGTACTAATACTTATTCTGTCATAAGTTTTGTAACAATTCTGTATTTTTCCAGCTAATTGGAGCTACATGCTTAGTAATGGCGAGTAAAATCAAAAACGCTGAAGTGAAACTACGTGATGTGATAAATGTTTCTCATCATACTTTATTTAGAGATTCGCCTCCTCTTGAGCTGAATGACAGATATTGGGCTATGCGAGATGCCATTTTTCAAGCAGAGCTCTTGATTATGAGGATGATTAAATTCCAGTTTTCTATTCCCGATCCATTTAAAGTAAATTAATCTCGTCTTTAATTATTAACATCTTACTTGAGAGTTGGTAAAATAGAATAATGAACTTTTCAGTATTTGTTACAATATTATAAAACTTTGAAAGCTTGGTTGAACCCAAATGACTGGAAAGAGATTCCTCTAATACAGAACGCTATGGCATTTTTGACCGTAAGTTCGTGATTTTTATGTCTTTACATTGATTTCGATTCTGTTCTTGTTTTTTGATTGAAGTTTTGTTTGATAGGATTTTTATCATGATTCCGCTGTCATTAAATACAAACCTGAATATTTAGCTGTCGCTAGTTTATTCCTAGCTTTGCAGTGTCATGGTGTTACAGTTCCTAATACAAGAGAGGATGATGGTATTGTATGGTTTTCGGTGAGTAAACTTACAGAAAACAAAATTATATAGGCATGGGCCCATTTGTATGTCCTCATCGAAGTCCCCATTCCTATTGAAGTTGAATACCTCAAATTTCAAATGGTTTCCTTTGAAATTATGATTTTCGAGTCGCATAATATTACGAAAAAAAATTATTTCATAAAAATATATTTTTATAAACATATTATTAATAATACATTTTTATCTTTTGAGCGTTTTCAAAAAGTGTCAAAAATTCGTTGTAATCTTTTTTTTTTTTTGAAAAAACACCAAAAACGATGCAAAATTTTTTGGAGGTTATTTACAAAGATTATTGTAAGTATACTGATTTTATTCTCAAAAAATTATGAGGTTTAGTCTGTATAGTGTTAGTCATAAGCTCTGAAAAAATTTCTAAAATAATTGTTAAAAACTTATACAAATTTCAATCATTTAATTTTTAACAATTTTTGAAAACTTTGAGGCTGTTGCATGATTAAAAAATATCGATCGAAGACAAAATTTTGCAAAAATATAAACCCACGTCAAATAATTTTAAAATTTCAAAGTTTTTTTTTCTTACTGTTACATTATTTTTTGATTTTCATCAACTATTTTTCTATGTATTCAGATATTCCATCCAGAATTATCCAGAGATAAGGTCTGGGAAATTGCTGAACGAATGATGGATTGTTACGATAAAGAACATAAAGAAAACAGCTAAAAAGAGTACTTAACGTGGTAAATTTTTTACTCATAGAATCAATTCAAAACCGTGTTTTATCGATTAATTTTAGTACATTTCCTATTATGAGTATTATATATATTGTATTTGCATTTTTGCTGATTTTTTTTTCCTGCGGAGAAATTTGTAATCTTTGTTTTTTATGTTCATAAAGAATTATTTTAAATAATCTGCTTGATCATTGACGCCCTTAACAAAATCAAGAAGATAAAAAGCTCGAATATAACAAAATCGATGTCATCTCGCCTTGTGTTCCGAAAATATTTCTCTCAAGAGGTATAAAATCACCTCCGTGTTGTATTTTTAATTTTATGGTAAAAAATTTGTGCTTCTTTTCCTTTTACTTTTCTTGTCGCTTCACTGGACATAAAATTACTAAAATTTACGCAGCAGGAAAATCACCGTGGCTGGTTTCTCTTTATATGGTCATTCTTACTCAGCGCATTATCGAAATGACATCTACAATTTTGTAATAAAATTACAAGAAATGAGAAATGCTAAATGGTGCAATATTGAATTTCATAAGAAAAAAAAGTACCTACGAAATACTTAAATAAATATAGAAATGTCTCATAAATTTCTTGGAAAAATTACATGGACAGTTTTCGTAATCGAAAGGTTTATAAAACGATAGGTTCGATTCAGATCATCAAATCATTCGCGATCATCGCCTGTAGTAAACTTATTCCGTGTTCTTTGTTTCGTTTAAATTTTATTCGCGGTAGTATAAATCGAAATTATGATTTTCATCCAAGACAAACTTAATTTTATTATTTTTTACTCTCTAGTGTCGCATTTATTGTCCGATTACGCGAATGGCAAACATATTTCAAAAAACAACCTTATGGCTGGTAAGTTGAAAAATGAAAAAATTTCAACCCTACGTTCGGAATCATCCGGTCCAATCGTACCCTTGCCGCGAAGTGATGATTTGAAACCGAATCTGTATTACAATCGAGAAATTTACGACTACTCAACTCCTTTCGATTCATTTTACAATAATCTCAATAACTATCCCCAATCGTCGGTGTCATACTATCCATTTTCTTTACAAAACGTAGATTATTTATATCCCAAAATATTCAATCGCTTCTATCCTTATACTTCCAATATCATGCCTAGAACTTTTCAATATCCTTTAGATTATCAAGCTCAAGACAATCCAATGCCTCTCTACAGAGATGCCCAATCCTACGAACCTGCCTCCGAATATCAACTCGTCAAACGTTTGGTACCTATTGGATATTCTACTCATCTCATCACTCCCAGTGGTCCTAGTGAATCAATTGGAGATACTAAATGCTACGGTGATGTTTGTATTCGTTCGACTGCACCTCAGGAACCGATTCCGGTATCTTCCCCGAAGCAGCTATCTCTACGTTCAGCTGCCATTGGTTCATCGGATTTCGATAAACTGCATGTATTGCTGAAAGCGTTGGAAAATGCGGCCGAAGAATCCTCTACCAATTCCACTACTCCCCCGATGAGTATACGTCAAAAAGTGGAAACTGTGGCACGTCTGTTGATATTGGCGCCATCATTTGCCGACGAAATATTCAAATGTCTGTCCCAAAGTGAAGCTGCCAATAAATTCATTCAAACTGCTCAGAATTTCAGTGGTCGTGTGGAAGAGCCAACGACGAGCGATTAATTAAGTTTTGGTACGTTTTTTTTCATCAGTTTGTTGAAAACTTGGGCAATTTTAATGAGTTTTTGAAGTTACAAGAGTTTTTTACTTATTTTTTATTTTTTTACTTTTTTTACATTTCGAGGGATTATTTAATCGTATTGTTGAATTTAAATGAAGGGTGTCTACTGAGGATGAAAATGTTTCATTTTAAAATATTAAAAATAAGAGCAGGAAAATACGTAGATACCTACTTCAGAATCCTATTTTTATAAATTTGAGCTAAAAAATTTGTACTTTGAAATTTTTTTAATTTGAAATGAATTTTTGCTGTTTCTAGGGGAGGATAAGTTGATTTTACTTTATGCGAATATATATTTTTTTAATCATAGAATGTCAATTTTCTACCAGACAACCTTAGATTTGAATTTTTTTCTCTTAAACTCAAATTCAAAATTAAATAACTTATTCGAAAATTTGGATAGATACTTAGGTAGGTACCTATTAATTTTATATTGTACCTATCTATTAAACCCATCATGATATTTACTCGTAAATTGACAAACAGGTACTTATACAATTATTCAAATTATAAATTACAAATATTACTGCTGAAATGCTTTAAAAAATCGGTTCAAACGACCACATTTTTCATTCGCTTTTCTTTTTTCTAATTAATAACGACAGATTTTTAAACGATTAATCCAATTTAATATTTAAAAAACTATTAAAAGTGCCATTGCGAGAACTCCATTTAATATTTTTCAATTTATTTTTATTCTTTGAGCGATAAAAGGAAATGAAATTTACACCACTTCAATTTAGCCATTTGGGTTTTATTGCCATATGCAAATTATTTAATAATAATTTCTAGCTTCGTGTTTTCATCGTAATAAACGGATTACCTACTGAATCTTACGTTGTTGTTGTGATTTAAAATGAAAAATTGTATAGGTAACCTTTAAAAGGTATTACCCTATTTTGGCAAATTACCAAAAAATATTTTTTACGATTTTTTTTTCAACCTATTTGAATAAAAACACCATTCATGTATTTTTCCAAGTTCGAGACCTTTTATTAAAAAAAAAAAAAAAAATGAAGCACACTCGTCCATCCTTTTTTAGACCTAGATTTTTCAATTGAGGCAAGAATTTGTTACACTTATTTCTATTAATCTCAATCGAGTCAGTAAACAAAACAGTAAATCGTCACATATCATCGTCTAAGTTTTCTTCGTAGCCAGCCTCAATTAAAAGCTACCAGTCTGGATAGTTAATAGGACACATTTGACAATGAATAAACGTAATTGTGAATTGTAATACATAGCAAACCAATCGTCCCATTTCTTGTTTTATAATTATTGCAATTATACCAAAGAAATCAACTCATATTAAATTAATTTACACTAATACGCATGTAAATGAAATGGTTGACATCTATTCACATTTCATATAGGATCTCTTTCATAAAAATCATCGAAACGATAATTGGTCAATTAAAAAAAAAAATTCATATCATTCTCAACAGAATCAGCTTCAAACAATGGATTCGAATAGGCAATGCAATAAAATTCACAAAAAATATCATTCTGCTTATCTATGCAGATAAAAAATGACAGATACTTCATGGTTGAAATAAAAAACCTATGTAACTTGTAAACCAAAACCACATAGCTCTTCGAGCATATTTTTTAATATTTTTCGTAACCATAATGTTCAATTTTTTTTTGCAATATTCAAGGCGGAAACCTCAATAAAATAGAGAAATGAAATAAAATACTAAAAAAAAAAATGGGTTGATTTATTTTGCGAAGGTAATTAGACAAGTACTTACCTCGTCGAAGTAGCAAATCCTATTTTCTAACGTCATCGTCGAGGTTTTTTCTCTCAATCGACCACATATTTCGATAATTTTAAAAGTGGGAAATTCTATAAGCAGTGAAAATGTGTGAAATATTTGATGCCACCGATGATGATAAATGTCAAGTACCTGTGAACAAGTATAAATATCCATCCAATCGTATATCACATCTCTCATCGCATATTTTCGCATATTTCTCCTTGACAAATTACCACATCGATGACGAGAAATATTTTCATTATCTGTGAGTATTTTTTTTTTTAGAAAAATCGTTTCATAATTTTTACACGAGTAGAGTTGATGATTTTTAGTTGGCATCTTGGGTACTTACGTGTTGGTAGGTATTAATATTTTGTCTCGTAAACCTACATATAAAATTTGTTTAGTCATATTTTTCATTTCGTGAAATAAAAATCTTTTCAAAATCAGGTGAAAGTTGTATATCAATGGTCGATTTTATGTATTATATCAGTACCTACCTATCTTAATAATACATACTTACAAACGAATATACTTTCGTACATTATTTGCTTCTTACATATACTCACTTTGATTGTAGTAATTCATTTTATTTCGTCATCAAGAACCCAAACGTAGGTACACTTAAATTTTTATTTCTTACACGTTGAAATTAATACCAATGTAAATGTCATTAGTTTGATTGATGTATCGCCTGGAACTAAAAACTTGCGTAAATGAAACTGAGATATCGTCTAAGTACTTAATCGTGAATTTTTTATTCATTATCAACCAGCCATGTAAACTCTAATAATGGTGGAGATGTGTCGTGCGGAAAGAGGAAAAGTAGTCTCGTCAATTTAGATTTTTTTCTTTTAAAATTTTGAATCCAAAAAGTCGAGTGGGTATAGAAGGTTTATCGAAGAAAGTAAGAGGAATCAAAAATCAATCCCAGATTGCCAAATTTCATTCTGAACTTCTCATGAAGTTTTGTTTCTTCTTTTTCTCTTTTTTGAATTTCGACTGCAAAATATTATCAAATATTGTGGTTTGACTAAAACTGTTTGATTTTTTATTGAAATTAGATTTTTCAAAAAAAAAAAAACCAGTGACTTTTAACAAAAAATGTAATTTTAAATCATAACCACTAATCAGTACTTTTTGACCAAAATTATGAAAATTTTTAACCAAAAATTGCAATTTTGACCGAAGTAGTTGAAGATTGACGTTCCAAAACTCAAACCAAAAACTGTACATGAGAAAAGGGACTTTGGTGTAATTTATTTTTCAGTACATCAGTCTTTTATCTCATAGGCATACACCTCGTTTTGGAATGTCAGTCTTCAATTGTGGTTTTGATCAAATTGTGATTTTTAAACAAAAATTACCTACGTCTTTGTAGTTTATTTTGATCAAGATTTGCAACTTTTGAACTCCTGAAAAATATTTCCAAGAATTTTTAGTTTCAGCACATGAAATTAAATCTTGGTGTTGGTCGTGTCTTTCGGGGGGGGGGGCATTTCTTTAAAAAGTCTGATAAAAATTGTTTTAATTTTTTTGATTTGATCACCTACTTATTTTTTCGTTTAGAATTTTTCAAGTTTTTTCAAATTTGATGAAATTTTATCGTGAATTATGAAATTTCTTCAACCTCTTGATTTGCTTTACTTTGGCTCCATGCTATCATTTTTTTTGTTTTTTTGTCTTACTTCAAGTGTTTTACCCCTAAAAATATCACGAAATTAAAAAAAAATACTCTTCAAAGAGTAAAAAAATGCTCATTTTTCACATTTATGTTATAGAAAAATCTTCCTAAGAGGTTAAGAAGGGGGCTCGAGCCCCCTAAGCCTCCCCTTGGATGCACCTCAGATCAAAACAGTGCTCATATGATTTTTAAAAAAATTTATCCAATGTTACGAAAAATTTCCCTCCATATTTGTAATTTTTTCGAGTTCTTCAAATCAATGATACCGAAAAATCACAAAAATCCGACATCTTGGTTTTTTTTTGTTGCAAAAAATCGATTTTTTTTTAGTAAGAAACCTGAAGAAAATTCGGATATTTTTACCCCTCCCCCCTCCCCGATTCAGAAATAGACCTGTATCTATAATCCATCAGGACTGGGTCTACATGGAAAGAGTGGGGTGAGGGAATTGAATTTTTTAATCAGTCAAAATGAATTCAAGTTGAAAAATTGCCAAAAATGATCAAAAATTTCCTAACCGAGTTCCAAAACAATAAAAAACTGCATTTTGAGCCAAAAAAAGAGGCAATTTCATTTCATTCAAAAAATTGCGATGCTTGCCCCTTCCTCTCCAATAATGAAAATACCGATAATATAAGCCAATTAGGAAATTTTCAAAGTCAGAAAATTCGAATTTTCGACAGACATAATTCTGTTCACAAATGCATAAAAACAAAAAATTCTATAATCATTTACCAAACGATGGCTCATAATTTCATGATTCCTATTTTTTTTGTTTGAGAAATTTGAGCAACCAAAAAATATATAGTCCGTCCAACATAGCATGACACTTATTGTGTCAGTTTCATTGTTTCAAAGCCCAAAATAAAATTGCTGTAGTTAAATGGGAAAATTTTGAAATTTTATTTGCTTTTTGATAAGGAAACTGACACAATAAGTGTCATGCTATGTTGGACGGACAATAATAGAGACGCGAACCAAAATTGGAAAAGATTAACATATCACTTTACGAAAAATTACTAAACAAGTTTCTTCATTTTTATTTTCAACTTCAGGGTGAGATCAAATAGAAATGACACAGGTGATAGACTGACCCTTTAATGATCACAAATCCGAATATTTTTAGTCCAAGGATTTTAGGATTGAATCGAAAATTTTGGGAAATAGAATAAACTTATTGTGAAGTGAAAATTTTCTAAACTTTTTAGATACCTTGAAGAACATCAAAATTAATTTTTTCCTTGTTCCATAAAAAATTTCTCAAGAGCGGGGGCGGGGGAGGTACAAACATTTTGAGAATTTTTCTACCAAAAATCGTCTCAAAAATATCTAAAAAATTGATCTTGATGGATTCATTCCACATCTTCATCGAAATTAAATTCAAATCTTTCGAATCGACTATTTTCATTATCTATGCTCAAATAAAACACACGAATAAAACACTCCTCAGTACCTTCAATACACTCGACGTTCGTACTTTATATTTTCCAATCTGCATCCTGTAAATAACAATCGAATCGATCACCCAGTCAGATTATTTTCCCACGAAAGATGCTGCGAGACAAAAATGAAAGTTCGGATACATTAACATCAATTACAATAGTTCTTTTTACTCTCAAACACAAATTATTTTTCGTATCCGAGATCGTCATAAAATAACAGCGGTTCACCTTTCGTTTGTATACTTCACTTTTTACACTGTCGAGCTCCGATTGCTCGCACAGTTCGCGTTCGAATCAGTTATTACACAACGTGCGTTCCTACCAAACAGTTCATTGCAAGGTTCCAACGATCGAAAGTTCCAATCATATTTTCTTATTGTCGATTAAATTCCGCGATTCGGTGTAACTTTACCAAATTTCAACCTTCGATACTCGAGACGATGGAAAAATTACGATTTTGAAATGGTTTCGTTTGATTTTCTCTCGTACTGTGCGATGTTGGTGTTTACGTGTTGAGAATTTAAATGCGCGGAAACGGCACTAAATACGTATAGTGAAGTGAGATTAAAAAAATTTGCGTTTGTTTGATCGTTACCATGTTTCAGCAATTGTAGGTGGTGTCTGCGAACTTGAACGTGTCGCTAGGTATCGCGAAAAATAGATATTTGTGCTGTGTGACACGATAAGCTCGGGCTGGTGTGGATTTTTCGGTCGACTGAACGGTAAGATTTCATCATTTTGTACTTGAAAATTTTCCTAAGCTATATTTTTCCACTTAATTGGTAATTTTAACTTAATCGGTTGGAAAAAATCGCCAGAGAAGTTGATAGGTATAAATTTTTCATTCTGTCGAAGGGCAAAAATCGAACTGGGTGAAAATTTGAATGAATTTTTCACCTGGATTTGCTTGGTTAATGATCTAAATGATCACTCTCAGTATCCTAATGAAGAGATTTATTAGAATAAGAAAGTTCTATGATCAAAACTGCTCTTTCTGAGTTGAAGTGTTCAATAGACCTGAAAAATGAAAATTTTTGCCATTTTTTGTGAAATTTTCTCGCCATTTTCATACCATTTTTCTTGCCATAAAATTTGTCAAAAAAATCTTTCTTTTGATCCTCTGGTTAAAAAATTCAAAGAAGAGCAAAATATTGAAAATTCTTACTTTACGTTTACACAGTAAAATTATTGAAATTCTTGCAACTAAAGCAAAACTTTGAGTAATGTTTGCTTTTTTAGGGGGGAGGGGAGGGTCCTGCCATTAGACGTCTTGTAAGCCATTTTTTGGAAAATTTGGCCAAACTTTTGATTTTACTGCTTCTGATAAATTTTCAAACACTTTTGGAATTTTTGAAAATTTTCTCTGAAAATTTGAGATATTTAATAGGTACCTACCTAATTTTAATGTCCTTGATGAATTTTCATTTTTTTTGACTTCTCAAAAATTTCTCCACAAAATATGAAATTTAGTCATCGAGCAAAAAAAAAACAGAATTATTCTCCAATTTTCTGTGATTTCACTCCATTGATCCAGTTCTAAGTATACCTTCATTTAGTTCATTTCTGCAAAATCACACTCACACAGCTCGTTAAAATGCCTACTTTTCGATCACACACCACATACCAACCCAACTACTAATCACGAACGATTTATATAACACATTTTCCTATTTTATGCTCAACCAAACACATTCCTATCCCGTAACTTGGAAAAAACAAACAGGTAAGTCGTTGATCCGCACACATAGTGATCGTGAGAGTACTTTTAATTAGTCCGTCAGACCACATAAATTACTCAACGTCGTAACCTCATTACATTTATACACAGTACGATCAAAATTCTCCTCAAGAGTCTGTATTCCAATAGAATAAAGTAGATCATCGTTCTGAAAAAGTTGGTCACAATGCTGGATGTATGTGACTTCCTCCTTCTGGACATGGACAATGTCTACGGATATTCTTCTCCTCGCAAAATCAGCCCAATTCCGACGAAAAAACTACGAATATCATGGTCGTCGTCGACGACGAAATACAAGTACATCAGACACACGTGTAGTACCGTTATGTAAATAACGTACTGCATAAATATCATATTATTGTTTTAATAATAACCTATTTCACATCGACGTAAAACGAGCCGATGAATTTATACGAATTTTTTTTCCTTCTCTTCCGTCTGTTTATTTTATAGGTGCCAGGCTGCGGTGTTTTTTTTTCTCGATTGTGTAGGGTTAGGTACTCGGTGTCGGTACCGTAATCTTATCTCGTAATTTTTAATAGTCTCGCAATAATTATGTTGACAATAGATATGTACTGTACATCTTTGTGATGTGTGGCGAAAAACTCGTCGGCATGTTGTGTCGATCGAATGTTTCAATCTAAAAACAATAACGAACGATCGCGATTGTGAGGTATATGGTATTGAACCTAAATGAGGCGATATTAAAAATGAAAGTTGAATTTTCTTTCGTTCGAAAAGAATAAAAGTACGATTATTTTCAACGAAATGAGCAATTACTCAGCCATTATAATTTTAAATGACTTGGTCGATAGGAAAGAAACAGTTTATAAAGTAATCATTGAATATTGGATGGAGTAAATTACTCAGCGATGTTGCCAAGTCTGAAAATTCATCGGATGGAAAGATCTGAAAATGTCAATTTTTTATGGACCGTCGAGGGGGGAGGGAGCCGAGGGAGGAGAAATAATTCTAACCCAATATAATACCGATTTTTGTCCACAAAAAGAAGAAAATGATTACATGATAGAGTTACATTAAGACAAATTCTCTGAAAAATTATCGATCAGAAATAAGTATAAAAATCGGTTACAATTTCTAATTTCTTGCAATCCTTCTTCAATCCAATCATGTTTTAATTGTCTCTTGGAAAATCAAGAATTTTATGACCGTACAGTGAAAATGACTATTTTTCAAAAATAGGTACAAAAATCTAGAAAGGTACAAATGTTTCACCATTTCTTCCGGTCCCCTCGCAGCATTTAATTCATTTTTAGACCGAATTTCGGTCATTTTTTCAGCATATAGGAAATTTTTTGAAGAGAAGAGGGGAAGGGGAAAAAATCAAAAAATATCTAATGGTTTAAAACATCTAATTGGGGGAGGGGGAAAATTGAATGAAGATCAGAAATAAAATACAATGAATTGGAAAAAGAGAGACTTATTTTTTTCATGATTTTACCTTTCCCCTCCCTTCCCTTTCCCTCCCCTTCACCATAATTTAAGGGTATATGCAATTCTGTGATTTGACGAACAAAATTTCAATTTTTTCCAACTTAATTAATCAAATAGGCTCCAGAAATAAAATAAAATCGAAAATCAACAAAAAATGCTTAAAAACAGATTTTATCAGAATTTTAGAAACAGAAAGGCACAAGGACGAGATAATCAGTTTGAATATAAATACTTATTGTACTTGAAGAAAACAAAAATGAGATTATCCGAAGGAAAAAGTTTGAAATTAAAAATTTTCAGACAATGTGATGGAATTTTTTGTTTCAGAAATCAATTTTTCTCAATTTTTTCGACTTATCGTGTAAAGTTTTCCAAACTTATCCAAAAAAAGGTTGAATATTACTTCTGCACATTTTCGATCTCAGAGTCAGGCCGAACGGGAAAAGAGAGCAGAGCGTGCAGCTTACTTTTCCTCAATAATGATGAAATTGGATTTCTGGTCGAATAAATCAGATATGAGACTAAACTTTCGAACAGGATAATCAAGGAATTTTCGTATTCAGATGAAAAAAATGGAGAAAAATTCTACGTTGAGAAAAAGGAAAAAAAGAACAATTCCATTTCAATTGAAAATTTTTTGATTTTTCTGTCTTCTGTCCTTTCCAAAAAGTAACTAATGGTTCGTCATTTTACAAACGGGGGTAAAATTTTTTTACCAAAATTTCGTCATTTGAGAAGACGAGATAACATGCTCTCTGTTAATAATCTGATTTTCAACATAAAAATTATAAAATTCTCAATTTTTTTCAATCTTAATTACTTCATAGAATTTCCAGTATTGAATTTTTTTCGGCGTATTTATTTTTTTCCCTTTATTATCACTCAATTTTATAGGTAGGTAAGTAAGATTTTAAATGAATGGGAAAGGGAGGAGGAAAAGAGGAATAACATGAAAAAGTTGTATCTATCTTAATCTGAAAACGACCAGATGAAAATTTTACTTTTTCTTCCATACCTTTTATCTTCTAATCTCCCATATAAAATTTAACATTTTCAAAATATTTTGAAAATTCAACGAAAAATTTAAAAAATAATTTTACGTCACAAAAATGGTCTTTGTATGGGAGATCAATTTGCCCAAAAAAAACATTAGGAGCCAATTTCAAGTACTAGCGTAAGTAAAAATTCATTTCGAGATTTTTCAAAGTAATCTTGATGAGATTTTTTCACCTTAAAAATTTCAAGGATGCAATTTTTCATTATTACCCTTTTCTTTTAATTCCGGTCATTTTTAATGAAGAAAAGCAAGATCAATATTTTTTCAAATTATAAGATCATTCCATTGAAAATTTATCAAATATACTTCAACCAGATTCTTTTAGATACTTCTCAAAAATGAAATGATGGTAGAAAATGAGTCTATATTGCGATAAAACCATTTACTTATACTCAATTAAATTAAAAAAAAATTGGTCTAGTATCGATTTTTTAAATTTTTCGTATTGGTATGGTTAGATTTTAAAAGAGGTTTGGGGAATAGGTATTAGAGATTAATTAAAGGGAGGGGTGAAACATTACCCAGATTGCTCATAGGGGTTTAATATCGACCCTTCCACAAATCATTTTTCGAGAAAAATTTCAAAATAAAAATTGCAATTCCACTGCCAGTGAATATTTGTACCCTTATTTTTGGACAAAGTTTCTACACATAGGGCCAGATGATCTTTTAAAATCATTAACGCAACACTCAGAAATTATGTTTGGGAGGGACTGAAAATTTAATGAAAAAATTGAGTAACTTGTTAATTTAACGACGTTGGTGTAGTCGGAGAATTTTCTGATAATCGTACTTGGAGAAATAGGTATAAATTAGTGCAAAGAAAAATGAAAAATACCTGAGATTTTTGGAAAAATTAATCAATCTACTTTCTGAATTTGAATTAGCCAAATAGTCCAATTTAGTCAACTTTCAATTCATTAAATCGGTGAAATAAATTTAGGAAAAAATCTGTAATTTTCTCTCGATTTTTCCTAGTCAAAATAATTGCTAATTTTTATGACAAATTGGAAATTAACCGAAAAAAAATCAGTACAAAATTACAGATTTTTTGTATTAGGTAATTACTTATTCAATTTCCCTTTGATTTTTTTTACTTGGTGAAAATTGCCAATTATTGTGACAAATTGGAAAATGATTTTAAAAATTAGCAAAAAATTACAGATTTTCTGTGTAAATTATTCCATTTATTTAAAAAAAAAAAACAAAATTTCTTCAATATTTTCTGAATTTGTATTCAAGAAATCGAATAATCAGCGCTTGGGCAAATTTTCTTTGGAAATTATGCTTGAAAATAGAAAAATGCACTTATTTTTGATGTTTTTATGCAGAAAAAATCTTTGCCGATGCTTCGGGGAAAGAGGGCTCGAGCTATCTGAGCTCCTCCTTTGGGTGCATTGATGAATTTTTTGAAGATTTTCAAATTGGCCAATTTTTTTTCTTCAATGAATTGGCCTAACTTTTGGAGAATGCTATAGCTCGATAGTCACCCCCTTGAATGAACATCGAATATCGAAAATGCAAATCATGAAAGCATTATGATCACGAATTCGGTAATTGACATTCGACTGATTTATAAATATGTTTAGAAAATATTTTCAAAACCAGGATTAAATAAAGTACCTATCGACATAATTTAAATCAATTTTGATAAAAACATAATGTGTCGGTATGTCAAGATAAAGGTTAATGTGAATATCAAATAAAGCTCTTTCATATTGATATTTAAAAAATTTTCTTAATAACCACTCGCATAAATATAAATAATTAACCGATTATTAAATCAGGACACCCAGCAGAAAAATAATAACTAACCGAACAAAAACATAAGCACCGAGCAAACATATTTCAATTAAATAAACCGATCCGCTCCACTTGCTTCAGCCTACCAAACCGAAAGTATTAGGTGCATATCGTCATTAAATAAAACACCATACCTATACCTACTTTGTAGCCAAAAAACACCGACAGGATATTCATTTGAAAAACAAAATTTGTTATGCTAATGCCAGTAAACATTATTCTTTGTTTTCTCTCTTTTTTCCCAATTTATAAATCATATTCCGATAGAATTGAAAAAAAACCTCAACTGTGGAGATCTCCTGTTTACAAACGAGAATATCGTATGATCGCGTTTCACTGCGGTTAAAATTACATAAAAAATTTTCTCGGGTTTTCATTCGAACCAGCGATGATCCGTGACAAAATTAATCATAATGGGGTAAAAAATTCGATTTTTATTTCCTGATCATTGTACCGTACCAGTTCGTTTTTTTTTACAGCTAAGAAACACGATATCTACCGATGAAGGTAGCGTTAAATTGTATTTTATGACATTGAAAAGGTCACATGATAGAAAACTCGTATCTCGTATTTATCTAGGACATTATTGCCCAGTTTCCATTGTTAATTCATTAGTCATAGTGCAATCCGCTGTATCTACGTGTTATTCTCGTGTATTAAGATAGAAGAGAGGGGAGCGAGGAAGAGGTACGCAGATTATTAAGTAATCTTTATATAAAACGTCTTCGTTTGATTTACATTAGAATTATTAAACGTGTAAATACTAATCAGATTAATAGAATGAAATTAGCTTACGTCGGCTTCGCGAGTCGTTTTCACCGCTGCATGAAATTTATATTCGCAAGTACTCGCGATAATAAGATAAAACACGTTTAGTCAATTTGTCCTGCTACATTTATACATTACATGTATATTTACCACATTATACCAACTAAATTTCGTTACACATTTTCATTTCGTCTACTGGCTTTTTCGAGATCATATTTATGTAATAAAAAATCACACTTGGATTGGTCAGTGGGTGGGTGGGTAGGGCACTCGATTTGTTCATCAAATCGGAATGTAACGGTTCCTAAATGATAATGAAACATCGGTCATAAAAATAATAAAACAAAAATGAGTCTACTTTCTCTTTCTTTTTCGTGAGTAAACACACCTAGGTATAGGTAGGTACTTGAAGATCATAAAAAAATGCAATTATTATTAATTTCTCTCATGGTGCTAAAATCATTAAAAAAAATCAAGGATAGTGAGAAATTTTGAACGTTTCCTGCTTGAAAATTTTTTCACCGTGATGTCTTCTATGAAAAATCATGCGAAGAGGTGTTGCCAGATGGAGATTAGTCTCCATGAATTATGAAGTACCCTCCACCTTCCTTTCGGAATATTTTCGCAAGCGATTCTTTTCTGATTATTTTTGGTACAAAAATCACAAAATATTTCATCAGCCTTTCGTAGAATCACTACTTTTTATAAAAAATATCGAAACCTTTCATCATCATTGAAACGACTTTAAAGTCAATCCTAGAAATTCTTTAAAAGAAGGAAAATGACAATTTTCCTCTTCTCTAAAAAACAAAAACTGAAATTTAAATCAGAACTATCATTTTTTTCCAACCTTCTCTTTTTTCCCCCCGAAGATTGAGAAATTGACCAAGTAAAATTAATAATTAAAATTTTCAGACCGGAAAATTTCAGTATTTGAAAGAGATTTTCATTTTTTAAAAATATTTTCTAATTTTTCTTTAGATAGTGTTTATAAATCTTATTTATCTAAAAATACTTTTACAATTGAATGACTGGATGACAAAAGGGCCTAATTCTGAAACCGCTGTTTAGAGAAAAACGCATTTTAAGTTTTCGCAAGCTGATATCTTTTAAATGTTTTGATGAAATGATCTGGTTTTTTAAATATTGTGTTGCCCAAACATCCCTTTCAAGAAATATTCATTTGAATTCCGTTTTAGTAGCCATATGATTGAGTTATTAATGAAACGGTGAAGGGGGAGTTAGGCCCTTTTGTCATCCAACGACTTTAAAATCGGTTTTAACAGTTTGAAATTATGAAAATAAATTTTGAAAAGTTGACAAATATTTAATGAAATCGAATAACATCAAAAATGAGAGTTATTTTCATGATTTCGTACTGTTAGAACCAGTGTCAAAGTCGTCGGATGACAAAAGAGCCTTCTTCCTGCAGATTTTTAACACAGGTAGGAAACTTTGGTGGTTGATTACAGACAATGTACGATAGGTAGCCCTATGGGACCAATTTTGATAAGTAGTATATCCATTCTAGTATCCATTTTCACGGTGGATGACAAAAGGGCCTAATTCGAGTTAGGCCCTTTTATCATCCAGTTACTCAATTTTTTTGGTAAAATTTCAATAGGAATGCTGAAATTTTTTTTTAGAGAATTTATACAAAACATTTTTTAGTTAGTATGGTCTTACAATTTTGTTTTAAATGATTAAAAAAATCTCAAAAAATTTTCAAAAATTGCTTTTGTTTTGAATCTAAGTATGGTCATTGCAATGAAGTTTGTTCAGCGTTAAAATTTGTGCCACAAAATGTGATTAAAAAATTTAGTCAAATAAGGCAGAATGGACGCTAGATTTGAAAAATGAAAATTCTTGTTTTTTTCTGGCCTTTTAAGCCATTTTTTCATGCTTGAAATATAATATCTTTGAAAATTTTGAAAATCTTTCCATTTTTTAATGAGGAATAAATTGTAGCTAAAGAGACAAAAAATGAACAGTGGAGAAAGGGAAGGGTCTAAATTGAAAATAAACCACTACGTTTATAATAAGCATCTAATTAGAATGTCTAAAATACATTTAAAAAATATTCTTTTAAGTAAATTTTTTTCAGATTAAGTACCTTAAAAAATTTAGAAAAAAAATTCTCAACTTTTTGACTTTTTTTCAAAAATTATTTTCTTTAACCAAAACTAGAGGAATTTTTTACTGATTTAAAATATTGAAAATTTTACAGGGTGTTTCACAAAATTTATTGAGCAAAAGGCTTAACTTATAGCTTGGCTTTTTGGATGGGTTTTTGATTAATTTTTACGAAAAACTTCAAACAAATAAAATTCAAAACAAATCTCAATGAACTTCAAATATACAGAGTTTTACACTCTATCTCAGAAATGATGTTCCTTGATTTTCCACGTTTGTTACGAACAAATCAAAATGAGCACCTAAAATTTATTTGAGGTAAATGGAAATTTACTTCAATTTTTAACCAGCCTAATTTAGCTTGACCGTCGAATACTCTGTTTTATGAGAGAGAAAAATAATACTTTTTTTGAGTACATATCGATTTTTTTTCTTTAATATTTCTGAAATGGACAAGTTAGATTTTTTTGAAATAAAGACTTTAATAAAGATCAACAGTGAAAATTTATGATTTTAAAAAATAGAACTTCAAACCCTTGTTTTGGTACAGAAGTCTACACTGATGAATTTTTTGCACAATCAATTTTAATCAAAACACATTTCACAACTCGAAAAATTGAAGGTAAATTTTTTTTCAAGACTGTAATTTTCAAGACACACTTTGAAGAGAAAAATATGCATCCTTTTTAGGTTTCGATTTTCAAGATATTTGCCAAGAAGATTTCAGATTTCATTTTGTCAATTCTCCCGCTCAGAGGGAAGGAGAGGAAAGGGGAAGGAGTAAAAATCTCAAAAATTCAAGCCTAGAGATACATTTTCGATAGAATCAAAATCTTATTTTCAATATTCCTCAACACAGAATTTTTCTCCCAGAACACTTTTTTCACAATTTCAGCCAACGAGAACGGAGGATCGGGGCTTCATTAACATTTTTCACAGAAAAGGTTCTCAATAGTATCCCCAAAAAGGTCCCTTCTCGTCCCATCTGTTTACTAAAAAATCAACGAAATCTCTTCTTAGTCATCTAGATCACAAATTCCATTAGTTCATAAATCAACGAAATCTCTTCCTAGTCATCTAGATCACCAATTCCATTAGTTCATAACCCTTTCACGTCCTCAGCTCGATATAAAATTTTTAAATTAAAATTTTATCTAAATATTTCAACTAACGCTCTGCTAATTTGTTCACAGCTTGATCGATTAAAACAATGAGTTCGACGACGCGACCCCGGCGACCTATCTCAATATACGACTATCCGGAGCATTTAAATCCATTTTCGGAAAGCCATTTAAACATGAACCACATGAACGTAACACCGGATAAACGTAGGATAATAGTCGATAAATTCGGCAAAAATGGCACATGGTCGTCCAAAATCACCAAACGATTAAACCGATCTGTTAGTTGGATAGAAAAATCATGGTAAGTGTAGTTTCGTCAAACGGTTTAATTACCCAATGAAAAGGTGGTTAGAAACAAACAAGTTGGAAAAATTAGCGACTGCGTTAATTATTTCAGCCTTGAGGATCTGACTTTAAGTCGTGAAAAACCTATACACGGTGGCTAAAAGTTAAAAGCACTATATATTTTGCCATGAAGCGGAAATTAAGAAGGATCTTTAGGAAGTTCAATTTTCGTAGCTCTTTTATATTTTCAAACGTGAAAAAAATTCACGAAGGATTTTCTTGACAGTTTGTATAATAGGTACTAACTACCTAAGTAATCTGAATTATGCAAATGTCAATTTTAATTATACTGCGATGACAATTCTGTCACACGTTCTTAGATTTTTATTACACGAGCTAAATTACTTCACCAAGTATTATTATTCGAGGGAAATGATTTTCGATAAATTTTTGATAATTAATGATACCCAGACACATGTTCGCGAGCGTAATCAATACTCGCTGATATGAGACAGAAAACTTGATCGCGTTTGTACCATCATTCTGCATACGTAGACTAGCTATTTAATATTCTAGATGCATTGATGTGTCTGCGTTCCTTGCATATCTTTGTATTAGATGTACAGTTATACTTGATCTGTTTTCTAAATTAAATGTTGTATAAATAGGCTTCAAGTAGATAATTCGCCAAGAAGAGCTTATGAAAGTAGAATATGTAATGATTTGCACAACAACGCCTTGTACACGAGACAAAGTCAAGTCCATAATGTACCGGTAACCAGAAGAGAGTCGTGTTCCGATGTAAGACGAGAGACCGACAATGGATTTCCTGAATGTTTAACAAATGGTTGGTATTTTATGGAAATATAATATGGAATTCCGTTGTAATGGAATTTTGCATTTTTATCGCAAAAGTTCATTTTTTAATCCCAAAAAATTATTTTGCACTGGAAATTTTTTGGAAAAAGTTTGGTATTAAATTTTTTAACACCTTGTAGACAATCGGAGAAAATTTCAAAATTCAATTTCAATCAAGTTTTCGATATTTGAAAACATAAATTTTTTAAATTTCGAAAAATCCATTTATTACTTGAATTTTTTGAAAAAAAAATATCTTGGTATAGATTTTTTTGGACACCCTGTACACATAATTTTAAAATTTGATTACATTTTAAAGATTTAAATCCAAAAAAAAATCATCAAAAAAAATTAACAAGTAGGCAATTACATTTCTTCACATGAATTTTTTGAAAATAGCTTTGGTATAGGTTTTTTTGACACCCTGTATGCATAGTTTCAGAAAATGTTGGAAAAGAATCAAAAAATTTTCTGCGATTTAATTTTTTGAAAAAAAATTGTGAACACCCTGTAGACAGGATTTCAAAATTCATCCACCATTTATAAAATTTTTTGGACACCTTGTCTGTATACATGACTTCAAAATTTGATTACATGTTTAATATTTAAATCTTAAAAAAAAAATGAATAAATAATATTACATTTATTCATTTGAATTTTTTGAAAATAGTTTCGGTATAAATTTTTTTGACACCTTGTATGCATAGTTTCAAAAATTGTTAGAAAAAAAAGTCAGAAAATTTTCTGTGATTTAATTTTTGGAAAAAAATTGATAAAAAACTTTTTGGGACACTCTGTGGACAGGATTTTAAAATTCATCCACCATTTTCAATTGATTTTTGCGGTATTAAAATTTTTAGGACACCCTATATAGACCGTCAGAAAATTTTCTGTGATTCAATTTTTTGAAAAAAATTGATAATCAACTTTTTGGGACACCCTGTAGACAGGATTTCAAAATTCATCCTCCATTTAATTTTCTGTGCTTCAATTTTTTGAAAAAAATTGATATAAAACTTTTTGGAACACCCTGTAGACAGGATTTCAAAATTCATCCATCATTTTTAATCGATTTTTTTTAGTGGTATAAAAATTTTTAAGACACCCTATAGACCTGGTTTCAAAATTCAATCACACTTTTAACACTTGAAAACGATCTTGAATAACCAGAAATACACAAAACCCCGTCAGGAAATAAATTATCGAACAATATTTGGTAATTTATTTCCACGGGTGTACCCAACTTTGACGTAAATCCTCATTATTATTCTTATTCAACCAGGTAATTCAATAGAGAAAAGCAAATCAGTAGAAAATTTGAACAAATGTGACACCAAAAGACGAAAAAAACGCCCAGCTCCGTTACCACCGAGTGCTCCTCAAAGCCCTACAGCGACAGAAATGCCAATTGTCGAATACCCCGATAAAGAAATGGTAAGAATTCATCGTTCAAGTGCCAAATATAACTTTTGGTATTGCATTTTCGAGATAAAACTCTCAATCAAGTTAACCAACAAATATTCGAAAACAGACACTAACGTAATTAAGGTGAAAAATAATTAAAACGGGTTACTTAGTTAAATCACCTTATGAATTCGAATTATTTAATCACCAGAACGATTTTTTTTTCTTCGAAATGCTTCGTTTTTAAAACCACAATAAAGATTTGTAATGTTGAACTATCAAATTTTAATTTCAAAGAACCATTATTCGATATCACAAGAAGATATTGTAATTGTTCTATAGGCGACTTAATTTTGCAATATTTATCAAATTTAGCTTATGCAAGTAAAAATTTCAAGGAACTCTTATTTGCAATTCGATTGTTGATATTGAATTTTCAATCACAATAAAACCATCGTAACAATAATAAAAAGAAATGCATCATCTGTTCAACGTGCGGAAACCTTTTCAACTGTAATTGATGAATGATGTTTATGGCCATAAATTATACCAATTTATAACTAGATTATTGAAGTAGTACATTCAACTTGATATTTATAATGTTTCCAAGATAGACCACGCTCGAATAGAAATGCAATAAAAGCAATAGCATAGCATTGTTTCAAACACGTCGACTCGACAAAATAAAAAATACTATAATTAGATTCTCGTAAAATTTTTTTCACTTTACGTTTAATTTTAAAATTAACTTTTTAAGGTTGCCAATGGCGAATGCAAACGGGAAAAAACTCCAGAAACTGATACTTCAGTTTGTCACGAAAATGAGACGTCTATGGAAAATCAAGAAGACGAAACTAAATCAATACACGAGGTTCCTATCGAAAATAATCCGCATATTCCAACCGAAGAAGTTTCAACCCCAATAGATGAATCAAAACTAAGTGAACAAATTGAAAATATAAAAATAGACGAAAATGATACAGATGAAGAACAATCAAAACCAGCTACGTGTGTGGAACCAGCAATAGATCGAGGTGAACCCGAGCAAGACGTTATCGAAGGACAATTAGACGAAAATGCAAATATTTCTTCAGCCAATGACAAAATTGAAAGCTCCGAAGTTGCTAAAAGTAATCAGAAAATCAGTTCATTAACAGCAGATATTGAAATACGAGTATGAAAAGCACGAATTTAAATTCAGTAGTGAAAAAACTTATCTGCGTCAATGCAGTTATTTCACTTATGCAAATAAGTCGAGTAGTCTGAAAGGTGACCTTTATGATTTGAATGAAACACGTGACTACGAATACCATCGAACATATTCGAGACAGAGAAAGAATGCACAACGTATAGATTTCACAGAAGTAAAAATTACCACCATTATCGAATATCTTTTCGATAAACCAAGAATATGAATTAGTAAAATTCTAATTATTTCGACTATTTTGTAACTACTTGTATGAATTTAGTAATAACCAATTGATAGGACCGTAATTATCAAACAATGTCAACATTATTTATTATTTATTAAACAGAATGAAACCATGTCGATTTATTTCGAATAAATAATAAATTTTATAAAATTTCATTTCTTGCGAAAATCAGTACCAATGTACGATTTTCTATCACTTGGAATAAAACAATTCCTGGGTAAAAATATAATCACAGTTTAGAGATGTTTTCGGCATTTATTAATTTTTCCTTCAATAATTACGAGCTTTTTTCAGTCTCATCTTAAATTTTGACTTGTTTAATTTACCCCCTCCTAATTTCTGTTTGAATAATCTATTATCTTTCTTACTGTTTTGCAATTTTTTACGAACGATGGTTCTGAGCTTGGAGCGTTGTTTATCGAAATCAGTAACCTTGCTCTCGTTTCCAGGTTTGAAGAAATCAATAGCTTCTGTACACATAAAAAAAAAATGTATCGATATAAATATCTTGAGTAACTCACAAATCTTCGAGAACATTTCAAACTCACCTTTGAATCTAGAATCGTTTTCTTTGAAGAAAAATGTTTCTCCCCAAACACCATATTTACCAAGAACTTTTTCTGCTGCTGATGTAGATGGAATATCAATAGGTGCCTCCATTTCTACATCTTCTTCTTCGCTTTCATCATCGTCAGAATACTGCTGTGGAATATTTTCAACGCGATAATCAACGGCAGGCTTTTTTTTTTCAGAACCAATTTCACGAATTGGAAGACTAGATCCATCTAAAATATTTCAAAATTAATTCACGATGCTCATTATAAAGTATTATTTTAGAAAATATATTCAACCTTCTTTTAATTTCTGATCAAAAAGCGACGACAAACTAAATCCGGATGTTTTTTTGAACGCATCTTTCAGTGTATCAGCAACTGAGTAGTGTTTTTCTTTAGAAACTTCGGGTTTGACTGGTTCAGATTTTCTTTCAATTTCAGACTGTTTTTCTTCTTTCTTCTTGGTTTTTTTCTTTTTCGCGTCAGGTATACTGGGTTCAGTTTTACGAACATTTTTTTCCAGAATTTTATGATCTGGTCTCGTAGGATCGTATCTAACCAGTTGTCTAAATAGAAGGAAAATATACATTGATAACTTGAAATAAACTTCGAAGATTCTTCGAAACTTGATAATCATACCTATGTTCAAAAACTTCTTTTGCAACGCTGTCGTTTTTCATCTTGCTATCCAGTGAGTCATATGGTGATTTTTTACGCTTCTGTTTCTCATCGAATGCTGAAGTATCATTAACATCGAAAAATTTTTCGTCCATTTTGAATCGGTCGTCTTCGGTTCTTGCAGGTTTCCATTTTTCTGCCTGTGAGAAAAAAAATACAGCATAAGAGAAAAGGAAACAACGATGAAATTTCAGTAATGAAAGAATTACTTCTGTTTGATTAGCGAAAGATTCATCTGTAACTTGATCGTCAATTCGATTCGATGTTTTCCATGAAATTAACTGAAATTCATGAAATTAAGTTCAACACACCCCATAAAATTCTCAATTAAAATTTTATAATCAACCGCAAACGTACCCTTTTGCCAACTTTTTTCTCTTTTCTTTCTTCATTATTGTTGAAATTACGTTCAGATGGTTTATTATTTTGCCATACTTTTTCATTCGTTTCTTCGTCATGTTCGGGGTACTTATTATTGGACCATTTCTTTTCTTTTCTATCATCGCTAATGGAGTTACGTTCAGGAAATTTATTATTGGAAGATCTTTTGAACGATAATCGCTGAAGAAAATAAAACCAAATTCAATTTTAAACATAAATGTTCAAATCATACAAAAAGCAAAAAAAACACGAAAATTTACATTCGTTTCCATTTCTTCATCTGGCTTAGGTTTTTCTTTAAAACTAATTTTTTTACATTCGTAATTGCTCATAACATCGTCTTTCCACACACTGCTGAATTCTTCGAATTTTTTCATTGCGGTAATTGCATCGTTCGCTGAAGTTTGTACGTTAACGATACCTTTGAACGGTTTTGCATCAACACTCGAAGGTTCAACTTTCTGTTCAGCAACTGGAACAGATGAGGTGCCTCGAAACATCGGTAGATTACGTCTCCGAGGAATTTCTTCGACCGTTTCTTTTGCTGGCTCTTCAAAATCATCATCTTTGAACACTATTTTCTTATTTTTAGCACCATTCAGGTTCTGACGTAATTGGAACGAAGGAGTTGTGACTTGGCCATTAGATTTTTTATCATTCGATTGGTATTTCTCATGGTGTTCTTTCTTCAGTCTTTCCAAAAAACTCTCCTTGGCTGGTTCTATTTTTAACGTACAGTTGTTCAACTTCTTATTTCTCAGTTCGGATAAACCTAAGTACGGAAAAACACGTTCATCAAATCAGATGCATACTGAAGCAAAGTAAATACGTTACTAGTACTTACATTTGTCCACATTGTCGGAAGAAATATTAATGAAAGCAAACACTGCTTCGTCGTCTAGGACTTTTTTACGTTTAATATCGATCTTCGATACTTTATACTTGTTAAATAAATTTTCCAGCGCAGGTTCCGATACATCTTTGGGAAGATTCCCCACAAACAACCGATGATCTGCCATCATATACGCTCCGGAGTGTAAGGAAAATGATACTGCTTCTACTTCTTTACCATTACTTCATTATCCAGAAAATTCAAAAACATTTTGACAATGAAAAGTAGTGAAACCAAAGTGAAACATTAAAATTTGTCAAAATTTTCAATAAAAATTTAAACCATGTTGCATCTTATCACTACTTTGAGTTATCACGTGCATTTTTGTTTACAAGGTTGTTCCTGTATGAAATTAAAATTTCGTTGAATTTGAACCAACTTTTTTTTATAAAATTCGATTTTTGCAGAAATCGGAAAACAATTGAAAATAATATTAATGCAGAAATAAATATTTGGAAAATAAAGTGTTAATTTTTAATTTTAATATAAAAAAATGTCACATTAGATTTTGTTTTTCGTTTAAAAAGTACATTTGATATTATTCAAATTGGTAACACTGAATCAGTTTAAAATTGAGCCACAGGAAACGCTAGTAATTTGAATGTTTGGGAGTTCATTTCATTCAGAATTTCAGCTTCAGCAGTTCAACGTGCATTTGATTTCGAATCGAGTTATCTTTTCGGTTTTCGGTTGAATTTATTATTAAAATTTCGTTGTGCGTTTAGATTATTATAAAAATAAGTATGCCATCAATCCTCTAATTACTATTTCAATCGTAAAAGAAATAACGAAGACGTGGAACTGTATTAGCTACGTGTTTGATGGAATGTTCTCACGAGTTATTCGTTGTTGAAAATCTTCAAGTTCTCCTCCGGTTATCAGTTCTAAATTCAGCATCGCGAGAAATTTAAGGTTCGTGAGAAGTATTTAAACAGCATTACTTATTTTATATGTACTGACTTTAATGATGACGTAATATGAAAGCTTTTAATATTGCATGCCATGTTGTTTGTAGCTTTCCTGTAAAGTTCGCTCTTGTCAATCGGCTTTTGGGTGTACGTGATAATCCAAATGCGAAAGAAGATGATTTACGAAATTCCTGCGGTTTTCAGTCTTCAGCCATGGAAAAAAGGTATGGTATACCTGCAGTTCCAGCTTTGTTCATGATCACCGAAGTTTCATATTTACGTAATGAATAATAATAATAATTCCGCAATCGTGAAAGCTTTCATTGGAGAAGCAAGTTTTGAAATCTTATCTGTAAAGTAAGAATTCCCACTGTAATGAGTTGGTAATCTTCTTTAGACAGAAGAATTATCAAATGCGAAGTACTGCAGTTGAGTAGATCGTAGGTGGTCTAAGCTTTCTGTAGTATTTTTTTTAATACCCAGTGGTAGCTGTCATTCGCCTTGAGAGAGATTAAAGTAAAGACAATTTTCTGACCGCGAAAGATTATCGGTGTGGGTATTGTGTTGAATTCTACTAACACTTTGCTTCTCCAATTTATCGAGCTGTTTAATACTTCACTTCGTCTCTTTCTCATTTAATTAAACTGAAAATTTTCACGTTTCGGTATGTTTTTTTAAATCCATCGCTCAAACTACTAATTTAAATATTTAAGCACATTCAACTTTTTCTAAACGAATTGTACCTACTGAAAAATTTATTACCCGTTCTTGCCTCGCAGCTCCTCTAGCTTATAATTCTGAAAACTGAGCCGGCGATACGAAATTGAAGATGGAACCTGAAATGATCATCGAAACGAAACCAACGTTTACTCGAACAATTTTTCTCGCGCACGTTGGAGAATTTGGGGAAAATCCGCCATGCGCGAGATTTTCCTCAATTCAACTTTCACTTCCGTTCAGACACAGTGTTGAAAATGCCGGGTTCGAAATAAACGGTTTTTCGCGTATCGAAGTTATACTTCGTACCGGCATATTTTGCGTGGGTTAATTTCGAAAATTATTTTCTATAAAAATGATAATTATTATTTTTTGAAAATGAGTTTCAGCTAAATTAATTTTTTTACGTATAATTTTTTTTTAAAGTTGCAATATTGCATTATTTTTCAACTCTGTTATCATTTCCGTTAGACGACTGCGGTATTTAATGCGCGATAAAATCGTAATTTCTTCATTTATATTTATTATTCTTTTATATCCGTACAAATTTGTATGAAATTCATCTGAAGTTCGTGCAATATCGAAACAATGTGATTTGCGCGACTCGTTCGGTTAATTCTATCTTCCTTTTCGTACAAATCGAAAATCCGGCACGGTTTTCAAAATATGTGCGTTCGTCATAAGCCGTCCTGATGGTGTCTTATTTATTTTTGATAATGATTTTAAGTGACGTCACAGCGACCCTGACTTCAAGTCGCATCGTCCGTACGAAATATGGTGACGTAACCGGTGTAATCGTTACTCCTGATTCTAGGCATCTGGACGCGGTGGAGATATTTCGAGGTATACCGTACGCTTCGCCGCCCATTGGAAATTTACGGTTTATGCCTCCGGTCACCGGAGCACTATGGTCCGGTATCAAATTAGCCGATAAATTTAGCCCGGTTTGTCCGCAAAGGTTACCAGATATCTCCAACGAAACGGCCGCTTTGAAAAGAATGCCCAGAGGAAGACTGAATTATTTGAAACGGTTAATGCCCTACTTGCAAAACCAGAGTGAAGATTGCTTGTATTTGAATATTTATGTTCCAGTGCAAGGTAAGCAATTCTCTGTTTGCCAGTGAATTTTTCAAACTTTAATCATGCATTGTGTTAAATACCCGTATTAGGGTTTCGGTTTACTTCGTTAAAATTTATTTGCGCGCGGTTTAATGTGTGGCTTGGAAAGTTTAGTGATTGATGTTTATGTGGTCTGGAAGTTTTTCTTTCCTTTCGTCAGCTTTCTCACTTCAGATTTCACGTTTAAAACCGTGTACGAATGGCTGTGTAATTGAAAGAAAAGGATTCTCTGAGCTGTTTTAATGCTCGTCCTACGAATTCGAAACGGAATTTAACCCTTGATGCTGAAACGAGCGGCATTAGGATTCTGAGATTTTTCTCACATTAAATATGAAGTATGATCTCGGCGAAATTTTTCATTCTCGTTCTACATAGTTTGTTAAAATTTCAATTCTGGCAGTTTTTTCTGTTCTATTTCAATTAGATAAGTTTCGAACTATAATGAAGAAATGGATTATTAGTTAACGGCAGAAGGGAGGGAATTCTACAAAACTGCCTAATTTTAAAATTCTTTCCCTTCAACTTTCAAAAAAAGAGAAAAAAGATTTGACCCGTCATGTTTCGAATAAAATTACACCCGAAAGATGTAGTTTGAAATGAATTTTTTCCATTGCTCATTTTTTATTTAAAAAGTAAGAACTCTCTTCTTCTCTCTCTGAATTCCTATTAGCTTACTATGTGTTTTGCTTTTCAAAATGGCAATTTACACGTTGCGATTTAAAATGAAGATTACGTTGAGGAAAATTGGAAAAAAGGACCAAGTTAAATGATTCCATTTCTTGACCCTCCTTTTTTTTTTTTTGTGAAAAAGCACTTCAAATATTTGATCACGGTTGGTTTTCCTTTTGCATTATCGGAACTTTGTGCCAGGCTTGAACTTTTTTCGCTGAAAGAATTTTTTAATAAATTTTTTATTTGGGTTCACCGAGATGGATTAGTTTTGTAATTTGAACTTTTCAATAACGTTAAGGTGCGATACGACGAGATGTCGATATCAAATCTAAGAAATTTCCATTACTCGAGTGTTAGTCGTTCGATATTTTCACAGAAAAAAGTAAAATTGACTTCATTGAGAAAGCAAGCTACCTTATTAATTTTATTCAGTTTTAATTAGTGAATTTTTATATTAAATAATTTTTACTATACATACAGGCAAAGAATTGCGGTTAGTGGCGTCGAAAGTTTTTATTTTGGGAGGGTACAAAATAATGCCGCGACTTGAAATACCAGTAGGATTTTCGGGGGGGGGGAGGGTGAGTTTTTCATGCCCAAACAAGCTTGTTTTGTTATGTTTTAATGCTTTGGAAATTCCTATCTGCGGAAATTGAGGGGGAAGCGGTACAATTTACCCCTTGTACCCCACCTTCCGAATGTCACTGAGTGTGGCAACTTAAATTTTCAAAATTGAGAGAAAATTATATCAATGAAAAATGAGACTCTCTTGTGTTAATCCTTTGAAAATTATTTGAATTGCCAATTTTACTGTTTTTTCAAAAAGCAATAGTCGCCATTTTAAAACTTGGCACTTGAAATTTTTTTGTATTATACTTTTTGCATTTTAGAAAATCGACAGCTAAATTTTGTACTGATTTGAAAAACTTAAGATTGAACATTGGTTCAATTTGAAAAGGTTACCTGTACAAGTTATGCCACAGATATTTTAGAGATTAGATTTCTGTTAAAGTGCCAGGTACCTAATTAATTATCCTTTTAAAGTTTCTGAGCAGTATCGTTGAATTAAAAGATAAATTCGTATAAGTAAATTTTTCAAATTTTCTACGTCTGATACATATGAAGCCAAACTTTATGTAAAGAATAATTTTTTGTTTAGATTTAAATTTTTACTTCTGAGAAATTCTCCAGTTTTGTTTTACGACTGACTTTTATTTTTAAAGCTATGATTTTACATAATTTTTAAAATTAAAGTACAAATCTCTCTTCAACATCACGGTAAAGTATTTAAAAAAATGACATTTTTTTAGATTCTAATCGATATTTTTTTCTGCCCATTTAATTCATTTTTATAATCCATCGTAACTCTTGAAGATGCTTATTCGAATATCGAGTTTTCGAGATTTGCAGAACATTAATTCTACTCCGGATTTTCTTCCGGCCGTCTCCTCCTGATGACCCTCTTGAGTGCAACTTGTGGTCGTGTTGAGGGTTGAGATACGCCGTCATCAGAATCTTCTTCATTTTGTCCATTTACTTGATTTTGTTCTTGTTCTGGCTGTTCCTCTTCTTCTTCTTCTTGTTCCGGATTCTGTCGTTGTGGAATTTGTAGTGGTGGAACTTGTCCTTGTCCTTGTCCTTGTGCTTGTCCTTGTCCTTGTCGTTCTCGAATTTCCCGGGCTAACCTGGCCATCTCTCGAGGTGTTATACCTTGACCAGGCATTCGTCTATCACACGGAGGACACCTATCGCAGCCACTAGGATCCAACAATTCAGCCATATTGGCACTTTTTTTGTTGACCGGTTTCTTTTTATTGTCCATCTTTTAATTTTTTTAGGAAGACATGTTGCATCTAAAGTTGTTCAAGGAATGCAAATATTTCTAGGTATTGATTTCGTTGATGATAATTACACTGGCGTGAGAAATTGCTTGGCAATGGTGAGAAGTATTTAGATACCTAGGATGTTGGAATGAAGGTTTACATTTATGATTGTCTAAAATGAAAGATACTCCATCGATAGATTTGGATATTAACCAATTTTTCATCATGTACTTACGTTTGCTCACAAGTTATTTTGGATCTACCTTATTTTGTTTGTTATTTTTAAATCTGAAATAATTATGTCAATTTTGTGGATCTCTTGAATTTTTGCAGGTTTCCAATCCATTTTGATCTTAGATTTTTCTACTTCCCCTTTCTGTCATTTTTTTTTGATTTTGAAGTTTGAGTACCTATTATTATTTTTGGCACCTGAGTGAATTTGAAAATCGTTTTTTTTTTTCAATTTATAATACATACTTCTTTCCTTTTTTCTTTCAATTAGTTTTAAATAATCACGAGAGAAGTGTTCTTTACTGGAAATATTTCGACTCACCGAATGTGAATTCGACGTTGATTTTCAATTTCTTTTTTTATTTTCACAAGAAATATAAAAATTTTAATTTTTTCAAATTTACGAAAAATGATTGCTAAAATTTATACATTTCAGTAGCCAGTTGTTTCACCTGCTAAACGCAAATCTGAATTTGGTTTTTTAATTCGATCAGTTTTTGTACCCGAAGAAAGAGAAATTCTCTTCTGAAATCAGCAGTCTTCAGAGAGAAGCGAACTCTCACTTAGAAAAAATTTTTAATCCGCAAGTTTCGAAAAAAATTGACAAAATTTTAAAAACAGCTCAAATTTTCAAAAAAAATTCAAAAATTATCAAAAAAAAAAAGGTCAAAAAATATTCAGAAAAAAGTTTAGTTTTTTGGGGAAAATGGCTGAAATAGGGATCTGGAGAGAAGGGTTCTAGTTCCTACGGCTCTGCGATTTTCATAAAAGTCTCTCCAGTTTCGGCTCCGGCTCCAAAAAAGTCGTCCCGAGGGGCCTTCCTCCCCCCGGCTCTGTTTCCAATATTTAGCCATCCGGGGGGGGGCTCTCCTCGTCTCCTCCCTTTTGCTCCACGACTCTTAACTCGAAAATTCTTGATTAAAGTCCTTCAGGGGCCAGGACTTTTAAAAAAGTGCCTCCAGCTCTGGCTCCAAAAAAATCGTTCAGATGGGAGCTCTTCTTCCTCTCTTCGGGTCCACTCTAAATCCTTGGGCTAGAATAACTGAAGTCGAATTTAATTTTCGATATTTTAGACGTGTCTTATGAACAAATTTCTATTTTAAATTTAGCTATAGGCATTCATTTCGGTGCTTTTATAAAAAATGTACATTTTTGCTTAAAATATCATTTAAAAAAATTGTTTCATCATCTCGCTTGAACGATGTATTTCAAAAATTTAAAAGAAAGAGTAGTGTGAGAAAATGAAGAAAAATTCGTCATATTTTTAAATACTTATTCACAACTGTTGACCATCATAAAAAAGATATCACCTGTGACAAAAATGAATGGTCAATTTGTACTCCACGAGCCAAAATTGGTCAAAAATCCGAATTTTTGCAAATTTTGTGCAAGTCCCTATTACTTTGAACTGTAACAATATATCCGTACCAGTGAAAAAATTGAAATTTCTGTCATGTAATATTCACGTAGGTGTCCTTGGCAACAGATAAAACCAAAAAGGAAGGAGTTTCCATTTGACCCAGTCAGAATTTGGGTAAAAATTTTCAATTTTTTTAGGTTTGGATACATTTTGGAAAACCCCTCGTTTAATTTTTTTTTTTGTCAAATCGCTTTAAAATATTCTCTAAATCTTTTTCGAAAAAATTAGTTCAAAGAACATCAAAAATAATCGAAATTTATAAAAATTTTGGAAACCCCTTCCTGCGGTTACTCGTATTTTCTACACCGAGAAATTTTCCCTGATGAAAAATTTTAAATACTCGTTTCAATTTCCAAAATCCAATTGCAAATTTCATCAACTTTGGTAAATTGATTCAGCACCAAGATGAAATTTTTATCAAGTTATTTTTGATCCAGACACAAGTTTCCACAGCTATCATTCATCTTACCAAAAAAGCACCGAAACTCAGTCCTAGGGCACTCCTATCCGATGTTTAAACTTTGCATGACTCGACTAAGTGTTTTGTCTTATCGATCCGCCGAAAAAACGATAGGATGAAAAAAAAAATACGAAAAAAGCATCGTGCCAATATTCGGAATTCTTGAAATCCTTAATACTATATTGGAAATGAAGAAAGAAGCAGCAAAAAAATGACAGTTACACGTTCCAAATGCAGATTTACTGCGCCTAAAGCAATTTTCTATTTTAGTACCTTGTATGCTTCGCGATGAAATGAATTTGTCGACGTGAATTTTCATCTTTTCATCTCTCGAGCTCGTAAAATAATGTAAATAGAAATTTTCGAAAATGGAATGTAAAATATACATATTTTATGACTCACCGTTCCAATACAAAACTAAACTACTTTTTTTACTCGAAAAAAAAAGGCTGCAACCTTAATATCGGGGCGAAATAAAATCGAACGTTCAACTTTGGGTTATCTGGGTTAGAAATGAGATAATCAATCAAACGGCGCTGACAAATATCTGAGAAAGATAGCAAGATGAATGATAACAAAGCGTTAGGATACTTTATGTACGCGAAAAAATAACAATACACCGAGCCTAATTTTTCAAAGTCAATGAAAATTAAGTATACGGTTTTGCGAATAAAATGCATAATAATAGAAATTTGTCGTTGAAAGGATTGGTTTTTTCTTCTCAATTTTTCCATTACCTACTTTTTAATACGTGCAAACAATTTTTTTTTTACTTTTTATCTAAAAATGAAAATATGGTGATTTTTTTGAGGCAACATGTGGATTATTATTTCTTTCGCTCCGTTGGATTATTTTTTCACCATTTTCATAAAAAATCCATAAAATATCGTTTGAAAGGTAAAGGATTAAAGAATCTTCTGAAGTATCAGTATTTTTCCAGGTACCTTATTGCATTTCAGTAAGAAGCAATTTGAAAGGAGCGAAAATACGAGCTTTGTGCTCGTATATGGGAAAAATTAAAAATACCGTAGGTTTCCTTTATTTCTTCACTCTTTCTCGAAACATTCTCGAAGAAACGATGTCTTCTTAAATGAGAAGTATTGGAAAATTACTTACTTGTTTTACGACGATTCGTGTTCTTTTCATAGGATGAATTTTGGCGTCTGTGTAAAAGATGAAAAGTACAAATACATAGGTAAGGTACCCAGCAAAATGCTAGACGACGCTTTAGTTATACATATATCTTGGCACTTCTTCCGTAAATTTATCTTATCGCGAATGAAATAAAGTATTTCTGTTTTTCGAGCAATCTCCGACTTTCGTTTATATTATTTAAAGAATTTATACGTATTTGTAATTTTACTTCGGCGAAACGAACAATACGTTGGAATTTTGATTTATCTGTAAAATTAGAATTTCCATTTGTGCCGGGGTAACTCGAATCATTACTTCGGTTAAAGATAATGTAGTTTTTTAGTAAATTTACACACGCGAATAATACAACAAAAATTACGACTTCGAGCCAACCAAAAATGGGGTTCTATCAGGTTATATGTGCACTTGTATGTTTGGAATCGTTATATTCGTAAATATTATTGGTTTCCAGTCGTTGCAGTGGTATTGTCTTATCGGTGAGGTAATTAGGTTTTCTAAATACTAAAAGTGAATATTTTGTAGTGATAAATATGTTTTTCATGTTTCCTGTTGTTTTAATGATACTAGCCAAATCTCAGAAATGTTGGTAGGTTTGCCTAACCATACTTTTTCAGGGAAATAAGGTTAATAGATCTGGATTTTTGTATACAAGATTTAGAATAATTTTTGAATTTTTCTTACTGAATTTCATTCCAAGATTTTTTGAAGGAAATGTTTCTAACTTTCTCAAATTTAAAAAATCTATTTTCTCGTTTGGAAATGGAGAAGAGCTTTCAGGTAGATTAAAAAATTGGCGCAGACCTCATTAAAAGTTGTACTTGCAACTCCGATTATGATTTCCTTTTTTGTCTCTGCTGAAATTCTTTTGATTTTTTCATCCCATAAAAAAATTTCAGTAACTTCAAATGGGGAATGATTTTCTACTTTTTTCATTTCAGAAAATTCTATTTTCGGATAATCTGGTCTAGATTATTTTTTCAGAACAGTTATTCAACAATAAATTATTTTTCGATTTGAACCTTGAAATTCAGTCTTTCTGATAATTTTTCTACAATCAAGAGTTTGAATTTCCTGATTTTCAAAAAGTGGCTCTCACTCTTTTCGGAAAAATTTTAATACGTATGTTAAAAAATGTAGAAAATTGGTCAAGGCTCTAAAACTGTTGGAAAAAGTATGAAGTTGATATCGAGTATAGGTAAATCAGGAAGTGAATTAAAATTACTACCAATTTCACTTTCAGCCCCCCTCCCCTAAAAAATTAATTTTTCAAAAATTGAGCAACTTGAATTCAATTTTCTAAATCTTATTTCAGGTCTCATTTTTTAAAATTAATCTCTTTTAAAAAGTTCATCGGACATTTTTGGGCGTTACCTGCACACATGTATTTCATAAGTGCACCTGGAGGGCTCAAGTCCCATCCCCTTTATTTTTTTATTCCAAAAATAGGAAAAAAGTGCATTTTCCTGCTATTTTAACAATACTTCTAAAAAAAAATTCGCCCTCGATAAGCTCGGGCAATATTTTATTTACTCATTTCATTTTACAAATTACTGATTTTTTTTACTGATCTTTCAGTTGAAAATCACTAATTTTTTTAGGTAATTCTCAATTTGTCAGAAAAAATGAGTGATTTTGACTGAAAAAATCAGTGGAAAATGACTGATTTTGAATTTGATCCTTCTCCCTATTTTTCTTGAATTTCAACCATTTCCTTTATAAATTTCTGGGTGCGTTTAGGACAAATTTGACGTATTATTTTTTTGATCGCTCAAAACTATTTTGGGAATTACTTATTCTATTTTTATTTTCAAAAATCTATGGACGAAAGAGTACGTAATAGGTATGGACTATGGAGCTTCAAAAGCTAAAATTTTTTTTTGAATTTTCGTGCAAGTTTGGAGTTGAACAAGCTGAAAACATTAGTTGGAACCAAAAAATTCAGTTTTGAGTATAAAAAATTATTTGGAAGAAGAAATTTTGTCGTGAAGATTTTTTATTCAACAATTTAACATGAAAAAAATCCAAGGTATCAAATCACAATTTGGCAGTTTTCATATATCTTTCAATTTTTTCAATTTTTTGAGAAAAAATTTCAAGACAGTTTTATTCATTAGTCATTATCATTATGAGATTACATTTTAAACGTTTTTTTTCCTCAGTAAGTCTAAGTACCCTAAAATTTTATCTTTAAATTAAAATAAGGCAAAAAATTTTCAAAAAAAATCGTTTTGTTTTTGAGTTTTTTCCAGGTTTGGAATGATTTGCGAAAAATTTGATTCGAATCGCGAATCATTTCCATTTCATTCCATTTTCCACTGAAAAATAAAAAAAAATCACCAAAAATAATGGCTAATTTGATGATAATGAAATCGCGAACAAAATTGATTCGAATCTCGATTTGTATTTTTATCAAAATATCAATTCGTTGACATCTGCATTCATTTTTATGATTGGAGAAATGCGTTTGAATCTAATTTTTTTCTTACAATTTTATAAAGATTGTAGATAGTTTCCCAAAATTGACCACTTATTGCCTGATTTAGGCTTGCTAAAAGTAGTTTTCGAGAATTCTATCTCTTAATCTTGCGTACACGTGTCCTTCACACACTTATTTTTTATTTACAAAAACATAGATGTAGGTAGTTGAAAACAATCGTATTTCTGAACAAAAGTTTCAGTATAAACAAAAGTATATTTCCCATTAACTCTATTCTTTTCCTTAACAGTGTTATCTCTTTAACAGATTTTTGAAAGATTATACGAGTTATTAATCTAATTTAATTATAAACGATGGAAAAAACTTTTATTCTCGCGTTGAAATTGTTTATTTACAAGGATAACTTGGATAAAGTAATTTTAAGGTTTAAAAAGGTTTCCATTTAATTTTCTTGTTTTTGGGCAAAATTTCAAATAAACTTTTCAGCCGATTTTTACTACTCTTTCCAAAGGGGAAAAAAATCGCCGCGCCTCGCGAACTCAAAATTAATAAGTAAACAAGCCTTATGGGTGTAATTAGCGAAGTTGGCTGTGTTCGAATGCTGAACTGAAAATTAAATCGTTCGGCGGCGGAGATCAGTTCGGAGAAATAACATTTTACCATTGTTTATTAGGCAATAGTTGAAGGTACCTGTTATAAAAGTTACAATTACTTCGTGTTCCAGAAGCATTCTTTTTCTCGAGAAAAAACATTTTTTTTGCTCCTTTTTTTTTTGCACAAACAGATAGGTATTTATTAACATACGAGTGGAAAAATTCCTCCTGATAATTTGAAATTTTTTTATTAATAAATCGATCAGTTGGCGAAATGATTTTTCAAAATGCCCGTAGGATAAAATAAATATTTTCTTTGAACGTGAATTTAGTTTCGGTAGCGTCGATAATACGACAGTATACCTTTCAACGAAACATTTCGAAATGAAAAAACCAACAAAAACAATATACCCGGACTTGGTCGGGTTAAGTATAATTTCGTTTACACTTTTCAAAACAGTATACTCGCGATATGCTGGCCCAGCCAACCAACGTTTAACCTTAGCTCTGCAAAAAAATCGAATATCATCGACTTCTAAAAAATTTAACAGTATGGGGAATGCGTGTGTATCTGTAAATGGACAACACAATGTACGAAGATAAAACTTTCCGAACCATTTATACTTTCGCAAATAAAGAAAAAGTTGCTTTTTTCTCTTTCTACTTTTGGTCGCATACACGCTCACGTACGTCAACAATTTTTCTAGGTTTTGTTACAGATAATGTTCTCTTGGTGAAAATAACCTTTAAAAACTTTCTTGATGAAAACCTTTTATACATTATACGAAGCCCGGAGTGAACATTAAAATGTCTGCTCATTTATTTCCATTTATAAACCAAAAAATGGAACTTTACTTTTTGTAACGAATCAAGTATTTCTCAAGTTTGCATACATTAGCACATATATTTATGTGCATATTTTTTCCCAACAAATATTGGGTGTTTGGGGTTGAAATGAGGTCGTTTTTTTTTATTATGATTGGAAATGTTTTCGGGAGCTGCGAGCTTAGAAAATACATAATGATTGATGCGGAATTATTATTTGTTCGATAAATATATGTAGAGTAAATTTGGACCAGGATTTAGTTATTTTATTGTCGTCGTGGTGGAGAACAATTGCTTAGATGTTTCTTTATTCAAATAACGCGCAACGAGAATACACAATTGAAAGTTGACCGAGTTTCTTAAACTTCGAATTGTGCGAAATTGTTTTCTAAACTCGAAGAAACGAATTAAACCCAGACTATGGGGAAATTAGAGGATTAATTTTCAGCGGTTATATCATCCGGCGAATTGCTTAAATAGCAGTTACGGATTAACGTACTAGCTCTCTTGGTATCCCTTGTACGAAATTTTATTGTGAAAATTTTCTTCTTTTTTACCCCCATATAGACGAGTAGTTTATATTTTTTTATTTTAATTAGTCACGCTATCGTTAATACAAAGACCGAGGATTTAGGCCTCTGTCGTGTTACGCGGATTTGGAAAAGCAGAAATTTACACCGAAGGTTTAAACGATGTAAAATGGTGGTTATGTTTGTGGTACGTGTACGTAATTAGCTCCCCTAACTTCTCTCGTTTTTGTTCGCAAGAGGTCCTGGATTCGATGGTTTTCAAGTTTTTACCTTAATTTTCTCAGCTTGAAAAAATATACGAAAGAAATTCCAAATGAAAGGAAAAAGTATTATTTCAATTCAGATCTCATGTCATAATTGAAATGCTAAAAATGCTGTAAAAGTCTGTATAGGTGTTTTGCCTTGTCAACTTTGTTAGTTTACCTCTATTTTAGCGTCTACTGATTCAGATTTTATCTGAGGTATCTTTGCTAGCAGAGTATAAAATGTCAGAAGGATTTCGAAAGGGGGGCGGGGAAAAATAAAGAAAGTTTTTTTTTCATGTTTTAATGTTTTGAAAAGTCTTATCTGATACGATGGGGGGGGGGGGGTCCGGATTTTTTTTTGGGGGAGGGGATTTTTTTCTAATTGACGAACTTTTCATGCTTCACTATTCCTTTGATATTGTCGTTTTTAAGCAGTTCTTGAGAACTGGTTGTAAACTTTTGAACCGGGTTTAAAAATTATTTTTCTCATAGAAATGTTTCAGGATTCAAGAATAAGAATGCCTTATTTTTATTGCTTTGAAAATTTTCTATTGAAGCAATTGTTAGTTTTTTGCATATATTTAGGGATTTACTCATTGAAACCTGGTTTCATATGATTGAACCAGTTTCAATTTTTTTTTGTTTTTGGAAACCTTCGCTCATGAGAATTTGAAAAAATTTGATAATTTACTAATTTTATTTATAGCGAAATTCTATATTTTGTTTTTTTAGAAATTCTTGAGAAATAATTATGAACCATGAAACCGGTTTCACAAAATATTTTTCTTGTCATTTATGAAATATTTCAAAATTGAAAATGATTTACAATATTTATAAAGTTTAGACACCTTTGGTTGGAGCAATTTTTTGTATTTTAGCTTCAACAGTTTCCTTGAAACTGCTTGCAAACCACAAAACCAGTTTCAGGGATGTTTTTTTTTGTCAGAAATACTGGTTTTGAGATTGAAAAAATCTCATTTTTGATATGTACTTCAGCGCTGTGTTCAAAGTCGATTTTCGTATTTCTGTTTTTACCAAATTGCATAAAACTGGTTACAAACCACTAAACCGGTTTCAAGAATGTTTCTTTTGTCAGAAATACTGGCTTGGAGATTGAAAAAATCTCATTTTTGATACTTCAGCGCTGTATTCAAAGTTGATTTTCATATTTTGTTTTTAACAAATTTCATGAAACTGGTTGCAAACCACTAAACCGGTTTCAAGAATGTTTCTTTTATCAGAAATACTGGTTTGGAGATCGAAAAATCTCATTTTTGATATTTTAGCGCTGCGCCCAAAGTTGAATTATGCATTTCTTTTTTTTTTTACCAAATTGCAAAAAACTGGTTGCAAACCACTAAACCGGTTTTAAAAACTTTTTGATCAGAAATACTTTGAAGTTGGAAAACTATAAATTTTTTTTTTGATGTTTCATAACTATAATTCAAATTTGATTTTCATATTTTTGATTTTGATAAATTGTCAAAAACTGATTGCAAACTGTGAACCCGGTTTCCAAAATGTTTATTTCATCAAATAATTGTTTCGCAACTGAAGAATTCTCATTTTTTGTGTTCTAAATTTGTTTAAAACCAGTTATATTATTTTGGTCATTACAAAATTTCTTGAAACTAATTAAACAATTTGAAACCGGTTTTCAGTTTTAATGTCTTTCATCAGAAATATAACTACTTTGAAGTAGAAAAATCTTCAATTTTGGTGCTTGGAAAATTATGGTTCGCGCAATTATTCAGTTTAGGAAAACGGGTTGTGAATTGTTGAACCGGTTCTACTGGTACATATGTGATTGTTTCAAAAAATGAGCGTTTTGAAATTTCAACCAGTTCCACTTTTGGCGCTTTACTTCTCGAAATTAATTTTTGTATTTTAGTTTTTAAAAAGTTCCTTTTGCAACCGGTTTCAGATCTTGGAATCGGTTTCTAGAATTATCAATTATCTAAAAATGATTTTATTGGCATATGAGAAACTTTCCTATTTCTGATGATTTACATCTTAGGGTTGAAATTTCTAATTATACTTCACTTTATTTGAAGCATTTTGACAAACTGGTTGCAAATCATTAAACTGGTTTCGAAAATATTTCTTTGAAAAATTGTTTAAAATTAAAAAATATCTGTTTTTATTGCTTTCTCGCATTTTTTTGTTTTCTTATAATTATTGAAAATTGGTTGTAACTTTATAAACCGGTTCAAAATTTTTATTCCACTTCATGCGTTAATTTTAAGCCATTAATTCGTAGGATTCGTTACAACAATTCACCATTTTTATCCATTACTTACCTACAACGATGAAGAGTCGACGACGCCCGACGACTTGAAAATTAACGAGATGTATTCGTGTTACGTGACACGACAAAATAGCATTATTGTCACGTTACAAGCGAAAGCATAATAACGTATATTGTATAATTTTGTTTACGATTCGCTTTGCGTTGTAATTGAACTCCTTAATGAGCTCGTTTGCGCAATTTTTTAATCAAAGCTTTTAAGCTTTCTAAAAACAGTTTTATCATTACGCAGATTTATATTATTAGCGTTGCAAAAGGGCTGAGCTGCTGTTAATCTCATTATAGTGTTTTCAAGTATAACGAAAAGATGAACATTCGCTTATGTACGCTAACCTACGTACTTGATATTTGTTCTGCGTTCCTTATCTTTGTGTGCAGTTATAAATTGCGTGTATTTTTAAGTATACGGCGAAAAAGCTTAATTAAACGATATTACTGTCGTTAAATCGAGTTGTTCTTCCTACCTCCCAAGCACTAAAGATATTAAAAATGTAGCGCTAAAATGAAAAATGAACGAAAGTTTACAGTTACCATACCTAACCTAACATCGACGATGATGGCGCGATGTTGAAAGCCAACTCTGCAACGATAAGTATCTCCTTTTTGATTTTGAAAATTTTCTATCTCAAAGGTAGCTATACCTACAGCAACAACGTCGATTTTACACGATCGAAGAACTCGTTCTAATTAATTTATTATTTTTCTAACCAATTTTCGCAAGACAAACGGTACCTTCTTTTAACGAATTTCTCGGGTATACGGTTGAAAAATTTATCGCTTTATTTGAACTGCTGTGCGAACGAGCAAGGTAAAGAAAGTGAAAAAGTACGTCATTTTACTCGCTATTATTCCTTTTCTTCATGTAACGCCACAAAACTACAAATTATTTTGACAAATATTTTCGAAACACGTAGAACGCGAGCAATTTTACCGTATTCACATGTAGACATTTTTACGTTTACCGCATACCGCGCGTTTGTGTACATTTTTATTTTTATTTTTTTCATCCTTGTCCCGCTCTAAACTTTTTAAATCTATCTTTTGCCAACATTTTCGCGACTAATAAGCTCTCTTAGCTGAAATTTACATCTGTTAAAAGTTTTATCTTCTACTTTAACGGTGTCCCTTTTGTTTTGTTTTAGCAAGATTTATAATTTATGTTAACTAGAATAAACCGCTTTCGTTAGTGTAAATATCAAACAAAAAACTTCGCGCTGTCCCTGATTAAAGAAACATATCTAAGGGGCGTAAAATGCGAGTCTTTGTCTTTTCACAAAAACTTAACAACTTTACAAATTGCATTATACAAAGAAATTTTATTTGTCGGATTAGCGCGCAATAGTAATAAATTATTTTTTTTTCGAGTTTTAAATTTTTCAATACTCGAGAAAAAAGTTTGGACGAAAAATTTCCCTCCTTTTTCGCCTTCGTATAATGTACAACGAATTGACAAGTTTAATGAAATTAAAATCGAAGCTCGCCTTGTTTTGAAATTAAATCGAAAAATGTATCTAATTGTTTTCAAAAGTTTACAATTTATTTGGGTTTAGGTTGTTTATCAAATTATTGCCAACGTTGCGAAGGGAATTTTTTTCCGCTGAAAATTTATCAATTTTATTTTTTCCGAAAGGAATACCCATTTACGTGATTAAGTATGTTTATGTATTTTCTGCTCGAATCGAGATTCATTAGAGAGTAGGTCAGGGTAGCATTTTCTCTGTTGAACTTAAAAGGTCCTGTTAGTTTGAGAAAATGGGTATGTGTTTAGAAATTTTTCAAATGTTTTTTTTTTTTCATTCTTTGGATGGAAAAAATTTATGGAATAAGGAAAGATCAATTTTTAAAACTCTGGTTACAATTTTCTACCTATTGATTATTTTTGCATCGTGAATTTTATTAGGATTGCTGACAAGTACAGAAAGGGACCTTTTATGGAGAAATCGCGATTACAAGTCTTCCCAAAAGTGAATCAATTGAGTTTAAATTTCGAGATAGCAATGCTAAATTTTGATTTGAAGTTTTTCGAGTGGGAAATGGTATTTTTCAAAAAGTTTCCCGGTCCCGAGGGAAGGCAAGCCAAGTTAGATTGCAAAGAGCTATACCTACTAATTAAATGTATAAAATATTCTAATGAATTCCTTCGAAAAAACTTTGAAAAATATCTTCTAGAAAGTTTTCAGTCACTGAATCCATTCTAAAGATTTTTTTTAACTACGATTGAAAAATCAATCCATGGGTGAGAGCCTGAGAGGTGAACCCAAAATTTGAAAATTTTTGACAATATCGAGTGAGGTATCCAAGTTAATGCAAATGAATGATAGCGAAAAAACCAATAGCGATCCAAGTGGACGAGACTCTCCAGGCATCGCAGCGAGCTTAGTTTATTCATCCACTACTCATCTGATTATTATTTGATTAAAAAAAAATGGCTTGAAGAAAATTATGATTATGAAAAACCTATTTCATGCAATATACAAATTTCTTGTTTTCTGTGAATTAGAAAATTTTTTTTTGTGAACTTCAACGATGAAACACTTGATGAATTCAATTTTTAAAATGGTGGGAAAGATGGGATAGGTTTTCAATGTCTATGATAAAAAATGGTTACTTTTTGGCTCAAAAAAGGTTACTAACGTTACTATTTTTTCATAGAATTTCGCTCTGATGCCTAAACTCCGCTTAAAATTCAAACTGCATATTAAAGTAAGTTTTTTGACCTCTGAAATCTATTTTTGAAATTATTTTAGGCCAATTTCTCAAAGATGCCCCAATTGAGGGGAGAACTAAAAATTTCAAATTTTATTTCGTGAAGAAACCAAATTGAATTATTGCACACCTTAATCTATTTTTATTTAATAAATTTCACCAAAAGGTCTACATTTTTATTTTTTCTTCTCAAAATAGCAAAGTATAATGGAAAAATTGATGATGAAACATAATTTTCAAAACTTTATTCGCTAAAAAGTGAGCCAAAATTTTGGTTGATGAAAGTTTAAGGTTGTGAATTTGTTCTTTTAAAGGTTTTATATCAATTATTTTATCAAAATTTTGGCAGGTGAAAAAATATGAAATTTTGATGATGCTGAAATATCATATTTTAACAAAAACTATGAATAATAAAAACTGCTGGAACTGTACATTTCAAAAATCTAAAATTTAATTGGAAAAAATCGTCGTGAGGAATTTTTAAAAAAGAGAATTTTATGAAAAACTGATAATTTATTTCAAAACTTTCAATATAAGTACTAAATAGTAGATGGATTCTTACCTATCGAAAATTATGAAAAATGTCTCCAAAAAAATGATAAATACCTACCTAATCAAAATTTTACATTTCGGTACAAAATCTGTCGACGTTTTTTACCTCGTTGTTTTTTATCCAGTTTCAAAAATCTCATAATTATTTTATTTTTATTTTTTTCAAATCATTTTATATTAATCTTTAAAATTTTGTCAAAAATTTACACCAAAAAAGTATTTTTGTTTTCAATGAAAACATCAAAATTTAAGTTTTTTTTTTTTTGGTGAAAATTATTCATTATAATGAATCTTCAAATGCTAAATCCATGTAAAATCTGCTTTGACCCAGAACATTTTCATTTTGAAAATTATTACAAGAAGTTGCGTTATAGCGTTTTGTAAAAAATTATTCTAAAAGAATTTCTTCATCTGGTAAAACTGTTCCCTCCTTCCCCCCTTTGTTTCAATACCTTAGACTGACATCATAAAACAGAACTTTTCCAAGTTTGAAAAAGTAAAATTCGAGAGGTTATTAAGTAATCGACTTCCATCTAAATTTTGTATGAAACCATATCATTTTTGATGATCGATGCGTTTAAAATTAAATCAAAATTTATTCTCCTTCAACTGTGATCGATGGCAAGAGAAATGATGAAACTGAATATGTATTTTATGGGGAAAGAGTTTCAAACTTTAGAAAATCCAATGTCGCGACCTTCCACTCGGTTTGTCTGTCTTTTCGATTTATCAAGACTTTATAAAGCAACTTTTCAGCTCCTAGCGAATCAAATCATATACGTGTATAAAAATTTCTAAATTTTAGAAAACTTAAAATACTTCCCCTTTCTGCTTCAACTTCGTAAATTCATTTTTATTGATCCTTGATTAAGCTTATCCGAAAAAACCGACAATAATACTACATCTAAAGCAGATTTGACCCTTGATAGAGCCAAATAGAGTTCAAACCGGAGGACAAAATCGGTCTGCGAATAGACGAGAAAAGAATTTTTTCTTTATGGAAAAATATTACAGCAATAACTGTAAGTTATGTTCGTACAGTTTACATTAAATGTTGCAAGTTATACGATATACAATAAAAATGTATAGATTGGGATTCTTTTTGCAGTTTTTTTCCTCTTCTTATTCATTTCCCTTATTTTTTTCTCTATGTGTGTGTGGAATTATTTTCCCCTTTTACGAGTTATACAAGTGTCGATCCGGTGAATTTGGAGTTGGAAAATTAAATTTAAATTTACCACGCCATTCCTCGCGTTCTTTGTTATGGAGAATGGATTACGAGTCGAATCTGCAGAACGAAATAAAGGAGTACGATTTTTTTCTCGGATACGTTTGTTTTTCCTTTCGTTTCATTTTTTTATATACTTATACGTATTATTTGTTGTTATTTTTACAATGTATACGTTCAAAAAAGATGAAATGAAAATTCGAAATATTATACGTGTAGGAGAAAATAACGTGCTGTTCTCACTTGTTACTCGCATGAATTGATTTCCAAAGAGAGATAAAAATTGCGCGGGTGGAGGTCGTCTTTCGTTGGAATTTTTTCTTTTTTTTTTTCTCACTCGAAGTTTTATAAAAAGATATCCATCATGTCCCTTTGCTAAAAAAAAATGATGTTCTCGGAAATTTCAAACGTGTTGATGGGAAATATGATTCGCGTGTTTTAGTAATTACCACATGAAAATATCGAGTTTTAATTTTCAGACGAAAAACCTTGAACGATGAAAATTAAAACACCTTTATTTTTCTTCAACATACACGATCAAATAGATTGGTTTGATGTGTGTGATTAATCTTTATCGTGTATTAGGAACCCTTTACGAATCGTATGTGCTTTAAGGCGTTGACATGAAACAAATTCGTTTCTTGATAGGTATTAAATGAAAAAACAACGAGAAGCAGCTATCACTATCGTCGGTCGTAAAACAAAAATCCTTTTTATTGTCGATTCACTTTTGTCTTTTCCTCACTTTACAGATTTTCTTTTCCATTAAAATTACTAAAATCCATTCCTGTATTACTTTTCTTCACCCTTATTTTTTTCTTTCATTAACGTAAGTCGGGCGATATCCGCGGATAAAGTTGGAACTTTACCATATCAACAAGCTTTTAACGCTATTAGGTGCAGAATTTCGTAGTCCGATACAACATCGAAATTAACTTTTCAACTCTAATTGAATTTTCCGACTGGAAGTGTCGGTGTCGGTTGGACCTGTAACAAAATTAGTGTTTTTCGTGCACCGGAGTTGGCAAACTTTTGAAATTACTCGATGCGTTCGTTTACCCGAAAAATTCAACAATTGTCGAAACATTCAATTCGTCTGATTTGAAAAAATATTAAAGGGGTTGCGGGTCGGGGTACGAATCTCGTGAAATACGAGAGTGGAAAATTACCTCTTTGTTTTGGTTCGATGTTTTTTTTCATATTGCGAGCTTCTTGGCGTTTCCGTTTCGATACGTTCTTATTTCTTCTGTATTATTTCAAGAAGAAGACTTGCTTTTGGGCTATTTTCATGATGAATCTTTTGAAAAAGGATAAAATTATTTTTCGATTGATGTTATTTTTTTTATTTAGATATAGTACAATTTTTAGTTGAGACGTCATCGCCCTTGGTTTTGGGGTTTTATCCGAGAAGGGACAGTGTCTTCAGTAACGAATCCAGTGGAAAATTTTCAAAGGATGGCATAAAACTTTTCAGTTACGAAATTAAAAATTTTTTCCCCCTGATGAGTCAAAATATGGCAGAAATGGAGAAAACCAGGGAGTTAATGATGAAAATTTGAAAAATGATACGGTTTTTTGATAGAATTTCCACAAAACAGATATTTTGTAAGAAAGAGGATAAAAAACTCGGCAGAGCAAACCAGAGGTTTTTTTTGAAAAAGAAAAAATTGCCATTTTTTATGCCCATGCCTTTTTACGAGCCATTCATAATTGTTTCGTTTTTTTTTGGGCTGTTGGAGGTGATTCCTATGTTTTCTCATTTCTACCGACTTTCGAGAAAAATTCAGATTTTCCAAACTGATCAAAACGATGATATTCGAAGGCTCATTTTATTTTTTTTCACAGTGTGTAGGTATTCTGAGATTTTTTTTTGCACTTCCCAAATTAGAAAATTGATGTTTTTTCAGTATTTTTCCTATTCGGCTTCCCCAACCCCCCTCCCGGGACGAAAATGGTCAATCCATTAATTTTAGTTTATTGTGAGGGTAAGAGCCAGGGACGAAACTTTGACAAAAAGTTTGTGGGTAGGGAGCAGGACAGGGCAAGGACACATCCAAGGGAGGGGCCTTGGTGCTCGAGCTTTCTCCTTGAGCTCGAAAAAAAATTTTATTACAAAAATGTGAGAAAATGCATTTTGTCGCTCTTTAAACAGTATTTTTTCAAACAAATTTCGGTTAGGCAGAATTTTATAGTTATTTTAATTTGAAAATTATTGATTTTTCTCTGATCTTACAGTCAAAAATCACTGATTCCTCAATCAACTCTCGATTTGTCAGAAAAAATAATAATTTTTGACTGATAAATCAGTGAAATTGACTAATTTGAAATTTTTGACCCCTCTTCCTATTTTTTTTTTTTCAAATTCTCAGCTCCTCCCTTAATTAATTCCTGAGTGTGCCTGTGGAGGGAGGGGGGAGTGAAAATGAAAAATTCGCCGACTAATATTATTTATTGAAAGAAAAGAACCTGAGGTACCGACTCGTATTTTTTAGAAAAATGAAAATTTGTCGACCAGCTGTATTTGAAAATGAAAAACAAAAATTCGTGCTTTCTGAACTTTTTTTTGACTTCTAAAAAACTACCTAATTCCTTAATGACCACCTCCTTTTTCAAAATAGTCAATTAATTGGAATGAAAAGGCACCATGTAAGAATTTTTTTTGTGTAAAATGAAGCCCAGAAAAAGCGAGGGCAACATTTTTGAAGAGAAAAAAAAATCCCTCTTTTTATCTTGAAAAAATCGAAAATTTTTGAAAAATCTTAATCAAGATTGTCACTAAATCTCATGATAAATGGGAAGGACAATAGAGATGAGCGCTATCGATAATTTTCGATGTTTTTTATATTATTTTTTAAAGGTACGTTACTTTTGGATTTACTTGCTCGAATTGGTGTGAAAAAATCCTCTTCAAAAAGTGTCTACCTAGTACCTACTCAAAGGATGGAAAAAAAAATGATGGTAGAGCCGATGATTCAAAATAGGAGGGCAATTCCTCCTCCCTCTTCATCAACAAAATTGTTTACTTATTTGGGATATTTGTTATATTGCTGACCTTTGAAAAAATTGCATTTTGAGTTCAAAATTGGCTGAAAATGCAAGTATTTCAGTATTTTCTAAACATCGATAAGACAGTCGGAAAATTCATTGATATTTTTTTTACTGCTCAAATTTTTTTTAAGCTGTTCACAGATTTTTGGAGCTACCCAAATAAAGCCTAAAAATCCTTTAGAATACACAATGTTTCAGAAAAGCTCTAAATGAAAACTCATGTTGAAAAAACAACAGCTAAAATCATAGAATAAACTTGATGCAATTCAACGTAAATCTCATTCGATTTTCGTACAAATTTGAATATATTTTCCATCAACAACTCGTTCGATTTATACTTGAAGTACGCGACGAGAACGATGAAGTATTTGAATTTTGGACGAAAGCCACAAACCATTCGAAGACATCTCTGTTAATACCTACCCTTGATAATGTTGAAGGAAAATACTCCTCTGGTCTTTTCAACCAGAGCAATACGAACTTCGAAAGGGATAGATACATCTTGTCGAGTGAACTTTCAAAATGCATCATCGGATTAAATGACGTATTTCTCGTAAACTTTTCAGAAGTATAGGTACTACCTACATTTACGTAACGAGCGAACGACCCAAGGAAAAAAATTAATTCACGTCGAAAAACGGTCATCGCACGTTTGCCGGGCCGGTAAATTGGAAATCACGAATTGTACCCTTTTATAGGTACCTACTCGGGTATATTTTACCCCCGACGAATATTCACGTAAAAAAAGCAAAAAGTTACATAAAGAAGGAGTGGAAAACTTTTTTTTACTCCTAAACTGCGTTAAAATGACGTAAAATTACCCATTTCAGTAAACGTGACCGAAAGAAAATTGAAAATAAGTCGAAGTTGATCCATTTATCATGTAAATTTTGCTTTTATCGCGATTAATATGGTCGCAATGGATGGCCAAAAAAGTAATAAAATTGAATAAACGGTGTATGACAAGGTCGACTTTTCAAAGAGAGCGAACTATCCCGAAAAAAGAAAAGAGTGGACGCGATCGTTGAAAGAAAAACAACAAAAGTCATTTGATGGGTCATTAAGATTGCCATCCCTATGACAGGATAATCTTCTTCGTATACGGGGTTTTATTCTTTTTGCAAGGAAACGGATTTATTATTTCTTGGAATTAACCAAGCTAACGCTGGTATTATTTATTAAACAGCCACTTTCCTTTAACATGATGTCATTTCTGGCTTCTATTTGTTGGCGAATTCCTTTTCATCCGGTGACGCCATTTATATCGGAAAATTCCTTTTTTCCAAATCGTCCTTTTTCGTTGCAGAAAAACAAACCCACATGAAAAGGGTTCCACAACGAATACAACCGGCCGAAGTGTACGCTTTGGTTGTATGTATTGTTTTCACATGTATTTGTATTTTTTTTCTTTTTAGTTTTTGTTTTACTTTTTAAAATGGAAATCGTGGCTGGTTCTTTTCAAGTTTTTCCCCCTTGGTTTTGTATCAACGAAAAACAAACAGCGGAATCTAGGCCAAGTGTGCGAATGTTAATTGCTCTCGTTGGTTCGGATATGACAGATTTTCATTTTTTTCTTCAACGGTGATGTGTTTTCGGGCTAGAGAAGTTGGAGATTGATTCTTGGAAATTTTGACGGTGAAATCATTCAAGGGGGAAAAATTTAAGAAGAATGTGACACTTCATTTTTTATTGGGATATCAGTTTATAAAATATTTTGCCAACATTTTTTTCAATGTTTTGTTGAAATTTCATACGAGTGAGGTTAATTGGATACGCTTTTTTCATTCAAAATTTAATCTGAATTTTTAAATTTTGATATAGGAATTTGAAATTTTAATTGATTTTATTTTTCATTTGAATATTTTAGCTTTGATGTGATTAAAAGAAATTACATTCATTTTTATAAAATGGGTCCTAGAATTTTTGGCTGATTGGGAAATCTACTTGTATATTTCATGGCAAAGGTCCGAAATTTCATAATTTTTTGAGAAATGTTGGATTCAACCCCCTCCCCTCCCACTAAATTTCGTTTTGCTATAAAAACACCAAATCTAAACTTTAAATCATTTTCATAAATATTGAGAAGTTGCAAAAGGTGTTATCAAGTCCCGATGGAATTTGCATGGAATATTTTTTAGGAAAAAGACACAAAAATGTAATCTTTGAACAAACAACTTTCGTGCTAATATTTTGACTTTGAAAACTAAAAATAATATCCGAAAAATCCAAACAGTGGCGTCAGGAGTTTTTTTTTGGATGAGTGTGAAGTGGGTATGGGAACTTGGAATATCAGAAGAGAACTTTTTTTTTGCATGCTCATCTAAAATAATTCGTATCTGTAATTTTGTCCACGCTCGTACGAAGCTAGGACGAAGCTGTGAGAAAATTTGATTTTTAATGCTCCAAGAAAGTATTTTTCGCATAAGTTTCTGACAATTAAGAGAGGGGGAATGGCAACGCCTCTAGATCCTTTCAATTCAATTGTAGTCGATAATCATGGAGACGATTGAATGAAGAGGGAAATAAAATTTCACACTTTAAATTTTGAATCTTGCTTTGAAATTTCAAAATTCAAGATTTTTTATTGAAATAAAAAAATAAAATTTTCATTTAAAAATTGCACTTGTAGGTATTTAGGTATTTGGACAAAAAGGTAATTTTCAAGTATGTGTCATAAAATCATTGAAATTCTTGAAATTTCAAAACTTGAAATTTGTAGGTAAATAGAAGGGTGATCGAATAACCTAAGGCAAAAGGTAAAATAGACAATTATAACGCTTTATCAATAGTTCTAGAAAAACGTTGGGCTACTGAATTAATCATTAGCTTTTTAGAATTTTTTATTGGAAAATGTCTTTTTTGGTAATCAATCAGTGTCTCAAAATCTACCTATAATAGAATTGATGTTTGAAATAAAAAATAAAAAATGTAGGTATGGACACTTTCCCAGTTTTCTCCTATGTAGGTACCATAATAGGATCATTTCTGTGAATGCATCAATTTTTTTTAAATTATTGAATGGTAATTGGTAGATACCTTTCCTAAATGTGGATATTTTTGCAAAATGGTCATTTTTAAAAATGTAAAATTCACCAACACCCGTTTTCTTAAATTTTTTCTTCATGCTTGATATTTTGATGAAGAATTATTATAAATCATCTTTTGCCCTTTCAAGTTCAAATTATCTGATTAGATTATTTACAAATCACTTTCAATCACTTTTCCCCGATTTTGCAACTATTTTTTTGTATAGCAATGGAAGTATTCCCCTGGCAATAAAATTTTGAGCTAAAACAAAAACCAAAGATAAATGTGCCTAAAAAAATCTTCCTGTCCAAAATTTCAAATTTTTAAACTCTTTTTTTAAATTTATATAAAAATTGGTGAGTTATACTCTATTTTTGATCTCTCAAATGGATTGGATGCTGCTTCGAAACTTTCTGTATTCTCCAAAAAATTTTGTTATTCCCCAGCTTTGGAAAAAAAAACACAAAAGCTTCAGTGAATCTAAGCACCTTTAAACACAAATTGCCTCTGGTGGTGATTTTTTTTTTATTGGGCATGTTTAATTGCTTAGGTTTTTTTGCTTAATGTTCAAAAGGAAGGCCGGAGGGAAGGGTGGTTAGATTTTGGTATTGGAGTTAGAGTTTTTTGATTAGTTGTAAATTTTTTTTGATCGATTGAAACAATTTTTCAGAATTTATCGGTGCCGTGTCATCTTAGATAATTTTTTTTACAGAAATTGTTAAATTTCCAGAAATTTCCAGATTATCTAGTTCGGAATTTTTTTCAATTCTTCAAAAGATCAAAAATACTAGAAAAAAAGTGGATTTGACCCCACATTTAGGAATCTTGAAAAATTGAGTATCAATTGTGCAAGTTCATCTTCACTCTTTTGAAAGATGATAAAATTTTCTGGAAGCTGCTGAACGTCCTAAAAATTGCTCAAATTGACAAGAAAGATCGAAAGTGAGATATACCAAATTTTTAGATTTCTATCCTGATGTAGTCAAACTTTTATTCTTGAAATTTTGATGAAATGTTCTTTTTCGTAAGTAGGTAGATTCCTCCAGTGCATTTTTATTTCCCCTCGTAAACTTACTGCTGGTAAGGACTCCTTCCTTGTAAGGAAAATTTGACCTCATTTTTATAATTCCCTCTATTAAGATGAAAACTGTCTTCAGTCCTTTTGTAATACCTACTTTCGTGAATGTGACCCATCGATGCTCATTATCGGTATACTTTTTCTCGAATCCGAGATAAATGTAACTGCAAAATTAACATTTCCGCGTTCATTTTCTCATCGTAGCGAGCAGAAGTTGGTAATTTAACAAGTTGCCTTATAAATATCTTCGCAGAGTATGATATCTTTCTGTTGTATCTCGTGTTTGACAAAAAGTTGTTAAAAAGTCAAGTATACTCGTATCGCGATGATAACGTTGTTACGATACTGTACCTACCGTATAACGAAATAGGTATTTTAATTAACCATTACTGGAATTGTTGAACCGAAAGTTCACCTCATTAATTCTTTTATCATTTCTCCGGGAATAGTTGGATGGTGGAAGTTAATTCATTCAACAGCACGTTTTAAACATCTTAATTATTCATTGTAGAGCTGCGTATTTTTTTTTTCGCTCAAGTACCTACCTGTCTTTTATTTGTTCGCAAACCGAGGATATAAAATTTGAAATTTTTATACTACAGATCGTTGCGTGGCCGGATGTTTATTTTCGTAAGAGTTTTTGTTTCCCTCGCCCGATATTTATTTTAAAATAAAATGAAAAAAATACTCTCTCGATTGGCTGTGGAAAAATTTAATTTTACTCGTGGTTTTTTATATCTATAGACAAATATAGCAATCTTCAACGAATATGTATGATACGAGTAAAAAAATATTACTTACGGTATTAAAAGCATATAGGGAGAAAATGGTTCAAGTGTACTTGTGTATATTGATACAGGTAGGTAGTACTCGGTTTTCAAAAGCTCAATAAATATAAAACACATGCGATAAAATTTATAATGGAATAATTAAACGAGAATACGAGATAACGCTTTTCATCGTGTATCCTGGTATCCCATACCTTTTTAAATATCTAATTGAACTTTTTGCCTGCAGGCTTCTCGGAAGGAAAACGGACATCAATTAATCCGTCATTTTTTCTTCTATTTTCAATTTCTTCCATAATCGAGGCGATCCTAGGTCGATGTTTATTTACATCCGTTACAATTAATACAGGAGTGTTGGAACGACCGGAGAAATGAGTGCTTACGACTCCGAATAAATGGTTATTATTTCTGTTCGGCATTGTCAAGTAGTATCCATTTCCTCCATTTCTATCGTCGATGGTGGTTCCTAATTTTAATAATAATTGTAATATGTGGGTTATTTGAAATACGGATAAGAAAATTCGAAATAATTTTTATTACCTGGACTTAACGTGATGCAGAATTTGTCATCATTTACGAAAGGTTTCGAACGATCCGGAGCAAGAGTTCGACAGTTATTATTTGATATGTATGGAGATTTCTGTGGACGTAATTCGCTTCTGGCTACTTGACGGTTGAGGACCCAAGCTGGGATCTGTTATGAATTGAGAAGTGAAATTGAGTCGGTAAATTTGAAAATTGAAAGTAGAGAAGACGTATCGAGACAGCAGGTCTCTAGAGAATAAATTTATTACGCTGTCGACAATAGTGATTTGATGTTGGAGAAGATGAACGATTTGTCACTTTTTTGCATTGTAATATTGTAAACATTTTCCAGGTTTTGGAAAAGGGGGGAATTGATGAAATCCCTGAGGATTGGTGTTGATAAATTTTTATTGCAGTTTTGTATAATTTAATTGAAAAATCGTAATTTCAAATTGGATAAATCGTTTTAATGGAAAAATATCATTTAACTGCCTTCAATGCTGAAAGTAGGCAATTTATCCCTAATCGAATCATGTAGGGTTGCATACGCTTCAAATCTTAGGAGCGTAAAGGTTTTGAACGAAGTTAATAATTATTTTATTTGATACTTTTTTTAAAAATTAGAGTATATCATTTTAGAAGGTTTTCATCCATTTTTTTTTAAAAGGATTATCTCTGTAAAGAGGGGTTTGAATTTTTAATTTCGAAGGACTTGGACTGCTTTGAAAAAATGAACCTCAAAAAGAAATTTATGAAATTTATTAGATTTTAACGTAAGAAATCTCCTTTATCTAAATCTGTTTACAAATTTTTTAAAAAAAATTAATTTTTGACTATCAATTTTTTGTAAATTTGCCCACGAGACCTCGAATTGTAAAACTTGAATTGAAGTAAAAAGATAAAAACCAAAGCAAGATCAAAATCAAGATTAGCAATTTTTTATATTTGTAATCACTAATCAGATCTGAAAAGGACTGAAATTTTTGATCGACGATCTGTTTATTGGAAAAAAAATTGATACGAAATTTATTCAGAACCATCAAATCTGCAATGACCAATTAACCGAGTCAAAAAAATTGAAAAGTAGAGGATAAGAAATGCATTCTAATTTTATTGATGACACATTGGAACTTTGGTATGATTTAGTTTTGCTTGATCTCAAATCCATGAGAATGAATTTTAAACAATGATAAGAGCAAGGGTGCCATATTTCGATCACTGTTTTTCAATTTTTCGCCTATAAAAGGCTTTTTGAGTTAAATTTGTCGGAATTAGCTAAAAAAAATACCTTGACCCTTCCGCTATCACCTCCTACAATTTTGAGCGGATACGACAATTTTTTATATTTTTTGTGATTTTTTTCTGAGGGAACTCAAAAATTAATTCTGAAATTTGGGTTCCTAATTTTGACTACCATCGGATTTTGTCTGCTATCAGCAAAATCTGCATGATGAGCATTTTTTCATTGATCAAAATGAGACCAAAATGACCTTTTTAAAGCTAAAACTCGCGGAGAAAATTGAAAAAAACTGTTACAGTCGTGATATTGCAACAAATTATCACACATGACAATTTTTTAGTAAAGTATTTTTTCACCTCTGTCTGGTATTCTTCCTTACGTTAGATTTCAGATTTTTTTAAATTCGATTTTTCAGTCAGGTAATCACTGATTTCTCAGCTAATTTCCAATCTGTCAAAAAATCAGTAATTTTTGACAGATAGGTGAATCAGTGAGAAATCACTGATTTTCAATGTAATAATTCATTTTTCTGAGTCAAAAAAGCAGACTTTCACCTAATTGCACTGATTTGTATTTAGAGAAAAAGCATGAAATTTTATGTTAATAAATTTTGAAAGAATTTTCTCGGACCAAGGGTAAAAGGAAGGAAAAATGTAAAAAGTAACAATTTCGAGATTTGAATAAAATGAAAAAAGAGAGGCTTTTGTGATGAAAATTCGAAAGAAAAGTTGCGATTTTTAATAAAATTTTCTGAAGTAGGTGCAGACATTTTAATGAAAATTAAAGGTGTAATATTTTCCTTAGAATAAGTAAAGGCTAAATTTTATTGAAAAATCAATCCTGTCTTCGTCCTGAGAGGGGTACCTTAGCTATAAATTTTCCCAGACATTTTCTTTTCATAATTCATTTAAATAGGTACGAATTACCTAAATCTTCCAAGGACCTCTATTCACTCTTTCTCCTCTTTACTTTTCTACCCAAAAATTTTTTCAAGTCGAGAATTTTTCTTTCATGAAGAAAAAATGATCTATCTGGAGTAGGGAAGAAGAAAGGATAAAATCTTGAACAAAATTGTTTAGGACTAATCAATGAATTGAATATAATTTTTGTCCTCATTTAATGTATGCAGACCTTTAATTGAAAAATTGCAATTGTCAGTTAGCTTACAAAATTTCCATTTTTTTTTTGGTACCAACTTCAATAATGCAATTCTTTGTGAAAATTCTGATGAAATTTTACGTTTTTGATCCCAAAATCAGGGTAAGTTTCTCTTTTTTAAGACAATTTTTTTCAATCAAACTAAATTAAAAATCGAATAATAACCCTCTCTTCTTGTACCATTATTGAAAGTGCTGCCCTCAATAAAATTAATCACCAGCCATGGAAAAGTATTAAATTAGGAACCATTTGTATAAAATTCAACCAATTTCTCCACTTCGAGCTCACGGCTCATTTAGATTCGAAAAATGCCCAATCAATGTAACTTACCAATCCTTGAACTCCATCGTTGGGTTTGAAATTGATTCTATTTTGCCAATCGACGCAAACAGGCTTAATGTAGTCTGAATAGGTTACATTATAATCCATTTCTAATATAGCTAGATTTGCTTGATAATTAGATTTAGCCCCGTCGAATGCATCATTTACGAAGGTAATACTGGCTATCTGTTGATAACGAAGCGAAAATTACCATTATCGTAATAATATACGAGTTTCGAGCTACATAAGTTCATAAAATTACACGTATTATAAACTATACGAATACCTATACTATTCATAGTCTACCTACTCTGAACTGTTTAGTCTCATTATCTTCTTGACCACTGGTTAAACGTCGTCCCATCATGGCGAAAAAATCAGCTGGTTGCTTCTTCTCATTATTGGCTTCATCGAAGAAGCAATGCGCGGCTGAAATTTTTCATCGATTTAATTCCGGTGTTTAATTAGCTTTAAATAATCGCTTCTGAAATTTTACTCACCAGTAAGAACAACGTAGGGGGTGAGTAAAGTACCCCAACAAATATTGTAACTTTGCTGAGCATCGTAAATGGCGACTAGCCACGGAACGTAATTATCGTTAACATTCCCTGGAGCTGCCGTTAAACCGCATTCTAAAAGCGAATAAGATTCGAGTAGATTTGTATAATTTTATCGACTTTCTTATTGGTATGTGTATCTGAGACAATAAGTCCAACCTTCGCAACGTACTATCGAAGGGGTCCACTGCTCTTCCAAACAAAAAGATACCGTGTTTTCCGATACTGGACTGTAATAGTTTGGATTGCATCGTAGAGTAATTGTCGAAAATGTATCGATGTATTGGCCAGGTTGGTAATTACAAAAGGTACCGTCAGGTTTTGCGTCGCAATCGTTGATGACGTACTGTTGATCATCAGTTCTCAGTGGTAATTGACAAGCGCCCCTATTTATGAATTATTCGGATTTAAAAACTATGCTTCAGTTATATCAATAAGTTAATTTTTTTGGAGTATGCTAAATGAGTGTAAGGACCTTGAATACCAGAAGCATTTCAGAAGGAGGGGATAAAAGAAGGCATTTTTTGTACTGTTGCCTCAAATACGGATGGGAAAAAATTCACAAATTTTTTGAATTTCTACCGATTTTTGAAAAAATTAACTCCTAGTTTTCTCACACTAAGCTAAATTTATTTCATGAATTTTTCAAATTTTCAGTTCTCAAAATTTTCTATAAATTCAGGATGATTTAAAAGATTTATTTTCAATCCAAAAATTATTCCAATCTGAAAATTTTGAGGATGAATTTTGGAAATGATTTTCATCGCTGAAGTGATTTTACGTTTGAAAAATCGTAGGATGATTTGAGAAATTGATTTTTATTCCAAAAATTATCCAACTTCAAAATTTCGGGAAAGTATATGGGATGATTTGTGAAAATAATTTCATTTGCTCTAGTCATTTAACGCCTCGAAAAATGGATGATTTCTTTTAAAAGTTTCAATAATGAATATTTTCTGGTCATTAACTTAACACTCTCGCTGCCATGTGTGCATATATGCACACACTAAAATTTCGCTTGGAGCCATGTGTGCAGTATAGCACACAGTAGTACTCTCTATTCTATGGGCTGTGTACGTTCAAGCACACATTTTACGATGAAATGAATGGGATTTTCGGATTCTACGGGCTCTAATACATAACATTCATTTCTGGCACAAAGTTTGGTAACACTGGGAGCGAATTGCGAGTAAAACAGTTTTGAATCTTCGTTTAGGGTAACATTTTGTCATTTTTCTCATCAATGAACAGTATTTTTGTGATTTTTCGGTCATTGGGAACCCACAGGAACCGACTAGGAACGATTAAAATTACATTTGAAGCCAAAATTTTTGAAAAAATGAAAAAGGATAAAAATTCAAAAATATTTTATTTCAATCAAATTTCGAAAAATTTTCCTTGTTTGAGTAAAATAATGATTTTTTAGACTGTTTACTTACTTTATTTCACAATTTGATCATTTTATTCGAGTTATATTCGCTGTTTCACATGCAAAATACCATGATTTTTCGGTTGGAGCCGTGTGTGCTATAGTGCACACGGGTGGTTTCTCCCCCTGTAAGGGGCTGTGGGGTGAAAAAATACCCTAGGCGTGTTCCTGAGGTCCCCCTTAGTAAGAATCAACCGCCACCCTCTCCGTGACAGTTACGACTTTTTTCGACAAAAGCTCTGGCAGCGAGAGTGTTAATATCAAGTTATAAGGATTGGAATTACCCTGTTTCAAATCGACCAATATAAGCGGCTTTCACTATTGATGAAGATTTTGAAAAAATGGAATAAAGAAATTGAAACAAAGGTTTCAGCCACAAAATTAGCCCATTAATTTGCGTGGAAAACTATTTTAAATTTATTTTCAAAGCCTAGACATTGAGTGAAGCAGCATCACATGTTGAAAATAACAAGAAAATCATCCCAAAACCTGAAATATATGTACTTACCTATATGTGAATAAATATTAACTGGCTTCGTGGGGAATAAATGAGAGAGATTTTTTTTTTTTAAATCGAAGGAAATTCAAAAAATTCATGAATTTTTTCAACTATATTGATTGTTTGAAAAAAAAAATGTGGGGGGAGGGGGGTTCTCCTCCTGTATTTACATTACTGCTCAATATGAACCATTGGTTGATTTCGACGGCGTATGCCATTCATGACCAGAAAAAAAATCTGAGATAATATTCTAGAGTTCTCATTTTTTTTTTTTGAAAAATTCGTTGTGTAAAAAAATTTCAAGCGTTTCATAAATTTTTCTAAAAAGTGCATTTCAAATGGTTTTTAATGGTAGGTACGTAATCCATAAATTTTCAGGAGGGAAACGGAGAGGGTTCTAAAATAGACCCCATGCTTCATAATCACTCACCTAGCCGGTTAAGGCCTTGGAAACCAATTTCGATCATTCCTATCCTAAAGGACCCCCCTATTCTAGAAAATAATTTTGGCAACAATTTTGGACTCCAAGCTCAAGTATTTTAGAGAAGAGCCAAAATGTGTATTTTTTTCGAAATTTTTTTATTTTTCGCGTTTGAAAAACATCACCAAAAGGGAGATTTACGGTGATATGGAGCATTAAAAATTCTACTTGAAACCATAATCGAGGACCTGAACTCTCAGAAACTTATTTTAGGCATTTACCTCCCTCCCCCTCCATTTCAAGTCCAGTTATGGTAAGCAACATGGGTTCAGATTTTCCATAAGTCGAACCTTTTGAGTACCTACGAATATGAAATCAAAAATATGGATGGTTTAGAAAAAGTTGGGAGAAAATGAACTTCCACGAAAATTGCACTCTACTGTCCGTCGTACTCAATTCTCAAACATTGACTATCAAAATTGAGCAAAATTTTGAGATATCCATATTCAGAACCCGAAAATCAACTGTTTCTTTAAAAAAAGCCAAAAATTCAAATTTTTGAAATGGAGAGATGCAAGTCCATGTGATGATAGAAACCCTATTTTCTACCCATCGAGACATTTTTCAGGATTGTGTGGGACATTATGGGTCTCATCAGATTCTCAAAACAAAATAAGGGTCCATGATTTATTTTCCACAAATGTACTCACGGATTCGTTGGCTGAATTGGCACTGATTCGGTAGTTGATGTGCTTGTAGCTCGAGTAGGTGCAGACGTAGTCGATGTGCTTGTGGCTCGAGTAGGTGCAGACGTAGTTGATGTAGTTGGCTTCGGCTTAGGTGGTTTTTTCGTCGTCCCAGATGTATCTGCGGATTGACCCGGAAGTCTACATTGGTTTATGGGTGGCTCGTCCGATCCATCGATGCAATCGTTTACACCGTTACATATACTCGATATTTTTACACATCCTCCATAATCGCATCGAAACATGTAAGGTGGACAGCTGTGGAATTAAAAATACCAAAATCAATATACATAAAATTTTACCAAAGGTTGTGAAATTTTGAAGCCTAAAATTTCAACAAATGTTTGTATTGAAAATAATATACTTAATAGATCTAACAATATGTTGGAACAGGCTGCTGATGTTTCATCCGATCCATCTTGACAGTGTTGTATTCCATCACATTTGACTAAAGGATCGATACAGTCTCCTGAACCGCATTGGAAACTATCACTGAACAGAATACGATATTTAGAACGTGATGGAAAATTTTCCATAATATTTAAAGCAACAAGATGATTACCTTTTACATTTATTATTCTTACGTGCTTCAGTTTGGTAATTTTCCAAAGTTGCTAAAAATATTCAATTTTTTTTTTGATATGAGTTGAGACGTTCATATGTATAATTAATTATAGTATAAATAGGTACTACCTACTTACCTCCGAGAATCAGGAAACAAACAAATATTCTTTGAGTTTTTCTTAAATGTCCGAAAATCATGGTTCGACGTTATAACCGTTCATCACGCGCCGAACAATATAAATACTGATAATATATCTATTATAACATCATCTTTCGCGATACAACGGGCAAAACCAGTTTATTGCGATAAACTTGTTATCGTGCGTATAACCTTCGTGTTATGGTCAGTAAGACGTTGAAGTTCGCTGATCGCTTTTTTCCCATCAAAAATTAACGTCATTAGATGAATTTTGATGTAGGTTGAGACGTCACCATCGTGATAGTGGAAACAGTAGACAAATAGAAGCTGTCTTATAGGATTTGTTCTGTGAATCAATTTTCTCACTAATGTGTTGTTTTTGCTCACAATTTCCTGACAAAGTCGCTGTCGTCCGGTCGTCGAGAAATTTTCGAGATCGCGTGTTAATTTTACCTAATTTTAGATGTGAAAAAATTTATACGATGAGTTATGTAGAGTTTTTTTTTTTGGTGGTGGTGGGGGGGGGTATTATCACTCTTTAAGATAGATGATTTAAAGACTGGAAAAATAGTAATTATTATTTTTGCTCGGAAAATTCTATGTGGCCTTTTCCTTTCTCCCTGTCCTACTATCTACAAACAAAAGCGTTAGAAATGTAAAATTTGAAATTTCTCGTAAAACTTTATAAAGTTTGTCTTGTTTACAAAGTAATTTCAAAAGTTTTAAAAAATTGGTCCAAAATTGAGCCTATAACCTGTTTTATTCAACAAGAGCCTTGGGATTTCGTAAACAAAACGTAATTGGCCAATAGGAAGCCTTAAAAACTTCCTGAAACAAAACATCATACCTCAACACTGTACCTACATATTTATGGCAACATCTTCCAAGTTTTATGGGTCTCTTGGTTCAAATAAATTGAATTATAATTGAAATTCTGTACAAATTTTACTTTTATTCACAAAAATCTAAAATATATTCGTAAACATTTTTTTGAAGAGAGCCGAACGTTGAAAAATTGAAATTACCAACAACTCTATAAAAATCTTGAAGGACAATACCTGCATAAAACTTTTTTTTTTATTTTTGAGAATTTTTGCCTCGCAAGTTCCACACATTTGTCACGAGGGAAGAGGTGCAGTTTTTTTTCAGAAACGGAAAACTTTTCGATATGATCAGGATCAGACTGAAGAGAGCAGCCTTCCTCCTTATTTCCAAAATTCCTGATTCTAGTCAGAAATTTCATTTGAATCAATAAAATAAGTTACTTACGATTTTGCATTGAGAAATTGAAATTTGAGTACATAGATGATGAAAATACCTCAACTGCTTCCATTCGAATAATTTTAGCTGGAAAATTGAATTTGAAATTGAATGAAGTCTGATAGACTGTAATTTCATTTTTTCTGCTCTGAACTTTTTCAAGAATCAAAAATGGAAAAAAATGATGCAAAAAATTTTTAAAAGATAGAAATTTGAAAAAAAAAGGCTAAAAATGAGTATTTCGGAACCTGGAAAAATCAAAACTTTCAAAAATTTATCGTCAGAAGTCAGAAGTTGAGTGATAAAAAAAGTAATATCATTACTGCTGTGTTGAAATTTGCAAAGTTTCATGAAAATTTTTATTCTGTGTCTACCTACGATGTGAATCTTTATAATAAGAATCATCTCTCCCTTCCTATTGAACAATTTTATAATGCCTGAGTATCATAAATTCATGAAATATGAGATCATAATTGTAAGATCAACTTTTGAATATTGAACTGATAAAAGAAACAATCCAATTTGCCAATTATTTATAGTTCCTGTTTATAAAATGAGCTGCGTGCTTTACCCCTATTTGAATGAATCTTTCGTCAATTTAAACTTTAAGGAAGCTTTCCAGTGAATATAATTGATTGGAAAAGTTTAAACTCAAATAGCAAGGTGTCAGATTTCCAGCTACCTATCGTTTAGAGAATATTTATTCACAATCTCGGTCCATATTTCTGTACCTAATTTAGAAAGGAATATCAAATTATAAATTAGCTGTCTACTTACACAATGCGCATTAATTTTTATTCTTAGAAATAGGTTGATGTTGATATCTTATCTTTTTAATGAAAAATTTTGTCAGCAGTTTCATTAAAACTGTATTTTTAGAAGAAATAATACAGTAACGAAAAAAAAAAAAACTGCGCCGACTTTGGTATGTTAATTAAGGCTGTCAAAGTATAATAATCTCGTTCCTCCTAAAAAATTCGCTTGTTTACAAATTTTTTCCTGTAAGGTATCATATTCAACATTGATGTTACACAGTACTTACCAACCTACACATCTTTGAAATGCCCTCTATACATAAATTAGCTACTGGTATATTTTTTTTAGATAGTCGAACGATATAGTTTGCATATTCGTTATCAGTATTTTTTGCACAGAAAATTGCAATTTTTTTCTCTTGCGATGTTGATTATTCTTTCATTTTTATTCTCGACAATGTATCTTCCTAGGGTAATATCTTGAATCAGATTTTCAAATTTCGAAGGTTTCAAGCCCCTGAAATGGTTTATTTCTCTGTAAATATGAAATTTCTATTATTTTGGTTTTCTTTTTCTTATAAAATTTAACAAATGTAGGTCATAAGTCAACCAAGGTACTAAAAACACAAACTTTTTTGTATGTGAAGGGAAAGGAAATGACGCAGAATTTCTGCAATTTCTTTAAATTTTGAAATAGTGATTCAATTTTGATTTTTAAGATGAATTTTGGTCCTAAAGAACCGTACCAGTGGAAGGTTCAAGAATCCCTTTTAAATGAAAAGAAAAATGACATTATTTTAGCCCTCCAGAAATCACCATAGAATGATTTCTCGAGTCCGCAAGGTTCATCTAAAACATCAAAATTGAGTTTTTCAGATCTTCAAAGAATATTTATGGAAATTCTACTGTTCGTTTTTAGCATATTGTCCAATGTGAAATATCACAAGAAAAACAATGGACCAGCGCAAGACCAGTAATCGATGTAGAGAAGTAAACTTCTAAAAATCTAAATTTTAGGTTGTTGAAATTTTTCACTCTATTGATAGACATTTTTTTTTTAAACAATTGAAAATTGCAAAACGAATTTTTTGTTTCTCAAAATCATAAATTTATTAAATTTTAATTTTGGCTCTTGTTTCGCTCGGACGTTAAAAATGAAATTAAAGTGCACTTCTGCCTGTGCTGGTACAAAAATTTTATTTATTTTACTGTGAAAAACTAGGATTCCTTCATGGAGTAGAAGGTCGACTCCGAACTTGAGCTGGAGTCAGGGAGTCAAGGTCATAGATTGACTCCCGAGTCAAGAATCAAGATCATAGGTCATTTCCGGAGCTGAAGTGGAGTCAGAGTCGGGGTGTGAGTTTGACTCCGGTGTCAAAATGAAGTCAGGAATCGAGGTTTGACGAATTGAATGTTTTTTTTTACGATTGAATTTTGATCATTTGGGACGAAAATGGGTTTTTGTTCGGAGAGTCGATGAATCTTTCGCATGGAACTGGAAAATCACGTCAAAAAACGTCCCTAATTCGGCACAAAATCATTTGAAAACAACCACCTGGTGTGACTTTTTCCAATTAGAAAGTCGCTCCTTAACTTGGTCGAAAATCGAAAAATATTCAAAAACTTGCATCATTAGATTCGTCTTGTCTAGACAAATCGAAAGGCTTTCATATGATGGAATTTTGACCTTTTCGGTTGAAAATGAGTTTTTGCTGGGAAGCTTGATGGATCTTTTACATGAGATCGGAAAATCGCTTAGAAAAACGCCTGTAACTCAGTCAAAAACCGATCATAAATTGAAAAACAAATGACTTTTGAGTCAAGGTGGAGTCACAAATCAGAGGATGAGTTTGATTTCGGAGTCAAGTCAGAGTCTGGAGTGAAGGTCTGAAACCAAGGTATAGGAGTCAGAAAAAAAGTGGACTCCTGACTCCGCTTGCTTGACTCCGGAGTCGAGATAGAAAGTTGACTCCTGATTCCGGCTTGACTCCGGTGCGGTGTCAATTTCAGACTTCGACTTTTGACTCCGTTTGACTCCGGAGTCAAGCCGGAGTCAGATTCAATTTGGAATCAGTTTGACTCCGACTCCGTTGTCGACACCTACATGCCCTGTCTGAAATTGATTATTCAAGTTGATCCGAAGTCGGAGTCACACTGAATCTAAATTAACTCCGAAGTTGAGTTGGAGTCAAAAGTCAGAGTCATAAATTTACTTCGAAGTCGAGAACCTGGAGTGAAAGTGGATTGAGTGGTCAACTTTCACCATTAACTCCGGAGTCAAATGGAGTTAAGAACAACTTTTTGGCTGATTCCTATTCCTCGCTTTCTTTGAATTCTTTAAAAAGGAAGGATGAAAAAAGGAGTCTTTTTGAAGGAAAATTTAAGGCAAGAAAAAATCAGACAATATGTAGCATGAATTTTCTATTTTCAGATTCAATGGACATCAAAATTTTCTGTGAGGTATGGAAATATTTAAAAAAAAATTGGTCTAGAAAACATGTAGGTTTAAAATCAGGAAAAATCATTTATGAAAAGTAGCTGTGATGAAATTTTTCAGATTTTGAGGAGCCAACAATTTTATTTCATTTGGGAGGAAGGAGGGAGAATTCAGAACCAAAACACAAAAAAAATCCAAAACACACGAAAGAATGAACTCGAAAAACGCACGAATTTTTGGTTTTTTGTTCTCGGTACCTACTCTCTCATTCTGAATTAGTGAAAAATCACTGATGAACAGTCAGAATTGCAGCACAGGAAAATCCAGCAAAATTCACTGATTTTCAGCGTAATTTCACTGATTTTTCAGCTAAATTCAAAAATTCCACTGATTTTAATGAATTTTTTTTCTCATTTTGAATCCGTGAAAAGTCACTGATGAACAGTCGAAATTGCAGCACAGAAAAAATCAGCGAAATTCACTGATTTTTTAAAGATTTTCACTGATTTTGCAGCAGAATTCAAAAATTTTACTGATTTTTCAATGAATTTTCATTGATTTTCCAGTGATTTTTCTCACTGATTTGTTTTCAGTGAATATTATTTCACTGATTTTTTCCTGCGCTGCAAAATTCTGACTGTTTCTCGGTGATTTTCGATAATTTTCACTGATTTATAAATGAAAGAATACGTGATAGGAATTTTGAAGGATGACGTCATGCAATTAACTGAGAAACTGACCATTTCCAAAATAATCTGGTATAGCAAATTAGAAGATTTCGAGAACACAATTTCGACTTCCAAGTAAAAACTTTATTGAGCGTTGATTTCTTCGAAACAAACGATTATACTAAATTTAATACACTAAACATAAACAAACCGGCGAGTTTAAAAACTTTAATTAATTTATGTCGAAAGGATGGAGCTTGGAAAATTGAACGCCTTCAAGATGCATGATAGATGATTTGTCGACACGGCGCGGTATTCCAAGTTGAACTAGTCGTTTTGAACGAGTTATAAAGTTGGCGAGCGCGGTGTCTTATTATCAAGTTGAACTTTTAACTTTGAATGAGTATGCGTTTATGTTGTTGAAATAGATCTTCTCTCGGTGCTGCTTTTTGCGGCGTAAGTATATTTATTTGTCTAGCGTGTAATATAGAAAAGGAAATTATTACTGTCGTTGTTTAGCGCGAGTTATACTTACTTAATGTTCTACCACACTGATGCTGTTTGTTCGTTCGCTGCCGACAGTGCCGGTGGAGTGGCTGATTCGGGAAAGTTGAATTTCGAACTCGACGAGTTTGTACTTTTTTTTTTTTTTATTGTAGGTACTTACGTTGTACCCGTCTATACGTTTACGATGCTGCGCCAATATGTGGCTAATATTTTGGAAGAAAACCCGTTGTTATCGATATTTATTATTCACCGGAACGGTAACCGCGCCCGAGCTTCCCCTCTACCTCCCCCACTCCGAAATATATAATCAGTGAAATACTGCTTTAGTTTAGTTTCAATTTTACGTTGCATTACCATCATTAGAAAATTTACGTCGGGTTTTTCTACAATGTACGTATACTACGTACCCAGGGTACGTTCAAGTATAGTCGAACGGATACCAAAGTTGGCCGGTAAATCATACGATATTACACGTGAAAGCGACCAATAAAAAAAATAATTTTCGTAATTCTTTTTAAGCTCGGTTCGGCGCGGTTCTACGCTCGAGCCGGAGAGACGACGAGTCGAACAGGCAGGGCAAAGCAATGGCAATGCACGGTACGCGCGCCAACTTTTTATCAACACGTCGTAGACTTTTACGAAGCGACTTGCGAGAGAATTTTCTGATTCAAGACCTTTTGACTTATAATAATAATAATTATTCCGCCATAACTCGACTAAAATTTATTCGGTATACCGAAAAGTTTCCAGAATAATTTCAAAACTTTGCAATTACGCATTCTCTCTTTTCGTACCACCGTAGTACACTGTGATACGTTCTTGTAGGATTTTCTTTTGTTGAGCAACTTTTAAGGGAAAGATGTTCATTTATTCGTCCTTATACATTTCTGCTGTAAACCGCTTTCCCCTCCTCGTACCGTCGTCACGTCTATATTAAACAGAGTTGAAGTTAGTTTTCGGGCTCTAATGAAATAAAGTTACAGAAAACCTTGTCTTTTCTTCGCCTTCCTCCCTCGACTACCGATCTCGATGTATAGGATAGCTCGGTTACGTCGTTAATAATGTATTTAGTTGACAAAAGAAAGGCCGAGTGGCTTTTTTTTCGGGGGTGGCTTCTTTTTTACATTTTTTTGTTACCGGTTTCCAAAGGGGGAAAAAGTTTTCGTCGGTTAATAATTTTGCATTTTCATCGAAAACTTGCCTCGCCGCCGACGAGATGGTTTCGTTATATTTAATGCGGTTGTAGTATTAAATTTGTAATAGACTTGTCAACACAACCGACGGTCGTATTTTTGATTTCTTACTCGCGGCGTGGCGTTGTTTTATGGTATAAAACGAGGATAAAATTTAGGGTGGCCCGATGTGCAATTTGAAACTAGTACTTAATGTACATTAAACAGCCTCAGCGGGGATGGATGTGTTACTAAAGTTTTTTTTTTTAAACAGAGTTATTTTTAAAGTTATTTTATGATGTGATATATTTTTCGCCTTCTCTGCTGGTCCAGTTTTCGGATGATTTTCTAAGTGTTTGAAATTTGGTACGAAGCAGTGTGTATTATGAGATTTTTTTAGAACTGTCATTTTTTGATTTCTAAAAAAAAAACTTTCTAAAAAAATCAAACAGTTTTTGAAAATTTCCTTCGAAATCTTTCGCGTCTCCTGATGAAAGAAATACAATTTTTTACAATTCAAAATATTCAGTTATCCGCCGCATGGAAATGTATCATTTTGATAATTAATTGTGTGAATGAAATGAGCCCGAGCGAAAAGAGAACGAAAATTTTTTAAGCAGGAAGCACCCAGAAGATGAAATTCTTTTATCAACATTCGTGTTTTTTGTGTGCTACTTTTTTGGGTTTCAAAAAAATGACATTCTTTGATAATTTCCTCTCTTTTCAAAAAAAAAAATGATAATTTTTTGAAAATAATGTTCAAGATTACCTAGTCTCCTGATGACTGAGTAGGGGTCTTTTTTTTTTTCATTTGAAGGTATTCAATTGTCTGGATCAAAAGGGGATGTTTATGGGTACAATCATTTTGAAAATGAATTGTGAAAAGTTACTGAGCCCAAGCAAAGCGAAAACAAACATTTTTCAGAAAGAGGCATCGAATGGAAAATTTTTGAAAATAATTTAATCAGTGTTTTTGTAAGAAGGAGTTTTTTTCAGAACTTTTTGTGAAACTGCTCGAATTTTTTCAAACCTGCCCAACAGATTTTCGGAACTAACCAAAACCTGAAAACTCCTCAGAATACAAACTGGCCACGAAACTTTCCCATATTTTTGTACAAGACGTTTTCTATAATTGTTACATCGAATTTGAAAGTTTTTGGAAAAAGGATTGAAACGAGGAATAATTGTTAAAGAATTCAGTCGAACACGATGAAGAAATTCAGTAAAAATTTGAAAAAAAAAAACAAAACAATAAAGTCTAATATTTCAAATCGAAAGTTTTAATTTTTGGGAGTGATTAATGTCACTTCTTATCGACAGCAAAAGTGATTCGGATGTAAAAAATAGATTTGACAAGAAATTTTAAACATTTTTTATAGAAATGACAGGAAACGACGCATCCAGTATACCTAAATATGACCGTTTTCACTCGTTTTTTGAAAATAAAAAAGATTTGAGTCGAAATTATGAATTTGGTTTTCTGGAAAATTTTCAATTTGTCGTTTTTCAAAGAAACAGCAGGAAACGACAAATCTATCATACCTAAAAATGATCGTTTTTAGTTGTTTTTTTAAAACAAAAAAGATTTGAGTCGAAACCTCCATTTTAGAGGATTGCAAAATTTTCATTCTGTCGTTTTTCAAAGAAACGACAGGAAACGACGAATCTATCATACCTAAAAATGATCGTTTTTAGTCGTTTTTTGAAAATAAAAAACATTTGAGTCAAAACGTTCATTTTAGAGGATCGCAAGATTTTCATTTTGTCGTTTTTCAAAGAAACGATTGGAAACGACGCATCTAACATACCTAAAAATAATCACTTTCAGTCGTTTTTTGAAAATAAAGAAGAAGATTCGAGTCGAAACGGTCATTTTAGAATTTAGAGAATGGCAAAATTTTCGTTCTGTCGTTTTTCAAAGAAACGACGGGAAACGACGCATCCATTATTTCAATTTTTCCGATTCTAAATGCAATTATTTTTTTATGTTCCTTAATTAAAATATAAAGACGCTCTTTTACGATGGTAAATGCCGCAATTATGTTTGAATTTTTTTTCTTTTCCTGATTTTTTCCAGTTAAAATTAATTTTTTTCTCAATTTTGTGTAGTTGGATTTTTTTTTGTTCATACATTGAAATTACGGAAGTAAAATTGACGATATTTTGAATTCTTCGCTACCCTTTAAAATTTCAATTTTTCATTCCTGAATTTTGAAATTTTTTGGCAAATTTTTCAAAATAAGATTCAAGTTTCATGTATTTCAAAATAATTATTTAATACCCATAAACATTCTAAAAATAACGTTTTTTTTCTCTGGAATACTTACCTACACTTTCTGGGAAAGTTTAAAATATCTCCGTTAATTTTCTCAGTCTAAAACTTCACATACCCTCGAAAATAAGGCAAAATTTCACCCACAAAAAACTTGAGAAAATTTCGAAACCAGCCTAAATCTTGAAAACTTGAAAAGTTCATTTTAATTCAGCTTCGATTAAAGATTCGCATTGCACGTTGAAGTTGTATGTACATAAAACTAGGCTTTAGGCTTTTGTAAATCTCAGATTTGCTTCGACCTGTCATGCTGGCATCGTCTGAATACGAAATGAAACGTTGAAGGTTTCTACCTCGATGTTTACTCGCCTACATTTTCTGACAATATGTTTATGTAGGTTTTACCACGAATTGCGGACGTATTTTGGGTAGATCTAGGTAGTACTACGTAAAATGCATACGTAAAATTACCATCCATATTATTCGAATTAGTCGTCAGGTCAAACAAAAATCTCGCCAACTACCATGTTAACCCAACACCACTCGTATGAGTCGCGAATTCACGCGAATATATTATGACATGACCATATCGCTCATACGGTTTATATACATTTTAGTGTTTCAATTTTTAAATCTCTTTTGCCACCATGTTCGCATAATAATACCTACTTATGTACAATTAATCTTCGCTAATCCGCAATCCGATCATAAATTTTGTCTGCTTTCATGTTTTATGAATACACATGTTTTTACGTGCTCGGTATTGTTGGATTTTGATGTGCAAGTGAAACATGATCGAGTAAAATTTTATAAACGGGTATTGAGGATTATATGATAAAGCTTTGTTCGCCACGTACCCAGTATGGTACGTTACTGTACCGTCTCTGAATACGACGACCAATATGTAAATTATCTGATAAGTGCTTGTGTACGTATGCAGAGTGTTTCGTAGTAGAAGTGAGAATCTCCTTTGGTTTACGAAGTAGGCAACGTATTTGCCACGTGTGTATCTTTTGGATTACGGGCACACGGGCGATTATCTCATTAAAATGGAATTTTTCTCGTTTGTTTTATTAATTTGGGGTTCGGTGTTTTGAATTTAAAAAGTCGTTTCAAAAGAGACGAGGAATTTGTGTGTTGAAAAATCATTATTTCTCATTTTCTAGCATTTTTGCAAAATTGTTTCTATGATCGTTTAAATTCTCAAATTTTTAAAAAATTGATCGTTACAGTTTTCATGAATTCTTCTAAAAAAATCATTGTACCGGGACGAGGATATTGAAGTGAAAAGAGGATCATTGGTACTTTTGTGAAGAAATCAACAATTCAACTTCCTTGAAATTCAATACTTACATTTCTGTTAATTTTTTAGAGGTTGAAAGAGTCCCAACTGTTTGGAGTATGCGTTTGTAAAAAAAAAAATGAAAGTTTCATGGGCTGATAGACTTAGTAGTCTGATGAACCTCCAAAAAATGAAACTCTGGACCAAAATTGGTAATCGTATTAGAAATAAAAAACGAATTTTGCAGTTTTCATACTCATAGACTTGAGTTAGAAAGGATTTTAAATCCATTTCTGGATTCGAAAAAATTGATTCGAATCCAAAACATTTCGGATTCATGAAATGGATTCGAATACTTTCATCATTCCATAGGATTTGTTTCATTTTTCATTTTGAAATTTTTGCTATAAATCGTCTGTCTAAGTTTATATATTCTCTACGAGAAGCAAATGAAAACGAAAAATTGAAATTAAAATTTTTTTTAAAATTCAAATTTTGAACTTTGGCTGCATGTATTTCACCACACATGTAAAAGGTTTGAACATGTGGCAAATTTTGTGGATAGGAATTTTACATCAAATTTACCGTTTCTAGAGTTCATGGAAACCCATAAAACTATGGTTAATTTTATGGATAATAATTATCCATGCATTTCACCAAAAATGTAAAAGGTTTGAACATGTTCAAAATTTTGTGGATAGGAATTTTCCATCAAAGTTACCATTTCTAGAGTTTGGGGAAACCCATAAAACTGTGGTTAATTTGATGGATAATAATTATCCATGCATTTCACCAAAAATGTAAAAGGTTTGAACATGTTCAAAATTTTGTGGATAGGATTTTTCCATCAAAAATATCATTTCTAGAGCATGTGGCAAATTTTGTGGATAGGAATTTTCCATCAAAAATACGATTTCTAGAGTATGTGGCATAATTTTGTGGATAGGAATTTTCCATCAAAGTTACCATTTCTAGAGGTTGGGGAAACCCATAAAACTGTGGTTAATTTGATGGATAATAATTATCCATGCATTTCACCACAAATGTAAAAGGTTTGAACATGTTCAAAATTTTGTGGATAGGAATTTTCCATCAAAAATACCATTTCTATAGTATGTGGCAAATTTTGTGGATAGGAATTTTCCATCAAAGTTACCATTTCTAGAGTTTGGGGAAACCCATAAAACTGTGGTTAATTTGATGGATAATAATTATCCATGCATTTCACCACAAATGTAAAAGGTTTGAACATGTTCAAAATTTTGTGGATAGGAATTTTCCATCAAGAATACCATTTCTAGAGCATGTGGGAAAATTTTCTGGATAGGAATTTTCCATCAAAGTTACCATTTCTAGAGTTCAGGGAAACTCATAAAACTATGGTTAATTTGATGGATAATAATTATCCATGCATTTCACCACAAATGTAAAAGGTTTGAACATGTGGCAAATTTTGTGGATAGGAATTTTCCATCAAAGTTACCATTTCTAGAGTTTGGGGAAACCCATAAAACTGTGGTTAATTTGATGGATAATAATTATCCATGCATTTCACCAAAAATATTAAAGGTTTGAACATGTTCAAAATTTTGTGGATAGGAATTTTCCATCAAAAATACCATTTCTAGAGCATGTGGCAAATTTTGTGGATAGGAATTTTCCATCAAAAATACGATTTCTAGAGCATGTGGCAAAATTTTGTGGATAGGAATTTTCCATCAAAGTTACCATTTCTAGAGGTTGGGGAAACCCATAAAACTGAGGTCAATTTTATGGATAATAATTATCTATGTATTTCACCACACATGTAAAAGGTTTGAACGTGTGGTAAATTTTGTGGATAAGAATTATCCATCAAAATTACTGTTTCTAGAGTTCGGGGAAACCCATAAAACTGTGGTTAATTTTATGGATAACGATTATCCATATATTTGACCACTCATGTGAAGGGTTTGAATTTGAACACATGGCAAATTTTGTGGATAGGAGGTAGCCATTAAAATTACCGATTCTACAAACTTCACAGAACCATACATATTCGATTTTGAATAAGTATTTATTATTTTTTGCCAAAGTTACGGGCACGAATCTAATGGAATTTCGATGGATTTTTTTTCAAAGTTTCAAGCTCGAATCTAATGGGATATTTGATTTCAAGTTTTGATGAATCTAATGGGATATTCGACCTGGAATTTTGATAGATTTTTGTCAAAGTTTCAAGCACGAATTTAGTGGGATATTTGATTTGAAGTACATATTGATCGATTTTTGAAACAGGTCCGGGCACAAATCTAAGTGATTTTCTATTTTTAAAAAGTGATGCATTATGGTTGTTTTTCAAAAATGAATCTTCGATTTAAAAAGGAAGTTCACGGGAGGTTGAACGGCTAGTCTCTCATATTCGGATCCAAAAAAAACCACAATACATAATATCGTTAATTGAAGAATGAGGTTTTTAAATAATTTAATCTAATTCAGATCCAATTTTTGGTGGATTCGTTCTAACCTTTTCAGAGATAATTTGAAATATTGATGGGAAATGTTATCGCATATCTGTATAAGGGGACTAAAACAAGAGCGAAGATCAGTCTAATTTTCTCGGTTTTTCGCTATTTTTGAAAAATGATCGTCTTTGCTTCATGATTCCAATCGGAATTGCTACTAAAAATACCTACTCCCTCATTTTTACACAGTGAGCATCAGCTGCAAATTTTCGTTATTCACCTGAAATTTTCTCTACATTTGAAAATTTGGATGGCACGTAATGTTACAGATGAATAATGAAATTTTTAATTTTTTTTTTTAATTCAGCAGAAATTTTTTTTCAAGTTTTTGTGAATTCATTTCTGCAGAAAAAAAAACCAACGTATTTGCCACCCTTTCTTTATCTCATAAAAAACCTCCAATTTCAACTAATTTATACACTTTCGCAACAGGCCACAGTTCAAGAATTACCTCCGTCTCGAAAACTTCAAGGAATTCGCCCCAGAAAAAAAAATTACCTGCTAAAATCCTTACAGCATACACATCTGCTTAAAATACCCAACGACTTCGCTACCTACGTATTTCCATACGTAGATATGGGGCGTAAAAGAATTTCATACATTATACGCATACAAAGGTAATAGGTATGCGTGTTCGCGTGTCAAATAAACCAAGTATTGAACATTTAAATGAAAGTGCAAAAGAAGGACACTGCTACCGAGCCAATTAATTAATTCCATTTCCTACTCGAAATTTAATTAAAAAGTTTAATTTAATAAATCACCCAGGAACTAATTAAAAGTACAATTTACTTCTGTTACGTTTTTACCATCGTGTTATTTATAAAAAACGGTCTTTTTTTGATTCAACTGAGATAGCATTGTTTTTTTTATTATTTTTTCGTTCCCCGAGCAGCTTAAAATAGAATAAATACCTTCGCCACTGAGCTTTTTTCCACTGTCGTTTTTTTTTTGAGGCTAAATTAGTATTTTTTTGTAATGTTATATCGAAGTAAACGATGTGAGAGATTCTCGAGGAATATATTTTTTTTTCAAAATCAGAATCATTCGAACGGAACTAATCTCAAGTTGTTTTGAAAAAGAAATCGACCGATGTAATTTCTTCCAGTAATTTTTTGACAATTTTATTGGAAATTGATTCCTATATAAAGGGTGCAAAATATTAAACTTGTTTAGATTTTTATTTTTTCTTTTACTGTCATCAATTTATATTACATTCTATTAATTCTTTTCGTGTTTTGTTTTATTTTGTTTTTAGGTAAGTCGTAAAATATATTTTAAACTCGAGGGTGCCCAAGTAATATGGAAGATGGAGGTATTTTTTTTATGAATTGGTGAAAAGCATGGAAACCTTAACAGTGGCTTGATCAACATTTCGTCGTGCGTGTTCATAATCATGGTAAAACTCGACTAAACTTTAAATGTAAAATTTTAATTATAGTATTTAATTCGTTAAAAAGAATAATATGATGTAACACGTTTTGTAACCAGCCTGCGATGGTTGAAAAATGTCGACTCGGGGAAAAAAAAGGAATTTACCACCAAACTAACCTATTCCTTTGGTTATCGATGACGTCGTTCAATAACGTCAATTTACCGACACTTTAATTCTTACCTCTGGCATTTTTCCTTTTTCAAACGCCTCGATATCAATTTATGTCGGATAGTCGATATCTGTTTGAGATTTGGATGAGGCGAAGATTAGGGTTTAGTTTTTGACAATCTGTTATACGGACTCTATTGTTAGCAAGTGATTAAGAAATAAGGACGGTTGGTGATATTTGTTTTAGAGCTTTCCTCTCTCTATACCTTTTGATACTAGCTTTATGGCGGTGGCTGAATTTCGACGTAAAAATTTGTTATTATTCGAGCCATATAGTACTCGTACATTGTATAATATGTATCAGAGGCGAAAATTAATTTCACTCTACATAATTATAACGAGAAATCCGCACCATACTAGAGAGATACGGTTATTATTATTGTCGCTTGTTCTACCATACAAAAGCGAATAAAAGTTAGGAGAGGATCGAGGATATACGGCGATATCAGCGAAACGGCTGTTCACTAAAAAAGAAACTCGCAGCGTTGAATTTTGATAGGTATAGGCCTTATTTCTTGTTGCGGTTGGGACGCTGCTGGTGTATCCGTCGCATCTATACGGTTTATGAATAACGAATTTACATCGTCATTTTTAAGACAGTTTATTCTTTATTAACGCCATCTATCGAACGGCTGGTATTATTTTTAACTGGTGCGAATCTTTCGCCGGAACAATACATGGCCATTTTCGATGAGTGGCGGTCCCAAAACAGATTTGCATAATAAAGAGTATACGGCGGCGCTTGTTGTACGTAGTTTCGAATACTCCCAACATTTATAGTAATTTAGGGGATAATCTTTCTGCAAATTTATGCGATAATGGATTTCGCATTAGCATAAATCAATGATAAATTTTCACTGGTTACATTCCCCAATTTAACTCATTTAGAATCCATCCGAATATAAAGGAAACTGAAATTTTACTAGTTGTGATTTAATGTTCGCTTTAAAGTGAACGTATTAATATTATTAGGTTCTGTAATCGCAATACCATTGTTTTTAGATTGTATTGTGCATCGGTTCGCGATGATTGTACCTCATCCGTGCTTTTCCTACCGTCGTTATGTATTCGATTATTGTACGTCATTTTGCTAAATTACCGCGAAAATTAGCCAAAAAGTATTCGGATTCGATTCGACGGTCCCGATCGATATTTAAATTACCCATAAGGTAATCGAATCCGTCTCGAGAAAGTTTCTCATATTGTTGTGTAATTTCGTGCTAAATTGAGTTGCGATCGCGAGGGGGATTTTCGTGTTTTATCGGCCGGCTTCTTCATTGTTGTTGAGGGATGATTATTTGCATATTTATTCGGTAGTTTTAGCCATCTGAGTTGAAAGAAATACTCGTCATTTTATTTTCACTTTCTCTCGTTTTGTTGTTAATTGAGTTTTTTTTTTGAGGGGATCTTGAAATTTTGGGGTGCAGGTCTCGCAATTGTGTTTTTTTTTCATCGAAGGAATAGTAATAAAATTAACGATCAGAGCGAATCGTTTTAATAGGTGATTGGAAGAGGAATATTATTATCGCTAAGATGAAGTACTCTTAACTTTATGCATGAAAATTAGATGGGTTTTTATTCGTCATTTCTTTTCCTACATGAATCTGCCATAGTTTTGGTATAGGTAATCAAAATTTTTACATCGATCGCTGGATTCGCTGGCATAGTAAGTAAAACTTTGTCAGATGAAAGAAAAAACACGAAAAATTTTGATAATCGATTGGATTTGAAAGACGACAAAATATGATGAAGCCGCAGAAATTTCAGATGTTGATTTGGTTGTTCATGAAGCAAAATAATGATCCCAGATTTTCCCCATCGTCCTTCCTCTTTTTTCCGAATTATTTTGAATAAAAGTATTATATTCGAACATACTTTTTGATTCGACCCCCTTCCACGTGCTCTAACCACCCCTCTCTCAATTTTTTTTTTCATCAAAATTGATGGCTAGAGGGATACTGAAGGGTCGAATTTAGAAAATAAGCAAATTTTCAAACTCAGCGCCCTTGAAAACTTGACAAACGACAGGTCACACATTATTTTTCATTTTTTTTGGGATTTTAAGGTTTTTTTTAGGGCCTAATAGGGAGGTTTAAAAAGGTCGGATGAAAAAACTGGTTACATATTCGAATTCGGCGCATTTAAATTAGTAGAAATCGATGTGTTACTTGACTTTTTCTGTTTTGTTGAATTTTGGTCAAAATTGTGGGCCCTTGTACTCTGAGGTTGTGAAGATTCAATTTTTAATAAAATCTGTTTTTTGAAAAAAAAAAAGTGAAAAGGACACGTACTGCAATTTTTTAATATTTTTTAAATTGTTACTTTTATTTTTTGTACTCATCATGAAAGTTAAGCTTTCACTGCCAAAGTTCATTTTTGAGCTTTTCAAAATGTGATTACCGTGTTTTAATCTCCTTCATTTCTCTTTCAGACCTCGAAATCAGTTTTCTTCCGAGTACAACCGTTCTCTGGGTAATTTGGTGAAAAAATTGTAATCGCATAAAAATTATGAGGCCCACCCCTCGCCCTCTTGAGGATTAGGAAAAAAATGGTTTAGGTTATTTGAATAGATCATTAATGAGGGGAACTTTTAGAAAAAATATTGAGCGAAATCGGATAACCTGGCTACATTTTTGGTTTGAATCAGTATGGAATAGCCCAATATTTAAAAAATGTTGAATTTGGGTATTTTCAGATGGTCCACTTTTGAGCTTGACATCAAAGGTTGTGTTGTTTTTCTTGAAAAATAGAAAAATACCAAAAAACCAAGAGTGAAATTGGTCTTCGAGGTTTGAATTTTTTTTAGACCAAGAACCTCAAAAAGTTCTTTTGAAAAAAAATTCATTTTTATCTAACTATAGATAGCTTAATGGTTTGAAAAAAATCAATTTTTCTTCACAAATTACATAGTTTCGTGTTTTTGATTGTGGAATTTTTCACTGTTTCAGTTTTTTCGAAAGAAATCAATGTACCTACTGTATGGTGTTTTTTTTCTGAAAAAATTCATTTATTTTGTATTTTCTGGACATATTTTTTCTATTTTTCTGAATGTGGATTTTTTCATGGGGGGGGGGGGGTGGCAAGATATGAATTATAAATTGTTTTCTGTTTTTCCTTTGGGTTTTCTGAGCATAGTTATTTTTTTTATGAAATATAATTTTTTTTGGAAATGTCTTGTTTTTTAAAATTGTTTTCTGTTTTTTCCTTTGTTTTTTTAAAGCATAGTTTTTTTAAATGAAAAATTAGGTATGAATTTCATTTTGAAAGTGTCTTATTTTTTGGAAAAGGGATAGGTAAAGGGAAAGGAGAAGGATTTTAAACTGGAAATTGCTTGGGCGTTGACTCAAAAACTGATCTTCGAGATTTAAATTTTTCGAAAAAACACCAAAAATACAAAACAAGATTTTGTTTTCTAAAAAATCAAAATTGTATAATATTTCTAAAAAAATTGTTTAATTTGTTGATTTTTTTTTCTAAAAATGGTATGATGTTTTGTTAATTGATTTTATTAATGTTACTGAAGTTTATTTTGTTTTTTCAGAAATTATTTTTAGGAGAAATTAGTATCTTCCTGAGTTTTTCTGAAAATTCTTTTATAATAACTGATGATGAGTTGAATTTTCGAAGGTAGTTTTGATTTTTGAAAAAACAAATTTGAATTATTGTGTCAGAGATCTATTGCATAATTCGTAGTTTTTCATGAAAAAAGTTTTTTTTTTTTCAATTTTTAATATTTTTCTAAGCTAATTTTTGTTCGATTTGTAAATTTTTTTTATCTGTGCATGGCTTTATTTTAATTCGCGAGAAATTATTAGAGTCGTACGAAATCAAAATCCAGAGATATTATTCAAAGACTTCGTAATTCCGCCGTTTTTTAAATAATAGTAATGAAAATTTCTCAGAATCGAATCTTCCTCAAGCTATTTAAAAGAAATGAAAAAACGTCGATAAGAAACCCTGCAACCATTAAACTAGAAATTATCTGATCCTTCCATTACCAAAAGCCCTATCGAATAGGAGGCAGAAATGAAAAATCTGACGTACATTTATTAGCCAAAAAATTTGGCAGTCATTCTACACTCTTCGAAGGTTATACTTTTTGGTATAAAATTTTTCTAAACATGCAATTTTCAATTTTCCACTAAATTATTGCCTTTGTTGCGAGGCGAAATACATGGGCTATATTTTTATCGATATGACCAAGTGATAATGTCCTTTTCCTTTTTTTCAACCTTTCTTTTGATTTATTTCGTTCATGAAAAAGGAAACCTTTCGAGTATAAGTTGAAAATGAGAGTATTTTTGTAATTACAAACTTTGTTAAAATTGGATTTTTGAAAGTAGCATTAGCGAAAATTATGATTTATTTACTTTTCTTTTCATTTACGTTGAGAAAATTTGTGACATTGGGGGCGAAAATGTGGAATTATAACACCTAGAAAAGTAATACGTTATTGAAACGGACGTAATATATAATTAAATATAAAACCAACATCAACCGAAGTTATTTTCGTTCGCCGGAAAGCTTTCAACGTAGCTAATTAAAAAGTTGAAAAATTAAATACGTTTTATTTTACGTGATTGGTTTAATTTATGACGGGGGAAATATTTCTTCGCTCGTTTCGTCTTTGCCAAGGTGGTATACTTGGCAAGGGTTAAAGAAAGTAAAAGAAAAGGATGGTAAATGAAAGTTATTTTCGTTTCAGTTTTCATTTTTTGGTTTCCATTTTTTCTGGAGTTAGTTTCAATTTTCCGTATGTTTTTTTTGACATTTTGGAGTAGAAAAATTTATTTCCATTTGCAATTTGGAAAAATCGTTTTTTACGATCAAAAGAATAAATTCTGCTGAATTTTTTCTTCTAAAATATCAATTTTTTCAAAACGAATTGAGGAAAATTATCAGTTGAAAGATTCGTTCTATTACGAATTTGAACAAACATCGTCTATAACGAATTTTTTATTTGGACCTGTAAAATTTTTCGCTGGAGTTGTTTTTTTTGGAAAATTACTGTCGTAAATTTTTCTCGTTTTTCTTCCAGTATTTTAAACGTTTGTTGCCAGCGGTTTCGCCGGTTTTACCTGAAGTTAAATATTTTACGTTCATAGCGTTTTTACGATTACACGTTGTAAAAGTAATTACATTTTTTTACATTTTTAAAAACTAACCCAAAATAACCAGCTTGAAAATTTTTTCCTGAACATTTCACGTTAATTTATATTAAAATATCAACGTTTTACGAGTATAAAGCCCTTATCGAGTAAATTCATTCGAGTTTAATTTGAAAACTTATTAAGAAAAGATTTAGAAGATTAAAGCACTGGCGAGAAAGTTGCTGTTTATGTTGTCTTTTGATCATTTAAATTGGCCAGCGTTTGTGTAAAGCTTCCTTTCGTGGTTCGACTCAGATTCATCCACCTCTGCGATGTACACGGTGCTGCGTCAAATAAAGTAAATATTTAAACGATACGTTCGCTCTAAATTATCGTAATTTTTGTATTTCTTCCTCGCCTGATGGCTCAACTGAAAAAGATGATTTTTCCATTAATTTTTTCGCTCGCCCTTGCTCCTTCGGAGAATGAATAGTCATGACGAAAAACACGTGTTTCAACTTTCCAGTATAATCTGAAAGTATTAAAACAGAAGAACGCGGAGTCAGTTTTGCTTGCGACGCGGCTTATGCTTAAAATTAATGATCTAGAAATTATTGTACCAGTTTAAATAAAGATAAATTATTGGACTGACGTTTCTCAGAAGAGGTGAGGAATTTATCCTTTTGCGGTTAAGTTGCTCGGCGTAGAACGAAAGGGTGTTATAACTTAACTAAAATAAGTGGGCCAACGAGCCCTTTGCCTCAAGTTAACTTTGACAGTAGCAGACTCCCTGGGGATAGTTTGCCGTTAAAGTAACTTCTACTATTTTTCCGTATGGTTGGGGTCGATTTGTTCGATGAACAGTCTTACTAAATCAACAAATGCTTAAATCATGTTTGATATTTTACAACGATTATCGTAGCTGGTTTTTTGTCGACTGTTCTGTGGTTCACAATCCTTTTTTTCCTTCCTTCCGTTTTCTTAATGTTATCACATTTATATGGGGTAACGTAAGTTCTGATTATTTTTCATTCTTTTCCTGACCACCGAGCAACAAAATCGACGTTTTTTCGCGGTAATAAAAAACCCACTCGTCGAGTATTTTTTTTTTACGATAAAAATTTCATTTTCGTCTTGTTTCTAAAACAAGAGATTTTTCCCACTGTGGTTTTTTCCAGTGGTATACTTGTGAAGGAGGAAAAAAATCGTAAAAACGTCGCTTTAGCTTGTCTTAATTTAAATTAAAAAGATTCCTTGGGGCGTTTCAAAATTTAATACTTGCATTGTCAAAAAAAAAAAAGGTTTAATATTTATAATTTCTGGTGTGGTTTAAAAATTGTAATAACGAATCAAAAGGATTTGAAATTGCGACGAAACTGTTGTTTGAAAATTTGCCTCAATTTAATTAAGTAACATTTCTCCGCGTGTACTGGCTTTTCTCATCTTTGGATTGTGAAAATGAGTTTTGACATTGTTGCAAGAAATTAACGCACGTGGATTGGTTTAATGACGAGACTCGTCTGTGAAATTATCTTATGCGATGCTTTGCAGCAATTCTAATAGTTTTTTTGTTACCAGCGAGAAAGCTGAAAATTATTTTCAAAATGAAATTGTATACGGGTTGGTAAAATTTTACCAAATTAAGAGAGGAGGTACTCGGTTAAATATCTTTTATGTTTCGAATTTCAAAGTGTGAAAAAAGTGTCTGGATATGCTGCCGAATTCGAGGTCTGAACGAATGTTGGTACTCATATTTAAATGAGAGAATTGAGTACATTCGATGAACAATTTCAAGGTGACATTCGCCATCCTTGAAAATTAAGAGTGACATTTTAATGAATATCTAAAGATGATCGAATTAACGATTTATTAAAAATAATTAATGGATCAACTTTGTTCGAAAAATGAACATATCCCTGTAATCCGTATTTTGTGGTGTGGTATGGGGAAAGGAGGGGGGGGGGTTGAATTACTTACATTTTCATTTTCAGAATAATTATTGAACATTTTGAGAAATTAATGCAGATTTTCCTGGTTGTTGAATAAATTTTGGTGTGATGTTTGAAAAAAAATTCTGTCTTGTTCGAATTTTGTGTTCTCCAAAACTTTTGGTTCTTACTAGATTAAAAGATTGAAAGATGACTCGAAGAACAAGAAGACCTCTAATGTGGACTCATACAAATGTGGAAGTTGAAGTATTTCCATCTACGAGACTATTAAAATTCAAAAATCATGAAAAGATCCTGCAGAGAAGTTAATATTTTTCAAATTACCTAAATCAATTTTGGTCTTATTGTTCGATTTTTGAAATATTTTTAACCCTTTTTTGAAATTCAAAATTTTTAGCATGGTGAATTTTTCAATTTATTAATCAATTTCCTTGAAAGTGAAATTCTTCCATGAGCCTTTCAACCTAAAAAATTAGTGAAATCTGCTTTCGTAAACTTAAATTTTTTTGATTTAATCATGTACCATTTTTCATAAGTATTATAAAATGAGACTAGAAAATTTTGGGGAAAATTTGTCAAGATTAATTAAAATGAACTCATAATTTATTTACCTCGACAACTGTTAATTTTTGAGTTTAGTAAAATATTTAACTGGTAAAGGGGGGGGGGAGGTACAGAAACCATGCAGAAAAATTCTATTTTATTTACAGTGAAGTAGTTGATATTTTTTTTCGTTCTCCCTTTTCCTACTGAAGAAAAAATTCATAGATCTAATTCATTTTTTTTTGAATTTCTTCAAAACAAAAATTAATGAATTCTCCCCTCTCCTCACGTTATGATTTTAAAGCCAATCGATTTCAAAAAAACCTTACGCATTCTGCGTAAGGTAACCGACTTTTCCACAAAAGTCGGTGTAGAAAACTTAATTTACTTTCGTTCAACTATTCACAAATATTGAGCCTACTGAGAAGTACCAAACTCGAAATTTTGGACTCCAGTGTATCCAGGGAAGGGGCTCAAATCAAAATAAAAAAGTCGGTAATACATAAGTTTAAAGAATTGGTACCCACGCTATTTATCAAGTAAAATGACTGAAAATTGAAATTTTGGTCTTGCACTCAAGCTCAAAATTTTGGGCCCTCAAGCTCCCATATCCATAGGGGCACCTGGTGGGGGGGGGGGCACAAATTCAAAAAAGTTGATAAATTGATATTGAATGAAATAATAGTATGTCATTTTTTTAATTTCTTATTTCAAGTTACTATTATTATTCGAAATTGAAATTTTAGCTCAACTGTCCCCATCCCCTCAGGCATTCTTATATTCTTAGGGACATGTAGAAGATTTAGATCGAAAAACAAATACCAAATTCGGAATCAGTGACCCAAAAAATATCAAACTGCGCTTTTTCACAAACTTTTTAATGCCAAACTGTAAATTTCGATTCTTAGATCTCCTTTTGCATCCTTTGAGGACCGTTTTTGAGCAAAGGAAGGGCCTTCCAAAAAAAGGCTGTATAAGAAGTTGTAGAGAATTAAATTTGTGTTCTATAATTTGTCATTAGATTTTTTTGAAGAGCCCTAGTTTTATTCAAATTACGTATTTACGTTTCAAGCTTGCATAAGAAATTAAAAATGGCAGTTCACAAATTTAAGCTACCGAGGGACGACTTAGGAACATGTAGAGGATTCAAATCGAAAAACAAAGACTTAATTCGGAATCAGTGACCCAAAAAACATCAGTTTATGCCCTTTTACAAAGTTTTTTACAAACTTTTTAATGCCAGAATGCGAATTTCGAGTATTGGACCCTCCTTTGCGTCCTTTGAGGACCGTTTTTGACCAAAGGAGGGGCCTCCCGAAAAATGCCTGTTTAGCAAGTTGTAGAGAATTAAATTTGCTTTCGACAATGAGTCATTAGATTTTTTTGAGAATGCCTAGTTTTCAAATTATTCGACCTTCAAGTTTCAGTAAGCTATTGAAAAAAACTGTTTACAAATTTTAGGCCTACCGAGAGACGGTGTACCTCAACCGATCAGGCTGAAAATTTTTCTGTAAGGTCCTCAAACGTTTCTTTGCCAATCCTGAAAATTTCAGCTCAATTGGTTCAGTAGTTTTAGAGAAATCGAAATTTGAAGCGCAATGTAACTTTTACCTTGGTTGTTTGAAATTTCGGCTAAGTCCCACCCCCCAACCCCTAAAAAACACAAAAAGTTCAATATCTCGAAAACGGCTGAACCGATTTTAAATCGGTTTGAAAATCTCAAAACTACGTAAAAAATGCTATCTTTTGGGATCGTTGTCCCCTTCTGGAGCTACACAGCTTCCGAGTTTAATCGCGGACAAAATTATACATAAACATATAAATATTTATATATATATATATATAAGGAAACCTCGTTCTCAACCACACGTCCTATCGTGTTCAGAATGTCCGAAAACGTAAAAAAAAAATCGTTCCCGACGCTCCCTTCAACTACGATGAACAATTTAGTACTCGACTTTTCCTAATGGAAAAGTCGGTAATTGTGGTCAGATAGATCCTCGCAACTATTAGTCTCATTAAAAAAAAAAAACAATCAAATATGTAGATTCAAAAAATTATAATAACAACACCCACAAAAAGAATAATATAATTACTAAAATAACATAATAAATATTTGAAAAATTATTTTTCATTTCAAACTTCTCATAACTTTTCCCTTGCGTTTCAAGATTTCATTTCGTTGGTCCTCATTCAGAATAAAACTTCCTTCCGATGACTTTTCATAACTTATTCCCAATTTCTTAATAGTTGCTGGTGTAACAAGACAGACATAAGTTAACCCAAAGGGCTGGCTAAATCCTTGGTACTCATTATCTCCTTTTAAACCTTCCCAACCTTGTACCTCATCGTTAGTAGGCAAATTCTCTCATTATCTAACACAGCTCCAAGAACATTATGGATTACAACAATGGCATTGTATATTTTCTCATCCACTGTAAATTCGACAATTCGGTATAATTTTTCAGGTACCGGAATTGGAAATTTTTGAAGTCTTGCATCATTTGTTTTCCGGAGTATCTCTAGTTTTTCTGAGCTGATTTCATTTGATAATCCTACGATGCCGAAGGTTATGCCACTTTTAGAATGCAACAGAAAAGATATGATTTCTTTTTTTTAGATTTTTAACGGTGTTCAACATTCATTTGACAAAAATTTTCATATCTTTTTTTGTTGTTGAAATTGTCAAGTTGCCAAGAGTGAACCGATTCAAAAAATGAGTTCACTGACAATGTTTGGCTTACAAAACTCTACAAATTTCATTTGGAAAATTTTTTCTAATCTCGATTTTTGGGGTATTTTTGAAAAACGGTTTCAAATTATCGAACCGGTTTCGAAAAAAAATTATCACATTTTAATCATCTATGTGTGTAGACTTCAAATCCATAAAAAACCCAGACCCCCCCATTTTTTAACCAAAACCGGTTTCTCAATTTGTGGACACCCTGTAGGTAGAACTGAAAATTGACTATCAATCTTCAATGTCCTTGTCTCCAGAAACATATTTCCGTTTGAATCATCCCGATATCTCTTTTCAGTTTCGAGATATCATGAAGTGTTTTTCGTGGACAAGACTTTTGTGTCATACTGTAATTTTTATCCCATAAGTAAAAAAATGATGTCTCATCAGAATAATAATTGTCATAAAAGTGCTTGAAATTTCCCATAAAACGTTTCGAGTTTGCGTAAAGAAATGTTATATTTTTTGAGTTGATTTGAATCAGGCAAAATAATATAAAAATAGCGAGAAAGATCTGGAAAATATCGAGAATTTCCTTTGTGTAATCTAGCGGACAACATTTGGGCACTGTTACGAATAGTTCGATCAGTTTCACTTTTGGGATTGGAGTTGCGCATGAGACGACCTTCGAAACCTTATCAATTTTCTAAAGAATCTCAAATGTCCTTGAAATTGCATCAAATTGAAAAATCATTTCGTGGTGAGAAAAACTCGTAAAAAAAATTGGCGAAATTGAAAGACTTATGGTCAGAATAAAATTGGTCCTACTTGGATTAATATGGAATGGCAAAAAAGCATCATGGCCTAAATTTCTCAGTTCTGGAAGAACAATATCCACAATACAGATTATCAGAAAATTTCAATTCCCATTAAGTATGATGAAAACTATTGCAGAACCTTTGCCCCTTCAATTTTGGAAACAGACAGCACATTTGTCTTCTCATTTTCCCCCAGCCCTACCCGGTTATATCCAAAACCAAATATCGATTACGAATAATCCTATTGCTCTTTATAACCAATAAAATCTCGCCATCACACCGCGGTTCCTTTTTTGCCAAATTTTTACGATCTCGTCGTTCGGTATAGAAAACTAAAACAGAGGCAAACACCACACGCACCATGCTTCGCATTGCGACTACCATTTGTAATACACAATATTTATCGACTAAATAAATAAATTAAAATTTCGCCCTTTTCGAATTAATATCGCTCGGTACCTATTTGGAATTTTAGCGAGCTAAATCATCGTTGCGTAAAAATATTGATTGCAAGGCTTGGGAAAATCCATCGGTAACCAGAAAACAATATTCCGTAACCGTGAAATATTTCATTTAAAACGTATTTCAATTGGCAACACGACATGGAAATTCGAAAACAAATATAGTATCCGTTTTAATTTATGCAGGCTGAAAATTTTCGTGTCCGGGCGTTGGAAAAATGAAATTTCCAATTGCACGGTCGTCGTCGTCGCGTCGCCGTCGTCATTCGTACCGAACAGTTTTTCCTTCAGCTATACGGCTCCGTGTACGTTCGAGCGAGTAATTTTCTTTGTACCTATCGGATATATTTTATACGATCGGCGCGCGGCGAGAAAAATATTACAAGAACGCAAAACGCTCGCTAATAATTTCGCTAAAACGCCAACCAGTCATACCGTTGGAAAATTTTTCGGCTGATATTTTCCAAATTGCCTGATAATTCCGTTTTCTACTTCGTATGTACGGCCAAAAAAAAAAGAAAAATAACACCGGCGAAATTTATGTTAGTCGTAAAATGCGTAGCTCAGTGTCACATTCGTCATAAATTCTACATTTTCACTCTTTTTTCTCAGACAAATCACGTTGGTTTTCCTAAAGCTATGAAATTTTCATGAACGATAAAAGTAGTACGCGAAATTCACGCTGCGGCGAGGTGTTTTTATAATGTGAAACGGCAGATGAGTGAGAAAAAGACAACTTGGAAAAGGAGGTAATAAAAACGTAGGCAAAAAGGGGAATTCGCGAAAGTATAATAAACATGCGAGTCTGTTAAATCTTTTTTCCCTCTTTTTTCTATTTTTCCTTCTTATATTTTCCTCAAAACCAAAAACTTACCCAAATACTACACACGGCGAAACAAAAAGAAAATAAAACACCTCCAACATCTGCAACTTATGCTCATATAACTCGAATATTTGAAACACCAGGTGTTAAATGTTTTAATCTCGCATCGCGGTTACCCATTGAAATGTTAATATTGACATTATACGATACTCACCCTTGAATTTTTTTTTTACATTTTCATATATCTACGAAAACAAATACGCTGGTTTTATAAGCTCTAATAAATCTAAGGGTAAAGTAGACATTTATGGGATTATTATTTGATAAGTCACTGGAAAAATAATCTGTAGGAATTTTCGTAATCACAACATACCCTATTTGTAGAGATTCTCCAATAATCGTACGTAGTCGATTATCATCGAAATAAAATTTATTACTCGAGATGAGGAAAAACACGAGATTCTAACTCATACTTATCGACTCTCCATGGAATAAAATTCAGTACCCTTGCAAAAACTACGTATTCTAAATTTCTAATGAGAGATACTCGTCAATCAGATGTCGTTCTGCTCTAAAGTTATCGAAACTACCAAGCCATAAAAAACAACTCGAATAAGAAATTTCCAACCGAAGAAAAAATACTGTTGAAAAACTATTCGTGGAAAACTTTCGCTGGAAAATTTTTCGTAGGAAGAATAACCATCGAGAAATTTTTCAACAGTATTTTACATCTTCCACAAAATTAAGCGATTAAGTATGGAACATAAATCGGACGAAATTTATTTCCCATGTAATTTCAATTCACCGACACACGACCTTCGTTACGATTAAAATTTATATAGGGTTCGAGATAGGGCAAAAAAACATTTAAAACGACGAATCATCGATTACAAATGTTGAAAAAAAAAAACACCAGCGAATCGTGTTGCTTTCGTTAATTTATAACGCATAGGTAAATCGTATGGCGAAGGAAAAAAAACCGTCGGAGACCCCTGTAAACAAGGCGAGCAACCAGCAACAATCATTGTAACAATTAATTCAATTAAAATTACTCGAGCTAGAAAAATATATTAAATGGTACACGTTTTGTAAATGTGTTTTACAATTAGGCTAATAAATTATTCCCATATCATACGTAGGCTGAAATTTGTTGCCTATATCCCTGCACTATAATGAGGTTTAATTAAATGCAAACACCATTTCTATGGTCGGAATGCTGTGTATATAACGTAAGGGTAATTTATTAGCCTATGATTGCGGTTCCGACTGAACATACAAATTGCTCGTCTTATTATTACGCGAATGTATGAAAGTAATATTAGGCTTTTCCTTAGCTCATATCTACCAGGTGTGTTGGCCGCAGTTTACCACCTTCTATGATGATGATGCTATTTAAGCTAAGCCGCGACGGTGGTTGGGTTGCTGAATACGAGATTTAGAAGGGGCTGTGTTGTTGAGTGGTACGAATAATTTTATCGGGATTAGACAGTTAGGAAATATAAGAGGTGAAAGATAACTAAAATGCGGTTTGCCAGTATGAAAAGTTTTACGTGAGGTATACATCGGTTTTTGCATCATGAGCTTAAAAAAATGTGTTCAAATTTTTCAAATTTGAAATTTCTAATCGTAGATGAAATAAGCACATTATGATTATTGAGGTGATTTTTTATTGCCCAATTTTTACGCGATAAATTGGCTGAAAATTGTGGAAGAGAGTAAAACGTACACAGTACAACAATCATCGACTGAAATTTTTCCCAAAAAAATTTCTAGACGTCCTTGTGTTTGTGAAATTATTTTTTTAGTGTAGATATCTTTCCAAAAAATCACAACTTTTTTTCAAAATTTTGATTTTTTCAGCTTTCGAATTTTTTTATTTTTCTTACATATGTGACTTGGTCTACGAAAAAAGAACGCACCCAAAAACAACATTTTGAGAAAAACGCGTTTTAAAGTTTAGCTTTGAACTTTCGACTGAAACATCTCTAAAGCTTACTTTTTTAGAAAAAAAAAGACTAATTTCACTCTACAAAATGAAATTTTACGCTCTACAATTTATTTTCTATTCATTTTTTTCGTAGAACCTTTCCTTTGCTCGAAAAATTGACTTGAAGTGGCAAAAAATTGTTTAAAAATGTCTCGTTTTTTACACTGTATTTCTTTCTTAAAATGTTTGTAGCAAGGACAATTATAAAGTCTGGCATCTCCGGTTTGTTTTATTGGAATGAGGATACTAACCTCTACAAAAAAAGGTCATAAAAAAAATTTTCATTTTGTGACCATAGGTACCTTATCGTAGTCCAGGGCACATATACTTAATATAGTTTTTTTTAACTCCTCCAATAGATTTTTTCCTCCACTTGACTTTCCTCTTCAAAATTTTTTGTAAGCTCCAAGATTTTTTTCAATTTCATCGATTTTAATTTTTACTGAAATTTTCATATTAAGTACAAGTACAATATATTTATTAAAATTAACAACTGCAGAAGCCCATTCTTTAATCTTAAAATTTTTTTAAAGTTGTCATTCTCTAGATTTTTTCTAACATTAAATTTCTTAAAATGTTTTTCGAACTCAATTTTTTCAATTTTTTTGTTTTAAAAATTTCAGAGCAGAGCTGGAAAATAATTTTAGAAAAATATTTGGGCTGAGCTAAAAAAAAAAAGGAATTTTGAGGAAAAAATTCAAAAAGGGTATACTTAAATTAAACTTTGAAAAATAATTTCAAGAGCAAAAAAAATAGAAAAAAAGATTTAATTTTGAGAGAAAATTTCTAGAGTTAAGAAATGAAAAATATGTATTTTTAGAAAAAAGTTACAGGGTTGAAAAATGTTTATACCTACCTGGGAAAAAATTGAAGAAAAAAATTTCAGAGTTGGTTAAAATTTATTCCAGATAGAAAATTTTAGAGCCGAAGAATATAAAAATCGAAAATATTTTGAGAATTAGAAAAAAATTGTGGTTGAAAAATTGTTGATTTCGGTTTCAAATTTTTAAATCATCTTATGATGTCATGAGACGGATAGCGAAGTTGCGATTCGAGCGAACGATTTACATTTTGTTGTTCATTCCGTGTGAGAATAGACAGACCCTGTATTATAGGGTGGATCGCAAAAGCCAAAAACATGCCTCGGATTTCGACCAAATCGCTGGGGTTGTTGGGTCACCATCGGAGACTACCCAAAAAAATTTTTAGCCCCCCCCCAGGTGAAGAGGGAGGGGAGCTAGGGTCCTCAAGGGCACCTCCTTCTAAAAAAGAACGCTGTTTTTTGTGTTTTTTAGCTCGAAAATATGGCGTGAGATTTATCAAACAGCACTAAAAAGGTGCGATTTGAGTTTTAACCCCCCCCCCCCCCCTCGAACCATCACCATCCTTCTCGGATAAAAACTCCGACGTCAGACCTCTACCCGGGGGTCCAAAAGTTGCAGATCGCGAAATTTCCGTATTGTGAAATTTTTGCTAGCCTCTAATTAATTACTGTTGCACCGCGCCGAGTAATTTTATTATTTTTTTCACTTTCTGAAAATTTTCTTTGAGCAGTGTAGTCAATTGTGAATTGTGATATTCAAATTTCTGAAATTTGTATTGATCTAATCATGAATTTGCTAACTAGGTATATATTATTGCTAGAAAACTCCACAAATTTTTTTTTGTTTTTTCAATAATCACAAAAAAAATAAGTTATGGAGAAAATTTTTTACAACAGTGCAGCCAATTGTTAACCATGAAACACTCATGTATGGAATTTACGTTAATTTTGAACCATTTTTTTCCTCACTAGAAATAATTATTTTGAAAAATTGTCATAACAATGACACAGCCTCTAACTATGCTAAAAAAAATATTTCTAGAAGGCTTAAAATGCTCAAAACAACCTTTGTCGTCAAGTCAAATAATCGCTTTTATCTCACTTTTTAAAAATAACAAAAAACTCAAGTCCGCAAGAAACATTTTTTTTACTCGCTTTTACTTCCTGAATTTGATTCTGAAAAAAATACTTTATTGTGTCCCTGTTGATGTTGTGAGAATTTTTCAAAATAATTATTTTTACTTTTTGATTCATTTTTGTTTCCGCTTTCATCGAGTGACTTTTTGGTTGAATTTCCTGTCAAACTGAACCAAATTTTTCAAAACACGTGTGAATCTCCAGCACTAAACATACGACATTAAAATACCAAAAAATAACGAAAGATTTGGAAACATCCGCGACGTATTTCTAACATCAGGAATTTAGTCTTGAAATTACGAGAATTTCGATCATATCGGAAGAGAAATAAATTGCATTCGTGTACTCGAAAACAATTTCTTCGGAAAGATGTTAAATAATAAGATTTATCCGTCTAAGAATTGAAAAAGATTTATATCCCATACAAGGTGCGTGTAAGCTAAACCGTATATAAAATTCGATTGTTGCGGACACCGGCTTGAATTTTATCCCTTTTTGATAAATATCTATCTCGATGGGAAGACCTGCGAAAAATATTTTCATTTTCTACAATTAAATTCCGCAACAGCAACGGTGGAATTTTATATTTTCCACTATCCTTCCTATCGTCTGTTGTATTTTACTTGAACACAACACACGCACAATATCGGATAAAAAGCATAAACATTTTCTTAATGACTCTCATTACATCGATATAGGAAAAAAAATCTTAATAAATCATCCTCGCGTGACACATTTTAACGAAACTATTTTGACAAATGAAAATAAAATGTATAACGCTTTCCACCGCGGTGACGTTAGTTTCGAGATAACCTAGACTTATTCCAAATGATACGTTTTCCATTCATCCCACATCCGGCCACCGAAGCGACACACCGTGCAAAAAAAATCCACACAAATGCAAAACGAATTACCATATTTTTAATTGTCAAGTTCACTCGGTTTGCGGAGTAAATTTCGCGTTGGCGCGCCAAATTGCCGACTAATATAACCCGAGAGTGTCATCGTACTCGACGAAATTAATACTCCTATACCAATGAGACTTATACTATTTTTGCGTTATTTTCTTTACGAAACGTTCGTTTTATATCGTAAAATTACGCCGACGGCAATCAATAAAGCTTAGAATTCAACTCGAATACATTACGGAATATTAAACCCACTAGAATCTGAATTTCGCATAAAATCTTAATGGAAACGTTAATAAGGCTTTTTAAACTTCGGAATATTATTCGACGGTGTTTTTCTCGCAGAAATGGAGAAAAAAGGGAAACAGAATACAGGGTTAAGAATTATACAATTAATACAGCCATTTTTATTTTTTTCAGTATTTACCTACCATTTTGAGATAAATCGAATAACCTTGATTGCTATAGCAAAATGCCGCATAGACAAATTTTTATTCATTTTATTTATTCTCGGTTCGAAATTTAAACGTGAGTGACCTTCGAAACGATCGTCGGCAAAAAATTCTGTTTTTGTTCCAATGCCTAAATTCTGATTCTATAGGCATCGAAATACACCAACTTACTCATTTGTGGCTTTCAAATAAAGTATGCTTTTGGGGATAGGGTGTCGAAAAATGTTTTTCGAGCTCAATGGGCTTGAGAAAAAATGCTCAAAAATTGGAAAATTTTTTGGTGAATCGAATAGAATGAACCGCAGATCTCTTGTCTCATTTTGAAAAAAGTTACAGTTTGAATTTTTCTAAAGTAAAAAAAAAATCATTTTTTGTGAATTTCCATGAGATTTCTGAGCAAACTAAGCGTCCTTCAACAAAAATGACGATAACAAAAATTGTAGAAAATGAAATTTCCCATCGGATAGAAGCAATTAAATTTTTCTGGGAGGCATAATTTTTAATGTATTTTCGAATAAAATTTAACATTAGTAGAGGTGAACAGGAAAATTAAAAGATATATTTTTTAATTATCTTCAGTCACTGGAAGCAAAACCAAAATCAAAATGTTTGAAAAAACAAAACCGTAATCAAATCGAAATTTATTTTGGTTTTTGCCTTTTTGGACTTTTTTTTACGCTATTTTGTGTACGGTTGAATTTTAAAGTGCTGGAGAGGTTGAAAATTTGAAAAAAAATGAAAAAATTTCATTTCATTTCGTTACCTATCCTTTTTAGAAAATACTTCATATTTTGTTAATATTGAATTGATGATAACGTGGTTTTCACTTTTTGATGTTTACTTCAATGAAATATCAGGAATTTCCATTGGTACTTACTTATCTTATACTCCTCCCCTCCCCTCCCCTTCCCACCACAAAAAACGAAACGAAAAAAAAACCGCAACCAAAATCAAAACCAAAATTTTTGAACAACCAAAAAAAAATAAATAAATAAATAAAATCACTACCTTCTAAAAATCAGAACCAAAACCCATCACAAAATTCCTGGACCCAGAAAATTTTTCCATGCACAGAAATAACGGCTTCTGCTCAAATCTTTTTCTAACTTGAAAAAACGACTATAAATACGATCATATTTAGGTATATTATTGTACCCGTCGTCAAGGCCGGTGTTGCCCTGGTGCTCGAGCAACACATGAAAAAAATAAGCGTTTTGAGCAACACATGAAAAAAATTGAAAATTTGTGAAAAATGCCGTGATTTAAACCCTTGGGTTCATTTTTTTTTTCCAATTTTTTAAAATTTACACCAATGTCAAGTGTGAAATTTTCCATCAGTAGGTATGTACTCTCTAAATTTGAATCAGTCAGAATTGACTGATTTAAATCGACAAAATTGAGTCGCTGTAGCAATCAGTTAAAAAATTCACTAATTCAATGTATCGGTGAATTTTCATTACTGAATCAGTAAATTTTGACTGATTTCGTGATGTCACTCAGTCAATTGATTTTTACTGATTCGATGGTAAAAATTCACCAATTGAATCGGTGATTTTTCACTGATTGGCACTTTGGCAGTAAAATGTCGCAGATCAACTGGGAAATCAGTGAAATTTGATTGATTATCAGTTCACCCCAAAGGCCCCAAGTTAGTTTCAAAATGGGCAACATATGACAAAATTCCAAGTTGCCGACCCTGCCCGTCGTTTCCTTGAAAAACGACAGTTTGAAAATTTTTCCACACCTTGAAATGATGGCTTCTGCTAAAAGCTTTTTTATTTTGGAAAACTGCTTCTACCTGATAAAAATTTCATTCTCTATAATTTTTGTCGTTGTAAAACGCTTAGTTTGCTCAGAAACGTCACAAAAAGTTTTCATCACAGAATTTTCGTCAAGTTTAAGCTGTAATTTTTTTTCCAAATAAAATGTTGGTTTGCGGTTTGCTCCATTTGATTCACCGTGAAATTTTCTTCAAAACTGGGTCAAAAAAATTTCAATTATTTTTCTTAAGCCCATGTTTATTGTTTTCGAAACCCTTTATTTTCCGTCCTCCCACCCTCACCCAAAGTAAACTTTGGTCAAAAAAAATTTCCTTTCATAAGCTACTTGAAGCAACCAAAATTTGGCAATCGGAAACCAGAGACAAAAATCAAATGTCGAATTGTGCTATCTATATTTCAACTTTTTAAAATACTATCGCTGTAAATATTCGCGTAGAAATCATCTTGGGATTTGATTTTTAATATGTTTCGGTCATTTCATCCATTTCTCATTGGTAACGTGTCATAACGCATAAATCTTACGTAAACCGGGTGTATATAAAATTAAAAGAGACGCTAGCTGCAGAGTTTACATAGTCGTACAGCGATAAATTTCAGCGCACGTACAAATCGCAGCAACGTACAGGGATGGAAAATGCGACAAAAATTTCTCTCCGTTGGATGTCGTCGGAACTACCTACACGAGTTGTAGTTGAATCAAGGGAGATGGAAAATTCGACGTCGTCGATGGTAAATTATCAACGATATCTCAATATTCGTTCGACTCGGGTTCGAACTCGATTAATTACGAATTAATTGTTTTCTATAATTGAGAAAAACCTCGAAGCATATTTTTACTCGGATCGAGAAATGGAAAATGCTCGTCAGTGATGGGTCCGCCGCCGGGTGCTCGTGTACTCGTATTTTGTAAAATCACGACGCGAGCGAACGACAAGGCTATGGTATTAATAACCTCGTAAGAGCTTCGTTTAATATTTGTGTGGCAGAAGATTGCGCCTTTTCAGAGTTGTTAAAAGTTTCGAGTTGGAATTTCTGTTCAATCTCGTAAAATTGGTCGCAATATACATTAATGACCGAAAGTATAAGTCTGAGTTGCTTTTTAAGTTAAAATGGAAGTTAAACGAGTTTCGGTGTACAGTGAGTCTTTGTTTACGTCGGTGTTTCCACCTATTGTGGCGAAAGTTTTTATAATCAAATTGCCAAGATGTTTGATGTTACACTTGAAAACATCCATTGTAGTTCGAAGGCTTAATTACGTATATAGTGTACTGCTCGAAGTTTACCATTATCATGGTATATACTTCTAATCGCTGTAATTAACATAATGAACTTTCATTAAAGCTACAATGTTCGAGACTAATAATTTCATTTTTAAAGGAAAAAATTCTCGGTTGATATATGACGGTCTATTAAAGCATACCGGGTGGTTACCTACTGGTTAGGTTATGGGTCTCAGTATAGTTAGTTTTGATGATGATGATGATGATGCTGCAAGTTAAAGTACACCGGTGTGCAGGGTAGCTGCGTCTCTCAGATTCGAAGGAGTAAAGTTATGAAATATCTATGACGTTTTCTTCTATAAAATGTTACTTTTGTGGTCTTTGATGCTGCAATACTGTTATTAGATAAAATAGAACCTGTAGAGATACCTACGAGGAAAGTTATAATTAGAACTTTTCGATGTAATGCCATCATTATCAATATCGAATTTCGCTTGATACAGACCCAGAGACGCCACAGTAACAATAAAATAAGCTGAGAAAATCTATCGAATTTTTGAATCAGAATTTGACTAGAAATCAGAAAAATTTTATTCGGGAATGAAAAATTTTAGTTTTAAGGAATTTTAGTCAAAAGCTATCCACGGAAATTGAGCAAAAAAGCTCATTAGGTACTTCTAATTTTGCGAGTTGAATGAGTGTGTCCAGTGCAAGGATAAGGTACCTAAAGTCGGATTTTTCAAAAATGAGTTTTTTGGCCTAAATGATAGGGGAGACTATGAGGAAAATTTTAAGACTTGGATGGGTATCCTACGTCAATTTTTCGGTAAGATTGAAGCATTTAAAAAATTAGAAAATCACGACTTTCCAAAAAAAAAAAGATCAAAAAGGTCTGAACTGCTTAAAAATTCAAAAAATTTTTTTTTGAAAAAAATCTTCCATTTCTCATATTTTTGGCTCTAGCGCAAAATTATGTTTTCCGAATTTAGGTACTCCCCTCTCTGCACGGTACACAAATAATTTCAGTTTACGTTTCAGTTATTGAATTTCAATTCTTCTCTTCCCCATCACCTTACATTTCAGGATTGGACAAAATTTAAATCTTTTTTATATTAAAAATCCAAAAATCCAGATTTCGAATTTTGGATTTTAAATCAGTTTTTGAAATGTATTTCGGACTTGGTATTTCGGACTTGGGATTTGAACTCCTGTTTTTTAAAAATCCTTTAAATTCAAAATTCAAATATTTACATATTACGTGATCCAGTGATCAGTTTTCAGGTTCAAGCATCGCTGCATTTCATTCGTCATGTCATATCGAGCTATACCGGGTGTCCCAAAAATTCGAGCACCTCTCCCCAGTTTCATCAGTTTGTAGAGAGAACAAGAAACAAGATTTTTAATTGATTTTTTGATATTCACAAAAATGTAAATTTGACTGTTGTGAAATGAAATAAACAGAAAATGAAAATTTCCAAGTTCAGAATCATTTTATTCTCCCCTTTCAGTTTTTGGATTTTTAATCTACTTTCTGAGAGAATTTTGAATTTCAGATTTGAAATCCTTGTATTCCGGATTTCGCCCAACCTTTGATACATTTGATGGTTGATAAAATTTTTTCTAAATCGATTTTCATTACATCCTCCTTTACGATGTTGGTGCACAACATTCAAGAGCAATGGCCAATCTGAAGACAAAGAAATGTTCAAAAAATTGAAAATCTAAGAAAAATGATTCTCGTTACAATTTTTCCATTTCAGTCTCAGTTTTCCCACTTCAGAATCACCGAATAAACCAAATCAAAGAGTCAAAAAAAAAGAACCAGAACTCATTGAGCGCACCTAAAAGAGAGAAAGGGGAGGGAGTTGAGTTCAAAATCAAACGTTTTACGAGTTTTATTTGATTCACTTTCTGGTTTCAAATGTGTCAATTTTGTTAGGTTGAGAAATTATGAAATTTTTGCATTCGGTACACAGCCGCTTGAAAGTAGGAGAATCAAATTCAGCATTAGTTTTTTGCTCACTTGATTAGTCCGTCGATGGGAAATGTTAATTTGAGTAGCTTTTTATGTGCAGTATTGTTATTTTGTTGAGAATATTGACTTTAAGGGCCATATTCATAAACGATACTTGAGTATCACTTGGATAAGTAACGAATTTTAAAGCTATTTTCTTTTAGGATTAATAGAGCATTGCATACAAAAATTTTTATTTGAATAGAATAATTAGATTCTTAAGTATCGATTTATCATTAAAAAATCATAAAATTATTATTCAATAACTCAGAAAAATTGCGATTTGAAATTCGTTACTTAGCCAAGTAATACTCAAATATCGTTTATGAATATGGCCCTAAAACTCCTTAAATTCGAAAAATTCAGGAAAAAATTTTAATATCGAGTACATATGTGAAAATACAAAATTTTAAGATTTTCTCCTTCAAGTGATGGGAAATATTAAATTTTCAGTATTATATGCGAATTCGTAACTCGAATGGTTTTTGTGGATTTTTTTCCAGTATGTAAAAAAATTGAAACGAAAAAAATTAGCGACCTTTTTCTTTCTCATTTGTCGAATTTTTCAAATTTTCACCCAAGAAAAAATTCGAAAAATTCAGGAAAAAATTTTAATGTACCTATATTTTATCAAGTATGTGAAAACGCAAAATTTTTAGATTTTCTCTTTCATTAAAGCAGTAAAGGTTGATTTTTTTTAATACCAACAAGTGACTATGATGATTTTTGTTTAAAAAATTCCAATTAGGTGACACCTCTTTATATTTAAATTATTATTTTATATACTGATAAGTGATAACTTCATACCTTTTTTTTTTTTTTTTGAAAACATGTGATCCTTGGACTTTTTTTTGTTCATCTTTCAAGGTCACTTCTAATAAAATCCATATCTAGTTTTTTACTTTCAAATTTTCAAACTTAATGCCCCTTCAAGTCTTTTACGGTTAATATTTGTCCACAACATAAGTGTTTTTTTCTCTTACTCGCGTTGAAAAAAAATTCAACATTGAATTGAATTGAATAAACTTCTATTTTGATTAGATAAATGGTTACGTTATTACATCATCGTACATGTTTTTGCATTTACTTGAATTTTTTTCCGAATCGTACTTCTGCATACGTGCAATTTAGTCGTACTTACTACATATATTTTGATTATATTTCGCGAATAAGTAATATTGTATTTTTATCAACATCTGAATTATGTTTATTTGCACCAAGATTACTTTTTCGTTTAGAAAAACTGAGTTCGCATTATGAAGTTCGTCTTCACGATGGGGGTAAAAAACTCGTCGATTTTCATTTCTTTATGTTCATTCTTCCCATACTTCGAATCGTTTGCCTGAAGCGTGTTTTTCCGGTACAGTTTCTATAATATCGAATTGAAAAAATTTATTGTAAAGCAAATTGAAATGTTCGTCTCTCATTTTTCGTGCCAGTCTGTTACACCTAGCTGTCTGAAGTACTCCACAGCTACGTATAATTATCCCAGTGAAATGAGCAATGTTAATGAATAAATATCGCGACATCAAAGTAATCGAAGAAATTTTTCCACTTGGATGCGGTACTGGCGTTTGTGGGGAACACTCCTTTGTCGTGTAATGTAATTGAAAGAAAACTTGAGAATGTTTCATTCATGACTTTCATATCGAGATAGTACCAGACAATGGTTTGCTTTTCAATAGTTTACTTATAAGTGGAATAATTGAAAATTCAGTTGTTGAATCTGGTGGTTCTAAGGGGATGGAAAGTCTTTCTTCACCCGTTTAATGGATTGTTATAAATTATAATGATTATATAAATAGGATTGGTCTTGGTCTTGGTATTACTTATCATAAGTATTTGAGATTCTAAAAATAGTCAAATCTGGGTTCCCTTTTTCAGACAGAAATATCGATTTTCTTTTCATTAAAAATAACTTGTTATCGTATAAATGAACCGATCCACGAACGTATAGGTATGAAATGAAAACACTTTAAAATCAAGGATGCGCGAATATGAATCGAGTACGGTTAAAAAGAGGATTATATGAAACGTATAAAATGAAAATCACTTCTTTTTGCCTCGTACATTTGTCGTTGCGGAATTTCACTGCTGCTGGCCAGACTAAATTTATGAGTACGAATGGTATTACTTCCAATTGAATAGATTCGAACTCGTCCTTTGGCGAAGTTTTGCATTTAACCCAGCATACAAAACCTTTAGAATGACTATCGACTTGTAAAAAAAAAAAAACGGCCCATGAACTCGCACTGGTAATTCACTGATGTATTTTACCAAATACGTCCGTTTTTTTTTATTACCGCATTTGGTGATTTAAACGTCGACCGTAGTGTACGTTTTGCTATTTATGCATTTGTAGTACGCAAAGGTTTCCCTTTTTCTGGCTTTTTACCCCGCTCTTTATCGCAAGTACAACGTATTGTATAAATTTTACTGAATGCCCCTCCCCTCACTTTGACCGAATAACGTCCCAGGACACAAATTATACCTCGAAATAATAATCTCGATAGACGAATTTGTTTACTGAGAAAAATTGTAGTTCAGTCATAGGCCAGGTGAAGATTTGCCCTCGATTTTTTTGCATTTATTGCTTATAATGATCTACAAATTAACGTAATACCAAGAAATCCAATTTTGTGAAGAGAGGGGAAAAATTCTACCCTACATATAAAGGGCTTATGTGGTTCATCAATCAATTTTTTGTAAACATTTACTGACATGAATCTCAAAATTGAAATGAAAGACGTTGATCAAATCATTTTCTATATTCAGTTTCCTATTAGGTAAAGGTTCAATTTTTGTCAAAATAGTTGGCTGATTTCTAAATCAAAATGGGATGAAAAATTTCAATGTTTCCATTTTTAGCTTTTTCAGTCAATTTTTACGTACATTTTTTAAAAAAGAGTTCTAAAACGACTTTTGTGCACGATGAAGTTCTGAACAAATAAAACAGACCATAAATGAAGTCAGGTCTTCCGATTTCGTTTTTTTTTTTTTTTTTTTTTTTTTTTTTTATGAGTTTCCCTTGATGATCTATTCACGAATCCATCATAATTTTTCTTCCTACCCTCAAAGGGTTGTTGGGAGAGGCGTGGGCCTCGTAGTTGTTAGGAAATTGCGATTTTTCGCCAAATTACCCAACATTGAGGGCTGAAATCTTGAGATGGGTTATACTTGAAGGAAAACTGTTTGTGGAGTTCGAAAGAGAATTGATGGGGGATTCGAAAACGATAATCATATTTTGAAAAGCTCAAAGTTGTACTTTAGTGATGAAAGCTCAACTTTCATGATGATCACATAAATGAAAGCTGCCATTTGAAAATGTGAAAAAATTACTGTAAGTAGTCATATTTACCTAATTTCTAACCAAAAAATTTTCAAGATGAGATCTTCAGATCCCTGGAGGGTACAGGGGTCTACAATTTTGACCAAAATTCAAAAAAATCGAAATAGTAAAGTAGCATATCGAATTCTACTAATTCGAAGGCGCTTATTTCGAATATGTACTTTGTTTTTCCATCCGACCCCTCTGAACTCCCCTATAGCCTCCTTAATAGGGGTAAAAAATTCGAAAAAATTGAAAAATTTCAAAAATCATAAAATTTTATATAGGTACCATTGATAAATCTTGAAAATTTCTCATGTAAAGAAAGAGTATTTTCGAGGGAGGGACAAAAAAGTACTTGAAATTTCCTTTAAAACGAATGCACGCCAAGGGGAGGGTCAAAAAATTTGGGATTGGTTGTCAAAAAAGTCATTTGAAAAGGTCAAGCTAAGTCGAGCTTTTTTCTCAAAAAATTTTTGTTAGGCACCCTGTTTGAAAATACTGAAATGAAGGCTTTGGCTCCAATATTTTTTATTTTGGAAAAAAGACTAAAAACAATCATCTATAGGTATGTTTGACTCGTCGTTTCCTGTCGTTTCTTTGAAAAACGACAGTTTTAAAATTTTTCAACATACTGAAATGACAGACGATCATTTGTAGGTGTGCCGGATCCGTCGTTTATTGTCGTTTCTTTGAAAAAATACAGTTTGGAAATTTTTCAACCCCCTGAAATGACTGCTTTTGCTCAGATCTTTTCAATTTTGGAAAAAAGACTAAAAACGATCCTTTTTAGGTATATTGAACCCGTCGTTTCCTGTCGTTTCTTTGAAAAACGACGTTTTGAAAATTTTTCAACCCACTAAAATAATGGCTTCGGCTCAAATCTTTTTTATTTTGGAAAAACGACTAAAAACAATAATTTTTAGGTTTGTTGGATCCGTCGTTTCCTGTCGTTTCTTTGAAAATCGACCTTTTGAAATTTTTAAACGCACTGAAATGGGTGTCTAAGGCTGCCTGATAAGTCAAGCTTTTTGCCTTGTGGTCAAACTGATCCTGAAAATTCAAGCTTTTTTACTAATTTACTCAAAAATTCAAGTTTTTTTCAAAAATTTTGAAGATAATAAAAATGCCATCTACCATTGATAAATATTGAAAATTTCTTATGAAAAAGTAGAGTATTTTCGGGATAGGGACAAAAATGTACTTGAAATTTTCTTTAAAACGAATTTACGCAAAGGAGGGGATCAAAAATTTTTAGGTTGGTGTTACCAATAAATTCATTCGAAAAGGTCAAGCTAAATCAAGCTTTTTTCTCAAAAAATTTATTAGACACCCTGAAATATAGATTTACATATTACAGGCTATATTATTTTTTCGCCCCCTTCCTACCTTTTCCCATCCCTTCTTCAGGGATGCTGGTGGACGCAAAATTCAACTTTAAATTTGTGTCGTGCACCTTAAAAAATTTAATGTACCATGAATTCATGAACTTCACTTTTTAGAAAAGTATTATATTAGATATGACTCAATTTTTAAAAATGCCCCTTACTCCCATCTCCTTCCCCTGCATATTTTTTTTGTTGCCAAATTCGGATTCTGCGATCTAAAATACATACAAGTTAATAGTTTCACAAATATTGTATAGATTGATATTGAAATATATAGCTTAATTATAAATATTTTTGGAGATTTCCTGACCCACTCAGGAGCCTGGTCCTTTTTTTGACTCGACAAACCATCCTGTAAAAAATTTCGATTAAATTGTTGGAAATTTTCCCTCATCCCAAACCGCCAGTTCGTAAAAGAGGTCGCACGATCGTTTATTGTTTGCATACGATGTGTAAGTTTATTTTGAAAACGAGGCCACTTCTTTTTCGAGAAAGTTGATTCAATCAAGTCGTCGTATTTTGAATAGTAAAAGTTAAAGCGTCGTTGGAAAGTTGATGAGAAGTTAAAAATTAAGTTTTTGCCACCGCGTCAAATGGTTCTGTTGTTAGTATGTTTTGCGAAAACGTTACAAACGCGGAAGAACAGGGGTTGAAAAAAAAATCAACCGAATCAAAATGTTGAAAGTTCTCTGGCAAAATGAAATGCTCGTACACGACAAACTCTTTTGTCGCAAATTATCCATTTTGGTGGCATAAATTACCGGTTAACATTTTTAAACGAGCTTATGCTTTTCACATAGGTACAGTAGGGTTACCAAATGAAGGTCTCGCCTCGTTTTGACGATAAACATTCAAAGCTATGTAATATTTGAACGCATTTCATCCGTCAAATATAAACGTAAACGCGTACCAACCATACACACGTACGTATGTTTTAATTACAATGCCAAGAGGTTTATTGGAATAGAACGATTTTGCGAATTGTTTTTCCAAGTGATTTACCAAATACTGCGCGTTTCCCATTTACAGCGTGACGACAACTTGATGCGAGAAGCGCTTCAAGTAAAATAATTAAAAGGCATAAAACTTGACGATTTTACTATTTCAATTTTCGCGTACAGTGTTATTTCTAATTCCAGCGCCGAAAACCCCTTTACGATAACGAGTTTTGTTTTTTTCCCTCTCTCCCAGCCCCGAAATTATTTCGTGCCAGTGCTTCCTTTATAATTAGCCGTGTCACCTGAACGTTAAACTGCGTTTATATGTTAATTTCTCTTGTGCTTTTTTTTCTCCCTCGTTTTTGAATACTAATTATCTGCTTTACTTTTTCAACTTATTTTCGCCTAGGAAGCGGTAACGTGGTGGGGGTAATTGTAAGAGATTTTATGCGGTTGCCGCGTATCGATTGCTGTAGCGGTGTTTCGAATTATTATTTTTTTCTTCTTTTTTTTTTTCGGGAAAAAATTACCTGCTTTACAAGAACCAGACAAAATGTTGAATTTGTTTTAAACCCGAGTCGTCTTTTGAAAAGAAATTTTCTCCGGAGCGAATTTATATCTTAATTAAAAAGTGCGATTTTTTGTTAAGTAACCCCTTTTTGAAATTTCAGAAAATATTTCTTTCGAAATCGTGATTAAAATTTGAGATGTTCTAATGAACGTTTCATTGCCCGAGGTTTCATTTTCAAATATTTCGTAATTCGAATGGTTTTCGTAGAATAAACCGATAGCGTATTTTTTTTTTTGATACGTTGCTAAGATTTTTTTTTGAAATTTTCAAAAAGTTATACCGTGGCTGAAAAGCGGAGACATGCACTTCGAGTTTTTTCAAACCTTTTCTTAACCCTATAACATATCTGTGTCTTTAAGCAAAGTCTAGACTATTATCTGAATACACCTATGTAATTATTGTCATACTTTTTATTGAACTTGAAAATAAAATATCTACCAAAAATTTGTGATATGAAATTGACACAGAAAAATCCAATTTTGAGTGCCATGAGAGAAGAAGCAGGAGACCGAGGAACTGAGGATTGAGGAGATGTTGAAAAAATCATAAAATTTGCATCGCATTCCCTTTTGGTCGAATGTATTTGGTATCGATTTCCTCGCATTTTTTTTTTTTTTGTTTTACCTTCAACCTTCTTTTTCAAAAGGTTTTCATTCTCAACGTCAAGATATTTAATTTTATTTATAAGGACAAAATTGCCAGAAAAAAATTTAAAACTGATATTCAACGAAAACGTTTCGAAAAAAAAGGTTGAAGGTAAAACCAAAAATAAAATGCGACGAAATCGATACCAAATACATTCGACCTAAGGGAATTCGATGCAATTTTTATGATTTTTTCAACATCTCCTCAGTCCTCACTTCCTCAGTCTCCTCCTTCCTCTCTCATGGCACTCAAAAATTGATTTTTCTGTGTAAATTTCTTATCACAGAATGAAAAGTCGTGTTAAAAAAAAATAGTCATTACTTTTGTTCATTTCAAGTAATCTACCTGTTTTTCAAAGAAAAAAATATCCTTGCTTTTCCCCTCATCTTTTATAATTCGGTAAAAATTGTCGAAAGCCACTGGGCAGCAGTCAGAATTGCAGCGCAGTAATAAATCCGCGGAAAAAATAACAATAAAAGACAACAGTGAAAAAATTTGTTGGAAAATCAGTGAAAATTCACTAAAAAGTCAGTACAATATCTGAAATTTGCTGATAAATCAGTAGAATCTTTGAAGAATCAGCGAAAATCAGCTGAAAATCGAAGAATTTTGCTGATTTTCCTTGTGCTTCAAGTCTGACATTTTTTCGTTCACTGATAAATTTTTCGAAAAATTTTGATATTGGCAGAGATTCGAAAGGAGAGGGTCTGTTGGCTTTGGCTCTGAAAGTGCCTCCAACTCCGACTCCGAAATTTTTTTCCAAGTGCCTCCGGCTCCTGTAAGGTTAAAAAGGCTCGAGAGGGTCCTCCTAAAGAGACCTCCAAAAATGAAAAATCGAAAATTTTCGAAAATTTTTGGGAATAATTATGAATTTAAAACAAGCATAACTTTTTGAAAAAACAAATACCATTGAATCTGAAAAGGTTGACAAATAACAATCCAAACTGGAGTGGTAGTGAAAATGATGAGAAATACGAATTCTATTTTTATGAACACGTTTTGAAATAGAAAATTCAAAGGAGGGACCTACGGAGCGAGGAGTCGAAGTGGGTTCAATGTGGTGCTTCCGAATCCGGCTCCGGATTTTTTTTGAGGTCTCTTCAGCTTCAGCTCCGACTCCGAGGTTTTTACAAAAGCCCCTCATCAGCTTTGAAAATTAAAAAAATGTATTTTTAATTAGAAAAAATACATTCGAGTAAAAAAAGTCACAAAAGTGATGATTTTTTAATTCAACTGAATTTTTTTTAAATTTTCAGTTGAATTAAAAAAAGTGAAATTTTGAAATTTCACCCCTCCCTGCCTGCCTTCTTTTCCGTTCAATTTTTGTGTTTTTTGAAGTAAGAAGATAATTAGTTGAGGAACTTTTTTTTGAAGCTATTTAGTGCGATCCATAAACTAAAACAGGCAGTGGGGGCAGCTTGTTCAAGTATATTGAATGAAAAAATTCAAATGTGATGATTTTTCAATTAAAATTTAGGAAATTTTGCACTTTGAGTTGAAAAAATTAAAAAATTAGGTATGGATTGAAAAATCTGAAAGATTCTGTATCAGTCAAAAAGTTTTTTCTTCATTACATATTTTGATTTATTTGAAATTAGTTAATAAAAAAAAATGTGATTTTTAGAGGAAGAGAAAAGGAGGAGGTATCAATGCTCAAAAGATCTGGAAAACGTATCAAAATTGGTTGATAAAAATGATGAATTTATTTCAAGTACAAAAGTTGAAGTGATTTGTGAAATAAAACAATCATGAAAACAATTTTTTCTTGGCCCAAAATCTAAATCTTTACAAAACATCGCGTTTCATAAAAATATATAAAATATTCGCGTTTTTTAAACAAAATTCTATTCTTTTTTGAAAATGACAAATCACATGATTAAGTATTCATTTTTTCTTCTAACAACTAAATGGCTCTGTTACTTTTTAGAATACAGTTTAAAAATAATTAATATTGTATAATTCGAAAATTAATTTTATGCTTCGCATAATATACTAAAACTTTTCCCAAAATTTTAACACTTCCACTACAAAATGAAAAATAAACTACAAAACCCAAAAACCCAATCTTTCACTATTCCCATCGCTGGAAATGCTTTTTGCATCATACTGAGGCATTCTCTAGAGGAGAAATGAATATGTATTATTACCAAGCCTGGCTTACCAACTTGTTTTTGCTTTTCATATGTGGGGAAAAAAAATGATTGATCTATTTTTCAGGCACTCGAGTATACCTTTTAAAATTATTAGTATATTTTTTCAGGCCTATTTCTAAAATGTTTTCAACACTAGAAAATAACAGATTGGCCAGTTGCATTTCAAATATTCATCGTGACGATATGGGATTGCTGATTTGATATAGGTAATAAGATAATTCAAACGTCTCGCGTCGCTCGTGTAAAATATAAATTGTTTGTTGGAAAGTACGATTGATATCTATCTACGAAGAAAAAAAAACAGAATTCATTTTCAGCTCGGCTTACATCACCTATATTTTTGAAAAAAATACACGAGATATATCTACGATATGTAAAAGGATGTTACCTACGTTTATTTTTATCTACGTATCTGAAAACATTGAAAAAATCGTTTCTCTATACGAATTGTGATTGTTTTATTAGATTGAGAACAAAACAAAAAAAAAAAAAAAAAGAAAAAAAAAAGAAAAACACAAACTCAGACACGATTTTATTTTACGAAGAAATAAATCGAGATTTTCGATGCTATATTAAATTCTGTAGTCAATCGCTTTTAGCGTATATTTTTCAAATGTTTCCTATATTTCTCGATGAAGCAGAATTCTGTTATTTCAAGTTTATAGTACGATGCTTCGATCTAATACGGGACAAAAAATTTTCAAAAAATTGAGTAAATATTATCTTGAAACTGTACTTAATCTTATTTATGAAGAATACCATTAGAAATACCTACTATATTTACGAACAGTCTGCAGTTGTTGGAAAACCAAGTTTGTACTCATTTCAAACAGGAACTTGTCAGGAGAAAGAAAAAAAGGAGAGGTGTCAGTGGAATTCTAAACTTCATTTCAAGCTGTAAAAGATGAAATGAATCTTCAGCTGGGTTTCATAGAACTTCTCACCAATTTGAGTCGATTGTAGAATATGTGACATTTTTTTCAACTATTGATTTTAATACTCTGAATTTTTCCATCTTTCCTTGGTATTTTTTTTAACATTTTAAAATCAACAGATGCCAAATTTATAATTTTGGGTACCAATTATCAAATTCGAGTAAGCTTAAAATGAGCAACAAGTGGAATCGTCATTTTTTCGCCATCCGGTCGAATTACATTGAAGAAAAATATCAAAATGAATATTTCGATAACTACGTCGATTAAAAAATATCCAAATATGTACACGACTCGTAAGTTAAATGCAGATTCAAGGGTCGTGTTTCCATAAACGTTTTAATACGGTTTAGGGGAGAAAAAAGTTACAAATGGGTTTTCATTATTGAAATGCTCGTTCGAATTTACGACCGTCGTATTGAATAACATAAAAATTGAATGCTTTTCGCGACTATATAAACTAAATTAAATAGATTCGTTTCGCCGGCATTAGATATTCGTTTCGATGATATCGAATCGCGCGGCGATTCATTAACGGCTTTGTATTTTCGGTGAAATTTTAATTTCTTTCGCTTAAAAGATCCAGCGCGAAAATAATGGCTCGTTTGTAGGTATACGGGGTGTATGTGAATAGGAAATGATTATACATTATATTTGAAAATTTAATTATGCTACGTTTTCATTAAGAAGCAGAGTAAAATTTAATTTATCTAGTAGAAAAAAAATTCAGATAACCTTTCATTTTTCATTTAATTGAACGTAATTCCGCAATAAAAGCGAGAATTTTTGTTCATTAATCAAAGTTTCCAGCGGTTTTTCATTAAAAAGGCGTTTCCTTATTGATCTTCGAAAAGTGATTAAGTTTATTTATTATGCTCATCTATTCTATTTATAAAAGACCCGAGTATTCTCGTTTGCACATAATTTTTTTTAATCTGTTACTTAATGATCGAAAGTCTTTTTGTAGATTTTAACTTCTTCCTTTTTTTCTCTCCCCCGCGACCGAGAATTTTTATTCTCGTTGCGCCTTATTCGAAGAAATTTGTAATTTTTTGTCTTTTCCCTGCTCAAACCTTTTTTCATTTTTTCACCGATACGAAAAGCTTCGTTTTAAGAAATTAAAAGCGAACAGTTTCCAGAAAGCATCCGCGGGTTTGGAACGATTAAAATACAAGAAAAGAGGTAATTAATCAAACATTCATTTTTTTTCCTCAACCAGCATTCCTTTTCCGAATGGTTTTGTTGTTACTTTTTTTTCCTCGCCAGTTTTGCAAACTCGTTGAGAATTTTGCTTTCTTTTTTTTTTCAAGGGTGTGAAATTTTCGTATTCTATTCGTAACATTTACGTTTGGTTTTGTCTGGCTTCGCTTGTGTTTTTGCGCTAAAAACAGATTAAATAAATAAAAGAAAAAAAAACGGCTTAAATGTTTTGACGTCGCTGTAAATGAAATTTACTGATTTTGTTTAGCCGTGTGTCGTTTTCTTCGTATACGTTGGAAAAACGAAATTAAAAAGAAAGCGGAAAGACACTTTTGGTTAATGCTTTTGTCGCAAAAGTCAACGAATAAAACGCCAGCCAGTAGAAAATCGGGCAATTTCAAACATCGGAAGAGTAAGCACGAGAAAAACGAATAGATATTTTCGAAAGAACGCGAAGAAATAAGAATTGTACATATAAAAAGGGTTTCATTCGTGTAACCTTTTTTTTCCTTCTGTCCCTTTTTTTCCCTTCAAGAGGTTTGTATAACGAATTAAGGAACACATGTTCGGGATGGTGTTTACTCGAAATATGAGTATATTAAATACGTATATATTCAAATTTTTCAGCCAATGATGCGACCTTTTGTCGTCGTTAAAATTTATCGTTTATGGGGGTCGTGAGTTTTTGTCGAATGCCTCGAGTGGAGAATTTTTTTTCCGATTGTATGGTGTTCGAGAAAATTCTACGTGAGACCTTCGAAGATGTCGGCGTTGAAAATCTAGATTATAACGTGGGTTATTTTGAAAAAATAAGGAGAAATTCTTTAGTGAATGTTTTCATGTTTGAGACCTTCGACATTGATATTTGGGCACACTGAAAAAAAATCCATAGGTAATTTTTATTTAAAAATAATAATAACAACGCGTTTCCATTCTGAAAAATAATAAAATGCGACAAAAAGGGTGGAAAAATTTTATTTATTCCACTATTAATTTTCTTTAAATATTTCGAATAATTTTTATCATAGTGTTATAATAAAAATTAACAGACTATTGAAAGAAAATTAATATTCATTTTGATCTTTCAGAAAATATGTAAACTTTGCATTTTTCGTGTTATCAAACCGCTTGTAGATTCATTTGAAAAAAGTGAGTCACATTTTTAGTTGAAATTTTGTATTTTTTGCAATGGCGATTGTTAAAAAGTGTAAGTAGTGTTATTGATATTTAGTTTTTGATGCGGTTGCTGCTGATTATTTCATGTTCAGGGAAGTACTATGGACACATTTTTCGCGTGATCAACCCGTTTTGCGAATTTTGAGTGTCATTTGCCAAGCATCGAAGAAAACGTGAATTGGCACCAAAAAAGTTTGACTTTTTCACCAAAATTGTCTGTTCCGAGATTTTCGTCGTGTTTTTATATAGATAATATTGGGTGATTAACATTATTAAATCCGCGCAGTGGAATTCTTAAGTGAAAGTGATCTTTAATTGATTTGATCCATAATTGGTAGAAAAATTTTCAATTTTCAATTGCGGATCAAAAATTTTCCTACCAATTACGGATCGATCCACAATTGGTAGTTTTTCAACTTCAGTTTTTTAACAATTTTTTGATGAAAATCTTTGAAGGCCATCTTTGTAATGTTAAAAATACAGACACTGAAAAAATAAATAAAGGGTACCGGCGGTTAAGATAGGCGAATCTGCCCCCGAGCTGAAATTTGAAACTAACCGACGGAATTTGGTCCTTATTAGGGTCTGAAAACCACCTAGTAAAAATTTTGGCCCCCTACCCCTCCCCTAACCCGAGTTATGGGGCAAAACGTTACTTTTTTCAGCCTTTTCATAAAAAATTTTTATCTCCGAGAGTTTTCAACCAAATTTTTTCAAATTTACGTGAGTTATACTCCATACTGAGGGGTATTAGTGGGTGGTTTGAAAAAAATTTTTTGATGATTTTTTCTAGCCAAAAATCGCATTTTAAAACTTGAAATCGAGTTTTCTACATGATGTTGCAGAGGTGCAAAAATGAAAAAAATATATATCATGTATCTAGTCCCTATCTACAACGTAATATTTTTTTCAGAATTTTTTAGGTGGGTGGAAGACCTTCAAAAACGCAAAAAACCGCATTTTTATCACGTTTTTCACTCAAAAAATGGTCATTTTTGGCCGAAAAAATTTTTCGGGTAATAATATTCCAAAATACGTATTTTTACGCCACTTGCCCGATTTTCACTTCATTTCGTTCTTTTTTGAATGATTTTCGCAATTTCAAGTAACCTAAAGCGCAAGACTTAAAATTGTATGTATGTAACTTTCCTTATAGGTACCTGTATAAAATTATCATACGGAAAACACTGAAAGAAAATTTGTGTTCAGTAGCTCGAACTACCTTCGAAAAATTCATTTGCATGAGCAGAGCACTCAAATTTCGAAAATTCACTTTGTAATCAACAATTTTTTTTTCAACAATACTTACGTTGCTACCAATATCATTATCAACAAGAGGTATGGTGAATCTGCCCTTGAAACCAGTTTTGACCGCTCCTACCCCCAAAAGGTCAACCATGATGAGAAAACATTCCAGAAAAAATTTCAGACCCCTAGCGCAAGTGTTTTCGGAGAAAGGGGCCAAAATGTGTTTTTCAATGGATTTTTTCGTATTTTTGTGGTTTTTTGCTAAATGTAGATAAAAGTTTCGAGTTTTTTTTTAGATGAATTTTAGGGAGTTGGAGGAACCCTAAAAATTTTTTTAAAAATTTTTGGTTCATTTTTTGCCGAGTTATGGCATTTTAAAAGTTTTGAGCGGCCATTTTGTCTTGAAAGGACAAAGGTACAATAGAACTTTTTCCCCCAAAAGATGTGCCATTCATTTGCATAAATATACCACAAAAATTTCAAAAAAATCAAAGTGGTAGAGCATTGTCAAAAAAAATAAAATCAGCTTCCAATGGGAAAGAAAAATCCAACAAAAAAAATATAGTCCCAGGAAAACTTGCCTGCAAAGCAAAAATAAGAGAACTGCCGCTGAAAGAAAAGGAGACTGAACCGCCAGAAACAAAAATGAAAAAAATTACTTTTCCCAGAGAAACCAGATGAAACTTCAAAAGAAAATGACATTCCCTGCTTGATTTGTAATTCAATAACGTCTTCATCCAGAGAAACATGGTTACAATGTAATATGTGCCAAAACTGGGTACCTACATGAAGCATGCATATGATTATTATGGTGTAGGATTTTCTGTATTAATGATAACTGAAATAAAAAAGTTTTTTCAACATTTTGAGCAGCAAAAAATGATTTTTTTAGATGTGGTTCCTTTTGCCCGAGCATTTTTGAAACCCCCCAAAAAATATACTTTTGTAAAATCGAATTTTTAGTAACTTAACACAGTCTAATTTTGAATCCGCAATAACCAGATTGTAGCTAAATGTTCACTCTATCCAACGATGTATTCAAAAATTGGATTGGGTGAATAGAAAATTTTTTGCAGCACTACGAAGTTACGTGGTTCCACTTGCCCTAGTCTCCCATACTTATTTTATAACGGCACATCTGTTAGAAATACCGTAATAATCGAAACACAATCTATATTTTTTTTCGTGGTTTTGAAAATTATTGAAAATGTACATTAAATGTGGCTGAAATTTTCACCCCCAGGTGCGGCGTACATAACTCACGCGACATACCCTTGTGGTTACGCCATGCACATATTTCGCGTTCGGCGAATTTGATTAAAAATTTATACATATTTTCGCCGTACACTTGGAACAGCTTAACGGGTAGCTTATCCCTGCGTTGTAACTGTTGAATAGTTAAAATCCACTTGTTTTGTATAAGAGAAACGAAATTAATATTTGTGCCAACAGGTAAATGTGCGAAATGACCAATATTTGGTATTTCATAATTTATATTCCGTGTAGGTACGCGATACCCACAGAGCGAGAAGATGGGTGTATGTGGATCGTGTTTCGCTAAAGTGAATAAAATTAAAAATACATCGATGTTGGGTACCTCTACCTAATACATACCTATATTATGGGTACTTTATGGCCATAGAATGGCGCACGTTTCATGTGCAAGAATTCGCAATAGTTATTCTGGTCGGAAAAATATTCCAGCGTTTTAAAATTTTCCCCGGCCGTAGTTATTGCTATTTTGAATACGATAGAATGGTTATAGCTGCCTATACCTATGCATTCGCAGCTATATGTACTTGTTGAAGATAATAAATTGCCGGGTGATATTCTGGAGTGGTTATGAGTACCGTAGCATGTTTAACTAATAGACCGTTTTATTATATTTATCGCCGAAGGCAATCAAGATACCGCAAATTAATCGCTAATGCGATTGGCTAGTTTCGGTTCGCCTAATCAATTTACATAACAAATGTCGGTTCACATATTTACACATTGAATGAAGATAACAGTATACGCGTGTCACCTACACATAATACGGAAATTCGCAACCACAATTCAACCACAAACCGTTTATGATGATGGAGAAGAAAAACCCAGTGGTATACGAAATTTCTGCACATATACGTTCGTAATACGTATTACCATTTAAATCCACCAAAAAGCGAAGACTAGAGACGAAAAACGCCTCACATATAGCGGTGGTGTAACAGTCTGCCGCTGGAATTTTGTATACGACTACGTATTATATGAAAAGCAAATGACGTTTGTGTTTTTTTTCTCCCTCTCTCTGTATTCGCGACGAAGCTGAAGTAAAACTTACAACTTGAATTGTTGCCCTTTTTGTTTCAATTTAAACTAAACTTGTAGAATTTCTCGTGTTTTAAATGTTGAATTATTGCGAATTGCAAAAATTTACAGTGGAAATAATTTATTTTCGAGGGAAACGCGGTAAAACGAGAGCGAGCGTGGATAAAATTATACACATATGCGAGCATGTATTTTACAGTCGTTCTGACAACCATGATTTGTGGAGATTTGAAAAGTGATATTTGTAAATTTATATGCTATTAATATCCGCGAATGGGTTTACCAAGTGCATGTCATTGTTTGTGACTGTATACAGAATACGATAAGCTAACCAGGAAGGCGATGGAATTTTCGCTCAATGCGTGAAATTTTCAAGATGCATTGTTTGCGATCGATGGATTTGTTTTTTGCCAAAGATCTGTACCGATGTGAGGAGGAGGGGGTTGAGCGGTTGCTGAAAATTGAACGGATAAGTTGCGCGGACCTACATATATTTGTCGATATTTTTTATTGATTGCGAGTTGGTGTACTGAAAAAAAAATAACGATCAATAAGTACCCGAATAAAATTTTTGTTGAAAAAAAGATTTTTTGGAAATGTTTGCAAGTAAAAAGGTAACTATTTTAGAATTTATAAGGAACTTACGAGTTTGAGTCGAAAAAATTTTGATTGAAAAAATATTGGAAATTGCAATTTTAGCAGAAATCAAAAACAAAATAATGAAATATCAGCACACCCTGTAAAATTTAATCCGTCAAAATATCACTGGTTCAATTTGTTAAAGTAAATTATTTCTGTCGCGGAAGGTACTTATTCTAAAATCAGTAAAATTTAAATTTCAAATAAATGATTCTGTGAATTTTGGCAATAACTCAATCTTGTCCATTTCAATTAGTCAGATTCAACTGAAAACCATTGAACATTGACTGAACAACATTTACAAGAAAAAATACTAGTTGAATCAATTGAATGAAAATAAAATTTCTACTGAATTAGTAAAATTTACTGAAATTTTGGTAGTTTCCCAACTGATTCGATTTTTTTTCCAGATGAATAATTAAAATTAAAGTAATATTCTTAATGGTGAATTTGGCATCAACACCATTCTGACAAAATTGAATGATTCGAATTGAGAAAATAAGTAAGTATGTGATAAAAAAAGCAAAGTTTCCTCTGAAAGGAAATTTGGATAACATGGATATGTTTTTTCCTCTCATCCTCTCATCCTAACTTCTGATATTAAGTTAATTTCAAACAAAATATGTAGTCTTAAAATTTTTTGAATGGCCCAAAAGCAGGGTGTCCATTCTCTGGAAAACCGGAAAAGGTCAGGGAATAGTGAAATTTTGGGCATTTCCGCTGGAATTTCGTAAAGATCCAGAAAAAGAATGAATTAGGTACCTATTTGAAGTTTCTGGACTCATTTTAATATGAACTTTCCAAAAAATTTCCCTCCCTCTGCTCGGGTCAAATCGTTTCAACTAATTATTTTTATATTCATAATTCTTTGATCGATATTCACGATTTTTCCATTGAATTATCAAGTTAAAAATTTTACTCGCTGCGCTCAGGGATGATTTTTAGACTTTTTTCTTTGTGCAGAGATTTTTTTGAACATGATGTAATGAGAAAGAAGTACCAAGATAACCCTGATTACGATTTTGAAAAGAAGGGAAGGGAATGGAAGAGAATCTGCATGTTTTGATCACATTTTGGAAAATTTCACTGGGGTGTAAAGTGATAATGATAAATTTTCAACATTTTGAAAATTTTCCTTTGCAAAATTTTTGCCCTCGTTTCGCTCGAGCTCATCGAATTTATCAATTTCATCAAATCAATTGATATTTTATTCCTCATTGGTCTATTATTTATTATGTCAAACCGAAAAGTGAGACTTCTGTGGAATAAAAAATTTTTAAGTACGTACATGTTTGGGGGGGGGGGGGGTGAAATGTGAAGGTATTTTTTTTTGTTGAAATCAATAGCATCAAAAATTGTGAGAATTCAATTGAAAATCGTTTTTAGGCCGGAAGGGGGGGGGGGGGACATTAAAAAAATCAAAATGGGTAATGATTTCTGAAAAAATCGGTGTTCTGCACAATTTCATCTCGTGAAAAATACTACCACCTTTCTCGCTTCTTCAGGAATAGCATATTTTAAAGGTCTAGAAAATTTCGAAAAATTGGTCTGGAAAACCTGGAAAAGTCATGGAAAACCATTTCTGAGATGTAATAGACACCCTGAATGACTAAAATCCTATTACAAACGGTCAAAATCGATCTTGAACGTTGAAAACCGATCATAAACGAAAAAAATCCGATCATGAGCGATTAAACCCGAACATAAACGACAAAACCCGATCATAAACGACAAAGAACGATCATCAGCGACAAAACTCGACCATAAACGACAATGAACGATCATGAACGACAAATTGAACAACTAGAAATGAATGAAACAATCAAAAAAGACCATTTCAAAATATTGGAAAATGGTCATTTTTCGTTATAATATGTGAAGAAGCGATCAGAAACGACACTAAAAAATGGTTGATGTTAATTTTTTTTTTTTTTTTGTAGAAACGATTGATTATTTTTAGAATAAATTTTCTCAAATTTTGTGAATCGGGATCCGTTATTTTTTGGATAAAGTTTATTTATTATTATTATTTTTTTTAGTTTGGTAGTAATACGAAACAATTTCAATTACAATACAACACTGAAAATATCTAACCGAATTTTCGCTACTAATTCTCAATTTTTCGATGATATTGGTAAATTTTTAAGAAATTCGCACATTTCTATGATGAATTCAATTCCCCTCCTTGAAACGATTAAATCCGCACATTTTTCCATTCTCTTATACATCTCATCAAAATTAAAAATCGATTCCAAATCTGAAAATAACTCATATTTTGTAAAATACTACCCATTTCACTCCATCGAGCAACCTAATTCCGCCACATTCGGTCAACAATTGAAACGTTTATCGCAAAACTCGCTCGAATGGAAATGTTGAAAACCAAACACTCTGGTCAATCGACCTATCCTACATTCTAGAATAGACTCCGCAATAATCTCCAAGAATACGAAATTAGCGAGCGGGCATTCGATTAATTCGAAATTTCAAATACGTGTTCAATATACTCCTCCAATATAACATCCATCGATCGCATAAAAAGCAAAATCTACTTATGCCATTCCCCATTCAATATATTTTGCAATACCTACCATTTCTCGAACGTACATACATTTAAAGTGCATTTTTCCCCTATTCAGCGAAAGCCTCAGGCACTGACCCAGCCTCTCGATTCAACCACCAGTAAAATTTTCTCTCTTCGTGCATATATATTTTGCTAACACGAAAATCAAATTCGCCAAACGTATAGAATGCAAATGGATAACATGTTACCCAGTTTCGGCGGTGTTGAATAAACGATGTTATACGGTTACAGTTGGCATATCTGTATAATTATTAGCTTTCATCATTACAATACGTTACACGATCGAAGTAGAAGGATAAACTATAAGGATTGAGAGAAGAAGAGAAATCTAGGGGCAGACGAGGCGGAGAGAGCGAGACTCTAAACCATATCTGCTTCTATTTGAAAACATATCGTTACATAGCTATAGAGAAACACATAACAAAATATACGCGTACAACCAGAAACTAGAAACGAAATCCAGGGTTTACAAGACGATCGGGTACGTTATGTTAATATTTTATTATATTATACATCCCTCGTTTAATCCCAATTGAACGTAACTTACAAGTAAACAACACAATTGGGATATAGATTGGTATATAACGTGGATTTCAGAATTACTGATTCGCTTTGATTACATCAACGTGTGTTTTCTTTCGGTTCGTGGTTTCACTCGGCGTTGAAATTTTTACCACTGTTGAGTACCTACTGCCACTTCCACGGTTCGATATATCTACCTGCTGTTAATACGTGGCACTAACTTGCTGTGTCAACTCGTTATGGCTTCGACTGTGTACACTATTCAGCTACGCTACGTCAAAAAGAGTCTAATCGTAAAGCACCTCGTGTAATTTTCGGCTAGTTTGATAACTCACCTTCGTCATCGTCGGGATACGAAATACCGTTGGACCCGAGTAAACGATGAAAACGTTAAATTCTAGTCCTCGCAAGTCTTAATGGCAAAGGTTAAAGAACTCGAAAGCTATTTACTTTCAGCTGTCATTCCCACGATGGTCGTTAAGAAAAATACCACAGTTATCGCACCTTTTTTCAAACTGTCGAACAACTTGTTTATTTACTAAAAACGTCATTAAGTTTGAAAATCTGCACATAAAAAGACAATAGTGCCGCGGTTCGATGTTGAAAAATACCTAATAACGTGTAATTCGGTTTAAAACCCAGCGAAATACAAAAATCACTCGTAATAAGCTCAGATATCGTAAAAATTGCTACATTCGCGGCACTCCCAGCTACAGAACTTTGCACTCGCCGGTAATGAAACCCGAGTCAGTATTTGGACGTAAACGGCCGCAAATTACGCGAATTCCGAAGACCTTAATTTTAGTAATAGATCCTTATTTCAGTTTGTTTCTCCGGCAATGTTCAAAAAGATTGGCGGAAAACCGCAAGCTATTCCACTTCAAATTCTAATTTTGCAAAACTACTAATGGCAAAGTACGCACGAATGATTTCCGTCAAAGTAATTTGAAAAGCCTCTTGTAGTAATCTAATTCGGTATTCTGACTTGTCACATGTATAAGGCGCTCTTCGAAACCCGACTCTTTTTTTGCCCCGTTTTTTTTTCTTCTTTTCTGCGGCCCGACTCGACGCAACGTCTTGAAATGCGTTTTAAAAGTCTTTGCGACCATAAAATTCACTCCGTTGGTAAATTACGCGCCATCGTTAATAATAATGTAATTGAAAGGCGCTCGACACCCGGACGAATTGATTTTTTGTCCCTTGGCCCCCCTTCCCTTTTACATGGTGCCGCAAAAAAGCAATTCGGCGTATAAGGTGTACCTATACAAGTTGCTTGGTAATGAGCTTTTAACCGAGTATAGTGCAGCTTTATTAATTTTACCTTGCGAATGTGCTCGATATGATTCGCCTCCAACACATCGTATTATAATTTTATTAAGTGCCTTCATATACACCTTTGACAGCTCCTCGACCCGAGATTCGACTTGAAAAGTATCGACGTTTTAATGCCACCGAAAAATGGGTTCGATTCGTCGTCAATTAATTCATCTCTGAAGTAGAATATCGACTGATATGATAGTACCAAGTTTTACCTACGTAAATATGACCTTTTTTCTCTACCCTGATTTCTGATTCATCATGTTAATGGCGAAGCTTGTTTTAAAGCACGTGTATTAGGTTAATCTTATATTAAGGTATTAACGTCACCGGCGATCTGTTCAACCGGAATTCACGTAACCGCAAAATTCAATGCGAATGTTCGAGTCTCATGAGTATAAATGGAGAGCACTGGACAGTTAACATGACACCACGTGTAATCAAAGCGTTTACCTGTCGTTAATTTAAGCGGATAAGATGGCTAACTGAATTCGAGCACTTACTCGAAATCAATTTATTAGGTAAATGTTGACCGACGAAGAGGTATTTCGAGTGCTGATATTATTGAAATAAATGCCGGAAAGTGAGGAAAGAATCATTTTACTGAATTTTTCAAGTGCTAAATTTTATTTTTTGAAGATTTTTATGAATGTTGGAAAGTTGAAGTTATTTCATGGTTTTGCAAAAGTACATAAGTACAGAATAATTATGAAAATTTGACCCTTCTCGAATTGATTGGAAGTAGTTTCAACTTTCAAGACCACTTGAAGCCTCCAGAAATTTTTTTATCCTACATTTGAGAAAAAATCATACATAGTTCAAATGAATTTTGTCTTCAACACACGGGAAATAAAAATAAATAAAAAATCAGACCTTGTGTCGAAAAGGTTGAAAATATTCAACTAAGAAACTTCACATTTTTATGCTTTTTTTTGAATTAAAATTCAAACTTCAACAATACAATAAATTTAATGACCCCTTTTTTTTAAAAAAGGCAATTTTTCGAATTTTTATTTCAGTTAAATAAAAACATTGTAACTTATTTTTGTCAAATTGAACTGATTTTGATGAAGGTTTTAGGTTATAAATTTAGATACCTAAAATCAGTGGTAAAGTTCAAGTGTGTTTTTTACGTACCTTCATTTAATTCCAGACAATGTTTTAGCAGTTCTCATTTAATTTTTATTATTCATTGACTAATATGTAGTTTTTTATTTTGTTTTCTGTTTTAGGTGAGTACTTATTGAAATTGATACCATAAAGAGTCAAAAGGTGAGAGAAAATGGAAACAACGTGAGTTGATTCTTTTTTTTTTAAATAGAATTTAACGCAATGTTTGGGTATAGTAGTAGATATTTTACTTTCAATGATTGTTCAGTTGTATGGGTCATTTGAAGTATCTAACATCGAGATTTTCAAAGCCACGTTGAAAGCAAACCTTTTACGTTTAGAATTTCGGGTTTAAGGCATTAAATTCCTTGAATTTTTTCGAGTTGAAAGCAGTTTGTTTAAAAATTTTTCACGCTGTAGAGTTGGGCTAAATGTGCTTACCAGACGTTCCCGAAAAATACGTGTAAAACGAGAAAAAAATGTTTAAAAAATTTGAAATTTTATTCATGAAGAGAGATTGGAAAAATTGTTCCGAAGAGGTTTTATTGAAGTTCAGGGATCCATCTCTGGGCTCAATATTTCAACTCGAATTCCAAAAGGTGATTCATTGGGATGGAAAAATTGAACATTTTCAGACTTTAATAAAGATCAAGGCATCGAAATGTACAAATATATATTTTGAATTTCCATTTTACATTTTTAACTCATTTCATCAAAAAAGAAACTGGAAAAGATGATGATTTTCACTCGAAAAAATGCTGGAAAATTTACCTAGTAGGTATTTGATTTCAAAGTGAATGATTTTTGGGCTTTGGAATTCGCAATGTGCCGATTTTTTAGAACTTGATTAGGTACTTTTTTCTATTTTTGATCACATTTTGTCACTTATTTTCAAACATAAAGTCACCCATACCACTTGATATAGAAAAACGAGTAAAATTATAAAAAGGAGAATTTTTCGGATTTAAAAAAATTAAATTATTTTAAATTTTTGAATGCATTTTTCTGTAAAATTTTTTGTTGTGTTGGCTGAAGTACTTTTGTTAATTTTTATGGGCGGTGGAATTTGTTCTTACTCTTTGGTATTGCCCTAACGAGAGTGACGAGGAAATGAAAAGGACTGAAAAATCGTCGTCATCCATCATTACTGTCTTGAAGAGGATTGACAAGAGATTGAAAGAGTTTGAAGACCTCTGTCATCAGCTGTCGTAACTAGACTGTCGAGGAAATGAAGGGTCTATATTTATAATTTTGATAAAAACTGTGGGTAAAAAGGTACATACCTTCTTCATTCCTGATTTCAATTTTTTTTAAAAAAGGAGAAATAGGTGGCAACTGTGGAGAGACAAAAAAAATGTGATGAATTTATGAAAAAATTTTTAAGAACTTATTATTTTCAAGTTATTCTTTTTGGGGAAAAACTGCCCTTCACTTTTACAAATACTTGAATTTTTCAAGGTGTGGTGACTTTCTGGATGAATTTTTTTCCTCACAAAGAATCATCTTAAAAATCATCTCACGATTTTTTTGAGCTTTTAAATCTGAGGTTTTCAAGATTTGTGTGATTATTAGGGATAAAAATTCAAAGCTGAAATGTATTTTTATTCCAATAATCACCTCCTTTATTTTCCTGACTTTGGCATAAATGGACAAAGGCATCCTAATAATCACAAAAGAATCAACCTCGATATCTCCAGGCTTTTGAGACTACAATGATTTTTTTATCGCTGTAATCATTCAGGCAAATATTGCATAATGTAATTTGAAATTTCAAAATTACCTTATCGCTGTACAAAATATGAAAATATTAATCTAATTTTCGTGAATTACTCTATTTTCATCCTTTCGAATCGATTGGAAGCGGTTACGAGGCGACTTCAAACCCCCAAAAAATTTTGAAATTTTCCAGTTCTAAAGAATGAATGTTAGCATTTATAATCGCGGATTGAAAATGTGCTTCAATCGATTAAACGGGTTCTCAGTATGGGTAATTCACGATTATTGGCGCTAAAGTTCATTTGAATCGTTTTTATGAGTTTTTCTCCAGTGCTGCAAAATTTCAAAATTTTCTTAAACCTTCCGAACGTCTGGAAATCACCTAAAATTGATTAGTAAGGTTGGAAATAGAGTATACACAAATTTTCAGCTTTTTTCGTTGATGGGATAAAATTTTCATACTTATTTGTAGGACTAGGATGATGAATAGTTTTCAAAATTTCAGAAAATTGCCAAAATTCGATAAAAATTAACGAACTCAAGATTCTGAAATTTTGAGTAAATAATTCTTTTCAGACGTGCCTTCAATTTATTTCACTCAAAATTTTTCTTCGATTAGAATGAAAGAAATGTTGAAGTGAGATGCAAAATAAATGTTTTGCCAAGATAAGTATTCACCTACTTTTGTTACCTATTTTTTATTCTCTAAACTTGAATGAGTTAAACTGAAAATTGACTGATTAAACACTGAAAAGTGTGCCACTGTTAATCAGTGAAATTTGACTGTAAATCAGTGAAAAATTACTGATTCAATCAGGGAAATTTTCATTTTTGAATCAGTAAAAACTTCAATTTACTAATTCAATCAATGATTAATTACTGATGCAATCAGTGATCAGTTACTGATGCAATCAGCGATCAGTTATTGGTTCAATCAGTGATCAGTTACTGATTCAATCAGTGATCAGTTATTGGTTCAATCAGTGATCAGTTACTGATTCAATCAGTGATCAGTTACTGATTTAATCAGTGAACAGTTACTGATTCAATCAGTGATCAGTTACTGATGCAATCAGTGATCAGGTACTGATGCAATCAGTGATCAATTACTGATGCAATCAGTGATCAATTACTGATGCAATCAGTGATCAATTACTGATGCAATCAGGGAATTTTAATTTTTGAATCAGTAATATTTTTCAACTACTAAAATGAATCAATAAAAACTTCAATTTACTAATTTAATCAAAGAATAATATTACTGATTTAATCAGTGATTAATTACTGATGCAATCAGTAAATTAAAAATTTTACTGATTCATTTCAGTAGTTGAAAAAATTACTGATTCAAAATTGAAAATTCACTGATTAAATCAGTAAAATTTTCACTCATTTCTACAATTGCACACTTTTGGCTTTTTAATCAGACAATTAAGTAACTGATTCATTTAGAGAGTATAAGCATGAAATTGATACTTGGGATCCGCTTGAAATTGACTCGAATTTGGTTTTGTGTAAAATCATACAAACCTGACTCCAGAATTTCAGAATTTATCGATGTATTTTCATCCGTTTTATTTCTACCTCTAAACTAAATTTTATTTGCTCTAAACCAATTTGTTTATTTACCGAGACGAAAATGAAATTTCCACCTAACCTTTCTTCACTCTTGGTACCTAATCATTAAAGTGGCGAGCATTAAAAGAAAATAATTTCATTGCAACATCTCGTTCGACCCGTCCGACCTGTACAGACATTGATTGAGTGCTCGAGCTTTTAGCTATATTTTATCTAAAACACAGCAGAAGTCTAATAGCTTTACACACGATGTTATCGAGTTTTGCAAACTTTATATGTGCTATGTACTTAACTACCTATACATATACGCAGCATGAGATGAATAATAACACCATCGTGTAGGGTAAAAGACAAAAGAAAGACGTTACGATGGGCTAAGTATCGCGCTAAAAGTACATAAACCGAAGAACTCGGTAATCTCGAGTATTGTCATTTCGTTGCCCTCGAGATCTTATTATTGATCTTTTACGGGGTGAAGATGATCGTTATTGCGAGTGTTTTCTCATCGTCGTCGTCTCGGGGCATATTCCAACCAACTTGTTGCTTCCGGCGACATTAATAGACCTGAAATTTCCGAGTTATCGCGATAAAAATTTTTATTCGCGACGTTTTACGGGTTAATTGCAAAGCACATGATAAAATTCGCGAATCAGTTTATATCCGGAGGTTAAAATCTTTTGATTTTTTCGTCAACACGCCGCGTCGCGAATACAACAGCCTCAATTGGTATAAACTAATTAATCACACTCGCCAACAAGAGGATTATACGACGATTCCGAGTAAACGGACCATTAAAAGCTGTAAAATAAATATTACGAAGAGACAGGTTGAATATCTGGGATTTTATTGTTCATTTGTCGACGACAGTGCTTTTTGTTTATGGTAGTTTACTAAATATGCTTGAAAAAAAAAAAAGAAAAGTACCCTATTGTTTAATGGAAAAACACCCTCAATGTAGAAGATTTTTACGGACGGTGTTTTTGGTATAATGGACTGCTATGCGAACTGATCTTTTCCATTTTACGCTACGCTTCGAAAGTAATAACACCGTTCTCTTTTGCGCAAAATATCTACGCGTATCCCGAGGGATAAATGGTACGTAGATTTGTCTGCTAGCAGAAGAACGCAGACGGAATGCAATGAAAACAATGAATACGAGCAAGATGAAACGATGAACCGTTCCACGGTAACAAGCGCGAGGCAAAAGAAAAAATGGGTAACTAATTGAAATGACATCTCTGCGACTTTGAATAGGCCAAAAGTCAAAACTAAAACTTTACGCAGAGAATGTAAAAATACCGAATACCACATGAATACGCCGGAGGTAAACGGTGTACTGAATATGGATAGAGAATACCTTTTTGAAAAAGTGGAAATGAAATTACTCTCGAGCATTTACCGGATGTGCTCAATTTTCCGCCATTATTATAAATTAAACAGATGTTTTCATTATGATTAATTTTATTGCGTCGACGTTAATTTTCCTGAATGGAAAATTTTATTCGTATAAATAGAAATAATTATGAATAAACAAAGGAAAGCTGGAGATGGAAAATTTTCATTGGTACAACCGACGGTGTAATGTTATCAAATATCAAACGTATTACGTTGCTGTTTTCTCATTGAAGAGTGAACAAATTTTTGCAGAGAGCAGCTGGAAAATTTGGCTCAAAGGTCAATATTCGTAAGATTTTTAATTCCTAAGTGAAGCAGGGCGCGGACGGCTCTCATTTTGTAGATTTAAAACGTCGAGGTTCCATTTTCCTAAGTTATGATTTTTTATGAGCAAGTATAATTTCTACCACTCTGCTCAAATTCTGAAAAAATTAATTAGTCTAATAATTAAATTTTTCACAAAATTTTTCGTGGCTGTTTTTTTTCTTGATAGAAATTGGCGTTGAAAAAACACTCTCTCTTCTCTCCTCGAGATGAAGGGGTTGGGATGAGATATTGAGAAATGCAAAATGTTTGCAAAATGTCAACTAAGATACCAAAAAAAAACTAAAAAAATTCAAAAACTGAAACTTTCGTACTTACGATTTTTTTTTTCTGAAAAAAATGAAAGAAAAATTTTTTTTGATTGTCTCATTTGACATTTTTGAAAATTAGGAACTAATTTTTTTTTATCATTTTCGAATTTTTCTAGAAAGTGGTAGGAGGTTGACATTTTTTTACCGTATTTTATTGAAAAAAACATTCTAGGGCTTCAAAACCCGAACTTATTTAGCGTTCAGTTCAGTTCAGTTTAGTTCCCATTCTTAGTTCTGTTCGATTCTAGGATCTGGGACTTGGATTATGGTTCCTTGATTCTGTTCTTCAAAGTTCAGTTCTTAGTTTCGGTGCTTTGATTCTGTTCTTAAAAATATATAGGTTCTTGGATTTCGTTCTCAAGAACCGTTCTTCAAAGTTCGGCTTTTGGTTTTCGTTCTTCAAATTTGGTTCCTGTTTTTTGTTCTAAAGAATTGTTCTTCAGAAGAACAGTTCTCAGATTCGGTCCTCGAGAACTTTTCTTCGATATTGTTATGTTTGGTTCGGTTCTGAACCCAAGAAAACGTTCTTTTCGTTTCAGAACTGTTTTTTTTGTCCCGTTCTTTTCGGGGGTTGATCCTCGTAAAAAAAATATCCCAAAAATTACTTTAAAGTTGAAAAAAATTTGAATAATTACGAATTTGAAATAAATTAAGAAATCCATGTTGAAAAGTTTTTAATGCTAGAATTTTTCCAATTTAAAACTTTTTTCAAACTGTGAAATTTTTTGGCCAAATTTTCTCAAAATTCCAACTCTGATTTTTCAATATGTTTTTCTAGTCCACATTTCAAAAAAATTTCTACGAAAAAATGTTATTTAAAATAATCAACTTTCTGTTTTTTAAATTTATTCTGACAAAATGTTGGAAAAAATTAGAAAAATCTTGAAAAAGTTTAAATCAGAAAATTTCAATTGTATTTTGTTGGAAGCTAAAAATTTCGAAATCGGTTATAATTTTGAAAAAAAAAAATGAAAACATTACTTGAACAAATAGAAAAAAAAAACACTAAAGGTGAAAAACATGAACTTTGAAATCCCATTTCTGGCCAAAATATGTACCTACGTAGTCTGGAACTGATGAAAAATTTCAATTTTGAAGTTTGAAAGCTGAATGAATTGTGATGGGAAAATGTTTCTAATGTAAAGAACCAAAGTTCGTGTGGTTCTCAAGAACTGTTTTTCAAAGGAACTATTCTCAAATTCGGATCTTGTGAACAGTTCTTTGATATTGTTAAGTTCGGTTAAAGTTTTTTCCTCATTCATTCTGAAATTATTAAAATTAATCTTGAAAAATTTGAAGAAAATTGAAGTAGTCGGTATCGTGCTGGAAGCTCCAGATCAATTTGTAAAAAATTCTGACTTTTTGGAGACTTTTTGGCTTCATGTCGTGTTTATGGTGTCTTTTAATTTTTGAAACAAACTTTTTTCTCATGAATTATTCATGAGAAAAAATTTTGTTTTCCGAATCATCGAAGTCAGCTATATTTTAATCGTTTGAGTTTGAAAATTTATTTTGATCTGAATTTTTAAAAATTATTACCCCCTTAAATTTGAAAATGAAAATGGACAGTAATTTTTCAGACACTTACCCTTGAATTGTAAGTATTTTTACATCTGAAAAGTGAAAAAAAGTTCCCAGCTGTTTATTTAGGAGGGAGGAGAGGAGCAGAAGCAGGAGGCTAAGGGTAAATATTGATCGAATATCTTGAATTTTCCAAAACTTTTTGAAGTAATTTCATAATAATTTTTTTCCAAATTCTATTCAAAATTCAAAAAAAAATTGTAAATCGATACGTCTTCAACAAGATCTTTCATCAAAAACCAAGACCTGGAACTACTCAAATTCAAAACCCCACCTAGGTACATTAATTTCCTTTCGTAGACTCTATTTGCCAACAAAATCTGGCATTTGACGAAGAGATGGTAAAAGGACATAAACAGATCAAGACTAAAACAATACGTATAGCTGTATGGACGACGGCGGCGGCGCCACGAAAGGAATGCTGCGTAAATGACGGCGAATTCGAATACGAAATCACCGAGCTGCTTGAGCCAGCAGCAGAAAGTATACTACTTAAAAGGGCGTGTATAACGAGACGCGTTTAACAGAAAATCGCTCGGTTTCCGGGCCCTGCAAAGTCTTCGGGGAGAAGCGAACTAGCAAACGTTGAGAACACGCGATACATTCAATACCATTCGCAAAGGCCCCAAAATGTCACTTCACTTTTACGCATCTTTTATACTATGCGTCAAGATCACTGATACACTGTACGAGTATTTATGTATATATGTGCCGGTGTAGTTTTCCTCCAGCCAACAGTTCGCCTTGTCGAGTTTTTGCTTCGCCTCTTTGTTTCTGTATTTTATTTAGCCCTTTATACCATACACGCAGCACCAGCTGATGGTATTTTCGGGTAAAATTTGAATAGAATGCGGCGATGAAAGTTTATTATACGCTACAAGTGCCTCGTACTATATGTTTTTGGCAAAGGCCAAATTTCAACTAACATTTTGTCGCGTTTTATTTCAATGTTGTCCTATTTTCACTTCTCTCGAGTCGTCGTCTTATGGTATAAAAATCTTGCCTCTTACGTACCATACCAACGTACTTAATATTTTTCCGGAATATCCTCTTTGGGGACTCGTTTGAAAATTTTTTTCTTCATTTTATTCCGCTTTTAAAATCCTTTTGAAAAAAATATCTCGACTTTGGCTGCTGTAAATTTATGTATGGTTGAATATGTCGTAATTCTGACCTGTCATAGAAAAAAGTGGATTATTTGATCCAAAGACCAAAATACAATTTTTTCTGGAGTGCACTTTTTTATTTTCAAACTGAAGTGTTGACCAATCAATACTAAGAAAAATGGGTGATATTTGGGTCATGTTTAGTGAGTAAGGAGACGAGTTTAATCCGTTTTTTCTTTTTTTTTTTTGACTGAAATCAGTGTTACGAATTGGAGAAGCTAATTTACTTTCTTAAAATTTTGATTCATTTTAAATTTCGATTTTTTTCGGAAAATTGGTATACGACGGTGTAGGATAGCAATGAAAAGGATTTCAGCTTGCAATGCCTTCTTATTTCTCTAAGTTAATGTCTGCCCAATTTTTCCCAGTAAAAGAATAAAAAAAATTGAAATAATTTATGTATTTCCAAAATTTGAATTTTTTTTTGATAAACCTTATTGAAACAAAGTCGGTTGAGAGTTAATAGGTTTCAAGCTTGTAATGAGTTCGAATTACCGGCTTTGTAATCGACAGAGCGAATTTTTTGAGAATTTTTTGAAAATCGCGACACTGCCATAGGAAAATTTTGCTCGAGTTCAAATTAAAATTTTTTCAAAAATCGAGATTTTTACAGAATCTGATGATTTTTGTCTACAAGAACCATCAGATTCCATCAAAGTTTCAATTTTTTTTCTGTTTTGGGGATAAGCCCACTTTTTATGAGGGAAGCAAAATTCTTCTTTACCGTAGAAAATTGCTCTGTGTAAGTATAGGTAAGTGAAGAAAAAACATTCAAACAAGAATTTTTTTTTTGAAAAAATATCATTTAGTCATCCTCTTTGTGATAACTTCTGAGTAACGTTAGTAGGCTAAAAGAGGTAAGGAATCAACTTGGACATTCCCCGAAAAAAAATTAATTCGTGCATAAGGTAACCCCCCCCCCCCCCCCAAAAAAAATGTAGAAATCCATTCGCATATTTCAAAGTATTGGGAATCAACTCTCCTAATCTGAATCAGCTAAAAATGTCAAAATTGACTGATGAAATAAAGAAAATAAAGTCACTGATTGTCAGTAAAATTCCGCTGATTCTCCTGTTAATCAGTGACATTTTACTGCCAGTTAGTAAAAAATTACTGATTCAAGTAGTGGATTTTGATTATTGAATCAGTAAAAATTAATTGACTGATTGAAATCAGTCAAAATTTACTGACTCAATCATGCAGTGAATTTTCAATTTTTTTAAAAACTGATTCAATAATGAAAACTCATTGATTGAATCAGTAAGTTCTAACTGATTTCAATCAGTCAATTAATTTTTACTGATTAAATAATCAAAATTCACTATTTGAATCAGTAAATTTTTTCTTTGATGCCTACATTGACTCAATTTTGTTGATTTAAATTAATCAATTTTGACTGATTCAAATTAAGAAAGAACTCACTAGCTCCCATCTTGTCTGATATTCACGTTTGAATTTCGTCAATACTGACCACAGTTGAAATTCCGAGAATCTAAGCTCACTTTTCTCATCACAGCAGCAAAATACCCATGTACTCTCTCATTCTGAATCAGTGAAAAGTCACTGATGAACAGTCGAAATTGCAGCACAGGATAAATCAGCAATAGTCGAAAATTTTACTGATTTATCAGTGAATTTCCAGCGATTTTTCAGTGATTTTTTCACTGATTCGTTTACAGTGAAAATTTTTTCACTGATTTTCTCCTGTGCTGCAATTCTGACTATTTTTCAGTGATATTCGATAATTTTCACGGATTTATAAATGAGTGAGTGCTCTCTTAATTTGAATCGGTCAAATCGACTGATTGAAATCGACAAAGTTGAGTCACTGTAGCAATCAGTGAAAAAATTTACGGATTCAATTGGTAAAATTTCATTACTGAATCAGTAAAAATAAAAGTTTACCGATTCAATCAGTATTTAATTTCTGATTCAAGCACTCTCTGAATCAGAATCAGTCAAAAAACTGAAAATTGACTGAATCAGTGAAATTTGACTGTAAGTCAGTGAAAAATTACTGATTCAATTAGTGAATTTTCATTTTTGAATCAGTAATATTTTTTTAACTACATACTGAAATGAATCAGTAAAAATTTCAATTTACTAATTCAATCAGTGATTTATTACCGATTCAATCAATAAATCAAAATTTCTACTGATTTATTCCAGTAGTTAAAGAAAATTACTGATTCAAAAATGAAAATTCACTGATTAAATCTGTAAAATCTTTACTGATTTGTATAGTTGCACATTTTTGGCTTTCTAATCAGTCTATTTCAATTGATTCAAATTTCGAGAGCAGTGAAATTTTATTTTCACTGATTCAATAAGGAGAATTCACCGATTGAATCAGTAATTTTTCATTGATTGGCAGTGAAATTTTACTGATTAACAGGAGAATCAGTGGAATTTGACTGATAATCTGTGACTTAATTTTCTTCATTTCATTGATCAATTTTGGCGTTTTTGATTGATTCAAATTCAGAAAAGTTTTTTTGAAACATAAATTGATTTTTCCATCTGGAAAATCTTTAAAACTGCAATAAATCATAAAAAGAAGTGAACGAATTGAACTGAAAATTGATATGTAAGACATTCGTTCTGCACCCTCCAACATACAAAAATATTTTTTGGCCAATTTCCGTGTTTTCCTTAGATATTTACGCTCCATTCACTACCAGACGAATCACTCTTGAACGTTTTCGAAATCTCCATTGGATTCCGCACGTCTCTATGCATTACAAATCACCAAAATCGATTTTCATTTTTTCGATCAAAGCCACCTTAATGTGTGACAGATCACCTGCCTCTTTATGTACCATACCAAGGTATGTACTTACTATTTTTCCAGGATACATATCTTCTTTGGAGACTCGTTTGAAAAAATTTTCGTCATTTTATTCCACTTCTAAAATCCTATTGAAAAAATAACTCGACTCTGGCTGCACTAAATTCATCTATGGCCGGATATATCGTAATATTAATGACCTATAAAACCACAGCGAACCCCAATTGCTCGAAATTCCATTTCAAATTAATACAGGTACATAGATTGTATTCTATTGTTGCTTCGTACATTTCAATGAATTCAAACCGAACATTAACAGCAGTGATATCAGTCCCGAGAGTTTTTAATGTCGGATTATTAATCGCGATAGCGTTATTCGAATATCCCAGTGTTGTTAGTCTCTGAAATAACTATTGTGTATGCGGATTGGTTACCATCGCGTCTTCGTCATCGCAAAAGGTAGCTACAGAAACGACGAGACATTTATTAAGTCGACTTATTCCTCATCTTCGTCGATGTATTCGACTCCGACGTCGTATTACGACTGATTACTCGGCTATGTCGAGTTTGTGCGGATGTCGATGTCGGGGCGTCAACGTGTGGAAATTAACATCGACGATGAAAGAAACGCGTGTTTGATTTGCTCGTTGCCTGCAGCTGTGCCGATGCCGGTTGCATATGTGATTCGCCCGAAATGAGATGTTCGGCAAGTTGTATACATTGTTCGCCTTGTTATATATTATGTCGAGATGGAATATAAGTTGCCTATACGATTCGCCGTAAATATGTAATCGAAATTCGCTGCTACGCTACGACGACGCTTTCTAAGCAAACACCAGCTACTGGAAGCGACGTACGAGCAAATTCATTACGATTTTCTCCATTGTTGTCGGCGCTGATTTTCGGCTCTGGAAGACGCAGCAGCGCAGCGGTTGTAATTAAACGAATATGCATTTCGTATGTATATCGTGTAGTTATTATGCGCCCTCGGTTCTTAAAATTAGTCCCGATTGTGGTGCGAAGTTAAAAAGAAATAGTTGGATGATTATACGTAGTATAAATTTTAGTATCAAGTTTTACGCTGTGATGATTTCGAATAAGCGGTTTGCCTGTGTTTTTGTTTTCGTTTGTACCCATTACTTCGCAGTTTACGTCGTTTTACCTCTTTTCAAACTCGTTATCTACGCTGTTACTATTTGTTTTTAGTGAAATGCAACGTCGTACGGTGTGAAAAATCCTATACTTCTTGCTCGTTTTTCTACCATTTTTTTTTTTTCGGTCGTCGAAAAAGAAAAATTTACTAAACGATTGTACCTACCGATTCGTGTATTTTAATTCATCGAATCGACAAATAAACCATTGTAATTTATTTTAGATACCTAAATTAAACGAGCTAGTTGGGAGTAAGTTTCGTTATCTCATGAATAAAAAATAAAAGAATGGATTCGAAAAAAACAAAGCGTTTTAACCAGTTATTTCTAATTAGAGGAATGAAGACGTTATTAAATGAGACGACATCCGAGTTGACTGGAAAATCAGGGTTTTGTTCGGGTTTGTCGTAAGGCTTAAATTGGAAACGAAAAAATAAAGGGACAGTTCTCGAAATACTAATTAAAAAATCAATGCTTAATTTTGCGAACGGAATCAACGAATTGTTGTTTTGTTTTTCAACTAGGGTGGTGGTTTTGTATTTAATGATTGTTGTGATTTCATGAGATGTGTTTTTGACCCTCGGAAAATTTGTGAATTGGTGCAGAAATCGATTGAAATGTCTGGAGTAAAGGAGGAAAATAATGAACTAAAAGTTGGGAAAAAACAACCTTTTTTTTTTTGGTTCTGAAAATTCAGGTCAATTTTTTTTAATTTATAAAAATTTTTGAAATCAGCAAAAGTTGTTTGAAAATATTCTCCCGCGATTTTGGTGCTGTGGTTGTGTTTAGCACGATTTCATTCAACATGAATGGAGCTGAATCGTTTTTGACTAGTGATTTGTAAACGATTTATCATGAATCATTCCGAGTTAAGCTGAAAAAAAAAATGATGGTCGATAACCATTTCTTATTATTATAAATTGAAATATTTTGGTCAACACGAGAGAAATGTTCACGAACTACTTAATTATTTTGTGTACCTGTATAAATATTTTTCTGATGCCTAAGTACATACTTAAACTTTATGATTTCAAAAAAATTTACGCTTGGAAGGGAAATTTGAGAAATTTGTTCCAATTTCTTCAAAAAAAAAAATGAAAACAAAAAAACACGCAAATGTAGGTATGTTTCTATCATGGATATGTTTTTTTCCTTTGGGTAGTGGGGGGGGGAGGTCATTCCAAAATTTTTAAGACGTCATTTTGCTTGACGCTAATTTTCGTGACGCTGTTTTGCGTCATCAAAAGTCAAAAACTTATAAATTATATTTTCAAATTCATCTTATTATATACTTATCAGAAAGTCAGAAGCTGAAATTCCTCTTAGTCGGGGGGGGGGGGGGTATTCCAAAATTTTTAAGACCCTATTTTGCGACACCAAATTTCGAGTGACTAAAATTCAAAAACTTATAAAGTTTTGTATTTTCGAAAATAATTTAAGGTCAAGAAGTCATCCAAAAGTCAAAAACTTTGTATTTTTTTTTCATTTATAACAAACGCCCCGTGGTATGTACGAAATGAAGATATCAGGAAAAACTTCAAATTAAGAACTGTAGAAGAAGAAATTCAACAATTTGCATCTAATCACAAAAGAAGACTTCAATCTCATCGAAACGAAATGGCGACATCACTGCTAACCAATAATATTGGTAGACGCTTGAAGCGCACAAAATTCCTCGATATTGTTAATTAATTCTGAAATACTGCTAAATAGTTTTTAAATAAACTAGATTGTAGTAAAATTTGAATTTAAAAAAAAAAAATCCGAAAAATAACTTACTTATTGTCTATATTATCAAAAAGTAAAAAGCTGAAAATTGACTTGATATTAGAAAATCAGAATAACAGAGAAAATATTAGAGAGCTGAAAGTTAATTTTTAAATTTTAAAAACAAATTTTTATGTTTTTTTGAAATAAATTTGTCATAGAAATGACTTTTTGCCTAGAAGTCGGAAGTCCAGAAGAGAAAACGCCCGTAACTCGGCCAAAAATTGCTCAAAACGCAAAAACTAATAAGTACATTTTAGGAATCCTCTCTTCATGAACAATCGAATGGTTTTTTTATTATTCAATTTTGAGCATTTGGACGAGAGATGACTTTTTTTGCTGCCTGGATACTTGATGAAAAGAAACGTCCATAACTCGGCCAAATCGAAACAGTCATAATGTCAAAGCCAGATGGCAATGAGAACAATGAGAACTCCATAAAATGACATTTCGACATTTCGAGTGAGAAGTGTAAAAAAAAGTTGGCACTTTGAGCTACAAAGTTCAACTTGATTTCTATAGTTTTCCAGATGAACTTGAAAAGCACTCTGATGAAACAAATTCATGTCAAATTTCATCATTTTTTAATTCTGTCGCAAAAGTTTTCGAACATCGCTCACCTAAATCTACTGTCACTTTTTTCATTCCCAAAAATCTATCTTAAAAATCAAAAAAATGAATCCCATTATTTGGAAATTTCGTTCTCCTACTTAGGACGCCCTTCTCCAATTCGAATTCATTTAAAGGGGGAAAAGTACAGGAACTTTCGAGCCGATTTCTCGTCGGCATAATTTACGAAATATATACGACCGAGTTAAGACCGGATAATCTTTTACATCGCGAAGTGAAGTTTCTAAAAATCCGAACACGTCAATTAAACGTACAAGTAAAATCAAAGAATTAAGATAAATCGAATAAACCTCCTGCGGAAAATACGAGTATCTACCCCAGTATAAGTAAAATTAATTTAATCTCGCGCTAAGCCATAAATCTCGGGTATAAACGAAAGCGAAAATTTAAATCTGATTTTCAAAGATTCACATTAGCTCGGCGGCGGGATGGTTTTAACGCTTAGATACAGAAGTGTTTCCAAGAATCGGAGCCCGCGCGCGAAGTTGTAAGAATTTAATCGTTTAATGTAAAGTGTATTATGCAATGCAAAAGGTATACGTTAATTTACTAAACAAATTTCCTTAAAGAGCCTTTACACTGTAATAGTGTATATTCTCTTAATTGGTCGACATTACTGTATTCGTGCTTATAAATTTCCTTATTGGACCCTTTTGCGAAATGTTACGCGGCTAAGGATACACCGTGAAATGGTTATTTCCATTTCTGTTTTCAGCTAAACGTGCGGCCATTTTCTTTAATTTACTTTATCCGGCGGTACATAAATTATGGCCTGGGTCGTCTTGCATTTTCCTATTAAAAGGTTTCCACGTAACGTCATTCGGCGTATTTATATCAACGTACAGCGATACCTTTCCGTCTAGACGTTTGGTAATGTAGAAATTAAACCGTGTAATTATTCTCTCATCTCTTTTTGTATCCCAGTGCCTACGATTTCTTTGATGTTATCGTTGTCTTATACCCGAGTACATTGGGCGTAAAAATTAAGCAGGTTGATTTCACAAATGTCGTGGGAGTTCGTTGAATCTTTGTCTTTAGTTCGTAATTTGAATTTAATGCTTGGGTTTACCTTTTCTTCTTTATCGAGTGTTTTGTTGAATATTTCGAATAATTTTGCCTGGTGATGTGGCAATTTAAATTGAATGAATTTAATGTGACCTTCCGAACTAAAAGGAATACAAAACGAATTTATCACATTGAAATTTCTTCTACCTACGTTCTTATTTTAAAGGAAAAAGTCCTGCTAATTTGGTGTGGTGAAAATTTTGAGCATCTTGAGACCATTTCGAGTGCAAAAATTTTTCAAATTGAAAAAATTATCATTTTTTTGGACACATTTGTCTAATTTTAACGCAATTTTCCTGACCAAATTGGCAATGTTTTCATGAGAAAGGGACTGCTGTGGGTAAATTCCAAGATTTTTTCAGAACTTGCTAAACATTTGGGGATAGATATGATTGAGATAGAGTTGGTCTCATTTTTGGGAGAGGGGGAGGGGGGGTAGAACATGAAAAATTCAAACTTACATACCATATGTGAGCCTGGATGTAAAAACCTAAAAACCACCCTTGGGTGTCGAAAAGTAGTTGTGAAGTTGAGGTTTGTTTCCTTTTGATTCTCCACCTTCTGAAGAGTCCAAATTTAATGTCAGCTCGAAAACGAATTTTTGACACCTTAAGGTGGTTTTTAATCCATGTTTACATGCTTTTTTTTTTATTTTTTCAATGTGAAATTTTTCAAATTGAATGTCAAAAATAGTTTTCGAGTTGACATGGATTTTAGATCTTTCAGAAGGGGTACAATGAAAGGGAGATCTCTACTCAAAATTCAATTTTTTACATCTTCGTAAGGTTGATTTCTGTATTCAGGCTCGCATTTTCTGAAACATTGTCGAAAAGTTGATTATTTTTGTGTAGCTTCTTTTTTTCGAATCATCGAAGAGTTCCTGGAAAAAATCAGAATTGCAGCTCATTGAGAAAATAAACAAAATTCTTTGATTTTCAGTAGATTTTCGCAGATTTTTCAAAAAATTTCACTGTTTTATTTCAGATATTTGACTCACTTTTCAGGGAATTTTCACTGATTTATTATTGTTCTGCAATTTTATTTCGACTATTTTCCAGTGATTTTTAATAATTTTCGCTGATCTATAAATGAAAGGGTAGAGTTCAGTTTTACAAACTTGGGCAAATTTTTATTCTTCGAAATCGAATTTTCAGTAAAATTGGTCGAATAATTCGATTTTTAACCAGCTTTTGAAGATTAAAAAATTAGGTACGTAGAGAAAAATTGGTATTTTGAAGAAAGAATTTTGTAATTTAAATTTAATTTTGTGTGAATTTTTTTTGAAACTGTAATCTCCTGATATAATTTTGATAATTGGAGTGAAAAACGTTATTGCCTTTCCAAATTATCACTTTGAAGAAAAAAGAAACTAAAAATTGTTTATTTCATTTTCTAAATCATCAATAAATTTTAATTCATTTTTTTCACTCTCGTTAATGTTCGGCCCTTTTTTCAAAATTGGATTGTTACGAAAATTTTTTTTTTTCCAGAGCATAATTTTTTGAGAAGGGAAAAGGGCGAGATTTTTTTCTTCCCTTCCCTATGTTGCCAAAGGTATTATTGAGGTTTTGAAGAAATTCTTCAAAAGTCCTGTCTTTTGCAACACGATTTGAAAATTTTTGTAGAATTTTAGTGAATTTTTTCATTATCTTCAAAGGGCAAGATCCTGTTACTTACTTTTCTGATTAATACGCTCATGAATGCAAGTTTATGATTTCCTGAAAAAAGATTACTGACATTAATGAATAAGTAATTATATAGGAAAGTAATTACTTACTTGAAATCTCAATTTTACCATCTTTCGTTTTCTCAATTTAATTTTGATGTCATTTCCTTATAATTTTCCAACCGGTATTTTTTTTGTGTAGAATTATCCAAATAATACAGAACTTTCGGTAAAAATAATACCTGGAGGGAGGACACACAGTCCCCCTCTGCTTCCCTATTCGGTGCTGATGAAAAATTTTAAGATCCGGTAATTTGTTCAATTTTGAAGTTCTTACGAGATTAAATCGGCAAGAAAATATTTTTCTGTGGGACAATTCGAACGAATCTGTCTACCAAATATCTCTTTACCATTTACAAAATATCAAAAAACGACACTTTCGATTTCATATAATTGATCCCTTGATACTTATTCGAGAAAATTAGGTATTCTATCTCTTACCAGTTCGCTCCAAAAATAAGTAATTCAAATCAATAAAACAAATTCAAATCAAAAATTAAAAAACGAACAAAACGTCGAATTTTTATTTACACTTTCATCATGCCAAAAAATTCAACATCTTTTGTTGTATAGACACCTGCGAATTGATTTCCACGAAATAAGTGAATTTTCCCCCAACATCTCAAATCTATCCCTTTCGAATACAAAACTATTCGTCAGAAATTCAAATTATTAGGAAAAACTTGTCAAAAATCCAATACGAAAAAATCGAAAAAATATCAAAAGTTCGCAGGTAACTGGCACGGTCTCGTTACCAGCCGAACAGAAGAGAGATTATCAGACGTATATGTGGGGGCATGATTGCGCATAAATTACCCAGCAGGGAAAATCGGACGCGTCACAAATCCGTGGCGGTTACTTATACAAGGAAGCAATCCGTGCAGAAATACCACACCTCATTGCATTTTATCGGAATCTAAAATAAAATCGAACCGCAAACAAATCGCTGGGTTATTTCGTTTGTCACACGTCGTTGTATAACTACGTTTCAAGATGGTATAACAAACAAGCGTCAGTATACCTTTACCTATACAGTAGGTGCACGATATAGATATAATTCATCGTTATATTTTGGATTTCGTCGAGATGTGCGTTTTCAATAACTTGACGACGACGACGTTTTTGTGTGGTGTAATAATTAGAGGATAAATTTTGCAAAATTGTCGTCTGACGTTTCGAAAATTTATGACGTTAACGAATAACAATGTTGTATCGATTTATGTATAAAAACCCTGTGTAACGTTGCGTTTCCTTTTTTTTTCCTCCCATGGTACACGAAATGACGCCAACTTAACCGGAGATTATTATTTTTTGTAGAATATGCTCCTTAGCATTCGAGCAAATTGGTAATTGATTATTTGTTGTGTCGATGAGATGTGTCGAAATGTCATCGCGAAACTTGGTTGATAAATTACATCGATGATTGCAGTTATTATTCATATTCGGTATAATACGTTGTATTGCATTTCGACGAAATAATTTCGATTTTCCAGGATTATTTCGGGTCGAAACGAACACTGAACGATTATGGAATTCGATCGAGACGAAAAATTTGTATAAATGACCTATAATGTGTAAAATATCGACAATGAATAGCTGACGATCTTATACGTTAGATATTTAATAAGATGGGTAGATTTTTATATGTATAAAACATTAATCACGATGCTTGCGAGTAAAATGTGTGGAATTCGATTACTGGTACTCATTTTCAGCTATGCGATGGTTGGAAAGTTATATGAAATATTTTATGATTAGAATTTTTAAATTAAGCTCGAGGTTATCGGTGTGTCGGTTGGAGAAGCCCATTGCTGTAAATATGGCCATTCTCATTGGATAAGGTACAAGCGAAACTTTTTGCTTTTCCGGATGAAAATTACTCGACGAATGGAAAAATACGCTTTGGTATAATGAAAAAACGCCTAAAAGCGTGTTCTGATAAAATATTCATTTAAAAAGTGCAACTATCGTACTTGTGACTGCGATGCCATGTTCCTAAAAGTGTTTCGACGTTTTGCTAACTGCTTTCGTAGAAACGTCGAAATGTTTCCCCAATTTTAACCCAGTTCGGTGTATACTTTTCGACAAATGAGCGAGTTGTAAAATGGATGAAATGCAGGCTCGAATGGAAGTGTAGATGGTAATTCGGTTGCATAAGGCTTACAGGCATCGTGTCTACAGTGGAAAATAAACTTGAATTCGGATGTAATTTGTCTAGAGGGGGTTTAGGCATATTTACATCTTTTCTAGTTCCCTTTAAATCAGTTAAATCGAGTTTGAAAACTTTATACATTTATGGCTCGTCATAGACCATCTTGATGTTCTCAGAGTTCGAAAATTGGAGATGAGAGGTTTTAAATTCCGAAAACTACAAAACTGCGTGAATTTCGAACTTGGACGAATAATGTTGAAGAGACTACCTAATGGTATGGAATTTGTAATATTTTGTTAATCTAATTATATGTGCATTTTTGCCTAAGATTAAAATTGAAGGAGTTTCAATTTCAAAGCTTTGAAGGCGGGCAGTTCTCAATTTTGACTTTGTGTTTTGTTATTTCTGTACAGACATTTTTTTTGTGAAGACACAAATTTTCTGCAAAATAGCTTCAGAAGAATTGGGCTCCAGGCTAAAAAAGCAAAATTCCTCTTAGGGAACTATGCTTGTTTAATGTCATATCATGGAAAGAACTTTCTTAATACATCATGAAGTTGCAAAATCAGATCAGCACCCCATCGAGGCTCGTGTACTTCAAGGAAGTGTACTTGATCCCCTAACGTGTTCCACATACATAATGCACATTCCCACCAGTGACGAAACAAGATCGAGCCAAAGTAACAAAAATAACAAATTTTGATAAAATTGAAGACCACAACGAATCAACTAATATTTCAGAAATTTTGCGGGAGAGTGTTTTAAAGATGACATTAAATTGGAACCGAAAAAAAAAAAAAAAAATAGGGTTTCAAGTACTGTTTTGGTACTTATGTAGGAATTATCCATTAAAAATACCAAGTCTAGAGTTGGAGAAACCCATAAAACTGTGGTTGGATAATAATTATCCACGCATTTCACCACAAATGTAAAAGGTTTTGACGTGTGGCAAATTTTGTGAATAGAAATTATCCATCAAAATTACCAATTATATAGTTCGGAGAAACCCATAAAACTGTGGATAATTTTATGGACAATAATTATCCACGCATTTCACCACAAATGTAAAAGGTTTTGAAGTGTGGCAAATTTCGTGGATACGAATTATCCATCAAAATTACCAATTCTAGAGTTCGGAGAAATCTATAAAACTGTGGTTAATTTAATGGATAATAATTATCCACGCATTTCACCACAAATGTAAAAGGTTTTGACGTGTGGCAAATTTCGTGGATAGGAATTATCCATCAAAATTACCAATTCTAGAGTTTGGAGAAACCCATAAAACTGTGGTTAATTTTATGGATAATAATTATCCACGCATTTCACCACAAATATAAAAGGTTTTGAAGTGTGGCAAATTTCGTGGACAGGAATTATCCACCAAAATTGCCAATTCTAGAGTTCGGAGAAACCCATAAAACTGTGTGGTTAATTTTATGGATAATAATTATCCACGCATTTCACCACAAATGTAAAAGGTTTTGACGTGTGGTAAACTTTGTGGATAGGAATTATCCATCAAAATTACCAATTCTAGAGTTCGGAGAAACCCATAAAACTGTGGTTAATTTTATGGATAATAATTATCCACGCATTTCACCACAAATGTAAAAGGTTTTGACGTGTGGTAAATTTTGTGGGTAGAAATTATCCATCAAAATTACCAATTCTAGAGTTCGGAGAAACCCATAAAACTGTGGTTATTTTTATGGATAATAATTATCCACGAAATTCACCACAAATGTAAAAGGTTTTGACGCGTGGCAAATTTTATGGATAGGAATTTTCCATCAAAATTAACAATTCTAGAGTTCGGAGAAACCCATAAAACTGTGGTTAATTTTATGGATAATAATTATCCACGCATTTCACCACAAATGTAAAAGGTTTTGACGTGTGGTAAACTTTGTGGATAGGAATTATCCATCAAAATTACCAATTCTAGAGTTCGGAGAAACCCATAAAACTGTGGTTAAATTTTATGGATAATAATTATCCACGCATTTCACCACAAATGTAAAAGGTTTTGAAGTGTGGCAAATTTCGTGGATAGGAATTATCCATCAAAATTACCAATTATATAGTTCGGAGAAACCCATAAAACTGTGGTTAATTTTATGGATAATAATTATCCACGCATTTCACCACAAATGTAAAAGGTTTTGACGTGTGGTAAACTTTGTGGATAGGAATTATCCAGCAAAATTACCAATTCTAGAGTTCGGAGAAACCCATAAAACTGTGGTTAATTTGTGACGCGCCTTGAGAAACCGGCCCTTAAGGTGAAAAATGAAATTTGTAGAAAAACGCAACAATAGGTTGAAAATTTGATAGTTTTGCGTTTTTCTCGAAATTTTATTTTTCACCTTAAGGGTCGGTTTCTCATGGCGCGTCACATTTTATGGATAGTAATTATCCACGCATTTCACCACATCTGTAAAAAGTTTTGAAGTGTGGCAAATTTCGTGGATAGGAATTATCCACCAAAATTACCAATTCTAGAGTTTGGAGAATCCCATAAAACTGTGGTTAATTTTATGGATAATAAGTATCCATACGTTTCACCACAAAAGTAAAAGGTTTTGATGTGTGTGGTAAATTTTATGGGTAGGAATTATCCATCAAAATTACCAATTCTCGAGTTCGGAGAACCCCATAAAACTATGGTCAATTTTATGGATAATAATTATCCATGTATTTCACCACAAATGAAAAGCGTTTGAACATGTGGCAAATTTTTGCCGAAGTTACGGGCACGAATCTAATGAGTCACTCTGCTTGGAATTTGGGTACAATTTTTCCAGAATTATCGGCTAAAATCTAATATGGTATGTTCCATTTTAAGTCTTCATAGATTTTTGTCAAAGTTTCAAGCTCGAATCTAACGAGATATTTGATTTGAAGTTTTGATTCATTTATGAACAAGTTCCGGGTACCAATCTAAACGATTTTCTTTTTTTAAAAAGTGATGCATTATGGTTGTTTTTCAAAAAGGAATACATATTTATACTCATGTGGGGATAAACTATTCTCTCTGAGTTGTAATAGTGGTGTAACCAATCGCATAACTATGTCTAGGGAATAGTAATTCACCATTAATTTCCCGAAATTGCTTCACTGTAGCATGTAAATTAATCAAAATAGCGTATATCGTTTACCAATTGACTTAGCAAGAAAACGAAAAGTCAGGGCGGAATGGTATTCGTGTAATACTAAATAATAAAACATATGCGAAAACCCTTTACAAACGAATGGTTATCGTGAAAGACTTTGGTACAAACAACGAAACCGAGCCGAGTGAAAACAAATGATGCGAAAAATACATGAGGGATTGGATTCCGTCAGACCTTTCAACTAGTATGGGAAATTTTGAATGTATTTTCACCCGGCAAATCGAAATCAGCTCGAACAGGTCGGAAAGTTTTTAATTGAATGGTAAACGTCTTTGTGATGCAACGATTATTACGTGTACTGCGAGTATTTTCGCACTTTCTCCGTCCTGGTGCGAATATTTTGGCTTTTATGGTGATATTTGTGGTAAATGTGTGGCTTTATGTGAAAATCAATCTATACTTATGGTGAGGTGAAAATACTCGTAATTCTTTATGGTTTACGTCTCTAGGTTTATAGGTATTGTATCGGTATGTATTTTGAGAAAAGAACAAAATATCGTGGTTGTAGTTTGATGGTAATATTTTGGATTCTATACTTTTCATCTAAACTCTCAAATATTACGAAAATTTGTCAAATTTTGGAATCAATATGGGGAGAGATTACTTCCTCCTCAACTCTTGATCCTCCAGCACCAGCTCTACATTCATTCGATATACCTAAAGAATAAAGTAAAAAATCCACTTTTTTATTTTGCTATTTTCTTCATCAAGTATCATCCAAGATCCAATTTATAACGCGGCAGATTTGAATGCTATTTTTTATTACGTTGATATTTTTCATACTTCGTATCATTTCGAATTCATTCACAAAAATGGTAAAATCGAGACGAATGACGTAAGCAAATTTGTCCCAGTTTTCATTGGCGAATTACGTAGTCGATTCTGACATCTCCAATCTTCAAAATACACTTTATTCGACCTAGTTTCGTATTGTTTAAAAATCTAAAAAAAAAATTCTATTCATTTAACAAAACCTCGAGGCCCATTCTAACAAAATTTTCCTCATCTGGAATTTTACTGGCAGAAAAAAGCTGGAATTTTCCCGCTCTCGTCGAAATATCCGAATTAAGGAAGTATTCGACAGGTCAATGAATCATCAAATTTGCTAAATGGCGTATTCAAAAATAAAATACGATTCGAAAAATCCCCATAAACAAATCTCCATACAATTCCATCGAGGGACCATCAATGGAAAACCCTCCTCGTAGAAAATCATCCCACTTATTTCGAGTACGACTGTATCTCATACGTACACCACGCAACGTCACAAATTAAAAAATTTCAATTATTTTTCTTTTTGTAGTTAATAGTTGCTGGTATTTCGCTCGCGGGTCCATTTTAACGAGCGAAAACGGTGCTTTAAAACGGTATCAATTTCACACTCTTGGCTCGATTCCAAATTGCATTATATTAAACCTAACTAAACGACCCGTTTTATTAAAGTACTAACGAGCGTAAGGGTGGCGAAATTAGGAAGGTAGAACAAAATTCACCCCCGAAGCGAAGGTACTTTAGCGAAAGAAAATAGGTAAAAAATTGCCTTCGCTACCGGAACCACGACGGGCGGCGGAAAAAAAACACGCCATATGTGACTGCTATAGATATATAAGAAGGAAAAACGAGGATACGAAAAAATTTATATAGATATAAGGGATAAATACGTATATAAGAGGGGTAGGAAAAAAAACCGCCTAGTCCTTAGAATAATCCTCTTCTCTCTATCGTTATTCACTCGTTCATCGAAAACAAAACTATTAGTAATGACCTTCATAATGTAAATGTTATGTTTTTCAACGCGTTTTCCGCAATTTTTTTAAATTTACGTTCGCGCCCGGATAAATGTCCTCCATTTACATTCTTCCACAATGGCGAAAAATTATCCCCTGAATTATACCCTTCTACGCGTGAAATAAAATCCATAAAATACCTTTTAAGAAGGGGCTGCAAAAATACTCGAAAATCACCTTTTTTTTTATATCCTCGCTTGCAAATGAACTCAACTATGAAATTTTCAATCACCTCGCTACGCCATATTGTCAAATGTTAACAACCAAAACAAAAGTAAAAGTTCGTTGACATCGGTGCAGCTATTCGAATACTTTACCTATCTGTAAAATTTTTCACTCGGAATATTTTTATTTTGATTTTTAATCAAAAATAAGTAACTATTCGGTTTGTAAAAATGATTAGGTTAATAAAACACTCGTAAAATAAAAATATCGCGCTATTAAAGCTACGTTTATTAAAGTTTCATTTCGCTTGTTATTTTCATCTTTTATATAAGGTATAGGAGTATTATACTTCATTAACGTATAAAATTCGTTTTACATTAATATTTTCTATAATAAAATTTCCATTTCGGTATTCCCTGTTTTTCTCTCTCGCCCTACAAATCTTTTTTGTTACAAAAAATTCCTCGAAAAATTCCTTTTACCGAATAATTTTTTTAATGTGTTTTTTTGTTACAAATACCTACGTATAGTTGATCAAATCATCTCTATGGTAGGTAATGCAGTATATTTTTACGTAAAATGTAAATTTGAACTTGGCTCTGCTTGTTTTACCCCCTAATGCATTATTGTTTGATGGAAATTTTTCCAAGTACGCCATAAGGTAATATACCTGTACCTACCTAAAAGAAATAATGTATTCGTTTGTTTTGCTATGTGTATCTTGGATATTTCATCTAACGAGGTATGCACATGTGAAAACGTCAAGTGCACTGAAACGTTATCTAGTTTTATTATCTTTTTTCTTTTCATTGAATATGGTACTGTTCAATTCTTACGAACTTGTTGATTTTAAATCTATGGTCAAGTTGGTGGTATTCCTTTTCTGCTGCATTTTGTGAGATTATGTGGTAATGTTTAATTATTTATAAGTCGCTCGTATGGTGGTTCTAGTGGCTTGACTGTGACGTAGAATGAAAATATGTGCACTTACCTGCTTTATGTCGTTTCGAAAGGAACGAAATATATACGAAGCTAAGTGCCACTTTACTAACAAGGAAGATACCCAAGTGGCTACGATTGTAAAATTTTGGGTTGATACAAAAATATATTGAAAATGCATCGAAAAAGAATCTCAATCCGGAAATTCAGGTTCAGAACTTCCGAAGTTACTTTTCATAATTTGAATTTTGATGGAGAATTTTTTGAAAATCAGAAAGTACCCGAAGATTCTAAGTAAAATATAAAAAAATTCAGAGCAAGGAGGCGAAATATCAACCAAAAAGTTTGAAAATTATGTAAAATTTAATGGATAATATGAAGAGGTGTCAACGATGGGAAAGATCAGTCATGTCATGTCCATCTAGTTTAATATTCTGAAGTCTGGGATTCTAAAATTGAACTTTTGATTTTTCCCGAACTTTTTCCTGGAAAGTTACAGATTGGAAAACTGAAAAGGGGGTTCCTAATTTCGACCACTTTTAGGAATATGTTCTATGATGTTCAAAAATTCTTCATCATTTTTATTCTTTATACTTTTTTTTTCCATGGACCAAACAAATGAAGGAAAAATTACAATTCCAAAATGAAAACTCGAAAAGATATTTTCAACGAACGAAAAAGAAGAGAAAATCATGACATTTCCTATTAAATATACAAGTGTTCAATATTTTAGGCAATTCGTAGAGAAAATTTGTGTGAATTTTTTTGCGTTTTTTTTTCATTTTTTACAGAAGGTAGCTACCTACCTACAAAATAATTACTTGCAAATTCTTCGAAATTTCAACTTGAATTAGAAATTTTCAATTCGAAAATTGAAAACTTTTTATTTCAAATTTTCAAAAATTATTTTTTGTCGACAATTTTGCGAGTTTTTTGCCTTCTGGGTTGCGATTTTGGTTTTATTCGATATATCTGTGAAAGAATGAATAAAAACTATTTTTTCTCGATTGCTTCTGAAATCAGCTGGTATGGTCGAAATTAGGCTCGTAGTCTGCCCTCAATCTAATCGAAGTGAAAAACTGTAATTTGGTATGAACCGTATTCTAGATTTTTTTGAACAGATTGGAAGCAGTTTTGAGTTGTTCTGGAACCTTCAGAAAATTTTACCAGTTTCCTGTTTTGAAGAAAAGTATAATGGATTTGAATGTACGATGGGACCTGCAAACGCAAATACATATTAGAGATCCATTTTGATTGATGAAAGCACCAATTTTCGAAATTTGTGTAACCACTTACTCAATCAAAATAGTATTTTTCCTTATCAAAAAAAAATTCGAAAAAAGTGAAAAATGAGTTCGAATTTTTAAAAATTTACTAAAATTTACATAACGAACTTCGGCATCTAAAATTTTTGATAGAGGTTCTTTTAAAGTGTTGGTAAGCTAAGTTTTCAATTTTGATTCGTGTGTTTTTGTTGTGGTTTTGCGTTTTGACCAAAATACAATCAATCTTATTATTTCATGTGGACCATAATTACTGAATTGAATCAGTGTAATTTTTCGGGAGGGGGGCTGAAATTAGTGTTACCAACCAAATATGCTAATTCAATTGAAATTTTTCTTTTTTTTTTTGATTTTGATTTTTCTTTAAAATATAATTTGTTTTCAGATTGTACTTTTTTTTCTTTTTCTCACCTATGAGTTGATTTTTCTGTCTGTAAAATGGTAAAAACTCCAATCACTTGTTCAAAATTGGCTGGATTCAGCAAAAAATTTGTACATAGACACTTGATAAATATCCTCCAACTTACCAAAATTCAATTTTTTGAAGAATTTTTCCAAGTTCCCTGAAAAGTTGACCACACGTTAAGAACTATCAGAATCATATCCAAATTTCGATGTTTTTTTTTTTAATCTAAGCCCAATTCTTATGACAGGTCACAATTGCTGATCATTCAGAAAGTATTTTATAATTATTTTAGTTTTCTATCAATATTGAAAAAAAATTCTTCACATTTTTTCCAAAAACCCTTTCCATGATGAAAATTGAAGTAAAAGTAACCAATTTGTTCTTATTTCGATTTTACAAAAATTAAATTTTTTCTTTGCTAGCCAGGTTGAATTTTCCTTCGTGAAGAAATCTATTTTTATGTTTTAATGAATATTTTCATTACTTTTTTCGACGTTTCGAAAAAATAGCATAGGTAGGTAAAGAATAATCAAGTATGATTTTCTCACAAGGGAATCTTCATCATCTGTTCTCGCCAATCCAGCCAAAATTTGAGTCGATGAATATGGTAAGCAATGTTGGCATATCACTCACTCCGGAAAATCAAATCAAAAGCTGTCATAGGTGATTTTTTTATTTTTGAAGTCTTAGAAAATGACTTTTCGAGTACAAAAATTCCAAAATTCCAAAATTGCAAATTTCTGTAGCAAAAAGCTCTAAACTTTATCTAATACCTCAAATCCAATCGACCCCCCCCCTTGCCGAACTGTTTTCGAGTCTACTAGAAGTTTAAAGTGAGCTCGAAAACGAAATCAAGTTATTGGGGGGGGGGGGAGTGAATTCAGTAAATGAGTCAATTTCCGAAGTTATGAGTTACACCTAATTTATAATTTGTAAAATCAACGTATCAAAAGAGTAATTTTAAAAAATTTTAAAAATTCCCTGATAATTGGAAAATCACTTTCAACAGCTCAAAATTCAAAAATTGAGGTTAAGTAATGTGCTCCTGAGTAAATTTAAAACCGTGTCAGATCCTTTCTTCCCAAATCATCTCGATAGATTTTCCAAAACACTATTTTTCTAGTTTCGTTCTCAGTTACGAATTTTTCCATTACTTTCGGTATCAACAATTCACCAACCAACTCGTCTCGTCGAAATTTCATTTCGCTTGAAACGAAAGCACTATGCAAACTCATTTTCGACGCCGAACTGCGAACCCCTGCGTATCTCGTGTTACAGAACTGTTCAAATCTGAGATAGCGGAAAAAATCGCGTTCCGCCAACGCCAGCCCTTAAGTTGGAAATACGCAAAACCTGGATTTTTGCTCATGTCACAGTACCGTAATATATTACGTTTTAAAATCTAAATACTCTTCGTTGTTATGAAGTGAAAACGAGAAAAAATACGAATTCAAGTTGAACAGCTCTTTAAAAATGAAAAGTATTTTAACGCTGCGCGCCGTTTCGCTTTTTTTTTGACGAGGTCGTTGTTTATTCCGCAGTTATCTATACCGAGAGTAATTTCTATATCGTCTTGGATACTTTAGGTACAGAAAGAGGGAACGCTATTGGACGAAATTCGTACACGAATGGCAAGCCTTTCCGATAATTCTGTTGAACTAACCGCTTACTTAACCACTTTCTCGGAAAATTCAGCGGTATTCGAGTTTTCCGGCGGTAAAACCGCGGCAAGAAGTAAGATTTTGTTAATTGCGTGTCTCCAACTAGAGTTTCGAATATTTAAACAAAATTCGTACAAAGGGTTACGCCTAAATCTTTATTTGAAAATGTGCGGTTTTTTCTACACAAGAAAAGTTTTTCTCCGACTTGAAAATTTTACCGTATCAAATCACTCTAGACACGATTTAATTTTGATATCCAGAAAACAAAGTACGTACGTAAAATTCTCAAGCAAAGTCGTCATAGTTCGCATTCGCCATCATACGATTCCGCGACGTGAATTACTTAGCTCATAAAATAACGCTCGAGCTTCAGGCAGCAGAAGATCTCTTCAAACCGACAAATGTATTTGTCGCTGCATGACACACTTATGAGAAAGTTTCATTCGGCATACATGGTTATAATTAATTGTTAACATTTAACGAAAGGTCTGCTCGTTGTATTTAATCTGAGTAACTGACGAGGGACCGATCAGATATGTTCCTCGCCAATCAGCTCGAATGGTTGCCTATGTTGAAGTTCCTCAGTCGCCTACCTCCGAGACGCATGAATTTCATCTGACACGGGCCTGGTTTTTTTGTGGCAGGGCTGCCAACATGAAAAATTTGTAGTAATGGGAAACAAAAATTTCACAATTTTGAAAAACTAAGGTGGGGGTTGGGTAGAGGTGGATAAAGTGAGTAAAAATTGTTATACACATACATTGCCTAACTCAAGTTTTGAAGGGGCAGTGACCCAAAAAATATTCAAAATTTGTTTTTTGATCAAAGATTCTTGTTCTGCTCCTTCAAATTTCGAGTTCGGCAATCTGTGCGTATTACAATTTTTACTCACTTTATCCACCTCTACCCAACCCCACCATAGATTTTCAAAATCCTGACTTTTTGTTTTTTCATTTTTTTGATCATGGATTTAAATTCGAAGTCATGAAAAAACAAAAATTTCACAATTTTGAAAAACTAAGGTGGGGGTTGGGTAGAGGTGGATAAAGTGAGTAAAAATTGTAATACGCACAGATTGCCGAACTCGAAATTTGAAGGAGCAGAACAAGAATCTTTGATCAAAAAACAAATTTTGAATATTTTTTGGGTCACTGCCCCTTCAAAACTTGAGTTAGGCAATGTATGTGTATAACAATTTTTACTCACTTTATCCACCTCTACCCAACCCCCACCTTAGTTTTTCAAAATTGTGAAATTTTTGTTTCCCATTACTACAAATTTTTCATGTTGGCAGCCCTGCCACAAAAAAACCAGGCCCGTGTCAGATGAAATTCATGCGTCTCGGAGGTAGGCGACTGAGGAACTTCAACATAGGCAACCATTTGAGCTGATTGGCGAGGAACATATCTGATCGGTCCCTCGTGAGCACGTTAGCCAGCAATAAGTATGTATATGTATATGTATATTGTATAGTGTGTACCTAAACCTATACCTATACGTACAACCTTTCGTCATACGAGATAACACACGTTCTATATTGATTTGCGAAACCACTGTTATACCCGGAGTTTCCTGTGTAAAGTAACGCGATATTGACACTTTGAATTAATGGCCTTTCCTGATAGCGCATTATCTGTATTTTCGATACTTCTACAGCAGTCATTTTACAAACGTACCTTTACACGTGAAAAATTTTTCCCAAACAGAAGAGCGAAATCACGTTACAAACACACGATTGCGTTACGAAATGTGATTATGTGAAAGAAAAAAAAAAGAAAGGATGAGAATCCAATTCTACCTGAATTTTAGATGGAGTAAGGAAAAAAAAATTAATGGGCGAAAGGTGAAAAATTTATTTACCACACTTTCACTTTCCCTCAAAATCTAAAGTATTCTTTTTCAGAGTTTGGATTAATAAAAAAAAAGTGACCAAATTTTTAAGATCAATTTTTAGACCTCGAATTTACCTTGAACCTGGAACCTTGGCCCTTGCACTTTGGACTACGCATCCAGAATCTCGCATCTTAAACCGTTGTATTTTTGGGGTTATTGCACTTTTTCTTCCAGATACCATCACATTTCACATAGGCGCACCAAGAAATTAATTAAGGGAGGGGCTCAGAATTTGAGAAAAAATGGGGAGGGGGTCAAATTTCAAATTGAGTCTTTCACTGATATTTCAATCAAAAATCATCAATTTTTTCTGACAAACAGGGAATTTATTGAGAATTTGGTGATTTTTGACTGAAAAATCAATCAAAAATTGTCAAGTTTTGAAATAAAAGTATTAAAATACTGCCCGAACGAAGCGAGGGCGAAATTTTTTTGAAAAAATATACTTTGAAGAGCAAAAAAATTGACTTTTTTCTCATTTTTGAAGCAAAAAATTATTTTTTCCGGGCTGGGGGGGAGGCTCGAGCCCCCTGAGCCCCCTTGGGTGCGCCTATGACATTTCATCATAAAAAATATCATTTTGAAAAAACTAAAGATATGGATCTCAAAAAAAATGGTATTTTTGAAAATATTCATTTAGGTATTTGAGTACAAATTTAAAAAATTTTCCAAGGTAAATTGAAGAATGACGAAGGAAGTTTCTAAACCACCTCATACATTTCTAAGGTTATTTTGACTCGGGGTGTCCATTCTTTGGAAAACCGGGATGGAAAAGTTGGGGAAAAGTCGGGGAATTTTGAAATTTTGGGCATTTTTGCTGGAATTTCGTATAAAAATCCATGAAAATAATAAATAATTTGAAGTTTCTGGACTCATTTTAATATAAACGTTCCAAAAAATTGTTCCCTCGCACCGCTCGGGTCAAATTTTTTCTCCTAATCATTTTTATATTCATAATTTTTTGATCGATAATGATGTAAAAGCAAATTGATACATAATATTTAAACACACGATTTTGTTCACTGAATTATCAAGTTTTCAAAAACATTTTCCTCTCTTCGCTCGCGCGCTCGGGGATAATTTTTACACTCTTTTCTTTGTGCAGAGATTTTTTGAACAGTATTTTGTGATATAATGTAATGAGAAACAAAAGTACCATGATAACCCATGATTACGAATTTGAAACAGAAGGGAAGGAATGGGAAGAGAATTTGCATTTTCTGATCACATTTTGGAAAATTTCACTGAGGTGTGAAGTGATAAATTTTTAACATTAGTTAAAGATTTTCGTTTGCAAAATTTTCGCCCTCGCTTCGCTCGGGTTCATCGAAATTCTCCGTATTATTTATTAGATCAACCTGAAAAAAGAGACTTCTGTGGAATTGATAAATTTTAAGTGTGTATGTAGTGTGGGGGGGGGGGGGTGAATTATGAAAAAAAATTGAATTTTCATATTGGAAATATCCAAACTTTTGATCTCATCATTCGGTCAAAATCTAAAGTTTTTTCTTTTTTTGAAATTTTTTCTGTTGTAAATTCAAGATCAAGTTTTTGTGCCGATTTGTGAGAGCGGTGGGAGGTGAGAGGTAGCATCAAAAATTCTGAAAATTGAATTGGAATCGTTTTTTGTGGCCGGAAAGGGGGCATTTAAAAATAAAATCAAAGTGAGTAATGATTTCTGAAAAAATCAGCGTTCTGCACATTTTCATTCCCCCCCCCCAAAAAAAAAATCACCCCCTTCTCATCCCTTCAGGAATAATATATTGTAATAGGGCGGACAGAACGTCACTTATCCCTATTCTCGGGAACACCTTCCTAACTAGAGCAAGCTCAGAGGAATGACACGTACACAGAATCGGTTTTACACATGTATTGCTCAATAAACTCACAATAACCACGTTTTACACATTTACATTGAATAAATCACATTACACAAGATCAAGACTAATTATCATCACACGAGTAGCGTTACCAGCGGAACCAGATAAGCTACTGCCGCTGTAACGTACGATGTACGTACAAGTACCCTACGTACTTGTCTAGGCAACAGTGCTGCCGTAGGCACCAGGGCCAATCTCCCTCTCACATTATGCCCCTTTGAGGTTACCGAGGGGGTTTAGGCCTCAGCAACCGCGCCGGGAAGCACAAATACGAGTGAGAGACATCTCCCTATGGCCTAGAGCAGACACTGCGCCTTCTGCCCCTTTGGGCTTTGCAGCACGGGTGCCTTGACCCTCGTACTTGAATCGTGGTGCGATTTCTTTGGGCTGATGGAGCCTCGCACATTTTTCATGCATTTTGCATGTTCTCGCGTCGTAGCGAGTGAATGAGATCTTAAAGGGTACTACGCTACTCGTGCGGAGCAATACAAACAATAATACAAACAAAACAAAACGTATTTACAAAATAAATGGAGGTAATGGACCTCGAAACAAAATACAGGTACGTACAACTGGTACAAAAACAAACAAAATTACAAAAATTCTAATAATATTTTCAATTTTTCAGGAACTTGTGACCAATCCGGGTAACGAAGACGTAATTGAGAGCTAGTGCCGTTGAATCCGTCGCGCCGATCAACCAACTCAGCCGCCGAAACCTTGACTCAGCCGCCGAACACAGTCAATCAAACGTTGCCGTCGAAAACAGCTGCCGACGATCCAGGTACTTAATGTTACATAATCTAGGTATAATCTAACGAGATCGAGCAAAAATACTGGCCGATTGATGGTGATTCTCCTCATCTGCTTTCTGTTGCAGGTTCCGGTGATCCTCGTGGTCACCGATTCGGAGGCTTCGGCCAGTCTTCGGAGTCCGTCGACACCCTCCGGTACGTATTGGTTATTTTACGACGATTTTTAAATTTTAACGCAGTTATTTCTAACCGCGACGTGGCCTATGGCTACGTTTGTTCAAGGCGCCGCGCAAACGTTTGTTTGCGCGGTTTCTTGCACGGTCCGCAGACTGTTCACGACTTGATGACTGCTCGTAGAATTCGTCACCGCTTCGCGTCTTTACGATGTCGCTTAATTTCTTCGTAAAGATCCTCGAATAATCGTTCGGCTCGTGTATGATGCCGAAGCTTTTGACTTTGGGCTCCGACATCGCCGCGATCGTCGTGACCAGATCTTGTCCAACGTAATAGTACTCGTACCGTCGGGTTTCCCCAAACTGCGCCGCTAGTTGGCTCCGGTACCACTTTCTAATTTCGGGTTCGTCTTTGAAGTGGACCGGCGGTACGACCATTACTTCTTCGACCTCCAGCTCTTCCAATTTATCGAATAATTTCAAGGTATCTTCTTGTACCTCTTCTTTCGTGTGTCGGTCATTTAACGTGTCGTTGTTACCGGCTGAAAGCAATATCTTCCGCGGGAGTTGTTCGAATTTCGACAGTTCTTCGATCAATTTTTGGATTCTCAAGAATCCACGCAGGGTTCGACACTCAAACAGCTCGTTCTTATAGCTGCGGTTATTTATTGCCACGTACGCGGCACCCTGCGGGTATCCGTCACCGATTACCATATATTCACCCATAAATACCGCTTTCAAATCGTCTTTTTCACATAAGTGAAATTCGCGGAATCGTCTCTCCTGCATGGGATACAGGGGGTGGCTGTACGGTGGTGGAACAGCGTTGATCGGTCGGTGAGTTTCTTTCGATTTTTCGCGGCGTCGTCTCGCCCTGGCAATTGGATCTTCGTCGTCCGCTGCCCGTTTGCGAGACGGTACTTTGAACTGTCTTTCGTCGTCCGATACCGGTGAATAATCCCGGATATTTCTTGTCATCGGCGACTGTCCCGGTTGTGCTCTCGTCAATGGGGATTTTCCTTCCTCGGCTTGAGAAAATGGTCTCGCCGGAGGGGGACCCATTGGTTTGTTTGGGATGGGAGCCGGTATTTGTGACGTATGCGGCGTATACTCCATCTCCGTCGTCGCGGAATCCGACACCTGCCGTAAAATTTCAACTGTAGGTGGGTTACCTACAGGTGCCAGCTGTTGAGGTGGCAATTTGAAGAGCTGGGAGTCCGGTTGAGAATTGACCGTTTCCTGTATCATACTCGAACAGGTCGAGTTCCCACTTGGTATTGCCATTTGCGGCACTGGCGCTGCGGCGGCTTGCGCAATCGCTGCTTTCGATCGCAAGTCTAAGCCGGGTGGCGTTCGAAAAGTATTTCCTGCAGCCGAATTCATCGTCTGTTCAGGCGGTGGCTGGTAGTTCTGTTGTCGAATTAATTCCAGCAGCTTTTCGTTTTCGGATTTCCATCCGTCAGCTTCCACCCGCGCGATCGCCAGTTCCGTCAACGCTTTCGTGCATTCAGCAGATTTTTCGATCAACGATCGATTAGCCTTCTCAAGCTCCTCCGTTAAGAAGGTAGCTCGGTAACCCAGTGTTGACTGGGATGAATCGCCGATAACAATCGCCTCCAAAGTGTAGAGATGCTTCGGAATCGTCAAACTTTGACACAGATCATCGTTGATCTCGACGCCGCATTCGCACCTTGGAGTTTCCAAATCAAGCCGCTCGTTTACACACAATCGGTGCATCAAATGGTGGCACGCAGAATTGTAGAGCGGTTTGTTGTCATCGACCTGGCTGACGATGTTTTTATTACATAGTATACACGGAACTACGTAAACTCCAACCATTGTTTCCGGTCCCTGCGAACATATCGATACATCTTCATTAGTAATGTCTAAATTGGTGGCTAAATCTAAATTCGGCTCGGTATCTGGCGTGTTCTCGTTCGTGATTTTTGTGATATCCACAAATTCGACACTTTTTCTACGCTCTACCACCGTATCGCCTTTTTCATCGTTTGATATCGTGCTACTTTGCAGCGTAACTGTGCTTTGCTTTCGTTCATAATTTGCGCCGGAAATTTTAGCTAAATTGACAGCGAACTCTGACGCTTTGAACGTCGGTGTTTTTGCGGTTTTACTTTTCTTCGCTTTCACCGGTTTCGAGTGCTGTTTTACAGCTTTTCGTTCGCGACGTTTTTTCCGTGCAATTTCACAGTTGCTCGCCGCGCCGCGAACATGGACCAATGTTTTTAAGCACGAGCAGTCCTCGTCGCTACACGTATCGTCGTTATTTGAACTCATGTTGAATTTACTAACTAACGATTTGAACATCGTTTTCTGTTTCAGAATCAAGTTACTCGGGAGCTGGGCTCGACCTTATCACTTGTGAAATTATATTTCTAAGCACTTACTCCGATTGTTTCTTCGTAATCTAGGATTTCTTCGCTCTGAAGTAAGTCGGTGCCAACTGCGTCGGCTAAATTTTTTATCGCCGACTCGAACGAGTTTTCCTTGGATTCGTCAACTTCAGTGATCGGTGGTAATGGCTTGTCTGACATTCGTGTAGCTCTATGAAAACACATACCGTATTATTACATCGCAACACTTTATTTGATTTCAGAAAACGATTCAAATTTAAAGATGGTATTTCGAAATTCAATCATTCAATTCCAGTCGAGATAATAAAACCAACCACAAATTCGACGAAGTCCATATCAGTGATAACTAGTTGCACGTTGTTACCGTGTGGCGCTGCAGTGCAGCGTTGCCAAATGTTCGAATCGTTGCACCATGTGCACATTCCTGATTATGGAATTTTTCGTACAAAAGTATGATTGTAATATTCTATCTCGACTGAATTTTCACGTTTGTGTGAAATAAATGTCATAGTCGGGTTAGTTTAATCGAAGTATTAGCAAATTGATGCGTACTTACATTGCACACGTTTTTACTTTCGTCTGAGACGAAATTTTCGCTTTAAAAGCAACGAAGTCACCGTATTATTGCACACGGTAGATATTAGGTGTAATTACGCACAATTGCACCTCGAAACACGCACATAAAACACAGCAAACACAGTTAATTACTCAGTATTACAACGAGCATAACACGCATCGGCAAGGAAAAATAGACAAATGAGCCGAGTACTCGTTGCGTTTTGCTGGAGTTACGTTGCGTTATCGCTTCCCCTCTTTCCCCTCTACGGATGGTTAACCAATCAAATGAAAAGCATTTGATCGTACGGCTTGAATCCTTATCGCCGTGTAATCAGATAACGATTCTTCAACAATCGTATAGCTTTAGCAAGTACGTTTGTTCGAACTCGTCGACGAAATCAAGCATAGATACCTGCAATGGCGTGGGTTTTTTCTTTCTCGTTTTGCTACGAGTTTGCACGCCGGTATCCGCTTGCCCCTCGACCGTAGCAGTATCCGTATTTGCAGCGTTGCCGCTGTTAACGGTTTCGGGCTGGCTTGTCTTTGCAAGCTTCGCCTGTTGCTTTTGCTCGGCGAGTTGTTTTAATTTTTCGAATCGTTTCTGATTTACTGCTGCTTTTTTCAAATTATTCTCAAGGATTTCCATCTGTTTTTTAGATGTTTTCTTTTTTAATCCTTTTTTGAGGTTTTCGAAATTTTTCTGAAGTATTTCTTCAGCGTCATTTCGAGCAGCAGGAGGGGTTGCAGTATCGACATTTGCAGGCGGATTGTTGGTATTCACGCCGCTCGTCGAAGGGGTTGCATTTTTCCCTTTCGCAGGCATTTTAGCAACGACTACTCCGCTTGTTGAAGGAGTTGCATCTTCTGCTTTATCAGGGGGTACTTTATCCTGAAATTCGCCTATTTTATTACGTTTGTCAAATCGAATCTGGCGTTTAATTTTTGCCACTTCGCGTTCGATTTGTTCAGCCGTTTTTGAGTTTATTTTTTGGCTGTTTTGATCCAACTCGACTTCATCGTCTACGTCGAACTCAGGGTCCTCGTAGTCGATGGTTGTTAAATATTGTTGGATCTGCTCTTCAATCGTTCGGCGGTCATATTTTGACTTATTGACTACGTTATTTTTTATTTCCTCTTGCTGATCTTTAGTGAGGAATAACGTAATCTGCCGAATGTTGACAACCTTGTCAATCTCGTCATTGTCGATCGGATACAGACGATATGTATTTGTCGTCTCCTTTCTTTTGACGAGATACGGGCCGGTTCTTTTTGCACAAAGCTTAGCTGAGATACCTTTCTCAAAGCTTGACTGCTTGTGCTCAGTTAAGAGAACCATGTCGCCTGGTTGTAAGATCTTTGGATCTTTGTGTTTTTTCGAGTAGATATACTCGTCGCGTACTCGCTGTAACCGGCGCTTCTCGCGGATGTAATTTTCGATGGCTTGCTTATTTGACATCTCATCGATTTTTTGCGAGAGCAAATCGAAAGTATATACGGATTTTTTCGCCAGCCTGTCGGCTGTGATGTTAGAATCTTCGTGACTTCTTGCACGAGCGTGATTATACCGTATTTTTTCGAATTTTTTACCTAGTTCGTTTAATTCTAGGAATAAATCCTTGTGATAAACGATTTTCTTCTCGCTGTTTTTGAAATTATTTTTCAACCAGCCGGGAAGGTGCTCGGTCATGCTATCTATAACGTATTTTGAGTCTGTGATCATATTGACTCTTTTTATGTCGTTGAAAAGACATATTTCGAGCGTCTTTTTGACTGCGAGCAATTCTGCTAGGTTATTTGAAATTCGGTATTTGTCGCTTGTAATTCTTTCGGATACATTTTGGTCCGAGTCAGAATTGAAACAAATACCGATGCCGGCGACGGCGTCATCACTGCCATTTTTAGAGCAGGCGCCGTCAGCTCCTACGCGAACTGAGCCATCATCGTCAAACACCAGATCCTCACGACGTAATTTCTCCTTGAGGAGAATCTCGGAGGTGGTAGATTTGATGTCATTTTTGATTTGTTCTTCCTGAAGAAGTTTCAGCTCGTGTTTGAAATCCAAGCTGTTGTTTCTGGTCGGCAAGTTCGAAGTTAATACATCTTCGATGCCCCAGGCCTCGTTTGGTTTTACGCCATGCTGGTTCGGAGTGTTGTTGATCTCCGTTTCGATTTCGTGGATGTGTTTGTGCCATCCCCAGTGACTTTTATAGGGGTCAGAGCAAGTATTTATCTTGACCCTGAGCTTATCAGAGATTATCCGCATCGATCTCTCGACCAATGAGGACATGGGATTATAACAGGTGGTATGACCGACCTTGACCCCATGAGCCTCCCACATGGCACACCACTTATCGCTAATAAACTGACTTCCGTTGTCAGTGATGACCTTATTGACCTTAATACCATGGTTTTCGATCTCTACGAGTACCGTCTCCATGGTATTGGTTACAGTCTTGCCTTTCATATTCGGTATTGGTCTTAACCATAATTTAGATGTGAATACGTCTTTCGCCACCAGCAAGTATCTTGGTTTGCCTTTTTGATTGGCAACGGGACCAAAGAGGTCTGCTGAGATGACGTCACCTACCGAATAGGCTTCGACTTGGCCATACTCAAGAATCTTTCTTTTTACGTAATTCTTGTTTACTTTACACACAATGCAACATTCTGACATCGTTTTGATGTACCTCATTGCATTGGGATAGAAGTAAAGTCTTTTAAATATTAATTCCAGCTTGGCGGGACCCACGTGCCCGTAAATCTCGTGTAGATATTTGACCAGGTCTTGGAATAATTCCTCAGGAAGGTAGGGTACCAGGTGGCCGTTTTCAAATCGGCGATATAAAATTTCCTGGCCCTCTGGATCTTTTTCGATCCAAAATCTCTTCCTTTTGGCCAAGATCTTAGCGGCCAATTTCTTATTCTTGTCAGGAATAGGCATTTTCAACATCTCGATTATTTTCGAGCATGCCTTATCCTGAACTTGAATGTCCCCGATATTTCTCAAGTCTTCCATCAGCTCATCCACATACGTCTCGGAAAATTCCAGTGCGTACGTTTGGAGAGCTGTGAAGTTAAGAGAATATATCGTCACCTCAGGCTCCTGAGCTTTGAAAAGTTTCGACTTTTTCGCTTTTAAGTCGTAAACCAGATCGTAACCGCAAAGCTCAGTTATCCAGGCAGCTGCCTTTCTGTGAGTCTGGATGATCGTGTAAAATTTCTTCACTATCGGGTGTAGATCGGCCCTTACATGTATTCGCCTGCCATGCAACCAGGTTTGAAGTCGGTGCACTGTGGTCACCAATGCCATCATCTCTTTATCGAGACAGGTAAACTTCTTCTGGTGCGGCTTGAATGCGAAACTCGTAAACGTGATGACCGAATCTTTTCCGTCAATGACCTGGTACATGACTGCATTCATAGCATCGTCAGTAACCATGGTCTCCAGGTGTATGTCGTAATCGGGTTGGGGAGGCATCAGCTTGAAGTCAGCGAGATACTGCCGCTCCAATTCTTCAAAAGCTGCTTTTTGTTCATCTCCCCAAACGAACGGTACATCATCTTGCGTAAGCTTATATAGGGGGGCTAGAATCTGGTGGTAATTTGGTATAAATCTACGGTATAAACCGGTTAAACCAACCAGAGCCAGAATTTGATTCTTATTTTTGAGCTCGAACTCGCCGTGTTTGTTCAAGTGTTTCTCTTTGAACTCCTTGAACTTGCTGAGTTTCTGCTCTTGCTTGCCTATTTTCTGCTTCGCAAGGGTATATCCAAGGTGTTCAGTTTTAGACTGAAACAGCCTTGTTTTTGTGGGGTTTAACTTTAATCCGCTGGCCTGGATTCTGAGCAGAACGCGTTTGAGTCGTTCCTTTGTTTGCTCAAAAGTATTCCCACAAATCATCACGTCGTCGGCGAACTTCGTAATTCCTTCTTCATTTGGAATTACTTCGTTAAGTCCGTGGATGAAGTCCGACGACGCGGTTTTCACACCATACGGCATGACGTTAAATTCGTACACCTGCCCCTCGACTTGGAAGGCGGTGTACTTACGACTGTCCGGGTGTAGCACCATATTCATGAATGCCATGACAAAGTCCAGGGTACAGAAGAATTGCGCCTGCGGGTTGTCAAAAATAATTGACTCGATCGTGGGCGCCTCTGTTAGCCGATTTTCAAGGAATTCATTTAACTCGTCGACGCGAGACACAGTCTTAAATCACCATTTTTCTTCACCACTGGCGCTAAGGTGTTGATATGCCGGGATTTAGATGGTTTTATCATTCCGAGTGCAAGCATAATTCTCACAGCCTTACGAATGGCGTGTTTTAATTTACTAGAAGGGCGGTACTTTTCACCTCGCCACTTCTTTTTATGCGCACCACCAGGTTTAAATTGAAATTTCACCTGTTCGCCGGTATACCTGCCAGGGTAAATACTAAAAAGTTCTTTGAAAAGTGCAAACTCGACGTATGCTTCGTCAGCTTCTTTTTGGCTGATTATCTTTTCTTCGACACCTTTTTTCAGATCTGCTTTTAGTTGTTTTAAGTAGATCTCTGGGCCGTTGTCTTTCTCCTCTGGGAGAATTTCTGCCCACTCAACCGCTTTTGACCGGTTTTTTGTGAATACGACTGTTTCAGTTTCGTAGCTTTTGGGCACGTCGAACTTGAAAATCGGAAATGCACCCTGAAACTGTTCGGGTTTGAGAAATTTGAGAATTTCTCGCTTACTCGCATTGAGTGGTTTGCAGTAAGCATAACCACCCTCGAGAACCGGTTGCATTTTGAGTTCTCGCATCGTGACTCTTCCGATAATACATACATTATGTGTACTATCGATGACATAAAACGGTATTAGAAGTTTGATGGATTTGAACCACATGGTGACTTGCAGCACGTGAGTTTTGGTATGGATTATTTTATTATCCGCCAATTTTAGCATGACCTTGCGTTTCAGCATGATATACTGAACGTCTTTGGTATTCTCGCAGATGCGAGTTAAATATTCAGCCATTGGTCGAGACAATACGTTTGGAAGTGCCCCAGTGTCCAGCTGAGCGCAAACGTCTTCTTTGTTTACTTGCAGCTTTACTACACATGTGGGGTCATCCGTATCCTCCAAAATCAGCTGCCGGCGCACGACGGGTCAATAGACTGCTCGTCGAGGCACTTGGTGTTGTCAATATTGTCAACCGCGCAGCAGGACGGAACCCATTCATCGATCTCGACCTCTTCGCCAGCGGTGGCGTAATCGTCAGAGTCGGATTCGATGACTTCACATCCTTTCAAATCATCTGCGGAGATATGCTTTGCGTCAACGACCTTTGGCCTTGACCTCAGCTCGCGCATCTTTTTGCGACGCTCTCTACGCACTTCTTTACTCATTTTATCGGTGAGTTTGACATTTTCGGTAGATTTAGATATCTCAGGTGACTTTGCACGAGGTTTCTTTTTGCTAATTTTAACCGGGTCTTCAGGCTCCGGCTGTGCTCTGCCGTTTTTGATGATTTCTTTCCGTTTGAATTCTGTATCACCGTGTATCCTCTTTAATTCGCCTTTGGCGCGAGGTTTGTGACCAGTTTTCTCAAACCTCTGGATTTCATCCAGCAGAGCAGTGCAAACTGCTTGGTACGATTTGGTGGCGATGTAATATCTCCTGGCTGACTCAGAAAAATGGAAAAATTCCTTTTTCGGTACGATGTCTCGATTTTCATCGATTTTGGGCTCGTCGTATTTGGCCCCAGCCTGGTTGATTTTTTCAGCCGTTTCCAGCAATTGCAGCGCTGGCTTTTTCCAAATTGTTACTCTGTCATCATGTGCCAGTCTCGCAAACATGCGTCTAAATGCACGATATCTCGCCAGACTGACTCCATGCTCGCCTGGAATACGAGGCTTCACAATAGGAAACAGCACGATGATATGTTTAGCGCCTTTTTTGCAAATGAGGTTAATTACTTTACGTAATTCTTCTTCGATTACTTGGAATGGCTTCTTGGAGTAATTAAGCTCCAGCTGCCCCAGTGATATAATCACTTTCGTATCCAGCAGGTTCGCTTTTAGCAGAACTTCATGCAGGTCTTCGAGAGATATTTGGTCTCGATAATAGGGGTAGTTATTTTTACCCTCAGCTCTTTTGATGTGGTTTACAACTCCGTCGCCGATGAAGGTATAATCCTTTATTTTTACATGCTCGATTTTAGGAGCATTATCAGAGGATTCCGCCGCATGGTGGCGTTCGTCTAATCCTCGTTTCCCGACGACGAAGTAGCCGAGGTAGATGATGATTCTGGGCTGGTTTCATAGGAAGACTCAGAAGATGAGGAATCTGATGCACTCGATTCAGCTGCGCTGTCGTTTTCAGCGGTTTCAGCTTCGGTGTATTTTAAATCGAATGTTTTGGCTTTTTGCCAGATTTGTCGTGCTTATCAGATTTTCCTGATTTTCCTGATTTGTCAGATTTGCTTGACTTGTCAGGTTTTCCAGTTTTCTCTGGTTTCCTCCTTTTTCTGAGGGTTTGACTTACTTTTGCCGCTGTCTTCCCCTTTGGCTTTTTTAAAAATTGGAGCTTCTTTGCTCTTCACTGCTTCGAGTTTCTTTAAATCTCGGGCGTATCTCTTTACATCCTCAGGAGGAAATGACTCTAAGCTCTTCTTTTTGCGCGACTTCCGGTACTCGCCAGTTTTGTCGTCGTATTTCGATTTCTTTGATTTCGAACCGACTGACATCTGGACATTGAGTTTCGAGTAGTCACGGATCGCTGTGAACTCGACCAGCTTATTTTTGAACAGCTTCGGGTCGTTCTGAGCATCTCCGTTGACTTTTGATCTTAAATAGTCGGGCAATTTTTGATAGAAGAGTTTCAGAATATCTTCCTCTTTGACGTCTTTCATTCTTGTGAATGTTTCATACCAATCCAGCAGCAGCATCGCGAGATCGCTGGTGGTTGGTGCATCTGTACATTTTGACTGGAAGTATTCTTTGGCGGCTTTTTGGTCTTCTTCAGCCCAGAATCGCTGCAAAAATGCAGTCTTTAGCGAGTCATAAGACCGCAACTTCGACACGTGTTTCTTCCACGTTTCCAATCCGCGCATTGTCTCAATACATCCGAGGAAAAGTATGCATTTTTGCTCGTCGCTTATGGATACTCCTTCCAAATAAGCTTCGAATGCATCTATGAACGCGTGTGGGTGAAAATGGTTAGCCCACTCAAATTTTATGCCATTCTTTGCCATGATGTTAGGGTCTAATGGCAGCGTTCTCATTTTCTCTCGGTACTCTTTGCTGGACTTTTTACCAGGTGCGCATTTCGCGCCGCATCCGTTTGCACGAATGTCGCCTATTTCCTGGTTAAGTCTAAACACAGCTTGAGCATTTTCACATGCGTCAGTTTGTACCTCGTCGAAGTGTCTCTTGAGTTCATTCATATCTTTAGCCACCTCGTATTTGTGGGCTTTAATGATACTCAAGTGGTTCTCTTCGAGAGATTTGATTTTTTTCTCATTTGTCTCGATGTCTTTGCGACTTTCGAGTATCGCGTTTTTTTGCGATTTTAGAGCGTTCACGTTCTTTTCATTGATCTCGACTAAGTCGGCAATGTGTAGTGACTGTGCCGCTGCATTATTATGCAGGTGATTGCAGGCTTCTTCGAGTTGGCCTGTTCGATAGCTGACTCTTTTGATATTACGGCTGGCCCATTTCCTGACGTGCCTGATTTCAGCAGTATTTTCCTCAACCTCATCTAATTCGGGAGGTACCTGCCCCTCAGGACACTCAGGTACAGGCCTTGGCCTGTATATCTCCACGCCCAGTTTTACATCTTCGTGGAGATTTTTCATGGCTTTCAGCCTTTCCGCGATAGATACCCCAGTTGGTGGTAGGAGGGGTGGCTGGTGGTCGTCGTCATCGTCAGATTCCGACTCGCTCTCAGCGTCATACGATTCGTTTTCAGATCGTCTATCTTCCTCGTCCTCCTCATTACTTCCCTTTTCAGGAGAGGGGGGAGGGGACGGTTGCGGAGGCTGTTGGGGTATTGGTTGAGGTCTTTCCTCACCATTTCCCCCTTCGCCAGTTGCCATTTCGCCGTTTTGAGGTGGCGTTTTTAAGGGCTCACCTTTTACCGGAGTTTCCATGTTCGAGTCGTAAATTCTACTATTTTTGTCGGAAATGACGAGGTCGTAGGCTCGTTTGGCGTGCGTGTAGTAGTGACACCACCAATCCGAGCCTTGCAGTCTCTCAGGTACTGCTACGTTCTCGTCGATCGTCAAGTCAGCTATGCCAGTCAACTGGATGTCAGAGGTTGACTCTGAATCAGTTGACGACTCGTTAACGTTTACCCCCGTCGCGTTCGGCGAACTTGTGGCTGGCACGGTCACTTTTTCTTCCGATTTTACAGGTTTTCTCCTGTATAGGTCGTTGACCTTTATGATGTTTTCGCTAGCCTTTAGCGCAGCCTTTCTTTTCGATTTCTCAGGCTGTAGGTCACGACTCTGAGACATTTATACACGAATTGGTGGAGAAACCACGGTCGAAATACGGATAAAACACATAATTCACGAAACGAAAACACATAAAAACACAAAACACGAATTCTAAAAATTAAAAGTCTAAAAATTACGCGAATACGCGAACGAAAATTCGACTAGAAGGTTAAAATTACACGTTACGAAGTGCACAGAAATTCAACGTTAATTTAATCGCGTAAACGAGATAAGAAAAGAGCTCGATGTTCGGAATTACGTTCACTGACAATGGGTACCGTTACGTAGCGTTCGACAATGTTTAACCAAGTTTCAAGCCTCGAGCTTGCACCGGATTGCACCGTACGCGATTCGCACTTCAAACAAAGAAAACTATCCTAAATTTTTACAAATCCGAGTTGGATTTACGTTAACACTGTTTAAATTTACGTTAAAAAACGCGTAGTCGAATTAAAATAAATAAAAAGGTACAAAAACTTACGTTTTTTAGTCGAAAATTTCGGGCCTAGCCCAGTAGCTATCTGGCCGTACGAGGCTCAGAGTCGTAAACCTACCAAAAGGCAGGGCTCAAAACACAGGGTTTTTCAGAGACCCTAGGCCTCTGGAAGCTGGAACGCACCTAGGAGTGATCAGCTCACTAGGATTTACCAGTTCACGTCAGCTTTTTACCCACGCAGGGCGCCAAATGTAATAGGGAGGACCGAACGTCACTTATCCCTATTCTCGGGAACACCTTCCTAACTAGAGCAAGCTCAGAGGAATGACACGTACACAGAATCGGTTTTACACATGTATTGCTCAATAAACTCACAATAACCACGTTTTACACATTTACATTGAATAAATCACATTACACAAGATCAAGACTAATTATCATCACACGAGTAGCGTTACCAGCGGAACCAGATAAGCTACTGCCGCTGTAACGTACGATGTACGTACAAGTACCCTACGTACTTGTCTAGGCAACAGTGCTGCCGTAGGCACCAGGGCCAATCTCCCTCTCACAATATTTGAAAGGTCTGGAAAATTTCGAAAAATTGGTCTGGAAAACCTGGAAAAGTCAGGGAAAATAATTTCTGAGATATAATGGACACCCTGTAGACTCAAAATGCTAAAATTGACTCTTAATAGAATAAAAACCAAGTATCAAAATAAATGTTTTAAAAATTATTCAATTTAATTTCAAAGCGATTTCAATCCCAAATCCAAAAATTGAGGTTTGAAGTTGAGATCCAGATTATAAAATTTTCAATTGTAATTATGTGGGAAGTCCTTATCAAATTCATGCTTTTGACTCCTCTTCTACAGTTGTTTTCAAGTTTTAATTCCATGAAAAGTGGATGTTACCTTTCTTTTTTCAGATCATTTTTATTTGATTTTTTTCTGTTTGAAAATTATTCTAAAAGAAAAATTGAATGATTTCAAAAATGAATTGAAATGGCTTCGAAAACAAATAAGTTGATAATTTTAGAACATGAACACGAATATTTTTAAAATTAAAATTTTTTTGAATTGAACAATTGGTACTTTTTCAGTTTTGTTTTTGTTTTTTTTTTTTAAATTTACTTACTGACATCACTTTCTTGTTTCGAATCAATGAAACCCGAAAAAAGGTCAGAACTTTCAGCACAGGTAAAATCAGCAAAATATTTGGCGTTTCGCTGATTTTTCAAAGAATTTCACTGATTTTTGACCAAATTTCAGATGTTTTACTGACTTTTCTGTGAATTTTCTCTGATTTTCCAACAATTTTTTCACTTTTTTTTTCAGTGAATTTTTAAATTTATTACTATACTGCAATTCTGACTGTTTTTCAGTAAGTTTCGATAATTTTCATTAGTTTAGAAATAAGAAAGCATACAAGAATAAATTCTAGAACATCAGACAATATGAATTCTGTTATTTTACTTTATGAATTTGAAAAAATTTAATTCACCCTCCTACTTTCATTTTTTGGACACCCCCCCCCCCCTCAATCACAAATATCATTTTTAATCGAAAAATTAGGCCTAAGTGGAAAGTTTTGTGAAAGTATCCATCTTTTCTTTTTTTTAATTCATATCTTTCAAATCAGAAAAATTCCTCAAAACTCAAAAAATTGTTGTTTTATAATTTAGTTTTCTGTTTTCGACCCCACTCCGATGAAAATGCGAGCCAGTCGATAGCTTTACAATGTTATTTCGTTATTTACAATAACTTTATCGTTGCTACATTGTACATATAAAGGTGGCGCGGATATTTATCACCAATAATGGTCGACGGTTTCAAATTAATATCCTGATACAATGACAGCTTTAGATAATAGATAGCATCATACTGTGCCGTTTCAGCAGAAAATCTAAACCGTAGTACATATGTACTTATTACTGATGAAATAAGATGTACCCGGTATAGTACGTTTGAACCCATAATTCGAAATATCGACATCCTTTCGTGGGCTACTTCGATGAAATAATGTATATTTTGATAATCACCAATCCGATAATTTACTTCTACGACCTGCACTTCGGTACCAGAAAGATTTCGCTTCATTAGTAATGAATTTTCTTACGTCAAGATATACCATTAAAATGGTTACTTTGCTAAATTTATGATATTATGGCCTTCCCTAACACCAATAATCTCCTGTGTAATATCTACACCTACATTCGCAAATACAAGTAAAACTAATATTATTAAAAAATGGTTCAAATAAAATGAAAAAATATACTTACCCGGTATACCAGCAATTGAAGACGAAAAAACCCCAAAAATTTACTATAGAAGCCTGCCTGCAAGTCGAACGTGTTTATGTTAAGATATTAAAAGTGATAAATATTTTAGCTTTTCCTCCCATTTTCCTCAGCAATACAAATTTGATTTATTACATAGTGGAACGTGAAAAAAAAACGGGTATTTTGGCGAGAAGGATTTTCGTATTCATAAAGATATCGGTGACCTTTATGAAAAAAGGCAAAAAATGCGTGTGGCCTACAAAACGAACGAAAAATTATTTCTACTCTGGGTTAAAACGTAGCTACAATTTTTTGCTTTTAATTTGTAATTTATTTATTTCTGTTATTGCGAGAGAGTTTCTTCTATTTTTTCTCTATCAACTTGCGATAAATGAATTTGAAAGATTTTTTTGGTCGGTACCAAAGTGAGAATAATTGAATTTTTTTTCCTGCGTTAAAATGTCATAGATTTTTTTCTCGTGTTTTTTCGTACCCTATTTTTGGTCAAATGTCGTAGAAAAGGGGAATTCAACTTTGGTATCTTGGAATTTCAATCGAGTAACTCGAAACTACTCACTTTTAATTTCTAATTTACACATTAAACATGAGCAGAATTTTATTCAAGTTTGAAATTTAATAGCTGTAACAAACCGCGAGCTTTTAGGTAGCGAAACAATAGAAACTGCGGAGCTGGTAAACCGTTGTTTAACATAAAAACTCATCGTGTTAAATTACCGACTTTACGTCTAGGCACCCTTCAAATGTTAGGAAAAAAACGTAGGTACCATTGTTTCCAAGTCAAGAATTCACTTCGCTCTCGACTGTACTCTACCATTTGTCCAATTTTTTTTTCAACATTTCCGCTAAAAAGTGTTGCCACTCGACGAGATTTTTTACCGTTTCAATCTCGAGTACGCGTAATTTTTCATTAAAAATGGTCCTATTAAGGAATGCCATACTTATTCGTAAAAATGTACCTGTAATTAAATCGTAGGTTTAGAATTCAAAGTACTCATTTTATACAAATAACGTAGCATTTTGGAAAAAAAATGGGAAAAAATTACTATCGAATTTTTCCACTTTGATTTACTTTTATTAGAAATAGAAAAAAAACCTTCGATGATTTCGTAACGCAATATTTTATAAAACCGAATGTATATGTTCGTACTACGTACATATACAACACGCGGTAATAACGTTGCAAGATTGATAGTTGGTCATTTGGGCTAAAGTAAACAAAATAAACAAGATCGCAGATTGCTTTTGACGCCAAAATGCACGTTGCACGGGCTGTAACGCGCCGTGAATATATTTATTCAACGTATATATCTACAGCGGAGAGGTATAAACTATACGAACGAATATTCAGGCCGAGCAAATGTAAGGGTTTGAGTAATTTTTTTCGCAAACATTCACGTAATAGGAAAAAAGTCAAAGAATAGAAATTTATGATGGAAAAAAGAAGAAAAAAAGGTGGAATGTCATCGTCGTTTTAACAAATCGACCCAGGCTACATTTATCATTCGGGTGCAAAAACAATAACGCCATCTTAAACAGGGATGATATCTTCAATACTTTCGAACCAATAAAGTAGCAAACCATAACATCGGATTTACTACGTGTAAAAAAACCTGTTGAATAGATCAACAAAAAAATATTCTTCGCGAGGAGCTCAAAATAGCCGAAAAAGTACGGCGATATATTAGCATTATAGAAATGTATACCATTCTTTCCAATGTAAAGGTAACATAACTGCTGAAATTTTTCCTGTTTGTGGAAATAAAGATATTATTGCGGTATTTTTGGAGGTGTTTGGTTCTTTTTTCTCTAAATTTAGAACGGCCTTTGTAATATTTGAAGTTATGGTTTTGATTTTTCCAATTTTTTTTTTTTTTTTTTAAATTCCCTGTCGTGATGTGTATTACTATTACATAATCAGCAGTTATGGAAAATTTGGATGTAGACCAAATTTCAGTTTTTTGAGAATTTTTTCTAGATTACCAACTTATTTACGTACTACATTCTAAAAGACTTTGAAAAACGAAGTCTTCATAGCTCGTAGAAGGATCAGGGATCTGGAGGGAGGGGTGTCTGATACCTCCGGCTCCAGGGCTTTTAAAAAAGTGCCTTCGATTCCAAAAATTCGTTCGGATGGAACGATGGAAGCCCTTCGTCCTCCCCCTTCTTCCGGCTTTGCAACCATCTCAGGCATCCGGAGAGGTCCTCTTCTCCCTGACTCTGGCTCCAGGACTTTTTAAAAAATGCTTCTGGCTCTAGCTCCGACTTTAAGATTTTTTTGAAAAGTGAATTTAGTTCCAGCTCCGGAAAAATCAGTTTGGAAAAGCCCACCTTCTCCTTCTCCGCCACGCTTTGAATCCCTGTGTGTATAATTCAATCTATTTCGCCATAATCTCAAAGATCAATATCAATATCTTCCTCTATTAAGTGATAGAGAAGTGGTGATTTAAAGAGCAGGGCGAGGAGAAGGTGTATGACACAAAAAATTCCGGAAAAGCTGACTTCAAAGCTGGAAAAAGTTGGAAAACAGTTTAATATTTTCGATCAATCAGAAGCTAGTATTCTGTGAATGTCGTTTTTGGTAAATCTCTCGAAAATTGCTGGTCGAAATTAAAAATCTAGCGGCACTCAACTAAAAGGAAATTTTAAGGGGTACAAATATTTGTTACTCTTCGATTTTTCCCCAACTCCTTCGTTTTCGAGATATTTTTCAAAATATGATATTACTTGCTATCATTCTGTGATGAATAACATGCAGTTTTTCATCTTAAACGGCTTCGGTTCAAATCTATCGCCGCGCCGGCTAAATTATTTTTTAAAGCTTTTTTTGAGAAAAAGGTCGACACGATTTTTGTGTCGGGGTTCAAATTGCTAAGTTTAGGTTGCTTTATGTAACTAATGAAGGGGAAAATATTTTTTCGGTCAAAGTTTGCTGTGGAGGGGGGGGGGGGTTGGAGGCCAATAAATTGAGTTTTTAAGGGCAATAAGTATGAGCATTACAAAAAAAAAAATTGATTTTTTTTTGACCAATCTTATAGAAAATTTCTCGGCGAATTGAATGCCGCAAAGCGCAGACCCTTATCTTCATATCTTTTTTTTTTTTTTTAAAAAAGTTACAGCTCATTCTTTCCGAAATTCGGTGAAAAAATCGTATTTTTTGTGCTTTTTTCGTAAAAAAAAAGTGAAATGCGATTTTTTCACAGAGTTTTGGAAAGAATGAGCTGTAACTTTTTTCTAAAAGAGATGGAGGTCTGCGCCTTGTGGCATTCCATTCGCCGATAAATTTTCTATAAGATTGATCAAAAAAATTTCTCAATAAGGCAAACTGTGGAAGCTAGGATTGGGCAAGGTGATGTATTTTGATGTCTAGAATCAGATTTTTGGCATGAGAACCCAGACACAGAGCAAGAATTTTTTTTGTTGACCTGTGTTATGTTTTACCTACCTGAATTAGTTTAATTTTTTTATTCAAGTATACTTACATGTTGAAATTGAAAAATTACGAAAATATTTTCTCTCAATGACTCAATGATGTAAAAAATTACAAATACCAAAATTTTTCCACTTATTGAACTTACTTAGAAGTCAGGTTTCAATTTCATACCCGCTCGATTGTGTTGTAAAAATCAATTTTATGATTGATTCGTGTTCTACTCGTTGAAAGAAAATTTTTACCCCCGATGGCCCCGATGCCTTTTGGTGATATTCGGCGAGTCAAATCACTACTTTTCCTCCGCTCCCTCTTGAACAAGAAACCACCCTCTACACCGCGTCAAAAATTTATTTTGTATAGAAAATTTTTTCATCAAAAATTTTATTATTCCTTGTTATTGATCCATAGTTTTGGTTGTAACAAAAATAATCCATCTTTTCGAAATTTGAAAAATATCCCTTGAATGCATGAAAACAGGTTTTTTACACTTTCAATGCAAAGCTTTAGAGATAAATAGAGATTAGGTAGGTATACCTACTTATTAACTAATTATTCTTATGTATAAAATTGAAAAATGAAAAATTGCGATTTTCAGATTCCTTCTCATTTGCTATACTCAAGTATTAATTTCAGCTGCTGAAATGTACCAATATCTTCTTTTCAATGCGATAAAACCCAGTTGACATACCGATAAAAAAGTGTATCAAAAATTGAAAAATTGGATTCTCAGTAAATTTCGAGATCTTTTCTGACTCTCTCTCGTGCTATTCAATTTATTGCACTCCTAAAATCGACAGTCGAGATGCGAAGTATCAAATGAATTTCCATCAAATTATATCAGATTAGAATTTTGCAAGGTATCATTATACGTAAAATAATGTATTTGTTGGACCTCCAAAATATAATTTTTTTCAAATTTTTGTCCTTGCTTTGTTGGGTATGAACAAAATCACGATTATGTGGAATTATTGGGCCATGGTCATGGCCCCACCAGAATTATTTCCTCCAAATTCTTCTGATATTCCAATTCTCTAATTCCACTTTATATCCTCTCCAAAAAAAAGCTTGTGGTGTCACATTTTTTGAATAGAAACTCATGTCATCTTAATTGGCTCGTAGGGCATACCTGAAGTGCTGTCGAGGTGAAGAGAGGGGCAATCTTCACCCTTAAAAGATTTGTTCGAATGAAGAATCAATTCACCGAGGACATTAATTAGGTACCTATTCGTACAATTGACCAACTATTTTTTTTGAACGATCCCTTTTGAAGTCATTTACAACCAATGAACCCTTTAATACCTCTGAAATCTTCTAGGTAATCGAATAAAAAAAAATTGAATAGCACCGAAAATATTCAAAAAATATCTCAAAATTTATTACAAATTCAATTTTTCAATTTTCGATAAATTTTTGATCAGCACGCCAACTTTGTTTTATCTCAATAAAAAAAAATAAATGCAATAGATTACAAAATTACTCCGTCTGCGTCCAATTTTTCTCACTTTCTCAAATCCAAGGTCAATATAAATTTCCGAAAACCCGTCCAGCACTTTATTGCAAGAAAATAATTGTGATCTATACCTCCTTTCTTTACTCGAATTTGTTCTTTAGAAAAAAGAAAAAACCCCCAAACCAAACATTTTTTGCCAACCATTTGGATTTAACGATGGAAAATTTTTATAAAATATCGCGCAACTTCTTTTCGACAGTTTTCGACAAATTGATATCGAATTTCGTCCGTTTTTAGTACCTTAATCTCGATGTTGGTTCTGCGAAAGTATTCGAACAATTTCCGAAACACGTTGGTTACCTATTTCGAAAACCCAAAAGCAAAAATAGCATTAAGTATCAACCGCAGCTGATTGTATTGTTTAATCGAGCAAAAAAGAAATTCACGCTTTAGTGTACTCCAACGTTTCGGTATATTGTTTCTCTTTGGTTATTAAATTTTCTTAATTTTACGATGAGATGAAAAATTAATGCACATAAACGATTTCGTATAGTAAAAATGAAGTGTTGTAGATCATAAGAGAAGGTAAATTTTATACGAAAATAGGAAATTAAAAAAGCGTCGAGGTAAATTGAATTTTAATGTTGTCATCGTAAGCTTTACAATGAACTAAGTATGCTGATACAAACATCTTTTTTTTTTTATGTAGGAGTATAAAGCTTTCCGACGGGTGTACAAGGTTTCTATGTGTTTATGCAGAATTTAATCTTAAATTAGTCTTTTTAGGTAGGTTTAAAGAAAAGCGAAATTTTAATGAAGGATATCTTTGCAAATTTTAGGCGGTTTTAAATAACGTCGACGATGGTGCGGCGATTATTAACACCGAGAGCTATAATCGATGACATGATCTGACATAAATGTATTTAATGTCGTAGGCAAAAATTAATTCCAGGACAACGAGTTTTAATAACATAACGGCAATTTCTTCTTCGTTGTTGCGTAGACGATTTTCGCACGCGCAAACATTACCTTTAATTTATCACGATGCCTTTATGCGGATTTTAGCTTCTTCAATTTAATGCGTACGACGATTTAGTAAAGTTTTCGGTAAGAATTCTCCGCGAAAATCCGAATACGCCGCGGTAGCGAGGACGTCGCGCCAGAGACGAGTGGAACGAAAAATAGACGATGCGGGCGCGTTGAAATTGAGAACTAAACGCAAGGTGAAGCTTTCACATTTATTTCTTATTCGGTTGGTAGAATTCAATTACACGTAATCAATCATCTGCTTCGAATCTTACCCACCAATACCGGGTCGATTTCTTCGGCACTCTCGTTCATTCTCGCCCTCGCAAACTTCATCTGCTTTACCAAAAGTACGACACTTTTATTAATAAGAAACTTTGCTTTTGTTCGCCATTCTATTACCGTAAGGCTGTTCACTCTTCAACCTACAAAACCACTTTTAACAAAAATAATCTTCACCTATTCACATTTTCGCACATTAATCACAGAAAGCGAATCGAGATGAAAAGAAAAACCATCGCCTTTCTCATTACGCCCGTTACATTGCTAACCGCATCCCTTCATCTGTTTTCATAACATTTTCTTGTTCTGTCGAAAAAAATGAGAAAGTGCGTTTTTCATATCATTTATTACCGGAATTGTCCACGAGGTGTAGGTCTACGTGTACCAAGAGGTACATCGAGTCGTTAATTTTGATCTCGGCGATGCCGTTGACCGCCGGTGGATTCGTTATATCCATCCGAAAGGTATTGTTTTTCTTTTTTTCACCACTTTCCCTTCGCCTGGACGGGAATTCTAAATTTCATCATCTGCTTCGTACAGTATATGAATTTTTTCCATCGACTCGAGATGTTATGAAAATGAATATGGTAAATTGAATAAGAAAACAACGAATACTTGTTATAGAAGAGCTATATAATACGCGTTCTTATGTAAATCAATAAGTAAGGTTCCTCTTTTTTTTCCTTCCTTAAAACTTGGAAAATACGAGACCTATAAAAACACAGCCATAACTTTTCTACCCTATATTCGCGGTATAAGTAGTTACGTACTGGTATGCTTCAGTTTACAGAATTTCTCCTATGTACCTGAATAACTTATCTGGCTCTTGAATATGAAATTTGCTGCAAATTTAGCAGCTCGAATTGAATTTTAGTTAATCGATGGCGGATTTCAACGTAATCCGAGCTTTCAAGACTGGTATCGAAAATGAACGATTTGTTTGAATGGATGAAAGAATAATTTAGCGAATTCTAAAGATACGAAATGGTGATCATCGCGATATCGCACTTTGAAAAATTGAACGCGAATTTATTCAATTTATTATAATTTGATAGAAAAACACAGAATGGCTTACGATAGGATAAATCTCATTGAATTACGAATTTAGATGGAAATAACGAACTATCGAAACTAACAATTTGTTTTATTTTTTGTTTCAGGTGAGTTTTGAATTTTTTTCTTTAAGAATTCACGAGTTCTTGGATCCTGTACAGATGAGTAAGTTTTTTTATATGCATAATTTTTTAAAAAAGAGACATAATTGAGAAAATTGAAGAAGTAGGTAGTATGAGTCTTGGTAAATGAGGACAGTAATAGATCCAAATACAGCAATTTGTGAGCCCGCATTTTTTCCCTAAAAAATTTGATATGAAATCAAAGCTCTCTCTTCTCCTTTTCTTGCCATCATTTTCATAACATAAAGAATAGTATCCAACTTGTATTTTTTATTGATTTTTGAGGGAACGAGATATCGAAAAACTGTAAGTATCAAATTTTGGAAAACCCCAATTTTTGAAAAAAATTAAATTAAAAAATCCAAATTTTTAATTTTACATATAAAAATCATAGTTGAAATTTTGAGAAAAAATTAATAAAATTTTCATACTTCATGTCAAAAATTTTGCTACAACAATTTTTCAAAAGTTGTTCCGTAAATTTTTTTGGAAAATCATAAGATTTTTTTACTAATTTTACAATAAATAATGTATTTTTTGTCAATTTTAGAAATCAGTGAAAATTTTACCGATTTAATCAGTGAATTTTCATTTTTGAATCGGTAAAAATTTTAATTTACTGTTTGAATTAGTAAATTGAAATTTTTACTGATTTATTTCAGTAGTTGAAAAAAGATTACGGATTCAAAAAGGAAAATTCACTAATTTTATTGAATCAGTAATTTTCGTTTTAGCATTGAAAATGTTATGGGCGTCAGATACGCCCCATCCATTGAAAGATAGCACAAACAAAAACAGTGTCATCGCATGAGACGACTGACCTCCTCCCACTCTCTCCCCTCCTCCTTGAATGGGTGGGGCACCAATTCTGACGCCTCTGCTCTGACCTTTATTCATTTTCCAGGGGAGAGGGTGAGCGCAAACAAAAAATAATACCAACCAATAAGAGTACAACCCGAGCATAATTGATTGAACCCATCTCTTCCCCCCTCTCTTGCGGGCGGGGCGTCTGAAATGAATCTAACATGACTCTTTATTCTTTTACACCCCAACTCGCTACACGTTTCGAAATTAATTTCAAATATTTTACTCAATTCCCTGACCCTTTCAAAAATCTGAACTAAAAACTAATAGAGAAGTCAATTTTTAAAAACTGAATAATTGTGCTGTTTTTTACTACAAATAACATCTTTGAAAAATTGAATAAAATTGGAAAATGATAGTTGACCATTTTTATGAATTTTTTTAAGACAAAAAAGCCTTTTTTTATATTGTTAGTAAAAATGTTTTTTATCAAAATTGTAAATTTTTTATTTTCAACAATTTTTCCAGGTGTAAAATATTTCATTATTTATTTTTTTTCTTCAAAAGTTTCTTGATTTTTAATTTCAATTTTTTTTTATACAAAAACGTTTTATATGCTTGATACTCATTTTTTAAAATTTTATTTATTTATTTTTTTTTTGAAATTTCGCGATTTTCATTTAAAATCAAAATAAAGCTAAAATTACAGAAGTACAATTTTGAAAGCCAACTGCCAGAACCCAAAAAAATCAAATTTTCTTGAAATCTGAAAAAAAATACAAAACAAGGTGATAAGTTGTCTTCTCTCGCTGAAAATGCTGAAATATTTATTCGTGGAATTCAAAAATTTTGCATTTTTTTCCCGTAAAAATTCATTTCATTTGGAGTTCTAAAAAAGTAAAAAAAATCAAGCAGTTTCGCATTAAATTTGAAAAACGAAAAAAGCTTCAATAGGTACTAAACTATTTCTCTTCTACATACTTTTTTCATTTTTTTTCATCTCGGGCATTTTGCATCTTTGGATATTGATGAAAGGTGATTTTTCTTGGAATTTTCATAAATTACATAGGTAGTTCTTTGTGAATAAGTAGTTTTTATTGTTGTTTTTTGGGCTTCGGGGAATGGGGAGGTGCGTGATTCCACTTATGATCTTAAAAAATTCTGTAAAAACGATTATTTCGATAAATTGATAAATAGACCGTGTGAATCTCCAAAACTCAAAATTGGAAGTTCTATGTATTTTTCGGTTTATGGATTATTATTTTCCTAACACTTTTGCAAAATTTAATTCACATCTAAAATGTTCAATTTTTTGTTTCATTTTCGAGGGGAAAAATTTTTTAAAAAGTTTGTTTTTCTGTCGATTTTGTATTTTTCTGAAATTTGGATTTTGCTTTGCATAGACGATAAATATTTATTTTAATTGGGTAGTTCAATTTTTCTTGTTTTTAAATTAATCAGGATCACTTCATTAAATCCTAGTTCAAATCCTCTTCCTCCACAATTGACCCCTGCCTCGAAGCAATGAGCTGAATACAAATTCGATTTTTCAAAGTTGAAATGATTTTTTTTCCGAGTAAGAAATTTCAAAATTGTTATGGGAATTATTACATAACTCCCTGATCTTTATTGTTCTTTTTTCTCCTTCACACTCGAGCACAAAAGATTGAAAAAATTACGTAGTAAGTTACATTTGATACTGGATAACTTCGCTTCTTCACATATCAAAGCCAGCAGATCTGTTTACACGTGTGTACTTTGGGTTGCTGCACAAGCCAACCGAACGATAAAGAACTACGGCCGAAGTACCCTATACGTAGGATGTCTGGTATTCGTACACGTCATTTTTTTGAAAAAAAAAAAAAAATCATAAAACGTTATCTTTTATTGGGTTAACCTCGTTAAATGCATAAAAAATTGATGGTCTCTTCTCAAAGGAGGAAAAATTGAAAAAGAATTCGAACGCGAACACGTGTGCGCGTAAAAATTCAAATTTTTCGATTCACTTGTGCCGGCTGAAAAGCCACGTTGGCTAGAAAAAAATCGATGGAATAATAAAATCCTCGTGACGACGCGACTGTGGCGAAATTCTCTGTAGTTCGATTCGAATTTAATGGAAGATACCGAAACATGTAGTTGGAAAATTACACCCTTTTTCGGTGAAATTTTTTTCCAATTTTACGGGTTGTTGAAAAGATACAAGAAGATTTCAAAATACGATTAATTTTTGAATTTTTTTTTTTTTGAAAGAAAACACCACTGAAAATTAGATATTATACATTCGTGTAAGATTTTGAATTCTTTTTTGAACTGTAAAAAAAGTGTAATTCTACATGGAAAAAAGTTGTAAAACGTAAAAGAGAAATAATTCACATCCCTTTTTCTCGTGTTTCCAAACACACCAAAGTGTTCCAACCGTGCTAAAGATTTTATAAGGTAATTACCGCATCAATCGATACGAAAATAACAATAGATCCAATTTACCGTCGAATAAATCGAATATTGTATCATCTTGTCACATGACTCGACAAACTATAAAACTTTCGCAGGTCCAGTTTTATTGGCTCGGCTCGAACAAAAATTACATCGGATTCGTACTAAAACTCTACGGCGCGGCGGCGCGCCGCCCAACTTTTAAGATATTGTAAAAACGAACAAATTTATAAATTGGCAACTTTTTCATTTCTTTCTATTTGCTGGGTGCCATTAATTAGAACACATTTTGCGACGCCCATTTCGTAATTGAAAAGTTTTGTTTGGGTTTTTATGCCATGTAACGAATGTGTCCGTCGGTCGGTATTTTTAACGCGACATAAGTTTACACCGAAGGAAATATCTGATTTAAAATACACACATTTCGATGCATTTGTAAAAGAATTATTTACCCTGGTCAACTAAACGTTTATTGTTTCGTGTTACGTTGCGTATTTGCCTAGCTCGATATTTTCCAGCTCGGTTTGCTCTCGTTTTTTTCCCTCTCTCGTGTCTTATTTTCCTTCTTTTCTTTTGTTTTTTGTTTGTTTGCTTTTTTTTATTGTCTAATCCGAACTTAGATGCGTAAGTAGTGCCATGCCATGATATGGTTCATCTATTTTGTTTTATTAGAATTATAATAAAATGTTCGATTTGGGATTTTCGTTTGGGATTTGAAATTTTATACGTTTCGCCGAGATTGACGAATGTTTTTTTCCCCCTTCGTAGTTTGACTTAATACGATTCCAAGGTTCAGAAAGTCGACTACGTCTGATGAATTTACTTTGAAAACGACTTCTGGTTTGTTTATATTTTTTGAAAAGATTCCAGGGATGAAGAAAATTGATGTTTTTGGTATCTAATCTTGAGTCACGTCATATTGCAGATGAAAATTTCGAGAAAACTTAATTAAACGAGACAGAATATTGTAAAATTTTGTTATTTCCGGTTCAAAAATAATTACAACGATTTTACCCTTAATTATGTGTAAATCTGCAGATGAACTGATAAACGAGTCGTGTTCATTGTTAAAACGAGCAAATTTATACTTTGAGGTGTTAAGATTATTCCTTTGAAGTGTGAAGACAGAGAAGACGATTTATTAAATACCATCTCCGGTTTAACATGGAACATTAAAGGGTTATAAGTTCCTGATATGTTCATGTTCGAGAGTAGAATTCGTCATCCGTCATCCAGTATTTTCATTAAATCGAAACTTCCAACACATCAAAATAATTCACGAGAAATTTCAAACTTTTCTATTTATCGATATTTACACCGGAAACAGCTGCAGTTGATTCCATCCTGGAAATTTTAATTACCCAGCTGAAAATTTTATTAATACGGTTGAGAAATTAGATGTATGTGTATGCACGTAATCGTGTGCGTAATTTTATATTCGAAGAAAAATAATTTTCTCGGGTTAGGTATTCGAAAATTTGCAGTTTCGGTGTTAAAACTAATGTTAATCGTATTGCGTTCCAAATAGCTGGTAAAACGCTATACTTTACTTCTTATCGTGAAGTTTATAAGTTTGTAAATCGGTATTTTCATTTTTGTAATCGTTCCACTCTCAGAACTTTGTTAATATGTTAGCGAAGGTATTATAACGACTTAGCGGAGTTTCGTATCGTGTTTATTCGTATGAGTGAACTAATAAATTGAGTGAAAAAAGAAACGTTTTCGCAGTTTACTCTTAGGTGAGCAACTGAGCATAGCGTATACTTCCAAGTAACAACCTTTTAGCCAGTGTTTCAAATTGAATGGAATACGAGTGAGTGGGTATATGAGATGAAGAAAATCGGTGCTGGTATGATTATCATTCGTACTAGTTTTAATTATCTGGGTAATATAATCACTTGGTTGTAATCCGACGAAATTATGGTAGTGTTGGTAATTTATGTGTAATTTAGGTGTGCTATGGTCCTATTTTGGTTAATTTTCAGCTCGAGATTTATCAAAGATGAGAATTTGAAAATTTTGTTGTAATTTAGAGGTTATTGATCCTTGAAGTACATCTGATAAAGTCTTCAATTTTTGCATAAAATTTTAAACATGTAAGAAAAATTAAAATTTAATTTTTCCCTCAAAAATTCTCATTTTTTGAAAATAAGCTCTCTTAATTTGAATCAGTCAAAAATGACTGATTAAAATCGACAAAATCAAGTCACTGGAGGAATTAGTAAAAAAAAGTACGATACAATCAGTAAAATTTCACTATTAAGTCAGTAAAAATAAAATTTCACTGATTCAATCGTTAATTAATTACTGATTCAATCAGTGAATTTTTTTTTCACTGTTTCAGTAATGGAAATCCACTGATTTGAATCAGTAAATTTTTACTGATTTCAATCAGTCAACTAATTTTCTTTGATTTAACAATCAAAATCCACTATTTGAATCGGTAATTTTTCACTGATTGGCAGTAAATTGACGCTGATTAACTGGGAAATCAGTAGAATTTGACTGATTATCAGTGACTTAATTTTCACTATTTCATCAGTCAATTCAGGCATTTTTGACTGATTCAAATTAAGAGAGAGCATTGCATTTTATTTGTTTGTACGTTTGTATCTGATTAAGTATTTTCTTCAAGATAATGAGTAGACATTTGGACAGTCCATTTTGCATTTCGTAGTCTGAACCCCCTCCCCCAAAAAACTGCTCTCTAAACTTGAATCAGTCAAAATTCACTGATTAATAAGACAAAAGTGTGCAACTGAAGAAATCAGTGAAAATGTTACCGATTTAATCAGTGAATTTTCATTTTTGAATCGGTAAAAATTTTAGTTTACTGATCGAATCAGTAAAAATTTTAATTTACTGATTTAATCTGTAATTAATTACTGATTGAATCAGTGATTATTCATTGATTGAATTAGTAAATTTTAATTTTTACTGATTCATTTCAGTAGTTGAAAAGAGATTACTGATTCAAAAATGAAAATTCACTAATTGAATCAGTAATTTTTCACTGATTGACAGTCAAATTTCACTGATTAATAGTTGCACACTTTTCGCTGTTTAATCAGTGAACTTTCAGTTTTTTGACTGATTCAGATTTAGAGAGTGTTTGTTTGCCTATACTGTGGATGGCAGGACCAAATTATTCGTTTGATAATTTTTTAGAATTTTTTTCCGATGTGTCTAGACCGTCAACCGGTTGTGATAGTGATTTTTTTAATGAAAAATTCAATTGACTTTATAATGCTTTTTTCTTCTTTTTTTTTTGAGCTCATTCTTATTTATTTTACTCATATTCAGAGGACTAAATTCCTCGGAAGAATTTTGTGACCTTGAAAACCTATCTTGTTATTCGGTTCTCATCATGAATGAAGAAAGAATGGCAACACCGATTACTCACATAAAGGTTCAGTTTGAAGTTGAAATTTAGGTTTATGGAATAGAAATTCAGTTTACAGTTTGAAATTTGAAGTTCTTGATTTTTTTTCGTTTTAGAAAAACATTTCTGGGTCGAAAGAAATTTCAAAAAATTGGTATAATTATGTGACCCTGTCGGAAAGAAGGGACCTTTGTATAAAAAAAATCGATGTTTTTATTTTTGTGTGTTTGGTCAAGATTTTGTGTCATTTGGACCAAAAACGTAGGTAAAAAAAGATACATAGATTTTTTGTACACAAGGTCCCTTCTTCCCGACAGGGTCATATCTCATTTATAAATCAGTGAAAATTATTGAAAATCATTGAGAAAGTCAGAATTGCAGCGCAGGGACAGCAGAAAATAACTAAAAAAAATTTCACTAAACACAAATCAGTAAAAAAAATTTACTGAAAATTCCGTGAAAATTCAGTAACAATTCAGTAAAATTTTTGAAATTAACTGCAAAATTAGTGAAAATCTCTGAAAATTTAGTGAAAATTCACTGAAAATTAATGAATTTTGTTGTTTTTTGCTGTGCTACGAATCTGACTGTTCATTAATGATTTTTCACAGGTTCAGAATGAGAGAGTACCTAATACTTGAAATTGAAAATTCTTCGAGGAAATCAAAATCGAAAAAAAAAATTGAAAAACCGGAATTCGGAAAAATTTTGAGTCGAAATCCAAGGAAAAATTCAGTGTTGAAATTTTTTTTAGAAAACGGAGTCAATTTTGTTAGATTTGAACTGGAGGACTGCATGGTAAATTGGTAAATTTAATCACACATGAAATGAATTCCACAAAAAGCATTAAATTAATTTTTCTGAAACGAAACAAAAAACTGATATTCTTCGAAGTGAGGTTCCAAGTTAGCATTGCAGAAGTTCAGTTGATAGTTCGATTGTAAATTTTTGTCCATAATATCAGGTTTCATAGTTTTTTTATGGTTTCAGTTTCAGTTTTCCAGCTCTGCCATGATTTTTTTTTGAGTTGAGATTTTTCCGTGGCTCTTCAAATTTCGATCAGTACAACTGCCTACTTCTGGCAGTTAATTTGAAAAATTAAAAAAATTTTCTGTATAATAAGATGTAGGCAATCATAAACTATCATGCTCAGCCAATCAAAAAAGTAGCATAGATAGCATCAGCTTGGCTTTCTAATTTGAACCAGAACTTTAAAAAATATTCAGATATCTACTTCATTTTTTTTTTTTTTTTTTAGAAAATCTCGAATTTGAGTTAGATGAATTTGAAAATTAATGAAAAACGAGAAACCACTACAACAAAAATCGGCACCTCGATTTGTCTCGATTTTATGTCGTAAAAAGCCCGCCTTTCTTGACTCGATTCGAGTCGAGAAAGGCGGGCTTTTAACGACCTCGATTTCTGTCGATTTTGTAAAAAAAAAAAATTGTTTTAAATCGAATTCGATTTGTATGTACCGATTTTTTCACGCAGTAGTTTCTCGGAATGTATTTCCAACCAAAAAATTTGTGTCAAGACAGAAAATTTTTCAAATTTATTCCTTTGGTTTCTATATTATTCTTTGAAATTACTTACCAATTTACTGGGCTCTGTGAGGAACTTTCTAAATTTTAATCGGTCAAATCGATCTTGCGAAATTTTTTTTTTTTGATCATTGAAATAAATTTTACCCATCACTTAAAATCAGCAATTTTGTACAGATTTTTTCCCTGATTGAATGATATTGTAAATCAATAGATCTTCCTGGCATTTGAATCACCTATGACTATGAAATCAACTACCTACATTTCTGTAATCTTATCTCATTATATCGCATCGCTATGACATCAAAAACTGCGCAATTTTAATAACAGTCATTTCAAAATTTCAGAAATAGATATCCAGAATTGGAAAGTTGACACAACAATACCTAAATTGAATTTCATTTTTTAAAAATCCAAGTATTTAATAACTTTGAATATAGAGAATTTATTTTCTTATATTTCTTCATTTCTGTAGAAACTGCATGTTGTAATTCAAACGTAAATTACATTCACATTTCCTTAATGAATTAAGTGAAGGTGTACCAAAAAGTATACCGCATTTTTTGCATGCCCCTCTTTTTTCAAAAAAGTTAATTGTTCTGTATTTTCTCATTTTTTTTTAATTTTGAAATTTTTAATTTATTCTCCTCCTTTACTTTTAGAATTCTGAAATACTTACTTCTTTCGAAGTCATTTCCACTCATTTTTTCATCTAATAATAGAAACAAATGTCTAGAAAGAACATTTTTCTCCTACCTTTCATAAAAAATTGTAAAATTTGAAAAATATTGCGCTAAAATTATGCTTTTTTTATAGTTACCTAAATTATGAAATTTTTTTGACACCTTGATTTATACAAATTACCCTTTTGAAGAAATTTTTTCAAATCAAATATTCTATTCAGTTCATTATTTCAGGCGATGGACTTTTTAGTAGTTACGATTCGAGTCAACCATTTTTCACCAAATTAGCCCACCAAAAATAATTTTGAAAAATATCATCTCTCCAATGTTGACACCATTTTGCCACCAACATCGTACGATTTATCTAACAATTATTAATGATACCCATAAAAAACCCGGCAAAACGTCCTACGACAATAAAACCCGCCGCGCCGTTATTCGGTATAAGAAAATATTTCACCCATTGAAACTCGCGCCCTGAAACCGAATCTTGAAACCATCTGTCTAACCGCACCGTCACCACGTTACAAGATAAACTTCATTTTAACTAATTCACCAATAAAATAAAAAAAACACACCAACATAACAAAACAGGTAGATGGCAATTCGGTTGGCGAACTGTACCATTTCGGTTTTCCTTCGCTTTCTTTTTTTATCTATTTTTATTTCCTTCTTTCGCCCAATTACCCTTTCATTTCCTCAGCCCGGGATGCTTTTCCTGATCGTTGGTGGTTTATTTCCGTTTCCTTTGCCGGAGCGGTTTGTTTTAAACAATAAAACTAAAAAAAAAAGTTATATATAAATCAACCAGAAACGAAACGTTTTAGCTTTAACTTAAAGGATAGCCACCTCGACCAAGTTACTTTTTAAAATTCACTCCTCTTTGCCCTCGAAAGGCACAAGTTTTTCGTGTACTCGCCTAGACTGCTGTGTATTTTTTTTCGCCCAAGTTTTCAATAAAAAGTACCACTGTGGGGATGGTATGTTCGTAGGTTAACTTTATCCAAGTTTTATGCTGGATTGGGTATTATTTCCTATACCTTCACATACGTACGAGTGCCTATGTATGTGAAAGTAGGAAATAGAATCCAATGTTTCTTATAATTATACACAGATAAAAGGTACTATTCCTTTGGGGAAGGGGAGAGATTGAACCATATGTGTACAATTTCTTGTATTTTAAAATTTTTTTGATGAAATTTTTTTTAAAAAAATGTCAAAAAATGAAATTTTTTTGGTGGTAAAAAAAGTACTTACTTATCAATTTTTGATTTGGATTGAAAAAAATCATGAAAAATGAGTACATATTTATATTTTTAGATGAAAATTGAAAAAAAAATACAATTTACGATGGAAACTCAAAAAATTATGAAAATTATGTGACTTGATTGACTTTTTTTTTTGTATAAATTGAAAAATTATCTACTTTTTTTGATCAAAAATTCAAAAATACACGTAAAATTGAGGATAGATTGAACCATAAAATTTCCTGTATTTTAAAATTTTTTGATTTTTTTTTTTTAAATGACAAAAAATGAAATTTTCTTTGGTAATGAAAAAAAGTGCTCATCAATTTTTGATTTGGATTGAAAAAAATCATGAAAAATGAGTATATATTTTTAGATAAAAATTGGAAAAAAAAAATACAATTTACGATGGAAATCCAAAAAATTATGAAAATTATGTGACTTGATTGACTTTTTTTTGGTATAAATTGAAAAATTATCTACTTTTTTTGATCGAAAATTTCAAAAAAAAACACGTAAAATTGAGACGTTTTAGACTTTAAATTTTTTTTTTTTTGATAAAAATTGGAAAAAATTGGGAACATGACGGAATATCTGATGAAAAAAAATTTTTTTGAACTCCCGAAGTTCGTAGAATTTTGGAAAATCCATCGTGAATGGCTATGTTGCGAGCAAAATCAAAACTCGAACAAAAAAATGATGATTTCAACGTTGGAATTTTTTCGAAATTTGGAAGTATTGTTGAGGATTTTTTTCCTATGAAATTTTAATGAAGGTTTAGATGAAAAAAATTTGAAAAATCAGTGAAATTTTAATTACAATATTTTGTGGCGTATGCCTCAGTTTTTAATCATTTTCTCGTCCAATTTTCAAAAAAAAATCAAATTAATTTCTTTTTCTACCGATAAACGTCATAATAATGAATTTATCAGGAAGCGAATATATCAACTCGAATGTCGGAATTTTCCACGATAAATTCCAGTATCAGTCTTCAATCTTAATATTGTTCGGGTGGAAAAAAACATATTGAATTTTAGCTAGTTAGGTATATATCCAGTCACATTAAATCTAACTCTAAAAAAGATTCGATGTTAAAAGACACATTGTGTGAAAATTTACCATTCGTAAGTCGTATAACTGCACATACATTCACATTCACACTGGAATACACAAGAATATAATCCTCACCCTTGAATTGATTTTTTATGGGCAAATTCTTTCTCATGCGTATATAAAAGCAGTGCCAATAAATTGTTGAATAATCCTTGCAAAGCTGCTGAATATTCGAAAAGAAACCCCACAAACTGCATACGTAAATACAAGCACGACTGATTTTCTATTCTCATCACAAAAAATGAAAGTAGAACCGTCGAGCGAATACGAAATTCAATCTGATATCGGTGTTTAAATTCGCTTCATTTTTTTTCACGAAAATTCGTCTAATTTAATATTTAACCACGCCCACATAAATTATCCATTATCCGACGAATTTTCAGCTCGAAAAATTTATTTTTCTAGTCAATTTGTATGACAACTTTCTGGCATGTTTTTTCGCTTATTCAAAGCTCGATATTTCAAATAATTCAGCTGCTAATTATCTGCGCTGAAAAATTACACATATCGTAGGTAGATAACTTAGGTGTTAATTTACATCAAGTTTACAATTACAACAATACGTCATTTTGACACTGTTTTGTAATAACAATTATTATAACTTTTTTTGCATAAATATTTAAATTTAAAAATTGAAAAAAAGACTACATCGTGTTTCAAATTATTCGTACGTACGGAAACGCGGTAGGTGATAATAAAAAAATTATTCGTATCGCGTTTCGCATCCGTCCCCCCGGGCGTTGCGGCGATTAATTATTATAAAAGGTTGCTTCGCGAGCTTATCAGTTCGTTATTTAAAGCCAGGCTCGGTATAACATACATACATAGATATAGAGCGAAATCGTATAATCCGAAATATACGAGAACGAATAAATCGTTAGAAAATCGCATATCTTTCACGCGTGGGAAAAGGTATAAATTAGAAGAGTTTTGTCGTATTATAGTTTGCAAAGGTAGACGTACAGTAACAGTAGTGGGTACTGTTTAAATTATGATATTAATATCGAACATCGATAAATATTTGGAAACAGTTTGAAATAGTTTTAGTGTACCGGGTCGATGTTCAAAATAGAGTTATTCTGTTGAAAATACTCCGGGGAAAAGCGAGAACCCCGAAAAAATACTCGTACATTGTCGAACCATTCATTGGAAACGAATCAATCAGAGTAAAGTTATTGTTATCGTTGGACCGGTACGATTTTTCGAAATGGTTTTTTTCGCTGTTGATATACCTATACCTAAACCTATTTTTTTTTTTTTGAAAATTCATAGTTGGATGTTTTTCACCTATTTATAAATTAATTTCCCAAATCACCAAAGGGGATAGGGAATGGATATAATTTTACAAGCGTTTCATTCGTGTGTCATAAATTGCACTGATTTAAATTTAAATCCGTGGTGCTGTTTTTAATTTTAATGGTTTTGCAGCAGCGATTTTTTTTTTAAATTATTTATTGTTTATTGAGTCCCTCTTTCCTTGCTTTCTTGATTTTTGCCTAGTTTATTTTTTCGCTCTGTTGCCTCAAAATTAAGCTATTTTTTCAATTAGTGATGAGAAATTTTGCCTGAATTAAACACAAAAATTGAGAATTTTTCAAGGAAATATTGTGAATTGAAATTTTATAAAAATTATGCAAGTTTTGACTTTACGTATCTATGCAGTTTTACGGCTCATGAAAATTTTTGAAAAATTCCATTAAAAATTTTTACCAATAAAAAAAAACTTCATTTTTGATGTCGTTGAATGAGTGATTTGAATTTGGTTCAAGTCAATGCATAAAAATAAAATTTTCCAATTCGCAATCTGTAGTTTTTCTATTTTCCAGTAGATTTTTTCAAAAGTGATTGTACCAGTTTTGGGACATATCGTAAGAACAGTTGATGATTATTTCTCATTCTTCAATTTGAATATCAGAGGGAATAGTTTTGATCTGGGTACCTATCTTTTGTATGTTTTTCATTTGAAAATTTCCCTTCTTACTTTTTTATTTTTAAGACAGTTATGGTAACTTTGTAATAATACATATCTCTGCGTCTCGCTCATACAAAAATTTTTTATTTATTAATAAAATTATATTCATTCATGAAACTTATGTAAACTGGAATTAATTAAACGATCAATTTTTATCTCCGATTAAAACGAACATGTCTATCATTTGAATAAAACAGTTTTCTAAACTAAAAGAAGCATTAATCTCCTTCAATTTTCCCCAACAGAGCATAAGTATACTTATCTTGTTTCTGGTGGTTTGGTATTCTCATAGGCGGATTTATGAAAATAGATCTGGGGGGGGGGGCTTAGCCCCAGATCAAAAGCATTAGAAGATTTTTTGGAAGGATGCAAACTGCAAAATCGATACAAAGACTAGAAATACCAGAAAAATCTTATATGATGAAGTAGGAGGGGGCCTTCTTTCACACTGTCACCTCAAATAATTCGAATAATTGTGATTTTATTCATACCCGAGCGAAGCGAGGGTGAAGCTTTGAAAAATTGAATTTTTAATGGCCATAAAAGTGATTTTTTTCTATATTAATGATTTCAAAATTCCTATTTGATGTTATTTTAGGAGTAGGGGGAGGGAAAACATATTCGCAGTCAGTGGCGTTGGAGGCTTTTTTTTGGGAAAATACAAATTGAGGAAGAAGACATGAAGTACCGGAAGGAATTTTCGGAGTAAGGCGCCTCCTTCCTCATTGTTGCCTAAAAATAATTTGTGAATTGTGATTTTGTTTATGCCCGAGCGAAGCGAGGGCGAAGCTATGAAAAAATTGTGTACTTATTGCCCAGAAAATACATTTTTTTCATGGTAGGTACATTCGAGTTTGATTGTCAAACAATTTGACAATCAAACACGAATTTTTTTTTTTTTTTTGGGGGGGGGGGCTAATTTCACTCTTGGGGCTAAGCCCCCCCGCCCCCTTAAATCCGCTTATGGGTATTCTGCCATCAAAAGTTTTCTTTTTAAATTTTCAAGCTTCATTTTGAGTTTTTTTTTTTTTGCAGCATTGGTTATTTGTAGTTTTGCCATTTTCAAAAATTAGAGAAAAATGTAGATATTCCGCCCCTCAAAATGATGCAAATTTTTCAAATTTTAGAAATGCTCGCATACGTTGAGATACTCGCATAATACCCTAAATTACCAATATAAAAATCACCCCTTCACGTGATTTTTTTTTTGAGTCTAAACTCTAAACCTAGAAAGCCAGTATGGGTTGTCAATGTTGAGAAAAAATTTAAATGAAAATTTTCTATCCAAAATTGATGTATGTTTTAGAATTTATCGTCTCGCACTTTTTTCGAATGTTGAGGTGGGAGGGATAGCTGTAGAAATTTATTTTTATACTCAAACCGACGTGGTAAAAATTAAAGCAAAACGATTACCATCACTTCTAGTTCATGCCTTCATAAAACTACACAATCGCGATTTCGAATTAAGTATAATTATTGCCGACGTAATTTCCGCCGCGGTTTCATAAATTATTTTGCTGTCAAACAACGTGGTTGCCGAATTGTCTACATTGTGGCGCTGTATATGTCACTACAGGCTGTTCTTACATGATGATATCGTTGATTAGTAATTTACACATTGTAAACACGTCAGTAACGAATTGTCTTCGTCTTGTAAATTGCCACGGTTTTGTTTCTTGCTCCCGGCAACGTACGTTATTCTTTCGAAATTTGAAATTTTGTTACGTTTTGCTGACTGAGGAAACAGTTTAATTAATCTGACGAAAAAAATTATTCCGAAATCTATTTGGATAGAATTTTTATGTAAATTTTTCCCTTCTAACAACTTTCACTCCGAACTGAACCAAATTTCGGGTTCAATTTGATCAGAGAAAAAAGGTTTTTAAAAAGGGACCCATAAGGTCATTGAACGAATTATCTCATTCTCTAAAATTTTTTTTCTCTCAACCGAGTCTATTTCACATACTCTCAAATGTTGTATGTAGGTATACTTCGATTTTTTTTACCCTAAAAAAAAATTATAAATCATTTATAATTAATTACCATCGTTATAAATGGCACCAGGCTGTTTTTCGTTTACTGAATTAGTATTTTTTAACACGTTTAATAACTTTTTTCCTACCCTGCTGAAGTTTTTTTTTTCATTTTCCACTGTAATTGGTGAGCGGTGTAATTATGGAAAAAATTGAATACTAACTGGTGTTTGCTTGTTTACGTGATCAAGAGTCGCGGTAGTGACTCCACCCCGCCCTATGTCCCGACCGTCACTACCGAAGTACTCTTATATTCTCTGAACAACTCGCCTGTGTTAAACTGCGAATTTCAACTCGTTATAAAATAAAAACCATAACGAGTTGAAAGTCGCGGTAAATTGCATTCTTCATGATTTTTCACGGGCTTTCTTTTGACACCAAAACGAGCTTTCTACGTTAAGTTTAACGAAAGTTCTGAATGTGAAAAAAACGTTGATTTGAGTGAAAAAATCGATATTATTTTGCGATGTTTGCGATGTTTGCGATGTTTTGCACCCGAACGCAACTTTAAACAAGTCGTTTCGGGAAAGTTTTAAGAGTTGAGCTTTGGGAATATGAAAGGATCTTAATTCATAGAATGATTGTTTCATTACATTCGAATTCGGGTGTAATGAAGCTTTTAAAACTTAGTTCTCATTAAATAATCGAATTGAAAGTTTGTGCACATTTGGTGTCGTTTTAACTATTCGAACTTCGTGCACATTAAGTGTGGATTAAGTGTTGGTGATGTGATGTGGATTTTTATATTTATAAAAAATAAATATATAAAAATTAATTATTATTATTAAAAAAAAAAAATGTGATGATAATATGATAATAAGTGGTTTCGATCGAGCCGATATTCCAATTCTTCATCATCTATCTATCTACTATTTAACCTGACGTATACGTATATCAATATATACAATCAACAATCGGTAGAATTTTCGTTGATGGTGAAATTTTTGGTTGGTATGTTAACAAGAAATATGATGATGAGGTCGTTATTATGTATCATTTAGTAAGTATATATAAATCAATCTATCTACGATTAATAACGTATGTATCGGAATCAGTATGAGTTGTTCTTTTTTAACGGTACGTTATCTCGCTTATCGAATGAATTTAATAAACAGACTAGATTGTTTTATAGTGATTTCAAGGTGGATATTACGTATTAATCGGTTTGGAGTTCAATATAGAGGAGTTTATTGGTAAATATATCGATGAAATATGAAAAATGAAATACGTTTCTCTCTGGGTATCGATACCTCTTCGGTCATCAATACTTCTCGATCGATAATGGAAACGATTATCACATGTTAAGTAAGTATCATCATGTCAGACATCTCATTTGGTATCCTAACTGTAGTTAAACTGCTAGAAATTGAGTGAATTTCATTTAAGAAGCGATATATAGAGAAGTATCAGTTCTTATTTAAGTACGTATTGTTTGTAAGAAGAAATGTGACTGTTGTTTTTGCTATTATTTTCAACTGGCGTCTTTTATCGTTTTTGATTTTGTTATGGGAATTGTTATTCGAGATAGAAATGAATTTCGGTACATAAGGTACGTGCTATCAATGTGAATGAAAACGAAGTATTTTGAATCAGTTTATGTTTAATCAACGGTTTGTTGATAATTGGCTGTTCAATGTTCCATCGACTGTCGTGAATACCGTACGTTGAAAGTAAGTTCCGAGCTAAATTTGTTATTACAGGGCCGTAAACGAAATTTAATCAATTTTTTATCTAGGTGTTGCTGTTGGAATATCAAGTTTTACTGTACGTCCTCAATATCGTGCGTTTTTATCGATAGACTTAATTTATGGATGACCGGATGTGGCAGTCGAGATGTATTATATGGTGTGTTTGGGATTTTCATATATACGGGTATTTTAGAATCCTAGTGTCGATAGGGTTACTTTGTAATGTACAAGTTTACTATTCTATCAAGATTTTCAGGCGTATGTATGTACAGTATACGTGCTAGCTCATGATGGTATGATCCTCGCGTTTATTTACGTATTTTGCTAGCTACGTTATTAGTTTTGGACAAGATGAGAAGTTATGTGTGATACAATTCCAATTGAATATATAATTCCGATTGTCTACTCGTTTGGTAGCTTTGGCTGGTACTCGTTCAACGTTCAAGGCATTAAATGATGAATCAGTTTCATATCCTTGTATTACAGTAAGTTAATAGTCGTACGTGTGTATTATGACGTATAATGTTATACTTACAATTGTACAATATTTTGGCTATGGTTTTTTACAGAAATTATACCCGAATTTTGAAGTCAGTCTAGATACTGGCGTTAGTTTGAAGTAGAATTTAGGCTGCGGTGAAAGTATTATAGACGTTATGTAATCGTAAGGTGAGGGTATCAAATTAGTTGATTGTTGAAAATGTATTTGATTTGAAATATCGTATTCATGTTGGTGTTTGTTTTATATTCTATATTTGCTAGATGATCAAAAAAAACGGCGGAGTATATAAAATTTTAGAGAGAAGAAAGGTTCTAATTTCATTGTTCCGATTGCAAAAGTAAATTTTGATATTTATTTGGAAATATTTCGAGATAAATGGAATGAAATTTTGGTAAAAGTCGAACAAGATGTGGTCGAAATACGTTGATCGTAGTTATGTAATCGATGGTATGTATGTATGTAATTTTTGTTTTCCTTTTTATAATCTTTAGCATCTCATCAATTCGAAATGAAAATTTTTATTTTGTACTCGAGTTGAATTCGATTCGTATGACTTTTTTGTTCATATTCTCAGGATCTCATCATGTATTCGAAATGAGAATTATTTTTTCGTATCAGTGTTATGAATTCGGTTCGGATGTATGTAGCTGATAGTAGTACGTCGATCGTAGTTATTTAACTCGTTCAAGGGATAAACTTATTACGTACTATAGGTATACTACTCGGAATATATTCTTTGAGCTGCTATAAAATAAAACTCCGTTCATATTTTTATTTTTTCCGTAAATCGAAATGAAAATTATTAATTTTTATTTTCAGCAGTGATGAAACTATGTAGCTGGTAGTGGTAGCAAAATTTCTGCATTCTGCGCCGAACACCTGGTGGAAAATGTAGGTGAATGTTTCAATTAACGGATGTAAAGAAAAGTTGCTACGATACGAATCATTTTTCAAGTAAGTTGCCGTTCAAATATTAACAACAATAACAAAGTGGTTATGAAGGGAAAGGGGGTATCGGAGGGAGGTATAGAATCAGTACTAGTCGTTATCAGTTGCGTTATCAGTTGTGGAGTAAATTTGGTTATTTAATCGTATTCATATCAGTCGTATTGGAATTGTCGAAATTTTGTTAAAATAAGTCAGGTATAAAAGTAGTCAAGTTCAGTTGTGTCGCGTGAAACGTAGTTATTAAGCTGGTAAGGTAACGAGTCAATTTCTGTAGTGTAACTTAGTTGGTTCGTTTTTGTCGTAAAGTTGGTGCTAAATAAATTTAAATTGTGTTGTAGAAATGGATGTAAAATTTGCGGAATTGTCTAGACGTCAGACGCAGTTGGAAAAAGAATTGAAGCTGGTGTTCGAGGAACGTGAAAAGTTAGCGAAGCAGTCGGAGAATCGATTGAGCGAACTTAAGGAGTTGTGTAAATCGTTGAAATCTGAAATAGCGCAGATCAAAGTGAAGCTGGAGACTCGTATGGCCGAATTGATGCAAGCTACCGAAGAAATGGAAAAAATTGAGGTTACGATTTCGAATCATACGTTAATCGCAGTTGATAGTGTCGAAAATGTAGTTATTATGAACGAGGTCGACGATGACGGCGGTGAGTTGGACGTTGATAGTGGAGAAATTACGATGGAGGATACCGTTGAAAGTATGGATTTTAATAATTTTGTCGTTTTGATCGAGGATATTGTTGATGTTATTTCAGACGTTGGTAATGCGAGCGAATTGCCTGTTAGTGATAATGTATGTAATTTAAACGGTGAAGATTCTGTTAATAGCGGTGACCAAGGTACCGGTAGTGCTGATGAAGCTATTTCATCAGTCGATTGTAATGATTCGTCAGATTCTGTAGGAAGTAATAATAATAAGAAACGTGTTAGACGGCTTGGTCTGAAGCATAAAGTTAAACGTGGACGATACACAGCGGTGCCGGTTGCTGATGTGGACGTTGCTTTGCGGAATTGTTTTCGTGTTATTGTTGAGGAAATACATGACAGGAATTGGTATCAAATGCAAGCAGACGGTCTGAAAGTGGACTTGTTGTTGGGTGACGTTCTCAGCTATTTTGATGATCGTGATAACGAGGCTGGTTTAATGAAAAGTACATGAAAATTTTCTTTAATAAATGTTGTATTCGAATTGAAATTAGATAGAATTTATTGTGATTTTTTTTCAGATAGCTGTTTCGCCTACAAAATTATCGACGCTTTTGATGAGGTATTTTTCATCGCAGAGCATTTGAAATGTGTGTATAAGTTGCCTCGAGTAGCGAAAAAGTTGTATAAAGCGGTCTTGCAGGAAAAACGTCTATCGATACCGAAGGTTCGTCGTCGTCGCTGTATTGAACGTGTGAAACGGTCTAGAGTGTTATGTCAGCTGAAAGTCGATTGATTTTTTCTTTTGTTGATTTTCTTGTTTTTGTTATTGTTCATGTTTTTCGTTTATTGTTTGTTATAAATAAGTTATTTATTGGTTTTGAGTAATGTGAATGTAATTTTGTTATGAATATTGATTCTTCGTCACGACAGTACGACTGTGTTTTTTGTGTATAGTAGTATATTTGGATTTGGATATTTGGTAATGTAAGCTGCAATTTTTTTTGAATATTAGTATAGAATAATTTTCGACTACGACTGCGTCTTTTGTGTAAATTATAGCTGCAAAAGTTAGTATTGTAATTTCCAATTTTTTGTTACCATTTTTTGTTAGTAGTTTAAGTGTTGTAGTAATGTTAAATTGACGATTTGTTAATAATTGGCCATCGAGGGAGTAGTTTTTCAATCAATCGTTCCTCAAAGACTCGATTGAAAGTGCCATCTGGATTATTATTTGTATAGTTTGAAGTAGCAGAGATAGGTATTGTGATAAAGTTGGAACAATTCGTAACGGTTTCACGTGTATTTGGATATCGGAGTTTATATTGCGCAGGTAACTTTTTATTTATTATTGGGAACAATTTTAGTCGTTACAGTTGTACTTTCTACGGTTATTAATTTCAGAAATGGCCGAAACAGCGATGTTCTAGAGTGAAGAAACTTGTTCGGTTGAGCTACATAGTAGCCGTTAACTACGATCAAAATTGTCGTTGAATCAGCTGTTATCGTACTACTTGCTGTTTCTCCATTTATAATGCATCGGTTTGGCGGAAGTACAGAAATATATAAAAATGGACTATCGACATGATGTGAGTATTCCGATGAACCTTCGAAGCTGAATAAGAATTAGTTTTATTGGTTTAGTTTCTGTGATAGACGAGTGTAGTTCGAAGTACGTCTGCTAGAGTTACCAAAACGTAAATTTTCTGCCATTTGTACGTAGTTTTATTTGTTTATTTTTATTAATAATTGTAAAAATAGTTGTTGCTATGTTGCAGATCATGTGATACGAAACCGAAGTTTGGGAAGGTAGACACTTTCTACGGTTATTAATTTCAGAAATGGCCGAAACAGCGATGTCCTAGTGTGAAGAAACTTGTTCGGTTGAGCTACATAGTAGCCGTTAACTACGATCAAAATTGTCGTTGAATCAGCTGTTATCGTACTACTTGCTGTTTTTCCATTTATAATGCATCGGTTTGGCGGAAGTACAGAAATATATAAAAATGGACTATCGACATGATGTGAGTATTCCGATGAATCTTCGAAGCTGAATAAGAATTAGTTTTATTGGTTTAGTTTCTGCGATAGACGAGTGGAGTTCGAAGTACGTCTGCTAGAGTTACCAAAACGTAAATTTTCTGCCATTTGTACGTAGTTTTATTTGTTTAATTTTATTAATAATTGTAAAAATAGTTGTTGCTATGTTGCAGATCATGTGATACGAAACCGAAGTTTGGGAAGGTATACTGTAATAATAATGTAACGAAAACTGTCATCAGATCAGCTGATACGAAACCGAAGTTTGTAAAGGTAAATTGTTATATTAATCTATATAAAAGTGGACTATCGATGTAATGAGAGTATTCCGATGAACCTTCGAAGCTGAATAAGAATTAGTTTTATTGGTTTAGTTTCTGTGATAGACGAGTGGAGTTCGAAGTACGTCTGCTAGAGTTACTAAAACGTAAATTTTCTGCCATTTGTACGTAGTTTTATTTGTTTATTTTTATTAATAATTGTAAAAATAGTTGTTGCTATGTTGCAGATCATGTGATACGAAACCGAAGTTTGGATAGGTATACTGTAATAATAATGTCACGAAAATTGTCATCAGATCAGCTGATACGAAACCGAAGTTTGGAAAGGTAAATTGTTATATTAATCTATCGAAAACTGTCATCGTTGAATTGAAAAAGGTATTTTTTAGCTTCTTCTAAATCAAGTATATTCGATTCTGTACGTATTATCAAAAAAGATCAGCCGATACGAAACCGAAGTTTGGAAAGGTATATTGTAATATTAATCTACCGAAAACTGTCATCGTTGAATTGAAAAAGGTATTTTTTAGCTTCTTCTAAATCAAGTATACTCGATTCTGTACGTATTATCAAAAACGTAAATTTTTTGTCATTTGTGCATAACCTTTTTTCAGCTTGTAGTACGATTACAATGATTTCATTAGTTGTTTTGATGTGATTACGATTCATCTGTAGTAATCTGATCGTATAAAGTGTCATCATCGAATTGAAAAAGGTATAATCGCCGGCTGCTGGACAATCAGATGGAACGATGAGCCGAAGAACTAGCTGTAGTCGTTAGAATTTAACGTTAACGGTTTGAAACGAGATACGTAATTGTTATATGGAACGAATGGTCGGCGTAGCTGTGATAATAATCATTTTCGTCAACGATGATCAGTTTGCGTAGAAGTACATGTATCTATCGTAAAAAAATCCGATGCGAAGGTGCTAGTTTAGTTGGTAAGTTTACGAAAATGGTGCAGAGATGTCGATCGAATGGTTTACTATTGTCGGAGTGTATTGAACAGATCGAAATGCCGAATTGACTCGAATAAATGTAGTTTTAATAAAGTGACGTAGAATTTAATTTTTATATTGTTGTTTCTGTTTTACAGAAAATGTTGCTAACAATTTTTACCGTATTATGGAATCCATCAGGATCAGGATTGTAATTCGACGGAAGAAAATTTCGAATATTTGCAGTTTAAAACTGTCAGTGGTTGGCATATATCAAATTATTTCTTGATCAATAGTTTCTACTACTGGAGAAGAAAGTTTTCGAAGAAAAAGAAAGAACGGATGCGATGGTGATGTGAAAAAATGCTGGTAATAGTGAATGATTGAATATTGTATATCGAAATTCTGGAAGAAGCTGTATACCTGAATGCTATCGAATTGTTTTATTACGTGTGTGTTGCTGTGATCAAATATATGTTTAATCGTCAGAATATATCGTGTATGGTTTGAAATGAGATACGTAATCGTTACGGAATGAAGTATAAAATAGTCGGTGCAGCTGTGAGAATTAGATTCGTTATTGACGATCATTTTGCAAACGAGATGATGTACAATTCGTATAAATCGATTTTTGAAGAAAATTCTTTTTTTTTTTAATTTTTTCATTTTTTCTGAACAGCTATGAACTTTACAATGTGAGAAGTAGTTTCGTTAACGATGGTCAGTTTGCAAACACAAAGATGTACAATTCGTATAGCAATTTTTGAAGAAAATTCCTTTTTTCTTTAAATTTTCTCCGAACATCTATAAACTTTTCAATGAAGTTTTTGGCAGTTGACAAAGATGTACAATTCGTATAGCAATTTTTGAAGAAAATTCCTTTTTCTTTCAATTTTCTCCGAACATGTATAAACTTTTCAATGAAGTTTTTGGCAGTTGACAAAATTGAAATGAAGTTATGATGATAGTTACAATTTATCGGAATATTTTTTAAAAGTTTATTAAGAAAGTCGTAATATAAAAAAAAGTCGACGTTACAGAAATAACATACATAAAAAGTCGTCGTTACATATCGAATTCGAATCAGTATTTAAAAAAAAAAAAACGAGAATCAAGCTGTCTCGTTTTGTTGTTGTTGTACTTGTTGTACTTGTTCTTGTGCCGGTTGCAGGAGTTTTTCGACCAATTTTTCTGCGGATGTGAAATAAATTTCGAAGCGTTTCATTATATACGGCTTTTAAAATCGGCGATTTCTGAAAGAAAGAAAGAGAATGTTAGTAGGAGTAGTGGTTTGAGGGTAAACGAAAGAAAAGAGAACCCACTTCGTTTTCCAATTTCCGTTCCTCGTTTAACACTAGTTGTTTTAAGGTTTCTAGTACCGTGTAATTTTGGTCTGCTTGAGGTATTTTTTATTTCATCGATAAGTTGGTGAGCTCGCAGCGAGTACTGTGAAAAAAGTAGAAATAAAATATTAGTAATTTGAATAGAAGCGGAAAAGGAAAAAGTAGAAGTTAGAAAGTAGAAGCAATTTGAATAGCACGTGGAAAGTTATTAGCTACTGGAATTGAAATTCTGTTAGAGTGGTGCTTAAATTGGTCATTTTTGGTTAATTCACAAAAGTATTAGTATTTTGAATATTGTAATAAGCGGTAAAGGAAAAAATAAAAGATAGAAAGTAGTAGCAATTTGAATAGCACGTGGAAAATTATTAGCTACTTGAAGAAATTATTTTAGATCGGTACTTACTTGCATCGCTGATTGTTTTTGGTAGTAATTGTAACTTCGCGCACGTTTCATTTTTATATAAAATCGAAAAATCGTATCGGATGGAAATTTTTTTTAAAATTGTATATTAAATTGCGTAATAAAATTATAACGGACCACGAATTGCTCATATACGTCTGCTAGGGATATTTGTAAAAAGAAATGTGGTGGCGCAGTACATATATTCGGATACATTTTACAAATTTGGTCATGTGAACGAGCGAACCAATGGAAAAATATATAGGAAAAGGTGTAGGTGGATGAGTAGGTTGAAATGTAGGAAAAAAGATAGGTAAAGGTGATGAAATGTAGGTAAAAAATTTTTTTTTTTTAAAATATTCATTCAATGTTGAGGAATTGTCGTATTACGGTAGCGTTTAAGCAGGCGGCTGGAAGCCACAGATGCCTTGCCATGTAGTTGAAATCGACTCGAGTTGCAATGTTGCATCACATTTATTTTACTTTTTCGTTTGAGTTGTGTTGTTGCTGTTCGACTTCGATTCGATTTGCGTTGAAAATATCGTGGTAATTAGTTAATTAATTAATATAATTATGAAATAGGGAAAGGTAATCGATAATGCTTTTCGGTTAAGGTGTGAATTGCTTTGGTTTAGTCGATCTTTTCTCATTCGAGTAGCATTCATGAGTTGACAATGTCGGCGCCATTAGTCAATGATGAAATGCGTTATACTCGAACTGCAGAAAACAGTTCGATAATAACTAAACCAAATTACTTAAAATACGATAATTAGTTAATAATTATCGTGTTTCAAGTAATTTGGTTTGGTTGTTGTCGAACTGTTTTCTGCAGTTCGAGTATAACGCATTTCTATATTGAGTAATGGCGCCGGTAGTGTTTCCTAAAGTTTCATATATAATATGATTTCGATTTCGAAAGCGGTTTCGGTTGTGTTTGTGCGGTAATTTTATCATTCGGTTCTTTTTTTTTTCATTTGGTGACCGGTATATTGTTGTTCCATGCAGTTGTCCTATTTTCCATTCGAGTAGCAGTTTGGGTCAGTAGTGGTATTTGGTGTATTTAATTTTGCGTAAGTTCACGGAGATGAGGTATGTGTTTAATAAATGGTACTGTATTATGCTTGCTTGTGGTGAATTTTGCTTTTTTTTGCTTTTTATTCAAGTGAAATGTGGACGCTAGGAACATAAATCTGTATCCACATGCGATCGTTCCAGAAAATCGGTTCTGGAGCGATCGCATGTGGAATATGCGTTTATGTTTCGTATTCGGTCGCGAAGTGAATCTCGTTCGTTCGGTTTTTTTTAGTTTCGGTCGTGAACGTGGAGATTCGATCGTGGTGATTGTTTACATTTGAATTGATAACGTTTTTTTATTTTTTTTTCTCAACTTTAATTTTTTTTGACGAGGTCGTAATTTTTTCCTTTTTTTTTCTCAATTTAAATTTTTTTGACCAGCTCAAAATTTTCTGACGAGTTCAAATTTTTTCCTTATTTTTTTTTTATCAATTTCAACGTTTTTTGACGAGTTCAAAATTTTTTCTTCAATTTTTTTTACCAACTTCGAATCAAGATATTTGCTTGTCTAATTTTCGAAATTTATAAGTTCAAAACATTACTCTATATTTGTTATTTTGAAAATGAAAGTTTAAAATATTTTCGCATAAAGTGGCAACATTTATTTACATTTCCAAAAGAAATTCAATCAGCTACTTCAATTTGAAAAAATTTCATATTGAATAAAAAATCTATTCAATTTGACGAGGTCGTAATTTTTTCCTCTTTTTTTTGCTCAATTTAAATTTTTTTTGACCAGCTCAAAATTTTCTGACGAGTTCAAATTTTTTCCTTATTTTTTGTTATCAATTTCAACATTTTTTGATGAGTTTAAAATTTTTTCTTCAATTTTTTTTACCAACTTCGAATCAAGATATTTGCTTGTCTAATTTTCGAAATTTATAAGTTCAAAACATTATTCTATATTTGTTATTTTGAAAATGAAAGTTTAAAATATTTTCGCATAAAGTGGCAACATTTATTTACATTCTCAAAAGAAATTCAATCAGCTACTTCAATTTGAAAAAATTTCATATTGAATAAAAAATCTATTCAATTTGACGAGGTCGTAATTTTTTCCTCTTTTTTTTGCTCAATTTAAATTTTTTTTGACCAGCTCAAAATTTTCTGACGAGTTCAAATTTTTTCCTTATTTTTTTTTATCAATTTCAACATTTTTTGACGAGTTCAAAAATTTTTCTTCAATTTTTTTTACCAATTTCAAATTTTTCTGACGAGTTTAAAATTTTTCCTCAATTTTTTTTCTCAGAGGTCGTAATTTTTTCCTCGTTTTTTTCTCAACTTGAAATTTTTTGACGTGTTCTAAATTTGAATGCTTTTCCAAACTTTGAATTTTTTGATCAGGTTGTGTTATTATTTTTTAACAAACTGTTTCCAACGTTGTCACAGCAAATTTGTAAATACGAGTCCAGATCAATCTCGTTCGGTTTTTTTTAGTTTCGGTCGTGAACGTGGAGATTCGATCGTGGTGATTGTTTATACTTGAATTGATAACGTTTTTTTAATTTTTTTTCTCAACTTAAATTTTTTTTGACGAGGTCGTAATTTTTTCCTCTTTTTTTTGCTCAATTTAAATTTTTTTTGACCAGCTCAAAATTTTCTGACGAGTTCAAATTTTTTCCTTATTTTTTTTTTATCAATTTCAACATTTTTTGACGAGTTCAAAATTTTTTCTTCAATTTTTTCTACCAACTTCAAATTTTTCTGACGAGTTTAAAATTTTTCCTCAATTTTTTTTCTCAGAGGTCGTAATTTTTTCCTCGTTTTTTTCTCAACTTGAAATTTTTTGATGTGTTCTAAATCTGAATGCTTTTCCAAACTTTGAATTTTTTGATCAGGTTGTGTTATTATTTTTTAACAAACTGTTTTCATCGTCGTCACAGCAAATTTGTAAATTAAATACGAGTTCAGATCAATCTCGTTCGGTTTTTTTTAGTTTCGGTCGTGAACGTGGAGATTCGATCGTGGTGATTGTTTATACTTGAATTGATAACGTTTTTTTAATTTGTTTTCTCAACTTAAATTTTTTTTGACGAGGTCGTAATTTTTTCCTCTTTTTTTTGCTCAATTTAAATTTTTTTTGACCAGCTCAAAATTTTCTGACGAGTTCAAATTTTTTCCTTATTTTTTTTTTATCAATTTCAACATTTTTTGACGAGTTCAAAATTTTTTCTTCAATTTTTTTTACCAACTTCAAATTTTTCTGACGAGTTTAAAATTTTTCCTCAATTTTTTTTCTCAGAGGTCGTAATTTTTTCCTCGTTTTTTTCTCAACTTGAAATTTTTTGACGTGTTCTAAATCTGAATGCTTTTCCAAACTTTGAATTTTTTGATCAGGTTGTGTTATTATTTTTTAACAAACGTGTTTTCAACGTCGTCACAGCAAATTTGTAAATACGAGTCCAGATCAATTCTTCAAGTCAGAAATTTTTTGTGTCAATTTTTTCTACAATTTTTCAATTTCCAAAGTTTTACAGCATGAAAATTGAAAACTTGAAACTTCGATTCTTCTTTTTAGTTTTCTTCTTTCTTCAGGAAAATAGCTCGTCAGAAAATGTAAGAAAAAATTTTGAGTTCGTCAGAAAATACAAGGAAAAGTTTTGACCTTGTCAAAAAATTGCGGAAAATTTATGATGATCACCTGCCACTTCGAATCCGTAAAACAGGCTCACGTGTTATAATTTCGTTGATGTGAATTAATTTTTTTTTTTTTTTTTCAAAGTTAATCGATTTTTTCCGAATGGTAAAATTTTTTCCTATATTTTGTGTTGAATATTTGTTTCTGTACGGCTGTGTGTTTTGTGTATAGTATATTTGGATAGTTGGTAATGTAAGCTGCAAATTTTTTTGAATATTAGTATAGAATAATTTTCGACTACGATTGCGTCTCTTGTGTATAGTATAGCTGCAATAGTTAGTATTGTAATTTGCAAATACTTTTGAAATTTCCGAAAATTCTATTTTCTTTGAATTATTAAACAGTTCCAACATTTTCTGAAATAGTTTTCTAAATTGAATTTTTTTTCGATTTGTTTTTCAGAAATTATTAAATTTCTTTGAATTTGAATTTTTTTTGAAAATGGTTTTTCTGAATATTAAAAGTGGTATTAAAATGTTAAATGAAACGAACGAATTTTGTTTTAAATTCCACTTATGTGAATTTTAAAGTGAAATTGCGTCGTTTCATTCAACAGTTTAATACTACTCTTAATTTTTAGAAAAAACAGTTTCAAGAAAAATTCAAATTCGGAAAAATTTAATTTTCGAAATAAAATTGAAAAAAAAATTTAAATTGCACTTTGAATAGATATACCTTTGAACGAAAATTTTTATTTTTTTTGAATTATTAAACAGTTTCAACATTTTCTCAAATAATTTTTCTAAATTAAATTTTTTTTCGATTTTTTTTTCAGAAATTAAATTTCTTTGAATTTGAATTTTTTTTGAAAAAGTTTTTTGTGAATATTAAAAGTGGTATTAGAATGTTAAATGAAACGAACCAATTTTGTTTTAAATTCCACTTACGTGAATTTTTCTTTTCTGGTGGATTTTTGTCGGTTCAAGTTGAAAACCACTGAACCATTTTTCAAGTTCGGGTTGTATTTGAAAGGTTTTTTGCCTTGTTTTTGTGAATATTAAAAGTGGTATTAGAATGTTAAATGAATCGAACCAATTTTTTTAAATTCCACTTACGTGAATTTTTCTTTTCTGGTGGATGTTTGTCGGTTCAAGTTGAAAACCACCGAACCATTTTTCAAGTTCGGGTTGTATTTGAAAGGTTTTTTGCCTTTCTGTAAGAAGTGGCTTTTGGTGGTTTCTGTAAATTTTTTTTTCACCCTCATATTGATCAAAAGCTGACAGCGATTTGTTTTTGGAGTTAGGAGTACCCTATGAATGTCTTCATCAATGTGTTCGTTGGTAGAATACCAGTTTATTTTTTCCCTACTTTGGACTGTAGTTTCAAAATGGTCGATGATGTGTTTCCGTGAATCGGTTGAATTTTCCCTTTTCTCTTTCTGTAGAGTTTCGAAAGGTTTGATGAGTACGTGCGTCACCTACGGGTTCGCTGTTAAAAACGCTGGTTTTTTTGAGTGTTAACCAAAATGGTTATCGTTTATAATCTGTACATTTTCATGTATCTATTTTATCCTGCAAAGAATTCAAGTACATGGTTCAACGTACGCTAATGCTTGAGTACGATAAAAATTTGCAAAATTTTCAAATTACAAGTATTCTAGAAAAATTTTTTGCAAAAAAATAATAAATGCGTATTTGTTGGAATTCAGTCGCAGAAGTCTGAGGAATCCGAGTTACGTTAGAGTGAATAAGAGTACTTGAAAGTATTTTTTCAACATTTAATCTTAACATTTTCGTTTTAAATTTGAAAGGTTTACTTTCGACAATTTCAATTTGGATATGTGAAAGTTGTTGGTTCATTCAGCAACAGATTGAAACATTGTTCTTACGACTACAAACGTCAATTTTAAGAAAGATCTGTAGGGAAAGGATATTTTTCAGTTTTTCTTGGTTCCTGATGCAATGGTTACTATTTGGTATCATATTGGCAAGGTTAATTTTTTATGGATTTTTTTCCAGTACTGGAAGTATAGGCGTACTCAGGGGGGTTTCTGGGAGTTGGAGTTCCTCCCCCCCTACCGTATACAAAGTCCTTATTAAATATGGATTTTTCTCCAGTACTGGAATTATTGGCGTACTAGGGGGTTTCTGGGAGCTGGAGTCCCTCCCCTCCTACCGTATACAAAGATCTTATTAAATACGGATTTTTCTCTAGTACTGGAATTAAAGGCGTACTCAGGGGGGTTTCTGGGAGCTGGAGTCCCTCTTTCCCCCCTACTGTATACAAAGACTTTATTAAAATGTAAACAAAAAAATATTGCATAATACAAAAAAGTAATTAATTTTAATGTATAATATTTAATCAATGTCATTTCCCCTTCTCCTATTATTAGAACGAAGCAGTTTCTTTTTGCATGTTTCTGTGGGACTAGCTTTTTTCCTGCGGGTAGGTAGGAAGTCAGCTACCAGAGTATTCCTTTTTTTTTTGCGATGTCGCTTATATTGCGAAGTGTTTTTTTCAATTATTCGTTCAATCTCGTTTCGATTTGCACAATGAAAATTCGAAACTTTTGTCAACTCCATCTATACGGTTTTCTTTTTCATAAATCCATCGAGGTAAAAAAATAATTCTTTTGGGTTTGCCGTAGTGTTGGAATTATAGGCGTACTTATGGGGGTTTCTGGGAGCTGGAGTCCCTCCCCTCCTACCGTATACAAAGACCTTATTAAATACGGATTTTTCTCCAGTACTGGAATGAAAGGCGTACTCAGGGGGGTTTCTGGGAGCTGGAGTCCCTCCTCCCTCCCTACTGTATACAAAGACCTTATTAAAATGTAAACAAAAAAAATATTGCATAATACAAAAAAGTAATTAATTTTAATGTATAATATTTAATTAATGTCATTTCCCCTTCTCCTATTATTAGAACGAACCAGTTTCTTTTTGTATGTTTCTGTGGGACTAGCTTTTTTCCTGCGGGTAGGTAGGAAGTCAGCTACCAGAGTATTCCTTTTTTTTTTGCGATGTCGCTTATATTGCGAAGTGTTTTTTTCAATGATTCGTTTAATCTCGTTCAGATTTGCATAATGAAAATTCGAAACTTTTGTCAACTCCATCTATACGGTTTTCTTTTTCATAAATCCATCCAGGTAAAAAAATAATTCTTTTGGGTTTGCCGTAGTGTTGTACATATGAATACAATTTGGATGCCGTCTCCTCTGATTGATTTTCGTATTTAACGGATTAGAGCTGTGGGTGTCGTCGGGTTCCAGTTTGGGTGGTTTTGTATTATATAGTGGTGTACAGTTCGGTTCGTTGTCCTGAAAGCAGGGGTCTTTTAAGGGTACATATGCAGCAGGAAATTTTGCTTGCCTGGTAAGTTCGTCACCTACGTGTTTCGCAGTCAAAAATGCTGGTTTTTTTGCGTGTTGTCATTTATTCCCCCGTGGGAATGTAGGAAGGGATCACTGGGTGGTACCGGCTCTTTCCCGCGGGGGAGTGAGTCCCTTGTTGATTTTCGTTACGCCTAATCCATGTAATTGCTGAAATTATGATAGTTGCTTGTCTAATTTACGAATTTTATAATTTCAAAACGTTTTACTATTTTTCTCATTTTAAAAATGAAAATTGGAAACATTTTTGCATAGAGAAGTAACATTTATTCATATTTCCCAAAAAAATTTCAATCAGCTATTTCAATAGAAAAAAATTTACACTGAATGAAGAAAATATCCATTGAAAATGGTTCATTGCAGTACGAATAAATTTTCAGTTGAAATAGCTAGTTGATTTTTTTTTGAAATGAATGGAAATGTTTTTTTTTTATGTTAAAATGTTATGAAATTTCATTTTTCAAAATGTGCAAATTGGTAGCAGGGTGTGATGGTATAAATTTCATAAAGTAGGCAAGCAAATGCCTACTCTAAGTATTGGGCAATACTAAAAAAACTTATTATATGAAAAAAAGATATAATTTAAATAAAGATATTTTAAAGTAAATAATTTAAATGAAATAGAAAAAAATTTATAATAAAGATGAAAGAAATGAAAAAAAATTTGAAATGAAAAAAAAATTAATTTAAATAAAGATAATTTAAACTAAATAATTTTAATGAAATAGAAAAAAATTTATAATAAAGTAGAAAGAAATTTATTTTAATAATTTAAACTTTGTATTCGGCAATTACATGGATTATGTGTTTTTCTATCGCGTCTTCGTCTTCGTCTTCTTTTTTGGGTTGTCCTCAAAAACGTTTCCGCTTCCTTGAATATCGTGATTTTTGGTTGTCGTTTTTCACTGTAAATACGAATTCAAATCAGACAGCAAGAGGCTAAGCGCTTTATTAGTTAGACGCCATTTTTCAGAGGCGATGCTATGCGCCAAAATGGTCGATGATGTGTTTCCGTGAATCGGTTGAATTTTCCCCTTTTCTCTTTCTGTAGAGTTTCGAAAGGTTTGATGAGTACGTGCGTTACCTACGGTTTCGCTGTTAAAAACGCTGGTTTTTTTGCGTGTGTGAATTTTTCTTTTCTGGTGGATTTTTGTCGGTTCAAGTTGAAAACCACTGAACCATTTTTCACGTTCGGGTTGTGTTTGAAAGGTTTTTTGCCTTGTTTTTTGTGAATGGATTATGTGTTTTTCTATCGCGTCTTCGTCTTCTTTTTTGGGTTATCCTCAAAAACGTTTCCGCTTCCTTGAATATCGTGATTTTTGGTTGTCGTTTTTCACTGTAAATACGAATTCAAATCATACAGCAAGAGGCTAAGCGCTTTATTAGTTAGACGCCATTTTTCAGAGGCGATGCTATGCGCCTTATTATTTAGACGCCTCTCTTTTCACTGTAAATACGAATTCAAATCAGACAGCAATTTCTTCCTGGAGTAGGAATAACCTTCTAGGCCTATTTGTCAAAGGTTTGATTTTTGTTATAGTAAGTCAAGTGAAGTTGTGTTGTGTGAAATGTAGTCTATTTGGTTTGGTAACGAGTCAAGTTCGTAGTTTTTTTCAAAGTCCTAGCCGCACGATGTTCGTCTTTCTTCTCAAGTTTCGAGTATAAATTAGAGGGACAAGCTTGATAATCTGTAATAGTCGCTCATTATTATTACAAGGGATTGGTTTGTTTTGGTGTTTCTGAGGGACCTTTCTCCTCTCCCTGCAGGCAGGTTGGAAGGGATTGTCGGGTGGTACCGGTCCCTCTAGTTAGTAATGGTTTTGTAAATTTCTTGTTTCCTTTTATTTGTATTCTTTTGTATATACGGTGAAATGCCAATTGGAGGTGTTTTTTTGCGTTTATTTTGTGCGGTACAATTTGAAATTATATTTATTGTGGTTGAAGCTGCAAACGTATTTTCCTTGTGTTTAATTTGTTCGATACGATCTGTATTTATATTTATTGAAAAATAAATACAAATTGTTTTGTTTAAATAAACGCAAGAAAAATATCGTTGCAGCTTGAAGGACATAAATGTAAATAGAAAATGTATCGAACGAAATGAATGGAAGAAAAAACTTTTGAATTTGTGTTTCACTGTTAATAGAACAGAATACATATACATAGAAGGAAATAATGAATATACAAAGAAAATTTAAACAGTAAAATAACCTGAAAAAATTCAATTCAAGTAGAAAAAAATTTTATCACTATTTAAATCGTAATATGAATAGCATGTATGCAAGTTTGGCTGTGCTAGTAATGAGCATTATGTAAATCACACTATCAATACTTTTGGTGTTGTTCTTGAATGAAACCTCTCTCATTTCATCTAAACGTTTTTCTTCTTCATAATTCTATTCGCGCGATTTCGGTTAGTCTGGCCGCACGTTGTTCTTCTTTCTTCCCTACCTTCTTTTTGTATGTTTCTTGGCTACTATCTTCCTCTCCTTTCCCTCTGCAGGCCAGTAGGAAGGGATTATTCGATTCGAGGAAGTATTTTCCAGTAGCTATTTGATACTAGTGCGACAACTGTTTTCAGCTATCAGAGTCTTTGTCTTCTTTGCTGGTCAGTAGGAAGGGATTATATGAGGAGGTATTCTGCAGTAGTTATTTGATACGCGTCCGACAAACATTTTTAGCTATCAGAGTCGTTTTGTATGTTTCTTAGAGACCATCTTCTTCTCCTGCTCCTCTGCAGGCCAGTAAGAACTGCAGTAGTTATTTGATGCGAGTGCGACAACAAAGTTTAGTTATTAGAGTAGTAGTTTTCGTGGTCGTATTTGCGAAATGTTTCCTTCAAGTCCCTTCTCAATGGAAGTATTCTGCAGTAGTTATTTGATGCGCGTCCGACAACAATTTTCAGCTATCAGAGTCTTTGTGATGTTTCTTAGAGACCATCTTTCTCTCCTTCTTCTTTGCTGGTCAGTAGGAAGGGATTATATGAGGAGGTATTCTGCAGTAGTTATTTGATACGCGTCCGACAAACATTTTTAGCTATCAGAGTCGTTTTGTATGTTTCTTAGAGACCATCTTCTTCTCCTGCTCCTCTGCAGGCCAGTAAGAACTGCAGTAGTTATTTGATGCGAGTGCGACAACAAAGTTTAGTTATTAGAGTAGTAGTTTTCGTGGTCGTATTTGCGAAATGTTTCCTTCAAGTCCCTTCTCAATAATTTGGTCAATTCTATATAGATCGAAATTTATGAATATTTAAAAATCAATATACGAATATTTTTTTGTATGTTTTTCAGAGGCTATTCTCCCCCCCTCTGCAACCACATGATTGTTTTCTTCATAAATCCATTTCCGCTATAAAAATATCTGACAAAATTTAAAAAGGAATTATATTCTAAAAATAATTAATAATTAATTAAAGTTTGAAAAAGGTTGCTGTACGTTTTATTTCTATGCCGGTCGTTCGGAAAGGTTTTTGTTTTTCGTATAGGCAGTTTGTACTCAGCCATCATCCTGTATTTATTCAATTCGACTTGAGTATTAAGAGCGAAGCCAGGGATTGTATTCTTTTTTGTACTTTTGTTCCTGAGGCAAAAAATAATAATTCCTTTGGGTTTGACGTAGTGTGATATATATGAATAGAATTCGGATGTTGTTCCCTGTGATAGATTTTCGTATTTGACGGATTCGAGGCTTTGGTGTTGTCGGGTTCCAGTTTGGGTGCTTTTGTAGCATACAATTATGCAGACTTTAATTTTGGGGTACGATTTGTTCGGTTGTCCAGCTTGCATTTCGTATTTGTTATCCATTTTGATGATCGTGATAATGAGGCTCGTTTAATGCAAAGTACAAGAAAATCAATAACAGTTGTAGTTGTTTTTGAATTGAAATTAGATAAAGTGTGTTATAAATGAACACAATTCGTATGTTGTCTACTTCGAAATGGTTACTTTGCTCCCTGAAACGTAAATATTTCTCGAATTCTGTAGAATGAAGTAGGTTCAAATTTCTCGTCTTCTTCACGCAATTTGTACTGAATAAGTACAAAATCTTAGCATACACTTTACGCCTAATCTATGTGATTGCCGAATCAAGATATTTGCTTGTCTAATTTTTGAAATTTATAAGTTCAAAACATTACTCTATTTTTGTTATTTTGAAAATGAAAGTTTAAAATATTTTCGCATAAAGTGGCAACATTTATTTACATTTCCAAAAGAAATTCAATCAGCTACTTCAATTTGAAAAAATTTCATATTGAATAAAAAATCTATTCAATGATGAAGAATGTTTTTGCAGCACAAAAAATTTTCCAGTTGAAATAGCTGTTTGATTTTATTTTGAAAATAATTGTAATGTTGTTTTTTATGTTGTAAGATGATGAAATTTCATTTTCAAAATGATAAAAATGGTAGTACGTTTTGTAGGTATAATTTTCTTAAATCAGGCAAGGAAAAAAAAAGTTTGAATTAAAATAATATAAATTGAATAATCGTAATCAAATAAAAAAAAATTTATAATAAATATAAAAGTACTTTAATTAATAATTTCAATTTCTAATATCATGTATTCGGCAATTCCATGGATTATGTGTAAAGTAATCAGCAGTGACTGTTGATTTCTTTGTTGTATGTTAGTATAGAAAGAGACGAAATTATTCTCCTCGATGTTGGTTGAAGCAAACGATTCATAGATGTGCTTCAGGGTGTAGGTAACCTTCCAGTCCATATTATTGTGTTTGTGTATATGTGGGTGGTGCTGGTCCGGAATTTTCTGTTGTCTGAGTAGCGATATTCGACTGTTATTCTTCAAATGATTGGTCTTTCCAACATTTGTTTGAATTCTAGTTGATAGTTTTAATTTCGGTAATCGAAACAAATTACTAAGAACATGTTATAAAAAATCAATCAACTTTTAATTGGTTTAAAATTGTGGACCGTTTTACTCTTTCAAATGATTGGTCTTTCCAACATTTGTTGAGTTTGGGGGTGATGCTGGTCTTGTGCTGTAGGGTATTGCAAGCTGACCATTTCTCGGTTCTGCATGTTCCACGATAATTGATTTCTGGACCTTTTTACTCTTTCAAATGATTGGTCTTTCCAACATTTGTTGAGTTTGGGGGTGATGCTGGCTCTGTGCTGTAGGGTATTGCAAGCTTACTGTTTCTCGGTTCTATATGTTCCACTATAACTTTGGCCTCTCAATCAATTTTCAACTGGTTTATAATTCTGGACCTTTTTACTCTTTCAAATGATTGGTCTTTCCAACATTTGTTGAGTTTGGGGGTGATGCTGGCCTTGTGCTGTAGGGTATTGCAAGCTGACCATTTCTCGGTTCTGCATGTTCCACGATAATTTTGGTTTCTTTCTTTTCAATGGCCGGTCTCTTTCTTTTTTAATGGCCGAATCACCAGTAACGATTCATAGATGTGCTTCAGGGTGTAGGTAACCTTCCAGTCCATTTTATTGTGTTTGTGTATATGTGGGTGGTGCTTATCCGGAATTTTCTGTTGTCTGAGTAGCGATATTCGACTGTTATTCTTCAAATGATTGGTCTTTCCAACATTTGTTTGAATTCTAGCTCTCCCGCAGGAGGTGGCAGTAGGAGTACTCGGCAAATTCGTAGGCAGTGGAGAATTATTCACTTCTTTTACCCTCAAACCACTACTCCTACTAACATTCTCTTTCTTTTTTCAGTTGAAGTAGTGTTGAGTTTGCCTCCTTTAGTTTTTGATTGTTGGGGTCTCGTTGATTTTTGTAGACGAGTTTTTCCTGTTCAATGGTGGAAGCAGTGTTGACTTTGTCCCCTAGGAAATCCTTTCGTAGTTGTGGTCTTTCGTCGCTCATTGACGTTTGTAGTTGTTTTTACTTCGGGATCAGTATCGCTGGTGTCAGGTTGGTCATTCCAATCCAAAGAAGTGTAGAATGTTGTCGAATGCTATTTTTCAAGGGTTTATTATGGCGTTGTTGGTTGGTTTGGTAGGTGGTACTGCCATTCCCTCCTCCGCGGGGATGTAGGAAGGGAGTACCGGGTGGTATTGGCCCTTTCCCGCGGGGGAGTAGTAGTCTTTGGTCTTTCGGATCTCGTTGACGTTTGTAGACGTCTGCTAAACTATCCTCTGGATAATTTAGCAGACGACTACAAGCGTCAGCGAGAGCGGAAAGATCAAAGATATTGATTGCATTTTGTCTTTCGTTGGCCATTCAGCGCTCCCCTTGCTTCTACGGTTCTTCTTTGGTATTTGAAATAAGCCTCATTGGGATGGTTTTCATATTCCGCCAATTCAGTATCCATTTTTACAGCACGTTGCGAGTCAAAGTCTCTGGGATGGTAGGTGGTACTGCCATCCTCTCCCCGTGGGAATGTAGGAAAGGAGTATTGGGTGGTACCGGCTCTTTCCCGCGGGGAGTAGAAGGTTTGACGATTATGCAAATGTTGTTCACTTTGTCCATTTTTGTTTCCGTTTTGCTCTACTTATTCGAAACCAATAAAGAGACGAGATGATCTTCGATTTGAGTCGAGGTATAGTTTGAGAAGGATTATCCCGATCCCGATCTGGGATTTAATTGTGTTCTTGTAGAGCGATATTGGGATCAGGATTATTATTCGTTCTCAAATTATATCTCGACTCAAATCGATGATCTTTTCATCTCTTTGGATTACTTAACATAATTTTTCATTCATTATATTCTTGGATAGAACAAAGATATTGATTGCATTTTGTCTTTTGTGGCCTTTCAGCGCTCCCCTTGCTTCTACGGTTTTTGTTTGGTATTTGTAATAAGCCTCATTGGGATGGTTTTCACTTTGTGATGTTTCTTCGATGTACTTCGTAGGTATGTTCTATCGGGTCTCATTGACGTTTGTAGTTGTTTTTATTTCTGTATCACTATCGTTGGTGTCAGGTTAGTCAAGTCTGAATTACACAATTCTGCCAATAATTCAGAATCCATTTTTACAACACGGTCACAGTTTAACACCAATCGGGTCTCATTGACGTTTGTAGTTGTTTTTATTTCGGTATCACTATCGCTGGTGTCAGGATCATGTCTGAATTACACAATTCCGCCAATTCAGAATCAGAATCCATTTTAAAACACAGTTTAACATCAAATTTCCAACAAAACTGTTCTAAATCGAGACGTTTAGCATGTTTCTTCGATGTACGGACTCTGAGGCAGCAGTATACTTCGTTTTTGGATTTTTTCTCAATTTTCTCACAGGAGATAATTTATTTTCGTTTAATATTGACGAGATTTTTGCTGCTGGTGCTTTTAATTTCCATTTCGATACTCAAATGTTTAGTTTATTTATGGATTGCTATCTTGGTTTTACCTCCCTTTTCAAAGCTATTAAAGAGAGTAGATGAATGTCGATTTTACAAAATACACAAACTTAGAATATAAAAAATACACAAATTTAGAATATAAAAAATACACAAATTTAGAATATAAAAAATACACAAACCAATAATTAAAATACACAAATTTTCAAAAGTAATCATGAAAGATCTATGATATCGATTGCATTTTGTCTTTACGACTTTTTTATTCATATATCTGAAATTTTCTATGTCATTATAACTGGTCGGGTTGTCGGGGGTTTACATGGTAGCGAAAACTGAATTGCGCGCAGCAAAAATCGCCTTGTGAGCTTTTAATGTTTTTCTGTCCTGCGTATATTGCGACATCAGTGAACTGCTGATCTTTTGAAAACGTGTTATTTCCAGGAAAAGTGGTTGCAATAGTTATATCATAGTCGAAACTCCAGTTTTCTCGCAAGACATAATCTATTTTCGGTGAAATAGTTGACGATATTTTTGCTAATTTCGTAATTCAGCATCTATTTTCACTCAAATATTTTACGATATTTTTGCTAATTTCGTAATTCAGCATCTATTTTCACTCAAATATTTGACGATATTTTTGCTAATTTCTGGGATGGTAGGTGGTACTGCCATCCTCTCCCCCGTGGGGATGTAGGAAGGGAGTTTTGGGTGGTACCGGCTCTTTCCCGCGGGGGAGTATAAGGTTTGATAATGTTTGTCATATCGAAATGTTGTTTACCTTTTCCATTCGTGTTTCCGTTTTGCCCCACTTGTTCGAAACCAATAAAGAGACGAGATGATCTTCGATTTGAGTCGAGGTATAGTTTGAGAACGATTATCCCGATCCTGATTTGGAGTTTAGTTGTGTTCTTGTAGAGCGATATTGGGATCAGGATTATTATTCGTTCTCAAACTATATCTCGACTCAAATCGACGATCTTCTCGTTTCTCTGGATTACTTACTATAATTTCTACATAAACTTATGATTAAAAAAAAAAACCACATATAATTAATTCTTCTCTATAATTTTTTATTCATTATATTCATGCGATTTTCACTTCTTCAGTCTCCGTTTGTATTTGGAATAAGCCCCATTGGGATCGTTTTTTCAGTTGTTGCTTTATTCCAAGTCTTTTAGTATGTTTCTTTGATGGACGGACTCTGAGGCAGCAGTATACTTCGTTTTTTGATTTTTTCTCAATTTTCTCATTAGACATCCCCGCCATCCAGTATACTACGCGCATGTCCATCACGTAATGCAACGCCAACACGAGACTTGGCGTCGTCACAGCGAGTAGTTCACTTTGGTATTCAAAAAATGGTAACGATTTAAATTTGATGTCTTTCAAAGCAACGGGCAGATTCTCGCGAGTCTCGACGAACCGTATTCGTTGTCTGACGAATTACCACCGAACATTTTGATGGACGGATTCTGAGGCAGCAGTATACCTCGTTTCTTGATGTTTTCTCAATTTTCTCATAGGAGAGAAATTATTTTCGTTTCAATATCGACGAGATTTTTGCTCATTTTAGTTTGTCGCCACTGGTGTTTTCAATTTTCATTTCGATACTCAAATGTTTAGTTTATTTATGGATTGTTATCCCAGTTTTACATCCTTTTCGTCAAAGCTATTATAGAGAGGAGATGATTGTCGATTATAAAAAATACACAAACCTAGAATATAAAAAATACACAAGCTTAGAATATAAAAAATACACAAACTTAGTAATTTAATCATTTCTTTTCAAAATGCAGTCGTGGTACTTATCATACAAAGTCTTCTTTCGGAGTGACAGGAATTGACAACGAAAATAATTCATGTTGGGATGTCTTACAAGATTACGTAGCTGCGGTACGGCACTAGCTGCGGCTGGTCCACGAATTTCACAAATCACTGTTCAATTTCTAGATTTAATAATGCAACATAAGTAACCAATTTCTCCACATTCAATGAATGACGGAATATCCCTAATAGTAAATCTATTCTGATTTTGTTGCTTGCGTAATACCTCGTTTAATTCACATACAAAAAATATCATAATCTACATATATAAAATAACATTTGGATTTAATAATGCAACATAAGGAACCAATGTATTAGCTGTGTTCATTTTCAATTCGGTTTTGTACCACATAGTTTTCTCAGTTCATCATGCAATCGTGTACAAACTTTGGATTTTGTTAAAACGAGTCAAGTACAGTCGTGTCGCGTGAAACGTAGGTAATAGAAAGTAGAAAGTTTATCGAAATGTTGTTCACTTTTTCTGCTCTTGTTTCTGTTTTGCTCCACTTATTCGAAACTAATATAGAGACGTGATGATCTTCGATTTGAGTCGAGGTGAATTTTCAGAACGATGACCTTGGGATCATCGTGATTATATAATATACAAAAAACTTAGAATATAAAGAATACACAAACTTATAAATGTAATTATTATCATGCAATCTTTTGGCCATTCAGGGGTTTCCTCATTTCTGCGGTTCTTCTTGCAGAATATTCTGTATCATTATCCCTTTCTTGGTTGTTTTACAATCATTATAATAATATATAATATTTCGTTTTAAAGAAGTACAAAATAGAGCTTAAAAATTCACATACTGCAAAAAATGAATTATATCTATTTTGATTATGCATTCTTGCCATAGGCCCTTTACTTTTGATTAGTTTCATCGCCATCAGAATGGAGTTGTGAAATGGTTGGCTTTTTAGTGCATTAGTCTCGCTTGAAAATTTACTGTTGGCTGAATTGGAAGATGTAGTAGCCAATTTGATAACGATGATCCCGATCCCGATCGCGGTCTGAATTTTTTTTTTGCAGATCGTTATTGTGATCGGGATCATCGTGATCATCACATTATTTCATTTCTGTTTGCATACATATTGAAAAATTTGAAACAGAAAGTGGGAATCAGTATATGAATATGAGAGTATGAAAATTACATTATTATACACTTGACATAATTTTCACAAATAACTTAATTTTTTTGGTATCTTGTTAACCTGGAGTTCTAGCATATCGTTATGAGTTTTTAAATATAGTAGCAAGCTTCTGTGGGACAATCTCTACAAACTTTTGGAATCGGCGGGGGGCTCCTCCGGCTTTTCTACGGTTCTTTATAAAGTGGACTAGAAAAGGGAAGATCCCTTCCTTTACATCCGATGTTGATCATCTGTGCAGTAGCGAAGATGGAAAGGCGATGCTGCAAAATTGTTGAAAATTGGAGACCTTGCTTGAAAATTTACTGTTGGGTAAATTGGAAGATGTAGTAGTCAATGTGATAACGATGATCCCTATCTCGATCGCGGTCTGAAGTTTACTTTGCAGATCGTTATTGAGGTAGGGATCATTGTGATTATCATATTATTTCACTTCTGTTTGCAGACGTATTGAAAAATTTGAAACAGAAAGAGGGAATCATTATATGAATATGAAAATAAGTAAATTACATTATACACTTGACATAATTTTCATAAATAATTTACTTTTTGTTATCTTGTTAATGAAATAGTTGCCTTTTTAGTGCATTAGTTTCGCTTGAAAATTTACTGTTGGCTAAAGTGGAAGATGTAGTAGCCAATTTGATAACGATGTTCCTATCCTGATTGCGATTTGAATTTTACTTTGCAGATCGTTATCGCGATAGGATCATTGTGATCATTGCATTATTTCACGTCGTTTGCATACATATTGAAAAATTTGAAACAGAAAGAGGGAATCATTATATGAATATGAAAATATGAAAATTACAGTATACACTTGACATAATTTTTACAAATAATTTATTTTTTGGTAGTTTGTTAACCTGGAGTTCAACGATGATTTTTATCTCGGCCACGGTCTGAATTTTACTTTGCAGATCGTTATCGTGATAAGGATCATTGTGATTATTGCATTATTTCACTTCTGTTTGCAGACGTATTGAAAAATTTGAAACAGAAAGAGGGAATCATTATATGAATATGAAAATATGAAAATTACAGTATACACTTGACATAATTTTTACAAATAAATTATTTTTTGGTATCTTGTTAATGAAATGGTCGCCTTTTTAGTGCATTAGTCTCGCCTGAAAATTTACTGTTGGTTGAATTGGATGTTGTAGTAGCCAATTTGATATAACGATGATCTCTACCACGGTCTCGGTCTGAATTTTTCTTTGCAGATCGTTATTGTGATAGGGATCATCTTGATTATTACATTATTTCACTTCTGTTTGCAGACGTATTGAAAAAATTGAAACAGAAAGAGGGAATCATTATATGAATATGAAAATATGAAAATTACATTATACACTTGACATAATTTTCACAAATAATTTATTTTTTTGGTATTTTGTTAACCTGGAGTTGTAGTATATCGTTATGATCTTTTAAATAAAGTAGTAAGCTTTTGTAATACATTATAATTAGGATAAGTAGTTTGTAATTGTGTTGTAGTTGTAGATGTGTAGTAATAAAGTAATTAGGATAAGAAGTTTGTAATTGTATTGCAGTTGTAAAAATGTTGGTTGGTTGCGTAGTAGATAGTAATGCATGTGCAAAGTAATTGCTTTTGGTAGGTGGAGGGGTTTCAAATTGAATATTGAAAAGTTGCAAAGTAATTGCTTTTGGCAGGTGGAGGGGTGCGAGAGTTGATTAATTGAATGCGTGTTGAATTGTTTTTAAATTGAATATTCAAAATTTGTTACAGGTAGCAATTCAGTGAACAATAATTTTGCAAACATAGATTGTAAAATTTGTGCTGTGTTGTGTCGTGGTGAGTAAGAGGTTGTTATTGCTGCCGTGTTCAGCGGCTACGTTGAAGGGATGTTGTAATGTATGTGTTGTTTTATTTTTTCAGAATATTGTTTCGTTGGTTGTTCGCGAGCAGTCGGTGGTGTCGTCCGGTTGTTCTGGGAGCAATTGTTGTAGGGGTGGAAGGTTCAAGAGTGATCGAGTGTGTGTAGAGTGTCACTGAGTGAGTGTAGAGTGTGATTGAGTGTGTGTAGGATGCCTTCTAAACGGCAGGTAGAGCGGGCTCTGAGGAAAGAGGTGTACAGGGCCCGTTGTGAAAGGGAGGAAGAGGAGAGGGAAGTAAATAATAAGGCGCATAGCCTCGCCTCTGATAAGAGGCGTCTAAATAATAAGGCGCATAGCCTCGCCTCTGACGAGAGGCGTCTAAATAATAAGGCGCATAGCCTCGCCTCTGACAAGAGGCGTCTAAATAATAAGGCGCATAGCCTCGCCTCTGAAAAGAGGCGTCCAAATAATAAGGCGCACAGCCTCGCCTCTGAAGAGAGGCGTCTAAATAATAAGGCGCATAGCCTCGCCTCTGAAGAGAGGCGTCTAAATAATAAGGCGCATAGCCTCGCCTCTGAAGAGAGGCGTCTAAATAATAAGGCGCATAGCCTCGCCTCTGATAAGAGGCGTCTAAATAATAAGGCGCAAAGCCTCGTCTCTGATGAGAGGCGTTTGAATAGTAAGGCGCAAAGCTCTGCGGCAGTAACAACTAATATAGTAAATGAGCATCGTAATTATTTAATGTTGAAAGTGGTTGAACTTGATGCTCTGTCTCGTAATGAGCGGTCTATTGTTGAAAATGTAATTGACGCGGCAAATGTGTTTGTTGAACCGATAGTACCGAAATGTAGTGAATGTGCAATTCTACCCATTGATTGGGGTTTACAAAGTGAACCCGAACACTTTGAGCAGGGAACTGCATTACAGATGAAAGGTTGCTCGGCTGAAGGGAATATCGATTCGCCTGATTCGTTTCAAAGTCTGGAATTGCAATATGGAGAAGCGAGCGGTGACTGTGGAGAAATGGTGCAGTCTAGTGATGGTGTTCAAAGACAGTGTAGCTCGCCAGTAACAAATGAGTACCATTTGAAGGTAGTTTTACCTGACATAGAAAAGTATAAAGCAAATTTGGCAGCAAAACTGGATAGAACAGAAGTAGGTGATTCGCTTATCGAGGCCCACAAACTGTTGAAATGGGTAGAAATGGCGCGAAATGTTCATGTTTTTGCGTTACGTACTGCAATCTGGAAATTGCGGCAGTTAGTTAAGCCGCTTTTGGATAAGAGTGGTGCTGTTGACAGTCCTGTTGAGAAGCAGAAAGTGCTTGCTGGTTTTAATCGACATAAAGCATCGACTGAATCGTATTTTTGGGAATCAGCATATGCTCCTTATGAAATGAATAAGCGTATGCGTGTGTCTGGTGACAAACAAGGTGTATATATAGGAAAAGAAAGTTGTGGTTCATCAACTGTATTAGCACTTGACGAAGGAGGTGTCGTATACAATGCTTTTCCTTATTTATCGTATGAAAATCCGCATCAAAGGTGGCATTGTAATAGTAAATTGTGTAAAATTTCAGACTCTGTAAGCATTGTTTCTAGATTGCAAAGTGTTTATGAAAAATTTACCAAGGGCAGTCGTTATCAGTGTTTAAAGTACACTGTTATGCAGTTTGATTCATGCCCGAATAAAGAATCGCACGATAATAGCCGGTTGGGTCACCCTCTGTGGTGTCATACTACAAATTATGGTATTACAGATTTGTTGTTTTTGTCAAATTTGAGTTCTCATTATCCCTTGGTGGACCGTGTGTTGAGAAATGCATATACAGTTCGTAGAATTAATGCGAAATTGAACGAAATACTTATTGCGTTGGATGAGTGTAATGTTGTGCAATTAAGAATGTTGGCAGATACGTATAAGCAAACGGGAACGCAGTTTGAAATGCATTCGCAATTGTATGGTTCTGAGGATGATATTCTCGAAGAATACAAAAAAGGCGTTGCATTATTGTTGAGGCAGCAATCAAATGTTCCGTTATATAGCTGTTTGTCTTGCGAAAGTCTGAAATCTCTGACCGAATTACGAATGGTTGAGAGAATACGGAAAATGCCAACATGTGAAGCGTGGGTAGAAATGTTGAAACGTGCAAAAGCGGAGAATTTGCCAGCAGACTATGTATGTGTGTACTGTTTAAACAGTTTTCGGAAAGGTATGATGCCGGCTACGTGTTTGATGAATGATTTGTTTGTCGAGGAAACACCGGTAGAAATAGCTACTATGAATCAGTATGAAAAAATTTTAATTCAGCGTGCAAAAGCTTTTCAAGTGGTTACAAAAATGGGTACTGTTGCTGGACAAAACAAACCAGCTAGTGTGTTGAATCAAAAAGTAACGGGTAGAACGTTCCATTTGCCTTTGCCTATAGAGGAAACGTTGCGCAGGTTACCCAAACCGGAGGAATGTTTGAACCCCAACCAAGAAGTATATATATTGGTTAGAGGAATTCCAACTAAGCAGCGTAAGATGTGGGAGTCTTTGGTAAACGTTTCAAAGGTATACGCAGCATTGAAGTGGCTGAAGCGGAATAATTATTTGTACGGAGAAATAAAAATGCCGTCTAACGCTGAACAGTTATGGCAACAGTTTGGTGACAAGGACGCACCTGTACTTGTTGGTACATCAGTTGATGAACGTGACAAAGAGTCGCAGTGTAGTTGTTCCGAGGACGAGGATGAGCCTGAGTCAATGGAATTTCAAAACGAGGCGGAACATGAACAGTTTGTAAACGGCGTTCAGCCTGTGAATTTGAATGCCGAAGGTGTGGCTGGCAATAGGAATGCAGTTGAGCTGTTGCTCGGGTTTGAAAATCCATCCAACGCTTGTTATGCTAATTCTGTATGTCAGAGTTTATGTAGTTTTACAGCCATTACTGCATTGTTGCAAAATAGACAGTCTATGGACGCTTCTCTGATCGGAGAAAGAAGCGCACGTGTGTGTGAAGAATTCTGTAAGGTCATGCAACGTCAAATTGAGCGTTCTGTTTCATTCAATAGTTGTACAAATTTGCGAAAAGAGCTCGGTATGCCGTTTAATACGGAGCAGCAACAAGATGCTGAGGAGTTTTTCGGTTCATTGCTACAGCATGTAACGTTTATGCGGCAGAAAATTGTGGTAAAGTCGGCGACAACGATAAGTTGTTCCACTCCTGGCTGTGCGACAGGCACATCACGTATATACGATGAAGATTATTGTTTGAGACTGCTAGTCAACAAAGAATTTGACATAAATGAAACTGTTACGCAACGGTGTAGCGTTGAAAAGAATCTGTTGTGTACCGTGTGTAATTGCCGTGGAATTAGTAGTACATATGAGATTGTTGCGTCGTCAGATATCGTCGTTTGTCAGTTGATTATTTACGACGTAAAAACTGGTGTAAAGAACGTAAGCGGTAAAACGATTAGAAATTTGTATCAAACAGATTTGATGATTAACGAATGTACGTATAGTCTGCAATCTGTCATTTATCATCATGGAATACGTCTAAATGACGGACATTATACGTCAGCGATAAGAGTTGAAGAAAATGTATGGATGTTGACGAATGATCGCAAAGTCAACGTGGCTTCGCCAGTTACCCATTCTGGTGATCCGTATTTGTTGTTTTATAAAAAGAAATCCATCGTGCGATGTGATGAAGTTGTGCCTGTCGAACAAATTGTGCCGGATCCAGTGAACAAAGAATTGGTACCTGTTAGTACAGAGAACGGTGTGCAAATGGAGATTTGCGATGATTATGTCGAGGTCGAGGAAGGCTCCCCTAATTTGCAATTTGAGTCGACTGTTAATGAAGAGGTGTTGCAAAGCGACGGGCATAATGCTGTTGAGTTACCAACTGAGATGCAGTTAGAGAGCTGTGTAAATGAGTCTGGTAACGATCAATGTATTGAAAACGTCGAATCACAGCGAAGCAGGCAGCCGGCAGGTGCACAAAGCGAAAACAGTGAAGCAGCGTTGTTGACTTTGAAGCAGCGAGACGACGAATATTATCAGCAGTTTACGATTCATCAAATAAATGAATCTCGCATCAACAAAGACGCTGCGACGCTGTACCAAATGTTGAAAGTGATGGCGGATGTCATCGACAATAGAGATTTGGAATTGGAAGTAAAGTGTTTCCCCGATCTGTATCCGCACGGTAGTAATGGAATGGGTGTTCGTCGTCAAGTTGCAATAACTGCGTTTGAATACAGTAAACTGAGAATGAGATCGCGTCATAATAAGTTTCGACTCAACATTCAGTATATATTTTTCTTGCTGAATTTAACCAATATTCGTCAGTTAGCATCTGGAATTTACCATAAAATGAGCACAGGTACTGAAAAGATGAGCGCTAAACAATTTATTGATAGAATGCGTAATGGAGAATTGGATGAATCGTTGAGTAACGTGTTTGCCAAGCTACGTAATACAGCTCAGTATTGGTATGGACCGCGGCAGGATGTCATGACAATGATTAATGCGTATGGTCCGGCAACGTTCTTTCTTACCTTAAGTCCTTCAGAGTACGATTGGACTGATTTAGACGTCTATCTGAGGCGTATGAATCCAGTGGAGAGTAAAGGAAAATCACTCGCTCAGTTGATAGCGATGGATCCGGTGTCCACGTCTAGATTCATAGATGTGAAATTTCACGCAGTTTTGAATTTTATTACCGGTGAAAATGGTCCGCTTGGAACAGTGACTCATTATTTCTGGCGTCGAGAGTATCAAACCAGGGGTTTGCAACATTTTCACATTTTATTGTGGGTAAAGGATGCCCCAGTACTGGCGTAGCTAGCAACACCGAAGTTGCAGAATTCTTAGTAAAGTATGTAACATGCGCTCTCCCAGATAAGCGTTCATTCCCTACTCTCTATCAGAGAGTTAAAAAATATCAAACCCATACTCATAATTCGTATTGCATGCGTGCTAGAAAGTATAAAGGTAAAACCGATAGAGTATGCAGATTTTCGTTTCCTCGGGTAGAGAGTAAATCGGTTACTATACGTTCTGTTGAAAAGTCAATATATGGCAGACGTAACTTGAAACCAAACAGTCGATTGTACGATTTACCGAGTACAGAAAACGAGACTTATATCAATGACTATAACGCTGCCATTTTGCTTGTTTGGCAAGGTAACATGGATATCCAGCTGATTTGTGAGAAATCAAGAATTCTGAGTCAATATATCACAAAGTATCAAACAAAGGAGGAGAAAAGTTATAATGTTGACATGTTTGCGGACATGAATTCTAATAAAACGTTGAGCAGTAGTCTTTGGAGTATTGCAATGAGAAGTTTGAATAGTCGTGAATGTGGTGCTCTAGAGGCCGCTGATACCTTATTAGGTCATGGTTTACATGGGAAAGATAAAGAAACGGTTATTCGTTACATCAATGTTTATCCTATACGTCAGAGGAAAATTAAAAAGTTGAAAGATATGGAAGAGTTGGATCCGGATTCTACGGATATCTATTGTAAAAATTTTGTGGATACCTACTATCCAGATAGACCAGCAGCGTTGGAGAACGAATGTTTGTACAATTTTGCAGCCAATTACGAGGTTGTGCAACGCGAAGGAACAGAAACGATGTATAAATTTGCTCACGGTTATTTAAAAAGCGTTCTAAGCCGTACCTCATAAAGCATACCATATTTCGGGTGAAATCCGAGCCTGAAAATTATTTCTTTTCATTACTGTTGTTGTTTAAGCCGTGGCGAGTAATGACAGACTTGAAAGGCGAACACCTGACTTACATGGCTGCCTTTACCGCTGGTATGGAGGAGTATCCGCAGGCAGTGGAATATCACGAAAAACTGCAAGATATTGCCAATGGAAAAGAAGACGTTGAAAATATGGTACGTGAACTTGCAAATCGCGATGAACAAGGAGTCGATCCTGAAACACAGGCTGAGCAAAGTGCAGAAGCCGACGAGTTGTTGCAAGCTTTGCAGGAAATGAAAGATATTTACGATCAGGATGACGGTGAAAGTTTGGAAGACATGATTGCCGGTTTGAACGAAGAGCAAAAAGAATTGTTTGATGAAATGGTTGCCGTGTTGGAGAGTCCGGATAAAAGAATACGGAAATATGTTTCTGGTGTTGGAGGAACTGGAAAATCTCACGTAATTAAACTGATAGTAAAGTATGTGCGTAAGGTACTGAAAAAGGATGTGGCAGTTTGCGCACCGACAGGTATTGCAGCGTTTAATATCGGTGGTGTTACTATACACAAGTCACTTCAAATAAAAGTTGAGCAAGGTGATATACCGCCGTATGAAAAGTTTAGAGACGATGTATTGCAGATTGTAAGAGCATTTTTTGAAAATACAATTATGATCATTTTCGATGAAGTATCGATGGTGTCTAACATACTGTTTTACTATATTCATCTGAGATTAAGCGAAATCAAAGATACGATGAATGATCCTGATGGCTGGTTTGGTAGATTGCACGTGTTGTTCTTTGGTGATTTGTGTCAGTTACCTCCTGTATTGCAGTTGCCAGCATTTTGCGATCTAAGCACAAAAGCGATGAACAAGTATTTGAAATGTTTGTTTGCAAAAAATCTGTGGAAAGATTTGTTGTCGTTTAGCGAATTGACGATTAATATGCGTCAAAAAGACGATCCCGCATACGCCGAATTGTTGCGTTTAGTGCGTATCGGTATAACTACGAAGAGCATAATGAAATGCTTCGAAAAAGAGTGATGAAATTTAAATCTGAAACTGCGGCCGGTATGTTAGAAGAAATCTGCGATAAATTTGCCGAAGCTTCCGGCAGATACTGTGTGTGTATTACCTTGTAAACGTCAGTGTGCATTTATCAACCAAAAAATGATGGATCGTTTGAATGGTGATGAAATTGTGTTGGTAGCTGATGATTCGATATCCGGACAAGGAGCACGTACGCAGCGGTGTGAGAAAGCTGTTGAAAAGTTGTATAAAGAGAATAATACTGATCACAGTGGTGGTCTTGAAAGGTTTGTTACAGTAAAAGTGAATGCCAAAGTAATGGTGAGAAGAAATATCGATCCTACTAATGGATTAGTGAACGGAGTAGTTGGTACATTGAAAGAGGTTAAACGAGATTCTAGTGGCAATCCTGAAACGCTTATCATTATTGTTGGTAATGAGGTGTTAGAAGTTCCTAAAGTTAGTGGCAAGTTTCATATATTACCTAATGTCACAATTACACGGACCCAGTTTCCAATAGTGATTGCTTATGGAATAACTATTCATAAATGTCAAGGTTTAACGTTGAATAATATAATTACAGATATCGGCGAAAGTGTGTTTGCCAGCGGGCAAAGTTATGTGGCGTTATCTCGAGTACGGTCGTTGTCAGGCCTGACGTTGATAAACTACAGTCCGCTTGGAGTGAAAGTGTCTCGTAAAGCTATTTTAGAATACGATCGTTTGTACAAACTTAATAATAAAAGCTTTCTTTCAGAGTGGCAACAATTAAGAAAGAAACACAATTGGTACAAGACTAAAGATGTTGTTTGGTATCGGGATGAACAGAATCCTGTACGGGATGCTATACAAGAAGATGTAGCTGCAGCGGTGTTGCAGGACGCTGAGGAAGTGGTACCGCCTCTGTTCACGCAAAATGAAGAAAATGTTTCTTACGCTACCGCTATATGTCAGTGTTTGTTTTGTATAACTTCAATTGTGAAAAACATTCAACTAATAAACGATGAACAGTACACTACCGATGATTATTGTATCGATGAGATGGCTAAGCCTTTACACACGGATAATGCTGCAGATCACGAGTTCATAAATGCTCTAATGAGGTTGTGTGTGCAGTACGAGCAGCAAAGTGCTGATCTGAGCACAGTCGAGCTGAGAAATTGTTTAGGCGAAAAGTATATAACTGACACTGAACAGAACGTTGTACAGTGTATGTTGGATATAATTAAACGTTGTGCATTTATACGTAACTTAACGAATATTGATGTCAACGTTGTTGATAAATGTTTGGGCAAGAATTGTGGATATACCGCGAAAGAGGGTTATAATTATTTTACGCTACCTCTGCAGGTGCAAAAACAGAAATGTACTATTCAGCAGTTGGTAGATTTCTCCACAAAGTGGGATGCATTTGAGAAAGATCAAGTGTACAGCAGAGTTTGTGGGCAATGCAACGAGCAGTGTAGAACTAAACTTACTGTTTCTGCCTCATCTCAGATTCTCATATTAACTATAAAAATTTGGGAAACGATGGTTGACCCTGGCAGAGCAAGTATATCAAAAGTGCCAAACACGGTAATTCAGTTGAATAATGATCGCTATCAATTGAAGTCGGCCATTTTCGAATCAAATACTATCTCTGAAAATAAAACCGTAACATACTACCCAGTGGTGAGAGTAAACAAAAAATGGTGTATTGTCCGTGATAGGATAGAATTTATTAAATGGCCAAACGGTAGTAAGAATGTGAGGCTTTTGTTCTACGAGAAAATCAGTAAGCAAAGAAATCAGCGAAAACAGTAGGTTTGCTGTACAAAGAGATTTAAAAAATGCAATAACATTATAATCTAAGTTAGAAACGACGTAATAAAAAAAGATGATATCCGCGAAAAATAAACTCCGCCAGAGAAGTTGGAGTCCCCGCCCAAGATCGTCTGTAACGTACATGTAAACTTTGCTGCAGAGTAGCAGTGTTACCAACGTAGTAAAATAGTTAAACGTCTACAAAGGAAAAAAATATTTTGCTGGGTCTCCGAATAAAAAGGAAACTCATGTAATGTAATTTAATTATATAATTAATTTTTGATAATAAAATGTTATGATATGTTGGTGAGATCCGCCCTGAAATACATCCACCCGCTTCACCATGAAAATAAATGTTTGTTTAAAATAAGTCAATTAAAGTAGGAAAGAGGCATGATATGTTTCGATGATATCCGCCCTGAAATACATTTCCTATCTTCGCTATGAAAATGATCGATATTTCAGTTACATTTGTTTGTTTAAAATAAATCAATTAAAGTAGGAAAAGGGTATGATATGTTTTCATGATATCCGCCCTGAAAAACATTTACTAGTTTTGCGATGAAAATGATAGACATTTGATTTTTTATAATCATGTTCACATCAGCAATATTTCATTTTCATTCATGGTAACCTGTTCGACTTCTTCTTCGGTTATTTTTTCTTCTCTGAATTTAAATTTTGATTTCGATTTCTTCTTCGGTGAGTTTAAATTTTGTGACATCAGAAATATTGAAGAAAAATTGGAATCCGAAATCAATTTCCTTTATGCTTCTTGTCTTTCGCAAGTGCTGCTTTGGTTCGTGAACAACAGAATGTTGAGTATGATTTGATATGGAAATGTTGTGATATGGAGCAGGAATCCGCCCCTGAAGCACTTGCTTGTGTTGAAAAATTTGTTGAAAAAAAATTTTGCTAAAAAAGGAGGGCGGTTCGCCCTCCATGACTCTTGTTACTATTTCCATGTGTAAGTGGTAGAGCGAACCGCTCTCCTTTTTTAGTAAAATTTTTTTTTTCAACAAATTTTTCAACACAAGCAAGTGCTTCAGGGGCGGATTCCTGCTCCATATCACAACATTTCCATATCAAATCATACTCAACATTCTGTTGTTCACGAACCAAAGCAGCACTTGCGAAAGACAAGAAGCATAAAGGAAATTGATTTCGGATTCCAATTTTTCTTCAATATTTCTGATGTCACAAAATTTAAACTCACCGAAGAAGAAATCGAAATCAAAATTTAAATTCAGAGAAGAAAAAATAACCGAAGAAGAAGTCGAACAGGTTACCATGAATGAAAATGAAATATTGCTGATGTGAACATGATTATAAAAAATCAAATGTCTATCATTTTCATCGCAAAACTAGTAAATGTTTTTCAGGGCGGATATCATGAAAACATATCATACCCTTTTCCTACTTTAATTGATTTATTTTAAACAAACAAATGTAACTGAAATATCGATCATTTTCATAGCGAAGATAGGAAATGTATTTCAGGGCGGATATCATCGAAACATATCATGCCTCTTTCCTACTTTAATTGACTTATTTTAAACAAACATTTATTTTCATGGTGAAGCGGGTGGATGTATTTCAGGGCGGATCTCACCAACATATCATAACATTTTATTATCAAAAATTAATTATATAATTAAATTACATTACATGAGTTTCCTTTTTATTCGGAGACCCAGCAAAATATTTTTTTCCTTTGTAGACGTTTAACTATTTTACTACGTTGGTAACACTGCTACTCTGCAGCAAAGTTTACATGTACGTTACAGACGATCTTGGGCGGGGACTCCAACTTCTCTGGCGGAGTTTATTTTTCGCGGATTATATATTTTAAAGACCTTATCGCATGTTAAATTGTTGTAATAGTAGGCAGCAGTTAAATCCATAAAAGTGTACCTAACGTTATTGCGTTGGTATATCTACATAATTTTTCCTAGGAGTTGATTGTTACAATATATATTTGTAATTTTTTGCTTTGCCCATTAAGTACTTATTAAACAATATAGTTTAATGTAAATGAGAAATAGGGTGTCAATGAAAGATTAGGTATAATAATTGACCCAGATGGAAGTGATTTTATCTTTTTATCGACTATGCTAACACTAAACATATATCTTTGACAAAATGACTCCATAATATACCTAAACGTAGTATACCATACACTTATAGATATCTGTTTTATTACGAAGAATATTGCCATATTTATGTTCAGAGACATGGCGTGGTTTTGGGAATATCCAAGATTACCTAACCTACCTACGTATGTGCCATGGTAACGCGAGTTTTCTCTTCTCTTCCTGCTATGTGTATAAGAATTTGTAAATAAAAATCATGTAGTATATTTTTTGTGACGTTTTGATCGGGATATATTTCAATTAGGAACGTAAAAACACAAATTCCTTGATGTATTCACGAATTACACCTAAGTTTATTTTTGTTGTGTGTAGCGAATAATTACTGCAGCCATATCTGCTGGCACAAGTATTTGCATATTGGTAGAAGTTATTGATTGGTAAAGCGGGGGTGCTTGAAAAATGCGTGGGCCAAAATGTTATATCGAGTGCTTTTAGATTTAGATATTCGATTGGCAAAAAAATTCAAAATTTTTTTAATGATCTACTCCCACATCCTATTAAAAAAAACGCATTTTTCAATTCATTTTTAAAAAATTTCGTATAAAAAAATTGTTTGAAATACATATTGGAAAAACTGTTTGAATTATTCGTATCTCTACTGTAGTGAAAGATATTAGTGTTCAATGCAAGTATAATTTTTATGTGTGTAGATATCATGAGGCGTGTAGAATCAAAAGTGGCTTTCTCCATGCGACACTTTCTGCAGAAAGGGACCCTGTGTGGAAATTTTTTTCTCTAGTTTTAGCGATTTTGGTATTTCCAAGTTCCAAAACCTCTAAAACTTGAAAAAAAAAATTCTAGGTAAGGTCCCTTTCTAATACAGAGAGTGTAGCGAGGAGAAAGCCACTTTTGATTTTACACGCTTCATCTATTTTTGAAACATTTTTGACGACTCTTTTAATGATAGGTAGGTTTGCAACTCGTACTAAAATATATACCTACTTACCAGTGGCGTAGCCAGAAATTTCGCATGGGGGGTCTGATTTTTTTTTTGAAAAATTTTCAATTCATCTTTCACCTTAACTATACCTCCCTCAACCCCCACCCACCCCAAAATTACACTATAAGAACAGTAAATTCATAATTTGAAACATTTTCATTCCTAAATGTATCAAGAAATCACAATTATTACACTTCTTATACAATTTTGCGTAAAATATTTAGAGAAAAAACTTCGATAAAGGTGTAATTTTAGAACAAGCAACCTCCAAACTACTTATTTTCACCTTAAAAAACGAAAATAATGATCAGAAACTTCAACCAATAGTGCCAGAAGATTTCTTTGGGAAGATACAAAGTAGGAATGGTGACTTGGAATACCAATATGGAGGCTTTTTTGGCATAATTATTGCAAATAATTTAAATAATGGAAATGTTCTTGATGCCTGAGCGAAGCGAGGGAGATGCTTTGAGAAAATTTGATTTTTAATGCTCTAAAAAGACATTTTTTCAAGTAAATTTTTGACTTCATGGGGGGGGGGTCCGGACCCCCTGGACACCCCTCCTCCTGGCTACGCCACTGCTACTTACTCATTTATTAAAATTATTTTAAAATAAGTATTTTCAACTAAATTATTTTCTAAAACTTCCTTAAAAATTCAAGTTCAGATTATAAAAAATTTTAGGCAATTTTTTTAAATTTATATTTTAAATCATATTTAATTTAATTTTCAATTATATGTTTTTCGTGTTAATAATAAGTACCTAAGTGGGTCTAGGTACGTATGTACAATACACAGATTTTTATGAACTTCAGTTTCTCACCATGCAATTAAACTTTCCAGCTATGTAAGTTTTTTTTTTTTTTTTTTTTCAAAAAAAAATACTTACGATTAGAACGAATACAACATTACAGCAGGTTTTCTACTCCAAAACCAATGCTCCTTTCTTTAATTTTCTCATCAGAGCATATCCTGTGCTTTATGTTTTGGTATTTCATCAAAAATTGTTCATTTTCTTAAAATACACAGATATGCTTATTTGACTTGAAAAAGAAACTATTTTGAACATCTTCCCTGAAGTTTCATGTCCTGAAATTCTGTAAATCATTTCATTGAATTTTTCTGGAGATTTTCTCAAACGAAACAAAAATGAAATGAAAATGAAAAGTAATATTATTTTATTTGGAAGTCAAGTAAATTTAATTTTTTTTCAAACGAGTTACTATAAAGAATGTCTTGAATTTCCTCTTTCTTAAATTATACATGGATGTGTTTGAATCAGGAGCTGGACTTTGGGCCAGATCATTTACAAAATGATCTCAGATCACATCAATATCAAGATAATTTTAACGCAATGATCTTTGATATTCTATCTATAAACGAACAGTTTTTGAAAAACATTCGAATATTCTCTAGAGAAAAGGTTGATCATGTGTAGAAGATAGAGCAACATCTTGAAGATACATACAATATTACTACGATACTGCAAAGGTTTTATGATATTTTTAAATAGATACCCAATTACCCATCTCAACAACAAGGTGGGATATTTTTAAGATATACCACAAACAAATGAGTGAACGTAAAACTTTTCAACGTAGGTACAAATACCTATTGCTACGTACCTAACAAGGCATCTCATACACCGTCGCATGTAAACCCAAAATAACTTATTCACAAACAACCATGTATTCTTGGTTAATAACGTGTACATTCGTTCAACATTCTAACCGAATACATCACGACGAAAATAAAACAACCATCGAGTAATTTTTCCGCCATAAAACGCTATATATCTAATTGGGCCGGATTATATCAAGAGAGAGAAGGAAAAATATTTCCCCAGGGGTTTGCACCGAGCCTTACGAACTTGTCATAATACAGATTTGAAAAATGTACCTAACGAAACTATCGCTGGTGAAAATTTTTTATTCGTATTTACAAGAAACTTATTACATTTGCGTACGCGGGTTAAGCCGCCGAAAAGATTTCTCGCCAGATAGTAGGAATCTTTTACACAATACACATGTGAAGGCTCGAATACTTATAAGAAAAACAATTGTAGGTATGGTATGGTATTAACATAAAACTCACGTTTTACAAACTTTATCTCAACGTAGCTGTATAGTTTTAAGGGCGACTAAAATATATCGATATCTGCGAAGAGCCGAAACAATTTTTTTCTACTTTGGAAAATAGGCCGAGTAACCCTATACCAAGATAATAGGTAATAGCGACTTTATGCTAGGTGTGTTTTATTTCATGGTTGGCCAGATATTATCGTTCGCTATTAGCCGATCTCATTTTCAGTTCATGCCGACTTAAGAACATTGTTAACGAAAGAGATTTCGCCGGGCGTTGATGAAACAGGTAAAGCTGAAGGTTTTTCCAAGAAAAAGGTATATGTTTAGCATTAATAAGGCAGCTCTATATAGGAGGTGATATTATTACGTATTCCAAACAGCGTTTTAAGTCCTGCCATTAAGCTACTTAAGATTCCATGAACGAAAACCGTTCCATTACTTTATCTGTCAAAATAGCGTGTCATATATTTATTTGTATCGTTATGTAATGCAAAAAGGAATAAAACTAGCTTTCTATGGTACCTACCTGCTTACGCTATTGAAAAATAGAAAAAGAAAAACATCCGAGGAAATATTAATTACGTCGTTTTCTAATATAAATAACGTGGCGAGTATAATGCACATCTCAATTTCAAATCCCCTCAATGTGTTTTCTTTTTTGCGCGTATACCTGGTGAGTAGATAAACAGGATTCGATCGCCTTGAAGAAAGAGATTTTCTATTGAGAGTTTTATTTTTGAAAATTAAAGTAAAAATTGTCGCAGTCATAATGTGAATGTGTTGGGTTTTTTCTCATTTGAACCAGAATGTGTTTTATTTTATGAATTTCCATCTTGATATGTATCAAAGTGCATTAAAAAAAGAAAAAAATATCCTGAGACTCGATGAAAATGAGAGAGGTCGTGTGATTCACTTTGAGTAAAGGAAATGTCCCAATAAGATTTTGAGTCTCCCAGTTCAAAGGAAAAGGCAGCTAGAGGGCTTTAATGTGAGGTTATTTTCGAGAGAAAAAAAAAACGTGAAGTTTAATCACTTTTGTATAGTGATATCAGCTGAGAATCTCTGTTACCACCTATCCCCTAAATTTGATTTTTTACACCTCCTTTAATCACGAATCTGGAGTGGAGTCAAAAGGAGGGCAGGAGGGCCCCATCTGGGCAATTTCTTCAGAGTTATAACTGGAGCCGGAGGCATTTCAATGAAATTCCTACAGCCGAAGCTAAAGCCATTCATAAAAAAATCACGAAACCGGAGACATTTTTTAAACGTCATATGGAGCCGAAGCCAGAGGAACTTTAATTAAAAATTTTGGGACTGTAGCCCGAGTTAGAGCTGGAGGATTTTTTTTTTCAAAAGTCCTGGAATTGGAGCCCAAAAGACTCTGATCAAAAATTCTGAAGCTTGAGCCAGAGCAACCAGCCCCCCTTACTTCGAATTACTGGATGAATTATCGACCTTGAAATTGGATAACCTACTACTTTTGATTCTGTTTCAGAGGGTTCGAAAGTTGCAAATCATGAATTGAAATTTTTTTCTTTGTTTACTCTCCTGATTTAAATCAGTCAAAAATGACTGATTAAAATCGACAAAATCAAGTCACTGTAGGAATTAGTAAAAAAAAGTATGATTCAATCAGTGAATTTTCACTACTGAATCTGTAAAAGTAAAATTTCATTGATTCAATCGTTAATTAATTACTGATTCAATTAGTGATTTTTTTTTCACTGTTTCAATAATGAAAATTCGCTGATTTGAATCAGTAAATTTTTACTGATTTCAATCAGTCAACTAATTTTTACTGATTCAACAATCAAAATCCGCTATTTGAATCGGTAATTTTTCACTGATTGGCAGTAAAATGACGCTGATTAACTGAGGAATCAGTGGAATTTGACTGATTATCAGTGACTTGATTTTCTCTATTTCATCAGCCAATTTAGGCATTTTTGACTGATTCAAATTAAGAGAGTACCCAATCCAAATTGCTCACTACTCTCTAAATTTTAATTAGTCGAAAATGCCAATATTGACTGATGAAGCAGAGATAATTTAGTCACTGATAATCAGTCAATCGAAGATTCTTCTGTTAATCAGTGACATTTTACTGTCAATCAGTGAAAAATTACTGATTCAAATAGTGAATTTTCATTATTAGATCAGTAAAAATTAATTGACTGATTGAAATCAGTTAAAATTTACTGATTCAATCGGTGAATTTTCATTATTGAATCAGCGAATTTTTTCATTGATAACTACATTACTCAATTCTGTCGATTTCACTCAGTCAATTCTGACTGATTCAATTTAAGAGATTGAAATGCTTCAAAATTAACAATCAAGCTAAAAAAATTGAAGTTTCCTAGAATAATTTTCAATGGAATATAAAAAATTGCAAGTTGAAAGTTGATCTAATTACGTTTTAATTCATAAAAATTTCTGTTCTCATCTATTGTAGGTACTGCTACAAAAAATTTCTAAAAAGTTTAATTTCAATTTAAAATTCATTTGAATGATCAAACATTTTTCACCTTACTTAAAATGTTGGAATTGTACGAAAATTTGGTGAATCAAAATGCAGGCGGCAGAAGTAGCGCAAAATCGACATTTTTGATAGAAAATTTCATTAAAAAGGTGATCGAAAAAATGTTTTGAATTTGGTTGGGAGAAGGGGTATTGGGTTAATCAGACAAAGATTGTATTTTATCGATTCAAAAAATTTACCCATTGGCCAAAGAAAAGATAAAAACTGCCCTGAAAATGGTGAAAAAAAAATTCCAGAAAATAAGTGAAATCACTTTCGATCAGGCAATGTAAAAAATTTTCGCAAAAGTGAATCGAAATATTCATTTAATAAAACGAAAAATTTCCTTTTTCAAGTTTATGTTTTAGTGCTAGAACTGCTAACCAAAAATTCGGAAATCCTCTTTATTCCTTAATATTTTTTTCGCAAATGACGTCATTTATAAAGAATTACCTTGCTACCTGATTCTGGAAAAAATTGAGTAAAAACGTAAAAATTGAGCATTTTATTTATTTTTGGTAAAAATTTAGAGTGCATGCCATTTGAGATCGGGGAGCAAATTTTAGAAATTTTTAGAGAATTTTTTTGTTTTTTGAGCCAAAATCAGGCGAAAATTGAAAAATTTAGGATACCGTGTAAATATTTTGAAGAAAATTATGGTCTTCTGTCTAAAAAAATGCGTGTTTTTAGATGAGATTTTCCAATTTTTTTTTCGAAATTTCTTCAAAACTTTGTGAAAATGTAAAATTTTTTGAAATTGAAAAAATTCCTCAAAGTTGAAAAATTTTGAGGTTCGTGAAAAATTATAAGTAAAGAATTTTATTGAGGAATTTCACACTTTAGGCGATTTTGAAGTATGTAGTTTCGAAGAAAATAAAAAATATTGGCCAAATAGATAATTATACCTACAGTCCTACACATTTATTTTGATCCTAGTGCCCAGTTTTTCTAATTTTCTAAATTTTTTTCACGGCGTTTCATTTTTTCTATTTTTCGTCTAATTCTCGTTCAAAAAACTGAAAGGTGAAAAACAATCGATTAAGTATGCAGTTATTTGTAAAAACGTTTTATTCGGAAATGGTGTGATTTTGACGTTCTCTATCATCAGATCCCTCTTTGAATTCTGAGGAGGTTCAAAGTACCTCTTCAATTTTGTTCAAAATCCGAAGTATCGTTTTCCTTGTTTTTGATCCATCTTCGTAACGACGTAACATTGATTCTTCTCGAGTTGAATTTCTGTGCTGTACAGGGCTCTCTCTGTGGTAAAAATATCTGAAATTCTATTCGGAATATTCACATTTTAAGGGGTGAGAAAAAGATGCTTCTGGAAACCTTACATTTAGACACATGTAGAAACACTGGCGCCACGATATAGCTGCTTTGATTTGTATTCTTTGACCTTGCGAATTAAAATACTCTTTCGCGAAGGAGTGAGAGAATAAAATAGGTTGTAATAATCTTACAATTAATTCGATATGCTGCTTAAAACAAATTATCGACTAGATTTTAACGACATCAAAATCACATAAAGAAAATTTATCTTTTGGCGCAGTATGGCTATAAATCATTCGAATGTTCTCCCAATGCTACAAGCATGAATTTCCATCTAGGAGGGAAAACACCCCTCGCTGCACCAGCCTGTTTAAAAATCCCGAGCATTACTCCAAGTGAAAAATGTCGGTTAGATGATTAGAGTATATTTGTATGTATGGCAAATTTCATCATTCCTTTCCCGGCAGAACAGAAATTTTCTTCGCATTTTTTTTTTCACCATCCCCGCGCCATCGGAATTATATATAATAAACGTATACGATAGAATAAAGAGTGAAACGAAAAAACAAGGGGGAAAAAATAAACCGTAAAAACCCATCTCGCTTGTTACAACTTTTATGTAGCGTAGCCGGCCTGGTTGCGTTGTAGCTAACATGACGATGGAGTAGGTATATACCGCGTGGCAATATTTTGTTGGCATATTGAGGCAGTTGTTAAATCTGGTCACGTACTAAAATACAATCTCCTCCCGCAGATAAAGCTAATCGAAATCCTTCCCTCAACTACAAATGAAGAAACAAGCGCAAAAATGAAAATCTTGCTCCTAATTTGTACATCTTCGCAGCGGAATCGAGAGTTCAATTTTTTTTTAAGCCGACCTTTTGATGGCATGAAGAATTGAAATATTTTTCATGAATGCGAATTGCATCGTAAAATAAATTACATCACCTGAAAAACTCTCCGGCTTTTTTAGTTTGTATTCAGAGCGTGCAATGTAAATAGAAATACTTTATTTTGTCATATAAAAATGTCTTATTTTGTCTGCGAAAACCCGTGTATTTGTTGGAATGTACGGGGTTGACTTGGAAACACTCGCAGCCCAGAGGGGAGAAGGAAGAAATACGGTAATGAAACTGACCTCGAGGCAAAAACTTGAAAATGTCGCACATTTTAACCTCCGCCAGATAATGTATCATCGTGTAAAACGAAATTACCGCAATACTTAGCAATTTTTCGCCAATAGCCCAGGAGAAATGTACTTTGAAAAAAGAAATATATGTTAGTCGAAATTTTATTGCTGAAAAAGTTTCTATATGATGTCCAGAGTATGTGGTAAAAACCCACCACCCCCACCCCTATTGCTTTTTGAGGGGGGTGGACCCCTTGTGGGGGAAAAAATTGTTTTGCACCGATTTCGCTCAAATTTGGGTGGAAGGTTAGGTGGGTGTAGAAGTACTCCCAAAAAAATTTTCAGGTCCCCCCGACCTCAGGGAGCTGAACTATCGCTTCCCAAAGTTGGGAATTTTTGACAAAAATGGAAAAAACGGAGTACATTCGAGTATAAAATCACCCCATAATACCAATTTTGAAAACTTTTATGATTTTCGTGTATATTTTGAGATGACGAATCCGACTAGCACATCAACTTTTTCATTTGAGGTGTTTAACTACCCCTACGGCCCTTTCAAAGTATGCAGATCGTGTTTTTTGAAGTCATTTTTAGCTGAAAAAACACGATCTGCATACTTTGAAAGGGCCGTAGGGGTAGTTAAACACCTCAAATGAAAAAGTTGATGTGCTAGTCGGATTCGTCATCTCAAAATATACACGAAAATCATAAAAGTTTTCAAAATTGGTATTATGGGGTGATTTTATACTCGAAATACTCCGTTTTTTCCATTTTTGTCAAAAATTCCCAACTTTGGGCAGCGATGGTTCAGCTCCCTGAGGTCGGGGGGACCTGAAAATTTTTTTGGGAGTACTTCTACACCCACCTAACCTTCCACCCAAATTTGAGCGAAATCGGTGCAAAACAATTTTTTCCCCCACAAGGAGTCCACCCCCCTCAAAAAGCAATAGGGGTGGGGGTGGTGGGTTTTTACCACATACTCTGGACATCATATAGAAACTTTTTCAGCAATAAAATTTCGACTAACATATATTTCTTTTTTAAGCGATTTTTTGATGCTAATTCTCCTGGGTTACAACGTCGACGTCGAAAATTCTTTCGGGCTAAAGCGACGAAAATTTCAAATGATCTTAAAAATATTATTAAGTAAAACTCGAGAAAAGTTATCTTTAAATGATTTAGTTTTGGTCGTAAAATATTCCACTTTACCATTCCTCAAGCGAGAATTTCGTTTCAATTTAGATAAAAGTATCAGTTTTTAAAGAAAAAACTAATTAAAAAACAAAACATTATTTTGAGGTTGTTGTTGCTGCGTGGATTAATGCATCGCACTGACCATGGTACTATGCCAACCAGAATCGCTTAGAATAAAAAACCAACAAATGAATAAAATGCTGGAATTACGTATTTTTGGTACCACTTTTCTTTTCGAGTCTCAACGTTGAAAACCTTTTTGATAAATTTTTAGGTGGCCCACGTTTCTAAAAGTTGAGCTATTGCTTGATTAGCTCTTCGTAATTATAAAGAAAATTTTAAAAAACCTTGAGTAATGATACTCAGTCTTTTTCCCTCTAAAAAATTGTTCATTTGCCCTGAAAGAATAATTTTCGATTCGTTATCGAACTCTACCTTCCGTAAGATTTGGATTGTTCCATTACACTTCGATTCGATTTTAATCCTATAATGGCTGTTCAATTTTGCTCAAATTTTTTGCAAGCTTCATCAGTTATTCCTATTTCCAAATTTGGTGACTTATATTTCATCATTGGTAATACTTAGAGGCCAATTGAATTCTGCAGTTGGTGAATACAACCACCCATTGAATAACAACATGCATAAAATTTTTCAAAGCAGAAAGTTGAGATTGATCATGAAAAGCCAAATTCTCAAAAAATTTAAGAAGCTTCAAGAGCATTTATTGAAAAACTGTTGAAAATTCAGTGGGTACCTAGATATATCTTACCATAATTGAATTGTGACTTTTGGCTAAAAAAATCATGATTTTTGACAAAAATTGAATAAGCAGTATTTTTTGATTTTCCCAGCTCTGGGCGAAATGAAACTAGGGTGTCTCGAAGTGAGGTTGGACTATTTTTGGGTAATTCCATCTCTGCGAGAATCTTGGTAATCCGGCAAAAAAAGTGTTTTTGAGTTTATCCACCTCACCACCATTTTTTTGCGTTTTTCAAGAGGGGTTCAAAAGTTTCAGATCGCGAATTTGACAAATTTTTAATTTTCATCAAACTTGAATCGCTCATTCGAGCGTTTCAAAATGAAACCATTTTTTTGATCATATAAAATTGAAATTTTTGATGAAATTGTTGAAAAAATTTGTGGCAATGCTGCCAACTGAATTTTGATTTAAGAAATTTCTATAAAATTTCAATTGCAGCACTGTCACAAAATTTTTTTCATTTTAATGATTGAAAAAAATTCTTTTCAAGTCACTGAATGAACAATTTGAATTTTATGAAAATTGCGGAAATCAGTATGTAGCGAGAAGTATTCCATAATTTTTTCCGGAGAATATTCCATCAAAAATTATTGCAGATGGTTAAAAAAAATTGTCAACACAGGTCGTAAGTGAAACACCGTTTTTAAAAAAGAATACCGCACTGAGATCTTCAGCTTCATTTTCATTTGATCTTGGAGGGAGAACTGTAATTTTTCACGTGGATATGTTTTTTCCTCTTGGGTGGGAGGGGGGGTGTCATTCCAAAATTTTTAAGACGCTATTTTGCATCACGCTGATTTGCGTCACCAAAAGTCAAAAACTCATACATTTTTGTATTTTCGAAATTAACTTAATGTCAGAAAATCAGAAGCTGACATTTGAAAACGTACAAATTTTTATTTTTTCAAAATCAACTAAGTAAGTCAAAAACTTATAAATTTTTGTGTTTTCGAAATTAACTTGATGCATTTTGCGTCACGCTGAAATCAACTTAATGTCAGGAAGTCAGAAGCTGACTTTTGAAAACTTACAAATTTTTATTTTTCAAATTTTTCAAAATCAATTCCTCATGGGTGGGGGGAGGGTCATTCAAAAATTTTAAGACGCTATTTTGTTTGAAATTAACTTAATATCAGAAGTCAGTATGAGAGGAAAAAGCATATCCATGTTATCAACAGAGGAAACTTTATTTCATTTTTTTTTAGTGTTCCACTTGAAGTGAACTACATAATCTCTTTAAGTTTGGCAAAAATCCTGGATTTTTTTATGAACCACTCTAATCGTTATTTATGACCAATAATTTTCATCCTGGAATTTTTGAACCCTGGAGGTTCAGAGTGTCTCACAACTGGAGCGAGAATTTATAAAAGTCGTAAATTATGTGTTGGATATCGTTTGCTATATGATTTTTGGAGAGCTAATTTTAAACACGAATTTAGTTTTTGAAATTGACCTCCCTCCCCCATTTCTTTTACAAGGGAACGAAATTTGATCGAAAATTGAAAAAAAAATGAAAAAAATTGCTGACATGTCATTTGTTGTGTTTAAATTCAGAAATCCACTTGGCATGAAAAACACGAAACTTTGGTGGAACTGCCCTGCTTCAACAAAATCCATATTCGCTCAGTGATCTAAAAAACGTTACAAAGACGGGCCTTCTGAGGTAGAAAATCAAATCTGAAAAGTAACTCGAATGTTTAACTTATCATTCATCAAAAATAAATGTACTCAATAAATTACCGACCGGCGGCCCCACTTATTTTTTGACTTTTCAAATGATCATTTTCCGCCTAATACGAAAACATTATGGTCTACATTTTTTTCCCTACTCCTTCCCAAAAAAATTGTGAAATCTTAGAAAACCGTCCTCTTGAGCTCGTTTTTTTCCATTATGAATAGGCTCCCTTATTTTTTAAAATCTGATAAAATATAAGTATCTTGATTTGATGTTTTACTATCAAAAATCTTCCAAGCTTTTTTGTCTGTATCTTTGTTTCTATTTTTTTTTTTTTAAATTTGTAAATTTGTCCAAGTTTTTTTGATTTCTGACTTGCAGTCAAATTTGACATGAAAAAAATTATTTTTTCAAGTCTGACTAAATGTCAAAATATTTCAAATTCTCCAATTTTGTTATGTCGCATTTTTGTTTTTTTGAAGATTTTTTGTGCTAAAAAATTAGGTAGGTACTTACCAATCTTCAGCATCGAAAAAAATCCTGTTCAACTTTTAAACATTGTGCCAGGTTAAATTGTCTAAATATTTTGGTCGTAAAAATTTGATTTTCATTTTTTATGGATTGACTGACCTATACTGTAGCACCACACCATAGGGCTTAAATTCTGAAACCACCCTTCATAGTCAAAATTGGTTTTTGGGTTGATATTGATTTTCGGTATTTCAGAAGGAGTACAATCAAGGAGGAACCTCAACTTGAAAGTCCATTTTTGATCCATAAAGAAAATATGATTTCAAGATCCAAGCTCACATATTGATTTTCACTATTTTTAGGTTGCTCTCAATGCTCTCAAAAAATTCTTAGTTTTAGATATTGTATTTTTTTCATCATAGTTCTAACCAATTAACCACAAAATAATAATGTGGCAAGGTGAATGCTTGATTTAAAAAAAAAAACAGATAAATTTCTTTCCTCCTTCTCCTTCTCACCCAGCATTCGTAACCAGCTAAAAAAACAAATCCTTCTGCAGCGAAATATGTCCCCAGCCAGTAACACCACTTCATTCTACGACGTGCGAGTAGGACTTTACACACATCTACTAAAACGTATTTCGTCAAATTCGTGATACATTCATTACGTTGAAAGCAGTTAATATTTTAGCAGGTTGGTTGAAAATAGTGAAGATGCTGTTTAGAAATTAGTTTATTTCATAAAGAGGACCACTTTCATTAATAGCATCTATACGTAGAGAAAAGTAATGACGATATTAAGATTACTATACTTATATGAGAGTCTTTTTACTTTACAGATGCTCATTTATACTGTATAATAAGTTGGAGTACTTACCATACTCACATCGTACTGTACTGTAGTGGCTTCTGCATTTTCAGCATGTTCTATACATAGTGGTTATTACAAAAGCGAAAACACGAATAAGAACTTCGACAGTTTGCGGGTTGAGCTTTTCATCTGTGAAAAGTTTCCATTCCCTACTTCCACGTAACATTTTGGAAAGTAGAGCGTGAAAAGTGCTCGCGTATTAAAAATTGAGTAATTTTTCATAATTGAGCGGAGACTTGGTGTAATAGGTGCGTCGAATGGGTAGTTTCAAGTTGCCAACGTGGCGTTGAAAATTATACGCAACAGAAATTTGATCTGTTTGATATTCGAGTTGCTTGAGAGAAGAAACGCGTACCGAACAATAATTTTTTCATCGTTAGGGTGAAATTTATACGATTCAGGGGTTGGAAAAAATGCTGCTCGGTTTAGGTCGACGAATTAATACACGTTCTAGTTGCCGGTTGCGGATTTTCATTTTTTCTCTCACTCGTCGTCGTGACGAGTATCTGTGTAACGATTTTCACCATCGTATCGGTTAGTACAGTATTTAAATGTTCGATAGTATTGCAATTCAAATGTATACGCGTAAGCGACGATATGGCAGATTTCCAACATCCTTTTAATAGTATATTATGCAATGAGGGAGATAAAGTGATTTTCGACGAATTTTGAGGTTTATTGCCCGAGCGAAGCGAGGGAAATAATTCAAAATCGTCGAAAATCATTTATCTCACGAGTTCCATACGATATTTTTTGTTGTAGTGTGAGTAAAAGGCGAGTTTGAGCACTCGAGCGATTCGCGAGTGTGAGTAAAAGTGCACTTTTACTCACACTACGATGAAAAGTACATTTATTTTTATCTATATTTTGAAAATTAGACGTAGCCGGGTTTTCGTTTCCGTACGTCACATATTTCTGCTCTATAATTCTTTTTACCTCATTTCCAACGAAATTACGTTTACGTGCAGCCAAATTGCTTTCACGGATATCGTCGAAAGAGTTCTATTTGTCTTGATGGTATTCCCTTTAATATCTGTATGTATAAAACGAGAAAAAAGAAACGTGTTTTTTAATATTAATTCGTATTTCGCGTGATTATTTCAAAAACAAGAAGGGATCCGAGGGAGGAAAAAAACGGGAGGCGATACCATTCTCGTATACCGCCGATGGTACCTATACCCGTAAATATTTGTGTGAAAGTTTCTCACCGTACCCGCATTATCGGTTCGACGAACTTTGTTTTTGGTCATTAATAATGGCAGGAAATTTCACGTCATCTTACCTGGTACATAGTTTTGGCGGTTCGCGCCAAGTGACAGCTAGTTAGCGAAATTTTTTTCCCCCTGGTCTATGTTTTATTTAATACGTTGCAGATTGTTGCGATTCTTTGCCATAATAAAAGTTCAAGACGAGGAATGCGCTGCGCCCGAGTTTCCCGGCGGTTCGCATCTTAACGGAATGTCATTCCGAAATAATTAATGATTTTTGGGGTGGGAGGTGTTGCGAGTTGAGGCGATATGAATACCGCTTGTCACTAGGTTTTAGTTTCGCCGAGAATTTGATTTATCCTGTCTGGCAACACCTGCTACCTTTTGTGTTACGCAGATGCCATGCCGGAGCGAAATTTTGTTGAGAACATAATTTGCAAGCGAGAGGCATATGTTTAATCGTTTATGTTATAACCAGATATGAACGGCCGATTAAAAGTCACGACCAAGTTTTAAAATTTATAAAAGTTAATTTAATGCGAAAAGAACGCAGTTAACATTACACGGTTTCTCCAAGTTTGGCCGACGCCGCCGACGCCGAATATGCATAAAATATCGATGTTGTTTCGCCAAAGTTGCCGGAATATTATGCACGATATTCACGATTTCGGTAATTACCGTTTAATGCTCGCTGTTGCGCGGTCCGGCCGAGATGGAGTGAAGTTTACTCGTTGAGGTTTATGGGGTTAGAGAGTTTTTACGAGAGGCTAGTCTTTGATTTGGATGAAACTTTGGCGATTGGAGATGATTCTGGAAACTTTTAAGATTTAAAATTTTACAAAAGCCGAAGTTCATACTTGTGAAAATTTCTGGTTGTGATGATTTTACGAGTGAAATGAACACTGCATGGTTCGGTTTATAATAAAGGGGAAACATCTCATAAAATTTCTGAGTGAAGGGAAGCAGGAATAGATATCCGGAAACAAGAAATTAAATTCTGCAGGAAAGGGTACCGGCGGTTAAGATAGGCGAATCTGCCCCAGAGCTGAAATTCGAAACTAACCGATGGAATTTGGTTCTTGAGGTCTGAAAACCACAGAGTAAAAATTTTGGCCCCCTCCCTCTCACCTGTCTAGAGTTATGGGGCAAAACGTTACTTTTTTCAGCCTTTTCATTAAAAATTTTTTGTATTCGTGAGTTTTCAATCAATTTTCCCCAAATTTTCGTGAATTGTACTTTATACTAAGGGGTATTAGTGGATGGGTTGAAAAACAATTTTTGATGATTTTTTTCCAGCAGAAAATTGAATTTTAAAACTTGAAATCGAGTTTTCTACCATATGATATTTCAGAAATGTAATTCTGAAAAAATATATTTTATGTACCTAATACCTACTTAGTCCATATGTACAATTGTATGACGAAAATTTTTCAGGTGGAGTAAGACTTTGAAAAACTGTATTTTCATCGCCTTTTTTGATCCAAAAATTGGCTATTTTTGGCCGAAAAAATTTTTTTGTATCATATCCTCAAATAAATATTCATACACGATTTATTCAAATCTTACTTAATTTTGTGAGAGGTGGTATGGCCCTCTCTCCAATCTCTGCGTGGGCAGGGCTGCGGGAACGAACGAACACAAAGAACAAAGAATGAAAAAGAACCAAAAATTTCAAATTTTTATTCTGTAATAAATTATCTGTGAGATCTTTGGCTGCGAGAAAAAATGAGAACGAGGTCTGAAGAACAAGCAACGAGAATAAGAATGAGTTTGAAAGAACAAGAATGGAAACAGGAACCAAAATTTCATCTTTCTCGCCGCCCTATGTGTGGGTGGTTTCAGGGATGGAAACCGAAATGGAAAAAAATATCGGTTTCGGTTTAGCGGTTACCGTTTCAAAATTTTTATTTTGGTTTCGGTTTACGGGTTCGGTTTTATTTTTTTGTATTTCGGTTTCGGGTTTTGGTACGGTTCAAGCAAAACATAGTTCGGTTTTGGCTCGAAATAACGGTTTTTGTTTCCAATTTTTCAGTTTATTTTTTTTGCTATTTTTATTGAAGTAAAGAACTGGAAATCCAATAGATCGATTAAAACACTTGAGCCTATTTTACGGATCCCCGTAGGTTGGTGAGCGATTTTTTTTTTCACGGTTCACATATTCCGACATTTTTTTTTTTCAATTTGTAAATTTTTCTCAACGTGGTCTAAATTTTTTACAAAATTTTTTTCCTCTTCAAAATTTTTCTTGATGAGGTCGAACTTTTTTATGAAATGTTTTGTTCAACTTCAAAAATTTTCTTGACGAGACCTAATTTTTTTTCAACTTCAAAATTTTCCTTAACAAAGTCTAATTTTTTTTCAAAATTTCTTTTCAACTTCAAAATTTTTTTTGACGTGGTCGAAATACTTTTCCAAACTTCAAATTTTTTGTCAAGATTACAATTTTTAAATTGTCTGGGAAGAATTTTTGACTTGAAGAATTGACCTGGTCTCCTAGGCTTTTTTACAAATTTGCAGTGACATTGAAAAAATTTTGTTGAAAAATTGTAACCTCGACAAAAAATTTAAAGTTTGGAAAAGTATTTGGTTAGAAATTAAAACATGTCAAAAAAAATTGAAGTTGAAAAGAAATTTCGTAAAAAATTAAACCACATCAAGAAATATTTTGAAGTTGAAAAAAAATTGTAAAAAATTTAGACCTGCTCGTTGAGAAAAAATTTGAAATTGTAGAAAAATTTCATAACAAATTTCGACCTCGTCAAGAAAAATTTACAAGTTGAAAAAAAACGTCGGAATGTGGACTATGAAAAAAAAAAATCGCTCACCAACCTACAGAGATCCGTAAAACAGGCTCACGTGATCAAAACACACTTTTTGTACTATTTTTAGGGATTGGATTTGAATCGATTTCGCCTCCCAAACCGTTCATCGATTCTGAATTTAATAAATTGATTTTAATCAAATTTTTATTTTTATTATCTATATTTTTTTTCATTAAAAATTCGTTTTTATTAGATATTTTGAAGTGAATTACTTAGTAATTTTGTTTTTTCGAGTTGGAAGTTTTGAAAAAAATCGAATAATACGCGAAAATTGTCGTTTTTTAAAATTTAAATGAAATATGTACATTGTCCAATTGTACGTATAACAAATTTGTGGTATGAATTCTATGTATATTGTGCATCATATAATCATTTTAGCAGAAGGGAGCCGGGGTTGTGAAACAACTAAAAAAATAAAATAAAATTACGCTTCAAAATTCGATTTAAATCGATTTCGAAAAACTTCGATTAATCCAATCCCTACAATTTTTAATTTCAAAAAATTGGAGAATCAGCAGAATCAAGATGCTGAATAAGCTCTTCTCACTCGAAATTTTGAGTTATTTTGATATTTTTTGATGTGAAATGAATAAAATACAGAATATTTGTTATGGAAATCATACCTTCAGAACTTTGAGCTTTCAATCTCATCTGATCTTGTTCAGAATTCAATGTACCTAGATCATTTTCCTATTTCACTCGTCACACTTTTCTGTCGTAAAATATAATTTCAACATGAAAATGCCGCCTTTTTATTCGTCTCCAGCAGATTTTTGAAATATGTATACATTCGTAAATAATTTTGCAGCAGATACAGCGAGCAGTTGCATATACAAAAATTCATTGAAATTCAAGAATTAACATTAATCAATACAGCTGAAAATTCGGTCACCCTGCTCAAGTGCTCATGAATATAGCACACCTTCTACGAAAAATATTCGATCATGCTTTCGGTAAAATTTTCAGAACCCCTTCCACATAATCTATCCTTTGAAATTTCGCCAAAAATTTAAAGCGAAGTGTTTTGACATAAAACGCTGTAAAGAATATTTTACCGAACGTTACGCTTTGATGTAGACAAATTGCTGCCATGTACCTATATGAATCTTTGAAAATTCGTTGAAAATGAATAAAATATACTTTCATATTTTTTTTACACCATCTTTTGCAACTACCTTTATTTCGTAAAAATCTGATATACTCTTCGTGCAGTTCTCTCATTCTCTGCTGGTGACACGATTAAATATGGAAATCCGTACTTTTTGAAGGGAACAAAATGGAAGGAGAAAACCACACCAACTTGTCAACATTTAAATAAAAATGATGATAAGTTTTATCATTCAAAAGTCACACCTCGAGCATCGCGTTGATGAAACTGGTAAAACGTGGTTTTGCTCTTCATCACTCATTTAAGCAAAGGTTGGGGAAAAGACGTATTTCTACTTATCTCGAGTTTATACTTCGTAACGACGAGTGAACAGCATTAAAAATCTCGGCAGTCTATAACGTGGTAGACAGCCAGTGTTAAGTTCTTATTTCACCTAATAAAAGGAACAAGAATGTTGTAAATTCGAACCGAGACGATTTTTCTTTTATATTTAATCTACCGCTGCTATCGTAGGTCTTGTTATCTAACGCATTATCTTTTCTTTGCGGGTTTCCTTTACTTTCCTTCCTGCCTCCCCAGCCGCACCGAACGGAACTACTTTAAGAGACGAAAACTTTCGATTGTTTTGTGGTGCAATTTTATTATACTGCACAGCAGCCTCGACATGATTGAAAAAAGGAATGCCAGAAATGTAGTGATTTGCACCGCGACCCGTATCGAGATTCGAATTAACCACACCATGGTATAGACGTTTTTAAATTTTAATTCGGTTTTAAAGCGTTTTGAAAGAAGAGATGAGAAAAAAAATCCGAGGAAAAAACCAGTCGGGCCATTAATAAGTAATAAATTGAAACGCATTAAAATTCGAAGACTTCAACGTTAAGGATTAAAGAAGAACGTGACTGATGAATAAAGGGAAAAAAGAGAAAATGATCGCCTCGGGAAATAAGGAGAAAGTTTGAAAAGGAAATTGAACAAGAAAATACCATCAGTAAAAGTCTGCGAAGAATGAGATAAAACGGAAGACGCGAGGAAAGTTGGTATTTTAATAAGTCTCCGAGCTTGCGTTAATATAAAATAACGTCTGTGAAATTAGTATTTTGTTATCGTTAACCGTTATATAGACCTATTTACCAATACTGTGATGAGGACTAATAACACGGAAATATTTAATATTCATTTTCTATCGTAAACAACTAAATAAGGTTCTTTTTTTTTCGGCGGTATCGTGGTGTGATTTTTTCCCACCCCCGAGACTCGTTCCGCGTCCTTTTTTATTTTTCCTTACCGCAGGTCCCGTCTGACGGTAAGTAACTAAATAAAATGCTTCTGAATGGAAAAAACTTCATTGTTCGGTTGATTACGATAAAGGCGACGAACCAATTTCCGTTGTGATGGTTGATTTAACCATGTAAATGACACGGTTTAAAATAATGGGTGTACTTTTTGTAAGAAATTAAGAACTTCATTCTGTAAACGAGAAGTCTACTTGAAATATTGCCCCTTTTTAAACGCCACTTCTGTGTTAACCGCTTACGCTTAAGAATTACGTTCAAGTGAACTTAAAATCGTATTCTTTAAACTTTTATATCGACTGTTTTTCTAAAAGAAGAATTCGTTGCGATTTTTGCGGCGTATTCTCGCTTGGGAATTTCAGCCTTTCTATACTTTTCCCCTTTTTACACAAATGTCAAGTATAGTTCGATGTTGGAAAACATTCCAGCTTGATGGACTTTTTGTTGGATAAGAATATTAGGTCTGGAGTTCTTAACCTTACAATTAGGTGCTGGGAACCGCTGGAGATTTTGGAATTTCACTGGACTTCGAATAGGGCTGAAAAGGTGCAATCATGTGACCCTGCACAAAGAAACCTCACTATTTCACAAATTGGCATGGCGGTTTTTAAACGTTTTGGAGTCTTTAGAAAATTCGACCACTGAAAAAAACTCTAAAATAAGGGTACATACGTGAAGATGCATACACGAAAAAAAAAAGGTCACGAAAATGAATACATTTTACCCCAAAAATAATAAATTTTATCAAAAAAAAGATAGATTTTATCAAAAAAATTAATAAATTTTAATCAAAAAATAATAAAATGTATTCAAAAAAATAATAACGTGTTTCAATTCACAAAATAGGTGAAATTTGTTCTAAAAAATAATATTTATTATCAGAAAAAATGATAAAATTTGTCATAAATTTTATTCAAAAAAATGATAAATTTTACCTATTTTGAGAATTTGGACACGTTATTATTTTTTTGGATAAATTTTGTATTTTTTTGAATGGCGTTTAAAAATTATTTTGATCAGTAGTCATTTTGTTGAAAATTAATTACTTACCTAAGTATAACGAAGTATAAAATTTTTTTGCAGATCCCGGCCGTGCAGAATCATTTCGTTCAGCGAGCATTCGATTCTTTTTTACGTCTTATCACGTCTTATCAGTATCTGAAAGAGGGAAACTGGAGAATGACGAAATTAACAGTTTCCGATTTCGTCATCTTTTGTACTCGGAATGGTTGAATTGGTATAAATTATCAAATATTATTCAATAATTTGTACTAATTTAGTCATTTCAAGTACAAAAAGTGACAAAATCCGAAACTGTTAATTTCGTCATTCTCCAGTTTCCCTCTTTCAGCTACTGATAACAGATGACCCGTTCACGAACGAAATGATTCTGCACGGCCCGGATTGCATAGCATGAGATCTGGAAAACCAACCGAAAGCTTGTAAAAAAAAAAAGAATCAAAAAGAGTGAAAATTTTCCTTTAAACTTTGTTGTATTGTCATTAGAAAACTACCAAAATTTTTGTCTCCACGAGTCTATGAATAATGATTGCATGACTTTATTTTCAAATGCTCTCTTGGTTTTAAAAATAATTTGTTTCTTAAAAAACGAAAAAAAAAAATATTAATGAACAAATAAAAATTTGTTCAATCAAAAATAAAAATTTGAAAGGAAGGGTCTTGAAATTTTTTAAAAATTATTTCAAAAATTTAAGGAGAAAAATAATTGGAAAATTTGAAAACTTTTTTGGGGGAAAGATCTCTTTCAATTACAATTTTTTAAAACGAAGGGTCCCCCCGGATAAGATAGACGAATCGGCCTAAGAGCTACTTTTTGAAATTGACCATCGGACATTATTAAGGACCCGAAAAAATGATTTAAGGAAATTTTTCAACTGCTCAACTCACCCCCCTTTACCCACACCCCCAAAATAGCGAATTTTCGTCAAAAATCCTATCTCGGAACCTAATGGACCAAAAATTCTGAAATTTATGTGGTGCATACAGGGAGTGGTAACCAATTTTTGAGAATTTTTTCAGTTTTTTTTGCACTGCCTTCTAGCCAAAATTCCACTTTGAAACTTGAAAATCGCCATAATTCTGAAACTAAAAGATCTGTTTTTTTTTTCTTTTTAGCACAAATATAGTGCTACCATGGTACAATATCATGATATTTTTTTCAGATTTTTCGAGTTGGTAGAACAGACCTAAAAATGCGATTTACTGTTCAAAAATACCAATTTCGCGATTCACGCAACGAAAAATTCTGAAATTATTTATGTGGTGTAATATACCGGGAGTGATGACCAATTTTGAAAAATTATTTCAGATTTTTTTGGCAGTGCATTCTAGCCAGAACCCCACCCTCAAACTTTGAAAATTGCTCGAATTCCAAAATTAACAGGCAAACGTTTGTTCTACTTTTTGAAACTGACCATCGAACATGATTAAGATCACCGAAAAAGTCTTAATGAACCAAAATTTTCAAATTTTTCTATGGTGTATATGGGGAATGGTAATCATAGCAGGTCATTCTTTCATGGAAGGTTACTACATACATCATACATAGAAAATGATGGTTCTCCTAGGAGGTTTTGAAGACTGGAAATTGGACTACCCGGCGTGCAAAAAAAGCAGGAAAAGGCGGAAAAATTAGCAGAAATGAGCAGGCATTCTCACTTTTTGCTCATTTCGACCCCTGCTGCGCGTTGAACGTACCTTTTTTGATACCCCGTTGCGCGTCGCTCATTGTTCCTCTGAGATAATTTCTCAGAAAAAGGCAGAATTTGGCAGAAAACCCGGCAGAAAGGGGCAGAAATTATCAGCAGATTCGAGCAGAAAAAGGCAGAATAATTCTACTTTTTTTTGCACACCAGGTAAGGTAGTTCGGAAAGCTCCTGAAATTAATCCCAAGGCTGAATTTTGGATGACTTCCAACTATTGGGAAATTGTACTTTGATGAAGTTTCTTTGTAGATTATCCCACCGAAATCAATTTTGGATCTAATGAATGCTTTGCAATGAGAAGTGTAACTTTGTCTGCTCCATTTTGGAATCTTAATATCTTTTTCGCAAATCCCAATAATCGTTCATTTTCAGATTCAAAAGATTCATTAGTTGAAAATGAAAGTCTGCCGATACCAATTCTATAACAATACGGTTGTGCACATGTCTACATAAAGAAAGAAAAATACCCTAATGCTCCAAGTTATTACTCTTTTCTTGCTCAGACATAATATTTTAATCGCAGGAAGGATTCGAAATTAACCGGAATACGTCGCTTTTAAAACGTAACCGGAACTGAAAAACAGGCAGTTGAACATACATGTAGTTTTGTTGCTAAAATATATTTTGTACATTATTCTAAGCGTAGATACCCAGCACCATATATGTATAGTTTCATATTCACCGACAACGAAAACGACCATGCGGCTAGTCTGCTCGGCCAGTCTCTGTATTATTTTTCTTTTTCATCTCCTCTCGTGGGTTTTATAAAACGTACCTAACCTATCCTATCCTTACATTTGTACATAGCGAATGAACCGTCAAAATGTAAATTTTAAAAATGACGTTGGTAAATAATTGAGAAATGGTTTGCTCGTTCCAAGTCCAGGCCATGGGTCTTTGTTTTTCATCGTAGAATTTTTTACCATTATTTACTATTCAGTCGAATACGTATGTATGGCGTTTAAGAAGAACAAAACCCGGCGCACACCTTGACATGAATTATGTGCTAAAAATATATATGCGTCTCGTATATGTAATAATGTTTATACGCGCGGCAGAGAAAGGCGCGGAATTCAGCGTATTTTATATACTCGCCGGTATATCGCTGAAATGGAAATTCGCTATAAGTCTGAAAAACGTATGTGCGGTGAGCTGGCGTAAGCGCGCAACTGTTTCGGCTACAACCTTAGCTAGGCTACTAGTAATGGGGTAATTCAATTTAGGAAAGTGGCATCGCGTGCTGTGCGAAGTGGCGTGATGTAAAATTTACTTGATTGTGTAAGGCAAAGGATGGTGTATTGGGAACTGGCAACGAAATTGCGTCTAACAATGGTTCCTAAAGAGAAAATTTCCTTCAAGATTATTTTTATCTTTTATCGAGTATATCAGACGGTATTACCATTTCAGCGCCCTCTGCGAGTATTTTTTTCTATAATGTTGCGAGCAATATCTTTGTTTAGCATTAAAATATATGTAAAGTATTGCAAAGCATTATAATACTCGTACTACGTACTATCTTCTTATTGTATACGAGTATTTTCAACAGTAATGGGTTCAAGAACTTCTCTTTTACCAAAAGTATTAGTTGAACAAACTTCCTTATGTTTGGATATATTTTTTTTTTAAAAAAAAGATGTTTTCCCCTGTAGAATATGTTAATAATTTTTCCTTTTTTTTTGTTCTGTTTCAGGTGAGTGGATTGAAATTTTTTTCTGGCTGATTCAGGTAGTAATGATTAATACTTATATTGCTTCGATTAAATAATGATGTAAGTAGGTATAAGTTTGTTGGCGTTTTTCGTTCCAGCAACAAGTTGGAAATTTTTTGCCGTTTCGACGAGATTCCTTATTTGATTAGTTATTTTATTGACTGTGTCGTGTTCCAGCGTAGGCGAATGAGGAAAAATGAAAACATTTCGTGTTGGGGGAAAATTGTCAAAAATAGCCTTCCATAAACAATCCTCTAGAGCTCTAGAATTTCCGCCTCTCGATTCTCGCGCCTTCGCAGTAAATTTTTCTTGGAGAGTTTTTAGACTTCTTAAAAATGGGTTTCCGTCAGCTCGAGGTTGATCGGTCGGGATACGATGTTCGTTAAAGTTTTCGGGGTTTGCAGCGAAGTGGAGGTTTGAAAATGCCATAGCTGCTGGTCTGCTGGATTGATGATTATAAATGAAGTGTCGCTTGAAATGAACTTCGCTTGAATATTTTGAGTATTTGATATGTGAATTTTATGGTTATTGTTTTTAATGTAGATGAGATAATTTTAAACATATTTTCCTCTTCACTATATTGTTATAAGGCAAAACTCCCAGAAAGAAAAATCACATACATTTTACATATCTTTTTAATGAGTACTCAATTGATTATTTTGGGATTGGAAAAATAAATAGGAAATTTTTTTTTTTTTGCAATTTCCCCTTTATTTTGCAAGATGAAAATTAAAGATGATGATTTTTTTCAATTCAAGACTTTCTCAAAAGATCAAAATCGTTTAATTTTTTTTGAAAATTGAGGACAGCCCGTATGGGGGTTGAAAAAATTCCTATCCAAAATTGTTCAAAAATTTTGCAAAAATTCGCCCAACAGTTTCCACCAAACCTTTGATTCATGAGAAATTTGCCATTAAGTATGTTGGTCAATGGTTTAGGAACCCGAAAGGAGGAGGTCTGGTTCCTCCGACTTCACTTTCAACTCCGAAATTTTTGATTAAAGTTCTTCCAGCTCCAAGAATTTTTTAAAAGTGACCCTGGCTTCGAAAAAGTGGTCCGGAGGGTCCCACTTCCCTATTTCCTCCTTCCTTCGACCCCAAAATTTTTGATTCATCATTCCGGCTCCTGGACATTTAAAAAGTGTCTTCTTCTAACTCCGGTTAAGAAAAATTTCCCGAAAGAAGCTCTTTTCCCTCCTTCCTCTGGGATCTCTGCAATTGTTCATCAACCGTGTTAATAAAAATGCATAACCGACTGCCGTAAATATGATCGCAATCTGCTTGTAACAGGTGTTAATGAAATTGCATAACCGGTTTGCCGCAAATACGACAGTTTGGGATTTTATAGTCTTGTTCAAAATGGATACCATGATTCTTTGATATTGTATTACAAGGGGAGATGAAAATTTATGTAAATTATGAAATGATAATTAAAAAATCATAAAAATTGAACAATCTGCATCTTTCGAGTTTAATTTCTAAAAAGTAGTTTGAAGTGGTGCAAATATCTTGATTGCTCACTTTTTTCGATTTTAACCATTAAAACTTATACCGGGTGCTCGATTAATTCTGGATACCCGATACTTTTTGTACTAAAAATCGTAAGGTACATAATTCCCAAAACTACTGGTAGGTTGGCTATCTTTTCTCATAACCTTTCCTTTGAAAACAAGATTACTGGTTGTTTCAAAATGGATCGTGATTTTTCGTATCAAAATAATTTGTAACTTATTTTTTGCCTCTCGCTTTTTGGAAAACTGAAAAACCAAAGAAATGTCATAAATATGGAGAAGTTTAAAAATTGAGTCATTTTATAGGTTTTTTTTTCTTTTTTTTTTAAATACAATAAACTAAACATTAAACAATTTTTGAAAACCACCCAAATTTTTAAAAATTATTTCCTGATTGAATTATGTAGGAAGCAAAGCTTGAGAATTTTGCCTCCTTTCCAAGACTGAAATGCTGACAAAAATCAGTTTTTAAACGTAATTTTCTGTCAAAAAAAATTCTACCCTCGATAGAAATGTTCACGAATGTATCCAAAAACCTCGAATAAATTATAGAAATCTCTCTTTCCATGCTTCCCTCTCTCCCTCCACCCATTCTGTTTATATAAAATCTGAATATTTCGAGGGAGAAAAAATGACTCGAATTCTTGTTCTGAAACAGGTAGAATGTAATTTTATTTCTGCGGATGGGCTCTTCACGTAAAATTGTTGGAAAAATGTGAAAAAATTGATCTATAAAACCCAGAAAAAAATCAAAAAAAAAAATTTGAAACAGGTTTGGCAACCATTGTTTTTGATTTCATTATTATAATTCTGTTTATTTTCAAAATTCAAGTTCAGGTTTTATGATACCTTAAATATGTATTATTCTTCTTCATTTCAAAAAAATTATATTTTTCATTTATTGATTTTTTTTTTTAAGTCGTGAATTGATTTATATATATTTTTTTTTTGGCTGTAATATTCAAAAATTGAGGTTGCTTTGATCTTTTTTGAGACAAAAGTCACCATGTTGCTTTCTTTGAAATTGATAGATTTTTAGAAACGGGACCAAATTTACTATTTTCAGTTCTTGGAGGTATGCAGAAAAAAAAATTCGAACTTGGGCGTAAAAATGGTGCAGAAGAAAATCAGAAATTCTGAAATTTAGTTTTGGAGAAGTGCTGAAAATTTTTCCAAAATTTAGTTCTCAAAAAGCGTACAAAGAATGAAAAAAAATATTTCTTTAGTGTTTTGGAACTTGAAAATTTTCAGGATATGTTTTTTGATTACTTATAAATTTTCTTAGTTGATTTCACTTTTGCTAAATCTCAGATTCGTGTAATTTTTTCAAGAAGTAGGTAAGTACTAGTTTCAACCGAATAAATATTCTGTTTTGCAAGAATCTAAAAAAAAAAAAAAAAAAAACGAAAAAAAAAATTTTCATGCTGCCAATTTGGGGGAAACAGAAGGAAAATCCAATACTTATACGTCATCGAATACAAATCTAAATCCAAAACGAAAAACGTACAATATTTTCCCCAAAAAATTAGAACCAGCTTTAGAAGAAGGGATTTTTTGAAGGGTTAATTAGAAAACCACTTTTGATACCTTTCACTGCCAGAAATTCGAAAAAATTAATTGTGCACGTAATATTATTCAACATTGGTATAGTATGGATACCCGAATCCAAAAATAATATTTTACGAGCCAAAAGAGGATTACCAAATTCGTCAAGAGGAATTAATTTTTCGACGAATGGTTTATCGAATCGAATGTTGTTGAATTATTTTACCTTTTTCACGTATACGTTTTCATTTCATTCAGCTATGCATAAATTACGTTACGTGAGAAAATCGTTTCCTTTTTGAAAAGTTGCCTGTAACATTGAATCATACACTCTCCTTCTCCCTCTACTGCCATAATTTCATTCATCGATTACCTCGCAGTAATCTCCATTATCAAATTTTAAATTCATCGTTCAGTTTGAACGTGAAAAATATATGAATAAAATATTATCTAATAACAAAAATTTAGATATGTACTTATGGCAAATGAAAATTATATTTTAAAATACATACATGTAGTTTTTTGGGAGTGCAATACTATAAATGTGTATAAGGTGAGATAGCAGGTTAGGTGAATTAAGTTGAAGTACTTGGACTCTTGTTAATGGATACAGAATGTACTCCATTATGGTTTACAGTTACACTTGGTTTGGTCCAGTTTTTGGGCTCATCATTCACTGTCATAGAGAACGTTTCCTTTTTTTTTCCTTCTGCAGGTATGTGGTTTACCACACATGTATTTCGTATTCTCCTTGAAATAACTTACGCCAATGGCATTACTAACCTCAAAATTTTATATCTTACGTCGGATGAATTCGGTAATAAAATTTAGCATTGGAGAAATCTAATCGCCCCAATATTTGAACCTTATCGTGGGGTGTTTTGGTTATTTTATGAGAGTTAAGCGAATCAATTTATGAAAATTGCTCGTTCAGGGAAGTAATAATTTTACGTTACGCGTTAGCAGGGCATTTTTCTTCTAGTACGTGTAGCTTCTTTTAACCACATTAAATGCAATAGATGCAAAATCGAATTTTATTCAAACCCTATCGATATTCGAATCTGCTTCAGAAAACCAAAACAATACCTGATTTTGTCCTGAAGAAAATTTCGCTATATCGATTCCATCTTTAATTAATTTTCTTATTACAGGCCTCCGGATGAGTGAAAAAAAAAATTCGCGTAATCTTAACATTTTTGAAAAATATGTTGGCCGAAAATTTCGGAAACGTTCCATTAAAGTTTTTAAAGTAAAAGCAAAACCTAATTTTTAGGGAGGATCTGTGGCACAATTCCAAGACGATAAACAAACTAGCAGGCTGGCGGCGAAGCTGCAGAAATTTATACCGAAAATAGGACCGAACATGAAATACGTACGTTGTCTGCGTATCTGTATCTGTACTTCACTCGTGCCGAGTTTCGTCGTCTTCGTCGTTTAAACAATAATTAAAGCCGGCTTTTCATTTTCGCTAAAATATTCGTCGTGATAAATCGTGACACGAATCGTCAATCCGGAAAATTCATAAACCGAAACCCTCGGAGACGGTTCTCATCTGCAATTTTCACGTTTGACGGTTTCTCTGCGATGCTTGCCGTATACCTTTAAGTATAAGAGCGTAGGTAGACTTGGACACGAACCTCGATTAAAATTTATCACGTTTTTTATGCGAAAGCAAGTGATCTTATCTGGGTTAGTTTATACTCGTATTTTATCCAATTTCGCTACGTTTTGCGAGTAATTGGATTATTGAACCGGGTTTCTCAAGTCATCAGACTTTGAAGGGATATGATTTTTATGTCTATGGCTCAATTCTGAATAATTGTAGATTTTTCTCAATACAATAATTCCATTTGATGAAAAAACTGTTCTGTTTTCTTATTTGCCTGCACTGGATTTGTAGGCGATCTGGTAAAGTTCACTGTGTAATTAAATAAATGAATCCCCTATGTACTCGTAATAAGATTGTGCGATTTATTCGTGTACCTCTCTCGTTTACTTATCTTATTACCGAATGACCCAGACGTTGGTTGGTTTTATTACCTTCTGGCATTCTCGTTTACCTTAGTGGTCTCTTATGTGCATTTTTTTCATTACACCGACTTATTTGTATGGCCGAGATTCGATGTTGATAAATACCGGTTTCCTGGTGATAGTGATTAAGCTGCCATGTGTAGAAAAATTTGATATTAAGGATTTTTGTGGGTTTTTCAACCTATATTATATATTTGAGTATTTTGAAGTAAAAGTAGAGTTTGGATTGTAATGAGGTAAAATGATGAAATATTGTATAAATATGATTTTGATACGTGAAATAAAGAAAATAAAAATATTGAAAAGTTCCAGTGGCCAATATAATGATTATACTAGAAATTCAAAGAAAGGTGAGACTTGTTGTCGGTTTTTACACGATTTTTCGGGGAATATTGAATCAAATTTGATGAAATTTGGATATGTGGTATAAAAAAGAATTTCTGACATGCTGATAGAGCCCTTTTTTCATTTGTTTCAAAATTAAAAAAAAATTATTCCAATTAGAAAATTGAAAAAATGGCTCTGTCAGCTTGTTAGGAATGTTACCTTCCAAGTTGCATAGGCGCACCCAGAAATTAATTAAGCGAGGGACTGAAAATTTGAGAAAAATAGGAGGAGGGGATCAAATTTCAAATTAGTTATTTTTTACTGATCTTTCAGTCAAAAATTATCAATTTTTCCGACAATTTGGAATTTTACGTATTGAGAAATTGGTGATTTTTGGCTGAAAAATTATTAGTCAAAAATTATCAAATTTTGAATGAAAATGATTAAAATACTACTCGAGCGAAGCGAGGTCGAATTTTTTTGGAAAAAATACTAGTCCTTCACTGGTATGAAAATTTATATCAAGTTTTTTGTATTCACATAAAAAATTTTAAAACTTTTGGAGGTAATTATCAAAATATTGTATAAATGTCGACGAAATTTGTGTTTTTCAATCAAATAAGTCATACTTGTGACAAATAATCGCTTGCTTTCAATTTTTAGCTTATGAAAAAAAATTAAAAATTGAGATTTTTTCACTTCTTGGAAAATTTTTTACTTTGGCGGATATCTCGGACAAATCTTGATCAAAAAAAGGTTATGAATATGATAACAGATAGTAAATTTTACGTATATTCCGATTTCGCAATCAAAATTGAAAAAAAAATTAACTCCCTCTGAGATAACGTGCGATTTCGCATTTACCCCAGCCAGGGTAAATGCAAAACTTGAAATTACAAAATTTTAAAATTCTGTTTTTTTGCAAAAGGGTGCATGAAATGATACAAAATTTTCTCCACTGACAGAGAACCCCTTGAAGTTGGTGTGACAAAAATTTGAGATTGTTTGGTGCCATACGGCCATCTCAGTGTGCTGGCAAAGTGGCACTAATCAAAAAGTGGTTTGCAATTACCCCGCTGCACCTTAATCCAAAAAAAAACACGAAAATTACGGGGCGCCTGATAAGTTGAAGATAGGCCAGAATTAATTCCCGCAATACGTAGAGTACCCTCTAAAATCCCACTGATATGTATTTACGTCCAAAAAAAAGTTCAACAATAATTTCTTACAAAAAGCACTTCGTACGAATTACATTTTCATTATTCATTTACTTATGATAATTTATCGTGATTATTGAAATATTTACTATAATTTTTACAGTGATTATTAAAATAGTAATTATTACAATTTTTACGATAATTCACCATAATTTTACTAAAATGTTCACGGTAATTTACCGTAATTACCAAAATTTTTACTGCAACATGTTGTTTACCGGACATGAAAATCATGAAAAACATGAAAATAGCATGAATTTGCATTTTCCAAATTCAGTAGACACCATGGGTACATTTTTCTCTAATTTTGATTCTTTTTTTAATTGGAATAATCATTGTGTTGAGATTTTTGCGCAGAAATGTGATTTTCTTCTCTTTTTTCTTTTTTTGTCATAGTAGGTAGATTGTAGGTACTTGAAAGATTTAACTTTTTTGATAATTTTTCAAAAAGATAAATAGTACGAAACAGTTATATGAACATGGACATCTATAGAAATTATCCTTAGATGTCGAAAATTGATTTTTGAGTTACCACAGAGTTTGAGCTTTTCAGAAAGAGTAGAATCAGGAGAGACTCTCAACCATAAGACAATGCATAAAACCAATATTTAACACCCATAAGAACGGTTTCTAAATCCAAGCTTACTTATATGTCAAAGAAAATCTCAAATCATTTCAAAAAAATCAACAAGTTCAATATTTTCCCCTTGAAATGTCAATGCTTCAGTTCGTCTTGGTTCAGAAAAAAATTACTTGAAAAATTAAAAAAATTTCTATCAAAGTTCTAAAATGTTTGAGTAACTATTATTTTTGAATCTTTAAAATTGTAAAATTTTGAAAAATATCAAACTGAAAAATTTTTAATTTCAAGTGAATTGAGAGAAAAGTTAAAAGTGTCTTTTCGAAGAATTCTTATACATTTCCTCCAAAGAAAATTTTTATTAATTCCCTCTCCCCCTTTCCAAAAAAGTCAATAATTTTCTCCCCAGAAAATTGTTAATAACTTTATTCACCGCACCAAAGAAACTTGAGAATTTTTTCAATAAATTGCTGTGCAGTTTTTCAAAAGTCAATTTTTTTAAAGCGTATTTAAAAAAGATTTTGAACAATGCTGTTTTCTTATCCAGTATCCACCTCTCATCCAGTCGCCCTCATTCTACTTTCTTTGAAATACCTATTCGCCTTGATGCGTCTTTTTTCTTCAACGAATTTAGTAAATTTCAAAATAACATTCATAATAATTGATAGACAAATAATTTTGACAACACTGAGTGATAGTCAGAAAAAATTGTTTCAAAACAGCTGAAAACTCTCTTTAGCTTGAAAATTGAAGAAGATAAAGGCAGATGCGCATATTCTAGAAAAAAAAATTGAATCTTTTTTTTATACGAAATTTTATTCAAAGAAAACTCTGAATAGGTCGTAAAAAGGTTGCGAAACATTTTTCGAAAAATGGGACTGTACTCGTGCATTTTTTTGCCTAATATCGGTGAGTAGCTTCTATCGTTATCGTCAAAACACAATGTGTACGTAAGAAAAAAAATCACCCAATGATTAAATTTTTTTGCAAATGAATGATACTTACAGGCTAAAAATATGTACGACCCTTTTTTGCACATTATCGCACAAAGTTTTCTTCGGCTTTTTCAAATTTTCATCCATTTGAATAAATCTTCCCAGAAAAATTTATACGCTTTGTACGAAAATTCACTTGTCTGTAGTTCCTTGAATTTGGGTAACATACGATGCGTTTTCGTAGAACTTTTTTCGTTTGTTTGAAAAAGTTGTACAAAAGATTCATTCTTCAAAAATACGTTTAAAAAATTCTCAAATCAGTTATCCTTTCAAATTTGAAATAGGCAATATGTTTTTATGAAATGTACCATTTATCTCGACATTCCCTGCCTCGCAACGTCACTCTTCTTATATGTATTCATTGTGCAGCGTGAAATTGAATTATTTACTCGTATCGCCCGTTGCAATTATCGTATATTACCGAAATAAATATAAAATGCAAATTTACCGTGAAATAATTCATCTTTATTTTATTACATTTGCACAGATTCGGAGAATATCCCGTTTCTAGCGTAATTCGTATTTCTCTGTCGAGTTGTATGGAAAAAGATAGGGAAAAAGTATATTAAAGGTGCAGTCTCGATACGATCATGAAGCTTTAAATATTCATGAGGTTGTTAAATCACTATGGAAGAAGTCGAAGCGCGTGTGTAATTTACGGAAACAATAATATTGCAATTTTTAAACTAACGTTTAGCTTGCACTTATGTATAAATTATTACCATACGAAAATCCAGTTATTCCTCGAATTAGCAGAAATTGATTTTTAAAACGAAAACTATGCGAATAAACATTCCCGCGTTATTGAAATAGACTATCAAATTATTTACCGGATAAAATATAGACACATCGCAGTGCAATTTCAAACTCGTGTGCGTAAAATTAGGCAGAGGAAGAAAAAAAAAAAACAGGCATTTATTTTTATTTGCGTTACTTATTCGTTTCTGTGTTTTAAAATATTCTCAATGTATTATTGCGTTTGAAATTGGTTTCAATTGTAAATTCAATTTGTTTGCAGCGAAACGTACCGAAATGCGGAGCTTGTTTTTAAATATAAGATTAAAATTTCATCTACTGTGTAGCCTTCGTGTCAACGTCTTGAGTATTTTTTTTCGTTTGCTTTCGACCTCGAAAACGTGATATGTCATCTTGCTCGGTTAATGTAACCGTTATATCGTGATTGCTCCCGGTTTCGAAATCGTGAATAAAATAATAGATTACGGTTCGGAAATGGATTCTTTCTCTGAGTGAAATCTCGAAAAGTGAGATGAAACTTGAATTTGATCGTGGTCAAATGGCGAGATGTGTTGTGTGTGTTTCGTCGAAATACAAATTCAAATGATTCGGGAACTGAAAAGTCGATTCAATTGGCGTGCGAAGGATGTGTTGAAATTTTTGTTGATTAAATTTTAATATTGAAATTTTTTGTGAAAAGTTTCAAGCTGATCAATTTTTGAGGTAAAAAGTTTGAAAATAACTCTATAAAAATATTAAATTGCATCTCGACGAAAAATTTTGGGATTGACTCGAATATGTGAAAAAAACGTTGTATAAAACCCTGTCTCATCCTCAAAAAAGTAGAATGGCTTCAAAAATGAAAAAATTTTTGATTTATTTTAAAATGACTTTATCTGACACAGGAAATTCCTTGAGAGTTGAGATATCCGCCTTCGATTCGAACTAGCATGGAATTTTAAATGGACCCCTCGAATCTGAATTTCACCATTTCTAACCGTTTCGGAGCCTCTATCGTCATTTAAATTTTCTTCAGAATTTTTGAATTCAGTTTAGAGAAGCAAAAAATCAACTTCGATAGTTGAAAATCAAATTCTGCCTTTCTTTGGAGTATAGTACATAAAAAAAATTGAGTTAATCTGTACATGTAAGATGAGCTGGTAAAAAAAACCACTCAATTGAGGAGTTCTCGTGGAAATTTTGGAAATTATTTCATCAAAGTGCATACTTATTTGAAAACAGATGAGAGTTATATTCTCAACTGCCTAATTTGATTTTTACGTTTTCCGGAGGAATTCAAAATTTCTGGACAAAAAATTGGCTGAAGACTTTGGAACCGCTGAAAATGGCGAAATTTAAGCGGAAAATGAGAAGAGAAAAGGGCGATTTATATGAGGTAAAAAATCACCATCTCTTGAATTCAGATAGATATCCAAATGATTTGATTATTCTCAATACCCAAAGACATAGGTAGCTAGATTTTGTTTCCATTTTTTTTTTAAATTTTTGAAGTGATCATAGGAAATCTTGAAAGTGTCACGTTCGAAATCGCTGAATTTTTACTCATATTCTCAAAAGGTCATGCAAGCTGTTTTTTTTTTTTTTTTTTTTTTTTCAAGAAAAATGCTTGAAACTAAGCCGCATCGTGTTAATCAAGTTTCCCATCGAATCCGTTGCAAATACTTAAATCTTGTGCATTTACGGCGAATCAGTTAGGCAATTCTATTAACGTGTTTTTTATCCAATTTAATCTACGCTTGAATTCCAGCAGAAAGCGAGTATTTTTGGAAATAGTGGCGAAGATTTGTTTTTATAATTGAATAAAATGCTTGAAATAAGGAGTTCATTTTCACGTACGATGTGAAGAAATTTTAAAATTTTACTGTAAAAGCTTCGGAGGGACTGAAAATTATGAAATTCGTATGAAAAATGTCAATATCAAGCAGTGATCTGATTTTTAAAAATTTTGATGAAAAATGTAATTTTTTGATTTTTTTTTTTCAGAAATCGAAAAATTAAATTGAGCGATCAACATTGTAGTTGTATTGGATTTTTGAAGATCATTGTTATTTATTTTGAGAATCAGATGTAGCTTTACATTTTTATAATAGAATACTATTCTCTGATTTATAAATCAGTGAACATTTTCGAAAATCACTGAAAAAAATCACTGGAAAATCAGTGAAAATTCACTAAAAAATTGATGAAATTTATGAATTTAGTTGAAAAATCAGAGAAAATGTTTGAAAATTCAGTGAAAATTCGCTGAAAATCAGTGAAGTTTACTGATTTTTCCTGTGCTGCAATTCTGACTGTTCATCAGTGATTTTTCACTGAATCAGAATAAAAGAGTATAGAACCAAATTGTTAAAAATGCTGGACCAAAAAAGTAATAAGAAAATTAAAGAAAAATTTTGAAATTTTCTCCAGAAAATGGGAAAATGAAAAACATAGAAGGAGGAAGAAAGAGAAGAGATTATATAGAATTCGAGTGGAAAAATACAAATTTTTTCTGTAATTTGAAGGAAAAAGTACAAGTCTAATATCAGTGTTTGATATGTTTGTGGAGGGGGGTGGGAGGGATTTCGGCTGAACTTCAATGCTATGCTTTTTACCATTTACCTACTGACATTTTTTTTTTTGGAAAATTAATTTCGGTTTTTACCCTTAAATCCTCCCCAACTTTGACTGCCCATCAATTTTTTTTGAGCATTTTTTTGACTTTTTAGAAAATTTCATCACTCGCCCTTCATATTCTTTTAATCTAGAACTAATCGGGAGAAAGGTTTTGATTCGCGAAGATAACGAGAAAAGACTTCAAACAACTTTTAGAGGAGGGGGGGAATGAGCTAATACAGCATTTCAAAGTTGGTTGAGTAGTTCTTGAAACACCAAAATTAGTTTTGAGTTGAGAAAATTTATAATTGCAGGTACCTACTTTGAAATTAGTAATCTTATTTCGAGTTGAAAAATTCTCAAATGAGCTGAAAAATTGAAGCAATTTTTTTCATGAGGGAAGAAAGAATGGCTTAACATGAAAAAAAAAGTCATGTGGTGTATAAAAATAAGAATTCTTCACTCCAAGAAGCATTGTTAATAGTTCTCACGATGGAAGGTTTTCAAATTGATGTTGATTAAAAAATTTCAAACTAGTAGGTATGTACCTAGCTACCCACGTAGGTAAGTGCATAGGCGTGCTACCTTCTGATCCGAAATTTTATCCAATTTTCTTTTCTTGTTTTCACCCAACATCGAAAAAAAAATTCCATCTCGACATGAAATCAATAAACCAGGCAATTTTTACCCTTCGAAACATCGAGATTTATTTACGAGAATTTAATAAGGTACTTTCGTTCGCCTTAAATATTGCAAAGCTGTCTACAATCCTGGAGGAATTCCGTTGATTAAGTGTTGGCTGAAATCTTGGCTGGTGGTAAAAATCAATAATAAAATCTCGCCTCGGCGAAGAGGTTAATAAAAAGTTAAGCCCGACGTCAAATCAAAAACTGCGCTTCGAAAATACGAGTACCTCGGTACCACAATCCGGCAAGTTTTTAATTCTATTAATCGCGTTAAATCTGCTAAAGTGACGATAAGTTTATAAATCTTGGATGTTACATGCGGGTGGATAAAGGTAATTTCGCACAATTCACGAGCACTTTTATCTCGCTAGGTGTTGCGAGAGTCTCGTCGCCTCGCCGCCTCGCACCCAAGCCCTTTCCAAAGAACACAAGGGTAACTCGGTGTTTTATTTGGTTTTTATAACTTGTGTAAACGAAAAGACGAAAATTTACCGCGGGTCGACCTTTATCGTTATTAAAGTTTCAGAAATGACACGGTTTGTAAGCGCCGAGCCGCCACACACCGCTCCATCCACCCCTCCTCGCCGGATTATCGTACCCCGAATACGAAATTTCTATGTTTACATTCAATTTAAAATAATTTATCGTATTATTTACTTTAGTTCTACTCGACAATTAAATCTTTTATCTGTGTGACAATTATCCGACTATCGTAAATTTAACCAGCTTCGCGAATGTTAAAGTGTTGCCGGATAGATTTTTTCCCCCTCTTCGTACCTCCAAAACGTTGTGCCATGGCTTGTTTGACTTGGTAAACAATTTAGATGCTTCGCTTAAGGTAAAACTTTTACTATTGTAATATTCATTTCGTTCGAAACACGATACCCCTGATAATAGTCTACCTAACATTTCGAATAAAAATTTCAAACTTTTATGAAAACTTATATTCGAGATTCGAGTTTGTGAAATTTCGCTGTGAAAATTTGCCGGCGAGAAAAAAAAATTCCAAGATATGAAAACTTCCCTCTTATATATAAAGCTACGCGAGTGTTTAAAAAATTAACGTTGCAAAAATGATAATTAAAAATGGGCACAAGTAAACCATCGTACGAAACGAATAACAAAAAGAGAAAAAGGATCTTTTAATTAAAATGCGCGAAATGGAAAGGGAACCGGGGGTGGCAAAGAAGAAAAAAAGAGCAAGAAAGAAGAATTTCAAAGCAAGGTAGCTATATCTCTCGTCTCGTCGTGTTTTTCCCTCTGTTTAACACTTCACGGATGCTGCATTGCGAAAAATCCATCTCTGTCAAGGTGTGTGCCTTGTGGGAAGAATTTCCAAATGTATAGTGTATGGTTTTGATGGCGGGTGTGGGCCAAGGTATAAGGAAGTCCCCCCCTTTTTTTTTGAATTTTGAAAGATCTTTAGCGAAAATACTTATGTGGGGAGGTTTCTCCGCTCAAAGTGAAATATTTGGCTCAAAAAATGAAAATCGAAACCCATATCCAAAATCTCAAGTGCTAAAATGCATTTTTCTCGAATTTTGGCGAATTTTTGAAATTTCATAATTACTTTCCTCATAGCCTTGAAAAATATGAAAAATTGATCTGATCAACTAAAAAGCTGAAATTCGGTATCCCGATTTTTGGCCTGCCGAATCGATTGAAAGTAGTTTGGAGACATTTAGAAGCCATCAAAAAAATTTAGAATTTTCCAAAACTAAAGATAAGCTCATAAAAATAATCCTTAAAAACTTTTGCACTCGTAATCGTTAATTTCCAATATTGATAACCGATATTTAATCGATTTTAACTGAATTTTTCGAAAATCGCCACTTGAGCTCAAGCAAATATTTTTTGACTGGCAATTTTTTTCAGAAAAAAGTTGATTTTCTGCCAAAAAATATTATCAATACAGGTAATCCACGATTATAGATACCTACTGAAGTTCATTATGGAATATGGACTATATTTTTATGGACTTATCTCCAGCGCTGAAAAGTTCAAAAATATTCTGGTGGCTTCGGAATGTTTCAAAACTACTTTCAATCGATTCGACAGATCAAAAATAGGATATAATGTGTACATACTTTTTTTTTTTTTCGTTGATTAGATCAAATTTTCTTGCTTAACCAAAGCTTTGCAATACTTTTCCATTTCAAATCAGTCAAAAGTCAGAATTAAAGCTCAGAGAAAAACTCAGCAAAATTCTTTAATTTTCTGTAAATTTTCACTGATTCTTCAAAAAATTTTACCAATTTTTCAGCAAATTTCAAATAATTTACTGACTTTTTAGTGAATTTTCACTGATTTTCCAACAATTTTTCTTACTGCTTGTTTTCAATGAAAATTATTTTCACTGATTTATTTCTGTGCTGCAATCTGTCTGTTTTCTAATAATTTTCGATTATTCTCACTGATTGAAGAATTAGAAAGTTATTTTGAGAAATTGCTAAACTTCGTCGCCAAAATTCAAGAAATTCACTTCAGCACCTGAAATTTTGGATGTAAGGTTCTTTCACGATGCACTTTCAATTTTTTTTATTTGGACTCAAAACTTTACTTTGGGTTGGGATACTTCCCTTCAATAATGAAATCCATCACCTAAAAATGACATGGTAAAAATTTGAGATTTTTTGTCCATGTTTACTTTCCTTTCTTTCATAGAAGCTCAAAATTTTAAAATTTTAAATCTTCTCGGGAGGGGAGGGGGAGAGTTAAACATGCCTTTAAAAAATTCAAATTTTGGCTGCGTCTTTTTGAAGTAATTTTGTTTCTATTTTCGGTGTGGGTCCTTCAAAATTCGAAAAAAATTGAAAATTACTGCTCGCTTAAGTGAGCACATTTGAAAATATGGTCTTTTTCTTTATTAAAAAAAAAATCGATAAATATATTTTGACCATTCTGAAGTAAGACGAATGTAAAGTTGAATTCATTCTTCGTAATTGTAAATCCGAACAAATTATTCAAATACTCGCACACGACTTTGAAATTTTTTACCACCATTCAAAATCTAAAAAAAAAATATTAATAATTTATGGCAAGCCTGCGAATTCGTCTCTTCAAAACGCCATAATCAATAAACCAAAACCTTTTGTAATGTATAAATTTAAATTGCAAAATTACAATATAAGTTTTTAAAAGCTTAAGAATGAACTATGTGTGAATACCGCGCCTCCCCACCGCACCGCATGAAAACTTGCCCAGAAACGATTCGTTGCTGTAAATAACTACTTTTGACAGTTTTCTCGTCTTCGGTGTAATTTATGAGAGCAGAACCGCCGCGCCGCCGGACCGATTTCTCGATGAAATTCGCTACGAAGGCCAAGTTTTTCTTTTCGATGGTATTGATTAATAGAAAAAAAAAGTCACCAAAAAAATCATTTTCGGGTTATGCTTTGGTGATTCGTATATATGCCTCGTGTACTTACCAAATTTTCTCCTATCGTCGATAAAATTATCGTAGTTTATTGGAAAGATTTTTTTACTGAGATAGACTAAATCAACGTGTCGTGAACATTTTTTCGTTTTTTTCTATCTCAAAATTTGATCTGGTTTTTTAATTCTGTATAAGAATTTGATTTTCAAAGTATGTATTCATTTTAGCTGTTAAATTCACGAGGAAAGGCTTGAATTTTACGTTCTTGTTTTTATACCATCGCTTAGGTAATTAGCTTGAACAGTAATTTTGTAAAAAAGAGAATAGAATATCAAATTACGACAATTTTGAAACTCCTTTTCAGACTAAAAAGTTTTATCAGCCAATTTACCTAATATATGACTATAAATACACCCAATCGTTTTCACTTCGTTGTAAGCAAGTCTATCGAATCGTAAAACATTAACATTTGCCAGTCGCTTTTTGACGTTTTGACAGAAACAAACATATTATTATTCACCATGGTTTTTTCCACGATCGCTACCTATCTATTATTGTTTCATATGAAGACGTTTATTTTCTACTTTTGTTTTTTCCAGAACAATGGTTTCGAAAAATTTTCCTTTGGAATTTTCATTCAATATGCCGGACTTGTAGTATGTAATTCTCGTCGAAAGAAATACCATCTGTTTGGTTAATTTCGGAACATCCTTTGTTCAAATTTACCCGGTTGTGATTTGTTTTTGAACTTTGGTACTTACGAGTACTTTGATGAAGCGCATGTGGTTTTCATAAGCTGACTGTTTACTGCATTGCGTTGACTGAGCCTAAATAAATTCCACATGGTATAGAGTCTTTTCATTGTTTACTTTTTGCTTGATAACAGCACCGAGATTTTTCGACGCATCGGTAGTCTTACCATTTTCATTGTGTAAAAAATGATTTTCCAAAAAGGTATCCTTAATGTGAGTCATCAACTTTGTCGAGAATTATTATTCGGGAATAAAATAGTATTACAAAATAGAATAACACCTTTTTCATTTCGTCAAGTTTTTCCTTCCATCAAATAATTTAAATTCATTTTTTTTTTTAGTTATCACCTGAAATAGGCACATTCGTTGGAAAGATCAATACAGATGTACCTCTACCTATATAACTACGAATTGCGATATATACCATATTATTTGAAAAACAAATGCATAAATTATTTGTTGGACAACTTTTAAAATGAGAAAAATTTTTCCACTAAAAATAGAGTACAGTTGTTGACTAAAATCAACACAGATGTACAATTATTCGTTTATAATAAAAAAATCTTATGATCAACTTTCAAAATGAAATAAAAAAATCATCTCCCAAAATAGTAGGTACATACATTCAATGACAAGAATCAATACAGGTGTATTTACGTATCACAATTGCAACTATTTCAGGAAAATAAAGATATAAATTATTTGTTTATCACGAAACCATCCGCGTACAATTTTCGAAGCGAAAAAAATTTTGCTATATATATGGTTTCATATCATAGAATTATATTCATAATTTGACTTCGAACTAAACCGACTAGTTTGATGAGTGAATCACATTTTTCTTTTACAAAAATTGACTTTTGCTAGTTCTTTCTGCTTACATAAATTTTATGGATTTTTACAAAATCTTTTCATTTGTTTTTGGTGGCTATCTTATTATTTTGATGTTATCAGTGGAAGATTCTCAACAATATTGTAATGACTTAGATTGCCCAGCTTTGATGTGGTGCATAAATGATGTTTGCTCTTCAGCACCATCACCAAACCCACCAGGTTCTGCGCCACAACCGCCATATTAGCCCAGGAGAATTAGCATCAAAAAGTTGCTTAAAAAAGAAATATATGTTAGTGGAAATTTTATTGCTGAAAAAGTTTCTATATGATGTCCAGAGTATGTGGTAAAAAGCCACCACCCCCACCCCTATTGCTTTTTGAGGGGGGTGGGCCCCTTGTGGGGGAGAAAATTGTTTTGCACCGATTTCGCTCAAATTTTGGTGGGAGGTTAAGAGGGTGTAGAAGTACTCCCAAAAAAATTTTCAGGTCCCCCCGACCTCAGGGGGCTGAACCATGGCTCCCCAAAGTTGGGAATTTTTGACAAAAATGAAAAAAAACGAGTATTTCGAGTATAAAATCACCCCATAATATGAATTTTGAAAACGTTTATGATTTCTGTGTACATTTTGAGATGACGAATCCGACTAGCCCATCAACTTTTTGATTTGGGGTGTTTAACCACCCCTACGGCCCCTTTCAAAGTATACAGATTGTGTTTTTTCAGCAAAAATGACCTCGTTGCGTAGCTGACCCAAAAGTGACTCTTCGTGAGAAAATTGAAATTTTTTGAATGAAAACATTCCATATGATGTCTAGAGTGTGTGTTAAAAACCCACCGCCCCCACCCCTCGTGCTTTGTGCAGGGGGGTGATTTTGAGTGGGGCACGTTTAAAAAATTATTTTTTCGCATCGATTTCGCTCAAATTCACAAGAGAGGTTATTCTAGATGGAGTAGTATTTCCCAAAAAAATTTCAGCCCCCCCACCCATCAGGGGGCTGAACCAGTGTTTCCCAAACTTGAGCAGTTTTATGAAAAATTGCGACTTTTTCGAGAAAGTGAGAACTTATTGTTGTAAAAATGTTTCAAATGACGTCCATACTGCGTGGTGAAAACCCACCACTTCTACCCCTCGTACTTCCTCAGGGGGATGGGGGCTAAGAGGATCAGTTGTGAAAAAAAAATTATTTTTGCACCGATTTCACTCAAATTCGGGAGGAATGTTGGGTGAGTGTAGAAATATTCCTGTAAAAAATTTTAGCTCCCCTCCCCGACCTCAGGGGGCTGAACCATCGCTCTTCAAAGTTGGGCATATTTGAATAAAATGACAAAAAACGAGTTCTGCAGAAAGCACAAAGGTTAGTGGCAGTGGGTTTTCACCACACAATCTTGACATCATATGGAAGATTAATATTCTCGCAAAGAGTCACTTTTGGGTCACCTACGCAACGAGTTTATTTTTCGCTGAAAAAAAAAACACCGTCTGTATACTTACTTTGAAAAAGAGCCGTAGGGGTGGTTAAGCACCCCAGAAATGAACAAGTTGGCGGGCTATTTAATTGGATTCGTCATCTCAACATGTTTCTACAGAAAACATGAAATTTTCAAAATTGAAGTTATGGGGTGGTTTTATACTTGAAAAACTCGTTTTTTGTCATTTTATTCAAATATGCCCAACTTTGAAGAGCGATGGTTCAGCCCCGAGGTCGGGGAGGGGAGCTAAAATTTTTTACAGGAATATTTCTACACTCACCCAACATTCCTCCCGAATTTGAGTGAAATCGGTGCAAAAATAATTTTTTTTTCACAACTGATCCTCTTAGCCCCCATCCCCCTGAGGAAGTACGAGGGGTAGAAGTGGTGGGTTTTCACCACGCAGTATGGACGTCATTTGAAACATTTTTACAACAATAAGTTCTCACTTTCTCGAAAAAGTCGCAATTTTTCATAAAACTGCTCAAGTTTGGGAAACACTGGTTCAGCCCCCTGATGGGTGGGGGGGCTGAAATTTTTTTGGGAAATACTACTCCATCTAGAATAACCTCTCTTGTGAATTTGAGCGAAATCGATGCGAAAAAATAATTTTTTAAACGTGCCCCACTCAAAATCACCCCCTGCACGAAGCACGAGGGGTGGGGGCGGTGGGTTTTTAACACACACTCTAGACATCATATGGAATGTTTTCATTCAAAAAATTTCAATTTTCTCACGAAGAGTCACTTTTGGGTCAGCTACGCAACGAGGTCATTTTTTGCTGAAAAAAACACAATCTGTATACTTTGAAAGGGGCCGTAGGGGTGGTTAAACACCCCAAATCAAAAAGTTGATGGGCTAGTCGGATTCGTCATCTCAAAATGTACACAGAAATCATAAACGTTTTCAAAATTCATATTATGGGATGATTTTATACTCGAAATACTCGTTTTTTTTCATTTTTGTCAAAAATTCCCAACTTTGGGGAGCCATGGTTCAGCCCCCTGAGGTCGGGGGGACCTGAAAATTTTTTTGGGAGTACTTCTACACCCTCTTAACCTCCCACCAAAATTTGAGCGAAATCGGTGCAAAACAATTTTCTCCCCCACAAGGGGCCCACCCCCCTCAAAAAGCAATAGGGGTGGGGGTGGTGGCTTTTTACCACATACTCTGGACATCATATAGAAACTTTTTCAGCAATAAAATTTCCACTAACATATATTTCTTTTTTCAAAGTACATTTCTCCTGGGCTATATGGTGGCTGCCCACCATCTTCTCCACCTTCACCACACCACTCACATCACCACTCGCCTCCCCCCTCAGATGATTGAATTAGAAGGATACGTTCCCTACTGAAGTTTGTATTTTTAAATGCTTGAAGTTTTCAGTCATGTAATTTTTTTTCTGCTGTATAAATATTAATTTCATAACTTTCTCTAATAGTCCATGCGGTTAGCACGAAAAAACGGGTAACTACTTCACTTTTTGAACACGCGTTGAAGTGTGGTTTTTATTTTAATATGACCCAAAAGAAAATTTTTGAGAAGTGGACCCATCAAAAATGTCCCTTAGGGGAGGAGGGGGGGTCATTTTAGGGGGTGTTTCACCCCCATTTCTCCAAATAAAGGGTTGGGGGTAAATTTGGTGTCATTTTCGTATAATTCGACTCTTCTGAACACGAATATGCAATTAGTTTTTCGATCAGAAGCATAGCACTCGCACAATCTTAGAATTTGTGTCGCGAAAAGTGGCCAATTTTGAGGAAAAACAGGTAAAATTTCTATTTTTTTCATCCTGACCAGAGTATTGTAGTCAAGGATGGTTTGAAACCAGTTTCTAACATAATTCGAACCGCCTGAATTCGAATTTGTCATTGGTTTTCAGATAGGAAGTGATTTATGTTCTCGATTGCAAATTTTCGGTAGTGAAAAACGGCCGATTTTCGTGAAAATCGACTGAATTTTGCAATTTCTGACTTCGTTAGCCCTTTACCTCCAACCAATCCTTATATTAAACATTTTTTAGACCTAATTTGAACCTCCTGAACACGGATTTTTGGTTAGTTTTCCGATTGGAAGTAGAGAATTTTCTCAAACGTGATATTAACGTTGCGTAAATTGTCCGATTTTTGGCAAAAATGGCACAAAATGACGATTTTCAATTTTCTTGAAGCATTTCTGTGCTATCCAGTGCTAAATTGAATTAAATTTTCGCCTCATTCGAACTTCTAGAATATATAGAGAACACTAACAATATTTTTAGCTTCTTGCCAGTTGGGGGGGGGGGGGGGGTGATTCATGGCTTCTCAAAATAGGGACTCCTCTTGAAACAAAAAAAGGGCTCAGTTACCTAGGGTTTCAAGTAGCTGATTTTTTTTTTGGAATAAGGGAAAGTGCCAATTATTGGTCTACTTTTTTCAAAGGGGTGGGGTGCCCCCTAAAAATGTTTTTTTCAAATTGGAACTTCAATAGTGTACAAATATCATCCTTCTACTACTACCCTACTATGGTCTCAATTTTTAATACGCAGCAATATTTTAGCTGCAGCCGTTTTTGTAGAGGTCTACGAAACCAACGTTTGGCACTAGAGTGCCAAACGTTGGTCTACCAGAATTGGATAATCACACCACTTTCCCCGCCTCTCAAATTATAAATGAAAGCCAAATTGATTGCTGCGTTTGAAAAAAATTAAATAGTTTAGTTTTAAATCCATATCTCCTAAATGCCAATTGTTGGTCGACCAACATTTGGCACCTACAAATTTTGGCCAACAATTGGCACATTTAAATTTTTTCAATTCAAAGCAGTTTTTTATGAAAAAATAAGTACTTGTACCACCTGAAAGGTCACAATGTTGATACATAAGTAACCTCCAGTGATGTATCATTTTCAAAATCCTGAAAAAAAATGAAATTTTCATTGTGCCAAATGTTGGTCAAAATTTTCAGTGTGCCAAATGTTGGTCGGGCCAATTTTTAAAGTCGCCAACTTCACCGTTTTTTTAATGAAATATGTTATACTGAGTATACAGAGGCATATAAACTCACAACAACCCCAAAATTTTGATTTAAACAAAAATTACAACACTTTCAATTTTTTTTTTCACACACTCTTCTTGCTTGCTGCAAATCACCTGTTGGACCTCAAAATTTCCAAATCATCCAAAAATGTGTTCTTTAGACCCTTTACATAACATATAACCCTATACATATGTTAAAAAATTCATTTTAAGGTACTTAAAATCTCGATTTCTGTTCCCCAATATTTCACACATTGAAATTTCTGGTGTTTTTCGAACATAAATAATCAAAATTGTTTTTTGTAAACACGAATCATGTTTTCTCAGATGTAATACCATAGAACGATAGTTTGGACTATGGACAACATATTCCTCTTGAAGAAAAAAATTTTTAGCGACACTAACAGTGTCAGATCGGAGCTTCAAAATCCGACCAACAATTGGTACCTAGACCAATGAATGGCACTTTCCCTTATTTTCAATTCATTATTAACCATTTACTTAAATCTGAACATATTTATTATTAAAATTACGAATCCCCGAGAAATAATTGGCCCGCGAGCTCTGTACTTTCCACAAGAGCACCCTGGGAAATTTGATGTATCTGTCAAAGTTGAATACCATGAGTAGTTAGGTACCTATTTTCTGTTGTTTTTTTTTTCAAGGAAATCCTTGTTTTTCCAATCTAAGGTATTGCTTTAATTAGCGACACAATTAGGTGTGATAGGATCGCGGGCCAATTATTTCTCGGGGATTCGTAATTTTCATAATAAAAATGTTCAGATTTAAGTAAATGGTTAATAATGAATTGAAAATATTCCAAAAAAAAATCAGCTACTTGAAACCCTAGGTAACTGAGCCCTTTTTTTGTTTCAAGAGGAGTCCCTATTTTGAGAAGCCATGAATCACCCCCCCCCCCAACTGGCAAGAAGCTAAAAATATTGTTAGTGTTCTCTATATATTCTAGAAGTTCGAATGAGGCGAAAATTTAATTCAATTTAGCACTGGATAGCACAGAAATGCTTCAAGAAAATTGAAAATCGTCATTTTGTGCCATTTTTGCCAAAAATCGGACAATTTACGCAACGTTAATATCACGTTTGAGAAAATTCTCTACTTCCAATCGGAAAACTAACCAAAAATCCGTGTTCAGGAGGTTCAAATTAGGTCTAAAAAATGTTTAATATAAGGATTGGTTGGAGGTAAAGGGCTAACGAAGTCAGAAATTGCAAAATTGAGTCGATTTTCACGAAAATCGGCCGTTTTTCACTACCGAAAATTTGCAATCGAGAACATAAATCACTTCCTATCTGAAAACCAATGACAAATTCGAATTCAGGCGGTTCGAATTATGTTAGAAACTGGTTTCAAACCATCCTTGACTACAATACTCTGGTCAGGATGAAAAAAATAGAAATTTTACCTGTTTTTCCTCAAAATTGGCCACTTTTCGCGACACAAATTCTAAGATTGTGCGAGTGCTATGCTTCTGATCGAAAAACTAATTGCATATTCGTGTTCAGAAGGGTCGAATTATACGAAAATGACACCAAATTTACCCCCAACCCTTTATTTGGAGAAATGGGGGTGAAACACCCCCTAAAATGACCCCCCACTCCTCCCCTAAGGGACATTTTTGATGGGTCCACTTCTCAAAAATTTTCTTTTGGGTCATATTAAAATAAAAACCACACTTCAACCCGTGTTCAAAAAGTGAAGTAGTGTTTTGCTAACCGCAGGGACTATAATAGGTACAGCAATTTTCTATATTTTCCGATAATACTAGTTTACAAAAGTGCACTTTCTGTTTTGAATTAAATTTGTTTTTTAAATTTCTGAAAAGTTATTTTATTTTGATTTTATTGTTATCAGAATTTAGCTAAACAAGGTAGATTTCTATTTAGTTTTTCCGAAGGAAAAAATCTGGGTCTTTGTGTTGGATTTTTATGAAAAGCAGTGTAGTTTAGGAAAACGTAAAAATTTTACCGCAGATGAAAAAATTTCCCTGTTTTCTGATCGCTTTCCAATGTTTGCAAATTTAATTTATTCATAATTTTTTGTGAATGTAGAATAACTCCAGTAGTAATGAGAAATTGAGAATTTTTCTTTGATCTGTATAGTGAAAATTTTGTTCATAAAACAGTAGCGTAACTGGACATCCCCGGGGGGAGGGGGCAGAAGTCGAAGGGCGAAAAGATTTTGTTGAGCTTTGAAAAAAATGATTTTTAATGCTCGAAAAATTCATTTTTGAAGGGCGTGAGGGACTTATTTACGACAGAGGCTTGCATATTGAATTAACCAAAATTGTTTTTTTTTTTTTGAAGAATTTTGAAAAATAGCAACATGAAGTCGAAAAAAGTGACCCGCTATGATGCCTATAGAAAGCTGAAAAAAACTAGTAACAAAAGATGGACGGCGTAGAATTCTGCGTATTTTTCTTCACGAATCAACATACATATTGGTTGAGAAAAAATTTATTGATTTTTCGAAATTCTACAGATTTTTGAGAAAATTTACTCCTATTTTTCTCCCACCAAGCTAAGTTAATTTTATGTATTTTTCAATTTTTAGTCATTATAACTTTTCTGAGTAGATAAATTCATCTACACTTTCAACGACGAAGAAATGGGAAGAAATGGGAAGAAATTTTCTCAAAAATCTGTAGAAATTTGAAAAATTGGTAAAGTTTTTGGTAACTATGTTAATTAGTTGAAAAAATGCGCAAAATTCGATACCGTTCACTCGTTTTATTTTTTTTTCAAATTCTTTCGGATTTTCTATGACCAATCTTGGTATTATACTTTTAGAATGGTTTTCGTAATTAATGTAATATTTTTATTAAAGCTTTGAAAAAATTTGATTTTTGATGTCCAAAAAAATCATTTTGGAATGGTGTCTGGGGGTTGTCGCCCCCCCCCCCTATTTACGCCACTGCCATAAAATGATATGAACCGAACACCGAAAGTTCCGCCCTCTTACGGAAAAGGTGAAACAAATAATTTTCAATCACAACCATGAAAAACTGCAACAACCAGATTTTTTGAAAATTTAAAACGCTTATCGCAACTAATTGTAACTGTCTCAAAAATGTGAAGAATCCTCAAAAACATGATAAAATGACTCGGACTAAACGCCAAATGAGCCGTCCTTCAGTGGAAAAAGTGAAGTGAAGAATCTCATTTTTCCATAAGGGCTTGAAAACTTACGAATAGTAGGTATGCATTTTTTTAGAAAAGTTTATTCGAATTTTTTTCCTCATCATGAATATAATTTTTCAAATGAACTATCGATGTCAAAATTTCACGCAATTCATGTAATAGGTATTATCATTTTTAATTGTGGTGCTTCTTGAAAAAATGTGAGTCAGTTTCAGTTTTTTGATTCATTTTGATTCATTTTTTTTTCAAATTACAAAACACCTCGAGCACTTTGGTCGAGAATAAAACTAACGCATCCGACTTGCTAATATGAGGAGAATTTTCAATGCTTTTGAAAACGAATATGGTACGGCGACTACGACATGTTTGAAAAAAAAAAAAAACAGAATTATGAAGTACTTGCGCTAATTTCTGCGCGACAAAATAAAGTGCAATTTTTTTCGTCATACGTTCTCTCGAGTTAGTCTAACTAAACTTGAACTCATGCAAGAGAGCTTGACATGAGTTTACTTTATTCGTATAGTATACGATTTTATACTCAGATACGAGTAGAATTTAGTAATGTATTCTATTATGTCATTTCCGTTTCGTTTTCTTGGTTGCTTTTAACTGCTACTGGAGCTGATAAGTTTTGAGAAAAGTTTACGTGTTCTGGTTCAGTTTACGCTTTTCTTTCACTTAGCCTAATTCGTACATGTGAAAGGCCATTTGTAATTATAAATTATCATAAATTTCACTTAAATCGTCGAGTATTTTTTAGAAATCTCAACAAATGTATCCGCCCTACTTATGACGAATGATTTATAAAATCGACTCGGCGTAATCTGTAAAACGCAGCTTAATTCGAGATTCGGTTTTGATACTGTTTGAAAACTGTCAATACGTTCTTTATCATTCGTTTAATCTGCAAGATCGAAGTTTTTTTCCCCGCTAGGAAACAAGTTGAAGGTATTGGCGTGAAAATAAATGATTTTTTACCCTCTATATACCACATTCGCGTCGAATTTAAAATTTCTCGAATAAATTCATCGTTTCGAAGACCACCGTGACCCTCCGGTACGCTGTAAAAATTCTAAATAATTCCGTAAACAGTTTTATCGATGAGAAACTCGAAGAAAACGTTTTGAAATCCATTTAAACTTACTTTTCATTGGAGACTTTGCTCCATCGTGTATTGATTCGTAAAAAAAAACTTTTTTTTCCACTAAAGGATTTATCGACATATCGTTTAAAATAGGTGGAACTTCATATACAACTTTTCACCACTTATTGTAAAATTCGAAAAAAAAAATCGGAGATTTAGCATTAAGCTTTGCTATAAGCTCTTCAGAGTTTAAATAAATAAAAAAAAAATCTCCCAAGTTTTTCGAACAATCAGTAATGTTGATGTATGTTGCCTGTATTCTAACCTTTATACTATACGCGTTGAATACTATAAACTTTTTATACAAAACTTCTTCGCCGAGAGTTAATCCTTAAAGTAACAGCTTTAAATATGAGAATATTTAAAAGAAGGCGAAAAAATATATAGAAAGAGAACTTTTTTTAAGAATGTGAACTCGTCGCGTCGTCGGTCGCGTCGCGCGTTTAAAAATCTTACGTTACGTTTTTTTTAATAAACTTTTTTATTCGTTTACATTTCGCGAGCAATTTTTTATTCTCTCACCTCATCTTCGGTATCGTCTCTCTTCGGTGCATAATATCGTTGAGATGCAGGTTTTCCTAACAGAAAAGTTTTTACCTTAAATAGCGCTCTCCTCGAAATTGGTGTAAAAGTTGAGCTTTTTTTGTTAGTCGAAGTGAGCGCGAGTAGTAATTTAGAAACAAAATTTCATCCTGGTTGCATAATACACTGGCAGGGTGGTTATGTTAACGAACAGTTAACCGCTGACAGTATCTTCCTTGTGCAGTAAAAATTCACGTTCTTCGAGATGAAAAATACGAAGGTATTTGGCGGTTCATCTGGAGGGAAAAATTTAATGCGAGCCGAGTGTTTTGAAGAATCATAGATATACGAGATGGCTGGAGATTTGCATACAATGTAAAATCCTCAATAAAAAAAAATGGAGGAGCATAGTACCCTGTTTAAAATTGTAGGGAAAATATTGCCCATTTGAAGAAATTTTTTTTAAAACTGAAAATCTTTTGATGAATGATGATTTTTGAATACATATTAAAATTTAAATGACTACAAAGTTATGTTCAAGCAGGAAAATTTGAATTTCAAGTTGGTGAAATGAGGTTCAAATTAGAAATTAAAAAAAAAAAATGATGACTATTTTGATTTTCCTAGGAAACTTGACTTGAGAAAATTTGGATGACAATATTAAATTGGAATCAAAAATTATATGTATTAGGAAAAATGTCATCTAAAGTCAAAAATCCAGGACTGCAATTTTGAAATTTGAAAATTTTTAATGTTGAAGGCACTAATAAAAAAAAAGACATCTGCCTCATTCCATGTTAACTCATCCGGGTTTTAATCTTGGGTCTTCAGATTTCGCCTTGAATTTTTTTTTAGGTTTCCCTCATAATGGTCTAATATAGAAATCACCATCATTTCGATCCTAATGCCTTAGGGAGAGGGGGAGAGGGGTGGCCCATGTAATTTTCGTATACCATATTTGGGATTTTTTTCGAACGGCTTAACTTTGAAGGTTTATGTTTCGAGATTGGCTGGATTCAAAATGAATCTGTTATTGCGATTTTGTAGAGAATTGAAAGGAGATTCAAAACAGCCAATCACATTTTCAAAAGTTCAAAATTGAACTCTTGTGAAGAAAGTTCAATTTTTTCGGTGAATACATAATAAGAGGGCTACCATTTGAAAATTTGAATAGATTACTGCGAGAAGAACTTTTTATGTGTTTTTCAAACAATTATTTTTTAATATGAGATCTCAATACGTCTAGAGGGCACATGGCTGGGGTCCTAAATATTTGTCCAAATCCAAAAAAATATATAAAAAGTATTGTAACACATTATTAATTTATTCTAATTCAAAATCCCTCAGTTCGAATTGTGTTCGGTTTTTTCATCTAATCCTTCAGAATCCTGGCAATATTCCAAAAAATGAAAAATGACGTATGACGTGTCGTTTGCTAGAGTTTTGTGGGCGCTGAATTCGAATAATTGCCAACTTTTTGAATTTGACCCTTTGGTGTCTCTCTAGCTTCATCCCCATTTTGAGGAAAAGCATTCAAACAATGAAAATAACATGTGACGTATCGATTTCTACTAATTCACGAGTGCTGAGCTCGATTTTCAACTCACTTTATTGATCCACTTTCTCCGTACTCCATATTGACCCCAATTAAAAAATATGTACTTAGATATACCAATTTTTTGGTAATTTGTGATGTAGGACGCAGGGAAGAGGGATCAAGAAAGTAAGTTGATAATCAAGCTCATTACCTTCAAATTAATAGAAATCAATGAACCAAACGGTATTTCAATTTTTGAAGTGAGTTTCCTCAAAATGGGGAGGGAGGGGCTAGAGAGACATCAAAAGGTAAAATCCAAAAAAATGAGTAAATATTCGAACTTGATGCTTTCAAAACTCTTTAAAACGACACATCACCTGTCAATTTTAATTTATTAAAATTTTAACCTCATCAGAGTGGCTGATAAGAGGAAAATTTTGAACGAAATCGGAGTACCCAAGGTTAAAACCTGGTCAAGTTGACATGGAATGGACCATCTATCCCTACTAATCAAATACTTTGAATTTAGAAAATTTTTATCAAAACTTGATTTGAAAGAGAATACATCAAGGGCTGGAAAAGCAACCGGGGGGAGGGGGGAAACTATGACTGAATTTCTTATTAGAGCAAAACTACAGTTTCAGTTTAAAAATTCGACTCTTGTTGAGTATTTTTTTTGGGTTGTGATGATTTTTTTTTTGGAATAGTCGGAAGAAAATGAGTAGAAAAATCGATCTCAGCCGAAGAATTTTGAATTTTGCCCCTTGCATCACTTTGGTTTGCCTTTGTAATAGAATTAGATTTCAATGTAATGATTTTTTCTTAAGCTAAATTTCAACTCAACATGAATATAAAAAATAAAATTTTTATACAGTATAAATCTCAACTTTTTCATTTTCATCGTCATTTTTTCCAGCCTCATAAATTTTTCGATTTTTGTTAAAAATTGTTTGGAATTTGAAAATGAATCGTATCTTTTGTAAGCTATAATTCTATTTTCTTTCAAACAAGTTCTCGGTCAAAAATTGGTTATTGGGTTGAGGTTCCCTCTTAATTCTACTCATTTGAAAAGCCCAAAATCAGAGCCAATTCAAAAATCAATTTTTGATCTCTAAGGGTGATTGATAAAAGAGTTATGCAATGATTTTTCTCTGAAAATACGTAGGCAATATATTTGTTTAGTTTTTGGTATTTGATTGAAAATTCAATTCATTAAGTATGTTACCTTTATGGTCTAGTTTCACAAAGGCTCATGAAAAGTAGAAACGAAAAAGGTAAATTTTTAGTACTTTTTGGATTGCCTAACCTCTCGCTTTAGGTGGTTTTTCCAATTCGGATTGACATCGAAAACTTGGAGAAAAAAAAAACGGAAAATAAAATTAATATTTTGTTATTTCGAGTCAAGTGACGGAATAAGAATAGAAGGGTCATTGAAAGTGACTAAGAAAACGAACATTTCACGAACCGAATCTGTGTTGAAAATTCTCATCGAATACCATTAAGACGTTTCTATTTTTAAGGCTTCCTTTTCCTTTGCAATTTTAAATTTTTTTTCAACTGCTGTTACGAAGTTGGCAGAATCTATATAGATTCGCGTAATGTGCAATGTAAGAAAAGAGAGATGCTATTCAAATTCGCAATGAAAAATAAAACTATTTAATGGATTCCAAAATGGCCTTCTACCACATTGAAATCTATTGTAATGCGTTCTTCTGTATGGAATCCGAAACACTTCTCAGCACCCAAATGCATACCAACACTATTGCCTCCTTCAAGTTGCATGTTAGTTTAATGTCTCATTCAGTTTTTATTGAGAAATACTTCTCGAATATAAATTTTTCACGGGTTTCGTAGTTCACTTCCCTTCGAAAAGGTAACGCGAGTTATGTCGAGTAGGTTCGTTTATTGTTTTTCACCCGAAGTTTTGTGGTTCGATGGAGAAAAAATAATAATTTGCATGCTTTCAAGTTTTCACACCTACGTAAAGAAATAGAGGGCCGAGCTTATTCCAAAACGATATTTGTAAATTTTTTTACCAGCAGTTTAGGTGTATAAAGAGAATTCGAAATCTAATTTAGCTTTTTATAAAAAGGTCTAATATCGAAGTGAAATGGTTATTTCGTAAATTGTTTCATGGTCTGTAGATTTTCTCCATCGGGAATAATCTTGGTTAAAAGTAGCGATACATTTGGTATTTGAAATTGGCGTGACTTCCAATAATTCCCAATACGAAATTCTGTCCATTCTAATAACATTTTTACAAAAGTCACTGTTTCCATGTCTCCGAGTGTGATGGATCAGATCAATGAAATGATTCCATTTTGAATTTTCAATCGAAATAAATATAGATTTCTTCCTCAACGTATCCAAAAATTGATACTTTGAGACCATTTTAAAAGAAAATAATAAATCTGAATTCTGAATACAATATTTCATCCTAAGAATTAATAAAAATTTGTCTCAATAAATAATGAACACGATAAGAAAAAATTTCCAACCGAACGAAGTAGTACTTCTAAAACGACGTTAAATCAACATGAAAAAAAAAAACAACGACCGATGATGGGTATTTTTGACGGATGGATTGGATACTACAAGTAGAATAAAAAATCACTTTACGCTCATCCCTTAAATAAAAGCATAGACCTAGGTGTTCCGGTGAACTTTCATGTTGTTATTCAAAGTTTTACTTTTCGTTGTTTATTGTGGCGGAAAATTTGTATTTATAAAAAAAGTGAGTTTTGGTTATCCCATAGTTGAACGATAAAATTTTATGCGGTAGACACGAAATTCTTTCTAGTACCTATGACTAGCAGATTAGTGATGCCTGGTTAACTGCAATCGTGAACAGCTCGAGCGGAATTAAATCGATTCGCCTTTGTTGAAGAGTATCGCTGGGTAGTTTCGTAGTTTGTGTTTACGCAAAAGACAACAAATAAATACCGAGCAAAAAATCCGCTCTGTTGACGACAAATGAAAAAAAAAGAAATCCGTTCTATGTACGTTTACCGCAGACATCGAAACGAACGTTGATTTCAATTCGACTGTTTCGTATTTGGTCAATAGATTTGGTTATTTGAATGATGGCGTTTTACCAATATCTTTTGGGTTTTAGATCAAGAAAACATTGAACATTGAATTTGGTTTATAGTCGAAATCTAATTTGTACCAGTGATACGGGTTTGTAAGTATGTAGGTAATTGATTGAGTAACATTGTTGTTTTAATTTAATTTTCTCGACAAAAATTTGATATTTCAATACGGATGTATTTGGGATGAGAATTCTCTGATGATGATTTTTATCGTAGGTAAATGTTTATAGAAATTACAAAAATTCAGAAACTTCTCGATTTTTTCAAGGATATGAATTTTAAAAGAAATTTTCTCAAAAATTACTACATATAATGTGTTTGACAATAATTAAAATCTATTAAAATCGGCCAAAATTTTGAAAAAAATTGTAATTTTTGATGATTTTTCAAAAATGACCCAATTTTTTAAAAATAGACCTTTCAAAAGATGCTTAAATATTCAAGAATCACTGCATTCTTAGTAGGATTTTTTTATGAAATGAATCCATTTATAAAAGAGAGTTAACTTTTTGAATGTCTATTTTTTCAAAGATTTTCCATTTTCTGAAATCAAATTCAGTAAAAAATCATCTTTTCAAAAATCAAGAAATTCTTGAGAATGACGACACATTAATTCGTTTAGATATCTCTCTTCGATTCAGTTTCCTCCATTGCTCTCTACTTTTTTGTGTGAGAAAAAAAAACGGAGTTGAAGTGAGTACTTTTCATTTTTTTTTTTTTTCAAATCACATTTTATCACTACAATAAAATATTATAATTCGATTTTCTCTTGCAAGGGAAAGAAATATTGTTTAAATAAATGGAGAAAAAAGTAAACATTGAAGTATTATTAATAGTGGGCTACCAACAGAAATTGAAAAAAAAAATTACAAAAAATTTTCTGACTTTTACAGAAATTTCAAACTTTCAAAAAATTCATATACTTCCAATGTTTCGTCCTTTTGCTAGTGATTGATTTCGAAATTTAGACATGAGCAATTGTGCATTGTGCAACGTTACCAATAATTGATTTTTATTCTTGAAAAAGTGCGACGTTGCCAATAATTGATCTCTATGCTTAAAAAAGTGGAACGTTGCCAGTAATTGATTTCGATAATTAGGAAAGTGCAATAGCAAATTTCGCCGTTTCACCACGTATTCGTGAAGATCTAAAAATAGATTGATTAAATTTTGGTGCAAAACAGACTTTTAGGACTAATAGAACCCGAAAGTTTCCTTCAAAGTAATTTTTTTCCAAGCATTTCGATGATTTTTTTTGAAATTATCCATCTCCTTGCAATGTATGAAAATTTCATCTTCTTAATCTAAAAAAAAAAAAACAAGCAAACAAAAAAACAAAATTCGGTATAATTTTTCATTTTTGACTTTCCATATTAAGTCGAAGCGGTTTTAAGACGTTTCGAAGCCTTAAATTTTTTTGCCAGTTCAAATCAACATCGTTCATAATGAAATTTTTTTAGCAAAAGTTTAAAAATGCCAGCAAAGCAAAATGTATCGCAGTAAAAAGCCAGAAATATGTTAGGTAAGGAACCATACTTAATTTTTGACCTTCAAAATACATCGGAATCAGTTTTTAAACCTACTTTTTGAAGCCTCCATAAAATCTTAGAATTTTTTAGTTTTATTCAAAACACTTTTCTGCTAAAAAAATATGGATTTAAATCAGCAGATGCGAATTTCGGAAAATTGTACTTTAATTGATCTACTTAATAAATCATCAGTGTGATCAATCTGTGTTTATAGCTGCTAAAGTTCGTAATAGAACATTTTTGTTGATCTTTTTCGTGATTGTGGAAATTTCTAAACTTTTTTGAAAGCTCCAAAATTTTTTGAAATCACTTCATTACCAACTCTTAGCTTTTCACTTCGATGACTGCAAAGTACCTAAGTAGACGTATTTTTTAATTTTTGCCGAAAAAAATAATTAGTATGAAATTTTTTCAAGTTCTGAGAATCTGAAAATTATTTGAAGGTTCTGAAACGTCCCTAATTAATTTGAAATTCCGAACCCTTTCAGATTTTTTCGTTGATTAGATCAAATTTTCATTTTTTTTCAAGACCATGGAATGATTTACAAAATTTGAGAAATGAGCCACATTTAATTTTGGGATTGGGTAGTTATGGGATTCTGTTGTGATACTTTCGATTCACATTTTTATTTGAACTCAAAATTTCATGTTATCGCTAGCTGCTTTTGATTACCGGAACGTTAATTAGTTTTTTTATTTCAATTCCAATTTCCAATGTTTCCATCAAAAGGAAGTAATAGTATAGTATCATTTTATTCTTCAAGAAAATCTTTAACGACTGAAACGGTCACAAAAACTATTATAATGTGTCAAAGTATCATATCAATAAAAACAATTTTCTCGTAGCACTTATAAAACAGTGGTTTTCGTTTCGATAAATGGAATTGGCATCGACATCTGGCCCATAAATTTAAAACTACATAACTATAATATTCGAATATAAAAAGTACATCATTTTCGCATGCATACGAAAACAATCAACATTAAAAACACAAAGTGTACGCTAAGCGTGGCACCGTGGCACATCGGCTTTGAAACATTGAAAGTTGAAAAGGGAAATTTTGATAGAGTAAAATTCGACGTTATTTATAGGCCAGTTTCAAATTGCGAGTTTTTATTTCAGTTTGAAAAATATACCATAAAACGCTCGAGAGAAAGTATGAAAAAACATAATTTTTTGTGTATAAGATATCGTAACAATGAATTTTGAATTCGATGAAACTTTCAGGTTATAAATGTCAAATAAGTTTTTATCTCACTTGAACTTTTCTATTTGATGATTTTATCGATATTCGCGTGCTGTATTAAACTTTTCCCGTGCAGATTATACATCTCTATATCTACCGTGGAATATAGCCCATGAAAATATTCTACTCTGTAGGTTCATTTTTAGATATAAAGCTCGTAGCTGTAGGTGTGTTCCTTGTTCGGGTCTGTTTGCGACTTTGTCAAACGCAAACCTCGATGATTTTAAAAACCGTTTCCGTTTTTCTATTTATTTTTCATTTAGTTTGATTAAAAGAAAACCCGAAATGCCGCTTCTCACTAATACCCAATTTTCCCGGTTGCTTTTTGCGATATTTTAATCAAACGACCATATTCCAAAAAGTCACATTATTAAACTAACGATAAAAATTTTCAATCTATGTAGCATTTACGAGATAATTTTCCGGAATACGAGCTATTCGCTCGTTCATGTTTATAGTCTTGCACTTGACTACGTCTAAACGTAAAATAAGTCCACATAATTTGTCTCATTTTCTTTTTCCCGCGCTCGTCTTATTCCCGCGCGCGGTTATATTTTCTTTTATTATCGAAATAATATTGATGAAAACGAGAAAAAGGAAACTTTCAAAGCAGCTTAATTCTGTGAAAATAAATTCCATTTTGTTGTGACCGTGTGTGAGTGTGTGGAATACCTGCAGCATGTTATTTTTAACCGGCGCGTTGATTTAACGAATGCCGGAATAATTTGATGTTGAAAACAACGACAGATGGAAGGAAGGATTTCATCAGAACTGATTTCTGATGTAGAGCAATATACCGCTTCGAGAAAAAAACACCTTGGATTTTTGACAAAAATAAATAAGGTACCTAGTTTACTTTAATTGGGAGATTACCTAAAAAAAATACAAGCCTGAACCCAAAGAGAGACGGGACTAGGGGTCCTTCAAGGGGGCCCATTTTTAAAAAAATGCAAATTTTTATCCTCTAAGAAATTTAAAAATTTCCATACCTATCATGAATTTTACGAAATTTTTGATTTTTAATTAATTCAAATTGCTCACTCAAACATTTCAAAATGGACCAGAAATTTTTTTGGGTCTCCTAAATTATTTTTTGATTAAATTTTTGGGAAAATTTCGATAACAATGTTACCAACTGCATTTTTATTCACAAAATTTTCATAAAATTTCAGTTGGCAGCACTGCTTCAAAATTTTTTAAAAATTAATCTTACTTTTCAAGTCTCTGAATAAACAACCTTATTAATTTATGAAAATTTCGAGATTAAAAAACGCGGTTGGCAATACTGTCTTGAATATTTTCTAGAAAATTTCATCAAAAAATCACTTTTTGTATTCGAGAATTTTTTTAGTTCAATTTTGAAGTGGTAAAGTGAGCGATTCTAATTTGATGAAAATCAAAAATTCGTTTAATTTAATTACCATCATCAAATTTTCAACCCCCTTGTAGGAAGCAGAATGTGGTATCAAATTTTGAAGTCAATTATTTAGGAAGGTGTAAAAGATCAAACCAAAACTGTTTTGGGGGACAATCAAGATTTTCAGCCAGTTTCACTACCTATACCCAGAAGTGACAAAATTACAATTTTCCCTCAGGAGGGGTGGGGGGGGGGGGTTTGAACATTTTTGGAAGGCCTTTTGCTTAAAGTGAACTATTACCACTTAAAATCAATTTTTTTTAGAAAAATATTTCAAATACATTTCGCAAATATCAGCTGAGTATAAAAAATTCATAGATGAGTACTAAAATTCTCATATTCTTTGCCATAATATCGATTTTTTCAGAAAATACGAGCAGCTATCTTGTAGAACGACTGAAAATAATGAATATATTGTCTCTGTCGTTGAAAATTACGTCCCTACGATTCTTTTCAGTGACCTATATCAAAATACATAAAAAGAAAGTATACGAACAAAGGTGATGATTTTTCTCGATGAAAAAGAATATCGTTAAAAAAATACATAAAAGCACACACAGAGAATCATTAGTTAGTAGAATCCGATTATTAATTTAATAAGGTTAAAATTTGTATTGGTACAAATGATAGTTTTTGATTTTAAGGTTGTTTCAATTCAGTTATAAGATCCTATTAAAGGGTCTAAAGCGTTAAGAAGATTAAACATACGACGTATTTTATAATTTATTTCCTTAAATACCCGACCGCAAGAGCTGGGCTAATCAATACAAATAACCCTTATAATTATCCTTCATTTAGGATCCCGATGTAATATATTCTATGTAGTAATTTTCGATGTTTTTCGACCCTTTAAATTAATTGAAATTTTCTTCTATACATGGTCGAATAAAGAACGAACAATTTTTACATGTCGTTCAGTGGATTGTAATTAGGAACTCGTACTGATTTCTTTTATTTGAACGATTTTTCTGCGAGTTGGAAAAAGCTAAAATTTCTTTAAAATGGGAAAGGTACCTATTAATTAAAATCATCTGTAGGAATATTTTCAAAAATCTTTCCTAGTATTGAGATCTGTTTGAAATTGAGCTTATCTGAAAATTGTGGTCAAAATTGACTGTTCGAAATGAAATCATTTTCAAGCTTTCAAGAAAATGATAAATTTAATAGTAGATATTCACTGTTGGAAATCAGAATCTTACTGGAGGCTACAAAATGGTTGAAAGTGGCGAAATTCGATTTCAAATGTCAATTGTTAGTAGCTATAAACAGACAATTAATTGTTCATCAGTTTTAATGGAAGAATACCTCATCTCAAGATTTTTTTTGTTAGAAAATTAAGGGTTTTGAATTTTCAAAGAACTGAAAAATTAAATTAAACCAGGGGCAAAACTGGGGACACCCCCCCCCCCATTTCAGTCAGCAAATTTTGGAAAAAGCCGGCAAATTTTGAATAAACTTGAAAATTTTTGAAAAAGTCAGCAAATTTTAACGAACTATTTCCTTTCTGAACGCGAGGGCGAAAATAAATTTATACAATTATTTTTTAAAAAATTAATTCTTCTCTTAAATGAAAATCAAAAAAATGGTGGCCTTTTCAAATGAAATTTTCGAAAATGTTCAATTTTTTGGAAGGAGGTAATTTCAGATTTTTTTTTTGAAAATGAAAAAAGTAGCACAAAAAATAAGAATTTTTTTTTATTTTCAATGCGTGTAGTTGGTAAAGTTCTCTTTTTTAAAAAAGAAATAATGGTCGCCAAATTTGATTTGACATGTTCACTCGAGGTTTTTGTACATGTTCTGAGTAGAACTTTGAGTCGGCAAATTCGTGGATTCCACCCCCCCCCCCCCAAAAAAAAAACAAAAGTGAACTTTCGCCCCTGAATTAGACAGGAGATTTTTAGAAGTGTTTTTTTTTTTTTTTCAAAAATCGTATTCTTATTTAAATACAAACCGAATACTTCGAATGATATCCTTTCTAATTTACAAAGTATACGTACGAATCAAGTGTAAAATTTCAACAAAAATAAAAATAAGGATTGAATTTCATAATTTTATGTATTCTGAATGCTTTAGCGAGATTTTGATTTTCTTCAATCTTCAATTTCATCGAATTTCTTTTTCATTTTTTTTTTTTTTTTTGTAACAACATTTTCATAAACACGATTGAATCAACCAGTCCCCCAAAAAGTTGATTTTTTGTAGCTTTGAAATTTTTAAAAGAAAGGTGGGTATTAATTTTTTGATCTCTCTCGGTTGAAAATAAAGGAAAAAAAGCACGAATTTTAATGAAGGAATTCAGGTTTTGGAAACAACGTTTGCTTCAAAAATTTTCGACCTCTTTTCGCTCGGACTTAATCAGTTCCCCCACATTCATTTCAAACGAAATTTTCAAAAATTGTTCGATTTTTTTTTAGGAGAGTGTTGTCATTAATGTATTTTAAATGACAAAAAAGTAGGTAAAAATTCATTGACCCCCATTATTGAAAGGGGAAATTTAGAGATTTTAAAGTGTTAATCTACTGTACCCCAGTATTGGTTTCTTACCATTACTCGTGAAAAAGATAATTTGCATGTGTCATCTTTTAAAATTCAAGCCCTTGTGACCTTGCAGATTTTTCATGCTATATTAGCTCTCATATTTTTGAAAAAGCCTCGAACATTTTTTTTCGAATTTTTGGTAAAATGCACGTTTTACAGCAAGTTTAAGCTGAAAAAAAAAATGAAAAATATTGCACGAAAGCTTCACTGTTTCCATCCTCGCCTTAGTCGTTGAGCTTCTTATAAATTTTGATTTTTTATGTTTTTCAAAATTTTATCTAATATTATAAAGCCTGTTTCAAGTTATACAATTTAAGATACGCTTTCGTGAAAAAAATAGCTTTTGTAAAGTTTCAACTTTTATAATACGAGTATAAATGTGATTTAATCTTCCTCCACTCGTTAAATATAACAATGTTTTATTTCATTTTGATTTTGTTCACGCATTTATAGAAATTTATTTAAAAAGTGTTGAAACAATATTGCTTCGATATTATCGGTTTCATAGAAATCACTTTTGAGTTACTCCTACAATTTTAATATTACCAAAACCGATTATTTATTCGTCCTAATTTTTATGATTTTTTTTCCTTTCAAAAATATAATCCAAAGATCCTACAATTTGTTCTCTTTTACTCGCCAGTTGAAGAATGTACAGCGTACGTATAATTTCCCAACCACGACAAAAAGAAAAAGGAAGAATAAAAAGATTTTCCAGAGTACAGGGCACTTCTCTTTTATCTGCGACGAGTATCGTACGTACAACGAGCGCAATCTCCATAAAATACAGCCAACTTTACGACGAAACGATGAAAGTAAAAAGAGGGTACCTATTCGTCATTTCCTCTTTACACAGTTTATCGTGATCGGGGGTTACATAATTATGTTGCGCTTTCATTAAAACTTTTCACTAAAATATCAAAGGAGAGCTATTTAGTCGAAGAAAGGAGGGAAAAAAATTATACGTTGGGATTATTTCTGCATTACTCGAGTATATTCATTTATTAAGTTATCCGGCTGCTTGAATCGTCTGCTGTGTCGTAAAATCTTACGCTTGGTAATATGTTCGACATCCGAGGGGCAAAAACTTGGAGTTTTGCGGTAATCGATGAATGGTATTCGTAATACGCCCGCATACATCACGTACTACGACTTGTATTCCCCCCGAATACGCTAAAACCATCGCTCAAAACTATACAGCAGAAGCACATTACATATCCTACGCTTTATGTATACGGATGGTATACGTACTACAAACGTATATCATAAAAACCTAAACTATATTTCTGCTGCGAGCATGTGAAACCATAATTGTTTTCCAGTTGCGAAATGAAAGCTGAAAAGAATAAACAAACAATGCGGCCAGGGCTGCTGCTTTTTGTTCTATTGAAAAAGGTTATCCGCTGTAGTATCAAATTTAAAATACGTTCAGCCCGTAATATTTCAATAAAATGAACGCATTTAGAATGAAGAATTAATACAACTAAAGCCAGCGCATGCCGAGCTCGTAATTGCGCCAAAGTTAATTTATCCGGACATGGCCAAGTTCTTAGTGAGCAAAAACCATCGATCCCTTTAACGAGGTAAAAACTTTAACCATCCGGGAACATTCATCTTGGGCTTTTATGTTTTTTCCTATTATTCTGCTATAACTTATCTTACCTTAGTGTTTCTCTCTTAACTGGACAAAATGTGTTTCGGTGTTTTTGCACCGAAAATGTTCGCACATATACGAACCGAGTCTCGTAGGTAGAATCCGAGGAAAGATTTTTTTACTTCAATTATTCCATTATCTCGGGGCTTATTTTTCTACGTTGGTACTATTTTTGGAAATCTTGTTCCTGGGGCATGGTTGCAGTTTACGGTAAAACTTCGATAAGGAAAAGTTGATTCGAAATAGGTACAGAATTTCTAGCGGTAATGTTGAATTAGCGTGAATAAAGCATGGCAAATTTTTCGCAGTGAAGATAGCGATTTCATCAAAGAGTTGAAATCCAACACGGATGACGTTTGCTATCGTCATGTTGGGAAACTTTTTCATTCCTACTATTCAAAAAACTCTAAAGTTGACCATTTTTGTCGTGCATCCATTCGGGTGCTCGATTCATCCGCGTTGAAAAATTTTGTTTATAGTTCCTCCCATTTCACCTTATAATTTTTCATTTCTGCGAAAAAAATTCGAGGTTCAGTTGCCTTAATTCTCGAGAGAAATTCACCAAATTCAAAAAAATATTGGTACCTAGCCTACCTAAGAATAAAAAATTTTCAGCTTTATTAGGGTCATCTTTCATTGTTATCTTTTGTGACAAGGAATTTTGTTGAAAATTTTTATCCTTTCGTTCTGATGTTTATTCTTGAAAATTTTTCATAATAATGAAAAATCCATTGGTGAGGAAAGGTATAAGGAGTATATGATATTTTTCTTTTACGGAGATGAAAACAGTGGCGTGACGAAGTGATATGACGAGGGGGAGGGGGGTACCTCAAATTTTCCCAACTAATTTCCCGGAAAATTCCCAACTATTTTTCCTATTCATTCTCCAAAAAAAATTATTAAAATTTTCAACTTCTCAAAAATGTTCCAATGTGTCAAAATTTTCCAATTTTAAATTTAGTGACAAACATTGGTTTTGGCCAACAAAAAAAACTATCCAATTTACAACTTTTTAAAAATATTTAAAAAATTTGAATTTTTTGAATATTATTTTCCAAGAAAAAACACAGAACCATTTCAAGATCAGAATCGATAAGTACGAGAAATGAAATTATCAGAACCATAAAGAACTGTTTCAGATTTCAGTCTATGTCATACCTACCTATATCAGAACCAATTCAAAACCAAAATCAGCAGCAGCGTCGGAAGTTTTTTTTTGTGATTGACGCAAAATGAATTAAAAAAAACTTGGAAAACCAGGATGATTGGGGGGGGGGGAGAAGCCTTTTTCAGTCCTTTTACCATGCATAGTTTGTATACTTAATTGTGATTTTATCCATGCCCGAGCGAAGCTTTGAAAAAATTAGATATGAAATACTCAAAAGAGGCATTTTTTCACTGTTCTAATGATTTAAAAATTTATTTTTCTTCGATTGGAGAGAGTGTGCAATGCACCACTTTATTCCAACATTATTAAAAGAAGGAGAAATTTGCTGACTCATTTTTGAAAAATGGAAATTTTCTGAACAACTATTACTCTTTTTTTTTTTGAGCTGCCTACTTTTTTGTCATTTAAAATACATTAATGACAACACTCTCCTAAAAAAATCGAACAATTTTTGAAAATTCTGTTTGAAATGAATGTGGGGGAATTGATTAAGTCCGAGCGAAGAGAGGACGAAAATTTTTGAAGAAAACATTGTTTCCGAAACCTGAATTCCTTCATTAAAATTCGTGCTTTTTTCTCTCTACTTACCTCCTCTGCTTTCAGAAAAACCAAAAAATGTTTGAAAATTCCATTTAAGATTGTCATGAAGCTCTCTGATAGGAAGGGATTTTTTTTCATTTGAAAATAGTCATTTGTTTGGGCTACAAAGATGGGGATTTATACTATAATTATGAAAATGAATTTTATAAAATTAACTTACTGAGCCAGAGCGAAGCGAGGGCGAAATTTTTTTGGTATATTCTGAAATTTCCCCAATTTTTTCCAACTTTCCAAACCCAAACTTGGGAAAAATTGGGAACTTTTTCCAATTTTCCCTACTTTTTGTAACTTTGGGATGGTCTGGGGTCCCCCCTCCACCCATCCGGAATTTTTTCAATTTGCAGATTTCCTAGGTACTCATTTCTTTTAATTTACGCATAATTTGTACTGAAAATTTTCTTTGTTGAAAAATTTTTTTTTTATTAGGTGAAAAACTAAAAATTGATTTCAAAGAACACTATTTTTCAACGAATCGCAAATACCACGAAATTGAAAGAATAAAAACTCAGCGGTCTCGGATTTACAATCACGAGCACAGCCTCGTAATAAATCAAAATCCGCAAATCGAATAATTTCACGCATAAATTAAAACTTACCAAGGCTGTAATTCTTTTTTATTGAAGTCACGAATTTACTATACATGGAAAGAAGACAACAAGGCGAGCTATTAACAAGGCGAAAAAGGTAACATTAACGTTGGAAAATTCGCCGAGCCGGCAGATAATGCGCTTTCATCAATCACACGGCGGTCCTTTTTTAGCTGTTTTCTCTTCGCTTCTCGAATGTTAGACGGTAGTCAAAAAAACCTTGTCCGAATCTGAACAGAATACATTAAAAGTGATAAATAACAAAATGGTTATTTCTTACTGTACACCGAACAGTCCAGATCCATCTTTTCAGTTTTCGGTGTTTCGGCGAAAAACACTGCACGAGATTATTTAGATGATTTAGCTTTATGGTGGTAAAGTATTATGAGATGCTTTAACTCGCGGATAATATTTGCAACCGCGATTTAAAAGAAATTACGAGTTATCTATTTCATCGTCTTTTTTTTTTTTGCATCAAATTATCTATGTAGATTGATGTGTGCCAGTGATATTGAATTTTTAATCGAAAGCTAAAAATTCGTATAATTATCTATAGGTGAAAGTTGTAGGTATGTTTTTGTTCGAGGAAAAATGATAACTTATCGATAGTAGGTAGTTGTTAAATTGAAAAATAAATTATGTTGAAATATGATAACCTACGAAATGAGACTTCGTTGAAAAAAATATAAAATACAGGGAAATAATCAGTTTTAAGTTCGTTCTGATGTAAATAAACTCGTTTAGTATTCTAAAATGGTATTTTCTCTTCAAAGTTGTGTTATGAATATTCTATGTGAAATGTGCACGTAGGTACCTAGACCTGTGTTCTGCGTGTGAGCAAAATTTTCGAGTCGAAGTTTTCAGTTGTGTTTTGTTGGTACATATTTTTCATCGATTGCGAAAATAATTTGTCGATTAATGTGAAATTGACCGGTTTTTTAAATTATCATCTTAATGACAGAAATTCCGAAAAATAGTTAATATGCAACTAGGGAAATGAAGCGATTTTCGATGAATTTTTTAATTTTTGTATGTAAAAAGTAGAAAATTATTATGAAAAAAAAGAAGAAGGAAATAAATCCAATTTTCTCTTTATTCTCTTCAAAGGAAAATGTTTTGAAATCTTGAATCTTTTTTTAAAATTTCTTTGGTTGGTTCTTGCGAAAAGATTAGTAGAATTATCAGCTAGAATTTGAAAAGGAAAAGTAGATTATTGAAATTTGTAAAATATCACAATATGATCATTTGCTGCATTGAATTCGGATTAAAATTTTCGAAAAAAATAATTTCAAAAATCATAAAATTCTGATGACTTTTAATACCTACCAATTTTTTGAATCGCCACAGACTAAGCCAAATCAAACGTGATGGAGACATAGTGTTGTTTTCAATAGTAATGAAATGTCCCAAGTTGAATTTTTTTTATTGAGAAAATTCATTTCAAGTTCCTTCAAAAAAATGGGGGGGTTTCAAAAATAAATCACATTTTTCTCCAAAAATACATATAAAAAATATAAAATTTAATAATTTTCGGAGTAGATTTCTATGTAATCTTTCTTCAGCGATGTCTATTTTGATTTGACATTGAAGAAAGATTTGAAGCAAGGGAAAGTATGTCTCATAATAAAATTCATATGTACTTAGGTTAGCTAAAAAGATTGAGGCGAAAATGAAATGCGAGTGTAAATAGTTTTCTGTTTGACATTTCAAAAAAAACCTCCAAATTTTTGAATTCAAAGTTAATTTTAATCTGCCCCCCCCCAAAAAAATATGCATCTGACATAAAAAATGATAAATCGATTCTGATGCTGATCGATTCAGTGACATACCCCAACCATATTTACTCATTCTCTCCTTCCTCTACCTACAATTATCAAAATTTATTATTTTAATTACAGGAAACTTCAGATTTCAGAGTGTCTAGGTCCTTCCGGTCCTTCCGAGGTTCTCATATTGAGCAAAAAGTCTTTCCCGTTTTTAAATTTTGAGACTCACCCGCCAAAAGCTAAAATAAATCACTAATATTTGAAACGTCCTTAGTAGCAACTTTGTGTGAGATGATGAAAGATGATATGAGTGCTTGAAAAAAGTTCAGCTTTTGAATGCTCTTTTCTCCAAAAATTTCCGCCCTCACTTCGCTCGGGCTCAGCAAATTTACACAATTTTTTTCATAATGATGGGATGAAACTTCTTCCTTTCCCAGCCTAGACAATTGATATTTTCCAATGAAAAAGTTGTCTTTCTCATTTATGGAAAGACTCGTAACGATCTCGATTGCAATTTTCAAAAATCTTGTGATTTTTTGGAAGGGAAACAGATTTTTTTTGAAAGTCTAATCAAAACACGGAAAAAAGCACAAATTTTACCTAATGGAAAAATTTTTAGATTCTGGATGCCCTTTTTTTTCAAAAATGTTCGCTTCGCTTAGGCTCAGTGAATTTTTTTTTCGAAATTATGGTAAAAAATCTTCTCTTCCATCTCAATTAATGAAATATTTTGAAACAGAAAAAAATTGTCATCCTAAAATGAGTTTTGGGGTTTGAGATTTTGTTAGAGACCCTGGTGGTGTTTATTTTCCAAAATTTGTTTGAGTTATCGATTATTGATTTTTTTGAGGTGGGGGGGGGGATAATTTTCATTTTGAAAAGGTCGTGCTGAAGGTTCTTCCGAGGTCCTTCCCATGGACTTTCGGAATTTGTTAGATACCCTCGATTTTAAAATAAATATAGATTTGGGTTACTGAAAATTGAAAAATTATCGAAGAAAAATAACTAATGATTTTTTTTTGTTTTTTTGTTTCAGGTGAGTGATAAATTTTCATCTTTAGAGTAAAAAACACCTGTAAGTAAGTCACTTATTTCCATAACTCCTGCAGAAAAATGTTGTTGCAATATTCAATTAATGCTTCCTTATTTTGAAAAATTCATTCAAAATCATACCATTTTTCGATTTTTTTTAACTACAACTCCATTTTCTAAATCCATTAAGGGAACGGAGCTACTCAAGGTATGAATTTTGGAAAAAAATGTCTCTATGTTTCAAATCAATTACCTGAATCTGGAATTCTAATTTTTTGACCGTAGTAATCATATGGGCGGGTACGCAACTACAATTTTTCTTCTTACGTATTCGTTGGCAAAACTTTTCCAACATAACGTTGTTATTATTTCTGAAAAGTTTTTGCTGCTTATGTAAGCAAAGGTTAATGCAACGATTGTCACAAACTTGGGAAGTGAATGAAAAAAAGAGAAAAGAACGAAAAAAAGAAAATTCTCATCTTGTAAAAATTTGCAGCGCATCATTACCGATGAATTTTACGACTTATTTCGTATACTTAACGATTTCAATTGTTATTCCTATATTAAGGAAAAAACATATGCTGTAGAAGTATCATAGGTACCTATATTTTTTTCTCGCCGCCTGGTTTCCCAACCACACGTCCATAGCTTCGAAAAAGTGGTAAAACTTTCATGAAAACTTTCGAGTGGGTACATGTAGATATACTTGTTTTGTGCAGTTCTTGAACCAAATCGGTGCAAAACCAATGCAATATAGGCTGTGTAAAGAAACGGGTAAAAAAAGACACCACCATGCCACAAACCAATATTAGATGGTGTTGGTCGTCGACGTCGACGTCGGATAACCCGAAAACCGTACATTAAACACTTCGCACGCCGACTTACGAGTAAGCAGCGTTACATCTAGCGAAACCAAGCGGGGAGAAAATCCTCACGGTGCAATATTTTATTGAAAAACTTACAAAAACTTATCAACTTAGCGAGGTAGACTTGATTCCTTTTTAATCCGCGGCACACGATGGGCGTGGAAATACCTTATTCGAGATCAAATTACAAGTTTTTTTTTTCCTTTATTTTTTTTATTTTTACTTCTTTTTTTGCAATATCTTAGCACGTTTGGATTTTATCGATAAAGTTTTGCTTAGGTGAAGTCCGAAAACTTCAGGTCCGCGCGTAATATTATTAAGAAACTTGGCGGCACGAAAACACGTACAAGTATTAAATCGCCAACGGCCTGTTCTTGTTTGGCGTAAGTTTTATTTAACTTGAGACTGAAATCTTAAAAGCATGCATTAACTACTATCTAATTACTATCGGTCAGACTTGCTTTTCATAAAAGTTTATTAGACTAATTTTGTTTAATGCGAGTAGTTTTACGCATTTGACGCTTTAACTGGATACACCTTTTGACTTACTGTTTTACAAAATTGTTAATGTCGGTGCTATAAATTTTATAAAAGATGGGTTGACTTTTTGGTAATGGCGAGTTGAGCTAGTTTACGCAATTTCGGGTTATATTTATTACGACATTGTTTTGGAGAAAAGTCATTTGTGAGGAGTATTTTGTGAGATGCAAGTTGATATGATTTTGTGAGCATCATGTTCCGATCGTGGTGTTTGGTTTGATTTTAAAAAAAAATATATATCTACATAGAATCCAGAAACATTTTACAATCAAGCCCATTTTCAATTTCGATTTCTTCATAAAAGATATTAATAATATCTAAAAATTCTGCAAAAAAATCTGCATAAATTCTGCACGAATCTTGAAAAAAAAAATTGTTGCGTAATTCTGTAGAAATTCTGCAAAAATATGCGTGAATTCTGCATGAATTCTAAAAAAAATTGCGTCAATCCTACAAAATTTCTGCAAACAATTTTGTGCGAATTCTGCAAAAAATCTGCGTTCAAAAATTTTGCAAAAATCCAACGGGAAATACTGTAAAAATTCTGAAAAAAAGGTGTTAAGTAGGTATGTGAATTCTACAGAAACTGCATAATTTCTACCACAGTGTTGCATAAATTCTGAAAAAATGGTTGTAAAAATCCTGCACCGAATCTTGCAAAAAATCTACCTACGCGAATTTTACAAAAAAATCTGCAAAAAGAAATACTGTGTGAATCCAGCCGAAATTCCGTGTTTCTGTAGAAATGCTGCTATTGAACAAAAATTCTTTGTGAGTGCTGCAAAAATTCTGCGGAAATCCTGCATTGATTCTTGCTTACATAAGCAGCCTGCAACTTCTTCGGCTCCGTTCGGATCGATTCAGAACTACTCAACTTTTTTGGGAAAATCCAACCAAAAAAAATTTGTTACGTTACCATTGAACGTTTCCTTATTGTAAAAAATCTCATCATTTGAAACGTCATCTCACTGAAGAACACCAAGGATGGAGCTGAAAAATGAATGATAAGACTAAAAAGACGATTATTGTGATGTTATTCTTCAATCAGCATCATCGTTTGGAAAAAGTTCCAAATTTTTCTTCGAGTTGACATTTTCTGACCTTCCAAGTGATTATTCAATTCTTTTCCTTACTTTTGTGATAGCAAATGAACCATAAAGCTTTTGATTTGACTTTAAATGTTCCTCATTTTTGATTGAATTTTCTGAAAAATGCCAAGATAATGGAGATGAGGACCATTACCGTAAATGAATTAATGAAAACAAATAGCCAAGCGATCCGAACGGAGTTGAAGAAATTGCTCCAATCGCTCTAATAAAAGGCTGCTCTGAAAAGCAGAAAAATTCTGCATGAATTTCGCTAAATCTCTGCAAAAAATACTGAATGAATTCTGCTAAAATCCTGCCCGAATCCTGCAAATATTCTGCATGAATTAGGCAAAAAATGCTGCGTGAATCCTACGAAAATTCTTCAAAAATTCTGCCAGAATTCTGTGAAAATTCTGCACGAAAGTTGAGCGAATTCTACAAAAAATTCTGCATGAATTCTGCAGAAATTTTGCTTCTAATAAAAGGCTGCTCTGAAAGCAGTAAAAATTCTGCATGAATTCTGCCTGAATCCTGCAAATATTCTGCATGAATTGGGCAAAAAATGCTGCGTGAATTCTGCAGAAATTTTGCAAAAAGGCAGTCTGATATCCGAAAAAATTCTGCATAACATTAATACATATTTTGGTGATTTGAATTTTCATTTTTTTTTTTTTTCAATGATGCCCTCACTTTACTTGAGCACAAGTAGGCAATTAAACTTTGACAACGAAAAATAGATTGGAAGAAGAAAATGCATACCTGGCCTTTCCAAGTCCCAATCAGTACATGAGGAAGTGTGAGGGAGGGCGGAAAGTCTCAATTTCGTTCACGCTTTCGTTTCGCTCAAGCTCAAAAATTTTTCCTAATATTCTCTATTATATATATATTTTTTTTTAAATCATTACATCTGATTTTTTACCATAATATGCACAGTTGCACATATTATTAGTTTTCAATTACCTATTTTTGCTTTCAAAATTTTTGAATTTTATTAATTTTTAAATGTTGGCAACATTGTATTTTCCGAAATATTTTAAAGGCAGTACAAGTATTTCCCCTTGAAAACCTCCTCATGGGCAACCAAGAGTTGAGGAGGGTCCTTGTGAGTACGGTACTGCTGAGAGAGAGTGAATGGATTCCTTATCACTCCGAAGTTTGAATCTTGTCTGGATTCAGTGTTTTTAGTCTTTATCTCTGCCCCTTCTCTCCTTTCAGATTTAATTTTCGGATTTTTGACATTTTTCTTATATTTTCTTACATAACTGAGTTAAGTTGGTAATTGGATATTCAAATTCACCTTCCTTCAGAAATCAATTTTGCCCTTTTAACGGTAGGTAATGATGCGATGTTGCAATGTATGTAAAAATTGAATTACATGTTTTCTTTTTATAATATCTATTCTATTTGAATAGATACCAGAGGTAATTTTTTTGATTCTGCTGTACATCCTTTTACGTACACCTTTGCATTCCATAATCAAATAATTTCCGTTCGTTTACCCCGCTGTATTTTTCCTTTTTAGTGCAGCTTCTCGGTATAATTGAGCCTTAAACACATTCCAGTTCTTCTACACGTGTTTGAATTGCTCATTCGTATGTAAAATCAGAATCTCGAAAGTACTCGAAACGCTAAACGTTTTATAAATTTTTTCAAAGTTACAGTATCTTCTGCCAAGTATATATTCTTTGTCGCATTCGTTATTCTCTCAGCTTTACTTTCCCTTTCCCCTTCAACCCAAACCAGCCAGCAGGAAAGAAAATTCAACAACTTCGAGATCTATATGTTTACGACGAAAGTAAAATTACAATCACGTTAAACGCAGCACGTGAAGGTGATAAAATAATACGAGCCTAAATAGTTAAAGGTAGAATCGAAGTCACCGCTATTTACAAAATCAGCTTCGTATTAGGAAATATTCCGATCAGGTTTACGAAAAGCAGGCGTTCCAACTTTCATAGTAAATTTATATACACATTCCAAATTGAGTTTCTTGGTTTTTTCCCACGTATTTTTTCCTATTTTTTTTTTTTTTCTGTTGGTTCACGAAAAAGAGAAAAATGAAAAATTGATATTTTCGTCTCGCGTAAATAGTTTCTTTCGAGATTGAAAAAAAAAAATTATCAACAGTTACCCCGGACGAGATGTCGATTTTATTTCAAATTCCAATTCTTACTCCTACTTTACGCCGACATGATAACGTCCGAAAGAAAATTTTTCCTACACAATTTCTTTTTTTTACTCTTTTGCCAAAAAATATCGAAATCCATTCTTACGATGAGCAATTTTTATAAAAATCGATTCCACGTATATAAAGATATTTTACAATACGCGCACAAAACTTGGGATTAACTTACACACAATTTCGATCTTGTTATTTCCCAAACAATAAAACAATAGGTAACATAAAGGTATCGAATCCCAAAAGTAATCGATGTCTGAATGAGTTACTTTATCGCATGAATTTAGCCCGCTTTGTTCTCCTAAATATCGCTGTAAAATACGCCATAAAACACGGGTAATTTTCTTAATATTCTTCTCTCGAATGCGCATCGGTATCCCGAGCAAATTCTTATCCCGAAACATTTCGTTTATTTTCCATTCATTCATCAAAACTCGACCTCAAAAATTCGTGAAAACTTTCGCAGTGTCGGAGTGAAAAAAATAGCAGAACATATTTTAAAAGTTCTTCCTCTTGACCAAGCATTAAAAAATTTCAACTGGATATTCGCCAATTTTGTCGCATTAACTGGAAATCGGAGCTTTTCTTCCCGAGCAAGCCAAAAATTCAAAACTGTTTCCTGTTTTATTCTTCGCCATTTTGCAAAACTTACGGTCGTTTTATCTCGCGCGCTGTTTTTTTCTTCCTTTTTCGCCTTTTCTCTTTCATTACACGATGGAACGCATTATTAAATAAATTGTTCTTATCGGATTCATGGGCGTAATAAACCTGCTGGAAATAGCGAATTTTCAAAATTATAACCGACAAAAAATGCGCAAAAAATTATTCTTTTCGACGAAAAAATATGAAAAAAAAACACCCCGGGTAATTTATTACACGTAATTCAACGTCGCACGTACGAGTCGATTTTCGTGTTTTAAAAGAAGTCTGCGTTGAGTTATCGTCCAAATCTTGAGTAAGCTTTGGTTCGGGTCTGAGGTTCGGGATGCGGTTTCGTATGAAAATTACAAGCCGAATGAGCTCCGTATGAATTTCTTTAAATTTACGAGAAGGTGTGAAAAACCACCTGAGAAATTACCCATAATTACCTAAAATGGTGAAATTAGAATAAGCCAGAAATATCAACGATAATGAATCAAGAAATTCGAAAAGATCTATCAATTTATTCCATAATATGCCTATTAATAAATCGAAAAAAATTCGAAAATTAAAATTTCCCGCATAAGAAAGCGTGTAGAAGGACTTCGAATACAAACCACCCACGTAGTAAATCTGTTTGATTTATTTTCCCAAAATAAACCCTATTCGCGTATTCTACCTTCAAAAAAAAAATAAGTCGCTAAAAAAAAGGTCATGTTTAATGTGATTACGCGTTGAAAACCGAAAAGATTTTTTTTTCTTTTAGCATTTCAGAGGCACAATGTTTATTGGGCCGAATTGGTGAAATAAGTAGCGAACATTTGACGTTGCGTTTATCTCGCAACCCGAAGCAGAACATGTGAAAGAGAAGAAAAAAATTATTGAAATTTCTTACTATCAGTATGAAGCTTTTGACAAGCTTTATTCTTTTTTATCGACGCGGTAAAATATCGTTTTATGGCTTTTCATATTCTTTACTCGAATGAACACAGAATCTGGTCAATTCACAAGATACGTTTATACGTAGGTACTATATAGCTATACTACGTAACAAGGTGACTCTTAACTCGACAGAACTGTCGCGTTTCATATCAAAAAGCTTAAATCTTGAACGAAAATGTTCCGTCGAGCGTTAATAAATAACCTACTAAAGTAGCTACCTATCTACCTATCATGAAAACTTAGAGCAATGATCAAGTTTTCAACGACAAACTCGACCTGTCTTATGTTTTACCTCGATAGGTATAATACACTTTATTATGGGTGTAAATATCGACCGAATATTATATCTCTGAGAACTTGCGTAGGAGGTGATTGGCTGCGAAAGGGAAACGATTTTTGTTCCGCGGAAGTAAATTTTTATGCGAGAATGTGCTGAAAAAAATTGTTTTCCGGGTGTGAACGTTTTCACAGAATTGATACGATGAGAAATTTTCTCATCTTGTACGATGTGTGAAGATCAAAAATTTCCAACTCGTAGATTCCTTGAAATTTCGACTTTGAAAAATGCACGTTTTCTTTTTAAAAGTATTTTTGCTTTATAAATATTTTTATTTTTGGATTCAAAATTAACTAGAGGGAAAAAATCATCCGTGGACGTTTCGTAATTACACAAGTCGACAAAAAAAAAGTTGCTCTGTGTTTCAGTTTTAATGCCTAAAATCTGATTCTACACTTCTACACATCAAAATTCACCAATATACTCATTCGTGGCTTTCAAAGTATGTTTTTTTGGAGGGGGGAGGATGGAGGATCGATACTGCCAAAACACGAAAATAAAAGTTAAATATCTAAAATATAGATTCAGTTACTCACAATGACTTGGAAGTCAGATTTCCAACTGGATCAGTCAATTTTCAAGCAATCTAGAGAGATTTTGAAATATTTTGGGATAATTGTGAGCCTTTTTGCAGACTTTCAATTATGAAATTTAATTTTGGACATCGATAACAGATAGACAGAATTTTCGTCAATTTTTCTGCAAAAGTATTCTATATGTATTTCAAAAACTTTCTACACCTGCATTTTTAGTGATGATTTTAAAGTTTTAAAGTAAGGTAGTTGAAAATCGACTTGTGAGCTGATTTTTTTAATGGAGAAGGAGGACGATCAATAAGCTCATTCCAAAAATCCAACTTTCTGTGAAAATTTAAAAATTCGAGAAAAAGTCGAAACTTTTTGGAAGTTTCAGAATGATTGGAGATGGTGAAATTTGGCTTTGGAAGGTCCATTCTTAAAAGTTTTTCTGCGAAAATCGTCTGTTTCAAAAATTTCGAATTTTTTCTGAAGAATAAGATTTTCAAAGTTCAAAAGTCAACTTCTGGAACTGAAAGTTCGTTAGAAGGGTAAAAAGACTCCAAAATCACCCAATTTTCTGGAAGTTTCAGAATGATTAGAGATGGTGAAATTTGGCTTTGAAAGGTCTATTCTTGGAAATTTTTCTGCAAAAATCATCTGTTTCCAAAATATCGAATTTTTTCTAAAAAATCAGGTTTTGAAAGATCAAAATTTAACTTCTGGAATTGAAAGTTTGTTAGAAAGGTAAAAAAAGACTCAAAAATTACACTCAAGTTCATCTCTTCATTTTCAAAAAATTATAAAAAAATAGGAAATTGATTGGTGTAGAAAAAATTATTTGCTTAGAAAAAATTTTAGTTTCAATCCTAATGAAATCGAATCTCGACTGTTCAATTAAATTTTATGATTCGTTAAAGTCAAAAAACATGTTTTTTTTTATAAAAAGGGTGAATTGAAATTTCTGGTCTATAATAATTTTGTCATGGACAGGGTGTCTAACGATCAAGCAAGGCCAACCTGGTCAAGATAAGTCAACTTTCTGACCAAAAAGTCAAGCTTTTTTACTCAAAAGGTAACGTAAACTATTTCTCAACAATTGAAAAAAAATTCAAAAAAGTGCTCATTGTGATTTTTTGAATGTATGTATTTGGTTAAATTTGTCCCTAAAAATTTTAATTTGTATAATTCGTTGTAATTTTTTAAAATCTATTTGATTGAATTTTTTCATAAAATTTCAATTTATAACTTCATCGTAATTTTTTTGAATTATTTTTGTTCTTTTTTTTTTTTTGGGGGGGGGGGGGGGGTTGTAGGGTGGCGATAAAAATAACAAAAAAGTCATGCAAAAAGGTCAATTTGAATCAAGTTTTTTGCTCAGAAAATTTTTTTAAACATCCTGATTCGGTGTATCAAAACTTGAAAAAAAAAGTGTAGGAATAATATTCGATTATTATACGGGGGGGGGGGGGGGATTTTAAAACCATGCACCGATCTAAAAATAGTATAAAAATAATGAATTTTGAATTTTTTCCATTTAAACATTTTTTTATATCTGATTATGGTCAGCGGTAGTTCTGCGCCAGGAGCAAATTTTTTCAACTTATTTATTCGATAATGCTTCTAATTTGCAAAAATGAAACATTCCAGAAAGCGAATATTGGAGCGAAAAATTATTTTTCAGTTCTTCTTTATTTTAATGAAAACGTTATCGCCAACTTTGATAAAAGCGGCAGCTTTTTATAGTGAGCTTTTATTTAGAATTCAAATACGTAGGTATTTCGATAAGAAACTCAATCTGAGAAATCACCTTCTAAGAAAATTGCACTCGTCCTTATATTCACGTAGATAAACTGACATTACGTCGAAACTTAAAAAGAAGATTCGCTTCATCAATAATAACCTGCCGGTAATTATGCCCTGCCTTCCTTTGGGAAATTAAACGGCGAGTTTATTTTGATTCGGGTTATAAGCCAAGGCGTGCTAGTCGATTTTGTTTTCGGCGCTTTAAATAGGAAAAGTTCACCGGTTCAAAGATGTCCCATATCGCCTATAAAACATGGTTAATTTGTAAGCAATCGTCGTTGTAACGCGGTATTACTTTTGCCTTCATATACGGATGATGTATGACCTAAAAATAAAAGGATTAGCGTGTCCCAAAGTATACATCAATTTTTCCATTTACGCCCACCGGGGTCATTTTTAGGCAGTGGCAGTTGACACGTCGTCGCGAAAAATTTCTCTCCGTGTGTTCGGAGAATCCGCAACACGCTTGTTGCGAAAATGGAACCACCGCTGGGGAAATCACGATAAAAAATGCTGACATGTAATTCAACATCATATGCTGCGGGAAAAAAGTTCATATAAATACCAACAGCGACTAAAAATATACTTACGTCTTTATGTTTTAATAATATCTATAAAAATCTTGGAAATAGATAAAAATAAAGAATTCACATGGGATGTTGACTTATAAAAATTAAGAAAAAAATTCCAACTCATTTTCGGAATTGCATCATCTTAAAAAAAAAATCCATATGTAATATTTACCTTTTGACGAGTTTTCATTAAAATAATCTATCTCAATGGCACTTTTCTACTTACAGATGGTTTAAAAGATTTTTATCCAAAGATATCATATTTTCAGAAACAAAATGTAAAAATACGAGTTTTTGGGCAAAAAAGTTTAAACGCCTAAAAATAAATTGAGATCGCAATATTTTTAACCTTTTCTCGTATCTTGTTTATCTATAATAAAAAAAATACTCAAGTTGAAAATTTTTTCTACAGAATGGAAAATTTCCTTCTAGTGCTATTGGAAAATCCCCAATTTTCTATCGAAATTGGGCAATTTAGCTGTAGCAAAATTACAAAAATCCTATATGGTGGTAAAATCATATTTATAACGAACGCACAACAAAAACGAAGTACATTAGGTATCAATGTAAGAAACCGTTGAAATTACTTTTTCGTCTCGTATGGTAGAAAAAATTCTTATAAAAGTATTGGAATAGTTTGGTCGAATTCCATTCATGTTCTTTGTGCCAAAGTCTGGAAAAATATTTATTAAAAAATTTTGTAATATTTTTTGTTTCTTTTTTTGGCAACATTAATTAATTTTTATCGGGTGTGTATGGCTCTCAGCGTCTGCGGCTTCCAAACACCTCAAGTGCTGTATGTTAACTGAAAAAAAATTTCAAAAAATGTTGGGCCCTTATTCCCACCCTTTCGGAGTTATATGTATATATGACTGTTTTATTGCATTATTTTCAAGAATTTCTAATTTCAACGGAAATGAGGAAAATTTTCTGTTCTTTGACACAAAGTTACATTTCATAGAGGTATATTTATGATAATTTTTCCAAATAATTTTGAGTTTTTGAATAAGAATATAAAATAGATTACAATTAATTCCATATTTGTGTTCTACAACCATGATGTGTACCGATCATGAAAATCATGAAAAACATGAAAATTGCATGCAGTTTGATCATATTTTCCTCAAACAGCTTGAATTTTAAACATTGCTTCTTAATAAATTAAAAAATTGCTTTTAAATCATTTTTCAACTTAATTTTTTTTATAAAAAAATGTCTGCCTTAGCTTCTCCCGGGCAGGGCAAAACCTAAAATTCGAACCAAATGGGCAATAGAAATAAGCCAAATAACGATAGCTCGAATTCAAATGAGAAAAATCAAAATTTAAATCAAAATGAAAATAATCTGGAAAATAATGTCAAAATTAGAATATTTACGATGATTTACCATAAACCATAATAATTATTAAAATATTTACTATATTTCACTGTAATTACTGAAATATTTGCAATAATTTATCGTAATTATTGAAATATTTACCATTATTTATCGTAATTACTGGAAAATTTACGGTGATTTACCGTAATTATTCAATATTTACCGTAATTTACCATAACTATTTCAACATGTACGGTAATTTACCGTAATTATTTCAAAATTTACGGTAATTTACCATAATTTCAAAATTTACGGTAATATCAAAATCTACGGTAATTTCAAAATTTACGGTAATTTACCGTAATTTTAAAGTTTGCGGTAATTTACCGTAATTTTAAAGTTTACAGTAATTTACCGTTATTTTAAAGTTTACGGTAATTTACCGTTATTTTAAAGTTTACGGTAATTTACCGTAATTTAAAAATTTACGGTAATTTAGCGTAATAATTTCAAAATTTACGGCGATTTACCGTAATTATTTCAAAATTTACTATAATTTATAGTAATTATTAGAATATCCACGGTAATTTACCGTAATTATTGTAACATTTACATTACTTATTAAAATATTTACTTCAATTTACCGTAATTGTTAAGTATTTACATCAGCAACAAAACAAAAACAAAAAAGTGAAATTTTGTTATTTTCCATTGAATGAAATTTAATAATAATAAAAAAAAAACACAAACCCCAAAAAGAACAAAAAATGTGGATCCTTCGTGGTTCAGTTGGAGCGCTATATACCAGTACCTCAGCTCAGTGAATTGGTTGCTTCCTTAGCTAGATGATCTATACGTTTGTTTTAGTTTAATCCTTTGTGGCTTAAGATCCATGTATTTTATAGGATTTCATCGATGACTGGATTCTTGTGTTTGTTGTTTTCGATTGCACTGAATGCGCTGAGTATGAATTGAATGCTGGAGTTTGGTAATAACAATAAGAAATAGTACAAGTTTAAAAATTCTTTAGAATAATGCAATTATGCATAACTTGAAGTGTTTAGGAGCCGAAAAGCGCCTGGGGCTAAATTCATCCCTTATCCGGTTATACCATTTTAAAAATTAATTTAGACGTGATTTCAAAATACCAATTAAATAACTTTTTGAGAGTGAAATCTACCCCTATCTAGTCTAATAGAATTACATTTGCTTCCCTCTAATTTCGCTGAAATTTCCTTGTATAACTTGAGACACGTAACGCAGCCCACGAGCGTAGGTTAGTTCAAAGGAAATACCTACATTTATACGAAAGTAATTGTTTTTAAAGTAAATTACGAAATTGTCGAGTGAAATTATCATCAAGTTTACTAGAATCGTCAACGTCTTCACTTTGACTATAGGTAAAAGTAATTCCCAAAACGAATCATTAAAAAACCCCTGGAGTTGAAATAAACCCCGGAATGCGTATATTTTCCTTAATTCCCTTCATATTCCAAAACGTGCTGCCCTTTAGCTTAAAATTAGCCAGGTAATTGTGCATACGACGAAAGGCAACATATATGCTGAAAATTCAAAATAGAAATCAACACTGGCTCGAGTGGAAAACACACTACCTCTATTAATAATACAGGAAAATTTGTTGAAAAATTAGTACCTAGCTAAAATCCACTCGGGCTAATTTATAAAACCAGTCGCGTATTTTTCTGCTTATCTGAGATCAGATATCTGGAATTTAAATGTATCCATTTCAGCGAATTTTATGGCTAAATTATCCGAATTTTACGGCAATAGGGCTGAATAAGCGGTTAGCGGGGGTAGAAGTTGTCGTTAAGTATTCCTCGTTCATAATATAACTAGTTATGGTAAAGGTTAAGATTCGATGCTTGTATCTTCTTTCCGCAAGAGTTGATAGCATTATTAATTCAGGACACGTTGTACTCCAACCTTTCTGCCGTTTTCACTTTTATTCTGGCAATTTCTTTTGCTCTTATACTCGCTTAAATCGTGTGAATGTTTCGAACACTTCGTCGAGTATTATTTATACCATTGTATTTCGTCCTTCGCATGTCTCATTTTCATTTTATCGCCAGGGTTTTAATTTCAATTCGTTGGAGGATTTTCGCCTCCTCGATTGAAAATTTCGATTATTGATTTTGTTTTTTTCCCTTCGCGCTAAATAAATTCTTGATTTATTTCCCCACTTTTTCTCCTTTTACACTGGTTTATAAATATACACCACGGATCGTAATATGGAAGATATTTTTTACTTTTTTCGGAATAAATGAAACGATAACAAGAGTAGAAGTTTAACAAAATCTTTCTCTTTTCAACTTTTTCCACAAAAGTTACCAGTAGCACTTCTTGCCAAAAGTTTCTTTCAACATTCGTATTAAGCATGCATGAAAAGTTGTCGTGTTTATAATATAGAATGGAAATCTATAAATGTTGTGTGCTGTTTTTCCACTTTTTTTTGTTGTTGTTGTATATACAACTCGTATAACAAATCGAACCTATTTTAAGATATTTTTTCTTATATGGGAGTTCAAAAATTGAAAAAAAACTTTTCATTTACACCTACAATTTTTCAAGTTGAATTTATTTCTCAATTTTTAATTAAACTCGTCTGAATGGAAATTTCCAGTTACAAAATTTGGCAATATAATTTCATTGGATATTATACTCGTGCATATAAATCCCTTATGATGAATTTTGATCGTTTTAATTTTCTGAATGAATCTACAATCGAATTTCTCCTATTCTGATATAATTTATCGGATGAAAATTGACAACTATATAGTCGTATACCATTTAGCGCGCTGGGAAACGAGAAGAGATGAATTTACGAGGGCGGTTCAAATATGAATGCGAAATTATTTTTAAAAAATTTATTTACGTTCCAAAAAATTTACAAAAATTCACAGTTTTTCTAGATAGTCTCCTTCACACGTACAACACTTCAACCACCTCTCTGGAAGCTTTAGGATGGCTGTATCGTAGAATTCAGTCAGGCGCTCTCGGAACCAATTGCGCACAAATGTCTCAACCTTGTCGTCGGGTTGAGAAACGCATCCCTCCGAGCGCCTGTTTCAGGGGCCCAAACACATGGTAGTCACATGGTGACAAATTGGGGCTGTAGGGGGGATGATCAAGAATCTCCCACCCCAATTTGGTTATGGTGTCTACCGTCAGGCGGGTGGTGTGGGGGCGGGTGTTGTCTTGAAGAAGAATCGCGCTAATGTCGCGTCTTTTTGAACGATATGCTGCCTTCACGTGGTTTTTTTAGGAGGTTAGAGTAGTAAGCAGCATTACTAGTACATTGTGTGTGCAGGAAATCGATGTAGAGCACCCCCTCCTGTTGAAAAACACGGTACACATCACCTTTCCAGCTGAACGCATGACCTTCGCTTTAACCTGCGCGCCCTCTCCCTCCTTCCGCCACTCCATAGATGCGATTTTGCTCTCCGGCGTATAGTAGTGTACCCAGGGTCTCATTACCGAACTGTGCCTGCGATCTCGTCGCAATATCTGCAGTTTTAATATTTTTGCAACTGAAAAATCGAATAACTATACGTTGCGCAACTGAAACTGGAACTTCTTTCTCTTTCATCGTGCCACAAGCTCGCAAATCATTCAATCTCGATGAAATTCGCGTCAAACTAACTGGAATGAGTTACACTAACACCCTTTCCAGCCGCGACCTTCACAAGCCATCCCTTCCTCTCCTGGAGAGAAATTCGCATTCATATTTGAACCGCCCTCGTAAACCAATTTGGCGTAAATTTAATTTGCCCGGGATGCGAAAGTTGTGCTAGAAAGAGATAGAGATTGAAAGAGGTATAATTGAAATCACCTTGGTTCAAATTAATGAAAATCTTGTTTTCAACCACTATAGAAAACTAAGTACGGGTTTGAAGAATTTTAAAAGGTGTTGGCAGTCAGCCAGAGTATCGTGTTTGAAAAGAATCCAGAGGCGGGGATAGTTAATCCGCAGCTTTATGGTGGTCGAGATGTTGAAAAAAATACGCGTATTTAAATACGCGATTGCGATATCGTCGATATCATAATCGTCGTAGTATTATGGTTTTATGACGGCTGTATTGCGGAATTAGAAGCTGTTTATGTTCAGCAACAAGTTTCTGGGATAAGTTCGAATTTTCGTCTGGCTTAATCGACAGTTATTTTAGTGGAATTGATTATAAAAGAAATTAAAATGAGCTGGGGAACGATTAAAAGTCGATTACCAGTCCTTAAAATTTAAAATTATTTTTATTTGTAAATGACACTGACTTGAAAAAGGAAAGTAAATCTCACTAAAAGACGACGGTACACCCATTTTAATTGATTTCAAAGCTTTTGAAAATTTTCTAAATGTACAATTAGAATTTCCTCAAAATTTTTACTTTTTTTAAAACTTTACATTATACTCTTTTAAATTTTTTTAGGTCGAAAATTCACCTACTTCAGTAATTTTAAAATTTTTCTTTAATTTTTTTGATTTCAAAATGTTTTGAATTGAAATTTTTCAACAAATTGTCAACTTTATTTTTAAAAAAAATTTTCAACTCAATATGTAATTGTAGAATTTTTTTAATTCTAAAAATTACCGTAGATTGGAAAAATTGTGAAAACATTTTAATACAAAAATATTGTTCAATCGAATGCAATGTTGCAGAGCAATTGGAATTAGCGAAACTGAAAAATTTATTGAACTGGAACGTCGAAATCCATTTTTTCGGCAAAAATAATCAAAAGTTATCGACTTTTGTTCGTACTTTGAGAAATCAAAGTATCAGTTGAAAAAAAAATGCAATTTGACGTTTTGTTTGTACGGTTAGAGTGAAGGGGAAGGAGGAGCCAATCGTTCACATTGATCAGAAATCAACATTTTATACCTTAGGAGCTTTTGTTGGAAAAATTCAACATCAACTGAAAAATTGAAAATGTTTATCACGCTTTGTCGAGGTCATTTCACAATAATTTTTGTCAGAAAGATTTGCGAGTGTTCTTTCTTATTGAACATTATTTCAAAATAAAATTTTGATTGATTTTGATTCATTTCTACCCTCTTTAACCGTTTTGAAAAAAAAAAAAAAACAAGTCCGAAATAACTGTTTCGCTTTTTTTTATTAATCAAATTTTCAAAATGAATGTAAATTCATGTTCCATTACTTTGAGGTTTCGTATTTTTCCTAATTTTCAGAAAATATTTCAAATTACCATCGAAACATTCAGGAATTATAATTCTGGTAATGTAATTTTGAAAACAAAAGATGAATTTTTTGTTTCATAAGTTTTTATAAATTCGATGAAATTTTCAAACATTACAGCTCAAAATTTTCTCAATCTTTGATTAAATATTTTTATTTCATGATATCCATAAATCCTGACCTGAGAACTTAAAATTTTAGAATGTTTTGAAATTTATAAATTTTGCTGGATGAGTTGCAATTTTTTTTTGTCGAGTTGGAGAATTCTGCGTCGTTGATTAGAACATATATTTAAAATTTGATGAATTCTAAAAGAACCCAGATATTTTACAAATCTGTTTTGAACCTCTTTAGTAAAAAAAAATCTTTTCTTCCTGATGTCTAGGAAGTTTGAACTCTTTTCCAGAAAGTTTCACCATTCAAAATATATAAACTACGTAATTATGATTACTTTTTGTCAAAATTGAAAATATTTTTTCTATTACTTAGAATCGAATAAATTCTACATATATACGACGGAAGTTGACACTTTTGATTCCGCTTCGCCGATTTGCATAATTCTTAGCTTGAAAAATTTTTCATTCACTCGTTTCGTTAATAAAACCGAATACAAAATTCTATTCTTTATCAGTTATATTGTTCAATACATCCAAAAATTATGCAAAAAAATGGCAAAGAATTCCAGAAAAAATGAGAGAGACTTTTATTTATAAATCAGTTACTTTGGCAGAAAATCGCTGAAAATATTTGAAATAACAGCTCCGATAAATCAGTGAAAAAATTTCTAGAAGCAAACGTTGAAAAAATTGCTGGAAAATCAGTAAAATTCATTTGAAAAATCCGTAAAATATCCAAACTTTTTTTGGAAAATTGGTGAATTTAAAAAAAAAAAATTGTAAAATTATTTGAAAAATGAGCAAAACTTTGCTGAAAATCAAAGAGTTTTGCTGATTTTCTTTGTGCTGCAATTCTTACTTTTTTCAGTGATTTTTCACTGATTCGAAATGAAAGAGCTGAAACGGACATCACATTTCAACGATGTATTGAGTAATTTATTATAATTTTTTTTCTAGGTGTGATTGATGTAATTGCACATGTACTGTTCCTACATTATTACCTATTTGAACAAAGAAATATTGTGACTTTTGGAACAATCAATGATGTTGTACTGTCTAAATCATTCTTTGGTAAAACTGTTCCAAAAAAAATTGAACCAATAATCCGTGATTTTTCTCTGACGTATGATCTTTCAATCAGAATTATTGATTTCTGATCAATTGGAAAAAGTCTGAGAAATCGGTTATACTTTTGATTTCAATGAAATTCATTTCAGTGATTCGAAAAGACAAATCCAGAGATACCTATTATTGAAAATTTGAACCCGAAATCCACAAATTTTTCAACCCAATTTTTTCCTTTGTTTTGCGGTATAGTTTCAATTTCTAATTTCTTTTTTTCTAGATATTTTTCAACTCTAAAAAAATTTTCATCTGAAATGAATTTTTCACCAACTCTGAAATTTTTTCATTCAATTTTTTTTCTAGTAACCTTAGGTATAAAAATTTTTCAACTCTGGCACTTTTTCTAAAAATACATATTTTTCATTTCTCAACTCTAGAAATTTTCTCTCAAAATTGAATCTTTTCTCAAATGTTTCGCTCTTGAAATTATTTCTTGAAGTTCAATTTTTCCACCTTTTAATTTTTTCTCAAAATTCCTTTTTTTTTTCAGCTCAGTTTAAATGTTTTTCCAAAATCATTTTCCAGTTCTGAAATTTTTAGGATAAAAAAATTGAAAGAATTTAGTTGAAAAACATTTTAAGAAACAATCGAGGGAATATCAAGTTTTCAAAAATTGCAAGATCAAATAATGGGATTTCACATTTGTAATTTCAATAAATATTTATAAAATGGAAATTTTAATTTTAGCAAAAATGAAAATCGAAGAAATTGTAAAAAAAGCTTGGACCTCACAAAAAATCTCGAAGAAAAAGTTTCGGACATTCTGTTGTTCATTCCGTGTGAGAATAGACAGATCCGGTTTATTTGGAGAAAAAATATCTCGCTTTTTTGATACTTTTATGATAAAAAATCACCTAGACGAACTTCAGAAAAAGACTCGATGCTCGAGCACCTTGAGCACCCCTTTTCCCTTTGGGTACCGAGACCTTCACACAATCGAACGCTCTTATTTATTGATACAACCTATTCTAATCCGCATCAAAACTGAAAAACCCCCACCAACGCACTCCTCCATTACCCTCCAAAATACACGCAAAAAATTCCAGCCATTCAACGTAAACACTCAGTTAAATAAATGTTTCAAACAAAAAGTAACCTAATACGAGTCTGAATTAATTTTAAAAATTAAAAGCAAACAAAAAATACACCGTTTGCTATGCGTGCGTAGTCCTTAAAACACAAAAACGTTCCCAGAAAAGCCGAAAAAATGCTGAAAATAATTTAGCTCGAAAATTTTGGGTATACATAAGTAATCTTCATTTCGCATATAATATTTATATGAAATTAACTTTCAAACAAAACGGCCCCGGCACGGCAGCCATAGTTGATATTCGGTTAATATACTGTTACCATTTAAGTCACAGACATACCGCAAAGAGCATTTTAACGGTCTACCATTCCAAGTACTCTCCATATAGGTTCATTCGTTAGAACATACCAACTTCAATAGTTTCACCTCATTAAAAAATTGTCTGTCTACAAGAACGTGGTCGGAAGCATTTACATCTATTCCAGTGTTGACATAGTATTCGTATATATGCGAAGATAATGTTTCCAGAGAAACTTTCCAACTTGCCAGGGCGCTATTCCATTTATCGTGCCTTTTAATCGAGTTTATTCACAAGTTGCGTGATCGGATTATAAATTCAATTAGATCGTAAATTTATGCAAATATTCGAAAATCTTATTCGGAGAGTATTAATTTTTGATGCATTTATGTTCATCTTAGTCGAATCTAAGAAATTAAATCGGTTAGTCGGATTATCATTACGGTGTAATGCGTTAATACATATAAACGAAGCCTTCGGGTATACGAAAAAGGCGTTAAAATGAGCGAGAGAGCTTGAACCGAACGCAGCCAGACCTTGGCGAAGAGGGAAAAAAAACACATAGTATTAAAAGTTAACGGCATTTCCTTTCTCATTCGTTAATAAGCGAAAACGAACGACCGTAATATTTTTCTCTCGTTAAAATTCCAACTCGTAAAATTTTTTAATTTATTTACTAATTTTTATCGTCGAATTTTTACAAGCAATACCGCAGAGAGACGTAAGAAAAAAACTGCAAAAATACTCCGCTTTAAATCCCACAAGGGATAAAATTTTTTGACTAGTCTTTATTAAATAGCATTAAACGAATTTATAAGAGTAGGGCGGTATCGAGGGTAGACTGAAAAAAAAAAAGGGTAACGGTATTTGTAAATCCTGCGCGAACCAGTAAGCCACCAAGAAGATAATCGCTTTAGCTATAGTATAGCTGAGACTTTTCAGATATGAAGCCTAAATGACAAACGACGTTTGGGAAATACATGATTTTACGACTGAAGACAAAGCGAAGCAGAGAGGAAGATATCCAACCGCCAGCACTTTATTACGTCCAAAGGCGACAGCTGTACTTTTTGTCGCGTTTGCTGCTTTAAAATCCCCGAGAAGAGCTTTGCGTAAACTTTTTCTTTCTCTGTCGCACCGTGTCCGACACTTTACCTTTCATATACTCGGTGTAGAGGTATAGAATACGGAGCCGTGTACTGTGTATGTCCATAACCGATGCTTCCTGACAAGAATTAAATTCACGAGGTATAAAATTCTAGATGATTTCGACGCCGAAATGAATAAAAGCTGTCGAAAATGTTGCCTGTTTTTTTTTTAGCAGGAAGTGAGAGAGATTTTAAATAAATATATGTAGATTGCCTTAAGAAAGTTGTCAAAAAAATTGTTATTCGGATGCTTCAAATAAAAATCGGCGAAGGGCTCAATCTGGAAGTTTTTTGAGGGTGATGGGTTCCTAAAATTGGGTGGAGAATGTTTTGGAACCCCTGCGTGATGATTTTTGGAGTTGTTTTTGTTGAAAATTTTACTGTAAGTGAAATTGTGTTTCACATGTTCATTCCATTGAAGCTGAAATTGAAGAATGGCTGTTTTTTTTGGAGAAATTTTATATTAATTTTTTCGTGAGTTTTGAACAAAAAAATCGAATGCTGGTTCTGAAATTTGCTGCATGAAGCAAAATGTTGGTAGGTAATTCTTCCGAAAATGCTCCATTTCGACTTTACAAAATTTGAAATTTTCAATTTTTTTTTTATTGCGATCGAAAGTATATCTGTTTTGAGAATCATTTTTTGTATTCGGCTCAGCTCATAGCCCTTCAGGAAAGAGTGTGAGGCAATTCTAATCTTTGGTATCCATGACTATGCAATTCCCATCGTCGTAACTGGTCGTATAGTGATCTCATTTTTCTTTTTTTTACTTCGCTTGAAAATTGAAAATATTTAATAATGTAGTAATTTTATCTTATCATCGATGTGAGAAAAATTTACAAAATAATCAAATTCGTAGTAGCTTGTGCAATGAATTTCTGTAAAATTTTCCTAGGTTGTGGATGAAGTTTTATTTTGCCTTGGCGGATTAATTTCCGATGCCACGAGGAAGGAACATGAAATTTCATCCATAACCTGGGAAAATTATACTAAAACAGCATCAAATAAGCCAGGAAAAATTATTGAATATTAGCCATGAGAATGAAAAAAAAAGTTCATAAGTTCATATCAGAGTTCTTTCTTGTTTGAAGTCACAAAAAGCCTTTTTAGTGACCCTTTAAGAAATCAACGTCGTTTCCTACTTTTTCCGATATCTTATTGTGTTTTTTTTTTTCATTTTAGAAATTTTACCTATGTTCTTACTTAATCATCTTCAACGTTAGAGATTATTGGTTTGGTTTGTACGAATCATTTTTTGATACTCAATTTTTAGCTTTCTATTGTCAACTTTCAAAGTTCAATTTTAAACGTTCCCTTTCTAATTTTTTCTAGTCTACTTACTTTCAACGTTTCCTTTTTCGACATTAATCTTAGATTTTTAATTTTTGAAATTCGATTTTCAACACTTGATTTTCAACATTTGGTATTCAATTTTCGATGTTTCATTTTCGATTTTTGATTTATAGAATTCCAAGATAGACTGGCCATAAAAGTTATATTATGTTAATAAAATTCACGAAAAAGTCTCATTTTTTAAATAAAAGATTTAAATTACCGATTTTCAACTGAGTCCCTACAAAAAATTTTAATTTTTTAATTTTTTCTCCTGTATAGAAAACTATTCTACATAATTATGTCGCTTCTGGCGATGATAGTTTTTTTTTTCCAAAAAGTAAGGAATCGCTAAAAAAGAAAAGAAATCATGGAAAACTGAGAAAGGTAATGAAGACTCAAAAAGCTAATTCAGCAGACGCTCTAAAATTGATTTTCGTTGTCTGGTATTTTCCACAATAGATTCAAACTGAGATACGTATCAAAATTTGAAGGTAGAAGTTGGAAAACAATTTGAAATTTAATCCTTGAAATTTGAATCAAATTTATCACATCTGGAGATTGTTTTCGAAAATTAATTCCATTTCTAAAAAAAAAACAAACATTAAAACACTATACGATCAAATTTTCTCATACCGGGTGCTCGAAAAATTCTATCACTTTTGGAATTTTTGTATTTAAAACTCGTAGGGTGACTATCTGCTGAGACGTTTTAAGCAGAATTTTATTTTAATCGATTGGTTTTGTCATACTCCATTACTATGTTTCACATTTTACATAAGTATTGCCAATCTACGATTTTTATGAGGAAAATTTTCTTATGGGAAGCTAGAATTTTTGAGAACTCATGAACATCGAATTCTTAAGTTTTCCATGTTTTCGAAAGTTTTTACTGTTTTCAAAATAAGCCACGTAAATCTATTTGGAATGTAAAAAATCTAATAATTTTCCAAAAATTCAACCTTTTTTGACTCGAAAGCAGGCAAATTTTTTTTTTAGCTGCTTCAGTGAGTTTTCATTGAAAATACTCCCTAAAATCTTGATTACACTAAAAGATCTCAGAAACAGCTGAAAATGGTAAGTTTTGAATTCGAAAAATCAACGTCTATCAGATTGTGACCTAATTGATGTTGATTTTATTGGGCAATCATTATTTTTTTTAAATATGTAAAACAGTAAAAACTCAATGTTTTATTTATTTTTTCTTGTTTACCAAAAAATTGTAAAATAAATTTAGAATTCCTGAAATTTTGACTTAAAGAGTGTTTTGTAACGTGTATTTTTTTTTTTTTTTTTCAAAAATCTCATTCTGGTTCAAGTTGGAGAAGACGATCGTCTCAATTCATTCCTTTTTCACATCAGGATTATATTAGTTTTTCATATTTTATTTCAGTGAAAGTCAAATGTTCACTTTTGAATAAGTCTGGTGGTGATCATCGCGTCAACTCTTTAAAACAAAATAATGAAGAATGGAGAAGAAAAGAAAATCAACTTTTTCTATTTTTATTCCATCTATTAGAACGTTATGTGTTCTATAACAGAAACCATACCCACACCCAAAGCTCTGCAAATCACGTCAAAAAAAAGTCTCGTTATACAATCGTATTTTTCCTTTTTTCCTACCAAACCGACAAGATTACGAGGGAAAAAATCTGATAAATGAGTTCATTAGGGTATTTCACAAAAAAAAAAAAAAATGTAAATAAAATTAATCATAATAATTCAAATGCTGCCATCGATACAGCCCGAAGCTTCGCTGTTTAAATTAACCAGATACAACAAAGAAATCTCTATATATTAATTACTCTCTTGTAAAAACTCGATGCAGTATTTTTTTGGGGGGGTAAAAAATATCTGTTCTGCTCGCTGCAGAAGGTGAATCGTCTGAATAAATATACCTTTGTCATTAAAAAAAAAAAAAAAAAAAAAGGAAAAAAAGAGTAGACAGTGGATTTTTTTTCATAATTCATAATCTCTCGTTACGTATTTAATTTTACGTTGAAAATAAAACTTATAAAAAGGCACGTATATTACATTACACGAGGCATTAAGTAGAATAAAATTTTACAACCTTGTAATTAAATAACGAACATTTCCATTTTGTATTACATTCCCGTCAACAATTTAATTATTCAACATTATCATTTAAACATTACAAAAAAATGTTTGATAAAGTTGAAGTTGGGACGCTGATTAAGCAAATTTATATTTCATCCGGTTTCATTTTCGTTTATGACTGAAATTTGAGTATGTAAATTATGACCGTTTTTGAATGTTTGTTTACATATATACGCTCGTTCGTAAAATATATTCGTCGTGTGTAAGAAACCCTGTAAAGTAATTACACGACCGGCTATGTAGTTGACCCTTTTTCTTTTTTAAATACGCAAAAACTAGAATTTATGGTACCCTTCTTCTTGTACTTTCACTTGCATTACAATCTGTCTGAAAAATCTTGCTACGTTTTGTTTACAAAACGAGATTTATTTGTTTACTTTTAAACTACAACGAGGAGGAAAAAATACACGAGTTTGTGGAAATTGCGAAAATTTTAAATTGAAAAAATTTCTTTCCAGTTCAACAACATTTTTTGTCTTTATGTTTCGAAAGATACACGTGAAATTCCAATACTTTTTATTTTACTCGACCTTGAATTTTGAAACCATTTTATTTTCAATGGAGAAATTGATGAAAAATTATGTTTGCTGTTTCATGGAAGGAGGGAAGTTGAGGAGGATGATAGGTTTTAAAATTGAAATGTTATTTCCACAGCTCGATCAATTTGATAATGTGGCATGGGAAGGTGGAGTAATGTCTTTTTGTAAAATTCAAGTCAGAATTAATTCTTTCATTTAGTTTTTCTTGTTTGCCTTTTTCATATTAAAAAAAATACAATTTTTATGTTTTACTTGCATTATTGTATTTACTTGAATATTAATTTTTGCGATGTTTATTTTTTCAGTGAGCGAAACGAACAGAAAATTTCCAGTATTAGTATTAATCCACGGAGAATCCTACGAATGGAATAGTGGAAATCCATACGATGGAACTGTGCTCGCCAGCTATGGAGGTCTACTTGTCGTAACGATCAATTATCGCCTCGGTGTATTGGGTAAGTGTATTAATCAGATTTTCCTAATACTTATGTTTCAATTTTGAATTTTCAATCATGTGAGAGATGTTCATGTTCAATTGTCCATAGAATAATGTAAGGCCTTACCGACGAAATAATTTTTCAAAATGATCACAATGAATCAGAATTTTACCAATCACTGAAAAAAAAATTGGGAATAACTTGTTATTCTGACTTAGTTTCAAAATCTCTTCAAAAAAAAAACCCATCGATATTTCGAATTACTTATCGTGGTATTATACCGTATCAGACATCTGTTTTTATTCAACGCGTTTTCCAAGTCAATTCCATCCAAGTATCTGATTATAAGAAACAGTCGTCGGGCAAAAGTTAGAAATCGAATTCACTTATGTAAAACTCTCTTTGCATTTAAGAAACAGTTACACAGTGATTCATTTTCAAATTTAAAACTCGAAATGGAAGCGAGCGAAAAGAAAGGAAATGAGGTTTACATCTACGTATACAAATACAACATCTTGGTTGAAAAGTTATTTTCGCAAATGCATCTCTGCATTTTTCACCAAATTGCATCTTGCGACGACGAAGTAATAAATCGTCTTCTTTCTGCGTTGTCGCTGATGGATGACAAATTTATAAATTGTCTGGGTTTGTAAAATTTTCTCTGTTAGAAACACTGCAATGGGGAAAAAATTTCATCGAAGATTTATTTTTTTTGTAAGTGTACAATGCTCTGGTACTTTTTACCCAATATCTCAAATTCGCCTATCTTTTTAAGTAAGAGAACGTACAAATAAATACGCATTGCTATGAGGAGCTTGGTATCAAGATGATTGTGGCAAATGCCATTTTCAGACATGAGTTGGATAATAATTCTAATGGTATGTTTAAGGCTATTTTCGATTCCAATATAATTTTTTTTTTTTTTTAAAGGCCAGAAGTGGCCGAAAAATATGAACAAATAGAGAACTCGAGAAAAAATAGGAAGAGTGGTTAAATTTAAAAATCAATTAGTTTTCACTGATCTTCAGTCAGAAATCATTAATTTTTCTGAAAAACTGGGGATTTATTGAGGAATCGGTGATTTTTGACTGAAAAATTAGTGAAAACTTATCAACTTTTGCAATTAAATGACCGAAATACTGCCCAAGCGAAGTAAAGGCGAAAATTTTTTGAAAAAAAAAACTGTTTGCTAGCAAAAAATGTAATTTTAAACAATTATTTTTGCAATAAAAATAAAAAAATATTTTTTCCGAGCTTAAGGTGAGGGGCTCGAGCCACGTGAGCTCCTTCCCCTTGGATTTACTCAAAAAATTACAACGATTTCGAATAAAATTTCAATTTTTCCGGACGGAAATCAGAAAACGAGTCTTTAGATACTCATAGTTTTTTTTTCTTCTGGAAGTCAGAACACTTATTTCTTGATAGGTTTTTATTTTTTTGTGGTGGTGGGTGGAGGTACAAAATTTATTAGTACCGATTTTTAAAAGGTTCTATTGAAAGTCCTACTATGGTCCTGTTTTGGGATTTTGAAAGTTTGTTGGACACCCTGGCATATGTAATAGGGTGGGCCGAAAAAATAATATTTTCGATTTTCAAAAACATACCCATAGTCTAGGGACCAATTTGAAAAAAGACGCATATTTAGCGGTCCCGTGGACCCTACGAGTATACCAAGTACCGGCAGTTGATTATTCATAATTCGGACCTGCTGAAAACAACTAGCCCGCCGGTACGTCGAAAAAGTGGTGCAAAGTTGCCCAAAGTTGAGCTTAAAGTTCAAAAGTTCACATTTTTCGAAAAATCGCCAAAAATCGTAGATTTGCTCAATTTAATCGTTCTTGGGCTCATTTTGAAGGGAATTTCAGCCTCTTTCTCATGATGTATCATAAGTTGGGTTTTACTCAAAACTTCCCTCAAATTTGAGCAAAATACTCAAATTCAGTTTTTTTTGAACCTTTGAAACCTATTAGAAACGAACTTAGCTCACTTTTCGAAAGTTTTATTGGAGTAAATGTTAAGCTCCATTAAATTCTCTGTTCAATGAGCTATTGGAGAGCTCTCTAACTTGAGTTGGAGCTGAGTAGATCAGTTTTTTGTAAGAAAGGCACTCAACTCAAAAAACGTTGAAAACCCGAGAATCTATTTACAATGAAATAATAAGTTGAAATATTGCGAAGACGGTATCTTTAAAATGTCAAAACGATTGCTTTGAACTGAGATTTACTCAAATTTGAGTGAATCACTCAAATTTTTTGACCGAATAATCAATATTGGTTGTTGTATGTCGTTTTAATATGATTTTTTTCGCCGAATGCGATTTTTTGTTCGAAATTTTCATTGAATAAAAATTTTTGCCCCTTCCCCATCCTCACTTACCCTTTTTCTAGCAAGAATATCGCAAAGGGTCCCGGCGGTTAGGATAGGCGAATCTGCTCCAGAGTTGAAATTTTAAACTAACCGACAGAATTTGGTTCTTGGGATCTGAAAACTACCTTGTAAAATTTTTGGCCCCCTACCCCTCCCCTATTCAGAGTTATAGGGCAAAACGGTAGTTTTTTCAGCCTTTCCTCAAAACATTTTTATCTCCGAGCGTTTTCAACCAAATTTTTGCAAATTTGCAAGTTATACACCCTGCTGAGGAACATTAGTGGGTGGTTTGAAAATTTTTTAAATTTTTTTTTAGTTTTCACCTCATTACATCTCTTTTTCGTGATTTGTGTGATTTCATGTCCATATTAAAAGCACAGCACGGCTCACAATTGAATATCTCACATTCTTTGCCTAAGAAATTGTCATAAAAAATGAATTGCAACAGATTCGTGTTCAGCAGCTCGAACTACTTCAATAAACCCCAATATTACGATCAAAACACTCAGACTGAGTAAACAATTTTTTTTTCAATGTAGTGTGTCACGTACATTGAAAGAGTAGAAATTTGAATCATACCAAATTTAAAAAATCATTTTTATAATTCCAAACTGAGACCAATTATTTTTGAATTATTGCTTTCAAAACTAAGATGATGTAAAAAAAAAACTCATCGACTCAAAACTGACTTTTCAAAATTCGAGTGCTTTGATCGCAAAAATGGGATTATTGAAGTAGTTTGAGCTGCAGAACATGAATCTGTTGCAATTTTTTTCTTCTGCTAATTTCTTGAACAAAAAAAAAGTGAGATATTCAATCATGAGCCGCGTGCTGTACTTATTTGGACTTGAAATTACACAAATCACGAAAAAAAGATGAAATAAAATGAAAATTAGGCAAGTGGTGTATAAATCCATATTTTGGAATACATAGGTATTACTACCAGAAAAATTTTTTGGTCAAAAATGGCCGTTTTTATGAAGATTATTACATACTACATAGGAAATAGCTACATGGAATACATTTTTTTTTAAATTGCACTTCAGAAACATCATGTAGAAAACTTGATTTGAAGTTTTAAAATGCGAAGAAAAACTATCACCATAAAAATTTAAATTTAAAAAATTTTCAACCCACCCACTAATGTTCCTCAGCAGGGTGTATAACTTGCAAATTTGCAAAAATTTGGTTGAAAACGCTCGGAGATAAAAATGTTTTGAAGAAAGGCTGAAAAAACTACCGTTTTGCCCTATAACTCTGAATAGGGGAGGGGTAGGGGGCCAAAAATTTTACAAGGTAGTTTTCAGATCCCAAGAACCAAATTCTGTCGGTTAGTTTAAAATTTCAACTCTGGAGCAGATTCGCCTATCCTAACCGCCGGGACCCTTTGCGATATTCTTGCTAGAAAAAGGGTAAGTGAGGATGGGGAAGGGGCAAAAATTTTTATTCAATGAAAATTTCGAACAAAAAATCGCATTCGGCGAAAAAAATCATATTAAAACGACATACAACAACCAATATTGATTATTCGGTCAAAAAATTTGAGTGATTCACTCAAATTTGAGTAAATCTCAGTTCAAAGCAATCGTTTTGACATTTTAAAGATACCGTCTTCGCAATATTTCAACTTATTATTTCATTGTAAATAGATTCTCGGGTTTTCAACGTTTTTTGAGTTGAGTGCCTTTCTTACAAAAAACTGATCTACTCAGCTCCAACTCAAGTTAGAGAGCTCTCCAATAGCTCATTGAACAGAGAATTTAATGGAGCTTAACATTTACTCCAATAAAACTTTCGAAAAGCGAGCTAAGTTCGTTTCTAATAGGTTTCAAAGGTTCAAAAAAAACTGAATTTGAGTATTTTGCTCAAATTTGAGGGAAGTTTTGAGTAAAACCCAACTTATGATACATCATGAGAAAGAGGCTGAAATTCCCTTCAAAATGAGCCCAAGAACGATTAAATTGAGCAAATCTACGATTTTTGGCGATTTTTCGAAAAATGTGAACTTTTGAACTTTAAGCTCAACTTTGGGCAACTTTGCACCACTTTTTCGACGTACCGGCGGGCTAGTTGTTTTCAGCAGGTCCGAATTATGAATAATCAACTGCCGGTACTTGGTATACTCGTAGGGTCCACCAAACCTCACTTTTTCCATGGTTGGTCCCTAGACTACCACGAAAAAGTTGTTGGCTGATGAGACTTGAAGAATAAAAAAAAATTCAAAATAGATTCATATCTTCCGATCGCGCATTGGCGTTAAAGTTTTCAAAAATTAGCAAAAATTAAGAATTTTAAAAATTTTGAAAAAATCAAAAATTGATTAAAATCAATTAGTAATCACTTAGACCGAAAAACACTTTTTTTTGAAAAAATCAACGTTTTATAATTTTTTTGTTGATTTTTCTTCATTGTGAAGAAATAGCAGAAATTTAAAAAAGGTGTAAAGCATGAATTTTTTTCAAAAAAATTCTGCTTTTTGGTTTGAATAGTCAATAGATAAGCTCTAAAACCAATTTTTTCAAAATTTTCTAAAATTTTTGAAAACATTGAATTTTTATCAATTTTTGAAAATTTTAATGCCAATACGCGATCGGAAGATATGAATTAATTTTGAAATTTTTTTTATTCTTCAAGTCTCATACGTTTTTGAAAATCGAAAAAAATTGTTTTTTCGGCCCACCCTAATATGTAAACAATATATATGACCCTGCCGTAAAGAAAGGACCTAGTGTAAAAAAAATCGATATCTCATTTTTCACGTTTTTGGTCCAAACGACACCAGATCTGGACCAAACATATGGAAATGAAGACATCGATTTTTTTTACACTACAGGTCCCTTCTTTATGGCACGGTCACATATGCTAATATTGATTACAAACTTTTTACGTGTTTTTTTTTTAAACATTTACCCCTTCAATTATCGAGATAGGCAACATATTCGTCTCAATTCTTTTCTCACCAATGGTATCCTATTATATCCAAAAATGAAGTATTATCGTCCACTCCCTATTTTTTTTTTCCAATATTTAGGTATAAAAGTTGATTATTTGATTGATAGATCTCATAAGAACACCTGACTGATATCTTTCTCTCTTATTTCTCACAAAAGTATCGTATCATTAGCTAATTCTCTCGCTGAAAGAAATACGAAAGGCTTGATTTATCTGACCCAGGAAAACGTGTGGTGATTTGTTGGTATACTTTTGAACAACATTATTGAAAATTTCCACGCGTTCGATCTGATAAAAATTTTACGTTTGTTCGGGGATATCGTACCAGCGAGTTGTTTATTAAAAATCTATACGTACCAGAATAGGTACCTATACTTCAGTTTCACGAATGGATTCTCAAAGGAGAAAATTTCACTTGCTTGCGCTAGTGTTCAATATTTTATATCGCAGATTTCCTTCTCTTATAAACTTTACGATGATACGGATTATTTTTGATTCGCAGTCACAAATGAGTTCATGGAAATGAGATCATGTACTATTCAATTCTTCAGTTCCATTAGCTATAATCTAATCCCTTACCTAGTTTCTTGAATTATTCTCCAACCTACCGGCACGAGCTGAAAATTCATGGTGTTTTAATTTATTTCGCGAAAGATACCAAACAACCTAATCTATTATTAATTAGCTCCGATAGGTACCCGAATCTATACTTCAATGTACGAAATAGTTCGCAAAAATAAGTCAAATTTGACGATAATTGCCGAGCAGTTTTTGCTCCTGGCACTTTAACCTGATGAACTTTTAAATCGAACGAGCGGGGCTAATTTGGATTTTATTTCGTTTCGCTATCTCGACATATATTTTATTATCCTCGAGGGTAATTTCTGTTTAATAAAAAGATTAGAAAATCATTAGGGGCGAATACTTACATGAGATTCGATGAGAAAAACTGTACGATAAAAGAGAATACCACTGCAGCCAACCAGATGGTGATCTTATTAATCCTACCGAGATATATATTTAAAAGCTTGAAAATAGTCGTAATTTATTATTTGATGAGAAAATTGTCGAGAGTTTATTTTAATGTGAACATGAGTTTTTTTTCATCCTGTTTTTAACGATAGTTATATAAGTTGTTAAAATGTAAAAAGTGTTATCCGTTAAATTGTCAAGTTTTTATGGCGTAATATACTGTTAAGTGGTTACACATTTTCCCCCAATAAAACTCACCGGCGAATTTTGCTCTTTTTTTTGTGATATTTAGTACGGTATGTTATGGAGTACTGAGTATAGTACGTTAGGTACCTATACGTACGAAAAACGATGACGAAGGCAAGTTGAATACACGCTGCTGAAAAGTTATTACTGTTCAGTCAGTTATCTTTACCTGAAATAATTAACTTCAACTGGAGAGAATATAATTTATTAAAAAGCTTTAATGTATATTTCACCGGCTCCTTTTTCACTGGGTTTTCCTTTTTATTACTTTGTTATTACCTAGCTGCGCCCGTAATAAGGTTACCCCCGTTAAGTCTGGCGTTGTAATTAATTATGTACGCGCGTATTAAATTAGGCGACTAGTGTTATCTGGTACCTTGCTAGGTTTTCTTTTTTTTCTTCTTCTTTTTCGCGTGCGTTATTTTTTAAAGTGATAAATTACTCGGATTATTTAATGAATACGCGCTTTAAATAATTATCGAAATCTTTGTTAATGAATGTCGTTACGGGATGTCGAGAGGGTTTCGCGTTGTACTCGGAGAAAAAGCTGCGAGTTTGCGAGGGTGTTGTTGAAACCATCCAGCGGCGTGTGGATGGTGAAAAATCAACGCTTTGAAAGTTGCTGAGTTTTTGAAAATATAGATGCTGTAAATTATTATACTGGGGTGCTGGGGTTTTAGTGATTTTTTTTTAGGGTAGGTATTACATAGGTACTTATTGTGCTTGTGTTTGGACAGGGTTGTCGTGAGGGGGGTGCAAAGGGTGCATTTGCACCGGCCCGCATTTTCTCCCCGCGAGAGGGGGTACGAGAGGTAAATTTGTACGAAGTCCTTAAAGAAGATTTTTTAATTACAAAAATGATAAAAATATAATTTTTGTTTTTTTTTTGAAAAATTTTTGAAATAGGTATTCTGATAATTATTTTGAAAATTAATAAATTTTTATTGACCTTTCAGTCTAAACTCATATTTTCACAAAAAAATATCATCAATTGAAGCCCGAATTTCAATTTTTTCAAACTTTACCAGAAATTTCCGCCCTTGCTTCGCTCGGGCTATAATAGAGATATTTCATACTTTCGGTATTTTCAATCGATTTTAACTTAATCCAAAGAATGAAAAAAATCCTTCCTTCTTGTTTCCAAATTTCACTTCAGATCTTTGCTAAAGTTTATACGAGTACTGAAGATAGTTTGAAAAATGGTTTGAATAGAGAGGCCTGCAAAAAGTTCTGCACCGGGCCCGCATTTCCGCTCGCCGGCCCTGTGTTTGGATTTCAAAGTCAATGAAATACGGGAGTATCTAACTATCTATCCATGTTTTCGTTGTGCAGATAATGTCATTAGCATTCATTTTAGTTTTATTGATGTATGGTGGGCTCGAAAATTTTAACAAAAAAATAAGTTACAATAATGATTCTTCTTTTTTTGAAGGAGAGGGAGAGGTACAGAAAGAGTATGGACAAGGTGTCTAACAGGTTCTGTTGGTCCTGTTTTGGTCCTTTTTTGGGGCTTTTTCAGTGAAGAGTCATCTTTTCTAACAATGTCGTTACAAAACTTCTTCCTTTCCAGCCGAGACAATTAATATTTAAAAGTAACAAAAACCGTCCTCACTTATCAAAGAACTCGTAACGATCTAGATTACAATTTTCAAAAATGTTTCCTTTTTTTTTGGAAGAAAATCAGAAAACGAGTCTTTAGATATCGTTTTTTTTTTTTTTGACTTCAGAACAAAACACGAGAAATACGAATTTTACCTAACGAAGAAATTTCAGATTCTGAGCGCTCCTTTTTTCAAAACTTTTTGCCCCTCGCTACACTCGGGCTAAGTTTTACATTTTTTTTCTTTTCAATGTATCTTCCTTATTCTTCTATTTTTAAAAATGATTTACACTCACTTATTTCTTATAATTACCTTAATTTTAAAAAAATTGTTTCAGAAATGGTTTCCTACATGTTTTTTTTTTGGGGGGGGGGGGGTGCCAAAATTTATTAGTACTGATTTTGAAAGGTGTTGTTGAAGGTACTATTAAGATGCTGTTTTGGGGTTTCGAAAGTTTGTTAGACACCCTTAATGGAGACTTGAAATACCAGAAGGATTTTAAATAGAGTGAGTAAAATTGTGCCTTTTTTCGCACTGACGTCTCTGAAAGATCGTAGAATTTTGATTTTGTTCATATGCGAGGGCGTAGCTTCAAGAAATTGGATTTCCAATTTTTAAAATACTTACTCTTTTTTCCACTAAAAATGCTTGTTTTAAAGATTTTTTTTCTGTGGATGCAGCACTTTTTTTCATTTTATGGTTGGGGGGCTGTGCCAAACGGTTTTTCAGGTGAACCTAGCCCTTTCCCGGCCCACTCGCTAGGTACGTGTCGTAATCTTCTTGCTCTCTCAATTTTAACTTTGATTATTGAAAGTATCCCGTAGATTTTTTGGCCATTGAATTTGATACATCGATGTTGTTGGAAATTCATTATGGAGGACGATGCGATAAATTTTTTAGATCAATAAAAAAAAATCCATACTCTCTCAGTCCTATATTACTGAAAATTATCAAAAATCAGTGGAAAACAGTCAGAATTGCAGCACAGTAACAAAATAAATCGGTGTAAAAAATTTATTGAAAGTAAGCAGCGAGAAAAAATTCTGGAAAATTAATGAAAATCCCCTAAAAAATCCGTAAAATGTCTGAAAACTTTCTCCTCCGTGCTCTAACCGAGTGAAAAATGCATGGGGGGGGGGGTCCGAATCAAAAAGTAGGTTGATATTTAAATTCTGTACCTTCGAATTTATGAGAATCAAATTGTCACACACTTTTTCGATTTCTTGACATACTTTTTCAAAAATCGAAGGGTTGGAGGGGCACTGAATGGTCAAATCCAAAAAATAAGTAAATATTCGTACTCAGTGCCCTCAAATACCCAACAAACGGTATGTCATAGTTATTTTTCATTTTTTTTTTTTTTTTTTGAATTTTAACCTTTTCAAGGGAACTAGTAAGAGAGTTCAGAGGAGTCGGATGAAAGAACTGAGTACATATTCAAACTCAGCATCTTCGAATTAGTAAAAATCGATATGTTACATTACTTTTTTTATTTTTTTGTATTTTGGTCAAAATTGAAGTCATCTGTTCCCCTCTCCTCCCCGGGGTATGGAGTTCGCATCTTGAAAATTTGTTGGTTGAAAAAAGGGTGAAAATTACTGCTTACTGTGATTTTTTCAAATTTTTAAATTGTAGCTTTCATCTTTTATACTTACCATGAACGTGAAATATTCACTATCATAGTTCAACTTTGAGCTTTTGAGAATTGATTACCGTTTTTAAATTTCCTTCTAATTTTCATTCAAATCCTGCAAATAGTTTTCCCCAAAGAACAACTTATCTAGAAAAATGAGCCTTCATAGTTTAGTAATTTGGCAAAAAATTGCAATAGCATAAAAATTACTAGGCCCGCTCCAGCCCACTCGAGGGTTAGAAAGAAAAAAATGATCGTGGATTTATGAATAGACCATCAAGTGGAACTCGTACAGAAAATTTGAGCGAAATCGTAAGAACAGACTTCATTTTTGGTCTGAAGTAGTTTGATATTGTCCAGAGGTTATCCATTCAAAATAAATTGCCTTACCTCGTAAAATTGTTATCAAAATTCGAGGTAGGTAGGTACTAGGTAAATACGTTTTTTCAAAAAAAAAAATCAATTAAAAAAATTGTCTTCATAAAAAGTTTTTAACTCCTACTTGAACCACTTCTGTAATACTGTGAAAAAAAAACCAGCCAGTACGTAGGACTTGGGACTTACTGAACACACAGTAAATTTTGTAAAATCACAAAGAATCCTCGTAAATAAAATTACCTAATCTTACTGCCAAATGAATTTTCAAAATTCTCCCTCGATATTTCAAATACCTCCGCGACAAAACTTCTTTCGCAATAATTCGCTCAATAAACCATACCCCAACGTTACCTAATTTCTGGCCAAGCATTTGCATAAAAAGAAACGCGAAGAATAATTAAAACAGAAGGAAATAAAAAAGATAGGTAATCTTTTTCACTATTATAATATTATTTTTTTTAGACAAGATAAGAATCATGAATTGTTGTTACATTTCGCTGCAAATACGCTACTTTGTAAATAATAAAAAAAATTATCACGTTTTTTCGGTTCACAACGATGTCGGTACCGCTGCGAAGAGTTCTAGTTTAAGGTCGCCAGCGAGGAAATAAAAGGAGGGAAAATCATCGTAAATCTTTTCGCACAAAAGAAAATATACAAAAAAATGTAAATAAATATTTTTTAATGCTTGACAACATCGAAACGTCAAACTTTTATTAGGTCAAGCTTTCCGAATAACTTATTTTTTCAAGTGGTTAGAAAAGTGAACTACACATGTATTCGGCTGCGTCGACGTTTATTAAAATTAATCACCGTGCGTGTACGTAGGAAAAGAAATAAAAGAAAAGGAAAGTGAACGACGACAGAACGAAATCACATAACTTGACCAATACCTCGGTTAAAAAGCTTACCCAGGTACCTATATCATGTCATCGCGTTAACTTTTTTTTTATCGTTGAAAAGATACGTCATTATTAGTTTAAAAAGGTGGAAAAAAGTTATCACATGGTAAGACCTGTCATTCAAGCAGGCGTACGTGTCAGCTTGGCTGTCAGAAAAAAAAAACATGTAGTCACCTAGCTACTTGAATACGAAAAAAATATAGCTTTTTTGCGATATTTTGAAAATCACGATACCGACAATACTGCCGCCATTTACCGTATTATGAAATAACACCATGTTGATAAATTTCGTGACCGAATTAAAATATGAAAATATGTTGCTAAAAAAAATTCCCCCATTTAAAGTATCGTTTAAAAGCGACGAGAAAAACAAATACGCCACATTATCATTTCCTGTACCTCTTTTAAAAAAGCATACCGTGTAAATAAAACAAACTCGTACGTTCAGTCGTCTGGTTGGAAAAGATGTGCAAAAATGTAAGCATGAATTACACCGAGAAACAATAAATTTTAAACACTACATTGTACATAAACGAAATGGTCACATCTGTGACATCGCCAATTTACTCACTAGCACATTTTCCAGCGTTTTTTTCCCTCGCCTGTTCGTATATGTACAAGGGTACCATACACATACCAACAGCATACGTAATTTCTCCAGAGACTTTATTAGACGCAAATTTCAAAGGTTAAACATGTTATAAGGAATATCAAGATTTTAAAATAAATAGAGAACCGTATTTCGAAAGGGATTTATTTAAATTTTATGTAAATTTTATTAATCTTTTCCTTAGCGGTATTGAAGGTAAAAAAAATAAGCTTATCGAATTATGCAGAGTATTTTCTACTCGTATTAAACAGTCACTGAGGAATATATTCTACATAGGTAAAGAAAGGCTACAGGTATTTTGTGAGGAAGCAGGATTCGGTGAGAAAAGAATTGTTTGATTCCAGTGACGTACCGAACGGTGGGAGGAGAAGCTTCCCCCTGAGAAAATTTTTCACTTGTGAGGTGGGAAAATTGAACAATTCAACACATCAGTTGGGAAAACTGGGCAGTTGGGAATTAGTCATTTTCCACACTGAAAACTCGTCATTTTCCACACTGAAAAGTCGTCGTTTTGCCAACTGAAAATTCGTCATTTTCCACGCTGAAAATTCGTAGTTTTCCCAACTGAAAATTCGTCATTTTTCCAAGTTGGAAATCAATAAAATTTTCACATGTTAGTTTCGAAATTTTGCCATTGCTTCGTTCGGGCATGAACATAATCATATTTCAACACTATTTTTAAAATGTCACATATTTTAGACCAATCAGAGAGAAGCAGAAATCTACTTTCTGATTGGCTAATAACGTTATCATCCGTGTTGTTGATAATTTTTGGGTCCAAAATTACTGCATTTTCTATTGCAATCTCTAAAATGAGGACAATTTTGCATAGGATTATTTTAAATTCGGATTCTACACTTCAAAAAACCGGTAAAACTTTTACGCATCAACAGTTTACATACTTTTAATTCCGAAAAAATTGAGATAGGTAATCACTATTTTTCTTTTATTCCAAATAACTTGGAAAAAAAGTAATTTTGGAACTTTTTTATATCAACTTGATTGAAAGAGAATGAAAACAACTTTCGATTAAGACCATCGCTTTTCGATTTCATGTAAATTTAACATTTTGTAAATTCTGATGAATAAATTTTCAAAATTTAAAATTTTGCATAGGGTTTTTCAGTTTCAAGTCATTTTGAGAACATCTGAAAACCTGATGTGGTTATAGAACCAACTTTTTTGGTTTCCACTGCAAATTTCCTGAGGTTGGTGGTCCAAATCCAAATGTTTCGGATTCGGGTTCGCGGTTCAGGGTTTGTGATGATTGGGTTCGGTTCGGGTTCAGGCCCAGGATCAAAATCTTCTGGGTTTGGTTTGGTTCGGTTCGGTTTGTGTTGGGTTCTGATTCGTTTTTTAAATAATTTTGTTATGAAAAAAAGTATTATTAAAAACCGATCAAAAAGATGAAAAAATTCCAGTATTTCTACAAAATATTTCACTTTTTAAAATTAATTTAAACCCAGATTAATGATCCGTTTGGGGTTCAGAGTTCGGTTTCAGGTTCCAATTTTTTGGATTCGGGTTCCGGTTCGATTCGGGCATCCACCCTTGAAATTTCTCAGTTACAAAAATAAAATTTTTACCTTATAAATACATTTTTCATTGAAAATTTTCTCCCTAAAACTCGAAACACATACGTTTTTTAAAATCAAATTTCAAATCCTCATAAATTCGCCAATTTTACATGAAAAAAAAGTGGGTAAAAGGTGAAACTTGATGTTACACTGACGAAAATCCAGCATGAAACTATTTGGTCGTGCTTATCCCTTTTCTTAAAAACCTAAATATTTTCTCATTATTTAATTTCAAATTTTCGAAGTAATAAAAATTTTACAATTGAAAATTTCATCAGAAATTCAAGTAGATATTGTAAGTATTTTCTAATTTTAGAAAAAGGTTGTGTTTTAATTTCTATCTTTGGCGAACTACCTTCTTTATTAAATTAAAATTTTTCCACCATCCACTCCAACGGTAGCACATCCAGAAATTAATTAAGGGAGGGGCTGAGAATTTGAGAAAAATCGAAGGAGGGGTCAAATTTCTAATTAATCATTTTTTACTGATATTTCAGTCAAAAATAATTAATTTTTTCTGGCAAAGTGGGAATTTATTGAAGAATCGGTGATTTTTGACTCGAACATTGGTCAAAAATTATCAATTTCTACATTGAAAAAAAAATAATACTTAATAATAAAATTTATCCAAAAAAATAATAACGTGTCCCAATTCTCAAAATAGGTAAAATTTATCGTTTTTTTTTTGAATAAAATTTATTCATTTTTTTTGACAAATTTTATCATTTTTTCTGATAATAAATATTATTTTTTAGAACAAATTTCACCTATTTTGTGAATTGAAACGCGTTATTATTTTTTTGAATACATTTTATTATTTTTTGATTGAAATTTATTATTTTTGGGGTAAAATGTATTCATTTTCGTAACTTCTGTTTTTTCCGTGTAACATAAAAGAACTGAAATACTGCCCGAGCGAAGCTTGGGCGAAATTTAAAAAAAAAACCTGTTTGATAAACAAAACAAATGCACTTTTTAAAATATTTTTGCAATAAAAAAATCTTTTTTCCGAGCTTAAGGAAATTTGGAGGGAGGGGGCTTTAGCTCCTTGGCCCCCCTCCTGAATGCGCCACTGCACTCCAACAACATTAACAACGATTCTAATGTGCCTTAACCCGGGTAATTTTGAATAAAGACCAGTCGACCACACCTTTTAGATAAAACGAAGAATTTCCACTTTCAATGAAAATGCCACATTACAGTCATAAATCCAAATTTATTAAAATCCATTTTCCCCAATAAAAAATTGAAAAACACCTTGCCTGACTTATCGAACATACTATCTTATATCGGCATTTCCCCCAAAAATTAGAATTGAAAAAGTAAATTTCTTATAGAAATTGACCCCTTCGAATCTCGTATTATGCAAATACATCAACACTTGGGTAATTTCGATTTCTACACTGTTGAATGAAAACCAGTGACCTGTGACTGAAACACCCTGCAGTTATAATTTCATACCCAATATCGTCACGAGTTCTCCATCCAACTCGAATAATGAACTTAGATTTTGAAAATGCGCAGACACCGAATAAACGAAAACGCGCACCAGAAAAAAGATGCGAAATATTTGGAAAATTTTCTATACGCAGAAATATTTGTTGAAAAAGGAAGGAAAGGAGAAAAAAAAATGGAAGCGCGAAGCAAAAGAGAAACTAACGAATGTGTGAGGATACAGGGAGAAAAAATGATGTTACACTTTTACGTGAGCTTTAACGTAAAAGATGCTAAAAGTTGGGAAACGTGTTCGGCTATCTTACGACGTGTCAAACAGACCGGCCACGTATCAACTGATTATGAGTCGGTGCTGGGGAAAAGTAAAGTTTTATGCAACGGAGGAGAAAAAAAAAATCTGTCTTGGAGAAAGAATTATAGTCGTGAAAATGAACGATTTTTTTTCTGCTGTAATTTAATGCTTTGAAAATTCTTCGCGAGGAAAACATGGCCAAGCAACTCCTGTTCGATTTTCAAAAGTTTTATGATTTTTCAAAAAAAAAAAAAACCTAACAACTAACAACTGATGATACAGATGAACGTGTTGTGAGATTAACTCATACAGACTTTATTTGCCATAAAGTTAAAGTTCGAGAGGGTTTTTTCTCATCGAGGAATTCTCCGGTGACTTGGATGCAAAAATGAAATGAAATTTTCTAGCTATATTGAGAGATCCATTAGGGGATATTGTTATTAAAGTTGATACTTTTCTTCAATGCAAAAAGGTACCTATCAAAAAAACTAAAACTTATTCATCGTACTTGTAGGTTTTTTAAACATCAATACAGACGAAAACACCAAATCACCGTCCAACTACGGTCTAATGGATCAAATCGCTGCTCTGCATTGGCTTCAAGAGAACGTCAGCGAATTCGGAGGTGATCCATCGAACGTCACTTTACTAGGCCATGGCACCGGAGCAGCCTGCGTTAATTTTCTCATGACGTCGTCGGCTGTACCCGATGGTAAGTAATCGTTCTATTCTCGTACCTCAAATACTCGAATATCTTCGGGGAGAATAGTCCTAAATGATTATTTGATTGTACCGTCTCTCGTTCGAGCTGGTTTAAATGTATTTAAATCTCATCTCGTCGCGTATATTTCTTCATTCGACAAATTAGACGTCAATTTAAAACGAGTATAAACCCTTTTGGGATGCTGTTTATAAATTTTCCTACAGAAAAACTCGGAATTTCTAAGAAACTTTGCACGTTTTTATGAGAAAACTTTTATAATTAAGTTTGGCGAAAATTAAAAAAAAATCCTCAGTTTGCGAACTCGGTTCGAATTTCAAGTGGCATGGTATTCGAAATTTCTCTTACTCATTCGCCGGAAATGAAACTAATGTCATAATATGGCAATAGCCCGAGAATCTGTGTACGTTTTCATTATTACATTGCACAAATACTCGTACTTTCGCTTCCTCCGAATTTATACCGAGTATAACTCCGAAAGCAGGTACAGACTTTATATTACGTACTTGGATTTTTATCAAACTAAATAACAATGAATTCAGTTATTAAAGAAGTGCCGGATGAAGAATTTAATTTATAGTCGTACAGTTTTTTGCCTTTGTCGTAATCTTGAGTAGGTATTTTTTCATATCGAGATCAAAAATATGAAAATTTACGAGATGAAGCGCTCATTATATTGGTGTCTCGCATTTGCATTATTGCAATATTCTCCTCGTTCCGTTATTTGTTTGGTGATGATATGGCAATGTAGGAAAATACGTAGGTCTGTCGATTTCGAATTTTTAGAGGATGCGGAATTATTCAATATCTTGATAATTTATTTCGAGTGTTCTTTTCTCGGAGGTGAAGAGGAGAGAGAGAAATTGGCTTTCTTCGATAATTCTTGAAATAATGAAAAAGGAAAAGTGTTCCATACTCTTTTGAGTCGAGAGACCATCATTAGAAAATGGAATTTTCAAAAAAGCACACATCACCCCGGAAGAATGAAAGGGGTCAACGTCCAAAAATCGATTTTTAATGATTTTTTAGTAAAAAAATCAATGCTTTTTTAATCGAAGTGGTCTTAACTTTTCTCAGCATATAATTTTTACGATACACCTGCGGAAGTGAAAAATCCCATTACAAAAAACTTGTCATTTGAAAACAAAAACGAACACCACTGATTAAAAAACTCGACAGTATGGTCTCCGAATTGTTGTGGTCAGTTGGCGGTGCCGCACAAGTGCATAAAATTTTTCCAATCATCAAAATTTTTAACGAAATCGTGAATAAGTAGAAGGAAATCAACGTTTTAGTAATAAAAATTAAAAACATTGAACGTATTTTCTCGAAAAGTCGTTTTGAATGTTAACCTATTTTCTTCCCCCCTCCTCGGGATTACCTATTTCTGTAATTCAAGGGGCTAGAACTAGAAGTAGATACAGAAATTTTGGAAACAAATTTTTACACTGGAATGTCATTAAGAAAGAATTTTAAAAACTCCATACCAGAAAAAAATGCTGTTTATGTTGCAACTATTTTGATAAATTTATACTCTAAAAATGTAAAATATATGAAATTATTTACTTAACACGAGTTGTTAATCGTTTAAATTTTTCAAGAAGCAAATTCTCTCGAAAGAAAAATACAATTAAAAATCAAACATATTTCTTTATGATAATTTCTTGACCAATTTCGAAATTTTTAAGAGATGCGAATGAAATGTTTAACTTTTTTTTTTTGAAAAACTTTGTTGTATTGTTTTTTGTTTAACATCAAAATTGATGGGATAATTTAAAATGGAAAAATTTGATGCCTTTTTTAGTTGAAAAAATTTCCTCGAAGAAGCCTTCGTGTATACTGGTTTTTTGCATTTTTATTCGAAAAACTCAAGCATTCTAAACCTAACTATGAATAAAAATTCTGAAAACTTGATCATTTTTTTTTCAAAAATATTTCCAAAAAGCGTTTTGATGTGGATGTTTGTATTGAAAAATACCTATAGCAGACATACTTTGAGAATTTTTTCATTTTTTTTTCAGGTTTAGCAAAATTCCATGATTGTTATTATTTTTTTTTTTGCACATTTGGTAAATGTCATCGCTTCTTCCCTCGTTAACCCATCATTCGAGTTAAAATAAAATGTAGATCCATTTTTTATCATCACTTCATTTTTTTTTTTTTTGAGGTAAATTCATGTAAGAAATTTCGTTTCCATATGTTTTTTTTATTCTGAAAAAAAAAAAAAAAACGTGAAAATTGCATACTTATCCAGGATGAGAAAGGAAGTTACTATGAAAAATTTCCCTCGATGATGTCTTTGGATGAAAATTCATTTTGAAATTATTTGTATGAAAATTTTTCAAAATATTTAAATATGTTTCTCAATATTATTTCATTAGTTTTTTTTTTCAAAATTTTTTATCAAGAATATTTTAAAAACACACAAAAAAATGATTTTTCAAGTTCATACTTCTGAAAAATTTAGGTACCTATGTACATCTTAAGAGTCAAATTGTTTTCAAACGTCTTTTAAATAAAAAATTTTATATCAATACTTTTTGGTTTATTTTTTTATTTTTTATTTTTTTGGTCAAATTCTTCAAAATGTTCAAATTGGTGCAATAAAACTATGAGGATAATATGTATTTTCAAAAAGTCATTTTGTGATCTAGAACTCGGTCACAAATTTTGTTCTTAGGTACCCCCTTCCACTGTTCAGCCTTTTTAAAAAGTACAAAATGATAGCAACTTCAAGTTATTCAAAAATGATTTCTTGCCTGTATAAATTTATGGCATTCTATAAGAAAAGAGTCCGAGTTGTCGGGGGGGGGGGGGGGCAAAAATTTTTTCCTCATATTCTGTAACTAGATAAAATTACCTTTCAAGTGAGCTGTTAGTGACCTTATTTCGTGCAAAATTTTCGGATTTATGACAGTTTGTTTCGAGAAAAACGCACTCAAAAAAAATCAACATTGTCGGTGAGATATCTATTACCATATTCTAAAACTACATACAATTACCTTTTAAATGAGCTATTAGTGACCTTTTTTCATGCAAAATTTCCGATTTTACGACAATTGGAAACTTGAAAATGAAAAAACGTAGTTTTAGAAAAACTTTCGTTTTCTCGAAAAATCAACTTTACGACAACTTGGACCCTTTTCTTATAGAATGCCACATTTTATGATAAAAAATTATATTGATTAATTCTTAAACATTGCCAATTGGAACACGATTTAAAAAATTTATACCAATTTTCTCAATGAATATTCTACGAATGAAATGACTTTTTTTTTGTAAGTTTCAAAAAAATATTTCACATAATTGTTCTTCGTAGTTTTGTTCCCAGACACTGTATTATTTTAAATATATATTTTTTTGTATAATCACATCAATGCTTTACGTAAAATATACCATGGGCTCGACCATAACCAATATAAAAAATATACATTTCATTATATTAATGGTGACGGGTTCATATTTCATTTCGCTTACATAAAATTTGAAATTGTAAAAGTATAGAAACTCGAGCGTACAAATATTTTGAATGATGACGATATTTCGGTAGATCGTAAATTATTCTCATACTTGCGTATTTTCTTCATTTTTTTTTTCTGCTATCGATATAAATGTAACTTACATACACAGGCATTTATTTCAGTTTGAAAGTGACTCCAATAAATATCTTTTATGCTAAAACGTTCGTTAACAGAAATTTCACTTGTGATAAGGATTACATACTTGGGTAGGAACGATATTTTATACGTTTGCCTGAATTTAGAATGATAATTTTATTGATTGTTATCCGATATATTTTGGATAAATAGTGAAGATATTTTTCGATGCCAGATTCCATAGGAAAGGGCTGTCTGAGCCAAGTTGATAAATATTTCAAAAAATTATGGTACAATCAATAGAATTCTATATGTGCTACGTACATACAATAAAAATACGACGTGGTAATTTTTCTGATACTGGAATCTGCTTTATAAATCATCGCGCGAAACCTCCTAATCCAAAAATAATATTTCTCCTAACTCAAATAAGGAATATTCGGATTCGCGTTGAATTTTCCAGTTTTATTTGTATTTAAATTACGGTAGTAGTTGAAAAAAAAATGTACTCGTTAGGTTCTTTGATTTTCTTTTTTTTTCTCTCTGTTGCCTAAAAAATAAACAGAAAAAGGTGTAAAAGTAAACAAATAAAATGCGAACTCTGTGTCCTTTAATGATAAATATTTTCGAATAAAAGATGATAGGAAAAAAACACAGTCTGCCTACCGTTAGCTTCTTTTTTGAAAGTTGATTGCGAGCGAATTTTCGTTCGGCACACCTGTTGAGTATGTAGACAGCCTACGGGCTGAAGTTCATTTTTGATTTTTCCGTCGTCTCTTTTAAGAATTGCCAAGATTCTGTTCTCGTTCGTTGTCGTAAGTCGTAATTTGTTATTCAAATGTCGCCGAGTAAAATTCATCATTTGGTATTTTTGACCTCGTGTTTTGCTTTTTTCTTCTTGGCAACTTTGTAGCTTACAGAAGTACTTAAAACTTGTAGGAAATTTCTTTGTTTGCTGCGCGTTTTTGATAAAAATATGCGATGAATTAATTAAATACGCGTATTCCGAGTTAAACCATCTGTTATGTTAATTTTAAACGAATTAGTGAGAGAAATTTTGGTGCTTTGTTGCTTCGACGCTAAAGCGATGCTATGTGACGGATTGTCAAGAATGGAAATTTGTGTGCTTGAGTTGTAAAATTTTTTAAAAATTATTTCGCGGCTTCGAATTTTATTCGGATTATTGTTTGCAATCTTGCTGTGAAAATGTTTTTGTTGGCAAATTTGACAAATTCACATTAACGCAGAAATTGTAATTTCCCTCCTTTCTAAATTACAGTTACCTTCCTATTTTGTATTGTATTATATTACAATTCCTGCAGTTATCGAATACATTTTTTTTTTTTTTTTTTCATAAAAAAATGATAGTAAAATATATTTTTTGAAAAATTTTGTTTTCCATTGTTTTCGACTCAAATATACTTACCTACTTGATTTTTCCTTGTCGGAGAAAAAGAATTGACCCCCTTTTTTCATTCAGTCTGGCCATGGTGAGTCTCAATACTAAAATTTGCAGTGCTCTTTTTCACCTGGAAAATTGTAAATCTGTCCTAATCCCCTTTGCTACATATTTAAAAAATCGAAATAATGGTGTTTAGTTTTTGATTCAATATCATTGAAAAATTTACAATTTCTGCAAGAACTTGTTTTTTACGTGTTTATCAATTGTTTTCAAAATTTCTATCCAGTTCGAGCATTCTCTTAAATTTTCGGAGTTTTTTTTTCAAAATTTTGTAAAACTTGTCGGTTTTTTTTTATCAATTTGCTAACCTTCCTAACTGCAAATTCCAACTGCTTTTCTTTAAAAAATACAAGTCTGTTTCAAGTTCACTTTCTGCCCCCCTCTCGCCGGCTCCGTGAAATTTCTCAAAGGAAAACCACACATTCTCTCATTTTGAGTCCGTGAAAAGTGATTGAGGAATAGTAAGAATTGCTGTCCAGAAAAATTGGAAAAATTCGTTAATTTTAAGCGAATTTCCGAGATTTTTATCGACTCTCCAACATTTTTTTCATTATTTGCTTGCAGTGAAATTTTTTCACTATTACTGTGCTGCAATTCTGACTGTTTTCCAATAGTTTTCGATAATTTTCACTTTATTTTTTAGATGAGATAATTTTTCATAAAACACTTTTTTTATTTGAAAATTCGACTTCCAAAAATTTTGTTGGGAAGAATACAAGGATCTCGTCAACTTCGACTGCGACGAGGCTTCATTTGTGGAAAGGGCATCTTTCACGCTAGAGAACCAAAATTTCAGCAACTGAATAGGAGTTCTTCATTTGTGGTATTGCGGTGAATTTTTGAAAATAGCTGAAACCTCTCATTGGTACCTACTTTTACCGACTTTTCCATTAGGAAAAAACCTTACGCATTCTGCGTAAGGTAACCGACTTTTCCACAAAAGTCGGTGTAGAAAACTTAATTTACTTTCGTTCAACTATTCACAAATATTGAGCCTACTGAGAAGTACCAAACTCGAAATTTTGGACTCCAGTGTATCCAGGGAAGGGGCTCAAATCAAAATAAAAAAGTCGGTAATACATAAGTTTAAAGAATTGGTACCCACGCTATTTATCAAGTAAAATGACTGAAATTTGAAATTTTGGTCTTGCACTCAAGCTCAAAATTTTGGGCCCTCAAGCTCCCATATCCATAGGGGTACCTGGTGGGGGGGGGGGCACAAATTCAAAAAGTTGATAAATTGATATTGAATGAAATAATAGTAAGTATGCCATTTTTTTTATTTTTTATTTCAAGTTACTATTATTATTCGAAATTGAAATTTTAGCTCAACTGTCCCCATCCCCTCAGGCATTCTTATATTCTTAGGGACATATAGAAGATTTAGATCGAAAAACAAATACCAAATTCGGAATCAGTGACCCAAAAAATATCAAACTGCGCTTTTTCACAAACTTTTTAATGCCAAACTGTAAATTTCGATTCTTAGATCTCCTTTTGCATCCTTTGAGGACCGTTTTTGAGCAAAGGAAGGGCCTTCCAAAAAAAGGCTGTATAAGAAGTTGTAGAGAATTAAATTTGTGTTCTATAATTTGTCATTAGATTTTTTTGAAGAGCCCTAGTTTTGTTCAAATTACGTATTTACGTTTCAAGCTTGCATAAGAAATTAAAAATGGCAGTTCACAAATTGAAGCTACCGAGGGAAGACTTAGGAACATGTAGAGGATTCAAATCGAAAAACAAAGACTTAATTCGGAATCAGCGACCCAAAAAACATCAGTTTATGCCCTTTTACAAAGTTTTTTACAAAGTTTTTTACAAACTTTTTAATGCCAGAATGCGAATTTCGAGCATTGGACCCTCCTTTGCGTCCTTTAAGGACCGTTTTTAACCAAAGGAGCGGCCTCCCGAAAAATAACTGTATAGCAAGTTGTAGAGAATTAAATTTGCTTTCGACAATGTGTCATTAGATTTTTTTGAGGATGTCTAGTTTTCAAATTATTCGAGCTTCAAGTTTCAGTAAGCTATTGAAGAAAACTGTTTACACATTTTAAGCCTACCGAGAGACGGTGTACCTCAACCGATCGGATTGAAAATTTTTCGGTAGGGTCCTCAAACCTTTCTTTGCCAATCCTGAAAATTTCAACTCAATCGGTTCAGTAGTTTTAGAGAAATCGAAATTTGAAGCGCAATGCAACTTTTACCTTGGTTGTTTCAAATTTCGGCTAAGTCCCACCCCCCAACCCCTAAAAAACACAAAAAGTTCAATATCTCGAAAACGGCTGAACCGATTTTAACTCGGTTTGAAAATCTCAAAACTACGTAAAAAATGCTATCTATTGGGATCATTGTCCCCTTGTGGAGCTACACAGCTTTCGAGTTTAATGCGAATTTCGAGTATTGGACCCTCCTTTGCGTCCTTTGAGGACCGTTTTTGACCAAAGGAGGGGCCTCCCGAAAAATGCCTGTTTAGCAAGTTGTAGAGAATTAAATTTGCTTTCGACAATGAGTCATTAGATTTTTTTGAGAATGCCTAGTTTTCAAATTATTCGACCTTCAAGTTTCAGTAAGCTATTGAAAAAAACTGTTTACAAATTTTAGGCCTACCGAGAGACGGTGTGCCTCAACCGATCAGGCTGAAAATTTTTCTGTAAGGTCCTCAAACCTTTCTTTGCCAATCCTGAAAATTTCAGCTCAATCGGTTCAGTAGTTTTGGAGAAATCGAAATTTGAAGCGCAATGTAACTTTTACCTTGGTTGTTTGAAATTTCGGCTAAGTCCCACCCCCCAACCCCTAAAAAACACAAAAAGTTCAATATCTCGAAAACGGCTGAACCGATTTTAAATCGGTTTGAAAATCTCAAAACTACGTTAAAAATGCTATCTTTTGGGAACGTTGCCCCCTTCTGGAGCTACACAGCTTCCGAGTTTAATCGCGGACAAAATTATACATAAACATATAAATATATATATATATATATATATATATATATATATATATAAGGAAACCTCGTTCTCAACCACACGTCCTATCGTGTTCAGAATGTCCGAAAACGTAAAAAAAAATTGTTCCCGACGCTCCCTTCAACTACGATGAACAATTTAGTACTCGACTTTTCCTAATGGAAAAGTCGGTAAAAGTCGAGTACTAAATTGTTCATCGTAGTTGAAGGGAGCGTCGGGAACATTTTTTTTTTACGTTTTCGGACATTCTGAACACGATAGGACGTGTGGTTGAGAACGAGGTTTCCTTATATATATATATATATATATGGATGGTACTATCATTGCGAGGCCCGCTTTGAAAAAAGAGATGATACAGGCACTGTCAGGCCCGAATTTTCAAAAATGGGCATAAATGAAGGGTCAGGTATTAAGGCCGATGTGTGTAGCGGAAAAAATAGCCCAAAATGAGACGAATCTCGCTGCGCAAGCGCCATGGCGCTAGCTCAATTCGTATTCGAATGGCGCATGGTCGAAGTTTTCATGTGTTGTTGTGTGCAGAGAGGTGAGGTAAATTGTATATAAAGATATGCAAATGACACTACGAGGCCCGAAAAAAAAATTCGCCTACGGCCTCCTGAGTATGCATACATCATGAAAAACCACTTTACACGGCATGACGTTGCGAGACCCGAAATCGGGTCTCGCAGTGTAAAATCGGGCCTCGCAGTGATAGCACCGTTTCCAAAACGGGTCTCGCAGTGCTTTGCCATGCCTGTATATATATATATATATTTATATATTTATATGTTTATGTATAATTTTGTCCGCGATTAAACTCGGAAGCTGTGTAGCTCCAGAAGGGGACAACGATCCCAAAAGATAGCATTTTTTACGTAGTTTTGAGATTTTCAAACCGATTTAAAATCGGTTTAGCCGTTTTCGAGATATTGAACTTTTTGTGTTTTTTAGGGGTTGGGGGGTGGGACTTAGCCGAAATTTCAAACAACCAAGGTAAAAGTTACATTGCGCTTCAAATTTCGATTTCTCTAAAACTACTGAACCGATTGAGCTGAAATTTTCAGGATTGGCAAAGAAAGGTTTGAGGACCTTACAGAAAAATTTTCAGCCTGATCGGTTGAGGTACACCGTCTCTCGGTAGGCCTAAAATTTGTAAACAGTTTTTTTCAATAGCTTACTGAAACTTGAAGGTCGAATAATTTGAAAACTAGGCATTTTCAAAAAATATAATGACTCATTGTCGAAAGCAAATTTAATTCTCTACAACTTGCTAAACAGGCATTTTTCGGGAGGCCCCTCCTTTGGTCAAAAACGGTCCTCAAAGGACTCAAAGGAGGGTCCAATACTCGAAATTCGCATTAAACTCGAAAGCTGTGTAGCTCCACAAGGGGACAATGATCCCAATAGATAGCATTTTTTACGTAGTTTTGAGATTTTCAAACCGATTTAAAATCGGTTCAGCCGTTTTCGAGATATTGAACTTTTTGTGTTTTTTAGGGGTTGAGAAAGGACGCAAAGGAGGGTCCAATGCTCGGAATTCGCATTCTGGCATTAAAAGTTTGTAAAAACTTTGTAAAAGGGCATAAACTGATGTTTTTTGGGTCGCTGATTCCGAATTAAGTCTTTGTTTTTCGATTTGAATCCTCTACATGTTCCTAAGTCGTCCCTCGGTAGCTTAAATTTGTGAACTGCCATTTTTAATTTCTTATACAAGCTTGAAACGTAAATACGTAATTTGAATAAAACTAGGGCTCTTCAAAAAAATCTAATGACACATTATAGAACACAAATTTAATTCTCTACAACTTCTTATACAGCCTTTTTTTGGAAGGCCCTTCCTTTGCTTAAAAACGGTCCTCAAAGGATGCAAAAGGAGATCTAAGAATCAAAATTTACAGTTTGGCATTAAAAAGTTTGTGAAAAAGCGCAGTTTGATATTTTTTGGGTCACTGATTCCGAATTTGGTATTTGTTTTTCGATCTAAATCTTCTACATGTCCCTAAGAATATAAGAATGCCTGAGGGGATGGGGACAGTTGAGCTAAAATTTCAATTTCGAATAATAATAGTAACTTGAAATAAAAAATAAAAAAAATGGCATACTATTATTTCATTCAATATCAATTTATCAACTTTTTTGAATTTGTGCCCTCCCCCCACCAGGTACCCCTATGGATATGGGAGCTTGAGGGCCCAAAATTTTGAGCTTGAGTGCAAGACCAAAATTTCAAATTTCAGTCATTTTACTTGATAAATAGCGTGGGTACCAATTCTTTAAACTTATGTATTACCGACTTTTTTATTTTGATTTGAGCCCCTTCCCTGGATACACTGGAGTCCAAAATTTCGAGTTTGGTACTTCTCAGTAGGCTCAATATTTGTGAATAGTTGAACGAAAGTAAATTAAGTTTTCTATACCGACTTTTGTGGAAAAGTCGGTTACCTTACGCAGAATGCGTAAGGTTTTTTTTCATTTTTTTCATTTTAAATCAGTGAAAAGTCACTTTAAAAAGTTCAGAATTGCATTTGAGAATTTTTACTGATTTCTCAAAAAAAAAAATTCGCTGATTTTCAGCAAATTTCTGATATTTTACTAACTTTTCAGTAAATTTTTTCTGTGATGTTCAGAAATTTTTTTACATTGTTTGCGTTCAGTAAAATTTCTATCATTGATTTATTATTGCGCTGCAATTCTGACTGTTTTTCAGTAATTTTTGATAATTTTCACTGATTTTTAAATGAGAGAGTATGTCGTCAATTTTCAACAAAATGAATAATTTTTGACGTAGCATACCAAAAATTGGTTAATAATCTGAAAAGTCTATCTGAATCCTCAAAAAATTTCTTTAAAATACTAAAATTTCTCTAAAATCTAATATGATCAACATGAGAAGTTTAAGAACCAGCGAATCGTTTGGAGTAAATTTTGGGTTCAATCGGTTCTAAAATTTCAAATAAAATGGAATGATTCCATTGTGCTGAAGAAATTCCTTTTTTTTGAGGCCTCAACTTAGCTCAATAATTTCTGCAATCGACTTTTCAGACCAATTTTAAATTACTTATCAACTAATTTTCAGATTTTTATGTAGGTACGTTGAAAATTATTTGTTAAAAAAAACCACAGCACACAAATGAGTAATTGAAAATCTGATTTCCCAGCTAAAAAATTAGTTTTGAAATTGGCAAAAAGACTTTCCAATGAGACAATTTTTGTCATTTTTGGAAATTTATGCGAATCAGTTCAAGACGAGTGCAAATTCGTTCATTTCAAGAATAGAAATTTGAAAACTGTTAGTTAACAGCTTTTTACAAAAAGTTACATAATTTTTTTTTTATGAGTCAAAGTTTATGATAAAATTTAAAACTTGAAGCAAATGAATCTGAATTCTTCAGGATCAAAGATATTATAATTGGGTAATTTCTTTACATCTAAAAGGGACGTATTTTTTTTGGGGGGGGGGTTCTTGAATTGGAAAAAAATTACAAACAAACTTCGTTTCAGTTCAAAAAAAATAAATTGAGAAGTCATTGATTGGGCATTTTCTATTGCTATAAATTTCTTCTTACGCTTGAAAATCCCTAAAATTTAAAACTCTTTTATTGATTGGTAATCCTGCAAAAATTCTAATGACTTTTTCATCAGGCAAATCGTTGATTATTCTTGTTTCTTATAACTTGGACAGATAAATTCATGGCATGGATGTGATACTATCCAATTCTTTAACCCGCTTATACCTTCTATTTGAGAATTAGACAACTATACTTGCACGGAATCACTACAAAAAATATCATCATCTGTGAAAATTCACGTTTCCATACTTTGGCACACCCTGCACACAGTTTGATTATTTGAACAGCTATATTAAAACTTTTAATCCGATGGAAATGGATGGCAAATGTAAATGAAAAGTTGGCTGCAATTTAAAATTTGAATATTTAGCAGCGAGAAAAAAATTGATCTCACTGAGTACCTACGTTTGGCACAACCAAAATAATTTTTCCAACGCTTGGGAAATCAAGGAAAGTTTTTTTTTTGAAAAAGTCGTTTTTAATTGCATTCGTGTGCTAGCTCGAAGGTAAAAAGTAAAACTATCAGAGTTTTCTTACCTTCCATCGATATACCGACATTGCAGATATTTTTCTCCGACAAAAAATATTATTTTTTATACACTAATTCGTTCAAATCTGAGAGTATTCCCTTTCACAGAGATGATTTATCAGTGTAGATATTTGAAAATCAACTCTTCGGAAGAACTCGCGATATAAGAAACGAGAGAAATATTGACTCAGGCAGCTTTTTTTTTTCTGTTAACAATATAAAATCCATAAAATTCAAGCTGTAATATGAAATCCGATGGGAAGTTAATCCTTTAATCATTGAACAGAAAGAACAGGGCTTCGAGTGGATACATATAGATGAACGCTTTCCATCTGGAACTGATATATTGTCCTGGAACAGAAAAGAAAAGATCATGCACTGAATTTGTAAACACTTGAGGGAATTGATAGCACTTACAACGTCGGAAAATGGAAAGATTTATAGTAACTATGTAGAATTGTGGAGAATGCACCGCAAAAAACCAGCCATCGTATAACGTTAAGTAACGCCGTTTAGTGCGAATGAGGGAGCAAAAATAGGCGAAGCTCGGAACGAATAAATAATAAAAAAAAAACCTACAAAAAATTATCCTTTTTTTCGTTTCATTTTTGAATACATTTTGAAATTCGTGCCACAGACGTCAAGGTCAACGATGTCGAAAAAAATTAAAAACTTACCTTATCTAATCGAAATTTACCACAAACGAAGCTGGAATGCATTTTAATGTTTTTTTTTTCATCATAATCACCGTTGTCGACTGTTTTGGGATAATTCGTTTTAGCTTGCTTTGAAAATTTACCTACCCATTTATAATAGTAATAATTATTCGGCGTTACACGTACGGTGTAAAGTTTCCCTTTTTGAAGTAACTTACGCCTTGGAGGGTTTTTCACGTTCATAAATTTATTAATTTTCTTCTCGAGTTACGCGGCGAAGGCGGCGTATGCGCCGAGCCAACTTTTCTTTTCACGTATATTCGTAACCCGCGATGTTGCGCCGAAAAGAAGTTGACGAAATTTCGATATGAGATTTTAATTAACTGCGAAAAGGTGCTTAAAAGCTTTAAGAAGTTTGTAATTTGAAAATTTAGCTACTAATTTGTTGGCTTGTTTAAGTTTCCGTGTAAGTATCGAGGTTTGTTTTGGTTTCAAAGGGGGCGTTTGCGCGACTTTGATGTCGAAGATATTTTCACTTTTTTGCGGGCGTTCGACGACGCGATATTATCTTTATTACCTTTTTTCCGCGAGTAGGTATTTTTTTTCGTCGACTTGGTTCGAATTTTAAAAGTTAAAATTAACCAAAAATGAAAAGAGATTGTGTCAAACCGTCCTTTTTGTCATTCTTTCAAGTATTGTGTTTTTTGCGTCGTGGTTATGGGCGTTTTTGTGCTGTCGCTGAGCAAAAAAAGGAAAGAAGTAGCGATTTTCATTTCTTTGAAATGCTCTCGTCGTGAAAAGAAGTTTTCTGAAATTAAAAATTCTCTTGTTTAACATTTTTAACAGCTTAATCGCGAGAGTCGTATCGTACCGAAGGAAATCTCGCGAATACACCACAACGACGAATCTTTTCATTTTATAAGTACAACGAGGCTGAGAGGGAAAAAATACTTAGGAAAGAAGGTTATGTTTACCATGACCTTAAATAGGCATCTACAGAAAACCACACGTTTTACCTCATTTTTACGCTCAAGAAAACTTTAGGGTTTTGTTTGATATAAAACTGAAAGAAATAATTTTACATATCATTCATCTCCCTTCGCACATCTCGTGCCAGTGATATAATTCAAGATACCAGAAAAGAAGAAGCCAGCGTGAAAAAAAAAAATCTTGAAAGATGATACAACAAAAAAGGCGTTTCTTAGTGTATAAAAATACAACGAGATCATGAAGAGATTTTTTTCAAATAAAAAATCCACGAGTAAGGGATTAAAATTGCAAGCTGTCGCCCTGTAATAGTGTTCCTTTCGTTGACAGTTGTTTGAACCTTCGTTCATATTTTTTTTTCCTAACCCTGTGTCTAACGGTGTTTTCTCCTTTCGTGAGAATTTTTAAATGATGTATGAATTTTAATTATTGTTTTGTTTTTCTTTTGACAACGAAGTGAGGTGGGGTTGGGTGCGAGAATTTCGCCAATTTTTTGTGGTTAGAGGAGGAGTTTTGTTTAATTGACGGGTACAGAAGCTTGCTTTGAAATATTATCTTCATTAAATTATCGATTGTGGATGTTGAAATTTTCCAATATCGTATTTAAATATAGTCTTTTGACTTGCATTAATGCAATACCTATTTCGTATTGTGGAAAATTTCACCTTTATTGATACCTATCATTTGAAAGAGGTAACTTATCCTGTTTCCAATTCGATTTTCACTCCGTATTACTGGTTCGAGCTTCGTATCGAGTACACGACGCCTTCATTATAGCGTTGTTTCGTTGTAACGAGAGATTTCCACCCCGAAAACAGTCTGTTTTTCTTTGAAATCGGAAAACAATGAGGTGTTTTTCGTAAAGCTCGAACCCATTAAGAAGCTATCGAGATTGTTATTCGCCACGAGCTTCGCAGATTTTCATCAATTCTCGTTGTAAATTTCATTCGTCAACGTTGCCTGGAAAAGAAATTGAAAAAGCTGTACGATGTTTACCTTTATGTATCACCTATGGATACCTATACCTACTTTTATGGTTGGGAATATTGCTAGAGATCGAGACTCGAGATTATTTTCAATATGCGGTTTGGAAATGATTTTTTTTGGGGGGGAGGGGGTGCCTTTGGATGAAAATTTGCGAAAATGTGGACCCTGTTTGAGAAAGGATTAATTTTGAAAAACTTTTTGTAGGATGTGGAATTGAGTTGGTTGAGAATTTCAGCACCTTTGAAAGTCTTTTTGGAAAACCTAAAGCTGTTGGGGGGGGGGGGATATTTCATCTGATTTGACCTTAATAATATCAGACCACATCCACAACCGGTTCACTAGATCGACATCCAAGAGGCGATCTTTCGGCATAATGGTTTAGATAATGGTCAAAATTTTATTTCTAAAGACAATTTTTTAAATTTTCATTAAAAGAGAATAAATTGTGAGTTTTTATATAATTTGACCTTGAAACCCTTTTTTGCCACCCCGCAATTCATCAATATTTATTTGAAGAGGAGTGGTCCTTTCATATACTGATTCAGCTCCTGTCCAAAATGTGCCTTTTGTGAAAGAGGAGGGCGTAAAAGTCTGTTGAAAAGAGAGAATTGATTTATTTTTCAATTAACTTGATCTTGAAAGCATTTTTTCCACGCCAACAATCCATAAAATTGACCTGTATGAGAGGTCTTTTGGCTTATTGATTTAGCTCAAGTTCAAAATGTGTCTTTTGTGAATGATAAAGGCTTGGAAGTCTGTTCAAAAGAAATATTACATTCAGGTTTCAACTGACTTGACCTTGAAAGCATTTTTACCACGCCCACAACCCGTAAAACTGACCAGCGGGAGAAGTCTTTTGGCTCACTGATTTGGCTAAATAAAATGTATCTTCTGTGGACCAGAACTTTCTAGTGTGTTGAAAGAAGGAAATAATAGTGGCGGAATAATCTGGTTGACCTTGAAAATCTTTTTTTGCAACGCCCACATCCTACTGAATTTTTTAGTTTGCTATTAAAAAGCAGATGATGAAATTGGGGTTCATGTTCATCCAATTTGGTTTCTAAATTCATTTTCGATACGTCGATAACTCTTCCAAATTGATCTGCAGAGAAGTGGAAGACTGCTTTGGCATAATTGATTCAACTGATTTTAAAATGTATAAAATTTTTCGCTCTATGATTCTGTCATTTAGGAGAGGAAAAAAATTCTAGGTTTGCATTTATGTAATTCGGTTTTGAAGTAGAGCTGGTAGTCCGTTGCTGTGTTGGACTAAATAATATTGAAATTGTGTTTTTTGAAGATCTAGAACTACATTTTTCCCGTTCTTATATATTTTTTTCAGCTTATGAGGAAATTTTTTATTGAGTAAGTACATGAAGCTTTAAAAAAAAAAAAAAATAGGATGAGGGAAAGCGGGTCGAAAGATGATTTTTCACATTATTACTTCCTAATAATTTTTCATCCTCATAAGATCTGAATTATCTACGATTTTTTTTATTGTTTTCAATTTTATGCAGAAATTCTGTGGAAGGAGGTCTGGTCCCTTTGGCTCCGGCTCCAGAGATTTTAAAAAAGTGGCTCTGGTTCTAGCTCTAATTTTTTTTTTTTTTTAAAGGCTCCGTCTGCGGATTTCAAATATTTACGAAAGCTCTCCTATTCCTGGCTTTTGATTTCGCTCCGGATCTCTGGCTGTTCCAGGAATCGAGAGGAAGCCTTTATTTCTCCGGCTTCAGCTCCAAGATTTTTGATCAAAGTCCTTCGGACTCCAGCTCTGAGATTTTTATAAAAGTTCCTCCAGTTTTGATTTCGACTCTAAATAAATCGTCCAGAGTCTTCCTTCCTCTTTTTCCCTTCAGCTCCGCTCCAAATCCCTGATTTTATGTCTTAAATTGCCAGCGAGAGATGAGGGTAAAATGTAAATTTGGGTTGGGCTCCAATTCCCCCTCCCCCATGGCAAAGAGTGGAGGAAGAGGAGGAAGGGGTTGTAATGCATGGGAACCTGATGTGGAAACTTTCAAACGTATGAGTACCTATCTTAGTCAATCAACGAAGGTACTCAAGAACTTGAGTTGTCTCCCAACAACTGAAAAATCTGAAAAAAGATAGGAAATTGTATGAAAAATTTTTTAAAATTTTCAAATGTTAAAAAATCTCTTCTTAAAAAAAATGGAACACCTTAAAAAAATAATTATGTTGAAATAAGTAATTAATTTGAAATATTTCTTGCCAAATTTGAAAAAAATTATTAAAAATAGTCATAAAATTCAATTCAAAGAAGTATCTGTTGAAATCATTGCAAGGTCTTTTTTTTTTTTTTTGCAAAATTATAATTTTTTTAGAGGTGCTGTTTTTTTAAAATTATTCAATTGAAAATTCGCCATCGTTTACGGTATTTTGAATGTATTAAATTAGGGAAAATGAGAGTATTTGAAATTTTGAAAATTTTTGTACTTCGGTCCGCTCTCTTTTTCGTCTGTTTTGTCATGTGATGCTTAGAGCTCATCAAAATTATTCTACCAGATTTTTCTTCAAAAATGCCTTTCAATTCACTTTTTTTCAGGTATGTACCAGTCTCGATTTTTCTTTTTTCACCAAAAATCTTGTTTGAAAATCATGATCGTATTTTTTTTTTGCTTGATTGATCCATTAAAAAAATCACATTGACAAAAGGAATTTCGAGACTTACGTTAAAAAGTACCAAACATGAAGAATTTAAAAGTATTATTTCTATCACACGTGGGAGACTCCATTTCCATACACAAATATCTAATCTAATATCATTGAATGAGAGATTTTCCACACTCCAGAAATTATAAAAATACAGCGATTTCGTCAATTTTTTCATAACAGTAGTCGATCTTTGTAAAAGTTTTGTTGGTTGTTTGTTACTTGTAAATGATTGCGATAAACAGAAACTTGTATACGGAGTAAAGTTAGTTGACAGTTTTCTATACGTGTTTATTTTTCAGCATTCGGTGGTTTGACTTTTTCTGCGTTTAATTATAAAGCGATATGGTTAATTTGGTAAAAGTTGAAGAAGCATTCGCTCGTACTCGTATTTCCATTTGTAAACATATTTATCGATCTGTCTGAAATTCTGTACTCTCGCAGTCGTAATCTTGGCGCAAAATTAAAACGAAATTATAATCAAGCACCCACTTTACTCGCGTTGTGCTTTCGCATTGCTAACGAGCAGACAATCTGTAATTAAAAAGAAATTATAATCGAAGTTCGAAAGTTGTGAGAAATTATTGAGAGAAAAACGAGAAAAGAAAGTAAAAAACCACCGACCACCATTCGATATCTATATAAAAAGCGTGCAAAGTCGTTGTAATTTTTATAGCATCTGCGACTCGTACAATTCCAACTATTCGAAAGAAAAAGTTGACAAAATTGGACTTTTTTTCGAATTTTCCCAACGGTACGAAATTTAAGAGGAGTACCGTACCAGATGAATTTATTTATACGTTTCTTTATAATTTCAGGATCGCTTTTTCATCGAGCCATTTTGATGAGTGGGTCGTCGCTGAGTCCGTGGGCGTTGATCAGAGATCCTATGCGGTATACCAAGCAAGTGACTGATTTTGTAAATTGCTCGTTGGATCTGCCGCAAGTAAATCTGCTCAAATGTTTGCGAAGTCGACCGCTAGAGTTATTTTTGAAAGTTCCTATTGACGTTCCCGAATTTACGAACGCGTTTGGGCCCAGTATAGATGGGGTTGTTATTGATACGAATTTAGCTGATTTTATCACATCCAGTATAGACGGTAAGGTCGTAATTTTATTGTTGGTAATTGCTGGACCGACGAAGCGGGTTATTAAGCACCGGATGTGTTCGCGGTTCGATTTCAGAAAATCTATTGAAGTTGGCAGAGACGTATAAAAGTAAGACACCGAATGATCGGTCGCTCACTTCCGGAGATTTGTTTCAAAAAATGATCGCCAAGCTATCCAGATTCGATTTATTACTTGGAATCGTGCCGGCCGAGTCTTTTCCCATATTTACAGCAGATGATATACAATATGGAATTGAGGCAGATCGAAGGTCGAAAATTTTGAAAACTTTCATTAAAAATGTTTACAGGTTTGTATTGTACATCGTTGATGATTGATTTTTTCTCGTTTTATTTTCATCTGCTTAGAAATCATATATTTTAATTATCGCGAAATTCTTAGGTATCATTTGACTGAAATATTGGCTACAATAATTAACGAATATACGGATTGGGAACGTCCTGTTCAGCATCCCGTTACGATACGAGATGGTACCCTGGAAGCCTTGACTGATGCTCAATACGCTGCTCCGATTTTACAAATTGCTGACTTCCATTCCTCAGCTAGACGAAATTCATACCTCTATGTGTTCGAATATCAAACCAAATATGGCGATTATCAGCAGGTAAAATTTTCAATTTTTTTCTTCCTTAGATATCCACTGGTTTTTCAATTGGAATTTTTTTCCAACTTTTATGATACACTATTGATACAATATTGAACAGGTAGGTAGGCATAATATGTCTCTAAAAACATGGATTGGTGAAAAAAAACTAGAGCAAAATGAGATGTGTTATTCAGAGCCTAGAAGAGTGAATGCAAATTTGCAGAACTTCTTTTCCCCTCAAAAATATTAAAAATTGATTTTTCGTAATTTTTTGTATTTTTTTTTTTCACTTCTGTCCTCTTGGTATACTCGCATCTTTTTGCATGGAAAAAATTTTGAAAAATTTCAATCTTGGCAAAAAATTGACTTTTTGTACTTTTAAATTCCTTTTTTTTGTAATGAAAAGAAAATTTGAAATTTCGGGACATCAGACTGTCGTTTTTCTGAAATGAAAAAAATTTGACTCGTAGCCGTAGCTTCAGTGTGTTATAAAATTTTAAAAACGTCGTTTTTCTCAGAAACGACAGGAAACGACGAATTCAACATACCTAAAAATGATCGTTTTTAGCCAGTTTTCTGAAATAAAAAAGATTTGAGTCGTAGCCGTAATTTCAGGGTGTTATAAAATTTTCAAACTGTCGTTTTTCTACGAGCTTTTGGGTAATCACGTGCTTGACATCACTCTGAAATTAGGAAAAATTTTCATTTCCAAAATTGAATTGTTGGAATGGGAAGCGGGATAATTTTTTAAATACAAAAATTCAGTCCTAGAAGAAGCATTTGTGGAAATTTCAAATACATACTAAAATTTAGTCCCAAGGAAACAGGGATGCACTGTGAAATTTTCATAATAGCAAAATTCAACTCTGTAACGGAGTTTGGAAAATTTTCCTATTTCCAGAATTTAGTTCTGAAAGAGGGTGCAAAAGAAATCTCGAAATACTCTAATTCAGTCTCGAAGGGGGAAGATTACTGTCAAATTTTTAAAACATCAAAATAAAGCTCCGCAGAGGAGTGCAGGAAAGTTTTTAATTCTCACAATCACAATTCAGCCCGGGGGGGGGGGGTCAATAATACATCCCGATCCCGGAAAAATTTTAAAGATCGGAAATTCAGTTTTAAAAGGAGTATGTGGAGAAATTTTTAGTTTTCAGTTCAGCCTTGGATGAACAGAATACAGATGAAATTTAGAAGCGCCAAATTTTAATTTTGGAGAAGTAGTCGAAAAATTTATTCAACACCAACGTAGGTCGAATAAATCAAAGCCCCAATTTTTTTGTCTGAAAAAATGAAATGCTGCTGGATTCAATCTGTCTGATATGAGAAATTCGCGAGGAAATGTCAAACTTCGCTAGACACGTTCCTGAAAAAATAAATGAAAAATTATTTTTGACCTTTGACTTGAATTTCTTTGAATAACAAAACCAACACTTCGACCTTCGACCTCTAATGTGTCACAGTTGATTTTCGACCTCTGCTCAGTGACATGTGACCTTGACCTCCGATCTCTGCTATTTGACCTTCAACCTCTGTAACATTTGACCTTTGACCTCCAACATCTGCACTATGACATTTGACCTTCGTTCTCTGCTATTCGACCTTTGATCCATGACCTTTGACCTTCAAACTATGACCGTTGACCTTTGACCTCCAATCCACGACCTTTGACCGACTTGAAAATGCTTGCAACATTTTGGCTTATTTAAAACATTTTTGATGTTCCAATGTGGATTCTAAACTGAGCGATTTTTTTTTTTTTTTTTTGCTGGTGAATGGAGAGAAACTTCTGTGAATATTAATGACATTGAACAAATCCGACAAAATTGTAAGTTTAAAGGAATTATGAATAATTTGAAGTAGGTATTTTAAAAAGGAACCGGAATATTGCGACATTTGGGTTCATGAAGAATTTCCATGTTTGGGGATAAATTTTAAAATAAATTCTTTTCAGTGTTAAATGTGTAATTACAAATTTTCAAAAACGCTTTAAAAAATGGTTTAGTTCTGGTCACAAGTGCAAATTGTTTGAAATAATCGATGTTGAACGCCTTTCTATTTCGAAGTTTTTGAAAAAAAAAGAAGGTAATTTTGGACGTTAAATTGAACTTTTAGGTTTAAAAATTTGGTATTAGGCTGTTGGGGGTATTGAATTATTGGAGCATTAATTATTTCATAATTAATTTGAAGTTGATTTGGGGGTAATTTTTTGAAGATGATCACAAAATCGTTTGAATATTGCAAAAAAAGTTAAATTTTCCTTGAAGCTTTTCTCCAATACCACCCTCCTCTGAGAATTCTCTAAAAATTTTAATTTTTTTTTAAATCACCTTATGTTTCAAACGCTTCTAAATAAATGGCGATTTTTGAAATTTACAGAATCAGTTCTTCAATTATTCATTGAGAAATAGCTGAAATAGTATAGGGAGACAACCAAATGGAAGCAAAGAAAATTGGAATTTTCACCATTTCTTTGTACCTACCTATTCATAAAATTATCGTAAAATTTTTAGTATCATTTCGGTTAGGATTTCAAAGTTTATATAGACATAATTCCCCAAAAATTGTTTTAAAAAGTAAAAAATAATCTAGAACCTTTTGATTTTCTGTAAAAATGGCCATTATATATCTACAATAATTTTTTGGAATAAAGGGAGACCGCGATTTGCCCTTGGTACTCCGCTAATTTTCCACAATAATGAATGTCTTTTCTTTCTTGGAAACGTTCATTTTCAAAATTTATTTTTTACGGGTACCTAAATCATACCAACAAATCAAACTTTTTGAAATCAGATCTCATTTACCATTTTCTCCAAATTGTAAAAAATTCTCCCAACGGCTCTTTAAAAAGACCACCGCCGAAAAGCCGAGAACAATAAAAAAGCAGATAGCTACCTGATTATAATAAAGAAGGTTTTTGATTTTTTGATTGGTTGAAAATTCCGCCAGGTCGGGTCGTTTGTATTCAAATTTTAACACGTTTTTGTGTATATACCTACCTTGACAACGAAGCGCGACGATGAAAAAAAAAAGCTGCCTAGCTACTAGCTACAATACGACGATGGCATAAAAGGGAGATCTCCGGTAGGCGAAAATTTCTAAAATTAGGCCTCCTATAAGGCCGCCACGCCGCGTCGTTCAATTTCCATAAAGCGACGTCGTAATGATGACTGGAGAAAAGAAAGCGCGTAAATTGAAGAGAGAATAAGATAACAGAAACTATTTTCAAGGCGACGAAAAGCAGAAGCAAGAAAAAGTGCTTTTTCACGCGGAAATTTGATATTTAACTTTGGAAGCTATCGGCTTTGAAGAAAAAATATTCTCTAAATGATGTCGTCATTTGCTTTTGTGTTTATATATTTCTTTTTTTTTCTTCTCTTACGCCGTCGTTTTAAAGTTTCAAGTAACATAATCAAAAAATTCTTTCAGAAATTATCGCGCTTAAATTAATAACGTCGAGTTAAACCAATCCGCAATGTCATCATGTCATCTTCTCCAGCTCTGGTTCGATTTTCGTCAATCGTGTAGACATGTTTAGTTTGTTGTTCGAAGGAGACTGAAACGGAGAGAGAAAAATCTCTAAAAGTGAAAATGATTCCGAGTTGATATTTCTTTTTGTTTGCATTGATACATATAAAAAAACTTTTCCATATATTTTTTTACGTACTCGTAAAATATCCTACGTAAAAGCCGCACACGCACAAAAGGATTATATACGGGATTTTACTTTGAGATGAAAATCGCTTCGTATTTTTTATTTAACTTGTCAAAACAGCGTGAAATGTCAATGGCTTATTGTTTGTGCTTACTATTTTCTTTTCTAAAGGTTCAGATCTTAGTATATTGTTTCGTCGTGTTTTTTTTCTCTTGTGTTAGAATTTATACTTCGAAAGTGAGTGGTTGAATCGGTTTGGTTTGCAATTAAATTGGCAGGTTGATGTTTGACTATTTTGAGAAAATTTCAAGTACCTTGAATGGGGGAGGGGGGGGGGTAAGAGGAGATTTTCGAACCGAAATTGAATATTAAAAATTTTATCAATCAGGGAAAGAAATTTTATTTTTTTGCTACATTTTTTCATTATTGAAAAATTTGAAATTTTATCCCATAAAAATTTTTCCGAAACGTTAAATAAATGGAATGATTTATCAAGCAGGAAGCTAGATGTAGATACCTAGGTAAATAATTTTGCTGAAATTCCAACATTGAAAAAAATTGAGTTCAAAAGGAAACAAAAACATCAACAATTTAAAATTTCTTTTCCATTTCCACCGTAGATTTTTCCATCGTTCCGGTTTCGGTTCCGTTCTACAGAACGCCACCATTCGTGCTCCTTTTGCACGTCATTTTTTCCGGTTTTTAATATTACTCGAATTTGTCAAATACGCCATCGATACGAATAAAATCGATAAAACGCTACACAGCGAATAGAAATTTTTATAAACCGGACATCTAATTGTGAGGTCAGCATCTATACGGTCGAGTAAATTGAATAAAAATTTATCTCGTATCTTGGCACATGTAAAAAATTACTACAAACCTAAATTACATTATGAGCTACTTGAGATAAGATTTCGTGTCGTGAATTTTTAAAGCGAGCCGGAGGGAAAACTGGATTTAAATTTACTCGAACCACGTTTGTTTGATAAACGAAGTTTTCTCGGCGGAAGGGTGATTGAATGTTCTTTACGGTTCTAATTGAAATGGAAATTTATAATAAAAATCTAACGAAATGGAATTCGCAAAATCGATCGTGAGGGCAGTGGAAGTCTTGATTTGGAGTATGCCTTCTTTTTTTTTTTCAATGAAACCGTCGTTTTTATCAAAGGTAAATAGGTACCTACTTGAATGAGATTTAACCTATACATTTGAGACTTTCAGTTTTGAAAAGTGATGCAGGAGTTTTCATTCCTACCTAAAAGAAAAAGTATTCTAGCCGACAACAAAGTTTTGGCTTGAATAAAAATCTATCGAAAGCACATCCTAAAACAATTCCTATCTAAAATTTCATGTGCTAAAGTTCATTTTTCGCATTTTGGTGAATTTTGAAACTTAAATGAGTCAGAATTTACTGATTCAATCAGTGAATTTTTGTTATTGAATCAGTAAATTTTTTCGCGGATTCCTACAAGGACTCAATTCTGTCGATTTAAATCAGTCAATTTTGACTAATTCAAATTAAGAGAGTAGTATTACATAGAAAAGTCAAAATCTGCGTGTGCTCTCTCTAAATTTGAATCAATTGAAATTGACTGATTAAAAAGCCGAAAGTATGCAACTGTAGAAATCAGTGGAAATTTTGCTGACGTGGTCGGTGAATTTTCATTTTTAAATGAGTAATTTTTTTTACTACTGATTCATTTCTGTAGTTAAAAAATGATTACTGATTCAAAAATGAAAATTCGCCAATTGAATCAATAATTTTTTACTGATCAACAGTAGCACACTTTTCGTTGTTTAGTCCAGTCAATTTTCATTTTTTTGGCTGATTCAGAATTAGATAGCTCTTAAAAATATTACTCTCTAAATTTGGAACGGTCAAAAATGCCAAAATTGACTGATGAAGTAGAGAAAATCAAGTCACTGATAATGAGTCAAATTTCACTGATTCTCCTGTTAATCAGTTACATTTTACTGCCAATCAGTGAAAAATTACTGATTCAAAATAGTGAATTTCGATCATATTGAATCAGTAAAAATTGATTGATTGATTGAAATCAGTCAAAATTTACCAATTCAATCAGTGAATTTGTATTATTGAATCAGTAAAAATAAAGTTTCACTGATTGAAATTAGTAGGTAAAAAATAATAAAGTTTCACTGATTGAAATCAGTAAAAATAAAGTTTCACTGATTGAAATCAGTCAATCAATTAATTTTTACTGATTCAATAATCGAAATTCACCGATTGAATCAGTGAATCTTCTCAACACAGTGACTCAATTCTGTCGATTTGAATCAGTCAATTTCGACTGATTAAAATTAGGAGAAAACAGAAGATTCGTTGGAATTTTTTAACCATTTTCTTCCTACCAGGGGAAGAAATTTTGCAAATGTTTCATCAGTGAGTCATAAATGCCTCATAAAAATCATTACCTAATATTCTCTTAATTTGAATCAGTCAAAAATACCTAAATTTACTGATCAATAGAAAAAATTAAGTCGCTGTCATTTTACTGCTAATCAGTGAAAAATTACTGATTTAAATAGTGAACTTTGATTGTTGAATCAGTAAAAATTAGTTTACTGAGTGAAATCAGTGAGTTTAATCAGAAGATGAAATAACCACTCTCTTAATTTGAATCAGTCAAATTAACTGATTCAAATCCACAAAATTGAGTCACCGTGGAATCAGTAAAAAAAATTTCTGATTTAATTAATTAATTTTCATCACTGAATCAGTAGAAATTAAATTTTACTGATTCAATCAGTAATAATTACTGATTGAATCAGTGAAATCAGTGGAATTTTATTTTTATTGATTCGGTAATGAAAATTCATCAATTGAATCAGTATATTTTTTCACTGATTTCTACAGTGATTCAATTTTGTTGCTTTTAATCAGTCAATTTTGGCTGGTTCAAATTGAGAGAGGGGTAAGTTTAGAAGGTGCGCATGGCATTTTTCAATTTTCACATAATTTGCGACCTCCAAGCTCACAAAAATGAATAAATTGACTGATGAAATAGAGAAAATCAAGTCACTGATAATCAGTCAAATTCCACTGATTTTCCAGTTAATCAGTGTATGCCAATCAGTGAAAACTTACTGATTCAAATATTGAATTTTGATTGTTGAATCAGTGAAAATTAGTTGACTGATTGAAATGAGTAAAAATTTATTGATTCAAATCAGTGAATTTTCATTATTGAATCAGCGAAAAAATTTCACCGATTGAATCAGTAATTAATTACCGATTGAATCAATGAAATTTTATTTTTACTGATTAAGTATAATGAAAATTCACCGATTGAACCAGTAATTTTTTTTTACTGATTCTTACAGTGACTTGATTTTGTCGATTTTAATCAGTCAATTTTGACTGATTGAAATTAAGAGAGTAGAAAAGAAAAAACATCCCAAATGGAGATAAAAACTTCAGATTGGTTCAGGTCGAGATTTTTAGTGAAATTAAAAATTTTTTCTTGTGACTTTTTTATGACTACATTTTTTTAAAAACTCGCAGAGTCAAACTCATTTGACTTTTTGGAACCCTCTCGACCCCATCCTAAATTTTGAGCTGATAAATAGCAAAAAAAAAATTGCATCCATACAAGACTACAATCAATTATGAAACACCCTCTATTTTATAAGTCTCTGATACAATGTGTGGTTTTTTTTTTCAATGTTGAAAAATTCCCTCCTTTCCCCTTCCTAAAAAATTGGAAGCTCCTGAAAGTCTTGAAATAATTTTCTATTGATTCGAGAAGTTGAAATCAGGGTGTATATTTTTCACCTTTTTTCGCTGATTATTCAAAATTTTAATACATTTCTGCCTATATTCTCAATTAAATAAGTAAAATATCACCAAAATTCTAGAAATGAACATCATCGCCTGAAAATTAGGACAAGAGTTTTAATTTCAGCTCAAAATTCTACCAGTTTAGATACTTCTCTCGCTAAAATTTCTACAGCACTACTCGACCTATTAATAGAAAAATTATCATCTACGAGCAAAAAAATTCGCAACCTTTCATCGATAAATCAATGCAATTAAAAAAATAAGAGCTACAGCTACGCATGGCTAATGAGCCGGCGAAAACTACCCCTCATTTGGCACCCGAACACCGCAAAAACAGGAGAAAATATTTTCCCCGGCAAGATAGTTGAAATTACGTACACTATGGCTCGTTTTGGCACCGAATTCGTTCGCCACGCAGCATCGCATCGAAACTGCGAGCAGATATGAGAAAAATGTTCGAATTACTAGGTTAATTCGTCACGAGATTATTTGCATAGGTATTAAACGAAGCCCCTTTCGTTTTATGTTTATCTTAAACTTTTCGTTTCATTGTGCGGAGTATTTAACCGAGTCAAAAATGTCGTAGGTACTTAGATTTGAGGTCGAATTCGAAATAACGCCAGGGAATTCGCGGTCAGATTACAGGGTCGCCAGAAAAACGAGAACGAGGCAGAATATACGATTAGGTACCTACTCGACGCGACGTTTTCCGAAACGAAGCACCGAAACTGCGCCGCTGTTAACGCGAATGTTTAATTTTCCACCGCTTCGTATTCGAGAAAACGGACCAATTTATCCCATTGGCCTTATTTTTACGTCATTTCGTCGTAACCGTATATTTAAGGGCGATCGTCAAGTAGTCGTTTTCAGTGTAAAAAAATATACGGCGAAAAAATACGCAGGTACTTTGAAATGGGTACTTAGGGGTACCTAGATCTAGACAACGTTGAAAAAAAAAAATACATAAACAAACTGTGCGACTATTTACCCTAAATCGTCTATAGCTCGGTACCTAACTTCTTTGGAAGTTTTAACTTAACGTTATTAAATTAAAACTTGATAAATTATTGCCTCAAACTCGACAGTTTATTACTGTACGGTTACGATAAATCATTCGGTGAAATATTGTACTGCTTGTAATTATTATTAGCGGCAGCCGGTATTACAAACTACGCAAACTTTTCTACCGGTATAAAATTTTAAAGGCTTTATTCGAGGTTTGTACGAGCATGTGAGATTCATACTTATAATTATTACCAACATGTGTGACACGCTTTGTAAGTATTTCTTTCAGCGCCAAACTTTACAGCGTTATCATTGTGTTATCTGTTGGAAACACATTTCAACGTTTTAAAAAGTATATACTTACGGCTTATATTGTTCAAAGAACACCTAATGCGATCCCTTGATACGTATCGTTGCGGTGAAATTTTATCTCCGCTCGTGGTGTTTTGTAGAGGAGGTAAAATTCAACCGAGATGTCACGAATCTTTGCTCGAACATTTCTATTTATGAGTTCAGTGGCCAATGGCGTGTGAAAATTTTTTTTAAAGGTCGTCTCCAAATTTTTTGCTCGAAAATCTAATTTTTAGACTCGATTTGAAATCAACGTTACCAAATTTTGCCGCCCATAACTTGGACAAAAATCGATCGAAATTCAAAATGAAATGTACCATTAAATCCGTGCCCATTGCTGAGGCAAAAATCGGTGCATCACGAACCACGAACCATGAAAAATCATTTCCCTGTAACTCGGACAAAATTCGATTGGAGGAGAAGAGGCTCGATGAAAAAATTTCAGACCTGATCATATCTCAAAAATGTCCCAATATGATTTTATCAAATTACATCAAATCATATCTCATTGTATCAATTCATATCTGAAAAAATTATGACGGTTCGGATCCAGTTTGATATGATGTGATCAAATGACATCTAATTTGATCAAATCATATCTAAAAAAAAACCTGATGTAATTAGGTATAATTTAATTGGGACATTTTTGAGATCAAATTTCATCTGTTTTGATAAAATTTTATCTAAATCAGATATGATTTGATACGATTTAATCTAAAAAAATTCATCGGGGGGGGGGGGGGGGGGGTTAAAAATTTTTGTATTTAATTTTAAAAATTTTTTGAAGACTCAAAAGCGTCTCTAAATCACTTCCAAAAATGGAATATATTTGAACGAATTTTTGATCCGAATTTAATTCATTTAAACACCCATGAAAACATGATTTGATCAAATTTGATAAAAAGTTGATCCAATTTGATCTTACATGATCAAATTGGATCAGGGGTGCGGTGAAGGCATATTTCTGACGAGCAACTCGTCGTTGAAAATTTTGGGGGGGGGGCGTATTAAATTACCAAAAATCGAAAAATTAATAAAAGAAATTAACAAAATTTCTAATTTTTAGGAAAACAAATTGAAATAAAAATGAAACTTGAAAATTTTTCATTAAAAAAGACCCCCCTCCATAATTGGAGAGACCCCCCCCCCCCCAACAATAGGGTTTTCAAAAAAAATCCATCCAGACCTGTCTCTCCAAATCGAAAATTCACGTGGAAAATGCCTTCTTGCAGAATTAAAAAAATCAAATTTTTTCAAAACTTTGCCCTCGCTTCGCTCGGGCACGAACACAATCACAATTCAAAATTATGAACTAGGTACTTATTCAAGATAATTATGCCAAAACGACTCCCTTCTAATTTTTCAAAATAATTCGCATGGAAATTGTTCCAAAATAACATTTTGATCGAAGTCTTATCTCAAAAAATTCTATGCAAATCGTGCATTTTTTTAATGAAAATGATGCGAATTTTGAATTTAGTTTTTTTGTATAGTAAAAAAAATATTGGAGTTGGTGTAGTTGAACTTCAGATTTATCAAAAAATTTGAAACTTCGGACCTTCTCCATGAAAAATTTCAGGCTATGCCATTGGTAATGTATGCAGGTCTCCCTCCAAAATTTTTTCTCTATAGGGCTTTTTTGTGGCGGGGGGAGGGGGGGTACTTGAAAAAAAATTTAAAGGGGGCCAGCTTGGCCAATTGGGGGGGCACTCGTCGTTGACTCAGGGGGTTCACCGCACCCCTGAATTGGATCAAAAGAAACGTCTAATGTTGTATAATTTTGTCAACTTTTATCACATTATATCTAATTGGATCCAATTGATTTTTATCCAAGAACATCAAGTTTTGAATACCTAATTTTATAAAATTTTGTATAATTTTGTCAACCTTTATCACATTATATCCAATTGGATCCAATTGATTTTTATCCAACAACATCAAGTTTTGAATAATTTTATAAAATTTGGTATAATTTTGTCAACCTTTATCACATTATATCCAATTGGATCCAATTGATTTTTATCCAACAACATCAAGTTTTGAATAATTTTATAAAATTTTGTATAATTTTGTCAACCTTTATCACATTATATCCAATTGGATCCAATCGATTTTTATCCAAGAACATCAAGTTTTGAATAATTTTATAAAATTTTGTATAATTTTGTCAACCTTTATCACATTATATCCAATTGGATCCAATCGATTTTTATCCAAGAACATCAAGTTTTGAATAATTTTATAAAAATTTATAAAAGTTGATAAAGTAATATAAACTTTGATACAATGTACTCTGGTATCGTTGAATCACGGCGATTTTAAATCTTCTTAATTCTTTGAAAAATAATCCCAAGCGTATATTAAGGAACAGTGAAACATTGAAGGATCAAAAGAATAATTTTTTGTGGTTATTCAATATCTACTTTAATCCTTACATGACCAATGCACAAAGTCCACTAGCTTTTCGCAATATTTCATTACAATTTACAGATAATTTTTCTCCATCTTACCATTCTTACCCTCCATAAATACTTCACTTTCGGTGTCTATTATTTTCAATAATAATTTCTGGTGTGAAAATATCTGCAAAAGTCTTCCGTAAGATAAAAGTGTAGGCCATTGTGTAGCGTAAAATTTGTTAAAAACACGAAAAACGTTTCTCGCTGCTGTTTTTCATTAAGAAAGCTTTTGCATCATCTAGCCAAACAAACGCGTCGCTGTATAGCCGAATGTAAAAAAAGAGAAAGAAAAAAAAATACTAAAATAGACCACTTGACATGATGAAGCCTTTCGCTGTAATATGGAAGCTTTTACAGTCGTCATTTAACGGTACATTTAAAATTTTAATTTCGTTACCGTGCCATTGCGAAACATTTAAGAATCAAGTTGCAATAAAAATTAAACGTATAAAATGAAATTCGCAATTAAACTTTCTGCAAACGTTATCCCCTTTTTCAATTTAACATTAAGCGATAGGCTCAGGCACTAGACGGGTTAACGTTGCATAAAAATAAATTCATTTATCTGTAAAATGCATAAAAACTTCTTCAAAGTGAAACGTCTTTTCAGTTTTTTTTAAATAAATTATGCTTCTGTAATATTTGACTATTTGATTGCGAATCCAAATACCTATATTTTTTTTTGCTTCGAGATAGATTTTTTCACCTTTATAATTGCATTTTAACTCGAAATAGCTTTCTCGACCCGGTACCATTTCCAATCCGCCGGTAATCGAACTGAAATTAATTTTCATCAAGTAAACCGGAACTATCTGACGTATGAAAGGCGTTACAGTCAAACTGAGATTGATCCCCATGTTAAATATGAAAAAGTTCATCGACGCGGTGTTTAAATAAAAGAAACGCGATCTTCCCCCTTTTTGTTCAACGTGGAATATGAATAGCAAATTTATTTTGTAATAATTTGCAAATTTATAGTTATATCGAGACCGAGAAGCAGAAGCACAAAACACAATTATCATCTCGAGCTATTCTATTATCAAGAAATTCATTATTTAAATTTATTTCGATCGAATTTTATCGTATTTCCATTTCGTGTCATCGCAATACCGCCTGACTTTCTCTTTCTAATCCGTTTTTGAAAAGGCAAAATTGCTGGAAATGTGCTGAGATTTACTCGTCTTGTTCACCTGAGAGGTTTCCCCTGCTCCATTCTCTGTCCCTATTGACCTATATTTTTTCAAGTATGGTTGTCAAATTTCTGAGTATTTTATTGCTTTTTGAGCGATATGTAAAGTATTTCTGGCGACGTAGGAAGACAGTGCGAAACTTTTAGGGAAACGTGGGCCAATTTATCGTGTAGGCTGCTCGAATCGAAAATATCATTCATGTCGATCCGAACGAGCACGGGTTTTGTTAAATCGACGAAAATATTTACTCATTAATGAAAACATTCGTCTGGTGGAGTTTACCTTATTAAAATTGTATTCAGATATCGTGCCGTAATTTTATTTACTTATTGATGCTGAATTCGTGATGTATTAATTATCAACATAATTCTCGAATGAATATCTGTTTAAACGTCGAGCTTCGACGTATTTTTTTTTTTTCGCCACTTTAGATACCTACTTAGATTTTTTTGCCTATCGAGTTGTAATGTTTGGTAAACAGAAAACTCGGCTGGTGAAATTTCATTTCATAAAAGAGCGTTGAAAAGTATACGAGAGAAGGAAAAATTAAATTATCTTATTCTCGACGAATAAAAACTATTAGAAAAGTTTTGCAATTTCATTTAAATTCCTATCAAATTTAAATCAATGTAACAAAAACTTGGCGAATCGTTTCAATCATAAAAATCCATTAAAAAGCGATGCCGCCGGAATAGATTGTTCGGTAATGAGATGCAGTTTCACATTTCGACGAAATTATAAATATTTTATGTACGGTAGGCTACGAAACGAAGGAAGAGAGGATTTAAGAAGTAACAGCTCTTATTAAGGGTCCATTTAGGATGGATATTATTATGCTATTTCGATTATCTTCGGTTGGTGTAGTTTCTGAAAGCGTTCTCGTCTCGAGTTTCGTCGGTGATTCTTATATTTTTGCTAAATGGATTCCTGTTTCGAGCTGTGGCGTTTGTATGTATTTTAGGCTTGGTTCGTGTTGAAGATGAGAGGAGGCAGGGTGAGAGTACTGGTCGAAATAATTGATTATTATTTTTAACGAATTTATTTCCTATCACGTTTTTGTTTTTTGATATTTATCAATTTATTTTAGCTCAGTCATTGGCCTCCTAACAATTGAACTCTGATTCATCTTCAGAAAGTCTCCAGTACCCAAGGGAAGGCATAGACAGATTTAGGGGAATAAATCTGGAAAGGGAGCCAAGCCCCAGGCCAGTGACTTCGGAAGCTTTTTGTGGAAGGTTGCAAACTTTAACCTGTTTTACGGATCTCCGTAGGTTGGTTAGCGATTTTTTTTTTCAAAGTCCACATTCCGACATTTTTTTTTCTATCTTCAAAATTTTTCTTGACGAGATGACGAGGTCTAAATTTTTTACGATTTTTTTTTCTACTTCGAAAATTTTCAAGTCAAGCAAAATTTTTCAAGTTGAAAAAAAAATTGTAAAAAATTTAGACCTCGTCAAGGAAAATTTTGTAGTTGAAAAAAAATTGTAAAAAATTTAGACATTGTCAAGAAAAAGTTTGTAGTTGAAAAAAAATTTCGACCGCGTCAAGAAAAATTTTGAAGTTGAAAAAAAATTTAGACCTCGTCAAGATAAATTTTGAAGATAGAAAAAAAGTCGGAAGTGGATTTTGAAAAAAAAAAAAAAAAAAAACGCTCACCAACCTACGGAGATCCGTAAAACCGGCTCACGTAGGATGCAAAGTGGGTACAGAGACTTGAAATATCGAAAATATTTTAGAAGGGAGTAAAAGGGAACCTACTTTGACTTTTTTCACCTTGAATGGTTCATTCAATTGTGATTTCATTCCTACCCCAATAAAGCGAGAATGAGGCTATGAAAAATTGGATTTTCAATGTCTTAAAAAAACAATTTTTTCTTTTTTTGCGGCTTTAAACATTTTTATTTGATGTAATTTGAGGGGGAGGGTAAGAGGAGTGCAATGCACCAAACAGAATAAAACGAGAATGAAACACACGAAAAAATATTTACAATTAGTGATGTCAGAAGCTTTTTTTGAGAGGGGAAAAATTGAGTTGGAAGACTTGGAGCTCGAGAAAGATGTTCTGGGGAGAGGGCAAAAATGACCATTCTTTTGCACTGGGTCTTCAAGTAGTTCGTTTAGCTATTATTTTTTTCATGCCTGAGTGTATTGCCCAAAAATAAAAGAAACATTTTTTCATGTTTTAAAGATAGTGCGAAAATGTTTTACACTCAGACCCATTTTTGGGATGGAGAGAGGAGGGGCTGATGCATGAATCCTCCCAGGACCCACCCTAACTCCTCCTCAGAGGGAGGGACCAATGCTTGCTGGAAACCGGTTCTTCGTGAATATCTTTTCAAATAAGCTTTAAAATAAAAATTGGAAACTGGTTATTAAAAATCATGTCTCACGGGTAATTAAGTACCTATCTATCAAAAAGATTTTTTTTCAAATTCTCTTACTTCTTAGGTCAATAATTGAATGTAAAAAACTATAATTTTTCAATTATTTTAAAAGATTTTTTTAAATAATCAAAACTATGAAGCTGGAAGTACCCAAAATTCCCAAAATTTTACCAGTAAGGAGTATTTTTTTAATTATTGCACATTAGTCAAAAAAAAAAACTAATTTTCGACACCATTAAAAACGAAAATTTCAAAATTTTCAATCCCCCCGTGTGTTTAACCATTTGATTTTGGCATCATCATCATCATCATCATCATCATCATCATCATCAATAATTATCAGCATCTCGTTTCAAAACTTTCTTTTCAATGTAATATTCCATTACTTCTTGACTTCCCTTATAATTTCTGCTGTGATTTATTTTTTTTGGGGGGGGGGGGGGGTGGAGAGGAGGGAATGTCCAACAAGTGTTTATACAAAAAATTACTCTTCGCAGGTAAAATTTTGGTTACCCACAGTTTTGTGGTTTGAGTTATTTTGAAAAATATTAAAAAATTGGTCTTTTCCGCCCTCAGTTTCTTGTCAAAGAAAGAGAAAATTTAAAAAAATGAACTTTTTTGAAATTTTTTTTTACAAAAATCATCATTATGCATTGCTGTTTTACAATTTTAACGCTGTTTTGGTAGAATGTTCACAAAAAACCGGTTTCAATCAAGAATTTACCTCTTCCTTGGAGGTTACAAAAACATTCTGAAGTGAAATTTTTAGTACATAATGTTGTTTAGTAAACCATTATGAACATTAAACACACAAAAAAAATTAAAAATCACTTTTTGGGGTAATTTTGGTAGATTTTTTCTCTTATTTTCCTGGACTGTCACTAATTTATCTTAGAAAAATTTCACAACGATAATTTTCTTACAAAGTCGTTAAACAGTCCTTATAAATTCTAAAAACTGAAAAAAAAATTCCCAAAATGTCAAACGCAGGATATAAGTACTTATTTAAACTCGCAGACCTGGCCTAAAAAATCCCAACTTCTGGTTTTATTATCAATTTTTTTTCTCTAATTTCTCATTGACGTTTTGGCATTCTGAGAAGCACACTGAACGTTTTTCAATTCGGTATTGAAGGGAAAAAAAGCAAATAATTTTTCGAATATTGTTACCATGGAGATGAATTATTGGATTTAAGCAATTAATTCTTGAGACGATTAAAGGTAAAGGGGTTGCTGGTATGCTGGTTAGATAATTATGCAATTATACCGACGGTTGTAGGGTGAAAAAATTTAATTATAAATACCCACCCTCGAGTTTCTCCTCCTATACCTACCGTGTGAAAAATAATTTTATCGTGCTCGACGATATTGTATGCTAGTGTAAATAAACGTCATAAAACGATTCACTTTGTAAATTATTTGATAACTCGGGCGACTTCTTAATGACGATGTTTGACTTTTTTATAGAAGGGGTTGAAAAGTTGAATGTAAAATTAATGTAATCGTTTCCCTGTTTTTTTCGATACGAGTAGTACTCTTCAGTCAATTACGAACGCGTATTCGTTAAAAGAGTAATTTTATTGCTAGTTACGATTGGTATTACTTTTTCTCTCTCTCTCCGTTTAAATGAGTTGCAAACGTTTAGAAAAGCTGAAAGATGCGATGTGCTGTAGGAACGAAGGAAGTTTCGTAGTATCCAGTTCCTTTTTCAAATTCTGATTGAATTGACCCTTATCAACCCAAAAAAGAGAATCGATTCGCTCTACGAGTCGGAATTATCCCTACGGACTCGAAGGCGTGAAATTACCCTTAGTTGAGTTTTCTTAAAATTAACCCCTGAAAACTCTCTGTCAATTTTATCGAGAAAGTATGAAAAATTCAGCTATGCTGCGCAGTCAGATTTCGAAATTCCGAGGTGTTTGTTGATTTTTATTTTTTCTCGATTTTGGGTATCTTGTTGGCTGTTTCTATCTTTCATCCGTTCGGTGTTTGTCCCTCGATATTACTATGAAATTTATAATGGCCGATTGATGGTCGTTGAGATGATGGATTTCGGTTTTTTAATGTTCCACTTGTCAGTTTCAGTTTTTGGTTTTCAACTCGAATATAGATTTTTTATTCAAGGTTTTAAAATGTAACTACATAATGTACCTGTAGTTAACTGTGATTAGTGTTTAGATCTTTGAATTAGATATCGAATTCTGTTTTAATGCTTTTGACCTAGAAAATTTTTTTTTAGAAAAAAATTTCTGATATTTTTGACTTTCGAGAATAGATTTTGACGTTGATCTTCATCTCAGTTCGATTGTTTGAATATCAACGGATTTGTTGTTTTAAATTTCTTCAACTCGTCGATTTCAATTTTTGATCTTCAAATTATCGAAAATCGATCGATATCACAGATAGCTCAAGTATGGATAAAATCGATGTCATCACAGATCAAAAACCATTCGATTTTTTGAAAATCGATTTTGGTTTTAGATTTTTGACCTCTCAATTATATTTCCATGTTTTTCAAGTCATCAATCGATTTTATTTTTTCGATTTTTTGATAATCGAGTTTGGCTCTCGATTTATGTAGCATTATCACTCTCATGTTCCGAGTTTCCAAACTTTATTTTTTTAGTCTTGGTACATTACCCCACACACATAGGTACAATTTATGACTGATCGATTTCGATTTTAGATATATCGATCAATATTTCTGATCAGTTTTTAAACCTCGATTTTATTTTCCCATCGTTAGGAAAATAATTGGTAATTTTTAATCTTCTTATCAATTTCGATTTTTTTTTCAATGCATCGATCAATTATCGATTTCTAGTTTTAGAATTTAGAAATATTTATGTGGTTGTTATTTTCAATTCTTAAAACATCGACTTCGATTTTAAATTGATGGAAAATCGATTGGCATTTTGAACTAGTCGTGTAATGTCACATCAATTCTTTACAATTTTTCAAAAAATTTCGATTTCCAATTTTTGATATTTCGATTTTTTTAGCTATTCAAGAAAAACATCGAACGATTATTTATTCAATTCTTTTAAAAATCGATTCCAGTGATAGATTTAGGATTATCGATCTTAGTTTTGGATTTAAAATAATCGATTTGAATTTTCAAATTCGGATTCCGAATTTCAATTTTTGATATCGAACTATCGATTTGGTTTCGATTTTATTTTATTGATCATTCAACTTTTTTAATTTTCGATTTTCGATCAATTTTGTGTTTTGATTATCAATATAACAGATATCAATTTTTCATACATCAATTACGATTTCAAAAGTTTGAATCATCGATTTCGGTTTTCGATTTTGAAGATATCGATATCGTCGATTTTTTGAAGGTTGAATTTGTTTTTTTGATCTTTAATTCATCGATTTTCAGTTTTGTATTTTCATTTTATTATTCGTCACTCTAATATTATTTTCAATGAAGTGTATTAGTTTTGATTTTCGATGAATAGATTTCGATTTTTGGTCTTACAATATTTTTCTTTTTACAACATGGTATTTCAAATACGTTATTTTAAAAATAACTGGTCAGTGGCGTTTGTTGGAAAATATTTTAGATTTTTTGATTAATAGATTTTCACATCCCATTTTATTTATTAGGTAACTTTTCTATTGGAAATTCTGGGACGTTGATTTTTTAGAATACTATCAAATTTTGGTTTCGATTTTTCTTTCTTTTTTTCAAAGTATAAGTAATTTCAGTTTCGAAATTCAAAAAAATGACTTCTTTTTTTATTTTATTTGATTCTACTGCAATAACTATTTATTCCTGAGTAAGATTTTTTTAAACAAAATAAAAATCGATAAAAACGCTCCGGAAACGAACTGATTATTTTTATTATCCGATTTAAAAACTCTTTCATTTTATTACGCTTATTACTCTCGTAGCCTACGTCGAAAAAAAATTTCCTACGTCATGTTGCTCGAATCAGGAATGCAGTGAAATTTGCATACATCAAATAACGTGTTGAAAAGTGAGCAGCTTTTAATTAATTAAAACTTTGTAGCTCAATTAATTACATACGCTTTTCAGCGCCAAGTTTTACATTGGTGGAAACAAGTATTGTATACGTAATCCGGTATTACCTACCAAAATAATTACAACTTTTTATTATTAGAATACCTGCCATACTTAAAACCTTTTTATCTGTGTAAAAACAAAATTTCGTGGTCAAATTGATCGAGCCTCGATGTGTTTCCCCCATTTTCAACAATGATGTAAATTTCATTTGAAACTTGGAAACCGCTAATAATCTCGACATTTTCATATCACGAAAGTTTTTTTTTTCATTATTAAATAATTTATAACGAGGAAACGATTAAAAAAAAAATAGCTTTACGCCGGTTTCTGTTTCCGACTTTAGTATAATTAAGGAGCTCGGAATTTAGATTAGAAATGGTTGGCGGGTCTTAAAGCTAAAGATTAATTAACATATAGGTGGCTGTATGCCAGAGCGCGGACGAGCCATCCGCAAAATACCCATAAAATTCCCATTAAACAAATAGAATATTGCGTTTGCTTTCCGATTATTACACGTCGAGCTAGGAAAAAATAAGTACATGGAAAAAGTACCTATACGAATTTCTGCTGGTTTAGAAAAAGAGAGAAAAGAAGCAGCTTATTAGTTTTCTTTGCGACGCTGTGCAAAGAATGTTAAGCGTGCCAGTCTCGGGGTTATCTTTGGTTTGCTTGCGCATTGCTCAAAAGTAATGGCGAATGACAAAATAACTTAATTGACTCAAACGAGAAAGTTAAAAATGACGGCATCGAATAGACGTAAGATGAAAAACGTTTTATAAACTTTGTAAACTTTCTAATTGACTAAACTCGCTGAAACCGAAATGAGGAAATTGAGTTTTAAATACGCGACTGAGTAAATACCGAATACCCGTATTTCAGGTTTAAATGAATTTTTTATGTCAGTCTTTAAAGTGAAATAGTCTTTTGTAATTTTTTCCACTTGCTGTAACAACACTGGTGTAGAATTGATATATTTCATCGAAATGAGTCAATTTATATGTTGGCAGGTTATTTGACTTTTTCCAACAGAATATTCAAAACTTTGGGATAGGAAAATGATGACCAAAGAAATTTTCCGAATTTCCGTTGCTAGAGATGAAATTATTTCGGTTTAATTTTCAAATAAAAAAAATCTAAAATATTGATTTATCAATCAAGATATGTGTTTTGAGGTGGTGATGAAATGGGTATTCATAATTTCTGAAGGAGAGTCTCCAATTTTTGAAGAAAAAAAAATGAAATCGTTATACATTCTTCAATACAATTTCAATAGTTTCCATTTTCCATGGAGAAGTTAACATTTTAGCATCCAATACTGATTTTTTTTACTGAATAGGTATTATATGTTTTGCAATGATTAAATAGTCACTACTGATTATTGTCTCAGATAAAATTGAAAATTACATAGGTAATTTTCTGAACAAAAATCACTGTGAAATGATTTATTAAACTATGATCAATTTTTGCTCAATTTCCAGAAATCTATAATTTGAAATGATTCCTTTCAAATTAAAAATTGGATTAATAGAGTTTGATCGTAATTGAGCAGTTTTCGAATCTTGAATAAGTAGATTTTTCGAATTAGGCTACATTTACAGGAATTAAAAGCAAATTCAAAGTCCAAGAAAAATACTAAATTTTTAAAATCCTCAAAATTGTTTAAATATGGCAGAAAGTCGTGATTCAAAAGAGTTCAATAAAAAATAATAACTGGGCGGAAATAACAAAAATTGACAGAATTTTAGAAATTCTACGCCATTAATATTCTTTTAATGTTCATAGGTCAAAATCTCATGAGAAAGACGAAAATTTACAAAATTTTGTGAACTTGATACAAATCATCTACTTAGCTGAGAATAGGAGTCAGGCAAAAAGTTGACTCTTGACTTCACCTGACTCCCGGGGTCAAGGAATGAAGCTGACTCCAGACTCAGGCTTGACTCCGATCTTAAATTCCACCGTGATTTCGGAGTCAAACTCACACCTTGACTCCTGACTAAGTCAATCTATGACCTTGAATTCCTATCTCCGGCTTGACTCCGAAATCAAGTCAGAATCAATCTTAAGTCAATCTGATTCCAACTCCGGAGTCAAGTCTCATTCCAAGATGAAAATTGACATTTGACTTCGGCTCGACTTCAAAGCAGGGCATAGAAGTCAACAAAAAAGTTGACTCCTGACTCCGGCTTAACTCCGCAGTCAATTTCAGACCTTTGACTTGACTTCGTAAGCAATTTTAGATCTCGACTCCTGACTCCGGTTTGACTCCGGAGTCAATTTCAGACCTTGACTTCTGACTCCGGCTTGACTCCGGAGTCAATTTCAGACCTTGACTTTTGACTTCGTAGGCAATTTCAAATCTCGACTCCTGGCTCCAGTTTGACACCGGAGTCAATTTCAGACCTCAACTCCAGACTCCGGCTTGACTACGAAGTCCATTTTAGACCTTGACTCTTGACTCCATTCGACTCCGGAGTCAATGTTTGACCTTGACTCCCTGATTTCGACCTGACGCCGGAATCAAGCCGGAGTCGGAGTCAATAATTTGGAGTCAGCTTTACTCCGATTTCGGAGTGGACTCCTATACTCTGCTTCAAAGTCAATTTCATACCTTTGACTTGGTGAAATCTGGTTGAATTAGCAATTTAACAAGTAAAAAAATAATTGAAATTATTTAACATATTTAAGTAAGTATTGAAAATTACTAAAAGAATTTGAAAATTTTTGAAACTTGATCGAAATCAAAAATTGTCAAAAATAACAACATCCTTAATTCTTTATTCGCGTTTTAAAAAGAGCCTTTCCTAATAAGGGTCAAAAACGGCCCTTGACCCAAAATTGGTCAAAATGGTCTCAAAAGGTTACTTATGGTCTAAAAACATTCCAAAAAAATTTTTGACCCCCAACCCCCACCCCTTTCGGAATTATCGCACTTTTAATGTTGAAATTTCAACACGCGATATCTCTGGAAGGGGTGGGTAAAAAATTTTGAAATTTTCACAGATTATACATCTTGCTGGGTAGTACAAATGAGAATTTTTTGAAAATTTTCGGTTCACATTTTCCCAATTTTTTTTCACTCTGAAATTTTCAAAAATTTTTTAAAAAAAATTTTGAGGGGGGTACATGGCTGGAATTTTTTTTATTAGTTCGGCCAAGTGGTCATGTATCACATAATATTTTGTTTGGGCCCCAAAACGGGGTGCAACATGGTCAAAAAAATTCAAAACCAAAAAACGTGATTTTTTACTACTTTTTGTTGTTACAAGCCAGGTATCCCTACCCAAAGTAAAATTTTGAGTCAAAATTGTCATAAATTGAAAGTACATCATAAAAAAGTTCCATTTTTAAAATTTCAAGTGTTGAAGTGCATTTCTCGAATTTTGGCGAATTTTTGAAATTCCAAAATTACCTCATCGTCCTGTAAATCAAAAAAATTTGATCTCATCAACGAAAAAAGCTGAAATTTGATATACACCCTATTTTAGACCTGCCAAATCGATTGAAAGCGGTTTTGAGACGTTTCAGAGCCACCAGAAAATTCTAACTTTTTTTCAGCTCTAAAGAAAAGCTCATAAAAACGGCCAATATGAACTTCAGCACATATATTCGCGGATTACCATTATTGGGGACCTAATTGAACAACTGATGCAAAATTTTTCAAAACTCGTCACTTTTTGCTCAAAATCACCTGTTTTTCGCACAACAAGGCAAAAAGTTGAGTTGTTCCGAATTTTTTCGAGAAATTTTTAGATCCCCTTTCACCATTCCTCCTTACTCACACACCCCAAAAAATACACAATGAAAACGGTAAATTCATAATTTTGAAACATTTTCATTCATAAATGTATCAAGAAATCACAATTACACGGGTGTTATCAAATTATTATACAAGTTGCATAAAATATTTAGAGAAGAAACTTAGATAAATGTGTAATTTTGGAACAAGCAGACACTTTCAAATTAATTATTTTGACCTTAAAAAACGAAAATAATAACTATATGAACTTCAAGCAATAGAGTCAAATGCTTTCTTTGTGGAAGGTACAAAGTGGGTATGGAGACTTTGAGATTTTCTTTGTTTCAAATGCGTAAAGAACGGAGTCAAAATATCTGTCAACAGGATATCTGCAAACAAATCAGCTTTTTGCCTTGTTGTATGAAAAAAAGGTGTGTCTTAAATTTTTTGCGGAAAAATTGTAAGCCAAAAATATAATTTTGAGCAAAAAGTGACGAATTTTGAAAAATTTTGCATCAGTTGTTCAATTAGGTCCCCAATAATGGTAATCCGCGAATATATGTGCTGAAATTCATATTGGCCGTTTTTATGAGCTTTTCTTTAGAGCTGAAAAAAAGTTAGAATTTTCTGGTGGCTCTGAAACGTCTCAAAACCGCTTTCAATCGATTTGGCAGGTCTAAAATAGGGTGTATATCAAATTTCAGCTTTTTTCGTTGATGAGATCAAATTTTTTTGATTTACAGGACGATGAGGTAATTTTGGAATTTCAAAAATTCGCCAAAATTCGAGAAATGCACTTCAACACTTGAAATTTTAAAAATGGAACTTTTTTATGATGTACTTTCAATTTATGACAATTTTGACTCAAAATTTTACTTTGGGTAGGGATACCTGGCTTGTAACAACAAAAAAAGTAGTAAAAAAATCACGTTTTTTTTGGTTTTGAATTTTTTTGACCATGTTGCACCCCGTTTTGGGGCCCAAACAAAATATTATGTGATACATGACCACTTGGCCGAACTAATAAAAAAAATTCCAGCCATGTACCCCCCTCAAAATTTTTTTTAAAAATTTTTTGAAAATTTCAGAGTGAAAAAAAATTGGGAAAATGTGAACCGAAAATTTTCAAAAAATTCTCATTTGTACTACCCAGCAAGATGTATAATCTGTGAAAATTTCAAAATTTTTTACCCACCCCTTCCAGAGATATCGCGTGTTGAAATTTCGACATTAAAAGTGCGATAATTCCGAAAGGGGTGGGGGTTGGGGGTCAAAAATTTTTTTGGAATGTTTTTAGACCATAAGTAACCTTTTGAGACCATTTTGACCAATTTTGGGTCAAGGGCCGTTTTTGACCCTTATTAGGAAAGGCTCTTTAAAAAATTGCATAAATTAATTTCAAAAAATCTTATTTTAGTCATACTTACATGAAAAGTCTAAAGTATCAAAATAAGACTAAATTAACAATAAAAAAAATCGCTAAAAAAATAAAAGTATGACTGCCTCGTAAAAAAAAAGTGGTAAATTTTACAGAAATATAGGTATGAACTGTGAAGTGAAAATCAAAATTTTAGGCACACATAATTCTGAATTTGACAACTCAGTCAAAACACTAAAAAATATCAACAATTCATAAAAGGTTGAAAAAATTCCCCTGTCGATCATAATTTGATAACTTGACCAACCAGTTTGATTTGTTCTAATAGAATCAAACATTTAATATTGTTGTTCATGTGTCCTGGATCAAATTTTTTGTCAAACATTTTACAATTTATGTGACCCTGCCGGAAAGAAGGGACCTTGTGTAAAAAAAATCGAAGTCCGATGTGTTTGGTCCAGATTTGGTGTCATTTGGACCAAACACGTGAAAAATGAGGCATCGATTTTTTTTTACCCCAGGTCCCTTCTTTCTGGCATGGTCATCAATATACCTAGGTATAAATCAATGTATCATTTTCAAAGCCCCATTTTCCCTCATTATCGACCATCAAATTTTTATTCAATTTTTAAAATTTTGCAAGTTTCAATAATTTCAACGTTTTCAAAGATAATTTTTCAGTTTTTGTTGTTTTTGTTTGATCAAATCTAACGATTTTTTTTTTTTCAAATAGAAAAATAATCCAATCTTTCAAAGAAGTAATATCTGGAAGAAAAGCTTCTCGTATAGATACCTACTCTCGATTTAGGCATATTTTTTTATCACTTTTCTGCGAGTTTAATTTCTTTTTCACCAAAATCACCGTCGACTTTTTACATTTTTGATTCACCAGCCTACTCATATACCTACATTCAATCCCGTTGATAATTTTTTCAATGTCGACTTACTTTCCTCGCTCTCATCCAAAAGTAAAACGAGCCGAAAAAACGTTGAAAAAAGTATTCAAAAAAGACAAACGAAATCCCACGAACAAAAATCATCAAAGGATTTCTTTTCGATATTGAATCCAACCAACGGAATTTTCCTATCACCGATTCCGCAACTCCTATACTTAACGAATCCTTCAGGCTACGTGAAGAAACAGAAAAAAAAAACATATTCTGTTCTTAACAACCGAATCAGCATTCCTTTCTCGGTTTCGCGAAGGTATAGGTAAATTTCACAAATCAACTCGCACAATGGGTTTCTCGCGAACACAATCAAAACACTGGAATTTCAAATTAGAAATTTGGGAAATGGAAACGCGAATTAAAACGTACCGTACGATACCATACCATATGCGAAGAGTATATTTGCACGTACGTCATTATATTTACATACGTAAAACAGGCACCTATGGTAATAAAATTTCGCGCAACATGGCATCGGTTCGACGATATCGAACCCCCATAACAAAGGTGCGGAATTTAAAAATTAACACCGAACGAATCTACTGTGATGGCTTAACACTGCGGGCTCGATTCGGTTTCCGTGTGTAAATAAATGACTCCACTTTATAATCGACATTCGCGTAGAAATCTGTACCTACGATCGTCTTTCTGCGTAAAATAAAGGTAATTTTTTGGGCGAAGATGATATGCGACGACACTCAACACCATCGCGTCTCGGCGCCGAACTCAAAAGCAAGATGAAGCTCTCTTCTTCCGAATATTAAAGCAATTTTTTCTGTTACTGTTGTATTTGACGTACATATACGTCACGTACAGAAAACTTCAATTTGAACTTTTAATACAAGTTTCGCGTGTTTCGGATGGAATCCAAATGATTGATCGGCGCCTTTCCGTATGGAACAGGTTAGAGCTATAGAGAAAAAGAGCTACGTTGTGAATTCTGCTCAAGATTCGCGTTTTCTCTGCTACCATATCCGACTACGAGTACTATAAACCGCAAACACACGCATCGTATCCGTATCCACCGCCGCAGACCTTCCCTTCGCCTCTACCCATCAACGCCATCATCGCCGGAATGATAACCAGGCCAAATGACAAGTAGTTTTCCGACACCAAATGATAGCGAATTTGTTTCTAAACGTTTAGCTCCATCAAATCGTGCGCGTCAAACAAATTACATTCGACGATCAAAATTATCACGTCGTTTCTCAACTTCATTCGAATCGACGTTCGACAAACGGTGCGGGGCCAAGGCCTTGTGTTTATTTCGTGTAATTTTCAATTCGTATTATGCCATCTTTGCCTTCGAAAATCCAAATATCTGAATAGGCAATATTTCATCGGGCGAGAATTTTGATGATTCAATTATTTACGTACAATGGAATATAATGTGATCGTCGAATCGCCTCGTTTACGTCGGCGTAAAAATTCTCCTTGCTTGTTAACATCGATTCGCGTTAATTCGTCAGTTTCGAATCGAGTACATCTCAAAGGGGTTCGATCTATAATCGTATTTGTTCGGGAACTAATGCATAAGGTTGAAACTTCTGCATTACAATTTGACCTTGAATTATGAAAAAAAAAAGGTCATAATTTTAACAAGATGTCAGAATTTGGAAAAGTTAAGAATTTATTAAAATATGGCCGAAATGATAATGTTGAATTTTGACCGAAATGTAATAATTTTTCCAACCATTTTTTTGTTGCTTTTAAATAAAGTCACGTTTTGGTAAAAATGGTCACATCCTTACAGAAAACCCTTCATTTGAAGAAATGGTCCATTTTTTGATTAAAAAATTGCAACGAGCTCAAGGAGTAGGTGGTTTATGACGCAAAAATGTTCGAAAAAGCTGCCTCCAAAGTGGAGAAAAGTCGAGTTGAAGTTGCTTCCCCTCCTTCCCCTCCCACCATCATAGTCAAAAACCAGTTTTTCGTAAATAACTCGAAACGCGAACCTCGAATCGAAAATCTAACAACACATTGATGATAGGAAATTTTACGGGCTACAATTTCGGTTCTCTTCGATTTTTACTGAAACGGCTTCGTTTTCGAGATATTCCTCGAAATGCGATTTCATCTTCACCCCCCCCCCCACCCTCAAGACCTTGGCGAGAGTCACAATGACTGAACGGACTTACTTTCGGATTACCACCTCAAAAGTCAGGGTTCGAACTCCGCCGGGAGAGTTTTTGACTTTTTTTCAAACAGTCAATTATTCTTTCAACATCAAATTACAGAAATATTCTATTCTTTTTTTTTTTTAAAAAAAAAAAAAGAGAGTGATACATTTTGGTTTTACAAAGAATTCGATTTTGAATTTGATTTGAGTTTGGGGAAACCCATTAAACTATGGTCAATTTTATGGATAAAAATTATCCACAGATTTCACCAAAAAATGTAAAAGGTTCGAACATGTGGCAAATTTTGTGGATAGGAAATATCCATCAAAATCACCAATTCTAGAGTTGGGGAAACACATAAAACTGTGGTTAATTTTATGGATAATAATTATCCACGCATTTCACCACAAATGTAAAAGGTTTCAACATATGGCAAACTTTGTGGATAGGAATTATCCATTAAAATTACCAATTCAAGAGTTTGGGGAAACCCATAAAACTGTGGTTGATTTTATGGATAATAATTATCCACGCATTTCACCACAAATGTAAAAGGTTTCAACTTGTGGCAAATTTTGTGGATAGAAATTTTTCATCAAAATTACCAATTCTAAAGTTTGGGGAAATCCATAAAACTGTGGGTAATTTTATGCATAATAATTATCCATGCATTTCACCACAAATGTAAAAGGTTTGAACATGTGGCAAACTTTGTGGATAGGAATTATCCATCAAAATTATCAATTCAAGAGTTTGGGGAAACCCATAAAACTGTGGTTAATTTTATGGATAATAATTATCCACGCATTTCACCACAAATGTAAAAGGTTTCAACTTGTGGCAAATTTTGTGGATAGAAATTTTTCATCAAAATTACGAATTCTAAAGTTTGGGGAAATCCATAAAACTGTGGGTAATTTTATGGATAATAATTATCCATGCATTTCACCACAAATGTAAAAGGTTTGAACATGTGGCAAACTTTGTGGATAGGAATTATCCATCAAAATTACCAATTCAAGAGTTTGGGGAAACCCATAAAACTGTGGTTAATTTTATGGATAATAATTATCCACGCATTTCACCGCAAATGTAAAAGGTTTCAACTTTCAACATGTGGTGAATTTTGTGGATAGGAATTATCCATCAAAATTACCAATTCAAGAGTTTGAGGAAACCCATAAAACTGTGGTTAATTTTATGGATAATAATTATCCACGCATTTCACCACAAATGTAAAAGGTTTCAACTTTCAACTTGTGGTGAATTTTGTGGATAGGAATTATCCATCAAAATTACCAATTCAAGAGTTTGGGGAAATCCATAAAACTGTGGGTAATTTTATGGATAATAATTATCCATGCATTTCACCACAAATGTAAAAGGTTTGAACATGTGGCAAACTTTGTGGATAGGAATTATCCATCAAAATTACCAATTCAAGAGTTTGGGGAAACCCATAAAACTGTGGTTAATTTTATGAATAATAATTATCCACGCATTTCACCACAAATGTAAAAGGTTTCAACTTTCAACTTGTGGTGAATTTTGTGGATAGGAATTATCCATCAAAATTACCAATTCAAGAGTTTGGGGAAACCCATAAAACTGTGGTTGATTTTATGGATAATAATTATCCACGCATTTCACCACAAATGTAAAAGGTTTCAACTTGTGGCAAATTTTGTGGATAGAAATTTTTCATCAAAATTACCAATTCTAAAGTTTGGGGAAATCCATAAAACTGTGGGTAATTTTATGCATAATAATTATCCACGCATTTCACCACAAATGTAAAAGGTTTGAACATGTGGCAAACTTTGTGGATAGGAATTATCCATCAAAATTATCAATTCAAGAGTTTGGGGAAACCCATAAAACTGTGGTTAATTTTATGGATAATAATTATCCACGCATTTCACCACAAATGTAAAAGGTTTCAACTTGTGGCAAATTTTGTGGATAGAAATTTTTCATCAAAATTACGAATTCTAAAGTTTGGGGAAATCCATAAAACTGTGGGTAATTTTATGGATAATAATTATCCATGCATTTCACCACAAATGTAAAAGGTTTGAACATGTGGCAAACTTTGTGGATAGGAATTATCCATCAAAATTACCAATTCAAGAGTTTGGGGAAACCCATAAAACTGTGGTTAATTTTATGGATAATAATTATCCACGCATTTCACCGCAAATGTAAAAGGTTTCAACTTTCAACATGTGGTGAATTTTGTGGATAGGAATTATCCATCAAAATTACCAATTCAAGAGTTTGAGGAAACCCATAAAACTGTGGTTAATTTTATGGATAATAATTATCCACGCATTTCACCACAAATGTAAAAGGTTTCAACTTTCAACTTGTGGTGAATTTTGTGGATAGGAATTATCCATCAAAATTACCAATTCAAGAGTTTGGGGAAATCCATAAAACTGTGGGTAATTTTATGGATAATAATTATCCATGCATTTCACCACAAATGTAAAAGGTTTGAACATGTGGCAAACTTTGTGGATAGGAATTATCCATCAAAATTACCAATTCAAGAGTTTGGGGAAACCCATAAAACTGTGGTTAATTTTATGAATAATAATTATCCACGCATTTCACCACAAATGTAAAAGGTTTCAACTTTCAACTTGTGGTGAATTTTGTGGATAGGAATTATCCATCAAAATTACCAATTCAAGAGTTTGGGGAAACCCATAAAACTGTGGTTAATTTTATGGATAATAATTATCCACAGATTTCACCACAAATGTAAAAGGTTTGAACATGTGGCAAATTTTGTGGATAGGAAATATCCATCAAAATCACCAATTCAAGAGTTTGGGGAAACCCATAAAAATGTAGTTAATTTTATGGATAATAATTATCCATGTATTTCACCACAAATGTAAAAAGTTTGAACATGTGGCAAATTTTGTGGATAGGAATTTTCCAATCTTAGTGATTTTCTTTTTTTAAGAAGTGATGCATTATGGTTGTTTTTCAAAAAAAAATCAACGATTTAAAAAGAAGTTCACTGTAACCCGTCCGAAACGGCTAGTACTTCCATAAAATATGAACAAAATAATCAAAACTTTATACTATTTATAATATTTTCAATATAAAGTTTGATTAAAATGTCTTATATTCAAATCTTTTCAAAATCTGGCCAACATCCCTTGATGCGACCGGGATAGCTCATAATTTGACCAGGTTCGGTGTTTAACGAAATTATCTATCTATATTAAACTTGATAAAATACAAAATTCCAAAAATTTGGCGAATTTTTTCAAATTGTAATTTTAATTTGGTCATAACATGACGTAGGTAGACTATACATTCAATAAAATGATTTAAAAATGTTCAAAACACGTCTAGTTCAAATTAAAACGTTTGAAATTCGTCGAATTGTTACGTAGATAACTAAAAGATAAATAAATTTGTGAAATTTTTCTTCTTTATTTCAACTATTGAAACCTTCATTCAACATATTCAGCACGGAACTTATTCTTGGCATATTGTAAGAAAAATAAAACTCATCATCCATCGAACTTTATACCTTACATTAAAAGCTCCCTTGTCTATACATTTCAAAGTTACCTCCATTTTCTTAAATTTATACCATATTCGGAATAAGAACGACGTAATCGCGTATAGAGAAGGCAACCCAACGTATTACGAAAATAATGCATTCTATATTAACTAAAAATAATTGAATGTGTCAAGTTAGCGAATGAGAACTAGGCATATAAAATACGATGAAAGCGGCTCGAGCAATAATGGAAAATATTTTGGCGGATGAATCTCTTTGCGTAAATTTTATTCGAGAATGGCGATGGCGCTGCAGCATGCCTACCCGGAGCTCGAGTATATCTGCTGTACGATGCTCCACTGATGGTATAACCGTTCGCGGCATATAAAATAGTATCACTATATAAGGGTACATTAAAAAGAACAATGTACTTGTATTTTATGCTTAGGTTATTTAGTTTATAAAATGAGGATTTAAACTGGTAATTTGGTTGTGTTTTTGCGCCGTGTATTCTCCAACCAACAGATATATACGGCGCGGCGATGGCTAAAAAGGCTTCTTTATTGCGTTGCTGGTTTGCCATTGTTATTTTCAACTTTTTATTCGCATATCCGCGTACAGTGATTATAAGGCTTTGGTATAGAAACGCGAATCTACGGATAAGCACGTCGAGCATCGCCAGCAGCGTACTTATTCAAAATACACATCGAGTTGCACGTAATGGCGTTAAGTTGAGAAATTAAATTGTCTATTAATCCGTTTTAATCCTTTAATGATTTTAAAAGTGCCAAATTACCGATGTGTTGGTATAGCAGATATCGCCCCTCTCCTTTTTTTTTCAATAAATTGCGCCAGCATTTTTCTCGCTCATTAACGTGGTGCCTTTTTTTCATTCTCGAGAGTGAGAAATGTACGCGAGTAAAACGAGCAAGATGTTTAATTGATAGCTTTATAATTACCCGTTGATATTACACACTTTACCATATCGTGGTTAAAGTTACTCCAAGTGTTCCTTTATCCTGTGTAAATGATACTTGACTAAAAGGCGTAATTTTGAAACTGAATAAGGTTCATTAATAGGACGACGCGACGTCATTATTACCGTCGTTGTTTACCGAATTAACGACATAAGGAATATACATTTCCTTCGTTTACTTAACTTCGTCATTTTCTACGTTACACTGACGAGTAGGTAAAGTTGATGGCGTAGCTTTACTTTTATTACAGATTATCTTGCTCTTTTTTTTTTTTTTTTTGTTCGCCCGCTTGGTTCGTTTTTAAGCTTATTTTTTCTCGAAGGGTAGATTTTCGAGTCGATGAAAATACGCAGGTAATTACACTCTGAAGAAAATTCAAATTTTACGATCTGGCTGATGAAGCGTAATGACGATTGGAATGGGTATTCGTTAAAGGTGATCGGTTTGAAATTTTTTCACTCTAAATGGAATAAGGGTAAGCGCGAAAGTTGCGTCTAGACTTTGAAACGATGTGGTCAAAATTTCATTCCTTGACTCCATGTGTCATTCCAAAATTTTTAGGAAAAAATTTTTAAGACGCTGACTTTCAAATACATAATTTTTTATATTTTCGAAATTAACTTGATGTCAAGAAGTCAACATCTTACTTTGAAAACAAATTTTTCTATTTTCGAAATTGACTTGATATCAGAAAATCAGAAGCTAGCTTTTGAAAACTTACAAATTTTTATATATTTGAAATTAACTTACTTACCAAGTATCAGAAAGTCAGAAGCTAAAAATTGGCTCAATATCAGAAAGTCAGAGTGGCAGGAAAAACATCAGAGAGTTAAAAGCTGATTTTTACATTTTTCTCTTTTAATTTGAATCAGTCAAAAATGACTGATTGAAATCGACAAAATCACGTCATACTGTAGGAATCAGTAAAAAGAATTACGATTCAATCATTGAATTTTCACTACTGAATCAGTAAAAATTAAATTTCACTGATTAAATCGTTAATTAATTACTGATTCAATCAGTGAAATTTTTTTACTGATTCAACAGTGAAAATTCACTGATTTAAATCAGTCAACTAATTTTCACTGATTCAACAATCAAAATTCACTATTTGAATCAGTAATTTTTCACTGATTAGCAGTAAAATTACGCTGATTAACTGGAGAATCAGTGGAATTTGACTGATTATCAGTGACTTGATTTTTTCTATTTCATCAGTCAATTTAGACATTTTTGACTAATCATTGAAAAAAATTAAGTAAAGTTTTCTCTGAATGGAAATGTTGGTGTTTTCCCCTATCATCCTGACTTCTGATATCAAGTTTATTTCTAAACTCTCTTAATTTGAATCACTCTCTAAATCTGAATCAGTCAAAAAACTGAAAATTCACTGATTAAACAGCAAAAAGTGTGCAACTATTAATCAGTGAAATTTGACTGTCAATCAATGAAAAATTACTGATTCAATTAGTGAATATTCATTTTTGAATCAGTAATCTTTTTTCAACTACTGAAATGAATCAGTAAAAATTAAAATTTACTAATTTAATCAGTGAATAATTACTGATTCAATCAGTGATTAATTACTGATTCAATCAGTAAATTGAAATTTTTACTGATTCGATCAGTAAATTGCAATTTTTACCGATTCATAAATGAAAATTCACTGATTAAATCGGTAAAATTTCCACTGATTTCTTCAGTTGCACACTTTTGTCTTATTAATCAGTGAATTTTGACTGATTCAAGTTTAGAGAGCTCTCTAAATCTGAATCAGTCAAAAAACTGAAAATTCACTGATTAAACAGCGAAAAGTGTACAACTATTAATCAGTGAAATTTGACTGTCAATCAGTGAAAAATTACCGATTCAATTAGTGATTTTTTATGTTTGAATCAGTAATTTTTTTCCACTACTGAAATGAATCAGTAAAAATCAAAATTTACCAATTCAATTAGTGAATAATTACTGATTCAATCAGTGATTACTTACTGATTCAATCAGTGATTACTTACTGATTCAATCAGTGATTACTTACTGATTCAATCAGTGATTACTTACTGATTCAATCAGTGATTACTTACTGATTCAATCAGTGATTACTTACTGATTCAATCAGTGATTACTTACTGATTCAACCAGTGATTACTTACTGATTCAATCAGTAAATTAAAATTTTTACTGATTCGATCAGTAAATTACAATTTTTACCGATTCAAAAATGAAAATTCACTGATTGAATCGGTAAAATTTTCACTGATTTCTTCAGTTGCACACTTTTGTCTTATTAATCAGTTAATTTTGACTGATTCAAGTTCAGAGAGTACTTTATTTTTTGATAGGGGTACGAAAATTAATATTTTTTTCGCTATTTTTTAGTTTAGTTTGAAAAATAGTGAATTTTTTTTTCAAAGCGAATTTTCTCGAGAGTGACCACGACCAGAGAAAAAGTTGTTTGCAACCGTTTTCCGCATACTACTTATTGCCCCTCGTTTGAGGTGAATTCTGGAAAATTTTTAGTTTTTTTTTTTTTTTTTGTAATATTGTAATACCTATTATTGAAAATTTATGCTCAAGTATGTACTTACTTGATAAAGAATCACATAAGGGAGTGAACGACTACAAAATGGATTTTCAAGTCAAACGAACGTACATGAAAATCCTCCCAAAAATAATTCGTCTCTCGATATTTATTCAAAAAAAAATTGAAAATTAAAAAAAAAAAACAAGAAAATACAGTAATTTCCGAAAACTTTCAAAACGAGGGAGGTGTCTGAATTATTATTCAGAATGCATAATTTGAACCTTCTCAGCGGAACTGCAAGCGAAATTCATGAATTGAGGTCAAGGGGAAACCCCGCCGGATGCCCACAGTGGTCTTCTCCTGACGCACCATGAAGAACCTCAAAAAACAAAAATTTTAGGATCCAAAAAAGTTGTCGTTTCTTATCGTTTCCTGAAAAAACGACACGAGGTGACCATTATACATAGTCTTCAAAATTGAAGTTTTTGGTCATTTCTGGAAAAGCGATCAAAAACAAAAAATTTGAGGGCTAATGTTGTTTTCTATCGTTTTTCGAAACAACGACAAAAAATGAAGTAAAGTTTCCTATGAAAGAAAATGTTGTTAACATGGATATGTTAATTTTTTCCTGTCATTCTGATATTTATAGTAAGTTAATTTCGAAATATAAAAATTTGTAAATTTTTCAAAGTCAGCTGCTGAGTTTCTAATATTTTTCCTGTCATTCTGATTTTCTAATATTAAATTTCTAAAATAGCGTTGAACAAAAACATATCGATCTATGACTTTCTGACTTTCTTACATTAGGTTAATTTCGAAAATATAAAAATTTATAATTTTTACTCATTTAAAGGGTCATAGTGAATAAATTTTTTCAAATTTCGATGAAAAAAGTGTATTTTTGAAAATTTTTCATCACCTGGAAATTTAAGAACGGTCTAAGATCTAGAAAAATTTCGAATATACGTTCGCATATTATACTCCTGGTATTGTTTTTTTTTTTCATCCTTTAAGAACTACACTACGATTCAAAGTTATCGCATTAGACGATATTCAATTTATATTCACTCGTGAAAATCTATATTCCAATGAAATACCCAAAGAAAGAGGAAAAAAAACAGAAAATATACGATACCGAATTGTACCTATCTGAAAAAAATAATAGATTTTTTTCGAACTGATTTTATGTAGGTATTTTTTTATTTTTTCTGAGATCCTTACAAACGTTTGCAAACATCAAAAACCTTCTTTGTTGTATTTTAATTGAAAATTGTTGATAATGACGTTCGCAATGTTTTATAAAACGATTTAATTTGATTTCATTAAAACTGCTTTTTTTCTTTCCTCTCAAAAGTCGTATTTGCGAAGCATTTTTTTTTTGCCAACCTCGTCGGACCACTCTAGAAAATTAAATTTTCTCTGGTGAAAAACAGAGATTCTTTCGTCTGTAAATCTAATATTGTTTGTAAATTTTATTTTATCGATTAAGACGATAATTTGATTTTCAAGATGATGGGGTTTTTTGTAGTTCGAATATTGTTGCCGCGAATTTGATTTACCCCTCCCCCATATCCTCCTTTGTATTAATGATTGTATATCGAATAAGAATGTACTTACTCGACATTTTTTTTATGAAATCAAACTCATTTTCTATATTTTTTCTGCTTTCAGAGGCAAGGTTGTGTTCATGGCGAAGAAATGCCCTACGTGTTGGGAGCTCCGTTAGTCGGCGGGTTATCGCATTTCGTTCGAAATTACACCAAATCCGAAATGTATCTGTCCGAGACGACAATCGCATACTGGAGTAATTTCGCAAAAACCGGGTAGGTTGATTAATTCGACTCCGCCAGGGTACAGATATAAATTCCCGAGTGTAATTGGAAAACTCAATTAAAAATTTGTGTTTATTAGGTCTCCGAATAGTATGTCAGAGCAAGAAGGAATGCATAATGTTCGACAAGAGAGAAACCGTTTGAAAAACATCGAATGGATTGCTTACGAAAATGTACATAAAAAATATCTTAGCTTAGGTGAGTTGGATTTTTGAATTTTTTATAATCAGAACTAGATTAATAGTCAAATATCAATATTAAATAAAAATTTTGGTAAAAGGCCCAGCTAAAAATATTTTCAAAAAAATTCTAAACCCGAGATAGAAAAAAATATCGAGCGTTTATTTCAAGATTTCATACATAAAAGAAAAAAATTTCAATTCGAAATCATTTTTTTTTTTCAAACGTGTATTTGACAGGGCTACCATTTCTTTTTTTTAACAAATTGCATTGTAACCGCTGAAACACAATATTTCTCTGAATTCGTCTCCTTTGTATTTGAAATGTAAATTTTATACTTCGGTATAGCTTCGTCGCAGATATTATGAAAAATGTTATTTTTCGAGTCAATCTAATATGGATAATTTTCACTTTCACAGATGGTTCGAAAATCAAGCTCAAGAATCATTATCGAGCTCACAAGCTCTCATTTTGGTTAAACTTGGTTCCAGAATTACATAAATCTGGCTCGGACAATATACCATCGACTCATCACATGTTCAGAAGTGATGTAGATAAAGTAAGCATATCTGCCGAAAATAATCACCTCGTTGCCTATACTTCGTTAGCAATTTAATTTAACCTACGAAGGTGATAGCAATTTGCTCGTTAATTGACGTAAAATATGGGCGAAAGGTGATGCTTAGGGGCTGAGGGGTGAAAAAAAACGACGATGAACGATATTGACGCGGCATCAGGTTAAAATTTCAAGAAGTTTTACTTTCTCTGTGTTCGGCTTCAGCTTCCAGTCTAATAAACTATCTATAAGCTTAATTTAATTTCGTACAGTAATCCGATTTCGGAGAGAAAGTTTTTAAATTAATAAAGATATCGTGTCACCTTTCTTTCCAACTTATTGAGAAATTTAGTCGGCTGTTAAAAATTCGAATTTATTTCGAAAATTATGAGAAGAATTTCATTCGAAAGTAGAAAGGATGGCAATTTTATCTTTGGATTTAGATATGGCCGTGTCAATAGGGAGTTGATTATAACCTTTCAGAATTTCGTACAAATTTGACATGTTAATTTAGAAAAAAAAAGTGGATGGAATTTTCACGTCTTGTGACAGCCTACCTCGAAATTATTTAGACGTAATCTCGATACTCGTTGTTAGTTTGGGATTTTAACAAACTTTGATATGGTTTTGTGATTCATTCAAAATGGAATTTTGGTCGGTGTTCATAAATTTATTTCATACATGAAGATTTGAAAATTAGTTATTCAAAAATAGAAATTGCAACAATAATTTTTGCAGCGTTGTGGTACTTACAGTTTTTTATTCGGAGGTATTGATTTCGTACTTACATATTTATATTATTAAATTTTGAAAAATTAAAAAAAGTAATCGTTTGATTTTAAAACACATCTCAACCTGGAAAATCAAAACAGGTACATAAAATCATACAAAATCATAATTTTGAAAAAAAAAATTATAATTTGGACTTCAATTTTTTACCGAAATATTTTGTGAAATGGGGTTTTGAGCTTTCTTATGGAATTATGACGAATTAAATTTTCTCGTTGATTTGAAAATGAGGTAGATTTTTTAATTTTAGGGGGGGGGGCTGTTTGCCTCGGTGAAACTTCCAATGATCGAAGGAGAATAAGCACACTGGATTTTGAAATTATGATCAATTCTTAAGAAATTAAAAAAGATTGCCCTTAAAAAATGGAAAATTCTAACAAAATTTATGATTCCTGTACGGAAAATTTTCGATTTTTTGAAAATTTTAGTAAAATAAAATTTTGAAAGATTTGACAATTTCAATAGCATTCAAAGTACAGAAATTATTGAATACATAAATAACGGTGGAAATTTTATTCAGGAAATCCCTCACTTTTAAGAAAATACCTACGTATAAAATGCAACGAAATTCTAAGAAGATTTGACATTGCGAACGATTTTTCTAGAAAAATTGTTGCTGCTAAGTCGAGGCGTGTAGAATCAAAAGTGGCTTTCTCCATGCGGCACTCTCTGTAGAAAGGGACCTTAGTGGAAATTTTTTTCTTTCTAGTTTTGGAAGGTTTGGAACTTGGAAATACCAAAATCGCCAAAACTAGAAAAAAAATTTTCCACGTAAGGTCCCTTTCTACAGAGAGTGTCGCATGGAGAAAGCCACTTTTGATTCTATACGCCTCAAGTATTCTCAATTTTGGGAAAAATTGGAAAAAAATTAGGAAAACGAAAAACTTTTTAAGAATTTTCACAATTTTCAGAATTACCAAAGTGATGATTTTTAAAAAATCTGCTTTTTTGTACTTATTTTTGGAAAAATTATTCATTTGAATGAAAGTAATATTCTCGGAAAAAATAACCTACTGCTTTGAAAAACGTGGAAATTTTTAGAAAATTAATTTCAAGAAAATCAGCATTACTCGTACGATTAAAAAATTTTAAAACTTGGAAAAATTGAATATTTTAAGTAAGTAAATAGAAATTTTTTGAGGATTTTAGGGAGAGGAGATGAATATTTTTGTGGTTCAATCGCCAAGCTTGGGAAAACAAATTTTTAATAAATTGATAAGTTGAAAAAATGAAAAAAATTTACAATTTTGAGCAAATTAAAAATGGCGAGGGAATTTTAAATTTCCATTGAAAAAACAGACATTTTTTGAAAAGAATAGCTTTGGAATGGTGACGATTTTCAAGTATATTGAATAGGTAATTGGAAATCGTTCATTTTTATGGTCAAGTTGTGAATTGTGGAAAAATAAAATTAAAAATATTCCAACTACTTGGAAAAATTAATAATTAAAAAAATATCATTTTGAGGAAATTGAAAAATTTTGTAAAAAAATTGAAGATATAAAAAAATTGAAAATTTAGAAAAAAATGAAAATTTGAAAAAATTGAAGATTTGGAGAATTGAAAATTTTGAGAAAATTGAAAATATTTTGAATGTCTGTAATTAAATCATACAGGCACGTTGGTATTTTTATATTTGTTCCTGTGAGAGTTTCGTATTTACGGCGAACCAAGTATGCAATTTAATCAACACGATTCTACAAGAAAAAGTTTCATATTTACGGCGAACGAAGTATGCAATTTAATTAACACGATTCTACAAGAAAAAAGTTTCATATTTACGGCAAATTGAGTATGCAACCTAACTAACATGAAGCAATATTATATGTAAATACCTCCTGAAACATCCATAGGCGGATTTAGGGGAATGGATCAGGGAGGGGGGCTGAGACCCAGGTCGATGGTATCGAAAGATTTTTTGAGAAGGGTGCAAACTGCAAAGTGGGTGCTAAAACTTGAAATGCCAGAAAAATTTCGCAAGGAAGAAGTAAGAGTCAAAGTTTTTTGACACTCTGTTTTCGGGGGGCTAATTTCACTTGAGGGAGGCTAAGCCCCTTGTGCCCTCTTAAATCCACCTATGGAAACATACAAAGCTGTCGTTTAAAATTTACTGGAAAATCATGATCGAAAATTAAGCTCTGCCCTCAGAAGATGAAGATCGAAATTCGAAGAAAAACGGGTTATTGAATTGAGAATTACATATTTTTCTGAGAATTTAAACTTTAAATCATTGTTATGTTTTGGTAATTCAACTCTAAATATTTATTTTGTTCAATATTTCGAAAGATCTTCAAAATCTTAATTAAATGATTTTCACCCCTGATCAAAAAAAAGCATGACATTCGTTGTTCTCTGTGTATTTTTACGGAACCGAAGCTCTGTGTTCTGAAAATTAGCTTACGTTGGAAAGTAAATTTAAAATGAATTATTATTGCTATTTTAGGATAAAATTAGGGATTGGAAAATTTTTAGGATGATTATGTCTCAGAAATACTTCGCACAAAAAGAAAGAAAGACTCGATTCTTTTCATTTTCGAATTTAAATGATTCCATAAAATACAATTTCACTGAATTCCTCGTTCATTTCATTTCCACAGAAAGAAAAGTTACCAGGCAGGACGAAATCATCCTCGGGCAACTCTCGGGACCACGGAGACGATCAAAGCGTCGGAAACGATATTCTAAACATAAGCACCGGTCTTTCCCAAACACCAGTCGTGGTCGTCGCTCAATCCTCGTACAACCGAACCCACCAGACCAATATGGATACAAAAGGTCGTGGCCACGACGAAAACTATCCCGTTTATTCGACCGCTCTAATCATCACCATCGGTATCGGTTGTACGTTGCTGCTGTTGAATATTTTGGTTTTCGTAGCCGTTTATTACAGAGATAAAAGCAATAGACGTAGACACCATCATAGCTGCCAAAGAAGAAAAAGACATCATGAACACTGTGATAGTTCGTGTAGCGTAAGCAATAGTAGTTTAAGGGATACGCCCGATATCTGTACAAAAATATGCAAACCGCCGGTTGAAAATGGAGGAATAAAATCGAATTTTGCATCCAGTGAGTGCAATTTTTAGTTTTAGTTTTATTTTTATAAAATTTGAACTTTTCTTTACTCCTCCTTTTTTTCGTTTTTTTTTTTTTTTTTTTTTTTTCATGTATTGTTCTTTTGACAATGTACATAATTTCTTCAGTTTTTTTTTGTTTTTTTTTTTCAAAAATTGGATAAACCTACAAAAATGTTTCTATATTTCTTTTTTTAAAAAAAGTCACGAAAACCATAGTTTTTTTTTAATTAATCCAAAATTAAATTTTTTTGAAAATTTAATCCAAAATTGAATTTTTTTGAAAAATTAATTCAAAAATCAGTTTGTTGAAAAATTATTCCAAAAATTGAATTTTTTTTAAAAATTAATTCAAAATTGAATTTTTTTAAAAATTAATCCTAAATTTAAATTTAAAAAAAAATTAATCCAAAATTGAATTTTTTTAAAAAAAATTAAGTACTTAATCAAAAATTGCATTTTTTTAAAAAAATTAATCAAAAATTGATTTTTTTAAAATTAATCAAAAATTGAATTTTTTGGAAAATTAATCCAAAATTCAGTTTGTTGAAAAATTTTTCCAAAAATTAATTTTTTTTGAAAAATTAATCCAAAATTAAATTTTTTTGAAAAATTAATCCAAAATTAAATTTTTTTGAAAAAATAATCCAAAATTGAATTTTTAAAAAATATGTACAATCTGAAAAATATTTCTTTGGTCATAACTTATTTTTTCCAAAATTTGAAAGTACAATTCAAATTCAAAAAATTATCTCCTTACGACTGATTTTCTCATAAAAAATTGTTCCAGGTTCAGATACGGAAACGCAACCATTATCGGACAGCCAAAAATGCGTCCAATTACCTTCGATACTGAAAAAACCCCACCAGTTAACAAGTTCCAGTCAATCATCGTCGTTAATTCTCCAGCCATCGCAACATCTCACCCAAGAAGTACCCATAGAATTGTCGAATTTCAAATTCAGCATGAACAAAAGTTCAACCCTGCCTAGACCTCCGCCCCCTCCTAGAATTCCCAAATCGCCCGATCCGACGGGCTCTTCTATTTATCAAAATTACAACATAGACGCCACATTGGATAGGAAACACAGACAGATTAAAGAATTCGATGATTTGCGAGTTTGACAAACCGACCCTGGTCGCGGTTTCGCGTTATGATGAATCGAAACATTAATTTTTTTTACTCGTTGCTCTCGTAGACGTTGTAAATATACTAAGCTGTTACGTTCGATCGATTTTACTACGAATTACCTACCTATTTGTATTTATGAAGAAATTCGACGACTATTTCTTATAAAAATGTATAACTTTGTACATGTTACCTAGAATATTCATAACGAACTTCCAGAAAGCGTTTTTTTAAATTCAAAAGCTTTCGTATGTTAAAATAGTTCTCGATACGAATCTATTTTTCTCTTCTGCGTTTTCCCCCCTTTTGTTTTGTATATTTTGTTTATGTAATTACCATTATTATGTTTTTGTCTTAGTTGATCCTTTTTTTTTCGATACTGCAGTATTTTATATCATTTGACGGTAAACTCATTATCTGTGATCTTAATTTTTAAGCGTCGTATGATGTAATATTGATATTGAAACTTGTACTTGTTATTTAAAAAAAAGAGAGAATAAAAATCAATTCAATTGTAGATGAATTTTTTACCCTCTCTGATGAAATCATTCTATTAAAATTGGAAAACTCCAATAAATTTTATTCGAAAGGCTAAAAAAAAGTTCAATGTATAAAGGTATTACATTGCAAAACATATAAATATATCATTGTTCTCTACGAAAACCATCGAAATTAAAACAAAAAATAAAAATAAAAAGGTAACACAAACGTAAAAAATTATTAAAGGCAGGCTTTTACACATCTATTTGAAAGGAAGTCTCTTGAGTGAATCGACCGCCGCCGGCGCCGCCGCCACTGCGAGAGGAACGTCGAAAATTCGCGTCGTTTTCGTTTGGTCCGCGTGAATGTGGTCTGTCGGAGAATCGAGATGGCGGGTTGATTCGATTGCTGAAACTAAAGTAAGAGTAGGCGAGTTTGTATTATTTTTTGAAAACGTGGAGGAAGTATTTGAGAGAGTGATGTACGTGTGAATTATGTTACCTGAAAGTTGTTTCTTCGGTATGACTGGAGTATCCGCTGCTACTTTTGACAACGCGTTTACCGAATAGTTGCCCTTTGCCTTTGGGTTTTCGCATTGGAGGAGGGGCTGGTTTCCTGGCATCTGTCGGAGATACTTCCGATGATGAACTTGATCCTCCTGGGCAAAAATGACGAAGAATGGTCTTTTTAGTTGGCAATTGATGAATTATTTTCTCTTTTGGATTTTTTATGATGAATTTTTTGCATGAATACAATTCAAAATGGGAGGAAATTATAAAAATGATATCAAAATTATACAGAATCAAATTTTTTGCGAAAAATAATATAATGGAAGGATAATTTTGAGGTTACCTATTTATTAAATAATTCAAAAATGAAATAAAATTGTCAATTTCCTTTGAGTTTTCTTAACAAGGAATTGAAAATTTGAAAAATTGGACATTTTGGAAAAATCCTGGATTTCAATAAACTTATTTTTGAAATAATTACAAAATTGCAGAATGCAGTATAGAAATTGGAGAAAAATCAAAAGTAATTATGAATTTATTAACATCTTTGAGAATTTAAATTTTAACGGAAATTGAAAATTTTGGAAAAACTAAAAATTTTGGGAAAAAAGAAAAATTTTGGAAAAATTGCAAATTTTAAAAACATTAAAAATTTTAAAAAAATTAAAAATTTTGAAAAAATTAGAAATTTTGAAAAAATTAGAAATTTTGAAAAAATTAGAAATTTTGAAAAAATTAGAAATTTTGAAAAAATTAGAAATTTTGAAAAAATTGAAAATGTTGAAAAAATTAAAAATGTTTGGGAAAATTAAAAATTTTGAGAAAATTAAAAATGTCAAAAAAATTTAAAATTTTGGGAAAATTAAAATTTTAGAAAAATTGAAAATTTTGGGAAAATTTGAAAATTTTGGGAAAATTGAAAATTTTGGGAAAATTGAAAATTTTGGGAAAATTGAAAATTGAAAATTTTGGGAAAATTGAAAATTGAAAATTTTGGGAAAATTGAAAATTATGGAAAAATTGAAAATTTTGGGAAAATTGAAAATTATGGAAAAATTGAAAATTTTGGAAAAAGTAAAAATTTTGGGAAAACTAAAATTTTTGGAAAAATTGAAAAATTTGGGAAGATTGAAAAATTTGACGAAAATTGAAAATTTTGGAAAAACTAAAAATTTTGAGAAGATTGAAAATTTTGGAAAACTAGAACTTTCAGTTGAATTAAAAATTTTGGGAAGATTTTAAATTTGTGGAAAACCAGAAAATTTTAGAAAACAAAAAATTTTGGGACAATAGAAAATTTTGGAATGATTCAAAATTTTGGGAACATTTCAAATTTTGGGAAACTTGAAAATTTCGAGAAGTAAATAGATAATATTTTGAAAACATTGTAAATTTTGGAAAAATCAAAAAATAACATTGGAAAATTGAAGAGTTTTAGAAAACCAGAAACTTTTAGAAAGCTAATACTTTTGGAATAATTTCACGAATGCAGGAAAACAGTAAATTTTTTTCCACGATGGATCACTCTGATACGAGCATTATTTTAATGTGTGATTTTTTATTTACGGCGCGGCGAATCAAGTATGCAATTTAATTAACATCGCATCTTTCCATTTGGAAAATGAAATGCGTTTGTATGTATTTACGGCAAATCGAGTATGCAATTTAATTAACACGTATAAAAATTCCAATACAAATTGAAATCGCTGGATGCATTTCTAAAATAAACTTGAAAATATGTGAAATACGTAACTATAAAATGATATTTATGTGCAAGGTAAAGTGTGTGCTTTATTTATATTGTGTTTTGAGAAAAGTTTGATTTAAAAAGTGAACTCTCCCATATTCCAAATGGACTTAAACAATTCGAAAAGAAAAAAATGTACATCAATTTTAAGTTCTGATTAAAGAAAAACATTTCTTGTTAAATTTACATTTTTTTAAAAATTCAAAAGTTGCGAATTTTTAAAAAATGAACTTTTTTGAAAAATTAAAATTCGTGCATCGGGATTGTTCAAAAAATTGAATATTTCAATCCAAAAATTATTATCTCAAAATAAACGTATCATAATTCACCTCGTGATGGGCCAATATGCCTGAAAGATACGAGCTCTTGATTATTCATCTGTCTGCCATCGTACTCTGAATCACTTCCCAACGTATCGTACTCTGAAATAGGTAGATGCAGGGTTAGAATCTTCTTCACTTCAGAATCTGTGCTGCCAAAATTATCTGACTCTGTAAAAATATGTACTACTTTTCAGGATGCGAAAATTATGAAAAACAGAGTCGAGAGTATCATTTTGCAAATAATTTCACTCGATCAATTTTTTTCTTCCAGATCAAAATTTTTTCGTTAAATTTTGAAAGCCAAATTCAAATAGAGTGCCTAATTTTTGGTAGGTACCTAGTCAGTTTTTTTTTTTGAAATGGCGAATATTAAAACTTTCAAATTTGTTACCTTGACTTTCAGAATGAATGTCCCTTATTTTACCACCGGGTCTTCTTACTTTGGTATATTCGTAGTCTTTATTCTGTAAAATTAAAATATCCCTTTCATTTTTTTAATCCTTTTTGAAAATAGATTTCAAAAATAGGTAAAAGATATTGAAAGTTGACTTACGTGTTTATTAAGTTTCATAGAAGACGTCGTAGATTTAACATTATGATACACAAATGATCCGCCAACCGAATGATAAGGCCCACTGTACACATTACCACTAAACGTGCTCTCGGTATAGGCGGGCTTGGCAAGTTGAAAAGTGGCATAAGGGCAAATTTCATCGATATATTCTGTAATCGAAACATAAATTCATTAAAATTCCCCAGTCATATCGACAATAATTTAGAAAATTTTCCTATCAAAAAAATCCAGCCTACCGGTTGAATCGGTTTTACAAGAAGCTGGATCAGCGCTTAAAGTCTGCTGAGATCGACTATTTTTAATACCGTATTGTTGATCTGGATGACGTTGATTGTGAGCTCCGACTGATACTGTATCACATATATCGTTCAATTCGTTAAATCCTATGATCAAAATTGGAAGAATTTTATCTCAAATAATTTTTTCAAAAATAAAAGGAATGAATATTCAACTTACGTTTTTTCTTAAAATAACAAATCGTAATAAAAACCGTAGTCAGGATGAAAATAAGAATGGCAATTGAAACAATCGAGGTAATAGGGGAAAAAACAGTCTCACCGGGTATCTCCGAAGCATACGTAATAAACTCCATTGGAATTACTGTACCTAGATAAAAAAAATTGCATGAAACAATGATACCAAATTTCTTTTTAAAAAAACACGTTTTTAAAAAAAGTTAGGACATAGGAAAAAATAAGCATTTTCAGAGTAGTTTTTAAAAAGCCCAATGTTTGAAAAATTTAAATTATGAATTTTTATGAAAACACCTGAGACTTGAAACGATTTTTTTTTCTTCTATCATTTTTATGTTTCTCATGCTATGGTCGTTCTAATCTAAATAATTCATGTCTAAAAATCTCAGTTGATACATTTTTTTTCTTGGATAGGTACTTATTTCAGATAAAATAATGCAACAATTAAATTCATACCTCCTTCTTCATTCAAAGTGGTGAAATTATAAACTTGTACAGTAGATCCAATATTATTATGAGCAGTAATTCTCAATTGGTATCTTGTGGCCGGCGTTAAATCATAAATAACGTAGATTCTATCACTTGGTGATACTGGCTTCGAACTTATAATCCAATCATTATCAGTTTCTTTTCTATACTCCACGATAAAGTACAAAATACTGCATCCCCCATCATTCCACATATCCAGCCAGATACCAGCAGCTGTGGTATTATAAGTCATCCCCTGTTGCACCCCCACAGGTGATACAGGTACTGTTGAGAGAGAAAAAAAAAACACAAAATGTATTAAATTTTGAGGAAAGAATTTTCATAGATGATTCAACTTTGGTTATTTTACCTGATCCTTTAGTATAGGCGGTAACAATATCACATGGTAAACCAGTTCCAATTTTATTGTAAGCTGTCATGTATAATTGATACTTTGTACCACACCATAAATTGCGCAATAAGTACGTATCAGTCTTGGAGTCTATTTGTATTTCCTCCCAATCTCCATGATCTCTTTTATAGTTTATCACATAACCTAAAAATGGAACAAATAAAGCAGAAATTATTTAAATATTCAAGATTAAGAAAAGATTGAACGTAGAAAAAAATTGCATCTTCAAAATGATAAAAAATATTTCTCAGAAAATTTTAGTTCGCAAGTAATAAAATCATAAAACTAGAGTATTTTATGTTTTTCTCTCAAAATATTTCGAAATTTTGAAATTGAGAACAATTTCTTGCAGAAACGTTTTCGACTTTATAACCAAATGTAAATCACGAAGAGATTTTTTGTCTAAAAATTCAAAATTCCATTTTCATTACCTAATACTGGTATATCTGGCTGTGCTGTATCCTTCCAAGCCAATTGTAAGCTATCTGTGTCTTCATTCACGACCGTAAGTTCCGGAGGGTCAGGTGGTTCTGAAATAAATATATATATTACTTACCAAGTTTTTAGTAAATTTTCATGAAGAGAAAGGGATCGAAATAAGTACAATAAAAAATCTAGGGAGTTAAAATTTTAAAAAAATGTCAATCTCATTTCAAAATTATCCACATTTTTGAAAAAACTAGGAGCCAGCTTTTCAAAACAGGAAATAAAATTATTCAATGGCTTAATTGAGAAAAATGTTTCAATATTTAAAAAAAAAAATTGTTTTTACTTTGGAACATGAAAGTTTTTTTGTTTGCCAAAGATGATTTTTTAAATAAAATGTCAACTCAAAATGCAGAATTTTTTCATTAAGTAATGACTTTTTGGTTAAAACATTAGATTTCAAGTTTTCCTCTTTCCTGATTTTCAAAAAAAAAAAAAAAAACTGACAAAATGTTGAGAAGTTACAGAAATGTTAAATTTTTCTTCAACGTCTTGCATTCACCAAACTGATAAAAAATTTTGAAAATTAAACGAAAAAAGCAAAAAAGACTAAAATTTTGGACATGTCTACAAATAGTCATCAATCACAAAAAAAAATTGATAATCTGACATTTTAATAAATTTTGTGACGATTTTATATTTTCACAGATCTTCAAGCACCAAGAGATTTCAATTTGTATGGGATTTTTATACGTGTTAATTAAATTGCATACTCGATTTGCCGTAAATAAATACAAACACATTTCTTTTTTCATATGGACAGATGCGATGTTAATCAAATTGCATACTTGATTCGCCGTAAATAGAAATCGTCACACACTAAGATGCTCGGATCGGAGTGATCCATCGCGGAAATTTTTTTTTCTTTTTTCCAACATTTTTGAAATTATTTCAAAATTGTGAGCTTTTTAAAAGTTTCTGGTTTTTCAAAATTTTTAATTTCCCAAAAACCCTAGGAAAAAATCATCGGCTCACAATTTCTTTCCGTTTTTTTTTTTTTTTTTTTTGTTTTCGTTTAATAAAATTCTATTACATTTGCCAGTGATTATTAAATTTTAATGGTTAAAAAGTCCCCAATTTTTTCATAAGTATTGGTTTCTAAAACTGTAACATGTCTATTGTAAAAAATATAATTGAGACAATTTGATAAAATTTTTCTAAAAAATCTCGAACGATTTTAGTTTTATGGTTCAGATTTTTGTTTAATATTGGAAAATTACCATTTAGAAAAATTGAATGTGACTAATTCATTACCTATTGAAAATCAGCTAATCGTTTAAAAAAATCAACAATTTTTTTTTGCAAATCATTAGGTAAGTACCCATGTTTTGTGGATTTTAATTATTTTTGAAAATGATAATGGCATAATGTAATGTACCAATTATAGCCCTGATTATTTCGATCATCCGAAAATCCTAAAATTTGGAGCCTGATTATGATACCATTCAAATGTGTACACAGGCTCCAAATTCTTTCCAGGAATTCATCGCTCGTGAAAATCACCTCCCTAAATAAGTGTTGGGATATTGTGGGAAATTTTCCATATCGTGAGCATTTTTGAATGGAAACAAAGAAAAGGACAAAGGAAATTTGTGGGAAATTCGATCAAACTTGGGGAAAATGATGGAGAATTCGTCAAACGGAGGGGAATTGAGGGAGAAAATACAAATTTCTATAATTTTTCAGTATTTTTACAAAAATTTATTATCAGTGTTGGCCAATCTTGTAAATTTTTCCATACCGTGGGAAATTACAACAGAAATAAAAGAATATAAAAAAGGGAATTAAGAGAAATTTGATTAAAACTAGGAGAAAATGGGAAAATTGCTCAACTAAATTTACTTTTTTTTAGATCCGCCAACATACAATTTATTTCAACTTTTCAAAAAAAAAATCTTCGAAAAATCACCTCTCCTTATGTCAGTTGTCAATATTACAAATACGAACTAAAAAAAAAAAAAAAAAAATAGATGTACAAGTTGTTTTAGTGGTAAATTTTTTCTCGGCTCCCCAATTATTTATAAATCTTTGAGAATTATCGAAAACTGGTGGAAAATAGTCAGAACTTCAGCCAACAGTGAGGAAAATAGCTGGAAAATTCACTGAAAAGTCAGTAAACTCTCAAATTGGTACCATACTTTACCTCAATCCTTCATATAAAAATGCAATCGTTTATAGAATTGATAATTACCTCGAACAATTATGCTGTAAATTATTTCATCCTTTCCGTGGATATTTTCCACGCTGCAAGTGTAATTACTACCATCGGTTCTTTGAATATCGTAAATAATTAACGAACCATCTTTATTGATCTAAAAATTAGGTAAAATTATAATAATTGGTAATTTACCTACAATAAATTTCGAAATTTTAGAATACGAAATCTTATAGTCAAGGGATGCAATTCATTCGAACTTGGATTTACGATTTATGCCTATGCTCACCTCGAATCTTTCTCCAGATTTGAAAACTTTCCCACGTAATTTCCATACAAGTTTGGGAAGAGGAATTCCAACTTTAAGGCATGGTAACGTAATGTTTTTCTTCCAAGGTGTAATTATTTGTTGACTGAATGATAAAATTCGAGCATGAACTACGCAAAAAAAATTTCAATCGGAATATCTTTAATTAAACCATTGACGAATTCTCGAAAAAAAAAAAAATAGTCATTATACCTTTTAATGAAGGAGGAACAGTAACCACAGCTGTACTTTCTCCTTCGCCCACCTTGGTCGAAGCAGTAACCCAAAATTGATACGTAGCACTTTCTTGTGATCGGGCAATTTCATGAAAAGTTACAGACTCTTGGAATTTCTTTTTATGAGTTTCCTCCTGAAAATTTTTGTAGGTACACCAATTAGTAAGTATGTATTTACGAAAGGGAAAAAGGAAATCATCGTAAAATTATACGAACTTCTTTTCCACCGCTTCGCAGCGCCATATAGAACGTGTAACCCGTTAATTCGCCATTTCTGTGTAATGGAGGTTGCCAAGATATGATAATTTTATTAGTCGAACTGGGATAAGCTTTTATTCCAGCTGGGGCCATTGGTACTGTAATTTGCACGTTTATTAAAATACTTATCATAGGTATACTAATGGGCTCGCATTCGGGTTAATATTCGATTAAATACTGCATAAAATTGCAAATCAAATTACCATCTTCTTCGGTACGACAATAAACTGGATTACTTTTAACGCCGTCGCCTGGTTTCGTGTACGCTCGTACAAAAAAACTATAATTGGTGTATTTCATTAGGCCACCGATTGTCGTTACAAGTGGGGTGACTGTTTTCGTAACGAAATCGTTTTTTTCTGTAAAATTAACCAGAATAATTAACGTGAGATTTGAGTATAGGAGATTTTTAAAAAAATGAAAAAATGAGGGCGATGAACTCGTAAGAATTATTTTCTTCTCGTTCATGGGGCAGGGAGGGGAGGAGATTGAGATTATCATACTTACCATACCAATCTTCAGCTGGTTGATAGAAAACTTTATACCCTTGGATTACACCATTACGACCTTCAGCAGCTGGAGGATTCCACGAGATCTGAATGCTTTGAGATGTTAAAGCCATACATTTGACATTTTCCGGAGGAACACTGGGAACTATCGCAAAAAATCAATAATTATGATCCTGTCGTGAGGAAAAAATCCATTTTAGGGAATATTTGATTTATGTAGAGCTATGGACCAACCTCCTTCGTCAGTTCTTGTACTAATTGGATCAGAAAAAGGTCCAGGTCCGCGACTATTGAACGCCTGGACAATGATGCTGTACATGGAGAACATATTTAATCCAGTGATGATGGTATGGCCACCAAAATCCGAACCTATGTCGACTGTTTTCATGCTATATTGCAATGGCGATGATGTACCGTTGGGAGTTGATTGTAGAGTTAATTCAGAAATTTCTTGGTATCCAACGTTATAACCAAGCAAATTTCCATTCCATAAATCTTTCGATGGACTATCCCAAGTCACGTTTAATTCAGTTGAACTTTTCGGTGCTACTTTTACTTCTCTTGGAGGGCCACTGGGAGCTGAAAAAATTTGAGATTTAATTCAAAACGAAAGATGATTATAGGAGAGAAACTAATTTTTTATCCAAATTGAACCAGAAATTTAAAAAAAGTTTTGTGATCAGAAAGTAGGTGTAAAATTGAGAAAATTTTGATTTTCTCAAAAACTTCAGGTTTCTGGATTATTTCAATTCTTTTTCATTTTTGAATGGTACATATTTTTATACGATGACAAAAAGAAGAAAACCTCAGTCCCATAAATTATAGCATTTGTATTTTTATTTTTATGGTGATGGGGGAGGGAGTTTTGATTAATTTCGCCCTCTAATAAATTTTCAAAAATTGAATCGGGAAGGTATAGTGGCATAAAAGTTGAATTTATAATCTTTAAAACTATCCAGTGAAAATTTTTTTCTTTCACTCCTGAAATGATAAAGAGGTAGATAGCTAATGTTTGAAAAATTTTTAAAAAATTGAAAAAAATCTAAAAGTTTTTACGGCCAAAAATATTCATGCTCCATTTTTCAAAGGTAACCTAATAAATTTGTTGATTTCATTTTTTAGACTTGAGCAAAAAAAATTCCAAAAAACAGATGGAAAAAAATATCAACCCCAAAAAATTATTGGCAATGATTTTCCACGCCTTTTTCAATTTCTGAGAACAGAATTATGTACCTACCTGCAATGATTTTTTTTTCAATCTAAAAAAAACAACTGAAGATGGAAGGGAAGACGATAGAAAATTAACTCCGTTAATTTTTGGCTAAAAATTTCAGATCAAATTATTTTTTTCAATTTTTCAAAATTTTTATAAGTTTTGACAACTTTTTCGCCAACTTGTCTCGCCCATGTTCAAATTTTGAAAAAAAAAGTGAACTTTCATTTTCTAATCAGTACATTTGCAAATAGAAAAGTCATTAAAATAGGTAACTACGAGATCCATCTCATGGCAACTTCTAAAACTACTTTTCTCTCAAACTACCCTCCAAAGAAACCCAGAGCACACTCGAATCGATTCCCAAACATTTTCATACTTCCTGAATCCCACTTTAGATGGCATAGCCACCCTACATCTCGAAACAGCTTTGATACGCCGGTTGTTTATTTTTTAATCAAATATTTACCTTCTTCTTGAGTGGTAATTTGTATCATTTCGCTAGGTTCGCTCAAACCGATACTATTTTCGGCTAAAATTCTAAAATGATAAGTGCTAGCCGGCGTCAGATTTTCCACCACAGCCGATGTTTTAGTGCTGGGAACCACAACCTTTGGAGGATCGACTGACCAAGCCGCTGAAACATGAATAATGTTAATGTAGTCAATTTACTTCAAACGGATGGCCATCTCTGTTTGATTTCAAATTTCGTGCGTAAACATATTTTCAAAAATAAGTTTACCTACCCGAAGCTAATTTATTTTGCACGACGTAATTAATAATTGGACTATTTCCAGCGTAAGGTTGAGTCCAAGATAGTGTAATTGATCTACTGCCCTGTTCTGCGATTCGAATATTTTTCGGTGTTTCTGGAATCTCTGCAGATAAATTAAAACATAGGTATGATAGAGTAAATTGGAAAACTCTGGAATAAGATTTTTAAAATGTGAAAATTTTAGATGTGCTTAGGTATTTATTTACCTTGTACAACAAGCTGAATAGTCATGTCATCTTGTCCATATTTATTTTTAGCATGGCAAGTAAAAGCACCGGTGTCATGACGAAAAACTTTGGTAATTCCTAATTCTGATATTTTTCCTTCATCAAGAATTTGATCTCTGATCGAGTACCTATTTAATAAAATTAAAATGTAATTCAATACCAAAAATTTTTCCAATTTTTCTATTAGTAAGTAAACAACAAAATCGCATTACAACATTAATTCAATTTTTAATTATTTTTTCCTTAGAGAAATTCATCACACTTTTAACACATTTTCTCTCAATATCCATTTAAAAAAATTTCAAGTATAAAAAAACTACTGATTTCTTAAATCTAACAAAATTATATCAATTTAATTAATTCAAGCTACCTATTTTATAGTTTTTTTGAACTTGGAAATTTTCCAACTGAATTTAAATTATTTTCAACTAAAATGTTTATGAATGAAAAAAATCTACACAGGTATGGAAAAGAGTTCAATACCACATGGAAATTGTTTATGACGAAAACCCTTCTCAAAAATGCCCTTGATCCCCAATTTTCACCTCATTCATCGTACATTCTTATTTTTTTCACATTTCTCAAATTTTGGGAACCTAAAAACCAAAAAAAAATGACTAAATTTTAAAGATGGGTGTAAAATAGATACTTTTACCCAAGAAATCATTAACGGTGATTCGACTCTGCAGCCCCCCCCCTCAATATTGCCAATTTCTCAAAAATGAAGAAAAATTGGGTTAGATTAACATAAATCTTTCAAATGTTAAAATGATTTTTTTAATTTTTTGCAGAGTTATAAAAACATAAAAAAATATTTCATGAGCAGGTACCAATAGGTACACAACCAATCACCCCTCCTCCTCCCACAAAAAACGAAGAATTTGGATAAAAATGAGAATTGGACATCAATGGAGTTTTGGTTGGACGCATTCAATTTTTTAATTAATTTATCAAATTTTCAAAATGTTCAACGTTTCAAAAAGAGGGCCCACACTCTCAAAATCTAAGAACTGCGTGGAAATATCAGTTGATGGTCACCCCCTCCCCCCTTCAAACGTCTTCAAACGTCTTCAAACGTCTAACATTAGTTGCTGTGTTGAATAAATTTTTCATTAAAAAATAATTTTTTTTTAAATTTTTGAATTCCTTTATTTTTTTAGCTTAATTTTTCTATTCTTTTGAAAATTTAAAATCTCATTTTCAAAATTATTTTGGAAAATCTTATTTTTTAATTTTTTCAAATTAAGTATTCCTTAGCCATTTATCTACCTATTTTTTTTTTATTAAATTTTTTTTAAAAAGTTTTTAAAAGACAATTTATCAAAAACACGGTTCAGTTAAGAGTTCAAGGGAAGGGGAGGGGGAATTTCATCACATTTATGAATGATTTTCTGACGAATACTTCTTCTCTCTCGTCCTCAAAATCTAATTTTCGAAAAGGGGAAAAAAGTATTTCACTTTCAATCTCCATCTTCCTTCAACTTCTTCTATTAAAATCGAACATTTACTTACCTTGGATCAACATCATTCGAAATAGGCTGATTTTTCGAACCAGTCCAAATAATATCGATTGGATTATCTCCCAAAGCATTACATTGCAAATGAGCAGCATCGCCCTTTAAAATATTCAACTGTCTGGATTTTTGAACAAAATGAACAGGAGCTGAAATAATGAAGCAAAGAAGTACCACCATAAGACTGAAACTTTATTCAATAATGAAATTACCTAGGTATACTATTAGGTATTTCAAAGATATAGATTTTTCACCAGCAGCAAAACTTCAACTATAATTAGACGAATATCTCGCCGTACTTACAAATTTTCGTAATTATTAACAACTTTATTATACACTCAATTTGTACAGCTTTTAATCTAATTTCAATTTTCTTTATTATTTTCGTCAAGTTTCACGTTAGTTATTTTAGTTATACTTTGTTTTTGAAACAGTTCAAATGACAGAATAAAATGTCACTTTTAATTACAAGTTTCTTCGTATTATTTCCTCACAAAGAAATCACATTTCCATCCAGAGGGTGGTGTTTGTTTTTGACTACAAATACGAATGCTTTATTGAAAGGGAAGGAAATTACGAAATGAGTATGTCTGACGAAATATTGATTAATTTGGAATAATATCAGAAATTTCTTAAAATTGGGAGATTTATCAATAAGTTCATCAAACACTTACTATTGACTTTTAAGAAAATCACTTTGCTGACACCGGAACCGATTTCGTTTTTGGCTTCGCACAAATAATGCCCTTCGCTTTTCTTATTCACGTGTAAAAATTGAAGAGATCCGTTGAGAAAAAGATTTAAATTCGGTTCGTAAATAAAATCCTTGTATTCGCCAACTTCTTGACCTTAAAAATAAGAAAAATAATTCATCAACGTTCAACATTCGCTTCTCGAGCGCTCTCGCGAAGAAAAATCAGTTCCATATGTCACTGTCAACCCTTACCTATGGCTTTTTTCCATACTATGGTCGGTACCGGGTATCCTTCGGCTTTACAATGCAGCATTAAATCCTTACCGGCCGATATACTGATATCTTTCGGCTCTACGATCCAGTGTGGAGGTACTTTGAGAATTTCAAAAAAGAAAATAATTAAAAATCTACTAATGTAGGTACCTATTTGACCGATTGCAGTGGATATTTCGTACCATTGACAGTCACCGGAACGGTGAGCTTCTCTTCTCCGGCGTTGTTTTGCGCGATACACGTATAATTTCCAGAATGCGACGGGGTAATCTTTTCAATAATCAAGGCTGAAGTGTACTCATCAATTCTCCTGGTTACCGCACCCAGTTCAACGGTACGACCGGTCGGAGTTGATTTCTCCCAGCGAAAATTTATAGGCAAATCCCCTTCGACTACTTGACACGTAATACCCGCTCTGTTTCCCTCTTGAAGTAAATTTGTCAATGGCGGAATAGGCATTATTTTAGGGGGAACTGGAAACGAAAGAATGGAATGATGCGGTGGCTGGTTTTTTCCCCTGGTCGCGTACGCGAGTAATTTACGCGCGTCATAAAAATCAAACATTCAAATCACCTAGTACTTGAACTTCTACGTCCCTTCGAGCGTTCTGTTTTTGACGATTTTGCGCTTGACAGGTATACGTACCGGCGTCGCTGGTTCGTTGAATTTGATCTATTATCAACGTACCGTTTGGAAACGCTCTTTGTCTTCTGTTTACCGGCAATAGAACGCCACCTGTGTCGTTAAAAATTACCCAGTATGAATATCGACGGTTCTACGGGCCGAAATCGTATTACGTTATATGAACCAGCACGAAAGAATATACCGTAACCTTGTTCCCACGTTATGGATTCTATGGGATAGCCGGCGACTGGACATTTGATAATTAATCTACTTCCCGAAATGGCAGTTATTTTTGACATAGGCCTGATAAACGGAAGACCTGCGGAGATGTAATGAATATTAAACGTGGAAGGCGAGTTTTAAAGGTTTGAAATTTTACGAGTGCAATATATGGTGTGTTTTGATGTAGCTGTAAGCCTTCTATTGGGTGGCGAGGCAATCCAAACAACATAACGGGAAAAATTCACGTTTTGGTATATATGTGAGCTTGGACATAGAAACGGGTCAAAAATTGGTTTTCGAGTTGAGAATTTTCATTACGATCCCCCCCTCCCTGTTGAAAATCCCAAAATTGGTATCAACTCAAAAACTAATATTTGACCTCCAATGGTGATTTCTATATCCAAGCTTGCATGTAAAGTTCTTTTTGACCTATCATGAAATGTATTTTTTTTTTTCAGTACTAGTTTCACTCCATCACAATTCTCTAAATCTGAATCAGTCAAATACGTGCGAAATTTTACGCAGGCATCTACATATTTTTTCAGAGAAAAAATTCACTGAAAATCAGTGATTTTGTAATTTACTCTGGCCGCTCAGTTAAAAATCAGTGATCTGTTCAGGCACTTCCTCATTTGACGAAAAAAAAACCAAACAGTACGAAATATAAATTCATGACAGAAGATTAGCAATTAATGTCAAAAAACCCACAGTAATTTATGACAGAAAAAGTCTATAATTTTTGGCAGAACAAATCAAAAAATGTTGAAAGAAAAATTAATAATTTTCGACAAAATGAAATCAATATATGACTTTTGACAGAAAAAAATCAGTGAATGATTTTTACAGAAAAAAACAGTGAATGATTTTTGACAGAAAAAAAAATCAGTGAATGATTTTTGACAGAAAAAAATCAGTGAATGATTTTTGACAGAAAAAAATCGATGAATGATTTTTGACAGAAAAAAAATCAGTGAATGATTTTTGACAGAAAAAAATCAGTGAATGATTTTTGACCGAAAAAAACAGTGAATGATTTTTGACAGAAAAAAATCAGTGAATGATTTTTGACAGAAAAAAAATCAGTGAATGATTTTTGACAGAAAAAAATCAGTGAATGATTTTTGACAGAAAAAAATCAATGAATGATTTTTGACAGAAAAAAAATCAGTGAATGATTTTTGACAGAAAAAAATCAGTGAATGATTTTTGACCGAAAAAAACAGTGAATGATTTTTGACAGAAAAAATCAGTGAATGATTTTTGACAGAAAAAAATCAATGAATGATTTTTGACAGAAAAAAATCAGTGAATGATTTTTGACAGAAAAAAATCAATGAATGATTTTTGACAGAAAAAAAATCAGTGAATGATTTTTGACAGAAAAAATCAGTGAATGATTTTTGATTTTTAGCAAAAAACAATCAGTACCTAAATGATTTCTGCCAGAAAAAATCAGCGAATGATTTTTGATTTTTAGCAAAAAACAATCAGTACCTAAATGATTTCTGCCAGAAAAAAATCAGTAAATAGTAAATGATTTCTGACAGGAAAAAAAAATCAGTAAATAGTAAAACGATTTTTGACAGAAAAAAATCAGTAAATATTAAAACGATTTTTGACAGAAAAAAATCAGTAAATGATTTTTAGCAAACAACAATTAGTAAATGATTTTTGGCAGAAAAAAATCAGTACCTAACTGATTTCTGATAGAACAAAATTAATAACTAAGTAATATAAGTTTATGACAGAAAAAGGAGCAGTAAGTAATTCTCGACAGAACAGATCAAAAATTGTTGAGAGCTAAAATTTAATATTTTTGACAGAATAAAATCAATAAGTGATTTTTGACAGAAAAAATTCGTTGGTACGTAATATAAATCTTTGGCCAAAAAAGTTCAGCAACAATGAAAAATGAGTAATTTTCAGTGAAATATGTTCTTTGAATCTTCCAGCTGTCTAAATTAATCCTAGTACAAATTTTTTGATACAGACTTGTCAGATTTTTCATTTGGAACTAAAGTTGAAGGAAGCTTCAACTGTTGACAAAGATCCTGTCTGACACTTTCATAGTTGATTTCATTGTAAAGCGTAAGAAAACATTGTGTTTCATGCTTTCATGTTATCTCTCGCCAAAAAATCAAGTCAAAATCAAAAATGATCATCAATTTTGAATTCTGCACCGTCGAAAACCTTGAGATCGATATGCATGACGATATGTTATCATTTTTCAACGTTTATATCTCAGACGCCCTGCTCCCCCTCCCTAAACTTGAAAATAATGATACTCTGTAGGTACGTATTTTAAATCGTGCAGTATTTCAACTTGAAGATTTTTAATAAATGAAACAATATTTTATAAAATACACATTTTTTCATCTATTTTCATAATATCATGGTATGGCCGAAATACAGTTCTGAAGGGGGGGGGGGGGAATATACAAAAACTGATAAAAATTATTCATGAATGTCGATTTCAAGGGTTTTAGACATGCCAAGCTCAAAAATGACATTATTTTTGTGATTAAGTGAGCCCTGTTTGCAGAAATGCGACTTTAGGTTGATTTTTTACATTTTCATTATCATTCTGAAGTATCATTACAAAAAATCTCTTATTCAAATAGAAAAACTTGAGAAAAATCATTCTTGTTTTTTCAATTTGGAAAATTAATTCAATTTGTATCTGTTTGAGGGGTTTCTTTTCAAGTATGATTATTTGATGATTAGACGTAAAAATTTGATACCAAAATTTTTAAATTAAGTGAAATTGAGCTGTTTCCTTTTTTATTTACCAAAATTGTTATTATGCTCGTTTTCTCTTTCCTCCTTTCTCGTTTCCTCCACTGCTTCCCTTCTCCTCCAAAGTTTGGGTTGTTTCTCTTCATCCCATGAAGATTTATACATGTAAAATTTAAATTCTTGTTAAAATGAACTCACCATAAACATTAATTCTGGCTGAGCGAGTACTTTGAGCAACTGAATTTTTGGCAGTACATGAATATTCCCCTCCATCGACATCTTTCAGGGTAGTAATATTAACATGACTTATGACTTCTTCTTGACTACTCATATATTGACCTACCATAAATCTGGAAATTGATTGGGCAGGTATTATAATGCATGGTTTAGATATTTTATACTTCGATAAATTGTAAATATGTATTTTTAGATCATGGTTTTAGAGGTGCGAGATTTGCTTACCTACTAGAATCCGGTATAGGAAAACCATCCAATTTCCATATAATTGACGGAGGTGGATTCCCTGTTGCGACACATTTTAAAGATAATGGAGGACCAGGTTGTAAGGTTTGTTCAGAAAACGAATTAATAATTTCTGGTCCAACATCTATTTGAAAAAAAAAATTCACCCTTTAAAATCCGAAAATTCCATCAAAAACATTCCTTGAAACACAATCCTTACCGCCTAATAACAATTGAGCTGCAGACTGCGTCATAGTCCATTCATTGCTGGCGAAACACTGGTACATGCCATAGTCTTCCTTCGCCAAAGGAGATATGGTTAATTTATCAGGATTATTTGATATGTAATATCGTTTATCGTTCGATATCAATTGGCCGTTATGATACCACGATACTTTATTCACAGGGGAACCGCTAACCTTGCACGTAAATTCGATAGTTTTACCAATTTTTATAACCTCGCTGGTCGGTATCATTTGCGATGTCAATGAAGCTGTCAAGTATAAATTTTAAATCAGAGTAAAGTTTGTTTTTCAGAAGTGAATTATTTATGGGTAATTTTTTCAATGTAGGTACTAACAAGTAACAGTGAGGGATATTTGAACTCTTTCTTCGCCCAATGAATTGTTCACGATACAGATGTATTTTCCTTGATCGACGTATTGAACGTGTTGAATTTGTAATAACCCCGGAGGACCGAATTTCATCCTTTGAGTAGCGATGATAGGTTTGAGATTTTCTTTTTCTTCGCGAAACCATCTATTGGTTAAAATTGCAACAGTTTTTTTATAAATTATGTCCACAAATAAAATGAATTTTTTAGTGTTTTTTATTTTCTAAAAACGAGGGAAAAGTTGGAAAATTGAATAAGGATGTCATTCAGATGACAATTATGAAGAAAATGTCTCTCCTGGTGACCGTGCACAAAAAAAAGAGGTAGGTACCTACTTAAACAACTTTTCGAGAAAACCACATTTAGTGAATGATAAATGGCGAATTTCAAGCTCTTGGTTTAAGAGAAAATGCTACCACGACAATTTAGAATGTAGTGCTAAAAACAATACTTGAACTTGCAGTCTACAATTTTTTTCTTTCAAATTCGATCAAGATAAGTACCTACCTTGGTAAATTTTTCGCTTTTTAGTGGGTATTGCAGAGAAAACAAAATTTTAGGACACATATGACACATTTCTATTCCTTCTCCAAGGACTAGAGCTTCAAAATTCAAGAAGAAAATGAAAATAACTTGGACATTTTTATAAGCATTGAAATTTATGTTTTCGAGAAGGAGAGAGGGAGGCAGAGAAGAGAGGAAGTAGAATTTTGAATTTGGCTACATTTTTTTCCCCACAGCGAAAATATCCTAATTCAAAGTAAAATTGTGAGCAGAAACAAAAAGAAAATCAAAAGTGCAACAAGGGAATCCCATATCCAAAATTTCTGATGCTGAAGTTCATTTTTTCGAATTTTGGCGGATTTTTGAAATTTTAAAATTATCTCATGGCCCTGCCAAAATGTGAAAATTTTGATCTAATCAATGAAAAGAGCTGAAATTTAGTTCATACCCTTTTTTTCGACCTGCCAGATCGACTGGAAACGATTTCAAGATATTTTGGACCAATCAATTTTTTTAAAAAATTTCCAACAGTGGAGAAATATTCATGAAAATGGTCTATACGTACATTTCAGCTCGTATAATTGTGAAATCTTCATATTGGTGACCTATTTGATTTGATTAAAGCAGAATTTTCCAAAATTTGTAATTTTTGAGTTCAAATTTACATTTTTAGGCAGAAAATTTTCCAGAAAAAAATTGAAAATACGTCTATACCTCAAGTATTGAGGTAAAAAAGATACCACCTACCCTATTTTTGACATCTCGAGTATATTGGAATTGGAAGCGATTTCGAGACGTTTCGGAGCCACCAGAAAATTTTGCAATTTTCCAGTGTTAGAAAAAGCTATAAAAATAGTCCATAAGCATTTCAGCGCCTACACACGCGGATAATTCATTATGTGACCCATTTAATTAACTATTTTCCAAAATTCTTAAATTTGGGTCAAAGCTCGTATTTTTCCCGTTAAAAATTTTCTGTCAACGAAATTCAAAAAATTATGCTCATTTCGATTAAATATGTAGGTCTCCAATATGGGTAATCTGCGATCATAAAAGTTGAAATTCATCAAGTATATGGACCATTTTTATAAACTTTTCTCTAACGATGGAAAATTTCAAAATTTTCTGGTGGCTCCAAAACGTCTTAAAACTACTTCCAATCGACTCAGCGGGTCAAAAATAGGATACGAACCTTTCTGTTTTTTTCTTTGATAAGATCAAATCATCATATTTTTTTGGGGCTATGAGGCGATTTTAAAATTTTAAAAATTTGTCAAAATTCGAGAAACGAACTTCACCATTTGAAATTTTGGATATGGGATTCCCTTGTGATGTACTTTTGATTTTCTCTTTGTTTGTGATCAGAATTTTTGATTTTTTTTGTTTGGGTTCAAAATTTCACTTTGAGTTGTGATACCTCCCTTGTTAGGAGGTAAAAAGTAGGGGAGAGGGCAATGCAAGGAAAAAATTGGATTCTAGAAAATTTTAATATAATTTTTTGTAAATAAATGCCCCATTATAGGATTTTTAAACGATTTAGAGACCCAACAACCAACTCACGTAAAACTGATCATTTTTTGCATTGAAATTCGAGAAAAAGTGAATTATTTATCTAATTTTGGCACACTCGGGTGATTTTTTTGCAGGGTAATTCATAAATTTTCATTTTTTTTTTTTTTAATTGACAATCTCCTGAGCTATGTATACTTATGTGAGCCTGGATATAAAAACTACCCTTAAGACCAAAAATTGATTTTTGAGTTAAACTTCTCCATTAATTCTTCTCCTTCTGAAAAAGCCCAAATTCAGTATCAACCCAAAAATTAATTTCTGACCCCTAAGGATGGTTTCTACATCCAAGCTCACATTCCAAAACCACCCTGCAATTTATGGAAAATTTCAAAACACGTTCATCGCTCGGAGCTTACACAAGAAAAAAAAATCTATAAAGCAGAACGCGCGGATTAATAAGCGTAAAACGCTGAAAACGGTAAAATCGAGATGAAGAGGTTGTAAAATCACGATGTAAAATGAATTAAATACGCCGGATACGATATATACGAGTTCACGGCGTATAAGCATAGCGAAACTGCAATATAACAGCACTTGAAAACTTTTCTTTGGGTTAGCGAACTTGATAAAGCATTACCTATATTTTTAATTTATGAAACTGCTACGTCAAGCTACGCTGCGCCGACCAAAAATTATCTCATCGCTGAAAATTTTTCGCCCTATATGAAGTATTTTCTTTTCTCTCTTACCTGTACGTAGGTACGGGATATCCTTGAGCTGCACATGATAAAGTGATATGTTCGTCGATACCGACTTTTTTCTTATTTTGTTTATCGACTAATAGCTTCGGCGGTGTCATTCCTTCGGGTTCTAGAGACATATTGAGAACATATTAACGTGATAGGTGTACCTGTCTGCATGTATTAGATACATTCTAAACTCGTGAATATTTTATGCTTTGAACTTTACCAGTCACAGTGATACGGGCAGGATAGGCGCTAGTTTGTATTTCGCCGGTTAAACGGTTGCTGGTTCGACAAATAAACCCATTGTAGCTATCGCCGGCGCTGACGTTATAAATATAGAGATCACGGTTTCCAACTACGATATATTTATCACCTGCAATGAAAGGGATGCTAAAATATCCTTTTCATAGGTGAAAAAAAAAATACTTTGAACCGCCAAAAAACTAAATATCAACTTTGGAGGCGCAGAATAAGGTAAGCAAACATGTATATTTATGTTTAAAACGGGTTGCATATTTATTAGCTCGAAGGAGTTTTCTCGTTTATAAAACACCCTGTATCTAAGTGTAAATTTTTGTTCTACTTCTTGGCTTTAGTTTCCGGTTAAAGGGTTTTTATACCGGCGGTGTTGGGTGAGAGACGATGGAATAATGAATAAAAAATAATAATAACGTACCTACGCTTTCATTAGAAGTGAAATTAATTACCTATATTATTGTTAGCAAATATAGTTACGGAGTTATCTTGCACCCATGAAGTAACCGAGACGTACTCCGAAACGGAAGATGGTACAATACAACGAAGTATAGCTATGTTACCATTAACCACGGTTTCGTCGTAAACTTGCACTTCGTATTTTGTTTTCAACACTGTAAAAAAAAAGTGAAATTTTTTTAGAATGAATTGTTTCGTATTTAAACATAATGATTAAGTACATGTTTCAAATTAGATTCAGCAATGCATAATTTAATTAGGTATTTTTAGTGCTTAATCTTTCACCTTGAGACGAAAAAGGTCTTGGAAAATTTAAAATATTTTGCCTATTTATGCGGCAATTTGAATTGAAATTATGTATGAAGGTTTGCCGACTCTCGAGTTCAAAGGGGTACATTCAAAAGCTGACTTTTTTTCGATACGTTGTTATAATGTTCAAAATGCTCCTGATACATTCAAGATTAATGATTTCACAAGGAGTTTGACCGCTTCAAAAAGCTTAAAAAATCAAGTCGTTCGTTGCAAGATTTTGAAAAATTGAATTTCAATTTCGAACTTTGGAGATCGAATTTGTAGAAAAAATTATTCTCCTTTGGTGCTTGTACAAAATCATCCTCGAAATAATCTTAACACGGTTTTCGTAGAATTCTATTGAGCTCTACTCTAAAAGTAGGGACAATATTTGAGGTACCTATAAGGAGGTTCAATTTTTGATTTGTGATTTTTATTTATCTTTTTTCATTTCAGGAAAATAATGGGTTTATATGACAGATTTTTTGAAAAAAATTGGAGAAATACAAATTTTTTGTAAAAAAAAAAGTCGTAAAATTGTTGCTCATTATAAAAAGAAACTATTGTGTCTAAAATCACGATGTCGAGGGAAAGATCATTTTTATAGGTACTGAGTATTTTTCATTTTTTTTTTTTTTATAGGAAATGATCAAATGACTAAATCTACACGAAAGGGCTACAGGCACGAAATTGAAAATACACTACGAACGACTGAATCGTTCCCTTTTCAACTCTATGACTCACAGTGGTCCTCTTGTTTTTTTTTTCAAATTCGAATTTTTTCTCGATTATTTTTTCAAAATTCAAAATTTTTTTCAAGTTTGAATTTTTTTCTCGATTAAAAAGTAAAACACCAAAATCTGAACCTGTATAATAAACTTTTGATAATGTTGGACGAATTTTTGAGTAAATTTTGGGAATGAAAGAACAAGAATGACAAACTATATTTGTATTTTTATTTTTTATTTTTTTTTACATTATCAACAGTTGAAGCATAATTCGTACAAATGGTATAAGTCAAAGAACTGTATATTTGAAAAGGGACTCAAGTGTAACTTTGTTTACAAAACAATAAAGTCTCTTTTCTCATATACAGTTCTTTGACTTATACCATTTGTACGAATTATGCTTCAGTTATAAAATCGAAAAAAACTTGAATTTGGAAAAAAATTTTGAAGTTTGAAAAAATAATCGAGAAAAAATTCAAATTTGAAAAAAAAACAAGCGCAAGCAAATCACTGTGAGTCATAGAGTTGGAAAAGGAACGATTCAGTCGTTTGCAGTGTATCTTCAATTTCGTGCCTGAAGCCCTTTCGTGTAGATTTAGTCATAGGTTTGGTAAATCTTTTGAACGACAAATCAAAAATTTTATTGAATTTGAATCATTGAAAAAGAAAATTTCAGGAGGTAAATACCTACGTAGATTTGAAAAAATTTTGAATCGTTCACAAACGCTTTCATTTGATATGAATCACTAAAGACAATTATTATTATTTACGAACGACTCGGTCAGAGAGGAATCATTAAAAAACAAAACAATTTATTAAGAAAAAGAATCATTCAAGAACCTTTTTCTCAAAATTGATTCGATCAAGAACGATTCCATCAGAAATGATACGTTCAAGAACGATCTCAAAGAAAAGATTCGACCAAAAACGATTTCACCAGAAGTGATTCGTTTGAGCACGATTTCATCAGAAATTATTCGTTCAAGAACGATTTAATCAGAAATAATTTGTTCGAGAACTGTTGAATGATTCGATCACGAACGATTACATCAAAACTTATTCAATCAAAAACCATTCCGTCAGAAATGATTCGTTCAAGAACGATTTCATCAGAAATGATTTATTCGAGAACGATATGATGATTCGGTAAGAATGATTTCATCAGAAATGATTCGTCCATAATGATTTCATCAGGAATGATTTGTTCGAAGACGATTTCTTCAGAAATTATTCGATCGAGAACGAATTCATCGGAATTCATTTCTGAGGAGGTCGTTCTCGAACGAATAATTTAATTGTCCTTGATCGAATTACTTCCTGGAAGTTCTTAAACCAATCATTTCTGAAGAATTCGTTCTCCATCGAATAATTTTTGATTAAATCGTTCTCAAATGAATCATTTCTGAATTCTGATTGAATCGCTCTTCACAAATCATTTCTGGTGAAATCGTTCTTGATCTAATCATCGAATCGTGCATTCGTTCAAGAACGATTCCATCAGAAATAATTTGTTCGAGAATGATTCCATCACAAATAATTCGTTCAAATAACGTTTTAATGATTCGATCAAGAACGATTTCATAAGAAATCATTCGATCGTTTGAAAACAATTTGTTCAAAAATGGTTCGTTCGAGACCGATTTGTTCAGACATCATACGAATGAATCTTTATCGAGTGAACCTATCACAATTGAAAGGTTCAGAAATGACACGATCATGTATGAGTGAATTACGTTCGAAACATTGGATCAAAAAAAGGTCGCTCACAAACGATTCCATTAAACATTATAATTCTTATGCTCATTGCCCACCTTCCAGAAAAAATTATAAAATTACAGTTACGTACTTCTTAATAAATTTCAAACCAGCCATTAAAATCTTATCAAACGAACCCCGAATCACGATATTCTCAAAAAAATAATCAACGAATCCCCCCTCCACCAACCTTTCAAACCCCACCATCCATACGAAAAAAATCCCTCGAACAATGCCATTTTAACAGGTGTTCGACAATACAAATAAATCACCACCGAATTGCAAATTTGAATAGATTCGAGCACACCGGCGGCAAGAACAATTTAAAAACCTTGTTTGGAAATTACCACCACGTTCGGATACCATTTGGAAAAAAAATTCACCGACAAATGAACGCTAGACGAATTTGAAAGTCAATGTAAAACGTAATTACGTTCGAATAAAAAGCAGCCTTTTATCCTAATAAGACTTCACTTGTAAAAGAAAATCTCTCCTGCAAACTAAATTGCGTAATTTATCAAAACCTCTTTCTAATGTTTGTATTATTCCAAGTAAATTTTTTTATTATTATAATAAGCTTGCCAATGTCCAAAGGCGTTCAAAAAGGCCCCATCTTCTACACTTATGTACCTACTACATAGAAAAATACGTTTCCTAGGCGTTGTTACATACAACCGCCTCGTAAAAAAAGGTAAAATAAACGATCTGAATCGATCCATTATCATAATAGCAAAATGTAAAAAAACACCATGGGATGCCGCCCAGCTTCAGAGTGAAAATATTGGATACGCAAATTTACGACTTTTACTGCCAGCACGATTCAGGGTGGTGAGGCACGACGGTAATGGAAGTAGCACGATTAACATTCGAGGAAAACCTTTCTTGGTGGAATTTTAAATCACCTTTAAACAGTCTTGTAACACACCTACACATATATCAGTTTAATACCGCCTTAAATATATTTTAAACCTTACATCTAGCTACATTTTATCCCTCTTGTATGTTTTCCCCTTTCATTCCCCCCTTTTTCACAGAAAAAAACCTCTAATAATCAGATTATCTGTATTCCGGCTACAGAACATGTAAAAATTTAACTTTTTAAAAATGCGTTCGCACGAATTACCAAATTGAAAAAATATATCAGTTTTGAAATCATTACAGCATCGCACCGTATAAAAATACTCGGTGTTTATCTCTCAGGGCAGTATTTTTATCTTCGAGCTGGCCTTTTTATAAGACGTGTCGTTAAACTTTTTTTTAAGACCGCAAGCACAATATTAGAATCGAGGTTTTGTTATTTTTTCTGGCTTATTTGAAAACCGAGACACAAAGGCTCCTCGAAAATTCGCCTTGCAATGGGATATTTTTACACAAAATGCAGTTCGCTGGTTACCAGCCACCAACCAGTGCCAAGTTATTTTTCATTTGCCGGAAAACTAAACGAGAGATGACGCTTTCAAGATGCGAAATCCGTTTCCATTCGCTTATCCAGCGAGCATCGCGTTAAATAGTGTAACATCTCGGATACATCCAACGATTTATTTTATTTTTTTACCCAAGGGGCGTCGAACGCCAGCTAATACATAGCGACAGAAGCGAAACAGCGGTTCCGGGCGTAATTACGATTTAAGATGGAAATACATCAATCAAAGTTGGTACCATTTTAGGCATTTGTATTATTCGCACGAATTTCAACGGCTCGTTCTACCTCATGCAAAATTTTCGACAATATTGAAATCCGCCGATACATAGAGGCAAAGCAACCAGCACATGGTAAAGTTTTTATTATGTATTGAAAAGGTTAAAGGGAATGTTGCTTGATAGCGCAACCAAAATGTATAAATCTTTCATTAAAGTGTCATCGACAAAAACGCCTCTCGTTCTCGGTAAGTTTCAATTCAATAAAGCAACTTTTCAAAATTGTATGAAATGAAAACTTAATATAACTTTGGCACGCAGTTTTGTCAACGGGCGATGGAATTGATTAAACGTCTCTCTCATTCGTGGCCGCATGTACATAAGTTGTGTAAAATCGTAAACGCTCGCAACGAGTTTTTGGTTTCAGATCGAGCTTTTCTGGTACCGCAAAACTTCTCCGAATATCGTATAAAATTAAAATCAATCAAAAAGAATAACAAGAAAAAACTTTCCAAGTCGAACCCATCATGTAAGGGCCAACTCGATGCAAAAGTTGAACACCCCCTGCGAGTTACAATTTTCTCTCGAATAATGGAAAAATAACGAAGTACTTGGGATACTTTTTAGATTCGATCGTCTTGTTCGTAGTTTACAAGTACCTGCTATTTTTTTTATGTGAAAAAATTTCGCTTAATTATTATAACACTCGAAGAAATGCTTGGGAGTAAGATGGATCTCATTAATGATACCCAGGCTGAGAATTAATTTTTTTCAAATCGATCAAGTTGATACTTTCTCGTGTTAAAAATAATGAAAAAAATTTATTTTTAGAAAAATCCAAGGAAATGGTATTTTGCATTTTGTGTTTTGTACGTACCTACCTATACCTAGGCGTTTATCGAATGAAAATGTAATGTCATTAGTCGAGAATTATTATTTATACGGTGCTGGGTCGATTTATGGCGGCGAAATTGAGAAGTTGAGTGGTAGAGTACCTCTCTTTGTTCTTATTGTGCTCGGTATAACTTACTTAGATTTGAATTGCAAGCGTTGCAACGGTAATGGTATAACGTTTGTTGATTTCATTTATACGCAAATAAATTTCCATTCTGGATGATAAAATGTTAGGTACGTTTCATCTTTTAAAATTATAAGTTAAATACGAGGCATTATCGAGCTGTCGAGATTTCAATCTTTGCGTAGTATTTATTCGAAGTGAAGGTTTGTTCTTTCTTGTGATTTTTTTACCCCCTTTTGTGGATATTATACAAAGTAAATAAAACAAAGGTACTTGGTGCGAGGAATGAAAAAAATTCAGATATATGATTATTTTTATTAGTTGTGCTTTGGTTTAATTAATTTATTTGTGATTTCGAATTCTGCAATAATGGAGCTGTTTATTCTGAAATGACTTCGAGAGAATTTCAATACAATCGGTAGAATTGCGAAATTTTGACTTATCTCCACCTTGGGTTTGGAGAAGAAAAAATCCTAGAAAACAGATATGAATCGAGGGTTCAAAATACGTCATTTTTGATTTTTGATATCTCGCTAAATAAAAGTGAAAATTTTTCAAGTTTACTTTGCCCCCGCCCTGAAAAGTCAACTTCAAAATTTGAGGTCGAAATAATCTCAAAAAATGTTTTTAACAGTACTTAGAACTTTTTGACATGGATATGTTCTATGAATGGGAATGGAGGGGGGGGGGGGATTTAAAAGCGTATCGTTTTTAGATCACGAAATAATTATGTCACCGTATGTATTCTAAGATTTTTTTTGAGATGATCAAATAGGAAAATTATTGTTGTATTTTACCATTTTCCCCTACGTTGCTAACCTCTCAACGATCCCCACTCTCCCCCTCCTCTCGGCAAGACAAAAATATGTAATCCAATTTCAATTTCCTCTTTCATATGAGAATCATCCACGTAGATACTTGAAAATTATAAGGAGAAAAGGCCGGAACGAAGTTTGGGTAGAAATCTTTGGAGCGAAACGGAAAAATTTACTGGCTCATATTGTTAAAAAAGGCGAAATTTTCTGTCTCACATTTCAAGAAAATAAAAATTCCTCAATCAAGTCGTATTGAAAATAAAAAACAAAAATTCGTACTGTTTTGACTTCCAAAGAAAACTAATTCCTTAATGACCAACCTTTCCAAAAAAATTACGTGAGCCTGTTTTACGGATTCGAAGTGGTTGGTGAGCGATTTTTTTTCAAGTCCGCGCGTTTTTGTGTTTTTCCTTTTTCCGACTTTGTTTTCCAACTTCAATTCTTTTTGACGGGGCTTAAATTTTTTCCTCAAATCTTTTTTCCTACTTCGAAATTTTTTGACCAGGTATAAATTCTTTTTAAGGTTATAATTTTTCAACAAAATGTTTTCAACGTCGTGTGCAAAATTGTAAAACAAGCCCAGGTCAACTCTTCAAGTCAAAAATTTTTCCCAGCTAATTTTTTCTGTTTTTTTTTTTTTTTTTTTTTTTTAATTTCAAATGATTTTTACAACATGAAAATTATTTGAAATTGAAAAAAAAAAAAAATAGAGAAAAAATTGGCTGGGAAAAATGTTTGACTTGAAGAGTTGACCTGGGCTTGTTTTACAAATTTGCCGCGACGTTGAAAACATTTTGTTAAAAAATTGTATAAAGGTTACTTATTGTAACCTTGACATAAAATTTGAAGTTTGAAAAAGAATTTATACCTGGTCAAAAAAATTTCGAAATTGGTAAAAGATTTGAGGAAAAAATTTGTACCTCGTCAAAGAAATTTCGAAGTTAGAAAAAAGATTTCAGGAAAAAATTTAGACCTCGTCAAAAAATTTCGAAGCCAGAAAAAAATACAGAAAAAATTTAGACATCATCGTCAAAAAAATTCGAAGCCGGAAAAAAGATTTGAGGAAAAAATTTAGACCTCGTCAAAAAAATTTTCAAGCTGGAAAAAAATTTGAACTCGTCAGAAAAAAATTTTGAAGTCGAACGTGTAAAAAGTGTGGACTTGAAAAAAAAATCGCTCACCAACCACGTCGAATTCGTGAAACAGGCTCGCGTAAAAAAATTGAGTAATTTTAGAAAATTCCATTCAATGTTTAAAAATAGTCTTCATGATTTGTGCATCATCTTTTTAGAACAAAATCATTCATATTGAAATGCATAATTAATTACATTTTTTTAAAACTTGAGATTAGCTGTCAACATTTTTTGAGATAGCTGTTGAGAATTTATTCCTTATACCACGTTAACTATTTACAAACAATTTAACCAAAATTGAACATTCACGATTTTCAATTTTCACAAACTAAACAGCGAAAAAACCCGCGTCGGTGTTTAATTTGCATAAATCATCGTTTAAAAACTTGGAAATTTTCTTTTCAATTATTTCCTCTAAACTTGCTGCAAAAACTCCTAATCCGCGATTTTTCCTTTTAGCATCTCATCATCAAAAGATAGGAAACTTTCGTTCAGAATAAAAGCACGCTCACACACCGTAGAATTTTTTTAAAACTCTGGTCGTGTCGGTTTTACGTTGAAACTTTTCAGACATCGTGTTATTATAACATTTATTATTGTGTAGATACGAGGTACCTGATTTCATCTGTTTATCTGCGTGTTTTTCACCCTTCTGAGCTTGTAAGTAACCAAGTTTTTATTTTATCTTATTTTATTCAAGCGTTTATAACGTAGCACACGCAGAATCACCGCTTTTAGAATTTTTCTCGTCAACTTACAGTCTATCTAATACCTATGTTGGGATACCTAGCACATTCGGTACCTACTGCTTCAATTCAAGTAACACACTGTAATGAAAACACGTTCTTCAACGTTATGTTATTGTTTTTATTTTCCAGCCAAGATTTTTTTTCTTCCTTTTCAGCGTAATTTTTTGAGTTTTAACGACTGTAAAGGTATAACAAGATAAAAATATTTATGTCCGCTGTGTTGTGCGTTGTGAAAAGGAAAATTCCCTTTTTATTTTACTCCTTGTAAAGATCTTTTTCTTTTTTCTTTTTCCTTTTTTTTTTTTTTTAATTTCTAGTAAACAATTAAGATTCGTCGGAGTACTTTTATCTCACATGTTTCTTTTTTCAGTTTTCACGAAAGAAAAAAAAAGGTAATTATGATTCCGTTGTTTGGGGGTATAATATTTAAGGAAAATTTATTTAATTAAATTTTAATAGCGAAGTAGCGTTTTTAGAACACGTACAATTTTCATTTATCATTTTTCTTCTTCGTAAGCATTCATTTTTTATCTATTTTTCGAAAAATATCGCGTAAAATATCGTATTTACGGCGTCCCGGGTATGCAATTTTATTAACACGTTTCGCGCCAGCGAGCTCGACAGGCAATTTAGGCGGGAGAAAGATCTATAAAATTGAATTAAAATTTTGCAGATCGAACTGGTAAGTAATTTTCAACGCTGAATACAAAATTTTTCATTGCACCAGAGCCCTGGGGGGAGGGTGGAGGGATGGTCAAAATGTGAACTGAGGTCTAAAGTTGATATTGGTGTCAAATTCAACATTTTCAAGGGCGCTGAATCCAAATTTGATATTAATTTTGCATCTAGGACCTTCGGAGGGGGGATAGAGGGAGTCAAAAATGTTAATTGAGGTTGAAAGTCGATATGGGTATCTAAATGAATATTTTCAAGGGTGTTGAATCAAAATTTGATATTATTTTTGCACTAGACCCTCGAGGAGGGGTGAGAAGGGGACCAAAGATCTGAAATGGAGTATAAAGTTGATAGGGGTATCCGAAACTATATTTTCAAGGATGCTGAATTTTAATTTTAGATTATTTTTGTACCAGGAACTTGAAGAAAAATATCCATTCAAAGCCGAAGAAGAGTCTGCGTTAGAGACGTTGAAGGAATTTCTGTCATACCGAGAATCGAAAACAAATCTAGTCTTTATTGAACAACTAAAACAATCGATAAAAAATAATATGAGCGCATAAATTTTTTCAACAAAACTGGAAAAAATAAAATGATGAAGTTCAATGTTTTCATGCTATAAGTTTTCCTGGTTGAAATTTATCGGTTTTTTTTTGTGACGACAAAAAACAATGGATTATTTTACGTAAATATTTAAAAATAGTTGTCCTTTGTCGTTTTTTAAAATAAATGTAAGGAACGGCAAATTTAGATGTTTAAAAGTGGTCATTTCTTATAGTTTTCCAAAAAACCTACGGATTTTGTGTTTTTAAAAATTGTTGTCTATTTTTTTTTTTTTTGTTTTCAAAGAAATGACGAGAAACGACGGATCTAGTCATTTGAAAATGGTCGTTTTTGTCATTTTTTAAAGAAACGACAGAAATTTATGGATTTGAAATTTGTTTTTAAAAATCTAAAAAAAATAGTAATTCTTGTCAAACGAAGAAAACGACAGATTTCGGTAGGTACTAATATCTGAAAGTTTGCCGATTTTGTCTTTTTTCAAGGAAACGATGAGAAACGGCAGATTTAGATATTTAAAAATGGATGTTATTCGTGGATTTCAAAAGAAAAAAAAAAAAAAAAACGCCGAAAATGACAAATTATGATATTTGAAATTTTGAAGGCAGCAATTTTTGTCGTTTTTTCACGAAACAACAAATTTATATGTTTAAAAGTCGTTATTTTTATCGTTTTTCACGGAAACGACAAGAAACGACGGATTTTAAACATTTAAAAATAGTCGTTCTATCTCGTATTTCAAAAAAAAAATGACGAAAACGACAGATTTAGATAGGTATTTAAAAACAGTTGGTTTTTGTTGTTTTTTTAAAGAAACGACGAGAAACCACAAGAAACAATAAAAAACGTAACGAAAAGAAACGATAAGCTACGACAAGAAACAAGAAACGATAAGAAACGACAAGATACGATAAGAAACGACAAGAAACTATATGAATCGACAAGATACGATAAGAAACGACAAGGATACGATAAGAAACGACATGAAACGACAAGAAACGACGAGGGTTGAAATATTTGGACGTATTTAGTTGTTTTTGTCGTTTTTAGGAAGAAACAAAAAAACTACAGATTTAAATGTTTGAAAACAGTTACTTATCATCGTTTTTCACAGAAACGATGAATTTAAAAATTCAAAAATGGTCATTAACTGTCGTTTTCCGAATAAACGATAACATACGACCGATTTAATATCCCCCAAAAAATACCTACTATAATTTTTATTAAAATCATGAGTTTTTTTTTTTTTTTTAAATTAACTTGGTCCCTCTACCTTCCTCTCCAGAGGATCCACGTGAAAAAATAATATCAAATTAGCAATTTCATCAACAGAAGTGTTCTCCAAGACGTTGTTAAATTTCGAAAACGTTCTTTATAATCGATGTTTCAAATTACCCCTAATTACGTCCGATTGGCATCACTTCTCCTCGAAAAACTACTCAAAAGCTGCGAATTAATTTCAAATTACTCGCATTTATCATTGTTGAACTCCCAGATGTATTTTTTGTCAACGTCACAATTCCACATTTCCTTTTACTTTTCAATTTGCAGCGAAGGACTCGAGAAATAAACTCGACGAAAAACGAAACTGATAAATTTGTTTTTCCAAGACGAACAATTACATCCGACGAACAATTACATCCGACGATGTTAACTCGCCTCTCTTATTTAGACGACATTTTGAATTCATCTGGAACCGTACGTTTCCACCTTTAGCGGTACAATTAGCGCGATTAATTAAAATCCAGTCTTTCGCTGACTAAATCTTATTCAAGTTGAACGTTTCGACTTTTGTATCCGTGGAAAATACGAGCATCGCGTCGGGAGCTTGACTTTTTAATCTCTGGTACTTATTAGGTCAAGTGGTTTCCTTTCTTACAAAAAGGTCTCAATTGAGAAGAGGGAGCGACGTGCGAGCAACTTTTTTCTCCATAAAAAGGAGAAAGATTTTTATTCGAGAATTATAAAATGAAAAAAAATTCTTTCGACGTTGAACCAACTACAGTAAGGTGTTTAACTAATTATCCTACGTGGTTAGATCATCCAACTGAAGCTTGATTTCAAAAAAATTGTAATTAAAGGTAAACGAAGGTGTTTCCTCTGTCGTCAAATTTCCAACTCATGCGTATAACTCGAACTTGGCTACGTTTTTTTTTTTTTCAAAATGTAAACGCGGTAAGCGACATAATTAAAATGATCCACCGGTTTGAAAAATTATCGTGAAAACTCCCACAGCAGCGTATCGCAGTGTCGACGTTATAAATGGCGAGCATAATTAACGAAACAAAAAAAAATAAAAAAACGACTAAAAATACGCTTAAAAAAATAACCAACGTCTTGGAGAATTAAAAATTACATTCATTCGAGTTAATAGCCCTAGTTTATAAAAAAGCCAAGTTTTTTTTACGCGTTTTCATTTCGTGTGAAAATACATACTTTTTCATGTAGCCGAAGAAAAAAAAAAACATTAACGAATTTAAATTAAGAATTTTAATTCTCGAAAAGATAAAAACCTCTGGAACGGGGTTGTTCACCGGTAGTATTGCATCGTACGTATAAAATCCTATTTACCTGCTGGAAAACATTCCGGCTTTTTTTTTTCGCGAATATTAATTTTAGTTCTAATTACAAACATCTTGTTGCTTCGTGTAGTTCGTCGTGTTTCCTTGTTTGGCAAAGGTTACTGACGCCCTCGAAGCAAACGATGAGTTTCTTTAATTAAAAACTTTTTGACTGAAAGTTTCACTTCACTCAAGTTCTACATAAAAAGATACTTTTCCGAAATGAACCGGGTTAAAAATGATTTCGTGCTATATTAAAATGTTGTAAACGTCTCGATCTGGCGAGAATTTGATGTATATTTTTATATAGTATGAGGTGATGTATTTTCGATAATTTTAAAATAATGTATTTCCTGGGGGAAGATTTAGTCAAGTGAGTTGTTTAATTCTGGCTTGTGATGAAATAGAAGCTCGTAATTCATTTCGGAAAGAATACAAATTTACAGAGATGAAAATTTTTAGATTTAGACACGGTGTCTTTGGTTAATTTGAAAATGTGTGTAAAATAGAATTCCAATGGTTCGAAAATTTTCCTGAAATTATTGGACGTAATTTTGTGAAATTTTTCAAAAAAAAAAATCCAAAAATCCAAAATTACCGATTAAAATAATTGAAACTATGCATTTTTATTTTAATCAAGGAAAACCTGGCATGAGAAGTTCATTTCAAATTAAAGAGCAATTTGGAACCCCTGGCCCTGGCAAACGTTAACGAATTGCCATCATTAATTGGTTTTGTTGGGTTAAATGAAGAGATACAGTCTCGAAAATATTGGTTTTCCTTTTAATTCAAATGAGCTGGTCTTGTTTTACGAAGGTACTGGGATAAAATATTACGCTCATTTCCATTAAAAATTCACCTCTGAATAACGTTGAGAAAAAATCAAGTAGAGCATTTTCAACTTTTCTGAAGGAGATTTTATAATTTTAAATTTTAAGGTTTATAGAAAAGTTTGATTTTTCAAATACAAGGCATTGGTGTTTTTTTTTTTTTAATTAATATTCTTTAAAAATATGGCCAACTTTCAATTTTTTTTTTTTTTGAAAATTTATTATCAAAGATTTTGTGATGTGCTATTTTGAGAAAATATTTTTGAATTTTAATGTGGACTTTTCTCTCTTTTCTTTGTAATTATATTATCGAAATCAGTTGTCTGCTTCAAGAGTGCTACAAAATCAAAATTACCCCCCCCCCCCCCACTAGGGGCATGGAGATTGAAACATTCTAATTTGGCCAGAGGTAGTTGAAAACTTTCGTAAGTAGTTGTTATCAACCAACATGTAATTCAAACCATGGAAAGTTTGATGCGAGACTCTCCTTGTGTTTTTGTCGTAGACAACCCTGAGTGCACAAAGGTACGGCAAATTGTATTTTTCCCGAAAGTTGTGGAAAACTTGAATTTTGATTGTTCAATCTGCTTAAAAAATTCGATTTATTATCAAAATTATGATATTTGAGTTTTGCCTGCCTTAATTTTTTAAAGGGTTGTCTAATTAGAAAGTTCTATTGCCCTAAAATAAGAGAAGAAAGCGAATATGTATGCCGCAAATTTTTTACTAGGTTTACGATTTGACTTGTCGATTTGAAAAATTTTGAAATAAAAATATTCATTTCAAACGAAAAATTTCTTCAGGTTGAATGAAAAAGCTTAAATTTTAAAATGAATATCTATCTGAAAATTTTTTAGTCGCAAAAATAAAATTCATCGGTGTAAAAATATTGAAATTTGAATATAAAAGATTTTCAATTTTAAAATTAAAATTTAGAATCATCAAATTTTAATATGAAAATTTTCAATTTGAGATTGACAAACAACTACAGCAAAGATACCAGTTTTAAAACTTCAATTTTTGAAATTAAAATTGTAAAAAAATTTTCAAAATGAAAATCTACAAATTTTAAACTGAATTTCATGCAGCGAAATGACCAATCGACAACATTTTAAAATAAGAGATTTTATGGTAAAAATTTGAAAATCTGCTGAGTAAAAATTCCGAACTGTGAAATGAAAATTTTCAATTCTCAAAATGACAATTTTTCAATTTGCGAAATTGAAGCAGAATAAGAATTTTTATAATTATCTCGAAGGAAAATTTTCAAATTTCAAAGCAAAAATCATTAGGTAATTGAATCAGTTTTAAAATGAACAGTTTCTTGCTTCAAATCGACAGTATTTTAAAAATGAAAATGTATAAACGAAAATGTTCAAATTTTTCGATATGAATCTTCACGTTGCAGAAATGAAAATTTTCATAACGAAAAAACAAATCTGAAATCAATTAAAAATTTAAAATCATCAGTTCAAACTGCGCACGATTCCCATTTTCAAGTCAAACTTCAGTGCCTACCTATTTGTATCTTTTACCTTTAAATAATCTATTTTCACTTCTATCTGTAAATTGATGAATTTCAATTATCCTAAAAGTAGAACTTTATTAATTCACTCCATTGAAAAATGAAAATCCTTAAAATACAAAAATGAAATGAATCAAAGTGAAAATCTTCGCAATAATATAAAGATTTCAAATTTCAAAAAAAAAATCTAATCAAGAATTAAAATTTTCACTCATATTTTGGTGTTTTTTATTTTTAATTTTGGTGAATTTTGGTGATTATTTTCTCAATTTTTGCAAAAATTAAAATTTTTTTAAATTAAAATTTTCAATTTTGAAATGATTGTGTTCATCAAATTTTGAAAATTTAATAAAATAATTTTAAACCTAAACAGTTGATTGTCTAGATTAAATTTTTGTGACAAAAAATATGAAAGGACGGTAATTCTTTCAATATTTAAGATAACAAAAGCAAAACACAAGTGTCAAATTTTTTTTATTAAAAATTTTAATCCCTTTCTGAAATTTTTTTACAAATTGAAATTCAGAATTCCTTCAATTTTGTAAAAATGAAATTTTTTATACTTTCGTGTACACTTGGTTGCCTACATTGAATAGAAAAGGCATCATTGAACTAACCCCAAATTAGAAATTACTATCGTTTTGTGTGAAAATTCAAGATAAAGAAATGTGATAATCCTTCTAGGTTCGGCCAACCAACTACAGATTCAAAAAAATCTCCAAAAGTATGAAAAAATATCGAATTATTATTATTATTATTTTAAAAATGATCAATTTTAAAATACCTACTCCAAAATACCCTAAGGAGTCAAAAACTGGTTTTCAAGTTGAAGTTACCCTTTGATCATATTTCTTCTGAAGGGCCTAAAATAAACATCAACCCAAAACCTATTCTTGACCCTAAGGTGGTTTCTATTTTCATGCTCATATATGTACAAATTTTTCCTAAATTCTATTGAATTACACTTCAAAAAATTGATATTTTCAAACATGCATATTTTTACGAATCATCGAAACATTTGTTCTCGAACTTTGGAGAACTATTGATTTTTATTCGATAAAAATTATACCCTCATACCAACTAACCATACAGAATAATTTTTAGAACAAAAATATCAGCAAAGGTGGGAAAAAATACATGAATATTTCCAACAAAGGTAATTCATTTTCAAAAGAAACCCTCCATTTCACATCAAAATATCCCAAACCATTGGCCTTTTTCAATAAAAATGAAAAAAAAGAGAGAAAAAAGTAACAAAAAAAAATCACGACCCTCGTTCGCCAATTCAAACACTTTCACACCCATAAACTCGAACCACCTTCAACGAAAATCGTAACATAGAAAATTTTGACATTTTTCAATATTCCAACGATCATCAAATACGTGAACTTATTACATCGTTCGCCCAAGAACCAGGTAGATTCTAACAAACCGAAATACTTGTCACAAATAAAAAGAAACGCCAAAGTTATGTCCAAGCGATATATTTTTATTAGGTGGCTAATTTAAAGGTACACCCAAGATGCGAGGCTATTATTTCACAAAGCCGAAAATTTTTTCGCCTCGGTCTATACGTATGTACATCCACGAAGGTACTAGTAAAACGTAATAAATTGCATAGGGTAGGAAATAAGAGAAAGAAAATGCCTTTTTAGTTTATCGTAATGGAAATAGATGGAGAGATAAAAAAAAGGGGGCATCTTCCAAGTACCTGGTGTAATGTACATTTAAACGAAAACGAAGCTTTTCCATTAAAACTTTTTTCAACGCGAATTTATTTCAAGTATTTCAATATAAAATATAAATAAATTTAATAACAAATTCGAGCTTGGTAATATTTTATACATAAATGTAACTTGTCGAGAAGACAACACAAAACAACATGACGTTTGTGAATATTTTTTATGCTCGTTTTTTATACGTAGGCATTCGCTGTATCTACTGTCACGAAACACTTTTTTTTTCACGAAATGATACCTACCTACGACTTTTTCGTGCCATCATTTATTAAAACGAGCTGTAAGAGTATTAATTCTTCAAAAAATTTTACTACTGAATACCGATGTGAAAATGTAAAGTATCTTTTTTAGATGGAAATACCTACCTAGTCCTATTATATAATTTGTTTCGTGGATTTTCTTTTCATCTAGATAATTAATTAATTAAACGATTATTTTTAATTCTACGGGTGTAAAAAAATTTCATCTCATTTTCGCTTCCATGATTTAAATTGAAACATATTTTGGAAACATCAGAATGCCAATTTTCATCAAGTTTTTGAAAAATAAAAATATAATTAGGCTGGTAATGCTCGTAAAACGAAAGCTTGGCTAATTCATTGTGAACGCGAATTGCATTGGAAAATTTCACATAAATTAGATATCGCGCCGATTTCAATGGTATAAAAAAAATAACTACGTGTAATGTCTATTCGAGTAGCATTACCAAAAACAGAATTTGACCAGGAGAGACAGAGGTATCGAGGAGTAATTTCAATATAAACGATTAATCCAGACTGCACATCTATATAGATTATATTTGGTAATATAATTGTCACACCGTGAAAGCATCCCATCTCGTTCATCGGGGCGCTGACTGGCGAATTTTACACGTTATTTATGAATACCGAATCGAAAACGGAGGAAAAATATTCGCGTTCTGTGCAGGAATTGATGAGCTTTCAAAATATACCAATTATACAACTCGGCAATATGCCAAAGAAGCGAGCACCTAGCAAAAACGTACATTCAGCGAAATATGTTGCAAACCGAAATTTAATTTTCTATCCTATTTACCGAATGATTTCAACTGTGGAAATATCCAACCAAAACGTCGATATTGAATTAAAAAATTTTCCGTTTTAATAAATAATAAAAGGTGAATGACCAGAAGTACGCCAATGGAATTGTGAAATTTATTATTTTTTTTAAATCAGAAAATGTTTATAGAATGAATAAATTGGATAAACTTTGCTGGTGTGTTTTTCTCTGTCGAATATCTGCATTGTAATATTGATTTCATTTTTTTTAGAGCTCTGTTTGAAGAAAAAAATTCATAGGTAGGTTCCTATTTTGAAATTTTTACGAAATTACGAAACTTGCACCAACATTTTTTGAATATGAATTAGGTACATGAAATTTTTGAGAAACGTAAGATTTTGTTTCGAATTCGTCTTCGTGTTTTCTTCAAACTGTAAAGAAAAATTTGCAACAGATGTTTACGTTTAGATTATACACATCTTTGACTTGTTGCTTCAATTTCAAACTCATGTCTAAGACATAATAAATTTTCTCCAGATGATACGTACAACAAAACAAAACAAAAACTATTTTACTTCGTACTCGTAGTGTTGTAGCAGAGAAAAAAATAACTCTTTCTTAACGTTACAGAATTTTCCGAGGTATAATTTTGACGTGTGTTGTGCAAATTGTTTTTTTTTTTTTTTGGAAATTTGACAGAATTTTCAAGATAGATACACATCGAGATTTATTTGTATGGAATTAAAAAAAAAAAAAACTGAAATCGTTTTTTGAAATTTTCGAGAGAAATTAGGTGCCAAAAAAAGCAAATTTTTCAGAAATGATTAGGTAATCAGACAAAAATGCATTGATTATTAAGAATTTGATGCGAGGTTTTTTTTTTTGATAACAGAGATGGTCTGAAAGATGAGAAAGGAGGTAGAAACCTTCTCAATCATTTTATTGTCGAAAATTTGACGAAATTTTGGGAAAAATTGGTAAATTTTTCATAGCCTGGAAAAGTACTGTTAACTTGGCAACATTTCGAGAAATTCTGAAATTCTAAACGAGATAGTCAAAAAATTAATTTTTTTCCGTAATTTTGGAAGCTGAATTTTTTTTAAGATACCAACTCATTTTACTTTTTCAGAAAAATATGTTTAGGTTCGAATGAAGCGAGGACGAAAATGAAAAAAAAAAATCAAGTGATTTTGAATCTTAGAAGTTTTCTGGGTTGCATAGGCGCACCCAGAAATTTATTAAGGGAGGGGCTGAGAATTTGAGAAAAATCAGGGGAGAGGGTTAAATTTCAAGTTGATCATTTTCCACTGATCTTTCAGTCAAAAATCATTAATTTTTTTCTGACAAACTGGGAATTCATTATGGAATCGGTGATTTTGGACTCTAAAATTGATCAAAAATGATCAATTTTGAATATAAGAAGATTAAAATACTGACCGAGCGAAGCGAGGGCGAAGCGAGGGCGAAGCGAGGGCGAACATTTTTTGAAAAAATTCTGCTTGAAAAACAAAAAAAATTGCACTTTTTAATATTTTTGTAATAAAATTTTTTTCCGAGCTCAAGACGGGGGGTGGGCTCAAGTCTCCTGAGCCCTCTGAGCCCACCCCTTGAGTACGCCTATGCTGAGTTGCAACATTCCATTTCTCACGGTTTTTTGAGTCAAAAAAGATTTTTTCGTCAATTTTTTCTGTGCCCAAAGGAAGAGCAAGTTCAATTAAATCGACAATCACAACAAATTAGGTACGAATGAAAAAAAAACTTGAATTTTTTCAAAATAAATATTTTTTAGAGCGTTCAAAACTTCTTAGTACGAGACTAATAAATGAATTTTGGGCTATTTTCTCAGGAGTAGAGAAGAAGCCTTGGATACAAATTATATCATAATACCTACCTACTGAAGTTCATTTCTCGAATTGTGGCAAATTTTTGAAAATTGAAAAATTACTTCATTGCCCTGCAACGTGCGAAAAGCTGAAATTTTCCAATCACCCGATTTGATTAGAAGCAGTTTCAAGACGTTTCGGAACATACAAAAAATTTTAGAATTTTCCAGCGGATCAACTTTTTCAAAAGTTTTTCTATTCGGGAATTCGATCGTTCAAAAATGTAAAAAATTTAAAAACAGTCAACTTTCAACAATTTTGAGATTTTCATCAGTTTACATATTTTTATGATTCGCTCTCTCCCTTCGCTTCTAACATCAATAATTTTAAGTTGAAATCGTTCCAGAACGTTTGCATAAAATTACAGCGAATCCATGAATGACTTAATCGTGCAATAAAAGTAGTTCGCGAACGATTTAGTTTCAAACTAGTCTTTTATGAACGGTAAATTTCTTCCGAAATTTATGGATCATAATGCTGAATTGTAAAATCTTGAGTTTTGAATTTAAAAGTCTCAAAAATCTCTTCAAAGAAAAATTATATTCTCATTTTTTTTTCAAATTCAAATCAAAAAAATTACCGAAAAAAAGGGGGCCATCTTATCTCCTTATAATGGAGGAAGGGAAAAGTAAGATGCCCTCTGTAATCCCCAAATTCACAAAATTGCATATTTTTTTGAAAAAATTAGAATCTTAACAAAAAATTTTAAAAAGTACCTAATACTTTTAAAATTTTTACATAATTAGAGTAGAAAAAAATGGAAAAACTTTGGCTCTTCTCCAGAACAAATTTTAATTCCAAAAAAAAACACTCATCCTTAAATTTTCCAACTCAAAGCTCGATTCAGTCAACTTCAGAAAGACATCGGAATTCTTATTCATATTATCTACGATCTCGTTTCCATTTAGTTACATGGCTGATCAATAACACTAGAAGAAATAATCATACCGTTTCAACCTCGAACTCAAAATAAAGTTAAATACTCGATTGTTTCTAAATACCTAGCGAATTACCTTTGTTACGTGTAACATTTTCGGTTCAAAATACAAGAAATAAATTAAACTGGCGTTTAAGGTTCGGACATGTTTCATTTTCAATTAAAGAAGGTCCGAGAACAAAACATACGTGTGTGTAGATGTATAAGAGCGAACGAGGATAAAAATATTACCCAGGCCTAGTCAGGCTGATAACCGAATCGAGAATTTCTTTTTTCTCCCTTGAAAACTCAATTTTAAACAAAGACAAATTAGGTGACGGTTTAAAAGCTTAAAGCGGTAGAACTGAAAGAAGCATATTCGTAGGTCTGTAGAAAGATCAAAAGTGGCTAAACTACCCATAGTCTGGATATACTTCATCAGTACTACGAATGGGAAGAAGAGAGAAAAAGAAGGGTGATACTTTTTATAAAAAGAAGAACGATTTCAAATAATTTTTCTAAACGAAAAATCAGTGAAAAGAAATCATTAAATAATATTTAATCTTGGGAAAATTAATCTTCGAATACATTTCCCATACTTTTAGAAAAAAAAATTCAATAAAAATTACATCCAAATATTTCATTTGAAATTCGTAATAAATTTTCCATTAATTTATCCATCACAACGATTGATTGAAATAACATCGAAATACCAATTCCACGAAAAAACTTTGTCAAAGTAACTAAACCACCGTTTTAATCGGTTAATCTCAAATAAGACAAATTATTCACCGATTCTATTGTTCAAAAGAAACGTCATAATGTTTGAATACCTATAATGCTTGGCTGTTTATCCTTTATAACTTAATACAATTTTCGAGCTGTTTTGCAATTCAATCTAATTTATCTTGCTTAAATTTACCCATCTAGTATTTCCTTATAAACATCTAGGAAATCTAGTTTTCTCTTTATATAAATTCGTCAAACCCTCCAACGCCATAGACTATGATTCAACAAAGCAACGATTATGTGGGGTACGTTTTGGTAGGTGCTCGGTGCGTTCTTTAAAAAACAAAGCAGCTCCTTTGTTCGATTAAAATATTCGCAACGAAGCTACCAAGTTTTGAATCGACTGGTGTTGTGTAAATGACAGCTTAATAAGTTATTCAAAGGCAATTTAATACCTACGTTAACATGATTTTTAACCTGTTTCATTTTTTTTTCAAAGGTCGCGCAGCGAACAAGTAGGTAAGTGAATCGATGATAAAAGAATGATACTGTAAGTTTGGTCGGAGTTTCTTTTGAGTACCTATATTTTTTTATCATTCTGAGCTTCTTGAGTAATTGATGTAGAGAAATTTGTGGGCTGAATTTACGTGGCAAATGCAATTCAAGTTGAGAACGACCGAGTTTCGTATTCATTTTTACGTAGGTATGGGAGCATTTTTTTTTCTTTATCAATATTTTGAAGAATGATAAACAGTTTTTTTGCTGGATATTTAGTTTGAATTTTCTCAAAATTTGGATTTTTCATTTCTTTTTACCTTTGAAATAAAAAATTTTAAAAATACATTCTTTCATTTTTTTCCTACTTACTTGCTTACTTACTCACTCGTTTATTTGAAAAAAATTGGCTTATATTTTTATAATTTTCTTGAATTTGTTGGCTTTTTTTCTTATTTTAGTTTTTTTGAGGGGGGGGGGGGGTGATTCAACATTTTTCTTGAATATCTAAAATTTTGAATAGGATTTCCTAAAATGAATTGGATTTTTCAATGAAAATGTTCCTCTTGGTCACAACTTTTTAAAATGATTAAAAAATATTTTCAATTTAAAGTAACATTATAGGAACAAAGTGAAACACTCAAATAACTTTGGTTTTGATACCTCATTCGGTCATTAAAAAATTTTAATTTTTGGTTCACCTTCTCTACTTCATCTTACTTTTTCGGGACCTTTTTTTTGGAGGGGAGGAGAAGGATTCAACTCTAAATTACCTTCTGAAAGATTCTAGTGATCATAAAAAATTATAGCTACCTACATAAACAATAAAAAAAAGTGATCAAAATTTTAAATTTTAATTTCTTTCCAAAAAAAATAATTTTTTAAAATCAATAAGCAGGATATCCCAACATTTGGATCAAAATTCACAACATTTCGAACTAAATTAGGTACCTAAATGAAATTTTAACTCTTTTTCAAAATTTTAAGTAATGTTCAGGTTTTTTTTGTTTTTTTTTGATATTTTTCCTCATTTTGGAAAGTAAATGCTGATATTAACATTTTAAAAAATTTTCCAAATTGCAATTTCTTGCTAAATTTTTCTTGAAGTTTCAAGTTTTCAAATCGAAAAAAAAAACCTTGAAACTTCAAGAAAAATTTAGTAGGTAAGAAATAATGCATTGTTCAAATTTATTTTCAATTAAGTAATGAAGACAGATATTCGAAAAAAGAATTGAATTCATCTGGAACATTGGAAAATTTTAAATCATTAGAAAAAAAGGAAAATGCGTTCAAAATTTTGCTCTTGAAACATTTTTTTTAATAAATATTGGTCATTTTTTTCCTTTCTGATTATTTTAAATTCTAATGCTCAGGCAAAAATTATTCTCCACATAAAAAATTTTACTTGAAAAAATTTCAAAATCTTTGTAATTTTTTACAATTGAAAAAACACGTAGGTATTTTTTCAAAACTTTATCTACATTTTTCCAACTTCATATTTCAAAATCTCATAAAACCATCAATTTTTATGGAAAATAGTCATAAAAAGCTCATTTGAAAAGTAATTCTATGTTCCATACCATCAGAAAATTCGATTACTTACATATCTTGAAAATTTCAATTGAAAACGACTTTTGTATGGCAATGTTGAACCTTCCCTTGAAAATGCTCTCAATTTTTTCAAAATTTTTTGATCCAGATTTTATTTGTGTTCATATTTCCATTGAATAAGTTTTATAATTTTTTTCTCTTCCAAAAATTTTCTGATGTAAATCACCAATTTTTTCAATGTTTAAATTTTCTGAATTCTTTTCAACTTTAAAATTTCGTCTAATTTGAAAGTGCTTTCAAGAAAAAAATTGAAAATTTTATAAATTATTTGTTGAACCATCAACTTTTGAATTACTTCCAATTAATGAAGATTTTGGAGTTGAAAAAAATTAATTTTTCGAAAAAGTTCGAATTTGGAAGAAAAATTGATATCAATAATTTGAGAAAATTTGCGAATCAAAGGATTTCGTGGTGAACATGAAAATATTTTTTTAAATATTGAATCCTCTTTAAACAGAGACTCCTCGACAACTCAGAAATATTTCTCACGTAAGACTCATACATTTCAACTTAAATTCGAGTAATTTATAGACTGGAAAATTTCGACTCGGGAGTCTCAAAATTCACCTAATCTGGCCAACCCTGCGCTACAGACGAAGCTAAATTTATTTTTACAAGGGTAATATAAACAATACCCCTAACGTCTTTATTATTGCACCTTTTATCCGCCGAATACACCTTTATTGCTTAATTTTCCACAGATACCCTCGGTAGGTATCTCAAAATGACGAGTTCTACTGAGATGAATTTCATCTTGGTTTTTAATTCTCCGGCCTACACGGAGTATGTATCCACCATTCCAAAGTACCTACTCACGCCGAGTTAATTTTAATTAAAACGGCGGTGATTTACGTGTACAATGAAACGCAACACATTTAATTAAAATTTTCTCTTTAAGGGTACAATTAAATCGTATCATTTATAAAAATTTAATACCAGAAAGTTTCTATACACGTTGCCCTTATCTTAAGGGACCTGTTCATTCGTCTTTCGCACGAGGGGAAAAAAAAGTGAAACTAGATATTCCATAAAAACGTCCTCTGTTTTGCATAAGAAATATCCAAAGCGTATGTTTGACAAAACGGGAAACAAGTTGAAAGAGAAATTTTTTTTCAAAAAAAAACGTCCTAACTCGTACACAAAAAAATACAGAAATGGTAATAAAACGGAAGACGGTGTTTAATTTGGTACGTTTTTCATCCACCAAATTGTCTTTTCTTCTTTTTCCTTTCCTAGATGAAAAAAAAACACGATTCTCATTTTTGCAAAACGCAATTTGGAAAATTACTCTGGGTGTAATTTTTCATCGTTCGGAGGTTTCCTTTTTTTGGAAGAATTTTTTTCGCGTTGAAGAGGGATATGAATGATTAATATTGTGTAGAATTGCTTTAGCGCTGGAAAGAAGTATAAAAACAAACTTACCAGCGTTCACATTGGTCACTCTGCTTATTATTTGTCCAACGGTATTCCTAGCACGACATCTATAATCTCTCGAGTGTATTTCCGAACGATACAAATCAGCCGTAAATGGTGAAAAAATTAAGGTTCCGTTTGAATAGACAGTCCTCAGATTCGGCACCGTATCTGCTATTCTTCCATCACCTGCGTTAAATATTAAAGCCTTTGGAATTTACAACAAAAAATATCCCCATTGACTAAAAAACTTACAATAAACGTTTCACCGCGTCCAAAGACGAGCCCTTATATGTAAATTTCGTATTAAAGTAGAAAAATACAGAGAAGGGTTTTCTACGTTTTTGTACTTTTTTTTTCCAAATAAAGAGCATGAATGGAGAAACCTATGTAAATAATTCAAGTAAGGTTAGACATGTAAAAACGTCAAAGCCGACTTCAATTGTACGAGTACAAAACGAAAATTTTAGTCATGAGAGCGTGAAAAAGTACATTAGCTCGCGATGAAAATACACAACACGTGTTTCCAAAGCACAGACGTAAATTTTCATCCAACTTTTCAACTTCGCCAGGCATTACTCGAAATACTAAACAATTTACCGATTACGTGAGCGAATCAGCGTTGGGGTATGCGTATGCACCGACTAAATCTCGAAACGATGAAGAAAAATGAAAAACTGGGTAATTTTTATGCTGCTGTAATTTATGTACGTGTCTGGGTTATTTCACGCGTTTCATTCTGCATGATGAAAATTCGAGTGAAATTATGGCAAAGTAATTTTTACGAATGATGCAATTCAAAGGAGTAGGTATGAATTTTTGGTCAATTATTGGAAAAAATTTCTACATGAATTAAAATTTAATGTCAGAAATATCAGAAAGACCTAGGACTAAATAAATGGACAATTTTTCATAAATTGATAATTTTATTTGTCCATACTAAAACAGAACAAAGATGAAGTGGGGGTCTTCCGATTTCGACCAATTTTTTTCAACGAGTTCCTCTTGGTGGTCTATTTACAAAACCACGATAATTTTTTTCCTAAATCTCAAGAACTCTCTTAATTTGAATCAGTTGAAAATGACTGATTAAAATCGACAAAATTAAGTCACTGTAGGAATCAGTAAAAAAATTACTGATTCAGTCGGTAATTAATTACTGATTCAACAGTGAAATTTTTTCGCTGATTCAATAATGAAAATTCACCGATTTGAATCAGTAAATTTTTACTGATTTCAATCATTCAACTAATTTTCACTGATTCAACGATCAAAATTCACTATTCGAATCAGTAATTTTTCACTGATTAGCAGTAAAATGACGCTGATTAACTGGAGAATCAGTGGAATTTGACTGATTATCAGTGACTTGCTTTTCTCTATTTCATCAGTCAATTTAGGCATTTTTGACTGATTCAAATTAAGAGAGAAGGCGGGAGGATGAGCCTCGAAATTTTTATGCAATTATAATTTTTTAGCGAATATCGACATAATTTTTGATTTCACCCCTTTCCAGGTTGTCTAACCGAAAAATATGTACGATTGATTCAGGAGGGAGTCGGTTAGAGCAGGGGAAATGAGATAAAATTAAAAAGTGAGTCGATATTCAAATTTTACGACCTCAAATTAATTACAATCGATATGTCACACGCCATTTTTCAATTTATCAACATACTTTCCCCCGAAATCAGGGGCTAGGGGTCCACTAGAGGGTCAAATATAAAAAATAAGCAAATATTCGAACTCAGTGCCTTCAAATACCTAACTAACAGACAGGTCGCACGTTATTTTTCATTTTTTTTGAATTTTGACTTTTTTAAAGGGGGCTAATAGGGGGGGGGGGGGGTCAGAGGGTTCAGATGAAAAAACCAAGTAGTAAATATTCGAAATCAGCGTCTCAAAATTAGTAAAAATCGATGAGCTACTTTGCTTTTTCAATTTTTTGGAATTTTGGTCAAAATTATGGACCCCTGAACCCTCAGGAGTCTAAAAATCTCATCCTTGAAATTTTATAATTGAAAAATAGATAGAAAGGCTTATTAACTGTAACTTTTTAGATTTTTAAATGATAGCTTTGATTTATTGTGATCATCATGAAAGTTAAGTATTCATCGCATAAGTTCAACTTTGAACTTTTCAAAATGTGATTATCGATTTTGAATCTCCTATTAATTGTCTGTCAGACCTCGCAAATAGTTTTCTCCCAAGTACAACCTATTTCGAGATACGAGTCTTCAAAGTTGGGCAATTTTGCTAAAAATAATTGCATAAAAATTTCGAGACCCCAACCCCTTGAAGGTTAGGTAAAGATGATCGTGGTTTTGTGAATAGACCACCAAGGAAAACTCGTGAAAAAATTGAGCGAAATCGGAAGATCCGATTTCATTTTTGTCTTGTATTAGCATGGAATTTTCCCATAAGTCTGGTCAAATGATCATTAATTTTCGTGTAATTAGTAACTTTTCTTAGCTCATTCCTAGATTAAAAATTAATGCCGAGAAAAATTGATTTATTCTGTTCCATGAAAAATAAACAATGGAAAATTTTCCTAGAGGTATTTTTGATCAGGAGCAAAAGACTGGATTTGTCCCTAGCAGAAAAAATTGAAATGTTATGTAGGCTAAAATAATCGTGACTAGATCTAATAAAAAATACATTTTTTTTTCAGGCTCAATGTCTAATGTCTTCCGTCGCACTCATATGAGGAAAGGGGTGAAACTAGTGTCAATTGGTAGTACTTCGAATTGTGTTCCATTGTGCACACATTTTTTTGTTTGTGCTCGCCTCCTATAACCCTTATTTCAGAGATTTAAAAAATAATCTTCATGTTTCAGTTACAAAAACGAGATTTCGATTAGGTTCAAAATTAAGTAGGTATTTTAACTTCAAGTTTTTTCTATCCCAATTCTTTTGAATCTGATTTTTTTCGAAACAGTAGGTATCCATTTAAAAATTTTTCTCTCAGTAAAATTTTTTCGAATTATTGAATTTTATGAAAATTACTACAATTCAGATTTTTAAAAATTTCCCCCCTTTCGAATTATTACTTCTTAAAATTTCTAAAATATGTACTTACCTACCTATTAATTTGCTCATTCATTCATTCATGAAATTGAAGTTAATTTTAAAAAACAGTGGTAAGAGGAGAATTACAAGAAAAAATGCTCGCACAATAGAGCACAAATGAAGCAGAGAAGCACAAACTATCGACCTCCATTTTACCCTCCTAACTCATATGTCATTAATTTTGGGCTCTATCATCAATCATATGGGTGGGACGGGGGGTTGGCACCTCCCAATACTAATTTTATTCGCTGTGAAAGCACAAATGAGAAAAATATGTGCAAAATGAGGCACAAGTGAAGTACAAACGATCGACCTAAATTTTACCCTCCCAGCTCATATGTCATCAATTTTGGCCTCTCTCATCATATGGGTGGGACTGGGGACCTTTGGCACCTCCCATTCTAATTTTATTCACTGTGAAAGCACGAATGAGAAAAATATGATGTAAGCGAAGCCAGCCTCGCACATTATGAGTACCTAGGTCGATTTTCCCAAGTTCGAGAAATAGGTATTTAATTTTTTCAGAAATGTTGACATTAATTATTATCAGGAAATCAAATACGAACCTACCTGTGGAATTTTGAAGAATTTCAACATCAAACATTAAAAATAATCTAATGGCACTTGAATAAGACAACGGTTGCCAGGTTTTAGAAATTTTTTATAATCAATTCAAAACGATTTTATTGCAATATTTTTGAAAATAATTTTAGGTACAATTTTTCTGAAAAATTTTCAAACTTTTATACTTTCATCATGCAAATAGATTTAGCGATTTTTTTTTTGGCCAGATTAACAGTAAATGATTATTTATTACTTATGAATCAATATTCAAAAAAAATGATCTATTCGATGTTATTTTTAGAATTCTTTTGTTCTTGGCTCCTTTCATTCCAATATCTTGTTTTAAAATTTAAGATTTAAGAAATTGAGTAACCGTACCTACTTAAATTTAATTTACAATTAAAAATTACTTATATTCTGGTTTCAGAAAAACCACCAAGTTAATGAAAAAAATCAAGAACTGATACATATTTAGTTTGAAAAAAAAAAAATCAAAATATCTACTTATTCTCAATTTTGACCTTTGATATAAGAAAAAAAAATTCTAATAGTAAATGCAGAGAAGGTTCATCAATATTCGGGAAAATCTCACTTCTTCAATTGGAAAATCTTTCCGTAATTCGAATGAAATTTATTCACAAATTCAGCATCTATCGAAATAGAACCTTTAAGATATACCAAATAACCCTCCACAAGTCACATTAAAACGAATCTGAAATTCCAACCAATATCAAACTCCCTCATCTCACCACGGGTAAAAAAAACTCCACCCCTACTTACGAAAATGAAACACGTAAAAAAGTACAAATCATACACCATAGGTAATCTAATAAGAAAAGATTTGCCTTTAATTTGAATTTAAAATCAAAAACATATCCGGAAGCTAGCCTCACGTCCCATACATCTCAAAGCATTACGCGAAAAAGGTACTCCAAACGAAAATCTACCTAGCTATCTTGAGAAGAGAGAAAAAAAATCTAAAATTCTATTTCATCTTTGAAGTCGGCATGCATAAAGTATTCGGCTCGGCGTGGCATGGCAACTTATAAGTAGCTGGAAAAATTTAACGTTTCGAATAAAAAAATCCAGAAGAGATTCGAAATTCACGTATTTGATTGGTAAAATTCGGTTAGCCGATGAAGCGAAAAATTAGTCTACATAAAACGAATATCTTTCAGGGGTTTTTTTCGCCGGGGTCAATTTTTTTTTTTTACAAATTCAATGATTCTCAAGTTACATACCCATTGAATATGAACATCGAACATTCACAAAGGAGTGGAATTTTTTAGCCGGATATATAGGCTACTTTTTTTCCTATATAAATTTCTAAATACGCTTTCGTAAGGGATAATTTAATTGAGAAAATTATTCGGCCGAAAAATGTTTTTAGTTCTTTTGTGTAAGTACGTAACGTTAACGTACGAAGTAAAATGGTAGAATAGGTGGGTTTTATAAATGCGAACCATTATGTCATAAATAGTATTCGATTTGTATTCGGTAATATGAAATTTTTCATAGTAGAGTAGCCTTCGCTCGCTTTCTCATCGTCGAAACCCATTTTAGGGTCATCGGCGCGGCGGTCTAATAAAAACGTGAACTAGCCAAGCCGTGTTGTAAATTTCACTATGCATACCTAATATCCATTCAACCAGCGCAGGCGGAGTTCCAGTTGCGATGCAATCAATCTTTGCCCCGGTATCATTTGAGAAGTGTAATCTAGTTGGAGGCTCCCTGGTAAATTGAGGCCCTTTTACGTCAAATGGTAAACACAAAGCTGCGAACAGATATTTAAATATTTCGTAAGTAATCGGTCAGTATGAAATAGTAATGAAAGTGTTGAGAAAATTCACAAAAAAAATACCTATTTATAGAAAAAAACACATATTTCTTAATAATCTTCATCAAAAAAAAAAAAAGGTAGCCTTAGCCATAATAAATCTCAAACTCATGAACGATTCAAGACGACTCGAAAAAAATTCCAATACCAACCTACTTTTTTACACCTGCTTGCCTATTTTTTTTCCCAAAATTTACCATAAAACACAACATTAAATTATACCTACCAAAATATATTACACCCACGAATAAAATACGATTTAGGTCCCATTTGATAAATTATTGTATCAATGCCCAAACTCATAAATTTATCGAAATTCTAGTAAAGTTTTTATTTTATCACAGTAGCTCGCAATCGATCTCACATTTTATCTATTCCTCGTGTAAATTAGATTTTCTTTGATACATAAAAATTCATCTAGGTAAAAAAAAAAAATACACACACGAGAGTATTTACATATAAATGGAAATTCCTATAAAATACACAAATCTCGAAACGCTGCTGGATAAAAATAGTCGAAAAATTGTTTTCCAGAATATTTATTATATTTTGGCTGGGGGAAAAAAAAAGGCGAAATTCGCTACAAAGTTGTTATCAAGTCGACGTTAATTATTTTTAACGCGATGACGAGAAGTTTGTGTAATTTGATTATGATTTAATTATCAAGTAAATGAAATAACGTCCTCGGTCATTAATAAAACAGCAACACGTACTATAACCTCAACGTAAAACATTATATTAATTATTTTTTTCAAAAAAAAAAAAAAGGACAACGCCCTCTCATATACTCGTCCATATGTGGATAAAATATAAAAAATATAGGTCCCAGCCACGTAGATAACTAACGTATAATCTTGCATGACCAAAAACCAAGGTATACACGACCCCACCGCAGGATTTATAATTAAAAAGAAAAAGCAGAAATTATTGACAAAATTTTTGAAAAACTTTTACACGACAGTTAATCATCCGACGAACAAGTTTTACCTAAATGACTAGTTAATTAAACTTTTTTTTTAACCGCGAGTTAATAATAAGGTAGCTCTTGGTAAAAGTTTGGTAAAAGATTTCACCTGAATTGACGAGTTTATTCACTTTGTAAGAGCCGGGTTATTAATACGAAAATTTTAGATTATTTTTGGCAACTTTAAGTCGAGGGTTTCGATTCAGGAGGAAATATATCTACCTACGTGGGTACCTATCAAAAATATGCTGTAATTTATACTTAATGAAATTACGTTGGTGTGTGGTGTGTTTGAAAGAAAAGGCACGTAATGAATTGGTGGTCATTATTTTATTGTTTATTTTATTTTATTTTTTTGGAAAATTTGTGAAGGAATAGAAAAAAAGTTGTGAAATTATCCAGAAAAACAATAAAATTATGGTGAAAATTTTAAGTCTCTCACTTAAACCCCATCACCCAATAGGGGTATAAAATTTTGAAATTTAAAAAAAATTTTAAAATATTGAATTTTTTTTCTTTGTTGGTAATGGTTGAATTATTAGGTAAGTACAATGGAAATTTTTTCAAACACTTACTCAGTTTTACCATAGAGTAAGAATTTTACCTTTTTTTTTTCCTATTTTTTATTATTATTATTTAGAAAATGTCAAGATGATTTTTATGTTTGGTCAAAAAAGTCATTTTTAAAGATATTTTGGAAAATGAATTCCCAGTTTTTTACTTTAGAAGCAGCTTTTCAGGGGCTTTGGTTTTTTTTCAAATATTTTTGTTAAATGAAATCGGTTCTAAATTGACTTTTTTTGCCTACATGAAAAATTAAAAATAAATTCCTACGCACCCTAAAAAATTTAAAACACGAGAATTGAAAAAAAATTTGATACCTAGTGATGATACAACCATCTATCAACAAAAAATCAAAATTTTAGTTTTTTTTTTAATTTAAAATTTTGAACCCTCCCCCTCGTCGATTTGATAGATTCCTCTATTGAAGGAATCCAGTTGCAAATCTGACTTTATCTTAGAGTTCAAAGGGTTCAATTGATAGGTACAATAACGACATCAATTTTAATGACGTATGTACTTTAGTCTCAAAATGCAAGAGGTGAGATGTCCCTAAGGCCAAAACAAAAGGTCGGCCAGGTTGACTAGTTTTATGTAAAAATTTTCATTTACTTCTCGTATCCGTAAACGGAGAGGGAACATAACTTTTTTTTTGGGGGGGGGGCTTGAGTTCCAGTTAAAAAGGAATGAAACACTAAACAAGAATGATTATTTTCAACTCGATCCCCTCTCCCCCCAAAAAATCTTTTATTACTACTAGGTACATCATTTTTGTTGAATCTGTCCTCGGAGACAAATCCTGAGCGAAAATCTGGAGTCATGAAAGGGAAAAATTTGCCGACTGAAATCATTAAAAAATATGTGATTTATCTATTAAAATTCGTTCAAAAAAATCTATTCCTAAAAGACCTTCTCTCCTTCCAAAAACTTGAAAATTTTTTGAAATTTCAAAAGTCCCTCAATAAATGAGGAGTCAAAATTTTCTTTTTACGAAATATTCAAGTATCTGAATAAGAAAAGAAAATATTTCATAGGTACCATCATTTTGAAAAATAATTACCGATGTAAATTAATCAAGCTCGATCGAAGCAAGGGCGAAAAATTTTGAAAAAAGCATCAAAAAACTGAAATTTATCCATGTTCTGAGTACATATTTTAGTGTTTATTGAAGAACAGGCGAAATTTTCCTCCCTTACTTTCAATTAAGTATATTTTTGAAATTTTACATGCCCGAGCGAAACGAGGGCCAAGATTTGAAAAAATTTGCACATTCTCAAATAAAACATAATTCTATTTTTAATGATTATATCGTAACATTGACCTCACCTTTTGAAACATTGACGTTGATACCTACAACGGTGAAATTTCAATTCGCAATTCAGCTATAGAGGTAACCTTTGTCACACGAGTAACCTTTTTGTTCGCTGCGTGTACCTCGCCATCAAACAGGATAGAAAATTTTTTAGGGGTAAAATTTGCAACCAAGTTTTAAAAGTATTGACCCCTGCAGCGAGCATGGAAGCTCACACATGACGTGAATTATTTACGTTCGCGTTTGGCGTTTATAAACACCAAAAACCAGCTGCCGATTAATTTTCAACTGGCAACCGTAATGCAGCTGCCGAAACCGACCAATGTCTGCGGTTATATAGGTACTTTCAAACCAAGCTAAATATTTTTCTTGCTACAATTCCACTGTTTATATTTCAGTTGATACGAAAACGTGCGTCCTTCGGATGCTCCACGATGAAATTTCAAATAGATAGTGTCGAAGTTCATTTTGTGGGTGTGTGATGCCTGGAGTTATTGTGGAAGTGATGAGAGCTTTTAAATTGGTAAACTGTGGAGCGAGGATTTTGTTCAGTATTGCGAACTCTTGGTGATAGTTTTGGTTTCAATTGGATATTTTTGGAATAAAAATTCTGGGTTGATTCCATAGCAGAATAGACAAGTAACACAATTTTTTTTTGAAAAAAAAAATGAAAAATAAGTGTTAAAAGATAAAGATCAAAAAAAATTCGAGATTGAAACAAAAATCGTAATTTAGCTGCTTGAATAATTTTTGAGCTGACTAAAATCCCTCTCATCTCTCATTTGAAAAAATTTTGAAAATTTTTTTCTTATCGAGAGAGATTATTGAAGAAGTTTCAAATGATGAATTTTCAAGGTCTGATTGTTTATTTTTACTTTAGTTTAAATTTGAAATTTCTGTGTATCAATATTCAGCCATTAAAACAGATAAACTTGAAACAGTCGCCACGACTGGCATGTTAAATTTCTTCTAATTTTATAAAAATTTTATTTCAAAAAAAGGTTTGACGAAAATGACAAAACCGGTCGTATAGAAACCTACTTCAATCTAAAATTATTTTTATACAAATTTTTAAAATTCCATTTTGAGCTCAGCTTAAGGATACAAAATTCTGATTACGGAATTCGTTAGATGATATCAAAAAACGCTTCAACTTTTGAAAAGGAACCCTTTTTCGCTTCTCAAAAATTAACCAACTTCCAAAAATATTTGAATTTCCCCACGAATTTTTTTTTCACTCATCAAACAGGTCAACATCCGAGCGATCGTTCTTCGAATTTTTCATCCTACCCTTTTACCAGGTAAACATCCGAGGAAAAACTTTTTCAAAGTCTGTTAAGTGGAAATCAGTGGAATTTGTTGTAAATTTCATTTGCGTAGGTAACGATTCGAACACAAGGTTTAACTACCTTTCGGACCGAAATTAAATTGCAACAAAATTCTCCGCCTTTTACATTTAAATGATAAAAAAAAAAAAGCGCAAGAAAAACCTCAATGGTACCGTCGAGGTAAGTAAATTCTACACCGCTATAAAATTTAATTAAGTTGAAATTTCGCAATTTGCTCAATTTGCATTTGTATTCGAAAAATATTCGAATTAAATACCACGACGATTCGAGTTCATTAAACTGAAAATAGAAAAGAACGCGGTGACATTTTCCAAAGAAAATGGACGAATCTCTACAAAAATAATCATATTAGCATGCAAATTTCTACTTCATGTAGTGGAAAATGTAGACAGTACCGAGCCATTTGTGCACTGAATAAATGAACAAGGAAAAAAAATGCATAGTTTGGTGCTTTTTTTTCCTTTCACCGCTAATTAACGTTGTGAAAAAAGGGCGAGTCGCGAAGTTTAAAGTGTCGTTGGATAAGTAGGTAGTAGGTACCTATTTTACTTTCTGGAATGAGATAATGGAAGTTTATCTGGAAGGAAATGGTGGGAAAATTATGGGAAAAATTGGAGTCGAGTTTGAGGATATTTTTGAGGTATCTGTTTTATTTTCTGGAATGAAATAACGGAAGTTTATCTGGAGGCAAATTGTGGGAAAATGAAAAAAAATTGGACTCGAGTTTGAGGATATTTTTGAGGAACTTCCTATTTTACCTTCTCGAATAAAATAATGGAAGTTTATCTGGAAGGGAATTGTGGGAAAATTATGAAAAAAAGTTGGGCTTGAGTTTGAGGCTATTTTTGAGGGACTGCGTATTTTATTTCCTAGAATGAAATATAGAAAGTTTTTCAGGAGGAAAATTGTAGGAAAATGATGAAAAAAACATTGGACTCGAGTTTGAGGCTATTTTTGAGGAACTTTCTATTTTACCTTCTAGAATAAAATAATGGAAGTTTATCTGGAAGGAAATTGTAGGAAAATGATGGAAAAAATTGGACTTGAGTTTGAGTCTATTTTTGAGGGATCGCCTATTTTATTTTCTGGAATGAAATGATGGAAGTTTATGAGGAAGGAAATTGTTGGAAAATGATTTCAAAAAACTTAGTCGAGTTTGAGGGTATTTTTGAGGGACTACCTATTTTATTTTCTAGAATGAAATAATGGAAGTTTATCTGGAAGGAAATCGCCTCAAACTCGAGTTCAACTTTTTTCATAATTTTCCCACAATTTCCTTGAAGATAAACTTCTATTAGGCCTATTTCATTCCAGAAAATAAAATAGGTAGTCCCTCAAAAATAGCCTCAAACTCGACTAAATTTTTTCCATCATTTTCCTACAATTTCCTTCCACATAAACTTCCATTATTTTATTCGAGAAGGTAAAATAGGAAGTTCCTCAAAAATAGCCTCAAACTCGAGTCCAATTTTTTTTTCATCATTTTCCTACAATTTTCCTCCAGAAAAACTTCCTATATTTCATTCCAGGAAGTTTTTCTCGAGGGAAATTGTAGAAAAATGATGAAAAAAAGTTGGGCTTGAGTTTGAGGCAATTTTTGAGGGACTGCGTATTTTATTTTCTGGTATGAAAAAATAATGGAAGTTTATCTGGAAGGAAATTGTAGGAAAATGATGAAAAAAAATTGGGCTTGAGTTTGAGGCTATTTTTGAGGGATTTCCTATTTTACCTTCTCGAATAAAATAATGGAAGTTTTTCTGGAAGGAAATTGTAGTAAAATTATTTTTAAAAAATGGACTTGAGTTTGATGCTATTTTTGTTTTTTGGAGATCATTGAATATTTCTAATCAATTTTTTTATTCTATTTTATTTTTTAAATCAAAGGAACGAATTTTTGCTATCGAAGAAGTCTAATTTTTGGAAAATTTCCTGGTGTGAAAGAAGCCCAGAAATGATAATCCTTTAAGTAGATGTACAATGTTATCGAAGGCTAAAGCATTACCAAAGTTTTAGGCCGGATTTGTAAAATAAAGATGATAATTTTTCGTCTCGGTAGGTAATAGACGTAGCAAAGCATGACGTTTCATCTTCTCTTCCGAGTCTTTAGTTGTAAAACGAGACAATAAGATTATTTTCAGGGTGTTGGTGAGTTCGCCCTGTTCATGTCATAATCTGGAAGCGAGAGAAAACGATATCAAAGACAAACTATTAAATCTATCCTAAACATTTGCGGTTTAATATTACGCAGCAAATCTGTCTGCCCTCGTATAGTTAGTACTGTTCTAATTTCATCTGCGATTAAATCGTGCTCGTTGAACCTTACACAATAGGGATAGGGTTACACTGTAAGGTAGCTTGCAGTTTACGGTGCTAGATTAATTTCGTGTTTATAAAAGTTATAGGTACGTACCCGTTGTACTTATTTTTCGAAACTATAAAACCGTGAATAAATATAATACGGATTTAATTCGTTAAAGTTGGACGGCGAGAAGAAATCAAAACGGTTTTATTGATACTTTACCTTGCTAACTTACAGCTACCCAACGAAGTCGATTTTTCATTTATGTCTGTAACACATTCGACATGTACAATGTAGCTACCTATATTGGTTGTATACAAGACTGAGAGCTGAGGCTTTGAAAGAGTCGATTTTACCAAACGAAATAAAACTAATTAAATTTCTTTCAACTTATCCGCTCGTGTTTTTCTATAACCTCGTAGCAAATCTTCCTATGTATTGGTAATTTTCACGTTTGGGTTGCCATCGAGTACCGAGGAGCTGAGAAAAGTATCTCGAGGAAAAGATTAGGTAGCATTCTTATCAAATACACATTTTGAGATTAATTTTCAAACGTAAGTTGCGAAATTACTTCCCACAAATCAACTTCACCAGTGAAGGGAAATTTTAAAAGTAAGGGTCAGCTGAAAATCGAGTTTATTCCTATGTTCGAGTGCAGCGAGGAAATCTACCTGCGTCGTGATTTCAAGACGGATAGTACGAATAACGTGGTGTTATTGAAGTTGCCTATCGAATTCGCCGTAAATAAGCGACACTCGTATTTACGGCGAATCGGGTATGCAATTTTATTAACTCGTGAACGAAAATTCTTATTTATACAGATTTTTAGCTGCGAATTGAAAATGCTGCAGTTAAATAAGAAAAATACGAAAATAAGAATGGATATTTGGGAAAGGGAATCTGAAAAAAAAATTAGGGATGTTTTTATGCGAGATTTCCAATTACATTTCGTTAAAATTATCAAATTTGTTGGATCCAAAGGTATTGCCGAGGGAGAGCCGAGAGCTCGTTGGGCCAGGCCCCTCCTCCCCAAAAAATTATTATTTTACCCCCACCTTAAAAACACACGTTTTCCACCATTTTTTCTTTGTACCTATTTTCCCCCTTCAAGTTGAAATTTTTTGAAACGTTGATATTTTGTTGATTAAGTACTAAATTTTCATTCTTGAAATCTCAATATTTTGCAAGATTATCTCTTACGTTTAAAATTATAGAAAAAGTCAGCCCAGCCCCATTTTCCATTTCAAAAAAGCAAAAAAAATTGTCCAATACACAGCTCCTTGGGTACCTCATTCCACAATTTCTGGTTTTGGCGACGTCATTTATTGGGAGCGAGTGAAGAAAAAATAAAAATTGGAAAAGACATTTGGTAGCTTGAATTTTCAATTTTTCCAGTAAGCAGAGGAATGAGCGTGGTAAAAATTCAGAAAATTGGTAAATGGGAATTTTTATGGTTTCCAACTAGATGAAGGCGGATTTTGAATATGTGAAGTCCACGTCTTTGAGAAGAATTCTAGGAGGGGCGAGGTAAAACTTGAGGTTTCAAATTTATCATCTTCCAGAATCGAATTTGAGATCGACTCATTCAAAAAACTCAAATAGAACTGGCAATGTTTGGGGAAAGTTGAAAATGCTTGTATTTTGAAATTTTTGAGTTTCACTCCCCTTCTCAGCCTTAGTTGGAAATAATAAGCCAAAGAATTTAAAAACAATTTTTAAAACTCAAAATGTGAAAAAATTGTATTTTTAAATAATGTATGAAATTTCTAAAAAAAACAAACAATTTTTTATGTATAAATAATATTTCTAAAGAACAAAAAAGTTTAAGATTGAAACTTTTTCAGTCAAAATATTGAACCGATCTCAAATTCAATTTTAGAAGGACAATCAATACGATTAATTTGAAAATTTCAAATTTTTCCACACGCCCTTGAATTACTCTTTCTTCATTTTAGAGTTCAAAATACTAAAGAAATAGATTCAGTATCATCAATTTACCAAGGGTTCTGAATTTTGGTGTCCTAAATTGTCATGATGATTATTTGTGAGGAGGGGATCGAAACCTGAAACTTCCTTGAAATCATTTTTGATTCGATGTAAATTGTAAACAAAAAAGGTAGAAATATTTCTCCAAAAATTGAAGTTCCATGTGGTGGAATTATTTGACATCTTAAGACTGCAGAAAAACAATTCTATACCATTTTTTTTCACCAAAATAAATCTATATCGTCTTAATATTTATTACCAATTTTTCTGGTATTTTTTAGATAAAAATTTATATCACCTCGGAATTAAAATGTAAAGGGCGGGTACTTCTCAAAAATGAAAAAAAAAAAACAAATTTGAACTTAGAAATTCTGAAGGGCGATGAAATATGCAATACCAAAGTAGATATTAGATTTCAAAATTTTTAAAATGTTTGACGACTTGAAAGTCTCCAAGGCAAAATTTCAGTACAAATATCATATAAACTTCAACAGCTTGATTTTTTCCCATTTTAGCTGTTTTTTTTTTTTTAAGTTTTAGGAAAAATATGGTCATGTTCGATTCCCAGAATTTAGAGGAAATGTTGTGTGCAAAAATTTATTTCCAACTCGAACTATACATACATTCACATTTTACAAAAAATTCGGCTAACAAAAAATTTTTTAAATTGAAAAATATTATTTCCTTGCTCTTAAATGCATATAAAATTGTTTGGAGCCAAATTACACAAGCAGCAAAAAAATTCACGAATAGGTACATGTTAGAAAAATTCTTTTTAAAAAGTGATATCCGCCAACAAATGGGTAAATTTTTAAACATTTACTAGCCGTCAACTTTGTTCACAGTCGTTTAATTCACAAAAAAGATTCGATATCACGAATGAAAAGCCAGACTACCTACTTAAATTTTAATACCTAACAAACATCGTCTACGCACAAAAGCAAAGCAAAAAAATACCACTCGAAAATTTCAAATAATGAAATTTTTTCCGTCAAATTCTCCTAAAACTCGAATTCAAATTTCAATCAAATACGTCCTTTGGACGTAAACCATTCAAAAATTCGATTTCTCAATAAAGAGACGAAAAAATATGAATAAGTACCTTACATCGCGACCTCGTTCTTTTAATTTACTATAAAATATCCGCCTATTTATCCTCTTTGATAATTCCATTCGAATTCCAAGTTATATTACCTAATACCTAGTTTCGACCCAAACGATTGGTGTCAATTGAAAAGGGCAGCAAGTTTTTAAGAAGATTAATTAAATAACGATGTAATTTATCCTAATCAAAGTAAAACTCCAACAAGACGTGCCAGTATAAGTAAATGGCTAATTAATACCAAAATCTTCTCTTTTCTCTCGTTCTTATACTTAAATCCTGTGAAATATGCCTAATTACGATGAGAAGATAAAGGTCGTTTTTTTTTCAAGCAGAATTTACCGTTTAAAATATTAATAGGCTTTTTATCAACGTCCGATGCAGATCTGAGATATTTTTTCTTCCAAACAATTTGTAAGCAACACGAATTCTCTTTAGGATATTACTAAGTTATGAGCTCTCCGTCAAACACCAATGGAAAAATAATAATATTTTTTATTCCCTCGGTATGAATATTAATGATATAAAATTGTTTCGAGATAAAATTTTTTATCAACAGGTAATTACCCAAGGTAAGTAGTTGAAAATTCGCGAATATTTTTTTTTTGTCGAAGCAATAAAATTTTTTAGTATTTTACAGCACGAAATATTCGCAAGAAAAATTTGTATTAAATTTTAAAAATTCCTAGGTCAATAAACATAGGTACCCTGACACGCGATTCACACCTTTAATAAAGAATGAAAAATTTTAGACAAGAATTTTGTTTGATGGTGGAAAAAAGAGAATTTCTTTGTTGGTTGTTTATCGACTCGAATAGGAAAATATCGAACACAAACAAACGAAAAAAAAAATGAATGGTTATTTGAAACTAATTTGCTTTTTCTAATCACGTAGACAATCTGATTCATTATCCATGAAATAGGAAACGCTTCGTTTGAGATACGTTTATTCCGCCTCGAGTTCAAAGCATCGTGAAAAAGGAAATATAAAACGAGAGGAAGGCGGAGATGCAAAAAAGGAATTACGCTTTCGCAATTAATTTTTTTTTCTAATTTTTCCATTATCGAATATAACATTCAATTGAATAATTAAATATTTGCTGCCCCCTTCTCCTTTAGCATGGGTCTTTTTACCAATTAGTTTAGATACTTACTTATTTTTTTCACAGTGTGCTCTGGTTAAGAAGATGAAGAGAGGAGAAAATTCAGTTTCAGTTTTGCCAAATTTTTTTGACGGAAACTCACTCATAATTATTACATTTTAGTTTGCTATCCTTGAAATCGACCAATTTTCGAAAAAAAAAAAATATATACTTTCACTCATCTCTTTTTCATGTCACTGTGAAAAATTCTAATATTAAACATCATGCTGAGGCTTTGCAACAGACTAAAAAACAAATTAATGAAAAATCAATCAATTTTTTCAATTGTCCAAATTGGAAGAAAAAATGGAGCTATAAGAAACAATAAAAATAAATAAAATCACATCCAACGATTTTCCTGAATTTTTGAGGCAGGGATTCATCCCAAAAATCATTTCACGATTTTGATGTTTTGATGATAGGATTATTATAAATTGAGAAGAATTTTTTTATTCCAAAAATTATCCAAAGATTTTTTCAACTTTTTGAGACTGGGACGAATCCTGAGATGGATTTTCATCTTAATACGTATCTCAAAATATCATCCCTCGATTTTTCAGGCATTTTAATCTGGGACGATTATAAAAATCATCCAACGATTTTTTCACAATTTTGAGGTTGAGATGATTATTGGGATAAATTTTCATCTCAATAATCATCCGATCATTCCGCCATTTTCTCGAGTCTTTCAAATCGGGAGTAATTTTCATCCCAAGAACCATCTCACGATTTTCCGAAATTTTAAGGCTATGATTATTATTCGGATAATCCCTAAAATCATCCCACGATTTTTTTCGGACCTTAAGTCTGGAATGATTATTGGGGAGAATAGAATATTCAACCCAAAAATCCTCTAATTATTTTTCTAAAATTTTGAGCTTGAAAATAAGGTACCTAATTATTGGGATAAAATTTTCTTATCAGAAATCACCTCACGATTTTCTTTGCTTTTAAAGCTGAAATGAATTTTTATCCAATAATTACCTATTCCACTATTTTTTCGTGTCTTTGAGATTGGGATGATCATGCTTATTGAGATTAATTTTCATTTCAAAAATATTTTTCATAATTTTCCAAGTTTTATGAATTTTTGGCTCAGAAATCATCTCAAATTTTCTATAGATTTTGAGGCTGGAATGATTGTTAAAATCTATGTTACATTCTCAAAACAAAAATCTTGCTAAATTTTATATAGGTTTCTTTTTGAGAATATTGAGGTTTTTTTTTCGAAATTCATTTCTTTTATTTAACTTCGTTACACGTGCTTTCCAGATGGGTAAGTTGAAATTTCACGATGAAAGAAATGAAAATTGCGAGTAAAATTTTTTAAAGCATTTTTTGAAAATTTCCAATTTTGAACTGCATTTCTGATTTTGCAACATTTTTTGAAACTCATCACGCATCCATCAAACTGTGTTAAAATTTTAAAAGAAAAATAAGTGATTGGAAATTTGTTGAGAATTTGAAGCTTCAGATTTTTTTCATTTCAATAACTCAACTCGCAACTTAGCAAAATTGATTAGAAATTCTCGAAGAAAACCCGAAATTGTGTCTATCAAAAATTTTGAACTTTTGTTGAAAATTGTACTTACTTTTTAAAAAAATTATTGAATAATTATTTTAAAATTCGTTAAAATGGAGTTTTTTTTAAAATATTTATATTTTTAAAAAATATTACACAACTACTGAATAAAATTTTTCGAGGAAGAAATATACCTAAGGTGCAGTGGGGTAATTGCAAACCACTTTTTGATTAGTGCCACTTTGCCAGCACACTGAGATGGTCGTATGGCACCAAACAATCTCAAATTTTTGTCACACCAACTTCAAGGGGTTCTCTGTCAGTGGAGAAAATTTTGTATCATTTCATGCACCCTTTTGCAAGAAAACAGAATTTTAAAATTTTGCAATTTCAAGTTTTGCATTTACCCTGGCTGGGGCAAATGCGAAATCGCACGTTATCTCAGAGGGAGTTAATTTTTTTTCAATTCTGATTGCGAAATCGAAATCTACGTAAAATTTACTATCTGTTATCATATTCATAACCTTTTTTTGATCAAGATTTGTCAGAGATATCCGCTAAAGTAAAAAATTTTCAGAGAAGTGAAAAAATCTCACTTTTCAATTTTTTTTTTTTTTTTTTTTTTTTATAAGCTAAAAATTAAAAGTAAGCGATTATTTGTCACAAGTATGACTTATTTGATTGAAAAACACAAATTTCGTCGACATTTGAACAATATTTTGATGATTACCTCCAAAAGTTTCAAAATTTTCTATGTGAATACAAAAAACCTGATATAAATTTTCATACCTGTGAAGGACTAAAATTTTTTTAAAAACTTTTTTTTTATATTATCGACTCATTTTACACTTGAAAATTGTTGAAAAAATTATGAGAGTAGAAATAAACCTATTAAATTTTTTGATTTTGCAATTGCCCCAGTATGACATTATTAGGGGTAAATGCAAAATCCCCTTTCTCCCCCTAAACTGATGAAAATTTTTCAAAGATGGTAGCGTTGCCTTAAACTTGAATCCATTAGTATAATTTACAAAACGAAAACAGTTCGAAAAAGTTTTACTTTACATGTCATCGGCCATTTCGAAAAAAATGTCTCCAATTTTACTTAGGAGCGATTTTGACATATATTCATAAAAATAATTCCACAGAGCACATGTGTGTTCCGATTTCGTTCCGGCGGGCTCAGTATATAGGTAAAAGATGTACCCAACCCTACCAATGATTGGCGCGATCAAAAGTGTTTTTTTTAACCTCCAGCAGCTGATTTTGCAATTACCCCAGTTTTGCAATTACCCCACTGCACCTTACTCAATGGAATTTTAATTCGATGTAGTAGGTCGAATTATGTTTTTTTTTTAAAAAAATATTCAATAAGAAAATTGATTTTAAGGCTTGCAATATTCTTAAAAAATGATCAAAAAACTTGAATTGAAAATTTTGCTTTTTTTGTGAAATTATCCATTTTGGTATATTCAAAGAGTCATGTTTGAAAAAATTAAGAGAATTCAGTCCTTTATGAGATAAATTAAAGATCTAGCTTTGGCTCATTGGCGCCCAAAAAATTTGAAAAACACATTTTTCTTAAATTTTGGATTCACATCATTAAATAATTCAACGGATTTTTTGACTAACAAATTTGGAGAGATAATCTCGAATTCTCCGGAACTTTTTCAATGTTGGGCTGAAGACTGAAAAAAAAAATCGTGGCTTTTTCAGAAATGCCCTGATCGGAGATTCTAAATTTCCATTCTCGAGCATAAAAATCTAAAAAATTTACAAAAAAAACTCAAATTTTTTTATTTATTTCATCGCTCAAACGACCGCAATCATCATCAAATTGCATAGATAATTTCATACTTGGACTTTCACTTGGAAAACCATTGAATTTGATCGAGCCGATATTTATACCCAGGCAATCGAAACGATTCTGGGAAAAAGTTGGAAATTTATTCACAAAATGCTTTTACGTAGTTTGGTCCGTTTAGTTATTCCGTTATATTGGAAATATTCGCACGCTATGGTCTGAATACATAGGTACGAACGTAACGTTTCCGAATATTTTGAAACTTACCCTCGTTACCTGACTGAATTTCATTCGGTCCGTTATTTTTTTCGTATTCCAGTCACGCAAAATAAACGCGAAAATGGTTACCATTTTGCGCGGTATTTTTTCTACCGACGATATTTTTACATCTTTGATGTAATAATTATCATAGCGTCGAGGGCAGAAGGGCCCAGGCGGGGAAAATTTTTGGGAATCCAGTTCCTCATTTTATTTCCATTCCACGCCAAGATGATAATTAAAATGATGTCGTTTGGGAAGTCAAAGCTCAAACGAAACACCTTCGGACTAAAAAATGATGGCGAAAAAACACGCTCTCTCGGTCGTATTTTAATTTAAAGAATGATTGACGTTCTTCAACACACAGCAGGAGCTTAGGATACGCGATGTGATACGAATTCAACGTGGTATAATGTTTTATTAGTTTTTCTCCCCGGTTCGCTCTGCTCGCCTGTCTGGCGTATTTTTATTTTTTCCACCCATCACCGTACCGAATTTCACCAAGACAGTGTATCAGTCACACGTTTATTATTCGCTGGTATTTTTACGCGGTAAATTTAAAATTTATGTGTATAACGGTTTATATGGGTACAAAAGTGAGGGAATAAATTATACAGGATGAAAAAATTACGCTCGACTTTTGTCTCGTAGATTATTCGTAATTTTTATATTCGGCATAAACGTTTTTTTCTACTTAAAAAAAAGAAACGAGAAAACAACGCGAAACGATATTAAAAAATAATTTAAATTTTAAAACCAACGACAATTTTATACAGTTTAATTATTACCAACTATACGACGGTTTATGATACCTACATGTTTAACATGTCGAGGGAGACCTACAGCCACGACCGTATAAGAATGAATAAGTACATAAGTGCTTTATATTTCTTTTTGATGGGATAGGTAGAATTTTTAAAACTTATCGATTTTTCAACCCAACGAACGAGAACGAAAAAAGAAAAAAAACTCACCGCCTTCGTCATCACCAAGCCACGTTAAAAGTCTCAAGTAGGTACTAATTGAGAATACATGCAAAGTGAAATGTAAAACTAAATATACGAAGTATGCTATGTATCTTTATAAGAAGAAACATAGATGTAAAGTAATTGAATCGTGGGAAAGAACAGATTTTCTATAGTAAGCTCCATGATTCATGACGAATTAATTAAATAGAACGTTAATCAGCCAAAGAAAGAGGAAACGGCGTACATTTAGATTACTTGTCACGTTCTGCGGGCAAATTCCCATAATGCCATCGGTCTCTTCGGCAAAATAATTTACCATGGGAGGTTTTTAGCGAGCAGACTCTGCAATATTTGCGGTTACGTGGTATCGCACTAAGGTTTACACCCTCATTAATCAATCAAAATAGGGATTAAGGATAGATACATTTTTATGCTGAAATTTGTTTGATAATGATTTTTTCTAGGTTTTTAAGAATTTGTACAGGTGGAATTTGTGTGAATTTTTTGGCTGATTAGATATTAGAATGGAGTTCATGAAATATCAAAGGTCCTAATTTGCTAGTTTTTTATTAAGAGGTGCAATTTTTAATTTTAAATATATTTTTTTCGAGATTTAACTCTTTTCACCCTTCAGTTTCTAAAAAAATAACAATAGATCACGCTGAAAAAAACCAAGCATAACTACATATTTTATGTTATTTTTAAGAAAAATAAACGTGACGCGTCATAAGAAACCGACCCTTATGATGAAAACACGTTTTCAAGAAAAACGCCAAAATAGGTTGAAAAATTACTTTTTGCTGGATATTTGTTCTCTGATGTCTGAAGAACATTTTAAGCACACTGCCTACTTTTTTTCGTTGTTTTACTGTCTCATAAAGCGCTTATATCATTATTTTTTTTTTAGAAATCAAGTTAAATTTCATTATTTTTTCCAGCTCTCTCGCAAAGTTGGCTGCACTGGGTGACTTGGCAAGAACCTGAAAATTGCTCCATTGAATTCCTCATGAAATTTTACTACAGAATTGCCGATTTTTCATCATACTTTCATCTCTGTATCTTCATAGTTGTAAAAATTGAAAAAAATGTAATAAAAAACTTCAAGAGCTATTAGCAAAGCGAAAAATTGGAGGAAAAAGTGACGAATGTAATCGCTAATAAAAATAAGCAGTTACACTCCAACAGGCAGAGGCGAATTTCCAGGGAAAGTTTGGGAAGTCAGATTTCCATTGATTATTTCAACGATTTGTATTTTTTCAAGTACCAATTATTTTCCTAAAATTTGACCTAAAAAAATATATAAATTAAATAAAATTCCACCCCAAAACGAGTCAATTGCAAGCTTAAATTTTTTCACCATTGAATTTTTTCAACTTTAAAATACTTGGTAATTTTTTAACCTAAATTTTCTCACCATTTTTCCAATTTGGATTTTTTTTACTTTTTTTCGATTTCATTTTCCAAGCTATTCCTATTAATTATTTTTTTCAATCTCGTACAACTCAAAAATTATTAATTGAACGACTTTGAAAAATACTTAATATTAATAAAAAATACAAGAGGTTTGTGCCTATTCGCATTTTGTATGTGTTTTTTTTTTTTTTGATAAATTCGTTTTAGAAGCACCTTGAAAAAAATATTTCATTTTTTTGAAATTTTTCAACTTCCCCAGGTTTCCTCTTTCAAAATCGCCACAGCCAACAGGAAGAAAAAACTGAGGAAGTTTGGTGAGAAAATCGGTGGGTATTTTGATGATGGCCAGCTGCACTTTGTCTTTAATTCAGATAGGCTAAACAGCAACTGGAGGAAAACTTTATGATGATAATAATGATGATGGGGATGATGCACTAGCGATTTTAGAAGAAAAAATCCGAGGAAATCAAAAAGTTCAAAGAAACTGAACATTTTTTAAAATCTTGTGAGTATGAATGTACAGAAAAAATACAAAAAATTCAAATAGGTTCATGTTTTTAGTTATTTTTTTTAAAAAATAATTTTTGAATTTAATTTTAATTACCCACTCATTGTGTTGAGAAGAAATTTTAAAAGCATGGAGTTGAAAACCTTTTTTAAAATTCAGTCATTTTCAAGTTGGATGGAATTTTTAAAAAAAATCAAAAAAATTTGAAGAATTCTAAATTGAAAAATTTTTAATGGATACTAAAATATTTTCCAATTGTATAATTTCTTTATTCAAATTTTCTTAAAATTTTTCCATTTAGGATTATTGAAAAATCCAAATTCATATTTCTTGGAACTTTTTCCATTTTTCCATTTTTCCATTTAGGATTATTAAAAAATTTTAATTCATATTTCTTGGAACTTTTTCCAATTCTAAAACATTTCCGACAATTTTAAAATACTCTTCAATTTTTTCGCAATTTCAACTGGTACGTTTTTTGAAATATCTCCAGACCAAACAATTGGATAGAATTTTTTAGAACATCAAATTGAAAAAAATCGCAATTTGAAAATGATGAAAAAATTCAATTTTGAATTAATTTTACGATTTCCAAATTGCAAATTGGATACAGTTCCGAAAAAAATTGTACGTAATTAAAGTGATGAAGAAATTTAAAGTTGAAAAATTGAAGCTCGAAAATTAAAATAATTAGAATTAGATGATTGAAATCGTTTATGGCAAAAATAATCAGGAACTGTCTAGTTTCAAAATGGAATTTAATTTCTTTCACCTATTTATTTTTTTAGATACATTTTACCAAAAAATTGGTAATTAAAAAAATCAACGGAAGTCTGACTTCTTCAACTTCCTTTGGGTTTGGGAAATCGCATCTGCTTTATCTCGAAAAAACTGGGATACTACTATTTTTTGATTTTTTCCAAATATAACTCGGAAAAGAAGTAATTTTGGATCTTTTTTATGATACCTTGATTGAAAAAGAATGGACTATGATAATGATGTTGATGATGAAAAAAAATAAAATACCAACGACCTCTTATTTTCTTTTCAAAAACTACTAAATACCTAAAAGCAAAATCTAAAAATCAAACCTCAAAAACTTGGAAGTTGAATGTCAGTACTACAAAAGTCAACGATTATTTTTAATTTTTCGAGTTTAGAGTATTACAGGAGCTTCCAGTGCCCAAATCAGCCAAAAAAAAAATCGATAAAAGAGGGTGAAAATGCGGAAATATTACCTATTCTGGGACTAAATTTGCCCACATTGAATGAAAAATCCAATAGAAAATATTTGGCAATTTGAAATCTTGGATTTTTGTCGCCTATTTGTAAATGAGGAGCTTGAGATGCTATAACGTAAAAATGACAAAAACTCGGTTTAAAAAAAAAATGATTCCGCTTTTGAGGACCCATTTCTCTGCTTTTAAAAATTAATGCTTAAAGTGATTAACATATCATATGACTGAATTTCAACTCAACTAGTAAATTTACCAAATACCTACAAAAAAATTACTAAAATGTAAATTTTTTAAATTTTTCCCTCCACTTTACTCATCATAGCTTATCGATTGTATTCTACTGCGGTCATTTGTACATATACCAAAAGAGATGAAAATATTCTAGATTTAAAAAAAATATACATACATGAAAAAAAAAACCTTATTCGGTAAATCGACCATAATAGTAATTGAATTGGTTGCTCGTACGTAAAATTACGTTCACTGATGAGATCTGTTTTATGGTATTATCAACGTAATGCGTTTTCAATGTTATGCAGTTTGTTTGAAATCAATAATTTAAATGCACAAAGCCGCTGATTGTGGCTTTTGCATAATATTTTGAAACCCCAAAATAGACGTTGTGTAATATACCTACGTTCGTAGGTACATATATGTAGGTATATGAAAGATGGAAGATGGAAATATAGGCAGAACTATTTTCCACTTTACACATACAAATACATACATAGACACATTTATATTATAAGTAGCCTCACCTACTTATCTCCATTCGTATATTTTATACATATACGAGAAATAAACCTCTGAATGATCTCCCCTTCCCCAATCCTCGCACAAAAATCATCTCAATGCACAAAGTTATACCTGACGTGGATATATCTGTTGTTTCGAGCTATTTTTCATACTACATTCAAACTTTTATATAGCTTAAGGGGCCGAATAGAATTTCAGCTATTTTACGTCACACATAGCTACCTACGTCTTTTGAAGTACTTATTTTTCGATCGTCCGCGTTCGCTTACATTTCGCCACAGTGTGTTCGAATTTCAACCCAGAGAAAAGATTTAGAACAAGGTACTCGAAACTGGGAATATTTTTGGTTTTATACGAAAGATTTAACTCGACCTTTTTTAGTCTTCTCGCCTGGTGTTTTTGATAAAAAAAAAAGAGTTGAACGAGAATAATTTACTTAATTAAATACAGGCAAATATTGCTCTCTCGCTTAATCTTATATTTACGTAGGTATGTACTTATACCTACATTTCTTCCACATATGCTAACAAAGTTGTGTAATAAGCTAGCTATAGCTATAGCGCAGTCTAATTAAAATCCTGCGTTATATTTAATTTACAATAACGCTTTAAGCTAACTAAATTGTTTCGTAACTGTACCCAAGACGATACTACTTTATTGTTGGAAGGCAAAACTTGAGAAATATTTGCAAAAACTTGGGATAGAAGGGAGGTATTTGTGTTTATTGGAAATTCGTACTGGGATATTGAACGTATTACTCGTTTGGAATATTTTTACGATTGGAAACAGTTATCTCGTAAATTTTTTATCAAGATTTGATGAGGCTTGAAATTCCTAATAGAATTAAATTAGCATCGTGGAACCCCAGAAACAGATTTTTAACTGTTTTATTTATAAATACAGGGTGTTTTTTGAGTGGTTATTTCATTTTTGGATACAATCGGATATCATATCACTGGAAAAAAAAACGAGATGAACTTGTTGCCTATCTTGATAATTGAAGGGTTACGTAAAATTTTTTTCAATTATGAAAATGTACTTGCAGCATTTTGAAAACCCAAAAAATTTTCAACTCATGATTATTTTCCTAACTTTTAAATTGAAGGAGTCACAAAAAAGTGCTAGAAAAAAATTCCTCAACATTAAAAATGAAAAGGCTGCAGATATTCAAAATAAGCAGGCTTCAAAAATTTTTCAAATTTTCTCAATTTTGAATGGTCTATAACCCCTTTATTTTTGATTTCAGGCAAAAAAAAATTCGAAAAAATTTGTTTAGTTTTCAATGTACCATCATACTACATTTTTTTTAGTTGACCCATTTTTCAAAAAAAAAAAAATTGAAATAATTTTTTTCATACTCTTCAATTATAAAGTTATAGGCAAAAAGTCACGAGATGAAAATTCGTTCAATTTTCAAAAAACTTTCCTTTCCCATTTTAGAAAAAAATTTTCAAGTAATACCTACGTAATTTTTTGAAAACAGAATTAGCCCCTTCAATTATCAAGATAGGCAACATATCTATCTTATTTTTTTTAGTGAGACTCGGTTATATCCAATAATTTTTTTTCAATTTCAAACATTTTTTCATTGGCAAAAAGTTGAAATAGAATATTTATTTTCACCTCACGACGGAAGAAAATTTTTGGGTTGAAACAGAAATCGATTAAAAGTACAGGAAGGGGCAAAAGTCAGGTTGCTACCTCGATCTGAATTTTGTCCCTTTCCCTGTATTTAATACATCCAAAAAAACCCAAGTCTCAAAATTTCAGCTGCGACTGTCCTTTTTTCGAATTTTGGTTCACTTTTCGGTTCTGCTGAATTACAAATTATGAACATTTGATCTCGTCAAAGCAGAATGCTGGTAAATTGATTGGAAGCAGTTTTGAAACGTTTTGAAACCTGTAGAAAATTTTGGAATCATTCAATTTTTGAAAACATAGGTACTATAAAAATCTTGCAACGTTAATTTCCGTCATTGGTGATTGACTTTGATTGATTGAAGCATGATATTTCAAAATTGGTAATTTCTGGGTAAAATTCATGTTTTTTCAACAAATTTTTTTGGAAAAAATTGGAAAATACGTTTACAGTAAACGCATCAAGAGGAGAATCAAAATTGAAAATTTTGGACACATTTTAATTTCGATGACTGTCTTCTTGCCGATTGGAACCTTCCAGAAAATTTTGAAATTTTCCAGCTTTAGAAAAAAAAATCATGAAAAAATATGGATTTGATTGCGTCGTAATCAATTTTAAACCGTTGTACATTCATTGAGCAGATAATTCACCAATACTTCTAGATGATCCACTTTTGTAAGTCCCGGAGTTGAGTTGAGCCTTTTTTTTTTTTTTTTTTCGTGAGTAATCAATTTCAAGACCCAAAATGCTAAAATTTTCTGGAGGTTCTAATCGTCCCTCAACACTATAAACCAGATTTCAGATTTTTACCTCAGAGAGATGAAAATTTGGAAGTCTAGGTGTACGAAAAAATCATTTTTTATTTTCAAAAAAAAATTTGGTGAATGAGTTACAGCTTCTATATATTTTGGTATAGGTTCATTCTACTGAATGTACTTTCCAAATTTTTCACTTCACGTTAGCTTCAAATTTCACGAATTCTCAAGGAAAATTCATCAAAACTGCTCAAAATCTTGAAATATTTTTAATATAAATTTTGAGCTGTTTTGTACAGAACCGGACAAAGGAGAAACAGAGAAGGCTGCTTTCTTATGAAAAAGTTACATTTTTGGCTTAAATACCTACATGAAAGTCAGAAATTTTATGAAAAATGTTCACTTTTGGGGGGATCATAAAATTTTCCATATTGATCCGCTGAAAATAAAGTAAAAAACCAAACGAATCAAAAAAAAAATCATACCTAATCCTTCAGCACTAAACCAACTTATCAATTTCAAAATTCAAACGTGACTTTTCAACAATTCCAGAAACTTGAAATTTCGAAAACGAAATACTCGATTTTAAAAAATGCCTATTTTTACTCCCCCCCCCCCCTTAGATACTTTTTTCGTATCCAAATAATCAACTCATCATCTTCACAATATTCCATTTACTTTCGTACAATAACCGTCTGACCGAGACCATTTAAAGGCTTATTTATAGACATTTTTCCAGGTAACAGGCGAAATCAAGAGTAAAAATATCGTTTACTCAAAGTTAACAAGATAATGGTACCTAACGACGGGTATTTTTTTTCACGAAACAGGAAAACAATAAAAAGCATTTCAGTGTATTTCCCATTTTCCGGCAATTTTCTTTTTATAAAGCTGAAAGTGAGATACGGTCAGTGAATACAAAAACGATATATACTCGTTCGCTATACGAGTAGGACCGAATCGAGGATACATTATAAAGTTTTCCTAACCGCCAGTACGTACTATACAGACCGGTACTGCCTTGAAAATGTTTTCTTTTTATGAACTTTCAGCTTGTTCACAGATGTCAATAAAATGGTGAAAACTAACGCACGTAGGAAGCATCACTCGACGGAACATCGCCCTGCTATGGATAACTTTACCTTTTCTCGAATGCATTTTGAGGGCACTGAACGAGTCGTTCAACGGAGATAAGTATAATAAGTAGGTAGCTTGATATGTATACGAATATCCCGGATTATAAAATTAAACCCATGAAGTAGATATTTACTATTTTAGATTAATCTTGAAAGAAGTACCTATGAAATGTGAAATGTGCCATATTTATGACAGTCGAGTTGACGCAGAATATGCTTAATTTTATACAGACAGGTAGACGTGGTAATCCAACATTCTATCCAGGTACCTATTTTCTAGATATGAAAACGGTTGTAGACGATTCAAATTTTAAACTTTTGGTATCCTGTTTTCAAATTGTATACTTTTTATAGGTAGGTTATGGATACCTAACGTTAAATTAATTATTCTAATTTCAATTTTTTGATTTATGGAATTGTAAGTACATATTAATATATTTACAGCTTGTGCGAATTTTTATTAATTTAATTTATAAGTTTGATAAAATTATTCAGAGGGGTAATTTTAGAAAATGGAGGGGAGAAAATATTTCACAGGCGATTACCTATAAAATAATTTTTTTCAAAAATCCAGCTCAGTAGTGAGGTACAGGAAAATTTCAGTTTTCAAAATTGAAACACGAAGAGGGTTGGAAAACAAGTTTACTTTTTCAACAATTAAAAATTTTTAGAATTCAACTCCGCAGAGAACTATGAAAATTTTTTTTTTAGTAATTTAATAATTTTTTTCATACTTTCCTGCGCAGTTGAATTCTAAAAATTTTTAATTGTTGAAAAAGTACAATTGTCTTTCAGCCCTTTCCATAATTCAATTTTGAAGGAGTTCAATGAAATATATGTATTCAATTTTCAGAATTCAACTTTAGAAGGGAATGAAAGTCATTTTTTAGTTTTCAGAATTCTTTAGCTCTAGAGGAGGTATAAGAGAAATGTAAAAATATCAAAGTTGTACTTCGATTGAAAAAATTTTTAATATCAAATTCCAGCTTTCGAAGAGGAGACAAAGAAAAATGACCATTTTTCGAGAAATAAAATTCACGAAATTCCGAAAATTCGACTTCTAGTTGTATTTGTCGCTGTTTTAGCTATACATGAGCTTTGTATCGTGACCAATTGACCATAAATAAAACATATAAATGTATTTAAAAAAAAAAACAATATATCTCAAAAATTAGTGGGGGTCCTTTTCTTGGATTTTTATATTTTTGAAAAATGGTAATTTGATGGTCTATTGATAAAATGTTTGGATTCATTTTTGACTTTTTCAATACTTTGAATTTAGGAAAAAAGGTGTAAAAATAATGTTTCGATTTAATACAAAATTGATAAGGCCACATTTTTTTCAACTGCTCACAAGTGTGATCTGATCGTAAAAATGCCTCAAATTTTATTCAAAAAAAAAAAAAAAAAAAAAAAAGAAAATTCTTTAAAAAATAAACTTGAGTATATATTTTAGAAAAGACGTGGAAAAATTGAAAAAAATTCAAAATATCGAAAATGAAGAGAAAAGTTGAGTAAGAAAGATACCTAAATGCATTGGAATTCTAATAAAAAAATTAATTTCCTGGGTAGTTGATTATTTTCGGCTTTCCCTGATACTTTTTGTGTTAAAAATTGCAAGTTCTCTGACTGATTCGAATAAACAAACATTGTATTGCTAATTTATAATTTGTAACACAAAAAGTATCGGGAGGAGCCATAATTGGACAAGTACTCGGTAAGTACATACTATGAAGATGAGACAATTTTTTTTTTTCAACTTCATAGCTTCCTAAAATGTCGATGTATTTAAATGTATTTCTTCCAATCTTTTTATTATGACCTACAAATAGGTTTTTTTTTTTTCAAAAATGTTTCACCTTTCCTTAATTTTTTAAAAATAAATCTTGACATTTAAATTTTTACGGTCATAAACAAAAACATTTTGTGAAAGTTGAAAAAAAGTGGTAAAATTTTTGAATAAAATACAAGGGGTTCCATAAAGCTTCCGTCGAACTTAATTTTTTTTAATGTAATAGGGTACCATTAAAAATAAACCTTGAGATGAATACGTTGCCGATCTTGAACATTAAAGGGGCAAATTCTGCTTCTAAAAAATCACGTGAATTTCTTGAAAAAATGAATAAATTTTCATCATATGACGCTCTAATTAACTTCAAAATTGAAGGGGTCACAAAAAACTCTTCAAAAAATATATTTTAAAAATAAATAAATAGATCAAGGGAATGGATAGTACATTGAAAACTAAAAAAATGTTGCTCTGTAGACTTCTGGGCTCAAAAAATGTTCAAATTTTCTCAATTTTAATAACCTTTGGCCCATTGATTCTTAATGTTAGACAAAAAGTCTACAGAACAATTTTTTTCAGTTTTTAATTTATGTACCTGCTATTAATTCCCCTGATTCGATAATTTTTTTAAAAAATTTTAAAACAATTTTTTGAGGCCCTTCAATTTTGAAGTTAAGCAAAACGTCATGAGGTGAAAATTCAATCAGTTGTCGAAGGACTGCCCATTCACATGATGAAGAAAAATTTAATGTGATATTTTTCAGAAGCGGAATTTACCCCTTCAGTTTTAAAGATTGGCAACATGTTTATCACCAAATTAATTTTTTCTCAACTTCGAAAAAAAGTAGGCAGGTAAGTTTGACAGATGATTCATGGGAGTCCATTACCAATAATACTGATTCAAATTTTTTCAATTTTAAAAAAATGTTATTATGTTAAAGGATCGCAAAAACTAATGAAACTTTCAAAAATTGTAAAAAAAAAATGTGTCCTTTGACTCTGCAATATCATTAAAATCACTTAATTAATTTTTTACACTGAAAAAATTTACTAATTTTTTAGAAGAAGGCTCGAGTGAGCAAAATTACGTAGGTAATAAAAGTAAGTACATTCCTTGTTCTTTTTTTCTTTCTATATCCATCAAATCCCTAGGAATGAATCAATACCAATAAAATGACCTTCAATAAAACAATTAAACAAGAAATGGCGCCAAAAAATAAAAATTTTTGTTTGATCATTATTGAAGTAACCCTTTGTCTACTTCCTTAAGTAAGTCTCTTCCAAGAAAACAAAGTCAAGAAAAACACGTGTAAAAATACGACTCCATGCATATTTGCTCGAGCCATCAAAAATACGTTCATTCGACTGTACGAACTTCAGAAAAAAACTATATTCTTTTTCGTTTCGCAAACATCACAGATGAATTAATATTTGCAATTTTTTCTCCACAACGAACCTCGCTTTTATCGCATTATAAATGAAAATATATTGAATTCTTTATATTTATTCCGCAAACGTCGAACGGTTTATTTTATAAGCACATAGTAGTAAAATTTATCGACGAAATTTTCTCAAAGCGATATTAAAAATTGGAGAAATAAAGTTACTACCGTACATATGACGATAGCATACATGAGAAAAATACGATGAGAAATCGTAACGAAAGACGTATACTCTTCTCAATTCTACAGACCGAAACGTCAAAGAAAATAACTTTTTAAATGTTGTACTGAAGGAAAAAAAACCTTTTGTATTAAAACGAAGAAAAATCTTTTCCCAAAGATTCTATTAACATAAAATTTTTTGAATATTGAAGTGAAGTAAATATTTACGAACGAAACTTTTACCGCGGCGGGTTGCTGAGCGAACGAAACTTTTTTTCCCTTAGATAAATTGTTCGACTCGTCGAACTTTTAAAAACGTACAATTCGCGGAATATCTGCATAATTTTATCTTTTAAAGTTGCTTCTCTTCAAAGCTTATCCCATAGAACATAAACATAAAAATAATTCAAGTTTCTTTAATTTTACAAACTTTCACCATATACCATAACAAAACTTTTTTGCCTTTTACGTTACACTTACGAGGGAAATTTTACACCAAATGCACATCTTTGGCGCATTTGCAGAATACGAATGAATACAATTCGTTAAAATATTGCCGTCATTCAAAAGCGAAATATTTTCGGCGTGTTTTTTATTCCGTACTTTTTTTTCTTCTTTTATTCTCGCTCGTTTATTTCAATTCGTGTAATTTTGACGTGATGTGCGATTGTTCTTTTAATAGTTGGCTTAAGGCTAGAAAAAAGTTTAAAATTTGATAAATTCGAATGAAATTACCTGAGGGGACCAACAGAAGTGTGACCCAGTGTTTTATTTCCTTCATAACTCATCCATTCTGCAACAAATCAATTACAAATGTTCATTAGATTTAAAAGTACTTGACTCGAAATTTATACATTATCAAAACTAAAAAAAAAAAATATTAATCAACGATCCATTCAAGCTTCTCCTCTCCTCCATCATTTCGAATTCATAATGAACTTGGCCAGGAAAAAAAAGTCTTTTATAATATTCATTAAAAAATATAAAAACGAACGAAATAATAAGACTTTAAGGATTCTTTCATTTACCCATTACTAACGCGTGGTGGTTCGGTATAAAAAGCGAGGTATCCGTACAAGGTACTCTGAGTTTGAATGTGTAGATTGCAGAATATATAGGTTTTTGCTCCGTTTTGTTGCAATAAAAAAAAAAAAAAACAGCAAAAAAAGGGGGACAAAAATAATGAAAGAACACCCCTAGTTTCAGTGACAGAACAAAACAATCGAAGAGTAAAGGGTGAACGGTGAATAGTTCGTTTTAATCTTTAATGGGTGAAAAAATCTAACATTCGCATCGATGCTGATTAACCGCATAAGTACGCCTTTGAAAATTCATTGACTTGACCTCGACAGTCTACAAATGCTTGGAAGTGTTAGCAGTCGGGAAGTAAGACATTTGAGGGTGTAGATCCGGTCACAGGATAACGCTGGTTCCGGTATATGGCTCATTTAGTTTAACGAGAGTGTGACCTACCGATTGGATATGGGGTGTTAAAGGTACCAGTAAGAAAATATATTGGATGGGAATTGGAAATGTTCCTCGACAGATGATTTTTAGAATTTGAAAAGCTGATGTTTTTTTTTAAAAGAAAAATTTATGTTGGAACGTATTTTTAATCGTGGAAATAAAAACGAAATAAATTCCACTCTAAATGATTTTTTTTTTTAAATCGAAAGGTAGATATGCCAATGTAAAAATGTTATAACAAAAAATTGAAAATTAGATGTTTGAAAATAGAGACAAAACTTTATGACTTTAATGTACTTACTTGAATATGTTTTTCAATTTTTTTCTCATTTTTCCACTTTTTTTCTTCAAGTGCAATAGAAATGATAGTATTAAGTGTAAGAAAATTTTGATCTAAAAACTATTTTTTCAATTTTTTTCGAGTTGAACAAAAAGTTATTATGTTTTGATTTTTTTAAAAAGTTTTTTCCAATGTAAAGTATAGCTACGTATTGACCTTAAAATTACATTTTTCAGAACTCTCCCTCCCCTCCCATCCCCTCCAGCCCTAAGATGTATCCAAACAACGTCGTTTCATCAAATCTTAATCCAAAGTAGGTAAAATTTTTCCTCTGTTTGATCTAAAAACGTAACATAATCTCACACAAAAACATTACCTAAGTACAATTTTTAAATTTACCCCCCCCCCCCCGTCATAAAAAATATCCATGTCAAAAAAATTAAATTCAAGGAATGGCGATTTGTATGAACACTTTGAAAGATGAACAGAGGGCCTTTCTAGGGGAACTGGTCAAAAAGTCTTTGACGTTTTCATTGAAAATTGTCCTAGATTTTCCAGTAATTTTTCCAAATCTAAATCTCTGATGATTAATCGAAAGTATACTCCTATTCCTCCCAGTGAACTTTGTTATTCTTGTTTTCAATTCTGTCTCCTCCAGGGCTGATTTCTGGATTTTCAAAATTTCTCTTTATCTTTTTATAAAGCTGAGTTCTGGTAGGTGCAATTTAAAATTCACCCATATCTTACACAAAAATTGAGTTTTGTTGATTTCAGTTTGTCCTCTTTCCCCTACAGAGCTAAATTTAAAAATGAGAAATTTTTCTGAAACTCCTGTCATCCAGAGCTGAAAATTTTTGGAGAGAACAGATACATTTTTTAATTTTTTTTTTTTGAAGATTATGGATTTTATGAGGGGCCATTGATGGAATTTTTAAAAATTCTTTCCTCCTTTTTGGTTTGAGAATTCTGAAAAATCAACAATTTTTTAAGGAGGGGAAGGAGGAGGAGGAGGAGAATGAGATAAAAAGTACACGATTGAACTTTTACCCAACTTTTCATCAATCGTTTACACGCTTTTACATCTTATTTCTTTGTAAAAATAAATCCATTGTGATTTTATGACAAAATTAACACTTCAATAAAATTATTATGTCTACGTTTTTGCTTTTCGATTTCGCCAGTTTCTATTTTTTTGGAATTTTCTTCCAATTTTCCGTGAAAATAAGCCGAATGGGCTGATATGACCGAATTGATCCGGGAAGAAGAGATAGTCTTGCAAATTTTTCAGTATTCATAAAAACTGATTGATTGATTGATTCATCGTATTGAGAGTACAATTTCATGAGAGGACGCAAAATGAAAATAAATCTCTCCGGAAAATGAGAAGAAGTGAGAACTCTATTTTCCCCCTTTTTTTTTCATTTTCCTAAAATTGTAATTTTCACAGGCGTTCGAGAAATTTTCCAGGAAGACTTGTGAACTTCGAAGAGAAAATTTCACCGACTTGAAAAATTGCCTCAGATAACCTGAGATCTCCCAAACGAAGCGAGGAGAACAGAGGTTTTTTTCTTTATTATCCCAAATTTTTCCAAAACCATTATTTCCATTGAAAATTCGTGATATTTTCCAGAGAAAATTCTCAAAAGCGAGGATTTAATTTTGCTGTACTTGAATAACAATAATTCCAATGATTTGATATGACTTAGAATGAAGCGAGGAGGAGAGATGTTTTCCTCATTTTTTCGAATTTCTCAAAACTCTCATCTCCATAATAGAAAATTCTCTCATAATAATTGTTTCAGAAAACTTGAACTCAATTTCGCCAAAGATGGGGAAGAATGGCTAAAAAGATTTTGAATTGAGCGAAGTGAAAACAACAGAAGTTTTTTCCTATGTTTTAAATTTTTTTTTTAATTTTCGTTTTCATAAAAAAAAATGCAATAGGTATTTTAAAAAGTCATGATTAATTTTACAGTGTATTTCAAGCAATGAGGGCATAGCATAGTAAGAGATAAGGAAATTGAAATTGTAGGTATCAGAAATCCAAATACCTACCTATTTTAAAATTTCAAAATTAATTCATCACTTCGAGTTTTCACCAATTTTGAAGGGAAAAAATAATTTTCAGAATAAAATTGTGTAGATTTTTTTCTCCATTGATAAAAATACGTACCGATTTGAAATACCATTTTTTTTTTTTTTTTTTTAAATTTTTGTGAATGATATTCACATCTCTTACTCTTAATATTGAAAATGTACAGAACGTCCATACAAAATTTTAAAAAATGGTATAATAATTATAGAAATCTCTTTAATTAAGTTTCTATCAAAATTTCATCTATTAATAACCACTTACGAGGCACCCTGTGAATAAATATATAATTATAACCGACCTAAGTAAAGATTCAAGTAAAATAGAAAACTGAATGAAAATCATAGTCACAACCCATTAGCCTATTTGAAACTCGATCATTCGACTGTCACCTGAACCACTACAAAACACGCCACGAAAATAACACCTTTCATACCATGATAAATATAGGCAACACATACGAAAAATCCACCTTCGTCTGCTTTTTTAATACCAGGTAATTTTAGCTTCCGCAAACGCATCAAGTTGCCGAATCCCTATTCCGGGCCAATAATTTATCACCGACGCCGTACAAAAAGAACGAAGCTATGTGGAAGTAATAAAAGCCTCATTATAGGTCGAAGATGCAAAACCCCTATTATTACGATTAGCCAAGTTTAGAAAATTTAGGTAGGTTATATCTCAAAGGCATAGGCGATTTAACACCTTCGCATAAAAATAGGGAAAATAGTTCTCGGGATTTTTTTCCACGCGAAGATAAAATCAGAATAAATTTTATTCAGCCCTACAGCGAAGATTTTTCCTATTTATCTTCACAAGATTTTTAGCCTATTATCGTTTATACATATTGAGCACATAAAAACTTACCTACCTATGGAGAGACCTCATAAATACGTAGCAGAGAGGGTAGCCAGACTACCAATGAGTAAGTAGTCAAAAATTTCCATACATATGAAAACATACCTATAACTTTTTTTCTTTTTGACAACGTTTTAGAATATTTGCGTAAAAAATACCGATCGAAATTTCAAAACTGATGCATGCAAATGTTACCGACGTCGAAAAAACAGAATTCAAATCGTATAAATGTCAAAAGCAAACTTTTCTGCTTAAAAACTTAATAGATGAAATATTTCATTCAAATGATATATTAGCATAACATATCAAACGTTATCGATGAATCGATTCCATTTGCTGGCTTTTTTTTTTTTGATTGAACTATGACGAGAGAAAAATTGAACGAGAGCCGGATTCCAGATAGGCCAGGTAAACATACCGCCAAAAAATGTATTTTATTCATAAACCAGATTCAATTTCCTTTTTTAAATCAATACCTATTTATATATTCTTGGTTTATTTTATCATTAAAATGAGTAAGAAACTTTAAAAATATCAGATAGAATTAATTAACCAGACGGAAAATACTTTTTTGAAAAATATTTACAAATTCGCGAGGTAAAAAATAATTCACATGCCTACTCAATTCTACCTACATAATCAAAAACTTCGTCAACATTTAAAACTAGGTAGGTGTCTAAACTTTAAATAAAGAATTGTATCGAACTTACGACCGAATGAAAAGAACGAGAAAAATAAGGAGAAAAGTTAATAAAACAGCAAACAGTTTCGTTAAAAGACTTTTTTTTATTCGTAAATTTAAAATTCTTTATAAAACGTATTATGAAAATGGTAAAAAAGCCAACAGTAATCAGGGGGAAAAGTGTGACTCGCGAGTTTCGCAATCAATGTGCAAAATGAAAGCAAAGCTTCCTACATTAGGCATTCGCAAACAAATCCATAAAAACAGAATCAAGATTGTATCCCGCAAAGAATATTTTCCTTCCATTCGAGAGCGAAAAGAAATAAAACGACATTATAAAATTCCGCTGCATAAATTCTTCTTCGGACTCTTTTGCGTTATTTAAAGCGAATAAAAAACTATCAACGAATACGTATAGCCTTCTTAATTCACTCCTTGGATTGTTTTTGTTACCTAAATAAACGCGGGATGACGAGGAGTCAAATTTAACGAGTATTTTTGTATTTAAAGTTGATTTAATTAACGTACATTTACTTAATTTAAAACGATGTAGGTAAAGAAAAAATAGCCTTTGTAGGTATAGTAGCTAGAGCTACATGTGATAATTTAACAAAGTTTTACGTACTTTGAATTCGGATAGGTGAGGAGGGTACGGTTAGCAAATTTATCATTGGATGTTTTCCTTGTTACATAAATATCTATACCAGTTACACTTTAGAAAGTTCAACACAAAAAGTTTCCCCTTTCAAAGTACATACTCGAGGTGTGGGTAGGTGTACATGTACGCAGAAACAAGACCGTATAGAACGAATACTTGCTTACATTTTAATTTGCTAAATGAAAAGCAGTTTAGACGTTATGTTAGGTTCTTATTTAGGTACTATAAACGTAGCTTCGCAATAAAAAGATTCAAGTATATTTTCATTTTGAAAAAATAATTAAGGAGATAGTATATTCCGCAGCCAATAAGGCAATTAGTTCATAAGTGTATTTGTTTGAATAAGTGTAGGTAGGTAGGTATGTATCTGGATACTTGAATAAGACTCTAAAAGACTCTGATAAGAGTCGTTTTTGAAACTGAACGAGCTATGATGCTCATTGCTAAGAAAATTAGGTGAAAATTGGCAAAGGTAAATTTTTCACAATATTTTTAAAGAGTTCAACCACTTTCGAAAATTGTTCATCAAGGATGATTTGCTGGTGTTTTTTTTTTCAAATTCTATAGAAATATCTTTTGATTGAAAATTTTTACCCTTTCAATTCTTTAAATGTCCAAATCTACCTGATACCTGCATATGAAATTCAGATTTCATCTTCCACATCTAAAAGAAAAATCTTCGACTCCTGCAAAAATTTACATAGGCAAGTCGAATTACATTTGTGTAATTTTGGTTGTCAGATTCTTTCAATCTTTGACGAAGTGAATTTTGCCCCTTCAGATCTCAAGGTATGCAAATCTATTTTCATTTATGCAATTTGGATTGAATCCATTCACCTTCCCGAATCCATAAACAGGAGATACGAAATTTACATTTTTGAAAATTGAATTTCTTCGATTACGTTGTGGGAAATTTTATCTCTTCAAGTTTTGAATTAAGCAAAACTATACTTACCTATTTACATTTGTAAAACTTAGATCGACATGACCCTGAAAATTCAAGTTTGGGGGAAAAAAATTTAAGCAAACAATACATTTAGTAGGGAGGATTAAAAGATTTCCTCTCCTAAAATTATTTTTTTTATGAAATTTTCCAATACATTTTCTTGGCAGTACTTCCAACTGCATTTTTATTTATGCAATTTATGTACATTAAATTCAAGTGGCTCATTTAGTTTTTGTACCTACATTGAAATCCAAAAAAGTGTGTAAAAACTAAAAAAGTACCCAATACCTATGTATAAGGTGTAAGTGATCATGTTAAGAATTTACCAAAATTCAAAAATAAAAATCCTGCAGTTGAATTTGATCCGGCCCGCGTGGCGTTTACGATGAAGTATCATACATCAAATATCGGGTATCGAACATCGACTATCAAATATATTGAATATTGAAAATATCGGATATCGATTATCGAAAATTTCGAATATTAATATCGAAAATGTCGATTATTGAAAATGTCGAATATCGAAAATATCGAACATCGAATATGTCGAATAATAATATCGAAAATGTCGAATATCGACAATCGAATATTGACATCGAAAATGCCGAATATCGACAATCGAATATTGATATCGAAAATGTCGGATATCGAATATGTTGAATATGTCGAATTGTCGAATATTAATATCGAAAATGTCGAATATCGAATATTCGAATATTAATATCGAAAATGTCGAATATCGAATATTCGAATATTAATATCGAAAATGTCGAATATCGAATATTCGAATATTAATATCGAAAATGTCGAATATCGAATATTCGAATATTAATATCGAAAATGTCGAATATCGAATATTCGAATATTAATATCGAAAATGTCGAATATCGACAATCGAATATTGACATCGAAAATGTCGAATATCGACAATCGAATATTGATATCGAAAATGTCGAATATCGAATATGTTGAATATGTCGAATATTAATATCGAAAATGTCGAATATCGAATATGTTGAATATGTCGAATATTAATATCGAAAATGTCGAATATCGACAATCGAATATTGACATCGAAAATGCCGAATATCGACAATCGAATATTGATATCGAAAATGTCGAATATCGAATATGTTGAAAATGTCGAATATCGAATATGTTGAATATGTCGAATATTAATATCGTAAATATCGAATATCGACAATCGAATATTAATATCGAAAATGTCGAATATCGAATATGTTGAATATGTCGAATATTAATATCTAAAATCTCGAATATCGACAATCGCATATCAAAAATATCGAAAATGTCGAATATCGAAAAATTTACAAATACTTATCGAAAATGTCGAACATCGAATGGCGAGTATCGAGTATCATCAGATGATCAGAGTCAGACTCACAGTCAGGCGCCAATTACGATTTCGAATTTTTTAAAAATGGCTAAAATTTCAGTCCGGAGATTAAAATTTAGAGAAAAAAATATTCAATGGATCAAAATGCAAAAGTGTACATAATGTAATTGGACTCGCCACAAAAAGACAACCCCATTTCAATGTCAAATATTATGTACGATAATGCATTCGACAGCACTGCTGTGAAAATTCGTTGGAAATATTTATTAAAAATCATTCCAGTTTCCGAACGAAAAATTGGTTTCATTTTGAGGTGTTTGAGTGAACGATTTGAATTTGACATAGAGAACAAAAATTCCTCAAATTCGTTGTCTGCAACTTTTCAACCACCTGATAAGGACAAAGGTTGTATCGAATAACAAAATCAATGGTTCAAAGTGGCGTAGACAGTAGACACTTTAATTGTATTACTTGAAGTGAGCAGGTAACCGAGATTCTCAACAAGTGACACTAAATTACTCAAAAAAATTTGCAAAACTGCGGGTGTTTTTCTCAAAAAAAAAAAAAAACTTTGAGATTCTCCCTAGTTTCGCCCTCTTCTGATTTGAGGTAGGAGCCTAGAATTTTTCAGGAGATTCATTACTGAAAATAGACCATCTTACCTATTTTTGTAAAAATCAAGTACTTAGGTATACGCAATTTTTTTCTCCTTTTTTTTCATCCACATTATCAGCCATCTAAAATCTTTGCTGTCAAATTCCTATACCTGAACTGAAAATTTTCCTTCGAAGTTTTGTAACCGATACGATTCTAGATGCAACGATTGAAATTACTTTGAAAAATTATTTCAAAAGACATATTCTTTCTTTTTTTCAAAAGAATGAAACAAAGACAACGGAAAAGTTGAATTTTTCATCCGAAATTTTTTCTACGTCGAGCCCAATTTGCAGCCCGGTTAAATTGTCTCGAAAAAGGATGTCTGCTATCTGTAAACTGTCACGCTTGTCATATTGTTTCAAAATGATCTTGCAGTATGGCTTTCTCAGAAACTCTTGATAAGTTGACTTGTTTGTCAAGTTTGTGTAAAATAAAAAAATCATACAAAAAATGATATTTCAAAGAATAACCGAGTAAATAAATATTACATAATTTTAAGTTTCCTCTGTCACAAAAGATATACTAACTCGATATTAACTTTTCTATGCATTGGAAGAAACTTTCCCATCAAAATGTATTTCTATGTCAAAACGAAAAAAAAAAAAACGTAAGTGCCGGAGCATCACCGAATTACATCTATGCAAATTTTTCTTCAACTGTAGAAATATGTGAGACGTTTTCGAATTTATGCGTCGAAAAAAATTCAATTGCGGTTTTGGAAAAAAAATTTTGTGGAAAAATTTTCAGACGCTCTTTGATAAACTTTAGCAACTTTATAATGAAGTTTTTCGGGTACCTTTTCACTGATCATGCGTACGTAATTGAAAATATCAAATTAATTCTGTAGGTAATTTGAATTTGTAGCATTTCAGCTAGAGAAAAATATAATTTAACATGTACGAATAGAAGAGGCCACTTTTGCTGAAAAACTTCATCGAGATGTATTTGACGAAGTGAATCAAAAAAGCGCTCGAATGTACTTATTATAGATTTCGAGTTTTACGTACTTCGGTTTCTGTATGAGCTACATCCCACTAATGTATATTAATGTGGCCTATAAATTTTCAGCCCATATAGCCATATGGCCATTCACGAGCGAGTTAAAAGTTTTATGAAGTTTTCGAATTTCATGCTGTACCATACGTATTTTTATTAGCTCTTCATTTCAGCTTATTTATCGTATAATTGACGTCACGTTGTTCATAAAAAATAAATAAATAGGTATCTAACCCATTTGTCGTTCAATTTTCTATGAAATGATGTGGCACCAATAAAATAAATGTGTGGCTGAAATGGAGACCGTCCTCTAAGGACTTTTTCATATTTTCTGAAATGGTACGAATTTTACTGAAAATGAAATTTTCGAAAACTTTTATGCATGGGTATGCATAATTTTACCTACGGAAAGAATTGAAATTCGATTAAAACTGAAAATGTTTATACCATAAAGTTTTCAAATAGAGAAGTTAGTGAAGAGGAGCAAGAAATTGAGGAAAATGAAGAGTATTACAGAGGCCAGATTTTTTTTCAGAAAAAAAGGCTTTTATTTAGTAAAGAAGTTCTATGATTTTCTGAGATATTGCATGTGGGCTACTCAAATGCGCAGAAAATAAAACTATTCTGATTCAACCCCAATTTTTAATAAAAATGCAATGTTGCCATTATGGGGAAAGGTACCGAATCTCTTGGAACCAGAGTTTTATGTTGTAAAAAATGAAGAGAAAATTGAAAAGTTTTTTTTCGACATTCCTCTATCTGACAGACGACTGAATCTTTCCTTTTGGACTCATACGATCAATTAATTATTTACGTATCAAGCAATTCAAGTATTTTCGAAATTCATTAATCATTTTTCAACCCTAAAATTTTTTATTTCGATTAAATTTTTTTCTCCACCTTATTGAAACATTTTCCTCCAATTTTTTTCTCACTAATTTTTTTCTGTTTTGAATAAACTTTTTTCGCAAAACTGAAATTTCTTCACCTCATATTTTCTTCAGGTTTCATTTCAGTTAAATCAAATTTTTTCTCAACTCTGAGATTTTTCCCTTCAACTTTTTTCTCAGGTATAATTTTTTCGTTTTGAATAATTTTTTTCTCAGCATTGAAATTTTTTTATCCAGTTTTTTTCAGATCTAATTTTTTTATTTTGATTAAAATTTTTTCGCAACACTGAAATTTTTCCTTTGAAATTTTTCTCAAGTCTATTTTTTCTTGTTTTGAAAAGACTTTTTCCTCAATACTGAATTTTTTCCAACCAATTTTTTCAGGTCTGAATTTTTCTAATTCGAATAAAATTTTTTCTCGACATTGAAATTCCTTCCATCGACTTTTTTCTCAATTTTATTCGAAATAAAAAGTTATGGATCTTGAAAAAATTAAAAAAGGAAATTTCAGTGATGAGAAAAATTTTAGTCGAAATAAAAAAATTGAATGGGGAAATTGTAGAGTCCATAAAAATGTTGGAGAAAGAATTTTTAATTTTGAGAAAAAGTTTTATTCAAAATAGAAAAAATTTTAAACCTGACAAAAAAATGAAAGGAGACATTTCAGGGCTGAGAAAAAATTTTATACGAAATTTGAAAGATTTAGGGTTAAAAAGTTTAGGAAAATATTACGAACTTTGAAAAAAAATCGAAATGGACCTAAATAAAAATGATTGCGAAATGACCTCGAAAATATGAAATAAAAATTTATGATTTTTAAACCTCTATTTGACATCACACCGAATTTTTCAAAATAATTTTATAGTGGCCTCATTTCAATCACATCATCTTGCCATTCAGTTACTTTTTTGGGGAGGGGGAGTGAAAAAATTAATATTAGAGGTCATACGCGTTCTGTGTCCATCTAGAATGAAAATCAGCCCTCAAATATCGACCAAATCTTACACAATTATTTTTTAAATTCAATTCCTCCAAAACAACTGTCGTGATCAATGATCATCCACAAAAATAAAATGAATACCTACATCATCATTTCTCAATGAAAATTCAAAAAAATCAATCTTTTGAAAATTGAAATCCTATGTCAAAAGAGGGGATTTCAGCCACAAAAATCTCAAATTTTACTTCTGAGGCCATATAAATTTTAAAATCTTTGTTATTTTTTAAATGTAACAATAATTTGAACCCGAGACTGAGCAGAATACATAGATAAAGGTGCAAACAAATTTTTAATTTCGATTTCGCATTTCGTGTTTCCAAATTTTTTATTTTAAAAAAATACTTAATAAAAAATAAACTTCGGTAACGATTTATACGGCGACGATGCGCATTCGAGATGTCATTAGCGCTATGTGAAAGTTCATCACATCGTTTGAAACGATAAAACAGGAGGGTCTAATAAAAGCTTATCTTAAATACGAACGAACCGTAGACGAACCTCGCGTTACCACCTTTTAAATGTATAATAATTGCTACGAAGCACGACTCACTTTATTGCTTTTACGCCACCGCTTCGGGCAATTAATTAAAATTTTTTCATCGTCACGAATTATACACGAAGAAACAATTTTCGAGTATTTTGTCAATCCTGGTTGAAAAATTTCCCACACTAGGGAGGAAAACACCCCTACCTACATTAATGCTAATGCAAAATGAACCGAATTGTCACACCAAACACGATGTCATTTCGAGAGATGCTCATTTCACACAAATTAGACGACACAGTCGATCTGCAAAAAAACGATAAAAATGATTGAAAATATCGAAAACAAGATTACCCATCCCGCAAATAGCGAATAGGTACATTGTACTCTTTTATTTTTCTGCTCGTCTTCCTCGTCATTTGCCAACGAATACATTAAAATTACGCTTTCCGTTCCGCTCTTTATTTTTTCCATCCCTCCGCGAAGAATAAGACTTAATGGAATAAAACGACAGACGGGTGCAAATTTATAATAAATGAACAAAAAACTCGACTTCGTTTTGTATTTGCAACTCGAATGCTTCGCGAGTTTGAATTCTATTACGATGCGATCCGGAGACTGGGAGAACGAAATGAATGAAATTCAATGTAAGGACGACTATACCAAGGCGAACAGATAAACAGAACTAGCAACTGACAGAAATTGAACTGCTGCCTTAGGTTTTGAATAATTACAAACTTTATTAATAAATTAAATTTACCTACGTAAACGTGACATTTTGCCACGTACCGTTTCCAATTAAGCTTCTAATGTGCAACTTTTGCATTTTCGCAAGGTCGACGAACGAACGAATTTGAATATTCGTTTTATCCGGCGATAATAAAATAATCTAAAACTTGACGTTTTTTTTATGGATAATAACTAAGTGGTTAATAAAATTCGCGTCCGGAGTAAATAAAGGGATGTTTTATTCCATAAAGTATAAGAAAGCAATGAAATTGAAAGTGAAAACAATTTCGTAAGTTTGGGAGTAAAAAAAAACCGAAATTTTCCAAGTTATTCGTCGTCTCGACGGTATCGTACCACGAACGAATGTCAATTGGAAAAACAATTTTCGTCATTCGACACTATACCTACTTCGGTGCTGTACAATCGTAGCAGAGTATTTTGAATATTTCCACAACACAGCCGGTTTAATTCGAACAACGAACGACGCGAAGACGTACATTGTATACAAAAATCTGTTTGAATTTCATGAGGGATTCGTATACAACTAAAAGCCTAAGTACCAAGTTTCTATTGTGATAAGCACTTGCAAAGGTATTCACTAAACATAATACTCGTATAATGCCGTTTTGAATTTACTCGTTCAAACGATTCGGATAAATAGAACATTGAGTCATTCAAACGTTACATTTTATTTTACACCACTCCATTACCGAATGTCTTTGTTCTTGGATGAAAGAAGTGGCGACTGGAAAGCTGTTCGGCGTAGTGCCGGGATGAAATGCGAATATGCTTTTATTAGTTGAGCTATAATTTGTCTAAATTCAATTACACGTTTTGTTTCTTTGCATAGGCGAGCACTTAACTGGTTCTGGAAATGTAGGTTGGTTGTGGTGGATAAAAAGAGTTACGGGGTTGATCAAACGAATATAAGTGACTTGTATTATATTTTTATTTTTTATAAGGGAGGTATCCCACTAGAAGAAGGATTTCGGTCTGAAACGAAAATAAATCAAAACATATTGTGAAAAGGTCTATACCCAAAATTTCAGGGGCTTGAAGTACCTAGATTTCTTAAATGTTGACGAATTTTTGAAATTTCAAAATTAGGTCCCTCATTGCTCTGAAAAATATGAAAATTTGATCTAATCAACGAAAAAGGCTGAAATTCGGATTATAGGTAGGTACTTATACTTATCCTATTTTAAACTTCTAAAATTGATTGAAAGCAGTTTGGAGAAATTTTGGATATTTGAGGAGTTTCGTTTCAAAACGCAACATCTCCGAAGACCTGATTTTTGGGAAATCGCAAAAAAAAAACTGTCATTCAAAATTGGGTGGAGGGTTTTGGCTCGGGGCGGTCTCATTGGAAAGCTTAGGACCCCAGCTACATGTTTTGGGGTCATTTCGCACTTGGACCTCAAGGAGGGTTGGAGGGGAGGGGGCAAAAAAAGATGTTGCGTTTTGATATGAAACAAATTTTTTGTTGCGTTTTGAAACGAAACTTAGTGCGGGAGCCAAATCCTGTATCGTTTCAAAAATGCAAAAGTATGCATCCGGTCTGCTATAAAATTTTTGAGATATACGATCGAAAGGGGACCACTCCCCGACTCCAAAACTGCCATCACATTTTTGAGATCGAATTGCAAACCCATTCCAGGGGTTCTCAAAGCTGTGAAAATGTCATCCGTGCCTCGCACCCTATTACAGCTTCTAAATATTTACGAAAAAACATTCTACGCCCTCAAATTAGTTACTAGTTGATATGCCACACGTCAATTTCTCTTCTCAAAATAAGTACATAGTTTCTCAAAAATTGGAGGCCAAGGGAGTATTGTAGGGTCAAATCCAAAAAATAAGTAAATATTCAGACTCAGTGCCCTCAAAAACCTAACGACAAGTCACACGTTATGTTCAATTTTTTTTTCAATTTTGACTTTTGGTAGGTTCAGAGAACCGGATGAAAAAATAGAGAACATACTGAAACTCAGCACCTTTGAACCAGTAGAAATCGATGTGTTACCTACATTTTTTTGAATTTCGGTCAAAATTGTGGTCCATTTGTGCACCCCTTCCCTCTCCCCCAGGGTGTCAAGATCCCATCTTAATAATTCTTTGGCTGAAAAAAAAAACCACATGAACCAGGTAACTTCCTGTACTTTTTTTTTTAGATTTTTAAATGGAATTTAAAACCACTTGAAACCATAACCATTAAAAACCACCACACACAACAACCACCAATTGAATCAAATTTTTCAATTTTTTCAATGATAAAATTACTTTCTGTCTGTTATTTAATTTTCAAATTTGAATCATTTTGTAATTTTGGTATTTGGGACAATTTTATCTCCAAAAAATCTCCCCTTAAAAAATCTGGTCTTCAAATCTATCATCAAACAGAGTTTTTTTTTAAAGATACGGTATCGAAGATTTTTTTTGCATTTTTGAAAAAAATTTCGGATTCAAATCATAGATTTTTTTGAAAATTTCATCTAGTAATTCTGAAACAGTGTTCTCAATCAACTATGAAACTTAAAAATCCATTATAAAATACCTACATGTAATTCAAAATTTTGATGATCTTCAATACGATTTCTTTAAATTGTATTTTTTTTTTTTTCAAAAAGAGGAGAAAATTTGTAAATTTTCAACTCTCCATGGGGGGGGGGGAGTGGAAGTAAATTGTCACAATGACTAAAAATATCATTGACAAACAATTTACTTACAGAGAAAATTTTTTTCGCTCATTTTACAAATTCTCAACAATTTTGGTACTTAACCTTCATTAAGCAGGTGCCTCTATAAATTAAAAAAAAAAAAAATTAAAAACTTGAGAAAACATCAAATATTCTTATCTTGAAATGGCTAAAAATTTTAAAAGCTGTTTCCTCTACGAGGGAATTGAATTTTTTAACAATTTTTCTCCAGAATAAATTCAAGAATTTGAAAGAAATACTCAACTTACCCTATACTTGAAGAGGTTGAAATTCGATAAATAATATTTCCTCATAAAAAGTTGAGCGACATTAACTGATGGAATGACAAGTTTTAAAAACATGCGAAAATATATACCCTCTAATGTACTTTTCCATGCTTTTTAATAGCTTAAATATGTATATTCGATACCTAGACGAATCCGAAACGACCGAGTAAAAAAGTCAACAAAATTTTCCGCCCAACACAATGGAAACGTTTGTGAATACCTACATTTTGCCAAGCTGTACATATTTTGCCTCATTTCCGTTAGCTAATATTTTAATACAAACAAACCTCCCAGCATAAAAGGCTTTTACTATTTTATGCGTACGTGCGATACGTTTGAGAAGCCCTTTCATTTATGCCTTTTTTTTTCTCCCAGATATTCGATCAATATAACGTTGAATTTTAAAATTCTGATCATTCCGTCAGCATTTTCATATTGCCGGAAAAATAAAGCTGGAATTTAGGGTACGTGGTGTAAAACGTACGTAACAGTGTTCGTTTAATTATTTTCAAAAGTTTGAATTTATAGGTTGAATACGAATAAATATTGTGGTTAGAACAATATAGTTAGTGCCACGTAAAAATTATCGAAATCGTATAAAATCATAATTATTAATTATTTGACCAGAATGTTGTTGAAATGGTCAAATAATAAAAACATTGTAAAAAAAAAATAAATAAATTTTTATGATTTTTACTATCTAATTATTTTTATTTTTATTTTATGTTTTATCTAAAATAATCATCACGGATTTTGGGATTGGAAACTTCATAGCCAGAAAATTTTTTTCGATGTTTTTGAAATGAAAATTTTCAAAATTGGCTGAAAATAGTCTCAAATATCACACAAGTAATTTCAAAGGAATTTTCTTCTGAAATTATGGGATCTTGGCAAGTTCAAAACATGCAAAGAGGGTGCAATTTGAGAGAAAATATCGATTTTTCACCCTTTCAAGGAAGAAAAATACCATACACACACTCATAATTTTAAATATTCATCTCCTGCCAGTAGTGACCTATACTGTACGGTACAGACTAAATTTTTCGTTCCACACAGTGGTAACACTGCGTGTGTAAATAAATGGGGTGACGTCACAGTATTTCCCTCAAATTTCCCGTATTTCCCTTTTTCCCTGTTGATTCAGGTATGCCAGTTTAAGGTTTTCTAAATTTTCTTGTAATTTTCCACTGTTGACACTTGGTGACATATTTCAACCCGGAAGTAAGGGTGGCTTTGAAGTATGCCGCCATTTTAATTGTCACATGCTTTTGTTTACATTTTGGACTTGTGTTTTTTTGCTGGTAATTTTCTTATCACCTGATGGTAGGCCATGTGCTTTTGTTTACATTTTGGACTTGTGTTTTTTTTCACCAATTTCTTCCACCGCCCACGTGGTCTGGCTGTGACGTCACACCTGAAATTAAATAATTTAATTTTTTTAAATCTGAAAAAATCTCTGCCGCCGCTGGGATTCGATCCACCGACCCACAGGTTTCACTGGCAAAAGCGCCGAGTGCTAACCGACTGGGCTACGTCGGAGATAAGAGAATGAGAAGTAAAGGTTCCCTATTAATCTTATCAGGGTAAAAAAAAAAGAGAAGAAAATCTGACGTGTCTTTGTTAAAAGGGGTACAAGAGCCACCATTTTGGCCCCCTGGGATTTTCCCAAGATGAAAAAAATGGCGGCGGCGCCTCCCTGGATGCAAAGGACCATGTAAAGGCAATGTCAAAGGCCTTCAGGCATTCCAGCGGCTGTCAGCAAGTGCCGTATGTATCTGGAGTGTTTATTGACGGATGGTATTTGCGCCGCGATGACCAATAACGTGTCCAAAGAGCAGGAGGAAGCCGCAGTGAAAATTTTTGAATACCCAAGCGCCCCCCAAGCCTCCCCTAACCACCACAAGCCGCACGCCGCACCCCAGCCTTCCCTAAACCCGGGCCTTCCCCTAACGCCGCCGCACCCCCGCCTTCCCTAAACCCTAGCCGCTCCTGACGCCGCCGCACCCCCGCCTTGTCATTTAGTGTAGTCTGCTGGAGAAAAAAATGGGAAAAGTGAAAAAATACTTTGGAAATTACGAGCTCAAACTCGTCTAGATGAACGGGCGCGTTAATTAGGCGATGTAATCGGCGCTTTGCTACTGTAGCCGCTGCCGCCGCCGCCGCCGCGAGATAACCAAGAGTAATAACCTGCCGATCTGACCGCGGAATAATTGGCAAAAAAAAAAAACGAATACGGCAATGTTTAGATAAATAAAAAAAAAAATACGTTAATACACAGAGCAGAAAAATGAAAAAACGGCAAAGGTGATCTAATGTGTGGGTCGATAGCCCGGGGCATTGATGTCAGCTGAGCGCCCTCCAAAAATTATCGGGTGATCGCGGTCAAAAAAATCACGCCGCCGTTTCCCGCCAAAATTGTACGAGTTGCAACTCGCCTACACGTTTTTCAATCAGCCAATCTACCTACTTACTTACCAAATTCGGAAGAGTGCAATTTTCTTAGAAGATGGTTTTTCAAAACGAGTTTTCCTATCAAAATACCTACGTTTTTCAATTCAAAATAAAAGCACACTAAAAAATCCGCCACTTTTATCGATGTGTATTTTTGGATTAAAAGATATTTGCTGAAATAAAGTCAGAAAAAAATTGAGTTGAATTTGAATACCTAGATGTTTTTAAAAAATAATCAGAAAATCGGAAAAAATGAGGCCGTTACAATGATCACTACCGACATACCTACCTACCTACCTACCTACCTACATACCGACTTACAATTTGCCACTGTGCCAGTTTACATACCTACCTATCAACTAACCTACCCACCTACTTGCATACCTGCCCAAGGGTGTCTAAAAATATATTTTTCGAGTGGGCACGAGTAAACGTATTGAAAACGTGTATTTTGCAGCATTTTCGCGAAAAATCATCAAGGTAGGTATCTGCCTACCAATTGAAATAGGTACCAAGGCGTTTGCGGAAAATTACGCGCACCTTGGAAATGCTATACCCGCTATTCCTATAGAATAGATGAAATGACAAATTGCAAACTTCCCCCTATTACCAACCCCTCAACCAACCAACCAAAATACCACTGCCATATTGCTTGCCTATTTTGCCATGTGCTCTTGAAAATTTTCCCAAAAAATCACCGAAATTTAGCGCGAAAACGTAACATAATCGGCAGTACAGGCGCGATATGATCCGCGTGACTGGGAATGATAACTGGCGGTTATCTTTCGGTTGAAAAGCCTTATAAAGTCGGCTGCCAATTACCAAAAAATCATTCAGAAATCGTGCGTGTTTAATGCTGTTTTTTTTTATTTATTTGGTTTAACAAAATGAAGAAAATTTTTATGGATATTACGGGGCCTGTGCCCGTTGAAATTTTAACATCTGAAGTGGAGACGGAGGTGGAATCTGATGATGCCGGCTCATTGGTAACTTTACCGAGATCGCCCTCCTTCAGTGACCGCCGCAGGCAGGACGAACGTCACGAAGGAGACCATTTGTGGGAGGCAAGGCGAGGTATAGTTGAGCAAACTTTATAACTATTTATTCAAAGAAAAAAAAAACCTCAATTATTAACAAAACATCAGTCGTAATAATTTTATTGATTTAATCATAAAATCCATGTAAAATTTGACAAAGTTACAAAGAATACAATTTTTATTCAGAAGTCAAAAACCGTCATTGGCAAGAGAAAATTTTTTTAAAAATTCAAATTTGGACTAAAAAATTCATTTAAATGTACAGTCAGTTCTTTGAAAGATCAGAAATTGATATTTACAGAAAAAACCTGAAAGTTTCGTATTTTTTTCAAGACATAAAAAAAAACCTCTAAAATAAATTGGAAAAATTCAAAACTTGATAAGAAAAAATTTCAGAAAATTAATCAATTTTTCATGTATTTTTATTTTTTCTGTTCCAGAAGTGCATTTGAACGTTTTGACGAACGGTAGCTATTTAGCGTCCCCCACCAACGATGAATCAGTCGGGCGACAGCCCCCCACATCCCCGGCCTCCCGATATACCCCATCGCCCATGCCAACCCTGTCTCCGACGTATTCTTCAGACATCCCCTCGCCCTGGAGGGTGGTGGATGTAATGTCGCCGAGACCAGGTGAAATGGTGTGCCCCATCCATGGGGTGCTCCATGGATCCACCCCGTCGCCCCCCTCATTATCATCAGAGTCGTCAATGTCAGCATCACCGTTACACCCCAGCAATGAAACAGATTATTTCGCGGATGATGACTACGAAGAATCAGATGATGAGATATTATAATTTTGGGGTTTAAAAAATTCAGGTTGTTATATGTTCAAAAGTTTTATTTATTTTTATGTTCAAAACAAAACAACTTAAAGTTAGAAGCTTAATTTAATTTATCTTTATAAATATAAATAATAATTAAATAAATTTCATAATAAATTTAATTAAAAACTAAATTAATAATTAATTTATAATAACTTGAATATAAAAATATAAATAAAAAATTTAAAAAAAATTAAAAAAAATAAAAAAATCTTTATAAATTAATATAATATACTAAATATAAATTTGTATTTATAAGTAAAAATAAATCTGTATTTATAAGTAAAAATAAATTTAAACATAATAAATACTAAAAAACATTCATCTGTATTACACATTTTAATTTGTAGGAATAATCCTGGTTTTATGTCCGTGAGACAAATATTACTTCAAACACCAACTCTATGTGGCGAATACTGAGTTTATTAAACAATGTGCTAAACAACACAATAATTACTTTACAAATGCCTAATGGCTGAACGTAATACAAATTCACTAGATAAAACATACACAGATAAGCTACAGCCTGGCGGCATGCAGTAGATACATAACACAGGGTAAAACTAGTACTAAACTACACTACACAGAGCCACTATAAGCTCACATAGCTCAGGAGTTGGCGCATGCGTTGACTGGGTGCCAAGGTCCACACTGACTAGGCCAGTGGCGCAAATGCCTCCCGCTACATTGCCCCTCGATGTCATAAGGTCACAGGGTCACAGGTGCCCGAAGGACTTCGAAAAAGAGAACTAGGAGTCATCCGCAGCAGGGAGTCCTGCGCCACCTGCCCCTCGAAGCCATGAGTAACCAAAGATCCGGTGACTGGAATGCTGGTTTGGCGGTATTGCTGTTGGAAATTAGCTGCATTTTTGATGGAATGAGTAGGTTTTGCCCCAATACCAGGTTTTTGAGGTTCCGTAGCATTTTTAGAGATGGTTATTAATTTTGCTCCATTATTTGGTTGTTGAGTTTTGGCAGTACTTTTGGCAGTGGTGGTAGGCTTTGCCCCAGTATCAAGCTGCTGAGAGTTGACAGTCTTATGGGAGATGACAGTTGACTTTGTTTCAGTATCTGGTTGCTGAATATTCACAGTATTTTCGGCAGTAAGGGTTAACTTTGCCCCAGTATCACAGAGAATGGAAGGAATTTCAGCTTTTTTCTGCTTTCCAGGAGTACTTTTATTTTTTTTCAAATTCTTCAGTTGTCTGTGCACAAAATACTGCTCATATTCCTGATTCAGTCTTTTCAACACAATGTTCTTCATGCTTGATGAGAGATAATGGCGTTTCTGTTTCTCTGACCAGTAAAACATATCCATATCAGAGAGGATATTGTGATCTGGACCAAGTTGGAACCAATTTCCGTTTTCTGGCTGTTTTTCAAGTGTAACTTGGGCTGGTGATAGCCAGATATGAACTTCTTTGAATTTACGTAACTTCCAGAACATACCTATAAATCTGTTGTAACGATAGGTATTTACCATCCCATTTGGCTTGACTAGTGGAAATAATACGAAAATCTGCTCAAAATTCTTCTCCTTGAGGGCCTGAATAATTTTTTCAAGTTCTAATTGAATGGTATACAAAGATTGATTGGAGTAATTTAATTCATACTGCCCCATGCTCAGAATTGCTTTTCTTTTCTTGAAATTTGCTTCTTTGATCCGTGAGCAGAGCTTTTGTGCTGGGATTTGATCTCTAAGGTAAGGCAAATTTCTCTGAGATTCTCCTTGGTTCAACATATGGGCAATAAAGCAGGCAAGTGAATCACCAATTATTTCGAATTTATCAAAATTAATCAGCATATTTGAGGCTGGAGATTGATCTGTTGTTGTAAAATTCATTTTTGGCTTCTTGTTTATGCCCCTGCTTAGTTCCAGGTTTTTTGATTGCCATTCCTCTTCCAAGGGCTCCAAAATTATTTCCTTTGCCCCATTTTCAGATTTGTAGTTCTCAGTATTATTCAAAGTCTCGAACGTAACTGGTGGTGTCTGATCAATGCTGATATTTCTTCCAGGAATTTCTCCACTGGGTACTGTATTCTGGACTACAGGGGGGCGTAACTGCAAGTTATGCACAATTTTCATTGTTCCATATAGCATATTCATAACTTGGTTCAGTGTTTCTTCTTGACCAGCAATTCGTTCCTGGAATTCTTTGTTAAAATCCGCTTGCTCTTCATAATTACTGGTAACCACAGTCTTGACCTTTTTGACCTTTTGAGTAATTTTATTAACCTTTTCATAATCTTCATGAAGTTTGTCAATTTTCTTCATGCCACTGAGCACTAATTTCTGCAGAATTTTAATATCTTTGGCATTTTCTTCAATTTTTTTCTTGAGGTTGTAGAATTCCAAGCATTTTTTGCAAATATCTGAGTAATTATTAGGATTAATTTGAGCACTGGTGTCAGGTTTTGCTGGAATGCTGTCTGGTAATTTATCTGAAGCTTGTTGAGTTTTTTTCTTCTTTTTATGATTAAATTTTCCATCTTGCATTGAAGTACAAAAATTTTCTTCACTTTTCTGAGAATACTGCTGTTCTTGACTTTCCAACTGCTCATAATATTGAATTTGATGGGATGTTGGCAAATGTGATGGAACTGAGTTGAATTTATCTCCATAATTCGAAAAATTAATGTCTGGAACCATTTTATTTGCAATTATAGCCGTATCTGTTAAATTCACATTTGTGGTATTTGAATTTGAAGTAGTCTTGAAACAGTAGTTGGTAGGAGTCAATTTGATGTTGTCAGAAAATAAAACAGTTGATTTTTGGTCACACAGGTTAAAAAGATCGCGATTCGTCCCATTATTCACTTTACAGATGTTTTCAGCTGAATTTTGGTCCACTCTGCTGCCTTCAATTGATGAGGTATGCAATCTATTTGACCCAGCTAAATATATGTCCGATGTCTTGGGATTACACTGGTTCTGAGAAATATTTGTAGACACCAACGTAGCATTTGTTGCATTATTCACATTATAGATGTCTTCAGCTGAATTTAGGTGCACTCTGCTGCCTTCATTCGATGAGGTATGCAAACTATTTGACCCAATTAAACACACTTTGGCTGTCTTGAGATAACACTGGTTGCTCACGTCTGTGGAAGATTGGGAAGTATTTTTTGATACGGCCAACGTAGCTAACGTAGCATTCGGCTTATCTGTACTGGTAGAAGATAACAGCATAGAATTCACCTCCGTTGCCTGGGTAAGGTTTGAACACATGGGATTATTCACATCCAATTGTTTGTCAGCCAAGTCTTGATCAAAGCTCCGAATCTGACTGCAATTAGCTTTCATCCCAGCTTGAGAATTTCTGAACCATCTTGTCTGGATAGTTCTGGTAGTATTTTTCCTGGCCTTTTGTTTGATTGGCCTGAGTTGAGGCGTGTTGGTGTTTTCTTCACCTTTTGACTGGGTAAACTTGTCAAAAGTGGCACCAAACTCCAAACACTGATAACTAGGCTGCTTTCTGGCCATAATCGTATCAAAAACGTATCTTTATCCAGAAAACACTCCGAAAACGTATCAAAATGGGTATAGAAACCACAAAAACGATGTTTTGAGCAATTTTTACCTTGTTGAAAGTTGCTCCAATGCAGAAGAGTTCTTCTTCTTCTTGAATTCGGGCGCCAATGTAGGAATAATCCTGGTTTTATGTCCGTGAGACAAATATTACTTCAAACACCAACTCTATGTGGCGAATACTGAGTTTATTAAACAATGTGCTAAACAACACAATAATTACTTTACAAATGCCTAATGGCTGAACGTAATACAAATTCACTAGATAAAACATACACAGATAAGCTACAGCCTGGCGGCATGCAGTAGATACATAACACAGGGTAAAACTAGTACTAAACTACACTACACAGAGCCACTATAAGCTCACATAGCTCAGGAGTTGGCGCATGCGTTGACTGGGTGCCAAGGTCCACACTGACTAGGCCAGTGGCGCAAATGCCTCCCGCTACAAATTTTAAATAAAAAAGAAAAGTTGTACAAAACGTGTTTATTGTTTCTAAGCACTTTGAATGAACAACTAAAAATTTCAAAAATTGTGTATTTTCGAAATCAGCATAAAAATGTCAATTGCTCAAGTTCATTTTTGATTGAAAAATTTGGATTTTTTTTTGAATGAAGTACACTGGAGAAAAATTGATTTTTGCTGGAAATTTTTTAATTCTCTCAGCCGCTTTCTCCTCAATAAATATAATTTCATTTTGTTCCCGGAGAAATCTCTTATTTTTTAGGCTATTACGTATGAATTTCTGTTTAACACTCTCATTTATAAATCAGTGAAAATGATCGAAAATCATTGAAAAACATGTCGAATTGCAGCGCGGCTATAAATCAGTAAAAAAATTCACTGAAAGAAAACTGTGAACAAGATTGTTGGAAAATCTGTGAAAAATCACTGAAAATGCAGTAAAGTATCTGCTGAATTTTTTTTTGAAATTTATGATTTATACGTTGCTTTCATGGCACTGAAAAATTAATTCTTTCTTTACGATTCCATAAATTCAGAGTTTTTGACCCCCTACATGTTTGCGCATATTTTCGTATATTTTGGGTACAAACATATATTTTTACATATTTTGCCATTTTTGGCGCATAATTGGCCATATTTTGATCATTTTTCACGTTTTGGGGCATATTTTACTCATTTTATCTGTTTTTTACTCTCTTTTTCGGGCTTACCATCAAAAATTTAATTTAAGAATTTTTTTCTATCCGAGAAATGAAAATGCCGGTTGCAACTTTTTATTGAAAAAGTAAATACTTTTGATTTTGAATTAAAAATCGATTTTATCAATAAGAAATTACTAAAATTAGTCAAAATAGCCTAAAATGAATAATTTTTCAGCACTTTGAGTGATAATTTAATGACAAGATCAAAAAAAAAGCTGTTTTTTGATACCCATATCGTATTCACATATTTTCACATATTTTGAATTTTTGGCACATATTTTTGCATATTTCACCCTTTTTAGCGCATAAAATATGTACATATTTTGCGTTTTTTAGAACATACATATCCGGTCCTTGTTGATAAATCAAAAAACAAATATTAATTATAGCAATATGTGTTGTACCCAATTTGCAGAAAACTTGGGAAATATCGAAAAATAAAAAGAAACATGTTTTAAACAAAAAAATGTTTCAAATGTTGTTTTTGTTTAAAACATTTCATAAAATTTTGACAACCTTTTAAATTAGTTAATGTGACTTCGGAAGTCATAGTAATTATAGGAAAAAGTCGTACATTTAAAACAGGGGTTGTGATGGATTAAATGCTCGTTTAGGTATGCTAATAGATGGGCATATCCATCCAGCCTGCTCAAATTATCTGGTGTTATAAAAATAGATTGGTCATTTGTGGCATCCAACAATAATTTAAACCCCTCCAGCCAAATGTTATTACCCTCATAGCAAAGTCCTGACAAGGTTGGGTGATCGCGAAATGTAAAAAATAAATATGATCCTAGCAGCTGCCAACAAGGTATAGTGAAATTCCACAAAATTTTTAATTCACCCTCATTTAGCAAGCTCACAAAAAAAATAGCTCGTCAGGCAAATTTTTAATGGCTCTGTGCAAATCGTAATTTACATATACTTTATTTGTTAAATTAAATTTGAATACTTTTTGCCACACATTTAATAAAAGTGAGGCTTCTGATTGTAATGAAAGCTGTTGTGTATAAGCCAAATTTGTAAATGATGGACACACTCGGCAAGCGATTTGTAATAAACGGGTTTTAAAAATTGTGGCTGTCGTGATATATTCCACGTCATTAGGTCGACATGTCATCCCCAAATGTGCCCACATTTGATGTTTTGTAGGTACTGAAAATTTTTTAAAGGAAACATAAACAATCAGCTGAGGCTTAAATAAGTAGGTCAATTGAGAATTTTGCGGAGTTTGGGATCGTCAATGAATGGATAGGCCACCAGATTTATATATTTATATTTTAACCTACATGTCTATGAGTTTCTTGACATTTCATGTACCTGCAACCACAAAGTGAACTTTTATATTGGCAATCTCCCACATTTGGTAAATTGTATTGCCTAATTCTTTCGTCACGTTGCCGTGAAGTCGTACACATACGCCTGTATAATTTAGTAATTTCCTCTAAAAATCGCTGTGACATTGTTTCTACGTCGCTATCATAGCCTTTCATCCACTCCTTTATAATATACTTCGCAAATACATCCATTATGCACGACTCAAACCCCTCACATGGGCCATACTCACGGATCAGCGGTTTAAACCCACACATCCTCCAAATGTGCATACTAAGGGGCGGGACTGAGTGTATTACACGATATACTTTTAATACATCGTCAGAAGTTAAGCTAAGCATGTCGCTTAAAATGTTTGGCGAAATCGCCACCATGTCACCGATTAGCAATCTAGCATTTTGAGCCGTTTTTGGGTTGTTATTGTGACAACAATCTAATAAATCAATGAACACATTTACAACCGAATCGTATCGCGATTTTAATCTAGCTTTTTCTACGCACATTCTCTCAAACATGCGTTCATTCAAGTCATCGTCTTCAGAGTCTGGTACCCAGATTGGAGCAATGTCCAGCTGAGTAAAGTAGTGCTCCTTTAGCTTAGCGTACGCGTAATTGGTAATAAAATTTACTCCACCAGTTCTCACTAAACTCCAAAGAGACCTCACTTCAGTCTCATTATCTTCACGGAAGTTTTTTTCTACCATAGCCAGGGTCACATGCGGCGGCAAGAGGTCTAAAATGTTTGCTACAAGCACACAACATCAAAACCAAAAATTAACCCACTTTTGATATGTTAGCGCACAATGATGAAAATTAGTCACGGTCGTAACCATAGGGTAATGTGAAAAAATCTGACGCACCGCGGCGTTTTGGTGGGACATGCCCATACGTTTTTGTCAAATCTTTTGACACAACTCTGTGTATACCCTTTCGAGTTATTTTATTCGGTTCGGTGACAGTTGCAGTGGGTGTATCGGGGTTTCGGACAAAATCCCTCATGTAATTAAAATTAATTATCTGACTTGCTGAGTAGTTAAGTGTGAAACCCCGTACCTTAACCACTGCAACTTTTTCACCGTTGCATCTCTCCACCAAATAGCCATAGTTTTTCGGCGACTCTGCAACTACTTCGATCATTCGACTACCGGCTCCATACGCTGATACCTCATCACTCATCTCCCCTAAATATGGCCCTGTTTCGATTTCTGGATCATTGGGGCCCTGAATGTAAATTACCGAATCTGTATCGCAGTAAATTACCCTCCTTTTCAAAACCTTCAAGTAAGAATATAAATGCAGTCTCGCATGCGAAGTTACATACGAGCAGATAATTGGGTTAATGAACCCCTTATCTGACACATACTCTTCAACATGTTTCCACGACATATATATAATTTCAGGGGTTATATCGGTTATGGAATTTAGTTCTACTGATGGATCGTTAAGCAAACTGTAAAAATCATTCAGATTATCAACAATCGTGCATTGCTGAAGTCTGTTTCGCTGGCCAAATTTTCCCCACAGACTATTTAAGCACAGTTTGCTTAACGCTCGCATCCCAGGATTTGGTGCAATATTATCAGGGTCCAGATCAATACCTTCTCTTTCTCGCATCCTTTCAATGAATCTCTCTTTCTCAACATCAGACCGCACATCATCTGGAAAACCAGATGACTCTTGTTTTATTTTCAAAAATGCATCGATATATCCCGAAAATAACCCACCCTGCCGTGTTGACCGGTCGTAAACAATACTATCGTACAGCCATGCCTCAAATTTTTTCAAGATTTTGTACCCCTGTTCTTTAGCCTCACGCAACTCTACACACGTATAGGTACCAACCCATTTCCTCGCATCAATATCATGCTCGCATTTCGAATTTTGTTGCAGAGTCGCACATGTCCTACAGAGGGGGAAAAACAGTTTGCCGTTTGTTCGGTTGGGTAATAGGGGTATATATAATCTACGCGGGGGTAAAATTTCGACTTTTGCAATTCCTGTTTTCAAATAAAAATTTGCTGGAACGTTGTCACCAATAAACACCGTTGGATGACCTCTTGGATATTCCTTGTATTTATTGACAAATGGATACAAGGAATTTACATCGATATAGCGCAAATTTTCACCAGGCTGGACCTTATGATACTTTTTGAACACTTCTACCCGCCCACCATAAAAGGCTTCCCTATTGCTCATTATTGGACCCACCACTGCGTCATCGTGTAAAAATTGCTTTAATAACGGATCAGAAAAACATTGATTGTGAATTTCGCATTCCCACACCTCCATGACATACGGTCTACCCGTGGACTTTTTCAAAAATTCAATTTTTTTTAATGTGTTTTGCCGCCGATGTTCCAAAGTGATGGCCATACCCTCCTTCCATGACCTCTTATCAACTGGTGACGACCTTTCAGCCAAACTGTAACATTTTGGACACCCATGCCAGAAACATCCTTGTATCTCAATAATGAGTTTTGAATTTCTTTTTCTCAACCCCAAATTTAGCTTAGTTAAATCAAAATTTTCGCAATAACCATCAACGTAATACCTTCCAATTTTCTTTTCTAGCCCATTATAAGCAGACTGTATACTCACATTATATTTCTGCTCAAAATACAGTAAATATTTTAACGCAAGCTTACTTTGGTTGTTTTGCATTCTATATGACGGAAATGTCATTAGTGCAACAGTGTTTATTGGTAAATATTTTTTTCGATAGCCTTTCATGCATGCAGATGCAATGGTTGAGGCTTCTGCAAACGGATCCACATCCATTATCTGCAGGTACAGCTCCCGAAACCTCATTGCTGCCTGGCGCAAGATGTTAACATCTTGAATGCAATATTTCGTCATTTCAATTTTGAAATTGAAACGATAGTCGTCAATATTGCATTGCTGGGTATGCCAGGCAAGAAATGTGGCTCGATCGTTGCTGCTCATGCTGTCGCATCCATAAAATTGAGTATCGGGTAGTCGCCCAACATAATTTATATTTTCGGGCTTATTGAAGAAATGAGGGAAGTACCCTTTGGAAACGTCCGCGAAACCAAACATTTTTGGTAGGGCTGAAAGACGGCAGCCAAAGTAATAAAGGGTGTCTTTAAAGATCAGATTTTTGTACTTTACAGTTACAATTTTGGAGCCATTTTTTACAATTTCTGGTGTTTTACCCTGTGCGATCAGCATAAATCGCACCAGAAATTGAAAATCATAAGCTCCGCCATTGTGCGCTAAAACAACGACTTTACTGAAATATTGAGATTTTAAAAACAGATGATTGAAAAATGCCTCAAGCAACGTGTCACCTTCATTGTCTATAATCGTTTGTCGTACCCCGCACATTCCGCATTCCTCATTCATATTTTGGTTATTTACACACATAGCACACACAGTCTGTACAACACAGAAATTTGGTATATGATCACCACACCCCTCTTCAATCCGCGCCTCGAAGTCGAAAAAAACGTATAAAATTTTGTCACTTGCGACACGTTGTTTGACCCTTTGCACATAGCATAAATGACTGTCAGTGACATAATCGTCGCAGTTTGCGCATACCCTATACCCACAATGATGTTTATATTTACGTTTACTAGACACCTGATTAAAGAATTGCTCGCACACTTCGCAATATTTGACTTCATCGCAAACTGTTCGATCATTGACAAATTTTGGAAGTTTGTGATTATCAAAGCATTGAAGATTATTGAAGGTAATGCGGCATTTGCGGCATTTCAAATTTATGCCAGGCTGGATAGGACATTTCGGCACTGTCATACATTTGATACACGCATCAGAACACCTATGTACGCCCAAGCTGCCATATGGGTAAAGACACGGCATGCAGTAATACTTGCATGTAAACGCACCAGTCAAGCTGATTATTAAATCATAATGCTGCTCGTACATGATGAGGTTTATGTGTTTTGTATTTACCGCTGTTAGGTCGCCATATCTGCCAAAAATTGTTCGCCCCTTCCTGTCCCTACCATCGTAAACCGTAATTAAGTACCCATGCATTGCATGTGCAAACCTCCCTACATCTTCTAAGGTACCCCTAAATGTTGCAGGATCTGTAGAAATACCCAAGCTACTACAAAATTCAATAACTTTTGGCCCCATAGTTTCACAATTTGCTAATAAATTTTTATAAGTCACATGCTTTTGTGATGAAATAACATCATTTGGCGCCAATTTCCAATCTAGCCTTACTTTACCCATATACACAGAATAAGCGAGACATAAATGATCATTATTAAAAATCCTTACAAAACTCTTCTTTTTCGCGGCAATATATTGAGCATAGGTTGATGAATCGCAATTCAGGTAATTTGGGCATCTTTTTAAATTTTTCTCCCCCCTAGGCATAACAACATGCGTGACACGAAAGTTTATAGGTTCATTTTCATCCAAGGTAAATACCATATTATTACTCTGGTTGACCTTCTCGCATTCATTTAGTAGCATTTCCTCTGTTAACTGGGTCTTCTTGACAAAACTTAGGTAAATGGGACTTGTGGTATTTTTGGTCGACATCTCTACACCTACACGGTGATGATCTTCAATGTCACTGTTTTCGAAAATGTAACGCCGAAAAACCTCCCTGATGACTTGATCAAATGTTGCAATATGAAAACGGTTTGGATTTATGAATACATCAACGTGCTGGTCGAATTTGTTATAAGCACGGTTGTGCTTTAACCCCTTATCGACAATCCTATAACCTGTAGTTTGGTATAAGCAGTGTTATACTTTGCATTGCGCCATATATGCATGTATTTTTATGTAATTAAATTTATTTTATGCAATCTTACCAGTACTAGCTGAAAACCTCTGATGCTCCCTGCCTGGTCCAATATTTACGCGTTCAACCCCATCTTCCAAGACTGCATACCCGCTAATTCCAGGATTTTGGGTTGAATCACCCCCATCATCTTCCCCGTCCTCACTGGCATTGTGACTAACTTCCGCTTCGCGGTTATACTGGGGGTCTGAAAGAATTTTTATGATATTAATGTGGTCATGTTTACGCCCCCCAATAAAAAATTTCAATTCACCTTCAGGATTTTCGGCCGTGGACGTTGCCTGAGGCTCAAATATTGTTGAATCGTTTTCTGACGCTATATTCATCTTCTCTTCTATACTGCTATTATTTGCAGCCTCCTCTTCTATTTGTCTAATCGCTGCCTCGAGGATACTGTCATTGAAATCTGCTGTTTTGAAATTTAAACCAATATAATTATGGCATTTATAGGTTTGAATGATTTATAATGCACAAACTTACCAGAAACTTGTGTATGGTCTCTAGTGTCACTATTCTGCCACCCACTAGGACCCGTCACTTGGCCATCAAGCTCATGGGCCACAGCAAAAATTTTTCGTGGAGGAGTGGTTGGGGATGATGCACTCCTTTTGGAATTTCCTAAAATTGCAAATGCCTTATATTTATCGGTAATATCGGAATAATTAAGTTTCATGTATTAGATGTATTAAATTTTTGCCAGCTTTTTTCATTGAAGGATTTTTCTAATTGCAGCAATGTGTATGATTTAATCAACCAAAACTTTTGAAGGCATAATTCTATGAGCAGTGTTTTTTACCAATATTTTTCGTTTTTTAATGATTTCAAATCTGACGTATAGATATTTTTATTTTCATCAAAAGATAAAACACGTATTCCGCATTCCTGCGGTTATTAATCGTTTTAATTGCCGGGTTAATATCAACAGTGTTGCGGCATGCACGATTTATTTCCAAACACCACATACTCTCGTATTTTTTATTTATCTTTTAGATAACACATTATTCGTTACCTTTTTTCATTAATATAGTAGGAATTACGCGATGTTTATTCAGACGTTTTTCACAGTATCTACTTTTATGAACTGCATGAAAATTGATAATCCGTGACAAATACATTTCAAAACAATGACATTTTTTTAAATTTTTACCTCAAGAGCCGCGAAATTATTTAGGTACAGAACTAGTACATCATTATATTGCAGTACATTTCAAGGCCCATATATATATTTTTTGCATCAAAAAAATTTCTGTTTTGAAATGAAATAATTTAACATGTTTTTTGGCAAAAATATTTCAGCTCTCTTGCCTGTTAAACCGCTATTTTTTTTAGTCAAAATATTTTAGTTTTACTTTTTTATCGCCAAATCTATTTTTTATTTTTAGTGGTAGTTGAGCTAGACTTTTCTCTAACCCAAGAATTTTAAAATGTTTTGCAGATTTTCGCATAACCAACTTTTCCAATTGGAAAATAAAATTCAATTACATAGAGAAGCACTTTTTTCAATTTATTACATCCAATAAATCGTTTCCTGTTTAAATTTTTTAAATTCAGAATTTGTGCGATTTCGATTTTGAAATTAAATTATGTTTTTTTTCAACCGAAAATATTTCATTTTATTTGAGAAAAATAATTTATTTCTTTTAACCAATTTTTTTTCATTTTTAAATTTTTTGGCAAAAAATTTTTTTTATTTAATGGTACTTATTACAAGAACACTGGTTTTGGAACAATTCAGAAATTAAAAACTTTGTTAAGAAAGGTGGCAGTATTTTTGTATCAACACATTAAAAGCACATTTTATTTCAACAGTAATTAAAATTATATTAATGTAGACTTACCGTTTGGCGATCTCGTATCCATTGCAAGTAAAATTTTTAATACGTTTGAAAATTTTTAAAAGTTGAAAAATTCAAGGTGAAAAATTAAACGATCGAAATATCACAGCGAATATAGTATTTGACAAAATCACGGCAGAATATAAACATAAGAAAAATCACAGTGAAAATGAATTTGAAAATAACCGTTTGAAATATTGCTGCGAAATACTAATTTCACAAATTGCAGCGAAAAATAAACATAAGAAAAATCCCAACGACAAAACGTATTTGAAAAAATCGCCGCGAAAAATAAATGTACGAAATATCCCAGCAAAATGAATTTGAAAAAATTGTGGCGAAAAATTAACGTATGAAATATTATGTAATAGAAACAAATTTCTTCCAATTCTAGCATGGCTAAATATTGTACACGAGCTGGTATTTATACCCCAAAATTTATTTTCAATCACCTGATAGTCGGTGTCTCAACCAATGATGTGATTTGCCTCTTTCGATCTAATTACCCTTCAAAATTTTCTACTCTTGCCCTCTAGTTTACCGCCACTTTAATTATCGCCTAACCGCGCCTGTACTGCCGATTATGTTACGTTTTCGCGCTAAATTTCGGCGATTTTTTGGGAAAATTTTCAAGAGCACATGGCAAAATAGGCAAGCAATATGGCAGTGGTATTTTGGTTGGTTGGTTGAGGGGTTGGTAATAGGGGGAGGTTTGCAATTTGTCATTTCATCTATTCTATAGGAATAGCGGGTATAGCATTACCAAGGTGCGCGTAATTTTCCGCAAACGCCTTGGTACCTATTTCAATTGGTAGGCAGATACCTACCTTGATGATTTTTCGCGAAAATGCTGCAAAATACACGTTTTCAATACGTTTACTCGTGCCCACTCGAAAAATATATTTTTAGACACCCTTGGGCAGGTATGCAAGTAGGTGGGTAGGTTAGTTGATAGGTAGGTATGTAAACTGGCACAGTGGCAAATTGTAAGTCGGTAGGTAGGTAGGTAGGTAGGTAGGTAGGTAGGTAGGTAGGTAGGTAGGTAGGTAGGTAGGTAGGTAGGTAGGTAGGTAGGTTGCAAGGTGCGTAAACTACAACTGCGGCAAATAATCGATAGGTAGGCTGGTAGGTAGGTAGGTAGGTAGGTAGGTAGGTAGGTAGGTATGTCGGTAGTGATCATTGTAACGGCCTCATTTTTTCCGATTTTCTGATTATTTTTTAAAAACATCTAGGTATTCAAATTCAACTCAATTTTTTTCCGACTTTATTTCAGCAAATATCTTTTAATCCAAAAATACACATCGATAAAAGTGGCGGATTTTTTAGTGTGCTTTTATTTTGAATTGAAAAACGTAGGTATTTTGATAGGAAAACTCGTTTTGAAAAACCATCTTCTAAGAAAATTGCACTCTTCCGAATTTGGTAAGTAAGTAGGTAGATTGGCTGATTGAAAAACGTGTAGGCGAGTTGCAACTCGTACAATTTTGGCGGGAAACGGCGGCGTGATTTTTTTGACCGCGATCACCCGATAATTTTTGGAGGGCGCTCAGCTGACATCAATGCCCCGGGCTATCGACCCACACATTAGATCACCTTTGCCGTTTTTTCATTTTTCTGCTCTGTGTATTAACGTATTTTTTTTTTTTATTTATCTAAACATTGCCGTATTCGTTTTTTTTTTTTGCCAATTATTCCGCGGTCAGATCGGCAGGTTATTACTCTTGGTTATCTCGCGGCGGCGGCGGCGGCAGCGGCTACAGTAGCAAAGCGCCGATTACATCGCCTAATTAACGCGCCCGTTTATCTAGACGAGTTTGAGCTCGTAATTTTCAAAGTATTTTTTCTTTTTTCCCATTTTTTTCTCCAGCAGACTACACTAAATGACAAGGCGGGGGTGCGGCGGCGTCAGGAGCGGCTAGGGTTTAGGGAAGGCGGGGGTGCGGCGGCGTTAGGGGAAGGCCCGGGTTTAGGGAAGGCTGGGGTGCGGCGTGCGGCTTGTGGTGGTTAGGGGAGGCTTGGGGGGCGCTTGGGTATTCAAAAATTTTCACTGCGGCTTCCTCCTGCTCTTTGGACACGTTATTGGTCATCGCGGCGCAAATACCATCCGTCAATAAACACTCCAGATACATACGGCACTTGCTGACAGCCGCTGGAATGCCTGAAGGCCTTTGACATTGCCTTTACATGGTCCTTTGCATCCAGGGAGGCGCCGCCGCCATTTTTTTCATCTTGGGAAAATCCCAGGGGGCCAAAATGGTGGCTCTTGTACCCCTTTTAACAAAGACACGTCAGATTTTCTTCTCTTTTTTTTTTACCCTGATAAGATTAATAGGGAACCTTTACTTCTCATTCTCTTATCTCCGACGTAGCCCAGTCGGTTAGCACTCGGCGCTTTTGCCAGTGAAACCTGTGGGTCGGTGGATCGAATCCCAGCGGCGGCAGAGATTTTTTCAGATTTAAAAAAATTTAAAAAAATTAAATTATTTAATTTCAGGTGTGACGTCACAGCCAGACCACGTGGGCGGTGGAAGAAATTGGTGAAAAAAAACACAAGTCCAAAATGTAAACAAAAGCACATGGCCTGCCATCAGGTGATAAGAAAATTACCAGCAAAAAAACACAAGTCCAAAATGTAAACAAAAGCACGTGACAATTAAAATGGCGGCATACTTCAAAGCCACCCTTACTTCCGGGTTGAAATATGTCACCAAGTGTCAACAGTGGAAAATTACAAGAAAATTTAGAAAACCTTAAACTGGCATACCTGAATCAACAGGGAAAAAGGGAAATACGGGAAATTTGAGGGAAATACTGTGACGTCACCCCATTTATTTACACACGCAGTGTTACCACTAAGAGAGGCGAAAAATTTAGTTATGCCGTACAGTATAGGTCACTACTCCTGCCCATCCCCCTCCCCCAACGATAATTATAATGCAATATAATTATACGCAAAACATGAACTCGCAGCTGGTAATACAGAATTACGAACAAAACTCATCCACATACCAACTGTAGAATCCACCAGCTCGTATGCACCCTGCGAATAAAAGAAAGTTGGGACAAAATACACTCAAAGTTACATTTTTCACTCGAGCACTCAGCAGATGAAATGAGATGACGAGATTTTAGGGTCAGATAGAATAGGCGGCCTCTTCATAACTCTTGCTGTATTCACTTTCACTCCCATTTAACCCCATTTTTTTTCCTCTGAAAAATTAAGTTTTTCAAGTTTTTTCAACGAAATTTAAATATGACCCGATAGCTTGCTGGAGAACTTCAAACTATGTCAACATACCAACTTTGAAATACCTACCTATGGGTGCATTTCACAATGTGCATACTTCCGCTGAAACTATGAGATAGCATGAGGGAAGATATGAATGTAAATTGAGGACTTTTGTAGTAACGAATATGCTGGTAAATGTCATCTCATTTCAAATACCTTTTATGGACTTTATTTTGAACTCGTAGATTGAAACGAATTAATACAGCAGGCATGTAAGCATTCGTATAAATTAATTTTAAAATCACATCGTTGAAAATCTGCATAATACATTAGATAATCGTGAAAATAGATTTCCTTTCTTCAAATAAATAAAACAAACATATAATACCTTTCAATCAGTCGGCGAAAGGATTGAAAAACTTTGAAATTTCAATTTACATCATCTTTTATTTCAAACCGCAAACAACCGCTTCGTCTTCGTTATCTGACAGAATATAAAGCTTGTTTTCATTTTCTGCTTATTAAATTACTGTCGTTTTTGTTACCGCCATCGATTCAGCGTTATTTCCCGTCACCGTTTTATTTCTGAAACCGAACAAACCGAATAAAATTTTTATATCTGCTGCAAATATCATATTTGATGATGGAAAAATACGATATAAATAATTAATTGTACTTTACACTTTATTGCATTTTGTGATATTTTTCGATAGTAAAATAATATCGAGATAAAGGTAGGTTAAATTGGTAGGTATTTTTTACCCATCTATGAGTAAAATTTGAATCAATAATTAGGTTGGTACCATTGGCAGGATGCATATGCCCCATTTATCTGTTATCTTGCATTCAATCTCGATAAAAATTGATTCGAAACATTTCAAATACTATGGATTTAAGTTGAAAAAACTCAAAGTATCGCTATTTCACTCCAAACATTTTCAAGAGAGAAATCATCGGAAAAAATTCGCCAGCTTTTAAAAATCTGAACTTTCAATTTAAAACGCCAGCTCTGGGTACTGGCACTAAACACCTTAATCCTATTTCTCTAGCAAGTTGATAACGAACCGCACATTTCCGAAAAGTAATCTGAAAATAAAAAATGAATAGGAAATGGCGTCGAGCGAAGCCCGAAAGAAAAAAGCAGAGAAAAAGAAGACTTTGGTAAAACGAAATAAAGTACTTCAAACGGTTGCCATTGTGCAGATACAATGTTAGAAAGGGTTATGAGGGTTGAGGATAAGAAAAAAATAAAAGGGTAAACTCTTCGAGGGGATGCCACCTCGTAATCTGAAAACCATCACCTGAATGTCAAGGAACTGGCGTTATTTTTTCTTGTTCTCGTCACGTTCATCTGTCTTTCAGTGGACCGTGAAAAGTAAAAAGCCAAACTAAATGATTTGTTTCAACGGGTCTTTTGTTGTTTAACCTCGCCACCTCCCGGTCCACTCTTTAATCGCGCGGTACAATTTTTTATTTTATATAGACTATACCTTGAGTTGGAAAAAAATTTCATGGCAGCGATGCAGTCGCCAAATACATAATGTAACTATTTTACATGACAAGTTCTTTCATGCATAAATTTCCGCGAATTCCACGCGTAATTACAAAATACCGCTTGTTTGCGAAAGGGAAATTAATTTCTTTTTCGAGTTTTCTTTTCTATTAACAGTTAGCAAGTTTGCTGGAGGTTTTTTTCTCGTAGTTTAATTGTACTTTTTTTTATGTACGGCGTTAAAATTCAATTTTCACGCGTTCTTAAATTTAATGTGAAGGGAAAAACTTCAAATACGCTTATTAAATAGGCGTAATTTTGCTATGCCTAAAGCCAACAAAGTGTTTGTATTTTTTTGGAGAGAGAAAATTGTGCCATTAAATTTCCCTCCTGTGGTATAGATCGTGATGGCATTTGGTGCAGGTTCCTCTTCTGTTAAACTGAAGAATAGAAGTACAAAAATATATACAGTTGGATGTTTCGGTACATAGGTATGCAGATTGAGTGTTCTGAACGCTGTATGCGGTCTTCCCATTTAGAAATGCTGCAACGAAAAAAAAAAGTATTCGAAGGGGGAGGAATAATTTTCAATGATTTGACTCAGTACATTTGCACAAGGTTGTTCTATTCTGAAGGTAAGAAAACCATCATTGCTTCGATCCGGACCTCTCGAATCTTCGAAAGGGGAATTATCAATATCATTAGACGTATCAACCTGATGTATTGCAGAAATAATTTTGCAGCATTACAGAAATGTAATTTCAGCAGAGTACAAGTTTTTGCAACATCGCAGAAAATTTATTGTAATATTGCAAAAATGATTGCAGAAAAGTTTTTGCAACGCTGCAAAAAATGTTTTTGTAGTTCTGCAGGAATATTTTTGAAACATGGCAGTGAAGTTTTTGCATCATTGCAAGATTGTTATTGTAACATTGCAGAAAATGTCTTTGGAATATTGCAAAAAAATTGTTCAAGCATTACAAAAATGTTATCAGGACATTATAGAAATATTTTTTAAAAGTGGCAGAAATGTTTTTGAAATATCCCGGGGAAAAAATTAGATCTAATTGGATTTAATCAGACGGTCCGATCTGATCAGATCCAATTGAATGCAAAATATTGCGCGATCCAATCGCAACCAAATGGAACCAAGTGAATATAACTAATATAAGTAGATACAAATAAATCCAATTAAAGCTATTTTTCTGTATTAATTGAAAAAAAATCGGATCTAGTTGAATCTTTTTGGATCTAATTGGATAACAAATTTGGTAGGTAATTCATAAAAATTAGATCCAATTGGATCCAATAGAATCTAAAAAGTTGAGAGAAGATCTAAAAATATCTGAAAAGATTCAATTGGATCTGGATCCAATTGGATATAATTTGTTTTCCCCGGGATGTTTTTGCAACATTGCAAAAGTGTGATTGTAACATTCCAGAAATGTCTTTGGAATACCTACATACTTACAGAAAAATTTTGATGCATTGCATACCTTTTGCAGCATTAGGTACATACAGAAATTTTGAGAGAATGCAGAAATGTTTTTGAAATATGTACCTATCACATGGATAAATCTTTTTGAAACAATGTATGTGGAAATGTTTTTGGAGTCATTTTAGAAAGAAATACTATTACAGATGACATTGGAATATTACAGAAATATTTTTGAAACTTTGCAGAAATATTGTTGCAGCATTGCAAAAAGGTTATTGTTACGTTGCAAAAACGTTTTTGAAAAATTGCAGTATTGCAAAATTGCAGAAATTTCTTCGGAATATTTCAGGAATTTTTTTGAAACATTTTTTGATACATTGCAAAAAAATGTTATTGCAGCATTACAGAATTTTTTTGGAATATTACAGAAATGATTTTACAGCACTGCAGAAATTTAGAAATACATAATATGGTTAAATCACAAGGCAGTCAAACCTGGTACTCGAATAACTTCTTCCACGACCAAATTTTTTTCTGATGTAATTTTTCCACAACCAAATTTTTTCAACAGAAATTTTTTTGATGTAATTTTTCCACTGAATTTTTTTCTGGGGGATTTTTCCATTGTTGAAGTTACACCTTTTTTAAAAAGAATGATTTCTGTTTGATTAACGTCATAAAAAATTTTTCCCACAATTTTCTTCACTGAAATGTTTTTCTGAAGAATTTTTCCATTTCAAAATTTTTTCTCAATATTTTTTCAACCTGGATTTTTTCCTCAAAATTTTTATGACGTCAATCAAACAGAAACGAGAAACCCTTATTTTTAAAAAAGATGGAAGTTCAACAATGAAAAAATTTCAGCGGAAAAAATTATAACTAAAATATTTCAGGTGAGAAAATTAGGGGGGAAATTTAATCGTAGAAAAGTACAGTCAAAAAATTTTAGTTGAGAAAATTTTGAGAAAAAAATCAAGAGATTAAAAAATTGTGAGGAAAAACATTGGAAAACTTCTTCAGAAAATTCTGAACTGTTTGAAAATGTCGTGAATATTCTGGACTTAAAAAAAAAATACATACATATATCGAAACAACATGTAAAGTCATGAAGTTATTCGAATTCCTGGTTTGACTGTCTTGTGGCAGTTGTGGTTAAATCTATATCGCAAAAGTATTTTTGAAATCTTGTGGGAATGTAATTGCAGCATTGCAAAAATGCTTTTACGGCACTGCAAAAAATGTTATTGTAACATCACAGAAAAGTTCTTGGAATATTGCAGAAATTTTATAGTAAAATCGTAAAAAAAAAAAATTGAAACATTGCAGAGAAGATGTTGGAGAAATTATTTTTATTTCTAAATTGTGCTTTTGTAATAAAAAATAGATTTAAAGAAAAACAAAAAAAATATGAGTTTAATTTGAAAGGCTGATACACATGTTGCTGCAATAATTAAAGTTCACAAAAAAAATGTATAAACAATGTGGAAACTTATTCTCAACTTTAAAACTTTCTGTGTAATGTTGCCCCGAGACATCAATAATAAAATCAATACCTATTTAGCATACCCCTGTTTTAAATTTTTACCTTAGCTACCTAAAAGCTATCACTTTATTAAAACTAATAATTTTAGTAAAACGTTTCTCTCAAAATCGAGTAAAAGTCGCACGTTTTTCCGAAGTAGGTACCAATCACTAATACATGCTGCTTACCTAGCTTCAAGTTTTAGAGTGAAAATTTTCTAAATGTTGTTACACGAGTTATATCGATAAAAAACATGGTTGTTTTTTGTCGTAGTACAATTTGTGTTAAAATATTTAACTTTACACTTAAACTTTGGTAATGTATTGCCGTAAGTTTCTGCTCGACTTTTTACACGAAAATAGAATTTTCTTTCGTACCGAAGTCGTTTTTACCGTGTTATTATGTTTTGCAAAAGTTTGCTTTTATATTTTTATGTAGTGCAAACGTTTCGTTAAGCTGGAAAAATATAATTTATACATAAATGTGCGAAAAATTTTCTTATTAACTTTTCGCCTAAAAAAGTTGCCGACGAATGATTTGTTGGAAATTTGGGAACAAAGTGGAAACTTGTTTAGATGTCATTTCCATGTTGCGAGGTAGTTAAAAGCCTATTTTTATTTTTTTCTTCCGCAAAAAAATAGAAAAAAAAATGCCAGAACCGAATGCACATTTTTTTCTGACGAATTTTATTAGGTACTCAAAAAAGCAAAGCTTTAGTTTTGTTATTTGTGCATTGAGCGGAAGAACGGATGAAGATAAACGAAAAGTAATAAAATGTGTCTTGTAATAAAAAGTTGTGTGAAGTGTTTTTTTGGTATATTTTTTTCGCCAGCCATTCTTTTATACTGTACGTATCAGGAAAAGGCGTACGTAATGTTACAGATTACAAGTTGATTGAAGGGATTTGCAGAAAAATAAACGAGGGTTTCTAAAAAAGCAAAATACAAATCAACCGCGAAGATTTAATTGCCGCAATAACCGAGGCTATTTAAAGTATAAAAGTTGTGTTGCGGATTGGAGTATAATTTTGGGGTTATTTTTGAATTTCTTCGAAAGATTTTCTGGATTTTAGCAGAAATAACAAGTACCTGCTAGGCTGCTACCGAAGCATATGCGCATATAATTTACATTTTCTAAATCTCATATGCCCTTGCATCTTGTATTTGTCTTGCCTCGTGTGTAATATTCTCAGATAAAACAATTTTTCGGCCTGTACGATATAAAATACTCCCAGAGCACTTGATGATGCAGTTAGAATAACGCTGAAGTTGGCTTTATTACCGACCGTTATGCAAAATCGAAGAGTTTGTTTACGAGAGACCATTAAATTAATCTTACCATTAAATTAATCTTAGCTCTTATAGTGCAAATGGCTTATCCTATTCATCCTTCTCCTAAGGCAATTTATTATTTTCGTTAGACGCACCAAGAATTCCACACCAGAATACCCCGTAGTAAAAATTTTTCGCTGTTTCATTCATTGCTCTCTGCTGTGACTGCGAGTCATAAAAATTCAATCAAAAATACCCTATTCTATGTATTATAAAGATTTCTATAAATCTATACCGGGGTTTATTCAATTTACAGTTATGTCATTATTTGTAAAGACTTTTTATTGCGATTCTTTGGGTTCTTTGTTTATTGGTGATTGAAATGACACGAAAATTGGTACCTTGGATGGTGGATTTTGTGTACCTATTGAAAGCAACACTTCGAAGGAGCAAAATTGTATCCTGAATTTCAACGAATATAAAAAGAAAGAGATTTTCTAAAAAAAATTTGAGCCCCAAGCTCAAGTTGAGCTAAAGAACCTAAAAAAGAGTTGATGACAATTATGCTAAAAAAAAAAATGAAAAATGAAAAATAATATTTTTACTTTTTTTTTGGTTACAACCACAGAAAAAAGTTAAATTTTAATAAAATGTCATAAAAATTGACTTGCTTTTAAACGAGAAGGACAACCCGGGAACTTGAATACCTTCATGACTTTTTTTTTCAAGTCCAGAATATTTACGCCATTTTTAAACAATTTGGAATTTTTTGAAGAAGTTTTCCAAATTTTTTCCTCGTAGTTTCTCAACTCTCAATTTTTTCTCAGAATTTTCTCAACTGAAATTTTTTTCTGACGTAATTTTTCCATGATCAATTTTTTCTATTAATTTTCTCACCTAAAATTTTTCTGACATAGAAGTGTTCTTCACTGAAAATTTTCCTGAAAAATTTTTCCACCGTTGAACTTACATTTTTTTTAAATAATAATTTCTGTCTGATTGACGTCATAAAAAAATATTTTCCTCACAATTTTCACATCTGAAATTTTTTCTGAAGAATTTCTCCACGTCTAAATTTTTTTCTCTTAGTTTTTTCGATTTGATTTCTTTTCCTCAAATTTTTATGACGTCAATCAGACAAGTTCAACAATGAAAAAATTCTTCAGGAAAAATTTCAGTGAAGAAGAAATACGTCAGGAAAAGTTCAGGTGAGAAAATTATGAGAAAAAATTTTATCGTGGAAGAATAACATCAGAAAAAAATTCAGTGAGAAAATTACGAGGAAAAAAATTGGAAAACTTCTTCAGAAAATTCTAAACTGTTTAAAAATGACGTAAATATTCCAGTCGTTGAAAAAAAAAGGTCAAGTTGACATTCAGTGGTACGAGCAGTGACGTCATGAAGGTATTCAAGTTCTAGGTTTGACTGTCTTATTAATTGACTGATGTCCCTCGAGATTAAAAAAATTCTACAAAAATTATAGAACTTCCATTCTCCTCTGTTTTGGATTTATCATCTATTTGATTGCATTATTTTCAAGAATTTTTCATATCAATGGAAGCAAAGAAAAATTTTCTTTTCTTTGGTACAAAATTGTATCTTGTAAAAATATATTTACGACAATTTTTCTGATTAATTTTTGTGCACTTCTTCCTGGTATTTTTACGATTTTAAATTTTTAGCGATTTCAATGTCTCAGGGGTCGAAAATTGCAACTATCCGTGGAGAAATATTTCGACAGATTTTTTTTCAAATTTTAAGTCTGATATGAGCAAATGAAGAAAATAAAGTCAGATTTGTGTTTAGTGGGGCAAAATAGCTGATAAACACCCTTTTTGTGATCGTTTTTTACTCAATGTATAAAAATTCACTTTTCTGTCAGAAAAAAATCAGTGAAAAAATTTAATTTTGAGACTTCGAGTGAAATTATCACAAAAAGACATTTATCAGAATATTTTGGACCGTTAAACACGAATTCGATAGTTTCTTCGTCGGTAATTTTTCCCGGATAAAAAGATAAAAATTTGAAAAATCTGATAAAATTACATTTCTGTGCGGTTTTTCACAATTTTCACTTTTCAGCCCTCAGTTCAAAAAATTAGCCAAAATCAAATTACATTTGAAAATTCTTCTTAAAAAACGAATTTTTCAGCACCTAATTTTTTCAAGTCAGCCTTCTTCGCGGAGTATTCTCACATTTAAAAACTTCAAATGGTTGGATAAACTTGAACTGCAGCAAATAATCAAAAAAATAATGCAAATAATCATCTCAAGTGGAATGGGTGAAAAATCAAGAATTTTTTTGATTTTTTTATTCATCTCAAGGAGTACCATTGGGGGAGAAGTGGGTGTGAGGAGATCGAAATTCGAAAATCGGAAGGGGCCAAATTTCCCTCCTGCTCTGCTGTACCTACATTTTTCATTCTTTTTTCAAATCACAAAACAAACAACTTGAATTTTATGAAAATTGAAAATATAATTGGTTGTGATGATTTCAAATTTAGATAAAATAAATTCAGGTCATTAATTAACAAGTGAATCATTTTTTGACCTTGGACTATTATTTTATTACTCGAAACTCGCATTTATTCACGAAATTCTCTAATCCCGAAATCATTTTTTTCATTCACCATTGTCATCGCCATTATCGAAATAATAAATTGATACGCGATAAAACAATACACATTTTTCTTAATGCGCAAAAACAACATAATTTTTACGGTCTAGATATATAAAAAATTTGCGCAATAGAGATGTTTCGTTTATGTAGAAAATATAAATAATTCAAATCATGGCGGACATCCGGTGTTCCTTTTTCCGAAGAAAAAAGAATAGTATAAATAACGGTTTTGCCGACAGAACGGTCAAAATAGAAGTCTGAGAGAAATATATCGGAAAATATAGTGAGGATTTTTCGTGGCAGACAAAAAAAAACTATCACTTTGTAAGAAAGCCTTTATATGAAAAGATTTCGCCTTTTAGGATACGTGCTACTAACAAATATTGCAATCTGAGACTACTTTAGCTTAAAGCGAGCTGTAGGAGAAAAAAGTCGTATTTCTATGTACGTGTCGGATAATGTTGCTTTAATTTCCTTCAAATTCGAAACTTTTATCAGTTCGAGTGGGTGCGAAAATCTTTTACGTTTACATCAATACGCTTTTCATTAAAAATTTTCAAGACCATTAATCAATGAATCGAGTGAACGTCGATTTATTTCCGTATCAATTTCCCATTTGTGATGGAATAAATATACGTCGCGGTGTCACGAAATGTTGGTAGGTAATTGTTTCGATGGGGTTTTTGTTCGAAGTACCTATACCTAGGTAAATTGGGTTAGTTTTAATTGCATTTTCTGTGCAATCATTTTAGCTAAAAAAAAATCATAATATTCGAATTTCTCTGAAATTGTTGAATATTTTAGCTTTCTTTTTCAGGATAAAGGGGTCAAATTTTGGTTTTTTGGCTATGGGGGCTGCAGATTGTTCTGAGGTGGACTGAAAACAACGCACGAAAAAAATCAGGCTACAATTTTTTGGGATTAAATCGTAAAATGACTGGACTATAAAAATAAATTTTTAAAATTATTTTTTTTTTCGAAAGCTCCACCTTCCTTTTAAAATTTTAAAGAGAATAAATTTTGAAAGTTAGGTACTTCCAAAAAATCAAAATTTGAATTCTTTCCCTCCATCGAAAGTGGGTCGAAATTTTCACAATTTTTAGAAAGTTTGAGCTCATTGAAATGTACATTTTACTAAGATTATTTACAAAATTTTCCATAGAGTTGAAATCTAAAATGACAGAAATAATAGGCAAGATTTTGATTCATTTAATTAAAAATACGTATCTTAAAAATTCGTCAATACGAGACTTCTTTTTCCCAAACACAATTCTGTATGCATAGTAAAATATCCAATACCGACGCATACGCCCACAAAATAATGGAATTTCACAATTTCGCGAACCATTTTTGAATTTCGAATTCTAACTTTGACATAAAGTTACAAAATGAAATTATTCGCTTCATCATCGGAATAATAAATCAACAGCGGACTTCGCCATAATGGAAAAGAATTCATTCCGAAGGACTCTGCTCGATATAAAAACGAAAGTGAAAGGGACCCGGAGGTTGAAATTGTATACTTGTTTGGCTTTTGAAATTTACACAAAATAACGCTTAAACTCGCAAACTAAGCAAGCAACGAACAATATGATTCATCAAATCATTAGATAACATTGTTTTGTCAAAATAAGTAGTAAGTAGGGAGTAAATGTATAAAAGCAAACAAATATTTAAATTTTTAGATAGGTACCGGGTGTCTCGTGCGATGATCGATTTGAAAACTAGTCACGTTCGATTTCCATGCAAATTATTTATCTCGCTAAAAGATGGCACAATTGTTTCTCCCATATTCAACCCTTGTTAACTGGTAAATTAATACGAGAACGAGAGAAGTTCTAAGTGCAACAATATATGGTAAAACGTTGTATTCTGTATTCCTAATTTTGCTAATGGCCTTTAACATTCTACCACATCATATTCATTTAAGTTTATTATCCTCCCTGTTGATGTAAATCACTGTGTTTTAATTTCACTTTTAAATTATTTCTCGTTGGTAGTCTCGTGCGTCTGCCGAATTAAATCCAAGCCAAATTTTGTCCGACTCGATGGAAATTTAATAAGAATTTATGGCTTTGGTAAATTGCTCGAAATTTCGCAACTTTTTTCCTTATTTTTACGCGTTTGGTGTTTCCTTTTTTCTTTCTCCGGCGACAAATATGCGCAGCAGTTCGAATTCAATTTATTTGAAGAATGTGAACGGAGAATGAACGAATGTGCATATTTTATGATAATTTGGTAAATCTGAAGAAAAAACGGATAAAAAATGACGTAGCGGTGACTTTATCAATGCGAATGTATTATATCGATGTCCAAATATGTGACAAAAGCAAAATACCCTTCGATAGTTTATCCTTAGGTTTTTCTTATAACTTCCAACCGTCGTATAAAATTTTAATGCTAGTAAGAAACTTTACATCTTTTTATACCATTCGCATCAAGTTTTACATAAAATAAAATTTCACCATTTTATCGCTGTTATTGGAAATTGTTTTTTGATTCTTTAACGTGGTTTATTGAGGATCGATGTGGCTACATTTTCCAATCATGAGATACAAAATTTTCATGCATAATTTTCTGATAGGTATCTAATAAAACTGTAGGAATCAACGTTTTGGAAAATTTCGAGAAAAAATCATCGTGGAAATTGGTAATGCCCGTGTCTCGAAAACTGAATGAATTCTCTTTTGATCATGTTTTGCCTAACTTCAAAATTGAAGGGCCCATCAATGAATGATGAAACTGAAAATTGAAAAAAATAATAATTGAAAAGAAAAATACTGCAAAAAACCAACAAATTTTCATCCAGCCATTTTTTGCCTACGTAGTGGTTATTTAAGTAACAGAAATCACATACTTAGGAAAAAGTTATCAAAATGCAATTCATTTGATTATTTTCCAGAAATTGTCGTATACTTCGCGTGGATTTTTTTTATGGACTGATAGACCTTGAAATTTAAACCAAGGAGAAGAAAAAAAGTTTCTCAAGTAAAATCCTATTTTTTAATTAAAATTTTACCAATCGATATCTATTCCCCTGACATTTTCTAAATAAATCTTTCTGATTTCCTAATCATGATGAAATAAATCATCATCTTTTATAAGAAATTTAACTTCAAAAAATGGCAATTAAAAATTTTCCCCTTACAAAGAACACATTCCAGTGTCCGTTTTCGATTCAGACCAAAAGGGTATTTTAGAAAGGGACATGTTTCAAAACCTTTCATCATTAAAACTTTGAAGAAATTTTGATTTGACTAAAATTGTTTGATCATAATCTATTAAGTATTATTGGCTATGGAAATCTAAATTTCAGAGTAATTTCGATATTCTCCAATGATTTTTAAAATTTTTCCTCAAAATTCTTGAATTAACCTATTAATTGAAAGAGCTAAAAATCTATTGTTTGCCTCATTTCCCCAAGGTTTTTGCAAAAAAAAAAAAACACAATCATTTTTGGTTACAATGCTATTTTTGCATTAGTAGATAAGTACCTAAGTACTTTCCTTCTAAAAATCACAATTTTTGGTAAAAGTAAGTAGGTATGAACTATTTCTGAATTAAAAAATGAATCATTTCCGGTAAAAGTGAATTATTTATGGTAAAAATGAATCATTTATGGTAAACAAAGAACCAGTTTTGATGAAAATCTACCATTTTTGATGAAAACGAACCAGTTTTCGTAAAAATGAACTAGCTTTTTATTGAGAAGAGGAGTAGAAACAAGGTTTTCCCAAAATCTCGTTCCCGTTTCCATCAAAAGTAGATTATCCAGGTGTTTCTAGTTGTTCTTTCATTTGCAAAAATACCCTTAAAATGATGGATTTTTCTATTATTTTTTTTCTAGTTCGTAAATAACATCCGAATAAAAATAAAAAATACGATGTAAGTAGGTACCTACTACCTACCTAGAATACCATACGGTAGAGAATTTTAATGGAAGAAAATTTTCAAAAGAATGTGATTAAAAACTGACGAAACAACACAAAAGTACCTGAGCCGGTAACTAAGAACAATTCCTTTAAAACTCGTGTACTTCATTCAACGGCTGAACTTTATAATTACAACGAAAAAAAAAAAGGAGAGAAAGGAAAAAGGAGAAGAAATATGAAAATATTACTCATCCGGCGCGACGTAGGTATTTGTTGTACCATAACGTCGACGAACGTTAATTTGAAAATTTTGATTCATGTTTATCAAAAGAGATAAAAAAAAAACATGACAGCTACCTCAACGCCTCAGGATATTAGTGCATACAAACACCTTTTTTTTCAACCTTTCAAACGGTCTCGACGCTGAAAAAAAAAATCACATTTTTGTATAAAAGTCCAACTTTATTAGGCGTACATTCACGTGATGTGAAGCGAGAAACGTAACGGTATCACGACAAATGTAATAAAACTTGATACCTATAGCGTTTTTTTTGAAAAATTCATTCCATGTGTATAAATTTTGAGTTTTTTTCTGCCTTTTTTTTACGACTGGTAACTTGGAAATGAAAAAAAAAATGACGGATATTTCGCCTTCGCTTTTAGATATACCTAGCTAGCGAGACATATTAAAATGTCAAAGCTAAAATTATTATTCGAAAAGCATTATCTCGATTTTCTCGCTTATAATGATACCAATTTCGAAATTTACTAACCTTATCGCGATGGAAACTGTATTTTGACGTTTTTTCATCAAGTTGACATGATACGTAGGTATCTGAGGGGTGTTTAAATAAACGAGAATATCTGGGAAGCGAAGGAGTCGAATTTACTCGACAGATGGAATAAAAATGAAAAAAATACCTACGAGTTTTGGAAAGAAACAATTTGGCGAATATTTGTTTCTCTCGGAGTCAAATTGTAATTTTGTTTAAATTTTCATTTTCAGTTTGATAAGCCATCGTGAGGAGAAATGGAGCAAAAAATGAGAAAATTTTATTTAAACTTATTTCTCAGTGTTTCAAATTGGAAGGGACAGTATTTTTGAATTTTTTCAGAGTAGTTACTGACTATTGATTCTGGCACGAATTTATTTCACGACGAACAAAAAAGTTATTTGATGAAAGTCTAGTTTTAAAATTAAGGGATTGCTGACGAGAGAATTTTCGTAAAAAGTTGACAATTTTTTTGGTACTTGAATCGATCGAAAATTTGTCAAGGCCAATGAAAAGTTTGCACGATGATTTGAAAAAAAATGTATGTAAATTTTGCCTATCTTTGGAGAAACTGAATTTAGAATGAGGCTGCCATCCAAATTTTTCAGGCATTCAACGTACGCTTTCAAAATAAAAGATAGGCATAAAATAATAAAACTTTTCTTTGAATTCATTTTTTGCAACTCGGATATTTGAAAATTAATCTGCTTGGTAGATCTCCTTGCTCATGTTTTTTTGTTCATCTCATTTCAGCTGCCAGCTTATGGTACGAATCCAAACTCGGACACTCGTCGATTACTCATCTTCCAAAATAACGTTACAGAATTTACTTTAGAAAAAAATTCTCCAAATTTGACCCAAACAATAACCTCATCATTCATCCCGCAGCTATTTACCTTTCTTCTCACCGTGACGGGGAAAATATCAGCCCGAAATAAATCTGAACTTAATCTGCAGTTAAAAATTTCAGAGCGGTTTCGTTAAGCTACAATTAATTTTCGTTACTTTGCTAAGTTATTTTACACATGGAGAACGACTTTTAATTTTATCCGGGTTCATAAAATCTTTAGGGCTTAGGTTTGTAATCTTATTAACCAATGATGCAATTTGCTAAAGTTGCTTGTACACGGAATACGGTCGTATTTACCTTTCGAATAAGTAAACATCGTGCCGCGCCGTTCATTCTTATTAATTCAAGATATTATGTTAAGAGATGATCTTTCTAAACAAATTAACACTTTTAAGCTTCATCGTCGTGTTTGACGAATGTTTAAGCCAATTACAAGCGGCGTCTTCTTTAGTCAGCAGTTTTCCGCGATCCAAAGGTCGCGTGTAAAATTATGGATTTAAATATTGCAAGAATTTCGGTTTAAATGTTGTCGTTAATTATTAGGAATTGAACATCATCGCGATTAAAAATTAAGTACTTTTAGTTGGATCGTATCCAGAGAGCAAAAACCCGAGTCGACCTTTTGCCTGGCTCTAAACCGTGTCTTTAGCTCGTCTGTGACAATTATTACGATCGTGTTCCTTTTTATACTAAAATTTTAAACGATGGCTTGTTTGAAATGATTTATGGTCAAACATTAATTACTCAGGAAGGGTGAGATAATTTCAATGCTTATTTACTTGGATTGGATGAGAAATCATATTAACCTGTTTTTTTCTAAGACCATGGGGCTGATTGAAGAGGCATACAATTTAAAAATTTCAACTTGGGTGAAATTTTTCTAGTGGATTATCTCATCTGAAATTAATTTTCCTGGCTGAAAATTGTTAATTTTGTACTGAATGAGTAGGTAAGAAAGAGTTGTCTCATTACTGATTCAGTCCAGTCTTTGTTGTCTCAAAAATAACTAAATATGACAGGATGTCAGATCATAAAAATTAATGGCAAATGACAAAAAATCCCATCAATGACATACTACCAGTACTTACCAATAACATAATTCTCGTAGTCAGCCCTCTACTTCAAGGAAGATTGCAACAATTAATTGAAAAAAATGACGTGGATTTCTTTTTTAAGAAAATTGGGATTGAGGAGTGACATAAAAATTATATCCAGACCTTCAGAAGGCAAAATAAAATTATGAATTTTTGTTGAATTTATGCAGAATTTTTTGCAAAATTTTTATCGAATCGATGCAGAATTCGCAGAATTTTTGAAGGATTTTCAGAATTCTTGAAGGATTTCCAAAATTTTGGTTGAATTATGCAGAATTTGCAGAATTTATGACATCACTTTGGCAGAATTCATGCAGCATGAAAAATCCTCCTCAAGTTATGTAACTAAAATTGCTGGAATTGACCAATATTGATAGCAAATGTGTGATTGGCTTCGTCTCAACAAAACGAATTCAACGGTGCCCTCGGTTTTACAATTGCGTAATTTTTTGCGGAATTGAGCGCGAAATTCGGATTCGGGTAGGAAGAAGAAATCCCTTTCTGGCTACAAAACAAAACTCATTGGAATTGACCAAAAAAATCAATTGTGAATGGGTATGGCTGAATTCGTCTCGACGAGACAAATTCAACGGTGCCCACGGTATTGTAATTGTGACATTTTTTGGATTCAGGCAGCATTACTTATGCATAGAATTCACATAGTACATATTTCAGCAGAATAACTACCTACACCCAGAATTCTTGTAGAATTAATGCAGCATTTTTTGTAAAAGTTACGTAGCATTTTTTGCAGAAATCTTTCAGAATTTGCAGAATTAGTAGAATTTGCAGAATTTGTAGAATTTGCAGGATTTGTTGAATTTGCAGAATTTGTTGAATTTGCAGAATTTGCAGAATTTGTAGAATTTGCGGAATTTGTAGAATTTGCGGAATTTGTAGAATTTCCAGAATTTGCAGAATTTGCAGAATTTGCAGAATTTGTAAAATTTGCAGAATTTGCAGAATTTGTAAAATTTGCAGAATTTGTAGAATTTGCAGAATTTGTAGAATTTGCAGAATTTGTAGAATTTGCAGGATTTGTTGAATTTGCAGAATTTGTAGAATTTGCGGAATTTGTAGAATTTGCAGAATTTGCAGAATTTGTAAAATTTGCGGAATTTGCAGAATTTGCAGAATTTGTAAAATTTGTAGAATTTGCAGAATTTGCAGAATTTGTAAAATTTGCAGAATTTGCAGAATTTGTAAAATTTGCAGAATTCACAGAATTTGCAGAATTCACAGAATTTGCAGAATTCACAGAATTCGCGGAATTCACAGAATTTGCAGAATTCACAGAATTCGCGGAATTCACAGAATTTGCAGAATTCACAGAGATTGCAGCAGAATTTTTACTGAATTAATGCGGAATTTTTTCCACAATTTTTGTTGATTTCAGCAAAAATTCTGAACGGAATTTTCATAGAAACCATGCAGGATTCACAGAAATTTCGCAGAAATCATGCAGAATTTGCAACATTTTTGCAGATTTTTTGTTCAATTCATGCAGAATGTTTGCAAACTTTGCATAATTTTGGTAGATTTTAAGCAGAATTTTTGCCGAGTTTGCAGAAGTTATACAGAATTTTTACAGAATATTTGCAGAATTTGCAAGATTTTTGCAATATTTTAGAAAAGTTTGCAGATTTTTACAGAATTTTTAATGAATTTATGCAAAATGTTTAGAATTTGATGGCTCTCGGGTCCCAGATTTTGCAGAAAAAAGTATAAAAATGAAAATAATGAGCGACAAATTATCGATTCTCACGAATTTAAAGGCACCGAATTGAAATATAGTAAACTTGATTTTCAGTCTTACCCTTTCCTGAGTACTCCATTGTTATCCATCCTAAAAAAAAAATGAATGATCACAAAATTTAATAAATTGAGGATATTTGTTCAAATTTGACTTTTTGAAACCATTACCCCCGCCCTCTTTCCCAAAAAATTCTGTCTAGTTTTAAACAGTTTGAATGTTGAAAATTCGATTGAATCGACAAGGAACCAACTAACAGTAACCCTGGATATCGAAACTGGTTTTGAGTCCAGGTTTCTGTCCCCTGATTCGGCCCTTTTTGAAATGCCCAAAATCAATTTCAACTAAACAAACAATTTTTGACAGCTAAAAGTGGTTCGCTATGGTTCCTAGTCGGTATATCCAGGCTCACTTCACAGTTTTGAGATGAGTACTCTCTTTTTCATGTGGCTTGAGTATCATTATTTGGGTATCACATTTTGCCAAGTAGGCAATTCCTTCTACTCTGAAGTATGAAACGGTGGTACCTATTTCTCTTTTCTTCTATTTACCTACCAACATAAAAACCAGACACCAAAAACCTCCCACAGACGAGGAAAATAATTCAAATGATAATCTCTATTAGTTCCAATCCAGAAATAAAGAAAAAGAGGCAACAAGAGGAAAAAAACCTGCCACGTATTTTCACATCATGTCGTAGTTTCACCATTCCGTACTCTTGTCGTATACGATAATAATCCTTTCAAACATGAAATATCACACAGAAAAGAACAATGCAGTCGTCATATTTTCCAACATCATGACATTTTTAACTCGGAGCAAAAAGCGCATTTTGAAGCCAAGATAGCCGTTAAAAAAAATACCGCCTATACCCTTAGCTAATCTTACATAAAAATTACGTGACCGAAATTGTTAATGATTTCTTGCGTTTTTTCTCCGCGTATATTTTTATTCAAAAAGGAAATGTTTTTGATTAAAAAGAACGCGCAAAACTTGACGTATATAAATTTCTAATAAAAACAACAAAACGCGGGCAAAACGTAAAACGTATTCGAGATTTTCATTTCTGTACATACTCGCGCTGTTATTCCTTCGTTGATATATTTTCGCCGGGTAGAAAATCGAATACGAAAATGATTCAAAACCTAATGCAAATTGTTAACAAGATGCGATCGTTGCTCGTATTTTCCCCTTTAATTCGAAATTAATTACCTATCCGTAAATTTTATTCAAATAACAAGGAAAAAATAACCACGTAGCTTCGAAGAGAGGAAAAAAAATGATAATTTTAAAATCAAATAAACGATTTTCGCTCTCGCAAACTCGATAAACTTTTTTGCTCACGCGGCACGGCTACCTAATAAAAAAAACACGAAGAATTTCAGCGAAGTTTTGTGTTACTTAATCAACGGACAAGAAAAAAAAAAACTCAATTGCTTGAAAAATTTTCAGTTTTTATTGCCTTAGGATAGCGGAAAATGGATTTATTCTGACGAGTAAAAATACTAGAGGAAAACAATTTTTCAAACCCATTCGTCATTTTTAAAATCCTAACGCAAAAAAATAAAACGATTATCGAGCAATTTATTGTTCCAATAACCGACCCTCGAGTTTATCTGTACGAAATTGACATTATTTACAAAGATGTAGAGAAATACTTGTTATATACTTGGCGGAGAAATTTACCGAGTAATCCTTATAATGTAGGGTTTGTCTAAATAAAATTCGATACCAAGGTACTTGATAAATTCTTCGCTGAAATGTGTTTTTTTTTTATGAATGCTGCTGTGGTGGGTGTTTGTGATTTTAATATTTAACAGGTATGTTTTTGGGTTGGAGAATTTAAAGCAGGGTTGAAACTTAGGAAAGGCGCCCACACGAGTGATATTGCATTTTGATGCGAAATTATTTCAAAGTTTTTTGAAAAGTCATCATATCTTACTAAATTATAATATAATCCCGAAGTGCGAATATTCAAATCGCATACCCAAGTTTTTCAAACTTGCCGGGTCTTATGTGCGAAACGTTTAGAACATAAAATACAGGTACCCAGCTACCTACTTACTTTCTTAATTTATGTATAATATAAAATTCACAATATAAAACAAGAACAGGAGAAAATTGCTGTATTCGGAGAAACAATAGGTGCTGTGCTTTTAAATTACCAGGCGTGATTTTGGAGGATGAGGGAAAAGGGAATCCTCTCCTCCGCAGGATGAAAATTTCTTGTGAAAATAATGAACTGTATGTAGATATTTTTTGCCTTTCAAACAAATTTTACAGCATCTCCGTCGGAAAATTTTGAATTGAAAAACCAATATTAAGAAATTTCAAACTGTAGTAGGTATCTAGACAAAATATGATTATTACTTCATTTTCGAAGTTAAATTTATTTCTTAGTTTTTTTGGGGGATTTTCTTTTGTAAAAATTCACCATATTTCCTTGGGCTATCTCAATTTTAAAGTAGGACAACAAAATGAGCATAGCGTTATTCAATATTCAATAAGTCAGGTATTCATTTTGAAAATATCATTCTTTAGTTTCAATATCAAATAAGTAGGTGAGTAGTCTTTTTAATTTGGGTATGATTTATCAGCACGACAAAAAAGGCTGAATCAACGACAAAAAGTAGGAGGTTCGAACGACAGAAAATGCGTTCAAACAGACGTAAGAAAAGCACGACTAAAATATATATTGCACGACAAATTAATATATTAAAAGACAGATAGAACATCTCACGTCACAGTTATTCTCACGACAAAAAAACATATGTGAACGGCGAAAGTAATTTTTGAACGACAAAAAAACTGAAAATACCAATATAAAATTTGAAATAGGTACTCTACATTGATTAATATGATAAAGAAAGTACCTAGGTATAATTAGAAAACATCTAAAGGCTCTGGTGTGGTAAGGGAGTCATTTGGCCTCTGGTCCAACTTCGGAAAAATTCTTGCGCCATTCGATTTGCCATGGTAGAAGATGATTTTAGAGCGCATGAGCGAATTTTTACCTCACCCTTGGGGGGCTGGGGGGCTAAAATACACGAAAAACTCTTAAAAATTCTATCTCCGCGAGTTTTCAACCGATTTTTTCCAAACTTGGCACAAAGGTAGTGGTACTAGAGGGGAATGCCCTGAATTTTTTTCAGATTTTTTTGACCACTTTAATGACCTTGAATTCGACTTTGAAGATTTCAAATCGCTCTGGGAGGCACAGCTGGGGGGCTGTCTGAAAAATTTTTTTAAATTAGAATTTTTCAAGGTATTTTACATTTCTGAGAATTTTTTCAGATTTTTTCAAATTTTTTCAGGTGGTGGAAAGTGGTCAAAAGCTCAAAATACCCCCGTAATTCATCATTTTTTGTTGCTTAAAATCAACGTTTTTCTTCAAGTTTTCATTTTTAATAGTTTCCTGCCAAAAATATTATTATTCACTCTCCGTGTCCCATTTTGACCTTTGTTTGTTCATTTCTCATGACTGTAATGTTCAGAGCAGAAATGAATATCTATGAAAAAAAAAACCCATCCGAGGATTTTTGGCGTAATCTGAACATTACCCCCTCTAGTACCACTACCTTTGTGCCAAGTTTGGAAAAAATCGGTTGAAAACTCGCGGAGATAGAATTATTCAAATTTGTCGTTGATAACATCATTTCTGTCGTTGAGGGAATTGTCGTGATTAAGAAACAATAACAGTCGTGGTAACAACCTTTTTTTAGTCGTTACAAAATTGACCGTTCCAACCGCCTAATTTGTCGTTAACACCACTATTTACTGTCGTAACACTTGGCTGTCGTTCAAACCTCCTTTTTTGTCGTTCGATTATATATTTCCCTTTTAATTTTAGCATTAGTAGGCAAGAAATCATGCAGAGAACATTTACTCAACCGTAGAATTAAAATGAAAAATTATTGATCAAAAATTTTGAAAAATCATTTTTCCCTACATTTTTAAATGTAGGCAACACGACTGTCAGAATATTTCGGAGATTGCGTTTTGTTTACGTTATTACGTTGGGTATCGTCTCATCAACCCCCAAAAAAGGTTTTCTCAAAATTTCAACTTTTTCCTTCAGAATAGTTGGTAAATTCAAAATCAACTCAAGTATGACCTTGGCTCAATTTTTTTCAACTTTGTTCGTTTTAAAAATTTCTATCAATTTTAGACAAAAAAAGAGTGGAAAAAGAATGAAATCAATTTCGTCAAGAGTTGGACAGAAATTCAACGCTCCCTGCATCAAGAGTTTTATCATGTATCAGCCAAAAATTTCATCAAACATGATTCGAAGAAGAAAATTGTGCCCGTCATCCTGAATTGTGAGGCACTCATATTAAATTAAGTTTCTCTCAGAAGAATAATCCGAAGTTTTAGCCTTCAATTTGAGATTTTCTTGACAGTCGTAAGTATTCAAAATCCTCGTGACCAAAATATTAATTGCCCAGATGGATTTTTCAATTTTCAAAATTTTATTAATTTTATTTTCCCCGAAGTATGAAAATGGACCACTTTTATCAAAATTGATAAGAAGTGGATCTCAATAATAAAAAATATCAACCTAACGAAATTAAATTTTCTCATTTTCAATTTTTTTAAACTTCCAGCTGCATTTTGATTTTCTCGAGTATTTTCGAATAAATTTCTCCAGAAGGAACGAAAATAAATCGGGTTCTAGCCTATCTAGGTACTGTTTCAAATTGTTCAAAAAGGTAATTAGGTAGCTAATAATCATTGAGCTAATTTTCAAACAGAAGCCCAAAGAATATTTTTTGATCAACTTTCAAATTTTTAGTGGTCACACTGAGTTGCTTAGATTTTTTTGGGAGGGTGAGGGGTGAACAAAGTGGGTATGCAGACTTGGAATACCAAAAAAAAATTGAAGGGAAGAGGATAAAAAGGAACCTTCTTTTGTTCGCTTTGAAAATCTCCATCTGATGTAATTCTGGGAAGAAAGACATTCGATTCTTTGTACCCTGGCTACCGTTTTGAGGGGTGGGGAGGGGGGTGCAGTTCTATCCCTTATGCTCAATTTTCCAATGCTATCTGCTGATCACATTACAGCTCGTCCGAGTCCAAACACAACAAAATACAGAATATTGTTGGAGGCTTTAGAATAATTCGATTTTGAAAAGGAGATAACGAGTGGAAATCTAAAAATTAATCATTTTAGGTCTACGAAAAAAATAATGATAATAACCCTTTATTTTTTTAAAAAATGAATCATTTCATTTTTGCCGAAAAATAGATATGAATTTTTTAAATTAAAAATCCGTTTTTGCTTTCAAAGTCCATTTCTGTTAAAAGTAGGTACTCAATCAAACTTGTGTAAAATTACCTTTTTTTTTTTTTTTTAGAAAATTTACCGTCATTGCTTCAAGCAAGAAAATAATTATTTTTAAAAAATTCCGATTTTTGCTCAAATTACAGTTTTTTAAAGAAAATTGATATGTTTAGCTTGGAAAAATTAATTTTTTTCGATATAAATCGCTAGTTTCCTAAAAAGAATGACAATTTTTACCAAATGAGAGCTTTTTTTGCCTGATAGCCAGATCACGAATTGAATAGTAAAAAGATTTCATCATCCAAGGATTTTTCACAATTTCGATTTCTTATTTGACATTTTTTTGCCTAAAAAAAGACGGGCATTGTTAAAAATGGGCATTTGAGCTATAAATTGCAATTTTCTTGAAAATTTTTTGTGTTCATGCCAATTGAACATTAGTTTCATAATTGTCTGAAAATAATCTCATTTCGCCGAACAATTTTTTTCGAAAAAAATAGGTACTTAATAAATATTGGAGATAAATTTTATGTTGGGTATAAGTAATCAAAAATGAAAATATTTTTTCGTTTGTTTTCACACCAAAAAAACTGGACCAGAACAAACTCACTTTTTCATTGTGAAAAATCATCTTCGGTGTAGATTTTAGGTATTTTTTTCAACTTCAATTTTTCATTAATTCAAAATTAGCATAAATAAAATTTCGTAGATGAAATGAATTTTTTGCAGAAATGACCAATTTGCCAAAACAATTTTTTTCGCTGACAGATCATTCGTAAATATTCAAAAGTTGACCAAAAATGAAAAACAATTTGAACACCTGAAATTTTGTCCACCGAAGTTTTTGAGCTTAGTTTTTCTTAAAATACCATTCTTTTTCAAATTGACGATGGATGATTTCTTTCAAAACATTTCATTTGGCCAATTTAAACCTCAAAATTGTGGGAATGTAAACATCTGATATAAAATTCTCACCTTCTTTCATCAAACAATTTCATTCACATGATCTCGAAATCATACCTACTTAAAGCACACAAAACGGACGAATTTCGCTTCAAAACGGCTAACACCTTCTCTAAAGGAAATCTTCTCTCGAATTAAATCGGCCAGCTGTTTATTCCAAGTCGGACTCTCGTCGAGTGGGTAACTCGATTCATTTCATGTTTACATTTTAAGTGATTAAGGAAACAATGAGCCTGTTTCGCGAGTTCTTTGAATTACTTAGGGTTACCTATCTAACTGCGAGTAGATTTTTTCCCTCGGGTATTCCGGTAGAGTTTATTTTAGCATAGATTGAAAGAAAGTATTAGAGTGTAAGTAGGTACCTGGTTATTCAGTCTAGTGAAAAGAAGAAAGCATATTTCAACTGAATAAAGCATATTCTGCTCGTGTCTGCGAACTGCGATGGCTTTTAGATGAATGGGATGTTAAGCATTGTACTTTGACGTTCATTATGTTGCTCGGAGGGATTCCTCCTTATGTACAGTATTGGAAAAAAAAGTCAGTATTATCTGCTGTACCTGTGAGTACGAAAGTCTATCCATAAATTCATCTTTTTGATTCTAGTTTTATATGCTTTTATTTGATTTAAGTAGATATACTTGAGTATCAGTCGAAATAGATACCTAGTTCAAAGTGGACAGGTAAATGGATATAATTTCAAAAAAGAAATAGAAATCAAAATAATTGCCTACTTGAAACATTCCAAGCTCCCTGAATATAAAATAGAACTTGGAATGAGTCATGACTTCAATTATGGTACATGCCTATTTTATCATCAATTATTCAATATTGCAAAAGCTAGGTAGGATTTGAATGACACAGATAATTAGGTACCAAGCAAACTGAAACCTTCCATTGTTTATTTAACTAACTAGCGAAGTAGGAATTTTTTAAATTTATAGACGTAAATTTGCATTCTCAATGCTAATTATTTCCTCAGGGACCCGGTTATTACATTTTTCAATTTTCATCTCCAGTTGAAATTTTTAGACAAGTGCTTGCTACACGTTCGAGTGGCAAAATTCACTTAAATTGAAAAATAACACAAAGTACGCGGCTTATTCGTCTCGAAACTTTTTCAACTCTTGATAATGGTGAAAAAATTGAAGAAAAATATAGATAGGAGACCATCGAGAGCAAAATTCGTATTCGGTGGCGGCAACTCGATTCGAATATGTTAAAACTTGGATAGTTATTCAGCTGAAACTTTATCCATTGCGATAACGATACGTACATTTAGAACCATTATTTACTAATCCTTAAGTATTAACATTTAAATTATTCAAACTATCAATTTACATAATTCGTCATCGTCTCTCAAACTAAAACCAAGCCCATGTTAGGTAAATTGACTAACGTGGTTTTTCAAAAAAAAAAAAAAAAAAAAAAAAAATAGAAAATAGAAAATAAAACGAAATTATTTCGATAAGTACCGAATAAAATAGGAGAACTAGACATATTCACATATGCAATCTGTCATTTAAATTTCAACTCAATTCCTTTTTTTTTTTTTTTTTTGTAGATTAAAACATAATTTTACATCGTAATTTAATTTTAACAATACATGAAAAAATTACCTGTTCACGAGACTGCAATCTCAACCGATTCTACTTTGAAAAATTTCTAGTAAAATTCGAAAAAGCGAATTAAAAGCCGGCCGGCCGGCGGCAATCAATGTCGTTTACCCGATTCTATGGAATACCAATAACAAACTGTGGTAGTAAGGTAACCCATCGCATGTAGTACGCTCCGTAGTAAGAAGTACTCCCCTGAAATTGCCTACTTGTTTCCCCTTTATCATTGTAAGGCCGGCGCCGACGCCATCAATGAAAGCGTCATATTTCGTTTCCATTCCATCCGCACACAGTATACAATGTTGACCATTTTACATTTCCTGGTGTTTCTCTCTTATGGATTTATTAGGCGCGATTAATAATACTATTCTTTTTTTCTCCAGCTCGCGGACGCGAAAACGGTTAAAAATTGATTGGGCTGCGTTTTTGTGCTCGTAATGGGGAATTTATTTCTAGATGGAAATTACATTTCAATTATTTGAAATTCATGTGGGAAAAGAATGGACCTAAAATGGGGAGATTTTCAATCCTAAGAGGCAGCTTGGTATCAATTTCTTTCTTTTTTTTTTTTAATATAAAAAAAAATGCTGGTACAAAAAATGATTCCGATAGTTTTTTTCTACCCTTCGGATCAATACACAAGTAGGCACCATATAATCACCATTAAAAATTAAAAATGGATGAATGACCATCCCATAAGAAATGATTTTAATGTAGGTATATATTCGAAGACCTTTAATTAAAAATTTCTTCTTAATGTATCTCGTAAAATTTTACGATTCCAAGTTTTTACTATCGAACGTATTTTAGTAAAAATCCACAAACCGTCTGCGTCTCGTCGCCGGTAAAATATTCACTCAGCTGCGGAAACTTTTCAAAAATTAAATTTCAATTTTTTCAAACAAGCTGGAATTATAAATTCTGGTGTAATTTTTAACAGTCGTACCGACATCGATGCGGAGACGTCTTCCATCACGTACTATAAAATAGCGAGGTTTTTCCATGAATTTTAATAAAGACCCAACCTTTTACGACCTTTCTGTTTTACAACATTCTATAACGGTACAGCCACACTTTCATTTATCAACTCTCTTGGCGATCCTTTAGAAAAAGTCATTTAAAATAGTATCGCCGTATGGCATACTTACCGCTTTACTCTCTATCAAAATGAACAAAAAACACATGCCCGTTTAATCCCTTTAATACTGAAATATTTTTATACTGAATATCTCAGGCGTGATGGAAATGAAAGAAAAAATCAATTTTAGGTACAACTTTTTTTTGAATAGATCGTTTGCGAGTTGCGTTTTGTATAATCCCAAGAGAATTGCGGGTTTTATGCTCGATGCAGTTCATCGTCAGCACCAGCACTTCAACGGTTAGTGTTAACACGATGTTCTTTTGTTAATCTCAAGTTATATAAATTAGAAATGTTGGACTGAGTCATCTGAAACAATCGAGTTGGTAGAATGCACGAAATTGTAGATAAGATTAGGAAATATTTTGAAATAAAACTCGATTTTCAAAACAACTTAATATATTAATTGAAAAATTGATAAATCACGAATAAGTGGACTCTATTATTAATACAAAATTTATTACAAAATTGGCCTCAGCATTTCAGCCAAGACCATACAGTACGAACAATTAAATCTAACGTTGAAACCCGCTTAAGATTCTTTTGACTAAAAAGGATTTAAACTATGTTGCTTTAAATCTAATTAAATAAAACGCCATATATACAATAAAAATTAAAATGAACGATAAAATGAGGAAAAAATAGGAAAGTTTAATCTTAAGAAGTTTAAGCGAAGCAATCTAAAAGAGAAAAAAAATTACAGAGCATAACAAAAGAAAAAAAATGATAAGGCGAAATAAATTATTTGCATCAAGTTCCACCGCACAACGAACATTGTACAACCATACAAAATATTTTCTAATCGACGATCTACTTACAAAGGTAAAAAATAAAATTGAAAAAGTATTCTATATGTTCTTAGATGATAAATTTCAAATAAAATGCGAACATTCACCTTCAGGGTATTGAAATGATAATCACAAAATAATGCAGCGAAATTTAGTTTTTTCGTTAAAATATAGTACTTCTGTTATCGATTTAAACAATGAATGTCCCAAGTTGTATCGACAGTTAATCTCTGCTGTGAATTGGATAATATTTAAATGGTATTATTCCAGATACCGTAGTCATCTTGGAATAGAGTTAAGAAGAATCCGATGTACGTGAAATATATCACAGTGTTACCGATCAATGTGAGGTAGCAGGCTGAGGCTTCAATCTAAAAAGAAACAGAATATGATTTGGTATCGGAAAATATAATAAAAATATAAATTAATCGATAATTTTACTTACTGTTGGTTCTTTCGTTCTAGCCATTATCATTGGTAAAGCAAACGAAGAGACTACTAGGCCCATAGTAATAAATATGGCGAGATCCATACACGACTGCTGTGCATTACCAAATCTTTCTTGTTGACGACGTGCAATTAACGTAGGAATCGGAGCTAATATGTAAAATAAGACTACGATCATCGGCCACCAAACTCTACAATCGATTAGAAAAAAGTACAAAATTATATAGAAAATATTGTGTGATAAGTGTTCGACCGGAATTTATACGGAAACACACGTACTTCGCTGCAGGTAATGCACAGGCGAGAATAACAAACGTCATACCAATGGATCCGGTAAATGCGAGAGTGACCAATCTATAAAATATTTGACAATCAAAATATATCAATTAGATAATTTCCGGTGGGTGTTAATAAAAAATTACGATAGGGTGGAACTTACGCTGTGATAGGAACATGGCCCAGATGAGTGATGAAACAAAACAATATCAGATTAGTATTGTCAAATGTATTACAATTGATAAAAATATATTAGTAGAAGTAAAGTAGTATTTCATAAATCAATATTCAAAGCTTACGCTTACCTTTCATACTAGCCATGTCGAGTTTTGATAGTGCTTCACTTATAGATTAATGATATTCGTATGACAGGAAGGTTATATTCGGCGGAAAGAAACTATTTACTAATAAGGCAATATGCCCAACTTTCATTACGACAAAACAGTCAATTTTTTGACCAAACAAAAAGTTCGAAGTTGAATGATTTTCCAATTTCAGGAAATTAATGAAAGCTCGAAAACAAAACAATGATAAAATCACGTATAGCGATAGGTCAATACCACCACAATTCGAAAAAAATTACTTTTAATTTTTTTTTTAATCTAAAGTTGAGGTATCGCACAGAAAGCACCGTTATCAGTAGCTGAACTTCCAACGTTCCAACAAATACGTCAATACGTGTCGCATGTAAGCAAGTGGAACCGTGTCAAGTTCAGAAAATTGTCAAAATTACATATTTTATACAGAAGTAATCAACGTTGCAAACAATAAGTTGTGAAATTAATTGCTCTACTCGTAATATAATACTTCTCCGTACTTTTCGAACAGTATTCTTTCCTGAAAATCACACAAAATGGTATGTATCGTTTGATTAATTCATCTTCTGTAGCTACCGATTGTCCGATTGTAAAGCTCTGATAAATTAGTGTTTTACGATTAATGAATGTTTGAAGAAATCACTCCTCAGTTTCTGTTCTATTTCCTGATTCATTTACGAATCTAAATCGTGTATCCAGCCTCTAAGATAATCGTATCAGAATACCGAATAATTTATGCATTTTTCCGTCTACAGCCAGCTGCAGCTAGTGCTACATCGGTAGGAGCCGGTTCCAGATCTCCATCGAAACCCTCCGGTGCCAGAATTCCAGGAGGATCGACCGTACGTCAAAGGTGAGAAAAATTTTAATTTGATGAGTTTCTGGATCTACTTTTGATCCAGAATCCAAGCCTGTAACTGGATCTATATCGGTACCGAATATTTCAGGAAAACAACTACTACAGCGAGTAGAAGTCGTGCTGCTGGTGGAGCTGGAAGCGGTGGTATGTGGAGGTTCTATACCGATGATTCTCCTGGAGTTAAAGTGTAAGTATTATATCATAATGGTGTTATTTCATATTTCAATCTTTCCTAATGGTGATTTTATTTTTCTGCAGTGGCCCAGTTCCTGTATTAGTTATGTCGTTGTTGTTTATCGCTTCTGTATTCATGTTACATATCTGGGGAAAGTACACCAGAAGTTGAAGCTGTCTTTCCATTATCAAATACCTCTATTTTGTAATTTATATGTTGGTTTTCAGATTAGAAGTTTATCGTGTAAATAGCTGATTTGTTATAATTCAAGGATTTTTCTACGTGCAGTTCAAATATGATTATGAATTTTATGTAATGAATTTCTATTTAATAAATTATTTCCTCAAGTTTCAGCTTTCTTTTTTTCATCATCAATGATTTTTACTTTTTTCGATAATACTGAGATTCGATTTTTTAAAGACCAGCTTTTAGACTCGATGCCACCATTCATCGAACACCTTAACCTTTGTGCTTTCATAACACTGAACAATCTTCAGCCAAATAAAATTAATACTAAAAGTACAATGGTTGTATATCCAAAAAATAAAAAATGAATCATTTTGTTAGATTAATTACACAACTTTCGATCAACACTTCAAAAAATTTCATCTTTTCCTACACAATTTCAAAAATGTGGCATATACAACGCTTTTCGAACTTACCCCTCGATGTCAAATATAAACCGGAAAATCAATCCATTATTATAGGTACTAATCACACAAAAACCAAAATTTAAAAACCACGAAGCAAAACATTTCTTTCAAAAATTCAATGTTGGAAAAATACAGTTAGATTTCGGTGAAAGAATGCGCCGAACAGTAAACAAAAGATTCGTTTATTATTTACGTGCCTAACGAGTAATCGATTATTAGAAGTTCTACAGAGTAATTCGTTTATTATTTACATGCATAACGAGTAACTGATTATTTATCATATTTTACTACTTTTAATGTAAACAAGTATTTCGCCATGGCGATGATTACTTCTTTTTGTCTTTTCGACAGTTCCGGCACAAACTCTATCACATCAAGCGTTTCCAATTCTTTATTATCACAATCGACGTAAAAATCTACCGCACGGTGGATAGCTTCACTTAAAACAATATACGAAATTCCACTGTTTTCGACAGCGTCGACAATGATAAGATCTTTCCCGTATAACTCAATAAACTTTTTCGAATGTTCTTCACTGTTGAGAAAATCCTGGAATCCTTTCTTAATTTCTTTAACGGATGGACGGGGTGTGTTGATGTTTACGAAGCCTTCAGGTTTTAACACATCCTCAACAAACCTCTCCAGAATTCCCCGGGAAACGACTGCCGAAACCAGCTTTCTAGAGAATAACTTAAAATCAAACAGAAAGATCGAATATTAGTACAAACTTTTCATAAGATAAGATGGAGTAGTTTTATTCCAGGTAGAATTATTACTAGCTCTTGTTTGTATTTTTCCGCACGGGCATTCGCTTCATCGTAAAGACTTTTCAACACCTGAAAAACAAAATTCAACCACGTTAAAGAAACAGCAATATTTATTTGGTTAAAACACACCTTTTCCGTACCGTATTATTTCGTATCCAAAACGTGTTGCTGTTTGATCAGCCAAAAATTCATTTTATAACATTGAACATGAAACACAATCATGCAAGTTAGTAATTCACACTACATCCTAATCCACCACCATGATGATACAGAACGCACTTGTTACTTACGTATTTTGGCGTTTCTTCATTAGCATTTTCAGGAGGATTACTAGAACAATAAACTGCCTGTCTTAATCTAGGGAATCTCAACCTTAATGACCGAATAGGACCTAAAAATGAAATGAAAAAAAGTTTTACTTTTGCTACTCGAATCTAAGAGTATAATGAACTTACCAGCCACAGTCGGTTGGCGTATAACAGCCAAAGTACTCCAGACTCGTACCAATTTGTTCATTATAATTCCACTAATAATGAACGAACCACAGCAAATTATTATTAGTAGTGCGTAAGACTATCAAGAATTAAACAGGAACGTTTTACTTTGGACAAAAACTAAAAGGCGACCATTGAAATTTAATGTTTGATGAGATGAGATGACACTGATGACAGAAAGATTATTCGGCTCCCAAGTCTGACGTCAAAAGTCACGTGAACCACAAATAAATGCTATTTTCACAGATCAAAAGGGGGAAAATATTTGCGAAAAATACTTTTTTTTTTAAACAAATTGAGTTTTGGAAAAACTTTATATGAAACTTTTTCTTAATTTATTCATGTTCTATCCAAATTTCAAAAAATTGGAACGTTTAATGCATTTAAAAAATTTTCCCCCTTTTGCGTTATCAGTTGTGACGTTGTGACGTCAACACGTCAAGACTTGGGAGCCATAAGCCATAATTGTTCCTCAGTCAGAAATTCACCAATTTTGCAAAAATTTTGAAAAACTACATTATTTTTTGTAATGTATTTTTCTCCAATTCGTTACGATTAAACGATCGGTGTTTCGTTGTCTTGTTGTTATCGTTTCAACTTTTCAGCTTTTATTGATTTAAAACCATTTGTTAGATTTATTTCTGTCAAAAGTATCTCAACATTTTAATTATTGTTGCTGTTTATTATGTACTAAAATCTCACACTTACAATGGGCCCACTTCCGATCGTAACCGGAATTTCGCCCAAAGAGGGCCCTCCTGGAACTAGGGTCACTATTCGAGGCGAATATTTAGGTAGAGATCAAAATGACATGATTAGTAAGTTAGAATTTATTTACATAGATTACGTAAATGCATCAAGAACACATAATTGATACATGTATGCTCTTCAGCTTTGTTGATTTGTGGCTGCGATTGTTCACTTTCCGCCGAATGGAAATCTCCCAACAAGATCATCGCTCGTTCAGGCCCTGGTAAAGGTCGAGGTGATATAATCCTTACCACTAGAAGTGGTGGCAAAGGTACTTGCACAGTACAATTTCGTGGCTATCACGAAACCATCGGACCATTGAAAGAGAGTGCTGTCTGGGTTGAAGAAGCACCTCTGCCTGGATTATCTTGGGGACATAGATCTTTATCGCATTCCACGTATCATTTAGAAGATCCTCTCGGATTATCTGTTGAGGAAAATGAGTACGTTGTAAAATGTGTAGTAAATTACCTTCATCTTTGTTTGGTTATTAAACCGGTTTCGTTTATAGGAAAAAATTTCCCGAAGATGATCTTCATGAAATGTTTCCAGATGGATCCGGCGATTTAGCATCAGAAAATTTCGAACCTAATTGGTTTCTGTTAGAACACCATCATGCTACTTCGTTCGATGACCTCAAAGTCGGATTGGCTTATTTGAGGCGTAAAGTAGAAGGCCAAAGAGAAGGGCAACTTTCATTTTTAAAAGTTAGTCAGTTTTGGGAACATATTCCATTGAAATGAGTCATTTTTTGATATTCGTCTAATTCGTATTGCAGGATAATGTTAGCTCGGTAATGGAACAAATGGAAACATTGTTTACTCTGAAAGAAAAATTCGAAGAAGATAAATTCAAACGAGAAGAGCTCACTCAAAATGTTGATAAAGCTATAAACGGTCAGTGAATATTTGAAAAAATATTTCTTCATGCAATCGATTTACTATCTCAGTTTATTACAGATTCGTTAAACGAATCTAGAAAAATCTTCCAAGATGTGCTATCCAGAAGGGAAAAAGCAGATGCTACTCGAAACGCCCTCGCTGTAGTGACACGTTACAAATTTCTATTTTTCTTGCCCGTTAATATCGAACACAATATAAAACATGGCGATTTTGATCTAGTAATTAGTGATTATACCAGAGCTCGTAATCTCTTCGGTAAATTCGAAACACCTGTAAGTAATTAGATTCTTTCTATCTTCATAAATATCCGAAAAATTGAGACAACTTTGATTTTCAGATTTTTAAACAAGTCTTATCTGAAGTGGAACAAAGAATTCAAGATTTAAAAATTTCGCTACGTTCGAGATTGGAAGATATGCCAGTTACTGTCGAACAGCAGAAGAAAATCATTCGGAATTTAATGGTTTTGGGAGTGGAAGGTGATCCTGGATGGGAAGCTATTAGTCATACGTTTAAATATATGAACAGTCAACTTTGGCTTTGTCGTGAAGATCACGTTTCAGCTGAATCTGCTTTATTTGATGTCGAATCTGGTAATAATTACGAATTGTAAAATTGCCTTTATTTCGTTATTATCAAAATATCAACAAATTTGGTAATTTTTTAGGTAAAGGTAAAGCTGATGCTGTTTCGGAGAAGCACCATAGTCGAACGCCTAGTGGCAATTTTCCTTTCGATGTTCAAGTAAATTATAATTTATTTTTCTATCTTAATTTTTATAAAGTTTGTTTTTAATATCATTTTTGTAATTTTTCAGAACAATACCCCTCCTAGAATTGCTTTCGTAGAAGAAATCATAGATTTTGTTCTTGTAACATTGCCTGAGTTCTGGAAACTTGGACAAAGTTATTTCAACGGTGAATTACAAATCAAGCCTGATAGGACTAAACAACTAGAATTCAAAGTAAATTATTCCCCAATTGATCAATTTTTTCAAAATATTTATTTGAAAATGTTTCTTTAATTTTTTATATTTTCTTTTATCAATTAGCAAAATGTGATCCGAATCATAGAGTTATGCTGTAACCTCATTAAAGCAGCCATTTTATCTGGAGCTGTTGAAAAAGAATACCAATGGCCGCAGTACTCTTCGTCAAAGCAATCAGCACTGGCTGAAACAATTTCAGTTTGGTTACCACATTGTGTACGACTCGTTCAATCTATGTATTCTTCGTTACTCAAAATGGAAATATCCAAAGAACCAATAGAACTGACTGTGAAATTACTGCTCGATTTGAGGTATTTTATTTTAAAGAAAAAAATTGTACGAAATCTCATATTTACTATTTTCTGTATAGAATTCATTCGATGATAATGGAATTGAAAAAGACTGCTGAAAATGTAAAAGCTTTGGGCAAAAAAGAAAAATGGCAATTGGATTTCGACGGAGAACACGGCGCCGTTACTCAATTACCGAATGAATTCGAAGATCTAGTTTCTAAATCAATTAAAAGAATTAAAGAATCTGCTTTAGAGACCGAAAGCAAAGAAACATCTGTACTGAATAATCCTACCGCCAAACAAGAGTTTGTTTCGTTAATCAATAGAATATTTCTCAATTTCGTTCAGGTAATTTGAATAATTTGAAAAAAAAAAAAAGGGAAGAAATTGTACTAATTATTTATTTTTTGTTTTATAGACTCTCGAAGTACTCGGAATGATAAGTCAAGATCACGAACAAGCTGTCGCTGTTTCTCAACTCATAGGATCCCCAACACCATATTCAGAAAAAGAATCTTCAGATTTAGTAAATTGACGTTACATTAAAAGATAGGTATACTTTTTCTCATTCCAAATTCACTATATTGTTATTTCTTTTTATTTTAGACCTGGGAGCAAAGATTATTAGCCATGCTGAGCAACTGCCGTTACACTCGAATCGTAATCTATCCCAAATTATCATTCTTATTTCGCCATCATGGTCTTCCATCCACCGACGAACCAATTCAAAAATGTGGCAATGCTTTATCAATTCTGGAAAAAAGAATGATAGAAACCTATGTGGAATTGAAAAGCGACCCACTGGTGGGCACCATCGAACCATCCATGTACTTGGGTCATTTCGAATGGGGCATGTGTACTAAACCATCCGACTTGAGACCTTATGCTAAAGAAATTCTGACCAATGTGACTGCTGTCTATGCTGAAGTACGAATTCACTCCTTTAAATAAAATTAAAAATATTGAATTTGCTTAATTCGTGAATATTTTCCTGCAGGTTAATAGATTTGTACCAAAGCTCCTGTACCATATTATATCGCAAATTTTGGAAACTGTCGCCGAAGAGTTATCCAGACTGATGTCGTGTGTTACGAAATTCAATACCAATGGTAAATTGCAAGCTAGAATCGATATAATGGGATTACATAACGTACTCAAGCAATTTACTACGGAAAATGCAGCGTAAGTTGGAAAATACACGTCGAAGGGTTTTATTCGATTAAAAATTGTAATCATATTATCGAAAATATCGCTAAAGTTGGGTTTTCTTTTTTCAGAAATTTTTTCAGAGATGCTTTAGATGCTGTGCCAGAATTAAATGATGAAGAAAATAGGTAAGAAAATTCTGTTTTTTTTTTTTTTTAAATTTGAAATAAAGGTTTTCATAGCGCATTGGTATGATGTTTGGAAATTATTCTTTCAAATAGATACTTTCGAAATAATTTTCCAAAAAAATATATGTGGTGTTTTAAAAAAAAAAAAACAGTTTGGATCAAAATTCTAAATCTACTTTGGTGCTTTGGTTCATTTGAAAAAAAAGGGATTCTGTGAAGAATTTCATTTGCGTTGCCCCCCCCCCCCTTCTCACAACTGATTACTGTACCTTTCATAATTATTATTTTTTAATTTTTAATACGAAGAATTTATCACAAAAATTTAAAATTTGAAAATAATGATTCAAAATTTTAAAACTTTTAAATTATTGAAAATATATTAATTAATAATTTTTAATTTTTCAGTTTTGTCGAAGAAGTATTACAGAATTCTATGAAGAGGACCAGTTTACAATTGTCTTGCTTTACCGCTATTTCCCAAATAAAAAATTAGTATCGATATTATTTTACATGTTGTTAATTATTCCATTTTTTTTTTTTTTTTTAATCAAAAAATATTGATATGAGTTCGTATGCGTTATTAGTTATTCATTTTAAAGATCATATTGATTCCTGAATATCGAATTATTTAGTTAATTAATAGCGATAATATGAAATGTTACAGTCTATTAATTTTTACAAGCGATTTGGCTGTGAGTTGAAATTTTTTATTTCAATGTAACTTTAAAGTTTGAAATAATATGTTCATGTTTTTCGTAAATTCATTTTTTTTATGTTTATCACACTTTTAACTCAATTATTATGTTTAAATACCTATTGGATATTTATTAAAATATACTCATTACATTATGTAATTTTTCTACAGTATTCATTTTTTTTTAAAGCTATCTTGAATCATGGGAAGAAATAGCAGAGAAGTATTTTTTTATTGAAAATTAAAGAAGGTGGCGGACTGATTTTTTTCAAGAAAAAAAAAGACGGAGAAATTGATGAAATAATTATTTCTAAGCTTTCCAAACCACATTTGAATCCTCTCACTATGATTTTGATAGATTGGTTCCGTCCCTTCAGTCCCCTTTTGGGTCCTGGTTTGAGGCTTCAATCCAAAGATGAATTTAGGGGCTACGAATACGAGCTAACACCTCAGAAATTTCAACTGGAATTTAATCTGATAATGAAATGGAGGTAGTTTCAAAATGTACAATGCAAAAATTCTGTATCAAAACACAATTTGCAAATTTTTATAGTATATGATAAACAAAATACAAAATTTATAATAAAAAATTTGTTTTGATTTTTTTTTAAGAAAATGGAAATACGTCATAATTCAACATCGAAAAAGATCAAGTTGAATAATACCTTCCCCTCATTACCCCTCCACCATAATTTTTTAAAACCAAAAGTGTTCCCGTCCAAGCCATTTGAAGAACAGTTTTTTCAACTTAAGTAAATTTTTTTAATAGATAGGTCCTACTACCTACCGTTATAAATTCAGAAAAGTGATTGAAAATTTTAAAATTGTTTTTAGATGCCGGTTCTTTTTGAGGTTTAGATATCACTTCTCAACATTCCCTTCTTCAATTAAAAAAAAAAGAAAGTAAAAAACGATCTACCTTTATACTTACCTACGTTCACTAGAATAGATCGAGAAAAAAAATACCTAGCCGGAATTTTGACGAAAATTGGTGAGGTCAACTTCGAATCAAAGTGAAAATCAAAATAGTCGAACCTAAACTAAGGAGTCCAAAGGATAAAAAAAATATTGAGCTTTCTCCTTCTGCCTTAATGGGAGACGGAGTTGATAAACGTCAAAGTGAAATTATTTTTGAGAAACCTTGGTTTTGGCTTCTTTTGAGTAGGAAGCTTCAATCACCCCCCCCCCCGTCCTAAAAATTATGATTCTGGTTTTTCCGCATAATGTATTTACCTGCCAACCTACCTACCTATTTCCATGAACCATAGACCAAACTTCAATAATTGCTCTTTCAAATCTCAAAATCAATATAAAAAATCCTCCCTTCAGGATAATTTTGATACAATTTTTTCAAAAAATCTATGTCAGTCTTGTCAATTACATTTTTGTTTCTGCAATTTTCTTAAAATTTTAGATGGCAGCGCGACTTCAAAAAATTTTCAAAAATGAATTCCAATTTATATTTATTTTAATGGAAAAAAATTTAGACTTCCTTTTCATTTCATTCCCAATATGAAAATGTTTAATCAAATTTTCAAAAAATTCAAATTGCAGCGAAACCCCTACTTTTAAATTTCGAATAAAACAGCAAAAATTCTTCCAAAATATCGCAGGAAAACAGATATAATGAAATCAAGTAGGCCATGCTTAAAAGGTACCTACGTGAGATGTTTTCGTTAAACATGATGAACACACACAAGTGTATGGTACCTTTTCAAGTTCTTGATTCGTTTTGCAAATATATAAGAAAAAAATGATAATAAATATAAAGAAAAGCAATAAAAATATATGAAGTTAGACAAAAAAAATCACAACAAAATATTTCGTTTTATGAAAGTTTTTTTTTTTTGAATACCTTTTTATATTTTATTCAACTTTTGAGTTAAATATCTTAAACAAAGTAATATAAAAGTTCTTTATGGCTGAAAAATTTTAGTTTTTTTCTCATAAAAGAAATATTACAGATGGTATGCGTATGTTGCCGCTCGTTTTGATGTTGGTTCGTATATACATGATATATTATATGGAAACAAAGGTGAATACTTTTTGTCAAAAGAATACAAGACTAGAGGTGAATTCTAATAAAAAGAACAAAATAGAGATGACTGCTTTCGCTTTATACATTTGATATTTTCTTTGAAGTAAAATCGGTTGAAATAAAACGCTGGAAACTGATTTTCTTATCGGCCAGATTTGTTAAGAAAATTTTTCATTAATGGTTGACTACCGATTTGTCAGCAAGCAAAAAGTAAATAGGTTCTGGAAAGATCGGTTTTATTGCCTATCAACATTAAGTACCTATCTTGTTTCGTGAATAATTATTATTTTTTTTTTTAAAAAAAAAAACAGCTTTATTTATTTTTTTTAAAAAAAGGGGGTACCTATTCATCAATTTTAGAACACAAAAATTATGAAAATAATACCCCCAAAAACAGAGATTTCACCATAAAACGAGCCATTATTGCATTATACGCTCATGTAATACAGTCGAGTTTATCTTATTCAGTTTCAGCGAAGCGTTTTATTATAATCATGCCAATACATAATCCTCTCATAGTTGCATCGTCATTTTGCCTTCCATCAGCACTTATTTTGGCGAGCTTATCATAACGTGTTTTCTTATCCTTTCGCTGGTTGGATTTTCCTTCGACAAGTTGTAAAAATTCCATTTGAACGTTACCCTCGGTAAACTTTGCCACTTGTGCTGCATTCTCGAAACACCCTTTTTTGGCGTTATCGCCCTTTCGAATTTTATATTTAACTTGCACTTTTTATCGTTTTATTTCTCAATACAGCTGTTCAGGAAGACGTTGCTGGCTGCTCTTAATGCAATTAAGGAATATGTTCGAGACGAGAATGTTTTCGAATTCACAAGTGCAGTAGGTATTGTAAGTCAAGTTTTTTAACCGCGGTTTCCATTTATATGGTTGAATGATACGAGTATTTGACCTGAAAATGGGTATGTGTTTTTTTTTTGTTGATGTAAGCTCTCGAAAAGATTTACCAACTTGGGTAGACTGTTAACTCTCTGGAGGCTGTATGAAAATTTTACGCGAAGTCGGTCTGTGAGACTCCTTATCTATTTTGTGTAGGCAACCTTATGTACGTGAAATTGTGCTGAATTGTATACTTTTTTTTTTCTAAAATTGGAGGATGGATAAGATTTTTATTCTCAGAGATGGGCTTGATGGGGAAATTTTTTGTTCAAAATTTCGAAATTTGAATTTTGTGTATTTTTATTTCTGAAGGGATTGTAGGTAATTGGAAAATTTAATTTATTCCTTCAAAAATTATACTTGATGAATAAAAAGAATACATTATAGGTACTTCCGAACCAAAAATTTTTCCACGGTAGGTAATTCTAATCAGAGCTGTCGATCACAAACTTGAAAAATTGCGAAAGTGTTCAAAATTTGGTTTGAAAATTTTTTTTTAATTCCTTAACTTTTTTCAGCTCATCTAATTTGAGATTTTTAAACATTTGGGAAAGTTCTTTTTTTTTGGTGAACTTTTCAAGAAGGAACCAAAATAACTCTTTAAATGGTTTTTCCACCGCGGAATAAATTTTTTAAAATTATGATGTGAGAGGCAATTTTTTGAAAAAATGCGATTTTATGGTAAGAAGTTGATTTTCAAAAATTATTAATCGAAATTTTTGAGATAGAAATTTATAAGGAAGTAAGCTTATCAATTCAACAATTTCAAATTTACTAAAATTTTCTAAAAAATCCAAAAATTGTTTAAAATTTAAAAAATCTTGGTTTCTTTCTATTTTCCTGTATTTGATTACCGGAAAAAACATGATGGGAGGGACTAGGTGAAAAGTTTACCATTTTCGAACTCACGTCACAAACGCACCCAGAAATTAATTAAGGGAGGGGTGGAGAATTCCAGAAAAATAGGGGGAGGGGTCAAATTTCAAATTAGCCATTTTCACTGATTTTTCTAGTCAAAATTATCAATTTTTTTAGATTTGGAATTGGTTGAGAAATGAAAGTTTTTTCAAAAGGACTGTTTGAAGAGAAAAATGTCCTATCTAAGTATTTTCCGTGCTTAAGGATAAGGGGATGAGAGGCTCGAGCCCTCTGAGCCCCCCTGGAAGTGCTTATGACTCACATTCTGTGAAAATTAAAATTTTCCATTTTATTGCCAAAATAGAGGCGAGTACAATGAAGATGTCAATCAAAAATTTTAAAAATTTCGAAATAGAAAGAATGTTTTAAAAAATTTCTAACCCTTTTTCTGGTTTATTTTATAATCTTGAATATTTTATGGTCCAGATTTCTCAAAAATTTGAAAAGTTCGTTTTTCCAAATTATTTGTTGTTAATATGACCCCTCCCCTCCAAAAAACATCGAAAATAAATTTTCCTATTTTTTTTAAATTGTGATTTGGAGGTCAATTTTTTTAAGAAATTGCGATTTCCTAACAAAACAGATTCCTACCCCATCTAAAAATTCTAGACTTGAAAACAAATGGGTATTACTGTTTTTTTTTTTTTTTACTTAGGTACCTATTTTTATTCGCAGTGTTCGTTTTGAAAATTTTCCCTCTGTTATCATATTTTCAAAAAAATTTCAACATTTTCAAAATTTGCTGATGTGTTGAGGAGGTAGCCATGAAAATTCTTAGATTTTAAAAATAGACACCTCTGAGACTTTTTTGTGGTATATTTTCTCAAAATTGTTTTTTTAAAAATATTTTTCAGTCGAGAGGCCAGAAGATATTCTGAACGAAGATCAAATGACAGTGACCAGTAAGTTGGATGAACCTTTTGAACCTAATGAACTACTTGTTTCCTTTTTCCTTAAATGTATTGGAACTATAGAAGTAATTAGATGAGTATATGTAGGTACCTATTGTACTATTCGCCTATCAAATATCACCTATTGAACTGCACCCTTTTTCTCAAGCAATAGTATATAATTTCGAAGAAGGGATCTCTCCTTGAAATTTTTTACCCCTCAAGGTTTTTCATTCAACCACCAATGATAATAAACTACAATATCTCTCCTCTCTCTTTTTTTTTTTTTTTTTTGTTTAAAAACAGAGCTCGAATTCATGTTTCCATTCGCATTCGACGATCGATTCACTTGGAAACTTTACGTTATTTTTAGTAAACCCGATTTCCTCGTTATTTTTTTTTCCAAAATGAAAATCCATTGTTGACGAAGGAATCGGATTGTGTAATTCCGCTGTACAAACATTTCCACTATAATAGCGTATACATTTTGTAATGGAATTTTACTTTTCTGCTTCTTAAAAGTCTGTCTACAACACACGTATTTTTACTCGAGTTAAGCGAAGGGAAACTTTTAATTTCGACATCATTTTCCGATTCAACAATTTCCGACCAGCCTGTCGTTCACATCCCTTTTTTTTTCACTTCAACGTCTACCTAACCCTTCGATTCAATATGATCTTTATTACGATTAGGAGGAAAAGATGGACTGTTGGGGCGAAATTGTGTATTTCAAAATGGTGGATTGGTTGGCAGAGAAGACGTACCTACGTGTTCAATACGACACGGTATTATTACATTAGCTGTAAGAATTTCCAACAAGTTTTATTCTCACACTTTCGAAAATCGTGACTATTGATACTAAACTGTGTTGGTTGATGGTTGGTGCCTAATTTGAACTTTTTTTTTTTCATGTTTAAAGATGTTGACGAAAAATCATTAGCATAGCATTATCATACAATGGTGATTGCACAATGACCTCTTAACAAACTGTATCACACCTATAATTGAAAAGAATATTTTAATGTCTGAAAATATCCATATGAGATGCGCCACAGTCATTGTCCCGGGCAAATTAAATTGCGTGTGAAGTGTTGAAGAAATTATACAAGAAAGGGTAGGTCTAGGTATTTGCAATGATGGATCGAAGAGGTACCTACCTTCTTCACAATTCTAAAATTGGTAAATAATATTCAAATTAAAATAAATTCGGAAACATTTCTAACGAAGGCGGTATCTCAACTTGTACTTATCAAAATTTTGAGAAAAAAGGGCGAAAATTTCGAAGGTAGATACTTACTCTGAAAAAAAGACTCTCACTTCCATTCAAATTTCAAATCATTTCTCGAATATTGGAGATTTTTTGAAAATTCAAAATCAGAATCACCTCAACTCTATGGTCATAAGAAAGAGCAAGATGAAAATAATTGAATCAAATTGATCTTGAAATATGTAATTTTTTGCAAAATTTTACAAAGATTCAAAAATCAGATAACAATATATTGTTACTGCATTCTACAAAAAAATATTTATTCCAGCCTAAAAATATGAAATAAATGTTAAAATACCACAAAATAAAAAAAATCCAAAATGGAAAGTCTTCAGTCAGAAATCAGAATAAGGCATACATGTGTAATAATAAACAATACTCAACGCCCAGGTAAGTAGTACCTATCAAAAAATATTTTTATAAAAAAAAAAGATTAAAATTCAAGACTTCAACTTATTCTTACAACACGAAAACAAAAAAATATTCATACTAAAAAACAACAACTTCGCATGAAAACAATTTTCAAAAAACAAAACAAAACTTAAGACTTGAACTTCTCCTCAAAAGCACGAATTTTTTCTTCGTCGCCATCAAACACCCAAGAAATAACTTCTTTTCGTTTAGTAATCAACGATTTGAGAAAAGCATCATCACCGACGTTGCATAATTTCTGAGCCTTGTACTCCTGTAATTCTTCATCTTTTACCAAACGCCAATTCAGAAACTCCTGCAATGTGGAAAAGAAATTCTGAGGAAGCTCACATGAAATACAAACCAGAGCTTCGATAACGTCGCGAAAAATTCGATCGATGGGTATTTTCTGAACGAACTCCGATATTTTATCTTCGCTACCAGTACACCAGACTACCAATTTTTTCATATAGGATTCATCGTACAATTTATCTGGATATTCATTTTTAATATTGAATTGCAATTCTGCCAACTGCCCCATGACTGCCTCAGGATAATTCTCAATAGTTTTCAGGAACTGAGCTAATAATTTTTGTTTCAGTATATCGCTTTCTTCATCGGATAAGCTTCGAGTAACAATATCTTTAAAACGATCCAGCTGCTCAGAATCAGGAAACTTTTGATTAAACTTGGCGACAAACGATAAAAATAATTTTTTCTTCAACTTCGATGCAGATATACGATTGGTATAAACACCATCGATCAATTCTAGGAATTTGGACCATTTAACTTCATCTTCAAAAGCGATATTCATTTTGGATGAGTTTGATTCCAAAAGTTGCTTCTTGAAATTATTTCTGGCTTCTTCTTCGGTGCAGTAAAATGCTAAAAATTCGTCCAAACCAACAAAATTTCCTGTTCGAAATAATTCGTTGCAATGTATTTTTATAGCAGGCGATTCGATTACATGCCCCATGAACCAGTTATATTCTTGGGCTCTTGGCAGGGCAAGTTTGATTATTTCTCCGACTTTTGGATAATCCCATCGAACTCGAACGATTAAATCATATCCATTATTGAGAATCATATTTCGCCTGTAATTAGACGACGAATAAGACAACACAGCGAATAAAAATGGTAATCCATCAGGATCAACAATGCTACTATTGTTGAAGAAGTATGTCATCAGTATATTTTCTCCTTTATTTAAGAAAGACTTCTTCAAGCGATCGTCAGCCGTATCCCACACTTTGGTTAAAATAGGAATGCAATCTTTAGCTTGACAAGATACATTTATCTCATCCAAGACATGCAAAATCAAATTGTAGAATCCATCTTCATCAATCGAGTGCTTAACCTGATTCCAAATCTCAAACACCAACTCTGGTTCGATAGAATATGTACAGAAATTCCGCATCACCTGAATCGGATCCGTCGATATAACATGTCGTAACTCATCTTGGTTCAATTTGGATAAAATAATCTTTTGGTACTTCATGGTAGGTTCTGTCACCAGCAATATTGGCACCAAAAAGACTCGTTCGCGTTTGCTGAGGCGATCGAAGAAATACTGGACGGACCAACGATTATCAACTTCTCGTTGCATGAGCATTAAATGATTAATCGAACTATATCGCGCGTCCATTTTTTCAAGAATCTTGTAAAGTTCATTTTTCAGAACGCAGATCCAATAAAACCTCAAAGGGATTGACTGGAAGTCGAGGTTTTTATACAAATCAGGATCCAAGCGATAATTTTCAAGTTCGTCTTCTAGACAGTACATACTCAGGAGATCAAATTTACGATATTTGCTCAATCCGGACGCTTCATGGAACATTTTACGAGCGCTTTCTTTATAATCAATTCGGTTAATCGATTGCCAAACACAGCATTTAAAGTATGATCGATAAAACTGAGCACGGATGTCCCATACATATCCTGTTTGGTAATTTACCCAAGCATAGACGGCAGTTTCAATCTCATTCAAGGATGAGGTGATAATTTCTTTCACCTCGGCCGAAATTATCAAACTATTGAGGTAATCATAAGTGTTAATCTTTGAAAAAGCGTCCAACAATTCATCTTCAACTTCCTGCGGCTGGTCGAATAGAAATTCGAATAACAATGTTACTGATAGTTTGAAAGAGGCTAGTTCCTTCAACGTTGGGACCTCGTGATTACGAAGAAGAGATTGAATTTTTTGTACATTGATCGAGTCTGACATTTTGAGCGTTTTGAGGATCTGAAATAGGGACGACAACGATGAGAAATAAAATAAAGACTGTGAGCATCTACACTGAGTCTATGTGATTATATTAGAGTGAGATGATTACCTTATCCGTGGAGAGCAATTATGTAGAGTATCAATCAAAATAATGTGGATTTTACAGCGAAAACAATTACACTTCAACTCGAATCATACTTAATAAACAATAACTGCGATTTATGGGTGAAAAAAATACCACAAAGGTAAGGTAAACAAAATGGCCAAGTGATAATGAACGAACGCGTTAACTGATATCAAACATCCCCCCTCCACCCGACTAGATTATTTTTACAATCTGCACCCCCACCCGAGATAAGCCACTCGTTCGTCGTTCTCTTAAATCATTGGAATGCTGGATAAATCAAATCGAAAATCGATAAATCAAATCCAAGTCCACTTCCACGCCAATGTAATAAACGTTTTTTCCGTTCAGTTTTAGTTTTCAATTTTTAATTTTTTATCAAGCAATAATCAAAGTTCAAGTTCAAATTCAGGTCAGGGGTGCGGCCGTGAACGATTTTATTTTCGAGTTTCGGGTCTTGGGGTCTTGGGATTTCATTCATGAATCATGATTTCATTTTCAATTACCTATAGAATTCTTTGGGTCATGGCTCATGGGCTTGGATTAGAGCTTACTGTTCGGGACTTTCCAGGACTTTTCGGAGCTTGTAAGACAAAAACCTCATCAGTATTGAAGAGCTGCTGAACAATAAATATATTTATTGTTCAGCAGAATTACAATAGGTATCTATTTTTATACCCCAATTCTCCCAAGCTGTTTTCGACATTTCGACTTCAAATTTCAAAATTCGAAAATTAATGTTCAATTTCAATAGAATTAACCCCCAAAGCACTAGGACTAGGTATTTGAAAATGCGATGAGATTTTTCAAAAATTCACCAAAATTCGAGAAATACCCTTCAGCGCTTTAAATTTTAGATATAGAATTTTAATGTTTTTTCAATGCATTCTTTTCCGCGCAAAATTATACTCTGAGTTCGAAAACCTCTCTCGTTAATTATTATGAAAAAGTACCAACCTTGTGAAAAATTCGCGTGTTTCGGTATTATTTTTTTAGGCATGTAGCATTAAATAAATTTTGGAATCTGAAAAATAAATAATATACCTGCCTACAGTAAGTACTTAGGTATGTGATGAATGATTACAAAAAAAAAAAAAAAAATGCTGGAACTCGTATATAAAACTGAAATTCATTTTAGTTCCAGTTCCAGATTTCAGATTTCAGTTCTCATCATTTCAGTTCCAGTTTTTTTTTTTTTTCAGATTTCACTTCCAGTTCCGATTATTTAAATTCTAATTAATAAATTCGTGGTGAAAGATCGAAGAAACGACGAATGAAAAAACAACTTCAAATTCAAATCCAGCGCATTAAAAGTTAAAATACATAAATAGGTACTAAAATGACTTTTTTTTAACGATTATTCTGATTAAATACCCCAAAAAAATGATTGATTGAATTGAATTTACCTACAAATCAGTCATCGTGGGAAAAAAGAATTTGGAGAGTAGCTAGGTACCTATACTTACATACTTACTTCGTAGGTAGGTAGATTTCAAAAAATCTTTTTCAAGTTCATTTTTTTGTTGAAAAATTTGAAAAAAATTATTGATATTTATAATGAGATTGGCAATTCCTTCCTTAATAGATACACTCAGGATGTCCTCCAAAGTGTGAAACCCACATTTTTTAAAGGTCGTATCTGAACTCTGAAATCACTTTATAGACAAAAATAACTTTTTACTTTACTGAATAAATTTTTTTAAAAATAATAATAATAATAGGTAACGTGAATGGGGCAGGGGGTCAAATTTCAAATTGGTCATTTTTTTGTAATCTATCAGTCAAAAATCATAAATTTTTTCGGACAAATTGAGAATTTATTGAGGAATCGGTGATTTTTGACTGAAAATTTAAACTTTAAAATAAAATTAAAATATTTTCCGAACGAAGTGAGGGCGAAATTTTTTTGAAAAAATATTGTTTGAAAAGCAAAAAATGGGCTTTTAAAATATTCTTTCAATAAAAAAATCTTTTTTCGCGAATTTCTTTTCTCCACTGACTTAGTGCCATTTCCTGTGTTGAGTACGCGCATTTCAACTCTTTTTCTTAGTTCTCGTCATTGATTTTATCGAAGTATATAAAATCAATGTTCTCGTATGCAAAGATGTAAAGATCGAAGATGTACCCATCTTAGACAAAATTTATGCAAAATTGAAAATTCGAATTCTTTCAACTTGAATTTTCTCAATTTTTTCACTTCTATTTTTTTTTCAAAGCTATGTCTAATTTGAAAATTTTTCAATTAGGTACGAGGTGGTGGCTTTTTAATTTTTTATTTTTTCTCGAAATTTTTACAACTTGGGCCTCTTTGCTTTTTTTCTACTTACTTACCTACATATTTTCGTTATTTTTTATTTTAAATGATTCTGATTTTTAAAAAATAAAATAAAAAATACCTCGTCTGAGAAAAAACTGAAGGAAAACTTTTGAAATTATGGGAAATAATTTTAACCTCAGGAGAAATTATTTATTTTTTTCGATATGAATTACAAAGTTATAAAAAAATTGAAGAAATGAAGGTCATTTTAGGTAGGTACTTATTTTAAATTTTCTCTGAATTTTTTCGACTTATATTTTCTCATTTTTATTTTTTTCAACTACGTACATGTTCTTCAAAATTTCTTTCAACGTAAGCAAAATCGATCAAATTTTGAAAAAATTCAAGTTGATTTATTTGGAAAAATTTTGAAATCGGATATTATTTTTATAAAAATTTAAAATAAGGAAACTGAAAAAATTCAGAGTTGGAAAATTGAACTTTGAATAGATTTGAAATTGGATTCATTATTATTTATTTATAATTTTTTTTTATCTAACTGTCAAAAAAAGTCAGCATTTTTTACGACCAAGTGCACGAAATTAAATTAAAATCACCTTCATTAAATAAGTACACCAACACGTAAGTAATTTTGCGTTATGTGCGCTGACCGAAAGCTTCACGTTCGCGAAGTGGCACAAAGTCAGTGGAGAAAAGAAATTCGCTCTTTTTTCCGAGCTTAAGGGAGGGGCTCGAGCCCTCTGAACCCTCTCCTTGGGTGCGCCTATGATTCGGTTTGAAGTTTATCTTCATATTATTTTTCACTCGCCAAAACTCTATAAATCCTGCATTCATTTCTGTAAGTATGAACAATCATTTTCGCTGATAATTATGAATGTTTTATTAAATTAAAATGGTTACAAGAATTCATAAAAGTAAACTGTACTTAAATAATGAATGAAAATGACACAACATAGAGCATGCCATGCCACTCATAAATCGCCATCACTGATTCATTGTCTACATTAATTTGTATCAAGTATTCACTCAACATTACAATATGTACTTGCATACGCAGAAACAGTTTTTTGAATGGGGTATGTCACGTACCACTGTCCCGTTTACAGTAACGCCAATAAAATTTACAACGCATTTTTCTTGAATGCAGTGAAATTTCGTACTGGCATTCGTCGAATTTAGTCGTATGGTATTTTGTCCATCATTCACGGAACAAGTTTGGCTTCAAAATATAAATGAAAGCAGAAATTGAGTTAAATTATATTTCAGTACTGAAGGAGAAAAAATTAACTGAAAAAATAAGCATACTTTTTTTCACATGTTTCTGTTCTTACTGGTTGATAATAGTGGTCATCGTTTACCTGCATTTGAACAATATAAATAAATCCTTTGTTTTTGGTCATTATTCCTTTAGGATACGTGATTTGCATCTACAAATTTAAAAAAATACTTATCAATTGCGAATTTATACAACCAAGTTTTGATTTTTGACTTACCTCAACTTCGCATAATGATTTGAAGCCATCAGCAGGGTAACTCCGACGGACCAGTTTTCTCTAGAAATATGAGTAGGTACCCAAACAACATTTAACTCGACGAAAACGCAGTTTCCAAAAAAAAAATTCATATAACATTAATCTACATTGTTGAGTTTGCTATAAAATTGATATTTTCACTTTTTCGTGCAAAACGTAAACTAAGCCTTCTAACACCCACACAATCCATTATTTTTTATTATTTTTTTTAAAAAAATATTTCATCTGTATTTTGAAAATAAATCGGAAAAATTTAAACTTTATCTGCTTATACATATTTATTCCTAATTTTATAGCCCCCCCCCCCCCCCACAACACAACTCGATTATTTGTAGGTCTAGGTAAAGTATGCAGTAAGAATGATCGTTTTGCACTTCTTTTCAAAAGTTGAAAAGATGGTAATTAAAAATTGTATTTAGACTTCAAAAAATAAAATTTTTACCCCTATACTCAGAAAAATTTGAAAAAATTTGCAACTTTTCGAACAATATTTTTAGTCAAGTTAACAATATGCCATGACTGAATAAAATCTCTACATACCTCATGTTCACCAAACCAATATTTTTTAATTATGTTCTTCTTGATTAATTTTTTTACGTGTGAGCTATAAATATCATAAAGAAAAATATTCCAGATCAATGAAACTAAAATTAATTTTTTTAAAAAAACATACTTGGTGGTTACTAGTTAATTGAAATATTTAATTAAGAACCTCGGATATGTAGAAAAATATTGACATTTTGAAAAATCTTTCTCACATTCTTCAACCTCTCTTTGATTCGGAGGGAAATGATGTATTGAATTTTCACTTTCACCGTTAATTTGCAAAGAGGACATGAATTCAATGGCCACCTGAAATAAAGCAACACCCTTAATTTTAAAAACCATCCAAAATTTTGAAATGAAATATTAGGTACATCGCTTACCAATAAAAATAACAAAGATCGATATTGACTCAGCATTTTATTTTCTGTCAATTCCGCCGAATTATTGAAAAAATTACTCTACACGATTCTGATCGAATTGAGATCACGTTTTGGAAAACTGACAATGGTAATCAAATAACATGAGTGCTCAATCGAACTGAAAAAAATTATCACACGATTGCGGAATTTATAGGTAAGGGGATGAAATGGAACAGTGTTATCTGAATCACTGTAAATAGGAAAAGGTAATAGGTAGAAGCATGAGAGGAAAAATAGGTATACTTATGAATGGAATTACTTACATAGGATAAAATTCATCAGAATATTGCGAATCTCATGTACAAGATCAAAATGAAAAATTAGCGGTAAGTACCTAATTCATTATTTTTCTATCACAAATATTAACGATTTTAACAAATTTTAGATAGGTATGTAGCATATACTTCCAGAATTTGGAAAAAAAATTACGAACGAGGTATGAATAAATCACATGTATCAAAATAAATAGGTATTCACTCAATTGTATGTAATCAACTATACTCACTATAACTACGCATGACTATAAATACGTGGTAGAAAAAATACTCAATCGTTGATAGCTGACGATTTAATGAATAATTATTGTTCGGAATATCGGCGAATAATGAAAAAGACAGAAAAATAAGTCCATTACCTACTTTTACAAAAATATAATTTTTTAAAATTCGCAATGCTTTATTCTGAAGAAAAATCTCTCAAGTTATGAATTTGTTTTTGGATTTTATATCAGAGACAGATCTTAGGTAGGTTCTCAGCCTTCTCAGGTACTCACAATTTTGGAAGATTCATTGATGACATGTTTACTATTTTCAACTCATATTTTGACACGATTTTTTCAATAACATTAACTATAATTATAAATTGGAAAGTTTAATCAAGTAAATCAAAGTGCCTATTTTTGATTTTTTTTTTTTTTTTTTTTTGAAAAATGAATACGTCGTAGCATAAGAAAATAAGATACATATATTTTTTACAAAATTGAAGCTTACTCACTCACAAGGGAGATATCCTAACTCAAAGTAAAATTTTCAACTTGAACAAACCCGTTATTTGTCACTTTTTCGAATTTTTACCCCTATCAAGGGGGCTAATAGAGGGGTTCGGGGGATCGGATGAAAAAACAAAGTACATTTTCGAAATCAGCACCCAGCTCGTTTATAGTTTTCGAGTTATTTTAATTCAAATCCAAATTTAGCCAACATTTCATTTCCAAACATTCAAAAAATTTCAAAATTTTAATTTTTGAGCCCTAAATTTGATAAATTTCAAGAGACGCTGGCTCATCTATGGATCAGAGGTGACGTTTGAAAAAAAAAAAAAGCGAAATCGGTCTGTTAGGAGAGGCCAGCGAAATGGAATTGGACTTAGGTTTTGCACATTTCAAGGTCAAAAATTCTTTAAAGAATGTGTTTTTATGAATAAAACTCATCAGATTTGATTTTTTGTTTGTTTCAACAAAATGTTATCCGATATGTATTATTGAATCCCCTTTGAACTCTTGATATTCATTTTGAAATCGGACACGTAGATTGGAAGTCGTTCGATTAATCTATTTTCCATTTTAATACCCAGGTATCTCTGCTATTGTTCGAATTATTTAATGTGTTTTCCATCTATTGTTTCAGCATTTATGGAATTCGCGAACCAGGATTTTGAATGTCGAAATTTTCAAAAAACACAAAAGAGGTTATTAATGGTGAGTAAATTTCAATTTACATTATTTTCATCTAGGTGTTACATAAGGTAATTAATAACATGACTGGATTGAATAAGTAGAAAAATTTATATTTCATAAAGAATGAAAAAAGCGCGTTTTGATAACCTCGGCGCATATTTTTCTCAATACCAATTTTAAATGTGGTCTAATTAGGGAAAGATTTTTATAATATCGCAGTGTTACTTCATTCATGATTCATATCCAACTTCTAAGATATTTCATTTCACATCTAAGTGGTGTTGGTAATAAGTAGGGAGAGGGAAGTCAGAAAATTCTGAATCCTATTTTTCGTCAAAAAATATTACGTTTGGAAGGGGTGTGAGGCAAATTGCCTAATCTTAAAACTATTGTATGAATCTCCCTCTTTTCGACCACCCACAAAATTCGAATATTTTGAAGCAGTGAAAAATGCATTTTTAATATGAAGTGACCAAAAACAATACATAGGTACTTAGGTATTTCGTTTCATTGGTAGAATGAGTTTAAGTTTTGACCCCTCCAAAAAAATAGCGGAAAGGGGAAGCTTCGTGTATAAGTTCAGTAGGGCATGTATTTTAATATTCCTGAACTTCTCTAATATCGATAAATATTTGCTCTTCTTTTTGGGGGGCAAAGGAGTTCAAAGGGTTTGGCTGGGTAAGGGATGAATTTGGCCCCAGCCCCGATTTTTGATCCATGTAATGCCCCGAGATGGTGCCCCATAATGTAAAAAAATTTTGGGAGAAATTTTGACCCCCCCACCTCCCTCCCTTTTCAGAGCTATGGCCATTTTATTGCGCGATTTTCAAGAATTTTTAAATCCAACGGAAGTGAACGAAATTTTCTGTTCTTTGCTACAAAGTTAGATCTTGTAGAGGTGTATTTAGAATAATTTTTTCAAAAATTTTGGTGCACTCCTTCATTAAGTTTTGGCCATTTGAAATTTTCAACTGTAAAAAAAAACATATAAGCGAGGAGCGACCATTTTTTTGAAATATCCCCAAAACGTGTTTTTTACCGTAGATTCACGTCGCGTATTCAGTTTCGGCGATTAAGATTTTCGGCCCTTGAGTCACCTTAACGAAGAATTAAAACTGAAAAAATTAATTGAAAATGATCGTATTGTTCAAACCAGTTTCAATTTTAGTTTTTTCATTTCTTTCAATTTTTGGGTGATTTTATCAGGAAATCAGGTCAAGTATAAAATTTTCCAATTTTACAAGAATTTCTTTTTTTATTGAGCAATCTTTTTTATTACCTAAAATTACATCGGTACTTATAACTTGAGCTGATCAAAATGTGCAAAAGTGCATATAAAAAGTGAAAAAATTTGAAAAACATTCATAATCAAGGACCGGATAAATATGTAAAAACATATTTTTCTGTGAGCATTCCTATCGCGCATATCGGTGGTTTCTTTACGATTCAAAAAATTCTGAGTATTTTGAGCCCCATATGTTAGCGCATATTTTTGCATATTTTGGGTATAAACGCATATTTTTACATATTTTGCCATTTTTGGCGCATAATTGGCCATATTTTGACCATTTTTCACGTTTTTGGGCATATTTTACTCATTTTATCTGTTTTACTCTTTTTTTTCGTACTTACCACCCAAAATTTAATTTTTTAATTTTTTTCTGTCTGAGAAATGAAAATGCCTGTTGCAACTTTTTTTTTTGAAAAAGTTGTAAAAAAATACCGTTAATCATTCGTTTTTATTTTCTTCTCGCGTTATTTTAAGTTCAAACTGTCGAAGTTCGCGTCCGTTATTTCGTTCTCGTTATAAATTTTGTAAAGCCACGATCATGTGGTTACGTGTTCGAAGAATCGTTGGCTGCGGCCAGAAAATTCGTTTTATTCTTTAAGTTTGTAACTTTGAACCTTTTTGAGGTTCATTGCTTTTATGAAACTCGTCTAACGCGAACGTAATTTTCTTTTCTATGGTCTTACGACCAAATTTAAACTGTAATTTTATTTTCAATAAAATTACGCCTTTTTGAAAACCGAAAACTGATTTCTCTTTATTTAAATGTCGTTCGAATTTTTATATTCTTTTTCGTTTTAAAAAATCCACGATTATTCCAACATGGTAGCCGAGACCGTGGTTCATTTTCGCAATCGTAAATGATTTCGCGAGGTTTTTCACGCCTCATCGGTAACCGCGGCGATACGAACGACGAATCAAACGACGACGACGAAGGTTTTCGTGGATTTCCGAGTGGAACTCCAGAACCTAAAGCTAAATCTGCGAAACGACGCGGCCGTCCACGCAAACGTAAAAATCGAAATTCTAAATCTAATCCGGTAACGCCTAATACCTCACGTATCAACGACGAAGAGGCTGCTACGAACGACGACGAACAGGCCGCTACAAACGACGACGAGGCAACCGCTACGAACGACGAAACAGCCCATAACGACGATAACGACGCAAACGCTGACCGGGACGACGAATCCACAAACGAAAGCGACGAAACAACTGAAAATTCAGACGACGACGACGATATGGCATCTGGCGACAATTCAACGAGCCATACTCCGGCCTTTTTGATCTTCTCCGGCAGCGAATATTCGATCTGGAAAAAACGTATAAAAGCATTAATAAATTCCAAAGATCTAGGCAAAACGCTACAACCGGATAATAACGCTACTCAAAAAGAAAAATGCAAGTCGTTTAATTTAATTATTAATCATTTAAGTAATACGATTTTCCGGTTAATTCGCGAGGAAAGCGACCCGCTAAAATTACTGAACGAACTCGACGCGAAATTCGAGAAACCGAACGAGGCTCTAGCCATAGCCAGTCGCGGTAAACTCGCGAAAATCGATATCGACGATTTCAAAAATCCCACCGACTACTGCAACGAAGTGAACCGCTTAGCGAACGAAATCGTGTCGGCTGGCTTTCCGGTTTCAAAATCAGAGGAATTTTCTTTCCTGAAAACCGGATTACGAAAATCAAAGTGGGATATCATCAAAACGTCCGCCGAAGTAATTTTGAACGTAATTCCAGCCGATCCAAAAATTTTGAGAGATCTGTTAACCGGTAACGACGACGGAAATTCGCCTTCAACGAGTACAAGTTCGACGACTCGGAGCTCAGCATTGGTCGCTTCATCTGGTAACGATCGACGCGGCCAAGAAAAATCAAAAATCAAATGCTACAAATGCAAACGTTTCGGCCATCACGGTAAAAATTGCCGTAGCTCCGGCAGCTTTCGGCAAAATACGTCTCCACGCAACGACGTGAAATGTTTCCGATGTAATGGTTTCGGCCACATCGGGAAATTTTGCCCTCGATACGGAGACAAAGTCAACGGTGATCGAAACAACGAACGAAATAACGAAACGCCGAGTACGTCGAAGCAAAGCAACGCGCCCACATCAACGAGACCGCCACCATCTACGAACGAATACAACAAGCCGCGAGTACTCCTAGCTGCGTTCAATTTTGACAACGACACGGCAAGCGGCGAAAAAGACGCGGCAGATACGGTCAACGACGTTTCAGCGACGATCAGTGTATCTCCAACGATGACTGAATCGATAAACGACGATGCTCCGGCGGCAATCACGGCGAGCAATCCAACGACGGTGCCGAATGTAGCCCTAGCGACTGAACTTCGTGAAATTACCTTCGTTGTAGATACCGGAGCTTCCTGTCACATGATTAACGTCGACGGACTTTTGGTTGATGAGGTGCCGGTCGTCGATAACGATGAAATCTTCGTGGCCAAGCGTAAGACGGCGATCAAACGTGTTAAATCCGGTAATCTGAAAATTAAAAATTTCGAAAACGTTAATTACACCATGCAAAATGTTAGCTACGTACCAGACTTAAGTTATAATTTACTATCGGCGAATCAGATTCGTCTCTTAGGTTACGATATTATAATCAGCGATAACGTTGAAATCGTTCATAGAGATACACGCGAAAAATTAGCTAACGTTACGATACAGCAAAATGGCCTTTACACGGTTAAATTTTTGATTAATACGAACGACGACGAAAACGAAGGTTTTGCTTTGAGCGCGTTAATGCATCGCAGGTTAGCTCACGCGAGTAAATCGGTTATGTTTAAAATTCCTGCGGTTCGGAATCATGAATGCCCGTCGATTAGTGAATGTGATGTATGCTCAAAGGCTAAACAAACGCGAGGTAGCTACTCTGAAACTAGGGACCGAGCTAAGGAGCCACTCGACTTGGTTCACGTCGATATCGTAGGGCCTGTTACTAATTCATATCACGATGATCGTTTCATCGCAGTTTTCGTCGACGATTATACACGGTTTGCTGTTACTTACGCGATGACCGAAAAATCTGAAGTAGGTTACTTTTTCGATAGTTACCAAAAGTTGGTTTCGAACTTTTGGAATCGCAATATTAAGTCGGTACGTTGCGATAACGCCGCTGAATTTTTGGGCGGACATTTTCGAGAAATAATAGAACAGGTAGGTATGCGACTCGTGCCTTCGGAGCCTTTTGAGCCAGAACACAACGGAACCGCCGAACGTTTCATAAGATCCCTTTGCGAAAAGGCCCGAGCGCTTTTATTCGACGCGAAGCTAAACGTTAAGTATTGGCCATACGCCGTTTATATGGCAAATTTTATCTACAATCGTCTCCCGCATTCGTCAAACGATAATGAATCCCCGTATAAACGATGGCATAGTCGCGAACCCAATTACGATCAACTTAAAATCTTTGGCTGCGTAGCCAAAATTTTCATACCTAAAGAAAAACGCAGTAAATTCGAACCGAAATCGCGAGAAATGATGCTAGTCGGTTATACGGACTCCGGTTACGTTTTACTAGACTTGCCAAACGATAAAATTCACGTATCGTCAAACGTAATCTTCGATGAAAACCGGCTTTATTCCGAATTTATAAACGATATCGCGAATGTCGCGTCTAACGATAAAAACGAAGCCGAAAAATCCGAAAACGATAATTTAAATGTCGACGATCCGATATTCGCTTACGATACGCGAAACCGAACTAAACTCGCGAGTAAAATAAATATTAACGAAGACGACGAATTCGTTAATTACGCCGCGTTTATATCCACGGAAAACGACCACGAACTGACGTACGATGAAGCCATTAACGGTCCCGAAGGGGAATTTTGGAAAGAGGCTATTCACGAAGAGTTGCGCTCTTTAATCTTTAAAGAGACCTGGTATGAAACGACTACCGATGATCTTGACTGCTCCGATGTCGTATTCGTCGATACGAAATGGGTGTTACGTAAAAAGATCACGGTTCAACATACCGTAAAGTATAAAGCCCGCTTGGTACTCCGTGGATATAAGGATACGCATTCGTATGAGCTAAACGAGATCTACTCGCCAACCGTCGAAACGTCTATTATCCGCTCCGTCGTAAATCTCGCTACGTTGAATAACTGGCAGCTAAGGCAAGTCGACGTAACCACAGCCTTTTTGAACGGCGATGCCTCTCGTAAAATTGCGTTTAAACCTCCGCCAGGCGTACCTGGAAATAAAAATACGATACTCGTTTTAAAGAAATCGTTGTACGGGCTTAAAACGTCGCCAAATAGGTGGAATAAACGTCTAAAAGAATTCTTATCTAAACTCGGTTTCGTTCCTTCGGCTGTAGATCCTTGCGTGTACGTGAATAACGACGGCGATGTTCTCCGGTGCATCTTTGTGGTTTTTGTCGATGATTTCCTCATAACCGGCTACGACAACGCGTTAATCGAATGGCTCGTCGAACAATTGAATCTCGAATTCGGAATCAGAGATCTACAGCAAAGCAAAAAGTTTATCGGTATCGAAATAGAACGTGATAAGGGTGTAACGTACATGCACCAAAACTCGTACATTAAACAATTAGTAAAGGATTACGAAGTCGAAAATTCTTACCCGATAGCTACGCCGATGGAAACCAGTTTACGTATCGAAAATCCGGTTCTTGATAAGAAATACGAATCGAAAGTTCGGGCTTACTCGGATCACTCTCTTACATCGCTCGTGGGACTCGCCCAGACATAAACTTCGCTGTAAATTACTTGAGTCGTTTTCAGCACCAATCGAACGCTGAAATTTATAAATATTCGTTACGTATACTTCGTTACTTAAACTCGTCTTTAAATCGTAAATTAACGTATCGCCGCGATAATTATGAAAGTACTCACCCCATTCGTATTTACTGTGACTCGGACTTCGCCGGCGATAATATCGATCGAAAATCCACGACTGGATTGATAACGACGCATTGTAACAATATAATTGACTGGTACGTGAAAAAACAATCGTGTGTTTCGACATCTTCGGCCGAGGCCGAGTACGTAGCTCTATCCGCCGCTGGTAAGCATGCCGTTTCGTGGTTGAGTTTTTTGAAAACTTTATCGATAAACGTTGATACCGTGCCCGTCTATTGCGATTCTACGGCCGCGATCGCGATTGCTAATACGAATGAATCCAAACGAACTCGACATATAGACGTATCGTATCACCATATTCGTAATCTTATCGAAGAAGGGTACGTTTATTTACAAAAAATCTCGACGATTGATAACTTAGCCGATGTATTGACAAAAAGTACCACCAGGGTCGTTTTCGAACGTCTTACTAAAAGGATTTTCGATTTTTAATTTTAATTAATTTGGGCCATCACTCTGGTGAATCTTTTACTTCGTTGATTCTACCAGTGTGATCGACTCAAATTAACTCGTCTTTTCATCTTTAATCGTATTCATCGACTATTCCCGATTTTCTGTCCGAGGGGCGGTGTAAAAAAATACCGTTAATCATTCGTTTTTATTTTCTTCTCGCGTTATTTTAAGTTCAAACTGTCGAAGTTCGCGTCCGTTATTTCGTTCTCGTTATAAATTTTGTAAAGCCACGATCATGTGGTTACGTGTTCGAAGAATCGTTGGCTGCGGCCAGAAAATTCGTTTTATTCTTTAAGTTTGTAACTTTGAACCTTTTTGAGGTTCATTGCTTTTATGAAACTCGTCTAACGCGAACGTAATTTTCTTTTCTATGGTCTTACGACCAAATTTAAACTGTAATTTTATTTTCAATAAAATTACGCCTTTTTGAAAACCGAAAACTGATTTCTCTTTATTTAAATGTCGTTCGAATTTTTATATTCTTTTTCGTTTTAAAAAATCCACGATTATTCCAACAAAAGTAAATACTTTTTATTTTGAATTAAAAATCGATTTTATCAATAAGAAATTACTAAATTCAGTCAAAATTTCCTAAAATGAATAATATTTCAGCACTTTGAGTGATAATTTAATGACAAGATTGAAAAAAGCTGTTTTTTGATACCCATATCGTATTCACATATTTTCACATATTTCGAGTTTTTAGCACATATTTTTGCATATTTTGCCCTTTTTTAGCGCATAAAATATGTACATATTTTGCGTTTTTTAGAACATACATATCCGGTCCTTTTTCATAATACATTCTCTCTCTACGGCTTTGCAGAAAATCCGGCGCCAGGTCAGCTCGTCCCTCCCTCCCTTCTCCTTTATCCATAAGTATCTTCTTCGTAAGTTGATTGGTATTGAAATGCATCTTAAATAATTCCACAAAATTCGTTAAATCTTTGAAAAAAAAATAAACCCGTAACCCTTGACCAAAAAATAACCATTTTTTAAGGCCCTCCCCTCTCCACCATTTTCCAATCCGATTACCATCCCTGGCTGAAACAGGTATCTAGCTAGCAGCTACCAACACTGATTAAATATTCCAAGGAAAAAAATTGTTTTTACGAGAAGATTAACTTTCAAACAATACTTCTCGTAAAAAACCGCCGGTACGCCTTTGGATATTTAAACCTCTTAATTAACCAATGGTCATTCTTGCGGATAAAGATACAAATTTAAGGTTCTTAGAGAATTATAATTTCGTCTATTACCCGAGCATTTAAAAAGCAATAGATACCTTGGTAAATTTATAGTCTATTATTACGCAACCAAACCGTATACTCGAGTTACAAACCTTCTTCATAGCTTCCAGTAAGTAACTCGTTTAGTATAATGAGATATCTCACACGTATAATTTTTAATACGTTTGTGAGAAATTTCTCGAAACTAGATATTATTACGTCAAAATTTCTGTACTCGCTCGTCACAAAATCTTACCTCTGTCTGTAGGTACTTCTACAGAGTCGAGTAAAAATCGTCATTTTGGAAACATTTAAATTGTATAGTCGAGGAGTGAAATCACGCGATCATTTTACACTTTGAGGGAAGTGTTATTATGCTCATTTTATTTCGTGTTATTAAATCATTAATAGTCGACTACGTAGGAAAAGAATTTGAATTATTTATATTTTTCAGTGGGGTATGTTTTTTTTTATGTCATTCGTGTCAAAATGAAAGTAATAACAGGCGAATTAAATTGTAACTTTCGGTCACAAAAAAAGCGAATGAACAACTTAGCATGAATAATATTAATCCATTTTATGACGTCATCAGATCTATTTATGCACACTTTAGCACATCATTTCATTTCATTAAAATTATGTAGGTACCTACTTACTTAGATCTGGGCTTGAATAGGTGTTTTTAAAAAATCGCTGTTCTTTTCGGCACCAAAAAATTGAAAAATTACCCCAATCGCAAATTTTTCAAAATTTTGCTCCTCTTTCTCCTTCTCCTCCTCCTCATCCCATGATCCCGAATTCAGTTTTTCCAAAATACCTAAACTAAAATTTCTACTCTTTTTTCAATTGAATACCTAAATAAGATTGAAATATTTCAAGTCAAATTCGACGAAAAAAAAAAAGAAACTCCTCGCCCTAACCTTATTGAGCTCACCATCTTCAAATTCATCACAAAAGTAACATCGAAATCAATATTAAAAGTTTCTAATTTCCTCGGCTAATTCGCAGCTGCTGAAATTTCAGCCTAAATTACCCGGTCTGAAATTTACAACGCTGGAAAAAATTCCAAACGCCAGCTAACTAGTTATTTGTAAACCCGGAACGTTATTCAAGAGAAATGGAACTGTCTGCGTAGAATTAGTCGAAAGTGGAATGCAAATAGAAGCGAGAATACGCCAACTAAATGAAATAAGAATACGTAGGTGTCGAGGGAATAAGTCATTTTGGAAATATTTAAATTCGCTCGTAATTTGTAATTTCGTTTTAATGTGAAAATATCATTACAACGTTGGGCCATTATTATTTGCGAAATTCTACTCCGGCTGGAACGAAAATAAAACATACATTAGACTTATTGTACTTAATACATAAGTTACGTGAAATGTACATCTATCTTTTTTTTTCCCGACTGAAAATCTGCCTTCGGCGATTAATTATTTTTGCAACACTTTTATACTCTGGAGAACTCGATAGAGATTAATTTTTTCCTTTAACCGACAATTGTGACCGTTTTTGTTATTTCGCTTTGTCGAAATTGAAATTCTCGCAAAACAAAAAAAAAATACTAGATCTAGGCGTTATTAAGAAGACTTTTTTAATATAAAAATCCTTTGTTACTTTTTTAACCATTATAATGTTCTTGAAGACATTACAAGAGCCTTTTAATCGCAGCCACGACATCAAAGCGGTTCGGTAAATCTGAGCTTTTCATTTATTCGAGTGTCTGACGAGAGCGTTTTTCTAATATTATTTCATATTTTCAGATAAAGTTTTTCTTACAGTTTGGATGAGTTTTCAACTATATGCAAGAAGGCGAACCTATCAATAGGTAGACTATAAGAATTTACGCTCGGTATGGGCAAAGGAGGGGGGAGGTGGTGACTATTTTTCCTAGATAGTCGAGTTATTCGGGTCGTTGTACCGAGCAAAATTCTGGTAAAAGGTTTCCAAATCTGACGAATTTTGCAGCAGATTTTTATAATGAAGTGGATATATCTTCAATTTTCAATTTGGTTCCTTGTTGGGTTCATAAGTGGTTAAAAAGGGGACGAAATTGTGCAGCATGTGTCACTGTGAAAATAAAGTCGTTATGCCCACATATTTCTCATTTTTCTTTCAAACAGTTCTTTGGAAGCAAAAAGCAAAAAAAAAATGGAAATTTTTTCTACCTCAAAATTTTTTAAGGTGAGTATCTAGATAAAATTTTTCCATCATAAATTTCTTGATTTTTTTTCAAGTTTGTTTCAACAATTGAAAAGTTTCCCCTTTTCCAGCTTCAGTTGTCATGCTGGAATTCTAATAAATTTTTCAAAATTTTAATCTCGTTTTTCACCCTAAAAATTCCTTATCTCACATACCATAATTTTTTTTATAATTTTATATTATTATTTTTATTTGCATGTTTAAAGTTTCTGAGAAACCTCGACATTTTCCAATTCAAAGTCTCTCAAAAATTCAAAACTTGTTCTACTTCAAAAATTGTTAGTCTCAATTTTTTTTTTAATTTATAGAATTTATTGATTTTTTTTCATTATTTTTGTTTTTCCCAGTTGAAAGTTCCTCGAAAATTCAATAAGTTCTCAACTTCAAAACCTTTGTATTAAAATCTTCTCAATAACGTCAAAAAAATATCTACTTATTCAAACTAGGTACTTTACTTACCTATTTCGTAAGTTGAAATATTTACATCTTTTCAAAAAATTTTCATTCAAGGCAAAATTTTCTCAGATTTTTTCCACTCTAAAATTTTTTAAAATTCAACTTTTCACATTACTTACTGGTACACAATTTTTTTTCAAATTAGAATACGATCCAAACACGAAAAAATTGTAATTCACTGAACTTTTGTGAGACCAAAACAATGAACTGTCAAAGTGTTGGCACTACCATCATAATTCAAAAATGTAGAATTTTAAATTTTTCACTCTGCACAATGAGGGGTGGGAGTGACGGATCTTTGAAATCGTTAAATTTTCTCGAAATGTTTCATTTTTTCTTTTTCCAAGCTCGAAAATTCAAAATTTTTGCTCAACTTTAAAATTTATCATGTTTAAATTTTCATCATTTTCTTTAAAAAATTTCCACAAATAGGTTTTTAAATCAAAATTTTCGTATCAATTTTTCCAACTTCAACAGTTATTTTTACGTTCAAATCTTCATAACCTAAATGTACATAATTTTTCAGTCAGAAAAAAGTTCAGGAGAAATTCACAACTTACAAAAAAAGTATGAAATTTAAAAAAAACAACAAACAAGTAAGTATTTCTTGGGAAAGTAGAAAAATTCTTGAAAAAATCATGAAGATTCGAACATAAAAAGGGAGTTGTTGAGTTGAATCGCTGAATTTAATAAAAAATTCAGAGTTGAAAAAACGTTAGAGAAAATGCGGAAATCAATTTGTAGATATGTACACAACTTGAAAAAAAATGTGAATAAATTCCCCTATCTTTTCATCTGGATATTTTCTTGCAAACCATTAAATAGACGGAGATAGAGGGGGACATGGGAGGCTCAAGCACCCTCCAAATATTGAATTGGCTCCCCAAATTATTTTCGTGCGTACATGTTTCACTCGAAAAATTTCGTAAATACGTCGTAATTTTCGAGGGATAAACGAAATTACCCGGAATAATTTCGAAAAAAACACGAAATTTTTACATCAAAATAATTCTATTTTTCATTCAAAAAACCATTAAAAATAGAATTATTTTCTATCCGAAAATCTGAAAATTTTCAAATCGTAGCCCTTGCTTTGCTCGGGCATGTGAAATCTGACGTACCTATAGATAATAAAAAAATAAGGGTTGAAAACTTCACCTCCTTCTCAATATGTACTGAATATGTAGTTAAAAAATAAATAAATCTCAATTTCTGGATTTTTTTTTCAAAAATTTTCGCCCTTGCTCCGCTTGGGCTTGATTAATTTACATAATTATTGACTCTCTTCCTTACTCATTCAGAAATATTTTGTAGCAAAAAAAATTTGTACTCCTCATCTAATTATTAGAAGACTTGTGGCATTTCAAAAAATTTTCAATTTTTCGGAAAAAAAGATAGTCATTAAGGAATAGCTTTTTGAAAGAATCTTAATAAGAAAATCTCTTCTTTTTTTAATAATTTTAGTTGGCAAATTTTTCACTTTCATGCCTCCAGATTTTTATCCAAGTTTTGTCTGCAAAAACTTATTAAAAAAATGACGTAATAATAATGGAACCTTTTTTTTGGGGGGGGGGTCGAAAATAATAATTTCTTTGTTTCATTCATTTCTAACTCAGGCTCAAGCCCCGCAAACCCCTCTCCCCTAAAAAAGTTATGTTCCATTTTCGCCTATAAAACCAACTTTCGCTCTCCTACAATCCTATAAAAATTTTCCATCAAATGAAATAATTTTGGATTTTTTATAAATTATAGGTATTATATCAAATGACATGACACGTGTCTTTCGACGAAAAAAATTTTCACACGACTTACGTCACCAGTTGAAAATTTACAACGAACTTTTACTTGGCCAATGCCACTGGCCACGTGTTATTTGAAAGAAAGATCAGATATAATAACATCAAATGTACCAGTTTTTCAATTGGAATAAATAATTTCTGATAAAATTCCTACATTGTCGTAACAATTATCAACTCTCGTATATCATACACTCAAACGATGCCGATCTGGTATAAAAATTAATTACAATCTAATTCACAGCTCGTACCGAAAAAACACTCGATTGAAAAAAAATGCTGCTTAATTATTTCAACCTCCTGCAACAAAGAGAGAGAAGATAAAAGAGTATAAATAAAAAGGTGACGAACGAAACTTCAAAAGAAAATTTAAACGCGGTTGCACCATTCGAGTGTCATTTTTAAATACGTATTTCTATAATAATGTTAAATTTCCATATGTACCGCGTACCAACTCCTACATACAAAAGCGAGACAAAAATGATGAAACAGTAGGTCGTGTAATATAACTACACAAAGATACAAATAATTGTACACGTTTGTAATTAAAAAAAAAAAGAAAGAAATCTTTACGCGAGATTGATCGGGGCATTTTTGAAATTACGAAATGAGAAATGAATATTTATTTTGGAGCGACGAAAATGAAAATATACGCTGCTTTACAATAATATTTTCACGGTGCAGATGAACATTTGCATTTAGTTTCGAGCAAAAGCAAACATTTACTCAGAGTGGAAGAATATGCCGATGTCGGGAACAAAATCAACGTTCAGATTTCATCGGCACATCGTAAATTTAACGAGAGAGATGGAAAAAGTACGATTTTTTTATGCCTTTGCGATATCATTTCTTTACTTGTTCATTTGAAAATTTTATTCGAATATTTTTGCACGTTGAAGTCTGGTTATTATTTTTCCATAATGATATTTTTTTACTGGAATTTTCGTTTCAAAAAAATATATAAGTTGAAAATTGATAAGAAGAAACAGCTGGATGATGAAATTATGAAAAATTCCTTTGTTTTTGTCTGCCTACCTGTAAAACTTTCTTTAAAAAAAAAAGAAATATCGCTTTATTCGCCGAATACGTATATTTCCTATCCCAAAAGGGATTACATTCGGATGATGAAAACTGACGGTAACAGATAGCGCAGAAAAATTATTCTGGCGGAAAACACCTATCTACCAATGACGATTAAGTTTACCAGCTTTCTGAATGGTTATGACTTTTCTGACAGGTGGAACGGACCATGAAAACTAGAAAGAATTAAGTGAAATGAATTTTTATTAATGCGATTCTTATTCGACTGGATATTCCATTTAACAGTACTGAGTGGATATTTGTGGCATCTGAGGATAGAATATTTCGTATCTACGTAGAAATTCATCCAGAGAGAAATAAGTGTACATTATAGGCATGAAATGTAGCTTAAAAATTCTCAAAGGAAATGACTGAATCTCAGTTCGTAATATCGTATTGTTAATGTTAATTGCGATGTAAATTTTGTCTAACGAATTTATCACACACATTTTGTTTAATTTTAGCTTAATGAGCGCAAGAAAATTAGACAAATTTATAAGAGAAGGTACCTATTTTATACTTAGCTACTTATGTAGGCACATCTGTATTATCTTATTATGATTCTATTTAAATACATCAATTTAGCACACAGCTATCCTAAGAAATTTAAAATAAGTAGGCAAAAACTTTTTTCCAAGCAGCTCGACATTGATTTCAAAATGAAATATTTCTTTATCCCATTCTCAGAAAAAATTTATCCAAAATTGATAAAAATCAAGAAGCTTTGAAATTTTGAATAAAATTTAAGACAACCGTATTTTTTTGAAAACCAAAATAAAATTACTTTTGCCAGTAAAAAAAATTGAAACCTTGATTTTTTCTGGGGGGGAAAAAAATGATACTTAAGTGACTGTAAACTTTGTTTCCTTCCATAATTTTTTTTTCAATGCACTAAAAATTATAAACTGAGAACAAAAATTGCTGAAAAAATTATGTAATTTGTAAAAAAAAAAACTTCAAGGTACTTTATCCAGAGTCTAATCAAAGAAACGATTACTTTTCCCCGCATAACGAAAAAATTGCATTTTTGAATTTAAAAAAAAATTGATGAAAATCAAAAAAATTTTCGAAAATAAAATTTTTTTGAGATCATTTTCATTTTTGAACTTTTTAAAAAAATTGAAAAGCAGAAAAATTTCCATTCTATTTCTGATCATAAATTTTTGATACGTTGGTCCCTCCAATAACCCAATTTCGATTCTTCCCTGGTCTTATTTTCTGAATTTAATCAAGTTCAAATTGATCTAGATACCTTCTAAGTACTAAATTAGGATGCAACTTATTTTCTGGATTGGTTTTGCCCTCCCCCTCTTAATCTACTCAAACACCAACGAAGCAGCTCAAAACAATTTTTTATTATAATTAAAAGAAAAATAGCAACCAGTTTTAAGAGACTTACTGAAATTGAAAATTCTGAAAATTTTTGAAATTTTAACTATTGTGCCTCTAATTAGATAGGTATTGATCAATTTTTCATCATTCGTTTTTTAAAACTGTTTTCGATTTGTACATGAGTCTTCTAGGCCCTTATAAAAAATTTGTATTTTTGTAGTGTTCATTTCATACCTAGGCGCATCCAGAAATTATTCAAGGGAGGGGCTGAGAATTTTAGAGAAAAAGGTGGAGGGGTCAAATTTCAAAGTAGTCATTTTTTACTGATCTTTCGGTCAAAAATCATCAATTTTATCCGACAAATAGGGAATTTATTGCAGAATTAGTGATTTTTAACCGAAAAATTGGTCAAAAATTATCAAATATTTTAATATAAAATAAGTAATTAAAATAGTGTCTGAGCAAAGCGAGGGCGAAATTTTTTTGAAAAAATACTGTTTAAAAAGGAAAAAATTCATTTTTTAATATTTTGGCAATAAAAAAATATTTTTTCCGAGCCTAATGGGGGGGGGGGCGGCTCGAGCTTCTTGAACCCCCCCTCCCCGAGTACGCCTATGATTTTATGTACGGCAATACAGGATGTTCCATGAATCTTCTGCCAAACATATTTTTTGGGGTATAACCGAGTACCACAGGAAAAAAAAAATTGAGATGAACATGTTGTCTATCTTAAGAATGTAAGGGGTAAATGCTGCTTCCAAAAAATCACGTCACAAAATTTTTTAACCACGGAAATGAATAGTACTTTGAAACTGAACAAATTTTTCTATAGGACTTTTTGCCTAACTCGAAAATTGAAGGGGCTACAAAACTTGTTTTCAAAAACAATTTTTAAAATCAACGGAATGGATAAGACGTTGAAAATTGAGGAAATTTTGTTCTGTTCACTTTTTGCCTAACGTCGAAAATGAAGGGGCTACGGCTCGCGCCAAATACGCGGGATTCAAAAATTTTTCAAATTTTTCCAATTTTGAATGACCCTTGGCCCCTTTATTTTTGATGTTAGGCAAAAAGTGTAAAGAACAAATTTTTTTGTTTTCATTTTCAATGTACTATCCATTCCCTTAATTAGTTCATGAGAAAAAATGTTTTGAAAAAAATTTTTATAGCCCCTCAGTGAAAATTTGTTCAGTTTTTAAAGTTGGTACTATCCATGCCCACGGTTTAAAAAAATTTTTGACGCAATTTTTTAAGAAGTAGCATTTGCCCCTTGAATTTTCAAATTAGGCAACATGTTAATCTCAAGTTTTTTTTAATGGTACCCATCCGGCAGGGGCGGCACGATGGGGTATGGGGGGTATAATACCCCCCCCAGGCAATCCTCTGTCGGCAAAATCGGCAAAATTTTGGGAGGTATAAAGCGAGTCGGCAAAATCTCAGGAATATCAGTGAATTGAAAATTTTTTAGAAATTTTGCAGAATTACTAATAAAAAACTGAGCTTTGCTAAATTTCAAGTTTACTATCCTTCCCAGAAAACACAACCCAAATTCAAAAGTACTTACTTTACAGACCAACATTTTCCAAAAATTTCGGCCTCGCTACGCTCGGCCTTATTGAGCTTTTTCTTCTGTAATTTTAAAACATCAAATCTTACAAAATTGATATTTTTCCTCAAAATAATTTCAACTTATTTTACACATTTTTTCTCATCAAAAATCGTTCTTGATGTCTAAAAATTAAATTTTTCAAAAGCTTTGGCCTCGCTGCGCTCGGCCGTATTGTGCTTCTTTTAAAATATTTTCTGAGTACAAGTGGCCAGTTTTTTTTTTTTTTTTTATCAAGTTAGATGATCAATTTATAACTGTTTTATTGAAATTGAAATTGAAGAAAGTATTCTATTTAAAATTTTCTCCCTTGTTTCACTCGGGCCTTGTTTATTTACCTTCTATTACATTGAAATAACTTTGAAATTAAGTAAGCTGCTGAGACCAAAAATTCTCGGATTGTCAAATTTCGGAATTCTCATCGGAAGTTTTGAATTTTTTAGTCGGCATTTTTGGACATCATTACCCCCCCCCCTCGGAATTTATGTTCGAACCGCCTCTGCCATCCGGTCATATTCAAAAAAATACATATGTTAGCAGGCCATTCATGGAACACCCTGAATAAATATCCTGAATTTTACTATCCATATTTTCGAAAATTCGCATGAAATTTTGGTGCCTTTTAAATTTTTTTCAAAGATACATATACATATTTAAATAATCTGTGTTGCTCTTTTTTTGAAAGAAATTACCTACATTTAAACTCATCCTTGAAATAAACCTCGTTGATTTTTTTTTTTAAATCAATGTTTTATTGTGGAATTAATCTTAAAAAATTCTGTTTTCTCTTCTGTTTTCAGACAAAATTTTCCAAATAAACCCACAAAAAGTCACCCTGCCAGTAATTTTTTTATCCAATACGACGAAATAAATCATCAAAAATTAAAAACTATTTTAAAAATCTCAAAAATACCCTCTACTCCCTCAATCCACCATTCTCCATCATCTCTCGACCCAACACCCCTAAAATAAACCTGGCAATTCCAAACAATTCCATCTCCAACTACATGAACATATCGAGGCAGATACTTCCCTCAAGAAATGATTTCATAACTTGCTAACTAATTCTATTCATGGAATCGTAAATGATGCATTCACGTTCAATTCTCAAGTTTAATTAAATTTCGGAAATATGCAAAACTTTCGAGTTAGACATGCGGTGGCATTATCGATCCTTCACAAACATCGTCACTTTTACCACCGATTTAATACAACCACATCTACACCGACCCTAATCACAATTCACTCTGGCCCACTGTTCGTGAAAATACCATATTAAAATAAGAAACGAAACACCAAGCCGCAATCACGTAGGTACACCCCACTTGTCGAAAACTTTTCGTAGTAAAAATCTCGATAACGTCGTTTTCTCAGGCATATTTATCACCAGCTCGTTGGCGATTTTTATTTCACATACCGCTTAATGCAGAACTGCAAATTAACCGAATTAATTCTGCAATGTGTCAACTTCCAACTAGTTTCTCGACTACTTTCTTGGAGGTACATATAAATTCTTATCAACCGAGATTCAATCCGCAAATCCTCGTCACCGCGTAAATATTTCTTCTTTTTCTAGAAAACACATGGTCGTTTACATTTCCCGAATATTTACCATTCAAAGGAATAAACACCAGAACACCTGCAAATTTACCTACTTTCTTTGACGGCAGATTTGCTAATCAATTTTACGAGTTTACAATCAACCGAACAAAACCCATTAACTTTTTCCTTCCTGGGTAGATATTTTTTTTCACACGCGGCATCTTTCATAGGTACATTGTATTGGTCGATTTCTTCGTATTCCGATTCTTGTCCACGTTTGGTCGTCGACTTTGTTAATTTTTACGACGACTATTGATTAAAATTCGTCATTTGTTTGGGACTCGTCATGCGACGTCAGTCGGAGTCGTCGACGTTATAATAGAATATTCAATTTTCTCGCCTCCGTCGACGTTATTTCCTCCCTGCTTTTGCGAGGATTATAAATTAATACAATTTTTACGCTTATTAATCAGACCAAACAACCGAAAGGGATTAAATTTTGGAATTTCTGAGCCAAAGCGCAAGCGCCAACACACCCTTAAGTTTATATTTCGAGATCGTAAACGTACTTCAAATCCCATGTGACTGTAGTAAACTTTCAGTGCTTATTTTTATCGCGGTACGAACGTGCGTTCGGAGGCTCTGCTACAGTTGCGGAATTTTTTTTCGTAAAATTATCGTTAAAATTTTATCATCTCGTATTCGAGTAAAGTAATCGTCGAATTGGTTAATTTGTTTAATTTCGAGTCGTTAAAAATTTTCATCAGATTTTTAAGACCTGATTAGATTTATATTTAGGTGAAATTAAAATTATATTTATTTTAACAATAAAAAATTCACTTTCTCAAAAAACACGTTTTTTTCAATTATTTTTCGCTTAAAATTATTCAAAACAGACGACGAAAAGTTGAAGGAAAAAATTATCTGGCGTTATAAAAACAAGGTCTTTGAATTTCTACTTGATAATATTAATGATGTCATGACAAAAACCTGAATTATAAATCAGCAATCAGCCGGTCTCGATTCAACGTTTATTAATTCTTCGATACCTAATTTAATAAATTATTCAAATTGTATACATACTTACCATAGGCTTAAAACTGGCTTCCGCGAATCAAGCCGGTGTTTTGACTTTTCAAGTGAGCGTCACGCAATTTTTGCTTTCGTTGAGTCGGAAATTAACATTTCGAAGGTATGAAAAATTATCATCGGGTGCATCTCATTCGGTAAGTAACCTCGAAACATAATAAATTATGTGGTAGAAATTTTCTAGATTTTTAATTGATTTATTTTTTAACAGAGAATGGAATCGTTTTATATTTTGTGGATTTTTTAATGAGATTTTCACAGAGCAACAATAAATTAAGTTCAACGTTTTATAATATTTTACCAATTTTTTAAAATATTTTATCAGTTTTATCAAATTTTTTCTCTTTTTCGCAAAAATTTGACTCATTTTTATAATATTTCCCATTTCTATGCCTTTCTAAAGATTCTCAATATTATTTTTCAAACGATAAGTACGAATATTATTTCCAAGTCATTTGATAACATTGAGGACAAAACATGATTCAGATTATTCAACTTTAAATTATTGTTCTGATTGCTCCCACTTTTTACCGAAAATATTTGTAGATATTTCAGATTAGTATCTTGATTGAGATTAGGTATTGATAGAAACTGAAGAAAAATTAGGAGGGAATCTAAAAATCATTGGAAAAATTAAGTTACTTTTCATTTCAGATGTGTAGTCGGGGTATTTTTAATACTTAGGCACAGATTTGAGCAAAGAAAAATTAGAAAATTACATAATTTTTGGAACATGCAATCAGTGCATGTGGATAATATACTTTCCAAATCTGAATCCATTTTTTTGGTTTTGGGGAAATTCTACCCTTTGACTCTGTGAAAGAAGTCAATTTCCCTGAAAATTTATGATTTCTGACTAAAAAATCGATGAAACATCAACGATAAAAATTTCATCAATAATTTTACTGATTTGAAAATTGTGAAATTTTTTTTTAAAATCCTATTTGAAAAGCAAAAAATTGGCCTTTTTGACATTTTTATGATGAAAAATCTCTTTGGTAAGCTTAAGAGGGGGGGGGGGGGTTGCATGGGAGCCTTGAGCTCTCTCATGGGGTGTGTCTATGCTTGAGATGTCCACTTTCGATTGAAAGAAGATGATCCGGCCTTAAAACTCTTGTAGCCAAAATTCCAGCAAGTCTAGTTGAAATTTTAATTTTTTAGAAATTTTTAATAATTTGAAAATTATTTTTTTCTTTAAAAAAATGTTTAAATTTAAAAAAAGTGTTTTTTTACCAAGTTTGATAATTTTTAGATTTTCCAACAAATGTTGACTTCTTGATTCAAAATTTCACTATTTCCATCCACTTTGAAACCTATAACGGAATTTTGATTTTCACCAGTTTCCTCGAATTTCTCCACAAAGCGACAGAATCAACATGGACAACTGAAATTCGAGTTCTCATTTCCCTTCAAATGGTTTTAGGGTAAAATAAGTTTTTGGCTCGATTTACAAGCAAACGTCTTCAATACGTAATAATGTATTTTTAACCAGTAATTTATTAAATCGAGAAAATTCTAAATAATTTACTGGAGGCTCCAGAATTGGTGGAAATGCTCGAATGTAATTTTGAGGGTTCGATAGTCGGCGAATAAAGTTCATTGATTGCTGGGTACTGCGTTCGCTGGCTCAGCAATTTGATGATTTCCATTATTTTGATTTTTTAAAATTTAAATAATTGGTCAAAAATACATAGGTACTTGAGTGAAAATCGAACACTAGAAAACGTTTTTATTTTTAAATATTTAGTCAGCTGTCTAAGTGTCTAAGCTGGCTTGGTTTTCTGCTGGAGAAATTCAAAAATACCGGAGAAAAATAAAATTTTACTGGACGCTTGAAAATGGTTGAAAAAGGTCAAATTTGAGTTCATGAGGTTGATATTTGGTAGAAATTTAAATTTTATCAAAATTAGTTGAAAAGAGTGTTTTTTTTTCAAAATTTTAAATCTGCAAAATTTCTCCAAAAATCGAGATTTCAACTAAATTTTGGCCACAATAATTTTACGATTTTAGGGCATATTCTTTTCAAAAATCGAAATTCTATCTGAATCAAAGAGACATTTCGAATGAGATGAATTTGAATTAAAATTGAAAAGCAAGGAGAAGAGGTAAAAATGAGACACTTCTGATCAAATTTCTATTTTCTTGAACTTTCTCATTTCCAAACCCCAAAGTTGTCATTTTTTAAAAATATCATTATCAAAAATTTACAATTTATTGACTCAAATCCAAATTTTTTAATGGAAAAATGCACTTTTCATTATTTTTTTGAAAAGATCGACCAACTTATTTTTACTCAACTCCAATATATCTAATTCGTCATTGCATTTTTTTTTTCGTTCAAAAAAATCATAAAAAATTTCGAAACTGGTAACCTATGTTACAACTCCCCAAGTTTTTATTGTCCAACAGCCAACCCCCAGTGCTGAAAAATATGCACAAAGCTGAGAAATCAAGCGAATAAACCCCGATAAGTTAGTTTAAATTCTACGCATTTTTTTGAGCGTGAAAAAACACACCGAAGTGGTAAGGAAATTTTCACCATATGAAAGAAGCAGTTGACCCTTTCTAACAAGATTTTTTCATCTCATATTTTTTTCCATTTCAATAACATCATATCTCGTTAAATCGTGAAAAAAAATGGTGACAATATATCTGTACGCTGGTAGTATTCCCTTTTTGCCTTTAAGTCATACTCGTTGAAGTTTCCTATTGTCTGTTGTATTGATTCTTTGGTTTTTAAAATTCGCTACCAACCTACGTATTTTTGGTTCGTTTTAATGTCGTATTTTTTTAACACTATCAATAAAAACTATATACTAGAGAATAACGAGCACCGTAAAACGAATTCTCTCAACTTTGTAACCTTCCAGGTTAGATAGAAGTTTATGGGGGTGTTGGGAAGTTTGCATTTTATGGATATCTCCGAAGTAATATCTTGAAATGAACGAGATATGTGTGTGACAGTTCTAAAATTGTTTTTATGAGGTACCTAGTATCTACTACCTACCTATGTATATGTTTAAACTTACCGGGTTCGTGTAGTTTTTATCTCGGGCTATGGTATATTTTCAAAATTTTATACCGTGCGATATTTCGAGTTTTAACGTTTTACATAACTTTGTATATAATGTGTGGAGTGAAAATTTAATGATGTGTGAAAGAAGATTACTTTCGAGATGATTTTATAGAAATTTTTATCAATATTTAATCACGAGATTGGAGTTCTGAGACTGAAGAAAATGATTAAGTATGTTGAACGATGGAATTTTTTCAAGCTTATAAAATTCGACTTAATTGAGCGTCGCGGTCTTACGATTCCATTTAGAAGGTTTCTTATCTCCCCCTTCCCCTCCGTACAAGTTGATAACATCGCAAAAAAGTTTTTTAAAAAATCAGATTTCTTCAAAATTAAATTGATTTTTTGGTGAAATGTTATTTTCTTGAAATTGATAACTTTTTCGTCAAGTGCAATTAGACAAAAAGATAGCAAAGTAGATATAAAAAAAAATTTGGTCCAAGTTTTTTTTTTAGGTCTAATGGTACTCAAGGGTGTCAGACTTTCCTAAGGGGAGAGTTGAACCCTAAAAATGAGTGTTTGGCTTTCAACTTCACTAATCTGCAATTTTTCAAAATCAACGAAATTTTGCTGTGAAAATCAAAAAATTTTGCTGATTTTTTCTGGGCTGCAATTCTGACTTTTTTTCCATGACTTCTTACTGATTCGAAATGAGAGAATACAGAAAGGCATTTGTAGTGACTCAGTGACTTGAAAATTATGCCAAAAAGGCACAGAAATAGAAATAAAACTTTCTGGTTTGCAGGATTTTATTCTTTACAGTATTTCGAATTGGAAAGGTCATTTTTTTGAGGAGGGGGAGGAAAGGTAAAAAAATTAAAATTTGGTTTCAAAGAATATTTAGAGCTTCTAAATCAATTTTTGGGATCACGTGAACCTCAAACTCAAACTAGAATCTGCGGAGACGAGGGGAAAAGGTACCGAGAAAAATATCTCAAAAATATCGAGAGTGGTATTAAAATTCATGTTTTTTTTTTTTAATCCAAAGAGCCCATTTCCGACGTTGTTAAATCAGAAAAAAAATTGAAAGGATCCATTAGAGAGATGAGAAGTAGGGGTCCAAATTTCAAAGTTTTCATAATTATTAAAATTCAAGTTATGATTTTTCGGAGAATGAGCCTGCGGCCTGTTCTCAGCTTGAAAGTATTTTTCTGGGGGAGAGGCCTCTTAAATTTTGTATTTGAGAATTTCTGAAAAATTGATCAGAGGATAAATTTAAGATGAATCAGTGGCGATTTTCCAAGGGAAGTTGAGGAAGTCAGACTTCCATTGATTTTTCAAAGATTGAGATTTTTTTAAACCAATTTTTTGGAAAAATACGTCTAGAAAAATAGATGATTTAAATTAAATTCCATCCTAAAACAATCATTAACTGGATTTCAAGCATAGGCGCACCCAGAAATTAATTAAGGGAGGGGCTCAGAATTTGAAAAAAAAATTGGAGAGGGGGTCAAATTTCAAATTGAATCATTTTTCACTGATATTTCAATCAAAAATCATCAATTTTTTCTGACAAACAGAGAATTTATTGAGAATTTGATGATTTTTGACTGAAAAATCAATCAAAAATTATTGTCAAGTTTGGAAATAAAAGTACTAAAATACTACCCGAGCGAAGCGAGGGCGAAAATTTTTTGAAAAAATATACTTTGGAGAGCAAAAAAGTTGACTTTTTTCTCATTTTTGAAGCAAAAAATTATTTTTTCCGGGCTAAGGGGGGGGGGGGGGGGCGAGGCGCCTATGATTTCAAGGATCAATGTCCAAATTTTTTTCTAATTTCTGAGGCCTCATTTTTTCCAATTCCAAATTTCTTCAACCACTGTAAATTTTTTAAAAAATTGTATCCATTTTCAATTTTTAAAATAAAAGTAAAATCAATTCAAACCAAATTTTTTCAAACATACCCTATTATCTTTCCAATTTTGATTTTTGTGTTTTTTTTTCTCTACTTCTTGTTCTAAAAAATTCCGAAGTTGGTCGGAAGACAATTTCATAAAAAGATTAAACTCAAAAAAATGAGAAATGTTTTGAGAAATATCAAGAAATATGAATTTGATTTTTTTGAAATTCAATTTGGAAAGATTTTGAGAAAATATTAATTAGTATTCGTAAAGAATGTTTTCAAATTCCAACTTAGATTTCTTCAATTTTTTCTAATTTTTCCCAAACCAAAAATGATTGATTTTTATAAATTCTCAACCCCATGTTTACATTGAGTGATAATACAAGAGATGCGAACCTATTCTAATTTTCTGTTTTTTTTTTTCTTTGGTAAATTCGTAGTAGAAATATTTGAAAAATGTCAAGTTTCTTTGAATTTCCTGACTTACACAGATTTTCCCTTCCAAAATCGCCACTGAGATGAATATATTTGAGAATTTCTGAAAAATTTATTAGGGGATGAATTTAAGATAAATATTCAGCATTCTTTTCTTCCTTGAATAGATACTTAGATATCTGTCGAAGAATAATTATTACAGTGCCCTTACTTAAACAAAATAGCCCAGTTACCTAATTCAAGAATCATCATTGCACATTACTTTTAATAGAGACAGGAACAAAGATATTAATATAATTTAGTAAATTATCTTAATTCGCCTTTAAGTTCTCAACTAGCCTGGTCAGTTTGCAAAATGGTCTTTTGAGAAATGCGGTTAAGCTGGTGGGATTTGAAACTAAATTTTCAACAGCAATAATTCTACGCGCTTTTAATCTAATTTAATGAGTTTACCAAGTGAAGTAAGCAATAAGTACTCGGTTTATAGATTCATAATATACCTAATCCCAGTTTCACTGTTTCAATCCCAATCTGTATTATCGAAATGAAAGAAAAAAAAGTGATGAAAAATGAGGACCCTCCCCTGCCCTCTCCTCCAGATCGGATTCATTTGAAATTCAACAACTTGAATGTATTCTCTGCCCTGTCTATTTTCAAATTAAGCCTCTTAACTTTTTCCCCCAAAACTCCTAAAACTGCAAAAAAATATTCCGCGACAAGACTTCGAAGGGCGAAAGTGAAAAACATAATGAACAATTTAAAAAATTATATTTCACCCCATATCAGTTTTTCATTTCGGACTGAATAAACATAGATATCTTTCTCGTTTCATTGCCCTTTGTACTCTGAAAAATGCCAACGAGAAAGCATCGATTACCCTAAAATTATAATTTATTCAACGTAACGGTATCCAGAATTGTTTTTTCACTGCTTTCGAGGAAACGTATCTCAAAGCTGAATTTTCTGCCCATATGTTCGTGACTTATTTTCATTTCTTTCCTCCGAAAATTTAAAATTTTTCCTTCAAGTTTACACGATGACCACTTCCAGAATTATTTTCCTATGTGTGATTAACACCAAGCAGGCGACACACTTAAAAAAAAATAAAATCCCACCCACAAGAAATAAATACACTTTCTAATAGGATTAATGGGAAAGAATAAAAATCAATACTACGAAATGCGTCGAATCGATCGTAATACGAGTTGATGTATGAAGGAAAACAGTTGTGAAAAGTATAACAACCCTTCTTGAACGAACATCAAAATACAATTAAAGTGTCATCCAATTGTCACATTTAGATACTATGGTAACGGCTGGTATTTCCCCGGTCTTTCCTCCAAAGGGAGTTCGGAGTTTCTCCCCTATTTGAATTTATTTCGTGTTAAAATTTTGGTTCGAGTCGTGACCACGAAGTGGCTTTTTACACGAGAGCTGTGCGACGAGTTATATAATTGATCGAAAAACCTATTCCGATCGGTATTCTTGGGAGTTGTAAAAACGAATTTCCAACGTGGGTGGAAATGGAAAACCCACCCTGCTGTTCGAATGCACACACTTACCTGTCCCGCCGCAACGACGCTGTTAGAAAGCCGGATTCAAAAATGAATACAAATCTTCACCCTTCGGTTTACGCTATAAATTTTACAACGATGCCATTAATGCGCGTAATAATTACAAACTCTGCGAACATAAGTGCTCTTTAAACATACTCAAAAATTACTTACGCCAAGCATCTGATTCCTCGAGACAAGACTTTGCGCGAAGCATTTTCCCTGAATAAAATGCCGTTAATTGTGTTTCCTTACACAATGAAAATGCTGTTCTTTTCAATGATGTTTACGCCCGAATCAAAACATCGCTCTCTTATATAAAAATGTATATATAATTTAAACTTTAATATAATTTAACGGCGAACCGACCGACGGGTTTTTAAAACTTTGAAAAGTTCGTTATACGGTTTCGCTCGTATCTCGACAATTTATCCGCGGATACGCTGCGATTTTAAAACGAATGACCTCTTGTGATTTTAATTATTCAGCATGCACAATTCTAGGATCCAATAATAAACGAATTTCTACCCAATGAAAACGCTATTATGTGAGCTTTAAATTTTTAATATGAGAAACGTACTGCTTCGTGTTGCTCGAAATGAATAAAAAAAACTTTCGAATCGTAATTTTTTTCTCTCCATGGTTTACAGCTGGTGTATAAAACGACTTTTACCATTTTACTGTAGGTATGAAAAGATGAATTTTAATTTTTTAAGTGAAATGAGATGCTATCGTCGTTAAATGAGATTGTTTTATTTTTGTGTGAAGAGGTTATAACTCGTGTTTTATTTTTTTATTTTTCAGAAATTACGTTTCCATATTGAAAATGATTCGGATACCGAGACTACGTACACTTTGTGTAAGTAAAATTAAAAATTTTTATTGCTCGTTTACTTAATAAATACGTGTTAGGGAAACTAAAAGTCTGGAGAGATGATTTTGTAAATTTTAATTAAGAGTGTGGTCTCAGTGGCAGCCCTTGCTCTATGGTTTTTTTTTGCGGAAAATTATCTCGAAAAATTGCGAATTTGCATTGTGAATTGAAATGCAAAACACAGAAATAAAATTTAAGAATTTTGTCAGAAAAGTCTAATTTCTATTTTTGACTTGAAAGTAAACTTGGACAATTTTTGAAATAAAAGTCAAATTTGACAATTTTAACATAATTACATACCTATAATCTGATTTGAAAATGCTTGACAAGTCAATTTTACAAATTTTGAGACTTGAGACAAATTTTAGATTTGAATGTTTCAACTCGAATGCCTTTGGCCATTTTCAACACAAATGTCAATTTTGTCAATTTTAATACAAATGTCAAATTAGATAATTTTTTGATACAAAAATGTCAGATTTGACTCACTAGAAACCGATGCCAAATTCAATTTCAACACAAATGATAGGTTCGGTAATTTATTAACAAATGTCTGATTTGACAAAAATGCAGGATATGATGCAAATGACAGATTTGATTATTTTCAATATGAATGCCAATTTTGCTAATTTTTGAAACCAATATTCAAATTTGACCATTTTTTTACACAGAGTACAGTGTGACTTCTTTGACACAGAAGAGTCAAATCACGCACTTCACATCCCAAATGTCAATTTTGACAGAATTGTTGATTTTGACACAATTGTCAATTTTGACACATTTTCTTGACACAAATGTCAATTTTGACATATGTAATCACAATTCTCAATTTTGACACTATTGTTAATTTTGACGCAAGTGTCAATTTTGACAGAATTGTTGATTTTGACATATCGTCTTGACACAATTGCCAATTTTGACACAATTGTCAATTTCGACACAATCGTCAATTTTGACACATTTTCTTGCCACAAATGTCAATTTTGACACAATTGTCAATTTTGACACAATTGTCAATTTTGACACAATTGTCAATTTTGACACAATTGTCAATTTTGACACAATTGTCAATTTTGACACAATTGTCAATTTTGACACAATTGTCAATTTTGACACAATTGTCAATTTTGACACAAGTGTCAATTTTGACATTTTTTTTAATTTTGACACATTTTCTTGACACAATTGTTAATTTTGACACGTTTTCTTGCCACAATGTCAGTTTTGAAACTGTCAATTTTGACACAAGTGTCAGTTTTGACATAATCACAATTCTCAATTTTGACACTATTGTCAATTTTGACAGAATTGTTGATTTTGACACATTTTCTTGACACAATTGCCAATTTTGACACAATTTTTCCATTTTGACACATGTGTCAATTTTGACACAATTATCAATTTCGACACAATTGCTGATTTTGACATAATCACAATTCTCAATTTTGGCACAATCGTTGATTTTTACATAATTGTTGATTTTTACGTAATTGTTGATTTTTACACAATTGTTGAATTTTACACAATTGTTGAATTTTACACAATTGTTGAATTTTACACAATTGTTCATTTTTACACAATTGTTGATTTTGACACAATTTTTCAATTTTGACACAATTGCTGATTTTGACACAGCCACAATTCTCAATTTTGACACAATTTTCTAGACACAATTGTCAGTTTTACACAATTGTTGATTTTGACACAATCGCAATTTTGAATTTTAACAGAATTTTTCAATTTTGACACAAATTCGGATTTTTCAGTTTGTAACACAAACGTTTATTTCACCTAGGTTGATCCAATGTATCAATTTTACCTATTTTCAACACATAAGTCCATTTTATAGGTATAATTTGTCACGAATGTGAAATTTGTCAATTTTTGATACAGATATCAGGTTTGACTCCTTTGATGCAAATTTCCAATTTGACAATTTTGACACAGATTTCAGGTTTGACTTCTTTGACACAAGAGTCAGATTTGATGTTTTTTGACATAGGTAAATGACAGATCTGACGATTTCTTTCCCGAAATCAGAATTTATCAGATTTGGCAAGTTTAATACTTGACCTGAATTTGCCAATTTTGATACAAAATTCGTTTATTAGGTATAATTTTGACGCAGTCTATAGCTAAATAAATGTGCAAATTTTGAAGTACTTGGACTTACTTACTTAAATAACAAATTTTTGGTTTTTGACACGAGTGAATAAGTAATTAAAATACTAAAACACAAGAAACGTAAATTATACAACTTAGTAAAATTCAAATTTTTAATCACATTATTTTTTTCGCACGTCTCTCATCACATAAGTAAGGTAATTAAATTTTTCCTGTTTCTTCCTTCAAGACAAAATTTCGAATGATGATCCAAAGTCATCTGTTCCATTTTTATTGGCACCATAGTTGTTTTTTCGTCTCTGAAGTGCTAATTAGTTTATGCTGGAGCTTCCAAACTTAGGTAATCATTCAAACAATGCAGATTATTTTTAGCTTCGCCAATGCAGAGAAAATTATATCGACTTATATAGACGCAACGAAATTGCAAATAAATTAAACATACAGCTCGATCCATTAATTTTTGTAGTTTTTATCGTCCTTTTTGAAAATTTACTATCACATCAAATGGAAGCAAACATTTATCAAGTATGAGTTAGTCGAATATCCCAACGTTTATGAAATCCTAAATCGTGCACTTTCGTCTGATACTAAAACGTACAATTCGAATGATATAATTTTAAAAATAAATGAAAAAAAAAGTAGGAAGAAATACGTAGGTAAAATGAAACTCTGAGTTGATAAATATAAAAACTATCTTTCGCAGGCATACAGCATAAAAGTTTACTGCGTGTTGTAAAGTCGTCCTTTATTCATGAAGTTCATAAATCAACTTTACCTCTTCCCTTCATCCTACATTTCGAAGATTTTGCTAAAGGGTATAGACGCTATATAAAAAATTACTTTTAAATTTTGTATTATCGGGAGTAAAATTCTTTATAAATAAAAATATATCAGGCTATATTTTCTATACGGCGGGCTTTCCTATACTATACGGCGATATTAGATACATTTAAGAAATATTTTTGTTTCATATTTGATAAATGTATCTGTAATAGATTTTGTTTTATGAAATTAATCGTACTGATATATTTTTACTTCCTCATAAACCTGGCTAAAAAAAAAAAAAAATAGATTCGAAGTATCTGGGTCTTCAAACGATTGATAGGTATCTACGCCACAAATTATTATCCATCCAAGAAGCTTACGAAAAATTTCCAACACGTAGAATTAGTTTTGGAAAAATATAAGCTTATTTCACACTCCAGGAGCATGCATGCAGTAAACCCCTTCGAATTAATATTATAAATTACCCCTAAAGCGACGAATTAATGGAATATTGATTCGTTTTTATGGTAACTCGCTGCATGGAGAACTGATTGCGTACGATTTAGAAATGCGTTTCCCGCCGTAAACGCGAAGGAAACTTCATATTTAATAGTCTCTTCTTAATGATGCTAAATTACTAGGTACGTATCGTACCGACTTCGCTAATAACGAATTAATAACACGCTTGAATCATTTCCAACTCACTCGAAATATATATATTTTTTAAAAAATACTACCTCTTTTCTAGCCGTTTTCAATGTTTTAAAGTCTCCCCGAGGGCGTTATATTCCCGTACCGAGATTACAATGTAACTTAATTTAATTTTCAATTTACGCCCGAGATCGTATTAATTTCGTTAATTAAATGTTCCTTCGGTCGATGGTGAAATTAATTTTTTAATACGTTCGGAATAATTAAAATTAACGGAGGTGTACGTGCATATGTGAAATGGGTACGAGAAGAATAGATTTCGTTATTGCTTATTGATCGAGAATTGAGTAGGTAACTGGAGGTAGGCTAGAATTTTAATAAGGTTTGTATTTATAGACCTAGACAGGTATACTTTCGGTTTGAGAATGGTTTCTTATTCTTATACCTATTTTTGCGGTTTCCGTCGTAATTTAGATTTACAGGAATATTTGTTTGATGTTCCAGACGTTTTGATTTTTGGATTTGGTGGCTAAGGAGGGGTTTTGGGGGAGAGAAAAAAAGAAATTTTAGATAAAATTTTGAGCAATAAATTAATAAACTTACAGCAAAAATTGAATTTTTCCAAAAAAAAGTAGGTACCTATTTAGAAACTGGAATTTTATCTTTTTTTTTTCAAAATTTTAAGTTTCCAGGGGGTCAGATCACCCTTTCCTCCAAACTACGTTTTTGATTTGACTTCCTTCATCCTTTCTCACAAAACTTACCTACCTACCTCTGCTTTTGTATCATCAAGTTATAAAAATTTTTACTTATCGTGTTATTTACTTCTTAATGTTTTACCAGTCATTTATTCGAGAGATAACTGAGTATAAACATGAAGTGTGGATTCCCATTGAGATATCTTAATTACTCGCCGACTTGAAAAATCAAAACATCGATTGAAAAATTATTTACTACCGTGGAATGCCAAAAGATTTGTTCGAATGTAATTTAAAAACTTGAAATTATTCCATACCAGTCAATAACACGTAAATAAGTAATAAAATTCGAAGAATTGTGAATCAGGTGCAATACAATTAATGCTTTAATCGTTTTATTTTGAATGAATGCTTACTTGGAATTTCATACGCATTGCAAAAATTGGCAAAGAACAGAACAAGCTCGTGCAGACAAAGTAACTATAGGTATTATTCTAATTCTTGGAAAAAGTGACCATTTTCACGTATGAATGGATTGCAATGAGAAAAATTATGAATTCCAAGGTCCAATAACTAAAGTAGAGTGTCAACTAGGTACTTATAGAAAATCACGAAATTTTTAGTTTTTTTGAGTAGGGTTGAATCGAACAAAAGAGGGGCATGGCAAGGTTGGCAGCTCTTTCTCACGTTCCAAAAATTACTTTTTTGTTCAGAAAAATTGAAGTAGGCACCTATTTTGAGAGGAAAAATTACGACATTCACAATTCGAGATCCTACTGAATTCTGCTTCTAAAAAAAAAAAAAAAAAAAAAACGAATTTGATATCTAGAACAATTTTGTTGAAAAAATGTAATTTCGGAGTCGAAAAAAATCATAATTCAATGAGATTGCAATTTACCTGGTTTAATTACCATTTCGTCCACTCAAGCTGATGATTTAACAGTTGAAAACACAATTTTCTTATATTCTGACTCAAATTTTTCAAATTGGAAAATTACCAGCAAAAAATAAGTATAAAATCAGTTTTCATTTTCGATTTCTCGAAATTCTCAATTCTTTCAATGTAGACTTCGGCGATAACTTTCAACTTTGAGGTTGTGGATCCAAAATAGTTCAGGAAGGTACTTTTTTCAATTTTTAGTTCAAACCTCATTGGCTAGCTAAAATATGAGGGAAATTTTCAAAATTTCGGAAATTTTGATAGAGATATCTTGTAAGTATGAGTTTCCAGGTACCTATGCTGATTTCAAGCAAACAGGTTAAATTTTACCCTTGACCTCAGGATGAGTAACGAAAAAGGAAATGAAAAGTTTCAAATTCTAAAATTTTCAATGAATACTAACATTAGAACAAGCGTTTTAAAAAATTGGTGAAACATATTAGTTTTTAATTCAGCCATCCGTTACTCCCCCCTACTTCCGCCACTCACTTCATCAAATTTAAAAAAAAAAAGTTTTTCAAGTGTTTTGAAGTTGAACATGATTTTTTTTTATTTTCACCAATAGAAATTAGAAAATATTAAATAATAATTGATTTCGTTTTTAATACAGACATTTCAGCTAAGATAAGACCCCCCCCCCCCTAAATAATAATAATAATAATAATAATAATAATAATAATAATAATAATAATAAGCATCCTAATTTTTATTGATTAATTATTCGTATAAATGCAAATTTTTCAAAATTGACTTTTTCTTGAAAGTTCCGGACCCTTATGAAGTTCTAGAAAAATATTGTAAGTAAATAAAAAATTGTTTTTTATGCCCTACAATTTTTGTACCAATTTTTTGTTTTCATAAATACGTTATTTCGAATGTTATAGCTGGAAAACCAAATTTGACCCCCCTCCCCCTCCTATGCCAAAAAAAGTAGATGAAATTTCCATCGATTTTAGGGGAGTTTGGAAATATTAAAATGCATACTCTACTGAACATAATTCGAAATTTCCGGTAGGTAGGTATCGACCACCACAATTTTTTGGGAGGGGGGGGTCAAAACCTTTAAAAATGTCTTTAGTATTTTACAAAAATAAAAATTATCTTCAAGTGGTTGAAGATTCTTTCAAGATAGGTAGGTACTTACGTGCTATTTTTTGATTTAAAATATTCTCAGCTTTTTGATGCAATTTTTTTCATTTTTCGGTTTCACTGCTGTCATTACTCTGCCGTAATCATTCCGTATTTTAGTGAAGGGGAGGGAAGGGGGATTTCGGCTTTTTTCAATCAAAATGCAATTATTTCTGAAAAATATACGATCGAATTGCAAAGATTTCCTATTCCTAAAAGCGTTGATTTTTTTCTAAAGAATCAAAAAACGCTAGGACAGAAGCGAAATTACAATTATGGAACATAGGATGAAGGGCGAAAAATCTAAACAAATTTTCAATTTTTATGAATTTTTCTCTCCTTTATCTGATCAAAATCAGTGCTGATTCAAACGAGAAGAGCGAACAGGGTCACTTTGCCTTCCCCGCAGGTATACCGAATTGTCATTTTCTGCCGAAAAATTCCAGTTCGTTGAGGAGAAAATTTTTCGGAAGTAATGACCTTTTTTGGGGTGGGTGAGAGAAGTTTTATTCGTCGAGTTGAAAAAAAAGGGAAAAATCAAATTTTTAATTTTTAAAAAATCAGAAATAATGCATTTTCAGTCAGGAATTTTTGATTTTTTCCCCTCCAATTTGTTTCTTTTCTGATCAAAACGCAATCCATGGAAAATTGTATGCTTAATCGAATTGTGAAAGATTTTTCTTTCACATAAAATTGATTTTTCTCAAGAAGAAAAAAAAATAAAAGTGAATACGGTATCATTGATGGGGGCGAGAGAGAGAGAGGTTAACCGTTGAAAAAAAATTTTACATCACTCATTTTTTTCACTCATTCTTCAATCTCAATTTTTCGAGCTCAAAAGGCAAAATTTTCAAAAAATTATTATTTTTATAATTTTCCAACTTCAACGAGATTTTTGTATGAAAATTGCCATTTTTTTCATGAAAATGAGCATTAAGCCCTCCTCTACCTTCTTCCTCCTTCATTCCGACTCTATACAAAAATCTAACTGCTTCGAGCCCAACTTCGACTACCTAGTTGTCAGATACAGCTGATAATTTATTTAATAGATAGAGCTACCCTAATTAAAACCATTCTCACTTCCCCATCATGAAAATACCCTTCTGCTCCAATTTATCACGATAATAAACACTTGTAAAATTTTACAAAAAATTACTCCAAAATTAAGACCTTTTCTTCCAACGTAAAAATAATACCCCTTCATAATTCCCGATATCTTCATTTAGCTTCATCCGAACCCTCTTATTATTCAATTCCATACTTGAATGTTCGATGGCGGATGGAAAACGTTATTAGAATCGTTTTGGAAACCCTATCAATATTGCAAAAGATATCTCTATAGTGGAAATTATACGTTAGGTGGGTTATAGTTATAATTGTACAATCCGAGCACGTCTTTTCAGACGCGTTTAAATCAACCTTTGGCGTTGGTAATTCCACACTGACCGTTTTTAATTTCCACGAAAAGAAATTCTCGGCGCAAAAATTTCATCTAGGAACTATTACCAAGGTATCACCAGCGGCTTTTCTTATCCCAGTAGCCAACGTACGAGCCAATCCTTTGAAAATTTTTCACCATCCCGTTTGCCTTTTTGGTAGGTACATCCAAAAACATCCCATATCCTTTTTCATAAGTGACCATAACGGTTATAAAATTTATTGCGGCGCGTTTACAAACGTTAAAAAATTATCTTATTATGTGGATTGGAGACGTACGACGATATTATGACGGCGGATTTGAAAAAAAACCCTATGCTTCTACGGCCAGATGAAATATTATGACGAGGAGAGAAAAGTTGCGGGGATAATGTCTGTTTCTTTGATAAACGCCGACAGCTAAAGTGCCCCATTGTTGAAACAAATATCAAAGTGTTATGCCGACGATAGGACCGTTTGACGTTTGTATTGAGCCGATGCCGCGTGTCACTTTTGTCTAGAGATGGCTTTAATCTTGAACGCGTTCAGCATCCCAGCTGCGTCAGAGTAGTTAATACGTTCATATCTATACGATGCGTTCGAAAATAGATACACGTTGCGGTTACTTACATTACCATTAATATCATTTTTTTTTCTTCAAAATTTCAAAGAAAATATCCCTCTCCTTCGATTACCCATCGTCCCTTCTTTTCCTGTTAATTATCTACAGTTTGCTCTCTCCCACAAAAAAAGACGAATGCACAACCGATCATTAGGCAAATATGGATTTCGTTTTACAAATTTTCAAAGTGAAAATTCTATGAAATATAAGCGGCGTGTAAGAAAAGGCCGAGCACACCGCCGATAATATGTCAACTTTTAAGGTACAAATTCTCCCCTCCTCGCCTGATGCCTCAATTGTATGTACTCGTGCCCGCGACTCGATCTTTCCTACCTTAATTCTTTGATCTCACCGACATCGAGTCGGTTATCTTTGATGTTCACCGATACCGGCCCGTAATTATAAAGAATAAATGAAAATATCACAATTGGTGCGGACTTTAGGATGGTGAACGGCTGCCCAAGGCGTTGGTCTTCGACTATGGATATTATAAACTCGACTTACGGTAGAGGAAAAAAATTGTTGCTAATATGTATGTCATATGTTCACACCGTAAGTTTCACATGTGTGTTCTTCCTTTTAATAAATGATCGTTCCGTAGCCAAGGTTTTTTTTCTTTGGTTAGATGAATTTTTTTCATCGTAGGGATAAGATTCAGACTAAGTATTGTGTTGAGAGTGAGAAGTAGAGGAGGGTACCCATGGGCTATGAGATTGGGTTTTTACGAGCTCATAAATTCATTCAAGCTGTTGGATTTTTTTTTACTCAAATTGTAGAGTAAGATGGGTTGAAAACGTATTGGATTTTGATCGAATTCGCGATGATGATGTTTTGAGATTAGGCTTTCCACCAAAAATTACAGCCTCCTGTTTTGAAAAATGTAGAATTTTTGTTTTCGCTTGGCTTGGATTTGATGAATTTACAGAATTTATGAACCCACTTCTCTTCCATCTCAGACAATGAAATGAAGAAAATTGGTCCTTCACATTTATTAAGGGACCTGGTGGCAATTTCGAATGAACATCTGCTCATTTCTTGAATTTGTCTCTATTCAGACCTCTTAACCCTCCAATTTTGGCAGTGATGGAAAACTGAAATTATATTAGTTCCCGTTTCAGTACCAGTTTTAGTTCTCAAAATTTTAAATTTCCAGTTCTAAAATTCCATTTTTTTTTTTTAAATTTTGAGAGGTGGAAAAAATCCAATTTTTTCGCAAAAATTGAACTTTGTTATGTTTTCTTTTCTTTTTAAAGTACAATTTTTAAAATAAGTATAGGTATTCAAGCTTAACACAAAAAATTTTTTTTTTGGGGGGGGGGAAACCTGGGAAATAATATTTTTTAGAAATTTTATAACTCCTGGTCCTGACTTCCTGAGTCCTGAATAATTATTCAATAAAAAAATTGAAATTTGAAGAATGTGTGCGAGGATGTTTTTAATCGGACGGAGTTTTCAAATTTACAACACATTTTTTCCTTATTCATTTTTCTACTTAAATTTTTAAGGTTCATTTGAGGTCGTTTTTTTAAGTTTTTAGTAAAAAAATTTAAATTGAATATTGTGCATCTAAATTTTCTACTTTTTCACTTCAAATTTTCAAAGATTTGAATTTTTTCTGTTTTTTACTCAAATTGGAAATTTATTGACAAAAACTTGAATTTTTCGAAAAAAATTTGGTGTGTAAGGTGTAATATAAGAGAAGATGATTTTAATTGAATGAAAATTTTATTTGAAAAAAATTGCAAGTTGTAAAAAAAATGCTGGAACTGGTATAAAACTGAAATTCATTTTAATTCCAGTTCCAGTTTTCAGATTTCAGTTATCATCATTTCAGTTCCAGTTCCAATTCCAGTTTTCCCATCACTGATTTTTGGGAAAAAGTATAAAAAATCAATATGGATTGTGGCATATTGATCATCGCCAATTTGGGGGTATATAATTCAAATATCGACTTATTTTTTGATTTGGTTCCCTTCCCAGTGCTCTAGCCGAAAGAAAAAATACAATTAATTTCACGAGGGAGTCGATTAGAGCAGGGAAGGGGATCAAATCAAAAAATAAGTTGATATTTGAATTCTACGCCCTCAAATTAGTGAAAATTGATATGCCACACGATATTTCGATTTTTCAACATATTATTCCCCAAAATTTGAGGGGGGGAGGACTAAGAGGCACTAAAAGGTCAAATCCGAAAAATGAGCAAGTATTCGAACTCATTGTCACCCAAATACCAAACAAACGACAAGTCACACATTATATTTCATTTTTCAAATTTTGATCCTGTAATGAGGGCTAATAGGGGAGGAGGGGTTCAGAGAGGTCGGATGAATCATTTACAAATCTATCATCAATTCTCTTTCGGACCCCACAAACAGTTTTCTTTCAAGTATAACCTATCTCAAGATATTCAAAGTTGTGCAATTTGGCGAAAAATTGTAAATGCATAAAAATTTAAAAATCTGGGAAAATTGGCTGAAAATTTTCAAAGTGATGAAAATTTTTCAATGTAGACCAAAAAACGTAAAAAAAAAAGGGATTTGGGATAAAAAATAAGACTTGTTTCCATCCTAGAAGTCATCCCTTGCTTTTTAATTTTTTTTTAAATGGTACTTAGCATATTTTTTTATTTTTCTGTAACAATTTTCGTCTAAAAAAAAAATCAGAAAAGTTTTAGGCTTTAGGGGGAAACTTCACTAACTTCAGAAGTGAGAAAATATTTCTTGGAAGATGAAAAAAATTGATATAAATTTAGCCTTGGTTTCTATTTTAAAAAATAAAATATTGTTATAGTTTTTTTTAAAATCATTCTCACAAATAAACTCATGATTTCTCCAGGAGTAAGATAATTTTTTTTTTGATAAAAAGCACTTTTCACGAATCATTCCCTTACTTTCTCCGAGCTTCTGACTATGAGATGGTTTTTTGATATGAATTTTTTTTTCACAAATTATTCCATAATTTTTCCGAGCCTCTGCTGGTTGTGGAATGACGAATGAATTCCACGACGAAAAATTTCTTCACTAATGAAACAAATTAGGTATTTTCTTTTTGAAAATCATCAATTTTTCAAATATTAAAATACATATTTATGGAAAAAATTGATAAATTTAACGTTTTCAAATTCTCCAATTTCTTTAGAATGTTACGTGATGGAGAAGGAAAATTGAAAATTAAGGTGAAGCGGAGAGCGTACATTTTTTTATAGGTCCGAATACAACTTTCAGTTCACTCTCATTCTCGATTTCCCCTTCATCCCACCCACAAAAAACATGCCACAATAAAACGTGAGATAGGTAGAGGTCCAAAAGTACCAATGAATCAAGGTGCCAATGAACCCAAAAGATGCAGAATCAAAAATCATCGTGATCTGTTAACAGAAAAATTTAAAAATATTTTCATGGAAACTTTTTAGGCAAAAAATCGAAAACGGGTCACTTTTTTGGAACCTTTAGCTCAACGCCCTTGGTAATGAGGAGATGAACTTTTTTTGTAGAAGATGAAGGGGTTCAACTGAAAAGATACATACATCACTTCAGGCAATTTGGTCAAGATCCAGATTTTTTTCAGTCCGTCTCGCTGTACCTAGCTCCATAATATTTTATCGCCGGATAAACTTGTTGAGAATTATATTGAAATTCATTTGCATTTCTGCAATGTATACTTAGGAAAATTTTCTCGCTAATTCAACATTTTTCTTATTGTTTTATTTATTCAATTTTACTCCGACGTAGCCTATAAGAGAGTACACCTAAGCTTGCATTAAGAAACATACCTACCAACTTTTTATTTATTTTTCCCACTTGCAATTAGATTATATTTTCCATTAAGCGTATTGACTCAAACCATAGCCTTATAAAACGCTCTTACCAAGAATAAAAACAAAAGATAGACGTGCTTTAAATTTAAATTGTTTATAAGGTTTAACTAATTACCTCCCCTTTGACAACATTACGAATAATTTTTGTACCGTCATCGTTTTTCGAGTTGCATAGACGAATAAATGCTTTTCGCTGTTACGTCAACCGCCTAAACATATAATTTGTCTGTGTTCCTTTCAATGCATTTGAAATTGTGTTTTTATTTTGGTTGAATTATTATTGTTAAGAAAACTAAAAGCTTTTTGACATTACCAGAATTACCTCTACCTACAAATAGAAATTCACTAATGGTTTTTGTCGAAAGGGAAAATCGTTTCATAAATAGGTACTTAGGTACCTACCTAATTTATGAGCTGAAAATTTTCATTTTTTTTGTACCTCAAGTTTGGTACAATTTTTTAAAATAATTTTAGTCTGAAAAAAAATCTCGAATAAAAAAAATTAATAGTGCTCGAAGAAGCCATCAAGTTTATGAAAACTTTTTTCAACTTTCCAATTACCTTTTTTTTTTTCTGGTCCTATGAATTAATCGAATAAAAAATATCGAATTTAATAACGGAATATTGAATTTCAATACCAACCAAATTACCACCGTTTTTCCTTCATTAATGCTTATAAATTTCCATTTCACCCTGAGCTATTTCTGTATAAGAAGAATAAAAGGCGTTTTTTTTCTTCTTCACCGGAGATGGGAGATGGGTATTGCGTATACTCCATATGGTAAACTAGATCTTGGGTGGGTGTTCTTGTAGTGATCTTTTTATCCGAATCGGACAATAATTTATTTTCCACTCGTCTCGCGCAGGTTTTATCTTTTCTCAGAAAATTAAGCCACAAAATTAAAATTAATACCAGATTCGGTTTCACCTTTTTCGGAGTTAACACCTACCGAAATGATTATTTTTCGGGTTCCCTCCCATCTTTGTTGTGTTATATATTTCTAGATGAACAACCTTTTATCGTTGCGATATCGTTTAGAAGCGTCCGATTTTACATGCTATTGTTTTGTTTCGTGAATGGTTCACTATTGTGTTTTAAGGTACAGATTTACTATTTTGGAGAATTTCATTTTTGGGGGAAAACAATCAATTGCCGGATTTATGGAGTTGAAAATGTTGAATTTTTCCAAGTTTATGTTCGATTTTTTTTGTATTGAAATAATGAATTGAATCTGTAAGTAGTTCAATATCTAGCCCCTAAATATCTTGGAACGGTAAAATCTTTCAACGTATCAAGTTAGTTTTGGAAAAAGCAACTCAGAATCAGGGTCAGGAAGGAATATAAATGGCAGAAGAAAAAGGAGAAATTAAAAATTTGGGACTGAGATTGCATTTCAATTGTCAAAACTCTAAATATTTTTTCTACTTTTATCTGATTCAAAACGAAGAATTCCCAACTTGAATCTAATTTTTACAACTGATAGGTACTCAAAAATTCTTAGGTGTTCCTTCTACTTCCCCTGTGAAGAAAATTTATGATAATTCAAAGTTAGGAAAATTGAAATTGATGAAAAAATTAGGTTGCGTTTTTCAAACTTTTCATCTCAACTCAACCTTTTATTGATATTCTAATCTTTAAGAAAAAATAAACAACCGATGATAATAAAATTTGGAAACATCTTTTTAAAAAATGTGATTTGGAATTTGGATTCTTATGGTTTTATGTGTTGAATGATTTGCCGATCCACAGTGCTTCTGAAAAAAAAATCCAAGCTGTCTTTTTGACTTCCAAAATATATATATTTTTTAATAACCTTCTACTTTGCCAAAAAATCAATTTTTGTGGAAAATTCTATTCGAAAGTGCCATCAAGTCTCCAGATGAATAAGAAGGGCAATTTTTTTCAATCAAAATATTTAAATTATCTAGGATGACAATTGTAAATTCATCGAACCCGAGCAAGGCGAAAACACAAATTAAAAAAAAAACATCCAACAGCTTAATACCCTATTGGCAAGGGAACCGCTATAAAAACCGCACTGCGGCAAATTTAGACTTTCGTAAAAAAAACCGCAGTGCACTGCGGTTTTTTTTTACGGATTTAATGGCGTTTTTTACTGCGGTTATTTCAGCTTAAAACCGATAAAAATCGCTTAGCGTTTTTAAAGCCCCCCTATAGGCCCTATATAGGGGGTTTCTTAGCATAATGCACTCCTATAGGAGTGCATTATGCTGAGAAACCCCCTTCAAGGGGTACATTACACTGAGAAAAACGCTTTAAAAACGCTAAGCGATTTTTATCGGTTTTAAGCTGAAATAACCGCAGTAAAAAACGCCATTAAATCCGTAAAAAAAACCGCAGTGCACTGCGGTTTTTTTTACGAAAGTCTAAATTTGCCGCAGTGCGGTTTTTATAGCGGTTCCCTTGCCAATAGGGTAGGCTTCATACAGTATGACACAAAAGTCTTGTCCATGAAAAACACTTCATGATATCTCGAAATTGAAAAGAGATATCGGGATGGTTCAAACGGCAATATGTTCCTGGAGACAAGGACATTGAAGATTGATAGTCAAATTTTCAGTTCTACCTACAGGGTGTCCACAAATTTAGAAACCGGTTTTGGTTAAAGAATGGGGATCTGGGGTTTTTATGTATTTGAAGTTTACGCACTGAGACGATTAAAATGTGATATTTTTTTCGAAACCGGTTCGATAATTTGCAACCGGTTGTCATAAATACCCCAAAAATCGAGATTAGAAAAATTTTTAAATTTGTAGAGCTTTGTAAGCCGAACATTGTCAGTGAACTCATTTTTTGAACCGGTTCACTCCCGGAACTTGACAATAATTTCAACAACAACAAAAAAATAAAATTTTTTCAAATGAATGTTGAACACCGTTAAAAATCTAAAAAAATTTCATCTTTTTTTGTTGTTGAAATTGTCAAGTTGCCGAGAGTGAACCGGTTCAAAAAATGAGTTCACTGACAAAGTTCGGCTTACAACGCTCTATAAATTTCATTTGGAAAATTTTTTCTCATCTCGATTTTTGGGGTATTTTTGACAACCGGTTGCAAATTATCGAACCGGTTTCGAAAAAAATTATCACATTTTAATCGTCTCAGCGTGTAGACTTCAAATCCATAAAAACCCCAGACCCCCATTTTTAACCAAAACCGGTTTCTCAATTTGTGGACACCCTGTAGCTAGAACTGAAAATTTGACTATCAATCTTCAATGTCCTTGTCTCCAGGAACATATTGCCGTTTGAATCATCCTGATATCTCTTTTCAGTTTCGAGATATCATAAAGTGTTTTTCGTGGACAAGACTTTTGTGTCATACTGTATACCCGAACAAAGCGAAAGCCAAGATTTGAAAAATTGATGATATAATTTTTTTATCATTGAAAATGTGTCTCGTCTTGGAAGTCATTCCAAAAACAGTTTCCCCTCTGAAATTTCTCTTTAAATATTTCTTTAATTTTTATAGCATTAGTTGAAAATGTTACAGAAAAAATAAGCTTCCATAAAAGAAATAAAAAATGGTAGAGGCGTACAGGATGACTTTTGACATTAAGTAAAAAAGTCTCAGTTTTCATCCAGCAATTTTTTTTACAATGAAAACGCAGATTTTATCACTTTAAAATTTATTCAACGCCGATTTTTTCACAAAATTTTCAATATTTTATCAATTTTCAATGATTATTTTTTTCAATTCCAAAACTTCTCTGTGAAAATGTAATTTTTGGGTCTCAAGTTTTACTCAAATTTTTTTACCTGAAATAGGTAGTCACAATACCTAAGAAAGGAGTAAAAAAATAAGCTATCATCAAATAATTCCAGCACCCTGCTGGAAAGAAGGGACCTTGTGTGAAAAAAAAAATCGATGTCTCATTTTTCACGTTTTTGGTCCAAATGACACCAAATCTGGACCAAACATATAAAAATAAAAACATCGATTTTTTTTATACAAGGTCCTTTCTTTCCGGCAGGGTCACATATTCAGGTGCTAAAGTTCATTACCTACCTAAATTTTAACAAATTTTTTAAATTTCAAAATTACATTATATCTCTGCAAAATATGAAGATTTCCTATTTTCGACCTGCCAAATCGATTGAAAGCGGTTTCTAGCGTTTCAAAACGACCAGAAAACTTGGGAATTTTCTAACCCTGAAAAAAGTCCATAAAAATGTTCCATATCACATATTTTGAATTCGGAATTCTCTTATAATATACCTACATACAATTTTTTTTTGGTTTAGGTACAAAATTTTACTTCGAGTTGGGATACCTCTCTTGATTTTGATTTTTTTTTCTTATTTCGTTCTTATTCATATTCATGCTAGTTGGAAATAATTTTTTTTACCAATGTACAATTTTTTTTCAAGAAGTCAACAATTTCTTTGTAAATTGGTTCCACAAAGTTTTTCAATTGTTCGAGAGTTTTTATGAGTGTGAGTGTACTCTTTCTTCACTGCAATTATTTTGAAAAAAATAATCAAACCTCCATAAAATTATCAGTAATCATCAACGGTTTAAAAAAACGTACTTCCAATATACCCCCTTCCCTCTTCCTTCTACAAACGAAATCGAAAATGCTTCATCTAACGGTGCTTTTCTTCAACAAACCGAGTCGATGACAACTGTAAATATTTACAGAACAAGTACCTACTCTTTGACAATACATTACTATCAATATTCAATGTTCAATGATACCTTACACAATCAATACCTTCATCCGCCTGCTACAAGTCAATGATCGATATCGTAAAACAAGTTGCATACCTCGTAAAACATTCAGGAGCTCTTTCCTACCAATCTCAAATAATCTTACGCATTCTAGCACGCAAAGAAAAAATATATATAACGAAACTCATCTAAGAAAAAATTCTTTCAACATATTTCGGTCTAATTTCAAATGACAATCCAGCCCATTGATTTATTGGCAACTGGTTTTCAACCCAGCAAATTTTTTTCACCTCGAAATTCAAAACTCCTGTACATATCTCTGCCTTTGACCAACCAATCAACCTATTTCAATTTTTTCCCGTCATTTTTCAAATTTTTATCATAAATCCATTGATTTTTCTATACTTGAAATAAATTCATCGAATTATATGTAACGTTAAAACGTTATCAATTATTACCATTGTTATTGGTTAGTGGTCTGCTGGTTTGAAAAATAATCGCGCATACATCTCGTGAAGAAAGAACGATTTCACATGCAAGATGCCTAACATACATATATCGCCGCGGGGATCTCACGTTAATCATAAAACAAAAGCGCCGCCATGTACCGGCGCTTTCAATAATTCATGCCGTTGGTTGGCCTCCTATAATATTCTCCGACGTAATGTTAGCAGCAGCCTCTATATTATAAGATGAACGTGGTTACCGGCAGGAAGCTGATAATTAGCGGGCAGGTGCTAGCTAGCAGCATTAATAATATGTTACCGCTTCGCTCAACCCTGCTCCACACTTCTCTCCTAGTAAATGAAAAGAACCGCTCGAGTACGCGAGATACGACCACAGATCCGAACGTTTACAGATGTTCGAAGATGCATAATGGACGACTCGAGACCGAAAAATCTCAATTTCGAAAAAAAAATTCGCGTTCGATGGACCGATGGAAATCTCGATTCGAGGCGATTAAAAATTGATTAGATACAGACGAAATTGTGTCAATGTGGAAATTACAAGTTACCTATATTTTTCACACGTCGTGATTCCCTTCTCATTCTATTCGAACGGTTCGATTAATTTTTCGCTCTCGGATGCTGCAAAGATCACGTCCAGCTGAGGCACATTATACGACGACCTTGAACACATTGTACGAAATTTTACTCGCGTGAAATAAAAATTCAATTTTAAACATCCGCCGTTCCACTTAGCAACACCTAATTTCATCAACGAAACGAAAATTCCGCCCGAAATTTAAACTTCCAACTTGATATTATTCCTTGCGCGCCTTAAGCTTAGTTTATTCATTCGTTTCTTTTCTTTCCTACGTTTATTTCAGTCAAAAACCTTTTATACGTGACATCGTATTCGGTAAACAAAAGTATTCGTATTCAGTTTGGGCGAACGAATAAAAATGAAATAAGCTATGTAAATTTTCGCGGCAAATGTTGCTTGGTTGGAAATAATTGTACTTAGGATACGGCCGTGAGCGAAATATAAAAAATATTTTATGTTTTAAAATCGTGCATCCACGTACTGCCAGTTCCGTGGATGGAGCTGATGCAACCATTATTTTAAAATCAACGCATGATTCGAAAGAATATGACTCGAGTTTAGGAGAATGGTGCTCGGAAACTTGGGCTAGGAAAATGGAATACGAGGAATACAATACGTTTGAACAATCGAATAGATGTAGAATGAAATTTTTTCGCTTAGGATGGTGGTTTTTTTTCAAACAGTATGGTCGCGGATGTAAAGTCGAGCGAAATGGATACCTACGAGAGGATTATTGTGTCAGAAAAATCACGAACCGAGAATTACGATTATCTTTTCTATTGTTATAGTCATATTCTGTAAAAGTATACTGAAAGTACAAGTAAATATGTGCAGCTTTTAATACATCTGGGTGTACCTTGGATACTTGGAAGAATGTTGAGTTTGAGTTCGAATTCGACGAAGCAGTAGTGGATGAAGTTTACGACAGTGTTTGTTTATTATTGTTTTGTGTTTTTTTTTCAAGAAAACTTTATTGAGTTGGGTTTATTTTAGAGCTTTATACATCGAATGAGTATACAGGACTTCGAAATCGAAACCAAGTGATGTTGAAAATATAGATGAGGAAGATTTTGAAAATACCTACTATTTTTTTTGAAGGGGGGAGGAGGATTATTTTTATATCCATGTATCCACATTTTTTTTTCATCTCGAATAACTCTAATTTTATCGTCTACGTCTAACCAAAAAATAACCCAATATGGAAAAAATTTAGTTTCGAAACTTTTCAAAAATATTATTTCAAACAGTGAAATACATACATATACGAATAAAAATATTGGAAAAAAAAAGATAAGTATGAAATTTAACACATTTCTTCCAAGGGTACCCCCAGTTGAGATAGACGAATCGGGCTAAGAGCTACTTTTTGGAAACTAAACCAGCAGACATTATCAAGTTCCACTTCCCATCTCACCCCTTCATCGCGCCCCCCCCCCCCAGATCAATTTTTTGTCAAAAAATTCTATCTCGAAAGTCGTCGAAACCTAATGAACCAAAAATTCTGAAATTTATGTGGTGTATAGGGATAGGCGATCAATTTTGGAGATTTTTTTTTAATTTTTGCACTGCCTTCTAGCCCCCTCCCCCCTCAATTTGAAATTTTAAAATCTCCATAATTTTGAAACTAAAAGATCTGCATTTTTTTCTATTTGACACCAAATATCGTCCTACCATGGTACAATATCATGATATTTTTTTCAGATTTTTAGAGTTGGTAGAACAGGTGAAAAAATATGATTTACTACTCAAAAATACCCATTTCGTCAATCACGCAACCGAAAATTCTGAAATTTATGTTTAGTATAAAAAAAGTGCCGGAGCAGTGACCAATTTTTGAAAATTTTTTCTGTTTTTTTTTGCAATGCATTCCAGCCAAAACCTCACCGTCAAACTTTTAAAATTGCTCGAATTCCAAACATTTGTTCTACTTTTTTTTACACCGTGGAGTCCTTAATTATGTCCGATGGTTAGTTTCAAAAAGTATGTAGAATGTTTGCCTTTTAGTATTGAAATTCGAGCAGTTTTAAAAGTTTGAGCGTGGGTTTTGGCTAAAATGCATTGCAAAAAAAAAATTCAAAAATTCTCAAAAATTGGTCACCATTTCCTGTATACACCACATAAATTTCAGAATTTTTGGTTCATTACGTTTCGAGATAGAATTTTTTGACGAAAAATTGATTTTTTGCGAGTAGGGGTGAAGGGGTGAGATGGGAGGTGGAAAAAAACCTAAAATCATGTTTTGGGTACTTGATTATATCTGCTGGTTAGTTTCAAAAAATATCTCTTGGGCCGATTCGCTTATCTTACCCTTTTTGGTTTTCGAAAAAAAAATTTCTCGCATTTATCACATAATTTTTTTTATATTCTACTTATTGCATATTTTCATGTGTCCATTTAAAAAATTTATTCAGAATCGCGTCATTTTTGAATGTTTTCATAGGTGCAAAAGTAAATTTTTTCTGGCATCGACGTTGTTGCCCATTCCCAAGGCTCGCCGCCTTCCAGAAAAAAATCAAAAACGCTTGATGTCAAAACTTCCATCTTCCTGCTACCTTCTTGATTTAAATCGATGCCTTATTCAAAATTCACCTCCTCCGAATAAAATAGAACTGGAAAAATTTACCTTTTTGTGAAGACAGGATTAAACTTTTTCAACATTTTGGCAATCTGTCTTGAAAGGTGGCGATTTTTCAGAACCAGAACTTCTTTTTCAGGGGGATTTAATGAGTAGGGTGGGCCGAAAAAACAATTTTTTCGATTTTTAAAAACATGCCCCCACAAAAGCTTTCGGCTGATGAGACTCTAAGAGTAAAAAAAAATCAAAATCGATTCATATGTATCTTCCAATTACGCAAGAACTTTCAATTCTTAAAAAATTGCCAAAATTTCAATATTTTCAAAACTTTTAAAAAATTTTGAAAAAGTTTGAAATTTATTCGAATTAGGTAGTTTTAGAGCTTATTTAGTGACCATCTTGACCAAAAAGCACAATTTTTTTTGAATAAAATCATATTTCATAGCTTTTTTAAAATTTTGCTATATTTCTTCACTTGAGATAAAAACAATTGAAAAAAAATCATAAAACGCATATTTTTTTCAAAAAAACTGTGATTTTTGGTTTATATGGTCACTAAATAAGCTCTAAAATCAATTTTTATGTTTTTCGAAATTTTTCAAATTTTGAATTTTTGACAATGACAAGAATTGAAGGCTCTTGCGTGATCGAAAGATATGAAATTGTTTTTTTTCTATTCTTCGAATCTCATCAGCCAACAAATTTTTCAGGGTACTTTTTGAAAATAAAAAAAAAAAATTCGGCCCTCTCTATTGATGAGCTCATTTCTTGAATTTCCAAAGTTTTTAGAGAAATTTTAAGTTCACCAAATCCTTCTTCCTTCTCTCCCCTCACCAAAAAACCCCATTGTAATTATGAGAAAAATACATTGAAAATTTCAGGAGGGGGCTACAGAAGGTAAATTTGTACCGGGCTCGCATGCGGGCTCCTAAAGGAGATCTCTCAATAACAAAAATGTAAAAAAAAGTTCATTTTTTGCTCTTCAAACAATAGGTATTTTTAAAAAAAATCGCCTTCGCTTCGCTGGGGCAATATTTTGGTCATCATTTCAAGAATTGATATCTTTCACTGACCTATTAGTCAAAAATCACTTTTTTCAATTAATTCTTAATTTGTTAAAAAAATCACTTTTGACTGAAAGATCGAATATTTCAACTTTTCAACATTGGTAAATTCTTCAAAAATTGTTACCTGGACTGAAAAGGGTAAAGGGTGCCCATACCCCTCCAGTAGCAACGCTTATGTCGAGAATTTACCAACTGGACTGACATAAATTAGGAAAAAAGAAAATCCAGTCTTTCGAAAACTTTTCCACCGCTTGGATTTCCAGCCTGAATACGTCGAACAGGTGATTGGTTTTTTCGTATTTTTTGCCCAAGAAACAGGAAACTTACATGTTTTACGGTTAGTTGCAATCGAATTCAATTTTTATTGCCATATTTTCACATATTGAAGGAAATTTTCTCGGCGAACTTTAATCGCGTCATTTGTTAGCCGAATAGTCAATAATGTCAGGCCACCAAAACAGCTCGGTTGAGCGTAAATTCTACACCTTTTTTTTATTTGCTTTCTATACAGCTAAGTTGCTTTTTATCAATTTGGGTAGGTATAGTAAATCGTGATTCGACTTGGGCCCTACTTTGCATTTTGTTTAAGTATGCCTGGTACGAAACGTATTGTCGACCGCATTTGGCAAACGTTCAGTCGAATGGCTGACGGACGCGGACGGGTCTACCTTCACTCGCACCTGTATGCAGGATTGGTGACTTTGATGTTCGCCGACTTTTTATAACACGTTAATGTGTTGTGTCTTTATCAATATAACGATAATAATTAATTATGGGTTAACGCACCAAAACACATCGCACGTAATTGTAAATAATTTAGAAAGTCAAACATATAATAAGCGTATACTTGGCGGTGTTTTATTGAATATTATTTATCGAAAAATGCTCGGAATTCGTGATTCAATAAAAGTGCCTCGATTTGCTTATCGGTTATCAGTGGTGCAACTCGAGACTTGCATCGAGGTTGCGAAATCATTTCCAGATTAACTTAATGAAAAGAAAGCATCGCCAGTTTGACAGCAAGATGGGAATTTGAGTGTGAATTTTTTTTTTGTTATCGATCGATGCTGGTAGAGGATTTAACGAGGTTGACTTTAATTGTACCTACGTGTGAGAAAACTAGTTCGCATTAAAATCAATTTTTTGCTTCGTTAATCAGCTAATGAAGTTTTTTATTGCATTAAAATTTGGTACTTATCCAAAATTTTCGAGATAATGACTCTGAAATGAATTCGCAATGTAAAGTGGCCTACTTGACAAAACATAAAAGTTGGTATAAGTTGAATTACCAATCGAGCCCGTATCCAGAACGGTGCTTCGGAAGGGTGGAGGGTGAGGGGAAGGAGTGGACGAGATTTTAGAGAAATGCGCATTATTTTTAGTGCGCGGAAATTTGGCATAAATTTAGCCAAAACTTGTCAAAATAAAGGAGATTGAAGATATGAGAATTTTAATTTCTTGATTTTTAGTAGGTACCCAAACCCATTTAAATATTTTCATTTGAAAAAATTGGAAGCAAGAAAGAATAAAATATAAAGGACTTCCCTCCCCTCAATATTAGGGGTTTTTAATATCGCTGTCCTGTTGCAAAAAAAAGAAATGTCTGAAGCAAAGATCCTCAATTCTTTTTCTAATCGTTAAAATTAAATTTCTCTTAGCTATGCCTATATTAACCTATTTAACAAACTTGAAAATTTTCAAATAGACAAAATTCAATTCAGCAAAGAGAATTGTTCAAAAAAAATTTACAAAATTTGGGCGTGAAGAAGAAGAGTAGAAAAAAATTGGTATTGGCCGAATTCAGTTTGAAGAAAGGTACAGGAAAATTTACCAAAATTCAGACTGAAGGAGAAAACATGAGAAAATAAAAATTACAGAAATACACACTCTAGAGGAAGATGCAGGAGAAATTTTAACTATTCTCCAAAATTCATTGCCCTCTCCCCCTTCCTTCCAGGCCCTAAAATCTAACTTTGGTTGTCTTTCCCTTGAGCGATCTTGGAATGATATTTAGAGATACTCCTCCTTCCAAAGTTGAATAATTTTTAAGTGATGACTCAAAAGATAGAAAATAAATTTTTATTTTTCTCGACCGATTTTCTTCAAAATTAGGATAAGTAAATAAATTAATGCAAATGTAAAGATGTTTCACAAAAAATTTACAGTTGCCTTCAAAAAATTTGGCGCTATATTTTGAAGCCATTCTCACCTGGTACCTTATTAATCTTGGAAAACATAATTAATACGAGCCTCTCTTAATTTGAATCAGTCAAAATTGACTGATTAAAATCGACAAAATTAAGTCATTTTAGGAATCAGTGAAAAAATTTACTGATTCAATCGGCGAATTTTCATTACTGAATCAGTAAAAATAAAATTTCACTATGATTGAATTACTGATTCAATTAGTGAATTTTTTTTTACTGATTCAGTAATGAAAATTCACCACTTTGAATCAGTCAATTTTTACTGATATCAATCAGTCAACTAATTTTTACTGATTCAACAAATCAAAATTCACTATTCGAATCAGTAATTTTTCACTGATTGGCAGTAAAATGACGCTGATTATAATTGGGGAATCAGTGAAATTTGACTGATTAGCAGTGTCTTGATTTCCTCTATTTCATCAGTCAATTTAAGCAATTTTGACTGATTCAAATCAAGAGAGGCCACCATCAAAATTGATCAAACTTGTTGTAGACCTTTCAAAATGGTCAAAATATACTATTTTCATAATTTTCTCAAATTCGGCCTCTCTTTTCACTCTAGCTTGGAAAATAGTTTCATTCTTTACATAAAATAATTATTTTTTTTTTTAAATTTATAGCTACAATTTAAAAAAAAAAAAATTTCGAGCTCATATGTTTGGGAACCGAAACTAAAACCAGAACCGAGATTCAAAAAAATGAAACCATAACCGTGGATTGAAACTAAAAAAAAGCATTATAACAGTAACCGAAACCGAAACGTATCATTTGGACACATTTTTTGTTGCTATTTTTAATTTTAAAAAATACAGAATTAGAAATTTCTTCATTAAAATTCATGTTTTTCCGTACTTACTACTTTTTTTACTTCCAAAAAATAAGATATTCTTCAATGAGCTCTTCTCCTTCTAAAAAAATCAAAAAAAAAATGAAATTTCTGTGTGATGATGAATGAGAAAAACCAATTGTTTTCGCTTCAAAATATTAAATCATCTAGGCTGAAAGGGGGGGAAATTTCATACCATCATTTCAGAAATGAATTGGGCAAATTTACTCCGTTCGAATGAAGCTAGGGCAAAAATTGTTCTAAAAAAAAGCGCATCAAAAAATTTAAATCTCATTTTTTCTAACCAATATATCTATAATATTAAAAAGAAATCAAAAATGAATGCTAAAATTTGAAAAACTTATGATTTTTAGAAGGAAAACAGTTCGTTATTATTGTCTGAAAATGATTTTTTCCCCTTTTATGGGTTTGGACTACAAAGTCGATTAGCCCAGTCTAAAAATATCGCAACATCCAATGACTAACTGGAACAAAATTTCGTGTTTTTTGGCTACATGCTAAAAATTTGTGCTCTGTTTGCATCAAAATTTGATGACATCGTGATAAAATTTCTAAAAAATTCCTCAGATCGTGTTATAAATCGGAAAATTCATTCTAAAAGTCAGCAAATTTTATTATAAATTGGCAAATTCTCTCAATATAAATTATTTTCAACAAAATTTTCCAACTTTTTGAGGAAATTTGCCGATTTAAATCAAAATTTTCTAATTTACAACTAAATTTGTATTCTTTTCGGAGGGGGGAGGGGGGCTCACATTTACCTACACGCACATTGATTTTTTTCTGCTTCCTAATTCTTTGCGTCGATAAAAAAAATGAAGAATCGAAACCGTTATGTTTTGCTGTAACTGTACCCGGAACCGAATTGAAATGAAGAAATGAAATCGAAACCGTAACCAAATCCGAAATGAAAAATTAAGTACGAAGGTTTCGGCTTCAGTTCCTCAAAATTAGCTGGGCACCACAAATGTGAGAAATAATTTTCATTTCAGTGAATTTTTTCCGTGATTTCATTGAATTCTCTCGTGTTTATTCTATTCCGAACTTATTCTGCTTTTTGCACGATTATTTTTCTGGACATTGATTCTGTTTTTTCAAACTCGGAAAATGGCCATTAAATCTCCATCCCTTCCAGTTTTAACACCTCTACCAAAAAATGTAGCTGATTTCACTGAATTCGCGAGAAATTTTCACCACATTATTTCCAATTTCATCCAAAACCACGAGATTACTTTTTAAAATTTTTTCACCGAAAAGCGAATTAATTAAACGTATTGAATGGAGGAATGACATTGTCGTCAATGAGAATCCGAACCGAATGCAGGCAATTTAACGATAAAGGCAGACTACCATGGGTAAGAGAGAAGTGACAGAATCGGGCGGAGTTTTTTTTTAATTTTTTTTTTAAGCAGCCGCGCGGCACTCCTTTGATCAACCTTCCGTATCAAACGTAATCAGTTCCGGCGAAAGTTAACCGCCAAACCATTATACTAAAAACATAACGTGGTTTAACTTGGGCTTCACCTTAGCATAGTGATTACCAAATTACGAACAGTATCATGCGTTTACAACTTTTTCGCGGTTAAAATACATATAATAAAGCGTAATAATATCTTCATTTACATAACGTTACCATGTCGTCTGGTCGTTTCAACAATCGCATCACATTGAGAGAAAAATTCACTCTTGAAATATTCATCTGAATCGAAGATGATCGAAATTTCATTGATGCTGGTACCTGGTTAAATTTTTATTACCAAAGTCTAAATCTGCGTGGAAAATTTTACCAATATTCGTACCTAAGGATTAGAATACCTACGTAGCTGGGTAAAAAAAAACCTAAACCTATAGCTATACGTAAGAATGCAGACCTATCAAAGTTTTTAACGCGTCATGTACGTATAACGGGCTAAACGAATACATTTTAGGCGTTTTTTAATACCATTAAAATTACTTTCGGTTCGGCGAGATTTGGTAGGAAAAAAAAAGTTTATTTAATTGCTTCTTTTTTTTTTCCAAAGGTAAAACGGTTTAATAATCGTTTATATTCGTCGATTTTTTATTATCAACTTCGTCGAACGTATTCAACTTCGTCAGCTGTTGTAATTTATTACGAAGGAGGGTGCTGGCCAGTAATTAAATTAACTTTTTTTTAAGAAAAAATTTCCAGCGATGGCACGAGAGGAAGTAGTTTATATCTAATGAATGGAAAGTGCTCGTTAAATCGGACGTGATGAGAACACGATATAAATTGCTGGTAAACATGAATCTTTCGAGTAGACTTTATGTCTGTTTGCCAAATTAACAAAAGGCTTCATTATTTTTATAATAATCGCGGCATATTTACAGGGTGTCCGGCGTAACGCTGCGGAACGAAGCAGAAAACTGATTGTAAATGGGTTGCATATGTTGGAATTGGAAGGAGCGAAGATGCTGAAAATTTCTTAGGGGGGAAATTTTGTATTATGGGTTATACTGGCAGAGATAGTGGAAAAATTAAATCTTTTTTTATTGTGTGCGGGGGAGGGGGGAGAGAATTGAAAAAATATTTTTTTAAAAAATCGAAAATATTTGCATCGCGTAATTGAGAATTGTTGCTGATGAAAATGCACAAGCAGATTTAAATTATTGGAAAAATGGAAAAGGCATTATTGATTCCATTTGGAATTGAGATCACCTTAAGGATCGATTATTGGTTAAAGAGCCAAAAAGAAGGAGGTGAAGAAAGTGATTTCACAGGGTTTTTTTTTTTTAAAGAATCAGTTTGACCGAAGTCCATAGAATGATCAAAAAATATTGAAGGTTTTTGAAAACTTTAAAAACTTGTAAATTTCCCCTAACAAATTCCATAGGACCTTATCAATCGTCCAGCCAAAAAAAAAAAAGGATTAATATTTGGTAAAATATGCAGATATATATATTCACGAAAAAAATAGATTAATTTCAAAAAGGATCAATAATCTTTGAAGAATTTAATCAAGGAAAAAATTATCAAAAATAACTGACGAAACTTGAGCACCCCAAAAAGATCAGTGATAGTGAAAAAAATTCCAAAAATATGTTGGGCCCGAGAGCAAAAGTATTCGGTGGGAGAAGCCAAAAAATGTGTTTTTCGAACTTTATTTCTTTATTTTTCATGCAAATTTAAATATTTCGTGGGGTTTTCAAACATTTTTATGTGTTCCTCTGCCCGCTAGAACCAATAAAAAAACCACAAAATTTTCATCTAGATACACTTGGTGAAAAAACGAAAAACTAAAGTTTAAAAAACACATTTTGGCCTCTCCCCTCCGAAATTTTTGTTCGAATTTTTTTCAATAAATCCAAGAAAACATGGTTTGAATTATCTGAAATATTGAAGAAGAGAGTTTCATTTTTCATGTTTCAAGACCTCCTTGAAAATTCTTTACTTAGATACCTAATACGTAAGCAACAGTGGCGAAGCCAGGGGGTCCAAGGAGTCCACCCCCACCCCACCCCGTGAGATCAAAAATTTACGTGAAAAAAATGCCTGTTTATGGCATTTAAAATCAAAATTTCTCAAAGTTTCGCCCTCGCTTTGCTCGGACATAAAGAACATCTCAGTTATTTAAATTCTTTGGAATAATTATGCGAAAAAAGGCTCCATCTTCTTATTCTAAGTCTCCACTCCCACTTTGTACCTTCCCAAAGAAAGCTTTTGACACTATTGGTTGAAGTTTCTGGTTATTATTTTCGTTTTTTAGGGTCAAAATAAGTAGTTTGAAAGTTGTTTGTTCTAAAATTACACTTTTATCGAAGTTTTTTCTCTAAATATTTCATGCAAATTGTATAAGAACTTGATAAGTGATAACATCTGTGTCATTGTGATTTCTTAATACATTTATGAATGAAAATGTTTCAATTTCTGAATTTATTGTTCTCATAGTTTATTTTTTTAGGCCGGGGGTGAGGGGTTTGGTGAAGGATGAATCAAAAATTTATCAAAAAATTGGAATTTCGGAACCCCCTCTCCCCCCATGAGAAATTTCAGGCTACGCCATCCACTGGTAAGCAATATTTTTACGAAATTCAAAAACGAAACAAAAACTAAAAATTATGATCATTATTTTGAAACCTCGTTGAAGTTGAGAGGGACAGTTGGAGAGAACTGTTGTCAATAATTCGTTCATTCCAAGTTTTTTTTGTCCTTATAAATTTTCATAATAAATTCCAAAAATCACAAAATTTAGAGAATTGAAGTACAGATAGAATACGAATTTTTCTATCGTTTATGATTGATCGAAGCAATGGTGATAGTCCAGTAGAATTAACATTCTATAGGGAATATTAAGGTGGCCAGCTGATTTTTTGGTATTCTGGTCCATTTTTATGTCCTGAAAACGAATTCCCAATTTATTTTTAAAAAATCAGTAATTTTGACTGAAAGATCTATGAAAAATCACTGCTTTGAAATGACGTAAAAGATGAGCAGAAAATTCACATATTGAAGCCACAATTTTTCAGGTTTTTAATAAAATTTTTATCAATAATTTTCGCCCTCGCTTCGCTTGGGCTATAATAAATTGCATATTTTGAAAACTCTTTCATTCAATTTTAATTCTATCCGACAAATGAGAAAATCCCTCGTTCCCAGTTTCCAAATATCTTTTCAGCATAATTCAAATTTTGAGGTACATCTTGTTGTACAGTAGTTAGTTGGAAAATTTTCCCTTCTCACCCCCAAAAAATTATGCTGAAACCGTCCCTGAACCACCCCCCCCCATTTCACCTAATTATAAATTTAAATTTCGAGATCTTAATATTTTTCATCCATATTCTTCGACTTGTCATGTTTTCTTTTTGAATAACTTGATTGATCTGCTGTTGGAAAAAACAATTTTTATTTTTCCAATAGTAGGTAAATAGAAGTGCACTCAATTTGTAAAAAAAATTGGAAAACGTAAAAAAAAATTAGAAAAATCCATTTCAATAAATATGTAGATAAACATTAATTTTAACAGCAATACCTTGCCTGAAAAAATTATTCAATCTTTTTGCTTCAAATCTCTATTCCTTTTTCTCCATATTTCATCTGATTTGAACCAAATTTATCCTCCTACGGCATATTCTGGGGTTTTACAGTATGGCTCAAAAATTTGAAGATTAAAAATTACAAAAAAGATATGTCAATGTCTCATTTTGATTTTATATTTTGTTCAATGTGCCTAATTCACAGTTCAGAACTGCTAAAAAATTTTCAGGACAGCTCAACAAGATCATCGTGATCTTAATCTGTGTTCCCATTTAATCGCCTTTACTCTTTGAAATTATCTGTTTCGTTTCCTCATCTTTTCAAAAAAAAAAATGAATAAATACTTACTTAATTATAGGCAATGAATCGAACTATGTTAATAGGTATCCAGTATCCGCTTATTCAATACTTATTTTTAGAAGAAACTGTATCCATGTTATAATATCAAATGCTTAATTAATCGAAACATCAAAAGAAGATTCTGTCATTGATTAAAAATAGTCAAATAGGTATGACGAATGTTTATTTTCCACCATGCAGTAAATTATAATGATAGCACTAACATGTACCCAAGTAAAGTATGAGCTGTAATTTGATTACGACCAATAATTATCAAAGATAATATTAAGTATATAGATTATTGATGGTGCCTTACACACAATCTAAACGTTTGATTCAAAAATTCCATCGTAGTTCCATCATCAATACACCACAGTACAGTGCCGATCAAAAAAAAATTGTGCAACTTGAATTACGTGTTTACCTTATTCCACTTCATTGAGCATTTGCTTCGGTACGCAAAATAACACAAAATAAGATTTCTTTTACGAGTTATTAGCAAATGTATGTAAGCTCTACGAAATGTAATCTTATCTATCGGATTACTTATCCTCCTTGTGCTGTGTATACTTGTTAATATGGCGTACTTATACTAATTATACAGGTACTACATAATTTATTAATTCATTAAATTACCATGGGTTCTGAAATAATACGGCGAAAATAATAAAAAAAAAAAACATGTTTCATGGCACCAATCTACATTCTGGAAGTTTATCAAGCTCTAAAATCGTATAAATATACAGCTCAAAGAAGCACTCACAATCTTCAACTGGTGAGCTTTTTTTAATACTTAAGCAACAACTATGAAAAACACACTCTATCTACCTATACTTTTTTTCTTGAAATAATTCGAAGAAGGTACCTATCTGAAATCTCATTAATATTCCAACCATCGAAGTGAGATGATGGTTTTTAAAAGGGATAAATTTCTGGAAAGGACAAAAAGTCCATTTGACAACAGCGTGCATATAGAAACAGGCCACGCACGGCTACGCACAAAATAATGGAAATATTGACGCTGCCTTACGTCTTGGGTATTCGGTTCTTCCTTGGAAAACAGGATTGTCTGTCATGTTACCGACAAAAAAAAGCGCGATGGAGCAGAACTAGTTGGAGAGAGAGACAAATTCATGAAGAAGAAAGGAAATAAGGAGGCAATGACGATGATAATAAAATGTAGAGAAGAAAAAAAAAAGGTTCCATCAAGAGAAAAAGAAAAGCAACACCGCGCTCTAACGTCGGTCGGTAAACTGGATATAGAGGATAGCCGGAGCGAGAGAGAGACTTGTTGTTATTGTTCATCGTACAAGCGGGTCGCGGGGTACGGTTTGGCTCCGTAGTGTAGACCTCTCGCTGAGCTTGTGAAGAAGCCGACAACAGATAATAACAGAGGAGGGGAATTGCCCCTTCATTTAATACCTGCTGCCCCTTCATTCATTCGGGCTTATGTACCATCCTACCTAGAAGTACAGTTTCAGTGTTTCCCATCATATATGCAATTAAATGGATATGTAATGAAGATTTAACGCTGATCGGTTATCTTATGGATGCGTTGAAAAGATTTTCACCTTCGAATCTTCCACGTCCACTTCCACTTCCACCGTAACCACCATTCGGTTACATTTTATAAAAGTTACGTTTTATAATGTGGTCACGTTTCGTATGTAAATCGCCCGCTGATACTTGGTATATGGAGATCAGACGAACCGAATGCGAAAATTTTCCAAACTTGGTCGTGTGTTCTGCACCGACCGATGGCCGATGTTGTTTGTTATGCAATTTTTTCTGCATTCCTGCAGCCCTAGATTCCGATGACATCGAATTAATTAGTAGAACGTGCGATGAAATGAAAAGCCACGAAGAGCATGACGTTTTTTTGATTACAAGTGCTGTTTGTTGTTTGTTCGATTAAACCGTGACAAATTGTTGCATAAAATTTTTCCAGTGCGATGTGAAATTATGCTGTGTAATGGATGCGTTAGTCATCGTGTTTGCCGAATTATTCCAATGGAGGGAAGGTAGGGTGAGGTTGACTGAATCCGTGAGATTAGGATTTGAAAACAAATCAACTCAAAAGATGAAAAGAAGTGATGAGTGCAGCTAGATGAGGATGAAGGACAAGTGTCCAGTAAGCACCAGATAGTGGCAAAATGTTGTGTGACATGGAAAGTAAAAATACACATCGTGAAAAATGAAAAGAATCTGCTGAAAATTATCCCAATAGTTGTCATAGTTTTATTGTGCCAATCTCCATTTTTTGCCGGGTAATTTTTCATGAGCTTAAATAGATAAGTGCTCAAGTGCATCACAATAACTCCCTCTTTTAAAGGCTTCAAACAGTTCAAACGGAGATTTTGAATTATTGTTTCTCTCATTTTCATTTTGAAAACTAAATGAAAGCTTTTCTTGAAATTATTGTTTTTAAAAAGTTTACTTCCAGTGATTTTTTTTCACTTCTTGAATCTAAAGAGGCCATGCAAACAAAATGGCGTCGGAAAGTGGGATATAAGAGATGCATTGGTCTTCCTTCCTCCAAATTACATCAAATAGGAAATCTCCAATTATTGAAACATAAAAAAATGTCTTTTTTGGACATTGGAAAACCTGCTGTGCAAAATTATGTCCCCTTCTACCTTCTCTTTCTAAAATTTTTCTGGTAGGTATTTCAAACTCCTCTTTTGCACTTGAATCCTCCATTTCTGCCTTTAATTCTCCTTCAATCTCCTTTTAATCTTTTGAATAAAAAAGGAGTGGCACTCGAAAATTTTTATACTTGGATGATCCTTTAATTTTCTGCAAGCATCTTGACTTCCTTACATTAAAATTGAATTCCATCTAGACCTTCCTCGCTCTCATTTTATTTAAATTCTGTTATTCAGGCTGCAAGGAGGCTCAAGCTAAATGGCTCATGCTCATGGAATGATTATTCCAGCTCTCTCAAAGTAGCCATTTCTTCTTTTCTCAAGTATTAACGAAGTTTTCTTTTGAAAACCCTTCTTCTCAGGCATCAATTTTTGTACTTTTGTGTATCCCTCCAAATTCACGGTTCTAGTGACTAAGAAAATCCTGATAAGATTGACTAGTAACATTAATTTTCTGAATTGTCAAATAGCTTGTAACTTAATTTTTTGGGGCAATTATTCTTACAGGAATTTTGGGACAACTGTCCTGGAATTTGGAATAATCGTCTTGACAATAATTTTGGAACAATTATCTTGACAGAAATTTAGGGACAGTTGTCCTGTGACATGAAACTAAAATCTAAAGATCATCTGTTTCATGAATTGAGCCCCCCCCACTCCGCTCAAAAGCATACATAACATATCAATTCCATGCTTCAATTGTTTTAATCTATGACAAGATTTTTTGGACATATGTTTTCTGAAACCATTATTCTGTGATATGAATTTTCTGACATGTGACCCAATTTTTTGTGACAGTTGACTAGTTTCAAAAATATTGAGACAACTTTTTTATGAAACAATAGTCTTCCAACTGCAATAGCAATTTTTGGGAAATTGTCCTGCCCCTTTGTGATACAAATTTTGAGACAATTTTTCCGTGTCATAAATTTTGTGACTTTTTCACTCAAATGTGAATCTTCTGGCAATTTCCCTACGATCAGGTTTTTAGAATAATTGTATGTTGACATGAATCTGGGAACAGACCATTATCTGGAGACACGAATTTTTTGAAAATTGCCCTGAAAAGGAATTTTGGGACAATTGTCCTGTCCCTTGTAACATGATTTTGTGACAATTTTGCTCAAATGTGAAGCTTCTGACATTTGCCCTCTGAGCAAGTTTTTAGAATAATTTCAAGTTGGCAATTGACACGAATCTGGGCACATACCGTTGTCTGTAAACACGAATTTTCTAAAAATTGTCCTGAAACCCAATTTTGGGACAATTGTCCTGTTTCTTGTGACAATTGTCTTATGACAGTTATGACTCGATTCATGTGACGATTGTTTTGTGTCATATATTTTATAACAGTTTTACTTACCTAATGTGAATCTTCTGCCCAGTGATCATCTTCCATGACACGATTTATGGGACAATTACCTTCCAACACAATTTTAGGACAGTTGTCCCATGACATGAATTTATTGATAATTGTCCACAGAATTAATTTTTTGCAACGAATACTTGGTTGTAAAAATTTTGGAACAATCCTGTGATACAATTTTTTTTTAAAACTTTGAAACGAATTTTGGGACAATTGCTTTTTCTCTTATGATACAAGTTCTGGGACATGAATCTTACAGCAGTTTTCTTATGGCGTGATTTTTGACACAAAATGTCTTGTGCCCTTGAGACATGGATTTTGTTTCAATTGTCCTATGACAGAAATCCTACGTATTTTTGTTGTTGAAATCGTCATTATCCAATCTTTCTGATTGAAAATTTAGGTTGAGATGGGACATATTGTCCTGCTACAAACCAGCCCTAGCCTAATATCTACTTTTATGTTGAGTACCTCAAAATAAGTAATACCTCACCAATAATGCCATCCGAAATATAGCTCATCAATCGATAGAGAGATAAGCTCAATTACTTCATCGATAAAAAAAAATCAAAAATTCGTGCAACTCAAACTGAAAGCCCCGTTCCCCCAACTTTCCACTTTATAGTCGAAAAAATCGTGGAAAAGAACGTCAGTTGGATATCAGTTTCCCAAAAAAGCAACAACCACCATTCAACACGTCGAACCGATAATTTAAATTTATTACAATTGTGTCATCGTCGACACTTCGAAACCTCGCATGACGTACTCAAATTTCCGTTTATTTTACGAATATTTTCGAGGTTACCTATTCTTATACCCACAAAAGTTCACACTTTCACGGCGATAACGTAAAAAACATTTTTTAAAAATTGGCAGATTGACATTTCTGCTTATCTGCATTTTTAAAATAAAATACTACGGTATACCCACAGGGTATAGATAATACTTGCACAGTAAAATCAGTATAAAATTTATGGATACTAAAAACATACTAAATTAGAAAAAAACCTCTACCTCGGTTCTTTTCGACTTCTCGAAATATAGGTATACGATTCTCATTCAAACAAAAAAAGTAGGCAAGCTGGGGCGGCTGTTCTTTGAGCATATAGATCATTTACTCAGATATCGTGTACTCGTCGTTCATTAACTAATTCACAACACATATGCTAACTACAGACCTCTCCGAGAGTCAGCAATAAATCAAAAAAATTATTCTTAATAACCTGAATATAAGAAAACTTAACGGTTTCTACTCGGGATCCAATTACTTAAACATGATACAGACAGTTAATAAATCCTCGCGTAAATCTCGTTCGTCGTGTTTGCGTATTTTTTAAAATATAAACAAGCTCTTATTGAAAATACAAACCAATTAGGCATAGATCGATACCGTATAGTGAAAATTTTACAACGAGTATTCATTTACCTTCTATACGCGAATGAAAATACGAGTTTATTTCCCTTCCTAGTTCGCCTATCGAAAATGTTGCTTTGTAGAAAAAGAAGCCGACAAAAAATTCCTAACGATTTGGTAACCCCTTGGTCGTTGTATCACTGAACCGAACCCAAACTAACTTGTAGGCCAAGTGATACCGAAGAGCGAGCCGCCTTTCGTGTAAGAACAACCAAGTGAGTCCACGTTATGTTACTTGTTGGCTATATGCTTGGCTCATTATAGCACATGTACGTATCGTATCGAATAGTATGCAATTCATGGTCGTGGTGTGATGTTGTGTGCGGAGTTACGAATGATTAAGTGATCGCTTTTTTCAATTTTTATACGCGAGTTATGATCCGTGATTTAAATTTTGTCAACTTTTCGGTATCTAGTTTGGTTTTTTGAATTTTTCGTGTGCTGATTTTTTTTTTTCATTGTGAAAATTCAACTTATGAAAGTGAATCGACGTTTGGAAATTTCGAGATAAAGTGATGATTGTGTCGCGAGTGTGTTTTTGAAATCCAATGTGCGCCATATTTTGTACAAATGTTTCCTGATCACGAAATGGCTACGAACATTGTACGATGGATGAAAACCAAACTTCACGGATACAAACCGTTTGCAGGTAGTTTGAAAAATTCCAAGTTGATAATTTTGTTGAAATTCTCTGCTCCTAATTGTTTGAGGTGACTTGATGTAGGATGAATGAGGTATGATTTGATATATTTGGACGCATGCTCTTAGATTTCAAAGATTGAGAAGATAGGTAACTCCAGATAGTTATTTGTACCATAGTTTGTGGGTAGTTTTCAATAATTTTGAATTATAGTTGGTAATTTTGCTGAAATCTGGCTCGAAATTATCCAAAATGATGAAAATTAAGAAGAATGATGACTAAATCTCGAAATTTGACCTCAGGATCTTGAATTTTTCTAATTACGAAGATAGGTAGGTAAATAATTTGTGAAATGATTTTGATGAAATTTGGCTCAAAATTATCAAAAATGACTTGAATCAAGATGGCTGATTAATGAATTTTAAGCTTTGATCTCAGGATGCCAAATTGATCTCAGACTTTCCAATTATGAAGATAGGTAACCCTAAAACAAGTGTTATTTATTCCATCATTTGCTGGTAATTTTTAATGATTTCCATTCATTGTGATTAATTTTGCTCAAATCTGGCTCAAAATTATTTCAAGTTGATGACTTCAGATGAATGAATTTAAAATTCATTAATTTGAATTTGGGATCTCAAAATTTCCAAATCATGAAGATAGGTAGATAGTTAAATCATTCGTGTCAAGATTTTAATATGTAGTTTCGAATCATAGTTGACAATTTTGCAAAAATTTGGCTCAGAATGACTCAAAATGACAATAATTGAGATGAAAAATTGATCATATTCAATATTTGATCCCAGGATCTCAAATTTTTCAGATCATGAAAATAGGTAGGTAACCCTTAAACGATTGTTATTCGTCCCATCATGTGCTAGTAGTTTTTAAATTTGGCTCAAAATCATTTCAAGGTGATCGAATCAGATGAGCGATGTTCAAATTGAATAATAATATGAATTCAGAATTCTCAAATTTTTTAAATCATGAAGATAGGTAACGTCAAAGTGACTGTTTTTTGCTTCAGCATTTTCAGGTATTACATATTTCTTGCTTCAAATTACAGTTGACAATTTTACCTACATCTGGTTCCAACTTTTTCAATGTAATTTGAATCAGAATGTATGAAGTTCAAATTAGATACCTACTTGGAACTTGAATTTTCAAATTTTTTCAAATCATAAAGATAGATGACATGAAATCAAAAATGTTTTGGGATCTATCATCAATTCTCGGTTGATAATTTTTCTGAAATCGCTGAAAATAATCTAAAATAACACGAATCAAGATTATAATAATTCAAATTTTCAAAATTTGATCTCATATTTCCATATTTCTCCAATCATGGAGAAATATTCGTCACCGAAACAACTTTTTGTGTCGTTTAATTTGCAGATTAGTTAGATTGGTAATTTTGAATTGAAAGTTAATAATTATTGATAATTATACTCAGAAATGGGAAGGGGGAGGGGGGTAAGTTTTTCCAAGAGGCATGAATCGAGGACTTCATTGGCAAATTTTTTAAAACTTGAACACAAGATTTTCAAATTTTCCAAATCATTGAAAACATTCATTCCAAAAACGAACTGTTGCAGATAGTTTAATAATTTGGAATGGGAGTCCATAATTTTACTCAAATTAGGTTAAAAATTATTCGAAATGATACCATAAGCGCATCCAAGGGAGGCACAGGAGGCTCGAAACCCCCTCTTTTCTCTTCCTAAACATGGAAATGAGACCTTTTCAGTAGGTACCTACAAAAAGTCGATAAAATGTGAAAAAATGATTTTTTTACTCTTCAAGTATTATTTTTCAATGAAAAATTCGCCCTCGTAGCACTTGAGCAGTATTTTAGTCATTTTATTTTGAAGATTTATGATTTTCACTGATCTTTCAATCAAAAATCGCTCGATTTTTCAATCAATTCTCAATTTTCCAGAATATAATGAATAATTCGGACTAAAATTTCATTGAAAAATGACTCGATTCAAAAGTCGATCCTTCCTGATTTTTTCTCGAATTTTCTGCTCCTCCATTCGAATTGGACTTTGTAATTTGGCTCAAATCAAACTCAGAATTTTTCCAAGTGATATAAATCAAGAATATGATGGAACGACGTTTGAAATTTGATTTTAGAACCTCAAATTTTCCAACATCAAAAAAATTATTCATTGTTTCACAATTTTCAGATTGATATTTTTCGAATTAGAATTTGTAATTTTGCTCGAATTTGGCTCAAAATTATTCCAAATGACATAAAGTGAGAATTTAATGATGCAACGTTCAAAATTTAAACTCAGATTCTCAAATTTCCCAATTCATGAAAAAAAGTAACCAAACAACATAATAAGAGTTGATAATTTTGCTCAAAATTATCTAAAATGACATGACAATAAAATAACACAATTTTCAAAATTTGAATTGAGGTCTCCAAATTTCCCAAATCATAAGAAAAAAGATCCCTTTTCGTCTCCACCCTCTTTACAATCATTTTGAAGGTGCTAACCAATAAAATTAGGGGTGCACCACCTCACAAATCCTATCAATTCACCACCTCTTGGTCTAACTCGAGAATAATGTCACATAAACAAATTATACTAAACCAGGGCACCCCTTGAAAGGCACCTCGGAAAAATGCCGTGATTAAACGGATTAGCCTTTATCCTAAAGTGACATAAAGAGAGATTCAATCGTTTGATAAAGTGAAATCGACTGTGATAGGGGTGAAAAGTTTAAAAGCGTTTGCTCAATTACCGACATTAGCTCGACAATGTGTTTTTGTTTATAAGACCTGCCAAAGAACCAGCAGATTTTTTTTCCTATTTCAAACGACGACCGCAAGTTTCAAAAGCGGTTGTAATATTTTCATGTTTAGCCAACAATTGATTAAAGAGTACTTGTTACCGGCTTGTAATTTTGTAGTGTAATTACCAGTCGCGTGATTTTCATAGTGATACGTTTTTCAAGTTGACGGTTTAGTATTATAAATCGAGGAAGTAATTACGCGGTGAACCCGGTACCCCCCTCTGGTGCAATTTATTAGCGATACTTTCTAATATTTAATCTATTGCTTGACCTATTTTATTTCGCATCGTTGTTGCCCTCTCAAGTTCAATGCAATATTAATTGATAAATGTGGAAATTGATAAAAAAGTAATTCATTTTAATTTTTTTTTTACTCAACTCTTTCTTGATCGTAAAATTTAGGTAGGTAATTTCTGAAGAAGATGTTATGAAAAACAATGTGGCACCAAGTACGTACGATAATCGAATGACGAGACGGAGGGGAAGTTGAAAAAAATTCGAGTAATTCCACGAATTACAACTCGTTCTACCGATATTTCGTTTAAATACCTAATCTATTGTTGAATGCAAATGAACCCGAAAGAATAGAAATTTTCAAATGTACCAAATCGGTGACGTTGGTGCTCGAAAACATGATTTTTAAAAACCACTCGTATTTTTCGTTTTGTACTTATGCCGCCAGAGCCGTCGGTATTGCGAGATTCTCATCTCATGCCTACCTATCGAATATGTACTTGGAATAATCGATACTTGAAGGAATTTCGAGTGAAGTAGAGTGTTGAATGATTTGATAGAAAAAGTTTATTTACATGCCTGTTCGGCGTTATCAATGAAAAGACAAACGTTATTCTGAGAAATAGACTAATTAGTGTAACTTTAGAATAGTTTGCCCTTTTTTCCTTCAATAGACTGATATTATTATGAGATTTCGGCTCATACTGTAGTATTTCATCTGATCTGATGAAAAGTTTTCGAAAGTGAAAACGATCAAAAAAAATCCCAAAGGTATTTTTTTTTACCTCTTATCTTATCAACGGTGTAAAAATGAGTCATATATTTTAGAGTTAGCATCTTGTCAAGAAATTATATTGATAAGGAAAATCCAGTTGACCTGTTATTTTATGGCCTGTCCACTTTTCGGCTTTCAACCATTTCTCCTTTGTAGAAAATTTATTTTAACGTGGAAATGAGAATTTACTGTTTTGGCGAATTTCTAGATTTATTAATGTGACGGGGAGAGGAGGAGAGGAGAGAAAGACCATGGCCAAATTATCGAAAATAGCGCCATGGCCACTGACCAGGCAAGGATGAAACAAAATTGGTCTTGTAAAATTGAGCATTTACGACTGAATATAAAATTTTTTTGATTTTAAAAAAATGCAATTTTTAAATTTTTTTTCAACTTGAAATATGCAAATTTCTCTAAAAATATTGCAAGGGCTTGACATAAAATTTTTAGGAAAACTGCCTCCACTTCTCCTCCCCTTTGTTCGATCCAGTTCATTGATGAAGAAATTTTGATCTATCATCAGGGGGAGGGGGAGATGAGATATATTTTCTGAACTTGGAGTAGATACAAATTTTTTCTAATTGTGAATTTTTCTACGGTTCACTTGTGAGCCTGGATAAAGAAACCACCCTTATACGGGTCAAAAATTAGTTTTTGAGTTGACACTGATTTTGGGCCTTTCAGAACGATCAAAAGAGGGAACTTCAACTCAAAAACCTATTTTAAACCCCTAAAAGTGGTTTCCATAAATCTAGACTCACATGTAATATTTTTGTTGAAAAATCGGTTCGATTACAAAAAAATTTTCATCAAAAATTAAAACTGCATCTCAAGTTAGAAAAATTGGTAAAAAATTATGTCAATCAGAAATTCCTCGGTGGACGAATTTTTTTAAAATACTTGATTTTCTCTCTTAATTCGAATCAATGAAAAGTCACTAAAAAAGGCAGAATTGCAGAACGGAGAAAATCAGCGAAATTATTTGATGCTCAGCGCACCACCAGATTTTCTCCAATTTTTCAAAGAATTTTACTAATTTTTCAAAAAAAAATCACTGATATTTTAGAAAATTTTAGATATTGGTTTCTATTCTCTAAAAAAATATGAAAAATCAGGAGAATTTGAATGTGACAAATTCAACGAAATTCAGAATTTTTTCAGAGTCGTTCGTAGTAGAAAACGGAAGTTGGAAATCTTGCCTTTTTTTTAGGGCTAAAAATATGTTTAAAAAAAAAAAAAAACGGAAAAATTCCAACTTCCTAATCATTTTGAATGAAAAATAAATGAAGTAGGTACCTATGTTTGTTAATTTTTGCATAAATTTTTGTACCCTGGTGTTTATTTTATAAATATGAACCAATATGATTGATTTTCAAAGAATTTCATGCCCCTCCCCCACACTCCAAATCAAAAAAATTGGATCATTGAAGAGCTGATGAAACGTGAAAAAGTCTTCAATTTTTTATTGTAAAAAGTTGCGAAATTTTTCGAAAAATTGAGCAGATCTGCGAAACATCAATATTTTTTTCAATTCTGGAAGAGGGGAGAAGAGAGAGGTGAAACTGTCCGACCAAAAGTCTCAAGTACGAAAAATCTAAAAAAAATTAGCTTTCCGAAATTCTTGCATTTTAATTCAAAAATCTTTCAACATTTTGTGGAATATTTTGAAGTGGAAAATATGTCAATTTTGTGCTAATATTTGGTCTCATCTTCTCGCCTAATCAAAAATAAATAATGTTTTCCTAAATGTTTGAAAAATTGAAAATTTTCATTTTTAAGGACTTAGAAAGATTGGGAAAATCCTCCAAAAATACAAATTCCATCGAGTAAAAGAAAAATGTCCCCAATTTTTTTGGCCATTGATGTCTCACATTTCAAAAATATCTGTACTTTGTTATTTATCCACTTCGCGATATGTAACCTCACTTTTTAGCTTTCCTTATTATTGGACAAACAACGCAATTCTCCTCATAAAAACACCCAAAACTCCAAACCAATCAAAACCCTTCCTAATTCTTTGAAAAATACCCACAAAAGCAATTGAACCGTCACTTCCAAGCTTCAAAATCCACATCTCTGTTTAGCTCCTGGAACACCACCATCAGTTACAGAATAAATCTGCGTTGAATTATGACCGATTGTTAAAATTTTTGGCACCATTTTCGTTCGTCTCCGTAACACGGTGTAAAATTAAAACATACACACAGATTTTTGGTACTTATTCGACATAAGAATTCCGAACTGTACCCAATTCCTGGCCGCAATACGTAAACTTATTTCGTAACATAGTATTCTCATCGTGGCAATATCGCTGGCGCATTTCGGTCTCGGTACAAACAGTCTCGTCAAATGTCCACAATTATCATAGCTAATACCCTATGTCGGTTTACACATCGATATAGTTTTATCAGCAATAAGGAATTAACGCGGTTTCGTAATACGGATGAGGTATGTGTACAATTACCCACACATGTTCAACAGTCTAAGTACATAAAAGTGTCGGCGTCGGCGCCGTTATCGAGTTGACAACGCCTAAGGCGCCAAAATCCTCCGTTCAAAGCAGTTTCCCGCCTAATATTGAATCCTATCCAAATCGTTGCATTGTGCAAAGACGGTACCCATCGAGTTCCCTTTTGATGCTCCAATCTAAAACTAATAAAAAAAATAAAAAAACCATAAAGAATCAAGTGTTTTGACGTAAAACAGCTTACGATTATTTTATCTCGTTGACTCGTATATTTTTAGAGTTCGCATCGTCTGCTTAGGATGTAGTTGTGATTTGTACCACGAGTCTGAGCGAAATTAGCAAATAGGTAAACACGAGAAATGGAAATTTTGCCCAATGTTGAGAAAATTTTCAAACGTTTTCCATTCAAAGTTTTTATAGAACTGGTGTATCGTAATAAACCAAACACGTGTGGGTTTTGGATCCGTTTACCGAGAATTTGCTGTTTGATAAAATGTATTGTTACCGCGAGGTGTTTTACATCTTATCAGTGTAATATTTTTTACGCCAGCCAATTATGAGAGAGTCGTATACATTGTTGAAGAATGTGTAACTAATACGATACCATCGTAATATTAAAACACGAGCCGTTTTACTGCGTATGGTCATTTTATAGCGTGGCAAGGTTTTCATACATTATCTTCCTACTAGCTTCTAATTATTTTTGCCTGGAATCGGATTTTGATGATCTGGATCTAAATATTCAGAGTTCAAATTTTGCCATTTTCTTCAATTCTATTTTTTTTTTTTCAAAATTGTATTCAATTTTGAAATTTTAATAGGTTGAAATTTTCCCAAGATATTTCCTTTCTTGATTTTTTCAATCTTTTTTCAAATACTTACGTATTTTTAAAAATTTCTTCCGATGAGTTTTTGAGTCAGAAAAAAATTTAGAAAAACATGAAGTTGAAAAAAATTGTTCAAAAATGCAAAGTTTGAAAAAATTGAAAAAAAATTAAATTATTAGATAAAAATTTTCAAGTTAGAAGAAAAAGTTCATAAAAATAAAAAAAAATGGAAACATTTTGAGAAACTTGAAATAATTTTTTTTTAGTAAGTCAATATTAAAAATTTTTCAAACTTCGATTTCATCTAGCTTTTTACCCTGATTTTTCAGCATTTCGTCTCACTCGAAATTTTTTTCAATAAATTGGAAATTTTTCCTCAGAATTTCTCAACGTTGACATTTTTTTAATTGGAAGTTTCTCAAAATTTTTTCCAACTTGAAGTTTTTGAAAAAATTTCAACCATGCTGTTCAAAAATTTTTTCAACTCGATGAATGATTGAAGAAATTTTAAAAAATAATGAAAGAATTAAAAAAAAGTAAAAAAATCAAAATTGTAATTTTTTGAAAAATTTCCAGTTGGATACGATTTTGAAAAAAAAATAGAATCAAGAAAATTTGAAAAATTTAAGAACCCGAAAAAATTCAAATTTAAAAAAAATGGACTTTGATCTTGGAAAATCTCATTTTTGGCAAAAATGATTAGAATCTGATACCTCTTCCTCTCCCCCACTCTGTTCTTCGTTCATTTCCAAATTATGTGAATAGGTATTTTTATAGTACAACCTATTTTACATACGTAGTACTTGAAAATGTGCAGGTTGGTGGAATTAATATCGACCTTGAACTTGAAATAAATTCTTTTTTAAAATATAGGTTACCAATTGAGCATTCAATATAATTCAAAATCGAACCCAGCACCCAGCTGACGATATCCCAAAAGGGCTGACATCACTGTGGAAACCTCCGGTACTGACACCGCTGTGAAAACCTCCAGTAAAACTGGAGCTGGAGGTTTCCACAGTGGTGTCAGTACGCATATATGAATACACTGTTTACTGACATCACTGTGGAAATCTCCGGGTCTAATTCAATGTACCCGGAGGATTCCACAGTGGTGTCAGCAAGCCTTACTTTTTACTGGGTTACTGACATCACTGTGGAATCCTCCAGTTAAGACCCCGGAGGTTTCCACAGTACATGTCAGTATAGAATGGTGTCAGCCCTCTTGGGATATAACGATGTAATCGAAGTAGAAAACTCGTTATTTAGTCCATAGTTCGGACTGAATAATTGATGATTGGTGCTTATCAATCATTCGTTTAATACTCGACGACAGAATGATAATTCAAATCGGACTTTTTCACGCAGCCTATGACAAATATTTGCTCACTCCAAAGTACCCCGGTTAATATTTGTTTTCGTTGATTTTAATTATTATGCTAGTTTCGGGCTTAAACGGTTTACTCAGAACGTAAGACCACTAACTATTTCCACTTCTGAATCATATACAATCTTTTCTGTTTATTTTCACCGTATTTGCGGATATTTCGAAGGCGAAAGTTTTTTTGATTATAGAGTGCGGAAAATTTAGCCTTGATGCGAAGTTGGTGGATTTTTTTTCGCTTATTTTAAAATCGTATTCGTGAGTATTTACGTCGCGATTTATTTAGGTATTTTATACGTGCATAAAATAGCTCTCCGATACCCATGCAATGTTTCTCCGTCGGAGTAATTTCAATTAAACGATCGAATAAATACGTAATTATATCGGGATCGGGTTATTGGTTATTGAAGAGTATACACGGTGATTACGTAAAGCCTATATCGTATCGATAAGAAGTAATTAAACCGCGATTAAGAAATTGGCGGTGTTATCTCGCCGCCAAGTCTGGTGGGATTCTGGGAAAACGACCGACGCGACGGGTCAACATTAAATTCGTATCGGAGTATGGTACAGGGTGGTGCGAAAAAAGTGCGAGCCAAGTTTAAATGTGGACCAAAAAAAGACGAAATTGCTGAATGTCTGAATTTGGTATAATTAATTATTTTTTTTTAGATCAAAATATGATCTTTTAGATTCTGAAGTGAAGAAATAGGCGAAAGATCCATTTTAGGTTTTTCAAAGTTTTGAAAATTTCTTCAGTTGGATTAAGTACCTATAATACTTATTTTTTGTATTTTTTTAGAATTTTTCTGGAATCGATTTTGATCTAATGAATATTGAAATTTCAGATGTGCAATGAATTTATTCGTAAAATAAACTGTTGTGGAAGGAATGATTTTTTGAGGTTTAGATATGAATAAATTTTTCAAGAGGGTAAGAAACAGGAATGAATTGAAAAAAATAATGTACCATTTAGTCAGAAGTTATGTGGAATATCCAAACTTCAGATATGGAAGGAAATACGTCGTAAGGAAAGAAGAATACATAATCTAATCGAATTTTTTGAAATTGAAAACCATAAGATCATCTATGTCCAATGTAAAAGAATTTGGTGTGTTGACCAGTTTTTTTTAGGAGGGGGGAGGGAGAGATTTAGACTGAACTCAAGATTTCTTATTCTGAATTTTTAATTTTCTGATGATAAAAAACAATTAATTTTGACTGGATTCATCCTTGAACCCCCCCCCCCCCTCCGGACCAATTTTCAGTCATTTTTTATTCAATTTCATTTCCAACACGAGCAATGGAGAAAAAGTGGAGAGGTTTGAAAATAATTAAATTTTAGATCTGAAATTTGTAAAGTCAGCAGCATTCTAAAAAATTCACCCAATTTCCTACAATTTTGGAAAATTTACCAACTTAAAAATTAGCGTATTCAAAATTTTTGAAAAAAAAAGAATTTAGAATGATGAAAACTTATTCTAACTTTTTAGTGGATTTTTAAGGATTATTTCCAAGATTTCAGAATTTGAGCATTTTTGGTACAATCAAGTAATAAATTGTAAATTTTCAGAGTTTGATGAATGAATTGATCCGTCCCTCGATTTTTTTAATTTTGAAAATTACTTTTCACAAACAAACTTCTTAATATTTTTCAGAAAAAAAGCTCTTTTCATTTTATAATTTTTCAGGGGAAATCTCTTTCTTGAACAAATCGCACTCTTTCCAATTGCAAAATAGACGAATTTCAATGAATAAATATTATTCTTATCAAAATCAATGAATAAATATTATTCTTATCAAAATCCGACTTTATTTTCTCATATCTACTCATCGCAATAATGAACGCACTGCAGCTTTTGAGAAAACTTCATTTATAGCTCGACATGTCACCAAAAAAATCTACAACTCGAACGCCCCTCCATTCATATTTTCACCGCATTTCGCGAAAGTTACCAAGTCTGCAGGAACATTTCATAAAAAATTAATCACCTTGACAAATTCAAAGTTCATTTTCTCTTCAGCTCCGAGCCATTCTTCATTCTCCATTAATAAATTCCCTCCGCAATACCTGCGAATCGTACCGCTTATCTGCGGAAGTCTGAAACCAGATCAATTTGCGGCGAATGAAAGAAAAATACGAACATGTGTGGCGGTTCATACTAAAATCTCATTTTACACACAACACACAAATAACCCGACGTGAGCTAATAAAGATCACCATTCCTTATCGAAATTTTTTTCGCTTACGTATAATTACGAATACGCGAATATTTTTATGGCGGCGATGCGATGACGGATGTAGACATACATCAGCATCATTTATATGAAAAATTTTACCGACGTTTATGCGAAATAACGCTTATTACGTGAAAAAAGTTATCTCTGTACAGCTGTGTACGATTATAAAAGTAAACTGCTCGTATTACTCGTGGTTTTGGGCAACGAATAATTTTTCGAGTCGATTTTTCTTTTTTAAGGGAAGGAGTTGAATTTTAAATTAGAAAATATTTCAAAATCAAATCCCAAGATTGGGGGTAATTTGTTAACTCGATTAAAGTTGGAAACCGTCGGTAAGAATTCTTTTGTTTAATAGTTAGGTAGTGGTTCGGTATCTAGATAATAAAAACCTAACATGTTTACTTTTACCGGAAATCATCCGTCGTCTTGGAATGTACCCGCGTTGACGCCTGCCCATACAGTTAAAGAAAGGCGAAATCATTCGACTTGGTAAAATTACCTAGATGTAAAAAAATACTCATTTTTTCGATGAAATTAATTAAATTTTTTCACGATGTAGAAAAATTTTTACTGCTCGTTTTTACTTCTGTTCTCCGATTATTACTAATCTCGAGTCGTGGTACCTGTTCGGAGATTATAACTGTAGCTGTAAGATTCGCTGCTGGTCGTCCGTTGGTATTTCTTCAAAACCCATTTGCCGGGTATTGCTTGCGCAAAGGACAAAGGTATACCGAGTTACATTTGTAAATCTCCTTTCAAAGGTTTCGCCATGCGGCACTTCAAGTTCAAATGCGAAGAATGCAAGGGTTCGGAACGCATGCGCTGACGCATGGGTGGTCCGGACATTTTAATGCGTACTTTGTATGCGTAAAACCGTAAACGTCTGTTGTAATTTTGGGTCGCTTTTGTGTCGATATGTTTTTATCGTCTTATGTACCTAACGATATCGAATGTGTAAAGGAATTGTGGTCGTATAGGTAATGTAAATACGTATAAATAAAGAATACGCGGCCGCGAACAACGTTTGTACGGCGCGCCGATTTCTCGGAATCTTTACGAGCTCGAATAAAATTACCAAATTATTCGGGTACCTAATGAAGCGGTAGATTAATTGCGTACCTTTGGTGCACGGTGCGCGGATAACGATGCACGGTACTTTTGGTCTTCGTTATTCGACCCGATATCCGGTATCAATAATTAAGGAGAAAATTTAACGAGGGATGTGTCCAATTCCGATGAAATCGAGATCGATATTGATAAAGATGCAAGTGTATCGGTGACGTGAGTTGTTTTTCAGCGCGATTCGTTTGATTTGAGGAGATCGACCGACGTTTTATGGGTTTATGGAAGTGTTCGGAGGAATTGTCGATGGAAGGTTGGAGCAACGGGTAGTGGAATGAGAAAAGGATCTTCGAGAGTTGGAAGAGGGAAAAACAGGCCGAGGAAAATTGAGATGCCATTTTGGCTAAAAAATTAAATTTGTGAAATTTCTGCGCCAAAATGTTAATTTTGGAAATGTCGATACAGAAAAGAGCAATTTTCACAAAAAAAAAGTCCAATTTGTCAATTTTGTAGGCAGGTTTGAGATTATGAGGTTAAATCTGTCAAGTTTTGACTCCGGAATATTAAAGTCGATTTTTTGATTTTGGGACTTTTGACACGAAAGTCGATTTTGGGACTTTTGACACAAAGTGAATTTTGTGACCTTTGACACAAAAGTCAATTGTGTAAATTTTAACACGAAAGCAATTTTGTGACTTTTGACACAAAAAAGTCAATTTTGAAACTTTTAACACGAAAGTCAATTTTGTGACTTTTGACACAAAAAAGTCAATTTTGAAACTTTTGACACAAAAGTCAATTTTGAAACTTTTGACACAAAAGTCAATTTTGAAACTTTTGACACAAAAGTCAATTTTGTGACTTTTGACACAAAAGTCAATTTTGTGACTTTTGACACAAAAGTCAATTTTGTGACTTTTGACACAAAAGTCAATTTTGTAACTTTTGACACAAAAGTCAATTTTGTGACTTTTGACACAAAAGTCGATTCTGTGAATTTTGACTCAAAAGTCAACATTGCGGATTTTTGACACTAAAAGATCGAATTCTGACAAAAGAGTCAAATGTCAGACTCGTGGATTGTTGACACAGAAAAGTCAAAGTTGTAAATTTTGACACAAAAGTCGATTTTGTAAATTTTGACACAAAAGTCGATTTTGTGACTTTTGACACAAAAGTTGATTTTGTGACTTTTAACACAAAAGTCGATTTTGTAATTTTTGACACAAAGTGAATTTTGTGACTTAACACAAAAGCCAATTTTGTAATTTTTGACACAAAGTGAATTTTGTGACTTAACACAAAAGCCAATTTTGTGATTTTTGACACAAAAGCCAATTTTGTGATTTTTGACACAAAAGCCAATTTTGTGATTTTTGACACAAAAGTCAATTTTGTGATTTTTGACACAAAAGTCAATTTTGTTATTTTTGACACAAAAGTCAATTTTGTTATTTTTAACACAAAAGTCAATTTTGTTATTTTTGACACAAAAGTCAATTTTGTGACTTTGACACAAAAGTCAATTTTGTAAATTATTCTGACATTAAGATTAATTTTGTGAATTGTGATTTTGACACCAAAGTAAACTTTGTGATTTCTGATTCCAAAGTCGACTTTTTGCATTGTTGATGCAAAAAGGTTAACTTTATGGTTTTCGATGCCTTGAGTCAAACTTGTGAATTTTGATTTAAAAGTCAAATTTATGTCAACTTTGCTACTTTTGACGTTGAAATGCGTTTCATCTAGTTTTAATACTAGAGTCGCTTTTGTGAATGTTGGCACCTGAGTCAATGTTGTCGGTTTTTTGTATAAAAGCTGTATTGTGAGCTTTTGACACAAAAGTTGATTTTGTGATCTTCGCGCAAGAGTTGATTTTGTGAATTTCAATAATTCAAGGTCAAAGTTTAAACCCTTGACTAACAATGAATTTTTCATAAAGATCATCTTCCTTGAGTTTTTGAAAAAAATCCTGCTGACTAGGACGAGATACTTAATTTTTGTCAATTTCAATCCTGGTTTATTTATGAAGTCAACTTTGAAAATCTTTCATTTTAATACGAACGTCTACATTTTGATTTTTTGACCCAAAATTGTCAAGTTAATGACTTTTTTGCTAAATTGATTAAATTATGATTTTTGAAAAGTCACTTTTTTGAAATCAAAGATCTTTGTTAATTTTTGGGACAAAAAAACCAGTTTTCGATTTTTGGCATATTACAATCAAAATCGTGAATTTTTGATGGGTACATCGTAAATTTGACGGATTTTCAACTTTGAAATCATCTTTGAAAATTTTTATGACCAAAAAGATAACACTTGTGAATTTTGGCACAAAGGGTATGGCCGGGTTAGGGGTGAATTTGGCCCTTGCTCCGATTTTCACTTTAACCCCCTTAAGTGGTGCCCCTTGATGTAAAAACATTCTAGAAAAATTTTTGACCCCCCAACCCCTTCCCTTTCGGAGATATGGCCATTTTATTGGCCGATTTTCAAGAATTTTTAATTCCAACGGAAGTGAACGAAATTTTCTGTTCTTTGGCACAAAGTTACATCTAGTAGAGGTGTATTTGTGATAATTTTTTCAAAAATTTTGGTGCACTTCTTCATGTTTTTTCGGCTATTTGAAGTTTTCAATCGTAAAAAACACCATATAATCGAAGAGCGACCACCCTGGAAAAATTACTAAAAAACGTGTTTTTTCATGTAGAATTTCGCTGTGCATTCGGTTTTGGCCGATTCTTTGAACTATGGGTCGAAAAATGCGAAAAACTGTACAGAAACGTTGTTATTTTAGCAGATTTTTCAAATTTTTAGCGTTTCACACAGAAAGAAAAGGTGAAATGAAAAAACCAATACCATATTCGTGTTCAGCAGTTCAAAATACCCCGATAGACACCCTTTTTGCAAGCGTTTTGCTTGAATTTTCAAAATTGACTTTTTTGACTGATTTTTCATGGTAAAAAAGCTGAAAAAGGGTGAATTTCGAGACCTCGAGAGAAACAATCGCGAAAAGAGTGTTAATCGGGGTATTTTGACCCACTGAACACGAATATGAGATTAGTTTTTCATTTTTGGTTGTATCTCTTGCATCAACACCCCCTCCCCCCTCTAATGACATTATCAATAACGAATGAATTAATTTTGTGAGGCGCAATAAGATGCCAGAATGAAAATTAAAAATTTGAAAACGAATCCAATCATCGTTTATGCCCTGCTCTTGTTCTCGTGAAATTTTTTCGATCTTGATTTTCTATGTTGCTGCTGGTGAAAAACTTGCGAAAAATGGCACGCAGCTTTGTAGGTATCCCTTTGACACGGTTCAATGTCAAAGACCTAACGAAAGTGCGATACAAAACAATTTGGCATACGTATGTAATGTGACTTTATCTATCAGAAAAATTCAATTTTTGACCAATTTTGGGTGGTAGGATAAGAATATCGCCTTAATCACTTTGCATTTTAATTTTATTGCTCAAAAGATCCGATTTAAACTTTAAAATGGTGAATTTTCTGGGAAGAAATGACTAAATGAAAAAACCAATCACATATTCGTGTTCAGTGGGTCAAAATACCTCGATTAACACTCTTTTCGCGATTGTTTCTCTCGAGGTCTCGAAATTCACCCTTTTTCAGCTTTTTTACCATGAAAAATCAGTCAAAAAAGTCAATTTTGAAAATTCAAGCAAAACGCTTGCAAAAAGGGTGTCTATCGGGGTATTTTGAACTGCTGAACACGAATATGGTATTGGTTTTTTCATTTCACCTTTTCTTTCTGTGTGAAACGCTAAAAATTTGAAAAATCTGCTAAAATAACAACGTTTCTGTACAGTTTTTCGCATTTTTCGACCCATAGTTCAAAGAAATGGCTAAAACTGAATACACGGCGAAATTCTACTTGAAAAAACACGTTTTGAGTAATTTTTCCAGGGCGGTCACTTTTCGCTTATATGGTGTTTTTTACGATTGAAAATTTCAAATTCAAATACCCGAAAACACACGAAGTACACCAAAATTTTTGAGAAAAATATCATAAATACACCTCTACGTAATGTAACTTTGTATCAAAGATTAGAAAATTTCCTTCATTTCTGTTGAGATTAAAAATTCGTGAAAATCGGCCAATAAAATGGCCATATCTCCGAAAGGGAAGGGGTTGGGGGGTCAAAAATTTTTCTAGAATGTTTTTACATCAAGGGGCACCACTTAAGGGGGTTAAAGTGAAAATCGGAGCAAGGGCCAAATTCACCCCTAACCCGGCCATACCCTTTGACTTTTTTCTGCATCACAAATTTTGATATGTACTTATGTAGGTATTTAAATCCAAAAATTATGAGCATCTGGAGATTTACAATTGTTCGTTTTGTATCAAAACTTCAAAAGTTCACAGTCTTTGAGAATATTTTGTCCAAAATTTAAATACTTATTCGACACAAACAACTGTCAAATTTGTGAGTTCTACTTCAACTTCGACACAAGATTTGAATATGACGATTTTTTCAATAATGCGAATTTCAATTACTTTTCAGGTGGTACCTAAAAAATCCCCATGTGAAAATTCTAACTCATGTTTTGACGGACATTTGAATCGACTCAACATAATCGACTGACTTTACGCTGGACCAATTCTTCACCAAATCATCCCAAAACATCACCCCTTTCGATGTACCTAATTCTCACATAACAAAGTGAATCCGAATTTCAAGCATAAAACTCGCTCAGCCTCTTTTAACGTAGCATTCTTCAAAACTATTCGAAAAATTACCACCAGCTGGAATCCGGCTCGGGTGCGGCGATGACTTCTTTTATATTAGTCTTACATAGACAACATGCGTATGCAGCGTTAATTCGAGCCAATATCCAACGGCGATCCTTTAACCCTATTCCGAGAAACTTTCTCTGTAGGGTTGCTATACGGCGCGAGATAATTGCGTCGGTTATTTTTCCTTTCGTATAGAGCAGCCCGGTGATAGATTAGTTTTCTTCGAAAATATAAATTACACCGACAACAGACGGCGGCATGGCGGCTTGGCGATTGTGCCAGTGCGCTACCGGTGTAAAAAGGTAGGCACGGTGCAGAGAGACAGACTCAACTAACGCCTGATTGGTTAAGATATGTTGTCATATGGTGTCATTTTATTTTATACCATAATGCATTAGACACGAGAAAGAATTCGGAATTTGATGACGACGCTTTATCGCGTTGGCTGGCGTACCAATGCATTATCTGTGGGAAGATGGATCTTTGTGTGCCTCCGTGTACTAAATCGGTCTATATAGGTGCACATTGTAAACATAACGGTTACAGGTTAGTCATCGAAACATAATTCGATTGCGTGGCAGATCATGTTCGATGATAATGAACTCTCCAAGCTTTGAAATCGAGCCCTGCTTGAAAAAAATTCTCTCTTTGTCTAAGCAAAATCGTAATTCTCAAGTTCAAAGCGATCTTCTGACAGTTGGCAAACATTAGGTAGGTTGTAGACAAAATACTATCGGAGTATGCCAGCCAATGATTTTTTTTATTGATAATTTCGTAGCCAAGAATTTGACTACGTCAATGCTAAATTCATTAGCGATCGGATACGCTGCTTGAATCAGATTCACTTTCATTTCTTCACGTCTACCCAACAATTTCCACATCTTATGACTGGTAATCCGCCATCTAGGGCATAATCGGTGCACGAAATCGGTATTTCCCGATCACCGATGATTTCGCATCTGGCAGACGAGAACCGAATGCAATTCAATGGTAAAACTTCCAAGGGTGGAAAAAAATTTCTCTATTGTGAATTTTTACGATTAAGCAAGCAACGAAATGAGAAAAAAAGACGAATTCCAAACTCCAGCATTGTATACATACGCATAAGTAACGATAACGTGGAATATTTGTGGATATTTTGAAATCGGTACAATAGCAAGATCTGTTAAGAGTATACACCCTAAAGCGTTTCTGTGGAACCGGACGGAATATGGAGTCTTTTGTGCCCGCGACGAACGGTTCCTGCGCTACGCTGCGTACGTATATCTTACACAATACGATTCGCGTAGATACGCCCGCCCGCCGGGTCCCACCGTCCGCTCGATTCGCCCATATTTAAGGCTAATTCCGAGTAATTTCAACGGCGAAGGGTTCTTGTTTATTATTGTTGTAAACCTGGCGTTGTTCAAAGGCCTTCCGAGAAATCTAGCTTGTTTAGCTCCCACCATCATCCCACCTAGGACCGCGAGTCCCGATGCGGCGCGCCGCGCGGCTTCGCCGTTGGAAATTAGCCGGGCTCTGTTTCAATGCCAAGCCGCTGACGAGGTTTTTTAATACCCGATATCCGTGAAATTAAATTTTCTACCGGAGAAAAATTGCTCTTTTCGAGGTTTTTCTTTACTCCGGCTTCCAGCTGCGTTTGTATGGTTCGATGGTGCCTATAGAGCGATGCGGTGTAGACGAGAGGCATTAACAACTTGTTCGAATTATCAGTTTTTCTCAATTATCCTACGAATCTGGAACGTTTTCTTTCGTCTGGAATGCGTTTTGTAGTTTGATAAAGATGAATGTAAAGTGTACCGGAATTACGTCCATTATTTTAACTCGTCTGATTCGAAATGTACAGGTTATTTGATGAAATTGCGAGCACCCTTGGTCTCTTGGGATTTGCCATTGTTTGCGAGGCAGGAGTGAAAATGAAATCGTACCTATAGCAGATTTTTTAACAATAGAAAGGGATTCGTTGGAGTTCGAATTAAGGCAGATTTCGAATTGTTTAGCTGATGCCAATTTTTTTACTAGCGATGTATTGAGAGAAGAATTAGAAGCAGCTCGTTTTCAAAGTTGGCATTTTAAACTTCATTTCTAACAAATTAACAATTGGAGTAGTGGAAAAGTCTCAAAAGATGAGAAAATATTCAAAACAATTAAAAAAAAACAAAGAAAAAAATCATTTAGTCAGCATATGAACAATGATTTAAGAGAAGAAAAGGTCATTGATAAGGCAATACAATTTTTTTAGAAGTTGAAAATTGATAGAATCTAAAATTATTTTGATAAATCATAAGACATTAAAAATCTGATATGTAGGTGCCTAGGTGTAAGTACATAAAAATCGTCACAAAAAATCACGAAATTCAAAAAATCGCACAGTAGTCGTAAAAATGGGCTTGTTTCAGAAAACCTACTAAATCATATAAGTATGTCAAAAAATACTCAAAATGATAAAAAATCATTAGGTCCCATGAATTTCACAAACTTGTGCAAATTTTGCAAACGATGCTTTCAAAAAAGGTCCAAAAAGACGATAAAAAAAGCGTGATGAAATATCAAAAAGTCATGAAAAAAATGTAGTTATAAAAACTTGACTAAGTCATTGAAAATCAAAAGTATCAAAAGGCATTACAAAAATATCCAAATGCCAGAAGAATTGACCCCATAATGAGCAAAAAAGTTGATATTGGATGATGAAATTATGAAACACAGAACACAGGAAGTTCTCTTAAAGTCATGAAGCAAAACTAGAAAAAATTAAAGAACAGAAAATGCCATAGAAATTCCAAAAAAATAAATAAAACTTTCAAAAATCATTCATCTGATACAGATATGAAAATTTCACAAATTTGCCGGAATTAATTTACACAAATTTAGCACAATTTTGACATGATTTTCCAAGTTCGACACCAGACAAAAATTGGACATTAATTTTTAAATAATCAAATTGGAAATAAATTCAACACAAATTCAGCTCAAATTCGACACAAATTTGACAGAAATTCACAAATTTGACAGAAATTTACAAATTTGACGAAAATTCACAAATTTGACAAAAATTTACAAATTTGACACAAATTCACAAATTTTATACAAATTCACGTTTGACACAAATTTACAAATTTGATACATATTCACAAATTTGACGCAAATTTACAAATTTGACGCAAATTCACAAATTTGACGCAAATTCACAAATTTGACGCAAATTCACAAATTTGACGCAAATTCACAAATTTGCGTCAAATTTACCAATTTGTCACAAATTCACAAATTTGACACAATATTACAAATTTGACACAAATTCACAATTTTTACACAATTTCACAATTTTTACAATTGTGACATTAATTTACAAATTTGACGCAAATTCGCAAATAAATTCACAAATTTGACACAAACCCACAATTTGACACAAATTTACATACAAATGGTCAATTTGGGAATAAATACCACATAAATCTATCAAATATAATTATGCATAAAAATCTTGAAAATACAGTAAAAGTTTCGCACAAATTCAGTACAAATTTGACACAATTTTCCAAGTTTGACACAATACTCAAATTCACAAATAGATCAAATCGGAAACATATTCGACACAAATTCACAAATTTGACTCAATTTTCCCAGTTTGTCAGAAATTCTGCACAAATGGGCTTGATGACGCAAAGTCACAAACTGGACAAAAAATTACAACGTTGACACAAATTCGCCATTTGATTCAAATGCGACTCTGATCCACGTATTGACATTTTTTGTGCCTGAAATCAACTCATCTACTTACTTATATAGATACAAGAAATCGACTGGTGTCTGAAAAAGCATGTATTCTTATTTTCGCCTCCCTTTTTTTCATTTTGAAATGATTAAGAATTTCGAAAAAGAAAACGCAGACGCACGTAGAATTTATCCGCCTTTGCCTTTTGAAATCGTAACAAAGGTCGCCTGTTAAATACCCAAATGCACAACCAACACCTCGAATGATTCAGAGAATAATTTCCCTATTTACTCATTTCTTCTCTACCGACCTCACACTGCCTTTGAAATTACCCAAAATTCCCCTTCAAATCACCCCGCAGCCTCCATCCTATTTCAGTCCTCCATCCAAAAACACAGAATCTAAACCAGATGGCATCTCGAACGCTGCTCACTCGATTAATGAGTACGTAAAAATCGATCTGGTATCAGACTTCTATTATAGTACACGCTGCTTGTATAAAAATGCACCATACCGTATTTTTATGAATTAGTGCCCGTTCGTAAATCATTGAAATTCTCGAATAACCTTCGTTATATACTTAACCGTACGTAATGACGTGACGCTAAATTGGCGCTACAATTATCGTTATAATAAACACATCGTCAGCGAACCGTTTCACAGACGCTAATGTATAACTCAACGGAATCATTACGAATTTGAAAAATTTTTACAGCCCGAATTATATACGAGTTTACGGATGTTGCTGAAATATAAGCGGTATTACGGTCATAATACGTACGTATTATTACGGAAAGAAAATATCCCCTCGGACGTCCTCCCACCATCCGTTGATTTGTTGTTTTTAATATCATCTCGTTGGCGAGAGGTAATTAAAGTAACGATTTTGACGCGCCAGTGCCATGCCGCCGCTGCGGTTTTTATGTGATGAAATTTTTAGTATGCTTAATTTTTTTTTTCACGAATTAACGGTAAAAGGGGCAACGAAGGGGGAAGAAAAAATTGCGATATAAAAATGCCATTAGTGTCGTTGATAATTACTTAGCCAGCAGCGCCACCAGTATCACGGTGTTTTAACACGAATCCGAGTGTTCGAATTGGTTAATATATTATAATGTTAATTAATCATTTCTACGTCATTTAATTAATACGTATACGTTGTACTCATGTGCGTTTTGAGTAATTGAATTTGCTCGTCGTGGTTGTAATACGTACTTAAATTATGTACCTGTATTACACGTGCGTTGATATAAATAATCGCCCGAGAAAAAAAAAAATCGAAAATGAAGTCGAATCTATTCGTGAGCTCGACATTGTCCATTGGTGTATTCGACTTGGAAGACTATTTTAATGATATTCCGAATAGTGGAAGATGAAAAAAGAAACCCATTAATGGAATCGTAATCATTCCGAAATGTTTTTTTTCCTTCGACTGTTCTCTCCCGATGTGTAGGTATTAAAAAAAATTCTAAGATGAAATTGATTTTTATCAAGCGGATTGATTTTATATTAAAATTGTCGGCTTGTTTGATGTATGTTTTTTTCCCCTTTGGTACGTATCTATCCATATCAACGCCTTCTTTGGAGTTTCGGATGCTGGATGATAGAATGCTAACAATTTATCATGGTTTAGGTTTCGGTATTACCCTGGCAATGCCGCCTGTGTATACCAAACATGTTGTGAAAATGTATCCGAATAAATTCCGCCATCTTGAACGAATCGGGAAAAAAATAGTTAACCTTCGGTGTACGATGGTGACCGTGTTACTAGGCCATTACGTATTTGGCGCCAGTTGTATATATGCAGCGCGTTCAACCATACACAAATGAACTGGATGGTGATAATTAGTACGTATGGTGTTTAAGGGGGCATTAAATAGTACGCCGTACCGTACCTTAAGTCGTGGTTGTTACGAAACGAAAGGTATTCCTGGTCTTGTATTCGACATGTGCTTTGAATTTCAGATTAATTTTTCCAACGGAGTCGACGAGGTGAAATGAATTTAGGAAATTTATGTATTCAGATTGTTATAGGTGCGTTGTAAGTAGACGTGCTGAATCTATTCAATGCAAATTTTGAAGCTGATCTTCAATGTGTTTTTATGAAAGCTGATTAGATTTCCTTCCTGGTATTTGGATCATTAATTTTTTAATTGGTTAAATTATCGGGAATGGGGAAATGAAGCGGAAAGCTTTCGGCCCATTGATGTAGCTTTTATCGAGTTTTATTATTATCGAATGTGGTTTTCGGAAAAATTCCATTTATTGGTGAGGTTGATCAAAAATTTTCAGATGAGATGTTGAGGAGATTTTTAGAAAAAAATTACTATTTTTTTCCTAAAATGGTATCTCCTTTTTCAATGAATATCTATAAATTCTATTTTGAATTTCCTACAATTTTGGTTCGCTGATTTTTCCTCAGAGCAACAAATGAGGTAATAAAAAACTCCTAAAAAAGAAAATTTTTCCATTTTTGTAGTAATTTTGGTCGTGTACAAAACAAATTGCTTCGAAAAATTGGACGGAAAGTTCGGGCGAAATAAAATGAAAATTCGGAAAAATCGTACCTCAACGAAATTCTGATCTTTGATTGAAATGAAATCTATGGCATAGCTTGATATCGATTGAGACTCTGAAGAAATCGTTTTGTAGCCTAAAACAAATTTTTCAAGGACATTCGATTGCCAGAAATTTTCGTATTTGCTTTTTTCCAAAAACAAGTCTCGAAGTTGTAAGCCTTGGAAAAGCAAAAATGAAAATATTTTGGTGATTTTTTTTTGAAAATATTTTACTTTTATGATAAATTTTGTATCAAAATGAAGAGTGAATCTTTGAAAATTTTTTGTAGAATACCATAATTGATGATTTCATACCGTAGAATATGGAATTTAAAAATTGAAATTCAAAATGATATAGAAATTAGGAATTTTTAGTTAATCTAAATCTGTTAGTTAAAAAGCTACAATTTCACAATTTCAAATGAATTATGCAAATTTCAAATTACCTTGAATGAGTTCAAAGGTCATTGACCAGGGCTCGTACCAAGTACAACTTGCATGTACGAATATTGAACAGGTGGTTGACAGAAAAGCATTTTAAAAAATGCCACCTTATGGCACTTCTATTTACCTACGTTGATCATTTTTAATTTATAAAGAAAAGCGTTGTACCAGGAACGAATCTGAATTTTTTACCGAATTCGTGAAAAAATTAGAAAAAATTGATTTAAAATAATTTAGATATCCGATTTTTAAAAATTTATTATCTTCTCCCAAAATTTGAAATTCGATCTGAATTTCTTTAATTTAGATCGGAATTCAAATTTTGCGGTTATCAAAAAAAGGAGATACTCCTTTTTTTCTCGTCATAAGCAAGAGGATCAAAAAATTGCAAATTTTTCCAAAAGCAGCAAGAAAACGAGAAATAATCAATTTTGTAATTTATTAAAATTTTCTCTATACTTTTCCAATTCAAGTTGCAATTTTTCCAAAGTCTCAAGTCGACAATTTTTTTGCTGAAAATCCTTTTTATTGTATTTCAAGAAAAAAATCTCTTCACCGCCCATATCCTCCTAATTAAAATTTTTTTGCATTTATTTAATTTGATTTTTTGACTTTTCAAATACGTCAAAGAGATAAATTAAAATTATAACGCAAGAGAAGAAAAAAATTAAATTTTGAAAATTTTTCTTTGGAATTGTTGAAAAAAAATTAACGAAAATTTCAATTTATGGTTCTTTTGAGGTTCATTTTCACGTATATAAATTTAAATTGAAACTTTGAAAGATCAAATTTTGAACACTCTGATATAATATCTAATATCATGTTGGACAAAGAAGATGGTGGAAAAATTCTGGTAATACGGTTTTGATGAGATTTTTTAAATGAATTTTGTGGACACCATGTCCAAATCAATTTTCTCTCGGATTCAATGTCTAAAATGTCCTAATTGTTTCTCCTTTTTTTTTTAGGGCAACAAGTTCACTTGAGATTTTCTCAGACATTATGTCCAAAGTTCAAATTGTTCAGGGACGCCATGTCCATGGTCCAAAATGTCCAAGGACACCATGTCCATAGTCCGAAATGTCCAAGGACACCACGTCCATCCTTCAAATTATCCAAGGACACCATGTCCATCATCCAAAATGTCCAGTGTTCACCTTCCAAATTTTCCAGGGATACTGTGTCGAACTTGATTTTTTTGGGACATCGTGTCCAAATAGTCCAAATCGAATTTTATGGGACAGGGTGTTCAAACCTTCAAACTGGATTTTTTTGGAGACTCTATGTCCGAAGCGATTTTTTTTTTGGAATATGATATCCAAATTGTTTGAATTCCTATCCAACTAGGAAATTTTCTGTGATGCTTTGTCCAAACTTTCCTCAAATGGATTTTTGGGACACATTGTCTAAGTCAGTTTTAACATGGATTTATTTATTATTGGTGGGGGGGGGGGGTTGCGTGTAAACTTATTAAAAGTGAAATTGAATCTTGGATGTTGAAATTTTGAAATCATTGCCTAAAGAGAACAAAAAAATTAATTAATAATTATAATAACATTTTTGAAAATAAAATTTACATTCATTGAAAGAATAAAAAATCGTTTATTCATCAAATTTGTACAATTTTTCTCAATTTTATTCCTTCGAAATCATTAGAGAATATGAGCAACTTTGTTTAATATTCTGCTTCTACCTTTGATCGTTGGATGATCGATATCTATATTATTTTTGGACATATGAACAATAATTAAAATAATCTCTGAAAAATCAACCACAATTAAAAAATCTGGCTGAAGCAATTTCCTAATAAAAATGCAGCATCCACTCAAGTTCTACGATTTTTAATGGAAAAAAGTTCCAATTTGAATTTCTAGACTTCCCCTCGTCTCCCTCCAATTATCCTTCTCGAAGAAAAGAACCTGCACAATTGATATTGTCACTTCGAGTGTTTAAAAACCACACGATATTATCTTACCATACGCCGAATTCTTTAAACTCCGGTTCGAATCGATCCCCATTGGAAATCTGTTCCATGTTAGTCAACAAGGGGGCAAAGGGGTTGAAAGATATGCGCGATGTCTGGTTCTTTACAATCGCCACGGTCGGACCCCCTGCGTCCTGGACATTCTTTAAATGCCCGCCGAGAGACAGTACAAAAACTGCGTACGATCACCCAAGGGTGGTTTCTTTTCAAAAACCGATATTCCTGGAATACATTAATGAGTCTGTACAATCGTTGACGTCCTGCAGACCAACAAAACGACAGCGAAATTGATGTTATCGCCAGAGCAGATGTAATTATCCAGTCTGTGGCCTTTCGGCCCACCACTCTTCAGATGTTCGGCATAGACCCGTTAATGAATATTTATAAAGATTGATTAGCTGTGAAGAAAAATTTGTATAAATTTTACGACCGATGAATTATGATATAATATCAGCAGCGTGGCGCGATTATCAATGAAAGTAATGTACACATTAAGTAAAAAAAATATTCCAACAATTTAACCATCATACCGAATAATTACGTTGAAAACAGTGTATTAAAAATGTTCCGCCGCTGTAGAGGTCAACAGATACAAACAATTATCGCTAATTAGACCCCGATTGTCGGTGTAAATTTATCTGCGAAATTGCTTTTGAACTGGACCGCTCGTGAATTTTATCGCGATCGGTGGCAACACTGGCGTTAATTAAACGAGCTAGGTTTTCTCAACGAGGGTTTTCTTCTCTCAAATTCTGAATCAGTGAAAAGTCACTGAAGAACAGTCGAAATTGCATCACAGGAAAAATCAGCAAAATTCACTGATTGCTCTAAGATTTCCGCTGATTTTTCAACGGGTTTCTCTGATTTTTCAAAAATTTTCACTGAATTTTCAGCAAAATTTAAAAATTTTACCGATTTTTCAGTGATTTTTCATTGATGTTTCAGTGACTTTTTATTGATTTTTCAGTGAAAATTTTTTCACCGATTTTCTCCTGTGCTATTGTTTTTCAGTGATATTCGATAATTTTCACTGATTTATAAATGAGAGAATTGGAAATTGAAATTTTCTAAAATCAAATAGGCCTTAGTTGAGGGAACGTGATTTGACGATGAAGAAGGAAGGAAACGTGTACGTGGAGAAGGCTCACCGAGCGGTTAATCGGTTTGGTCATCGTCGAGTTTACGTACCACTTGTTCGTAGTCATCGTTCAGAGATTCTACACCTCTCTTGCTTCTCCAGATTTCTTAAAAGACCAATGGCGTTACATAGTTCTTTGAAAAAGACCGCCAAGGCCATTGCTCTTTTTCCACGTCGCCTGTTATCATGTTCTTTTTCCCCCTTTAATATACGGAACACGTTATTATTATGGTTATTGCAAGTAAAGTAGTAAAGTAACATAACGTTTCGAGTTAATCAGTGAAATATTCAACCGCTCTTCGTATTGTTACGAGGATCTTCTCAAGTTGCTTTTCTCCGAGTCAACTTCAGCCTAAGGAAATGGCCCGAGACACTCGAAACTCCAAAATTTTCATCTCGAAGTTCTCTGTTTCGCACTGAAGGGCCTTTTTTTTTTCATCAAGACGATGAAAAATGCCAAAGAATCGATTTTTAACGACCTTTTCAAACAGATACCGTTAGAAATATTACTGCTGGCTGGCTCATTGTAATGGCATTTTACTCTTTCGTTACGGTAATAAAGGTGCAAAATGGTAAGAATTAAAGACTGGAAGTTGCGGTACGATGAATTGGATGTGTTTTGTTAATGCGTCGTTGTCAACGCACCGTTTTGTCGGGATATCGGAAGGAAAAAGTGCGTCATACAGTTTTAGCGGAATTTTGTGCCGGATTAAGAATACTCGCTTGTATAAGCCGCTTATTTTTATCTCGACGATTAGTCGGCGTTAATTTATCGCACCGAGGCTGAGTCGAAAAAATCTTGGAAATCTCTCTTCTATGCTACTTTGACGGCGTATTCGGTTTGAAATTTACCGCCATACTGGATTCGATCGATTTCCATAAGTCAGCATGTCGGCAGTGGAGTATGCCTATCAACGATGACAAATTGATACGTAATCTATTTAATAAAGTGGCCGATTTCTTAAAAGCTATTTTAACGGAATTTATGGGAAGAGGTTCGGCTTACCGGTGATGTAACTGAATTTTTCAAAAGAATTGGTGTCGAGTTATGTAAAGGCGAATATGCTGACTGGAATAAGTTTTTTGATCGGGAGAGTGGAATGGGAAGTTTGTTGAGAATCGTATCTCAGGTATTTGATATGAAAATGTTTGATTGTGGAAGTTTAATTTCAAATTTTGATCTGCCGGAAGTGATGTTTCCTCAATTTTATTGAATTTTTTATTCGATTTTTTGTAGAATTTTAGGATTTTAATAATTCAGAATGTCTGCCGGGTCTAAAAATTTGAAAATTCGAGAAAAGGTATAGTAGAGGGTTCTAATTTTCATCTGCCAAAAGTAAATGTTCCCTTCAACAATTTTAATTTCTATTTTATTGAATTTTTGATTAGATTTGCGTCTAATTTGAGGATTTTTATTAATGCAGAGTGTTTATCAAGTCCAAAAAATCTGAAAATTCGAAAAAAGACAAAGGGTTTCTATTTTGATTTCTTAGAAGTTCAGGTGGTTGTTCCTGCGGCATTTCCGATTTCAATTTCATTGAATTGTTTTTTCATTAGATTTTTGTCCAATTTGAATAAGCACATGGTAAGTATTTAAATAATCCAGAATGTTTACAAAGTCCAAAAAATCCAAAAATTCAAAAAAATTCCAAATTTTGTTGAGTTAGCTCAGAAGAACGAATTTTGGCCATTAAAAATTTTAAATTGAGAAAGAAGTCCGAAACTTTCTCCCTTGATTTTTGATGAGAAACGAAGGTCTGATATTTTTTAATGATGATTGATGAATTTTGTTCATTTCAAGTAATGAAAATCATAAATGTAGATTTTTTTCTTTATTAAATTTCCCATCTTAAAATTATTTCATAGGTACTTTTCAAAATGAAAAAAAAAAAAAATTCTATGGAATTGTGGTTTTGAACCACTGTTACGATGTCTTTGATTATGATTTTGAAAACGGTAGGGAGGAGTGAGGAAGTTCAATGGTGTACCAAGTTGTGGTTGTGAATTTGTCGCGAGGAAATCAAATTTTTCCAAAAAAAAATCATCGAAAACTAAGTTGAACGAAATTAAATCTGAGCTTTTGATTGCCTTCTTCTGAAAAATTTTTCGAAATTTTTCAGCAAAATAATTGAAGTTTTTTGGAACTTAATGAGTTTTTTTGGAGAACTCCTTCCTCTCTCACTTCCTCCACTCAGTGATTTAAAATTACGAAGCTGGTGTGGAATTTATCAATTAAAGACAATAAGTATGATGAGGGAGGGGGGAGTGGTGGTAAACAGAGAAATGTGAAGAAAATTCAAAATTTGAAATCCTCGAAAATCTGTATTTTCATTCTTGTAATTTGGTGGGCACCTTGCAACAGTTCTTGTATTTCCTTGTATGAAACAGATAGGTACCCTGTGGCCTGTGACTAATAGTTTGATTCAATTTTTTTCCATACAACTTGTAATTTTAGAGAAAAAATTCTGAAAATTTCTCATAATGATTTATTTGAAAGAAGATAAAATTAGTTTCCAAAAGATAAGATTACTTTTTGATGTTTTGCAGTTCCCTGAACTGTTGGCTTTTTATTCTAATAATTTTATAAATGGGAACTTTTGAAATCTGAATCAGACAAATCTATTTTCCCTATTTGAATCATTTTTATCGAATCATTGATTTTTTGGTTAAAAATCACGTATTTTTTATAAATTCATCATTTGCCCGAAAAAGTTGACATTTTTTTACTGAAATGTGAAAAATGTAACTGATTTGTACAACAAAGAAAAATTCCACCAAATTTGGCTGATTCACATTGAGACAGTCAATTGCGGGTATGAGCAGGGAAGGGAGAAGAGGAATCTATTAAAACATAGCAAATGATGTGTCATTCAAATTTTTTGAAATTTTGGCCCAAATGAAAAGTATTAGTGGAATGGAGAAATTTTCTATTTCAAGCGATCAAAAATGGCTCGTGGAATGTTGAAAAAAATTGCAATTTGCTACTTTTCACACGTAATTTTGGAAAAAAATAATTTTTTCTTTGTTCTGATGGTATTTTTACCTTCATTTCCACAACTTATTTGAGGGCGTTGGAAAATTCGTCTACACCAACCAAGTATGTCGTGTTTCGAACTTATCTCATCGTATGAATCTGGTTTCTTCCTTATTTTCGACCCCGGCTTATGTATGAGAAGATGTAAAGGAGTTGTCCTCCCTTCTCCTTCCCCTCTCTCCCGAAGGCTGCTAATTTTGATGTACATAAATCTTCGAAAAATATCTGAAAATGGTTGTATCTTCATCAGGAACCTCAAACTTGAAAATTATCTCTTCCTCACTCACCGTCAGGGCATCTACTGATGAAAAAAAAAACGATAAAAGCCAGAAAACAGCCAGAATTTCACTCAAGCTGCAAAAAAATATAAAATTTTCAATCGTTTTATTGCGAAAAAAGCTAGAATTTTCAATAATTTCCTTTTCCCTTGAATTTTTTAATCAAAGGATAAAAAAGGAGTCTGTTTTTTGTAAAATGAAAAGCTGAAAAAAATCACATAGAAATGGCTAAAAAAAAAATTCATAAAATAGAAAGAATTCTAATTTTTTAGATCCAGTAGATCGACCCCACGACTAAAGAGAATGAATGGCTGTAATTGTGTCAGTTTTTAGATTAATAGAAGCTTTTGAAATTTTTTTTGCAAAATCAGAATACCAAAGGTCTAAATCCATTCAAGTTGGAGAAATAAAAATAACGAAATGGCTCATGGCTGTAACGAAAATCTAACAAATAAAAAATTCTGAATTATTATCAGAACTGAAGCAGAAATTCATCACAAATTGTACCTTGACTGGACTATGATTGTTATTTTGATTACTCTCAACTGTTGCTATCACACTTATGACGATCAAAGTCCAAAAATCAAACAGATTGGCTCAAAATGGGAAAAATAGTTCCACTTCGGAGATATTCCCATTCAAACTGACTCTCAACCAACAATTTAAATCATCTTTAGCCATTTTTTCCTCTAAAATAAGTCTAACTAACAACACTGAAACCAAACAACATGGAAAATATGGTAGAATATACATCATCGCCACGTAATGATAGACACGAGCGAGCAATATAGGCTTGATTTTGACTGGGAGAAGCGAAGAACCAACTCCTACATCTACGTAGGCCACGAGAACCTCAAAAGTCGAGCATATGTTGCCAAGTCGATAATGGCGCTTTCAACGAGTAACTTTATACCTTCTCATCTTCTCGTATACGCGACTATAAAATATACGAAAAAGCATTAGATAGTATTTTGTGACTATTTAAAAAAAAAAAGTACATGGAAGAAATAGGGGGAAATATATTTTTATTTTTTCAACGCGAAAAAACATTTTTACAACGTAAGGCGAGTCGAAACTTCGGGGTAATTTTTAAAAAAAATCCATCGCGTACTTGGGTTACTCGAAAGTCTATCTAGAGTGTTATTTTGTTTGGGTGTAGTTGTAGGTACCTATATCGGTTTTTACTTATATTTGGAACAGGTCCAAGAGTAAAAATCGAATCGAGCTATTTGGGTATTAATTGTGGTAGCCGACGAAGGATACCTCTTTGCTAGATCTATCGTCGGCTCAGATAATATCGATTTATTTGAGAATAGATTTATGTCGGATCATTTGTTTATTAGAATGGAAGGCTTTTATGCTGCTAGTGTTACTCGTCTGCGATCTGTGGCGACGGACGACCGGTGTGGCGGCAGCCGACCGTAGATAGGTAAATCTTATAATGTATTTTTCAACGTGTACCTAACGAGTTTGAGGGCCTGTTTACATGGATCGTTTGCTGCGGTCTCAGATGGGTAAACGAATTTCGTAAAAAATTCTCTCAGTTTACACGATTTACATTTTACGGATTTCGTTTATGGAGGAAATGACGACGATGTTTGCTTAAGTAAAATAAAAAAATATCAGTTTGGACCGAAAGTCACGTAGTAGATATTTGGCTGTAGATGGATTCGCAAAAAGGGTTTCTTTCTTTTTCTCCTCTTCAAAAGTAGCCTTTCTGTGTATAATTTCAATGGGTACCTATTTTAGCGAATCTAAAAACAATAGTCATCGATACTTGTGCACTTGGGATTTAATATTTGATCAATTGTCTGGATGGCGGCGGCGAAAAGTAAACATGAAATTATCGTCGCCTCTAAAATTACCACCATTCTGAGTAAAATAAATATTTGCTCATAGTACGGCTTCTCTTCTCGATAATCGATGGGTAAATTTTTTATGGCCTTAGGCCTGCGCATTTATCAGCGAAATTTCTTCGATGTTTTGGAAACGCATTGAAAACGGTTTTTTCCTCTTTCTATTCCGCCTCTCTGTTACTCTGTTCTAAAAAGACGAGGATGAAATTGATAAATGGTTTTGTTACAACGATAGTGGAAAGGCATAGACTCGAGATTACTTCAAACAATACCGCGCGTCGGATCTTCCAAACCGGTTTCAGTTCGTTTTAAACTCTCTCTCCGGATTTTTTTCCTACTTCTTTCTTTTCCGTTTTTTTTTCTCTTTAAGATCCGATCCGACCGCCTGTGTCATTCTCGAAGGCTATAGTCACTCAAAATGCGCGAGTGGTATTCAGCGATGTAGGCTTCGCGATCGTAAATTTTTCAACGTGGAAATCCGCATGGGGAAGGAGGTGCGGTCCAGAGCGATGCCATTGCCTGAGCGCAGCGTTCATTAATCAATAGAAGAGCATTTTTTTATAAGCCAATTCTTGGTAATTTCTGCGTTAATTGGTGAACTTCATTATCTCCTAGTGATTAGGTATTGTTCTGGTATTGTTTCGTGGTGCGGAGATTCACGATTGTGTATCGAAGTCTGAGGTATTATTCGATTTGGATACGAGATCGAGCATTTTCGGTGTGTTTTAATTAATCGTAGGTGTCTGTAGGGTACGATTGTTGGTGGGAAATGAATCGTGAGCGGAGATGGAAATTTTGTGTGTGATCGATTCTTAATTACAGAAAGGCTCGGAATCGAGATTGAGAATTGGATTGTGATTAGAATTGGGCGAGGTGAAAATTTTCGAATATTTTTCGAACTAAGGCAATTGGTAAATTTAGAATTAGAATTCGAGATTCCCCCTTCCTTCAATTTCCCCAAAAGCGTGTAAAATTTTTCACTTTATTTTTCATGGGACATAATGTCCCAGTTTAAAGAGCGGTAAAAATATTAGTATTTTAGAATTAGAATTCGAGATTCCCCTCTTCCTTCAATTTCCCCAAAAACGTGTAAAATTCTTCACTTCATTTTTCCTGGGACATCATGTCCTAGTTTCAAAAGCATCTTTCTTGTGCCTTCTCAATGGGAAAAATTTTGATTCCCGGCGTCAATTTAATGCAATTTTTAATGAATAAATTGAAATATAATATTTTTGAGATGAAAAAATTTTTCCCTGTAGGTAGAATTGATGAAAATTGGATTAATGAACAAATCAAACTTGCTCAATTTAAGAAACAAAAAATTGAAAATTTCCAAATTAAATTGAATTTTTGTTGATTTTTCTGAATTAAAGTGCAATGTTTTTCCATATTTTCCAACTCAGGGTTTAAACCTCCCCCCACCATCACCAAAAAATCATCATTTTCGAAAAAAATCGACTCTCACCTTATTTTGATAAGATTATAAATACAATGTTGCCATTATTGGAGGGGGGAGGAGCAGAGAGATGCTCTCCCAACCTTAATCGTGTCAATTTCTAAATGTCGAATTATGCTAATTTTAGCCATCTGAAATTTTCAACATAATTTTTCAATTTTTCAAGAAATTCTAAAATGAAGTTTCTCAAAACTTGATTTTATTTTTCCATTTCTGCTTGTGGAATAATCAGAATAATTTTTAAATTTCCAAAAAATCGATTTTTGCAGCTTCAACGTGACTTATTCAAAAATCTCATTCTTTTTTCAAACCTCAGACGGACTCTAGTGGTTTTTTTACAATTTTTCCGGGAAGGGGGGAGGGTGAGAAAAAAGGGAATGAGAAATTTTGCATGATGGTTTGCTTTGAGTGAATGAAAATCGAAAAAAAAGAATTTTCTCAAATAAATTTTCTAAATACTTATTTGATTGAAAAATTCACTCACTTTCTTTCGGTCTTTCAAATTTTTTTTTCGTTTTTAGGTACTCCTGAAAATTTTGCATAACACATTTTCAAAATATAATGAAATCCTCCTCCCTCTTGCCTATTTTTTTTGGGGGGGGGGGGGGTTGTTGAAATCAGGAAAAATGAAGGTGAATTAGAGTAACAGGAAAAAGTTGGCTTATTGGAGGAAGAAAGGTGCAAACTCAAAAATATTTGACTGAAAATACGATTTTTCCAACCCGAAACGAAAAAAATTACTCGAAGATGGAAAAAAATGCCTTTATATCTGGAATATTTTTACTCAAACCTCAAGATTTTTGTTTGAGAATGCAAAATTTGTAATTATTAAGAGATGTGGGGAGGAAGGAGCTTGGGAGGAGGTAGTTATTTTTTCTGTTCTCTTTTGGTTCAACTCTACTGAGTGGTCAAAGATACTGACCTTATCAGAATTTACGTTCAATATTTGCCAAATCAACAAAATTTCCATGTGATTTGATCAAATTACACAAATTATTGGCTCGTATCATAATTTCTGATTGTTTCTAAGTCTTTTAAGGATTCTGAATCCACCGAAATTCAAAAATGACGAAATTTACATTTACAATTATTAGTTAATTATAATTTTTAAAAATGAAAAATTAACAATAAAAATTTTTGCAAATGTTGAAAAATTAAAGGAGTGGGTATTGCATTATTCGTCTTTCAATTTCGATAATTTTGTTTAAAAAACAATATAAAAGATATACTTAGTTGTGCACAACTTACATATTTCAAAATCCAAAAATGAAGCTTATCAAATAAGTGACGCATAAATATTGCATAGATTTCATTTTAAAAGGGAGTCAGAAAATTTTCAACGTGGGTAACTTCCTTCAAAAGAAAAATATGCAAAATTTTATACACGAGAATACTCCTCAAAATTTACATAATGTAATTTAATTGTCATTATTTTTTTATGCCTACCTCATGTATCAAAAGGAACTAGAGATTTTTTACTTGAAATTTAAAAACAATATCTGTTTTTGGGTATAAAAAAATATTTTTCGAAATTTTTTTCCACAAAGAATTAGATTAAAAAATTATTGAAGCTTGAATTTCATATCTTAATAGCCAGCTTTTTTTCGTAAAATTCTTAAAATTCCTTCTTGATAAAAAAAATACCAAAAAATTTTTTAATCTCTCGAGCCGAACTGCTGAAAAAAAAATTTCACTCAAAAATAAGAATTTGTGGGGTTAAATATGTAGAAAAAGTCCTTGAACCTTGGTTTGAGCCTTTGAGGTTCAGTATCTATGTTTCAAATTCTCGGAAAATAAATCTGATTCTTGATAGTTGAAGAAGAATTTCTTCTCTTTCATTGGTTTCATTATACTCCCAAGAAGCCGGATCGAAAGTGGAAATAATAATTACATTGGAATTTGGACAATTTTTTCTCTCATTGAAACCGTACCTTTATCGAGGCGGTATCATCGAATCGATAGGTACGAGAATACTTTTGATACGACTCATGCTTCCAGGAAGGGGAGGGGGGACCGAACAAAATATGAAATAAGAAAAATAAATATCTGCTCTTTTGTAATGTTCTCGAAGGCGAAATTCCTACGCTGAAAATTACCAACATCTGGATTTCGTTGTTGGATTTCACTTATTGTTATGATACGTCGAGAAGACATTTGCAAAAAATATTTCCCCACGCGAGAGCATATACTCGCTAAAATCCCTTATTGTGAAGATTTCTTGTTTATAAGGAAAAAACATGCTGGAAATTGATCAGATGCGGATGTGTAAAGTGTATATGCCGCACCGTATATTGCGAGATTTAAACCACTCTTATGTTTTTTTTCCTCTTTTTTTTTTCATTCATTTAAAATGAAAGCCATCTTCTCTCATCTTAAGATTGCTTTTTGTTAACATTCCGCCGTTGTATTTTTATTGTATATCTGCTGTGCGGTGAATAATTGAGGGCGGAAAACTGGAACGAAATTACATTATGTATGTTTTTCTTCCAAGTCTTAGCAGTGGAATTTTTTTTTTTTACTCTGGCGCTTTCATCCTGCTTAGTACTTGTGTAGTTCTAGGTGGTGAAATGGTGGCAGGGAGGAGGGTTGAAGACGAATTTCTACGTCGATTTTTATCATTGTCGTTGCCATAATTATGAGGATTAAATTGCACCAGTCGGTTCGGCTGGGTTTAATGATTAAGGGAGAAAAACGTGCTAAAACATCTGTTCCCCAAACTTCTCACTTCTCAGAGATAACTGCGAGGTAATGTTTCAGAAACGAAATATCTTTGTTGGGTTGTATTTTTGAAAATCCTCCGCATATGTACATCGTACCAACTACATGTGCTGCTGGAACGACTTCTCGGTATCTTATCTTTCGGTACATGTAAAGATTATCTTGAATCTCGCAACACGATCGCCTGCATAGTTAATAACGACCAATCGAATATTCCGATACAGAATTCGGTAATTACCGCGAGTATGCCCAGGCGAGAGCCCAGTTTGGCCGCGAAGAATCATCTAGTCGGGATGGGGAACTCGTTATTAAGAATTTATATAAAGTATCTACCGATCGTATTAGATCTGTGGATACTCGATACGATACCATTAGATAGCCCGAGCTGCCGTATAAATTGGTATATCTGACGAACCGAATCGAATTATACTTTTGTTTATGTTACAGTGATGCCAAATGATTTAACGGACGGTCGCTTATCGGATACCGAATTGCTACTCAAGTCGTCGGCTTTCGTGTCTCAGGAGAGTTTTCGCGAACAGCACAGGCAAAGATCGCCTTCGCCTTTGAAAGAAAACGTCGACCAGAATTGCGCCTCGCCGAAACGACACCTGAATTTGGAAGTAAGTTGAGCCGATTTCATTGCCTAGTTTAAAGGCGTACCGAGATTTTACGTTATTTAAATGAGCATTGGGTTGGAATGAGGGGATCAGGGAAGGAGAGGGAATTACGATGGTGAATTGAGCTGAATTGTAATCAAAATTGATGATGTGGTTCGTGTTTGGGTTTTTTGTTAGCGTTGTAATTAGAATAGGATCTAGGATGAGAATGGATTCAAGAAGAAGGAGAAGAACGGTATCGAAGAAGGTTTTGGAAAGGATAAGGGCGGGATCAATTTTTAATGTTTTACTCGAAATCGTGATTTTTTTTTCTTTTGAAAATTAGGTATATCCAGGGCGTACAACCTCATTTAAATTCAGCAATTGATTCAATTTCTCGAAGGAATATTTTCATTAGATTTAGATAAGCTTTAAGTTTCATTTTATCAGATATTCGTATCAGGCATTTCTCGAATTTTCAAAATTTTAAGATTGCATGTTCAATGTTTCAATTTGGAAAAATTTCGAAGAGACTAGACCATACAGAATCAGAAATCTTATCGAAATCTAAGCTCAGGGACGAAGGGAAAAAAGTTCCTCGAAATCAACACAATCTTGGAATTAGAAAAAAATCTTCAAATTAGGAAATTCGAAATTTTGAAAATTCAATTTGGCCCTTTTTCAAATCTTCTAGAACAAAAAACTCGAATTTGAAATCTTGGGGTGGGGTGGGGTGTAAAATGAAAAATTTTCCAGATGAAAATTGTTTCCAATCTCAGAAGTGAATGCTGTTTGAAATTGGATGGATGATTTTTATGGTATTTTTTGCACTGATCACGATTAGAAAATCCATCATCCCAGGAATTTTTTCAATTTGAATTTTTTGTTGAATTTTTTAAAAACTTTTTTATAACTTTTAACTCTTGAATTCAATTTTCTTATGAAAAAGGAAGGATTCAACGGGGAAAAAATGAATGGAATTGAATTTGTAGAGCTTGAAGTTTCTTTTTTGTGGAGTCCAATAAGTTTTTTTGTATAAAGGTAGTTTTTAGATATTTTCAATAAAAAAAAATACTCAAGTTAAACTTTCTACCAAGATATCTCGAAAGGCTCCTCCACTCGAAAAATTTATTTCAAGTATCAATGTTTTATAAAAAAAAGTGTTGGAAAAATACATACCTATCTAATAAAAAGTTCAAATGGTGAAAAATCCCTGAATTATGAAATTTTTTCCCTACTTTTTTTGTGATCAGTGTGAAAAATACTTTGAAAATCAGCCATCAAACTTCAAACAACATTTCAAAAGCTTAAAAATATGGACCCAGGTAGTTGTATATTTTCAATTCAAAAAAAAATTTTACTCTTGTAAATTTTCTGGCATAAAGGCGATTTTTCCGTTGAACATAAAATTCAAAAACTAACAGATAAAACGTTTTTCACTTGTGAAGGGGTCATCAAAATTTGGCTCAATGAAAAAAAATGTCACAAATACCTACCTGAGAATCATATTCTGAGAATCCAAAGTTCTGGAACATTTCCAAAGTACAGGAGAAGAATCATTTTTTGCTGGAGGCTTTGAATCGACTCAAAAATGGTCTCAATCTCAATTAGAGGGTTGAAAACTTTATGGAGTAGGTAGTCAAAGTTTCGAAATTCGTTTTTGAGGAAGTTTATGATTTCTTCTGAAATAATTCCAGTGCACTGAAGAAAATTCTGATTTTTGTTGGAGGCTCCAAATCGACTCGAAAAGGATCGTGATCGTTCTGGATACTTGGAAAGCATTTTTTTTTTTTTCAGATTTTTACTTAGTGATTCTCAATTTTTATATGAAATAAAAACGTCAACACTACCAACAAGCACTTTGGTAATTTCTACAATTTTTGAAAATTCTCTAAAAATCAAATTCTGCAGCTAAAAATTTCATAATGAGGTGTTAGTGACATACTATTTCAATGAGCCAAATTCTGGCTCAGTATTGATTGACTAAGGTTCTCTGGTTGAAAATATTTTTATTCAGAATCCTTTGAAGTAAATTCCGCCGAATAAAAGTTGAAATTGAGATCCAAAATCTATATTTTTTCGAATTTTTATACATTTTTGAGCTACAAAATCTTTAACACAAAAAAAAACAGACCAAAGAAAACATTTGATTTTTGATTAAAATTATCTGCATAATTATCAGAATTTTCGAATTTCGTTAATTCATCTACAATTTTTTGGCAAATTTCTTATCCTCACTATTTATTTTTTTAATGCAGAGTCTTCCAATTTTTAATTTTTTTTTTTGTCAAAATGTAAAATTCTAATATTACTCAAGTTACTATAGAAAAATTTTCTTATTTTCATTTCCCATCCCTTTTAATTACTTACAAATTTTTTGAACCGAATTTCCTATTTTCTGGAATTTCCTTAATGATCAAAATTTTTGCAACTTTTTGAAGGGAAATGCTTTCATAAACTTGATCAATTCTAAAAAATTATCGATATTTTGAAAAAAATTATTTGGAGTTTTGAAAATTTGAATTTGATTTAAAGCCATCGTCGTTTCAAATTCCATAGGTATTCTTTTATGGTTTGAGTTTTCTGTTCTCCGATGTTTTCTCCACCTTCTTTTCTCGTTGCTCCAAAATTACTCGAAAAATTGAAATAGAACGCAGTTTTATTCCAATATACCCCCTCTCCCCATCCCTTCCAATAAATCATTCAGGAAAATACCCTCCGGTTCGAGACGAAAGTTTAAAAAAATTGCACAAAATATTATTTTCTTTCTAAAATAATAGAATTGGTATTTTGAATCAAAAAAATTTAAAAACTCCATCTTGGTCAAAAATTTCGAATTTCCTCACTTTTCCTTCTCCCCTCCCTTCACAACCCCTCCTCAGATCCTCTCCTAACCACACCGAAAACAATCGAAACGCAGTCTCCATCAAATCCGACGTAATTTCCAATTTCTCTCATCAAAATTCCAGCTCGCAGCAAAAAATCTATCAATTCGAATCGAAAGTAAACTAATTATACCGTTGGTTTTATTATCATTATCCTCGTACCGTCCGTTCGTTGCCCAAAAGTGTAATAAACTTTATTACCCGAATAAAATTCATTCTATAATCCAGTTTTATAAATTCACTGCGTGTTTACTTATACGATTCTCCATTGTTAGACTTTTTTTTTCTCTTTGAAAATTCTGGACCTTTGGACCTTTGAACCCTTAAACGTCATAAATCTTAAATTCGGGATTGATTCTGAACCTCGAATAGCCTGGAAAATTTATGTATCGATCTTTTTTCTCCTTGTTTACTTTTTTTTTATTCAATAAGATGAACATTTGTACTGTAAGATTTCAATACGTGGGGTTCCTTTTTGTTGTATTTCGTGCGTTTTTTTTCCTTTCGTGATATTTAACGCGTTCTTCGGTTTCTGTTTTCACCCTGGTATTGTATTCAACAGTTCGTTATGTTGTACCGCCGCATATCCGACCATGGTTACTTTTTTCCTTCCTCGGTGAAATAATCCTAAATATACGTTCGAATCTAAATACGTATTTCCGCCGGGTTATAGATGGAAAAATAAGGTTTTTTTCTCCCGGTACAGGCTATTAAAGCGATATAAACGTGTAATTGATTAAACATTAAGAAAAAAGCATTCATTAAGGCGCTAGATTAGGGAGCTCCGGAGCTGGTACGTATCTAGGCGATGTTTTTTTTCCGATAGTTTCAACCCTAATGCCTAGCATTAGTATATAGTGAAAAATGTACTCGTGTCGGGATGCTGGAAAGTTGTTAGCCTTGTTGACGCGAAGCGGCAATTTCGTTTGAACTGCTTTAACCGCGTGTCTTGTCTATACATAACTGGTTGCGGCCGCTTTGAGCTCGCAGACAATAGAAGGTCAATTCGGGACACATATCACTCTCTGTCGACTATATACGTTATACTCGTGACGTCGGTCTTTTAATCAGTTTCTATTCCAGTTGACATTTTCCAAACACATGCCGTGCAAATTGTATAAAAATCGTCCGCTCTATGTGCGTGTCTTTTTAAAAGCTTAGGTATATACAAATTTTTTCTTGTGTAGTCTTTTTTTTCTTTTCTTTTCTTTATTCTGTTTGATGCGGTTTTTTTTGCTTCCTTATTGAAGCGCAGCCTTTCTCTCGAATTAAACCCGATTCGAGAGAAAGGAGAGGTTGCTAATGTATTCGATGAGTGCGGAGTGGAGACGAACAGGTTGCGTATGCGTTGATTATGTAACGCGTTCGGTATGGTGAGTTGAATAAGTTGGGTTTTGAAGGCGCTACAGGGAATATTACGAATGCAGGTGATGTGGGCTGGTGTGTCGAGATCATCGATGAATAAATTTAGATGTAGGTAATTTTTGATCATTGGAATTATTTTTCAGAATTCTTGATGGATTCAAGTGTTCTGAGTACTGGGAAGGATTTGAATCAGATTCTATGTTGTATAATGATTCGGAAAATAAAATTGTGAGGGTGAATAAGAAACGGGGCTTTCTGATCATTTTTTCGTTCTCCACTATTTTGACCAATTTTATGTAAAAAAAAAAAAAAAAAAAAAAAAACTGAAATTGAATGGAACTGGTTCCAGACTTCTATCTTCAAAATTGAGCAAAATTTCAACTTTTAAGCGTAGGAAGTCAAACTTGAAGTTTGCAAAAGTTTAAAGGTAGGACACTTCTACAGCGAAAAGTGACTTTTCATTTTTTGAAAATATGAGAGTTTTTTGAAAAAGTTGGATATTTTTTTGAAAAAATTTGATATTTTTTTGAAAAAATTTGATATTTTTTTCAAAAACTTGGATATTTTTTTGAAAAAATGAACAATTTTTCAAATCTAGATTGGCTGTTGAAAAAAATTGTATAATTTTCGAGAAAATTGACTCAAGTTTAGAATTAACATAGAAACCACCCTTAGACGTAAAAAATTGGTTTTTGAGTTGAGATTCCTCATTCCTCGTTGATTCTGATTTCTACTCCTTCTGAAAAGCCCAAAATCGGTGTCAACCCATAAGCCAATTTTTGACCCCCCTCCCCTTCCCTTCGCCGAGGTGGTTTCTTCCTCCAGATTAATATTGTGTCAATTTACAATTTTTATGACATTATTTTAATAATGAAACATTTTCTAAGTTTTACAAAAATCCTTCTTTATTGAAAAAATTTTTTCAACTTTTGCTTTTTGAATTTTTGAACAGCTTTTTAGATTTTTTTTTAAATTCAAAAATTCAAGTTTTGGAATGTGTTTTTTTTCAATATTCGAAAAATCATCAAATTTTAGGAAAATTGTTCAAATGAGAAAAATATTCTCAAATGTCTTCAAAATTTATAATTTTTTGGAGAATCACGAAATTTTATGGAATTTTTGAAAGATTACTATTCTCTTTCATTAATAAATCAGTTAAAATGATGAAAAATCACTGAAAAACAGTCAAAATATGCAGCATAGGTAGTAAGAAATTGGTGAAATTCTTTTGAAAAATCTAGAAAAATCAACTTTAAAAAAATCAGTGCATATTCACTACCTAAAAGAAGTGAAAATTTACTTAAAACAATGAAAATTCACTTTGAAAAATCAGTACAATACTAAAAAATCTATTCATCAGTGATTTTCACTGATTCAGAATGAGAGATTGAGAGATTATCAAATTTTTTAAAAATTCTAAATTTTTTTAGTTATTGGTGCTGATGTTTATTTAAACCATTTTTAGAAACTTCTCTTCGATAGGTACCTATTTGCTGAAAAATTCAAAAAATTTTAAAACGTCCTATTTAATCGATTTGAGCATTTGGAAGTCGGAAATATCATTTTTTTTCAAATATTTTTTGCTAAAAAATATGTATTTGAGCTTGAAATTACGAATTTTTAAAAATTGTGTTCAAGTCAATTTAATGAGTCATCAGTATGTGACACTGCCGTAAAGAAGGGACCTAGTGTAAAAAAAAAATCGATGTCTCATTTTTCACGTTTTTGATCCAAAAGACAACCAAATCTGGACCAAACAAATGAAAATAAAAACATCAATTTTTTTTACACAAGGTCCCTTCTTTACGGCAGGGTCACATATGGGTAATCCACGATTATGGGTGGTGAAGTTTGAATGGTCCAATTATATGGGCTTTTTTGGTGCTGGAAAATTTCAAAATTTTCTCAAAGCTGTGAGAACGTCTTGAAACCGGTTCTAATCGGTTCGGGAAATCAAAATGGGACATATATCAAATTTCAACTTAATTTGTTGATTGAGTAAAAATTTTTATATTTTTCAGGGAATAATTTTGAAATTTCACAAATTCGTCAATTTTTTCGAATGAACTTCAGCATTTGAAAATTTAGATATGGTGTTCTTTTATGAAATTGTTTCGATTAATTTTTTTTGGCCTTTGAGATGGAATACCTACCTTGTGAGTCAATTTTATGGATTTCAGTCTTCGAAATATAAGTTGAATTTTTAAGCAGAATTCAAAAATCGAAATTTTAATAATTATTTTCGTGATTTCAAAATTGAAAAAATTGATTTCTGTTGGAAAAACAAATCGAAATCAGTAAAAAAAAAAAAAAAAAATGGGTGAGACTAGAATTAAATTTTGAAAAATTATTCAGATATTTTTCCAAGAGGTGGGAGGAGTTATGAGGGTTTGAATATTGAAAAATTGCCTAATCACCAAAAAATTACGAAAATTTAGATAAAATACTCCCATAATTTAGGAAACTAGAGGACGAATTTTATATCACGAACTGAGCTCTGTGTTGGGTGTTTTTGAAAATTGGCATGAATTAAATTGAGCATTTGAATGAAATGATAACTGATATTTTTCAATGAGTACACATACAATTCACGCTTTTTAATGAATTTTTCCTTTTAAAAAATACCTTTTTTTTTTTTTAAAAAAAAAAAAAATCGTAAATTCAATTTCATCTTTTCTAAATTTCAACTCTAAAAGCCACCGAATGTTGTTGGCTAAAAGTAAAGTCGTGTCACTGAAAATATTTAAAAAGCTGTATTTTCTAATTAATATTTCTATTTGACAGGAACTGGAATGTGATGTTTCGGTGGAAGGATGTAGCCCGGAAACATCCGGACAAAGACAAGAGTTTTCATTTACCCTTTACGATTTAGACGGACACGGAAAAATCACAAAAGACGTAAGTACAATTTTCAAAAAATATCCATAATTCTCTAAAACAAATTGCAGCTTATACATATTGAGCACTTTATTGTGTAAGAAATTCCAACGACGATGCTGGTTTTTACGTAACATTTTTCAGCACTCTATTCGAGCTGTCGGTTATTTCATAAAGTATACAAGTTCGGCGCACCGCCTCCGTCCAATTCAGTACAAAAAGCGTTTATTTATAAATTTTGTGTTAAATGTTTTTTAAAAAGTTTAACAAAAGAATCACGAACCGAGCGTTATCTTAATCGTCCGAAACAACGTTTTAAAATCTTTTTACACAAACGTTTAAATTTATAACGCTTTTAAAAACTTGATTCGAATTTATTTTCGGTTCCGAGTAAACACATCAAAGGTTCGCAGCTTCGTAGCACAACCGCACGAGTCGAAATCAATTTTTTAAAAAGAAAGACTTTTACACGGTGTCCTTATAATATACCGTTTGATGTGTACTTTATCTGAGTTAGTGTTATTGTGAAGGTATACTACGTATAAATACTAAATTTGTACGAATAGGTACATTATTCTTTGATTCGTCGTCTACATTAAGGATACTGACTCTGAAACCAGCAGCAGCGATACGTAGAGTTCGCATAAACGAATTAATGAATGGTTAAAATGTTGTCGGTGTTTTTTTTTCCTTCTCAAATCGCTTGATTTATTATTTAAAGCGATTGCTAAGAAGTTGTACGTGCGTTTAATTTAAAGTGTATCTGCTGTGGAATCCGGAATGCAGTCGACGAATCGTAGATACGAGTACTTTGCTCGGCATGCTCGATGTACTTATCCTTATTTTCCAACGGCACTTTGGGTGCTCGGCTCGGTTCCGTCACTTTCGCGGGACTTGCGTTTTTTACTGATTATGTGAGCGCGAGCCTGTTTTAGGGATGATTTTTTCAAACTCCACATTCCGACGTTTTTTTCAACTTTTAAATACCTAATACTTCTTTTTCTCGACGAGGTCTAAATTTTTTACGATTTTTTTTTTTCAATTTCAAAAATCAAAATTTTTCTTGACGTGGTTGATTTTTTTTTCAACTTCGAAATTTTTCTTTACGAGGCGCGACGCGCGAGGTCGAAATTGTTTTCAATTTCAAATATAAATTGACTTGTTCTAAATACTTTTCCAAACTTTAATTGAAAAGGGACTCAAGTGTAAGTTTGTTTACAAAACAATAAAGTCTCTTTTCTCATATACAGTTTGTATTTCCTATTTCTTCACTTTTTTGACTTATACCTTTTGTACGAATTATGCTTCAGTTGAAAAAAAAAAAAAAATCATAAAAATTTAGACTTCGTCGAGAAATCTTATTTCAAAGTTGAAAAAGAATTCAGTCCTCTTCAAGAAAATTTTTGATGTTGAAAAAAAAATAACCACGTTAACAAAAATTTTGATTTTGGAAGTTGAAAAAAAAAATCGTAAAAAATTTAGACATCAGACCTCGTCAAGAAAAAGAAATGTGAAATATTTAATACCTATTATTTAAAAGTTGAAAAAAATTCAGATTTCAGACCTTGTCAAGAAAAATTTTGAAGTTAAAAAAAAACGTCGGAATGTGGACTTTGAAAAAAATCATCCGTATAACAAGCTCACATAATCACGTAAAAAACGCAAGTCCCACGAAAGTGACCGAACCGAGCCGAGCACCCAAAGTGCCGTTGGAAAATAAGGATAAGTGCTCGATGTATGGAATAGTAAAATTAGTCAATGAATAGCGTCGTGTTGCCGCACATTAGGGCTACTCGTCGGTTAAAATATCGTCCCGGGTGTGTTCGGGATTCAGATTTATTCCATGGTAGTTTGTTTTTTCCTCCTTTTTTTTTTTTTTTTTTTTTGGTTGGTAAATTGTCGGTAGAGGTAGGCAGTAAAATTTTACGTCGAGATGCATGAAAATATTAGGATTTTGGATATCGAATATTTTTGGTCTTGTTTCCTGTTTTACATCGCCACAGTGGGGAGGAAGAGGGCGGAAAGGGGGTAAATTATGGAAAAAAGAACACCGAGTGCGAGTCGTACAATAATCGAATTTATGAAAAACTTGACTAAAATTGTCCACGATCTCGATTTCTCAATTTTACATCAGAGAGGGGAAGAGATTAGGTTGATGATTTCGGTTGACAGAAGTCATTTTATTGATTTTAATTTTCAAATTTTTCTTTCAAAAATTGAAATAAAAACTTTCAAATTTTGAAATTATCCGATTTTTCCAGTGTTTTTGTTTTTTACTGAAATTTTTAATTTTCACTAAAGAAGGAGAATTTAGGTAGAAGAGACAATAGGTAGGAATGCTGAAGTCAAAATTATGAGATATTTGAATAAATTTCAGTATGATTTTTTATCTTTTTTTTGGGAGGGGGGAATAAGGATAGAGGCTAATTCAACCTGTTTAAATTTCTTCACATTTTATAAGTACATTTCCTCGATAATGAAGTTAGTTGAAAAATTTGGTTCATTTATGATTTTTTTTTTCAAAAATTGGGGAAAATTCAAAATCTTGAAAATTTTTATATGGATTTATTGTCGTAAATTCTTAAATCATTCGCATGAGTCCTAATTATTGTGAAGTTTAGTATTTTTTTATGCATAAAAAAGTTTTCAATTTGCATTGGTAATTGACTCATGATTTTTTTCCTTCAAATTTACCAAAATTATCTATAAAACAAGTACTTATTTTTCTCTTCGAAATTTAAATTGATCCTTATTAGTGACGTAGTCAGGAATTTCTCAATTCGAATCATTTTTAAGAATATTAAAGAGTTTCGCAAGTGTCATGAAAATCTTATATGTGATTTGCATAAAATATTTAGGAAAAAGACTTTAATCAAGATGTAATTTTGAAACAAAAAACTTCCATGCTGATTATTCTGACCTTAAGAACCAAAAACAATTTTTAAAATCCAAGCAGTGGCGTCAAAAGATTTTTCGAAGGGTAGATATGGGGACTTGAAATATCAGAGGGGGGAGAGAAAAAGAAGCCATTTTTTGCACGGTCGTATCAAATAGTTTATTATATGTACTTGAGATTTTGTTCATGTCCGAGCGAAGTAAAGGCAACAATTCGAAAAAATTGAATTTTTATTGCCTTAAAAATACATTTTTTACGTAAATTATTGTGAACCTCGTGAGGAGGTGCTTAGACCCCCTGAACCTTTTTCCCTCTTGAGATTTTCCACTGACCCCCATTCTCATGATGAATCAAGAACTTTTGATTGGAAAAAAGAGGTTTCAGTAATTGAAGAAAAAGTTTATGAAATTTTTCATAAAAATGTTTCAATATTGTTTTTTTTTTTCAAAAAATTTTGGAAATTTTTCTCAAACGTTCACAGTTCCTACTTGAATCATCAACCTCAAAACTTTTTTTTTTTGAAAAATGATTCTAGGGTTTAAAAATTCATAAAATCAGTCAAAATGCCAAATTTAAATCAGTAAGTAATAAAAAATGAGGAAAATGTCCAAAAATATGCATATCCAAGTTTGATATTTTAATAAAAGGTCAATTTTATAAACTTCCATAAAAATCTAAGTGTAAAAAATGCATCAAAATCTGTCTATAGTCGCTTTTCAGTGAAAAAATTATGAAATCAAAAGTTGCATCCCCTTCCATTTTCACTTCACACTTATTTACTTTCAGGAATTGATGCATGTTGGGGGGGGGGAGTAAAAAATTGATCATTTCTGACTGAGGTACTTAAGGGTATCAATTTTTTCCAATTTTCTCTACTCATTCTAATAATTGATAAATTTTCTTGTTTAAAAAAATTTAATTTTTTTTTTTGAATTTTGTTCAATTTTTTGGAGTTGGCATGTTATATTGTCATTAAGATGAAAGGAGAGGGTATTTTTATTCAGTTTCTGTCCTCTGTATCAATTGTGGATCGCAACATCATCTCTCCTTTCATCACCTCGCAAAACGTAAAAAAAAAAAAAAAAATAGAAAACAGAAACGAATTAGAGTTTACTCATTCAGAGACCAAAAAATTGAATATTTCTAAATGAGAAAGACTTTTCTCCAGTTTCTTCTCAAACTCAAATTCAAATTTCCTTCTGGGTAAAAAGTCAATTTTGAAAACTTTTCAATTAAGAGTCGAATTTTTCGGACTAAAGATGGCACTCTGCCATTATTGGAGGAATGAGAAAAGCATCCTCCCCCCTTCAGTAGAAAATTATTTGCTGGATTTTTTTGATTTTAGAAATTCAAACTTTATCTAATGTCGAGTCTTCTTCATGCATTATTTTTTTTGAATTCATTACCTAATATGAAATATTTTTATCCATTCCGAAAAATTTTCCCGATTTTTTTCAACTTGTTCACTTGCATTTTTTCATTTTTGTGGGTCATTATTGTCATTAGTTTAAATTATTTATAACTTAGTTAATTGAGAAAAAAATCTTCAAAATCAAAACATAAGAAAATTTTGATAATTTTATGGAATTGTATGAATAAAAATGAATCATTGAATAAAATTAAGATCGATTTTCAATTCCGATGTAAATATCGATCAGTTCAATTTTTTTTTTTTGAATATTGTGGTTTGATTATCAATTAATTTTTCAACAGTAGCATAAAATGCAGCATCGAAAAACATTATCACTCCAGTCAAACGAAATATAAACTCGAAAAAACTCTAAACGCCCACAAGTCGAAAAAAATTTCACGTAAATTATCCGCAACAACGCTCGCTTCGCCTAACGGTCTCAAATAAATAGGCATTTTTTCCGCTGCAACATCTTTAAAGAAAAACATCTTCAAAGAATCGTCTCAAGCAGTGCGGTGGTTGTTTTCATTTGAGCGAGAGTACACACCTAAGAAAGATTTAGGTTAAAAGTCTCGGCGCGGCGACAGTTCGTTTGATGTTTGAACTACAAAAGACTTTCTCGTTTCGCAGAAAGGATATAACTTACTTAAATTATTAACTGGCCGAATTTAGTTATTTTTTATAAAGCGGGCGATTCAGGGTTGGCAATACTTCAAACGATATTTATGAAGAAAAATTTGACTTTCGAGCGTTTCGTAATGGTTTGGATTTTTTTTAATGAACTTGGCATCTCCAATTGTCTTCGACAATGTTATCTGTTCGGTGGTATTCATCGAGCTGCACCCAACCACAGCACCCAGTCGTTGCTGGGTACTCGTCTTAACGTAATTATTTTCACCGTTATAGTTAAGACGGCGAATTTATCGCATCTATGGTTCGTTTACGTCCCGTTGTACGTGTTATTTGATTGACAATGTCACAAATTCCGCTCGTCCATTGTCGACCGAGTGCCTGCGTAGACGTATCTGTGTATTTTTTACCCACTTACGAGACATATTGGTGCGGATGTGGAATTCTCGTCTCGGAAAATATTTCAAATTAAATTTTTCTTGACAGATTTTATGGGTCAGAAAGGAAGATGAGAATTATGCTTCTGTTCAATCCAAGGTTATGTTGAAAAGAAATTATGAAATTAAAGTCAAAATAATAAAGTTTAGTTCTCTGTTCTTAGGATTGATTTCAAAGGAAAAAATTTGTTTGATGAAAAATTACGTTTCAATATCTACTTACTTTTTTTTTTCGAGAAAAGTATGCCAAATCGAAGTCAAATTTTCAGCCGAAATTTTAAAAAAAATGAAAGATTATCACACCAAAAACCCAAATCCAAAATTTAAATTGCTCGCGTTCATTTCTCGAATTTTGGCGATTTTTTTAAATTTCTAAGTTACCTATCTAATTGCCCAGAAAAATATGAAGATTTGATCTTATGAACAAAAAAACTAAAAATTGAAATCCACCTTATTTTTGAGCTGCCGAATCGATTGGAAGTGGTTTTTGGAGAAATGTCCATAAAAATACAAACAGTCAAACCTGTAATTGAATAACTTTATGACATCATTACTCATTTTTAAAGAATTTTCTCATTTCTAAAGAAGTTTTCCAAGTTTTTCCCTCGTAATTTTTCCAACTCCCATTTTTTCTCAGAATTTTCTGAACTGAAATTTTTTCTGATGTTATTTTTCCATGACCAAATTTTTTTTCGACTAAAATTTTTCTGGCATAATTTTCTCCGCTGAAAATTTTTTTTGAAGAATTTTTCTACTGTTGAACTTACATCTTTTTTGAAAAGAATGATTTCTGTTTGGTTGACGTCATAAAAATTTTGAGGAAGAAATTCATGTTGAAAAAATACTGAGCAAAAAATTTGGATGTGGAAAAATTCTTCAGGATGAAATTTCAGATGTGAACATTTTTTTATGACATCAATCAAACAGAAATCATTCAATGTTAATTTAACAATGGGAAAATTCTCAAAAAAAATTTCTGTGAAGAAAATTACGTCAGAAAAATTTTAAATGAGAAAATTATGAGAAAAAAATACGTCAGAAAAAAATTGTTTGTGGAAAGATAACATCAGAAAAAATTTCAGTTTAGGAAATTCTGAGAAAAAAATAAGAATTGAAAAAAATTCTAAGGAAAAAATTAGGAAAACTTCTTCAGAAAATTCTGAATTTTTTACTATTTACAAATGATTTTGGACTTTGAAAAAAAAAAGTCGAAACGACCCTCAGGGGTAAGTATGAGAAATTGAGCAGTGACGTCATGAAGTTAATCGAGTTCCAGGTTTGACTGTCTTGTCATAAAAATGACCCATACGAATGTTAGCTCTGTAATTTCGGTAATTACCCATATTTGCGAGTTGATTTCCACATTTGTGGAAAATTTGTGTTTCAATTATGGCTCAAATATTCTTCTCAAATTTCGACTCCAATTTTTTTTGCAATTTTCAGCTTTCAATTTTTTTTTCGTTTATGTGGCCCTGCCGGAAAGAAGGGACCTTTGTGTAAAAAAAAACAATGCCTTTATTCTTATGTTGGGTCCAGATTTGGTGTCATTTGGACCGGAAACGTGAAAAAAGGGACATCGATTTTTTTTGCACAATGTCCTTTCTTTCCGGCAGGGTCACATATTTTCACATTAAAAATTTTTTCAGCCTATTTCCTTCAATTTTTTTTTGTGTTCATACTTTCTGAATTTTACTCAAAATTGTTTTCAATATTGAAATTTTGTTCACATTTTTTTCTAGCTCTAAAATATTCTCTCAAATTTTTTCTGTATTAAACTTTGTACTTTTTTTAAAACTCTCCATGCCTTTTTTCAATTTTTTTCCAACTCTAAAATTATTTGCATGTAATACATATAAAAAAAAAAAAAAAACAGCTACTAAATATTTTGAAAAGGTTTTAAATTGGTTAAAAATATTGAATTGTGAATTTTATGCTCAACCCCCCCCCCTCTTCACCCCGAAATCAAAACTGGTCAATTTTACCTACGAATTTGAAGTAAAATTCTGGTTTCATAAAATGTGGTTTCGAAATGTGCAGATCTGCAGAACGTATCGAAGTCCGAATATTGAAGAATTTAATAAAAAGTTATCAAGTATGGTATGTTTCGAGTTGGAAAATGAGTAGAAAAGAGGAAAATGCATTAAAAAATTTCAGGTTGAAAAAAAAACGAAGAAAATATGAATTGGAATCAACTTTTGAGTAAAAAATTCACGAGTTGAAAAAAATTGATGGAAAATCTTGAGATTGAAAAAAATTATTGAAATGTACTTCTTCTTGGCACCTCTTGGATAATGCTGAAGGCCTGAAAGAGGTTTGGAAACGACTCACATATACTTTGAAAAAAGGGGAAATCTAATTCATTTATACCTTGAAAAATAAAATGAAAATCAATTCGCTTATTTCTGGATTCAGAACATCGACTCATCAATTCGTTGAAGTTGGTGTGGAAAATCCGAAAATTTTCTAAAAACTATTTGAAACTACTTCTAATCGTTCGAGAGGTCAAAAATAAGGTATTATACCAATTTTCAGCTTTTTTCGTTGATTGAATAATATTCTTATGTTTTACAGAACGATGAGATAATTTTGAAATTTAAAAAATTCGCCAAAATTCGAGAAATGAACTTGTGCATCCGAAATTTTGGATTTGTTTTTTTAATGACGTACTTTCAATTTATTTTTGTACCAGCTCAAATTTTTATTTCGAGTTGGTCTACAATTCTACATATTATCATTCTTAGCCAGAAATTTCCTCCTCCCAGCTACTCCAAATATCCAATCACAATGACCAACTAATTCAGAAAAAAATTCCCCAAAAAAAATCTTCGCGAAGGACTTCGATAATTCCATATCCAATTGATTATTTCCGGCGTAATACTCGTGACGATAATTTACTTTACGTGAACAGCTTACCAAATTCAGGAAAACCCAAAACCCATCAACATAATGAGTTTCTAGACTCCAAATTCGAAGAAATAATAAAACTTCCAATTTTAATAAATTTCAAACACCATGTAAATGCAGCTCACCTCGAATGAACCCATTAGCGCGATAATTGGTTTAATAATATTTCTAATAAAAACAAAGTAGACCTGGCGTCTAGTGTTTTTTATTAACGTATGTACTTTCATCGCCGAGGCGCAGCTCACAAAGTTGTGTATTTTCGCCGTGCGGCGAATAAAAATTCAACATAAAAATCTCGAGGTTTTTCTCATTTTATATACGAGTAATATCGGCAATAAAATTTTTAACGCAAAATGTAAAAACATAATACTCGACTCGATGAAATACACGATGCTCTATTAACCAAATACACTAGTTTTAAATATAGAACATTACTCGAAGAAATATACTCGAGTTGTACACCGGATGCCAAACATTTCGGTAGAAACGAAGCTTTTACAGCATTTAATAAAAAAAACCGACTCGAGAGAGTGAAATGGAAAATGAAAAAAATCATCGAAGCGTTCTCTGAAAGCTTCGTAAGTAGAATCGGTTATTGAAAAATTTACGTCGACGTTGCGAACTTGGAACCTAATTACCGTCGACACGTATAGAGACCTGTAGTAATAGTCTACATACTCTCGTTTTCATTTCCATCGAGCCCGCGGGTTAATTAGGTTAATGAAGATTAGGAAAAACGACGGTTTGTAATTAATTCGGTGGTTGGTTTTATGTTACAGGATATCGCAGGCTTGGTGAAAACCATTTACGAAACGTTAGGTCAATCAATAAAAGTTCCTCACTATGGCAGTAAAACTATAAAAGTCAAATTGACCGTCTCCCCGGAGAAAAAGACTAAAAGCGAAGAAGAGTCACCGACGACGAAAACGCAGCACGACGCGTCGTCAGCTGGCTTTACGCCAACATGTAACAGATGGAGAAACGATTTGAATTCGTCAAAAACCAGAGAAAGAAGGCATAGACAGGAACAGAAATTGAGAAGAAGACATAGTATTAGTAGTTCCGGATTGAGCGAGGATCGCGAAGCGGATGTTTCTGACGACGACGAAGACGAAGTTCCTCTCAATAATAAGTAAGTTTTTTTGTGTATTTTGAAATTGGAAGAGAAATGGAAAGTGTTTGTGTATGTGGGTGGGAATTCTTTATTATCGATGTTGAAATTTACTTTTAGACCCTCGAAAGCTTCAACTATGATCTAGGATTTTTAAAAAGTCGAAAAATCAAATTTTTTGTAATGCAAACGCGCCATTAAAAAATTGTAAGTGTGAATGAACCGGAAACTTGATTGAATAGTTTTCATAAATCATAATTCGTGATTCAGGCATTCATTTTTTTTGGAATGGAAACCTGCCATGCCCCCTCCCACCAATTCGGTTATTTTTCGCGAATTATAAATGAACTGAAAACTGAAATGAGCTTATTAAACAGTGTTCAGAAATTTAAAAAGTTGCTGATCTAATTTTTTAGGCTTGAAAAATGCAAAAGTGCCATCACTGTCACCAGAATGAATTTTTGCGTATTTTTTTGGAACGTTAATGCGTCAAAATGAGTCTGTAGTATCCAAAAATCAGTATGGTATTTGAAGAAATATTTTTTGAAAAGCAAACGTAATATTTTTAATGTAATTTTTCAATAAAAATGAGCTGAAATCGATTTAAGTGATAATTTTTAAAAAATCAGAGAAGGTCGATTTCATTTTTTTTTTGTACTCCAAACGTGCCATCTAAAAAACGTTCCCAATGTCTGCAGCATCAGTGCGTCAAAATTGGAAAGGGACTGATGGTCCAAAATCCAAAATAAGAAAACCTTTTTTTGAGTCTAATGCGCATTATGCCATTTAAATTTTTTTTCTGCGATGTCAATAAGTCGATTTTTTGATTTTAAAAAAATTTTTATGTCTGAACAATTTTGGAAAAAAGTGTAAACAATTTCTAAAAATTAAAATTGACCCTATTATTTTTTGTAATGTAAGTGTGACATTTGACACTTCTTTTTAAATATTGTTGAAGAATCAAAAATGAAATCTGTAGGTAGGTACTAGGTAGTTGGATCATTTTTTAAATATTGGAAAGTGAAAAAACTCAATTTTGATCATTTATTTGAAATGTAAACGTACCATCAAAAAAAAAAAGATTTCGTTTTTTTTTTTAATGGCAATGCGTCAAAATGAGCATAACGTGAATAATTGTGTTTCAAAAAATCTGTGCTGAGTTGAAAAATTCCCATAGCTACCTCAAAAAAAATTCAAAGTATATTTTTAATTATTTTTCTTGGGAAAACCCCTGACATTTCTAAATTGCATTTTTTTAATATAATGTCAATGTACCATAATTGGCACGAATAATTTCCAAAAATCAATGTAATTAGTACCTACTTTTTCTTCTTTTATGGTACATGGCCACTTTTTCATTTTCCTTGTTTTTTCGTTTTTTTTTAATGATGTTAAGTAGGTATGAGTCAGCTAATTTAGGCATAAAAGGTAATAATTATTCAGAAATCAGCTATCAAATGATGTTTTGAAATGTAAATGCGCAATCTCTTGGATTTTTAAGAAATTTTTCATTTTTGAAAAGAAAATGTGTCCGAACCAGTGTTATAAATTTTAAAAAAGTTCTCATTTTTTTGTAATTTAAATGAGTCATTGCAAAATTTATTCATTTTTGTACTTAACTTCAATGAACCTAAATCAACCGAAATATATGTGGGCCAGGGACCAAAAGTCATTCATGTTTTCAGCTTTCTTACAGTTTTTTTTCGAAAATTGAAATTGATGAATGAAATTGCAAAATTAGTAAATTACATTTTATTTCCGTGAGATGAAATCCAAAACACATTATTTTTTCTAGTGAAATTTTCCAATTTTTTACTCATAGACTTTGTGAAATTGACTGGTGGTTTTTTTCATTTTTTACTTTTTAGAGCTTTTTGACTTTAAATTTTAGATGAAAAATTGGAACTGATTGAAATTTACAGTAATAAAAGCCCAAAGCTGGAAGTTGAAAGCCGAAAGCTGAAAACCGGAAAAGGTCGTATTTTTGGCCAGCTAAAAAGCCAGCCAAAAGCTAGCTCTAACAGCCATATAATTTCAAAAGCCTAAAGCCCAAAGCCCAAGATTTTTAATTTGAATCACAAGCTAAAAATCAAAAGCCCAAAGCCCAAGCTTTATAATTCGAATCACAAGCTAAAGGCCAAAAGCCTAAGCTTCATCTTTTGGCTTCCGGTCTCTGGTGTGGGCAGTGCAATTTTTTAAAATCTACAGATATTCGTTATTTCGTTGGTCAATTAAGTAAATGTGCTGGCTCAGGATTTTGAGATTTTTTTTGCAACGCCAATGTGAAAAAAAAATCATCGCAATAAGTTCTAAAAATCCTATAATTATTTTGGACGATTTTTTTGTGTTTGAAAAATGAAGCCCATTTTTTTTGTAATTCCGACGTATCTGCGTTGAAAATTTCAAAAAAATTAATATCAAATTTTTCATTTTTTTGGAACGTTAAAGTGCCATTTTGAAAATATAAAGAATAGAAGAGTTTATAATTTTTTAGAATGTAAACGTTCCTCATCAAAATTTTATTATTTTTTTGTAACACCAATGTGCCAGTAAATGACAGATTTGGTCGATTCAAAAAACCATCCGGGGAAAAAAAATTAGATCCAATTTAAGACATTTTCCCTCTTAAATCGAGAAAAAATTCGATTCAATTGAATCTTTTCAGATCTTTTTGGATCCAACTGGATCTAATTGGATCCTATTGAATCCAAATTTATAACTCTGTCAAATTTATTATCCGATTGGATCCAAGAAGATACAATCAGATCCAAAAAAATGAAATTAGATCCAAAGAGATACAATTATAGATCCGATTTTTTTCAATTTAGTGAGAAAAATGTCTTTAATTGGATCAATTTGGATTCATTTCCATTCACTTGTATCCATTTGGATCCATTTGTATCCGCTTGTATCCGATCGGATTGCGCCATTTTTCGGATTCAAACTGGATCCAATTGAATCTTTTTTTTCCCGGGCAACTAAAATCACCACCGTTTAAACGTCTGTTGGAATTTTTAAAATTATATCTCTAAATTTCAGAATTTTTTTTTAAATAAAAAATTTGGACACCCTTCAATTTTTCATATTAATTTTATTTTAAAAAAATTATTGCTCATTGGCAACTAATTGAGAACCATTGAACCGATTTTCAAAACATATAACTCGTTGAAAACAAAACACTCCAGCTTGTGATAATTCCCCACATACGAGAAAAAATTACCCCTCACGTTATTTGAGTTTCTGATACTTGTAGCTTTTGGATATCTCTCGGGATTTAAATCGATAATAAAAGTCTACATTGTAGGAGGAGTACTCAGGGGTACATAATATGAACAAGAACTCGCCAATAATTCCTTTTCTCGATTTTTTTCAGATTACATAACCCAGCTATTGTTACTACCAGTCCTACCACTATTTACTCGAGGTATAAAAAACGAAGCAGCTCGTTACAAAGGCAAGAATTACTGCAAATAATTCAAGCAAATATGGAAAAAAATAATCTGTGTTTTCAAACCGCTAGGTACGTAAACCTATAGAAATGATTTCCTCATCCGCCGAGTCCGGATTTCCATCTAATACCGTCGTGTTATTTTCTCTGTACAGAAAACCAACCGCAAATAATACTTATTACAAATCGCACTACCGCCATCGAAATAAACCGCCGGTAACTCGCCAATACGTGAATAACTGGGAAACTCCGGTACAACCTGAGGACAAATGTGGTAAAACGTTCCTAAATTCGTTCGAATTGAAAAACATCGATCCTCGGCACCTTCACCAAAGATCGCATTCGTACGACGTACCCAATAATCGATACGCTGCCGTAATTAACGAAGATAAAAAACCCATCAAGCAGCCGACGACGCACGAATTAAAACATCGTTACAGGGAATTGGAGCAGGCCCGAGCTAACGAGCAGGTCGTCCGCTGGCTCGAGCAGGAGTTCTCCAGCCCTAGTAAATATTGTAATCGAAAGAATCATAATAATAATCTTAATAATAATAAGACTACTTCGAAAGAAGAGGTGAAATCAAAAGGCCGATCTTGCTCGAATGATAAACACGAACATCATCATATTCACGAGCACGTCCATCATCATTATCATCATTACCAAGAATCGCCCATTGTGGTTTAGAACCACCAACTACATCGAGGTTTCCAAATATATCGTCTATTCTTAAGTTATTTATTCTTTTTTGTATCTACGCATTTTTTTTGTTCGTTTTTTGCCCCATTATCATTTGTTGAATTTTTTTCCTTCTCTTTTCTTCTTTCATTTTTTTCTTATTATAAAAATTCGTTGTTTGTTACCATTTCGTGTTTGTAGTTTTAAGCATTCCCCCGCCCTCTATGCTGTTTTGCGTTGTGTTTCTTTGTGTTACTTGGAATTAGAAGTTCATTTGTTTTTGGTTTGTGCAGCGTAGTTTCGTTTGGCGAAGATTTTTTTACTTATTGATAAGATTTTTTCAGCTTTTATTTTTTTTTGTATCCGTTTGAAGCTAAAAATCTAAATAGTCCCAGACATTATTTTGAAAAGGCTTTCAAAAAGCTTGAAAATTTAATTTAAAAAATTATGTGAAATGAATTTTTGATCGATTTCTAAATCATGATCAAAGCCATAAATTTTACTTTCAATTAGAATTAGTTGAAGAATTTTTCGTATCGATATTTAGATTACCTATCTAATTAAAATTTTACTTACGATCTACCTAAATTATCTACTTATCGATTCTCATCAATGATTGGTGATAAATTATCTAATTTCATTTTTATTTATTTTTTTTGTGATTATGAATTATTTTTGTTGCCAAATTTTCTACGTTGCCTTTTTGTTATTTACCTATAATAATTAATGCCTTGGCTGAAAGTGCAGGTGTAATTTTTAAAAAAAAATCTCAACAAAAATTATTGAACTATAAATAAAAAATGTGTCATAAAATGAAACCAAATAACCAAAAACTGCTCGTTACTTTAGTATTATCATTGTTTCATTTTTTTTTATTTATTCGTTCATTTTTGGAAAAATGAATTAAAATTTCATACCTACCTAATTATTTAATATCATTTTTTTTTTTAATTTCATACATTGAAAAAAAAGTATACGTTGTTTTATTTCCATTTGATTTTGAAATATCCAAAATAGATACCTACTTAGTTTCTATCGCATATCATACAGTAACTTATCACCCCCTTTATTTTATATCAAAGACTGAAATTCATTTAACCTACATATATAACATAACCATTTATAATTTATTGTACTGTACAGTAGATAAGTAATAAATTTTGTTGTGATTTTTTTTTCGGTATAGATGAAAGTTAATGGAAAAAATATCGCGTTTACTACCTCAGGATGATTTTTAAATTATAAATTATCGCGTGCGTGTGTTTTAGATACCATGGTTTTTATGCCGATGCAGGGTTCTAATAAAATGTTGTACATTAAAATGTTCTTTGTTATGTTAGTTTTCATATGTCGTATGTGTATCTGTATAAATTAAAGTAAACGAATAAGTTCCTGTGCATTTTTTTTTTTTAGTTTTTTTGTATTAATTTAAAAATGAGTTAGATATTGCTGTTTGCTGTAACCGGATTAATAAATGCATTCAATCATTTGTGTGTTTTTTGTGGTGCCCGGTGGCCAGTGGTGTTGAATTGTTGATAGAAAGGTGAAAATGCGCGGGGGGGAGGAGTTTGAGGTGATTTGACATTCTCAACTGTGATGTGTTGAATATGGATTTTTCAGACGGATTTGAAGAATGAATAATGGATATTGGAAGACTCGATAAAGTCAGTGTTACTTATTTTCATGCGAAGAGGCCATGGAAATTAACCAATACCGTACCTACCTGTTCACAAAAAAATTTTTTACGAAAAATCAAAACATGCGACTGGCTATTAGTTCAAAGTTTGAGTCAAGAATTTTTAAGAATTTAAATCACAATTATTTAAAAGTTCAATTAAAAATCTGGGCCGAACTGTGTTCAATTTTTTTTTTTTAAATTGCAGTATTTTTAAAATTGTTGCTATTACCTATGTAACAAAATCGAAGTTCAGAGGTCAAAACTCTTAGTCGCATCAGCGTAAAAACAAAAAAAAAATTGAAGAGCAATAGCAATGATAAAAAATGAATCAGGATTCAAGAGTAGAGAATAATTTTGAACACCAAAAGTCAGTTTTTCGCCTTATATGTGAGCTGTGGGTGTGTTTTTAAATTTTTTTGCAGGAAAATTTTCAGCCAGAAAATATGGATTTAAGCTCAAAAGTATGAATTTTGGAAAATTATGCTTCAATTGATCAATTAGGTCACTAATAATGGTAATCCGCGATTGTAGGTGATAAAGTTCATATTGGTCGTTTTTATGAGCTTTTTTTCAAGGCTGAAAAAAATTCAAAATTTTCTGGAGGCTCTGAAACATCTTGAAACCGATTGAAATCGATTTGGCTGGTCGAAAATAGACTATATATCGAACTTCAGCTTTTTTTGTTGATCACATCAAATTTTCATGATTTACAGAGCGATGAGATAATTTTGAAATTTCAAAAATCCGCCAAAATTCGAGAAATGCACTTTAGCCCTTGAAATTTTGGAAATGGAATTTTTTTATAATGTATGATCAATTTATGACTATTTTGACTTAAAATTTTTCATTGAGTTGGGATACTTCGTTTATTACTACATATAAAAAAGTAGTAAAAAAATCACTTTTTTTGGTTTTAATTTTTTTGGCCATGTTGCACTCAATTTCAGAGTCCAAAAAAATTTATGTGATGCATGACCACTTGACCGAACTAATAAAAAAATTTTCCAGTCATGACGACCCCCCCCCCCCCCTATTTTTTTCAACTTTTGTGAAAAAATTGGGAAAATTTGAACCGAAAATTTTCAAAAAAATTCATTGAGTTTGTCTTCAATAAACCTATAAAATGAAAAACAGTGTAAAAAGTTGAAAAGAAAAAATCGGAATAGATCTTTAAAAATTATTAGATAAGTAAATTGTTCTAAATGTTTGAAAAATTCAATATTATAACGATATCGAGCAAGTAAGTTCTGGATGGGGAGGGGGGGATACTTCAACTTCAAAAGAGATTTTTGTAGATATGGCATATTTTAAACTATGGGAAATTAGATTAGATGCATATCAATTTTCAATTCTCTTTTTTTTTTTTGGCATTAGCAGTGCTGTCAATTTGCTTATTTCGCCTATTAAGAGATTTTAATCCGTTTTGAAAAATCAATACACAAAAAAAAATAGATAAAATTTGGAACTGGGCCAAACAGATCCGAGGAGAACTACACTTTTTCCTCGAATAATAATGAATTTTTCTTTTACTCATATTTTGTTTGTTTGTGCACCCACGGTGAATAAAATTATTATGGGAAGTGCTAAAAATTAAAAACATTTCCCAAAAAAGATATTTAAAAATTTTTAATTTTGAAAATTTTCTTCAATTTTTATCATCTATTTGTACCAGCTTATTTTTCGGAATTAGGGACCAGGTAAGTACTTTACGGATTTCGAATCCAATTAATATTTTTGGGGAGTCAGAAATTTCAAATTCAATTCATTTTTTAGTGCATCGCCCTCTCATTTCCTGATTGTGCCCTTCCAGCACCAAGAGCTTGCATTACATTTTATTGGAGGGAGCAAGACTGAAATTTGTTACCTAAAGGTGTCAACGTTTTTTGATTAAAGCATACACGTTTACTAGTAAAAAAAAAATGGGGAATTTTCATTGGACAGATATATCTTCCAATAACCTCTTGAGAATGCTTTCACAACAATACGATTTACTCCTTTCCCCGGTCGATGCTATAACATCAATATTGGAAATCATAAACCAATACTTAATGAGATTATTCAGCTTCAGCTGAAAAAAATTCTACAACGAATTACGACCTACGACACGACGTACAACTGTGTTTGAATTTGGATATCCTCCATATGTTGACAATTTCAACGACGGTTATTTTTTCAAGTACACAGTTTATTGAAAAAGCAATACAGAATACAGGTGAAAATTCGAAAAATAGTATTTTTTAGCAATTTGCACCAGAAAATGTGTTCGATAAATATGGTTTACTTCGTGAATTATTACAAAATGTAGCCAGTAAAATCCGTTTTTGGCAAACATTAGCAGGTGTTTACTTTAAAATTGAAAATCAATGCAGAGGCATTCTGAACTTTGATTTTTCGAAAATTCTATAAATTCGTGACATTGAATACATTTTGAGTCAATCGAAGGATTCATTTTTTTGTGTTCGGGGTTTCTAGGTTCAGTATTGGATCATTACTGTTTTATTATTTACACGTTTATTTTTCACAAAATGAAAGTTACGTCATTAGCGCTATTGATGATGTTCCTTGTCAATCTCCTTTCCTGCATGGTGGATGCGAAATATTATGGTCGAGGTGCATTTCCTGAAGGACAGTCAGCTCCAAATCCTGGCACGGGTTCGGGATCACCACAAATTACAGTACATATTGGGAAGCCGAGCAAACGAAAAGGATAATTCGTTGATTTTAAGTATGGTACACTCTAAAATTTGATTTAAAATATAAAAAAATTAAAAAAAAACGTTAAGTAAATAATTTCCAAAACTCTTGGACGAATTTTCCATAAACTGTAAATTTTTCAAAAATTGAAGACTCTTCCAGAAGTAAATCAAAGTTTCAAAACCTACATACTTTAATTTGTAAGAATTTTACACATTTCCAAAAAAAAATTCAATTTCCAAGATGAGGTAACAAAAAGTTTTCTAAAAATTAAAGAAGAAGAACTTCTCAAAACATAGATAGTTTCCTGGTATTGGGAAACTTAAACCTGATATAATGCATTTTAAAACTTGAAGGTCTGTTCCATTCCCAACTCGAACATTTTATTGAAAAAATGAAAAAAATTGGAGCATTTTGCAAAAAAAAAATGAAACGCTTTCCAGGAATTGAAAAATTTACCAATAATTTTAAGGGCGATCCGATACACCAATCTTAATTTTGAAAATATCAACAGCCAATTTTTTTCGAGAATGAACAATTTTGCTGGATGGATATGAATCCGCCAGTGTTTATAATGACGATTTCCATCGTGAATGACAAATTTCCTCCGGAACCAGAGGAAAAATTGAAATTGATTTTTTTTTAATAATCCATGAACGAAAAGGGCAGATTTTCTTTAAACGGTCTAACAAGGGAGGTATCCTAGCTCATAGTAAAATTTCAAACCCAAACAAAAATTAATCGAAAGTGCACTGTAAGAGAACTCCGTAATCAAAATTTCAGGTGCTAAAGTGCATTTTTCGTATTTTGGCGAATTTTTGAAATTTGGAAATTATCTCATAGCCAGCAAAAGAACAAAATTCGATCTGATCAACGAAAAAAGCTGAAATTTGGTATATACCTACTCTATTTTCGATCTGCCGAATCGATTGGGAGCAGTTTCGAGACGTTTCGGAACCACCAGAAAATTTTGGAATTTTCCAGCGCTAGAGAAAAGTTCATAAAAATGGCCCATATGTGCTTCAGCACCTCGCGGATTATACTCATATTGGTGGCCTATTTAATTGATAAGAACGCAATTTTCCAAAATTTGTAACTTTGAGTTCAAATTTACATTTTTAGACAGGAAATTTTTCTGGAAAAAATTCAAAAGTACACCCCAAAAAAGCTGAAAGGGTCTGGCCGAATAAGGGGTGAATTTGGCCCCAGGCTGGATTTTCGTTTTAATCCCCCCCAAGGTACCCCTTGATGTAAAAAAAATCTGGAAAAATTTTTGACCCCCCACCCCCCTCCATTTCGGAGTTGTGGCCATTTTATTACCCGATTTTCAAGAATTTTTAATTCCAACGGAAGTGAACGAAATTTTCTGTTCTTTGGCATAAAGTCCCTTATTCGGCCAGACCCTTTAGCATTTACTCTATTTTCAACCAGTTGAATCGATTGAAATTTGGAAGCTGTATCGAGACGTTTCGGAGCCACCAGAAAATTATATAGGTCATTTTTATGAGCTTTTCTCCAACGCTGGAAAATTCCAAAAAATTTTGGTGGCTCCGAAACGTCTTGAAACCGCTTTCAATCGATTCAGCATGTCAATAATAGGGCATATACCAAATTTCAGCTTTTTTCGTTGATCAAATCAAATTTTGTATTTTGCTGGCTATATGAGGTAGATAATTTCGAAATTTCAAAAATTCGCCAAAATTTGAAAAATGCACTTCAGCACCTGAAATTTTGGTTCAAGGTCTTTCCATGGTGTTCATTGTCCTTTCGATTAATTTTTGTTTTGGCTCAAAATCTTACTTTCAGTTGAGACTTCTCCCACAATTTAAGGAAAAACTAATTTTTTTGGTCATCAATGAAAGGATAAAATCTAAAATAATAAAAATGATTACCTATCAGAAAGAATGAAATCCTTTGTATTAGAATAATAATTATTATAAGTATTAAACAACATCTAATGAATGAGATTTCAACACACATGCTGAAATATAACTCGCTCGTATATTTTATCGTACCTAGATAATTATTCATTGAATTTGCATACGGTTTCGTATGTGTCTGAATTCACACGACATTACTAAATTTAATTCTTGAGAAATGAAGCTTGTAAAATCTAATTTAAAATCTCCACAGTTTTTCTACTAAAACGAAATGAAACATGAAGATAGCCTTATTTTTGCCTTCAATGAGTAAGTACCTAATTTTTAACGAATTTTTAAGAAAATGGCACAAAAAAAATCCAAACAATTCATCACCTAGGTACGTAGACTTTCAAAAAGAGAATGCACCTAGACAGCCTATCAGGTAATTTACTTATTTCAAACCATAATATTGACATTGTGCTGCTTTTTGAATAACATTCCTCCTCCGACGATACTGTCAGAACCTTACAAACGACATTGTCGACACCACAACAACGTCCAGTCTCCGACTTCTAAAACCACAGCACACCCAGGCACATGCAAAAACTGTCACTCTCCTTTCTCACGGTTCCAAAAAATGATTCTGTTTTCTTAAAATCTCTGAGAACCTTTATTTTTTTAAATATTTTTTTAAAATGGTGAGATGGTACGTACCTACCTACTACATCTAAGAATTGTTTTGTTTTTCCACAAATAGGTACCTATTTCCTTTGTAGATGCACTTTAAAATATCTAAATACCAAGTTACTCGGTTCTCTTCCTGTACTTGAGAGATGAGAATAATTCAAAGACCCCAAGTACTGAAAAAAATACGGTAATAATCTCACATTACATAACACAGATACCTATGCAGGTATTATATAGGCATTATAGAGCGGCACAAATGGAGTTCCAGAATACACTCGAGACTCGCGATGTCCGAAAACCGGTTTGTTACGGTTTGTTCTTAGATGATTTCTTTCAAGTAGGCGTCGCAGGTGCCATGGTGTATTTTCCCCCAGTCTCGATTCGTATGTTATTAAACAAAGAGGTATCTGTTCGAATTTCGTGGAAAAATATAAAAATTTTTAATGACTACTGTGATAAAAAGTAATTTATGGAATACGCCCGAGGGTGAACAAATTTTCAAAAATTTCTGCATCAATTCCAAGCGAAAATCTTTCGGTGAGTTTCATTTATTTTGATACTTTAATATTAGATACCTACGTCAAAAAAATAATCAGTAATTAACGTACGAATCTCACTAATCCAATTCGACAGGTATTTTAGAAAAACCTTCGATTTCTGCTCATTATGAAGAAGTCTCCTATAAACTTTTCTTCATCGGGAAACCAGGTGTAGGAAAATCTAAAACTATAGCTGAATTAGCCGGCAATTCCGACCCACATCATGACTCCCATGGTATCCATAAAACAAATATTTACTGGCCGACGAAAATCTGGGATAAGGTGATTTTATTTCGACTGCAATGCTGGGAAGCTGGAGACAGCGGTTTGAAAAAATTCAGTCATATTTTACCGGTAGGTAATTAGATAGATAGGTACCTATATAATTTTAAATACGTTTATTGATCATTTTATTTTACCATTTTTGCTAATTTTTTTAGGCTTGCTTAGATAAAGCTGACGCTCTCATGTTTGTATTCTCTTTCGAAGATATCACAAGTTTATACGAAGTGTCACAAAATATCTCTAAAATGAAAAGCAACGAGCCGAATCAACCGGCTGTAATCGTCATTGGCACAAAGTAAATTCATTAATAAATCATTCAACTCATCGTCAATACCATCGATGATTGATGTCTATTTTATCTGGGGTTTGTTAATTTTTTCAGATATTCAAGCTCTAATACTGGTATCTCTTTTTCTGAAATTAAAGAATTCGAAACGAAATGGCAGCTGAATATATTGAAATTATCAAATTGGTCATCTAGTTCTACTCAGTCAGATTTATCGAAGGCTGGACCTACTTTGAATTCGATCTGTGAACAGCTTTGGATTCGAGACCAAGAATATATATTGAAGCAATCTTTCGATAAATTTGTTTTAAAAGAATAGGTAATTTTTTTTACAAATTGAAATTCATTATTTTGAGGAAAAAATACTCATTTGATTTAGAATGTACCTGTATGTTTCAAAAATTTCATAAAACTAGTCAATAATTCGACTTCGTTAATTGTGTTCAATTTCTAAGTTTTTTTTTCATAATTGTCGTACGTTTACGTAGGTATTCATTTTTATTCGTAGGAATCTATTAAACGATAGTTTTCCAATTTTATTTAAAAACATCTTCATTTTACCCACTGAAGTATTTTGTTTTTTGATTTTTTCAAAATAAAAAATCACACAAACCAATTTATTAAAAATTACTTTATTCTTATCTCTAGACTTTCAAAGTTTTATCAAAAAAAAAAAATCAAAATACATATAATTATATATACATATCAAAAAGGGCAGCAAAAAAAAATTGAAAATTCATTGCAAAAATATACCAAGTATTTTAGTTTAAATTTTAGTTCAAATACAATTTACGTAGGGGTATAAAAAAAATCTTGAATAGGAAAAAGTCTTATAAAATAAAAATAAGCAATATCGTATACATTTCATTGCATACACTTTGATATTACGACACAGGCGCAGACTTGGTAGGACTCTATTCTGACTTACCAACGGATCCCGTGGATACCGTTTTATTGTCGTTACCTGCATACATGCCAATAATTTCCAAAACGCTGGTGTAGGTTCCGAAGCATAAAGCCATGGCACCGAATGCCAATACAGGTGCACATCGTAGTAATAACACGAGTTTCGATTGTTTTTCCCAATATGTGACGATGTCGATGAATACCGGGAGGATGATTCCCAAGAAAGAGAAGCACAATGCCCCGATTAATGAGACGAATGGCCCAATATTAGGGATAGCAACAGCTAATAATACTGCAAAAAAAAACAACAAAACAGTAATAATAAGTTATTTGAAGTAAATCATAACATTGCTCGTATTGGAACATGAAAAAAAAAACACCGCAGAAGACGATTTTTTTCCATAGATTTATTGAGCATAAAAAAATAACATTGCATAGGTTGTTATGAATAACTGGATGGAAGAGGGAGGGAGAAGGATTTGCTAAATTTTTACACGCGTATTTTTTTTTTTTACAAATAATCATCCTTTTGCCCTTCGCTTTTTTGACCCAGTCCCGAACATATTGAGAATAGCAGGTTGAGAGGTATGAAAGCTGGAGGAGTAATGAATCATTGGAGAACAAAAGAATTTTGAATATTTCAACGAACTGAAGAAAAAGAGCCTCTTTTCTCTTTGAAAAATTCAAAATATAATTTTCAACACTTCTTTCCTATCTTTAAATTTTTTCGATGAATGAAAAAAAAATTGAAGGATTGAAATTTTGGCAAAAAATTATGCAGGTAATGGAACTTTCACACCCTTTTACAACATAACTTTCCAAGAGGAAATCGTAAAAATGAATCAAATCATCAAATGTAATTCAATTGCTATCAAGATTGATGTTTTTTAATTAGCTTAAAATTTGACTAAATTAGTTCTCTATTGCAGTGCACGCGGAATCAATTATGTAGATTAGGTAATGATTAAAAACACGGGTCGACAAAAATATTTTTTGCTCCGTTTCTAGTTTCTCATGCTGAAATTTTGATTCTAGACATCAAAATACATCACCTCGCTCAATCTTAGCTTCCAAAGTTTACAAGGGGGGGGGGCGCAAAAAATGATTTTTCAAGGGCAATAAGCCTGAGCATTACAAAAAAATTGAATTTTTTGAACGAATCTTATAGAAAATTTCTCGGCGAATCGAATTCCGCAAACCGCAGACCTTCATTTCTTTTAGAAAAAAAGTTACAACTCATTCTTTCTAAAATTCTGTGAAAAAATCGCATTTTTTCGGGCCTTTTTCACGAAAAAGTGAAAGGCGATTTTCGCACAGAATTTTGTAAAGAATGACTTGTAACTTTTTTTCTAAAAGAGATGGAGGTCTGCGGTTTGCGGTATTCGATTCGCCAAGAAAATTTTTATAAGGTTAGTCCGAAAAAATTTTTCAATTTTTTTTATAATGCTCAGCCTTATTGCCCTAGAAAATTCAGTTTTAGCCCCCTCACCCCCAAATCAAACTTTCGTCAAAAAAATATTTTCCCCTTCGTTAGTTACATAAAAGCAACCTAAATTTGGCAATCAGAACCCAGAAACAAAAATCGTATCGACCTGTGAAATCAATCGAAAATTCAAACAAAAAATGATCTACAAATATGATCCATAACCACTTTTGAAATCCTTCAATAAGGATTCGAAATTTTTAATTTTACACGATTTCATAATTGAAATTATATCAAATTGATCCTTAAGAAAAAGGAAGGGAGGTATCCAAAAACAATTTCATGTGTAGTTAAAATAGATTAAATTGATCCTTATGAGGGAGGGAGGGAGGGAGGTATCCAAACTCAAAGGGAAATTTGAAGTCAAAACAAAAATGAAACGAAAGTACATCATAAAACCCCGTATCTAAAATTTCAAAGGCCTGAAATTAATTTTTCGTTTTTTGGCGAATATTTTGAATGTTTAAAATTACCTCATCGTCCAGCAAAATATGAAAATTTGGTTTAATCAACAAAAATAGCTGAATTTTGATATAGGTACCTACTCCATTTTACTTCCCGAATCGATTGGAAGCATTTCAATACCTACGTTTTGTAGCATCCAGAAAATTTTGAAATTTTTCAGTGCTAGAAAAGACCATAAAAATGGTCCGTATGAACTTGAACGAATATAATCGTGGATAACTAATATTAGTGACCTATTTGATCGACTGATGAGGCACTATTTTCCAAAATTCTTAACTTTGTGTTCGAATTTATATATTTTTTTTTTTTGCAGAAAAAAATTCAATTGTCTGCAAAAAGTATGGATTTTAAATTTAATTATGAATTTCTGAAAATTCTGTTTTAATGAATTAAATAGATCACCAATGTTGAGTACCCACGATTATACGGGCTCAAGTTCATATGGGATGAACTATTTTTTATGGCATTTTCTCTAGCTCTGAAAAGTTTCAAAATTTTTCGGAGGCTTCAAAACGTCTTGAAACCATTTTTAATATTTAGGATCGAAAATAGAGCATATCGACCCACTAATTTCAAAAGTCTCCAAGTGTCATTTTTTTCAAAATCGAGTTTTGTACAATTTTGAGTTCTCTGAATCAAGCTGCCTCAATTAAAATTTCAAAAACCTAAATTAATTAATTCAAACCTGAAAAAAATGAGATTGAAATTTACAAAGTCCATAAGCGCAATGCAAATTATGATCCTTTTTTGGCCTCCCTGTAAAAAAAATCAAGTTGGCTTTTGGACACTATTAGAATTAGTGGGTCGATATGTCGAATTTTAGCTGTTTTCGTTGATTAAATCGAAATTTTCAAATTTTTACGCCAAGGAGATAATTTTGAAAATTCAAAAATTCGCCAACATTCGAGAAATATCAGATGAAAAAAGATTCAAACTTCACATAAAAGAACATTTTTTAAATGGATTTTTTGTTTTAAAAAATCGAACCTTTTAAACATATTAGCGTACCCCTGAAATGCTCAAAATTCCAGAAAAAATAGGGAGAGGGGTCAAATTACAAATCAGTCATTTTTCACGGATCTTTCGGTCAAAATTTTTGATTTTTTTGACAACTTGGGAATTGATTGAGAAATTAGTGAAGTTTGACTAAAAGCACAAAGAAAATCATAAATTTTCAAAATAAAATTGCAATTTTGCGTATGGAGTTCCTTTATGATGTATGTACTTTTGATTCATTTTTGTTTAGGCTCGAAATAATGTCAGTTCAAGTTTTAGGATATCTATCTCCCTTTATCAATAATTTCGATTTTTTTTTTAAATTTTGACACAGACCAAAATATAATCAACCTGACAGTACAAAAAAACGAAAAATCAAATTATGAAAATTCTCCGTAAAAATAACTTCATCTTTTATCCGCGGGGAAATTGAAAATTCGATCAAAAAGACTCGTTACCTATACGTCATCGAATTCAAAATATCGTTCAAATAACTCACCTGAACAAAAGACTAAGCCAGATCGGCACAGGCTATTATAGAATCTTTCCGATTTGGCGCAATGATCTTTAATCAAATTCCATAAAATTTCCAGACAGACGAAGAACTGAAGCACGTACGATAACAGTACAGACACTCCGATGGCAATTTTGGCCACTTGAGCAGCTCTACAGAAATTAAAAACAACGTTAAAATGATGTCGAATGAATATTCGTAGTGGGATTTTAATTCGATCCCACTGATTTTTTCGTTTAGACCATTAGTTATACGAAATAGGAGTCGGGAGCTATCCGCATGTACTTACATATTATGGGTGGGCAAATTGGCTGAAATATTGGGTAAAGCAGCATCTCCAAATTTCACGTATCCGATAACACCGATAATGATGTAAATCATCGCGACGACAGTCATTCCTTTATTCAATACTCCGCAAATACCGGTGAAATGAGTGGGATTTTTCATGTTATTTTCTAAAGGCATCATCTATAAAATAACGTGATTTTTCCCATTATAGATTCATTCATCGTTTTAGGCAAGAAAAAAACTAGGCATGTTGTATTTTTTTTTAATACTTACTAATCCAATAGCCTCCATAGCGAAAACGGTAATACTGAAGGTAGAAGGGAGATCTTTCAACGATGCTGGGAGATACCTAGGAGGAGTTGCGTCTTCAGGTACAGGTCCGAATAATAAAAAGTAAACAGTAATTCCTAAACCTAATACAATTAGAATATTTGCAACGAATGAAAATGGAACCAGCGCTTTTAAATTTGGAATGAACGCCAGCGGTAATAATACCGGTAGTACTGATGCGATGTAATATCTGATATCGATAATAAATCCAGTATAATATTCCAGTACCTGAAATACAAAAAAAATTATTTTAATGCATTACGAAGGAATTGAATCGCAAATTATGTACATTACATCCAAGATAATTCTAATGATCGTATCTGTATTATTTATTCAAAAAGTACTTCACATATTTATTACGTCAATAAGTAGGTATCTGAAATGATTTTAAAACCCTTTTGTCAAGAATAATTAGCAAACTGACAAAACATATTGAAGCTTTATCAATTCTTCGTAATATCGAAGTGGATTTTGGATTAATATTAAGCATATTATCAACCAGCAGAGTAATTCAATGGATAGATATTGGTAAGTCTTAAAAATTCGAAAAAATATACCCTCAATTTGGATCAAAATTGGTGAGGTAGTTTATCTCAAGTGAAGGATCTTCCACAGATATTCAAGTCTCTCGCCTGGCCCAGAAGAAGATAAGGAACCTCGAAAAAGAGAAAAAATTCATAAAACATTCTAGAAGAATTTTTCACCCACCAACTCTTTCCCTTTCGGAGATACGGCCATTTTTCATTCCGCTGAATGTCGCGTTAGCTTTTTTTTTCAAAGTCCAGAATATTTACGTCATTTTTAAACAGTTGAGAATTTTCTGAACAATTTTTCCAATTTTTTCCGCGTAATTTTCTCAACTAATTTTTTTTCTGATGTTATTCTTCTACGATCATATTTTTTTCTCATAATTTTCTCACCTGAAATTTTTCTAACGTCGTAAATTTATCCATTGTTGAACTTACAACTTTTTTTGAAAAGAGTGATTTCTGTTTGAGTGGCGTCATAACAATTTTGAGAAAAAAATCGAGGTGAAAAATACTGAGAAAAAAATTTAGACATGGAGAAATTCTTCAAAAAAAAAATTCTGATGTGAAATTGGTGAGAAAAATATTTTTCATGACGTCAATCAAACAGAAATTTTTCTTTTCAAAAAAGATGCGAGTTCAACAATGGAAAAATTCTTCAGAAAAAAATTTCGTCGGAAAAATTGCTGTTGAAAAAAATATGATGAAAAAATTTGATCGTGGAAAAGTTACGTCAGAAAAAAAATTCCCTGGGAAAAGATGACATCAGAAAAAAATTTCAGTTGGAAAATTCAGGGTAAAAAATTCTAAACTGTTTAAAAATGATGTAAATATTCTGGAATTTGAAAAAAAAAGTCGAAACGACATTCAGTGGTGTGAATAGTGACGTCATGAAAGTATTCGAGTTCCAGGTTTGACTGTGTGATTTTTCATAAGGGCCGAAAATTGCAAAAACCGTACAGAAACGTTGTTATTTTAGCAGATTTTTCAAATTCTTAGAGTTTTATACAAAAAGAAATAGAAAAATGAAAAAACCAACACCATATTTGAGTTCAGCAGTCCAAAATACCTCGATAAATACCCTTTTTGTAAGTGTTTTGCTTGAATTTGAAAAATTTACTTTTTTCGCTGATTTTTCATGGTAAAAAAGCTGAAAAAAGTAAACTTCAAGACCTCATAGGTGAATTTAAAGCTGGCCCCCATTTTTGATTCTAAGATTTTATTGGATAACATTGATGAAATCGCAAGGGAAAATTGACAGGTTTTTTTCGGTATTTGATATTTTCAAGGGTAGGGGAGGGCAAGTCATCATCTAAAAATGTCTGAAAATTTTCATTTTGCAGATTTGAAAAAATTTTTAAATACATTTTTCTGAAAACAGAAAAATTACAGCCATTTTTAGTTCTTTCTTTCAAATGAATGAATACCTATAGATACTTAAAAATTCTTGAATTTTATTTTTCGTTCTATTTTTATTTCAAAAACGAATAATAAAATTATAAACTAATAATTTTCACCCCCCCCCCCCCCCCCCCCCCTTCAGAAAAAACGTCCATTTTAGCTAAAATCTCAAATCTTATGTTTCCTTAATAAAATTTTGAACATTTTATGCAATACTTAGCACTATCTCAAGAAAATGTTTTGAATTTCTAAGTACATATCCATTTTACAAAGAATAAATTTCATAGGTGAAAAAAAAATGTTTACAATGGAAATTTAAAAAAGAAATTGAAACAGAGGAAATAATTTTGATTGTAGACATGCAGACTGGAAGAATCTACATAAACAAAATTGAAAAAAATATCAAAAATTACAGATGCAATAAATTCAAGAAAAATCATAAGATGAAAAAAATTCAAACTTCAAAATTTTTGAATTTTGATGGATTTTTCATTTTTGAAAAAATCGTATCACTGAAACACATTATAGCATAGGTACCCATCAGATATTACATATTTAATGGAGGGTCTCAGGATTCGAGAAAAATAGGGGAAATCAGTCAAATTTCAAATCAGTGATTTTTCACTGATTTTTCAGTCGAAATTATTGACTTTTTTGACAACTTGCGAATTGACTGAGAAATTAGTGACTTTTCATCAATACCTATCTGAATTTATTAAATTTTTAATAATTTTTTCAATTGCCTAATTTTAAATCGTGATAATTGATTTCACAAAAATTTAAAACTGGACAACGCTAAAATAATCTGAATAGTCTCCGAACAGAGGATATTTTGTTTTTCAGAAAATCAAAAAATATAGATATCCTGGCAATGTGCAACTTTTTAACGAGTTTTTGCATTCGCCAACTCAAAATTATAATTTATCTCAAGTCTCTCATTTCATCTCATGGATTTGTTGAAAACGTAAAATTTAAAAAAAAGAACTACAAAATGAAAATTTTCAACTTGGAATTTTCAATTAAAAATGAATCACCCAAAAAAATTCCATTCGCGATTTTCAAAACACTCCATATACTTAAATTCAATTTCATCGAAATGAACTCGATATCATCGTCGAATCAGATTTATCACACCTTTCAGAGCTTTTCAAGTCATACCAAGATTTATTACACTCTTAAAAAAATACTACCGACCAAGGAATATAGATATACTACGTATAATAGGTACACCGAATCAGGGGTGTGTGTGCTAGTGTGAGTGAATTACGACGTCATTGGTAGTTTGCCATTTAATTTTGCCCAAGTATGCGCGGACATCGCTGCTTATGTTTGTCAACACCACGGTTGTGTGTGCTTGTAGTTGTTATGTTATTACTCACTACCAATGACGTCAGCACCCTGCACTCCTCACTCACGCGAGTGTGTATAACAACGATCCGGTGTACCTATTATACGTAGTATCTATATTCCTTGCTACCGACTACGAACAAAAAATTCCCAGTGAGGAAAAAATCAATCGCAATTTTCTACATACTTTTTAAACCCAATAATCCCATCCACTCGAATTTTCAACTTCACCAAACTCTATAATTTCGTAATTTATTTAGCAAATATGGCGAAATCGGGAAAAATGACGAAGCTCTTCCGTTAACTGATACGTATTTCCATTAGTTTGAGTTTTATATAAATCTACGTAATATTTTATCTGTTGATCAAGTACCTCTTAAAATTAAAAATCATTATCATCTAATACTAACGCCTTTGAAATTTTCTCCTGCAATAACAGTGTAGCAGCTAACAGCTCCGAAGTAAGAAACAAACAATGCGATCATCACCATAACCCTGTAACAAAACAGAAAAAAATATAAAATGAAAATAGCAATTGAAATGCAAATCAAATTGTCATATTTGACTTCGAGTACGATCCCAAGAGTTTGATAAAAATAGCTAATCTGGCTGACATCTCTCATGGGAGACAATTATCCGATAAAAAAAAATTCAAAAGAATATCAATTCGTGTGTAAATAAGTGTAGTAAAATTTCGTCGAGGTTTTTTATTGGAGCGATTTTCTTCACGAAAATAGATTTTAATAAGGATGTGGTCGGATACTTTTATTTAATTCCCGAGTATCCAAAAATTACCGCCAATAAACCGAGTCTATGATACAATTAAATCAATCAAGTGGTAGTTACCGAGAGAATTTCGAATATGGTCTCACAGCGGCTGGTCCATTAGCAAAAGCTACCTCTGCTACGTCTGCATAGGACATTGTGTGGATTTTTACTCTAAAATATAGCGAATGAGCACATTTAACCTGTAAAAAAAAAGCATTGAAATTATCCTAAAAAAATTAGGTTATTTTTTATGAGATATCGAGTCACTTACCAAAATATAGGAACAATAAGTGCAAATAAATGCGGTTAAAACTGTTGCTAATAATCCCACAGATAATCCGGCACATTTGAAAGCAAATGGCATTGATAAAATTCCACTTCCTAGGGAAGCCTTTAATAAATGAGTCATGGTTTCCATATCGCTGCAAAAAAAAAAAAAAAAAAATAGAAAAAGTGTCGCTAAATTTCACTGTGTTGATCGTACGATATCGTGACATACGATAGTCGATATACTCTCTTCGCCTTTTAAATTAGGTGCGTAGGCAACCGTTTGAACGGCCAATAAACTAGCATAGTTTATGTGTATTTCCCATTGTCACGCAAAATTCAGCGAATTAGCATAATTCTAGGATACTTTCTGTTTGGGGTAGTTTGCGACTTGTGAGATTGAGTGACGTAGAAATTAAAAGTTTATGGTAGGCTCTCGTTGAGAGATGAAAAAGGAACAAATGGAATATATTTCCAAGATAAATAAAATTCTGTGGACAAAGTTTCCCAGGTTTAAAAATAAAGAAGCCGTAGAAAATAAGGAAGAAATTAAAATGAGCAGATTTCTTTCACTTATGTACCTTTTACGAAAAAGTTCCATTTTCAAACTTGAAAGAGCTGTATCGAAATTTACTCGTTTCGTAAAGTTTTTTTTTTTTTAGAAAAATTGATATAAATTTAAATTTGAGACATTGTTTTGTAAAATTGTCCACAACTACCTTCAGTTTTCAAAAAATTTTCAGAAACCCCAAGAGAAAAATTAAGAGAAAACCCGTTATACGAATACGATGCCTATCTTGAGAATTGAAAGAACTACGACGAGTCAAGGAAATCATCTTTTTTTAGAATGAAAAAAGGCTTTTTACAAAATTAAATTTTAATATTAAAGACAAGGTCACAAAATGGACGTCGAGACGTAATTAATAAAATGAACGATGGCATTAATAAAAATTTACATTTTTGCCTACTTTTTACTTCGAAGTAGCATTGTAAAAAAATTGATGTCTAGATATTCGAAATTTTTTCATGAAATTTTTAAACATTCAATTATTATGTGTGTGGTTTTTTTTTTTTTTGGGGGGGGGGGGAATTGAATGCTCAGTAAAAATTGTGAGATTTTGTCAAGTTTCTTAAAATTTTTCATTACATGAAATTTTATTTTACGTCGAAAACTTGATCGCTTATAACTGAACTCATTCAAATTCCATGCAGGCAATTAGGTTGTTTTTGAGAAGTATTTTTCTTTTCGAGACTGGAGTTGTCAGATTTATGTACTTCGTGTCTATCTATAGACTATGATCAATTTAGATTTGTATTTGACCGAATACAAAATTTAAGTGAAATTGTTGGATGGACAAATGGACATACCTATTGTCCTTAGATGGACACATTTTGTCTAGAAATATACGTATAATCTTCAGAAGAAAGACGTATTCTTTCGAAATGATAATTTCCGCCCCCCACCCCCCGAGTGGACATCATGTCCCTAGAGAGTGAATTTTATCCCCAAGAGTACTTGGTCTATTTTTAATGTTGAGAAATTAAGAACTAGCACGTATCGCGAAAATTTAATTTTCAATCAGGCGATTTTTTTTTTCACATTTTAAAGGCTCAACACATGTCGAATCGATTTAGGGTTATTTTAAACTTGAATTAAACAATCAATGCTCAAAAGGGAGGTATCCCAACTCGAAGCGAAATTTTGAGTCCAAAAAAAATCCGAAATACATCATCAAAGAATTCCATACCTAAAATTTTAAGAGCTGAAATTCATTTTCCGAATTTTGGCGAATTTTTGTATTGCAAAATTACATTCATCGCTCTGTAAATCCTAAATTGTACAATATGAAAATTGGATCTAATCAATGAAAAGAGCTGAAATTTTGTAGATAACCTATTTTCAACCTCCCAAATCAACTGGAAATGGTTTCAAGACATCTTGGAGCCTCCAGACCATCTTAGAATTTTCCAGAGTAACACAAAAGCGAGGTCAAAAAGAGAGTAGGTGCATACTAAATTTTAGCTATTTTCGTTGATTAGATAAAATTTTCATATTTTGTAAGCCAATAAAGTAATTTTTAAATTTCAAAAATTGGCCAAAATTTGAAAAATGAATTTTAGCACCTAAAATTTTAGACATGGGGTTAATGATGTACCTACTTTCGTTTTTTCAAAATTTTATTTGGGCTCAAAATTATACTTTTGTCAGATATCTATCAACATTTTTTAAGCTGATGATTTTTTTTTACGGAATATCAAACTTTTCAGGCCTTTTTTTATTTTTAAAATATTACTAAACAATTTCTGAAAAAATGTTGAAAAATTTCAAAAAAATCAAATTTTATTCGCATCATTTTTCATCGATTGAAATAAAGAAAATATAATAAAATATTATTCTTCTATATTTCTGTAACATTTTGACATATTTGTCAGACAGAAAAAAATTAATGAGAAAATATAGGTAGAAACAACAAGTAATTAAGAGAATCACTTAGAAGTTCAAAGAGATTTTACCAAAATTCCCCAAAAGTCAGATCATCAAAACGTTTCCAGACATTTTCAACCCTATCATAATTTCACTGCGTCAGAAATGTTCGAAAATGAATATAAAAAATTTGATGACTTAAAATCCATGTAAAAAATTCGATAACTCGAAATTGATGTAAGTAAAAAATCTGGTGTTTTAAAATTTATATGAAAAATTCTATGACTTGAAATTAACATGTCAATGTTTAAATGGAAATAGGCAATAGCAAAAATTTTACATCCCTTGGATTGCCAATTTGAGCCAATTTTTTGAAATTGAAAAAATTGGCAATTATCTTTCTAGAAAAAAATCCAAAAGGAGAACTATGAGAGAAAAACGTTTTCCGGGAAAAAATTGCGAAATTTTCTAGATCTTCATTTTGTAATTCAACCCATAGGCGCACCCAAGGCGGGGCTCAGGGGGCTCGAGCCTCCCCCCCCCCCCCTTAAGCTCGGAAAAAATAATTTTTGCTTCAAAAATGAGAAAAAAGTCAATTTTTTGCTCTTCAAAGTATATTTTTTCAAAAAAATTTCGCCCTCGCTTCGCTCGGGCAGTATTTTAATACGTTTATTTCAAAACTTGACAATTTTTGATTGATTTTTCAGTCAGAAATCGCCAAATTCTCAATAAATTCTCTGTTTGTCAGAAAAAATTGATGATTTCTGATTGAAATATCAGTGAAAAATGACTCAATTTGAAATTTGACCCCCTCTCCATTTTTTCTCAAATTCTCAGCCCCTCCCTTAATTAATTTCTGGGTGCGCCTATAATTCAACCAAAAAAATTCTCAAATGTTTGATGTTTCATCTCCTTTTTTTTTTAGAGGGGGAGGGGGGTGTACAACTTAGAACATCAAGAGCTGAGGACAATTCGTTATCAGTTATCATACACCAAGCTACCTACTCGTTCTACTCATCCCACGCAGCAAAACTACGATAAAAGCACCCAACCTAAAGTATTTTATCATCACCTATGCATACAGAACAAACGTAACATATGGAACCCCAGTAAATCTATGTTGATTTATCCACTACACAGCTGGAAACACGTAACAAATTTCATACCTACCTACATATATTTTTTTTTTTTAAAAAAACTTTACGAGAAAAACGCCAATAAAACGGTAGGTCGAATCCGATAACAATTTCCTCTATTACTTTAGAACGCATATTCATAAAAAAAAACCTCATAATTAAATCGTTCGTACATGTATATGGTATAATTGATAATTAATTTCACTCGTTTCATTCTCAATACTTTACAACAAAGCATCACACATCACCGACGTCTGGTGAGTCTGATGAGAAAAAAAATTAAACCTTATCGACGCGTCAAATTCTATCTGTCTTATCGATTTGGTAAATGAAAAATACGACGAATTTTTAGGTAGATAGCTACGCATAGGTATACGAGATATTTGTTGTATAATAAGTAAGATAGTAATTTCAATGTTATCGATATAATTTCGTTTGTTGTCGGTGTAAAGTTCCGATGTCGATAACCTCATTATTACAATGGCAAAGTACAAAATGGTAAGAATATTTATAGACAACTACATACGTATAGTACCACAATTGCCTGTGTGATGTAAACTACCACGACAATTCAGTCGAAAAGACCACCAAAGGTGGGTAAGGTAAAGTACTTCGATACCTATTGAAATACGAGCAATGAACGTGTTTCCCCCTCGTCGACGACTAGTTCACAAGATCTAGAGAATGAGGGGGCAGGGGGAGTAAAAAAGACTATCGACCGTGTAATAAATTTGTCGACCGGATAAAATTTTCTTCGGATGGCGGGATTGGCAACCACAAACAGTCGGCGACATAACGGTCAAATTTACGCTGCTAGAATAATTAGTGGTTTTTATTTTCTACGAAAACATTTTTGCAATGTTTGTGCATCGCGGATGCACAATTAACGTATAAAAAAGAGATAAAAAAGATGAAAAATTGCAAATACGATGAGGTAATTGTATACAAAATAGCTGGGATACTTTTTCCAACTACGCCCTGGATCTTTTTTCTTTTAGAGCCTCCTTCGTAGCGTATTCTATTAATTACCATATTCGACCTAATGACACCGGTACATTAGGCAAGAACAAAGAAATTCCGCGAATAAAATTGAATAATTAAATCGACATAGAGTACATTATGTTTATCAATCTGTTCAAACATTGATTAGGTGATTAACAGAGACGGAGACATAGTACCTAACTCATTGCGTCGTCGAATAAAACCACGCTGTAGACAGTACGTCGGAAAAATCTACCCAGAAAGATAATCTAGGTGTGGATAGAAAGTGAAAATACTCACGTGGTGGGATTTTTCAGTCTTCTTTCATTAAATGGATCGTATGCTTTGGTTGATGCATCCAAATGAAAAGTTTCGGGTTCTTTTTTCGCCGGAATAACGCTGATCTTGTGTCTGTAATAGAAAATTTACCAATTTATTTCTTCATCTGTGAATACGAATTTTATCAAAAAATTATCAACAATCGTTAAAAACTATCAAAAAATTATCAATAACGATTAAAAAAAATCAATAAAACCATCAAAAAGTCGTCAAAAACCATACAAAAAATCTTCAAAAAATCATCATGAGATGAAAAAAAATAGTTAAAACCTTAAAACCACACAAAAGTTGTCAAAAACGATTAAAAATCGTCAAAAGTATTCAAAAATCATCACAACTCATCGAAAAATCTTCAAAACCCACCAAAAATCGTTAAACCACCAAAAAAATCACCGTAGAAGTCTATTCAGGTATCTAGGTAGCTTTTTCAAGAACGAAATTTCATTATTTATCAAAAACTAAAGAAGAATCGTTAAAACTACCTAACAAAAATCGTCAAAATCATCAAAATTCATCAAAAAATCGTTGTAAACCAATTAAAACTAGTGAAAAACTGTCAAAAATCGTCAAAATCCTAATCCATCGAAAAATCGTCAGAAACTAAAAAAGATCGACAAATCATCAAAAAACCGTTAAAACCATCAAGGCCTACCAAAAATTGTGAAAACTATTAAAAAATCGTCAAAAACTATCAAAATTCATCAAAAACCGTTCTACAATCGTCAAAACCCATAAAAACCATTTGAAAGTCATCAAAACCCGAGGAAAAAAATTAGATCCAATTAGATCTGATCAGATCAGGTCCGATCTGATCACATCCAATTGAATCCAAAAAATTGCGCGATCCAATCGGATCCAAGTAGATCGAAGTGGATTCAAATGAATATAAGTAAATACTAATGAATCCAAATTAATCCAATTAAAGACATTTTTCTCTTTAAATAGAAAAAAATTGGATCTAATCGGATTTTTTTTTTATTCGATTGGCTCTTTTTGGATCTAATTGAATAACAAATTTGGTAGGTTATAAAATTAGATCCAATAGGATCTAAAAAGTTAGGAAGTGATCTGAAAAGATCAAGAAAGACTGAATTGGATCCAATTGGATCTAGAAATGCGCCATTTTTTGGATCCAAATGGATCCAAGCGGAATGTGGATCCATTTAGATCCAAAAAATTCCCCATCAAAAAACGTCAAAACTCATCATAAAGCTGTCTAGGTCCACCAAATATCGTTAAAACCATTTTAAAAAATCGTGAAATTTATCGGAAATTGTCAAAACCCTCTAAAATCTACAAAATCCATCAAAATTTGTCAAAAACTGAATATTAAAAATAGTCAAACCCCATCGAAGTTCGTCAAAAATTATCAAAAAGTCAAAAACCGTCGAAAAATCGTCAAAACTCATCAAAATTTGTCAAAAATCATCAAGAAATCATCTTTCAAAGTTCTATTGAGGTACTTTTTTTTTTTGGAATTAAATTTCATTGAAGGCTTTTTATTATTCGAATTATTCGATACAGAGACATTGTATCGAATTACCTATCATAAAAGTATTGTGTTAACGATCCTTTATCGCTTCATTTCGACAAATTAATTTTTTTTTCAAAAGATGAAAAAGGTTCTCGGGCGATGACAAAGACAAGTGACGAGACCTAATTTTAGATGAAAAAAATTGTACCACGTCATTCCTACCCCCGGATCAATTTCGTTATTTTCTTCGAGTGTTTTTTAAAATTATTATTACTTAATAATTAATTGAGGGTCGATAAAATACTTCGATGATAACCAATTAAGTCAAAATTATTAGAAATCTTATCGGTGAAGGGAGATAGGGAAATTCTTCAAATCGTATGATTTATTTTTCGTATATCTACGTAGCAATTCGCGATAAAAAATTATTCAAGGGGCGAAGGGGTAAAGGGGATGAATTATTTTTATTTAGAACTAGCTTCGTTCGATCGTTCAGTTTTTATTATTTTATCCGGTGCAAATTTTAAAGATAAAAAATGACTGCAAAGAATTTTCTAATGAAAAAAGTAATTTTTCTTTGAATCGAATGGAAAACGTGTTTGAGAAGATGAAAATGAATAATGTTCCTGGCATCTCCTCACTTCCTCCATATCGACTTCCGATTTAGAAAATTTTATTGCTTTTGACTGGTTTTTCGTTGACCCCTGTTCTCCTCTTTCATTAAATTTGAATTTGATGATTTTATTCGCTGATTAAATATTTTAATTTGATTTTTTATTACGTCGAATATTTTAATGCATTTTTTTTTATTCTTACGTGAACATTCCAACGGGGTAAGTTTTTGTGAAAGGACGAAAAAGTTATACAATGTACAAGTCTACAAGTAATTTAAAACCCGCATTAAAATTGATTAAAATAATGCAAGAAGATTCCTCAGGGGTTTCCAAATTTTAAAAAAATTGTTAGAAGGTTTCCAGAATGGGAATTATTTAATTTTGAAAAAATAAAATTACAATGATTCCCAAATCGAGAGAATTAAAAATGGTAGGAAGGTTTGTTAATAAATTGAAAATTGAGGGGTTTTAAGGTTTCAAAATGGAAGTGGGTGAACAGGATGGAATAATTTAATTTCTTTGGTAATTTTCAAATTTCGCGAAAAATAAGGGGTTCCCAAAATTTTCTTTAAATTTTTGATTTTCCATTAAAAATCTGGATTTTATGAAAATTTCAGATTTTGAATTCGAAATGAATTTGGTAGGTGAACTCGAATGTTTCTTAGATAAATTGAAGGCTGTGGATTCTCAAAGTTTTTTTTTCTACTTAGCATAGACGAAGAAAAAGATGAGGATCAATAAAAATATAAAGCAAAGAGTCCATTAAAATTTATAAATCAATTTTTCTCGACTTTCAATTTGAGCTTTTCCAACCTCGTGATTTTCCTTCCTCCACACCACACCAATCCTTTGAAAAAAATATAACGCAGTTCTATTTTTCAAAAATAATTTTCATAGAGTTTTTGAAATTTTCCAGACCAAGCCATGAAAAAGTTGTACAATTTCTAACAAGAATTTTCGTTTCAAAATATTTAATGCTTGAAATTTTTATATTCATTTAAAAAGCAACGCAAAGTTGTTTACAAAATTGCATTTACATGAATTTTCTACGCATTTTATTTCTACTTATTGCTCCCATAACTTCCTCGACTATTCGTCAAGTTTGAGTTAAAATTCTCAACTTCTTTGAAAATATGGAATTTTTCGTCTTGGTATTAACACTTCATCAACAGATTTTCAAAATTAATTATCAATTTTTACGATTTTCTGTGAATTTTTTTGGTAAAATTGAAGGGATTACAGATTCCCAAAACATTTATTGCAGTAAACATGAACGATTGGGAGGGGACCCCACCCCTCAGAGTTTGAACAATGAACAATCCCCGTAAAATGTTTAAAAATGGTCATTATCGATTTTTTCAATCAAAATTTTTGAAAAATTCTAATTTTTGTTTTTAATTGGTCAAAACAATTACGTTGGAAAATTTTTATGAAAATTGTCATATTTTTCCCATTTCTCTAATTTTATGGAGGGGAGGGAATTTGTTTGACAGTAGCTAACGTATTTTCCTCATTGAAAAAATCCAAAACATTAACGTCACAAATTGCATGATTTTCTCATATCACTAAAATCTTCTATCAGATCTACATATTACTTTAGCACCAAAAATTTCATGGTTTTCTCTTTCTCTCAATCTCTGAGAACTGAGGGGAGGCGGTGAGACAGAACTTTCATTTCGAAACGAATTTTTCAGAGGTTTAAAATTTGAAGACACGAATAATTAACAAACAGAAAATAATTTTCAAAATTTTCAGTGATTTTCATCTGAAATTAGAAATTGAAAAATTTTGAAAATTCTGTATCTGACATTTCGGAGATTTTATCTTGGATTTTGTCAACAATTCAGAAAAAATCAAACGATTGGAAAATCCCTTATAAAAATAACCAATTCAAAATTGATTCCCTATAAAATTTCCAAATTTAAGCAATGATTTTTTTTCAAAAACTAAACATGGATTGGAAAAATTTGTATTGATGAGTTTTAAAAAAATATCGAATTTGAAAAAAATTGAGGAATTCCACGAATTATCCACCATCTGAAAATTCGTCTTCGCAATTGTTCCCAAATATACCAATTTCAGATCCATTTCTTGGGTACGAGTTGAAGAAATTTTACCCATAATTTATTATTTTTTTCAATACGACCATTTCGTTCTTTCATTTTATTTTTTTTAGATCAAGAAATCAATCGTATTTGTACCTTTGATTTTATTTTCATCTCTGCCTTTGTTCCTCTATCATTCATTCATTCTTTATGAATGCAAAGGGCACAATAACAGATTCAATAGGATTGTTAATCAATTGATTTTCTAATTTGATCACACCAACGCCATAGAAGAATATGAATAAATCGAGATACGAGTTTCTATTTATAATTTTTATAATTCCACGACGCGACTCCGCGTACAATAATAATAGAAAAGCACAATTTCGTAATTGACGATTTTACTAGGAAAAAATCATAATCTGAATTCCCCTCTCCCCCCTTAAAATTACACGTGGATCGAGTAAAATCACATCGACACCAATTGCGAATAAATTATGCACTCAGCGTAGAAAATTTCAACTTACAGATCGATTTCGGACCCTTCTTCGATCAACTTCATTTTCATCATTTTGTAACTCAAAAAAATTATTAAAAAATCCGAAAATCAAGCAAACCCGAACCGAAGATATTTTCATACAACGTCATTCAATGCACTCGATTCACGTATAAATCAGTCTGAAAAAAATATCGAGTGATCCGATCTGAACCCATATCTCACATAATCCTCTTCGATTAACAACTATCGACGTAATGAGAAAAATCAATCAGAAAAAAAGCGGCAATCAGTAAGATAAAATTCGAATATCGATCGCCTGACGACGTAATTGGAAAATATCTTCAATACGCATAAACGTACTAATGACCTGCTAATACAATAGTCCTATTGAAACTCCAAGTCGGTTCAAGGTGTTTCGATTCGAAATTCAAGTTCAAAGCGTAAAAAGACCATTATCGTAAATCGTAATACACATACAAATTTGTACCAGACAATGGAGACGACAAAGAATGAAGTTTTTATCGTCTAATCAAATATATCATTACAAAGTTGCAAGTAATCGCACGTGTGTCGTAAATTTTTTTCGGTCAGGTCGAATAATTACACTTTTACGAAAATTTATCGATATTAGGTTCACTGAAATAGACCATCCATTACATATTCAACAAAGAAATATAAATTTAACTTCTAATATAAGAAAATGAAGCCAGAAAATTGGAAGCATCAAATTTCATAATTTTCCCCCTCGCACGACCTATTTAAACGCGAATGAAAAACTGCCATCGAGGCAAACTTCGCTCCGGGCTCGAGTAGGTAAATAAAAACAAATTAAAAATTCGCCTACGCAGGTAAATATCTATACCTATTTCAGCTAATAATAGAATTCGCGAATCCTACGCGAAAATTAATTGCAACTTGGACTTACTTTGTATCATTTTGCGATTTTGGAATGAAAGATTCCACCTCCGAAGAGGCATCTTCGTTTTTCACATTATCCTGCAAACAGAAAATTACGAAATTACGATCGTTTTAATAAAACACATAATTTCTTATTAATTAATACGTATTTTATAATTTTTCACGCTCCTCAATTTTTTTATACAAAGAAACGTGCATTTTTTTTTCGCAGAATGTTTTAAAAAAATATCACGTTTTCGGTGCTTAATTTTTCACACTTTGTAATTTTTCTTCTGCTACAATTCGCACCAATCACTGTGGTAAAAAATTTCGCGATCGAGATGGAGAATAAATTTGTAAATCTTGACTCTTTTCAAGGTCATACAACTTCATTCGGTTTTCATTATCGTTATTTAATTGGCTGGTCGTCTACTGTATGCAAATCCTTTCGCGATCGTATAACGAGTAACCCATATGGGAGAAAATTTCGCCAGCTTGAGCACGTCTCTCATCGTAAATTATAATTCGTATACAATCGTTTATCGTATAAGCAATTTTGTCGGCTAAATAAATTGCATAATTAAATATTCGATCGTGTTAATAGAAAAACTAGACAAGTTGATGAAATATGGGGTGGAGAATGGTGATTTCATACAGTCAAATTTTCAATTTCGTTTTGCCATTTGAAATTTAATAACATTGAGAAATTCGATTCATTTGGTGAATTATACCTTTTTAATTGTGAATCGTGAATCCCAAAGCGAAAAATTAAATTTAGAAATTTAGAGATGGACTTTTAGAACAGAGGAAAAAATTGAAAATGGTTATGATTTTTAATGATTTTTCGAATAGGTACAATTTTTATGTTTTTTTCGAAGTCATTTTGTAGTCAGAATGAAAATAATGGAGGTACATGGAAATCGTCAAATGCCACAGATTTTCAAAACTTTCGGAGTTTTTAAAAACCACAAGTGTTTGGTTTTGGAAAATGACCTCGAAAAAAGAGTTTTACAGACAAAGAAAATTGATCACAAAATTAGGGGAAAATTCAAATTTTTTATCTCAATCATAATGAGAAATCTTGGAATGGAAATAATGTGGAGAAAAAATAATTTTTGGGTCATTTGAACAGGTAACACAGATATTTACTTAAATATTTAAAATATTGAGATAAACATTTAAATGACCAAGTGGAAAACAATTTTTAAATTAGTTTAAATTCGTGTTCAGCAGTCAAATTACTTCCTTTAAAAACATTACCTACTTGAACGATCTTTCCACTTGAAGCCTCAAAATTCATTTTTTTCATTTGAGACTTTTTAAATTTCAAGAGTTCTGTGAGAGGAAAATTGATTGAAGAAAAAGAAAATCACACGTTACACAGATTAAAAATGCTCCGAAAAGCATTCTTCCTTATTGTTTGATCGAATTCAAAAAATTCAATTTTGACCAAATTTTTTCCACCAGAAAAATATGATTCCTACTTAATTTCGGTAATTACGGTAATGATTAGGTAATTTTGATAATAAAAAGGTAATTTTTGTAATTACCGGGTAATTTGGTAATTATTCAGTATTCGTGATAATAACTGAGCAATTTCGGTAATTCTTGGATAATTATGATACATTTAAACCAATTATAATCACTGAAAATTTTGGAGACCAATAAATAATTCATCAGTTTTGGTAATGACTGAGTAATTTTTATAATTGCCAGGTAGTTACCGGGTAACTTCGATTCAAATTTCAAACTGAGAAAATTTCAACTATTTTCCAAGTTGGTAATTGGGTATTTTAGGTGATTATCAAGTAATTCTGGTAAATATCAGGTAATTTTGGTAAATATCAGGTAGTTTTGGTAATTATCAGATAATTTTGGTAATTATCAGGTAATTTTGGTAATCATCAGGTAATTTTGGTAATCATTAGGTAATAATGGTACTTCATGAGATAATTTTCGTAATCGTTAAGTAATAATTTTGGTAATCATCAGGTAATTATGGTAATCATCAGATAATTTTCTCCGGTAATTTTGGTAATTATCAGCCTATCAGGTAATTTTCGTAATCATCAGGTAATTTTCTCAGGTAATTTTTGGTAATTATCAGGTAATTTTGGTAAATATCAGGTAATTTCGGTAATTATCAGGTAATTTTGGTAAATATCAGGTAATTTCGGTAATTATCAGGTAATTTTGGTAAATATCAAGTAATTTTGGTAACTATCAGGTAATTTTGGAAATAATCAGGTAATTATGGTAATCATCAGACAATTTTCGTAATTATCAGGTCAGTTTGGTAAATCTGGCAATTTTGGTCATGGTCGAGTAATTTTTGATATTATTAGTGATTTCTGGGTACTCTCGACAAGATGTGAAGAACTTTGTTATTGGGTAATTTGAGTAATTACCGATATTTCAAGAAATTATCAGGTATTTTCTGGGAAATTTTGAAAATTACCAAGCGACTTCAATAATTACATAGAACATATTTTTGTAATTTCAAGGTACTTCTGGTAAAGATGGCAAATATTTCAGAAAATAACCAAAAATTTTGACAACACTAGGTATACATTAAATAAATATTAGAGAAAGGGAAGAAAAAGTGGTCAAAAACATGGAAAATTGAATTTACTCGAAAATTTTCCAACCCTAGAAAGTAATATCTTCGTTTCCAGAGATCTTAAACACCTAAATTTTTACACAGCTGATCATCATATCACGTTACTTATCGAAAAAAAATCACTAAAATTCTCGGTTTTTGGAAATTCATTCCCCTCTCTCATACATATTTTAAATTTAGGTACCCAGACCTACATACCTTGAAATGAATCTTCGTGATTCATTTTCTAGCACTTCAACATAACCGTTAGATTATCTCGTGAGCTCATTAGACATACTTATCAAACACTGATAAAACGGTAAAATCGTCCCAAAAAATATGTACATAGCTTTTCAACATTTCGGCGAAGCGTAACTTTCGAAGAAAAATAAACAAACCATTACAATTTGCAAATTTAACGGCAGCGGTAATTTTTTAATTAACGTTATCTTTCTTTTCAAAAAAACTTATTTTATCGCGATCATGTGAATAACGCAATGCTCGAAAATGATGAATCTGCGGCGTATTCAATCGTCCGAATGAATTTATTACCTATTACAAGATTACACGATAATTATTTCCTCGACACGGTTCTCTTATGCGATTTAATTTTATAAAGGCCCGATGTAAACACGAAACGTATAATTTTTCGATAAAAGTTTGGAAAATCGATTGTATACTTGAAATATGCATAATTTTTGAGTTTATTATCAAGGTCGAAAATTTTACTAATTTACACGTGGCAATTAAAATGTAACGTAGGTTTAACTTTCGCTAAATTATGATGGCTTTTGTTTCAAACTGAATAAAAGTCATTCTTCTATAAACGATAAGATAATGTTGTACTGAGAAAAATTTTTATTTACTGACGTTAGAAATTTAAACGACCCTCTGAGAATCATGCATTCGTGCTACGTTCGTACGTGAATAATATTAATCAAATGATTTAAAAGATTATTGAAAAAGAAAATTAATTTCTATCAATCTTTAAGCGGTAAATAAGGCGGATTAATTCTGAGAAATGGATGAGAATTTTTTGCAAACAGCTTTATCTCAATTGATTAAAATTTGAGGCTTTCTCATTGGTTTGAGAGATTATTTAAGCCCAACCTAAAACCTTACATCAATTAAAATTCGAATTTCTCAACTTGGAATTTTTAAATGTGTATTAGGTCATCTATCATTTAGATTTTTAATTAAATTGGTTCAAAATACTATTTAATTCTAGGGTATAAACAGATTTATTCATTTTTTTCATCACGTATTCATCAAATGGGTGTTGAGTAAACTTGATGTACTTAAATATCCCATTTTAATTTTTGTTATTTTTTGAGGGAAAATTTTTCTAATTTACATTTGTATACAATTCACATGCAGGTACATACATAAAATTAAAGCTGAAAAAAAAAAAAAAGTAAAAAGTAGAGAATACTTATTCTAGCTCTTAAAAAAAAATCATGTTGTTTTTTCAATTAAAAATATGAATAATCTTAGGTGGAACTTTTTATTTTTTTCAAATTTAAAAATGGATTTCTTTCGAAATTAGGAATTCAACTCCATAAATTTTAAAAAATGAAAAAAATCGAACAATTTTTGATTTTTTTCAGAAATAATTTTATGATGGAAATATTTCGAAATTAAAAGGCACTGATTGGATGATCCATTTGTTGATATGAATGGGCGAAAATGAAAATTTTCTGAATAATTTTTTCTGGTACTCACCATTTTGAATTTTTCAGACGTCGATCCAGCAATCTAGGTTTTCTTACGCCAACCTGCAACATTAAATTTCAACGATCACTACACAAGTCAACTAAACACTGAATATTTGTCAGAAAAACACACATTAATCGATAAAAATACCTTATCAGGGAAAATACAACCGAATAGAATAAGTAAATATTGTCAAGAGAATTAAATCTAATCAAAAAAGACTTCAGAACCGATATATTCACAACACTTGCATTGTATATCCAAAACTCGATCTAAAAATATATTACAATTTGTGTCACGTTCCTATTAGCAAAATAGTCGCGTACATTATCTCTACGTCTCTGACAAAAGCATCTCGAACAAAATCACAAGACATGAGGAGAGAACTCCAAAAAGATAATGAAGATAATCACTCGTGAATACCAAAAAAAAATTGGGCCTAAGAAACGGAAAAACAATTCGATAAATTTTCAAACGTAATGCACAATTTCGAAACCAGTTCAATTGGAAAATAACTCGACGATAAAAACATTGTGTACCTACATTTGCGTACGTAGGAAAGTATATTAGATATGTACTTACGAAAAAAAAAATTCAGAGTAAACGTATCAAATGTTATCGTTCGTATACAAATATCGAATGACGAACATGAACATCACTTTTGTTACATAATTCTTCGGTCATACTCGTGAAATTTATGAAAATATCGCTAATATGGAATTACCTGGCTTTCAGCCAAATACCGCGCATGTAATTAACGTGCGCACTAATTCGTTCATGCTTTAGATGAGAATTCCGTCATGCAGAAGATATCAGCTTCGGCGGTGGATTTTGAATCATATGTGAAGAGGGAGGAGAAAGGGCAAAGTACGAAAAATCTTTAAAATGTGTATTATTATTACATCAGCCTTTTTTTATTTCTTTTGGTTTTTACCAGATTGCAAATTAGATATGGGAGCTTTTTAATGTTATTTCCATTACGTCATCGTCCCCCTCCCATTCGTCGGTTGCTGAACCAAATGATGAAAAATATTAAAATGAGTGGCAGGGAAATTCCCTAGGGATGGAGAATAAATTAAAAAACAGAATTTATTATTTGAAGTTGATGTCGCTTTTTAAAATCTTATTTTTCTACCGTATTTTTTCGATTAGAGGTGTGAAAAGTTGGAATTTTCCACCGGAGATCGAATTTTTCCGGCTCGATGAGAAAACTTTCCAAAGAAAGATAACTTTTTTGGCTAATTTTCCCTCGATTGACTCAAGTAAACTTACTCTTTCTCAGACGATCTGAACCATGGCGAATGGAAGGGAGACTGTAGACAGGAAATTCTGAATAGAAGATTTTGAAATGTCAAATGATACTTATTTTTATGTATTTTTTTGACAAGTACGTATGAAAAAAAAATAATCGATTTTTACCAAAAATTTAGCAAATATTATAAAATTATACAAAAATTTTGAACGAAAATTTCCTGAATTCCTAACGTAAGTAAAATTACAACGACGACATGCAAGTTTGCCACGCTTTACCTCTTTTTTATGCAGTCTTTGATAATAACTCAGTCAGAAGTTGAAAATGTACTTATCTTCTGATCATTGCGAACAACATGAACTGGAAGTAAACTTTTAAAAAATGGCCAAACAAAAAATTTCAGCCAAAATTTTAATTAGAGGTAAATATTTGTATAAAATTTTAAATTCAGAAGAGTCTTGAACATATTTTTGAATCTCTTGCATGGAAAAGAACTGGAATTACGTATGAAGAGCAGAGGAAACAAAATCGAAAAAATTTCACACTAGAGATTCGAAGATATTTTGTTGGAATTTTTTCGACATCAAGTTCAGATGGAGATTTCCCGAAAGACTATGTCGATATTTTTTTGTTGTGGCGATTTTTAGAATTTATACAAATTTAAAATTGAGAGATTTTGTGGATTTATCCAAGAACCTACGTCTAAATTGAAAATTTTTGAGATAACAGGTCCAAACTGAGTTTTTATGACCAAATAAAGAGTTTTTAGGGCAATTATGACCGAATCGAAGCATTTTAAGGCCACCGTGTTCAGATTAAAGAGTTGAGGGTATTTTAAATTACATATTTATTTTATGTAATTTTTTTTTTTTACAGAGACATTACACCCAATTTTTCCAATTGAAAAAAGTTTTTGAAAAGATTTAGCTTTTTGAGATGTTAATAAGTAAGTCCAAATTTTGAAGTTTTGGGGGATATTATGTCTAAACTGAGAGGTTTCGGGACACTTTGTCTAAAATTCAAGGTTCCTTAGCCTCTGCCCCTATGCTCAAATTGAAGGATTTTTTAAGACACTCTGTCCCAGTTCGAAATTTTTGGGAAGATTGAGGATTTTTGGGACAGCATGTCCAGCTGATAAGGCTAGGGCACACAATGTCCAAACTACGGAATTTTATGGTATTAGATACATCCAAAAAAGAGTTTTTTGGAATCTCATGTCCAAATTAGAGTTATTTTTGGGAAAAAATATCAAATTTGGAGTTTTTTGTACACAAACGTATCCAAACTAGAGATTTTATGGACTACTTACATGTTTAAATAGTTGGGATTGCTGTGATTTCATCAAATTTTTTTAGGCAAAATTATCCAGAAACGTCCCGTACAACTCGACAGAGGTTTTTGAGACGTCAAGTTCAGATTTTTTGGAGAAAATTTTGTCCCAATTATTAAATTGGATTTTTTTAGACATTTTTGTCTGAATTTGAGTTCTGGGACAGAATGTCTCACAAGAAAAAGAACATATTTTCAAGGACATGATGTCCCCATTGAAATTTTTTAGAGAATTTTGGGTTCAATAAGTGAGAGATTGGGGTAACTAATAAGCCAGAATTGAAATTTTTGGGATGCCATGTCTAAATCACGATTTCTTGGATTTCATGTCCAAATTTAAGATTTTCAGGACACCATATCCAGATTTTTTGGTGGATATAATGTCCCAATTACCAAATTCGATTTTATAAGAGACAATACGTCTAAATTACAAATTTGTTTTTTTTCAGACTTTTTGTCTCATTGGAGGAGGTGAGGCAATTTATGGCATTTTTTTTTCAAGATTTGGGACATATGTCCATATAAAATTTCCCTGAACTTTATGTTAAAATAGATTTTCGGGACGCTGTGTCAAAAATTTTTAAAGACATTGTTTCAATTACTGAATTAGATTTTTTGAGCCTTTATGTCTCATTGGATCAGAAGAGGTATCCAAGTCGATTTTTTAGGAATTGGGACATTATGTCCGGAATCAAACTTTCACGTTTGAATAAAAGATTTTCGAGGGACTACGTTCAGATTTTTTGTAGGGGATCATGTCCCAATTATCCAATTGGATTTTTTGGGACTTTATGTCTCTTTGGATGAAAAGAGGTATTTTGAGTCCGTTTTTTTTTTTTTTTTCAGGATATCATGCCTAGCTTAAGATTTTTATAACGCCATTTTCAATAGATCAAAGTTTTGGACACAAGGCCAAAAAATTTTTTGGGGTGTCATGTCCGAATTGAATTTTTGGACAACCAGGGTCAAAAAATAATACCATTAGGTTCAATTTTTCACGCTATTGTGTCCCAAAAAGCTTTCCTCCTGATATCTCCTCTCCTATCCAAAGTAAACAAATGCAAATCTGGGAAGTAAATTTAAGGTAGTCAAAAAAGGAAGCTCATTTTTCATCGTGCATATCAATTTCAAGATTTTTCGACATCTCTGATCTCAAATCCACTGTCTATTTTACATTTCAATCAAATCAATGGACAATAAATGAAGAGAAATCTTCTATCTCACTTCTAATAAGCAACCTCGCATACGAATTCATCTCCAAAACAATTTCCAAGAAATAAACCCCATCCACACGAGCCTACATCTACAACTACACATTACATACAAACTAAGAAGACAACGCACATATATCAATCAAAAAGCAATCCTATTACAATAAAGTTTGACCCGATTGCCGCTATGAAATTCAATTCGAAATAGCCAAAGTTAATTAATCAAACCGAGACAAATTTTCATCCGTAAATCCGATATTGGAAAGTAATAAGTTTACATTTGTAGGTCAATTATGGAGGGTTAGCCAAGGTTACCGAGGCTAATAATGCGTTCATTGGAAAGAAAAATTTTTAAAAAGCCTTTATAATACGATCGCATCCAATATAGGTCTTCATTTATAGTACTTTGTAAAATAATTAACATCCGAGCCGACCTACTTAAACGTTCGAAATAGTAAAAAAAGGTGTATTTTTTTAAAATTACCGCAACCACGTGCTGCCAGCTGCGATTCAACAAATCGTACTAGAAATTATGTCGCTGTAAAACAAATCTCGAAAAAAGCTCGATTCAAGTACGTTTCGTTGCGAATATTTTTAACCAATGAGGTTTCCATAAATCAATCAACGTTGGTAATAAAATTGAAAATTTTTCCAAAAAAATAACCAGTTCTACAATCGATTGCGGTAAAATACGTAAGACCAAAAAGAGCAACAAATCAAATCGAGACGTCGATTTTACCGGTACCAGACGAGACTTTTAATATTCCGCCGACATGGTAACACTGCCAATTCAAAATTATACCCACGCAATGCACCCGAAGCACGAGGACCGGAATTACTCTACTATGACGCAACATTTTGGGTTATTTCGTGGCAATATAAACGGTGCCGACATCGTACGTGCCAATTAAGGCTCATAGACATAAAAAAAAAATTTTCACCACTGACGTTCCCCGAATAAAGGCTAAATGGTAAATTAAAGTTTGGATAGACGTTTAAATTGACACGACTTCAATTCGGATATTACACGAGTAAAAAGTATAAGTACAGATTCAAAAATAAGTACAACAATCGAAAAGTAAATTAACGCATTATGACCGTCCCAAGACGTAAACTGTATTCAAGAGTTAATTACTCTGCAATTGAAAAGATTGAAATATCGCACCGTAAAAATTAATACCACTTGAAATTATTATCAATTAACCGAGACTCGAAATTTTTTTCTTTTCGATACTGCCAGATAAAAAAATCATCTTGCAAAAGTCACTTTGAGTGCTATGACGTTTATTTTAATAAGATTGTCGAAATTATAATTTTTTCACAATGATTTCTTTGTGAGAAGTTGAGTTTTTTATTTCGAGTGGTTAAAGCTTTTTTGTAAGACTAATTTTTACACATGGAAAAGTATTTTGAAATTAGAACCAACAAACGATATCATTTTTTTCAGAAAATTGGCCAATTTATTTAATGACCAAAGACGGAATCCTTTTTAGAAAATGTGATAATATTAATCGTTATTGGTTAAAATACCGAGAAATTGGATTTTTTTCTAATAAATAATTTTTGTTTTCGCGTGATAATCACAATGAGAGAAAACGGTGCTTTACAAAGTCGCTTCTGTAAAGTACGATTAAGTTACACCTTTAACAAATTAATTTATTGCTAAAGTTAATGAACGTGTGATAAGGGTATCGATACATAATTATACGATATGTTAATTTTTGCTACGTTTATTTGAACTGGCTTATTTTATAGATTATAAATAGGTGAACCTTTTTTTTGCCAGTCCATAATTTACTAATTTACTAATAAATCTGCGGTCTGCGGTAGAATTATAGCCTCATACAGAGGAAAAGTAGTAATGGATTTTATAATGCGACGAATTAATAAGCATTAGGTGTAGTCGCAACTACCTACGTAAAATTTATAATTTTTTTTTTTTGTTTCAGGAATTCGTCGCTAATGACGTGAAACACCTTATCAGCTTTATATACCTACGTCTACGTCCAGCCATTACCTATCGGAAATTTCATACGAGTGTGATAAAAAGGTGACACGTGAAAGAGAAATATGTGCGGTAATCATTTCCCCATACACCCAGGCTGATAATTTTTTTAGGAGTTCAAACGTAAGCACGCACTAAGTCTTTCCTGTCGTAAATCATACTCATAGAAATCTATATACGTTGAGATTGGAAGGCTCGAAGGTCACGAGATTTTTCTAAAATTTTATTTGAGATTTTTTAAATTTTGTTCTAATGCCTTCAAAATAGCAGGAAGGCAAAAATATTTACGTTTGAAGAATTTGCTTAAAGAAATAAAGATTAAAGAGCGGTTCGATGTATTTTACAAATATTTTTTTCGAAATTCAGATAAAGAGGGAGATTCAAAAAATTATAAGTAGATGTCAAAAACTTTCAGGAAAATTTAACCCTGGTCAAGAACTTCATGACTCAGAAAAATGACTAAGTACATAAATTCTAAAGATTTTTCAAAATGGTAAGGTGGAGAAAAACCTTCCTCTAGACGATTATTTTGGAGTGGAAGGCCCTGGAGCCAGATCTGGAAGGACTTGAAATCAAACAACTCGGAGCTGGAGTGAAGAGGGCTCCCCCCACCGAATCCTTGAGACGGTCAAAGATTTGAAGCGCAGCTGAAGGGAAGAAGGCCTCTCTGAACGATTTTTTTTCAGCTGAAACCGAAGTCATTTCTTTAAAAAATGTTAGAATTGGAGCTGGAGCCGCAGGCACTTTCTCAATAGCCCTGAAGCCAAAGGTACCGGACCCCCTCCCTTCCTCCTGATCGTTGGATACCTTTTTTTTTCATCATGAAAATGAAGATGAATGTCGTTGCTGAACTTCTGATGATCCTTTCGGAGGGGCTATAAATTGGTTTTTGAATTGATAGTGATTTTGAACATTTCAGAAGCATAGGATCAAGAAGGAACCTCAACTCTCAATTTTTGACTCCTAAGGGTGGATTCCATGTCAAGACTCGCACAAGTATTGGTAAAATCAGTCAAGTTTCAAAAGTATTGTTCATTCCTTCTGAACCCCTCCTTCTTATAAATTTTGGTTTATAATTTTTTTTCTCTGTCTCTTCAGGCAGATAATTGAGATACCTGGTAAAAATTTCAAAAAATGATCAAAATAAAAGTTGTCTAGTGTTGAAACTACAGATATCGACGACCCCCCCCCCCCGCCGATAATTGTTTAATTCTGAAAATTATATTTCCTCATGCATCTATGTTTACAGGATTTTTTCATTTTTATTTTTTCAAAATAACTATAAGATGCTCGAATGATTCTGCCCCCTCCCTCCTATAAGGAAATTTTGTTTATAAAAATCGTAAACTGAAAACTTGTAAAATTCAATTAATGTTAATTCAATGTGATGAAACAAATCGAATGTTTACTTTTTAATGCAAGAATTATAATTATTCCACCATGATTGGTTTGCTGACATAGGTCAGAATTGCCAACCTACGATTTTTGATCATAAAAATTCAATGGGAGCGAAAATTTTCGAGTATCCGGTAATACCTACATATTGATTCAAAAAAAAAAACACAGCATGCAGCATTTTGACAAAAATTGACGAAGTAATTTTTTTTGAATGGGAGACTTCTCTACAAAAAAATTGAGTAGAGCCCTCAAAATAAAGTCATTTTCAAAAAAAAATCAGTTTTTGGGAACTTTTGGATGCTGCCATCATCTGAGAATCTTGGAAACTCTCTCTAAAAAACAAATCGCCATTCAAATTTCTACTCCTCCTTGAAACGTTGATCTCGAAATTGGATTCCACTTTTGGCATCTGACAAGGACAAGAAGATTGAAAAGTGGCAGAAGACAAATTTGAAAATTCTTTTACTTATTTTTATCGAATTAAAATTACTTACTTAAAATTCTGAAAATTGAATCGAGAAAACTGTGGGACACTTAGCATATTTTTTTAATGAAATTTTTCTCAAAAAAATTCATGGCATGGCACGTTGCCAGCAGCATTTCGACTTATGCAATTTTCATTAAATTCAAGATGTTTGACCAGTGATTAGAAAAATGGGTCAATTTTTTAGCCATTAAAATTACCTACTTCGAATTAATTTTTTTTTGAAATTTTCGACACCAGTGCTGCCAACTGAAGTTTTATGAAACCTGCGTAAGTCAAAATGCAGTTTGAAACACTATATGTGACCTTGCCGGAAAGAAGGGACCTTGTGTAAAAGAAATCGATGCCTTTATTTCTATGCTTGGTCCAGATTTGGTGTCATTTGGACCAAAAACGTGAAAAATGAGACATCAATTTTTTTTCACACAAGGTCTCTTCTTTCCGGTAGGGTCACACAAAGTGACAATTTTTTGAAAAATTTTATAATTTTTTGAAAAATTTTATAATTTTTTGAAAAATTTTATAATTTTTTTAAAAAATTTATAATTTTTTTAAAAAATTTATAATTTTTTTACGAAAAAATTTTTTGGGTGAGTAGAAGGCAAAAGTGATATAATTTCGATATCAGTGGTTCAGGAAAGTTTGGAAACTTGAATCATATTTTTTCAACGGGTTGAGCGAGGCTCTCGGCAAATTACAATGCCCAAAAGTAGCAAAAACCACGTTTTTTCAAAAATGAGCTCATTTTGAGGTCTCCTATAGCTCCCTCTCCTCCTCTCCAAACCGAAGGGCTCAAATTTTTTGGAGAAGTCTCACACTCAAAGTCAACTATCTCACCAAATTTTGGCAAAGCCTGGAATTTTTTTTTGATTTCTTCTACGATTACGTACATTTATACATCATGGCTCCCTCAAATTTAAAGAAGAGGTGTTTTTCTCAAATTTTCAAAATTATACTATTCCTTTCCCAATGAAACAATACAAAACTTCAATTTTTTGAGAGAGCATTTAACCCTTCAATTTTCCAGATAGGCGATATTTTTACCTGATTTTTTTCAAACTGTATCCGATTTCAGGTATTCGAATATTTCATATCAGGTATTATGGAACACCAATTACCAAATTTCCAATATTTATTTTTTTTTACCCAGAAATCGATTACGTTGGAAAAAATTCGAAAACACTTCAATTTTAAAAATAACCCTTCAAATTCAATCGAAAAAAATTAAACGAAAAACCAACCATGTGCACTCGAGTACATACGAGCACCTACAAATTAAGGAAGACACGTTGTGATAACGTACGTTCGAAAACGCCAGTAGCGGTTGGTTTCGTTATCAGTGACCGCAACGTTTTCAAAAATAGATTACGAGTGTGGGATTAAATCCGATACAAATCAAAGTTCGTAAGTCGTAAGTCGTTACCATTCTGTCCACTTTAAATTTCGCTCGATTACATCAAGCGAAATAAAGAACAGCTTTAGCAATATTTCGATTTAAAAAAAAAATCATCGACGAAAAATGGATTTAATAACCACAGGGTGTCATAAAATACGTGGGTAGCTAGGTATAAGAAAAAAACCGCCACTGGAAAAATTACCCAACCACTTGACACATACGTATGTTGCACTTGGAACTAAAAATAGGTAGTTGGATAATTCTACTCAAGTAGGCGAAAAAATTGACAAATTTAGAGTAAGTAGGTAGAAAAACTTATGTAGGCATTATCCTCAGGATAATGATAAAATTACCGTATAATTAGACCCCTCCTTTCTCTTTGATCCTCATCTGTTGCACAATTCAAGCGAGTAAACCTCCGCCAAAAAAAAAATCAATATGGAATAACGTCAAAGTAATTACAAACCAAAGCTAAATTCATTGTCAAACAAAGCCCCCGTTTCTCGTTATGAATATTAATCAGCCTAACACATTGTCGAGAGCAAATACTCGTTAGAAATTTTCAACCGAACGAAAACAAACAAAAATAATTCCACAATTTCGACCTGGATCAGCGGTGCAGCATAAAAGGATCTAATAATTTAAAAGACTTTTGAAAAAAAAAACACGACATCTGCCTCAAAAGCTTCGAACTATCTTATTGAATAGATATGAAAAAAAAAAAAAACACGAGAGAGGTATGAATGGATTTTGGGAAATTTCTGATCATCTGATCGATAATCCACATTACATAATGAATCATCAAAGGCCAACTGATAAAAATGTAAAAGATCAACGAAGACTACACGCAGGGTTACCCTTAGTAAATAGTAAAATCACGTGCTTACTCTTAATTAGCACTTATCGATTTACTGGAAAAGAACGACGTTAGATCGTGATTTTTTTCGTGTGAAAAATTACAAGGACCAATTTTTTACGATGTTTAAATTTAATCAACTTATTCGGAAATCGTTCAAACATAGATGATAAAAAATAAAACAAATATTAGATAATACCAAATTATGATTCATTTTACAGCGAATTTTTAAAATTAGGAAAAACCTCATGTTTCATTTTAATTTCTTCGGCATTTTTGTGATTTTTTTCCCCAAGACCATGCCACGATCTAACATCATTCTTAATATTACCAACATTTTCGAATTTAAAATTAAAATTACATCGGTTCAAGGTAAAACGTACCTGAAATCTAAATCAAGAGTCATAATTTCAGAAAAAAAAAAATGGAAAAATATCCAACACAAAATGATTTCCAAAATCGATAAAATATTTTCAAAAGCAATTCGAACCCCGGTGTGAAAAAAAAAACAGCATGTGAGAAAATATGGTACGAAAGACTTAAAATCGAATACAACGGAGTATTTCAAACGCACATATTAATCAGTAGCTAGGAAAGTTTAAAAAACACGTGTGTATGGTTTTCGTTTAGGCTTAAAAACATAGCTTATTACCTTGGTTCCGTTCGATAATCGGCTTACTCGAGTTCTCTAAATACGTAATATTCGACGATTTCAATCTATCTTCTTCATTTGCACGAATTAGATGAGTGAATTTCACACCGGCGGAATGATAAATTGATATAATATTCGAAGAAAATAATCCGAAGGAAACAACATAAAATAGACTCGCACGTTTGACACATATACCGGTAAATGTTGAAGCAAAATTCAAGTTTGCAATACGACAGCGCATTTCTTCAATGTTACCAGCTTGGAAAACTCATAAATCTCTCGCCAGAATTGTCAGACATCCACGTGCTAGGCTGCGAATTCGGAATTACGAACGATCGCCTCGTTGATTTTGATAGCTTTTTTTTTAGGGACGGTAATGGTCGGTTTATGTGGGCAAATCACCTACGCTGATTATTTTTTTCCAAGTTTCGACGCCTTTGTAATTTGTTCGACGATGGATTGTAATTCATCGTTAAATAAATCAGACAGGTATTGAGATTTTATTTTTGGATGCAGAGGATACGTATAATTTTACTCAAATTGTCACAACAGCGTTGAAAATTTGACATTATTTATTCTTCTCAACAGACGCCCACTTGGATGAGGATGTTTAACTCGTCGAGAATTATAGACACGTTTGTAGAAGAATATTCGTAATTTGCTGTGTCTGGAAATTTCAGTCACGTGGATAAATTGTAATTTTAAATTGATGAGGATTTTTTCGTAAGGACCTGGTTGGGATCTCATCAATTTCCAAAGTGTTGAGAAAAATGAAAACCTACGTATTAATTTGAATATTTCCATGTTCTGTGCAGATGCTTTAAATATGTAGATCTCAAATCCGTATTACGAAATTTTTAAAATACACAAATGTTCAAGGTTATAGCTCGTACTTTTTATTTCTACGGTCTATTCATTCGAACAATAGAGCACATTGGAATAATAAGAGATGTAGTAATTTAAAAAGGGCAGCTGATGAATTCGCGAACCACATTCGTCTGAGAATAAAAAAGGATTTGGCATTCTTTTTGACGAATACCGGTAGCCAAAAGATTTCGAATACGGAACTAAAGAAGATTTGGCAACAGCCTCATATAAATACTCACCGTAGTCTAATTAAATAATCGATTTATCGATGTAGAATTTTCCGCAACATTTTATAATCTTCGATAGGTACTTAGACTTGCCCAATCAATTTATGAGAATATTTGATCGTATCAATATAAAGTTGTAATATTATGAGAATTTTCTATTTTTTAATTAAATGTTTTTGTAGATATTTCGAAATTAATTTTTTTCCAATTGTATTTCGTGAAAATACTGAATGATTTGATGAAAAAAATGAAAAATGAAATTTTGTAACTCGATCAAAGGTTAACCTGAGAATTGTTACCCCCTGGCGCCTGGAATACCTCCCAAGGCAACCGCCCAAACATGATGCAACATTCCCGCCATATTTCAGTCAGAAACATTTTTGTCCCTTCCTTTGACCGGTATCGTATTTTATTAACAATTTATTTGCAAATTGGCAAATTTTCAATTGAACGTACATGGCGTCTTTCCGCTGCATCATACGTATTCGCTGAAAAGTGACGTCTAATCAGTTTTCATACGAGTTATGATCAACTTATCATAATTAGTTGAAAATTGTCAACTATTTGTAGATGATTTAATTTTCCTCGTGCCGGAATTGTAGTTTATGGCGATGGGAAAATATGATGATGCAATATGCGACGAGAAAAAATGCAGCGGTTTAAATATTCCGAACCAGGAAAACATTTTATATTCAATTGGATCTAATTGATCTAAAATCATTTTCCTGGTATGAGTAAAAAATTTGATATTTTTGAATTGAAAATAGGAAGAATTGTCCAACAAAAAAATAAAGAAATGAAAATGAAAATGTGTACGTAAGAAAAACATTATTCTTACATATGGGTACTTTCAACTCTTTAAACTTGAAAATATTGAGGTAGTTGCTAAGAGACAAAAAATAAAGCATCATAAACATCATACAAACGAAGACATGAGTTTTCAAGTTATTAATATTTCGATTGTTAATTGACTTACACTTGATATCATTTCTTCTATTTGAATATTAGCTTAATCATCAATAAAATCTCGGCACCTGAAACGAATTTTTTCAGCAAAAAAAAAAAAATACGAGAAATATCATAAATTATTTTTTTTTTTTAAATTAGCAAAATTACATGTATTTAATCAAACACATAATTATTCAAAAAAATTATAAAAAAGGTATTTTAAAAACTGCAGTAGATGTTTTTTCAATCTTGAAGTTCTGATCCTGAGTCAGATCAGAGGCATGATGAACGGGAGGATCTTTTTAAGCAAATCTAAAGTTGAAAATTTAATGAGATACCTATCAACAAATCCGAAAGTAGAGTTTGAAAAAATGAATAAAGTTGAGAAAATATGAGAAAACGTTCAAATGCACTCAAATTGGAAATTAGGCGATAGATTCAAAACTTCATAACTTTTTATCTATGTCAATTCATCTAACATTTTACAGGTTTTTTTTTTTTCAAAAAATAATCTTAATATTTCATTTTTCATTTTTTTTTTTCTAATGTCCTTATGCTTGATCTAAAATACGTGTAAGTAATTTTTATGTTTTCCAACATAAAGTCAATGTATCTTTATCTACAAATGTAGAACAAATTATACATTTTTTTCTTATTATTATTGTTTTGCAGAATAAATAGACCAAGAAGGTAAATAAAAATCATCGGAAAGAGGTATGTGGGATGGATAGTTAAATTTTATGCAAAGTGCTCTTCCGATTTTTCAGATCTGTGTGCCATTGTTAGAAGATATCGAACACAGACATTCACAGATTTTTAAGGTCCCCCCCCCCCCAAAAAAAAAAACAATATCGAAAAGGATTTTAAAAACTTCAAAGCTTGCAGAAATATAAAAAATTTCAATCTATTTTATACCAATTATGATTATTCTTTTTTTCTCCACCTAAAATTTTACGAAAAATCTCAAATTTAGAATATTTTTTGAAGAAATGGATGAATTTGAATTACAGAAGCTTGAAAAATGTAAAATTAAAATTCCCGAAGTTGTTCTTTGCTCTTTTTAATTTTTAGTCTTCATTTTCACATTCTCTCTCATTTATCATTAAGTCAAATTAAATGTGAAAATTTTAAAAAAAATTTCATGTTTCAAAAATTTTGATAATTCTGTTTCAATAATTATGACAAAATTTCATTCCCTAATGATTGAAACTACTGTTTTTTGGAGTTTTCAAGGAAACCGTTTTAGGGACTTGAAAATTTTTAATCGGCCTGCAGCTCTAAAATACATTCACATCGAAAAAATGTACAATTCAAAAAAAAAATGAGAAAAATATCAGCAAAATGAGCAACCGAAATCAGATTTTTAAAAAAAGGATCATTTTTTTCTACTTCTTATTGTTTCCACATCCAATAAATCAATATCCTTGGGAGCTATATCTTTCAACGAATTGATACACAATTCAGCTTCTTCAACAGCCTCGACGTTATTCGAATTGAAAATGATTTTTCCAGCAATTATATTAATCCTTCTGCAATGCTTGTGAAGAACTGGCCAGCACCATCGAAGAGTTAAATTCAGAGCCTGAAAAATAATTCATCAGAATAAATATGTTTTTCTTTAGAAAAACGTATTTTTCAAATCGATAAATACCATCATGGCTTGTTTTTCGGTAATATCTGTTTTACTGTAATCTTCAATAATTCTTAAAATCCTAGGTAACCATCTGACAGCGGAAACATTGACCGATTTAGCAATCAAACACAAGCATTCGCCGTATAATTTCCTCCTTTCTACATGTTGTTCGAATTCCATCAGAGGCAAAGCAGTGTTTAATATTTCATCGTAAAATGACCACTGGAAATAGAGGAAAATATAAAACCGATTAGATTTTTTTCGTAGTGATCAGATTATTACAAAAATCTTCATTTCCTTGCCTCTAAATTAGCACCAGTATGTTTCATATTTGGCTGGGCTTTTTCAGCTACTTCCAACGCACAACTTATCACAAGTAAGATTAATTCGCAGTCTCTATGATACAGTAACTTTTTCAGAATATCTTGCAACAATTCCAATTTGATATGCCATTGTAATTCTGCCGAAGACTGGAAATTTCAAAAAGAATATGAATTATTTGTACTTCAATTTATTAAATAATTCTTTTTTATTATTATCCATTTGAATACTTACAACATTTATTAAAATATGATACAAACATTTCAAACCAATTTTTCTGCCGAATGTAGTATAATCATCCACCATATTCAACGATATGGGTAAAACAATCTGTATAAAATGTTTCATATGTGGTAACTGCAAAAAAGAAAAAAAAACATTGAAATAAAAATAACTTTATGCAGATGGCACGATGGCAGAATATTCAGAGGAAATATCAAATACTCTTCAATTTTACCTGAACATGACTCAGAAGCCAATCAAAGCAACATATCGTGGCCGGATAATATTTCCATTCTTCTTTGGATAATTTAGGTAAAATGAAAGTGAGTAAATTTACACCTTGCAATGTATCTTGGTGATCTACTTTGATCATATAATTATTCAGTGATTCACATATACAAGAAGACATCAATATTTTCATCGTGTTTTGAGATACAGCAACACAATCATCATCATTCCACACACTTTTCGAAGAATGTTCTCCACATAATATTATAGCACAACTGATACATTCGTAACGACTTTTGGAGCTCATAGAAGGATCTTCTGGCGGTATGAGTGACAACGCAGCTAACTTCTTAAAGCAAGATTTTACATTATCCGATAAACCGATGAAGTCACCAGCTTCGAATGGTCTTGAATCAATTATCGTGTTCTTCGGGATGAAGTTTTTCTCTATTTCTTGCTTCAACTGATTCCATTCTTCGTTTGAAGAGAATATTTTGGTCTCTTTATTTTCATCCGGAGTAACGTTTGAGATGTCGATCTGCATGGTGGTTTTTCAGATTTTCAAGCACTTTTAACGTGAAATATTTACCGCATTTGTCAACTGGAGAGGAATAATTTTAACATTGTACTGTTTCAGAAATAAAAAGCAGCAAAAACACGATACCTTTTAGATTTTAAATTAAATTTTTATTTTTTAAAAAAACTGCGTTGATAAGAGAGCATAAAATAAACATTGATAATAGAACAGATTTGGATTGGTCGAATAATCAAATAAACAACCGAAGCTGGAAACGCCATCATGCTAAAAATTGGCGCGAATTCGGAATCAGATGTTACGAAAATTGGCGCCAAAATTGGAGTCTGAGGTAAAAAACCCGCCAAAATTTCACTACGGAATTTTTTTGAAAGATTAAACCCAAAGAATTACAATTTGTGAAACAAAAATATTTGCAAAATTCCTTCCTCCCAAGTTCAAACAGATCCGATTCTGATTCCACCAGAATTTTTGCCCAATCAAATTGACCAATATTCAGTAACATTTCTCGAAAAATCACGAGGTAACTTCATCTTCGTCATCTACTTCAATCCTCATACGGGGAAAAAAAATCAAAATCAAGTCATAAAACTATATATTTTTTCATGATTCCGACTTCCAAACAAAGATACCACTTCAATAAACAATCAAAACATGATTCAAAACTTAAAGTTATATATATTTACAATCAAGGTAAAAATCCACATTTACAAAACAGTAAAATTTTTCAACGCTTAATTTAACTAACCGAAAATGAAACACAAGTAAAATATACGAGAAAAAAAATCAAAAACAATGACTGTTTGACTAACTAAAATAAAAATGTAGAAGTTTAGACTTATTAAAATGAAAGAGGAAAAAGTATGACGATCTTGAAACTCAACAAGAACCAAAACATGGTACAATCCATAAACGTCCGGCGATAGAAAATTAACAAGTTACATCTTGCTCGAGTATTAAAAAATAAGAAAACTATACATGCTTTAATGAATGTATCAAAAAGAACAACAATGATCGAAAAAATTCTGGCTAACTTATATAATGTTTTTTTTAAAATTCATATTACCACTAAGCTTGTTTATTATAACTTTGGATCGTCGAAATTTGGTCCTTTGGTTAGCAATATAACGTCATACGGTTCATTCTGCGTCAATTCCAAGACCCTATGTTTTTTCAAAACCAATAAAGAATAAAATTTTTGCGCGACCTGTAACACAAATCGAAGTGAGAATTAGTATAAAAAATGTAAGGAGAAAATTTTCGAGATAGGTTTGAAAATATTACTTGTTTCTTAGGATTTGCTATGATTAGATCATTGAATGTAGTGGTTACACCTGTTGAAATCCTCATTCTTATCGTGCTGTACAGATGGCCAGCTCGTTTGTTTAATAATCTCTCCTCGAATTGTTCGATTGTTTCGTCTACACCACGTTCTTCCATCTGCAAGGATTAAAAAAAAAAAAATAAGTTGATGTAACGGACATATGCATACCCAGAGTTGAACATGCAATTATTGCTATACTTACTGGACCAATGGAAGCAGGATTATCGTAATCTGTATCGTGCCATGGAGTAGCTCCACCAGCAGCATTTAAACCAGGAGTGATAGGAGCATGTTCGTGATCATCGTTATTAAATGGAAATAGATTCGTATTCTGCATCTAAGAAAAAAACGAACACAGCAAGTTAACTAAAATGAACAAGGAATTAAATTACCAAAAAAAAAATCCATCAAAATTACCTGGTTTTGTAAATCTTGGTCTTGTTCATCATATCCCATATTTTCCATACCAGGATGATTATTCATTGACATATTATTCTAAAAAAACAAAATACAAATGAAAGAATATTCGGATGCCACTGAAGGAGTAACCAACGGAACAGTTTCATTACCTCGATAGGTGCACTAGAGATATCATGAGCCGAAGGTAAGGGTGGTGGAACGGACATAGGTTGTAAAATATTATCAAGCTGCTGCTGCGGCGTTTCGGGGAATTGAGGAATATCCGGCAACTGAGATTGTAAATCAGAATAAGGCTGAGGTGTTCCGGGATACGCCGGAGGTGCCGGTAACAGAGCATCCTGCGCATGAGGCATTTCAGGAATATCATTTTCACCCATCATATTCTCCATTTGGCCTGGTACTGGGAGCACAGACTGCGGGATTTCATCGTTCGCCGATTCTTCAGCGATCGTAGGCAGACGAGTGGCTTGATCGAGTTCGGGTATACCTTCATTCGGAACCGGAGACATTTTTGATTTTTTGTTGATTTCCTGTACGACAAAAATAATCCAATGACATGAAACTCTGTTTCGATGATAGTGATCGTAATTACTTCTAATTTACCTGAGCAATAATCGGATCAATCGGAGTGGCTGGTTCTTCTTCAACAGGTTGTTTACGTTTTCTTCCACGACGATTAGTTTGAGCCGGAGGGGGCGGTGGTGCCATTCCGTCGCCTTCTTGATTGACTTCTTGGATGGCGTGTTCTTCTGGTTCATCGTTGGGTGCAGCTCGAGATGTCAGATGACGTTGATAATTCTGTACAAGAGACGAGAATCAATATGCAATTCGACAAAAGCATTTTTCAAAATTGATTCGTACCTTGAATAAATTAGTTGAAGGGATGCTTTTGCCAGGTAAAGCGAATAATTTCTCAACGCCACCGGTTTCTTTCCAATGCATTAATCTTTTGGTCGGCGGTGCGAGATCCAACGTAATCACAATATCACTAGTATCGCTTAGCTGCGCTTTCATTTCTTCTCCGGATATATTCTTGACCTCGTCGACAATAAGTTTACGTTTTCTTTTAGTTTTCGGTAATCCTGCGAAAAAAATAAATTTAGAATCCCAACTATAATCTGAACAGACTTTGATTTCTAACAAAATATACCTCTCAAAGCGGATGCATCGACCGGAGCTAGAGCAAAACTTTCTTCCTCGTTCTGAAGTAAGGTGGTTTGTTCGGCATTTTGATTTTCATTTTGTTCAGTTTCCTTATCTTGTTCAGTTTCTAAGGCGATTTGAGATTCGACAGAAGTAGGTATCGCTGGGATGCCTTCGTTTGGACCATGAAACTGATCATCTATAACGGGAGGTCGATCGAGTTCGGTTCCTGCAACTCCCGCATCTGGCGGCTGCGCGGCGGTAATCGGCGACGGTGGTCGTGATCCGTCAGTGCTACGAATCCAAATAATTATTAGTTCGGTTTCGTTAACAAGGAAGAATTCAAGATTTGCAAATTTTACCTGCCACCAGGTGGACTTGGGGGGTAACGATCGTCGTCGAAATCATCGGGATCATCGTTGATACGCATCGACGATGGACCTTGTCCTTCAGGTCTTGGGATCATCGGCGAGCTAAATGGCGTATGTTTCGACGTCGAAGGTATAGCTGGGTCATCATGGACGAACTCGTGATTTTGTAACGAGTTATCGATAACAGGAGCTTGCGGCATCGGCGGTTCTTCAAAAAGACCTCCACTAAATAAACCTCCTACAGAAAGACACGCTCAATTAATATCGGATATCAGGCTATCGGACGATTTTAGCGCTATCAAATCATACCCGTGACATCGTAGGATTCTTTATGGGGAATATCGATATCCATTGGTACGGCACCTAAAGCTGCCTCAACATCTAATGTAGAAGGACCTCCTTTATGTTTACCGATATCACCCATACCGTCGCCGAATATACTTCCCTAAATCATAGACAAAAAAATATTAAAATCAACTGCTCAAGATTACAAAATTCGTCCAAAAGAACTCATTCGTACATGTTGTAATGATTGATCGAATCCAACGCCCATAGATTCACGAATAGATTGCTCGAAATCGTTACCAAAACCGTCTTCAGTCGGGATAGCAGCAACAGTATTGTATTCTTCACGCATAGTGATCTCGTCAGCTCTGGATTGATTCAATGTGAATTGGGCTTCGATATCTACATCACTGAAGGAGGAAAAAATTGATATTTTCAAAGAAATGCCAAATACGAGGTAATTATAATACAAGAAATATGGCTACTTTAAATCCGGCATAGCTGAATCAAAATCATGAAACACTTCCGGTAAAGTGACAGCGTTCACGGCTGCTTCACGATGATCTTCGGGTAAATCGACCATTCCAGGCCGAAAAGCCATTTTGATTTTAACGAATGCTTCATTACAATCGGCCAAAAGATACTTGGTCTTTCTGGAGTAGATACGAACAACGCCCAACATCAAATGTCCAGATGTTCTCAAAGCAAGCTTGACCTAGAAATTCACGTTGTCGTCAGAATTCAGTTTATTGAGATGATATTTTATTAAAAATATGGCTCACTTTTGGTTTCAAGATCCTTTCGATCGACGATTCGATATTAGTTTCAAAAATCTGAGCTTTAGTCAACTTCTTGTCCCAATGGGCTGCCAGCCAGATTCTGGCCAGCGGGCCCTTTTTCGATAATACGAAATCCGAATAGAACATGATTCCAAATGTTAATTAATCTGAAACACATATCAACGATAGCAATTAGAAATTATGATAGAACAAAAACATTAGTAGAAAGTGGACTAATTACTTCTATCAGTGGTAAATCAACGCAAAGGTTCACAATTCAACATTTACAACTTAAATTCAGCACTTCGGAAAGATAAATTTTTCAGATTTACTGTGTTTTTGTACTCATATCAAACACTCGCGGGAAACTATACAATGATACACTCGAAAGTGTTTTACGGCCGATTCGATAGAAGAATACTTTCAATATGCCGAACGTGATTAATAAAAGTAATCAATATTTCATAGCAACACGATATAAAAGTATAGCGGTATAAGACATCGATATGAAAGTACCATTCAAATCAAATCAAGATACCGTTGTGTTTACTATTTACCACTGTTATTAATTAGGGTGAAACACTTACCCTTAAATCTAATATACACGATTTCCGAATACTTCAGGTTTCCTATGCTTCCTCGATGATATAAATAATGAGATTAATACCATGAATTGATTAATCAAACCATATTCATAAATTATACGACAATTTAAAATTAAAACGTAACATTAAATAACCAAGATGGCCGTTAACAAAACTAACAAGCGCCAAAGGAAGGAAAACGAATGAAAATACAGAGAACGGTGAACATTTTGAATTGCGCATGCGCGTATTTTCGAGTTATTACCGTTTTTGTCTGTTTGTACGCTCGATTGTTTGACGTATATCAATATTGTCACTGTTTGAAATAAAAAATAAAAAAAAAAAAACAAAAAATAAATGATAATGCTTATCAATATTTTCAAATTGAATTTCATGCCGGTTCCTTTTTAGGTTCCTTTTTCAGAAAAAATTGAAAAAATTGATCGAACGAGGTAGAATTTTCTATCAAATGTATGGTTAATGTTGAATAATGACTACCTTAACTTTGAAAGAACAGCAGAAGTCTATATCCAAAGGCAAAAAGAAACCATTCAAAGTTCCGAGTAAAATAGTTCTTTGCAGCCCATTTGAAAAATATTGGTAATTATTATTCAGATCAATCATTCCAGTGGCTTGTTCCACATCATTTCTTCAACGTCATCTATCATTAAAACACAATTTTCATATTTACAGGCCCTTACTAAACGCAGAAGATTCAAGTTCTATTGAAGCACTTCTCTCATCGTAAGTGAATTTTTATCGAGATATTAATGTTTCAAACATTGAACCAAGATTTTCTTCTAGAACACTTATCGCTGAACCATTAAAAACTAAGATACCATGGAGAAAACTTTCCAAATCTCCGAAAGCAGTTCGAAAGCAGCTAACTCAAGAGTACCTCCAACAATTCCCTCCTTCTGAGGAAATATTACATCAAAGGTTCTCCTCATTTTCTCAACTTTAATTTATTCATTGACTGTCCATAACTGAGTAATTTTGTTTCAGAAAAATAATCAAAATTGGTCTCAATGCTGTCTCCAGAGCCATCCAGAATTCGAAACTAAACTCATGTATAGTAGCTGGTGACGTAGAACCTGATGCTATACTCAAACCGATCATTTCCTTGGCTGTAATTAAAAATAACCCTGTGATTATCATGCCTAATTTAAGACAGATCACCAATAAGATTATAGGATTCCCTTGTTCAGCGTTGGGAATTCAGGTACGCATTCTCGAACTTATTTCCATCGCTTTTGCGTCTTATTTACCGATGATTTTGTTTTAGTTACCAGACGAAAAACATTCCAAGTACAGATTATTGAATGACGCTATCGTAGATACTTGGAAAAAATTTCCTATACCGTCCAACGTAGAAAATCGATCTAAAAAAATTGACGATAATGCGAATCAAGATCAAATATTGTACAACGTCACAGATAAAACTCAACCAGTTGTTATACCAAATGATATATATTTGTATCGTAAATCTAATAACGTGAGAGTATTCCAACCGCCTGCCATCGATTGCAATATCAAAGAACCACGTTTTAGTACTGCCATAGATTTTATTTCGTTGAAAGTAGATGAACCCCAGCAAACGTATTTACCCCCGAATCTCAAACGAACGGTGAAAAATAATAATAAAAATAGAAAAAAACGTAAAGTAAACGAATAATATGTAATTTTTTACATCTACACCCTGTAATATTTAATATTTTAGTTTCTAAGTGACATTTTACCTTTTACACGTGTGTGAAAGTCGACTGTATTAAGAAAATAATAATAACGTTTAATTTAAAGTATTTTAGATAAAATTACTTCGGGGGATAACTTCAAATTTTTATCTTCGAATGAAACGAATCGTATGAATAGATCAATTAACATTTTTCAGTTCGGATTATTGAACCGTTAACTTCGTCTTCCAAGCGATCGCCGCTAATGATCGTACTGTATTCTTTATCTGTAACATTAGGATCATTTTGTAATACAAAAATGAATTTTTAAGGGATTTTTTTAAAAACTTGATTCTCGATGGTCTTCATACATTAATTTGCTACTCTCATATTCTCATTACCTAGCTCTTACGTGAACTTATTCAACATTGAGCAACTTTTCCAAAATATTATCTGTAGATAATCAATTCCTCTGAATAACAAATCGATCAGATCAAAGATAAATCGAAAGATAGTATTTTCAACTCGAGTAATGTTGTTAAAGATATGATAAATTAAATGGTGCCATTAAATGATCCAAATTTACGTATATTATACTGCGTTTCAATGAGAATTTAATCATTTTATGTGTACTATACTTATAAGAACATTGAAACGTAGCCTCGTCAAACGTTACCAAAGTTTTCAATGTGATTTTGATTTTTTTTTTTGCTAAAAAACAACAGTATTTTTTTACACTATAATTTAAGTTTTTTTTAAAAATTATTCAAAATGAATAAAAAAAGTAAGTAAAATGATTCAGTAAATTAATTATAGCATAAATTGTATTTTTTTAATCCTTTTATATTCTTGTATTTTTAGCATATTTTCCTGCCAGATATGTATTCACTTGTGTGGCCATGCTGGGCCTTTTGATGTCTTACGCGATGAGATCATGTTTAAGTTTGGCAATTACAAGAATGGTGACACCGTTCAATTCCACAGATTCCTTAGAAAACGAACTAGTCAACAATTCATTAAATAAAGTGAGGAAAAATCCAATTTTTTCATCAAATTTGAAAAAATTTTATTCGTATGTTCATTTTTGTACTTTCACAGTACGAAACATTCGATTGGGATGAGGAAACCCAAGGATTAATTTTATCAGCATTTTATTGGGGATATATAATTACACATATTCCTGGAAGTTCATTATCTCTAAAATTCGGCGGTAAATATACCTTCGGGTTCGGAATTCTATGCTCAGCTACTTTCACTGCTCTCACACCATTGTTAGTTCACAATGATCCTACTCTCCTCATTATTATTCGGTTCATCGAGGGAATTGGAGAAGTAAGGGTTTTTCTATTTTTTCACTCATCACAAGTGATACATTTTTAATTGAAACATTTTTTCAGGGCATGATGAATCCAGCATTGTATATTTTATTAGCTCAATGGGCTCCTCCGGGAGAAAAAGGCATTATGTCGACATTTATTTTTCTAGGTAAATGGAAAATTTTATTTTTCTTAAGTCACACTATGTTCGTTAGAAGAAATCGTTCTGTTTTTTTTTTTTCGAAAGTTGAAGAACTGAAAATTGTGCTCAGATCTTGAAATGACGTGGTAAAAATTTTATCCTCCCTAAACCCAGATTTTCAAAAAAAAAATCCAAAGAGGTTTTCCTATGATTTTTTGAATTAAAAAACATCATTCGTACCAAATTTTTCAACTTTGCCTCATTTTTCCGGGATCCTTTTTTTCCTTTTTTCAAAATTAAGTAAAAAATCGAAAAAATCCCTAAAATTAAAAAAAAAAAACCTTTCTGAAGTATAAACACAAATTTCTTGGCTGTCATCTTTTCCACATTCGAAAAAAAAGTGCAAAACGAACATCTCTTTTTCTCCTCAATGTTTTAGGTACTCAAATCGGTTCCTGTTTATCGAATATCGTCGGCGGATATATTTTAGAATACGCGCCAGGCTGCGCTTGGAAACTAGTATTTTATTTATTTGGATCCCTTGGTATCATTTGGTGTATTCTATGGCAATTTTTATGCTACAATGATCCTCAAAGCCATCCATTTATATCCGAAGAGGAAAGAATGTATCTCCAGAAAGAAATTGGTTGTACTCAACGAAAAAAAGTAAGCTAATGTTTATTTTGAATTATCTCAAAACCTTAACGGTAAAATACAATTTTCAATCCAGATAAGCAATAATGTATCATATCATTTCGTGACCATCTAAGTAGATCATTCAAATATCTCGTGCATTTTGAACCATAATCTTACGCAATGATTTTTATTACGAAAATTACGTAAATATGTATACTCCGACTCGTACTTTTTCCGAACTATTTTTGCAAAATTTTCCATCTTTTAATTTGATCAATTAATTTGATTTTTTTACTTTGTCCTGTTCGCATAGAATCTGAAATCGACTCCGTGGAAAAGCGTTTTGACATCGGTGCCTGTGTGGGCCCTCATTCTAGCGGAATTTGGTCACGATTGGGGAGTTTATATGATAATCGCCGATCTCCCCAAATACGTTAATGACGTATTAAAATTTAATCCATCTGAAGTTCGTATCAATCGTTGGATCTCGATGAAAAAATCTCGAATGCAATTTAGATCTTATTTTTGATAATTTTTTTTAGAATGGAATTTTATCTGGTATACCTTATCTTTCCATGATCCTTGCATCTGTCTTATCTAGTTCCTTACACGATTGGATTACAAGGAACAATATTCTTTCGAAAAGTGTTCTAAGAAAAACATTCACCACGATTAGTACGTATTTTTGAATTTTTTCACAAAAATTGAAATCTTTGAAAATATTTTATTTTTTTGTCGCAAAAAGGTTCTGTAGGTCCTGCCATTGGAATTCTGGGTGCCTCCTACGTGTCAACGAGGATAGCGATTAGTTCGTGTTACATTTTTGGAATGAGTACATTGGCGTTTTCATACAGCAGTTTAAAACTCAACGCTTTAGATTTAAGTCCAAATTACGCTGGTGGTATTGTAGGCGTAGTCAATGGAGCTGGATGCATTGCTGGGGTATTAGCTCCGTATTTTGTTGGCTTACTTACCACACATGTAAGGATCGATTTTATACATAATGTTTTTTATTCAAGAAAGGTGTAATTTTTATATGTTATATATTTTTTCGAACAGAGAAGCGCTGAAGAATGGAGATTGGTGTTTTGGATTATGGCTTCTGTACTAGTCTGTACCAATTTTGTTTTCGTATTATTTGGATCCACTGAATTAGAACCTTGGAATGATTCTGAGAAAAAGGATAAAAAAAAGTTACAAATCGAAGAAGGAGAGAATCACTCAAGTTAAATTTAAGTATTTTTTTTTTTTAAATAGAGGAAGTGCTTTCCTTAAAAACATAGAATTAAGTATTGTTTTTTAATTTTCGTTTAAGTATTTATCAAGTTGACATCTTTTATTTGTACTGGGTCATTCCATGTCAGTTCAACCACGAAGTGGAAAGTGGGGTCTTCGATTTTTTTGATTTTTTGCATGTGTGTAGACCTCGATAAGAGATGACGAATGGCGCAAACCGGAGCTTCCAAAGTCTTTTTGGAGGGCAGCCATGAGCCCTCAAAGTTTTGAGGATAAGTTGGATATGGTAAATTTCGAGCGTGGATAACTCAAAACCGGTGCTTGGTAGAAAGTTGAAACTTTTTGTAATGTGTAAGGCCTTTGATAAGCTTTTTGGCGATTTTTTGGAAATCAGTGTTGCCACTTTTTTTAATGCCAAAAATTAGCAGGAAAAGTCAAAAAATGGTATTTTTGCATGAAGGACACCTTCAAAAATTCTGAAAAAAATATATATGATGCAACTTTTCGTGCTGAATAACATATAAAAAAACTGAGATGGCGTTATTTTTTAAACTCGTTTAAAAAAATTTCTAAGTTTATAAGAAAACATAATTTTGTATTCCAAGCAGTGAAAATTTTCTAAATTGGTTAAATTACATTATTTTTACCATATTTTCATCATATATTGAAAAAAAGTAGACAAAAATATTTCTATCGAGCCGATCTTGAATAATATGTACTGTATAGGTAGGCTTTTGTTACTTCCTCTGTTCAATATTGCAGTCCTGCATAAAAACATATTTTAAACTAACTACATATGGGAAAATTTCATCACAAAACAAAAATTACATTAATAACTAAAAATTCTGGTTCCGAAACATTCTCATGGATGTGAAAACTGTATTCACCCAGAAATGCATTATCGACACAAAAGGTGTTACTTGTACCTCAATGATGATAGATTTTCAAAAATGTCTTTTTTGTGTTGAATAATAATTATTTCCACGTAAAATTTGTATAAAGATAATGTTTTCATGTTGGATTGCTATATTGAACAGGGGAAGTCACAAAAACCTACCTATACAGTACATATTATTCAAGATCGGCTCGATAGAAATATTTTTGTCTACTTTTTTTCAATATATGATGAAAATATGGTAAAAATAATGTAATTTAACCAATTTAGAAAATTTTCACTGCTTGGAATACAAAATTATGTTTTCTTATAAACTTAGAAATTTTTTTAAACGAGTTTAAAAAATAACGCCATCTCAGTTTTTTTATATGTTATTCAGCACGAAAAGTTGCATCATATATATTTTTTCCAGAATTTTTGAAGGTGTCCTTCATGCAAAAATACCATTTTTTGACTTTTCCTGCTAATTTTTGGCATTAAAAAAAGTGGCAACACTGATTTCCAAAAAATCGCCAAAAAGCTTATCAAAGGCCTTACACATTACAAAAAGTTTCAACTTTCTACCAAGCACCGGTTTTGAGTTATCCACGCTCGAAATTTACCATATCCAACTTATCCTCAAAACTTTGAGGGCTCATGGCTGCCCTCCAAAAAGACTTTGGAAGCTCCGGTTTGCGCCATTCGTCATCTCTTATCGAGGTCTACACACATGCAAAAAATCAAAAAAATCGAAGACCCCACTTTCCACTTCGTGGTTGAACTGACATGGAATGACCCTACTTTTATTTTTTTCTTTTTGGCAAATGTTTTGAAAAAATTAACAATTGAAATAAAAATTAAGTGTTTTTACAAATGCGTACTTCTTGTGCGAATTTATTTGAAGATGCTCAATTCTAAAGTGGCATAAGTCCAAAAGCTGTACCTATACGAGAAAAGGAGATTGATTGTAATTTTTTTTCAGCTTTTGACAGTAAAAAAAATTTTGAAAGTTCTTTTTCTGTGTACGAATTTTGGACTTAAGCCACTTTGGAATTGAGGTCTTCATTTGATTCCAACTCGAACTTCGAATTGAATATATTACTGATTTTCTGAAAAGTCGTATCGATGTTTTTTTTACAATGTTTATAAATGAAAGAGGTTTGAGGATATATGAGCAAAAATTTTGTTCGTCTCTTGCTCATTCAAAGCTTCAATTTTGAAAATGATGCTTCTTACATATTTCTTGTGATCACGAAAAAAATTGAATTAGTGTTCACTGTTCTATTCTCTTCCCCCTTCCCTCTTACAGAACATTTTTTCAAAATAGGTAAATGTGGAGTCAGGGAGATGAAATTTTTACCAGACGTTTAAAATTGTAAATAGGTACAACTCTTTCCAACCACTCTCGTTTCATTGATTGAAAAAATGTGCAAAACAAAATCCTCTTCTACTCTATTGTATACCACATAAGTACTCCTATTGCGACTTTTGATGGGAAAATCGCTCTTTTTTAAAAACGTCATCCATGTTTCAAAACAGTAATCAAATTCTAAAAAAATCTTCGAATTTTAAAAAGCTGCTCATTTTTTTTAATGCTCAATTCCTTGAAAATCGACCCATTTTTTGAAAAATTGTTCAAGTTTTGAGTTTTTAAAAAACTGTTGCATAAAAATCTTACTAGAAAAATCTTGATTTTTTTTTTAAATTATAAAAAACTAAACAAAGTATAAAAATTTACGAAATTTTTGTAATTTTGGTAGGAAATTATTGGTAGCAAATAGTCCATTTTTTTGGATGGTCAAATTTTTGAATCTGCAATTTAATATAATTTCAAACGATAAAAATTATTTCAATTATTGGGAAATTTCAAATGTTTAGAAAATTATTCTAGGTATTACTAGAAAACTTTTTAGTTTTTGAAAACAAAAATTGTGCAGTACCTATCTACTACATTATGTAAAAAACTGATCAAGTTTTGTTTTTTTTTTTTAAATTTAGCTGTTATAAAGTTTTTTCGACTGGTTGAAAAATTTTAAATTTTCGAAAAAATCGTCTGATTATTCCGTAAGGTAGAAATTCAATTTTTAGGAATATTATAAAACTTTTTGGAAAAAATCGTCCAATTTTTGGATACTGCACAATTTTCAAAAATTATTCAATCCTTAAAAATTTTTCAAATTTTTGAAAAACTGTTCACTTTTTGAAAACTTGTCAAAACTTTAAATTTTCAAAATAACTGTTCAATTGAAAATTGTGCAATTTTTATGAAATTATAATTTTTTGGAAATTATTTCAATTTCTGGAAACAAGTAAATTATTGGAGAATTGTCCAATTCGTGAGAATCAATTTTTTTTAAAGAAAATTCTAAGAAAAAATTTGTTCTTTAAATATTGTATTCAAATTTTAAGGAAAATGGAAATTGGGAACAATATTTTTTTTTACCAGATTTTTTAAATGTCAACTCAATTTTCAAACTACCTACCTACCTTAATTTTTACTGTCCAAAAAAAACCTACTATCCAATCCATCATAATACAATTAAAATTTTTTAAAAACATTTTTGCATCGTTTATAAAATCACTCATCATCATCATCATCATTAATTATTTTATTTAATTGAATTTTCAACGCGTTACAAAAAAAACTAGGTAGGTACCTATGCGACCAAAGTTCCACTAAAACATGTAAAAATTTATCCACTTATGACATATTTCTCAGAAAATCATATTTCTACACAAAATACTTAAACTAACAACTATAAAATAACGGTCAATCACGAGTATCAAAATTCATTCATTTCGAAACAAAAAATACAAAATAGCACGATAAGAAAACAGGAACAATGCAATTTCTTTATTCACTCGCGTCTCATTTTTTTCGCTTTAAATTCATGAACAAGAGCCGCATCGTCATCGAAAAACCATTCCAACAATATGTTAAAGCTTCGTTCGTCATTGGAAACAGCAGAGAATATTTTCATCTCGTCGCGATTGTCGAATTTCTGTTTTTTAAAATTTTTAATTTCGTCTTCAGTTGGTAAATGCCATTTGAGATATTTGTTCAATCGTTCCAATATCAGCTTGCTTATTTCCAATTTAGAAGAGTACTCCTTTCCAATTTGGAAAAAGCATAAATCGAAGATATGATCCGGCGATGTACACCATTCTTTGAATCTCAAAACGTCTTCTTGGTTATCGCTGCAACACCACTCCAGAGCATCGTGGAAATACTCGACATCGCAGATTTCAGGGTCGAGCCAATACTTCGAAGGAGGTTGGGTGTGCTTAAACAAGAATAATTTTTTAATATTATTCAGTTCTTCATCGGCAAACAATTCCTCGACGACTTTTTTAACGTGATCGAATCCTTTCCGTAAACTTTCATCGATCAAACACAATTGAAAATATCGCAATACAAAATGCTGTTTAACAATTGATGAGGCGACCGAATCTGGTAATATTGGATCGATACTTTGACAGAATTTCATCCAAACGTTCGAGTCAGCGATTACCATCGTGTCGATGTTTTTATCCCAATTTTTCGTGTCCTGCATCATCTCGATTAATTCAGCTTTATACGGAATGATTCCTTCCGGATTGTCCGAAAAATAGAAATCCAAATTCGTATCCAACAAATCAATCTCTCCACGGCACCATAACTCACCAAACCGGGCTTTCATCTCGTCCGACATCGTTAGTATGCTTATGAATCTTGGTGTACAGCCGAATGAATACCAGATAAATCGCAAAAGTTGCGGATCATCGGTGCGAATGGCCATTTTGTCATTATTCTGACTGAGAAACGTTCTCGAATACTCTCGTGACTTTGAAGCCAGATATCTGTTTAATAATTCGTACATGGTCGCATTAAGGTTCAAAAATTTGATGATTTTAACCGGGAATGAATTTTCGCCATTATCGTCACGTAAAATATCACTTCTTTGGTTATCAGAAGCAGTATCCCATAATTCTATGGCGAATCGTATCGTTGATTCTGGAACAAGAGGTTCTCTAGTTAGCGTCTTCAAAATGGAAGTAAATGTTCGCGCTGGGATTGTTGTTTTCAAATGCCTCCATGTCCATGAGGCACATTCTGGCAATAACGAATATTTTGCTGAATAAATAATAATCCTCTCAGCTACATGAGGTATGCTCAACAGATGACGTTGCTGTTCCAGGGTCATCTTGGAAATCAATGGTTCCGTAACCAACCATTCGTGGTAGGCAGCGTCTACGAAGGGATTTCTCACCAATAATTTTTTTACAACGGCCACTTGATCGTCGGCGCCCAAACGTTGATAAAAATATTGAACACGATGAACTGAAATACGTTCACAAGTTATTTTACTTGATGCCATCACTGCGTCTAGTGAAACAAAATTGGGCACGAGAGGTGTTATGGTATCTAGTTCATTCTTCTTATACCGGATCCAATAATATAGCTCAGGATTTGAAAGGAACTGCACCTCTTCAATAAAATCACCAAGAGATTCTAATTCAAATGCTTCGATCTGTTCGACTAAACAAAACAGACTCATGATGGCGAATTTCTGTACTTCGGTCAACATTCCATCTGAACTGGACACCATTTTCGTAGCTGTCTTTTTATAATCGATCGTGCAATTCGGTTGCCAAACGCACCAATTCGCATTGAATCGAGTAATACTGTGATGATTTCCATTACGGTTCAAAATATTTTTTAGAATTCGAGTGAGAGATCTCAGTTCTTCTCGAACTTTTTCCAATTGATTTTTGACCTTTTTTTTCATACAAGCAGCCAAGCAGAGAGTTTCTATCAGTGAGTTCAAGTCTTCTTCATACGTGGCATACAAACCGAAAGAATTCAAGAAAGGTCTGTCATCATCGTAATAGTCGGCCATCTCTTCAGCCGGACGACAAGATTTTAATCGAGATAAATAACTGTACCATATCGTAAGTGCTATTTGATCCGTGGCTGTCGTTTCCAACTTTGGAAATTCCACGTTCGTAGGTCTCATTACAAAACGATTTTCTTCGGTCAAATCATTCATGGCATTTGCAGCAAACATCGTTTCTCATTAGCGATCTGAAATTAAAAAAATCATCATTATGATTTTGAAATAATTTCATTGGATACAAGAATTCGAACACATCATATTAGGTAGGTACCTATTTGATTTGTAAACAGATTTTTTAATTCTCATCAAATTCAAGTTATTTACTTAAATACCTCAAATCGATTAAAAAAATTTTACAGCATTTTTTTGATTACCTACATTACACAATTTATATGGAATCAGCAGCACTACTGCAATTAGAGAAGAAATAGGAGGGTAGACCACCTCCCTACTCATATATTTACTCAAATAGTTGGAGAATTTTAACGCAAACGTGCTCGAAAAAAATATAAAATTCAAGAATAAAGTAATAAAACGTGAAAAAAGCACAAAGTTTTGTGAATTTTTTTTTAATATTTTCACATTAGGTAGGTACATCGTACCTACTTAATTTTAATCAAGAATGATTTTTTCAAGAGTTTTCAACTTCCTTGAGATTTTTTTATGAGTAGGTAAATCGTGCTTGAAATTAACAAAACCACTGAAATTTTCGAGGTAAATTTTTTTCTGTTCAAAATGATATTTATATTTATTGATTTTTTTTTTTTAGTGAATTTTTAAAAATTTCAAATTCATTTGATATTTTTAGCAAAAATATGTTTTTTTTTCAAGTTGAAGAAATTACGATTTGCCGAATGTTAATTTGCCCACTTTCAGCTATTTTGAGGCCTCCACTCAATTTTTGTATACTTTCCCGATTTAATACAATATTCACGATAGATTACAAATAGGTACGCTTGTATAAAATTCTTGCCTGAAAATCAAGTTGAAAATTAAGTTTCTAGTAATTTAATCAGAGGGAAGCGAAAATTCGATTTTTAATCACATTCGTGTTGATTTGGACTTTTTCCATAAAACCCTAAAAATACCAGAGAAAATCGAAAATGTTTCGAGGAGCATCGGATTGCTGGAAATAACTGAAGGTTTCGGAGAATCGATAATCAGAAAAAATTCATGAGCGGTAATCTGGTTTGGTAGGTATAGGTGATTGGACCATTACTTCAGTTATTCAGAATTTTTCACAAAATATGAAAATTAGTTGAAAATACGCATACTTCAGGTATCCGATTGGAAATCAAGCAATAGTGATTTTTTTTATTAATCCAATAGGAAGAAATGGAGAACTTGATTAGCAACAACTTAAATAAATTTAAATACTTTCTCAGGCTGCAAACAGGATTCGTACTTTTTGTGACTCTTCTCGGAAAATTAATGAACAGCACTCGACAGAGCTTAAATATTAAGGAATTACTTACAAAAATTTATAATATTATAAAATGACTTTCTCTGTTAAATTTTTCAGCTGTTGTGGTCAATAGAAGTGAAAACGTAAAAAGAAACCTACTCCTGAGGAAAAAATTCAAAATACATTCCAGAAAAAAAAATGGAACATCGCCAAAAACTTCGTAAAATAGGAAACGTTCAGATTTGAGCCAAGGCATCGATATCCAATAAGAACCTTAATTCCATCAAATTTAGTAGAGAAAAAAATACCTACTTACCTATACCTAAAATTCTCAAAAAAACCACAATTTTTGCTGAAAAATTCGATTTGGAACTTTCGAAAATTTGCCACAATTAAGACATCTACGCGGGCTGCTGAAAATTTAGCTTTGGGATTTCAATTTTAAAACATGCTCTTTCCAAAAATAAAATGGAAATCTCGTTGCAATCCGAAACGAACGACTCCAAGCGTTTCTCTCGTTTTTTTTTTATAGGTAATATTGTCTAAATTCTAAACAAAAATTCGTAATTTTTTGAAATTTTTCGCGCTATTTTTTTGATTTTTAAAAAGTTTAAATTTTTTTCCATTTTAACAAAATTGGAAAGTGTATGGAAATTTGATTAAAATTCTGTCCCATTCGAAATTTTTAAACAAAATTTCAGGCTTTTTTCACGATTTTGGGGACTGTGGTAAAAATTCGTATTTTTTTCGTACCTCTAGGAACTCTAATTGATTTTTTTTCCTGTTTCAGAATTTTTTTTACCAATTTTCATACAATTTTTTTGTTTCATTATCTCTAACGTCACCTCCAGTTTATTAATCTCGGAAAGTAAAAAGGTATGATAGGAATAATAGTATATTATGCAACAAGGGAGTAAAATGATTTTTTGACGAATTTTGAGGTTTATTGCCCGAGCGAAGCGAGGGAAATGAATCAAAATTGTCGAAAATCATTTTACTCCCGAGTTGCATACGATATTTTTCGTTATAGAGGGAGAAAAACGCGAATTTAAGCACTCGAGCAATTCGCGAGAGGGAGTAAAGTAGCGTTTTACTCCCTAGTAACGAAAAAATATATCTCGCTGGTTAAATACAATAATAGATTTTAGTGACGTAACCATAATCGTCTGAAGGGGGGGGGGGGAGCGCAGAACAGTCTGAACCAGGGGCATCGGAGGTTTTTTTTTTTGGGGGGGGGGCTGCAAAATGAGTATAGAAGCTTCGAAAAAATTGGATATTTAATACCCAAAAAAGGTACTCGAGCGAAGCTTTGATAAAATTGAATTTTTTAATGTCCAAAAAAGAGAATTTTTCATAAAAATTCGTGACCTTTTGAAGGCCTAGACCCCCCCCCCCTCCGCCCTAGCTATGCCCTTGACAGATTTTCATCCAGACGAGTATGTTCAAACTAGAAGCCTCAATCATGTATCTAAACCTAATTCCGCACAGGGAGGAAAACTACGTTTATCGAAAATATTACCATTCTACATTTCCTTTCAATTTTATCATTGCTTCATTGTAATCTTCACAGCATCGCTACATTCTTTATTTTAGATATGAAACGAGCACGTAGCACGAATAAACTCAATTTTTACAAGGTTTAATTCTGTCTCGTCAGAGAATAATGTTTCAATGATTTTTCTTTTTAAATACCTAACTACCTATTACCTACTCAGCCAGGTTTAAACGTTTGCATAAACGATTGGTAAAAATCTTATTAGCACGTGAAGCAAGATCTTGATTGCTTTCGAGTAAATTGGCAAAACTCATTCCACACGTATCACGTATCTAATCTACACATCAACAGCTGTTCAACAAACCTTTCCAATGGTATTGTACAATACATTGTTTATTATCTCGAATGACATTTCCATCACCGTTCACCACTGTAGAAATCATGAAGTCATGTCATTTCAAGTTCAACTTCTGATATCAATGCAAAGCTGTGGGAAATTTGTTCAGAAAAAGTCAGCAGCGCTCACAACTTCACATAAAACAGTACATCGGATTGCCCAGTGCCCACCCAAACGTATCACAAAAATTCCTGCTTCCTCGATTCCCATCCATATTTTTGATTTCGAAGTTTGAAGATAGCAAATCAGTAAGATAAGGATACATAAATGAGTCAATATGACCATAAAATTACATCACATAAGTAGACTTAGGTACCTTAGCACAAATAATCCGCAGCGACAATGACGGAACATGGACCCAATGAACACAACCAGCTGAACAAATCGAAGATCTATTAAACAATTAAAGGTTCTGACACTAAATAACGAATACCGGCACTGAAGAATGACGATGATTTCACTGTAATTGCACTGAGACTAGATACTGACATTGATTAGTGACTACTATATTACTAAGCTCACTGACAGGAGTGACGAAATGACGAGATTGACGACTCGTGTTTGATCGTAAAGCGACTGAATGGCTGAAACTAGAAACTAATGAAAGTGTAGACTGTAGTAAAGTGAGACACGAACACGAAGGACCAGAAGGAGCTGGCGCCGGTCGGGCAGTGGCGGCACCACCATCAACGCAGCTCCTAATTATTTTTGCCATTATTTCAAGTTGAAAATTTTTTCAACTCAAATTCTTTTTCTTTTGAATTTTTTCAATTTTTAAAAATTTGATTCAATTAAAAATTTTTCACTAATAATGCTTTTGATAAAAATTTTCTCAAATTTTTCAAATTTTTAAATTTTCCAACTCGGTATTTTCTAGAAAAATTCTTCCCAATTCGAAAATTTTCCTTCACGATTTCAAAGTCATATCTTACTTCATTTTCATCTCAGAATTATTCATGAATATTTTCCAACCTTGCGGTTTTCAAAATTTCTTCCATAGTCATTGGAAGACATCTATTGAAAATAGGAAAAGTACATAGATTTTAAAAAATAAAATTTCTAATTCGATGAAATCTTGGAAAAATCCGAAATTGGAGGAATTCAGGAATTGAGAAATTTAGAGCTGAAACAAACAGATACGAATCTGGAATAAATTTGGACTAACTAGATCGTCGAAATCACATTTATGAGAAAAATATTTAGGGACTAGTCTTGAACACGACTTCTCAAGAGGGGAGGATGAAGATATACCAGAAAATCAGACAACGCATGAACGCAGTAGAGTGAGAAAGACGATTAGATTCATAGATTGAGAGTGGGAGAATTGAGAATATCAGAATAAGCAGATGGCACTTCATCTGTTGATCTTCACCCATCACCCGTACCTATTTGTTGATTGTTACGTAACAATCAGTGTTAAACGAATATTCGAGTATCCGGGTATTATTTTATATTCTACAGGATGACTCAATAGTCCAGTAACTTGCAAATTTTGAAAAATTGCGAGGTAAATTTTTTTTTGAATTCCAACATTTAACGAATAACGAAATCTCATTCATACACAGTTGACACTTTTTTCAGTTTTTTCTCTTTAAAAATATGAACTCGCCCCTCTAATTTGCAAATAATCGTAAAATTTTCGATTTTTTTGATTTTTGCATTTTTTTAAAAATAAAATTTCGAAATCCAAAATTCTGAAAATTTTAAAAATTGAATTTAGAAACTGATTGTTGCATGTGATGGAGTTTTGAATGAGGATGGAAAAACCACTCTCAATGCAGATTTTTGCCTAACCAAAAATAAAATTTTCAAATTACGAGGTGCAAAGGTTGAAACGAATTTTTCAAAAATTTCGACTTGAATAAATGTTAGAATTGAAATTAAAACTGGGACTTTTTTGACACCCCGTGAAAATTTGAAATGGAAAAACATTTTAAACGAATACTTTAAAAATTTTAATTTCAATTTTTTCAGAAAGTACGAAAAATGTTGAAAATTTGGTACCTATTAAAAACCAAACATAATTTCACACCCTAAGGAATTGGGCACCCACCCCACAAGAAAAAATCATAAAATTGGCACGTTTTATTCCCAAAAAAGTTGAACACTTGGAATACAGACTTCAAACTTTATCCACCCGAAACAAACATTCCAAAAAGTTTGAGCTTGATGTAAAACGTTGATCACTTGATCAAAACCTATGAAAAATTTTCAAAAATCATTCGCAATACTTTTGGAAAATTCGTTGCATTAAAAATTATAATCTTCATTCTACATTATTTTTTCCTGAATTTTGGCACATCTTCGTTGCATAAAAAACCGGTGTAAGTATATTCTAAGATATTTTCATTGGAGTTTTCCAAATTAAAAAATTTAATCTTCCCTCACAGGACAATAATACGCAATCCAATCTCAACTTCCTATTCGATTTAAATATCTTCCATAATCTATACTTGAAAATGACGAGGGTAAGAAAGCAAGGACAAAACTTGGGTAAAAATCTCTGAGGATAAAAATTAAAAATTTGCTGATTCATTTTTAAAAAATTAAAAATTTCCGACCAGTCGTATTGAAAATAGAAAAAAGGTGCTTTTTGAGCTATTTTTCGAGTCATTTTTTTCACTTCTACAAAAAAGTAGGTAATTTCTTAATAACCACCCTCTTTTCTCCTCTAAAAAAAATCGAATAGTATAATTTTTGAGTATTCCATCGAAAGACAAATTTTGGCATATTTCCATCACATAAAAATTATAACAACTGAAGAATTGCCAAGTTTAGAAGTTTCATGATGGAGCTCAACATTAGGGTGTTTCAAGTAAAATTTTTTTTCGATATTTTTGACGTGCCGCCCTCTTAAAATGTTCATTGGACCTAGAAAAGAGGAAATACCAAAAATCAGCCCAAAAAAATGATATTAAGTGGTGGCGCAAGAAAGGTAAAGTTATGCGTGTGATCACTAAATTCGCACGGTTGGTCGCGGCGATTCATGCAAACATCGGGCAAATCATATTCGTAACTTTACCTTTCTTGCGCCACCACTTAATATCATTTTTTTGGGCTGATTTTTGGTATTTCCTCTTATCTAGGTCTAATGAACATTTTAAGAGGGCGGCACGTCAAAAATATCGAAAAAAAATTTTCCCATATAAAAATGAAACACCCTATACTCAACATTCTTACACGTTTCCAAAAAAAAATTTTTTACTTTCCGTTTTGTTTTTTTTGTTTTTTTTTTGGTTTTTTTGTTTTTTTTTAAAAGGAAGCTCAAGTCCCTAGCCTAGGTAACTAGTCAAATTAAAAATATCGTTGTAATAAACATTTAATCGTTCACAAAAATTATCAACATTCGACACAATAAACATAATCAACATTTTATGTAGAAACGTAAAATACATCACATCAATCAATTAAATTTTTTTCCATCTCCATCGTCACAGATCGACAATGAAAAAAAATCAAAAATCCTAAAATTCCCATAATACCTAGGTAATGAAACCCCCTTCGCCAAAAAATTCCTCTCCTCTTTGAAGAAATTTTTTACCCACACTTCTCGTTCTTAAATAGGTACAACGATAACAACGAGTATAAAAATGAGCTTTCACTTCCCCAAAGTGATATTTAAATGTCTTCACGAGCATGATTCTCGATTGCTTCTAACGTAACTTTGGCATTAGGCGAAATCGGTTCTCCAATATTTCAGTCTTGTACGCACAATTTGGTCTGCTTCAATGGCATCGTTTCCCCATGTTCTCTTACAATTGTATCGACTGTCCTCCACGACCGACAATTCAACGTAGACGGTTCCGAACAAAACTCTTCAGCGGTTACACCTGGGGGATGAAAAAAAAAAATACATAAAAAATACATAGCTTTACGTGGGTATCATCTCGATCTGAATGGGAATTCTCAACTATGGCGATATTTACATTCATGCGTATTGTTGTAATGCAAAGCTGTAGATGTGTAATAGCTCCTCCTGTCATGTCGGGAAAACGTCCTCCTCAAGGTAATTATATTTGCGCGAGTTGGGTTCATGAACGGAGCCGTAGATAAAGTGTACAGTATCGGATTCAAGGCGGCGTTCAACGGTAACACAAACACAGCCACCCACGCGAAAACCTAAACAAATATGTACATTGGGAAATTGTACTATGTACCCATATCCTTAAATTTTATACAAAATAAGGGACTGAGCGTACTTGAGGAGGAATTGTGAATCCAGCCAGTGACAAAATTCCTAATAAAATAATAGGGAACCAGCAAGCTGCGTCTGTGGCCACCAATAAAGTCATACGAAACGCCATCGCCGAATCTGATGTCCGGCTTTCACGTTGGACTGCTCGATGGGTATTTCTGGCCGCCAAATACATCCACAGGTAACTTCCGGCGATAATCATGAATGATAAAAAATTTAAAACTGTAAAAACAAAGCGAATTTAGTAGAAGTTTTCGAACCCCTTTAAATAGCGAATAGCAACGTTCGCGTGGATTACTTACATAAAAAAACAAACACCGAATATTCCCATCCACTGGGTTTATCTGGGGTTATGTGTAATGGTAAACAGACGCCAGAACGACCGTAGAAATTGCTAATAAAGTAATCAATCTTTTAATATAGGTACCTACCTATATAAAGAATTACCCAAATTTACTTCAAACGAAAAATACATTAATTAAACTTACTGAAAATATTCGATTCGAAGAAAAGGTAAAGGTATAATTGATATTAAAGCGGCTAAAATCCATCCGAGAATCATTAAAAATCTAGTCCTATTTATTTCCAAACGATGAGTCCGGAATGGGAATATTATCACAAGGAATCTGTCCAACGTAATGACTGAAAAAAATTCAATTTTATCAAAAATTCTAAAAAATTTGAAATTTTACTCGTTTATTTTTCAAAACAAGTATTTTTTACTCACCTGTTAACGTGAACACGGATAATTCGCTAGAAAATGTACTAATGAATCCGGCAAGACTGCACATGGCACTTGATCGCCATTCTGAGTCGAAAATGAAATAAATTCCGCGAAAGTACCAATCGACGTAGGCGATAATTAATAAATAAATTCCCATCAGTAAATCTCCCAGGGCCAAGTTCTTGATTAAAAACGAGTGAACCTGTAATTTGAATAAAAGAAAGTCCTTGGACACGTGAGATGACAAAAAAATCAGGTTTTTAAATCTCAATCGTGATATAAATTGGAGGGAATTAAATTGAAAAATTTGCTCGAGGAAAGTGTTTTAAAAATGTACTTGGCTGAAGAAGTTCACTTTTTTTTCGTTCTTCTCATTTTCACTTTCACAAGGCAGGTATCCCAACTCAAAGTAAATTTTTGAGCCCCAAAAAAAATGAATCGGAGGTGCACCCTCAGAGGACCCCATAACCAAAATTTCAGGAGCTGAAATGCATTTTTCGAATTTTGGCGAAATTTTGACTTTTCGAAATACCTTACAGGTAGCCTAAAAAATACCAAAATTTTATCTAATCAACAAAGAGATAAAATTTGGTAGATATCCTTTTTTCGACTCGCTAAATCGATTGGGAGAGGTTTCAAGACGTTTCCTAGCCACCAGAAAATTTTGGAATTTTCCAGTGCTGAAGAAATGTCCATAAAAATGGTTCATATGCAGTTCAGCACCTATCCCCTTTGATTATCCATTTAATCGATTAGAGAGCAATTTTCCAAAATTCGTAATGTTGAGTTCAAATTCGAACTTTTTTGGGCAGAATATTTTTCTAGAGAAAATTCAAAGTATTCCCAAGAAACATGTTACGCACTAAAAAGGCGAAATTTGGTAGGTACCCGGTCCTGTTTCAACCTTTTAAATTCATTGGATGAGGTTTCAAAATGTTTCGGACTCACCAAAAAATTTTGAAATTTTAATTTTAATTTTTTCCAGAAAAATTTTCTACTTAGAAACGCAAATTGGAACTCAACGTTACGAATTTTGGAAAATTGCGATCTAATCGATTAAATATGTCACCAATTTGGGTAATCCGCGACTATAGGTGTTGAAGTGCAAATGGGTCATTTTTATGGCATGGCGCTGGAAAATTCCAAAATTTCCTGTCTCGAAATCTCTTCCAATCAAATCAGCGGGTCGAAAATAGGGTATCTACCAAATTTCAACTCTATTTGTTGATTTGCCCAAATTTTGGTATTTTTCAGGCTACAAGGTATTTCGAAATTTCAAAAATTCGCAAAAATTCGAAAAATGCACTTCAATAATTAAAATTTTGGTTACGAGATCCTCTCAGGGTGTACTTTCGATTAATTTTTGTTTGGGCTCAAAATTTAACTTCGAGTTGGAATACCTCCCTTGTTAGCCCTGACTCCCTCGATACTGATGAAAATGGAAAGAGAGGAAAATAGAAAAAATCTCCTGGTAGTAAAGTGGTATTTAATGTATTTGATGAGAAGAGTAAAATAGAATTTTCAGATTTTTCCCCCACCGCCTTCCCTTTTTTCTTTCGCCATACGCGGTGAAAGAAGCAAATGTTTTCCATCTTTTTTCATTTTCACTCAATTTACAAAATATTTTTGAGATCTTAGCACAACTATCCTTCCCTTACCAATTCAACTTTCAAAAAAAAAAAGCAACACAACTCACCTACCAAGGTACCTACTTTTGATTGACAATTTATAAACGACCAAAATATTTAAATATTTCTCACCTTATTCGTATTTTTATACAATGTTCTAAAAACAATGACTAGAAGATTAGCGAACGTGGCGATGATTCCCAATATCCAGATACAAATTCTCAGTAAAATATTCGACATAAGATCTTCACAGGAGCTGAATTCGTCTGGAGGCGGATGACAAGATTTCACATGTTTTGCGACGCAACAAAATCGAAATTCGTCGAAAAATCTGGTCGAAATTGAATTTTAAATTAAAATAATTATTCAATATAATTAGGTAGGTATGTAGGTAAATATTTCAATAATTTCGGTACTCACAAATAATTTAAATTATTGGTAACTTTGAATACATTCGGCTCTATACTACGAATTGGATTTTTCCTCAAATCTCTGTAGAAAAAAATCAGGTTAAAAGTAAAAAAAAAAAAGAATCAAAGTATTAAGTAATAAAAATATCAAAAAAAATATATACTCACAAATGAATCAAGTTAGGCATACCGATGAATATTTCACCTCTGTCTAACAATATTGTGATTCGATTGTGAGCCAAATTGCTGAAAATAATCGTAAATTTTTCAAGAATTATTTTATGTAGGTACTTAAGTAGGTATGCCACACCTATTTTTAACTAAAAAATGTAAAAGCACTCACAGTGTTGTTAATCGTTTTAATCCAACAAAACTGCCATTATATATAACTTCAATTTCTTGATTTTGTAAACTCCTAAAAAAAAAAAAACAAAAAAAAACAGAAGCTCATATCTATATCTATTTAAAAACCAATACAACAAGTGAATCTAAATTCATATTTTCATAAATTCGAACTCACAATGTTTTCAACGATGAAAGTCCATAAAACGCCATCGATTTCAACACTCGTATTTTATTACCTTCCAAGTGCCTGCAAAAAAATAACAAAAAATCGTTTACAATTGAGTCGTTTTTTCCGGTCGAGTGGACCAAAAATTTTAGGATAGAGTTATCTATTTTTATAAAATTTTGCATTTGGATACAGCGGTGATTATAAAAAATAATAAAAATAGTGTTGACTTTGACTTCATTTTTGGAACAGTTATGGTAGGTAAGTATTAGGTAGGTACCTATTCTGAAATTCTGCCTAAAGTTATGGGCAGTTGAAAATTTCAAGTGAAAATAACCAGGGTTAAACTCGACTGAGATTTAATTTTTTTTATTACAAATATTTTAATTCTAAACTGAAAATAAAATCAGTGGGTACTACCTTTTTGAGTCATAAAAAATCAATTAAGAATCTTCGAATTAAAAAAAAGGAATGAACTCCATGATAAAAATTCTAATTGTGAGAATAATTAGCAGCAATAGATCTTTTTGAGTAAAATAACATCAAAAAACCCAGATGACGTTATTCAATATGTTTGAAAATTTTATTTTGAAAATTTCGGTTTACAGCATAACAATGCGACTTGAACTAAAAAAATTATCCCCCCCCCCCATTTTCGATGTTGAACCAGTAAGTATGTTACAAAAAATTATTTTAAAATTCCACCTCCTTCATTAACAAAACAATTTGTAAAGTATTCATCACTTAAAAAAATTGGTCAATTTTTTTATACTTATTTGAAAATTTCAAATCAATTTTTTATGTCTGGAAAAGTAGCAGCACTGCAACACTGATTTTTTTCATCATAATTCATAAATGTTTCTTTTTTAAATTAGAAAAAAAATATTCAAGCCTTTTCATAAGTTGAGATTACTCCCTAGTGAAATTTTCAACTATCCACCTCTTTGCATAATTTCAAAACATCACAACTTCTTCAGAAAGAATTCTCCAAGACCATCGGTTCGGGCCATTTGTCATCTTTAGATGATTTCTATCCACACGCAAAAAATTTAAAAAATCGATGACCCTTTTCTACAACTTTTAGCCCACTTTACGTAAAATAACCCATTAAAATGGAAATATCCACGATAAAGCAGCATCAAAAACTTACAATCCTTTAAGTTTCGATAATCCATAGAAAGTACCGTTTTCGAGCACTCGAATATTGTTATTTTGTAAATTCAGCGTATTTAATCTCCACAACTTCTCGAACATGTGGGGTATCAAATTTGTTATATTATTATTACTCAAATCCCTGTAAACAGAATTAAACACGGTTGATGATATTTTCGCCAAGAAACAGAGATTCATTTAAAAAGGAGAATCTTTCTCAAAACATAATTAGAATCAAATTCCATCTCTAGACGATCTAAATAACTAAACAGCTTTTTAATTTCAAAATTAAGCGCATCGAGTAGTATAAAACTCGAACAACGAACTTCGCTTTGTAATATGGAAAGCAGGAAATTGAAAAACTACATAATGCGGAGTGTGCTGAAAATCATACTTACAAGTATAAAATACGATTAAAATGATAAAATGTTTCGTTCGTTAAAACTTGATAAAGTTTATTTCCGCTGAAGTGACTGAAACAAAAAAAAATTAAGCTTTAATTTGACAACGTCTAGGACAAATAATCAGACTAAAACGCTATGAAACTCAGAATCGGTTATTGTTGGCAAAAATACGTAAGTACTTCGCGATTCGTATAAATAGCCAGGTAAGACACTTGCACATCGGGGGGGGGGGGGGGGAATAAATCCCTCCTTCGAGCTGTGGAAAAGAAAGGAAAGAAACAGTTTCCAACAAAGAAAAATTCATAATTTTGCACAGAAAAACGTATTCTAGTAAAATAACGTTTTTTTATCGTCAAAGTTCCGCCAAATGAAGTTTTCACCAGTCAGATGTGTTGCATATCTGCACACTCGCAGGCACGAAATCGCATTTTTAGAAACCTGACATTCGGCTACCTACAGGCAAAAAAGGAGACAGCAATGACTATTTTTTTTTTTCAAAATTCTCAAAGTCTGCCATTCAAGTTACCTCTGAAAGTGTTTTGAAAATTTTTATGAAAAAAGCACCAAAAAAAAAACTAGTTTACTTTTTGCTGTGCGACGTAACTTCCAAATTTTATTGGAAAGTGTATCGCCAGATTACGGGTGAATTTGGCCCCAGCTCCGATTTTCACTCTAACTTCCTTAAGTGGTGCCTCTTTATGTAAAAACGCAATAGAAACATTTTTGACCCCCCCTTCGGAGATATGGCCATTGTATTGACTGATTTTCAAGAATTTCTTATTTCAACGGAAGTGAACGAATTTTTTTATTTTTTTGCACAAAGTTACATCTCATAGAGGTGGATAATTTTTTCAAAAATTTTGGTAAGTATACTTCTTCATGTTTTTTCGGCTATTTGAAGTTTTTAATCGTAAAAAACCACCATAAGGAAAATCGAAGAGCAATCATCCCGGAAAAACTACTAAACAATGTGTTTTTTAATGTAGAATTTCACTGTGCGTTCGATTTTGGCCGATTCTTTGAACGAAGGGCGTAAGGGCTGAAAATTGCGAAAAAAAAACGCACAGAAACGTTGGAGATTTTTCAAATTTTGAGCGTTTTACACAGAAAAAAATGGCCAAATGAAAAAACCAATACCATATTCGTGTTCAGCAGGTCAAAATACCCCGATTCACACTTTTTTCGCGATTGTTTCACTCCAGGTCTCGAAATTCACTTTTTTTCTGCGTTTTTTCCATAAAAAATCAGCGAAAAAAAAAGTAAATTTTGAAAATTTAAGCAAACCGCTTGCAAAAAGGGTGTCTGTAGGAGTATTTTGACCAGCTGAACACGAATATGGTATTCGTTTTTGTCATTTGGTCATTTCTTTCTCTATGAAACGCTAAAAATTTGAAAAAACTGCTAAAAGATTAATTGCCATTTTCGATTAATTGATTACACAGGTAGACAAAAAAAATTTGCTCTGTTTTTGGGTTCTCATGCCAAAATCCCTGATTCTAGACATCAAAATACATCACCTTGCTCAATCCTGGCTTCCAAAGTTTACTGGGGGGAGGGGGGTCAAAAACCTGATTTTCCAAGGGCAATAAGCCTGAGCATTACAAAAAAATTGAATTTTTTTTAAAACTAATCCTACAGAAAATTTTACGGCAAATCCAATGCCGTGAACCGCAGACCTCCATCTCTTTTGGAAAAAAAGTTACAGCTCATTCTTTCCAAAATTCCGTGAAATTTCATTTTTTTGGGACTTTCTCGCGAAAAAGTGAAATTTGCAAGAAAATTAAGGGTTTTAAGGCCATAATGACCATGGTGAGAGTTGTAGAAAATTTCATGGCGAATAGAATGCCGCAAGCCGCGGACCTCCATCTGTTTTAGGAAAAAAGTTACATTTTATTCTTTTTAAAATTCTGTGCAAAAAATCGCATTTTTTGTGTCTTTCTCGCGAAAAAATGAAATTTGATTAAATTCTTGAAAATCAGTCAATAAATGGCCATGTCTCCGAAAGGGAGGGTGAGGGGGGTCAAAATTTTTGCTAGAATTTTTCCACATTAAGGGGCACCACTTAAGAGGGTTACAGTAAAAATCGGAGCTGGGGCCAAATTTACCTCTAATCCGGCCACACCCCCTTTTGTTTAAATCATAAAATGATATTCATCTAAATATAATTCTAGATATCCTTTGACAGAAAAAAAAAGTTTTTGGCTCTGATTTTTTGGGAGGAGGGGGGTGTAATGTCCAAATGTTTTTGATTTCCTTACCTCCCCATCACTCTTTCATGAAGGTACAACCTTTTCCAGAACTTCCTTCTGTTTTAGCACGTTCTTTAGCTAGATAGGTTAACGAAATACGATCAGATACTTACAACCAGGTTATTTCTTTCTCGATGTATTTCGGGAAATACGTCAATGATAGATTCGTGCAATTTATATGTTTATCGCGACACTCGCAAGCTGGCTTACTCTCGGCACACTCGAAAGCTGCGTTATTAAATTAAAACAGGAAAAGAGGAAACGATCAGTATGTACCTGTCTAGCATAGCGTTTATATATTGCGTATAAATAATATGAAAATTGTGCACATAATTTGAATCCGTTGCTAAAAGTGTAATTTACGTACGACAGTTGTTTTCATCGTCCCACGCTCCTTTGCAGTCGATCTTCCCGTTACATATTAAACTCTCGTTGATGCAAGGTCCTCGGTAGCATTTGTAAAATCCTTTTTCGCAAACTTTATTTTCTGTCAATGAAATTAAATTAAATACAGACACTTTTGCTAGAGATGCTTTTTCTGTTTGTTTACCTGTTGGCTGTTTTGGTCGCTGTTCCCATTGGTACGGAACTCGAATTGCGGAAGTGTGAGGGAGTTTGCCGACCGTGGGAGATAAAACGAGGAAATTAGGTATTCATATTGAATGCTAACTTTTTTTCAAGATAAATATAATTTTGAACTAAATGAAGTATTTTATAGCGTATTTTTTATTAAATTTCTAACTAAATGAAAGAAGTCAGTCAAGAAACTGGGTTGAAGTAAAAAACTTAGATTTTAAACTTGACCTTGGAGTAACTCTTCATCCCTTAAACTTTAAAAGTTTTATATTTGAGTTCACGAATTGTTAATATTTTCGATACAAGACGAGCTAGAATGTACAATTTAATTTTATATCAGCAAACGTTATTTTTTCTCCTTTTTTTTGAGTTTCCTAATTTATTTTACGTTTTAAAATTTTTTTTGGATGATTTTTCGACTAGGTAAAAAAATTTCAAGTATTCGCCTAATGGTCTTTCCCGATTTTGAAACTAAAATAATTCCAGATCAAAAAACTCCTTCAAAACTATCAATTCAAGTTTGTTTTTTTTTTAAATCGCCCAACTTTTAAAATTATTCCAAGGTGATTATTCCTCAAAACAATTTTTTTCAGTCTTCTTCTCCCCAGTCGTGGTAAAAAATTTGAGAAATTCTGTTTTCGAGTTGAAAATTTTCAATTAGTTAAATTCAATGCAAAAAAATTCACAAAATGTTGCATCTATTAGTTCGACTCGGCAAGAATCAAAATTATTGTAGAGCTGTCAAAAAGATTTAGATTTTCTCCATATTTTTGGAATTTTTTTCAGACGGTATGGAAATAAAATACATAGGATAACAAAAATTAAAATAAATATTTCCCGCCATTTCCAGGCAGAATCGTTTTTCAAACAGATTTGATTTGAAAAAAGTGACGCTAATGAAACTATCGCACATTTACGGCGAATCAGTTAGGCAATTTTATTAACGTTATTTTTCTTCGGCTCGCAAATCTGTTTGAAAAACGATTCCGTCTGAAAATCGTGTGAAATGATTCCCTTTTTTTTTTTTGTTAAACCACAAAATTTCGTTTTCTCACTTTCAGAAAAAATTCAAAAATTTTGGACAAAATCTGAATCTTCCTGGAGGTTTCAAAGTAACTTGGAATTATGAATGGGATTTTTTTATTGAATTATCAAGGTTCCATCACTGAAGATAGTTCATTTTGCTCAAAAATGAAATTTTCCGAGTTTAAGTCCTTGACTGTAATCAGAGACTAGGATTTTGACTTATTTTCTTACGAGATTTAACAAAATAAATAACACATTTAAAAAGAAAATATCCTTCCTAGAACAAATTTGAGTCCAATATTCATCCAGAAAAAATAACCCCACCTATACTTCAGTCATCTCACGTTCTGCAATCATAATTCACATTCGAGCAATTCGAATTCGTACTTTGGTAAATTGAAGATTGGGAACTTCTGTATAAACATTCACTATTATTTATTTACTTACCGCAATTGGTCAAATGAGATCCATCAGCACATCCGGATTTCGGTAAACCAGTATTGACGCATTCTTCAAATTTATCAATACATTGTCCATTTTTACATTGAAATTGACTTTCGGTACAATTTTCTATAGCTGAAAATCATCATTTTTCCCCTTCAATTAAGTACACATAAATTTAAACGATCAACTATAAACTGAAAAAAATTTTAAAAACTTCTTACGACAGTCTTCTTCATCAGAGCCATCTGGACAATCCACATGATAATCGCACCACTGGCTAATTTGGAAACATTGACCACCGTGGACGCATCTTTGAAATCCGTGCGGACATTCCAAATCATCTGGTAAAGAACGAAATTCATCGGAAAATTTAAAATAGATATTCTCGAGTAAAATCACACCACGTGCCATAAATGACATGACCCATGTCATAAATGACTCAATACCACCACCAATACCTCGACAGGTGTCATATTCTAGCACGTATAAATAATAAATATGAAAATAGGTACTCACGACATTTCATCTCGTCGCTTCTATCAGAACAATCGAAAACACCATTGCAGAAAAAATTCTTATTTAGGCAGTCTTGATTTTTACAGTGGTGTTCGCCTTCCATACAAACTGCATCTAATTTTAAAAAAATAAATATAACAATTATTTTGAAAAATTCTTTCAACTCGAAAGATGCGAAATTTAGGCACAGGTGCAAAAGAGATATGATGAGGGGGATAGACCCATAGACTTTTTTAGATGGCAAATTCGTGAAACCGATTTCTAATCGACAAAATCAAGGAGAAAAACTATATTTCTGCCTTCTAAACATGAGAAAGAAAAATTCAGTTTCCCAGATTTATTTTTTGACATGGGTTCTGCTAACTCAAGGAGATCTTCTTCAACAAAATTTTTGTGAAATTTTGACAAATGAGAAGTCATTCTTATTTTTTAGTAATAAAAGTACTTCGAGCCATGTGATAAACTCTTTTCAACCCAATTATATGAAAATTTCGTCAAAAATTTATGAATTTTTCAAATAGTTTTTTTTTTCATACATTTAAAAACAAAAAATTGAATAATCTTATGGAATATATGTACTTAGATCATGGGAGGGAGGAGGGAGAATGACACAAGAAATTTTCACCCGAAACGAATTTTTTCTGAAGATTTTCAAAATTTTTCCCGCTTTTTTTTCAACTTATAACAATAATTTTCCTCAAAAAGATTCTAATTTTCAAAAAATTCAGATTCAATTCCAACTACATTCAACTAGGGATGTAATTTTATCCAGCCAGAAGTTGCTCCATCTCTCCTCCCGTTTAGAAATTCCATTTTTCGCTGTCAATTTTGTTACATTTAAATTCACAATTGAATTTTTGAAAATCATTTCAACATAGGTGGCAAATCGAAAACCGAAAGTTCAAAAGTTTTAAAAACAGCAAGCTTTTTTATGAATTTATTTTGTGGCTTTTCACTTCGTAAATTTGTGACAGACAAGTGACAAGCGAAAAATTGAGGAGGGAGAATCGTCAAATCAATAAAAACCAATTTTTTTCAATTTCATAGTTTTTGAAATTTCTGTCGTTTACTGAGTTAAAAAAAATTGAAAAACATGAATTTTGGATTTTTTTAAATTCAAAATTGAAAAAGAAGTCGAGACAAATTTTTGAAATCAATGAAAAAAATTCCAAAAAATGTAAATTTTAAATAGGTACTAAAAAATCAATTCTAAATTTTTTTGGGGTGGGTAATAATTGTAAAATTTTTCTTAGATTTTTTAAAACTAAGTATGAGTATAAAAAATGAATATTGATTTTGAAAAATCCCAACTTGGAATTTTCGAAAAAATTTGAATTCTAGAAAATTTGGCAAAATCCAAGTTGAATCAGATTTGATTTAAACATTATTTGATTCGATATCATTCTTAATTTTTTACTGAGGATGAGCATCACTATTATGATTTAATACAGGTACTTCAATATTTTGGAAATGGAAAAGGAAAAAAAAATTGAGAATCGAAAGTAAAAAAAAAGGGGAAAACTGCAAATTGGGACTGAAAAAAAAAATAGAGAACTGAAACTGATATCATTTCAGTTTTCTATCAATTTGTGCATCTTTGGAAATCCAAACAGAAGGAAACTCTGCAGGGACAAACTAAAATTAATTTATAGGATGAAGAGATTGAAAATTACCGTCTAAAATAGAATATTTCCCTTTTTTTAATCCAAGAAAGATTTTTGCCAATCAAAACGTCAGAAGTAATATTGCCAATCAAAACGTCAGAAGTAATAAATCCAAGATTTAAGATTTTAAAGCTTAAACCATCTCGTGGGAATTCGGAGCAGAATTCGAATTATTTTGAGATCATTTTACCCTCTCACCCTCCATACTAAAACAGGCCAAAAATGAAGTCGGGTTCCAATTTCGCTAAATTTTTTTACGAGTTCACCTTGGTGGTCTATTCACAAAACCGTGATTTTTTTCACAAACTCTTGGCGGCAAAGGGGCGGCCGGGTGGGTCTCGAAATTTTTATGCAATTACGATTTTTAGCAAAATTGCCCAAGCTGATATCTCGAGATAAGCTGTACTTGGGGAAAAACAGTTTATGGGGTCTAAACGAGAATTGATGAGACATTCAAAATCGATCAATCACAATTTGAAAATTTCAACTTTCATGATAGGAATAAAAGATGAAAGCTACCATTTAAAATTTGAAAAAAATCACAGTGAGTAGCCTTTTATATCCTATTTTTAACCAACAAATTTTCAAAATGAAATTTTCAGATCCCTAGGGGGTACATGGGTCCACAATCTTGATCAAAATTCAAAAAAATCGAAAAAATGAAATAACATACCTATCGTTTTTTTCTAATTCGAAGACGCTTATTCCGAATATGTACTTAGTTTTTTCATCTAAACCCTCTCAACCCCTCCCCCATAGTCCCCTTCAAAGGGTCAAAATTCGAAAAAATGAAAAATAACGTGTGACCTGTCGTTTGTTAGGTTTTTGCGGGCACTGAGTTCGAAAATCTGCTCATTTTTTGGATTTGATCCTTCAGTAGCCCTCTATTTCTGGGGAACTTTTTGATTTTACCCCCTTCCACGTGCTCCAATCTTATCCCTCCTGAATTAATTTTGTGAATAGATTAGACCACTAAAGGGTACTCGTAAAAAAAATTGAGCGAAATTCAAAGATCCGACTTCATTTTGCCTTCCAACTTGATATTTTCAGAAATAATGAGGAAAAATTCAATTTGGGGGATATTTCATTCCCAAAAAAATTCTTACTACACTTGGACTTTAGAATTTTGCGATGAAACTACGGGGAGATTGAGGCCCCTACTGAACAGATTTCGACAAAAAATTTTGGTCACCAATTTCTTCCAGATTTTTGTAAAATTCCTGCACCGAAAAACTTTTGATTTGAAAAATTCCAAAGTTTGAAATAGGTACTGACAACTCCTAAAAATTATACTAAAACCATCCCTGATAAAATAAAACTTCCAAACAACAACTTACCCGTCGTAAACGTACAATTCTCCTCATCTTCGCCGGATAAACAATCGATTTCGTGATTACAACGCACATAAGACGGTAAATACCTACCGTCTTCGCATCGAAAATATTTATCAGCTTCGGGATCGGTAACATCTGAAACAATATTATTGGCACATTAAAAATATCACGGTGACGAGATCGTTGGCAATTTTACGCCAGATTTCAGCCATGCACCGAATCAACGTCGTAAATCATAAACGACGAATAAATTAAAATGTCAAATGAGTATAATAACAGTTGGGTTTATGGAAAGCAACGATGGCAATATACAAATAAAGTAAACGTATAACTTACTACAACCGTACTCGTCGGAACTTGGATTTCCATTTTGACAATCGTTTTCGCCATCGCAAATATATTCTCCGCGAATACATCGATATTTCACTTTTCTCGTATCGTGCGTACTGAATTTCCGGATACAATTGATGGATATGCCGACACGACAGGTTTTTATTGCTACAAAGTATCGAATACATTTATACGTCGAATACGTATCTTTTTTCGTCAATTATTTACCTACTCGAATGCATTTTTATTAATAAACGTCGACGAATAAAAATTACCCCATGAAATTATAACGATCGCGATGCAGCGATAAAATTTCATAGACTTTACTTTCCCATTTTTCAAAGTGTTGAAGCGAAAATTTCTCTTCGAGAGCATAAAGCAGAACATTCTTAATGAAAAATATGCCCGTGCCAAAATATACGCGAAAGCGAACGCAAAGGAGCTTTCACATCACGTATTATTTTGCTCTCGTCGGCAGCTTTTAATACATGAAAATTTTCTCGAATCAACAATTATGACTTCTCTAATTGAGTACAAAAGCACGCGAAAAACACTTGTAATAGGGAGGCTTTTCTCGTATACAGGCACTTTGAAAAAGCCTTTCCCCGTGTAATCCCATTTTAAAGCATACCATGTTCAAAAGTATAAAATTCTTCGCAATCCTGTTCATCTTCGCACGTCGAATTAGAACCTTTACTGCCTAAGCTTTGGTCTACGCAGTCACAATACGCGTCGCATACATTAGCTTGTCTGATACATCTGCCGTTGGAGCATTGGAATTTATCATCACCGGTGCATTCTCCGCCTACATAAATTTGCGAAAATATGCATTAATAATACGCGAAACGCGTTCATCAAATGCCGGATTTTGGTTCTTTGCAATGTGGCTCGAATTGTTACGAATTTTTACGATAAAAAAAAACAACTTAGGAAGAAAATAAGGTTTGTTGCATGTACGAGAACTTACAATTCAACTCGTCAGCGTGATTATCCGGGCAATCTGTCCAGTTATCGCACCAGTAATTTTTATGGACTAAGGAGCCATCTCCACATTCGACAAAGTTTTCTGAAAATTTATTGAAATCATCGAAAAATTGGTGCATATTTTCAAGCAATTAAGATTTAAGATTAAAAATAACTGGAGTAAAATTTCAAAAAAAAAAGTACCTACGAGGATTAAAAATCATTTTTTAAAAATTTGAATTTTCAAATTTTGTATAAAATCATCAAAGACTTGAAATAATTCAGCAGAAAAAGTGCAAATATCAAACATTACTTAATTTAGACCTTCAAAACGACGTGATAAATATTTTTTTCCTCTTGACTCAATTCCTAATACTATTTCTGCACCTGCTCTTAAAATACGATCAGAAGCGTGATGACCGGGGATGGCGGTGGGGGGGATGACACTCCAGACCATTCTAAGGTTGCAAAAAGTTATGAAAATTGGAAAACGTTGGATAAGGTTGGGATTCTCAACTTTCTTTCAATTTTTCATTTTTCCCAGGTTTGGGTTTGGAAAGGTGAAAAAATTGGAAAGATCTGATAATATGTCAAAAAATTTTCGCCCTTGTTTCGCTCGGACTCAATAAATTGCCTTTGCATAATTTATTTTCAAAATGATAGTATTAATCCTTATCCCTCGTAGCCCAAACAAATGAATATTTTAAAATGAAAAAAAAAGTGCTTTTCTTAGGCAATTTTGAAAGGATTTTAAAATTATTTTTCAGATTTTCTGAGAGAAGAGAAGCATAAGTTGAGAGAAAAAAAGCACGAATTTTAATGAAGAAATTTCAGGTTTCCGAAGCTATGTTTTCTTCAAAAATGTTCCTCGGTTCCTCGCTTTGTTCTAACTTGATAAATTTACCCACATTCTTAATATAATATACAATTATGTTGACTGGACAGAAAATTTCAATTTTTCAAAAATATGAGTCAGCAAATTTCTTCTTTTTTTTGTTGGAATAGTGGTCGGAAATTTTTTTTCAACCCTAAAATTTTGCCCAAATTTTATCTTTGATTCTCACCCTTATCATTTTCAAGTAGGTAAATAATTTAATATTAAAGGTTTTCATATCGAACAAGAAATTGAAATTGAATTACATTTTTTTGCCCTGGGAAAGGGAGGGGGTAAGGGTAGCTGGATAGGAGAAAATTATTAGGATTGCCAATTTTCCAGAGAGTAATAATTTTCAAAGCCTTAAAACAATGAAAAAATTTGCTTCTTTTGGATTTTGTTTTCAAAGCTTCGCTCGAGGTATCCATGTATAAACTATTCAAGGTAAAAGGGCAAACAAGATTCCCCCGAAATCCTTCTGGTTTTCTTTATTCATTTTGCACCAACGCCGAAAAATTCTTCCGACGCTACTGCTGATTTTGGTTTGAAATTGTTTTCTGATACCTAGGTGAATAAGTAGGTAATACTAATCTGAATTCAGAAACAGTTCTTTTGGTTCTGATATTTTCCTTTTTCGCACTTATTGATTCTGATCATAAAATGATTTCAGGGGATTTTTTTTGGAAAATTATATTTAAAAAATTCAAATTTTATAGCAATTTTTAAAAAGTTGTAAATTGGATAGTACTTTTTTTGGTCAAAACCAATGTTTATCACATTGGGAAGTTTCCAAGCAGAGATTGAATAATTTAATGAAAATCAATCGGTTTTTTGGGAAAATGAGAAAAATAGTTTTAAAAATTTGGGGTACACCCCTCCCCCCCAGAACACATCACTTCGTCACATTCCGAAAAGGTTGACAACTTTGCAAAAAAAATTGGGAAAAAACTACTAAAAATGGTCTTTAAAAAGCAGGAATCCAAACTGAGAAAAATCTCGGGTTGGTACGAAATAAATCGAAATAGCATTGGAAAATCAATAATTTCAAATGCCTAAATTCATTTTCTCCACTTTCAGCGAGTTTCTGTCTGATCAAAATTATTCAATTTAAAATTAATTTTTCTTTAAATCAAGATGAAATGCTGAAATTTGATAGTGTGGTACATGAAAATATCCATATTAAGATTATTTCAAATGCAAATTTTTCAAAATTCTTTTCATTAAAAATTTTCTAAAAAATAAAAAATGTATTTTGTTGAAAAAACCAAAAATGTGATTTTCAAAAAAAAAAAATAATAATAAGTCTCAATAGACCATTAGAAAAAGTCTTGAAATTTTATTACCAATTTTCATTTTAAAAAAAAACTGAAGCCTTCAAGACTAAAAATGGGGGTGAAGTAAGAATCTTATCGTGGTTTGCTGTGTTTCTCGATTCAACTCTAAAAAAAAATTGAAAAATTATCGACTATTGAAGGGAAAAGAGTAAATCATGCTCAATTGCTCATGTTCAAACTTTAAAATAAACAAAAATAAAATAAAATAAATATTTTTGAATCGCTTTTCTCAATGCTCCTAAAACGTACCCTCTTATTCCATTTCCTCGTCGAATAAACCGTAAAGTCTAGAAAAAAAAGGAATCAAATCAAACAGTGGAAAATTTTACCGAGAAATTTGAATATTATTTTTGAAATTACATTTCCTTTTCTCATTCAACTCTACCTCGAAAACAACTTTTAATTCAACTCATTCTGGTAACAGAAGCTGCTATTTTTTCCCGTTATAAACAACTCATTTATTTCAGACTGAAGCAAATAGAGACATTCCTACACTGGAAAATTTTTAAACAAAAAATCTGTACAGATAAGGAAAACCTACTGAAGAGAAAAAAAAATGTAAACCTCTGGGGTTTTTCCAAATTAAACTTATCTACCTACGATTTTTTATTTTAAAAAAAACATCGATATTTTTCGCGGAAAATTTTTGAAAAGGACTGTTCAATTTTCAAAAACATTACCATACGTGGATAACATTTAAACGCATCTTGCGTTACAGAAATTGGTATTTCAAATTAACCAATAATTTCAAATTCGATGACTACCATTTTCAAATTCAATATTGAGAGGCCTGTTTACATTCGTGTAATTTTAGCGAAGCTCTGGTACGATTACGAATTGAAAAGCGACATTATTATTCTGCTGAATTGAGAATAAAATCGAATATATTAGCAATAGCCTGATACTTTTAAACTAGAACCGTCTTTATGCAATAATTTATAATGTTACGAAATAGTAGGTACAAAATAATTATATTACCTGCGGAGCATTCTTCTTCATCGGAATTATCATGACAATGGGATTGATTATCGCAGAGGTAAGCTGGCCTAATGCATTGTCCACTCTGACACCGGAATTCCGGAAAATAGCATTTACGGTGAGCTGAAATCACGATACAAAATTCAATCTGCAATTTCCATACATAAATTTGTTGCAATTGAAAAAAAAAATCGAAAGAAGATAAATTCGCCATTTCCCAGACTTCATTAATAATTTCATTTTTAATCTCTCGCAAGATCAATAGAAAAAAAAATACAGGCAAATATTTGATTAAAATAAAGCGAAAAAAATTCACTAAAATATTCCAGAAGGTTTTAAGGTACTTGGTGAAAATTTTCTTGTTTATTTTTCTGATTAATTTCGGCATGAAAAATTTACATACTTAAGCGCACACTTTCGTTTGAAAATGGATTCAACATCCATTCTCGATACGGTACTATAAAATTACAAAAGAAAAAAATCTTCAGAATGTTGGAAAATAAATAAAAATACGTCGGGTTAAAACAACGTAATTATACAATTTTCATTTGACAGAACACGATAGTTGATGGATTGAGGAAGGGAGACCAAATGGTAAAAATTTTCCTCAGCCAGCTCATTAATTTATCTTTTCATAAGCTCGTTTAGATTTTACGCTATTACAGTATTTTCTCATCAATTAAAAATCAGCATCTATAGCTTTTGAAAATTCGTCAATTGAACCGAAATAAGTTAAAAGGAAACCATAATAAGTGCAAACAAAACGCTGGTCGAGTAAATACGACGCGAGATGGGTTGCTCTGGCTTCTAATAAATGATTCTGCAAAGTAAATACGAATACTTTCGCTACACATAGTATGTAATAAGTTGAAAACGACGGTGTGAAAAATGAATTGCGTCTCATCAGCGCTTTCTAAGAGATACCTACTCTTCGTTTGTGCACGATACGTGTATTGTGTTTTGTATTTACAAAAGTATACGTAAGATATACGAGTATTCTTTGAATAGAATCCAAAAATAGGCACGTGCCTTGAGAAATCAAAATTGAGACTGCATAAATATAAAAGCAGTTTTTATGAGGCTCGTTTCGTGTTTAAATAGTTTTAAAAGTTTACAAGTATGAAAAAAATATGATGCCAAAGTAGGTAGAAATCAAGCAAGAAAAAAGAAAGTAAATCAGACGAACTCTTATCACAACTAAATTTTTATTTTTTTTCTAAAAACGTATTTTTATTCAAGTAAAAATTTTGTCAATCAATTCGACTGGCAGCCTCGAGATATGTTGAGTAAATAAATGAGCAGGTAGTTGGGGACCCTTTCTGAAGAAGAAAGGTTGTTTTTTTTTACCAATTTCACTTCAATCCAAACAGAGATCATTTAGACGAAGAATCACTCTTCCAAAATTTTCCAGTTTTTTCCAGGATTCCAAAAATGTATTAGTTCTTGCATTTTGAGCAATTTTTGTCCAAATTACATGCAGTTTTTTTCATCGACTATCCACACTGCAAAAATCCATCTCTCGTCCAAATGCTCGAAATTGAATGATGAAAAAACCATTCGATTGTTCATGACGAGAGGATTCCAAAAATGTACATATTAGTTTTGGCATTTTGAGAATTTCAAAGTGCTAAATCACCGCCTAAAATATCGCTGAGGCTTCCGGTCTGTACTATTTGGCATCGTTTAATGATCTCTACAGTTCTACACGTTCAACACGACAGAAAAATATTTCAATTCAATCATTCATTTCTTATTTTGAAGTTTGATATAATTTCTTTTACCAACTGACTTTTGATACATATACGCGATGGAAAATATTTCACATGTACAGGCAACAGACATGAGTGAATAAACGACCCTCGCATTTGTTTCATTCTCCTTCACAGTTAGTTCCGCAAACTTTGGCTCGTCATATTTATCTGTTTACTTTCGGTAGGGTCTGTAATTGCAGAACATGTGCGCTACCTATTTCATTGCTCCCAACTTTTTTTTTTCAAAATTGAAGTCATTTTTCAACAAAACAAAAGAAATAAAGAACTCGAAATAGTAGATTAGGTGATTAGGTATTTTGATGAAACGCACAGTGGGTCAGATGAGAAATCTAGCGTTACAAAAATCAATTTCATAAGTTCTAGTTGAAATAAGAATCCAAAAACTTGATGGTAGGGGTAAAAATTGACGCTGATTTCGATCCTTTTCAGTTTCCACCATTTTTGAGTAGGCTCCAAAATAAGGTTCCTCCGAGGGGGAAGGATGGTTGAGTCAAAGTCCAACATTTTTCAAAATTTCCCAAAAAATCAAGATGGTGTTGAAATATGAGTTATCGATCACGCTGATTTCAAATCTTTCAACCATTTTTGAGTAGGACCCAAACTGGCCCAAAAAAGGGGGTGTCAAAATACAAAATTTTTCAAAATTTCAAGGTGGGTGTTGAAATATAGGTTTTCGAATATGTTGGTTCCAAAATTTTCAACCATTTTTGTATAAGACCTAAATTGAGCCCACGAGAGGGGAATTCAAAATTTTTCAGATTTCAAGCTAGGTGGTGAAATTTAAATTATTGAATACGCTGATTTCTATCGAATAATGTTGCATGAAATGAAAATTACCCTAAATTATTCCTAAATAAAATTATGCTCTTTCATTTGCAACAAAATTTTCGATTTTTCCTTGAAAATTTTGGAACCAGCGCATTCGAAAACCAATATTTCAAATTTTCAACACCCATCTTGAAATATTGAAAAATTTTAGATTTTGACTCCCTCACGGGCTCAATTTGGGCCCTTTTCAAAGATGGTTAAACGATTTGAATCAATAACCCATATTTCATCACCCCATCTTGATTTTTTGGGAAATTTTTTCGAAATTTTGAAAAATGTTGAATTTTGACTCCCTCTTAGAATAATTCATGGTTTCTGTGTGCATATGCGTATTGCTGTCAGTCTAGCTTACTATTTACCTCCAGTTGAGATTATGTATGGACGTTGGACGTGTGTTAAGCTGTAGATTGTGTCTTTATAAACCGAATTTCGTGGTATCGTGAAATTACGTAAAGCCTTATTTTGGGGTACACTCAAAAATGGTTGAAAGAATCGAATCCAAGTTTTTGGGTTCTTATTTCAATTGGAATTTATGAAATTGATTTTTGAAACGCCAGATTTCTCATCTGGTTCAATTCTTTCTTTTTTTCCCCCGGGGTTTTTATAAGCTACCTACATAATTTCAAATTATTGAAGAATTGAATTGGTATAAACGAATAAATAATTTATTCTAGCACCCTTTTAAATTTCTGAACAAAGTATGTGAAATAAAAATTGTTTTTTGAGTTGAAGTTTCTCCTTGATTCAACTCCTTCTGAAAGGTCCAAAATCAATGTCAATCAAAAAGCCAACTTTTTATCCCAAACGGTGGTTTCTTATGTTCATACAAGCATATTTTTTCAAAAAGCCCTCCTTCTAGCAGTAGCGTCAGAAGCTCTTTTTATGTGGGAACCAAGTGAGTACAAAGAATTAAAATACGAAAAGGATTTTCGGAGGACGGAGCAAAAAATTTTTCTTTCTCACCGCTGCAGCTGCTTCAAATAGTCCATAAACAAACTGTAATTTTATTCATACCCAAACAAACCCTTTTTTTTCATGTTTTAATGCACTAAAAATCCCTATCTGATATAATTCCCCCCCCCACCCACCCACCCAAAAAATTTGAAGTACAATGCATCTTTTGTACCCTTCTTTTTGACGTCACTGCCTTCTAGTGAAGAGAAACTGATGAATTAAAACTTGAAAACGTCTCTGATTTTCAGCCGAAGGAAAAGTACAAAATTTTTTACTTCCTAAAGAACTGCAGTCAAAAATTATTTCAGTAACCCTTCAAAAATAGGAAAAGGTTGTTCCAAAAAATTGACCAATAGCCAATTTTTCGAATTTTCAGAATTTTCTCGACTCAAATCCCCTCTCTTATCAGATTACTTTTTAGAAAATTGCTATCGGAAATTTTTTCATGAATTTTTAAGATAGGCTACTTTTTCGTTTCCAATTTCAATCTAATTCGGCCAATTCTCTTTCGTAAAAATTTAAACTTCGCACACGTTTTTTTACGTTATTTCCATAAAATTCAAAATTGATTTACGAAAGAACAATCGAAACCATCATTTTGAACCAGGTACCAGGGTACGTACAAGGTTAAAAATATAGGAAAAAAATTACCTACAGCAATTTTTTCCCAAAAACGTAATTTGTATTTATGAGACTTGGTCGTATTTATCGTTTTATCCCTTAAAATGGGTAATTTAAAACTTTGTCGAAAAAAAATTCAACCATACGACGTACATTTTCGACCTTGACTGTACGAAAATCGAAAACTACAAGAACGATTGTTGATTTTGTGCGAAACGTCCTTGCATAGGTAAATTGGTTCACGTGAAATGGACCTCATCGTGGTATGGTAAAAATTCCATTATACGTGTACATGATATATTACACTCTATCGTTGAAATTTCGGGTAAAATAATATTGTTTACATTGCCGCAAATGCCTATACATATATATAAGCTAATGTGTTGAGAACTTTTCACCACACATCATTCAATTACCGCTCTTCCAATTCGGAAGCAAAATGTACGCGAGTAACTGCGCCGATGTGGGGAGCTCTCGGTGAAACGAGATCATTTTCAAAATACCTCGACGTCGGTGTAATCCTCGAGTTGAACGGGGATTATGATTTTGCGTACATATTGCTTCGACGAAGCACAGGTACTCGAAGAAATTTGTCCTCGACACGATTTTACACCCCTTCGAATAGCGTACAACTCCGTTCAGGCATCGACGAAGACGCGACGCTGTATGGGTATTTTGTTCTCTAGGTATCTACGCAACTGTAATAACACCTAAGAGTGCGAGAATAATAAAATCCAACGCATCTAAATCACTCTAACTTTAAAATTATTATATTCGCGATGTCTTCGAAATGCGAAGCAGTAGCAGTACCCAGATCTGGGTACACTGGGGTATAAGGTGGGAACAGGGAGCGTCTCGTTCATTCTTATGTTGTTATGTATTCGTCGTAAGGAAGCAGGATGCTGAAGGGATTGCCATTAGTCATTGTAGGTATCTTTGATACGTATCTAAGTCGTATCTTTACTGTTGTATTGATTCGTTTCGACGAACGTGTTAATAATTTCGTGAATTCGAGGAGCGAATATTTTAGAAATTATTTCTATTCAACGAATGTGCTTTTACAGACGGATAAGATCTAATAGGAGTAGGTATCCTTAAAAAAAATTCTGACTTGGAAAATACTTCATTACTTTGCCTTCCTTCGAGTTTTTAAAATCTTACATAAAAAATCGTCTAGAGGATTCAGATCCAATTATCGTAAGTTTTTTTCAATCATCTCTCACCAATCTACCCTGGAGTACAATTTCAAAAAAATTGATGTGTTTCGGTTGAAAAGAGCTTGGTAAGTATAAGCAATGAAGGAAAAAAAATCATGAAACAACTAATTCGAGGTCACTGATCGCAAATCCGGAGAAAACTTTTTCCAATAATAAAAAAAGAAGAGAAAAGAAAATTTGGCAGAAAGGAAAGTGAAAATGTGAAGTGACATTTTAGGAATTTTCCCATCTGGCCCTGGTACTTATTGGGAATCGAAATGACTTATTCGAATACTCGACATTGGAACTCGGAATTGCTTCAACGGACTCGACTATTCGACATTCTGGGGGGGGGGGGGCATGTAGATTACCAAGTTCATCATCACTCCATGATAATGATGCAGTTGAATTATATCAGAACAGTAAAGCAGAAAAATAAGCTCTCATTCCTAAACTTGATACGATTTTGGTAGGATTGAGACCTATAATATGAAATGTTTGAATATTCACGAAGTGGAAGGACGTTTCGAGATATTGTGTGTGAGTGGGGGGGGGGGGTCGAAATATGAAAATCCCAATCCACATTTTCAATATGCTCGATTGTATTTATGTACTCTATACCTTCATCACAATCACTCAAATTTCTATTCTAGATATCAGCTAGTAATCAGTCCAAAAAACCTTAATTTTAAATAAATGAAAAAAAATCTTACTGAATACGTCATGTCACATGAATCTACGTTTAAATACACATTTTTGGGATATTTTCAAAAATTGGCCGCTCTTCACTTATATGGTGTTTTTTGAAAGGCATTGGCGTTGTCACGCCCCCCCCCCCCCCCCGGAAAAATGCTAGCCCACTGCTAGGCTCCCAGAAAATTTCTGTTGCATTTAAAAATTATACAATAATTTGAATCCCTTCCTATTGCATCAAAATAAATACTTATGTATTTTCAAAACATTACAACATGAACATATTTTTTTTGGCATTAAAAAACCAATTTTTTCAGAGCTTTGCTCTTGCTTCTTTCGGGCATGAATAAGTTTACAGTTTTATGATCCATCTGAAGCAAAAAAAAAGAAATGCAAAAGATGACTCCTTTTTACCCCTCCTATTTGAAATCTTTTTGGAATTTCAAGTTTTTCATGCCCAATTGTACGTACATTTTCAAAAAAGTTTTAGCCACTAAAAAAAGTTACCCCCCCCCTAAAACTTCAAAAAAAAACTTGTTCAACACACAATCCTTCTTGTGCCCCTCCCCCATCCCCATCTTTGATTCCGACGACGCCACCGTTGAAAACTTCAAATAGCCGAAAAAGCATGAAGATGTGCGCCAAAATTTGTGAAAAAATATCATAAATACATCTTTACGAGATATAACTTTGCACCAAAGAACAAAAAATTTCCTCTACAACAGTTGAAATTAAAAATTCTTGAAAATCAATCAATAAAATGGCCATAACTCCGAAATGAAAGAGAGTGGGGGGAGGGGGAGGTCAAAATTTTCTCCAGTTTTTATCATTTTTTTTTTTACATCAAGGGGTACCATTTGGGAGAATTGGAACGAAAATCCAACCCAGGGCCAAATTCACCCCTTATCCAGCCAGACTCCTTGAGTAATTCAAAATTTAAGAGTGGGTTTTGGGGTAGAATGCTTCGCAAAAAAAAATTTGAAAAACTTCTCAAAAAATTGGTCACCACTCCCTGTATTACACCACATAAATTTCAGAATTTTTGGTACGTTAGGTTCCTAAATAGAATTTTTTGACGAATATTCGCTATGGGAGGGGGGGGAGTAAGTTGGAAAGTGGAAAAAATTAATTTTTTTTTTTGAAAAATCGAAATCGATTTGATTGATTTTAGCTCATTTTATCGAAAGCTAAATTATGGATATTTTGAAAGAATGGAATCGAAAAATGGTTGAAAATTGACCACCGAGATATTCCATTTTGAAGTTAAGAAACCAGAAGAACAAAATTTTCTAAAAAATCGGATTAATATAATTTTATTAATACATTTTTTATTTTGAAAGCCGACGAGGAAGCGAACCAATTCAACTGAAAATTCAATATCGTATTTTCAAAATCCATTAGAACTTGAAAATCGATTTTTTGAGCACAATTCCATATTTTTGCACCCCAGAAAATTTTTTCCCCTTAAAAAATCTCTTTCAAAGAGCGTATCAAAATTTCAAATTTTTGCATCAGAATGGTTTTTTTACATCAATTTTTGAATATTGGTTTATTGGTTGAGTTTTATTAACCGACAGAAGGTTTACCCCCCCTCTCTTTTCAATGCGTCATTTAATTCGAGTTTGCTCGTTATACAATTAAAATCGAGATTTTCAAAAGAAATGGCCTTATTTTGAGAACCCCTAACTTCATCCCACTTCGATCTAGAAGACTGAAATTTTTTACAATAAGTTCCCATGTTAAAATACATTACCCGAATGAATTTCGTCAAAATCCATCTCGTAACTCGTACTTGATAAGTTCGATGCTTTTGTGTGAAACTTCAAAAAATAAAATAATAAATTCTTCTTACGCTGTTTATAGACTGGAGATGAAATGATGATGGATTTGTAAGTTGTAGGGGAGCAGAATTTTATAAAAAATTCAGCGCAAAATCAAAAAACCGACATAAAAAATAGATTGAATTTGGAATGTTTCAACAAAAAATTCAAACACGAAAGAAACATTTAAAACCTTCTCAAACCCCTCCCCTTCAACGAAATTGAAAACGAAATAATGACAATTCGCCATTCAGGAAAAAATTTCATGACAAACCGAGCAGAAGAAATATTCTTTTGAGCCCAGAATTAATCATTCAGTTCAATTTCAGAGCAAATCTATGCATCAATGTAAAAAGATCGTATTTACGGCAAACTGAGTATGCAATTTTATTAACACGTGAATATGGCTGCCTATCTTGAAATCGGCAGGCGTTTCAAATAATCTCACACTGGTAATTTAATCACTCGGCTTATTTATTCGCCTCAACAAAGACACTGGGGCTGAAACCCACATTAATTATTGAAAATAATCATAGTCATTTCCTCACTTCGAGACATTTCCCCCAATCACATTCTAAAAAAAAATACCTCGCAGTCAACAACGGTGAAAAATAATCTCTCAGACACATGCACCTTTATCACCAAATCCAGAACGTAATTTCCATTTTCAAATCAAACTCAAAATTGAAATCACCCCACGCTCTTCCTTTCTCCATTACCACACCTAACTGCATTAGCTTTCGCTCCACAACTACATATTATTCCATTTCGTAATAAGATATCAAACGACAGACGAAAATTGAGCGCTGTTCCAGCACCAAAAATATACTTCGCGACGCAGGTACATATAAGATGATTCGACGAATGAGTTCTGGGTGGGATGAAATATTACACCGAGCTCAGATAATACCGCTCTTATCTCTTAAATATCTTTGACCGGTAAATGGATTTGTTCGGACGAGAAAGTATACGGTACCTATATTTACGAAAGAAATATAAACATGAAAATGAAATTTGAACGCCAACAGAGCTTATTTTTTTTCCAAAGATGACTTCGTTGGCGGCGAAACTTTCATAAAATAATACAATTTCACACAAAACGTGAACAGAACTCGTCCTTTATGCATTATTTTCGGCTTGTTTGTTTTACGCTTTGAATTTTGATAACTTTTTAACATACTATATAATATCATACGAGTATATACCATTTAGGCTCAACTGCGAACAAAGAAAGTTAGACAACGTTGAATAAATTTCCAAAAAGCTGCAGTGCTTTTTTCATTGATAAAATAGTAGGCCTCGTTCGTACCAAAACCTGTGAGGATATTCGAATACAAATTTTATTTCCTTCAAGCAAAGCGTTCTGGTTTAAAATTTTCATACGTATGGTACAAACAAACTCGTAAGTACCTATGGAAAAATATTTTTTTGTCAAAGAGTACACAATCACGTGATGTTTTCATTCTGTTTTTCAAACAAATTTCGCTTGTTTTGATTCAAAAAGATATTCCAAGGTTGAGCAAAGCTAAAAGGGTACCGGCGGTTAAGATAGGAGAATCTGCCCCAGAGCTGAAATTTGAAACTAACCCACGGAATTTGGTTCTTAGAGTCTGAAAACCACCTGTTAAAATTTTTGGCCCCCTGCCCCTCCCCCAGCCCGAGTTATGGGGCAAAACGTTACTTTTTTCAGCCTTTCAATTAAAAATTTTCATTTCCGAGAGTTTTCAACCAAATTTTTTCAAAATTACTTGAGTTTTACACTATACTGAGGGGTATTAGTGGGTGGTTCGAAAAAAATTTTTTGATGATTTTTTCTAGCCCAAAATCGCATTTCAAAACTTGAAATTGAGTTTTCTACTAGATGTTTCAAAGGTGCAATTCTGAAAAAAATATATTTCATGTGTCTAGTCTCTTTCCATAACGTAATATTTTTTTCAGAATTTTTTAGGTGATAGAAGACCTTGAAAAATACGAAAAACCATATTTTCAGAACGTTTTTCTCACATAAAAATGGCCAATTTTGGGCGAAAAAATTTTTCTGCTAAAAATATTCCAAAAAAATACGTATTTATACACCACTTGTCTGATTCATCTCTTTTTTGTGAAACTCGTTCACTCAAAACTGAATTTTCAAAATTTGAGTCCTTTGATCGTAAAAAAGAGGTTTATTGAAGTAGTTTGAGCTGCTGAACACAAATATGTTGCAATTTTTTTTCTTGACAATTTCTTAGACAAAAAAGGTGAGATAATCAATTTTGAGCCTTGTGCTGTACTTATTTGGATTTGAAATTACAAAAATCACAAAAAAGTGATGAAATGAAACGAAAATCAGACAAGTGGTGTAAAAATGCGTATTTTGGGATATTATTACCCGAAAAAAATTTTCGACCGAAATTGGCTATTTTTATGTGTGAAAAACGTTCTGAAAATATGGTTTTTCGTATTTTTCAAGGTCTTCCACCACCTAAAAAATTCTGGAAAAAATATTACGTTGTAGAAAGGGACCAGATACGTGAATTTTTTTTTTCAGAATTGCACTTTTGAAACATCAAGTAGAAAACTCGTTTTCAAGTTTCAAATCGCGATTTTGGGGGTAAAAAAAATCATGAAAATTTTTTTCGAACCTCCCACTAATACCCCTCAGTATAATTAAAACTCAAGTAAATTTGAAAAAATTTGTTTGAAAACTCTCAGAGATAAAAGTTTTTAATTGAAAGGCTGAAAAAAGTAACATTTTGCCCCATAACTCAGGCTGGGGGGGGGGCAAAAATTTTACCAGGTGGTTTTCAGACCCTAAGAACCAAATTCCGTGGGTTAGTTTCAAATTTCAGCTCTGGGGCAGATTCTCCTACCTTGACCACCGGTACCTTTTGTTTGTAGCTGTTTCCCTCATTGAACTTTTTTTTCACTACAAATTTTCTAAAAAAAAATAGATACACGTGTTTAGATTTCAACGAGTTCGATGCGAAGAAAAAGATAAATTTTTATCATTTCATCCGAAAATAACCCCAAGCTCTATCAAAGGTTTCTAAATTATGAACAGAATGAAAAACATAATACAGTTCATTAAATTATAATATTCGATTAATTCTTCATCCAAGTACAGATTGGCCAAAAAAATCGAAGACAAATTAGACTCGAGAAAAAAGGCACAAACTGCGACCTCATACGACACTTTACAATTCGATAACCCAATCAGGCCTTTTTTTTATCGAAAACACTTGAAAAAATTCCAACACGCGTTCGAGCCTCCGATTGATTTTTCTTTCTTATGAAGCCATCGAATGAGAAGAATTCGGTATAAATTAGAAACGAGAGAAAAAATTTTATTACGTCAAATCATTAGAAAGGTGACTTTTCGCCCGACGATAACGTTAAATGTCTTTTGAAATTGTTTCTTTATCATGAGTTTCATTCATTATTGCGACCTTAGTGAAAAACTTTACGGAATTTTACGAGGAAAAGAGAACCCGGCACCGACATATTTTTATAATGTCTTATCAAATACTTTTCTAAGTTGGCGAGCGAGTAAAAAAAAAACACGACTTTTTCGTTTCTCAAAAGGTGATATTTATAAAGGCTTGTTTCGAGTCGAAAGTTCGTACGATACGGCGAGAGTTTACGATGCAACTCATTTTTCTACACGCGTATTTGTATTGTATGGCTTTAATATGAGAAAGGAGGTGTGAAAGGAACGAACATAGAAACAATTTGTTCTCGTTCAATGAGAATTCTATCATTTGCAGCTTCTGAAAATTTGCGACCCGAGTCGACTATATTTACCAGTTAAACAATAATTTTCAAAGTATACTTACAGCATTCGGTATATTCGTCGGAATTATCACCACAATCGTCCACAAAATTACAAGTCAATTCGATAGGAATACAAAAATCATTTTCGCATTTGAAGTGCGTAGTTGGACATTGATACGTGCCTGGAAATAATAAAACAGATTAATTATCAACTCTAATCAACCGAAAATAGCGTACACAATTTTCGACTGTTGGTTATTGACGTCATCGATGGGTTCTGCCGAATAATACTAGGCCAATTCGAAAACGTATCTTGGTTACTTCGAATTTTAAATAACAGAAGGTTACAGATCGAGAAAAATATTATTTTGTTTACCGAAGTGTCGAGAATGATTGGATTAGTACCATAGTGGATCAAGGTGATTACGATAGTGTTATATTTTTCAATTTTCATCATAGAATAGCTCGAAAAATCAATGGATAAATTTCGAAATAATTGAAGCTTGGAGAGTAGGTATCTAAAATATTGCGCAATGAAACGATATTTTATAAAAAAAATTACCGATTCGAAAAAATATTATTTTTTATGAATATAAATTTATTTTTAATATAAAAATCGTATGCGTGAAAAAAAAAATCACAAAATTATGAGGACTTTTGTTGAAATTGATCAAAAATGAATTACTTACTACAAGATTTTGGAACTCCATCGTTATTTTGAGATGGATTTATAAAACTAGTTCAGGGGATTTTCAAGTTGGAAAATTAATTTCTAGTGAAATTCTTTTGAATAAAAATAAAATATTAAATAATGCTTATATATTTTTTTAAAATAGAAATGCTTTAAAATGTCTACTTACAGGTATATCTGCCACCATGACACATCTGCCACGTTGACACACCCTTCATAACTTTTTTTCTATAAGCGCTCCTGACGTGAAAAAAATTTACAAAACGTAAAATGATACGACCCATCATATATCTATCATTCGCAGAGATCCATGGAAAACTTTTGTAAAGAAAAAATATTTTATGAAAAAAATGAAAATTTTTTCACCAAAGTATATTTTTTTCAATTTTAATTTTTGCATTGGAGAGGCCCAATGAGAAATAAAATAAAAATGTTATATCTCGTTGGAATCGTCATTCAATTGCGCATCTTTTGGCATAAAAGAGAGTTGAAAATGAAGACTTGGTAGGTTGGTAATACTGCTTTGAAAAAAATTTGACCGTGTTGCCACCTTGACACAAATTAGTAGTTGCCACAATGACACAGTATAAAAATTGCGATAATGATGCAAATTTTGATTTTTCATCCATTTTTGTATAAAAATGTTTGTTTCTAGCTTGGTTCACATTTTTATAGTGAAAAAATCAACCAAAACCTCAATATGAAGGATTCGTATCACCAAAAATAACTGTGTGGCACTGTGTCATGGTGAAAACTTTGAATTTTTGTTTGTGTCATAGTGGCAACTATAAAACCAATGTATTTTAAATCTGTGTCAACGTGACAACAGCTTGTGTCATGGTGGCCTATGGTGTTGCCACCATGACACAGAAATTTTTATTTTTTATTTTTGTCATATCTTCAACGTTTATGAAGCAAAATGTCTGAAAATTTTATCCAATAAACCTTATGTATAGATCTATCGAATGGCGCAAAGAAATCCCAAATTCATCAAAAATTACCAAAGTTATGGCCAAAACAAAAAATTTTGTGTCATGGTGGCAGATATTACTGTACAGAAAATTGATCGAGATGTTCTCAAAGTTGAAATTTTGTAATTTTCACGGCAGACGTTTTCAATCTAAAAATAATTTTTGTGACTTTGATGTTTGTCCAATTTCAAAAGAGTCCTCATCAAAAAAACTACCTAATTAAACAAGGATTTCAATGAAAACTTCTCTGCTCCTATCTCTAATATAGGTACTCGGAAAAATAAATATGTAAACGAGAAAAACGAAGTATCTAACGAACAAAAATCAATTTTTATTATGACGACCAAAAAAATTGAATCGTTATTGAATAGTAAATTACAATGGTCGACACGATTTTTATTTCTGGGTCCTCATTGTGAAATTTGGGTAAATTTTATGTAACTAATGAACGAAAAAATATTTTTTTTGATCAAAGTTTGCTTTGAGGGGTGGGGGGGGCAAAAAACTGATTTTTCAAGGGCAATAAGCCTGAGAAATACAAAAAAATTTGAAAAAAATTTTTTTTGGACTAACCTTGTAGAAAATTTTACGGCGAATCCAATGCCGCAAACCGCAGACCTCCATCTCTTTTAGAAAAAAAGTTACAGCTCATTCTTTCCAAAATTTTGTGAAAAAATCACATTTTTTGGGGTATTTTTCACAAAAAAGTGAAATTTGAGAGAAAAGAAAGGGCTTTAAGGCCGTAATGACCATAATGAGAGTTGTAGAAAATTTCACGGCGAATCGAATGCCGCAAACCGCGGACCTCTATCTCTTTTAGAAAAAAAGTTACAGCTCAATCTTTCCAAAATTATGTGAAAAAAATCACACTTCTGTGCTTTTCTCTGAAAAAATGAAATGCGATTTTTTCACAGAATTTTGGAAAGAATGAGCTGTAACTTTTTTTCTAAAAGAGATGAAGGTCTGCGGTTTGCGGCATTGGATTCGCCGTAAAATTTTCTACAAGATTAGTCCAAAAAAATTTTTTTCAAATTTTTTTGTAATTCTCAGGCTTATTGCCCTTGAAAAATCAGTTTTTTGACCCCCCACCCCCCAAAGCAAACTTTAGAAGCCAGGATTGCGCAAGGTGATGTATTTTGATGTCTAGAAACAGAATTTTGGCATGAGAACCCAGAAACAGAACTTTTTTTTTTGTCGACCTGTGTTATTCAAAGTTCAATCAAAATTCGATTTCGGTCGCACTCAAAAATACCATAATCGCGATCTGAAAAACCTTATTTTTATCGTCCAATCTTCGATACCTTTTCTCGACATTCTGCGTCGTGTATGTTCGAAAATAACTCATCTGCGATGCTCTCGATTAAAAAATAATTATTCGAGCGAAAATTGGTAAAAGAGTGAAAAAAATGACCGATAAAATGGCAGTTCTTCTTGGAAATGAAAATTTACAACAGTTATAGATTTTTTAAGAATACAAGGAACTAGGTAATTTAAAGGGGTTCAGTTACCTCTAACTTTTCAAAATTATGCCAAGGTTCCTTTTCTGGTGTATAATTTTTTGACTTGCCTGGTTCATCCTCTGCACCCTTCATTTTTTGCATGAATTCAGTTAAGAACCTCACTCATGTAATTATTGAAAGAATTTTTTTTACTCCAAAATTTCAAAAATCTGGTACTTAATGCAGCTGGTAAAATTTGAATTTTTGCAATTTTTCAGAAAATTGCTTCGTTTGGGGCCAAACTAGGACAAAAATTTAGAAAAATAGGGCGCAGCATGAAGTTCAGCATAAATAGGAGCTTTAATCAAATCATGCAATTTGTTTAATCCATTTTTCATAATTTTTAGAAATGTTTTACAGATTTCAAATTATTTTTAAAAATTTTCAAGAAGGCATTTCACACAGCAAAAATTCATCTTTCACCCAAATGCTCGAAATTGAATGACAAAAAAACCCATTCGATTGTTCATGACGAGAGGATTCCAAAAATTTAATAGTTTTTGCATTTTGAGCAATTTTCGTTCAAATTACACGCATTTTTCTTCATCGACTATCCACACAGCAAAAATCCATCTTTCACTCAAATTCTCGAAATTGAATGATGAAAAAACTATTCGATTGTTCAATGTTCATGACGAGAAGATTCCAAAAATGTATTAGTTTTTGCATTTTGAGCAATTTTCGTTCAAATTACAGGCATTTTTCTAAAAATTTAAAAATTCAAATACGTTGTGAAAATTTTAATAAAAAGATTTGATATACCTTGAAAAAATTTGTGTTTCCCATCTTGATTATGATTATAGTCAAAAATAATTATTATTATACGAGTAAATGATGACATTCAAAAAGCTCATTTTTTTACAATAGGTCCCTATTATGTTATACTTTTCAATTCAGTTTGCCTATCTCCATCTTCAAAAATCCTATTTTAATGGTGGAGGGGGATTAACGAGAGCACGTAAATTTTCAAAAATCATGCTTACACACATATAAAAAAAAATTCTTTTATTTTTTTGCAATTCATTATCTTAATAATTTTTTTATGGAAAATTTTCTGCTTTCTCAGCTCAATTTTTCTTCAAACTTTTAAAATTTCAAACGAATCAAAATTGTAAAAAATTAATTTACCAACCCTTGATGACATCTCTGTAACGTATCAATGACATTTTCTACCTGTCAACAGCCCACTTGCCAAAAGTTACCGATGAAATTTCAACGTTCAACAAAATAGATTTATTTTCAAATACCAGCTATAGAATGCAGATTCCTACATTTCCAAGAATGTCTACGTAAGATTTAAACAACTTCGTTAAGCTACGAGAGCAATAAATTTTATCAAAGAAAAGTTCATATTTGAAGGTTAAAGAACACGTGTGATCAGACTAAAGAATTTATACCATTAAAAGTCAAGTAGGTATTCAACTTATTAAATGAACTTTCAAAATAAAAAATAGCTTTGTGCTTTGACTGAAAAATGAATTAGTAGGTACCTAGACAAAACAAAAAGGAGGAATCACGATAACGATGCCAGATCTTCATTTATACGCGAACAAATCGCAAAAAAAAATTAAATAACTCGTTAAAGTTATTTCAACGTATGAAAAAATATTACACCGTGAATTCGAGTAGGCAGCATAATTCAACGCAGGTACCAGCCTACAATTCGATTTCCAACATTCACAGTCGAACGAATTCGTTATTTCTCAAAGGTACGACAATTAACCGAATTAGTTTGACGGTTTCATTCAATATTTTCATTTAGCGTTGCTACAGATAGGCCCACGGTATTATTGTAAGGATACTCAAATGTATATTATTATCCCTCATTTTGACATTTTTAGCGAAAAAGGTTGACACCAAAAATGTTTCAGTCTCTACACATTTTCAGCCGAATTTTTGAAAAAAAAATGATTTTTTTCTTTTTAAAACTAGGCCATAGAGGGAAAAAATTTGAAATTTTTACCATCATATATTATTCAGCCCAATTCAGCATCTCAGCTCATCCCTATTTTTTTGAAATCCCAAAATATAAATTTCAGAATCTCCAAACCGAAAATTCGACTCGAACCGCCTTCTGTGAGGTTTCTGTGGCGTGGGTGATTTCAAACTCAAACAGACTTTTAAAATTCCTCAGATGGAAAATACACGTAGGTATCTATTATATTTCACCTACATGTATACTTTTTTTTTTTACATACAATGTCACGAATAGCTTTATTTTTAATTTCAATAAAATATAGGTACCTATCACTAAATATCGCTTCGTATTGTTACCAAATTTTTTTAGTCTATTCTTACCGATGAAATTGTTGAAGCGTATAATTCGATACACATGTCTCCTTTCACCATCTCACCTCGGATAACTAAAAAAAAATTGTCAAAAAATACCCAAAGCGTCGTACCAGGTTAAATGTAAACCCCAGTAAAAAATTCTCAACCTTTGGATACAGGTATTCGCACTCTGCTAAAAATAATTTCTCTTATTCCATTTCGAGTTGGTATTTTTATTTATAGAAAATAGCGGATTTCATTCGAGGGCAAATAAGTATTAAAAATCTTCGCCAACTTTACACCCAACAACGTAAACTTACCTGAACCTACGGATTCGTTGAAAAGTTTTTCGAATCGCTTTAAAATTTCAAAAACCCGAGAAAACTTTTACTAATAAGGAAAAACATCGAAATAGCAGGAAAATCCAATAAACAGTCGATTCACGACGTTAATTTGAAAATTAACAGCGCAAAATCACACCCCTTGGTTCGTTCGACATTCCAAATCAAATTCGATAAACAAATCCGCTCTCGTTCCCTTCTCTGAGGTTAATATTGAAAAAAAGAATTCTCCTCACCATGTTACAGCCATCGAGGAATATGGTACGTTAATCATACAGCCAGATTTTTTTATCCTGTTAAAATGTAAGTATACGTATTTTCCTATTCATATTATAATAATTTAAAATTCGACCATCACTTTGGAAGGATTTAACTTGCGTAATACCTTCGGTTGATGGATAAGCATTTTTCAATTTTTATGCTCGAAAATATTACATATAAAAGTGCCAAGCTAAAGTTTCAATACGTGAATACGTTGCGTATATCGTTGAATATAAATTAGGTTAACCGAATAATAAAAAAAATGAAAAAATTCATTGTCGATCATTTTCAACTTTTTATACAAACTAAAATTATTACAATTCGTATCTCTACCTCGCCCCTTCCCCAACTCCCCAACCACGAATACACGTAAAGAAAGAAAATTAATTCCGAATGATTCACGTACTAAATTCGGTTAACAAAACCGTTGCCTCGTCTAGAGACTTAATTTTTTAACATCCATCAAGTTATACTACATTTATACCGAAATGGTTTCATTTGTGATTTTATATTTTTTTTTAGGTTTAATTAAATACTACACCGTTGGTGGCGTTTTTAGGGTATATTTTTTCAGCACCATTAGCGAAGTTTTTTTAGCCTAAGGATGGTCGAGGAGATATTTTTTCCAACAAAAGTATCGAGTTACCTACCAATGGTTAGATTGGTGCGGTAAAGTCGACCAAGTATAATTAATTCAGACTCTTTTTCTAATTCTAATAAGACCGAAATTAATTTCTTACTAATTAAAATACCAACAGATGTTATCTTTTTGTAAAAGTTCGTCTCGGTTGGGTATTTCGAGTAATATTCGAAAGCACGAATACGGAGAGTAAATAGAGGTAATTTGTTTTCAAATAACGCCCACGCCTTTGTTCGGTTTCTGTTCTCTCTCTCTTTTTTTTTTTACAAAATATAACTTTACAATAAACGTGCGAATTTATCATTTACGAATCGAAAATGTCAGATTTTGTATTTCGACGTAAAATATTTTTTATTTGGTTAGAAAAAATATTGAAATCCTCTCAATAACCTTGGGTATTTATAAAACACCATATGTAAATATTTCGTTCATATAGTATACCTATTAAATAACTCATAAAGGAAAGCAGGGTGCACGACTTTCACTTTTTTCAAATTTTTTCCAGTCAGTTTCAATGTTTTGCGGTGCGTTTGTATAAATTGGGCACAAGATAAGAACTAACAACGAACGTTTGTTTGATGATATCTAAAAGAGCGCAGCTCAATTGCGCACCAAAGATACGCCAACTATCTTCCTAATTATGCCTCAATTTCACATCGAGCTTCACAAAATAAAGTACAAATCAAAAATACAGTGGTTTTCAAAATACGAAAATAAAAATGACGAAAATTTTACAATAAAGGACAAACAAACTTTTCAAACGTGAAAAAAATTAAATTGAAATATTTTTACATTAACAAAAGAAGAAATAGTTTCAAATTGAAAAAAAAATACTAGAATGAGTGTAAAAATTTTAAAACAGAAAAATAAGAGTAAAAATTTTGATTGAGAAGAAAAAAATTCAAAATCGTAAAAAAAAACTTAAGAATTTCGACATCGAAGAAATTAATTTTCATCGTTGTAAAACAATGATGAGCAAAAATTTTGTCAAGATGGAAAAAAAATAATGAGTGAAAAACATAGAAAGAGAGAGAAAATACTGAATCGTAAAAAAAATACAAATTTCGTCAATTTTTTTTTCAATTTCGAAATCCAAAAAAATTTTCAAAGTTTGACGAATAATGTTGAATTAAAAAAATCAATATAGGTGGAAAAAGAACAAAAAAAAATGAAGTAAAGTTTTCTTTGAAAGGAAATGTTGATAACATGGATATGTTTTTTCTTCTCATCCTGACTTCAGTTAATTTTAAAAATATAAAAATTTATTTTTAAAATTAAAAAATTGGCTTTCAGCTCTTTGATATTTTTTCTGTTATTCTGACTTACTGATATTAAGTCAATTTTCAGCTTCTGCCTTTTTGATACCTATATGATTATATTAAGTTGATTTTGGAAGTATAAAAATTTGTAAATTTTTAAAAGTCAGCTTCTGAATTTCTGACATTAAGTTAATTTCAAAAATATAAAAATTTATAAGTTTGTGACTTTTGGTGACGCAAAACAGCGTGATGCAAAATAGGATCTTAAAAATTTTGGAATGACCCCCCTCCCCCAGAGGAAAAAACATCGACTTCAAACTAGAGCTAGACTTGAAGATTTTCGACTCCGTTGAAATTTCCCAAAAATTTCCTTGAGAATTTGAAAGATCAATTTTTAAGAATTCATTCGTAGAAGATTTATTATTTTTAATTAAAACAAAAATTGGTGATTTGAGAAAATTTTTTATTGTTAAACTTTATTTTCTGGGAAGAAAAATCTTTAAAAATGCACATTATATCATGTCCCATACCCCCCCCCCCCCCCCCCGTCCCTAAAATTTCTAATATTCATTTAAATTATTACAATTTTTTTCGATGAAAAATTTAAAAAAGATTGAAAATTTTCTAACTCTGAGAGCCCTAGTTCTCACCACTCTCACCTTATTTTGGTCCGAGAGAAATTTTTTTTCAGAAGGTTATCAATATATTGTATACTGCCTCTCTGAATTCAGTAAAAATTCCGAATTTTTTCCACCTCAATTCTAATTTTTATTAATTTTCATTTGTAATTTTTTAAATTTTTTTTATGGCAGGTAGAAATGTTGTATTACAATATTATTACGACCGTAATAAGTACCTAGGGAATTGCGATTTCAAATCAAAGCATTGAAAAAAAAAACAATCAGTTGCAAATTACTTTTGAAAAGGGGCATAGATACCCATAAAATTATGTACGCTTTTCAAACGATTGTTGGAAAATTATCGGATAAAAAATGAATTCTGCTTCGAAAATTTGAAAAGTAAACACATTGTTTAAGATGAATGTACATGATTGGGGTAAGGATGAATTGCCTGCTAAATGAGATGAAGAAGCTATGAAACAGATTGTATGTACATAAACAAGGTGCCCTCCTAGTTAGGGTTGAAAAGTCAATACCAATCAACAAAACTTTTGAAACCCAAGAAAACCATTTGTATAAACATCTTACTCACTTAGAATTTGAAGGGACTGTGATTTTACCAATTGAAAAAATAGAAAAAAATTCTCCAGATTTTTTTAAAATGAAGTTTTAAAATTAAACGTCGTATTTGTATTTATGCTTACAAAAAAAAATTGAAAAAAAATTATTCGCTGAACATCAAATTTTAGAGAAAAAAATTTAGGGTTGCAAGAAATTTCAAACTTCTATCAATTTCGAATTCGAAGAATGTCGCAAATTTTGTAGAGTTTTGTGTTTTTTCACTCGGCTTGAATAGGATGCCATATTACAAATTATGATAAGTAGTCCAAAAGTTGAAAAAAATTTCTTCGAGAATTTTTTACACGCAATTACTTACTTAGGTATCTTTTAAAGATGAGCTCGTCTAAAGAAAAGGGCATTTTTGGGTGAAAAAATTCAAATTTTTTGAAATGAAAAAAGGGTAGAGGAATCTGTACAATTATTTTGAGCGTCGGATTTTTCCTTCCATGCTCCTTACTGAATAAATTTATTGAATTTGAATTTGAACACCATAGGGGAGAAAATTTTCGAAGAAGAGGAATTCAAAATCTGAATATTGTATTGGGCTTTGCACACCTGAACGAAGCTAGCACTGATTTTAAAATTTTAAAATTTTTGTTATTTCAGACGGTTCTCATTCTCTCAGTAGGTATGAATTATTCCACTTTTTCTCACGATCTCGCGTCACAAAAGTAATCAAATTTTTTCAAATCTAAAAGTAATTGTTTCATAATTATGAACGATTATATTATTCCCCTTCAAAAAAGTTACGAAGAAATTTCCCTGCACCGAATTATTTTTGAATTACTCATTTAAAAAAAGAAAGGAAAGAATGTATGAATTTTTTTATTTTCGCCCAGTCAAATGAACAAATGTAGATGATGATGCGTAATTCAATTCACATAAAATTATTTGCGACACCGAAAAATTAAACAGATAGGCAACTACATATTCGGTAGTGTGGATAGAATTGTATATTCGAAATTATTTAGCAGAATCTATTATAAGTTAATAAAGTTGCATACTCAGTTTGCCGTAAATACCACATCAAGAAAACCCAACACAGTATAATTTGCAACCTTTTGATGGGCGAGGAGAAAAAAAGAATTTCCTTCCTTGTTTCTTTCTAAGCCCAAATTTATATGAAAATAAAAATCTTACCATTTTACCTCCACTACCACCCTTACATACCCCTCCCCTTTAATTTATGACAAATTCCAGTAACGTTGAAAAAATAATGAGAAATTTTCACTTGAAAATACTCGAGAAATTCATTTTTCATCTTCATTTTATTTATCATGGATATTTGAGAATACACTTTTCTTTCGTTCTTCAAATTTTCAAAAAAATATCAAAGGCCGTTTAGAAAAAAATGTTGAAATTTTTTTTGAAGATATGAACATTTTATGCCCATGATTTCTCACCTTTACCCGATCCATTTTTTTTTTTCAACTTCAAGATGAAGAAAAATGTGTTGAGGATTATAAAAAAAAAATCAAAGAAATTCTGGAAAATCGAAGTTAATGATTTTTTCGAACAAATATTGTGTCAATCTTACAACAAAATATCTTTAAAACTAGAAATTTAGAAACACAAAATCAGAAAGTGATTTCTGAAATTATTTCAAAAAAGTGGAGTATTGCTAAAAGCCTTGGCCATATTTTGGGGTAAAAACATCTCTACCAAAAAAAAGAGCATTTCCTAATAAGTGTCAAAAAAGGCACTTGACCCAAAATTGGTCAAAATGGGCTCATAAGGTTACTTATGGTCTAAAAATATACAAAAAATTTTGACCCCTCCTACCACCACCCTTTTAGGAATTATCAAAAATATAAATTTGAACAAAAAGTTACGAATTTTGGAAAATTGTGTATCAATTTGTTCAATTTATTGGGTCACCAATAATGGCAATCCGCAAATATAGTTGCTGAAGTTCATAAATTGGCCTTTTTTATGAGCTTTTCTTCTGAGCTGAAAAAATCTTGAAATTTTCTGGTGGCTCTGAAACGTCTCGAAACCGCTTCCAATCGATTTGGCAGGTCTAAAATAGCATGTATATCGAATTTCAGCTTTTTTCGTTGATCAGATCAAATTTTCATGATTTACAGGACGATGAGATAATTTTGGGATATCAAAAATTCGCCAAAATTCGAGAAATGCATTTCAGCAATTTAAATTTTGAAAATGGAACTTTTTTATGATATTCTTTCAATTTATGACAATTTTAACTCAAAATTTTGCTTTGAGTAGGGATACCTTGTTTATTACTAAAAAAAAGTAGTAAAAAAATCACGTTTTTTTGGTTTTGATTTTTTTTTTACCATGTTGCCCTAAATTTCAGAATCCAAAAAAAATATATGTGATGCATGACAATTTGGCGAAACTAATAGAGAAATTTCCAGTCATGACAGCCCCAATTTTTTTGAAAATTTCAATGTGAAAACTGAGAAAATGTAAACCGAAAATTTTCAAAAAACTCTCATTCGTACTACCCAGCAAGATGTATAATCACTGAAAATTTCGAAATTTTTTACCCACCCTTTCCAAAAATATCGCGTGTTGAAATTTCGACATTAAAAGAGCAATAATTCCAAAAGGGGTAGGGGGTCAAAATCAAAAAAATTTTTGAAATGTTTTTAGACCATAATAAGTAACCTTTGGAGCCCATTTTGACCAATTTTGGGTCAAGGGCCATTTTTGACCCTTATTAGGAAAGGATCTTTCTGTAAAATATTTTCAAAATTTAATTTCGTTGAATTTTGAAAATTTTTGTACTTGTATGAGATTTTAAGGGCACTTGAAGGATAGTACGAGAGTGCAGTCAGACGAGATCTCTTTTTAAGCTCTACACTCAACTTATGGGCTAATCTCGCCCTAACCACTAATATTCAACGTTCGGAAAAAAAAAACACAAAATGATTCTGTTTATTAGGCAAAGAGGATGGTGAACCTCAAACCGATAAAAGCCTAATAAAGGTATCTTTATAATCTTCTCTAATTCGATTTCTTCCACCGCAGGGTTGCCTAAGACTTTATTTTCAAACAGATCTCCAGCCCTATCTCAATTTGTAATTATAATTTGTGGGTATTTGCGTCCTTCGAAGTTTTTTTCCTGGTACAGACATACTTCGAAAATTTTATTTTTTGACAGACTCAACCGAAAATCTTACCGATCTCTTTCCTCCAAACTTAGAAAAAAAATCCACCGAATATAGATATAATTTCATTACAACACGAATACTTAGATAATGAATAATGATCTGCACATTTCGTACGTACGTATGAATTAGTTCCATGATATGCCCCATCAAAAGTAATTTATAGTACGACAAAATCTTTCAAATGATGAAGTATCGCATTTGAAATATTGAAACATCCGAATCGATGTATGAAGGCTTTCGTGTTGAAAATTTTCTCGACATAAATTTTCCATAGAACTAGCGTAGATATAAGCTCAGGTAGTTAGATGCCTTCACATTCAGCTCTGTGTATTTCATATCAAAACCAAAATTTTCATGGTCTTCGCCTCTTCGAGAGGCAAAACGAGATATTTTCATTCGCAATCGCGTATGTGGTTTTAGCTCGATAAACATGCATCTCAAACACTACTTGATATATGTGTAGGTAAGTATACAAATTAACCCAAGGATTATTATTTTTAATCAAGTCGACCACATGAAAATCACCTTTAATACGTTTTAATTACCTAGACCCGAGGGTAGAACAAGGTAATATTTGAATTTTTCAGTTTTGTTGACTTTCACTTGAGCCGATAAGAACTAACGAAAGCCAAATTAGGTCTCGAGAGAAAATAATTTCTTGTGTAAAATTCATTATTCATATCTTTACGAAATTTTTTCCCGCATATTTAACGATGAAAAAAACTTGAAATTTCAATCTAAACAAAATAATGGTAACAAAGAAACAAACCCTCGATAGACACCGTTCTCTTCCATCGTAAGTTTACGTTTCAGGGCTGGATTTTTTTTTATTTCCACGAATAAAATATACACGAGAGCTTCCGCGAGTTCAGAATTTTTTTTACGGTCAGGTTATATAAGTCTGTTAATTAATCAATTTTTAATTAATACATTTTCTCGCTGTTGGAATACGTAATAAATTGTTGATAATGTTCTTTATTCGCCAATTAGGTACTAGTGGTATCTCGTATTTTGCAATACCGCGTAGGTAATATGAGACACCTAATCACTCCCTTAACGAATGATAGCCCTATGCAGAACATGTGTTCGGTGTAAAATATACCTCATCATTGTAAAAATCAAAATCACCTATTAAAGTACTTTCATGGGTATAAATTTAAAATCAAAAAGGATTCTTACCGCAATTTTCTTCGTCTTCTCCATTGGGGCAATCGTTATTTCGATCACATCTGCTCAATAAATCAATGCAACTGTTACTGCATCGGAATTCATTGGGTAGGCAGCCTGAAAATCCCACGAGTATCTCGATAGAATCTATTACTTGGAGTTAATCCCAGGATGCCCATGAAAAAACAGTTCCATGGAATCTAAATATTTTCAAGTCGTTGAGATGCAAATTTAATTTCGGAAATCGATCAATTTTAATTTATCCTTTTTAATTTTCGAAATGGGAAAAGTTGTTATGGAAAAAGGACAGAGGGAAAGAAAAACTTGTATAGTATTTTAAAGGAAAATTGGTAAGGTGATTTACATTTTGAGTAGGAAACCTTTCAAAAAAATTTGAGCCCTCCCTTTCCACTCAAAGAGGGAATATTTAAGCCATTTTTGAAAAAAAAAACAGGTTTTGACATTTTTGTGTAGTCTTTAGCTGAGAACCTCGGTTATCTCCTTAAAAGTAGTAATCTGAAGTTTCTAAAATTCCTTCAATCATTGACCTTGAAATTGGATAACATTCTTTGTCCTCTACCAGATAGTTGGAACTTTTCAGATCGTAAATTTGAACAATTTTTTGACTTTTATCAAATTTAAATTGCTCAAACACCTCAAAATCGAATCGAAAAATATTTGGAAATAAAGTATAATTTTTGATGAAATTTTCCGAAAAATTCCACAGACAGGGCGCATATTCAACTGCAATTTGATTTCTGAAATTTTTAAAAAATTTCAGTTGGCAGCACTTGTTGCAAAAAATTATTCGATATTTATTTTAAAACCACCAAAAAAATCTTTCAAGGATCAAAAACTAACAAAACCACGTTTTTTTTGAAAATAATCTTTCTAAGATCTTCCAGCACTGCTACTTTGAAACAAGGAGTCTTTTTTCAAAAAATGAAGGTCCTCTACTCAAAATAAACACTACCTCGACGATTTTCGTCAAAATTCGGAATATGTTGAATTCTATTTTTAAAAAAGTCTAATTGGTCTCACATGCTGATTTTGAGTTCTTAACATTTTCGTAATCTACATAAAATTACTTTTCAAATATGAGCTATTCATGAGTCTTTTTTGTGAAAAATTTACGATTTATCGAAATTAGGAGTTTAATGTTGAAAAAACATAATTTCGAGAAAAACACGTTCAAAGTTTTTGAATAAAAATTTTCAATCAAAACACGTATTTCTGGGTCAAAAATTCAATTTTATTCATTTTATAGGAATTTTCACGTAGAATCTGAAAAATTGGGCTTCGAAGTTCCCATCAGGCTTGCCAACTTTCAAAAAATAGCAACAAAATTTCTAAAAAAAAAATACTTTCATTTTGCAATATTCAAGTACCTATTCATTATTTTGGTTTAAAACTTTTTCACGAGGTCTGGATCATCACATCTGATAGTCGAACAATCATAGTATACAAATCCGTGAAAAAGTCGATTTTTTGACCCATTATTTTTAAAAATTTATCAGGAGAGGAGGTAAAATTTCATTCCGTTTTTAAGATCTGAATTCAATTTCTAGATTATCCTAAACCTAATTTTCTAACAAAAAATTTCTAAAATAGGGTTTATTTATTCAATAATAAAATGCGATGTAGATGGGTTTTTACCCTTCTACATCAGAGTGTCAATGGACCAAAGAGATTAGAAAAATGAATTCATGACTTGTTGTTCGAAAATTTTTGAATAATTTTAAGAGCCGTTTTGAGTAAAAAGTTGAAAAAAATTATTCGAGATTTGCTTCGTAGAGAACAAAGGCTGTTGGGCATGGTGTCCCAATAAAAAGTTAATCTGGAAATTTGGACATAATGTCCCAAAAAAATAAGCTGGTCAACCAGTAAGGAAGAATGAGGAAGGGTTACAGAAGAAAATTGGAATGAAATATAGCAATGTGGCGACCGTACGTGTGTATGCTGCAGGCTATATGCATGCGCATACACACGTATACATCGCCACCAAAGCGCGCGAGGTACCTGCTCTCTCTCGACATCCGAGTCCAGAGCAACCCTCGCATTCCAGCGGCGATTCGTCACGCCGAATCGGCCGCCCCCGCGAACTCCGCGGCTTGCGCTTTCTCTTCTCGGACTGCAGTGACAGCTCCAACCGAACCTTTGCACCCGTGTTACACATATCGTAGATAGGCGATGCGGGTGGAAGGGAACCGGTTGGTGGCTCGGAAATCATCCCTCTAGCGAGAACGAATGTATATTTGTACAGTAGTATTAGCCTGTTTAACTTCGCGTACGCATCTCCGTGTAGAAGTGCTCCCGTATGCCTTCCTACCTGAGTACTGCGAACAGCTAGTATTTTTCCACCTATGGTGTATTTTCATGTACAGTATTAATGTGCTCATTGTAAACTTCGCTGAATATACTCGCTTATCGAATCTGTGTACTCTCATTGCTCAAGTACATTCTGTAATATACTTCGCACCTCGCCGCGCCCTTCCGCGACCTCTAGCCGCTCAGTATCTCTCGCACCAAACTTCAACCAGCTAGGGAGTAAAGGCGCGAACGTCGCGATCGCGTTTAACCGCCTTTGGCGTAGAGTGAGAATCGTATTCGCGTTAAGAAGAAGACAAACGTAGGCGCTTTACCTACAAAGTGGTAACAAAGCGTCTACAAGCAATTTTCGAAATTCGAGGTTCAAGGTCAAATTAAACCTGGAAATAAATTATTAAAAAATTTCCATGCTTGAAATTTTTTTCTTTTGATCAAAACCTGTGATTTTAATCCATTTTCAGCTTTAGGGAGGTGGGAGCTGATTTTCTTACAGAACACATTTTCATTTTTCTGCTGAGGAAGTAAGTCCTTACTCGAATACCTAACTGAAAATTTTCGAAAAAATAATTTTAAAAGTCGAAAATCTTTTTACTTTGAAAGAAGTAATGCTCTTGAATTTGATGAAATAGGTACTAGAAATTTAACATTTTTTTGTCCCATCAATTCGAATTTTAAAGTTAACTAATGGGTCCAGAAAAATGCCATTTTTTTTTAATTAATAGGTTTTACTTTCATTTTTTGAAATATTACAGAATTTACTCTTTGATTTCTGAGGTAGAAAATAAGAAAGATGAAAATTTTTTTGAGATGCTTTTCTTGAGAGTTGAATGGTTTCAATGTAGGTAAATATAGAACTTTTTCCCCATTTTTTTTTTCATCAATTTTCTTTGTAGCTGAATTTGACCTTGAAGTATTAATATGCACCTAATATCCTCAGCATAGTTTTCTTCTGTAACCCCTACTTATTTTTTCTAGTTTTTCTTTTTTTTAGAAAATAAATTAAGCACGTAATTTTAGTGCGATATTTTCGCTGATATCGTATTTCAAACGTGCTGGGTCGCCCTTCCCCCATCATTGCAAATTTTTTCATTTCGGAAAATGAAAATGGCCAGTTAAAAATTACCAATAAAATATTTTGCAGCATGCGTTTCAACGACTTGAAAATCTGTTCGATTTCATTCGACAGTCTTCTCACGGGCACCGAAGGGTTAATTTACGATAATTCAGTGAACATATTTACCGCAATTCTGAACGCTTTCGTCTTCACCATTTTCGCAATCACGAACATTGTTGCATCGGTTTTTCAAAGGTATACATTTTGTATCGTCACAATGAAACACGTCTTCGTCCTTGCTAATATTACAATGGAAATTACGAACCTCTGAAATGATTAAAAATACATGTATCTGTATTCCATAAACCGATTTCGACCAACTGCGTTGGAATTATCTCGCTATACAAAACCGATACTGATATTTCAAAGGTATAATTATTCTTCAAAAGATCCGATTACAATTAAAATTACCTACCTTCTAACGCCGCCGTCGAATAATTCGATGTCGAATTTACCACACGCAATTCATTATATTGGTAAAATACTAACAACAGGAATAAATCAATGGTTAAAGAACGCCTTAAACTCAAATATTGCATCTGTTCGATGTGCGAGGCGATTTCTGTTCAGCGAGCCGTATCCGTGGTATATTTTTAGTATTTCATTTGGAAGACGTCGAAACACTCCTGGGAACAAAATGGCCAATTAAAAGCTTCTGTGTTAAAAATGTTAACAAGTAATACGCAACGTTACACCGAGTTAGGCGGACTTTTCCTTCTTTACTTTTAAGTAAATCTAACGATATAATTTTATAAAATACTCACGAACTGAGCGAGAGTAATTTCGTAATTAGATCTTGTAAAAGTGTACGACGCTCTGGTAACAACGTATACGTTCGTGAAATTTCAACTCGACTCGTGTTATTATGATATCGGCGTGTTTCATTTCGAAATCCGTTTTATAACATACGTCATTATTTCCGTTAGCTGAAAAAATACAAAAAAAAAATAATAATAATAAAAATCAAAGTTCGATAAGGGTATAATAAAGGTAGCGTAATTTTAAAACAGCGCGGATATAGATGTTTTTTTTTTACGATGATGGCATTGAATATAGTTGGAAATTCCGCCGGAAAAATAAGTGAATTTCATTTTGATGATTTTTCACTTCACTTCCCAATTTAATGGGCTACACAAGGGTACGAACAGTGGATCAGATGAGTAAAATTACTGTTAAATATTTATTATAGTTAATTTTTGGATAATTTTTCACGACAGATCCAATTTTTTGGTTATTTTTTGAGATCATTCTTCAAAGGAGAGGATAAGCACTCATAAGTACGAAATTTTGCAAAAATTGTAAATTTCACCATGTAGGTAAGTAATATCAAAATCTAGATTCTTTAGGGTTGAGAAACTCAATTTTTAGGTTATTTTATCTCTACATTCCACCTATCAGGGAGGAGATACCACAAAATTTTAAAAAAATTGAAAAATATTGACATGTGTATTAAAATCTTGAAAAGTATTTTCAATACCTACTTATACCCAAAATAAGTAGATATGATTTTTTTTTACCAAAAAATGGTAATTTCGGTGATTTTTTGGTAAAAATGTTAATTTTGATAATTTCTGCTAAAAATGGTATTTTGGTAATTTTTGATAAAAAATGGTAATTTTGGTGATTTTTTGGTAAAAATGAAAATTTTGGTAATTTCTGGTAAAGATGGTAATTTTGGGTAAAAACGATAATTTTGGGTAAAAATGGTAATTTTGGGTAAAAATGATAATTTTGGGTAAAAATGGTAATTTTGGGTAAAAATGATAATTTTGAGCAAAAATGGTAATTTTGGAGTAAAATTATAATTTTGAGTAAAAATGGTAATTTTGGGTAAAAATGGTAATTTTGGGTAAAAATTATAATTTTGAGTAAAAATGGTAATTTGGGGTAAAAATGGTAATTTGTGGGGAAAATGGTAATTTGGGGTAAATATGGTGATTTGGGGTAAATATGGTAATTTTGGGTAAATATGGTAATTTTGGGTGAAAAATGGTAATTTTGGTAATTTTTGTTTAAAAAATGGTAATTTTCGTTGAAAAGGGTACTTTTTGGTATAAAGTAGAATTCAAGTTGTAGACTGTAATTTGAAGATTTTTCGATTTTTATAAAATTCAGATTGTAATTCATTGCGACGAACATCTCAAAATCAAGTTAAAATATTTTTGATTGCCGAGAATGAAATAATGGTATGTTTGAAATTTCACCAATAACTCACATGACAAAACATACCTACCACTATCAGCATCATGTTCTACTAAAATTTTTGTAACTATAATGTTACATCCAATGACCTGAAACTAGGACAAACAATTTTTTGCTCATTGAAAATTTTTCATCGAATTCTGTCTGCCAACTGAAATTTTACAACAAAATTTTAGTCTTGTCGTCAAAAAATTTTGATTCTTTGGAATGTTGGGAAAAAAATCGAGAAATTTTCCAACACCCAAACCATGAAGTACATAGCACGTAGATATTATTAGGTTCCCAATATTGGCAAAAAATAGTTTTTGAAGAGACATTACTTTGAGGACACCTAGCTCCACGACTTTATCCCTTCTTCTTTTGACAAAAAGGCTCGATTTTTCAGTGAAAGCCTTCATTTAAAGTACCTAAATTACATTTGTTATTTCATTAATTATTTCTGTAAAAATTAAAAAATTTTCTTCACAAAAAATCTACTTTGTACTTAAACTAAAAAAACAAACAAACTGTATCAAACTTTCGATATGGTACTTTTTTCCTGATTACAAAATTTCAGGCTCTTCTAGTTAAAAATATATTTTAGTTTCCCCGCATCCAATAAAATCAGAAAAATGATTTTCTACCATTCGGTATTTGTAGATACGTCTCAATAAAAAAATATACGTCCCATCCATTTTCTTCAAAAATCAAACCTTCTTCAGAGAGAGAAAAAAACAGAAAAAAATAAATTAAAAAGACAATCCAATTTCGCAAAAAAAAAAAAAAATATTTCAAATTCTTTTAGGCCGTTTTCAAAACTGAAGCTCAGTTCTTGGAAGCCAAAAACATTCTATGATTCATCGCAGGCAACCCTACCTATCAAATTAATAATGATAAATAGCTTCGCAGGTACATATGTTATCGATAGCAGGTACATACACTTGACAAGCTCTCGTAACTAAAATTTTCTACAATTATGTAGATCTTCGACCTGAAAATTAATTAATTTTTTACCCCTCGAATCGCTCAAATTGATGCGTAATTAATTCGCATAAACACGCAGGTTGAAAGACGAATCATGTTTGTGTAAGATTCGATATTATCTATCCAAATTTATATGGCAACTCTGGAAACTAAATAACTGCGTATTTCAGCCTAAGATTCGTAGCATTTTAATCAAAACGAAGACGTTGAACTGACTGCCACAAAATTTTACAACGAAATTTGACAGCAGCTCGTATAATATCAAATTCAGAGAAATTTTCTCTCAATTTTGATTGGTTTGGTGACTTTTGGTCGATTTCAAATTCTATAGAAGTAAATTTATCTTAATTGAGGCATTTTACTGTCTAAATCACGTATACAGAATTTTTCGCTGAAAGGGTCTGGCCGAATAAGGGGTGAATTTGGCCCCAGGCTGGATTTTCGTTTTAATCCCCCCAAAAGGTACCCCTTGATGTAAAAAAAATCTGGAAAAATTTTTGACCCCCCACCCCCCTCCATTTCGGAGTTATGGCCATTTTATGACCCGATTTTCAAGAATTTTTAATTCCAACGGAAGTGAACGAAATTTTCTGTTCTTTGGCATAAAGTTACATCTCGTAGAGATGTATTTATGGAAATTTTTTCAAAAATTTTCATGCACATCTTCATGGTTTTTCGGCCATTTGAAGTTTTCAATCGCAAAAAACACCATGTAATCGAAGAGGTACCACTCTGGAAAAATTACTAAAAAACGTGTTTTTTAACGTAGGTTCACGTCACGTATTCAGTTTTGGCGATATCGATGCAGCAAGGGCCGAAAATCGCGAAAAACTGTACAAAAATGTTGGGTTTTTAAGCATTTTTTTCAAATTTTGAGCATTTTGTGTGGAGAGAATTGACTAAACGAAAAAACTAACGCCGAATTCGTGTTCAGCGGGTCAAAATACCCCCATAAACACCCTTTTCGCGATCGTTTCATTTGAAGTCTCGAAATTGTTTTTCTCCACCGATTTTTCATGACGAAATAATCTGAAAAAGTGAATTTCGAGACCTTGAGCAAAATAATCGCGAAAAGGGTGTTAATCGGGGTATTTTGACCTGCTGAACACGAATATGGGATTAGTTTTTCCATCCGGTCATTTCTTTCCTGAGAATCCGCCATTTTCAGGTTTTTGCTCAAAGACTTGATTAAAACTTGAAAATGGCGGATTCTCAAGAAAGAAATGACCGGATGGAAAAACTAATCCCATATTCGTGTTCAGCAGGTCAAAATACCCCGATTAACACCCTTTTCGCGATTATTTTGCTCAAGGTCTCGAAATTCACTTTTTCAGATTATTTCGTCATGAAAAATCGGTGGAGAACAACAATTTCGAGACTTCAAATGAAACGATCGCGAAAAGGGTGTTTATGGGGGTATTTTGACCCGCTGAACACGAATTCGGCGTTAGTTTTTTCGTTTAGTCAATTCTCTCCACACAAAATGCTCAAAATTTGAAAAAAATGCTTAAAAACCCAACATTTTTGTACAGTTTTTCGCGATTTTCGGCCCTTGCTGCATCGATATCGCCAAAACTGAATACGTGACGTGAATCTACGTTAAAAATCACGTTTTTTAGTAATTTTTCCAGAGTGGTACCTCTTCGATTACATGGTGTTTTTTGCGATTGAAAACTTCAAATGGCCGAAAAACCATGAAGATGTGCATGAAAATTTTTGAAAAAATTTCCATAAATACATCTCTACGAGATGTAACTTTATGCCAAAGAACAGAAAATTTCGTTCACTTCCGTTGGAATTAAAAATTCTTGAAAATCGGGTAATAAAATGGCCATAACTCCGAAATGGAGGGGGGTGGGGGGTCAAAAATGTTTCCGGATTTTTTTTACATCAAGGGGTACCTTTTGGGGGTATTAAAACGAAAATCCAGCCTGGGGCCAAATTCACCCCTTATTCGGCCAGACCCTTTAAAGCTTTTTTCCCAATATTAAATCTTTTATTTTGAAAATACCTCCATCACACCATGACGTAAAAACAACTTGAGAAAATATCACCATAACCGTACAAACAATATCATTTGATAAATTTATAGTCATCTTACATCTTATAATCCACATAATCATATCTGGATAATCTCAAGATACTCCATTAATTTTACCATCGTACGAAATCAATATAAATTAATTAATCCGCCATTCTTGAGTACACGTTTGGAATATATTAATACACCGAACGATAAGAAGACTTATACCGAATCCATTGTGGTAAACATTTAGCGGAATTTCGAGCACAAACTGAATGAAAATTAGGCTCTTAGTTATGCAATCCATATTGCACCAATTCTCGGTTCGCCTCGAAATTTAGATATTAAATTAAGCGCTGGATATTGATAAAGTAAAATGTGTTAGAATGATTTTTGCAACGTACAAAACTCGTATTAGAAAGGGTTCGAAATAAAACTGAATTATGGACTGTAAGGAAGGCAACTGCGAGTTATTTCGAGCCTTCACGTTTTCTTCGAAGGGGGTTCTATTTCATTCAGGGACATACAAATATTCCCCGAAGTATCGCCTTCATTTATGTTATTTTCACGTATATGTTGGCGGATAAAAAACCAAGTACTGCGGTCATCAGCGAATTTCATTCGAGAAATAAACCTAAGACTCGTCGCGGCGAATCTTAATACCGACCAAGTTCAATATTTTCTCAATTGCGTGATACATTATCTATTTTTACACACGTGCTGGCGAATATTATTAAAAATCCGCTCCAAGGTGAAAATGGATATCACCAAGTAATCGAATACTTACATCGTTATTCACCCAAACGATACAACAATGGAAAATACCAACGAGTACTTAACCTTTTGCCAAAAATTGCTATAAAACGTAGTGATTTTAAATTGGAAAACTTTCCTTTTGTGAGAAATATATAAGAAAAGTTGGTCTGTTTTTTTGATCTATGAACTTCACGTACTGCACTGTCTTGGTACACTTACACAATCGTAAAATTAAAACGTATTGTTTGATTTATTTCATTCGTGGTATTCATTTGATTACCATACTTGACTATTTGAGAAGAAAAAAAACCAAAAAAAAATCAGCTCCACAATGGCGATTTTATATACTTGAAGGGTGTACTGGCTCAAGATAATCCTTTAAAAATTTTGAATCCCTTACGAGTGATTTCTTTTGAAAAGCCTTTCCACAAAAATTTACAACTTTTTTTGAATTTGAAAGTGGATATACGTATAATATAGAATCCCGGTAGTGTGTTTGGATCGTACGTTTACTATTTTCCCTATACGCGGCGATGCGGAAACTTACGTAAACAACGTAGAATGTTCACTTCAAGAATCGAAGAGGCCAAAGTTTTTCAATTATTTTATTCACCTGATGCATTTATGTACTGTTCAGAATTGCAAACAGTGAAATACCTACATGCAAAAGGTTCATTTATTTTGTAGGTAACATGAGTTTTGAAAATTCCATTTAAAATCTCATTCGAGAGCATTTTGCCCGAATTTCGAAACGAAAATCTGTTCATTTCCGTTCTTTTCCAAAGACTTTAAAAAAAAAAAAAAGCTTAATTAATTACTTAAGTAGGTATCAGAAATAGACATGTCTCGAAGGTTTATTCCAGTCGAGAAATAATTTTTGATTTTATCAAGATGGCGAAACGATGATGTCAACGGTATTAGATATCCTGTGATGTGGGTTTTCGGATATCTTAGCCGAAAGTTTAAGGTCAGCATACCCGGTGTTCAGAAAATTATCAAACAGAGATTTTTGGTAGATTCAGTTTAAATGATTTTCATTTTTTATGGCAATTTTTTTTTTGTTGGATCACGACGAAAGATGGTACCTATTTCATAAAATGAACCTGTTGATAATTACATTTCAGTACTTCGTAGCTGCTTACGTTCTGAAATTTGGCGGAAAATCTTTTTTTTTTTCAATTTTTAAATTCCCATGAAAATGAATAATGACAAAAGTTTTGGAACACATAATATCTCAGAACCAAAAGGAGATACGAAAATGGTTCAAAAAGCAATGTGTTCCTGATTTTAGATTGATAATCCAACTTCAAGTCTTATCTACAGGGTGCTCACAAATCGAGAAACCGGTTCGGGTCGAAAAATTATGGCCTAGATTTTTTACCTATGACTAAATTTACACGAAAGGACTTCAGGCACGAAATTGAAAATACACTGTGAACGACTGATTCGTTCTTCACTTCTTTTTCCTGTGGCTGGGTGAGCGTTTTTTTTTCAAATCCAAAATTTTTCTTCTTATTTTTTTTTCAAAACTTTAAAATTTTTCATCGTAGATTTCTAAAGTATAATTTACTCAAATATTTATTTCAAAACTTCTCAATTTTTTGTCAATTTTTTAGGTTTAAAATTTTTCCAAAAAAATTTTTCAACGTCAATATTGTTCAAGTTTAATTTTTCAGGCTTAGAATTTTTATATCAAAATATTTTCAACGACACGACAAATTCGTAAAACAGGGCCAGGTCAATTCTTCAAGTCTAAAATTTTGAGAAAAAATTAAGGAAAAAAATTATTTACACTTGTAAAATACAGTCGTTGAAAAATTGCCAGGAAAAAATTTTAGCCTTGAATAATTGACCTAAGGCGAAAAATTTTGAAGTCTTTGAAAAAAATTGAGTAAAAAATTTGGGACTCAGATTTGGAAAATAGACGTTTAAGGAATTTTTAGGAAAATAAATTTAGACGTCGACGAAAAAGTTTTGAAGTTTTGAAAAAAATAAGAGGAAAAAATTTTGGACTTGGAAAAATAAAACGCTCACCAACCACAGTAAAGAAAAATCAAGTTTCGAAAATATTAAAATTTCTCTGTATCATAGTGCATTCCAGAAAAACTTGAAAACAATTCAAAGTCGTGATAATTTTACGTCGTATAAAAGCTTTGAGTACTTACAATTTTTTTTTTCAAACCAAAACTCTTTTCCATCGCTAAATGAATCAAAAAATTACAGAACGCGAAATGCTCAATTTTTGATTCTACATAGGTACAATTTTTATTTCACACTTTTTTGGGGGGTTTTCCACGTTTCTGAAACCATTTCAAGTTTTTTGGGATTTTTTTTCATGTCGATAACCAAAGAGCAAAAGCTGGAGGTATCAAAAATTGTTGAATAAAAATTTTAGAGAATTAAAAACTGAACATTTTATGTTCGGTATTTTTTTCCAACTGGCAATGGAGAGAAGTACTCAATAATCTTTTGTACCATAATTTTTTTCTATTGCTTTTGAATTTTTCCCAAAATTTTGGGACTTGGCTATCTTCAAGATTTCAAGTTTCCAGAGCAAAAACTATTCCGGATGTGTCCGTGATAAGAAGCATCCACTGTATTTTCAACAATTTTTCAAAGGGTGTGGCGCATGAAAGGCGACTCATTCCTAGACACAAAGCTAGTGGGAAAAGGTGACAACTTCTTCTCAAATGAGAAAAGCTGGCAAACTTGACTAAAAAAAGGGGGGAAGTTGGCAAATATGACCAAAAAAATAAAATTGGAGTGAGGAAACATTTCCTTTCAGAAATCACAATTCAACTCTGAAATTACCTCCTAAATCTAAATTTGGTTTTCAAAAAATTTGGCATTATTCCGCTTGAACTTACCTATTACATAGGTATATTTTTTTAATTCTACAGAAGTGATTTTTTTCCATATTTTTCCTTACAGTTATTTCAACTTATTTCAATCACCCTAAAAATATTTTTGACGTTTAAAAGTCCATTTTTTCAGAATTATTGGCCTCGCTGCTCTCGGCGGCTTCATTGTATATTGTATTCTATAACAATATTTTCAATTTAAGAAGACTTCTCCTTAAAACTTTTCAGGGTCTGAAAATTCAAATTTCTTGAAACTTTGGCCTCGTTACGCTCAGCCGTTTCGTATTTTTTCAATAATTTTAAAGTAAAAGTGGTCGATTTTTTATTCAAGTGCACCAGTCCAAAGCATTGTTTTATTACCCCTTAAATTTAAAGTTTTCTAAAATTTTTACTCTCGCTTCGCTTTCTCTCTTATTTTCATTGAAACTATGTACAAAATTTTTTCAATTCAAATAATAATTTTTCTATTAATTTTCCACCTTTGCATACTTTTTTTAACTACTATGAAATTACCCATGGAATAGTAATGACATGAATGAGAGATAGAAGAGTTAAAAAAAAAATTATCTCAGAAGGTAAATTTGGGCCATCCTCTCCTGCTCTAAAAAAATCTACTGTTTCGTGCCTAAATAAATCAATTTTCATCAAAAATCGAATCGGAAATTCCAATACTTCGTCCTTTTAATATTGAAACTATGATTTTATGAAACTAAAATTTCACTTCAAAATCCTTTATCTCTTATCTCTGAAATTGACAAAATTCAGTTTCAAATTTGGAAAAATCGTTAACGTTTCCTCCTACTGAAAAATATTGTCCCAACGCCACTGAATGAACTCCTATCAACAGCTTTCCCTATTACGTTGAAATTTGAACTTTTTGCAGAAAAGCTGAACGTTGAACTTTGGAAAATTTTCATAAAATGATACTTTAAATTACACGCAGACGACACGCCGACAAGTAACACGTGTCACACGTTACTCTGCGACACGTAACCCCAAAAACAAATTATTTTCGTCTCTTAAAACGTCTTTTATAATAAATTGGTAAATATTTTTCAACGTTTCGAGAACAGCGAAAAATTTTCGAATAAATTTGCTCGACGACAAACCCTCATCTGGATTTCTAGATTGGCCACGTCTCGCTGTCGAAAGCAACAATACGACAAAGAGCTCAAGGAATGCGATGCGTCCAACCTTGAAAACGGAAACAGATGTAAGACGCCCACATTTAAGCGTCCGACTATGGTTTTTAAATAAACTTCACACCCGAAATGAAATTTTCGATAGCTATCCAAGTCACGAAATTTGACTGCGAAGTTTACCACACAAGAGGTTTGAAAAATTAGCAGCCAGGGGCAAACGTTGAAAGCAGCTGATCACGCAACATGCACCGAGTTCGAGTTTCGTCGAGAACAAAACCACGTCGCCGATGATAACGAAGTGAAAAGTTTTTTTCCTACGGAATCATAGTCTTCTAGAGTAGTTTATACTGCATGATGCAAATTTCAGGCCTCGCAGATATGTACTTGAATAATGCATAGACCTCAAAACTATGTGGATAACAATATTCGAAAATAGGCACATATATTTTTTTAAAAAACATGGCCTGGATTTTGACGAAAATTGGTAAACTAGATAGTTTACAATGAGTGAGAATCCTCCCAAAAATTCTGAACCCTTCCCCTTCGCTTGAAGGGTGATGGAAATTAAGGAATCTCGAAATGAGGTCTACAGTTTTTTTGCGACTTTTAAATGATGCCAACAATTGAGAATTTCGATGACCGTCAAAATTCGTATGATTTGAGTTTCTACACTTTCTTGAACAATATATCTCAAAATTTGTTATTAATGCCATTTTGTGACCTCTAAAAAAAGGTTGAAAAATTGTAGATGATTTTTATCAAATTCAAATCTCTCGTTCAAACGCCATAATTCGGGAGGAAAAGTATTGGTCGCTTGAAATAATTTTTGCTAAAAAATTTCAAAAATATTTCATGGAACGCTGTCAACTGCATTTCTTTTTGGACAATTTTCATAAAATCCAAGTTGTCACTCAGTTACTTAAAAGGTCACTATTACAAAAATATTTCTGGTCATTAAAATGAATTTGAAGTAATTTTTTGAATGTAGTTTGCCTGGTCAAAAGAATTTTTTTTAAATTTCGTAGGCATCTAAATCAAAATTTAGTTGGTAGAATTGTCACGAATTAAAAAAAAAAAAATCAAAAATTATTTCAGGTCACCAAAAACTTTTCTCTCGATGTAAAGGTGATTAAGTGAGCAATTTGAATAATTTAATAAAAATCAAAATCAACTCTTTTAGAGATATAGGCGGAGATGAGCCGTAGAGGGGGGGTTGAACTCCAGCTGAGAAAGAAGGAATCGCAAAACAAAAATGTTTATTTTCAATTATCTAGAAAATTTTCAAACACAACTACCTACGTATTTTTTAAAACTCTTTTCCAGAGACTATATTTTGATCAAAAAACTGGAAGGGGAAAAATGATAAATCTGCCTACTTAGGACTTACTATCATTGAAAAAAGATGTCCACCTACTCATATTCTTGAAAAAAAAAATTCGACCAGTCGTATTGAAATCAAAAAATTAAAATTCGGGCTACTTTTTTGACATTCAAAAATCTATAGGTAATTCTTTAGTTACCTCCTCCTCTCCCCGCAAAAAAATGAAAAAATGTTGGAAATTCTATTTTTGATTAGCACCAAGCCTTCTAATAAATGCAGATTGCAATTTTTTTCGATTCAAAATATCCAATTGTCTAAGATGAAAAAAAAAATGATTCATATCATAATTTTTAGAAATGGTCATGTAAATTCATGAAGCTTGTTTGAAAAAGAAAGCATTCAAAAGCTAAAATTTCTTCATTTTTTGAAGAAAATGAAGGAAGTCCTCAAACTGTATTATACTTCAGGCTTCAAGGCTTCATCTGCTCTGCTTGAACAAGGCAAGGACTGAATTTTTTGGAAAAATTGATTATTTTCGGGGGGAAAAAATCGATTACATTTCAATAACTAGGTACTTTGGAGAAAAAACGTTGGTCCAAAGATTTTTTAAACGAAATTTCGTGCTTTTTTCCTGTTCTGTGCTTTTGTGCCCGTATGCAGATCAATTTGCAAACTGTTGGAGAAATTTTCACATAAAATAGTAGACGAATTTCGCTATTTACAAATCAGGACATTATCGTGGATTTGCTGATTTTTACGATAAAATTTACCAATTTGGGATACTTTCAAGATTTGCATAAGTCTTGAAAAAATTTCTGAAACAGTTGATAAATTTCCCTATTTGCACAAAACAACATTTTTCGACATTTTGTGAAAAAAATTTCAAGGTGTAAAAAAATTGGCAATTTATATTATATTTTTGTAAAAAATGTTGATATCATTGGCCAATTTTCAATAAAATTTTTCAGCTTTCAGGGTGTCTAACAAAATTCTGACTTATACTGACTTATACTGACCTTTTGAAATGACTTTTGGCATGACTTCTCCGAGCTCCCCCCCCACCCGAAAAAATAAACATATCAAGGGAGAAACATTTTGGTAACAATTTTGAAAAAATTAAATTTTGGCTTTAATTGGTGGATTTTCTGCTAATTTTTCATCGGTGACTTTTCACTGATCTTTCAGTCAAAATTACCAACTGATTTCTTTAACAAATTAAAAATTGATTGAAAATCAGGAATATTTAACTAAAAGATCATAATTTCAATAGCTTGAAAAAATCTGGAAATATTGTCACATATTAATAGTTTATCTCTAGAAAATTGAAATTCAGACTTTTTTTTTGGAATGAAACCACGAAAACGAGTAGGGAATACTTCCCATGCCCCTTCAATCTTCACCTATGTTTATAGAGGGCGGAAAATGGGTTTCAATTTCATGATTGATTTTTTCAGCTGGAGGAGGGGGGTGACTCAGATTTTGAACAGGTGGAGGTGGCACTACCAAAAAGTAGAAAAAATATCACTTTTTTCGAAAACGACCCCACTGCGAGGTCTTCCAACTCCATTCTCTTTTGAGCTGAGGGACTTGAAAAATTTTGGAAGGTCTCTCATTCAAAGTAAATTACTTCACCAATTTTTTTTTTTTCAAAATTCGTTACTTCTTTTTCTCGATGCATCCTATAACAGCTATCAATAAATAATACAGAATTATGACCATATATGGACATACAGAACATAATTTATGATTTGTGGTATGCTCAAGCAGACGATAAAAATAGGTACTACAAGATCGTATTAAATCAACATTACACGCCGGAAAAAGTATTTCCTATCGAAGCATTCGATTACAATGGGATTTGCATCATTGTATATCGGAGTCGTAAATAAACACGGTCTCGAGTCTCGAGTCTCGCGTCTCTCGTGCCACCACAAACGAATGAGTAGTTCGGTAACCGAACCATACAATAGAAATGGGAATAGCGCAGAGAATTATTCGGAAGATGGGTAATTTATAGTTAGCCGAAATACATTACAATACGTGTGCGAAAACCGCGAACATCTTTCGCACAACATTTCGATACACTGGTACTATTTTATTAGACGCGGGGGGTACTCGATGGGTACCAGCGTGGGGAGAATTTAAAAACGTCGCAGCCAAAACACCAAGATTCCCAACAAATTAATGATCGACGTTCAAGATATCTTGGAAAAATTCGCCGAATGCCAATAAACGCCAATGAGCTTTGGGCGAACGGGGTAAAGTAACGCGTCGTTTGTTAATTCGAGAGGAAAATACGACTCGAAGTATCAACATGTATTCTAAATCCAATCGAAAATCTCGCAAATACGAAAAACAAAACCATCGACCGTTAAAACGGGGATAATGCTATTTGAAAAATTCCACCGTGCTTTGGAAGTTGGTATTTTTTAAAAAGTTCATTAGTAAAGTTTATCGAGTGATTTTACGTCCCCTGCCTTGCCACAGCTGCCTTAAAAATAGAATACGCCAACTTCGCAACCTCCCGTCCAATTTTCCTCCCGAACTTTAATGCTGACAAGTTGAAATACTACGAGTACAAAAAACAGCAAAATTCTTTACCGCGGATTCCACGCTCGTATATTGCCAGCGAAACTCCACCTTGCAGAGAAATAAGTACCTTGTAATTTTTCATCAGACGAATAACTCAACTTTTTTGAATTTACCAAGCAGAAAGATACGTGTACAATAATACAAGTCGAGTTCAGAATCAGCATATTTCTTCCAAGTCGAAAACCGTGCGCAGATTTTGTAAAGAACAAAGCGAAATTTCAATTCGTTAATTTTTTTTCTTCGTTGAATTGAGATGATATTATCTTTGAACGGTTCAAGCATTGGATGACTTTACGAGTACGAGTTCAAATTGAGGGGAAAGTTGATGATATCGTGATCTTGGAAAAACAAAATAAATTGATGGAAAAAAATGTAGGTATTGTTATCTCAAAGGATATTTTACATAAAAGGTGAGCCATAAAGGCATAGAAAAAAAATGTTTTTAGATTTGTAACATTCAATTGATTGAATATTTTTTTGAGTCGAATAAAATAATTTTCTAAATTTTTCCAATTCCAACTCTGTTGTGGAAGAGCTATTAAATCCCATTGCAAATTGAAAACGAATGAAGAAAAGGTAAAAAAATTACTATATCGTTATCCAAATTCAAATTTCCCGCTAAAAACATACAAAAAGAGACTAAATTTTGCAAATTTTTGGTACTTGTTCAATTTTTTATGGTGAGGGGAGGGGAGAAGAGAAGCGACTAATCGAATCAAAACCACCAACAAAAAACACAATGAAAAACTTCAAAAAAATATTATCCGAAACTTTTATTCGAATGTTTTTTTAAAAAATTTTACAGCTTCTGAATCTTTTTCTGAGATTATTTAGGCTTCAAAACCGAAAACTCATCATCAAAAAAAGGGATATGGGACCAAAAGTTGAACATATTTGATTTTATTGGGTGAGCTATCGAAATCAATATTTTTGATTTTGATTTCCCAAAATCATTTTCGAGGTAATTTTTGCTGCAAATCTAAAAGTTTGCTCTCTGGAAAAAAAAAGGAAGGTTCAAAATTAGAATACTATTAATTGATGAAAGCTTTTCAATTTTAGTTTTACTCCAATTTTTGAGAATCGATTTTCACATAACGAGTAAAAATGAATAAGTACGAAAATTGTGATGAATTAAAATAGGAAAATATTCAATTCTGTCACTTTCCATCTTAGCGAGGGTACCAAAAAGTAGGAGTAGGTAAAAAAAAAATGAAAAAAGTTTTCTTCAGAGTAAGAGCTTTCGAATCATGGATTTTTTCTCAGATATCCAATTACCTACTTGAATTTTGCAGATTTTTTGTTGAAATATCATAAGTATATTTAGGTGTTTTTTTTTTATTTTAAAATTTTTGAAAAATTATAAAAATGTAAACTTCTTTTCGTCATTTCTTATTCAATACTTATTCAAGTAAGTTAATTGCTTGTCAATTTTCACAAAAAAAAACCACCTAAAATATCTAAATAATCTAGCATTTTAACAAAAAAAAAAAAGACAATTTTGAAATTTCGGAAACTTTTTGATATTTTGTTACAAATTAGAAAAATAAAAAATTCAATTGGTTTTTCAATAATTTTCCGATATTTTATCAGATGCGCTCTTTATCAAATCGCCAAAAAATTCTCCAGTCTCTAAAAGTCCAACGATCGATTTTGAAAATTTTTCAACCCACCAAGGGTTGGTTTTAGAATTTAGGGTCGAAGTATAAATCCAGAAATTGATTTAAGAGCTCTGAAAACCATTTAGCAGTCATTTTCATTTTTTTTTCGAATCATTTTTTCCGAGATTTTTTCCTGGCATGTTTTTCCGTTGTAATTTGCAATTTGATTGAGCTCGCTCTACAACCCCCACCTCTCACAGAAAAATTTTTCTTACTCAAAAAAACTCTGGAGAATCAAATGTCGCCATTCACTCGTAATTTGCAATCTGATTTGGAATCCGACTCAAAATTCGTAAATTCCATCTTTGTGACTTTGGAGCGATTTTAAAAATCAGATACCTAACACGATGAACGATCCCTAATATTTTAATTGAACGGGCAACAAGGCAACAACAAATCACAATTCTGTTAAATAAAGTCGTAATTTTGGATTAATGACAAAATTGTAGAAAACCAAGATTAAGAGTACGGAAAAGACCAGCTTTCTCATCCAACCTACCCCCTCAGAATAATTCGATAAAAAATTATAAAAATTGAACATTTTCTAATTTTTAGAAACATTGTAGCCGACGATGAAACTTCCTTGGGAATTATTTCGATAAATACTGTGACCTATTATCGGAAAACATGAACTAAAATATCTTTAGAATGTCAAAAAGCTCATATTTTCGCCCCTGCGATCTGAAAAGTGGGCAAACTCACATACTCGCACACAAATTGAGCTATCTGTACACCTTATTGAACGAAATACGTTACCAATAAAACCCACAGTATTTTTAGACTCATAAATTTGTCACCAAATCATAACAAAACCTTCACTCGAAACACTTTAAAGATTTCCCAAAACACAATAAAACAATAGGTGCTTTAAAAAATTCGTATCATACCTAAATTTAGAATAGAAATAAAACATAACTGCGAAACGTTTCTTTAAAATGTTCGGCAAATATTTACAAATCTTGGATGGTACTCGTGAAACGACGACGAATAAAAAGAAGACGAGAACGTCTATTTCAACATCAAAGATTCCAATTTCATCATAAGCATGTTTTACGTAGGTACTTAATTTGGAGGCGAAAAAAACATGCCAGAGAACAAATATTTTCATTTCACCTCAATTAAGAATTTCAAAAAGCGCAGCAGTTTCGAAAATTGTCTTCTTTTTACCAAAATGAAAAATCACTAAGTAAATAATGGCGTTAACAACGTTTATTACTGAAAGCCGAGGATGAAATGGGTAAATACCTAATTGCTTAAATCCAATTTATACGTCGCTCACTCATTTCCACAAATTTTTCATTTTCCAAAGAAAGCTAGGTAAGGTAGCACAAGCAAAAATTAATTGTCTATCTCCTTCGGCAGCAGACCTGACGAAGAAATTTTCTGTTTATTTTAACGAATGCATTGTAAGCGTATTATTGTTTTAATATTTGGACGAATTAAGTGAAAGTCGTGGGAAAATGTTGCAGAAATACGTAAGCACAAAATTTAAAAATTTTATTCTTTCAGTGGGAACTTTTGAATATTTTTTTAGGTACATGTTGAGGTATTTTTACGATTCTTACGTAGGTATAGGTATATATATTTTACATTTGTACCAAAATAATAAATTGTTCAGGTGTCTACAAAAAATATTAAAGGAAGGTCGAAGAAAAACATTTCAAATTGTTCAATTTTACTAAGTACCTATTATAATTCAAGATTTCAACAGTGAGAAATAGAAATAAAGCTAGCATTGTTCAGTTTTATGTGCTTGAATATAATTTTTTCTGAATACCTACCTATTTTGTTAATATTTCATACCCGCTTCCGTCCTTTTCTCAAATAGTTTGCCCACCAACGCTTTTATAATCTAAATAAAAATTCAAATTTTTATTCAGCATGACCACTTTACTCTTATCAGGCTCCCTTAATTCGCAGAATCCCTAGTTCCGGATAAACTACGTGAATTGAAACAATCAGCGCAGCATGTGGTTTCTCACCAAGTGAGAATTAAACAAATATTACGAGGAGATAAAAGTTGCATTACGAAGCAAAAATTTTAACATACTATTTCAAAAAGCAAACTCTCGGTATATTTGCAAACAAGAAATATCTAAACAATGTAAAATTTATAACAATGAGCTACCTAATTTCATTTGTTCGTATAAATTTTGCAGATTAGGTATTATCACACTGGGTAAGGTGAATTGAGGAAGAAAAGGGAGAAAACGGAAGATTATCTATCTCCTCGGACCAGGGCATTGCTTTCTGAACGGTCAAAGTTGAAGAATAAATTGGAATTATTTGTTAATTTGTTCTACGAATTTGGCAACTTTTCCCATCTTGTTTTAAAATGAAATTTGGCGTACTTAGCCATACTTTCTCTAAGAAAATTATCAGTTTTTTAATACAAATTCAATTCTACAAATTTTCAACGTCAAGTTTTTTTAGGTTCAAAATTTTTTATCAAAAAAAGAGTAACTAATAGTGAATTTGAATGCATAAAAACTATTCTATGTTATGTTTTGAATACGAGCCAAGCATTATTTTTCTCAAGAGCTTCTTAATATAAGACGAGGGGCCCTAAAATTGGAAAATTTTTATTTTATTTTTGTAACCATTGTATGAGGTATCAAAATCCAAATTTTTTCACCTCTGAGTTCATTTTCGAGGTACTTCATGAAAAAAAAATAAATAAAAAATAGGGCCACGAAGGGAAGGGGGATTCCAAAAAATTGGAACTTTCTATAACTATCGAGTGAAGTATCGAAATCCACAGGCTTTACTCTTCTAAATTTATGTCCTGAGTGATTTTCTCAAAAAATCCAAAATAAGCCTCATGGGGGAGGGGGAAAACTCAAACACAAAAATTTGTCAAGACCATCGAATGGATACTCAACTATCGAAATCTATGGTTTTTGAAAATGGAATTCAATTTTTGAGTTATTCTCTCAAAAAAGCAAAACGTTCTCGGGGGGGGGGGAGCTATACAAAAATAGAAAAATTTTATAATAATTGGGTGAGGTATTGAAACTCACGTTGTTGATATTGAGTAAAATTTTCAATTAATTTTCTCAAAAAATCATAACAAGTTCTATAGAGGGGAGGGAAGTTCCACAAAAATGAAAATTTTCACGACCTAAAATATTGAATTGATTTTTTTTGGAATCCTCCCTTTCCTACGCGGAGCTCTATCGTTTTTTTTTGATCAAATAGGTGCCTCGAAAATGAACCCGCATTGATATGATAGTCACAAAAATAGATAAATTTTGTCCTTCCCCCCTCCCATTTCCCCCCTATGAAGATAATTCCGGTTTTGTGGAAAATTATTTCAGAAGTGAACTAACGTAAGAAGTCAAAAAAATTAATTTCGATTCGCACTCGATGTTGACATAACTTTTCAATTCTCCCCCCCCCCCTCTTGAGCCATATGCCCGGGTTTTGGGTCGGAATTGAAATAACCCCTAAAATTAGGTTCAGAGCCTTCAAAAACCTCCTAGAGCCCAATTTCTAATATCTTTACATCGATTATCCATTTTTTAAAATTATTCTTGTAAAAATTCTTTCGTAGGTATTTTCGAAACTTAAAAATTTATTGATCTCGAAATGCAATTCATCAACTTTTTTTCGGTATAAAAATATACAAATTTTTAATTTCTTGAAAATTTTTTTTTGGACTCAACTTTTCCCCGCATTTTTTCTTAAAATTACTACCTATCATTCCTCAGACATTTCCAATGTAATGTTCGTATTAGCTTCGAGAGGAAAAAAAATCAAACGACTGCACATTTAATAATGACTCAATCAACAAAATGAAAATTTTGAAGACAAAATTCAAAACATGGTCCAGGAGTTAAAAACAACAAAATTTTTATTTTCACAATTTTTTCTGCTGTAACATTAATTTTAGCAAATTTTCTCGTGAGATACTTTGTTTTCACGTAAAACATTTCAAATTGCTAAAAAAAAAAAAAATATCTACTGGACTATTTTCTGACGATTTCTAAAGGACAGACCAACTACTCAGAAAACCCTGAACACTCATTTTTTTCGGAATTTTTTTCAGTTCGAGCAAATTAAATCTGGCATCTCGATGTTGAACGATGTCTAGTAATTAATTTGACCTATTTCTGTAATCTTTAGCCTCATAAAAACCATCTGCCATCTAACTCTCCTCTTCGGTGAAATTCCACTTCAAAAAATCCACTCAAAAATTCATCAACAAAACAGAATACGTAAGTAATTAATGTAGTTTAGAGAAAAATTCATAAAACTTCAAAACAGCAGATGGCCTTTTCCCCCCAAAAAATTCTTGACAATGTACGAGTAAAAGCATCCCGTTACCAAAATACACTCGAAAATCCCAATTAAATTACAACTCGGCGTATTTAAAAATTCTCCTACAAGGGAAAGCTTTCAAAGACTAAAGTATGATTTCATCAGAAATTTTTAAACAAAGTTAACTCTCGTCTCCATTATGTCAACACATGACACGTTCTTTGATATGGATCACTTGAAAGTGACCTAATACTGAATTCTGCCCCTGGGTTTTTCGGCATGATTAAAATTTCAGACGATACGACTAATTTTTTCGAATATCCTTGAAAACCAACCACTATATAATTTCAATTTTTACGAAACACCGAAGCAATAAATTCAAAAAAAAAAGGCCTCTAAAACCATTACACAAGTTCAAGTTGAGATAATGCCTTTAATCCTTTACAACAAACCTTTTTGTCGGAGCTTTGATCATTTCAGAAGTTCAAGGTTTGATTAAAATCTGCATTGTGCACTTGAAACGAAATTTGCCAACAAAACAATAGGTACTATGCAGGTATCCAAGAATCATGATCCTGTCATATGAACGTTTAACAAGGGTAGAAAGCATCGAGGCATTGGGCAATTTTCTAGTATAAATAGGGCAAAAAATACAGTACACAAAGCTACCTCAACCTACCGACAGATTGTACAAAAGTTTAAAAGCGATGACACGGGCTTAAAAATTACACCCAGCAAAGGATGGCATACTACAAAACTTTGCTTCACCCTTTTATAACGTTTAAAACAACACTTTCGACTTATATGTATAATAAATGTAGGCTCGACTTTTATAACTGTACATTTTTAACCCTCTATTACGAAAACTTCTTCATCATATACCCAAAAGGGAAACCGAAATTTGTAAAAATAATTTTTTTTAAAGGGGGCAAAAAATAGACTCTTTTGGCCACAAATTAAACACTGCTGAGGTTACGGAGATTTTTTCGTCTCCATTCCGCATTTCAAAGCTTTCTCAAAAGGTTTTAATTTATTACGAATTCATTTTTGCTCTGCCGCAAAGTTCTGTTCGATAATCGAAGCACAACCGAAAAAAGTTGAACCGTTTACACATGAAATGTTTCCAATGAAATTATATCTATAGGAGAAGAAAAAAAAAACAACCGACAATTTTGATAGACGTTTCAACTCTGGCTGTGTACAATGGTTCGTACTCGATGGCGAAAAAATTTACAATTTAACCCAAGTTTAACGGGCAGTTAGAGAGAAACAAGTTGAAAGCCGTTTGTTAAATTTATTCTTCTCGGTTTCCACTGAAATGGGCTATGGCGTAGAGGCTTTCTTTAGACATTCCAATACCCTTTGACTCGACGTGTATACAACAAAGCAACTTCAAACGAATAAAAACTCGAATTTTTTGCAACGTTTTTTCCTCACGATTGTGTATAGGTACATGAAAAATAATAAAGATGGGTGAACGAGAGGTAACCCAGTGGAGCATTTCTGTTTTTACCATGATGAAATGGCTGATTTCTTAATTAACTTTTATCGTCAGTTTGGTCAAATGGAAATTAAAATCGAGTCTGAGATCAGGGTGAAAGTTGAAGAGGGCTAGAAAGTTGTGTGTACTGGTTAAGCCTCTACTTTTATTTCAATTCCTCTTCACAAAGCCTCAAGCAGTGGCGTCGCTAGAATCGAAAATTGGAGGGGGCACGAAAAGGGCCGTGTGTTGAACAACTTTTTTGGGGGTTTTTTCGAAGTAGGGGGAGGGGTGACTTTTTTCAGTGGCTAAAAATGCACATATCCAGTGGCGTCGGAGACTTTTTTGAAAATGTACGGACAAGTGGGTATAAAAGACTTGAAATTCCAGAAGGATTTCAAAAAGGAGGAGTAAAAAGGAGCCTTCTTTTGTAATTTTTTGCTTCACATGGATCATAGAACTGTAAACTTATTCATGCCCGATCGAAGCTCTGAAAAAATTAGGCTTTTAATGTGAAAAAAATTTTTTTTCGTGATGTACTTAATGCTTTAAAAATACATACTTATTTTGATGTAATGGGGAGGGGTTCACATCCTTGTATAATTTTTAATACAACAAAATTTTTCTGGAGGCCAAACAGGGACCAGCATTTTTTCCGGGGGGGACGGGGTCCCCTTGACGACGCCACTGGCTTCAAGATTTGACAGCAAGTACAGTCATTTTAGATTTTAATCCAAAGAAAATAGGCCGAAATAGAAAGTTTCGAGGTTCAAGCTCAGTAAGGTATGTATTTCAACATTTGAGTTTCCCTAAAATTGGCGAATATTTTTATTTTGAATCCTTTTTTTTTAGGAAGGTAGGGGTGAAGGGTTCAAATTTTATTTTTTCAGCAACGTGCTACAACTGCTACATATAACCTTCGAAATTATGAAGTAGCGAGAAAAAAGTTGAAACAAAGATAGTAGAGCATTAAAAAATAAAAAAAAATCATTTTCATAGCCTCAAAACTCGAGAAATTCATTACCAAAAAATTAGCAATAGAAGTCGGTAAAATTTAGTCTCGGTTTGATTTTTTAAAGGTCTTAAATTACGAATTTGAAGAGAAAAATTGATGGGGGAAAGGGAGAGGGGTAAAAGGGGGCACTAAAATTAAAATTTATCCAAAATATTACGTCAAATATTAAATTCTACGTAGGGTTTCAAGTTTTAGATTAGGTACGAATCTGGCAAAGAGCCAGTAGGACAAGTGGGATGAGAGAATAGTATACCAAAATGTGGGGTTATCAAAGTCGCATATTTTAAATTTGACAAAAAAAATTGTAGGACAAGGGGATTAGGTGAAGGTGCTAAAACTGAAATTTTCTCAAAATATCGCAGTACCCTCTTTCCCTTATCTTTGAAATTTTTACTTATCCTTATTTTCCAACGGCACTTTGGGTGCTCGGCTCAGTTCGGTCACTTTCGTGTGACTTGCGTTTTTTACGTGATTACGTGAGCCTGTTTTACGGATGATTTTTTTCAAAGTCCACATTCCGACGTTTTTTTTCAACTTCAAAATTTTTCTTGACGTGGTCTGAAGTCTGAATTTTTTCCAACTTTTCAATAATATTTCTTTTTCTTGACGAGGTCTAAATTTTTTACGAATTTTTTTTCAAATTCAAAAATCAAAATTTTTCTTGACGCGATTGATTTTTTTTTCAACTTCAAAATTTTTCTTGACGAGGTCTGAACTTTTTTCAACTTCTAAATAAGATTTCTTGACGAGTCTAAATTTTTACGATTTTTTTTTCAACTGAAGCATAATTCGTACAAAGGGTATAAGCATGCTCCATGGTATAAGTCAAGAAAGTAAAGAAATACAAATGGTTTAAGTCAAAAAACTGTATATGAGAAAAGAGACTTTATTGTTTTGTAAATAAAGTTACACTTAAGTCCCTTTTCAATTGAAGTTTGGAAACGTATTTAGAACAAGTCAAAAAATTTGAAGTTGAAAAAAAAATCAACCACGTCAAAAAAAATTTTGATTTTTGAAGTGGAAAGTTGAAAAAAAATTCGTAAAAAATTTAGACCTCGTCAAGAAAAAGAAATATTATTTAAAAGTTGAAAAAAATTCAGACTTCAGACCTCGTCAAGAAAAATTTTGAAGTTGAAAAAAAACGTCGAATGTGGCTCACGTAATCACGTAAAAAACGCAAGTCACGCGAAAGTGACCGAACCGAGCCGAGCACCCAAAGTGCCGTTGGAAAATAAGGATAAGTGAAATTTTTTGGTCAGACTCGTAATCTACGACCTTAAAAACCTAGATTTTGATTTACTACATGGCGCGACATTTTGATACATTTCCATTTTACCACCTCAACCTTTCCCTTGCCACTTATAAGTTTTTTTTCTGATTCAGAATTTACGACTCTTAAAACATAGATCTCGATTTTTTAAATTTCAATTTTAGTACCATTTAAAACCTTAATAAATTACAGCGAAGAACATATATCTAGAAAACCAATTGTCTAACAATTGGAGTTTTGCGGTTTTTGTGACCGCTGAACTCAATTTTTATCATAATTTGATCCGTGGACTCGAATTAACTTTCAAACCGGGAAAAGGTCGAAATTCGAATTTTTGTGCACTGGTTTTTTTTCGCAGCTAGGTAAATAACGAAAAAATTATCCCTCGACACAATTCTTCGACTTCTAAAAAAAATGTTCAAAAATTGAAAAAAAAAAAAACACAAACTATTTTACTTTTGGTTTCCAAAAATACGCATACTTTTTCATCCATTACACTCCTAAACAAGACTTTTTGGACGAACGATCCAATTTTTAATTTTCCAGCCATAGGTGCGATCAGAAATTAATGATGGAAGGGCTCAAAAAATGAGAAAAAATAGGAAGGATCAAAGTTCAAATTAATAATTTTTCACTGATCTAGATTCAATCAAAAATCATTGATTTTTACTGAAAAATTGAGAATTGATTAAGGAATCAGTGATTTGTAACTGAAAGTTTAGTGAAAAATCATATATTTCTAAAATAAAAGTACTAAAGTACTACCCGAGCGATACAAGGGCCAAAAAATACTGCTAAGAGCAAAAAAATGTAATTTTTCTCATTTTTGTAATAAAAAGAAAAAAAACATTTTCCCCAATTTAATTCATCCTCAATAAAATATTCATCGGACACCGATTGAGCATACAGAAAAATTACGTAATCGAGAAATTGTCCTAATTACCTACATAGAATCAAAATCACGTTCGGGAACTAAGTAGTAAACAGGTAGGCATCTCTTAAAAGTAATTAAATGAACGTAACCTTCCTCGCGAAATACGAACATTTAATCCAAAAAGATTTTATCGACAAAATTCAATTTTTTGACATCTGGTTGGTAGATGGTACGATAAATGACGTTTGATTTTTGATGAATGCCCATACGCAGATTCTGTATTTCAATAATTCCAAAGTACGAGTCATATAAACCCAAATGTTTTACTAACATGAACGTCTGCTCGATTACGGCATAGGTACAACGTGGAATTTTGACGAAATACTACACACAGATTTTTATTTCATACGGCAGAATCATTCGTACAAGTGCGAAAAATCAATGTGACTTTTAATACAGATGTTCCACATAAACCAAATGATTGCTAGTGACTCATCAGCAATCATCTGGCATATACGTGCAACGAAGGATCATAATTCAGAAAAAATTTTATATGAATCCTTCACACTCTGAATCAAGTACTGTTCACAGTCATTCAAATACTGAGTAAAAAGAATTCAGCCATAATGTCGATTCGTTTCATATACGTTTTGTTCATTTTCTATTCCCTGATGGCACTTAGTACCGGATTTAAAGTGACCATTGAAGAGTTCAATGATGATTGGCAATGGTAAGTTTTTATTTCTACAAATGTTTGAAATTCGTATGAGATAGGTACCGTACAAAATTTTCAAAATTATCCAATTTTTCGACGTCTCATTCTTGGTTAATTAATTTTGGTTAAAAAATGATTCTCGGTATGGAATTAATTTTAAGTTGAAATGCTGTTCGACGTTTAATGGGTGATTTTTATAGTACGTATTTTTCACGCTGATCGTCGATCACGAAAAATGAAGTGAAAAATTCCATCACCCAATGATTTTTCACGATTTGATTTTTTTGTTGGGTCATTTTTCTACTATTTTTGGTGACTTTCAACTCTTAAAGTCGATTTGAAAAGAAAAGATTCTACGGAAAAAATAAATGGAACATAGATTTTAGAGCATAAAATTTCTCATCTGTATGGCCCAATCAGTTTGTATGTTAGGAGGCTTAGGTATCGAGTTATTGAGCTCTAGAGTCTAGAGTTCGAAGCTCATGATATCACAAAAACTAAGCCTCCTAAAAAAAAAAAAACTAATTATCGGTTTATGCAGAAAGGAAATTTTACGCTCTATAATTTAGGTTGTATTAAATTTTTCAGTAGAATCCTTTATTTCCCTATCAAATCGACTTTAAAGGTCAAAAGTTATCAAAATGTAGAAAAAAGGTTAAACAAAAGATTCAACTTGTGAACAATTCTTGGGTGATGGAATTTTTTCGCTATTTTTCTCGTGATCAGTATGAAAAATATGTAATAGAACTCAGAAATCACCCATTTAACTTCAAACAGCATTTTCCATCCAGACCGGTATTATTTTTCTCGAATGCATCATTTCACAAATCCGTAAAAAAATATTTCAAGATGAGATTTCAATTTATTGAATTAATTTACCCGTCAATGGAATCTCAGCCATGAAAAAATTTTCGTCTCTTCAAATCAATTTCAAAAATATAATGAAAAATTGTTAAGTAGACATTTAAAAAAAATTAATTCGAAAATTAATAGAAATAAATTCTCAGCGGCATCGTAGTAGGTACGAATATTAGGGTGGGCCGAAAAAACAATTTTTTCGATTTTCGAAAACATACCCCCCGCAAAAGTTGTTGGCTGATGAGACTTGAAGAATAAAAAAAAAAATTCAAAATCAATTCATATTTTCCGATCGCGCATTGGCATTGAAATTTTCAAAAATTGGCTGAAATGCAATATTTTCACAAGTTTTAGACAATTTTGAAAAAATTTGAAATTCATTTAAATTGGTTTTAGAGCTTATCTAGTGACTATTCAAACCAAAAAACAGAATTTTTTGAACAAAAATCATGCTTTACATCATTTTTAAATTTCTGCTATTTCTTCGCATGAAGAAAAATCAAAAAAAAATTATAAAACGTAGATTTCTTCAAAAAAAAGGTGTTTTTCGGTTTATTTGGTCACTAGATAAGCTCTAAAATTGATTGTAATCAATTTTTAATTTTTTCCAAATTTTTGAAATTTCGAATTTTTGCCAATTTTTGAAAACTTCAACACCAATGCGCGATCGGAAGATATGAATCGATTTTGAATTTTTAAATTTTATTCTTCAAGTCTCATCACACAACAACTTTTGCGAGGGGTATGTTTTTGAAAATCGAAAAAATTGTTATTTCGGCCCACCCTAACGAATATGAAGCAATTTTAGCCCCTTTATTTTTAATGACTGATTAAATTAGACAAGATGAAAAAATTTCAAGAAATAACGAAAAGGGTACGACAAAATTTTTTTTTTTTATCAATTTCTCATCCTAAATCACGCGACAAAGAAAAGTTTTTTTGAAATTTTCAATTTTTGATACATGATATTATGTACTTCGAATGAGTCAGCTCACCCCTCGCTCTGAATCTTTTGCTATACAGCGGTTGAGATAGGGAATATCTTGGAATTAAAAGACAAAAAAGGGTATTCATCAGTCATCAATACGATGAAAAAACATATGTGAGCCTGGATTGTACATAAAAATCATTTTTAGTTGTCAAAAATTGGTTTTCGAATTTACAGTGTCAACTTGACACTGATTTTGGGCTTTCCAGAAGTGGTAAATTCGAGAAGAAATCTCAACTAAAAAAAAAACAAAACAATTTTTGACATCTAAAGGTGATTTCTACACCCAGGCTCATTTATTAAATTCATTTTTCGTTGTAGAAGGAGAAAAACGCTACTTTATTTCCTCTCGTGATGCTTCAATTCGCGTTTTTTCTCCCTCTAAAACGAAAAATACAGTATGCAACTCGGGAAATAACTCATTTCCGACGATTTTGAGTTATTTCCTTCACTTCGCTCGGGTAATAAACCTCAAAATTCGTCGAAAATCATTTTATTTCCCTAGTTGCATAATATACTATCATTCAAGAAATGGGGAAAAAAATTATTATACGCAGGTACAAAATAATAAATTTTACCGTCAGTAATTAGAGAATTTTTGTTGAGTAAAATCTCTCTAATATTATTATTATTTTCTTTTATTTGAATGTCACAATTACATAACTAGAGCATCATTGTTTTAGCTCCGCCTTTTGTGATGCATCGAATAAAGAGAAACACAGAGCCTGCGACCATTTCGATGTAAATTACACATCATATGAGTGTGCAACAGAGAGGTTTCATTTAGTTGAAAATGAAGATGACGACGAAGGAACGATTGAAAACCACAGTGTACTGGAGTGCGTTTTGAATAATGGCAGCGTCATATACTTAACCAAAGGAAATGGAGAATATCCCTTGCTTCAATGGTACATGTTAGCTGGTTGGCTACATCCATATAAATTTATCGAATATTCTCCTTATTGAACCTCTACCAGAAGCATGAATTTTTATTGTTAATAGAATCAAAATTTTACTATTATCATATCAATCATATTATAAACTAGGTTGCCTGTTTTTTTTTTGTTTTTTTTTTTTTTGAGGGACATTCCCCACTTACATTGAACCATTACGTTAATTTTAGTCAAAATCCGAGACATGGTCATTTTTCAATTTTTTTTAATAATTATTAATTTAATTTTAAATAAGTAATATAATATATTTTAAATTTTTAAGAAAGTTATGATAAGTAAGTATCTACATTATTAAATTTTCCTTGAAAGATATGAACGGAAAAACTGATTTTTTTGCGGCCCAGAAAAGCACACTGATTTCGATTTCTAGAGCACTTTTTGCCACTTGGACTGTAGACTAATTACCATATGCATAAGGAACGTATTTGTCATGAAATTCCGAAACTTTCTCTCGCTTACACTACATTTCTAACTCGTTTGGTTTTCGAGTTATTTTAGTTCAAAAGTTGAAGTCAGTTTTTCAAAAATAACTCAAAAACTAAAAAAGCTAAAGGGTGGGTGTAAGCGACGGAAATATGCTAAATTTCATGCCCTTCAATTTAAGACCACTCCCAAGTTTGTAACTTTCATAGTTTTCGAGTAATTTTCAAAAAACTAAAAAAAAGTTGAAATTTTGATTTTTTGGGACCTCAAATTTGAAAATCTTTCGAATCAGACGTTTCATAGCTAATCTACACGTCAGATGGAAAGTATTGAGAGAAAAAATGAGCAAAATCGGTCCATTAGGAGAGGCTGGCCGATTGGACAAAGGTTTCGCTTTTTTACAACCTCCAAACATCTTTCAATTTTTAAATAAGTAAATTGGCAGTACTTGGGAAATTTTGGAAAAATGTAATCCATTCTTTGCGAGTAACTGAATAAATGAGTTTTGCTCACGAAGAACGAGTATTTCATCCAAGAAGATTTTATCGACAAAATTCAAATTTTTTGATGTCTGATTGGTAGGTACGATAAATAACGTTTAATTTTTGATGAATGCCGATGCGCAGATTTTGTACTTACTTCAATAATTCAAATAGTACGAGCGCTGAAACCTAGAAAGTTATACCAACAAAATTTGAACAGCTGGTTGATTACGACATAATGTCGTTGATTTTTACGAATTACTTTACAGTGTACTTGATACGTCAGAATCATTCTTCCCAATAGGAACAATGAAAAATTGTAAAATTTAATACCGATACAGCAAAAAATCAATACCTCATTCAGTCACTCTCCATCTTCTTTTCAAACTCGTTAAGAATGATGAAAAAAAAAATTGAACAGCTCAGATTTTAACCAAATTCGATTTTTGCTCAGGATATTGTTATTGAGGATCCTTTCTTTGTTTGAAAAATCGACTTTATTCCAGAAAGTGACGTTTCAGATAGAAGTACTACATTGTTCAGAATTTTGGACAAAGGAATCTGATTTTTCTGTCCAGAATGGTTCAGATAACTTTTGGAATTGATTAAAAAATCAGAGATCTTTTACTGAAATATAACTTGGAAAAACCACCAATTTTCAGTGAGATTTGTTTTGCTGATTCAAAACGGTAGAATTTCATCAAACTTCACCATTTGAGATCAGGAGAGAAATATTTCAATTGTTCATTCAAAAAAATACTAATTAAAATACTTGAAAAATCATGTTTGAGAAGTAAACCGTGTCCTTCTTTTTGAATTTATATGATGAAAAAATCTCCTTGGTGAGATCAAGAAGGAGGCTCAAACTTCTTGAGCACCTCCATTTTTTTATTCCCCCCCCCTAGATCTCCTACGAACATGGGGGCACGGGCATAGGACATCAAGATTTTGAACATGGATACCGGGCAAAAATATCAATTTTGAGTAATAACGTAAAAAAAATGTCAGAACACTACGCTACGTGCCTATGTAATTTGTGTTGTTGATTTCAAATTTCGCACAAATTTTTCGATTGGAACCCCCTTAACACGAAATACCAATTACCGAAAATTAAAAATCCCCTTGAAAAACTCCCAACCTACGGATTGGGTCAAATTAAAAAGACAAATGAACGCTTTAAGCATCCTCGATAGTTCTTAATTACACGACCTACTTAACTGTACAGAAATAATTTCAAATTGGCATCCGAACCGAGGAAAAAAATCAACATAAATTTAGTTTACTCGAAACGTGCTTCTTTTTCGACTCCAAAGAATACAAGCTGCTGCTTTGTTTTTAACAAAGTACCTGCAATTTGCATGTAATACATAAATTACCAATGAACGAAGAAAAATAAAAAGGAAATGATCGCACGACGTCGAAAGGAAAAGTAGCTATTAACGAAAAAAGTGAAATTCTTCGCTGGACTGGAAATTTTCAAAGGTATTCTATAGGGATAAACATTTAGCACATGAATCCATCATTCGGTCTGACTCGCGAAAGTAATTTTAGCTGGTAGGAATAAAAATACATTTTTTTGTCAATACTTGTTTTGAAATTTGAAGTTAACGAAAACGTCGAAGCGAATAGAATGTTCCATTATTATTGCCAAAGTCAATCCTTTTTCCCTTGCTTCGATATGAATTCAAGATGGATTATTTTCCGACTTGAAGACATTATAAAAAGGTGCCGGTGGACTGGTGACAAAATTTTGCCATTATATCGAGCCATGGAAAAAAATTCTACGAAACATGATTCGGGTTTTTGAGGGTTTTTTCTCCCTTTCTCGATGAATTTTAATGGAAAAAGCGTAAGTACCTATTGCATGGTCTATGAAAAATTATACAGCGAATTTATTCAAGGAGAGGTTTAGGGTCAGTGACATATCCTTTCATTTATAAATCAGTGGAAAATATCGAAAATCACAGAAAATCTGTCAGAATTGCTGCGAGCAAAAAAATCACTACAAGAAAACAGTGAAAAAAATCTGGAAAAGAAGTGAAAATTCACTGAAAAATTGGTAAAATATCTGGAATTTGCAGAAAAAAAAACGGCCAAAATATGCTGAAAATTAATAATTTTGCTGATTTTCCTTGTACTGCAATTTTGACTTTTTTGAGTGACTTTTACTGATTCGAAATGAAAAAGTTGCCAGAGCTTTCTGAACGAGAGGACAAAAAAAATCATCGAACCTTGATCAAAAAAGAGACCAAATAATTATATAAATTTTATTAAAATTTTCCAAAACATGGAGAAGGAGATACTGAAAATAAAAAAAAAATCCTGAGGTAGGTAAAATTTGGAAAAATTATGATTTTCAAAAAAAAATGCAACTTAATTTCACAATATTTTATAGTTTAAAAAAAATTCATATAATTGGCGTAAAAATTTGAAATTTTCTCAACTTGACCAATTGACCATACATTTTTCAGATTTCTAATATCTTTTGACGTTTGTTTACCAGATCACGATACCAGACCATTTCACTGAAAATGAACTTTGGAAGTACATATTTTCGTGTTTCTTGTTCCATTTAGGTACATTTCATACAATTTAGCATGAGCTATCTGTTTCTGCACCGCTGATAATCCAATATTGATCATTCTACGTTCGAATGAATCTTTTTTCTCGATGTAACACCGAGAGACATAATTTTTGGGTAAAATTTGTTTAAAAGCTTCCCTCAATGGCAATTTTTTATACCTTTCATGATGAAAATAAGTTTTGAACAGGCCAAGCATATAAAAAACACTATTTTTCGAAGCTTCACTTTTACACGTATCCCATCCAATTGTCAAATCTGTGACATATACAAAGGGCTGTTGATCATGAGCAATAAAAGTGCAATCATCATCGACCAAAATAACATTCGATAATGATTCTCCATCACGAATAACCGTTTTTAAATCTTTCACGAGACTTCCTTCACCGAGATAATATTTTCCTTGGCGCATGTCACTTTTAGTGTGAATGTCGAATTGTCCTTTAGCTCGTAATGTTTCGAATGTTTCATTACCCCAAAATGATGTGAGCAATGCGGAGATGATCAATTCGTCTCTTTCTCTAACACTGTTGGAAAAAAATGCAATTCGTGTTCCTTGCTCCAATAAAAAACCGAATAAAATTTGCAGGTATGGTAGAAAAATAAGAGAAAATTCAGTACGAGTTGTTGCATTTGCCCAGCCAATTATTGGACATTCTGGATGATAGTCTTTGGCACATTTTACGTGTTTCCTATGGAAACCTACTGCTGGATCTTCTATTGATTTACAAAGCGTTGAGTCGATATCGAAAACGATGATGCGATTTTCAGTCAACAGTGGTTCAATAATTTTTGATTCATTTTGGTTTATATCGGTGAATGTTTGATTTAACCGAATGCTCTGCAACAACGTAAAATTGTAGGTAGGTAGCGTGTATTTTCAGACGTAAAATACATAAAAGAGACTTCCAAAGAGAGGTGGGAATGAATTTTAAAGGCTCTGGCGTGGTAAGGGAATCGTTTGGCTACTGGCGAAATTTGATTAAAATTTTCATGTCATCGATTTGTGTTGGTAGAAAATAATTTTGAAACGTATGAGCAAATTTTTACCTCACCCCTAAGGGGCTGAGGCTTCAAAATATGTGATTTCCATGCTAAAAATTTTATCAAAGCGAGTTTTCAACTGATTTTTTTTCAAACTTGACACGTAGGTAGAGATATCACAAAAGAGTACCTACCCTGAATTTTTTTCAGATTTTTCCAACCATTTTGATGACCTTGAATTTCACTTGTAAAATTAAAAATCGCTCTGAGAGACACAATTTTGGGACCAAAAAAAATATCTTTTTTTTTTCAAGGTTTTCCAATGTAATTCTTTCAGATTATTTTGAGCGGTGAAAGTTGTCAAAATAGTTTTTAAAAACCTTGAAAAATAAATGACAAAAAGTCGAAGGGTGTAAAATACAGTGAAAAACTCGGGAAAAAATTATTTTTCTGCCCATCCACGAAATTATGCCTCCCAGAGCGATTTAGAATTTGCAAAGTCAATTTCAAGGTCAGTAAAGTGGTTGGCAAAATCTGAAAAATTTCAAAGTACTTCCCTCTAATTGCCAATTTTGAAAAAAAAAAAATCGGTTGAAAACTCGCGGAGATGAAATTTTCAGCTTGGAAATTACGTATTTTGGAGCTCCAGTCCCTCAGAGGTGAGATAAAAATTCTCTTGCGCGTCAAAGTCATTTTCTGCCAACACCAACACAAATCGAATCACATAGAAATTGTGATCAAATTCCGCCAGGAGTCAAATGACCCCCTTACCACACCAAAGCCTTTTAGTCTCAATTTTTTCCAATATCAGATTTCATCATTTCCTGGTTTGAAATCTTACATCTACTTTTACAGAAGAAAAAATATCATGCTTAAGTGGAAGGAGAATGAGAATTTTTCAAAATATGAGTAAATAATTTTTGAAAGGATTAGGAAAAAATTTCGAATGGTTTCTGAATTGAAAAATTCTCTCTTTGGACGATTTAAGAACAGAAACAAACATACCTCTGAGATCAATAGCATTAGTAATGAACAGGTTAATATCAAAACCAAGATGTAAGTCTTGAATGAAAAAAATTTCCAGTTCGAAAAAAATGAAAACATTGTGAAAAGAGATAACTACGTAGCACCACAAATACAATACGGTGGATTAGTGAAAGAGGTAGATTTTAATGAATTTAACCAATAAAACATTTGGATAAAACGTATTCAAACACAATTTAAAGGCAGTTCATTATCAACCAGAGAAACGTAATAAGATACCACAAATGATAGCAAAATTGAATAATTTGATTAAGAAATTTTTTCACATAGATAAATAACTGAAGTATCACGTGTAGTGTGTTACTCTTTTACAAATAAGATTTTTTTTTAAATCCTCTTTTTCTCCCATTATTTGAGCCAAAGTTTTAAAAAATATGATTTATCCGTCAAACTTAAATGTGAGTTTGTTCATTAGAGTACGAAAGACAAATTACCTAAATAAAATGTTCTCTTTTGTCAAGTTTACGATATTTTTATACAGGAAACTCATGGAAAAAAATTTAGTCTCAATGATTCTTGACATCTAAGCCAGAGAGACCAAAAAATAGGACAATTTTCGAAAAAAATCATCTCCAGAAATCTTGAATCGTAACTTGGCACCAAAAAAAAATTCAATTTAAAAATCTATCTGAAGCAGGTTTCAATTTTTTTATTGAATGACATTTGACTTTTCTTTTCTTTCTTTCTTTTTGATAATTTTACAGATCGATGCCTTTTATTCAACAGAAAAATTAATTTTGAAGACTTTGAGAAAATAGTCGCTAAATCATTGAATAAAAAGGTACCTAATCTGATCTGTTAAACACACATCTAATGAGATTGGTTCAATTTTTTGTAAAAATTTTGTCTCTTGAAATTTAAAATTTTTGTTTTGCATGATGATTTGCGAGAGTCATTTTTCATCTAAACTTCAAAATGAAGAATTTCTTGAGAACAAGTTTTTAAACTCCATTAAATTTAAAAAAAAAACATATCTTGCATTTTTACGAAAATTTGGGAGATAGTTTAGGTACTTGGATTGATGGGAGGAGGGGGAGATATCATAGAAAAAATTTAGCCCACTAGCCCAATGATGGTCTGAACTATGGGTCTTTAAAATAGTGGCATTTTCTTTTTTAAAAAATACCAAACTTTCAAAAACTGTTTGAAATAGGTATTAGAAAAAACACCAACGTTTCATTTCAGAACTTTTAAAGAAGATTTCGAGGTGTTAAAACCTTTTCTTTTTTTGAAAATAAGCATTTTTTGAAGATCCCTACCTCAGATCCTCCGTGGGTTAGGGAGCTGAAATTTTTAAGTTACCTCAAAAATTTTCGTGGAAATTTAAATTTTTTTTTGCATTATCCTAATGAGCGATAAGATAGAAATTGAAAATGGAACTAAATTTGTAACTGGAATGAAGAAAATTGAAACTGAAATGTTTTTTCTGCTCAAGTCATGAAAAAAATTGGCACCATTTTAAATACTTATCGTTCCATCGAAACTAATACAATTTTTCGATTAATATCAATCGAAAAATTAGTTCGAACCATCTCTGGGCTTATTTTGTCCTGGATCTCTCTCCCCCCTCCCCATAAATCAAAGTAAACTACCTCACCAATTTTCGTCAAAATGCAAGATTTTTTGGAATAAGTTCCCCTCCCCTGTGATGAACTAGAGCCGGTTTATGAGACGGGGGGAAGGGGGAAGGAGGAGGCAGTAAATTAAACCGACTAGAAAAAACAAGTTTTTATAATCATTATGAATTGTACTTTTTTCAGAAAAAATTTTTATACGTTATTTCTTCAATTTTCAAAAATATTTATTATTTATCACACAAGTCAGAAGAAAACAATTTTTTTACGATTTGGTAGGTAATCGAAATTGTAACTTGAACTTCATAAACAGATATTTACTAGATTTGATATCGAAAATGAGAAAATTCATCGAATAAACAAATAAGAAACGAAAACAGTTTAATTTCAAGGGTCTCTCAGATGCGGAAATGTCTTCAGATTACTTTTCTTATCAATAAATTAAAATATAAAATAGGAAAATATTTCATTTTTCATTTTCTCTCGATATGGCATCGAAACAATACAACTGCGACGTCTTCTCTATATTTATTTTATATCATTTTTCAAAACTGGTCGTCCGTTAAAAGTTGATTTTAAAATAGAACTGAAACCATTCGCAATATTCGTTATTCAAATCAGACCGACCGATCATAATATTAGTTTTTTAATGAAGAACCGTTTCAAAAAAACAAATCAGTCGAGCCATTTTCTTTTCATTAAAGAAACCCGCTGGGGTCTTTTACAGAAAAATATTAATTGTTTATTCGATTCATTTTATTATGGCTTCAAATGTCCTAAAGGTGAATACTCGTCCTGCCTTTTGAAAAATACACCCAACCCCAAACTGTTTGCATGAGAAAACAATCATCAAAACCTAACTTCATTTTATACAAAATTGACCAATTTAACCATATTCGAAATAAATTTCGTAAAACTCAAACCAAGCCATAGGGAATGAACCATTTAAATCAACAAAATACCACCGCGAAGACAAATCTGCGGAAAATAAAAGTCGTAAATTATACCGTCAAAGTTAAATGAAGTCGTTTATTTATTGTTAAGTCGCGAGAAGTTTACGACAAATATGCAACGTAGCCATAATTATGTTTTCAGAGCTGGCGGATTAAAAATCCCTTCTTTCCTCTTCTCGCTAATATAAATCCCACTACGATCACTCGAGATGCCAATACACCAAATTACTCAACTGTAGAGTTTTGAAAAAGCAAATTGCAAGCAACAAACCTAAAAAAAACAATTTTCAGCGTTTTTAATCGTACCATTTTCTATTCGAAGCAGATTTTCTTTAAAAAACCGTTCGCCAATCGCGTCTCGAATGCGGAATTGAAAATGACGCGTAAAGAAAGGAGAAACGTAATGACAGAAATATTTAAGCTGTTTAGCAAAAGTGCTCCGTATTAAAATTTTCTAAAAGGGGACAAGAAAGTTGGCCGCGTAATTTTTCCGGCCAACTTTTACCGAAATTATGACGCTTAAAGCAATTAAAAATCTTCATAGTTCGTTGCCTGGTTGATCTTCGCAGTTAAAAAAACAAGCTTGCTCTTGCGCATCGCATAAATATTATTTCAATAATTTATATTTTTTAATTTGCAAAAAAATAACTAAGTAATACCGCATCATGGTCGATCACAAAAACATAAATTATCTGCTTTGAACAAAGTAATTTATATTTTTAAATACCGCGACAACTTTGCCTTCTTTTTTGTCACGAAACAGGTAACTTGAACAACTGTTTGTTATAGCTGAAAATAAGAGAACATTGATATAGGGTGTTCGAAAACGATATAAAGGAAAAATAATTTCATTGGCTGAGATTTTGAACAGGTATTTCAAACTATAAAACAAAGAAGAGAACATGGCCAAGGTGCAGCAAAAAAATCTAATAATTTATTGAATGAAGGTTTGATTAGGGCTTCAATTTTTTTGCAAAATTATGTTCAATTTTAATCATTTTCATATTTGAGATCAAAGTAATCCTAAAAATGGATTCAAGGAATAAAAAAATCTTTGATTTTAATACTTGACTCGATACCTAAAATTGAAAAATATTCCATTTTGTCCCATCCCACTAAAAGTTTCATTTCACTCTGAAATTAGAATAGAACAAAAAATGAATTGGAAAATTAAAAAACATAGAAAAAATTGAAAAATTTTCAGAAACGGATTTAGGATATTCAAAAATTTCCTCACAGTGATTTGATATTTAACTCGAAATATTTCATTTTTTTCACGAGTTTTGTTTTTAGGATTCACACCCTGGAGGAGAAAAAATTTTCAAATTTTTTTCGAAATAAAAACCTTCGAGAAATTGAATTCAATCTGTTTTACCAAAAAAAAACATTTTCAAGAAATATGAAAAAGGAAGAAGTTTTTTTTCTTCTTCTTCCATTTAATCGTACCACATAATTTTTAATAATAAATCTTCAATAATTTTCGAAAGTTGAAAAAAAATTTTAAAAAGTGACATATGGTTACAATTTTTTTGATTTCATTGAGAATGAAATTAAAACATTTGCTATTGATACTTTTTTCTTTGAGTAGAATTTAGAGTACATGGATGATACCATACCACTTGCCTTTGACATGGGTTCTAAAACATAATGAATCAGGAAAAGGAAGAAAAAACTGAGAACACCACACAAAAATTGTAAAAAATAACCACCCAATTTTATCAATTTGAAAAATGGTGAAAAATTCAAGGCAAACAATTTTGAAAAAATGAATATTTCAACCAAACAATCTTCAGAAGGCCATGTTTTCTTTCATTCTTTCCCCCTTCCCTTATGAATTTCAATCCTTTTTGAGTCAAAATATGACCGAAGTTCATAAATGTTGAAAAAATAATCATAAAAACGTGAAAAAATCTCAACAGGAAATTTCTGTGAAAAAAAAATGCAATTTCCACATCAAAAAAAGGTACAAAAAAATTGACTCTAATTTCAAAAGAAAAAAAATAGAAAAATAGCGAAAAAATCCTAATAATTTCTCAATGGTAGTCTACTTTATTTTACCCCCTCCACTCAGGCCAGAAATGAAATAGGTATTAAATTGGTTTCTTGGCTTCAAATTGATGAGTAATAAATCGAACCTATCTTATCTCCCCATTGATCAGTGAGAAAGAGTTAATTAGTAATACTTTTTTTTTTGCAATACAACTTCAAAATTGTTCATAATTTATTAGTTTTCCAAATTTGAATGATGTTCTCCCAAAGTCCTCCCATGTGAGGGGCAGAGGGCGGATTGAGCTCCCATGAAATTCCTTTCTGAGTGGCATAGTTCTGGAGCTTTTGATGCAAGATGTTAGCAGCACCCACGAAAAAAATGTTTAATCATTACTTGGAATCTATTTTTTTTTCACGAAAAATTTCCGAAATCAACTTCACATGTGACTTGAACACGAAATTATTAGGATTAAAAATTTCCAAGCTTTCTGAATCGACCTCACCGTTAAAATATTGATAAAAAAAAAACCTTAAAATATTGTACCTTGAGAACTCAAATTTTTTATTCAAAAAACTAAAGTTCTTTTAGTCATCAACTGATTTAAAAAAAATGAGCATACAATTATAACTCGAATTGTTGATAAAAAATTTGTAAAATTTTCCTTAAAATGAAAACTTGATTTTCAACACTGAATATATTTCTTGGCATTTCTATGGAAAATTTCAGAAAAATTCATCTCAAAATTTTCTCAAGAATCCGTCCAAAAACTTCTCGCACTCAGTTCATGAAAAATATAGAAAAATTTCCAACTGGAAATTTTCTATGAAAACATATTTTAAAATTTAATTTCGAAGATTTATTGGCTCTACCATGTTGAAAATGTTTTTAAAATGCATCCCCTCTTGTTCTTTAAACGAACTGAATTTTTTTAAAAACACCTTCCTTACGTAATTTGTTTCAGAATCGTTCATCGGAAGTAAGAGGGTAAAAAAATCATTCGAATAATTTCTAAGCCAAAAAGGTTACATCCAACTTCATCCTTTTCAATGTCTTTATAATTTGAGGGTTCCTAACCACCACTCGAGAAAAATAAAAGCAAACTTTCGAAACACCCTATACCCGATTTTTTTTCTATTCCTCGAGCAAGGAAACAAATCCATTAAAAAGTTCTACGGTAATTTGAAAGTTTAAACGATATCGAATTAAGTATGCAAACTTAGTTTATCCTTTTTTGATATCAGTTTAAACAATCGTCTCGGTTACATTAACGTTGAATACAATTTATACACCATTTCCTTCCTATTTGGTAAATACTCCATGGGAAAACGTCGATTGGGTATTCACCTAAATGAAAATTTTATCCGAAAGATTAAAGAGAATCGTAACACGTACTCGATGAAATATTTATAAAGGTAATCGTCATTTTCATCAATTAGAACAGATACCTGCATATTTCCCAGCTATTGACGTTCTCATTCAATTTCATTTCAATTTTGACCGTTAGATCGGATAAATTCTTTGAGAGAAAAAATTAGTAATTCGACTGAATTTACGTTGCAAACGACATTTGGTTTTTTATTTTTCAACTCCATCGTTGGGATTCTTTTTCCTCGAAAAATACTTCTGTTGTTAATGACATGTGCCTTTTAAATGAACTATCATGTTGTAGATGAAAGCTTTTAATCTGATTATTATGCGAGCGAAAATCAGCAATATATATGCTAAAATAACTCGCGGATTTTACATGATTAATAGATACCTACCAACGTTGTATATGGTTAAATGGTTGAAAAAAAATAAAAGCGAGGCTTAGAAAAAGTCAAAATTGAAAAACAAAAAAAAACAGTGGCATATTTCACGACCATATATTAAATTTCACCCGTTTACTTCCACCTTTTACTAGATACTTATCCCTGAAATGAATTTCTTTGAGGAAAAAACACACATTTATCATATTGCTACTTTATTTGAGATACTCGACGTTTTTTTCTTTTACTACATTAACCGTTGATAAAAATCGACAACGAAAATGAAAGGGAAAAAAGACCAAAAACGACGGTAATTTATTTCAAATATTTGGTTAACTTTTCAACGACTGGCGAGATGATTTTTAGATGAAAAACGAGTTGAAAATCTTACTGAACGGTAAATTACGTAATGGCTTTTGAGATTACACGATATTTTTGCTAATAGAATGTGTAACGAAAGTTCCCATTAAAAAGACAGGGTTGCCAAACTACTGAGATTTTTTTCCATACAAACGATCGCTTAGTTTCACATTAGTCGAGTTGAAAATAGAGAAAATAGGGTACAAAAAGGAAACACCTGGTTAAAGACGACGATAGATATACCTATGTAATGTTTTTCAACGATACTAGTTTTCTCGACAATCTATCATCCGATACAAATGCAAGCTCGGTGTCGGAGTTGGTTAAGTTGCGAAAACATAAGGCTAACATTTGATACAGTTCATTCGCTACTAATAAAGAAAGTTAACGCGGTAACAACTGCTGGAAGATATTAGTTTTTTCTGTCGAAATTTTTCACCCAGGTAATTGATATTTATTTTCGGAGCGTAAAAGTTTTTAATTTTTTTTCCTCGGCCAGTATCAAAATGACAAACTTTTTTCCTCGAATAGGTAGGCGAGATGGCTGGATAAATATGTGTTTCGAAACTAATATATTAGCACGTGTTTTTCCTTTTGGCAAATTATATCGATCATGGCGACATGGATATCTTTTTGTACCGCCGGAACTGTCATAAGGTTCGGAACCACTCATACCGGTAGATGTGTTATGTAGGGGTTGGCAATTTGGAAGATAATGTTGCAAGCCTCACTTTTCCTCATAGGTGGCGCTGTACTCAGATGAGAAAAGCAAGATACCTCACAAAAAAATGTAAATAAAAAAATTGAAAGAGAGGAAATCTATGCTAAAAGTACTCCAAAAAATTGAACAAAGTGATGAATCTAAAATTCCATCCCTACCCTATTTATTCTTCTATTATTGGAGTATCAATTCGGGGGAGGGGCTGAGAAAAATTTGAAAAAAGGAAAACAGTATTAAATGTTCTCAAAAAGAGGAGAAAAATGACACATTCAAAACGTTTCCATCTCTCTCCATTTTCATTCCACCCATTTCAAAAGTGAGAGGGGAAAATTGAAAAAAGAAGACAATATTTTATGGAAATGCTCAATTAGAGTGGAAAAATTGTGAATTCAAATTTGTTTCTCTTGCTGAGTTTTATAAGGCAACCTAATATATTTTTTTGCAGTGTTCCGATTACAAAAGTGATGAAATCATTTTCCGTTTCAGAAAATTTTCTTTAAAATGGGCTCAACTTCATTTCAAATATTTCGAATATTTCACCTTTGATTGCTATTTGAATATTTTCATCAATAATTTCCGAAAATTTACCCTTTTTTCCAGTTTTTTTCGACTTTTCCCAAATATTTTCAAATATTTTTGGAATTTTTCGCGTTTTGCGTATGGTAACACTGGTTTTCACGGGTAAATCAATTAATTAACTATATTATTCATAGTAATTTACGATTTTTCATGTTTTGCTTTTGCTCTTAATACTTTTGATACGAAAATTTGTTAGCTCTTTTCGAGACGAGTAAAATGATACCCATATTATTGTATTCGAATATTTTTGAATATTTTAAAAAATTTCGAATTTTTTTGGCAATATTTTACCTTGTGAAAGCCAATATTGAATATTTTACCTTCTCAAAGACCATATTTTGGGTTGCCCTAGTAATAAATATTGTCTTCCTTTTTAAAAATTTTAGTTTCACTTTTTCGTATTTTTGATAAAACACTCGTTTGACTGGGATTTTAAAATCAACTAGTGGAAGTTGGTCCTCAAGATTTGAAAATTTGCTGGAAAAAATTTAAGCCCACAGCTCGCTTCTATATTCCAAGAATCACCTAGATTGGTCTAAAATGAAAATTTTGATTATTAATTTTTATGTCTTTCAATTCTTGGCAGAATTTTTTTAAATTTGCTGGGATAGACCATACCAAGGAAATTTTTGAATTTTATTCAATTTTCCCTTTATGCCCGTTGTGACCTGTGAGAATGGAAAATTACATATGAGGCCTGGATATCAAAACCAACCTTAGACGTGAAAGTTGATTTTTGACGGGCACTGATTTTGGACTTTTCAAAAGGAGTAGGATTAAGGAAGAGCCGAAAATTAAAAACCGATTCCTGACAAATTGAGGAGATTTTTCAGTTGAAGTTTCTCTTTGATTCTTCTTCTTCTAAAAATTCTAAAATCAGCGCCAGATCAAAAACCAATTTTTGACACCTGAGAAAGATTTCTATATCCAGGCTTACATTTTTTTCAGAATTTATCAAGTGGTGCAAGACCCTGAATAATGTAAAAAACTCTGGTATTTCACCAATTCTCCTACTCAAAATTTTGCTTTTTCGTCGTTTTTTCCCCTCAAAATAAAATATGCATTTTCCATACTATGTGCATAATTATCACTCGTAGTCATTCATTTTTCATAATTTTTGTAATTTCAAGTTTACAGCAACTCAGTAGGAAAAGTATCTACACGGTTTAAAAAAGATTAGCAGTAAATTTGTATTCAGCATGTCAAATAATCCGTATAAACACATACTTCAAAAATTCACATTTTCATCTAAAATTTTTCAGCTTCAGCCCCTCCCCCTCCTCATGAACTAGAAAAATAAGTATCACATTGGGCAATAAATCACAGATAGAGACATGAGAATTTATCTTCAAAAAATTACCGACAATAAAATTTTCATCAAGTTGATTCAATTTATAGACACAAAATTGTGTTTCACCATTACCTTCTCCATACGATCTAGACAAAGATTTTAGTGGGACATGAAATTTTCAAATTCAGAATTTTTAAATTTTTCATACGGAAACAAATCAGAAAAATAACAACAATTTCGATACCAAAAAATGAAAAATAACGAAGTTTTTTGCAATAAAAAAAAAAAATTTAAAAAAAATTTCAAAGATGTAAAAATATTTTTTCAGATGAAAATGAAATTATTGATTACCAAAGCGATTTATGGACAATTATTTTTTACGAAAAATTGGAACGAAAAATAATAAAAATTCCTTCCTCTCTACTCCCTCTTCTATACATATTAAAAAATTAATTTTATTTCAATAATATCATATTTACGGCAAACTGAGTATGCAATTTTATTAACACCTTATCAATACCGTAAATCTTTACGAGTATGCAATTTCTTCAACACCTCTGAATACGCTTGTCGTCGCTTTGATAAAAGGCGTCACAGAATTTTCTTCTGCAAACCATTTCATCAATTCTGGTTGATTTTTTGTTTTTATTATTATTATTACATATTATTATTATTAAAAGTTTTTATGGATAGAAAACGAATTATATTTGAACGTTATTTTCGCAGTTTTAGAATTTCTTAAATCAAACAACTTTCTCTCCTTGCCCTTTATCATCTTGAGCTCCAATTTCAACAAAATGAATAAACACGTGTACGATACTAGGTACCTGTAAAATTAGAACAGCCACATAAAACGAAATAAGTTCAATACTGGAAATCACCTCTTCAGATCTTAAAATCCGCAAATCTATTTACTCGTATGCTTCGACTTATTGTATTAGCATATGAAAGCTTGGCAACTGGGACCATAAAACATTCTCTATGATGTAACAAAGAGAGCCTGTATACTAGTGAATTGTTCGTTCGAGATGTACATAATACCCGCATCTTTCAAAATACAATCAAGCAGATATAGCACTCCTTTTTACTTTCATCAAGTCAGAAAATATTGTACTCGACTTTACAGATTATGATTCACGTAGAACACGAAGCCAGCTAACAAAGAGTGTTCGTTTTTACACGAAATGCATTATTCGAGAAGATAGGAAACTCATTTTGAGTTCTCTTTCCTCGTGCTTTGATCAAGGAAAAAAATAGAATTTGGGAGGGGATGAGGAGGATCGATTAGAGCATGGGGAAGGAGGTCGAATCAAAAAAGTAAGTCTATATTCAAATTCTACACCCTCAAATTAGTGAAAATTGATATACCACACGTTATTTTTATTTCTTAACATACCTTTCCCCAAAATTGGAGGGCTGGTGGGGGGTGGGCACTAAAGGGTTAAATCTAAAAAATAATCAAATATTCGAACTCAGTACCCTCAAAACCCTAACAGATAAGTCACATGTCATTTTTAATTTTTTTTAAAACTTTGACCTCTTCAAAGTAGGCATTTGGCATTTAAGCAATAGGGGAGGGGGGGAGGAGAAATTGTATGAAAAAAAAATGAGTGAGTACAGATTCAAACTCAGCGTTTTCGATTTATTAAAAATCGATGTATTTTGTTTGAATTTTGGTCAAAATTGTGAGCCTATATGTACCCTCCGTCAAGGGTGTGGAGATCCCATCCTGAAGATTCATTGGTTGAAAAAAAAAAAGGCGGAAAAGGCAACTTACAGTAATTTTTCAGATTTTTCAACAGTAGTTTTCATCTTTTGAACTTGTCATGAAAGTTGAGCTTTCACCACCAAAGTTTAACTTTCATATTTTTAAAATTTACAACTTATCTCGAGATATGAGCCTTCAAAGTTTGATACTCTGGCAAAAAAATGCAATAGCATAAAAATTTCAAGGATAACCCCCTCCTTCAGCCCTTTGAGAAGTTAGAAAATAAATAACCGTGGTTTTGTGAAGAGACCATCAAGAGGAACTCGTGAAAAAAATTGAACGAAATCGAAAGACTCGAATTCATTTTTGGTTCAAATTAGTATGGAATAGACCAATAAAAATTTTCTACCAATTTGGACCCGAAGAACTCAAATCTGGTGTTTATTTTCAGCCCAGATTCCATGAAAAACGTCCCTCTCCAAACTAAAATTTTCACACGAGTCTAGATCTGTGGCAATGTACCATTGCTAAATTTTTACCAGGTGACCATCAGGTGTTCTAGATTAAAATTTTACGCTACACAATGAATTCGTATCAATTTTTCTCGTAATTGCCATTTTTCGGGTGAAAACCACATTTTTGGGAATTTTTTGAAATTTTTGACATCCCACCCCTCATTTCTTCAAAAGTACCTACCATAAAATAGTACATATGACTAAAGACACATTTTTGCAAAAAAAATTCAGTACGATTTCAAGGTTCAGAGTGACGTCAAAATAAAATTTTCGTTTGAGATTTTTAGCTGAAAATTTTTTTAGAAAATTTTCAATTGGTCTAGTTTCTTGCATACATTACAGAAATTTCAAAATTTTCGGTACATTTGGCTATATAAATAGGACTTTTTGAAGCAGAAATCTAAATTTTTTTCATCTCAGGGGAAACGAATGGGAAGAGGAAGATTTTCGAAGTAATAAAAATAACAGAAGTAACATTTCTATCGAACAATAACATCTATTTTTCATGAAATGATGAAAATAAATCTGTCAATCATAAAAATTCTTTCTTTCCTCTCCCTTCCAATCACAACTACGAATTTGTTTTGTGAAGTGCTTTTGAAATATAAATTGGTTACTACAATTTTCAAAAATTTAAAGGCCATAAAAACAAAAAATTATCAACTCTTGAAAAAACCACACTCGATTCAAAACAAACGCCGATAATTTTCGCATCGAGAGCGAGCAAAAAACCGTTTCTGGAAATCACCCTTTCAAAGCCGCTTATTTCGTCGCCACACCATTTTCAAGCAGCATCTTCCCTCGATAATTTTCTTTCTCAAAAAAAAAATAATAAAACTAAAACCCCACGCAGATCAAATAAAACATTCTCGAGACGTATCAAACAAGTTGAATATTTTTTAAGATAACTTGATGGCAATCCAAATCAAAGAACTCGAATAATAAAATGAAAACGATCCTGAGACCAAAGTACTCAATTATAGAAATATTCGACTAAAAACAGACAACCGTACTTGCTACATTTCGATTCCAATAAACCACACGAAGAGTTGTCGACCTTCCAAAAAAATTCAACTTTTTCATTAATTAAATCGCGAGAAAAAGTTTTTTTTACCACATTGAAAAACTTTATTAAAGTGAAAATATTTTCATTCATGTGAAATGTTAAAGTTCGAAAAAAATTTATGGAAAATAGAAAGGAAGCGAGCTTTTGTCAATGCATTAAATCAACCTTGGCCGTTTATCGTATACTCAGAAGGAAAACAGCTCTGAAAAGCTAATGTACTATGATTTGTAAAATAGATATAACACCGATATCGTTATCTAGCTTCGCACTTAAATCTCCTCTCGTTTGGTATCCTTTTTCCGCATAACGATAGTATAACTTTTCATGGTTATTTTTGTTCTTTTCTGAATTGAATTTAGTATATAACGCGGTAGCACATTTGAAACAGTTATCGATGTAGGTAGTAGTTACCCTGGCTCGAGTCTCCATCGTATACGCCATTTACTTTCAGCTTCCCGTTGGCTGAAATATCTAGATCGAGACTTACCAAAGTAATATAATCACCTAAAATTTTACGTGGGTTTTCATGATTTTTTTCCGGTACTTCCAGAGGAAAAAAATCAACAAAAAGGAAATCTAGATGGACGCGTTCATTTTTACTTCGTAAAGAATTTATATTTATATTCGAATAAAATGCATTTTTTTTATCAGAAAAAAATCAACCGGCCAACCGTATTCATAAACAAAATGAAAAGTCAATCGACTTTTAACATCGTTTTAGGATCAAAGGAGCATGGAAATTTAGCACTTGCGTTTAAAAACTTGGGTATTTCAAAGGAGTACCTTTCAGTTCCCATATACCCGTACAATTTAAATCAAAAAGGAAATGACGCGAAAAAAAGACGACCCCTGAAGGATTACGAAAATATTTATTTTGTACTCGAATAAAAGCGCAACTTTGAATTTCTCGACATCGGGCAGGCTATTGTTGAACAACACGAAGTTAATAAACACAGCGATATTCGAGGCATTCGAGCATTTTCCGTTCATTTCATAAAATAATTTCGGTGATAAAAATCTACAGCCTTTGGCGTGCTGATAATCGAATAAATAACGGCCATTTATAATTAGATATGAACATCGTAGACCTCGACAGCACGTGACCAGATCTTCTTGGAGTTATCGTCGTACAAAATCTCAATTGAAACGTTCACCTCTGTCGGGTTACTCATATTCATGATTTCATTACTGACGCTGTGTAGAAAATGATAAACGAATTTGAAAATCTATTTCGAAATTAAAACCATGTTTGAAGAATTTTTTGAAGGGGGTTACTACAAAAAACTGAAAAACTGTAAATCGCCTCGAAAAATGTTGCTGTAAAAAAAAATCAACATGTCTGGGAATCATGGAAAATTTATTAGGTACTATGGTATATTTTATTACGACGTTCGAAGTTGAACAGTCTGTGTTTTTAATATTCCCCTTTTATTTTGATTGTAGTGATGTAGATTTACAGATCAGAAAAAAAAACTATTTTATATCCACTCGCTTCTTTCCTCAGCCAAAATAAACACAAAATATTGAAAAATCTGTTTTTCAATAAATGTTTATTTCTTATGAAATTTCCATCGAGGATATAATATTATACAGAATGACGAACGACAATTTCATGGCCAAATATCGACGGAAAATTCCTCTCTTCGATCGAATAAGCGTAATTTCACACATTTTATGCGAAAATTGATGTTTATCGGGGTAAAATAAAAATAAATAAAATTGGAAAATCGCATTCGTTCGTATTTTCCCATCAAACTGTAACGTAATAAGTTCATAATCCGGATGATGTGATCTGTTTGGTAATAAATCAAAATATTCGATGGGGTGTACCTTTTCAAACGGTTTTGATCATCGAAGAAGGGAGGAATGGGTTTGGTAATATTAGAGATGTGCCGGGATTTTGAAACAATGTAATCGAAATTTCACCGCCTGATTCGACGCTCATTTATTTCCAATTTGTATTTAAAATTTGGATATTTCGAAATTTTGTTCAATTTTGAAATTTTTTCTCTGTTAAAATTAAGAATATGATATACTTATTCGTCGATTTCAAAAAAATAGTCAAACTGATTGGTTGCGGTATAAAAATTGTGAAATCCAAAAATTTGATAGCTTTGAAAAAATTTTCAAGAATGTCATGTTTATAATGGGTATTTTTTTTGAAAAGAAAAGAGACTTTCCTAATAACGGTCGAAAATGGCCCTTGACCCAGAATTGGTCAAAATTGACCCATAATGTTACTTATGGTCAAAAAACATCCCCAAAAAATTTTTGGCCTTCTACCCCCTTCTCTTTTGGAATTATCGCGCTTCTAATGTCGAAATAACACGTGATATCTCTGGAAGGGATGAGTAAAAAAAAATTGGAATTTTCACAGATTATACATCTTGATGGATAGTATGAATGAGAATTTTTTGAAAATTTTCGGTTCACATTTTCCCAATTTTTTTACATTGAAATTTTCAAAAAATTTTCAAAAAATGGGAGGTGCCATGGCTGGATTTTTTTTATTAGTTCAGTCAAGGGGCAGGCATCGGACGGAAATTTTGAAAAAAAAATAGTAACTTTAGTAACTTTTTTTCTGAAAAAAGTAACCAATTTTTTGTGAAAACGTAGATAATTTTTCAATTTTTCGCCTTTAAAAAATTATTAATACCCCTCTCCTTCCCATTTTTTTTTTCAAACTTGTATTTTTCTCTGTAATTTCACTACCGAAGAGAGAAAAAATAACGATCCGGAAAATGAGAAAATCGGGTTCAAAAAAAATAGGAGAGTTCCGCAGCCCAAATTTATGAGGTTATAAATTCGTTCACTGAACGATTCTTTCTCTTGTTTTTGTTATCATTTTTCCATCTCTGAACCTCATACTGAATTATTTTCGATAATATTAATTACTTTGACAAATTTTTGTCCTCTTTCTTATTTTTCAGAATCTTCCTGCTCATAACATAACTTTATTTTTCATTATAAAATTCGGGACTTGAATTGAAATATTTATTTTAATTCAAAGATCTGAAATTTCGAACAGAGATAAAATATCACAAAATTATTACACTTTGACTTTAAAGTTTGGTTTTTTTATCAAGATTAAGTCTAAAAATCGTAAATTTTGTGATTTTCAGTGATTTTTTTCGTATTAAAATTAAGTTCAAAGTCAAATTTTCGTGATTTTTAATATTTATTTTAATTCAAAAATCTTAAATTTCGGACAGAAATAAAATATCACAAATACTGGACTTTGACTTTATTTTAATACAATGAAACACAAAAAATCGAAAAATCATGAAAATTTGACTTTGAACTTATAATTTTAAAACAAAAAAAATCACTGAAAATCGTGATATTTCATTTCTGTTCGAAATTCCATTCAGCACTTGAAATTTTGGAAAGAGGTCAAAAGTAAAAAATCCTCACCGATGATATTTTTGAATAAAACGCCAAGTACTAAATTCATTTACGAATAAATTTTTCGAAAAAAATCCATTTGAAAAATACCTTTAAAACATAATTTTCAAATAGCCTGAAAAAAGTGGGATAAATGAAAAAAACCACGACGAATTTTTCACCGAGTAAAATTGTCAAACCCTTTATTTATTTTTCAATATAGAAAAATTTTCGGAACGAACTATTTTCATCTTATCGGAAATTGTCAGAATTTAGGTGGAATCGGAGGATGTACCCTAATAATAAATGAAGGATGAAATTTCCACCTGATCGTTTTGTGATTCAGACACAATTTATATTCTATCACTTTACCCTCTTTTCCGAGACAATTCAGTTTTATAAAAAAAAAAAGTGTAAAACTATCCTACCTAAATCATCCAATAATTCAGAAACAATTTTCTTGCAAGTTAGGGATACTTAAGCACGTGGAAAAGTTTTCATAAATCACCATCCGTCTACATAATGTTACACAAACGCATAAAAATCTTCTTTTTTTTCCTCAAGACCCAGGTGGTAGATAGAATCAATTTACTTTTTACAAAATACAGTACAATCTGTCCAACCATTCGATATGTGTTTCTTGAAAGTATATTCATTCATCTCGAGTCCATGTAAACAAACTGACACCCGATTACCATTATCGATACCTTTTCTAGAACATGTTCGTATTACAGACGACTCGAAACGAATTCGATTCCTTTAATTAACCTAGTATAGGCAACACATTCAACATCACAGTTCAATTCCATCGAAGGAGGGGTAGATTTTTAATCAATGTAACCCAACAACACTGTATTTTGGGAATACATGATTTTAGAATCCACGAGAGCATTTAAATCATCCGGAAAAAAGATAATTATACTACTTTGGGAATCAAGCAATCAGATTCGATTACTGTTTTAAAATCATCGCGATAAAAATGAATAATTAATACAAGTACTTTGATATTATAAGCCCACTTATTTAACAACAGGAAATCTCGAAAGATTACTAAATGTTAAATAATTCTATCGATATTGCAGCCCACTCTGAAATATGCGCGAAAGCATGGTGTAGAATTTCTAAATATTCAAACGTAGATAAATTTGATTGGTGGGTACATATTAAAAGTAAGCAATATTACACGATCGAATGAACATTGAACGCTGAACAATCTTCCACCTACATTCTGATAGACGATGAACTGGAATTTATACCAAATATAGGTAGAAATATAGCAATATAAATTCGCCCAAATTTAATAATAGTTTACGAGGTTGAGTCAGATGTCAGAGAATCAATACGTTATATCGAGGCAATAATTCGAATGGAAAAAAATTCGCCTACGCTTTTAGAAATAATCGCTGAAATAATTACTTAGAATGATTATCCAAGTTTTCTTTTTGCACTCGGGTAAGTATCTCAAACACGTTTACGAATTCAATAACCCCAACCTTTTATTATAAAGTTCATTAAATTGAAAAATGAAAAAAATTAAAACTTATTTCATTTAGGTACAACTTTTTAAAAAGTTTTTATCAAGCGAGAATTTTTAGAAATTGAGTTCGAAATTTTCAATTCTTTGCAAAATGTGTAAATAAGAAAACAATTACGATACACTGAAAGAAATAAGAAAGGCGAAGGATTCGGCAGGTACTTGTAAGTACAATACTAATCAACTTTTTCGTAATTTCAAATGAACCTATTTCATTTACCTAAAATATTATACTCTCGTTTCTATTTTTCATAGAAAAAGAAGGAACTTACCTAACTCATATTATTATTTTACGATGGCAAAACTTGATAATGATTTCACATTAGGGGAAAAAAATTGTAACAGCCAATAATGACTTACAATGCAAAAGTACGCGTTTTAATTTTAAATTTCACGCCTTTGGCTATTGAAAATTCGACTTCTTAAATTTGAGAAATTTATTACGAATTCATGAAAAAAAACTAGTGACTTTTTCAGGTTTCACATTTGAAAAGAACGATTCGACTGAGTGACCTGACAAAGAGATTTGGTTTTTGTAACACGAGGTACTCGTCTTTCATCATTTATAAAGAGAAAAAAGTTGTACTTGAATTTCTACAATTTTTTTTTAATTAATTCAAAAAAAACTTTATGAATTTTTATACAAGTATCCAAAGTTATCCGGCTATAAAAAAATCTCGTTTTTTCAGAATTTTATCTGCAGTGAGAAATGCTCGTAAATTATAAAAAGGAATGCCTACTTGCCCCTTGATAAACTCACGCTCGGGTTCCAATTTTAATACTAAAACCTTTCTGTTTCACGTATAAGGCTACGTAGTACGTACATCGATGCTAAAAAAAAAATTATTCGAGAGTTAAATTTATTCAAATTTAAAAGAGAAAAAATGTACATGAATGCCAAAAATTATGATTTTCACCTACTTACTTATTTTATCTAAAATTTAAGAGAGAAAAAAAATGAAGTAAATGGATATGTTTTTTCCTCTCATCCCAACTTTTGATATTGAGTTAATTTCAAAAATATAAAAATTCGTTTTTAAAATTTAAAAATTGGCTTTCAGCTCTTTGATATTTTTTCTGCTATTCTGACTTTTGATATTAAGTCAATTTTCAGCTTCTGAATTTTTGATATACTTATAAGAAGTTTATTTCGAAAATATAAAAATGTCCAAGTTTTCAAAAGTCAGTTTCTGACTTTCTGATATCAAGTTAATTTAGAAAATAGAAAAATTTATGTTTTTTAAAATAAGATGCTGACTTTCTAAAACAAAGTTGATTTAAAAAAAAATTGTTTTTAAAATTTTAAAATCAGTTTACTGATATTTTTTTTATCATTCTGACTTTCTGAATAAATTGATTTTGGATGACGCAAAATAAAGTGTCGCAAAAAAAGGGTCTTAAAAATTTTGGAATGATCCACCACCCAAGAGGAAAAAACATATCCATGGTATGCGCTCTAAAATCATCTTCTACCGAGACAAATTAAATAGTACCTAACAATACAATTTTTGACCAAGTTCCACCAGAGCATAGTGGACCAAATTGGTGGAATACCTGTTCATGAAGTTTCATTTTCATTGAAAAATCCCAAGAGAAGAAAAAAAATGACACCACACTATCTTTACACACTGAATTCGAAATTTTCAAACATTTTCTTCTCTCCCCTCAAGGAGGGAAGTACTAACGTAAAATTTGGAAAAAATTTTAAAAAATCGAGATGGGTATGACATTCAAGGGTTTTTAGGTTGAGAATTTCGAATTTGGGGTTATTTTCTCTCTCAATCCTCAAGGGGTTCTCAAGGGGGTAGTGCAATGGAAAAAATTGAAAAAATGCGACGTAGGTATGAAATTCTGAGGTTTCAAGTCGAGAATTTCGAATTTGGGGGTATTTTGTCTTCCAACCCTTCAGAAGAGCATCAAATTTTTAAAACATTGAAAAAATTGAGGTTTAGGTGGAATTTTTACCGGATAAATAGATAACTGAAAAAAAGCACCTTTGGGGCAAAAAAACCTGATAAGCATAGTTTTACCCACACTTTTCAAAATACTCTTCTTCAAGTCTACGGGATCCATACACAAAGCCAGTTGATCTTTTGTATCGAGAAAAAAGCACGCTCAATGAACTTTTTTTACCAGCTAGATTGTAGACTATCTTAATCTTCGTTTACCTAATGTCCATTCAAATTAAATTCATCCAATTTGTTTTTTTCTCTCAGAACATGAAATTAAATAAAAAAAGAGAAACTCAACTTTCCAAAACTCAAATACAAAGCATTCGTTGAAAAATGAAACCTTTGTTTCAAATTTTTTACCCCTCGATTGTACGTTTAATCAAATGTAAAAAAAATATATCAGCTGGGAAAGTAATCACGCCAGAACGTTCTTCCTTGTTTCAGCATTGTCCTCTGAAATGTTACATTGTTAGATGGATAAAAACTACGACCTATGTGTTCTCAAAGATGCTATAAAAGGATAGTACATATTTTCAAACTATTCGTTGGAAAACCTCGTCGTTGAATTATCTAGGTATTTAAAAAAAAGAGAGAGAAAAGTTCGTCAACTTTAAACTTTGAATTTCCCTACAATCGTCCTTCAGCTTATAAGTACCTACATTGGTGGATTTGTATTTAGTTAAACTATACAAGTGCCTAGATTAGCCTGTTGGTGAAAAAAATTTCCAACTTTTAATTGGCATATTAAAAGCTAACTTTTTACCGTACTATGTGGTTAACAATAAACCGCTGTGTAGCTATTTTGACGAAACAAATTATACGTGAAATATAGCTCTATTTATTGGTTGTAAATTACGGTAATTTTGCCCGAAAAAGCTCGAGCACAGGAAAATATTCATAAATTGCGTTTTATTTGTTGGACATTTTATTGGATGTACGTACGATAAACCAGCCAAATTAAAGCTTTCGAGATAATATTGAATTATGTAGCAGCCCGGTTTTACGAATATTTTTTCCACAATTTCAAAACGTTTTTGTTATGGTTTCCTGTATCTACCTACGTAATATGGTCATAGTTGCGCGATGTATAACATCGTCGTCGAATTTTCCCCGCAGGGTACGATTTTTATTTTGCAAATCTCGATTTTTTTTTATTGGAACGAAAATAAGAGGCGCGAGAGTACGTTTTATGTATGTATGGTGCGCCATAATATGAATCATCGGTTGTCAAAATTACGTCGATGGTTGTTAGGTGTGTTTTGAGAAAGGTTTTAAACAAATAACTTCATCTTTTTGATTGTTTTACGTCGTATTTGTAAATTGGCTGTGGTTTTTTTCGCATTAGAGTCGACTAATGTACATTAAAGCAGTGTGAAGGAAAACATTAGAATTTTGGAGTTTGATGAAAATTAGTAAAGTGGGTAGTTTATTTTGAGTAGGGCACCTCCCGCAGAAAATTTCTGATGGGAAGGACGAAGGAGTTAAGGGTTCTCAAAATAATAGGACTGGCGATTATAGAAATGAAAATCGATTAATCGATTAATTTTGTAATCGATTGATCGAGACATGATCAATCGATTGAAAATAATCGCTCGATTAGTCGATTAAAAATAATCTCCGGATTAATCGATTAACAATAATTGTCCAATTAATCGATTAAAAATAATTTCTCGATTTTTTCAAATCAACCATCTAATTTTGATCAAAGAATTAAATCAGTTGATCAACTTGAATTGGAAAGTTGATCAATAATTCTTCAGGTCTGAAGTGAATAATTTTCACTCGACCATTTTGACAAAATAGAGAGCTCGCAAGACGTTTAAACTCAAAAATATTCATTAACAGTGTCAGATTGATTTGGGTTTAATTTCTATATTGATTATTAAAATACACATACGAGTCTGTATTTCAAAAGAAAATGAGTAAAAAAATACGACATGGGAGGCGGTGGGTCAACGCATGAGGGAGGAGATCCTCCGATCACAAAAGTAAGTAGATATTCGAATTCTATGCCCTCACATTAGTTGGAATCGATACGTTACACAATATATTCATTTCTTAACATTTTTCCCCCAAAATTAGGGGCTAGGGAAACACTGGAGGGACAAATCCAAAAAATAAGCAAATATTCGAACTCAGGGTCCTCAAAAACCTAACAAACGATATGCCATACGTTACTTTTATTTTTTTTGAATTTTAACCCCATTTAAGGGACTGATGAGGGGAGTCATAGGGGTCGAATCAAAAAAATAAGTTTATATTCGAAATCAGCACCTTCAAATTAGAGGTAATTGATGAATTATTCCACTTTTTCGATTTTTTTGAATTTTGGTCAAAATTGTGGACCCCTGTGCCCCCCAAGCGGTTCAGAGATTCCATTTTGAAAATTTATTAGTTGAAGAGAAGATGAAAAGTGTTACTTACTGTAATTTTTTCAGATTTTTAAACGATAGTTTTCATATTTTGTTTTCGTCATAAAAGTTGAGCTTTCACTGTCAAAGTTCAACTTTGAGCTTTTCAAAATGTTATTATCGCGTTTGAATCTCCTATCAATTCTCTTTCCGGCCCCGCAAACAGTTTTTCCCTCAAGTACCACCTATCTCGAGATATGAGCCTTTGAACTTGAGCCATTTTGCTAAAAATCACAATCGTATAAAAGTTTCGAGCCCCCCCCCCTCACCCTTGAGGGTTGGAAAAAAATATTCGTAGTTTTGTAAATAGACCGCCGAGGGGAACTCATGAAAAAAAATTGAGCGAAATCAGAAGACCCGACTTCATTTTTGGTCCGTTTTAGAATGGATTAATCCTACTAGAAGAAAGCTCAATGATAGAGATGATGAAATTTTTAGTCTCCTTGATAAAAATAAACATTGCATATTAATTAATTAAATTTTTTAAGAATTTTTCAAAGTGGTGTGGTCAGTTGAAAATCCATAATAGTATATTTCACAACAAGGGAGAAACCAAAATTTTTTCGACGAGTGAAGTAAGTAAGGGCAACAATTCACACAAGTCAAAAATTGTTTTTTTCCAGAAGTTCTAAACGATATTTTTTTCAATTGCGGGAGAAAAACATGAATTTAAGCACTCAATGATCCAGAGAGGGAAGAAAAGTAACGTTTTGGTCCCGGTATAAAGAAAAAAACGAGCTCATTGCAGAATAATCTATCTAAGAAAGTGATACCTGTATAAAAACTTTCACAATAAATACGTAGGTAATTTGATATTCAAGACCAAAAAATCTTCGGTTTGATTTTTAGATTTTGGGAGCGTGCGGTTTAAATTTGTCAGGAATAAAAAAAGCTTCAGATTCGCGGTGTACATATATTTTTTCATCCTTCTCCCTTCAGTATTCAGTTTCAGGATCAGGGTTAAGGACAAAGATAAACTTGATTTCCAGATTATAAGGAAGACCAAGATATTACCGCAAAAAAATTTCGAAAAAATTACTTTGATGACCCCTAATCAACAATGCAAACCAAAATCAAAAAAATATCGGTTTCAAATTTTTTATTGCGGTTTTGGTTTCATTTTTATCTCGGTTACCGTTAGAAAATAATGGATGGGTTCAGTTCGAAATAACAGGTTTGGTTCTTTATTAATTTTTTAACAAAGTGATGAACCAGAAACCAGATTAGTTGATCAATTTCAGAACTTTGGCCATTTTTCCAAAAAACTGTAAAATTGAGACAATTTAACAGTTACTTTAGTATTTTTTTTCTCAAAGAAATAAGAAGATTCCAATCTTACAGTTTTGAAAATTTTCATTTTTTAATAACTGTTCAAAACACTAAAAAATTGAAATCACGACAAAAATACACGAAAAATTAGAGATCGAGAAAAAAATTTCAACCTCCAGAGATCGTGATATTGATATAAAAAAATTGGATCAAAATCGAAATTATCGAGATCGAAATCACGCAAATTAGTTTTTAAAAAAGGTGTGAAATTGAAAAACTATGCTACAAGGTGCTGTGAAATGTGTGATCCTTGAAATTGGATTTTTTTGGATTCTGATTTGAATTTCAGAATAAAAAATTTGACGCTAAATTACTCCTAATCCAAAACCCAGAAGATTGTTAATTTCGATCTCGATCATATCGATATAAAATTTTCCTCAATTTCTCGATCATGAAAAATTAATTAAATTGCCTCTTTTTTTTATGTACCTATTACGAAAGATACTTTATGCAACATCAAATTTCAATTTCAACACTCTCAACAGAGGATTGTTAGGCTTCAGTCAGCCACCCCTCTCCCCCTTGTGCGAGGATATAAACTTGAATTTTTTTTGAAAGAATAGGACCCATATGCACAAAAATCCATCTGATTTTCTTGCCCGGAAAAAAGTACGCTAATTTCAACTTCTAGAGAATCTTTTTTAGTCAGTAGAATTACAGATCAGATTAAGAATAAGAAAATAAAGAAATTACGAGTTGTGTTTTGATCAATCGAATTAACCTGTTTGATAAACGTCGACAAATTTTATCTCTCAAATCGAATGAATAATTAAAGTCGCAGACGAGAAATTTTCACCGAAACCCCTTTCTACTATTCATTTACTCGCGACGTTATCGAGTTTTGTTGTTTCGTTTCATTACGAAGAGAAATTTTACCGAAATTTATACATCAAGCGCGCATAAATTTACGCCCCGAGCTCGCCACGTAGCGACGCAACGGCGTAAGCTCGAAAGTGTTTACGAAATATAAGATTATTAAAAATGGTTCTCGAAGAAGAACGTTTTATCATTTGCAACTAAGGTTACGTATACCATACCCGAAGAAAAACGATATTATGTTTTATTCGTCGCCTTCTTCGTATTACTTTTAAGAAGGTGATAAAGAGAAGTTTGCCCCAACTTTTCGAGACATTTGTTAAATATGTATATTCTCGTTTTTCAAAATTTTCCAACAATAAGTCTACCCTTATAACCGCAAAGAAAACACGACGTAAGTCAAAATCGTACACAGTTACAGGTATACGCGGCGTGTTTAACAAACGCCAGCACCACATTTTAACGATAAATTTTAAATGTTTTCCTATTTGAGGTTGATTTTATGACATAGATAGCGATCTAGAGCTGGCGTAGGTATATTTCATCGTCGTCAGAAATGAAAAACCAGCTATACCTCGACAATATTCGAAACCGCTGTGTAAATGAGACCCGTTCATTTTGAACGCAAATTTCTCTCCCATAAGTTATCTCGACTAGAAGTCTACTATACGTAGTTTATTTTCCAGTTTAATATTTTCAACCGTCTGATTCCGCTCCCAGGGTTATGTTCGTGGAGCATGACTCGTGAAACGCGTGCAAGAAAGGGAAATCTTATCTGTTTATTTCTCTTTTTTTCCTGGTAATTCTGCGTAAATGTGCGAGATTCGGGTAGGCGTGACGTGAGTTGACAAATTTGATTCCGATTATTCCGAATAACATTCAGACAAAGTGGAATTTGGTTTTGCTCTTTGTATTAGGTATATTTTGTTGGTTTTCAGAAGTCAAGGTTTTAAAATCGCGACAATTTTTTTTCAAAGGTTTGTTCCAGATTTGGAGCGAGGTGGTGAATGAAATTTCTAGGCTTTACGGTGAATTATTCGGAATGGAGATGAAGTTTACTTAAATGTATTTTTTTACGCGGTTGTTTCGCGGAGTAATAATTCCAATTTTTGGATGATTTTTAACGAGCACCAGACAGAAGCTCGATTACGAGGGTAAGGACAGATTGCAACCTCGAATGGCAAAATAAAATTACCTTGAGAAATTTGGATTAATTTATAGTTGCTTGATATCTTATATTTGAAATTTCAAATTAATTGGAAGTGGGTTTGAGACATTTCGGAGCGGGCAAAAAATTTTAGAATTTTACAAAACGAGAACGGGAGAAAAATATCATATTGGTGATCGAGGTCGAAAATAGGGTGGGTATTTACCAACCTTCAACTTTTTACGTTGCTGTAAATGTATTTTTAAATTTTTTTCAAGCAAATTTTCTGTGAAAAATATGGATTTGAACTAGAGGTTACGAATTTTGTGAAATTATTCTTTAATCGATCAAATAGGGCACCAATATGGGTGATTCGCGATTGCTAAATTTCCTATGGTCCATTCTTATGATAGGATTTTCTTCAAAGCTGAAAAATTTCAAAAAATTTTGAAGGCCCTGAGCCCCGAAATGTGTCGAAACTGCATCTCATCAATCGGCAAGTCGAAAATAAGATACAAATATATACCAAATTTTAGATTTTTTCGTTGATTTAGATAAAATTTTCGTATTTTTCAGGGCTATCAATTTTGAAATTTTAAAAATTCGCCAAATTTCGAGAAATAATCGTCAGTAGGTATCTAAAATTTTAGATATAAGGTTCTTTTCTGGTATATGCTTTCGATTTTATTATTTTTTGTTTCAGCTCAAAATGATATTTTTAGTTGAGATGCCTCCCTTGTAGATAAGTCTTTTATTTGAGTCAAAAAAAAAAACTGGGAAGATTTCATATTTCGGAAATTTTTCCATTTTTGAATTCCCTTGCTCTCCTTTCTTTTCTCTCACATGCCAACTTCAGGCGGATTTCTTAACTTATTCATCAAACTTTGACTTTTTTTTTCAAAAATTATCAAAAGTTTTTTTTTTCCTTTTTGACGCATTGTGATTTTTAGGATCAATAAAAAGTCAAATAAAACCAGCTCTAAAAAAATACAAGGATCTCCCGAAATTGAACAGCTTAAAAATATGTAATTCTAAATTCGAAATTTCACTGCCATCTAAAAATATAGTAAAATTAAAAAAATGCTCAAAAACACCGACGATCTGTGCTCGTTATTCATTTGAGGAAGTATTTAAATGCACGCCACACAAATTGATTTTCACGTCATAAATTTGCACGACATAAATAAACGAGCTGCATGCCTCAGCGTAAATAATTCACGCCCCAACTGCAGCACGCGACATTTAATCATTGTCGCGCCTAAATACAAAATTTGTGTGAATTGACTTGTATGAGAGTGAGAACAGATATTCAAAATCGTTCAATGATTTAGGATGAAAATTCATCGCAGCTTCAAAAACTTGAAAAAATCGAGGGATTGTTTTGAGATTGAAATTCATTTCAGTTAAAAATTGTACGATGATTTTTGGGACAATTATTTGGATGAAAATTCATAAATTCATTCCAAAATCCATCTCCGCCTCAAAATCTCGGAAAAATCGTACGATAATTTCGGATAAAAATTCACTCCAGCCTCAATGATCAAGAAAGTCGTGAGATGGTTTTTGATCCCAGCCTCAGAAACTCAAAAAAATCGTGTGATAATTTGGGATGAAAATTTTCCCCAAAATTCAACTCAGACTCAAAAGCCCAGAAAAATCGTGGAATAATTTTCAGGATGAAAAATGATCCCAAAAATTCATCCCAGTTTGTAAAGCTCGAAAAAATCGTTGGATGATTTTGAATGAAAATTTATCCCAAAATTTATCTCAAACTAAAATGCTCAGAAAAATTATGGTATGATTTTAGGATGAAACGTCAAATCAATGTTCGTTTTTCACCTAGATCGTAAATTTTGTGGCGTTGAATTAATTTCTGTGTCGTTATATGACTTTTGTGGCGTTACATTTTTTTTTTTTTTTTTGGAGATGGACTTCGATTTTTTCAATTTGTGGCGTGCAAATTTTTTAAAATGGCGTGCCTTTAAATCTATGACATTCTATTAGGTACGTTTTTTCTCCTTAAAACTTATTGTCGATTTTAAAAATAAAATTTTTCAAAGGCTTTGGCTTCGACGCTCCGCCTTCTCATCGTATGTATTCCTCTTTTATTAATTTTAAAGTAAACGAAGATCTATTTTTTATTCAAATTGATTGCTTCAAAAAATTATTATGTCACATCTTAAATTTGAGGTTTTATACAATCTTTTTTGCTTCAATTATAATTTTTCTTAAAATTTTCCACCCCCGCAGACAATTTTACAAAGGTTTTAAAATACGATGAAATCACCCAGGAAAAGCAATGAAATGAAAGAGAGGTAGAAGTGGTCAAAAAACTTAGTTGGGTCAACAAACTTGAACTATTTACAAGGTGACTTAAAATTTCCAGAACGCAAAAATCAATTCGTAAAAAAAATTGTACGGGCTAGCAAATAATGAAATCTTATTTACGACGTAGCTGAAGCTCCATTCCCTTCAAAAAATATAAACTTATCCCCCATTGTCACAAATCACTAAAAAAATTCAAATTTTTCAAATTTTTGAGTTTTTCAAAAAAAAATCTGAAAACCCAAAATTCCGAAAATTTCAAAAACTGAAATATTCAAAAATAATATTTGCATATGAAAGATCATTGAACAAGGATCAAAAATTATTGCATACCGATTTTGCCTAATCAAAAATTTACAGAGGCAAAAATTTACCAAAAAATTCAAATTTTTGTAAAATTGGCAACACTGCCTCCCCCCCCCCGTAACCTATCGCGGATATTTTGAGTACAGCGTTGGCGTTGTCCCTTGTCGACCTTCATGTAGACAACCCTTAGTTCAGATCAACGTATGGCAATATGGAACGATTCCACTCTAAATTACGAAAAAAAAAAAAAAAAAGTTGCGTTCCGGAACTTTTGGGTCACCCTATATTTTCCCCTTCCCATCCCCAAAAAAGCCAATCTGTGGCGTGCCTGATTAAATTGATTAAGTCGTGAAAAAAGAATATTTTATAAGAGGGCGAAAAAGTTCGGGTGATGTGAGCATCAAGTAAGTACAGTTGGAAAAATTGAAAATCCAAGTTTGGATTTTTAAAGATTCTTCCTCTTTCCGACAATACACCCATCGAAACGTCTCTGAAAATGGACACTTGGATGACACAATCCCGGATTCATATTCCAAAGTTTAAAATACCCGGATTCGAATTCTTCTCAAAATCATTCCCAACCCTTCGTTTTCTTCTTACCCTTTCTCCTCCTCCACCGCCCCGAATCGACTTCCGAAAAAATCTCTAAAATTCTATTCACCGTTGCGTTTCAAAACCACCGATTTATGACGCTCGCCGCGCCGCAGCCCAACCTCGGTAACCCTACCTCGACAATCCGAAACAGCATTAAGTGAAAAATACAATCGAGAAAATAGGGCTTTATAAAACGTGTAATTATATCGCGAGCACTCGAAGTAAATTAAGCTTATACACCTCTGTTCATCTATACTCGGTTGTTATTACGATAATGGACCTAAATTCGAAGCTTGTAAATTGGGTTTTAAAACGAAAACGTTTCGAGATACCGAGTAATAACGCAACCTAAATACAAAGTACACCGATACATATACCCAAGGTACAATGTACTCGTACAAATTCGATGCTGCTTTTTGTATACAAATTCTCTGTCGTGCTTTTTATTTATATCCATCCTTAAACGTATGCAAAATCTTTTCGCCCGGTTGGTAACTGTAAACAGGCGTTTATGCGGAATACGAGTAAGACGTTGGAAGGTTGCCGAAAATCTCTTTTACAGGTGGAAAATTTTCTGTACGTGATGTAAGTAGTGAGTGGTAAATTGTAGTTTACGAGTTTTTGGCGCTAGTTTTAATTAAATGGTCGCGTTTTAGTATCACTGTTCCCTTGGAAAAATTATTTTACTCAAATTGTAAAATCCTCGTTTAAATTTATCGCTCCCACAGCCCATTTTAAAAACCCAATTTTTTCACCTATAATTCGAGCACCGAGACGGACTTCTCCGGTGGTACCTAATTTCCAGACCTTATTTCAAGACTTCGCCGGTGGGTTATAACGACGTAAAAATTTTTCAAGAGATATAAACTTCTTTGTTGGGTACTTTCGAGGTACCCAGCTTATGTTAATAAAATGGAAATTTTATACCTTTATTATATCTTATAACATAAGATGTAGTGTACTTGTGTGAAATACTGCCCGAGTAAATTACCAAGGTGTTATTTCACCGTAACTAAGGAATTTTTGGTCATTGGCAATGAAACGTCTCGTCGATTAATTATTACACCTACCAGTATCCGCAGCTCATTCAAAAGGATAAACCTCAACTTTGCTCGGAATGCTGTTTTCTTCGCAACCTTGTCGTTTACATACGTAATTTTTATACTGCATTTTCACCTCGTACAACGATATAAGCGGTTTCCTAATACGCCCTTTAGATGACTCAGCCTTTATTAAATTAATTCCGCGAAAAAGCTCCGGTTAAAAGATCCAAGAAAATTATACCTATAAAAAATCAGCTCAAAATGAAATTTCTTTTTGAAAATGGAGGCTGTAGGTATGGTTTATACACCCTTGTTATATTCTTTATACGAATTTTGACACGAGACGCGTCCTTTGTTTTCATATAAGAAGCGTAAGTAGGTATTTTTCTCTCGCTAATTTTTTTTTCTGATTTTCGAGGTCTGGAAGAAATATTTACATATTTCGTCGAGCTTTTTGCGACGATTTTTTCACATAACTTGAATATATTTACATACGTATTAGTTTATATTGTACGAGATACGGATTAGATTATGGTTCGATATAAGAGAGGAGAAAAATTCGTCAACAATGAAAGCCATACTGTGTCTTATTTTTGCATAATTCGAGACTGATGGAAAAAGAAACGTATCAATCAGTGATACGCACTTGAAATGGAGTTTTTTTCGTCGATATGTGATACGAGTGTAAATCGAATACGATGCATTTTTTACACTTAGGTATCGATAAATTGATGAAATTATTTTATTATTGGTGTTTTAAAAGTTGTGAGGGGGGTTGAAATTTGAAAAGCTATAGATGGTGTCCCATGGGAGAGGAATTGACCACAGGGTTCAATTTTGGATTTCGGATTTAACTAAATTATTTCGTGTTCGAAGAAAAGGCTATCATATGGGTCAAAAATTTATTCATGAAGGTGTACAAAAAATTGAAAAATGTTTTCTTTCAAAGAAACAGCCCTTTCATTATGAATATGTTATGAATATTTTTCGTTCTTGTCGCTTTGAAGACTGAATTATTGATTTTTTTTTTTTAGAAAATACGTAGCAGAAAAAATGTTGGTGTGATTTAAGAAACTCTAACCATAGTCGAGAAAATTTCTTGAGCTTGGATATTTTTTCAGGAAACGAAAATTAAAAATTTTTTATAATAGATTAAAAATTCCTCGATTATTTTAAATATCTAAATAAGAAATATTTTATGAGTCAAAAAGTCTGTTTTTTTCAAGTGGCAGGTGTTCTCAAGATCTCCGCTTTTCCCTGCTCTCATCAACATTTCAATCAGAAATCATAAAAATCTCATTTTATTTTTTTAAAAGTTGAATTACCTACTTCCTGCCCTCTCAAAATGTTTTGTAAATTTCTCAATCGAATCGCAAAACTGTTGCAGAATTTTTGGCACGATATTCTCCTATCTCTCTCAAAAAAATCACCCCGTCAAAAACAACCCAAATTTTTAAATTTGAAGAAAATTACAATAGTTTGAGCCAAATGCAGAACGTTTTCAGAATTTTTTAAATTTTCAGCTGTCTAAGTTCATGAGGAAATTCATTATTGGAGATTTTTCTCAAAATCATTTGTTGAAATGGAGAAAAAAATTGAAAAAAAATCCACAGGTACTTCGGTATTTCAATAAAAACACTTCAAATTCAAACTGAAAAATCAGTCCAAAAATCATTCATGTCACTGATTGGAATATCTATATCACCAAAATTTAAATTTCAAAATCTTAAACTTTAAATTTTGAGGACAATTTATTATTTTTTATTACAACAACGAATTAATTTGAAACAAAAAATTTTGTCCCATAAACAATTTCATGAGCAATAAAATGCCCTTTTTTTTTAGAAAATACTAATGAGTTTCTTATTACGGTTTTCTGTAGGTAGTAATATTTCAAAATAACACCATTAATTGTCCAATACTCGAAGGAAAAGGTTCTATTTTTTTTTAGCAAAAACAATCATTTATACTTAATTGTATTATGACGGTAAATTTCGCTAAGAAGTTAGAAGACTTTATCATGTTCTCAAATACCTTGAAAAGGTAGGTACTCCAACTTCCAAAAATTTTGAATTGTTTGATTCCCTTTTTTAAAATTTTAAAATTCTTGAAATTTTTTCAGTGCTACATATATCCAATCCGTGCAAATTGAAATCAAAATGAAAAAGCAACTAGTTATTTTCGGTTTTTTAAGGCATTTGGAGTATTTAGACACTTGCGAGGGTGAAAAGGGTCCACCAATTTTTTTTCAGTCAATTTTTCTTCAGAATAGAAAAGAGAGTATTTTTTGGTCCCCCTTTCCTTTTCTTGCTTCTTCTATACTTAGATACTCATTTACGAGAGAATTATTCAAGATATCTGTCTTCAATTTAGGCGAAAGTGAAAATTTTGGGAAAAGTATGCTTTAAAGTGGAGAAGCTCGAAAATATTGGACAAAATCGAAATCATGCTTTAATGCACGGAATTAGAAATTCGGTTCAAAATACTTTATAAAGGTGCTCATCTGAAAATCGCAAAATAAAGGTTTCTAAAAAACAGTTGAAAACCCTCTATTTTTAGTCCCCTCAAATTGATTTTCATGTCTTCCATAAAAATATTGAGAAAAAAATCAAAATTTTACCAAAAGACTTCAGAATACTTAGCTTTTGTTTCGAGAGTTTTACATCGAACAAAGAAGGATTGATTTTTTTTTTTTCAATTTCACAAAAAAATGCACCTTTTTCAAAAATATTTTTAAAAAGATGATCTTTAGATTTTGAAACATTTTCTAAAAATCTAAAAACTAAATCGGATGTCTTAAATTTTAGTCATTAAATGATCTGAAACATGTTCTTTCTAAAAATTCAATTTTCAGTCAAATCGATGGCAGCTTCTTCGTTCAATTCCTTCAAATATATTAGATACAACAAATCTAAAATCACAGATCTAATCGAAAACAAAAAATTTTTAATTTCGTGATTTTTCTGCAAAAAAAAACCTATATTTTTCGAAAATTGTTGCTCAAATCAAGTTTCAAGGATGATATTGAAAGATAGAAAATTTTATCCGACGAAAGGAAGGACGATATAAAATTTCATCATTTTGCATCGAAGCCTGAAAATATTTCCCTCATTTCTTCATAATTTTTTTCACTTTTCTTTATACAGTTTGCCAGGTATGCGACCTTGGGACATCATTTTTGAACAATTTTTCGAAACATTTTTCACATCATTTCGCTTTTACCATCAGTTCTATCATAGAAGGTTATCTGCTACATCGTTTAGTATCAAATCAAAATAATTCGAGTAATTCGAAACATGACTAACCATATGAAAATATGTACCTACGTAAAAAAAAAAAATAATACGTGACGTGCCTTACCTGCACATTCCATCGGATCCCAAAGCGTACAATATTGAATTTTACAGTTCGAACCCTTTGCTGGAGAAAATTCTGAAACAAAACAAAGTTAAAAAATTAGAAACTTTCAAGGCTGAATTTATTCGCAGCTGAAATTTAAAAAAAAAATAGAAATGGAAAAGAAAATCGAATACTTGATTCTTGAAAAGATTAAATTTTTTAGGAGTTTTCAATACAAAATAATCAAACTAAATTACTAAATTGGAAATTCATCCGTTCATTGAAAAAATTACTTTATAAAGATTAATCTGCATTGCAGAGGAAAAAACTTCGGACGTACCTTCCCTAATTCTTTAATTATTTAAGCTAAGCATTATACGAGTGGATCAGAATGTCACATAAACCCGCAACCGAGCCCATTTGAACTATTTTTTTTTTTTCAAGGCATAAACTTCATGCTTTGGCAATAAAATCAGTGACGTGTTTACGAGCTCGTGTCATTAACCGAAGGACCAGCTTAAAATCCTTTATCGAATTAGAAAAACTCATCTGAAATAAAATCCAGTCCGATTCAAAGGAAATGTATCTAAATTGGGCGAGACGAATAAAATCCTTGATTGAAGAAACGCTCCTCGATTAAGATTAACATTCCGGATACCTGCCCTAATTCGCATTTTCACCCACACTATCGCTTGTCTTAACCAATTTCCGGAAATCGCTTTATAATTTCCAACAATAGAGGTCCCTTAATACAAAGTTACCAAACCACAAAAGAAAATAAAGTAAAAGGGGAATCGAATCACACCTCTATTCGCTCTATTTACTCGTGGAATCAAAATAAATGGAGAAAAAATGACTCGTTTACATGTGTTTGACAATATACAAGAATAATCCATATTGGAACCTTGTAAAATGTTTCAAACGCTAAAAATACATTCTCGCGAGCTTGTTAGCTCTCTTTTGTGGTAAATGAAATATCCCCATACGTGTAACTGAAAAGATTAGGTACGTTTGCGTCGATGATGTGTAAGAAAATACATCAAGAATATGTTTCGATTAAGGGAAAAAACCAGCTTTCAAGTGGTTTATTAAGAAACTTAGCACCTGAAACGAAGTTGATTACTTTTCCGTTATTTCTACAGCGAGAATTTTAAAACTTGGCTTCGAAAACGAGCTGACGTGGACGAAAATCAACCAACACCGCGACATTTTCATCTCGTAATACCTTAATTCGCGACAATGGATACAATATCAAGTGAAGAAAAATAAAGCTCGATGGGGATTTTCCATTCAAACAATCGCGTTATATTTACCTACCGATCTTTTGTTTTGAAAAGCATTAAAGAATTTTGATGAAATTTATTTTAAAAGCATTCTAATTACTTTATTATGCAAATTCTTTGTATAATGAAAGGGAGCAAATTAAGCATTAAAAACTTGCTTTATTAATGAAAAAAGTTTACAATATAGTTTGTTTTTTTTTTCCTCCGCATATAGTTCCGGGTGAAAGATACTTATAACGAAGATGATCGAGCAAATTAATGACAAAAATTAATAACCTTAGAACTGCGATGTTTTGGTCTTCATGAGATGGTGATCTTTTTTAATATAAAGCGCAACGTCAAAACTCTGGGTTATAACTTTTAAAGATGAGCTGCATTTTCAACGATTTTTTTTTTGCAGTTTCTTTCTCCTTTTTTTATGTATTTACCTATCGATTTTGCATAATGAAAAGATGCACAGATAATTTTTCACGCGATAGAATTCTCATTGGCATTTTAATATTAAAAGACGCACTTTGTAATAAGCAAACAGTTACTCTGCAAAGAGAGGTCTGAAAATAATGATAAGAGAAAGGTTTAAAGATTAGGTCTCTGAGATGAGAAACTTTAACATGACTAATTATTAGAATCAAATTGTGAATAATTAAAATAAATTTAATAAAATGTATTCAACTTCACCTTTGTGTTCAGTTTTTAAAAATTTTGATTCTATCCGAGATGTGCACACGACACAATCTCAAATAAGTTGCAATTGGTTCGTAAAGTGGGTTCCCAGCCCATCATCCATAAGTTAATTTTTCAATGTAGAAATATGGAGTTTCAAAAATTTACACAGTTTTTCCTTTATGGTAAAAACTTATTCAATCTGTTAATTTTTTTTGTTTTGAATAACCCCTTCCATTAGAATTAACAATGGAATAAATTAATAATTTATTAAAAAAATTGAAATTACTAAGAGCAAAACATTGTTTTTGAATGATTCTTCCTATTGATTAAAAATTGCATCAGCCAATTTCTCAAATAACCCAGATCGAGACTATTTTTTTGCACTCTACTTCCCTTAAATTAAAAATTAGATTAATCGTACTCAATCCAAGCCAATTATACCCTCTTCCGAAAGCCAAAAGTTCGATTAATTGTTTTCAATTTGAAATGAAAGTACCTCGACTTCCATACCCACTCCAGGTAATAATCCCAAAAATTACCTGCAAGGTCTCTTCGGATAAGAGATGAATTAGCCCTCACTCTGATTTTGTATCCAACTCCCGCAGATGATGTCCCTTGATCTGAAAAAAATCGTGAAAAACTTTTGATACCCCAAACCACTTCTTTTTTTTTAGGAAAATATTTTCCCCTAATCACTTATTTCTTCACTTAGTACTAGGATGGGCCGAAAAAACAATATTTTCGATTTTCAAACACATACCCCCCCCCCGCAAATGCTGTTGGCTGATGAGACTTGAAGAATAAAAAAAAAATCAAAATCGATTCATATCTTCTGATCGCGCATTGGCGTTTAAGTTTTCAAAAATTAGCAAAAATTTTGAAAAAATTAAAAATTGATTAAAATTAATTTTAGAACTTATTTTAGTGACCTCATAGACCAAAAAACACATTTTTAAAAAAAAATCAACGTTTTATAAATTTTGTTTTGATTTTTCTTCATGTGATGAAATGGCAGAAATTTAAAAAATGAAAATTTTAATGCCAATGTGCGATCGGAAGATATGAATTGGTTTTGAAATTTTTTTTCTATTCTTCAAGTCTCATCAGCCAACAACTTTTGCGGGGGTATGTTTTTGAAAATGGAAAAAATTGTTTTTTCGGCCCATCTTACTAAGTACTTGTAAAACATTAAAAACATTGAAACATTTCACTTCAACTTACATGAATCAAATCTATTTTTCGTTTTTTTCAAAAAGAATATTCCCCCTTTTAATCAATTTTTTTGAATACCTCTCTCATAATTCTATCAATCAAAAAATCAATCACTTTCGTAAAAAATTTTAATTGTAATCTTGATGATATTTTACAGAATTTAAAAAACGAATTGCAAAAAATTTTCATTTTTTTATTTTTTAATTTCCAATCGTGTAATTTTTTATAAAATTCAAAAATAATAAAAACACGATTTAGCTTTGTAAAAATACTAAGTATTGATTATTTGAAAAAAAAAGTATTTTTTTCTTTAAAAATTAACATTTCTCGAATTTCAATACTTACTCTAATAAATCAGTGAATTACGAAAAAACACTGCAGAACAGTCAGAATCGCAGCACATCAGAAATCAGTTAAAACTAATATCACTGCAAAAAAAATTTTAAAAATCCTGAAAAATTCGAGAAAATTCGCTGAAAATCAAAAAATTTTGCAGATTTTCCCTGTTCTGCAATTTTGACCTTTTTCAGATGAAATTTTAGAAATTTATGATGAAAAAAGTGAAGGGAAAATATGGGAAATTTATGATTTTCTGTGTGAAAATATAGGAAATTTTAGTATCATGATTAGGAAAAAAAACTGCAATTTCAATATTCCAACACTGGTTAAAAATTCATACTGTTCCGTAGATTTTTCTACAACTAATTGAAAAAAGCAGCAAATCGAATTTTTGGAATCCAGTCTCATTCATTCGTTAGGGAGAAGTAAGGGAAACGTACTAAAGGCGACACTGCCAATATTTTTGAGACTTTCTGCAATTTCTATGATTTTTATTCCAAAGTTTCGACGATTTTTACATCTCATTTCAGTCAATTTTCACGATACTAATACTTTTTGACTTATTTTATTCGAGTTTACAAAATTACCTCCTTCTAAGGATCTTACAAGGCATCAAATAAATACCAACTTCTATTTTTAATCTTCTAAATTTCGTAAAAGCCTCGTAAAATAATTTTCATTCGATTCTCCACATCTTCATTTTCTTCGCTCCTCATATCATAACACTTAGGTACGACTAAAATATCCCTTACTGGTAATAAAAAAGTTCTCAAATATAGAAATTTTCATGCAAAATGTCATAAATTCGAAAAAAATTAAGGAACCGCTGGAATTTCCTTAGATATAAAAAATTATCGGTAGCTTTCGGTATCGTTGAAATATCCTCGACTATAGAAATTCGGGCCAAATTTTAACAAGATCGAGATGGTTTCTGTCTCGACAACAACTCAATTTCGTGTAAAATTTAATGGGAATCATTTCCAGGGTAAAAAAATCCTCAAGGCATTTTCTCCTTACAGTAGTATCGATTGCACGTCAGCCATTAAAACGTGATGTAGCGCAGGCTGCTTTTACTTCCTCGTTCCGATTATGAGACTATAATGTGTTGAAATCGTTCGTATGCCACATTTTCTTGTTATTTCGATCCCTATTAGGTTAATTTATAACCCCATTTTACCTCTATTTTCTCCCTCTTTATTTAAAAAATATAAAATTGGTCTATTTTGATCGCAGAGGCAAATCTAATTTCCCGTTTGAAAATGAAATCATAAAGTTTGACATATTTAATGCCACACGTTATGAAATTATAATCACTTTCAACGGTCCATTTTTCCATACACCGCGTAGTATGGAATATGTTACGACGAAGGTGAAAGTTATGAGACCGATACAAATCGGATTTAACTTTGAACAATGAATTGAGCAAAAGTAATCCCATAAGAGGATAAGAATATAACACCTCGCAAACCTTTTATTATTTACATTCGGTAAATTTATAGTCTTAACCCTGCTGTCGGATATTCAACCTCACTTTCGCGCGTTTTTCGCAGACAAAATCTTTATTCATTTTACCATTATATTTCAATATTTAAAACGGCTATTTCCAATTCTCTCTCAGACCAACGAGATTTTTTTTAAGTGGATACTCGGCCTTGATTTTAAAGTCGTTTTTATAGAAAATTTTAAAAACCTTTTGCGACGAGTTAAGGCTTATTTCTTATTTAAAATTTCATGTAAATGGGGAAAACGTTATGATTTTTAGTTGACGTACCGACACGACGCCATTTTTCCGTTCACATTCCAAGGTCAAGTAAAGTTTAGATAAAATTTCCATTTTATACTTTCTCATTTTTCCCCCCGAAAATTTCCTCATTCGCGAGAAAATTTCTTAAATATAGTCGATATAGGTACAATAATCGCTTATGAATTTAGACTCGTCGGGAAAATGTTATTTTTATCCAAGATTGTTTGTACGGGTGTTTTTTTACAGCGATTTTTTTTTTTCGGGTAACGAAATTCGATAGCTAATGTGTCGGTGGCTGACTCGACGGGAATATTAAATAGTAAATTTGCGAAAGTTAAACCACGATGGACGAGGAAAATGGTATTTTATAGTATTTGGTATTTAGCTAACGAAATATTTTTTTTTTACAGCATTTTAACGCTTTTCTTCGCATTTTGAATTTAAATATAGCGATCGAGACGATAGGTAATTTTCACCAGTAGGCGTATTCCCAACAGGACCTTCGATTTTAAGCGATTGCTTCATTTTTAAAATCATAACTCGCGCAGCGCTATTTGCATACTATTAAATCCCGAGTATTTTGTAAAATCGGCGAGAAATATTGGAAGCTGCATTTTATACGTAAATGTACGTGAGTTACGTATTCGTACATAACGAGCTCGGATAATAATGAAGGGCAACGTTGTGAAAATATTTTTGAAAGATTTCCAATAACGATAAAGTCGAGGAAAACATAGAACCCATTGTAAACACGAAAATAAGGCTACGAGGTAAGCTTTTCACCCTTTCGGAATTTGTTAAGCACATGTCATTTGTATACGGTGTGGAAACTCTCGACGTTCTGTCTGAAAAAAAAAATCCTACACGAATATTCTACAAAGGCTAAGTTCAAAGTTCAAAGCGAGAATAATATTCGTTTTTGAATTTTTTTCAAAGTATAAAAATTACCAATAAGATTGCTGCGCTAATTAGCTGAGTAAATACGGTTAAAGAGAAGCTTAATGATACCTATTTGAGCTAAATCATGATTAAGTACTTGTGGCAATGTTGAATATGGAATGTAAAGAGCTCTGGAGGGAACCTCGTGAATTCTCGCCGAATTGTGGGGGTATTTTTATTGCACGATCTGTACCATCATTTAGAAGCCAAAAGGCGTAGATTCGAGAACAATTTGAACTAAATGTACGGGTAACTTTATATGTAGAATAACTTTGTTGAAAGGATTTTCAAGTGATTATTTCTACGTAGGTGTACCTATTGAGTATGAGTATTGTGAGGCATGAAATATGCAACGATTTGTAATATTGCGGAAATATTACGATTCAAAGGTTTTTAAAATGTTTTTATTATTTTTTTACGATCTATGAAACTTTATTGCGTTAAAAAGTTCCAAAAGCAGCTTTGAATTAAAATATCTTCGGGATATATTTAACGAGGTATGTATACCTAGTACTTGCTAATATCCCTCTGGCTCGCAAAAATTTTCCATTCGATTGCTTTCAAAGGCATAAGTATAGACCTTAGTTTAGCTTCTTCTTTTTTTGGAATTGAGTAACTCTATGTCTTCGTATTTCAATTGTTTTGAAAATAAAAAGAAAAGTAGAAAGGAAAGAAAGAATGAGGAAATGGCATTGGAAAAAATTTCGATAAATTTATTTTATACTCGATTCAATGGGAAAGGGACAAAAATTGATTCAAACTGTAAAAGTAAATGCTGTGGTTGGCAGTACTTTGATTCTTTTTTTTTTTTGAAGACTGAAGCGTGGTGATTAGGAGAAAGTTATAAAATGATTTAAAAAGAATATGGTAAAAAATTCAGGTTTCGAACTTGAACTTTCATCACTCGAATGTGATGAGGTTCAAAAATGCTGAGTTTTCAAGAATCGAAAAAAATGTTTTGGTGATAGATGATTGAAGTATTTTATTAGATATCGAAAAGTATTTAAAAAATCAATTTTTACCAATTTTTTAGAATGGTGTTTCACATCTTACATGACATGTTTAAGTAGTCAAAAAAAAAATTAGAAGGTATAATAATTGATCTCAAACAAAAATTAGGCAGGTAATTAAAAACAGTTTTATGGGCATTGGGTGTTACAATTTCAACTCTTAAAAGTATGTTATTTGACCATACCCCTGACTCGTTGTTCGTTTTTGAAGGGTTCTGAAACTTTCATAAAATAAAGTCAAAGTACAGTTTACAAAATAGGTCAATTAATAAGGTCGTATTATAAAAATTTGAGAACCCCTGAAAAACAAAAGGAGGATCTAGGGTGGTCTTATACCACATACCTATATTTTTTTAGATTCTAAAATTGGGTACAAAATGCTGAAAAAAAAACAAAAACTACATGTTTTACTAGGTACTTTTTTAAAATAAAATTTTGAGAAAAACAGAAATAAATTGAAAGTGCATCATTAAAAAAACTCTATTTCCAATATTTCAAGGGCTGAAGTACATTTTCTAGAATTTTGGAGAAAATTTAAAAATTAAAATTAGCTGATTTAGGATTTTTTTACTTTTCAATAGATAATAAGAATAGTTCTTACGACCCCTAATTAAATAATAATAATAATAATTTCTTGAAAAAAAAAAACTTGAATTTTGACATTTTTTTTATAAGATTCCACTGAAACTATTTTCCAGACCCATCTCAACTTTCCAATGAAAACAAAAGATGGCTTATACCGGGTGACCGGGAAGTACATCCCGAAAAAAATTTAAAATTTCAGTAAAAAAAATTTATTGGCGAGGTAATCTTTTTTTTCTCATATTCTACTAAAATAGACTGTCTTCTAATCTCTGCATAAGTTATTGCTCGAAGAACCTCAATAATCCACAATTTTCTCGTAAAACAGAAAAATAATTCAGTAATTCAGGGATAAATCATCTGGTTCCAATTTGTGAAGCGCTGAAATCTAATCCTCCTTATTTCAAGGTTGAACGCATTGTTTTGAAATTGACAGGGTTGAAATCAAGCTTTTGGCTATCTTGAAACCTACCCCCAGATATTCGAAGATTTTATTCCGCGCAATTTTTAAATTTTGCTTGATATGTTTAGCTGTAGCATTATAAACTAAAATCGAATTATGCTTCACAAAAAATTTAAATGAGTTGAGAATCTATGAAGTGGCCTATGATCGAATAGTAATGAACCAAGGATTCTGCCAGAATTGAAATTTTTCGGATAAATTGATTAGGGAATTTTTGAGAAGCATTTATTTTTGGGAACTACTTTTCGGTCACCCTGTATTAGTGAAGACTGAAAACCACCTGACTAAACACGAAGGTGGAAACAGCTGAAAAAGAATGGCGAATGTGCTAGTTTTTTTTTGTATGGAGAAAAAAATATTATTGTAGAGGTACAGATTGTTTTATAAGTGAAAATCCTTTTTTAACCCTGCATGTGTGCGGGTAATGAGGTGGGTCGTCTTGACGTTTTTCACATTTTGGATGCCGTTTAGCAATTAGGGCTGAGAAATTCTCCCAAAATGGCATGAAAATTTCAAATTTGTTGACCAACGCCAACGTTTATTCCTTCCTTTTGTAAAATTTGATGTTTCGAAAATTTTTCAAAAAATTTTTTCGATTCGAAACACAATTTTTATGAATTCAAGTTGGAAAAACTGACATCAAAAATTTTTATAAAACTTAATTCAAATTCATTTTTTGTGCTTGACCAAAAAGTTCTCATTTTCTGAGCCAAAGGTCACTGACTGAGCGAACTTGAAAATTTTTCATTGAAATTTGTTCTCAGCGAGAAATGAAAAGTTTTGGATTAAAGAAAAAGTGTGTAAATCGATTCCTAGTTTGAGATCTTCAATCCGAAAACATTGACAACCTCTGCGAATTCATTAAACTGCAGGAAGTGTTTTTGACCTCAACTTCAATTCATATAAAACTCGCTGAAGTGAAGGAAAGGGACTGTGAGCTTGAATATAAAAACCGCTCGTGTCAAAAATTGGTTTTTGAGTTGAGGTTTCCCATTGATTTTACCCCTTCTGAATGACCCAAAATCAGTGTCAGCTCAAAAATCAATTTTTGACATCTAGATGTGGTTTCTATATCCAGGCTCATGTACTTATAATAAAAAATTTTTGAAACAATTTTTCTGATCAATATAAACTTTTTTTTTTTTAAATTCACCACTCCGTGTTCATTTTTAATAAAATTCCATAAAAAGTGAGGAGGGAAAAACTTGGTTCAAAATTTTTTGAAGAATTCTATTTTTTGAATAATAATCATCTTTGAAAATTTTCAAACTGAATTTTAAAAAATGGTCAAATTAATCAAAATATTCAACTTTTCAAAGAAGTTGCGCCACCTCCTGTCAAAAAGACGCGACAACGACGACGATCAGTTATTGAAAAGCTAGGTTGTATTGAAAAATGGTCAGTACTTTCTACAAGTACTCTCTTCTACGAAAATTTCAAATAATTTCACTACCTACCGACCCCAGACTGACTTTAGTAATTCAAAATTCCTCCTTCATTCCATTCCATTTCAGGCTGGCAAAAAAAATCAATTGAAATAATAATTCCATTACATTAAATTAAAGTGTTTTTTTTTCAACGCACAATTTTGATTCCTGTAATAAATTATTTTCGCCAAAAATTTGAAATCTCATGTAAATTTTACAGCATGAAAAATTATTTCCTTCTCAATTTTCTCAGCACGAAGGTTAACGCCGCGTCGAATGGTAGCCTTGGTCTGAATATGTGTTGCATAATCATTAAATAGAAGGCTTACTTATAGACTTCTTTAACCCCTATAATTCTTCCAACAGTCAGACGAATTTTTATAGGCTGTTAACTGAACGTGATTTGTCATAAATTGATTTCATTACATAATTTCCATTACCATTGCGAAAAATTCAGAGTACATCTGGATTTTATTTTCTAATGAATGGCGTTATATTTTGCTCGAGTTTGGCTCTAGGTCGTAAATTTATCCCATGAACGAGTTGTCGGGACACTTGTAGACGAATACGACTGTCTATAAAATAAATCTATGAAAATAAATACGACGTATAAACGAACTATCCGTTTGCTTTTCAAATAATCCTGCCAATTCGTAAATTAAGATGGGCTTTCGTTTAGATCTTTTTATACTGCTAGGAAAATTTCGAGTGTTGTTTTTCGAACTATAATTTTATTACTTTGTTCTTCGGTTGGGAAAGTATCGGCGAAGCTGTAAAAACAAAAGTGACAAATTGTATTTTTGTATCACTAGAAAGAAAGATATTACCGGACGGAAATTAATATTTAATTTCGCCATCATTCGTTAACCCGCCGTAGACGTTTTGACGAAAAGAGCAGGGTTATCAAAAATACATCTTTTACCAAAAGCAACCATTTATCTCGAACAGATTTTCGCCAACATATAAATCGCGGCATGTTTTTTTGTCAGACAGACATTCATTGATGAAGACCCATTATTTATCCTTTTCCTGGCATGTTTCGTATTTTAATAACGTCCTATATTCATTTATTTATATTTTTTTACACGTCGACGCGGTGATTATATTCCCTCAAGGAGTTTATTCAAATTCTTAAATAACGAATCAATTTTTTTTCTTGATTTTCACTCAATTTGAAAAATTTTAGTCCAATGATCCGAACGCCGAGAAATATATTCGAATATTTGGTTTCTAGGAATCTACAAAAAAAAAAATGTGTTTTTCAAACAACATTAATTATTCGATGAAATTCAAACAGTGAAAATAAACCAACGTACAATATTTACCAGAATAAAATATATCATCCTTAAACGACGAGAAAAAAGGCCAAAAACGGAAACTATACGCGAGACAAAAATCACTTCCAAGCCATTACGAAATTTTTTAATGGGCGAATTTGCAGCAAAATTGAATATTGTTTAACTAAACGACGTAATTGGAAAAGAAGCGAGAAAATTTATGAACCGTAGAAAAATTTCTCTCATAAACTTTCACCCAAAAAAAAGAGCACGATGGATGACGGTGTGAACTGAGCATCCAAAACAGCGAGTGTTCCCAATGTCGAAACGTTTGTCTCGTCGTGCCTTTTTGAAGGTGAGATATTTACGTTATAAAAATGAATGGATTAAGGTGTGATATTTTTTCCTTCTTTATTTACTGTTGCAAAAATTTCTCAAATGAGATAATAGTAGATGCTTTATTCCAGAATACCCATTTTTTTTTTTCATTTCACCGGGTGAATTTCAAGTATCAAAAATATGAAAACATTTTTCACGATCCTTCTTTAGATAGCCATTTTTAATTTGGAATATTTTTCGAAATTGAATTACTCTTGAGCTGCTTACTGTGTTACTATGCTTCTTCCGTCTTTGAATCAAAAAAAAAGAAGTTTCATTTTTAAAAGTCTCCGCATGGCAGGACGTATATGTAAAAGAAAAACATATTGCCCAGATTTTCACAAGAATTAACCAGGTGGTTTATTTTAAGCGGGGGGGGGGGGGGGGGATAAGAAAAAGAATGGTGGAGCTAAGAATCTTCAAAGTAGAATCTTTTTTGAAAAAAAAAGTTTTGCCACTTTTGGGTAATTCCACTGGTATCTATCAGGTTGAGGTTCCTACACCAAACTGAAATGTTGATTTTTAGATTGGATATCATTAATGTCCTTCTTCCAAAGGTTTAAAAAATTTATTATTCGCGAATTGAAAATTTTTACAATTTTTACCAAATTTAAATTGTTTTGTCTTCAAATTGGAACGTCTCGGTTTACAAGGAATAAAGTTATGGGCCCTTGAAGTGGATTTTTTCAAAAAATGATTTCTTGAGTTTTTGACATCATCGCCTTTTTAAAAACATCAATTCAAAATCTATTTTCTAATAGGTTAAAATTTTAAAGCCGCATTTTTCATCTATTTTAGATTTCAAGCAATCTTTAATTTCTATGTACTTAATTAGATATTGGTTATCAACCGAATAATTTTCTCATACAAGGCAGCCATCATAGACAAATCTTCCAAAATTTTTGGAAATTTTCTACATTCTCCCTCCTCCAGACTACGAGTAGGACTTCTGAACTGCTCCAACTAACTTCTAAATTCGGTAACATTTCATCAAAAAGTGGATGAGTAGGTAGGTAGTAGGTACACTATTTGTACAATAAAACAAAAATACGTAAAAAAAAAAAAAAGAAAAAAGGCAGCTGAAATTGAAGGAGTAGTACATAATGATGATTAATTTTTAGATGAAGTATAAGTAATTAGGTATGCACAGAAATATAACACAGAAGCATGAATTTCAATGGACCAAAAAGAAAAATCAAACTTTGTGAGATATCTTAAAAAATATTTGAAAAAAATTTAAAGTTTTTCAGTCGATGACTTAACCTCACCCCCCCCCCCCCACCACCATTTATCCAAATTTCAAAAATTGCTGATTGTTTTCAAAAAAAATCAGTTTTAATTCAGAAAAATTTGTATTTCTTTTCAAAAAATTTAGAGGGTTTCAAATAAATGCCGGTTCTTTGTTGAAAAAAATGTGGTTTTTTTTGTTCAAAAAATGTGGTTTTTTGTTCAAAAAAATGTGATTATTTGTTCAGAAAACACGTAGTTTTTTTGTTCAGAAAACACGTAGTTATTTGTTCAGAAAACACGTAGTTATTTGTTCAGAAAACACATAGTTTTTTGTTCAGAAAACACGTTGTTATTTGTTCAGAAAACATGTAGTTTTTTTGTTCAGAAAACACATAGTTTTTTTGTTCACGAAACGTGTAGTTTTTTATTTATCCAGAAAACACTTTGTTTTTTGTTCAGAAAACACACAGTTCTTTGTTTTGAAAACACATAGTTTTTTTGTTCAGAAAACAAGTAGTTTTGTGTTGAGAAAACATGTAGTTTTTCATTCAGAAAAAATGTAATTTTTTCAGAAAAATATGTACTCACTTTTGTTTCGTAAAAATTTAGTTCTTTGCTCAGAAAACATTTGGTTTTTTGATCATCAAACACTCGGTTTTTTGCTCAGAAAACATTTGGTTTTTTGATCAGCAAACACTTGGTTTTTTGTTCAGAAAGCATTTGGGTTTTTGTTCAGAAAACACACGGTTCTTTGTTTAGAAAACACGCAGTTTTTTGTTCAGAAAACTCATAGTTTTTCATTCAGAAAAAATGTAATTTTTTTAGAAAAATATGTACTTTTGTTTAGTAAAAATTTAGTTTTTTGATCAGAAGATATGTAGTTTTTTCAAATAACATATAGTTTTTCATTCAGAAATATGTAACTTTTGTTCAGAAAAAACGTAATTTTTGTTGAGCAAAATAAGTAGGTAAGTAAGAGTAATATTGAACCATTGAAAAAAATCTTTAAATCACCAGCAAATAATTCTGTACAATAATCTACTTTTGATCAAATAGGTATCTGATTTTCGATTTCAAATACTCACCAAAAATACTAAACTTACATCATTGTGATTCTTGAAAACGATTTTTATATTCAATCGCAGGTAAACACAGGCAAATAACTCGAGAATTTCAATTTGGGAAATGGGATAGCGGTGAAATGAGGAAGAAAAATAAGAATATGGGTAAATGTATGATAGAAAGGGCTGGTGTGGGAGGAAAAATAAAAGAAACGGAAAGAAACAACTATAAAGGAGGAAGAGACAAACAAATGTTACAGGAAGCTTAGAAAAGTATATAAATAAACAAAAGGACACTTCTTATTCCATTACATTGAAACTTCTGTTATATCAATTTCGTGTATAGAATTCTAAAGACGATCAGAAACGCAAAATACACTTAAACCTTTTTTTATTTCCTTCTCCTGTCACAAGGTTTTTTCATTCATTCTGTTTACTGGTAGGTATATCTGGTTCCATTATCCTGTTTTAAAATCTTACGAAGAAATTGTGGTTGAAATTCATGGTTTGAAATAGGACTTAGATTGATTAACAAAAAATCGTTGAGAAATCCTCAAATTTAAAATTCGAACCATCTTAATCAAATTTGAGCCATGTTTTTTTAAAAAAAAAAAACATTCTCCATAAGTTTTAGTTCGTATAATCCTTATTTCCCAAGTCCGACGAAAGTGAAAGGAAAAAGAAACAGGAAATGAAAAATAAAATGAAGAAACTGGAAAAATAAAATCCGATGGTTGAAAAGAAAATACAGCTTGACAGAGTGGGATCAGGGTACCCTAAGAAATGAAGAAACCCTAAACACTTTCATTTTTTGAATTTCTATTCGTACAAAATGTTGAACCATTCGCAAACGATGGCATAATTTTTCATTATTATGCTGAATTTGAATACTAAAATATACATGTAAATTATCACATCGATATACGCTGGTTTATTTCGGTCGACTTAAATATTCAAAAAAAAAATTCAAGTCGAGATGAAAAATAAACATGATAATAATCGGATAAAGAACTCAAGAGGAAAGAAGCAACCCGACGTAGCAAAATCTCGGTTCTTTACTTATAATCCTCTTATTTTTGTACTACGCGGAAAAAAGGAAACCTAATTTTATGGTTCTCGTGCTTTTGAACAATCAGCATTTGGAAATGTATACTCGAGCGTTTCTAGTTATCAAGATGAAGAAAAGGAAAAATACTCATTTTTTTCAAATAATCGAAGTAAATTTCATTTCGTTCCAAAAAAAATAAAATTTTTAAAAGGTATCTGTACCCAAAACCGAAAAAAAATTATAAATTTTATTTCGACCAATTTGTGCCAAATTGAAAAATATTCAACTTTATTTTGAAGGAACGAGGAAAGAATCAAACAACGATATAAAAATAAATTACATTTGGTTTTTATCGACTTTGAATTGGGAAAAAGAGGCTTTCAAACGGTGGAATTTTCCACTAGTTGCAGAAACAAATGACAATAAAAATCGAAATAGAATTCCCAAGTATTTCATTGAACATTTCATCAGACAACATCTGTACAGAAAAGAACCAACACGTTCGAGAATGCGAGTATTTCCAAATTCTATGCATCGTCGATAAGAAAATAAATATGTGAGGAAAAAAGTCGTGGTGGGTCGATTGGGCGCTTATCGCTGGAAAAATTCTACTTTACGTGCGAAAATCTTTCGTGTAGGTACATCGACAAAATATAAAACTGAATGTGCAAAAAAAAAATACTCCAACATAAAAATACGGTATGATTTTCAACACTCCGTTTCCCAAAGTGACGAATTTTTCCATTTGAACATTTTTTAACATTTTATTTCGCCAGGGACAACTCCGATGTTTTATTTGAACGTTACGACGACAGCATTTGGATAAAAACAAGACAACTCTTTAAAAATTACACGAAGATAGGGTTACACTATTTATAAAGTTATTTTCGTCGGTACCAGGGCCACAAATTGCGTAAAACCGCGCCATGAAAATTCCTTCGCGGAGCGAAAATGAACGCAATTCGGGGCGAAAAAATCGTAATTAATGGCACGTTGGCGGGCGAAATTTACACGCAAAAAACCATCGGACATCGTTTCGAACGTAATAAATTCACAGAGCGCTGAAATAGTTTAGGGTGAAAAAATTCGTTCTTTTGGCGAACACCGGGGAGTGTTTTGACTTTAGCTAATTTTTTCTCTATTTTAACAGAATTGTTTACTCGACACTCGAGTCGCATTAAAGTATGCCTAAATGAAATAGCGAAGAAACCGAGAAAATTAAATTTTACAATGAGCTTCCAGCTCTTCTCTCGGGTCCACTTCGTCTCTCGTGTATACCAACCGAGTTAGAATTTAAATAATGAAATTTTATTAATTTCACTAAAACGGGAGAAAAAGTAATGTATTTTAACCGAGTAATTCGATTTGATTTCCGGGGAAAATGATTCGAGTATCGAATGAACCGAGAAATGAAATGGCGTAGGGTTATTTTTAGGCTTAAATTGTATCTAAATGTGGTACTTGAATGGGTACTATGAATTTGAGGTCAATACGAGAACATTTCGAAGTATTGGAGATTAACGATGTATTTGGTGCTAAACGATCAAATTCGTCGAAATACGTTTTAATACCTGTTGCTGAAAAAAAAGAGGCCGAAAGTGATATTGAAATCTCGTTTTTTCTCGTTCAATTTTCAATTTCTCTAATTGAATCAGAAAATGTAATGGCAAAAATTTTTATATTTTTGAAATTCTCATATAGTCGCCTTACTTTTTTTACCTGGATGACTTTCGAAATTTAACGAATATTAATTCATTAAAACCACTTCAAAATTTAAAACATTTACGTCGAAAGAAACTGAAATTATCACTTTGAGAAAATCAGTTTTTTATTTTTAATCCGACTGGGAAAATTGCCATTTTTAAAAAAATATGAATCAGCAAATTTCTCCCTGCATTAATAACATTGGTGGAGAATTTTTTTCATTTCCATCTCCGAAATTCTCGACCAAATTTCGGCCCTGAAATGTCCATTCCTCAAAACTTCTTCAACACAGACCGTTTTTTCCAACATTTTTTTTCAAAACTTTCTAAAATTCAAACTTTTCAACACAATTTTTTCAGAATTTTCTTGACTGAAATTCTGTGCCTGCACTTTTCTTCAAACGAAATGATCATTTTTTCAACTCTCAATAATCTTTAAGGCTCGTATTGAATAAAAAATGATTTTCATGTATAAAAATTTTCTGAGAAAATAATAATTTAAAAAATTAAAATTTTGTTAAATTTTTCAAAAAATTAAAATTTTGTAAAATTTTTCAAAAAATTAAAATTTTGTAAAATTTTTCAAAAAATTAAAATTTTGTAAAATTTTTCAAAAAATTAAAACTTTGTAAAATTTTTCAAAAAATTAAAATTTTGTAAAATTTTTCAAAAAATTAAAATTTTGTAAAATTTTTCAAAAAATTAAAACTTTGTAAAATTTTTCAAAAAATTAAAATTTTGTAAAATTTTTCAAAAAATTAAAATTTTGTAAAATTTTTCAAAAAATTAAAATTTTGTAAAATTTTTCAAAAAATTAAAATCTTGTAAAATTTTTCAAAAAATTAAAATTTTGTAAAATTTTTCAAAAAATTAAAATTTTGTAAAATTTTTCAAAAAATTAAAATTTTGTAAAATTTTTCAAAAAATTGAAAATTTGGTAGGATTTTTGCAGTCAAAACCAATCTTTATCAAATTTAAAATTGGAAAAATTTTAAGAAGTTGGAGGAAGCTGAAAATTTTAACTAAAATTAGTTGGGGTTTTTGGTACAATGGGAAAAATAATTGGGAAATTCTTCAAAAAATTAATCTGGGGAAATTTAAGGAACATCCCCCCCCCTCAGAACATATCACAACCTCCACGGAAAAAAATTACCAAAAAGTCTAAGGATTACTTTTGAGGGTCATCGTCACTTAGAACACCAGTTGGGACAATTTTCCACAACAAAAGCTTTGCTTGCCAAAAAATGTTTTTTTTTTTTTTTGTAATGAAGCTAATTTGCCTACATTTTTAGGCTACTTCGAAAAATTCAGTGTTGTCAAATACCTACCTACTTCAAAAAACGTTTAAATTCTAAATTACATACTTTGCAGCTAACAAATAAAATAATTTCTACATTTTTCGATACCAGCTGATAAATAACGTTCAACAAAGTTCATCGCAATTGAAATTAATTATTACCGGGTATCTGATACCGAAGCTTCTGGTTTTAATTTTCGAAAAACATTGTCTTTCTGGTTACTCAGCCACACCAAGGACAAATGTTTTCGAAAGTTCAATCGACGAAAGTGCGAATCATAATTAATCATAGACTTTAAGATGATGCGAAATGTATTATACGTTTATTTATCTCGTTTACAACGTTGTTCATCGCATTTGTACGATCGGGGCATGGTGAATATTAATTTCCTTCGTGTATTCTTGTCCGCAACCGTAAGTTTGATCATGTTTAATCATTTTCTGTGTGAAATTTTATCTTGCAAGGTAGGTACACGTAGGTATTTGAGGAAGAGTGGAGAGAAAAATTTTAAATTTTGCTATAGGTACTTACAGCAAAATCTTTTAAAAATATGTTTTAACGTTGCTTCAAAAATTTTCAGTTCTTTTGAATATTTAATAAAAATGATATCAAAATTTATTCATGAAATTATTCTGTTTTTTGTTTTTTTTTTTTTTTTTTTAATTTCTGATATGAGGTTGAAATTGATTCTTCAAGTTTTTGAACGAAACGAACATTCATGGGAAACGATGTTTATTCGAGAAACGGTTTGGCAAGAGATGTTCGTAAGAGGGTGGAAGACAAAGAAAAAGAGAAAGCGGTCAGTTAAGGGATATGTAACCGGATGTCGAAGGAATAAAGGCGAGTGCCTACAAAAAAAAAAAGCAAAAAAAAAACGGGAGTTCTTCCATGTTTAGGTAATTCTACTAGCTGAGAATCTCGGTCATCTAAACTGCGATTTGAATTTCCGCCCATTCCTGAACCATTGCACTGTTGTAACAACGACCATTTCACTTCAGTACCCTACCTACTTCAAAATCAATCCATGAATTTATTCTGTTCTCTGGGATAAATTTCAATTAAATTCGTCAAAAAAATTGTAGCAGAGCTGCCAACTGCATTTTAATTCACGTAGGTAAGTAATTTTCATAGATTTCAAGAAGACCAAAGTGCTTCGAAATTTTCAAATAAATTGATTTAAAACCTGATGACCAAAAAAATTATTCATCTTATCTAGGCACTGAGTCACGAAATGAATATTGAACAACTAAAATTTCATGAAAATTCTCATGAATCAAATGCAGTTGGCATCACTGCCGTGAAAAATTTAATTCAATATTAGTTTAGAAAAAGAAAACAATTTCTGATCGATTCTAAAACGTTTTCATAGGTAAATTGAATTCGATAAAAATCAAAAAAAAAATTAAAATCTAGGTGTCTGAAAATTTTCAGTACTTTAGTAAGAGCAAAAATTGGTATAAATTCTTAGATTATTGGTTTTGAAAAAAAAATCTTTACATATTTGTACTCCAATTGCACTTTTTTAAAAAGAATAACCAGTTTCCAACCGGTGGCACCCAGGGAAAAAATGGCAATAGGTTTTTTCTTTCGAAAATAACCTCATTTTCAGGTCCCTTGGCTCCTTTCCCTTTCAGACTGACCTAAATTTTTTCAGAAGATTTCTTACTTAAAGTAAACTAGTCTTTGTTTTATCGAATAAAAAAAATACGAAATATTTCCCCAACTGGACATAATTCAACACAAGAAAGACGTGAAATCGTTGCTCATCCGGAAAAAATTTCGAGTAAGAAGTTCCTGCAATTAGTAACAGACTAACTTTTTTTCAATAACGACCAAGCGGTACTTTCCATCATGATACCATTTAATCGAAACTTTTTTCACAGGTACCTATTCAATTTTAACATCGTTCAACCGAAAGCAGCTTATTAGATACAACAAAAATGACAAATGTGTGCCAGTATTTCATATCTTTCCACGTCAATACCCGTACACTCTTCGGTGTTCGCTGTTACTCATATCCTGCGAAAGTTATTTTGCACACATGGAGCTCTTCGAAAGAAAAAGGAAGAGTACCTATAAGACTTATCCGATACCGGTATTGAAAAGCCCATGAGAATGCGGTGACGAAATTTTCAATATAAATAGTTCATTTGGTTTCAAAATTGGGTCAAGATTTTTAATGAAAGTTGGCAGGGTAAAGTTCGAAATTGGGTAAAGATAAAAGGCTCAGTTTCGGTACATTGTATGTTTAAGAGTAAACAGAACATGGTTTGGAACAGTTGGTATTAATGTTCGGTTTTGAATCAAAATATGTATGGTCGGACGAAGGACGAACATTTACATTTAATGCGCCTATTTCTGGTACGCATTGTTTTTGTCTAATGTCTTTCGGATATATCTTATTCAAAGGAAGAAATATGGTAATAAATATTTTATTATATTTTTTTTTCGTGTTGCTGAAATGTTTTATGTGATAAGGCTACTAGTATTCTACTCCAAAGCACAAATGACCAGTTAGCAAAAAACCAAATTGCATAAAATATCTTTGTATTCTGAAAAATTCTTACAGAGGTCACCTGGACATAATTCCTTTTTTTTTTTTTTGGATTCGTCAATATTCATCAAAACTTGAGTTTTTGTTCGGAGACATTTTTAGAATTTTCGAAGATGCGAATTTCTTTTCAAATTAACATTTTTGAATTTCTTGCTTTTTGTATAAAACCATGAGAAAAATTCATCAAATTTCCATTTTGTGTTCGTAAAAAAAACGTTTTTGGTAATAAAGAACATGTGATGGTATGGAATGGTGAAAATACATCATTCCAACCAACTTTTCTGGAATTTTAATTCTTATAATTTTACAATAGAAATATTTTTTGAGAGAAACAAAAAATGAAAATTATGTTTGGTTTATTAAAATTTAGATCTTATAAAATTTTCAAACCTAATCAATATAGAAAATAAAGAAAAAAAAATTGAAAAATTGTCATTTTGTAATTTTCAAAAATTGTAAAATTTGCAAAAAAAATTGATGACATTAATCAAGTTTTGAAATTTTCTAAATTTTTCACCGAGTAAATCCTTCAAAAATAAAAAAATTACAGGAAAAAATGAAAAGTTTTCAACAAAAGTTGAAGAAAAATTTTTAAAATAATAAAAATTGAGAAATAAAAATTTGTAAACGACTAAAAATTCATGATGAACTTCAACTTCGTGAAAAATTTTCAATTTTTTCAAAAAATGGCATTTAATATGGTTTGGGTTTTCAAGAACCTGTTGCTCATTTCTCCCCTCCTCTCCCCCCCTGAAATGTAAAAAATTTCAAATGTACTCTCAATCAGGGATCCAGACTCCAGTTGATAAAATTAATCAAGTTTTGAAATTTTCTAAATTTTTCACCAAGTAGGTAAATTCTTCAAAAATTAAAAAATTACAAGAAAAAATGAAAATTTTCTGAAAAAAAGTTGAAGAAAAATTTTTAAAATGATAAAAATTGAGAAATAAAAATTTGTAAATGACTAAAAATTCATGATGAACTTCAACTTCGTAAAAAATTTCTAATTTTTTCAAAAAAGAACATTTAATATGGCTTAGGTTTTCAAGAACCTGTTGCTCATTCCCCCTCCCCCCTCCGAAATGTAAAAAATTTCAAATGTACTCTCTGTCAGAGATCAAGACTCCAGAGGTAGTGGACTTGGTCCCTTGAGCGGTTTCAGCTCGAAAAAAATCGTCCGGAAAGGGGCCCTTCTCCTTCCTCCCTCCAGCTTCGCACCGGATTTCTGGTCGTACTTGAATCCATCGGGGATCCACTTCTGTTTCCGGCTCCGGAAATTTTATAAAAGTGTTTCTGGCTTCGAAAAAATCGCCCGGAGAGGGGCCCCCTCAACTAAGTTGAAGAGCTCAAAAATGGCCATTTTTTCCATATAGGTTCGGACTACAAGATGTATTCAATTTTTGAAAAATGTTCGGAAAATGAAATGTAAAGGGATAATTTTTTCAATAGTTAATATATAGAAACTTGAAAAAAAAAACGTAGATGAAAATCTTGTCCAGAGAAAAGGCATTTAAGGACCATTTCTTTAAAAAAAAAATGATTTTGTTCAAATGAATTTAAACTTAATCTGTTCAATTCTGTTTAAAAAAATTATATTCTCCCCATCCTCATCCTCTCTCCATATCCATGTCAGCAACCCCATTTTCAAAAATTAAATTTTTTGAATTTTTTTCAAAATAGTAAAATTTTTTAAGCCTAGTCAAAACAATTAAAATTTAAAAATAGGGCAACTATTAATTGGGTAAACTTTTCTGGAAATATTTTCAAAATTTCAACTGTGATTTGAAATTTTTTTTTCGTAATTTAGAAAAAATGATTGGCTTTGAATTTATAGCAGTTATTTTCAGTTTTATTTACCAATTTTTCAGTTCAATTTGAAAATACTCAAATTTTTTTAAAATTGCAATTTTTCAATTCATATATAAACCCTTACTTAGATCTTAGGCATCAAAAATTGATTTTTGAGTTGACTCTGATTTTTGATCTTTCAAAATGAGCAGATATTCAAGGAGATACCTTTGAAAAGTTCATTTAGAATTTTTCATTGAACATATAATATTTTTGACCTTCCATCATCAAAAATCCACATTCATTGAAAAAAATTCTACGGTCAATCACCTTTATAGACTTGATTAATCCATAGATGAAACGAAACCTTCTCATTGGTGCCTGGAAACATTCATTTTTATCAATTATTCCAAGTACCCCGGCTGAATTGCTGAATAGCATTTTTAAACAAATGCAAGCCATAGAGACCCATAAGGGCAGCCATAACTACCAAATCACTTTTCATATCATTGGTGAAAATACCAGCGATAAAATCTTTTCAAACAGCTTTTGAAAATGTTTACTCATTTAAACGGCAAAAATATTCTCGTTAGTTCGCTCTATAGGCAAGTGGATCTGAGCACATTATCCAAAAAACGTACTCACCGAAGATATCGGTTCCTAGCATAGAAATTTGAAACACCAATTTGAAAGTGTTACGGAGGTATGGATGCTGATTATTCTTTCAATACAAGATACTCGGGCGATAAAAGTTTCGTTAGTGCTTATGTCGTCATGAATAGAATTTCACACCTCGAAATACCAGCTAACTACGTACAAAAAGAAGGAAAAAAACGAATAGAATGTAGTCAAAGTACACAGCATATAAAATGGTCGCTAAATTTCTAAACAACAATTTTCAGTCCGTGCGTAGCTTTCGGTAAGGTTTAGTTCGATTTAAATTAGCCATCTTTTCACATAAGCTCGCGAAAAGACGAGAGACGCGGGTTGACAAGAAATTGAATTTTCTATACTGGTCCAATTTCGGTTGGTTGTTAATTTTAAACCAACAAGATTCGTCCAATTGGGTCGATACAAATCGTTGTACACAAAGTTTAATACAATCAAAGTTGGTTTAAATTAGATTTAACCCGAAAAAAAAAAACTCAGCATCGTTCGTCACATATACGACCAATTTACCCAAAAAAATCCGAGCGAATTTTATTCGCCGTATTCATCGAGTAAATCTAATTATCCCTTTTTTCTTTCACGTTCAAAATCCAAATCACTCGAACTCGAGAAAATTCCAATACGAAGTTTATTATAAAAAATTCAAAATTTCGCGCCGGTAAAAAAAAACACAACGAACATCTGGCGATACAATCAAATCAAACGTGCATTTAAACAAAGCAAAGTGCAAATTTCTCACCATCTAGAAGTTTTAAAACTTAGATCGAGTTTTATTTCTCATCGTTACAAAGGCGTAGCAAATGGTACCTATAGCTACACAGAATTAATAATTGAGAGGAGGGAAAAAAAAGGAAGCACCTAATGCATACCTTACCTATGCAAAGGGGTAAATAAACAACGCCGAAACGCGGATGATATTAAAATACTAAACGAAACGGCGTAGAAAGAGGAATTTTACCCTTCTTAAAAACCAACCATAAAACGAATAAAACTTCGGAAAACTTTTCCGATATACCTTCGCCTGGATGAAAAGTTTTTCATTATACGACAAAGAATCGAAACGGATTGAAAATTAAAACGTTATAATGTGTTAGAGTCACACCAACGCCGAAACTGTGTATCGATATAAGCATATTATTTTTTTACTATCTGATTGAAATTTTTTTCCGCGTAAATTTATAATCGAATCTATATTTCGCACTTATTTTTTATTTCCCACTTTATTTCTTCAATATCGAGATTTTTTATGCCTGAAAAAAAAAAGCAACGAAATAGAATCGTATCGGTAGGTATTTGGTACCTGTTTCAGATTTTCATCGATAGTCTAAAATACCTCTTGGTTTGGGCATGTCTTTAAGGCCAAATCGTATCAAAAAATCTATTACTCGAGTAATAAAAGGTATTTTATTGTATTTGGAGCGTACGATGTATATCGTAAATTTGACACAAAAGTTGTAAAAAAAATCACGAAAAATAAATTTACAACGTAGTTCGATATAATAGTCAAATTTTAAAGCTATCTATTGTTTGTAAGGGGTTTGTTTTTCTACGCGACATTACCCAATATGAATTCAGTTCGAAGCGTAGCCCCCCTTTTTTGGCGAATTAATTCTTTTGTTTGTTTAAAACCTGACGCTTTTTAATTAGAAAAACTTCGATAATTATGGTATCGATTTTTTTTCATGGGCTGGATTTTTTTTTTGGCATTTCAAGTAGGTGCTTACTGCTTACACATGAAAAATAAACAGAGATAGAATGAAGGTGTATTTTTAAGGGACGAATTCGGTTGGAATTTTTGGCGAGTGGGGCAATTTTTTAATAATAAATAGAAACCTAATACCTACTCGAACTGAAGAGAATTATTCAGGGTGTTTAACAAAATTTGGTCAGCAAAAATACCGACTTATAGTGACCTTTTGAAATGACTTTTTCAAATCCCCCCCCAAAAAAAAATTGATATTTCAAGCAAAAGCGAAAATTTTTGGTAAAAATTTTTTTAAAAAAGAATGAATTTTTTGCTAATTTTTCACGTTATTCTCAAATCGGTGACTTTTCACTGATCTTTCAGTCAAAATTATTGATTTCTTTGATAAATTGAAAATTGATTTAAAATCAGTGATATTCAACTGAAAGATCTGTGAAAAATCGTCAATTCTTAAAATAAAGGAAATGAAATACTGCCCGAGCGAATGCAGGGCAAAATTTTTTCAAAAAGTACACTTTTTCACATTCTTATAGTAAAACAGTTTTGCCTCCTCGATAATTGAAAAAATGACAGCCCGGTATAAAAATATTCTAAAATGTGTCTCCCTCTCAACGGGCCTGACTGAGCCCTGATTGAGCCTGAGCACAACGAGAGCGAAAATTTTTGAAAAAATGAGCATTCAGAATCTGGAATTTCATTATTAGGTCAAACAAAATTGTGTTTTTTTCGTGGTTTGTATTGTCTTCTAAAAAAACGATATCTATCGACATCGACTCATTTCCTGATCTCCTTCCAAAAAAATCGAAACATTTTTGAAAATTCCAATCGAAAGTATTACCGCGTCCTTTAGATAAATAAGCGGAAATTTTTAGTAAAAGTTCAAAAAAACTGAAATTTTGGATTCAATTGGTGATTTTTGGCTCATTTTTCATTTTCACCTTCAGTCCAAATTATTGATTTTTTGACAAAATAATAATTCAATGAAAAATGTAATTTTTGACTGAAACGTTGGTGAAAAAACATTAATTTTCAAAATAACACAGGTCGACAAAAAAATTTTCTATTTATGGGTTCTCAAGCCGAAATTCTGTTTCTAGACATCAAAATACATCACGTTGCTCAATCCTGGCTTCCAAAGTTTGCTTTGGAGGTGGGGGGCCAAAAATTGATTTTTCGAGGGCAATAAGCCTGAGAATTTTTTTGGATTGTCTGTTAAGAAGATAAGAGTGACTCTCTGTTAACTATAAGGACGATCATGCATCGTACCTCTGAAAATATGGATAGGAAAATACATCTACGAGTAACGAGATATATGGAGATCGCAAAATAATATCGTATTCTTGGCAATCACAATAAATAATTTGAATGGTAACGGAATCGAGGTGGGAGCCAGCAGCCAGGATATGATTCTTTTCCAACTGCTGGTTTCACAGTTGATCGAAAGGAATATAAAGAAAAGTGGACGTTTTCAGCGACGTGTTATATAAAAATGGGAAGCAAGGGAGTAAAAAAGATCTGGGATATTTCAACAATGAAATATCTCTAGTTGGCGTTTTCCTTATATTAACGAAAGACTAGATACATCCGTGACGGTTGCTTCGAAATCTGCGTCGTGTCGACACATAAAAGAATGAATTTCTTTTTGAGTTTGAATATGTAGGTAATAAGTACACCTACATTTCGTGTTATTTAGAAAACAAGTTGACCGAAGAAATTACCTTCGGGCTATAAATAAATAAAAAAAAATGTATTTAACGAAAACATCGTTATTGGTAGGCGAACACGACACTTTTCCGCAGAGAAGTATTTTTTTCGGCTTTAATCAACCGTGAGCAAATTTATTAGATGAACTTTCGTTTGAGAAAATGTTTTCTTTTTTCTACGCAGCTGCTCGAAAGTTCATGAAAAATATTGTTTTTCATTGAAGTCAAAACTAGATAGAGTGAATTGTTTGTGATTTTTATAGACCTATTTCGCGCAATTTCGCGGTCTCCGGGAGTGCGATAAATTGAAAAAATATTTTTTCATCTGTCTTTTTTTTTAAAGAATTTAGAATATTTTCGGGCGGAAATAAAAATAAAAGGGAATGGTTGGAATGGAATTCAATTGCTATAAACGAGTTTTGTTCTCCTTTTCGTATCCTCGGGTGATATTTTTCAGGTACCTAATGTAGATTACTAATGGAAGCGTTTTTTTTTTTTTATGACTGAAGGTAGAAATCGGATACCTATGGTTAGAATAATTTAAATTCGATTTATGGAAGAAACACTTTATAATTATAAGAATGTCTGGTGATTTAAATTGAAACGATATATGGGTCTGGATACCATCAACTGCTCCAAGAAAACCCAAGTGAGAAGAACAGGGTGGCTATCTTTAAAACTGAATGGAAAAATTCTTTTATCCAGTTATCCAGAAAAAAGCAAAAAATTTTTTTACAACCAAACGATCACATGAAATTTTTAGGGGCTTTGGTTTGCTAAAAATTTGGTATTTAAAGCAAAAAAAATTAGATTTGACTCGGAATTTTTTTGAAAATTGTGACCTTTTTTGAAATTTTTTTTCAAGTTGAAGAAAAATTGAGAAAAGTCAGAAAAAATTGATGTCGGGGCCGAAATTTAATCAATTCTCAGATGACAAATTGATGCGTTTCCCCGAGAAAAACAAATACCTACCTCGATCTTTTTAATCTAATTTAATCATTTAAATTATTTTTTTACGTTGAATTTATTTTGTCCTTTCAATTGTTACTTTTCGTCATTTGAAAACTTTTTTGGCCCTTTTACTGTTGGGAATGCATTTTTCAGTCGTTAAAATCCCCTTGCTCGTCATGCTGACGCCCATTTTCATGTCATCTTGATAAAAAAAAAATTTCTTCGATTTTTATGAAATTTTTTTCCTACACTTTTTTTAAAAATAAATTTGATTTGATTTGATTTTTGACGACTTACCTACATATAAACCTTTCGTTCAGAAAAAGAAAATTTTTTTAAAAAATCCCTTCTTTTTTTAACCAAAATTGAAGAAGCTCCTTTACAACCACAAGTCTCGACCTCCCAATTTCAAACTCAAATTAGGCTATTTCCGCAGGCCATTCTGGAACCTCCAGTGCAATTTCGAATTTTTCCAGTATTTTCATATTCCTCCAGTTGAGCAGCTAAAAATAGATTTCTTGCTTCTTTCAAGCTACCTATTTATTATTCACCGAGAAAATTGCAGGGTTCCAGAGTAGAGCTGAAAGGAGAAGAGCCCCTCCGTGCAATTTTTCGAAGCCAAAGGGATTTTAATCAAAAATCTTGGAACTGGAGCTGGAAAAAGAAGGCCCCCTCCGGGTGATTTTTTGGAGCCGGAGCCGGGCCAATTTTTAAAAATCTCGGAGCTGGAGCCCGAGGCACTTTTTTTAAAAGCCCTTCAGGGTTTTTCAGTCAATAGGAAATTACAATTCGATTTTTAACAATCAAAGTTGATTCAAAGTTATCCGAAAGAATATGAAAATTTACCTTGGAAAATCGAAATTGAATTTTAGGCTCCAAAATGGCGGAAAATGGTCAAATTAGCATTTGAAAGAGAAATATTCAAAAGATATATTTTTTTATTAAATTTGGTTTTAAAAAAGAAATTGATGCCAAATAAATTTTTAAAGTTTCCAAACTACATCAAAAAATCGAGAAAAGATAGGCATCTATAACTTGGCCAGCCGTAATTTTGGCTTCTGAGGTTTTAGACATTCTTTCTTATTAAGCTCTTTTAATCTTTTAAAAAAATCGTTCCTGAAGTGAATTCCCTTATCAAAAAAAAAATTACGGAAATCCACGAATATTTCACTACAGATACCATTTTTTGGGTATCACGTGAATTTCCCGCGGTTAAATTTTGTGTGGCGAAAATTGACCACAGCGAAAATTTCCCGCGGTGAAAAAAATTCTCATATTTTTGTGAATTTTCCCAAGTTTGGACAACCTGCTATTTTTATTCATAATCATCAAGTACGGAAAATTCACTATTTTGTACTCAAATTTTTCTATGTTGGAAAAATATGAGTACAAAAATAAAATTTCTCCAACTTCAAGGTCAAAATGGAAAATTTTTTCAACAAAGGGCTGAAAAATCAAAGGGAGAGAGAGAGCTACCCCCACCTCCACTCTTATTGATACGCCTCTCTTTGTTTGTGATAGTTCCATGAGAATTTTTTCATCACGGGCAATTTTTATTTTTTACCGCGGGAAATTTTCGCTGCAGCCAATTTTCGCCGCCAGCGATTGACGCCACACGAAATTCAACCGCGATAAATTGTCCCCGCGGGGAATTTCCCGCGTGAAATTGTCCATGAGAAATTGACCGCGGGAAATTGACGTAGACTCCATTTTTTGAGCTAAAGCTACATTCATTTAGGTAGAATGAATGATTTATAGGTACTTATTCTAAAATATTTCAACGCGGGGGGGGGGCATAATTTTGATCAGAGTATCAAAAAAAAAATAGAAATGTGTTCCTGTACGAATAAATATTTTGTTGAAGCGGCATGAAATTGAAGGAATGTTTTCTTAAATTGGCAAATATGAGGAATCTTCTCAACGTTTATTAATTTTTGTACATAAAAATAATTGACAAATGAAACCATTTTCATGAAGAAATTGAGAAATTAGGCAATATTTAGCCCAATTTCATAAACAGAAACGTCCATAGATATTTTTTTTTTTAATTCCATCTTGAGCTTAAAATTTGCAAATTCTAATCTTATGCCTTGGAACAATTCTGTTCATTAGTAATCTACACTTTGAAATTTTTTAGAAATGATTGTCACATAATTGCGGAATTTTTTAGATTGAAAATTTTCAAATCTCCGTAAATAAAACCCCGACCAAAAAAATTCACATCCGAAGGTTTCCAAACACACGATCGATATTTCCATCTAACTACGCTTCAATTTGACGACCTCCAGTACGTTTTTAGCTCCCTTGTGAGAAAGAATTCCAATATCTCGAACGAGTACCCGAAAGACTTACCAAAGCACATAAAAACCAGAAGATCCGACTGTCAAGCCTGTCTTCATCACGCGAAACCCAAGTTGATAGTTCGAATGGGAAATTATTAAATTAAAATCAACAATATACTCGGTATAGAGATCAGAAATCCGTATTCGTCCGCAAGGGAGTACGAGATCAACTTATCCGGCAAAAATTACCTCGCAGCCGCAAAATATTCCATTAATTATCCGGCACACACGCTCATCTATTTGGAATATGTCACTATCAATCATCAAATCAACTCAAACTTTCGTACTATTCTAACTTTTAAATCGAATTCAGAAACGAGGACAACATTTCTTAAACAAAAACTTTCATCTTTATACCAGCTCATCCAAAAACTTCGGCTCGGTCTTCCAACAGCGTACAGAAATTGAGAAAATTCGAAGGCAAAACGACGGAGCGACTGAGAGAATTAAAAAAAGACACGTAGAAACATAAAAATTCTTAACAGAATTTAATAGTTGCCATGAGATACATTTTTACAACGTGGGTATCGCGTAAACGCGTCCTGAAAAAAAAAGAAAAAAGAAATAATGCTTTTCCAAAAACAAAACGAACCGAAAAAACAGCAAACAAAAATGCTATAAATTTAACGCACATCGTCGTGGGTCTAGGTACGACAATGTAAGCATATAACTCGACAACTCATTCTAGTCGTAATTTTCTACCAGCAGACCAAAAGAACCTACGATTCTCAGCACGCATAAGCCAAACACGATTACATACCTAATATAACTCAGTTGGATATTTCCCTTTCGTATTAAAAAGGCGAACTCTTTCTGTCTAATAATTAATCTCATTTATAACGTCAAAAAGCGCCAACTTTGATACTTCCTTCGAAGCGGGCAAAGAGGAGAAAAAAACTGGGTAGGAAGCAGCTGGTCTCGCTTCAATGATATTTCTTTCAATTAAAGATTACGAACGAGTTTGGCTCGAAGCTTTGGAGTTTACCAACACCATGCACCGAGCGAAATTAAACGGTAGAATAATTTCGTGTTATTGTATAACTGGAGGAAAAACTTATCGAAACTTAAATGACATCGAATGAAAAAAAATTATTCGTGGTCGTTGGAAAAAATATCGGTTTTTTTTTCAATAACGATATGAATGCGACGAGTTCGATTCGAGGGAGGGATATTCGATGCGTTACGTTAATTAATTGGGAGAAAATCCGTCAATTTCGAGGGAGTAGAATTTTCGATACACGAAACCCCGCAGGGTATACGGATACGAAATGGGCCGAAAAATTTCCAACAGTCAAGGTCATAAAGGCTGAAAAAAAATATTCTCACTTCGTCATTTCCAGTTTGAAACGAAATGGTGTGTTCGCACAACATTAGGCAACTTCTTATACTTATATATCGTAATGTTGGCATTCTGTTCGCCGAATTGGGTAATTTTTCAATGTTTGAATATTAAAGGAGCGGAATTCGAATACCGCGGTGTAGGAAAAATAACCAACTTGGGGCGGAATTACGTCTATTTTGGTATTCGAGGTGTACCAGATAAAGTTATTTAGGCAACCTTTCGATTAGAAACGGTGCGGGGGTTCAGTATTCCGCAGACACCCAAAGTTGTATATGAAATTTACCTGGGTGATTATGTATTCAATTAAACTTATACGTTTAATAGGCCACATTTTGTAGGTATCGAAGTATTTTGAGAGGGTTCTGCTTCGAGCGAGTGGAGTGGTTTTTTGAAGAATTGCAGTAGAGTTTTTGAAAGAATTTATGCGGTGGACGAAATATTCGTAAGGGAGGTATCCTAACTAGACGTAAAATTTTGAGACGAAACAAAAATAAATCGAAAGTAATTCATAAAATTATTTCATATCCAAAATTTCAGATGTTGAAGTTCATTTTTCGAATTTTGACGAATTTTTGAATTTTCAAAATTACTTCATTACCCTGATAATTATAAAAATTTGATCTAATCAACGAAAAAAGCTGAAATTTAGTATTTACCCTATTTTCGTCTTTTCGAATTGATTGGAAAAAATTTCACGACGTTTCGAAGTCTCAAAAATTTTTTGGAATTTTTCAGCGCTAGAAAAAGGTCTATAAAAATGATCCATACGAACTTCAGGATCTGTAATCGAAGATTAGAAATTGTGAGGATTTATGATTTTCAAAGGGCTCAATTATCTTGGATTCACAAACTTTAAGATTTTCCAATAATTTTTAAATTTTCCTCAATTTTTTTTTAAAGAACTTTATGTTTTTATTCAATAATTTCTTCTGACTAAGGAAACATAATTGAAAAAAAAATTTAAGAACATAAAATTAGAAAAGAGGTAGAAAATTCAAAATTTCAAAGGCCATCATTTTTTAGATGAAATTTCAGAAAATCGTGCTTAATGTCGATCAAAGAGGTCACAAGTTTATATGGGCTATTTTTATGAGCTTTTCTCCAGGGCTAGAAATTCCAACAATTTGTGGTGGTTTCAAAGTAAGTATTTCGAAACCACTTTCTACCAATTCGAGAAGTTGAAAATAGGGTGAAAACACACCAAATTTTCATCTTTTTTCGTTATCGATATAAGATTGAATTTTCATATTTTGCAGGGCAATTGGATGATTTTAAAAATTCAAAAATTCGTAAAAATTTTAAGAATTGAATTTCGGCCTTTGAAATTTTGAATTTGATGTATTTTTGTTCGGCTCAAAATATTTCTTCAAATTGGGATACCATTCTTGTCAATAAAAAATTCATTTTGGATCGAATTTCTTTTCCAATGTTATATTCCTAAAATTTTTTTTCTCAATCATGTTTACCTACTTAGTCAGAAGAAATTATTAAATAAAAATTTGAAGTTGAAAATTTAAAAAAAAATCAGGAAAATTTAAAAAATATTGGAAAAGGTATTCGACGTTTGAGTTGGAAAAATTTTCAAGAAATATCATTTGATTTTTTTTCTTTACCCAAGTTGGAAAAATTTTGAGAAAATTTGAGTCCAAAACAATTTTGAGGTTGGAAAATTGAAAAACATTTCATAGGTACTTAGTATCAATTAAAATTTATTTTTCCAGCCACAATTTCTTCAATTTTTTTCAAGTTTCACATTTTTGAAAATTTCTTTCAACTCGCAAATGACTGATTTTTTGTATGAAAAGTTGAAAATTCAAAGAAACTTCAATCTATTTGAATTTTGTGTGGTTTTTCGATAAATTCGCATTTAGAAAAATTTCGAAAAATGTTCGAATTCTTTGAACTTTTAGACTTCTTTGAGGTTTCCTTTTCAAAATCTCCACAGCTTTGAAAAAAATGAAAATTTCACAATAGGAAAATTTTTAAACCTGAAGCTTTTTTGATTGAAATATAGAAACACGTCTTTACTTTTGAACGATTCCAAATAATTTCGTAGATTTTTTCTATGAAATTAACAGTTTTCAAAAGTTGTTAGGTTGACACAAAAATTCGAAACGTAAACGTACCTAATTATTTTATAGTTGAAATTACTATTTCTTAGGGGGGGGGGGGGGGGCATTTTTTACAAACCGTTCATTTTTAGAAAAAAAAAATTATTTTTCATAAAAATCATCTTTTTAAAAAATCAACACAATTTCAGAACAAAATCATTATTGTTAATAGATAAAAATCAAAATTTTTAATGAAAAGAATCATTTTTTGGCCACTGTCTTAAATTAATCACTTTCATGAGCACGAAGAATTGGGAAAAGCGTCAAAGATGTGTACGTACTTACGAGTTTTTGTTTATTTTGAAACGAATGGCTCAATCTATCAGGAAAAGGTTTAAGTATCTAGTACCAAGGTAATCATGAAACGCGAATTTCTTTTCGGTATACAACCAGAAATTATCAAATCTTAAAATAACATGATCAAAAATTATTTCATTTTTTTTTACCATCAAACTACATATTTATAAAATAAATTTCGATAAATTTGGATATTTTTCACAAACTGCCAACTCGAATTAAAATGACATTGATACAACAAGAATAAAAATACTGGATTCGAATGATCGCCTGACATCGAAGCAGCTCAAATGGAACATATGTTCGAAGGATTGCCGATCCTTGGAACCAAAGGAGTAAATCCATGAACCAGAAAAATGTAGTTGAAACGTTTTTCCCAAAATGTTCACTTATTTGTGTAAATCTAAACATAAAGTAGGTAGGTAAATAACATTTCATCATCAATTTTTTAAAAAAAATTTTCAGAAATTTTATAACCCCGATGAGAATTTTTTCCAATCGAAGTTGGAAAATCAGAAAATTTTTTCAGCTTCAAAGTTTCTTTCATTTGGAACAGGTGAATAGAAAAAAAGTACAGATATGTATTTTGCACTCCGATAAATTTAGTTTCGAGTCAACCCCCCCCCCCCTCCTAATGGATGGAACTCTTCAAGGTATCACTATTCACAGATAATTTTTTTTGCAATTTTTGAGTACTGTTGAGCGATCCAAATTTTTACACCTCCTTGACTCATTGATCTTGAAATTGGATTCCACTCTATCTAAAAAGGTAGAGGGTGGCAGATCGAAAATGAGTAGTTTTTTGATTTTTATCGGACTCGTTCAATAAATCAGTCTAACTTCTTCGTGTCAAACTTTCAGATTTTTTTAAATATGATTTTTGCTTCAAGCTATCGTTAAACCTTTTTGTACTTTTAATCCACCTTCCTCAAATTGAAATAAATGTCTCCTTTTCCCCTCCCTTCAAATAATTCAATCGAAACCCCCTCCCCCCAAAAAATACATCAATACACGAATTCGTGAAATCTCTTAGCCGTAAAATACGTTCAGACAATTTTTATAAATTATAATACGAGGAAATGCGCCAGGAATTAATTTCCATTACGTTTTGTTCTCCATTTCCTGCTATTCGGCGAAATAAATTTCAATAAAAATTGTCAAAAAAGTGTATTAATCAGTAAAGAATAGAAAATATGGCGTAGACGGCGAGTACAATAATCCTTTATCGTTTCGTATCATTGCTAATCTCCGCACCGATCATAAATACGAGTTAGTACCATGTACATTTTTGGTCTTTCTTTTTCTTTTGCATCAAGCTCCAAATCTAACGGTAACGAATTGAAAAACTTTGTAAAAGCTTTTAACGAATTTTTCCTCAGATTTGTGCTAGAGAAGAGGGGGGGGGTCCGAAAAATAATCCGACTGGTTTTATTTTAATTGCGGAGTTTCGATACGACAAATAATCTTTTTAAGCGTCTGATTTGAAATAATACAGTCTGACGAGCGACTAATTTTATGATTTGAAAATGAACTAATTTAACGTCTCTCGCGATATTTCCAAGGGTAATTTGTGTGTATTGGGGAATTTGAAATATTATATTATTATTGATTTTTACGGCGACGTTATGTTATTTTAGTGAATGAAAGTTCACGCTTGTTAGCACATTCGAACGGGCATAATGCGTTCATATTTTCGATTTGAAGCTGTTGTATAGAAATAGATACATACGATTTGTATACTTTTCGTTTAACGCTCGAATACATTTACCTAACGGGTGTGTAATTTAACTTACTTAACCGATGTTTGTTGGTGGCAAAATTTATACTACCTACGTAGATGTACACACGTTTCTAAAGGGTAATAAAATTAAACGATCTTAATTAGTTTAAATCGTGTAAAAAAAAGTAGTGTCAAGGAACCTCGCAGCTTTGAAGTAATTTATTTTTAAGATCGACTCGTCGAAGATTAAAATACTCCAGAATCCTCGTATTCGAAAAATAATTCCAGTTTTACGAAATTAATGGAACGTTTAATTATTTGACACCTACTTCTATGTGCTGAATTCAACGCACAAGTATATTTTGTAATTTGTCTCGAGAATTGTATAACGTTTTATGAGCAGGTTTCTCGTAGTCGGATGCGATTTGCATTACCTGAGTGTGATGTATGAATGAACACGAAATCGACGTTTTCAAATACTTGGAACGTATAACTTTATAATTTTATTTTTGTATTTTTTTATTCGAATGTATAATTTATGTAAGTTTTCTTCTTGATCTTTAATTATTCAGTTGAGTAATTTTTTTATATCTAACCGATTGTAGGAGGGGGTGGGCAAAGAAGAAAATGTTTTGAATTTTACCTCAGCTGGATTTTTTATACGAGGATGGAATGAGGGAAAGGGGGGAATATTTTGAAAATATTGGCCTCGAAAAGATAAAAATAAAATGAAGACTTTTAGCGGTTATAACAAAGTTGAATAGAAATGCCATCATTGCTAAATTTCAGGCTCCATTATTTAAAACATCAAGTACCTACTCCATTTACTTAGCTCATTAAAACCTTAATAAATGAAAGAACAAAAGTAGCTATTACTTGGAATGTGCTCATGTAAAATGAAAATTGTCTTAATTTGCAAGTACCTTATAATTTCTTGACTATCTGGCTGAAGTCTGAAAAGTCATTAAAAATTAAAAGCAGACATGCAATGCTCATCTCAATTAGACTTTTTTGGGCTGACGTTAGAAATAAAATTGTCATCTGCAGAAAATTTTGTTCCAAAAAAAAAAAATACTTTTTTATTGAAGTTTCATCAATCGGAGAATATGGAAAACAGATGAAAAACACAAGAATTTTTTGAAGTTTTTTCAATCACAAAAAACTGAAAAAGATGAAAATTTCGAGTCTATAAAAATAATTGCAATGAGGGCGATTCTATTTCGTGGAGTGCACTTTATTTTACCTACAAAAGTTGGCCACTTTTAACAAAAAATTTTCAAGTTCACATTTTCTCGAGTCATTTTTCAACTTTCACATTTTTTCTCAAAATGTTTCATTTTATGGCCGAAGTTGTTTTCAATTATAAATTTTTTATCAAGGTCAAAATCTTTATCAACTTTGCATACGGTTCATTTTAAGCCTTTTCCAATCTCAATTTTTTACCAACTTGAATTTTTTTCAAATTTTAAATCTACTTTATCGTTTTTAAAACTTTTTTATCCGTTTTTTTTAAATTTAGAAATTTGGATTTTCAAAATAATTTTTCCAACTCTATTTTAATTTTTTTTCATAATTTTTCTCATCAATTTTCAATTTTTTTCAAAGTAGAAATTTTTATCTTGTACTTGGCATTTTTTCAAACGTTTTCCAAATTGAAATAATTTTCAAATTTGATTTTTTTCAAATTTTTTCAACCTAATTGTTTTTAAAATGTTTTTCTACGCTCTTTACCAACTCGACATTTTTAAAATGACATTTTTCTTGACTAAAATTTTTTGTCTTTGATTTTGTTTTGAATTTTCAAACTTTAAAATTTTTTTCAACTTTGAATCTTTTAAAAATAAATGCTATATTCTCATTATACATTGTATGCGGATAACGCGATGAATACGATACCTAATATTAATTTTTTGGCATATTTTCTTTACTTACTGGTGCGGAAAAAATTTGAGGAAATTTTAGGAGAAAAAACATGTTGAAAATAAAACACGCTGAAAAAAAAATTGTAAGTAAGTTGAGAAGGATTGAAATTCAAATAGATCTCAAGAAAACCAAAAATTAATAAAAATTTCTGAAAAATATTACATCCATTGAAAAAATTTTAAAACTCAAAAATATAGATAGGTCTTTGAAAAATTAAAAATTTGTAAACATTTTTAAAAAGTTTTTGGTCAGAAAAAATTTTTTGAGACAAAAAAATAAATTGCTTCAAAAAAAGTACGAAGTTGAAAAAAATTTAAAAAATCTAAAATTGAAATGAAATTAGAGTTGGAAGAAAGTTTGGAAGAAATAATGGCTAAAAAATAATCTAGAAGAAAAAAATATGGTGGAAGAAATTTAGATTTGAAAAAAAAAAAAATTGAGAAAAATAATTCGTTGGAATATTCTCGTTTGATGTATGTATTGAAATATTCGAGTTGAGAAAATTTCAATCATTGTTTACAACCCCCCCCCCCCCCAATGAAAATATTGGAGGATCGTCATCAACAAATTCAAAAAGTCCTGGCATTCGTTTCCAACACAAACCTAAAATCTTTGATGCAACCTTTTCTTTTTCAAACGCCTCTACCTTAATTTCTGTATATGGCGTTAATAAATAAATTAAAATACCATCGAAACTACATAATTTTGATTTTTTTTTCCTGTAATAATTTCAAATACAAATCGAAGATTTTTCCTTCAAGCTCTTCCATTTTATTTCAGACCTGAATTTTTTTATGCCAATTCATCTAAAGATCTGATATTTTTTCATTTTTGAAAAAAGAATTGAACGAAGAAGACAATGAAATTTTTCATTGGGTAAATATCATCAAATTTGATTTTAAATTTTCAAATTTTCTATGCGAAATTTTAAAATGTTCACCGAGCATAAACGAATAATTAATTAATAGAATTCAATCTTGAGCAAAAGAAGTTTTGAGGGATGTAATTGAGATTTAAATAATAAAAATTTTTTGATTAAAATAGACGAAGGTTACGTAAATTATTTTACTCAACTTCACTCCGGGTTGAAAAAAAAGAGGGGAAACAGACTTTCAAGTTTCTTGTATTATTTTCACGCTCGAATTATTTTATTTCACGGTAAAAAGAAAGGAAAAAATTTTTGGAGAGAAAATTTTAATTACAGCCGATCTCCAGCTTACCATAAGAAATTTTCTAAATTTGCTCCACTTTTTCAGGGCTCGGCATAAAATGACCAAAAACAAAAAAAAAGTAAACTTTATTGAAATAGCGTTGAATAACGATACGTGTTTTAAAATTCTGAAAACATAATACGAGAAATTCTCTCATGTTTTCAGTTGGAATTTTATCAAACTTTTATAAAAACAAAAAAATTGACATTTTTATATTTTCACTTTCATATTTTCTGTTACAGGGACAAAAGATGAAAAAAATCGCATTCGAATTTTACATTCCGTAGAAATAAATGTAGGTACACCTATTTTTATTCAAAATTTCAGAATTTTCTGTGTTTAGAAAAAGAAAAGGTAATAAACTGAATAATGCTTTTCCAAGAACCATTTGGAAAAATCTATTTATAACTCAAAATTACCTCAGTCAAAAAAAAACACTTGATCTTTTTTACACACTCGAATAAAGCTCTAACAAATTTTTCGAGCTTAAACTCTTCTCAATTTCCAAATCCTAAAAATAGAATGAAGCCGAAAATGTGCATGAAGAAAATTGAATGAATATTAATACTTGATACAACCTTCATTCGAATCATTCATTTCCGTATCGTTATTCTACAAGGGTACGAAATTTGATTTGTTACTCGTGAAACGAACCTGGCAAACCAAAAATTTAAACAAAGAGCTCAGAAACTTTGATTTTATGGATGTCTCGTCGCACGTAGATGGGGAATTGCTTATTTCGGAAAACAGTTCGAACTATATAGAAATGTTGAAAATGAAATGAAATGAAACAAAGAGCTTACGAAGCAGAAAATATGAAAGGAACCCGCAGGTAAATTGAGTCGAATTTCGTTGAATTCGGTTTTTACAAAAAAATATGCTATTGGTACAATACGATCAAGAGTCAATTATGTAGTTATAGTTTCGAGGCGAATGGGTGTTAATTCATGGAGAACGCCATTAAGTGAGACAATTATATAAAGACCTACGGAGGTACGTTGGATAAATTATTCAAGCCGAATATTCCCTCTTTTTATAAAACTGAAATTTATTGCATAATTTTATTTCAAAACCCACGTCTCGAAATAATTCAAAAATTTTAAATGAAAAATCCCAGAAGGAGAGAAACAATTTTTAAAACAGACTAACACCTTGATGTACTAATCCGTCAACCAGCAACAAATTTAACATCTCGATTTTATCTCACACCTTCACCTAAATTTCACTGTAGCCTTGACCAATAAAGACGACGAAGGATCGAAAACCTGCTAAAATCAGACAGTTTCAGAAAAGATTACGAACTAAATAAAAAAATGTCTCGCTTTAATACTATTTAATTTCTTTTTACATTTTTCTCCAGATTGCGAACTTTATTGTTCACTAAACCGTAAATTTTTTAAAAATTTTCACATTTCCAAGTACGAAATTTTCTTAATTTCCCAAGTGGAACTTTCAAATTGTAAAAAAAAACTCCAGCTATTCTCTCGTCAAAAAATACAATTAAAGTGAATCTCATCTCGATGTAAAACGTTCTTAAACGGCGAAAAAAATTTCAATTTGAAAAAAATCAAGTCCATTGAAGTCAGATACCTGCATTAACCATAAAGGTCAAAAAGCCATGAACCAAACCACTGTGCGTGTTCAAAAGGCATAACAAAAAATTCTAGCCGGACTAAAAATGTATATAGGAGAAAGAAGCGATAATGGAGCAATTTGTCGAACATTTGGCTTGAAAACGCAGGAAATCTGCCATAATTCAGAATTCATTGGTCGGGTGAATATTACAGCATGAATTCGAATAAATGGCACTGTTTGTATTTTGTATTCTATACAACCTGGTAAATTTAATTGAAGTCTATTTCCTATATAATAGAAAAATTACACCGAAGGTATTCACGAATCGCGATTCGCCAAACGTTTGCATCACGTACTCGGTATAGCTCGTCGTTTCAACCATACAATGCTAAAAGTTACGCACAAGCGAGTTGAACGAACGGAAAAAAATCTCAACTGAGTCTTTTGACTAGAAAATATCTTTTTGTCGAGATTGGAAAGGACCTTTTCACTATACAAATTTAAATTCAATAAAAAAGGCGACTTTTACACGTGAATGACTTTATTGTCGATATGTTTCCTTTATATTTTTATTAGGTGAGTAAAATATGAAAACTATTCGATCAAAAGTGTCCAAAGATAAGGAGAAGTAAAATCCTTATTTTTTACTTTATCTTTTAAAAAAATGGTCAAAATTAAGGGCAACAAAAGAAAAACGACAGATGATATTTTTGAGAAAGGTATGGAAAAAGTTTTCTTACTAAGCCATCCTAAAAAAAATTCTGAGATCATTTTTTCAAAATTTCATACCTACTGGAATCAATTTTTCAAGACAGGCGATTTTTTTTTAGAGCCTCTGAAAAATTAGAGATAAGGAAAAAATAGTTCGAATAAAAAACATCTATATTGACATCATTTTTAGCAAAATATTTTTTCAAAAAAATTTTTCACTGATTTTTTCAACAAATTTTATTCGAATTAAAACTCATCCGTACAAAATTTTACCCCCTCCCCCTCATCTCTTGGCCTTTGGGAACTGAGCCAACTTTTCTAGCAAAATTCTAAAATGAAAATTTTGTACTTCTTCGCATCTTTATTTTTAGATTCTTTATTATTATTTTTTTTTGAAATATTTTAAATAGTTTCAAAGTATAATTATACTGAATAATACGCAATTTCACCATCTCATCCCCATTCAGTAGGTAGGTACTAGGTACCTGGTAAAATCTATCGAAGCATTATTTTCTTGACCTTGTCAGAATAAATTTCAATATTCCTCAAAGAGCAAAAAAGTAATAAAAAATTAGAATATTCTCGAAAGCAAAGCAAAACGGAATTTTTTCAAAATGAAACTTCAAAGAATAAAAACCTATTTTTTCCAAGAATTGCTTCATGAAACTATTTTCAAAAATACCTTGGTTTTTTTAAAAAAATGCAAAGTTTTTTCATCAATTTGTATTTACAACTCTACACCGAGGTTTAAAAATATATATTTTGCACTTTTTATGAACGATTCAAATACGATTTTAAGAACTCGAAAACGAGAAAAGGCAATGATCAAATTCAAAATGAAATTCTTTTCCTTCCAAAAATTTCATTCACATATTTCGATGAAAAAATGTATCACGAAAAAGATGAATTACCAATAACTTTTCAGAAAACCAGCAATCTAGAAAGTAGAAGAATTGGAAGCTTTTGTGAATTGGATGGAAATTGTCCAGAATTGAAAAATTCGTACATGGTTGGGCTCGTATTGGTTTGGGCATCGCGATGAATTCATAGTTGGATAGTTCAGACACGTTTTTCAATTTTGACCCATTTTGCCAAAAGTTGAAAAAAGAAATGGTCAAGTTTACCTACCTGGACAAATATTTCGTGACATAAAATAGTAATCGGAAAAAACGGATTTTTTCAAAAATAATTTTTCTATTTTTTGTATTTTTTTCTGAAATATTTCCAAGTATACCACTTTGTGAAAAAACATACTTTTTGGTACTTACTGCTAGATAAACAATTGATAGTTTGTTATGGATTCCCAAAGTAGAGTTATAAGATGCCTTATAAAATTTAGGAATCGAAATTCAAGATTTTTCAGATTATTTTTTAGATTATTTTTATTCCCATCCCTTCCTATTCCCTTTCCATCTCCAATCCTAAAGCATTCGCTCTCGAAAAAATTTAAATAGTCATTCTGAGATTTTGCAGTCCTGCTTAAATTATTGAAAAATCTTCATCAACAGATGATTTTCTTTCACTTTTTTAAGTTTTCCAGGCTAATTTTTTCGAGATTTCCAAGTACACCTAAAATAATCATAGAGACAGAATTGCGTTTTTATTCAAATCTTTTTTGAAAGTAAAAAACTAAAAGCGAGTAAAGAGAGTTCATATAATTTTTCAAATTTGTCGTTAAAGAAAAAACAACAATTTTGAAGTGAAAAATTCCAAAAATTCCTTTAAAAAAATGAATTTTCAAATGAAACCTCCAAATTTGAGTTGAAATGCAGGACTTTTGCATCACTTTTTTCGATTACATGGCCACAGTGATAATCATAGTAGTTTTCCTTTTTTTTTTTTTTTTTTTTTTCATTTCTGAATTATACTTAATTTCATTAAAAAAATAATTTGTTTCAACTTTCTTATCTCTTCTAACAACTCTCTCTTAGGTTAGCACTGAAAATAAAAATTTCAAGTTTTAGTCTATGGAAACTGGTTTAAGTTGAATTTGCAACGATTTTGGAAATTTGACGCGAAAATGAAGCCTGCAACGAAGAAATTGTAACAATCAATGTTGCAAATGAAAAAATTTGCCGGGACAATCTCTCACTATATTTTTTTCACCTTTACTTCGAGAAAAGTATAAAAAATTTAATTACCTAATGATTAATTTTTATAGAAAAATGTTTCCTTTGTAAAATAACCCATTGGAAATTCCCTGAAAGCAGGCTTCATTTCTACGTTGACCAGAAATCTGTCACAGAATCTTTAAAAAAACACTAAAACAACTTGGAAAAAGGGATAATTTTTTTGAAAAATTTAAAAAATTGAAATTTCATTTTAAAAAATCGAGAAAAATTGCATTATGAATTGGAAAAATTGGAATGAAATTTCATCTAAATCGAAAATTTTCGATTTCCAGCCCCTTTAAAAATCTCGACCGTTATTCTAGACCATTTTTGAACGATGGTAAAAACCACAAAAAACCCCGTTAAAACCCCTCCTTCGACGATCCACAGCTCAGTTTTTAGAGGCCAAAGTAAGCCTAAAATTTTCACACAGCCTAGTTCGAATAACGCCGCCGAGGGAGAAAAAATTCAATCAAAAAAGTAAGGTGAAAAATACAGTCTATTACTACGAGACGAACCCCGAATAATAAAATACGTTTACATACGAGATTTTGCGATACGGCCACGTCTCCATATATCTGTTTCGAATCACGCCAAACTCTCAATCTAAAACATCTTCGAGCTGGAGTTTTTGGCAAAATGAACGTAAGCACGCAACCGTCAGCGTCACCCGAGAACTTTTCAAATGAATATGAACGTGCTCTCTCTCTATTTTCTTAACAAACTTTATCGTCCATGATTCCCGAACTTAAATCTTTTTTTCCTTCTCTCTGCTTGGTAAACTTCGTTCCAAACTAATAAATTTCCAATTGTCTTTCAACTGCCGCGCCACAACAACCGAGATACCACCACCATCGCAACGACGCGAATTTATGGCCAAAAGACAGCGATAATTGAAAGAAATCACTCCTTAATGCGTATTCCTTTGACATTTTAACAAATTTCTCGTAATGATTTTTTTTCTCACGAGTTGGCATAAATCGTTAAGTAAAAAATAAAATAAAATAGGTGGGAGGAAGCGATGGATAAAACGCAATCGCGACGAATATTAAAGGTATCTGCGAAAACCACTTTCGCCTTTAAAAGCATTAAGAGAATATCGTGATACTAATTAACGAAGAAATTAACATTTCATTAAGTTTCGAAGGGAAAAATCTCATCAATCATTATCAAAAACTAACTCGACAAATGCAATTTTCTACGAAACTATCCATAATGAATCTTATTCGCGTCAAATCTTTTGAAAACATTATGATACGAAATTATTTACTCGAAACGTGTAAAATTTCGCCATCGTCGAGCTAATAAGAAAATTGTAATTCATTACATGTCTTTTCCCATTCGATCGATAACTAAATCAAAAATGTCAAATGGGAAAATGAAATACATAACGAAAGGAATATAATTCGTACGAGGATAATTTCACGTCTCATAATCAAAAATTCTTCTCTTATTTGCCCATAGAGCCATATATTAAGTCACGTTTTTCCAATGTCTTCTTCGAATTGGCATATTTGATTATCATGAAAAAATCCAATCAAATTATTTTGACATCGGAATGTTCCCATTTTACGTGATTCTTGAAAAGTATTTCTTTAATCCTTTATTGGAATATTCTCATAATTTGTAAATAATCAGTTCAGAAAAATGATCTCATTTTAAACAAAATTCAAATTCAAAATTGTACGAATATTCATAATAAAATTACCTACGTATAAATTTTAACTGTAAAACATCGTAAAATGATCAATAATGAAAAAAAATTGAGTAAAATACCCAAAAATGGTAAATAAAATCGTACCTATGGAGAGAAAAAAAATGGACTTCGCGAGATCGAAATTATCCAATAAGATTACCTGCGATTACACCAAATTACGAGATTCGTAAAAATTTACGAAATAAATCATCCGCGGAATAGAATCGAATAAACGACCGTTCGCAACAAACCCAAAATTGCAACTGTTAAGTCGACTCGACGAACGCAACATAGTCGACGCTTCAGGTTCGTGTCATTTTCTCCTTACCTTAGGTACATTTAAAATAAACAAACGCCGAATGGATTTTTTTGCTTTTCAATTTTTCGCGTTTTCAATCATAAAATCTTATTTATTCGTAAATATTTTTAAGCCATATTATCACGAAGGAAGTTGGTTTGTCGTCGAATACCTAACGGGGAAATATTGCTTGTACGCGAGACGTAATTTACCAGCTTTTTTTCTTCACCTGTTGATATCGTGCGTAGTTAGTTTTAAAAATTTCGAACTTGTAGTGTTACGAAATTATTGCGAAAGTAATATTGTTTTGTAATTTTAAAACGTTATTACATTTTACCGGTAGGGTTTCTTTGTAATAAACATTCTTATAAGAAAGGTAGGTATCCAAATTGGTAGTAAAATTTTGCGTATTTATCAAAAGTTCAGCATAAGAGAACCATAGACGGAGATGAGGGGGCATGAGGGCACTGTTGCCATTTTAGCATAATTATGCCAGATTTGGCATAATTTTTTGAGGGTGTTTTTTGCTTTCCAACACGATTATTATGATGCCAGGAAACCAAACATGAAGAAAAAGTTTTTTGCGTGATTTAGCGTAATTTTGGCATAATTATGCCAGATATGGCAACACTGATGAGGGGCTTGAGCTCTCCATATTGGGTTATCCCTTCAAAGTCATTTCTGTGTACCTTTTTCACTCAAAAAAATTCACAAGTATTTAATTTTCAAGAGATAAACCATCAATGTGTGACGAATTACCTTTCTTAAGCTGCTATAAAAAAAAAAAACTTGAAAAATCACGAAAATTCCACACCCAAGTAACGGGATTTTTTCAAATAACAAACTTTTACAACCCGAATTTCTTTCAAAAAATTCAAGGATTTTTCCTCCATTTCAATCAATTTATTTAAAAAAATTAAAAATTTGGCTTTTGGATTTTAAAAAAAAAATTCGCCCTCTCTTTGCTCAGTCTCGATAACTTTCCGCAATTCATTCTCAAAATGACGATATGAACCTTCTTTCCTTCCATCGACTCTTTATATTGATAGAAGTTCAAGTAAAAATGACGTAATAAATACCCAGGGGTAGAAAATTTTTTGAAATGTTGAAAATCAACATTTTTCTCGTGTTTATTTTTTTGACCGGGGCTCAAGTCCACCTCCCAACACCCAAAAAATTACAGTCCATCTCCAATTCTCCATCTATGAAAAAAATCCATATTTGAAGATCCTCGTGGTAAAATTCATTTTTGATGGAATTCCGAACAATTTTTGAAATTTCAAAATTATCTCATATTTAGGCCTGCAAAGTATATGAAAATTTATCTGATCAACGATCAAGGAAAACTGAAATCTGAGATACCCCATTTTTCGACTGGCTTTATCGATTGGAAGCGGTCTCCAGAAAATTTTGGTGTTTTTCAACTTTGGGCAAAAACTGTTTCAGTCACAAAATATGAATTTGAATTGGCAGTCACAAATTTTGAAAAATTGTACTTTAACCGATGAAATAGGTACGTCACTAATTTGGAAGGGATGATTCACGATTATAAGTGCTAAAGTTCATAAGCGAGAAAATTCAAAAATTTTCGAAATCTGAAACCTCTCTCAATCGATTCAGGAGGTCAAAAATAGGATAGATAACAAATTTTAGGTTTTTTTCATTGATTAGATTAAATTTTTATATTTTTCAGAGTACTTAGAAGAAAAATTTTGAAAAATTTTACAGCTGTTTGGAAGGTTCCCCACGTTAAAAATATCCTAGATTAAATTTATGAGTTTCGAAGGTCTTTCTTCTGAAGGTGGTTCATTTTTCGAATTTAATTTTGTAGATTTTAAAAGAAAATTTTCAAATTTTACGATTAAAATATTTTTAAAAAATTAAAAAATATAAAAATCAAAATTGAAAATTTTAATTAAGTACCTAGTGATGTATTAAAAACATCAAAGAACAAAAGCCCAAAAACCCAAAAAGAACCAAAACTTTAAAGAACGAGAACAGGAATGAAAATCTATGAGGAACAAAATCGGAAACGAAAACAATTTTTGAAGAACAAGAATACGGGTGAAAACGACATTTGAGGGCAAAAAAAAGCGAAACCCAAATAATCAGAAGTTTTGAGAACGAGAACCAGAAATTCATCGTTCTTGCAGCCCTGATTTAGCCTCTAAAAAATTGAGGGGAAATAATGTAAAATTTTCAAATATGCGCGATATTCTAAAATATGGATTGGGACGTTTGCATTATTTCTCCGCATATTAAAATATCAGAACACTTGAATGAATTTGCTCAATTTTTAAAACATTTTCTAATTTAGTTTTCTTTTTTCACCATTTTGGAAATTTCTGAAAAACTTGTAAGTATGACAAAATGTAGAAAAGTTACCTATAGAAAAATTGGGGGAAAAAGAAGGAAATTATTCAAAGTCGTATTTTGAAAAGAAAGGTATATTTTTTTTAAAAAGTCATAAAGTACTTCAAAATTTTCAAGAAAATTAAAAAAATGTTTAAAAAATTAAGGCTTGATTTTGAAAAAAAGAAAACGAAACGAAAAATTGACTGAATGAAAAACTCATTTATGGCGAGAGAGGGCATAAAATATTCATCTATGATTCAAAGCAGTAGGTATCAATTTTTGGAATTTCTGAGCACAAAGTTCAATTATACCTATCCTGAGAAATTCTCTTTTTTTAGAAATGATAAGAAAATGAGAAAACTTGAATTGACAACTTCAACACAAATCATCCTGCAAAATCAAATGTAAAAATCTACTCGATAAATAAATTTTGGGAAACATACCTATTCCTTTCTTGCGTCTCCTCAAAGAAAAACGTTCTATTTCAAGAAATGCCTAAATCCAGATGAAGAATGCGGATTCGCGATAAAAAAATATGACAACAACTACCTACGTAATTTGAAATGAGCTCGAGGGGAATGAAAGTAAGACAAATATATGTCGACCTTTCTTTTAAAAAATATTTTTATCGTAAGTATGAATACACCGCGCTGCATGTAGTCAAATAAAAGGTAATGTTGATCTTTTGGAATATTTATATAAAATACCCACCAGTAATACAATTGGACTTGGGAAACAAGTAGAACGAGCTACGACGCTACGAGTACATCATAATATAAAATTATTCGTAAAATGACATAAAATTTACAGAAAAATTGGCCAATTTGTCATTTGGGTTGATTTTCAATTCCATCGTATTAATTATTTCAATTATAGCTCGAATAACAAGTGAAAGGAAATTCGATTTTTATTACTCCATTTTCCCTTCCCTTCAACTTCCTTTCCTATCGTTAAAAAAATTTTCTCTCGACGCGACGAGAATAGGCTGAATAATGAATATTAAATATGTACGATCAACTAGACTGATTGGCAATAAAATTATACTTCTTATACAATTTAAAAATAATCTGCTTTTTCCATACTCGAATATTACACAATACAAATTAAAATGATACGAAAATTCGCCATCGATTTCAGTAATTTTCATCTCAAAACACGGTTTCAACTTTCATCCTTCAATTTTTTTCCCCCACTTAAATATCGTGGTTTTGAATTTCGCATTCAGTGTTCAAAATTTTCGAATCAAAATTTAGTAAAAAAAATCATAATTCAGTTGGCTGAATTAATTTTCAGAATAAATTTAAAATTTTCATCTCGATTTCACATCACGTACTTCATAATTTCTCCCAAGCTTCGAAATTTTCTAAAAAAAAATTATTGGTTGACTCGGCTCTTATATATCTCGTAGTTTATGCCTAGCACTATCAAAATTTAATAGGCTTAAACCAAATAGACCTGTAGGTAATAAATGTCCTCTTGATTGAATGGGTCGCCTCCGTGATAAATTTCTTTTACGAGTTTTCGAGGCCAATTTTGAAATTTAATACATGGATCCGCTGAGTATCTAATTTTTCACAGTATTCAGTGGAAAAAAAAAGAAAAACAAATCAAATTTGTAAGAAAATGCATTCAAGGGTGAAAATTTCATGATTTTTTGAAACATTTCAGCAGTCACAAGAAATCAAGATTTTGCACCATTGTCTATCTCCATCTAATCTTCAACTGAGTACTAAAAAATTAGGTAGTAGGTAAGTAAATATAATTGTGTTTTTTTCAATAATTTTTACGAGATTGCAATGAAAAAAATTGTAGGTCTTTTCGAAGATTTTCTTAAAATCAAAATTTATGCCAACTGAGTTTTTATATTATACTTTTTTAGACATTGAGAGAATATTTTGAAAAAAGAATTATTTTTAATCGAAGCAGGAAAAAAATTTAGAAGTTTATTTGTATAACTAAAACATTTTTGCCCAAAATTTCAAATTTCAGCTGCCTGAATTAATTTTTTGATTAATTTTTGGAAAATTCAAAACTAAATAAGTAGGGATAGTGAGTTGAAAAATAATAAACTACATTGGTAAGGCACATTTTTGGTAAATATGGTGAAAATTTAAGTTTCAATCAATGAACCTATCAAGAGACAATACAAAGTATCAAAAATTCAAACATTTCAGGCAGAATTTGAGGGAAGGGGGCAATGGAATATTCAATTGGGCAACTTCATATTAGTGACCTATTTGATCGATAAAAATACAATTTTCCGAAATTCGTCCCTTCCAATTTAAATTTATACTTATCTATTTTTGGTAGCGAAATTTTCTTTTTAAAAAAAAGTTGAAAATATGTGACCCTGCCGGAAAGAAGGGACCTTGTGTAAAAAAAAATCGATGTCTTTATTTTTATGTGTTTGGTCCAGATTTGGGGTCATTTGGACCAAAAAATGTGAAAAAAGAGACATCGATATTTTTATACACAAGGTCTCTTTTTTCCGGCAGGGTCACATATGCTGCCAGCGAAATATTGGTTCAACTAGTTTCATATTCTCACAGAATGATCCCAAAAAGAAAAAAAAGTAATATTACCTACTTTTTCACACTGAATTCCAATTTTTCAAAAATTTTCATCTTTCAAGGGGGACAGTACAGACACCAAATTTGAGAAAAATTGAAAAATATCGACATAGGTTTGAAATTCTGAATTTATTAGGCCGAGAATTTCAAATTTGGAGTTATTTTTCTCCCAGCCTTCAAGAAGGGCGGTGTCAACGCCGAATTTGGGGAAAATTTAAGAAAATCGACGTGGGCAGGGGCACGAAATTCTAGTTTTTCTGGGCACTGAAAATTTTGAATTCGTTTTTTTTTCACTCAAATCTCAAAAGGGGGTGCGAACACAAAACTTTGAAAAAAATTAACTCGGGTATGAAATTCTAAGTTTTTAGTTCACTGTTTGAAATAAAAAGTCCAAAGCTGGTAACACAATTTTAGACCCTCGATCCTCCATTATAGGCAATCCAAGATTATGAAAACATAATTTTAGTATGGTCCATTTTTATAGGCTCTTCTCCAGTGCTGAAAAATTCCAAAAATTTTCTAGAGGCTCTGAAGCGTCTTGAAATCACTTCCAATCAATTCAAGACGTAGGGTGGGCCGAAAAAACAATTTTTTCGATTTTCAAAAATATACCCCCGCAAAAGTTGTTGGCTGATGAGACTTGAAGAATAGAAAAAGAAATTTCAAAATCAATTCATATCTTCCGATCGCGCATTGGCATTGAAATTTTCAAAAATTGGCAAAAATTCAATTTTTTCAAAAATTTTAGAAAATATAAATAAACTTTAAAATTCATTTAAATTGGTTTTAGAGCTTATCTAGTGACTATTAAAACCAAAAAGCAGATTTTTTTGGAAAAAATGCATGCTGCACAAATTTTTTAAATTTCTGCTATTTTTCCACATGAAGAAAAATAAAATAAAAAATTATAAAACGTTGTTTCTTTCAAAAAAAAAAAGTATTCTTTGGTCTATGTGAGCAATAAATAAGCTCTAAAATTAATTTTATTCAATTTTGAATTTTTTAAAAATTTTTAAAATTTTGAATTTTTGCTAATTTTTGAAAACTCTAACGCCAATGCGCGATCGGAAGATATGAATCGATTTTGAACTTTTTTTTTATTCTCCAAGTTTCATCAGCCAACAACTTTTGCGGGGGTATGTTTTTGAAAATCGAAAATATTGTTTTTTCGGCCCACCCTAATCGAGAGGTCGAACATAGGGTATATGTATACCAAATTCCATATTTTTTCGTTGAAAAAATTGAATTTTCATATTTTGCAGGGCAATGCTCAATGAAGTATAAATTCGAGGAAAAATAAATTTTTTTAGCAGCTAAAATTTTGGATATGGCGTTCTTCATGATGCACTTCAAATTTATTTTTGTTTCGCCTTTCAATTTTTCTTCAAGTTGTCAAATTTTGAAAATTGAAAAAATTAAAAATACTCATCAGCTTTTTTAGAATCAAGTTATTATACCTAGTTTATGTTCAGAAAGGATCGTATTTTCAACAATTTCGAATTTTTATACATCAACTTCAAGAAATGCTAAAAAAAATTCAAAACTCTCCAAAACTTGAGAAATAAATTCGGACACTGAAAATTTAGATTTTTCAGAATTTTTCCCAATATTACCTAATCAAGCAATCAATGTGGCAAATCAGAGACTTACCCACTTGCCACTTAATTCGAACACATTCCATCTTATTAATTTTCATAAACTTCGAAAAAAATTGCTCTGATTCCTTAAAACAGTGCAAACAAACCAAGGCTCATTGCGGAGCTACAGATTCCGTAGGTATAGGTATGAAGCTATTTTCAACCTACACCATACACATATTTCCAATTACATGAAAATTTACTCACATACGCGTACAAAAACGCAAAACCAATATATAAATAATCAAGCACATCGTCGTCGTAGTCTAAAAAAACCGCAGAAAAAAACCACACGCATAATAAAGCAATTCATTAATCACGAACTAACCTCGTATTCCATGGCGCAAAAGCCCGTAGTAAATGGTAATTCCGCCAACGAGGCAAAAATCTTATCCATCCATTCCATCGGTATTCATTTTTCATACTTCCTTCGAAATACACATACGAACGTCGGTATAGTCATACGAGTTTCAGCAGACACGTAGTGTAGGTTAGGGCTGGGGGATACCGGTGGTACAAATTTGATAACGCAGCGAAAACCACATTCGAGTTGTGCGCTGTAACATATCAAATGAAAAACATTTCGTAATTCGCCTTTGAGCCACAGCTACGGCTACAAATATTAAACAGTAGATTAACATTTCATAAATTCGTTTTTAACCCTTATCCGCAGCCCATGGTTTGCTCGCATCCAGCCTGTGATTTTTCAATTAAATGGGTATACTAAATTTGTAAATCGGCTTTTAAAATACTAACCCGGTAAACATTCTTGCCGGATTCGTAAATACCGCAGCTGTAAGTCGCATTCCGCAGCCTGATGTGATGAAGATGCGACATGATGGGAAGGTAAGCTGGAATAATACTGGAAGAGAATACGGAATGGAAATTAATTCATTGTTAGTTATGATTGTGAATAAAGGGTTAAAAGTCGACGAAGAATGAAATTGAATTCGTTTCATTTAACGTCAGTTGATATATGGATGGAGAATTTATCTCCCCTTAAAAACTAAAACATAATTAAAGTTGAGAAATTTTTGCATTGAATGCCCTTTTCTTTGAAAATTTTCGCCCCCACTTCGCTCAGGCTCAGTGAATTTATATAATTTATTTTTCAAATACTTAATACAGAGTACACTTCCTTTCCAGCCCAAAAAATTTAATACCTATTTTCAAGTTGAAAAAGTCATTTTTTTAAATCTGTGAAAATCAAAGGACTTGGTGACGAAAATCTCGAATGAAATTTTTAAATTTTTCTGGAAAGAGATGAACTCATTCGGGAACAATGATTTAAAAAAAAAAAAAAATCAAACAAATAGCAGGAAAAAATAAAAAATTTGTATTCTTTATTTTTTATGTCTAGTCGGCAAAGTTCTTTTTTTTTTCAACAATATAGGTCGCCAAATTTTTCATATTCATCTCGAGATTTTTGTCCTTATTTTGAAGGGGCCTTTGAGCTAGCAAATTTATAGGCTTTAAGTCAACAAATTTGTGGATTTCATTTCCCCAACCAGTGTCGTCTTTGACCACCACCACTTTCGGTTCTTATTGGTCCTTCTTAATTTTGCTTTAAAGCTTTTTCAATGTGAATTCAAAGGGTACCCCTGGTTAAGATAGGCAAATCGGCATAAGAGCTACTTTTTGAAAATAACCATTAGGACCCCAAAAAATGATTTTAGGAAATTTTTTCCACTCTACAACTCACCTACTTTACCCCAACCCCCCAAAATGGCGAATTTTCGTCCAAAAAATCCCCTCTAGGAACCTAATGAACCAAAAATTCTGAAATTTATGTGACGTATTCAGGGAATTGCCTTCACAACGGTTGAAATTGAAAATTCTTGAAAATCAAGCAATAAAATGGCCATAACTTAAAAATAGAAGGGGGAAGGGGTCAAAATTTTTTCATATTTTTTACATCAAGGGAAACCATTTAGGAGGGTTAGAACGAAAATCCAACCCAGGGCTAAATTCACCTCTTATCCGGATAGACCCTTTGAACAATTCAAAGTTTAAGGGTGGGTTTTGGGCTAAAATGCATTGTAAAAAAAAATTGAAAAAATTCTTAAAATTTGTTCACCACTCCCCATATACTTACACTAAATAAATTTCAAAATTTTTGGTTGTATTAATGATGAAATGGATATTTTTGAATAGTAAATCGTATTTGTGCTAAAAAGAAATAAATAAATACCTATTATGTCTTTTAGTTACCGAGTTATGGCGATTTAATGTTTCAAAGTGAGGTTTTGGCTAGAAGGCAGTGCAAAAAAAAATCTGAAAAAATTCTCAAAAATTGGCCACTACTCCCTGTATATGTACATCACATAAATGTCATAATTTTTGGTTCATTAGGTTCCGAGATAGGATTTTTGATGAAAATTTGTTATTTTTGAGAGGGTGGGAGTAAAGAAGGGTGAATTGGGGAGTGGAAAATATTTCCCAAAATCATTTTTGGGGTCCTCAGTAACGTCTGCTGATTAGTTCCAAAAAGTAGCTCTTACGTTAGGCTGATTCGCCTATCTTAGCCGAGGGTACCTTTCGTGAAAAAATAAAAAATTCTGTTCGATTTGGATTTATACGAGCAGACTGAATTCATAAATATGATTCGTGATTCGCCGTAGATTCACAAAAAAAAAAAAACAATTTTTAATTCAAATAGTCAATCCAGTTTTTTTTTTCGTTTTTTCCTACACCTATCTGCGGAAACAAGAATGCGAGTGATACTCCGTCATCTTTTAAAAAATTTCAACCAGAATCAATGAAAAAAAAAATTCAAATAATCGAGTGAGGAAGTTCAAAAATTTGTTTCAGGTAAATAATTTTCTATTTGGAGTGAATTTTGGTTGTTGATTCAATTTTTTTTATTAAAAAAAAAATCTCAAAAATGAATGTTGGAAACTTTTTGATAAAAATTGGAATAAAAAAGAGAACTAGTTGACTAGTTGAGCTTTATCACCAAAGTTTACTTTGAGCTTTTCAAAATGTGATGACCGTTTTTGAATCTTCTATCAATTCTTTTTCAGACCCCGCGAACAGTTTTTCTTCAGGTATAACCTATCTCGAGATATGAGCTTTTAAAGCTGGGTAATTGGACAAAAATCGCAGTTGCTTCTTAATTACCAGCCCTTTCCCCGCCCTTCGGGATTAGAAAGAAAATAATCGTAAATTTATGAATAGACCATTAAAGAGTACACGTAAAAAAAAAAAAAAAAAAAAGAATTAAGAAGACCCCATGTTATTTTTGGTTCATTTTAGCGTGGAATGGCTCAATATGCCTTATCATTGTTTCCAAAAATGATTTTTTTTTTTGTTCCTGAGAAACGTGGAGGGCAAGGAGACGAGACTTTTCTTAAAAGAAAGCTGAAAATCTGCACTTTCATATGGTGCAAAAAAAACAATATAATTATGAAAACGAATAAGAATTTCAAGTACAATAGATGAATAGTTTCTAAAAATAAACTACGTTTATTTACTCTCTTAATTTGAATCAGTCAAAAACTGAAAATTGACTGATTAAAATAGACAGAATTGAGTTACTGATTGATAGTGAAATTCCACTGATTTCATCGTTAATTAGTGAAATTTGACTGCCAATCAGTGACTTGATTTTACCTATTTAATCAATCAATTTTGACTGATTCAAATTAAGAGAGTAGGTACCTAGTAGATTTTACACAGTATCAAAAATTCTGACTGTTTTTGTCGTAACAGGTAACAATTTTATTTTCTGGGGGGTTGTTTCGATTTCAAATGTTTGAAGTAAGCGATGAAAGTATTTGCTGAAGTTTTTGCCGAAGTATTTGTTGAAAAATTTCTCGATTTTTTTAACCAAATATTGATCGATAGTCATCTCCACATTCTTGGAGTAAATTTCCAGCTTAATTAATGGCTTGTTACTTTTACGATGTTCAAATGATTGAACGTCCTCGCTGGAGCTGGACGTGTGGTGATCATCAATTCCTCCAGGTATTACAAACTGAGTTGCCATGAACACAGAAAATTTTATTTGTTTTTTTACGGTATCAAGTTTATTTCGCATCATTTCGATTAAAAAATGATCGGAAGATGTGAGCAACCAACGCCAAAATCCATAATGCCATTCGAGGATTTTCCTAGTTTTCGCGTGAGCGTCACTTTCTTTGTTACCTACATCTTGATAGATACCTTTCTTCGTGATAAAATCCTTCAACTCTTGGTTGCACTGCTTATCTATAGAGGATGAAAACCAACTTCTCCATCCGGTCATTCTTCGCAGTTCACTATACATTTCTTCTCTCAAATCATCCGAAAGTTCTGGTACGACAAATTTTTCACTTGGACTGACGAAGTTTTCTAATGCTTTCGCAAGAATCTCGACGATTTCTGCACCTAAGCGCAGTCCCTCGCTATCAATATTCTACAAGAAAAAAAAACAATATTTAAGGATGATTGTGAAAAATAGATCTAGATTGCAAAAAAAAAATGTACAAGGTACATATGTTGGAAAGTATACTTCAACTTACAATGTCTCCAAATAATGGTTTAGAAAGTGCGGACGAAACTGAAAAATAATTTTGATTACTTATTAATATGCAAAGAAAAAAAATAGGTGTACTACCATTGATAAATCAGAGAAAATTATAGAAAATCACCGGAGAACAGTCAGAATTGCAGCACAGTAATAATAATTAGGTAATCAGTGAAAAGAATTTTACTGTAAGTACTCAAGCAGTAAAAAAAAAAGCAGAAAAATCAGTGAAAATCTCTGAAAATCTGCTGGAAACCAAAGAATTTTGCTGATTTTTCCTGAGCTGCAATTCTGGCTTATTTCAGAAATTTTTCACCGATTGAAAATGAGAAAGTATGTGTAAGGATATGGAAGTACTTGGTACTCACTTACCATAAAATATGATCAAAAAAGCTCGTGCACAAAAACCACCAATCATTTTTGATATTGTGTGAGGTACAATGAAAAGGATACTTGTATAAATATAAAAATACAACTTGAAAGTAGATATACTATTAAAAGTGAGTATTTTTTGTGATGGAACGATTCAAAGTATGTATTGGCTTATGATACTGATAAATAGTAAAGAAGTTGGTGATTGAATTAATGAAATGAAATGATAAAAATATCTATTTAATCCAGTTTCAATACATATCTATCGATTAATCTTTGATATGGAAGATTATTTTCGAATACCATAAATTTTTGTATCAGTATACAAACAATTTCATCGTAATCTCTTTTAAAATCAGTTCATTTTTGTACTGAGAAAGTTCGACTCGAACGAAATCGACACCCATTGCCTAACTAATCTTGACTCAAAATTGGGGAAGGGGAAATAAGCTTCATAAAATGAGATGATTTTATGTCAATTTTAATGTCAGGTTATTATCGTAAATTTCACTTTTAACGATGAGATTTTTTTTGCTATAATTGAAGTGCATGCAACATTTTAAAAAAACTTAGGCATAAATATGTAGATGTACGTGGTTTTTGTAGCTCAGGGCTAAAAAATTTTTATTGTATACTTATGCGAAGAAAAATGACACCTAATTTAGGGGAGGAAATTCCATTGCACCTTTTGCTCTTCATTACAAAAAAGGGTTCAAAATTTTCAAACGAGCATAAATTGGCGAAAAAAGCCCAAACATTTTGAAATATTTTTTCAACAGGTCCTCTTGTCCTCTAGCAGCTATCTAAAAAAAAAAAAAACGCGATTTTTTTTTCTGCATTTATAGCGAAAAAGGAAAAAATTATGAAAGAAAACACAACTTTTGGCCCCTCCTCCTTATAATAAATACTTGAGTTTCGAGTCCAAAATTGTTGTCGGAATTATTTGCCAGAATAGGAGGGCTTTTTGGGATAAGAACAGAAGATATTGATTTCCCAAGACGAAAAACATCCTATTTAACCAGCTACAAAAACTTCATTCAAATTGAGTTTCTCGATCAATACCTAAAAAATTATGCAATATCAACTTACAAATGGCGAAGTATATAAAGAAAAAATGGATACTTTGAAGTTTCAACTTCAATCTTTACAGAAATTCTTAGTTCATTTTAAGAACCCCTAGCTCCCCTTCCTCACTCCAAGGAGTCAACGCCAACATGGTGTGATAAAAAGAGTTTCCAACTCGAAATGAATTACTTTTGTAAATTCAGACAAAATCAATTTCAAATTTTAATTTTTTTGATTTTTTTGAGTTTTTTTATGATGATTATAGTTGAAAAAATTGATTTGTTTCGTTTTTTCTTTTGGGTAAGAATTTAAGTATGACCAAAAACGTTGTTTAAAAACTAAAAAGGTAAGATGGGTGCTAGGTTAGTGTGGACTCTAAACTTCTGAAAAAAATATTATGTATTTAGATAACTCAGAAATTTTCAAGGTAATCTAAATTTATAGAAAGCTCAAATATTATCAACTCGAAATTTTTTCAAAATTTTTCGATTTCATTTTTTTAAAAACTATTCTAGTGTCAACATTTTTTCAATTGTAAAATTTTTATAATTTTTGATCTTAAAAAATTTTCAACATTAATTTTTAAATTTTCTTTCCAATTCTAAAATACTTTCCAAATTTCAAGTTGAAAAAATTTTGAAAAACAAGGATGAAAATTTTTGGAAAAAATATCAAAGCTGGAATCAATTTTGAGAAAATGTCTGATTAAAAAAATTGGAGAAAAAATTAAATAGATGAAAAAAAGTTGTTGAGTTGGAAGAACTTCTGTAAATATAGGTACAGCGAAAAGAACTATAGAAAAAATTGAAACAGGAAAATTATTGAAAAATTCCAAGTAAAAAATTTCAGATTGAAAATTTAAAAATAGGATTCAAATAATTAAAAAATAATAATTTAAGTCAAAAAAATTGAATTGAAAGTAAATCTGACTCAGCACGTTGAAATTTTTTTTCCCTTACTATTTTCAATGCTAAATGCTAAAAAACTCAATTACTCATTACTGTTTAAAAAAATGAAAAAAAAAATGAAAAATCACGATTTATTAATGAAACGAAAAACAGTAGGCAGCACCTACGTAAAATATCATATAAAAATTGTCTTCTTGAACGTATTTACAAAATTAAACAAAAAAAAAGTTGAAAAAAAAACATTAACATCTTAATTATACGACACTTACGTTAGAAAAAAAAAATACTTCACATTTTCCCAACTAAAAACAGTTAATCACAATGTTTTGAAATCGGTTATTATTTTATAACCGTTTCTAGAAAGTTTTTCTACGCGAAAAATGTGTTTCTTTCTTTAAAAATGTAGGAATTAATATTTTCTTTCAATTCAAATTATTTCGTATTTCATTCATTGAGTATTCAGTCTATTACAGACAGTTTATGGCACTTGGAAATCAGAATAAATCTGAAGCTACATAAAAACCTACCCGTACTTTACCAAATTAAAAAAAAAAACCAATTTATCGTCTTCGTTTCTACAAGGGGGGTTTTTTTCTAAATGGATTATCATTTAGATTTTATGTCCTCGAAAAAGCATCAATACACACTCTCAAAAGAACAACCCATTTCAAAAGTTTCTCTCGTAAATTACTAATCGAAAACGAAAGATCAACAAAGAATTACTCAAATGATCCAGTATCATCGTCAAAATTGAAGAAATATAACGAAAAATGCACTATGAATAAAAAATAAAAATAAAAATCACACTTGCAAAAGGAAAAAAAATTAACCAACGTATAAAAGTCGCAAGATAACTCAAGATTTTACACATCGTTAAAAATAACAGATTTATGAAAGAGAGTTGAAAGTTATTTTCCAAAAAAGTAATTGCTATAATCGATGAAAATTAGACGACTCACCTTTATTTTTACATCTGAATCAATTTGACTTCTACATAGTATTCTGATTTTTGTCCGCAGCTGACAACAGATATATCATTTTTATCAAAGATTGTTTCCTGCAATTTAACAACAATTTTTATGTATCTGGGAAGAATTTTTGAGAAATTGAAGACCGCGTCGAATTGCTCGTAGCTTTAGATGAAACAGTCCGGAATGTTGGGCGTACCTTCAATTAAAGCTTCGTAGTTTGCTTCTCTTTCGATTATAAACTTCTTGGAAGAATAGCTATTCGTCTCTCTTTCATAATCTGAAAAGAAAACAAAAAAATAAAACTAAATTTAAAATAATCTCTAAATTATTGAACAGTGTAGCAATTCATAAAATCAACATTAACCATATTACAGCTATAATGTACTCTAGGAAAAATAGCACAACCACCGGAGATAATTAAGCGCCAAAAATTTCTTTCAAATGGGTAGCTACGCTGAAACCATTTTTATGGATTAAATCGACCAATACAGCGTGGTCAGGTAGATTGGATTTAACGACCATTTTGCATTTGCAACATCCGTCATCCATTAAGGTGTGAAACTTGTTGTAGACATTTTTACTGTCAGCTAAGGTTGCATCGATTTCCAAGTAACACTCGATAGCTTGCAAAGGGAACTGAGATAGGATATCGTTACTCATTATACGTAATTTACTGTAATGAATCTGAAAAAAATGATCATATTTAAATAGTACGCGTAAAAAATAGACGCAGCACGCATATGTGACCCCGCTGGAAAGAAGAGACATTGTGTAAAAAAAAATCGTTCTTTATTTTTATGGGTTTTGTCAAGATTTAGTGTCATTTAGACCAAAAACAAGCAAAGAGACATCGATTTTTTTTACACAAGGTCCCTTCTTTCCGGCAGGGTCAATATTCTTACTTACGGTATCGAAATCTCCATAATCTACGAAAAGAACTGTAACGTTGCCTTTGCCATCAGGTACGTCCATGACTAATCCACGATAGTATTTCTCATCTTTGTAGGGCGCACATACAGCCATATTTTTTACAATGATCTCCTGGCACAATATATCTTTAGTTACAGAATTCTTGCAATAATCTTCGATGCATTTCGATATCATATCCAAGATTTCTTTGTTCAGTTCCAATTGTACGTAGAATCTCAGAGGAAAACCAAAGCATGATATGCATACATCTATTGTTTGACATCTGAAAATGAAAATAAAATTTTAAATGAAATTCCAACATACCAATCAAGACCAAATTCGAAAATCTCTAAGCGACACCAGTATGGTGAGGAGGAGGGGAATTTTTCGGTCTAAATTTCTTTCAAACATTCTTCTCATTTTTTAGTAAATATCTTGAGAATCTATGTATAGAGACAATGTTCCATTCGCCTTGTAAAAACAAATTTTTAATAAAAATTTTAAAGTGAGAAAAATAACTGATAAGAGAATGTCCCCTCCCCCGTCTAGATGGAACTTTCATTCAACGATAATAAAATATACTCATCATAGAAATGAATTTTAAAATAATTAAAATCGATTCAAATACTAACTGGTTAAGCGTAATTTTTTTGAATTCAACTGGTATAATGAAGTCCTGGATATTAATCGTTTTTCCATCAGCATCGATGAACAATTCGCAATATTGGTTCGTTGGAACAAGAGGTTCGACTACTTTCAGTTTAAAAGAAAGGCCTTTTCGCTGAACCAAGAGAGTGAATAGTTGGTGAGATTCCTCAGTTTTTAAAGCATCGTTTTTAGTCAAATTAGCCAACGTGAACTGGTACGCTAATGCTGGTATTTGAAGTAATCTGAAACATTACAATAGTTAGTAGTAAGTTCATACTTAACGAGGCAAGAAATATTTCTTCAACTCACTCAGGAGGAATCTTGTATATTTCTTTGACCGGAACGACTTCTGTATTCCCATAATCTACAAAATATAAACAAACTCCATCGATCGTTACATTAGAAACAACTGCTCGACGTAGACTTTTATCTTTGGCAAATCTACCAAGGCATAAAGTCCCTGGACCGATTTTTCCAGGAACAGGTACTAGCTGGATGTTGTTGATTATTTTTTTCACTACGGTATTTAATGTAGCAGAAGTAGTTTCCTAAAAACGAAGGGGAAAATGTAAATACGAAATATTAAAATTAAATATATTAAATGTAAATATTACTTTTAACTGAACGGCGAATGAGTTCATTCCATCGGTAACATGAGAAATGTCGACATCGTAGGTGGAATTAATCGTTAACGATAAATAAACGAAGCTATGAATCGAATGAACTGGAGGTAAACTTTGAATAGGTTCGGATATTTTGATTTCTTGATATTTGGAAATTAAAGATAATAGCGAAGTGTCATCAGAATTGACCGGAGCAGCGCTCGAGTTCTGAACTTTCATCGGTATCGGGAGAGATTTAGAAGGATTCGGTGTTTGAACGTGGGATTCATTCGATACAGTACTCGTAGAACATAAGTTCTGAACTGACATCGGTATCGGAAGAGATCCGGAGGTATTGGGTATCTGAGCGTTGGATTCATTCGATACAGTACTCGTGGAATGTAAAATCGAGACGAAATCGTCCTTATTGGATATTTTATCACCGTATCCGCCTGCTATAAGAAAATCACTCAGATTCCTTTTGTACTGATTTGGCATAACAATAGAAATTTGGATAATTTTTTTCTCAACTACAACATCGATGAGGGTAATTTTGGTAAGATATGGTAGATAATGAGAGTTAACCGATACTGATTCATTTTTCGTCCAAAATCTTCGAGTAACCACTCCATTAAGAATGAATTCTTCGGCTAAACCATTGTACGGTATCGCACTAAGAATATCATCAACTACGCGTATTTTCTTAATTGTGACGGAGATGTAGAGACCGATGTCGATAAACCGTACATAAATTTTCTGTAAGCTTTTACTTCTAGCCACGATCTTGGCACGTTGAAAGTGATCATCACGAAATGCCAGGACTACTTGGCCTATGGATAATTCTTTTGCGCTGAGAATTTGTCCATATCCTTCTTTCAACGCTGGAGCGTGTTTTCTGATCGTGTCTTGTACAGATGCAAGTTTATCTGGATCGACGATTCCCCATAATTTAACGAAGGGAGCTTCGGCACTGATGTGAGTCCAAAGACTGACCGTAGGAATTACTGGGTTGACACAAGCCATTTTGGAATGATTTGATCGCGACGATTATTCACTGATAATTATAAGTCAAAAGATATTACTTGAATATTCAATACAGCCATAATTAATAGAAAGAATCATTAAATAACTGATTGTAATTATAAAATCCTAATCCGCAATTATTCCTTTATATTACATTACACAATAAATTCGTTGGCTGTTGCAACTGTGATAAATAAAGCGAAATGTTTATTATCGAGAGTCTATTTATGCTCGCGAAAAAGATAGTTTAATTTCGTGTGGTGTGGTGCTTTCTTCTGCCAAAATATTGTTTTTCAAATCTCAATTCAACTCCTCTTTTGTTCTATTTATTTTCATTAGGGTTTCAACTTTTTAGATATTTCAAATTTTTATGCAAAACTGCACTGCAGGGTCTATCTAACTAACATCAAAAAATTCTTTTTCAAGAAAGAAAAATGCTAAAATCCACTTCCTGAAAATTGTGATTTTTACAGCTTTTATCGATCGAATAGGACACGAATCTGGTTTCCATTCATTTGTTTGTCAGCCGATACCATGGGCTATCTTTATCTTCATCTTCATTTCAGAACCTAATCTATCCTACTCCGAATTCGCGAAAACTCAAAATTGTTCGAAATTAAAATTCTGTACCATTTTACGTTCAGGGTACTTAGAATTATTTCTGAAGCTCTGCGAGGTGCACAAAAAACTATTTCAATCCACATCCAATCGTTTCGTACTCGTCAGTGATTTTCTTCAATCTCCCACTCCCAATTTACAACTTCGTCGTATATAAACAATATTCTGACCAGCAATAAAAACAATAAACTGAAAAAAATCGATATATTTTTTAAAACATCAATACATACACTTAGTCATATTTTATTTTTCTTATTTAATACAAACGTGAAAAAATTTCTAATCATAGTGGGTAAACTTAACTACAGAAACGTAAAAATAAAGAGTACAAAACGATTTTTAAAAAGTAAAGCTAAATCCAATAAAAAACAAGATAACTACTATATTATTTAACGCAATAAAACCTACGGGCTTACAATTAATCTTCAAATAAATGCGCCTTTCATATCACAAAAAAATATCGAACAAATCGAAATAAATCCAACAGCAAATAACTCGAATTTCGTTAATTATAATTCACATTAAAAAAATAAGCGTTAGTATTCAAATTGTACATTTTATATCGAAGTCTATCAAATATTCAGTCTGTTGAGATTTTGACGCCCGTTTATCGTAAAAACAGGAACCTAATTTATAATTTTATATACACAAACGAATCAACTTTTACGAAATAATAAAAAAAAAAAGACAGTTTGAAACTGTACACATTGATTTTATATACTTCTCAATGCTGTACAATACAACGAACCAGTCTTGAATTCGAGAAATGAACGAAAGACTAGGTTTTTATTAAAAAGTGGCCAATTCACCTGTTAGAACAGAAAAGAAAAAAAATTGTCAATTTTCTCTTAATCGAGTTTATTTCGAAGACACACTTTTCAAATCTTACCTTCTTCGCTTATACATTCGTCTTCGTATTTCACGCACATTTCCTTTATTTCCCTCCAAACGTCGTACTCGGGATTGGTCAAATTGACTATCTGAACTCGGGATTTTTCCGAAGCCGGTATGATGTGTTGCAATTCGAATGTAGGATTATTCAGCAACGTGATCTCCTCAAAATGGATACAAACGTCCAAAGGCCAGCTGTTCAAATGGGCTGGCAAAGGTAATCCGCAAAGGGTAGCGAATGGCGCGATGGCTTTCAATTCTCCGGGCAACTCGAATAATTTTTCGACATTTATTATGTTTCCGTAATCGACACAAAATACTTGGAAACCGTGATACGAATCCAAATCGATGAGCTTGACTCGATACCACGAATTGGACATCGAAGCGCAGTACATCGAACTGACCTGTGGCTCGACAACTGGACTTTTTTCACCGGCAGCTTTCAGGTGTTTTGTCATCGATTTGATGAAATTGATGTCCGATACTTTTTGCACGTAAAAGTGGCCCGGATCTTGGACGCATGTAACACTATACATATCACCGTCTACGAGTTCCCTCAGAGGAGGTGACTTCTTTGAAGACGATGATTTGGTCAAACCCGGAGATTTTTTCGGTGTTAAGGTAATCGACGATTCGGCCGGAACGGATGAAGCTTCTGGCGATGTCGTTTTGGCCAGAACGGGTGAACTTTCTGGTGAGGTCGATTTGGCCGGAACGGGTGGAGCTTCCTGCGAATTCGAATCGTTCGTCGATGATGATTCAGCAGATACGGAGAACGGTTCTGAGGACACCTTCGGTTTCTCTGGAGATGAGTCAACAGAGACTGGTGACGGTTCTCCTTTCAATTGTGGTTCTGAATCCTACAAATTCAAAAATAAAATAAGATCACAAAATTAGATTTCAAAAGTCAGAACATCTGATTTTTCTGCGTTCTTGCTCTCGAGTTGATTTCGAAGAACCCTGATCATGAAACAAGTACTGAAAATTCTCCGCACAGTAGGTCAAGGTGTCTAACAAAAATTTTTTGAGAAAAAAGATTGACTTAGCTTGATTTTTTCGAATGACTTTTTCGACAATCAACTTCAAATTTTCTGCTCCCTTGCGTATATTTTGTTTTAAAGGGAATTTCAAGCACTTTCTTGTCATGATTTTTTAAATTTTTGAAAAAAAGCTTGACATTTTGAGTAAATTAGTAAAAAAGCTTCGCTTGACCTGTGTTAAACACCCTGTAGGTACTAGTTTTTTTTTCTACAATAAATGTGTACATGAAAAATATTGAACCTTTCTTCAATTTATTTCCGGTGTAATCAATTGAAAGGATCATTCGAAATATTTCGAATCCAAAAAATGAAATTTCTTGTCATTTTAATGTCATTTGCTTTCTTTTAAATTTTCCGAAAAATAGAACTTCCTTTTTATTCTTCGATTTAAAAAGGAAAACAGAAGATTTTGAAAATGGAATTAATGTAAAAAATGAAAATGTTCTCAATTTTTTCACCGCAAATTCTCCCAGTTTTTCTCCCGATCAATTCAATAAAAATTTGGTTTTAATAATTTCATTTCAAAAATTCGCGATTTTTCAGTCAAAAATTACTGATTTCTCAAGAAAAAAAACAATATTTTTGACTAAAAAATCGGTGAAAAAATTGATTTCAAATTTCATCTTTTTCCTCAATTTTTTTTCGAATTCTCAGCCCTTCTCTCAATGAATTTCTGGGTGCGCTTATGATTTTTTTAAACCAAAATTGCAAGTCAATTATTTACGATAATAACTCAAAAAATGAATATCAGAGAAAAAAAAATTGAAAATGAAATAAAATCTAAAAAAAACTCACTTTACTACCGACGCTCTCGTTTAAAAGCAAAGATTCCGATTCGATTTCACCGACGAACGTGCTACAACTGCCTAGCGACACATCCAAGCTTTTCTTCTCTTCCGTATCTTCATCCATCGACAAATAAACGCTTTCAGCGACATCGGGACTGCAGGAACTTTCAAACGAGGTATCACCTTCGCCACCATCGACGTCGGGAATTTTATCGCCGGTTACGATGTTTTCATTGAGTTTGGATAATTCGTCGCTCGAGTCATCGTTCTTGATCGGTGTACCATTTTCGTCACTGTTATTCAAGGTCGATGCTGACGATCCGGCTGGTTCTAGTTCAGACGATGTAATCGTATCAGAGCTGTCGTCGGAACTGGATTCTTTGACCGATGATTCTTTCGATTTAATAAGTTCGGGTGTAGAGAACACATCTCCTGAGGTATCCTCAGGTGAGTTATCAGTCTTGGAGGCGATAATACCGTCGAAATCGTCGGCGATTTCGGAACTGACGTTGGCTTCAGTCGAAACCGGTTGTTGAGAAACGGTTTCATCACCAGTCGAATTCGATCCTTCGGTTAGTGAAATATTCTCGGAATCCGGTGAATTTTTGATTTCAGGAACGACATCGTTATCATCGTCGGAAGTTTCATCCGATTGAAGATCTTCGGCTTCATCACTTTGGGACGATGAATCTTCGGCTTCAGATCTCATAACAAGAGAAGCCATTAACGCAATTTGATCTTCCGAGATACCTATATTCCTGGCGCTCCATACTTTTTTCAGTTGAGAACTGACACTTTCAAAGGCAGACCTGGGATCTGTATTTTTGGGTACTTTTATTTCGGGTACCGGCGTTTCCTTTCTAGGCGGGAGCACTACGATGGGTATTTTAGACAAAAAATCTTGGTATTTGCAATGCTCGCATTCGCCATCGTTGAATTGTGATTCATGAATGGGAATTTTGGACGTCGAAGGTTTCGTATCACGAGCATCTTTTTTATCAGCCGCGTCAGATTTCTCTTTCGGTAGAGTTTCGTCAATTTTAGATGGGGCCGATTTGGATGGCGAAGATTCGGAGTCATCTTGAGAAACGTCATCTTTGGTGATGACATTTTCGCCATCGGTTTGATCGATTTCTTCGGCGATTTTTTCAGCGACCGTATCTTCTACTTTGACATCTTCACTCTGCTGCTCGGATTCGGCCAAAGCTTTGGTAATTTCGCAGGTATCGTCTTGGTTGACGTTACTTTCCGGAAGAGAATCCTTGTCGGATTCGTTCAATTTTTCATCCTCTTCGCTGGAGACAACTATATCGGGAATGGTTTTACTTTCGACTACTTCTTCAGGAACCGTAACTTCATTATCGACGAGTTTTTCGACTTCAGACGACGGACTTTCTTGATTATCGTTACTGGCAGGATGAGCATCTTCAGATTCGTCTGATTTTTTTGCATCAACGTCGTCGGAGACAGCTTCACTTTCGATGACTTTTTTAGCCATCGACGATAAATCCGGTACGGTTTTTTGAACAATTTCACTTTCAGGACTGGTTTCGACGTCATCGAGGCGTTCAACTTTGACAATAATTTCATCAACGACAGATTCTTCCACAATCGACGTCGTATTTTCTTGGTCAACTTCATTAACAGAAATTGAATCCTTGGAATCGTCCGATTTGGTATCAACATCGTTGGAAACACAGACTTCGAGAGTAGGTCTATTTTCGACAGCTTTTTCGGCGATCGTCGATAAACTTGGTACTATTTTCTCAACGATATCCGAACCTGTTTCAATATCGTCGACTTTTTCGGTTTCAGCAGGAACTTCATCGTCGACGAATTCTTCAGAAACAGGCGACGAACAAGGCGCAGACGACGGAACGATTTCGTTTTCAGACGACTGTTCTGTTACAGCGAAGGTGTCGAGTTCGATCATTTCAACTCGCGGAGTCGGAACTACGGGAGTTATGGATTGTTCAACGGCGGAAACGAGAGCACCATCTGCTACGTCTGTGCTGACCGGATCAGTATTTTGATTTTCTGAAACATAAAATAATCGTTTAGAGATCGAATTTATTTTCCAAATCAGAAAAAAGAGTCCATATCCACCACCCAAACACAATTTTCAAACTACGCCCTCTCTAGGATTAGTCACAATGGGATAGGAAATTTTTACGAATATGACATAAATTCATCGCAATAACAATATTATTCCCGTTTATATTTTCATAGAAATCATATTATTGGTTAAAAGAAATTGAAAACAGAAAACAAATTGTCTCCCAAAATTTTCTTGGATAAGTAATGAATTTTTTCTACATTTTTGGCGTATACGAAAAATTCCTCATCTTATTTCAGAGAAACATTTTTTCAATCATTTGAACAAATTGAAGTAATGGTTGAAAAATTATTCGTATTTTGAATACTTTTTCCATCATTTCATGAAATAATTTTTAAACGCATGATTTCGAGGAATTTTGGGAATTGAAAAATTCGTACAGTTCATAAGTAAGGAAAAATATTACAAAATTTTGAATTTTGAAGATATATTTTAGAATGGCAATGAAATAGTTTAAGAAAATAGAAAAAGGGTACAATTTTTTCACTGAAAATCCAGTTTTTACTTGATGACTCAGTTTCTCAGAAACTAAGTGATCCACAAAGTCGATTTTTATACCCAATATTCAGCGGTGTCCCAGTAATTTTTCAACAAATGTTTGCGAAAATATCAAGTTTATCTCAAAAAGTTCGTAAAATTATTCAAATTAGTGTTCGATTACAGAAGTAAATTGAATTAAAAAATTTCAATCTGGAAAAATCCTCTCGTGAACTTGAAAAGAAATCATTTCAAAACATATTATAAAAGAATGAAAAAAATCAGCCGAGTAATGCCAGAGAAAATAGGGCAAGAAGTAAAAACTGGGTTTTCTATGAAAAAAATATTAAATCTTCTTCTGTTTTCCCAAACCATTTTATTGAAATTCTAAAATATTTCCACAAAATTCAAAATTTTGTAATATCTTTTCCCACTTATTAAACAGTACGAATTTTTCAATTCAAAATATTAATCTGCCAATTTCTTGAAAATTAAAGAGAATTCAATCCAATTTCAAAATTTCTCAAAATCTGTCTGCCCAAAAATTGTATCCTTATTTTTCCATTATTTAAAATCAACTTTTTTCCTACTATGTCAAAATTTTGAAAGCTCCCCCCTCCCCATCACTCAATTCGAATAATATCAATTTTTTTCAAATCATTATTCAAAATAGAATTTTAACAAATCATGCAACACTGAATATGGTTGGTCTCAATCAAAAAATCGAAAAATAGTTATTTCGATTTTCTGAAAACTTCATTGACCGAGTATAAATTGAACCAATTACCATTACCTGGGTCAACTTTTCAAATATTTGAAAAGACCAATTACATACCATAATCGAACCTTTCGACAAAAGATTCTGCACTGTTCGGTTCACAAATTCGAAAACGATTCATGCAATACTGAACATGATCGATTTCAATCGAAACACCGATATTTTGATAGGTACTTAGAAATCTACACGTACTTTCATAACTATAAGGTAACGTGCCAGTGGTTGAATGGTTAAGGAGGTATGCTCACTCTTTTCCTTATAGAACAACTAAAAATTAATTTAAAGCGCTGAAACTTCGTAAAGTTAATCTAGAGGCTTCAACATACATGTAATAAAAATTTGAAACCATATAAATAAATAGAACCGAAGATATGGATTTTTGAATTTTGATTTTGTTTTGCCCAGTGGTTGAATACTAAAATTTTCATTTTTCCAGTGGTTGAATAGAATTTTTGCCCAGTGGTTGAATGAATATTTTTATTTTAATCAAGTACATTGGGTCTTCCAATTTCACTCAAAACATTTTTATGGGTTCTCTTGATGGTCTAGTGACGGAATTGCCCTCAATGCGATCCTAATACATTAGGAGTGGAGACTAACCTTTGGAATTTTTATCAAGAGAAGGACTTTTTAGGTTCTTTTCTACTAATTACTTTTTTTAATGAGATCGTAACACCCAAATAGAAGGCATCTGTCTCCTCTGAACCCTCTTATCAGCCTCATTGACGAAGTTGAAATTCAAAAAAAAGAGAAAAAAATAGTGTGCGACACGTCGTTTGTGGGATTTTTTAGGGCATTGAGTTAGAATGTTTGCCTGTTTTATGGATTTGGCCCTTCTCGATTGATATCCTGCCTAAACCCCAATAAAAAATATAAGTATTTCATGTTTTTGGTGATTTGGGGGCCCAAGGTCAACGCCTGCATGAAAAAAATTGATATTCAACCACTGGCATCGCGGAATTATCATCAATTGCCCAATGGTTGAATACTATTCAACCACTGGAAAACAACAGATTTTGTGTTCCAGTGGTTGAATAGGACAGTAAACATCCAATATTGAATCAAATCCGGATTTGAAGCATAGAATATGTTCACTGATCCTTAAGCTTCAAAATGATACCGCATTGGTACTCTCACGTGCATTAGAAAAAAAACTACGGCAACTTTTATGCTCTTACTCTTATAATTTTTTTCTTAAGAAAATTTCGATTTTTCAAAATTTCTTCCCCATTATTTCGTAAAAATTTTTTGACAGCGATTCATTTCAACCAAAATGAAATATCACAGTTTTATACTATAGTCAGAAGTGTACAGTAACATATGAGACAGAGAAGTACTGCCAACTACCTTCCTGAGCCTTAATATTAGCACTTCATTTCGAGTTATTCAACCACTGGGCACTATTCAACCACTGGCACCTTACCTTACCTAAATAAAATCGATTCACAATCAATTTAAATTTTCTGAACCAATATGCAATTGATTCTGATTTCCTGAGACGATTCAAAATACAATCGATTTTGATTTCCAGAATCGACGTCGATTTCTTGAATCATTTTCAACAGGCATAAAAAAAATTAAATTCCAAAAAATACGATCGATTCCAAAAAATTATTTCTTTTCGATAATCGTTCGCCAACTTTTCAATTGCGAAAAGAAAATCAAAATCAATCGCACAAAATCCAACACGATTGATTTCTATAAAAAATTCAATAATTTGCTACTTCATCAAACAATAATAATCACGAACGAATAATTTTTTAAAAATTCAACTTCCTACGTTTTCAATACTAATTAACGTACAATTGAGTACACAACTCGTAAATGTAAATTATTTGGCTAAAACAGATCAAATAACCCGGGACCTATAAACATTTTCAAACCCAAACACCACACTACTAGGTATACAAAATCCGGTCGAGCATCAAAAAAATATCTTATTCAAACAATGGAGCACACATACATCACATCTCATCCATTCGTTCCACAAGTCAAGTTTTTTAATAAAAATTGAAAAATCGAAAATCGTTTATAAATTTTTACATGAATGAAAAACTTTTCTTTTTATCTTGCATTTTTACACAGTTTTATTAAATATTAAATTCGACGTCGCACGTGTGTTTGTCAAGTTACCTATGCCTACAAAATTGAATTCAACGCTGGATAACCTGGTACTATAAAATAAAAAAAAAATTGAAAAAAAAATGAAAAATCACAACGATTTATTATTAACAAAATAGTACGTTTAAATATTAAAATATTTTCTTGAACGTAGGTAGACCATACAGACCTACAGTTATCTTATATACGATAACAAAAAAGAAAAAAAATCAGTGCAAATTGAACGATATTTAAAAAAAAACAGTAAAAAAAAGTATTAACATCTTAATTATGCGTTACGATGTACTTAGAAAAAAAAAATACTTCAAAATTTTATAGCAAGCCTTGAAAAAGGCTCGCTGCCTCGCATCACTTTTTTTTTTGCAGACTTGAAGAAAAATCAATCACGGATCACGGTGTTTGGAAAATTGTTAAAATTTTAAAAACTGCATTAGATCAATTTTTGAACGCGAAATATTCGTCAGAAATTATTTTCCAGTGTTATAACCTTTCGTTAATTTCAATCGATTTTCATTTCAAATTTTCTCATAAAATTTGTACTTCATTCGTTCAGTCTAATTATGCACATGTACAATTTATGGCACTTCGAGCGAATCCATCGCTCAATTGAAATTCTTCTAGAATTTTAGGAATTTTCCCCCTCCCTTCCCCTTCCTCCGATGGATATGTTTCAACATGGATATGTTCTAGGACTGAGGATGAGTTGAAAAAATTCAAAATTTGAAAAAAAAAATCGAAGAGACAAATGTGTGGAGAATTTTTCGATAATAAATATTGATACTTATTGGAAAAAATAATTGAAATTCTTACACTTTTTCAAAAAAATTCGAGCCTCGTGGATTTTTTTTCAAATTTTATGAATTTCATAATTTTTAAAATCATACGCCTCAAAAATTTAATAAAAAAAAAATCAATAAAAATTGTCAATTCTTATCAGACGTATCGCTGAATAAGAATTTGAATAAAATTCAAACAAAATTAAATAAACTTCTTGAAACAAAAATATTTCAAAATCATTGCGTGAAACTCTCTTATTAATATTGATTCGAATAATTTCATTTCGAGAGACAAATTTTTTTTAAATTATTAAAATTGCTCAGCAAATTTGAGAACAGAAAACTCAAAGTTTAAAACATTCCACTTTTCAACAGAAAATTTAATTTCACTTGGAATTGACCAATTTTTCAAAATTGCTTAGCCACAAATTCTGAAATTTTGAAAATAGGAAAAAAAGATTTCCTTAGGTTTTTCAGAATCTGATAAAATATTTGACATTTAAAAAAAGTCATCTCCATAAAATTAAAAAAAAAACATTTTTGAATCAATCCAAATTTTTTTTTGGAATAAAAATCCCTAAAACATATCCATAATTTAGAAACTTTGTTTCAACATCAAACCGTGTTATTTTTTCCAATTAATTCACTAAGATCACAAATATCATTCAATGTAGCACACCAGAATACACACGTACGTACAAAATAACCCCACACAATCACACGAAATCGCCAACCCACCTCAGTAAATAGTACCACCAGGAACTATGCGAATCACTAATCGACCATACCAATCAGTCATCGCCATAAAAAAAATGGAAGAACTATACATACGGGTAAGAATACACAATCGCATACTCAAAAGGAAACAAAAATTATCCATAAGATCATCTTAGATATCTTATAATAAAACACAAAGAGAAACAGAAAAAAAAACACAAAAACAACGATAACAACAAGAAACATACCCCCACATTCAAAGAAATTGAAAGTATAACATTATTATATCTCAATAGAAACATCGTATTACTTTGGTATTCGAAATGTTACGATTGACTATTTCATTTATTTGCCATCGTCGTAACCATAAAATACCGGCTAGCATCGCATGCAAGATACTGCCCCAAATTTCTACATAGATACGAATAACAGACTTATAGAAGAGAGTTAAAATATAGCTGAAGGGTTATAGATAGATAGAATTATATCGAAACACAGTAGATATACCTAAGTCTTCGTATGATAGAGTATATTCGAGAACACGACATATATCGTAGAAAAAAAATTTTCGAACCGAAAAATGTTGAAATAATCAATAGAAACCCTACGACTCACCTTTAGTCTCGTCGATCGAATCGGTTTTACTTTTATCCGTCGTACTTTGATTTTTGTCCAGAGTTCCTTGTTCGGAAACCGGCTGAATTTCTTCGGATTTCACGGAGTCTTCCGTTGACTCGACTGTAGTTGATTCGACGTTCTCAGATTTCACAGTATCGGTTACAGATTCGGCGATTGTTTCGGGTAATTCGACGACAGCTTCGGATTGGTCGTTATTTTGGACCGAATCCTCGATTGGTTTTACTTCGACTGACTCATTTTCTACGTTTGGCTCAGATTCGGAGATTGGTTCGATACTATTCGACGATACATCAGGTTCCGGCGTATTCTGGATCTCTGGATCAGTTACGGTTTCGTCGACCGCCGCCGGAGTATCTTGTTGGTCAGATTCCGGCGCAGGATTATCATTCGATAAGTCGGTGTTGAGTTGAGGCTGTTCTTGTTGGCCACATAATTCAATCAATTGCTGGCTCAATTCGATGGCTCCGTCGCTCTGTAGGGATACGTAGGTGACATCATCTTTGATTTCTTTGCTAAGCAGAACGAACGTATCCGAACTTTCGGAAATATCTTTGAGTTTGGCGAGTACAGCTGAAGGCAAATTGGTCGCCGCATCGTCTGGTAATCCGGATAAACGACATTTGGTCGCAAAAGCAGGCATTCCAGCCAAATCGGCGGGTAGCGATTTAATCTGCGAGGCGCAGGATTCGTTTCCATAGTCGATAAATAATACTCTGCAACCGTTATCCAATTTCTCCAGAACTTTGGCACGATACCAAACTCCGTCTTCGTCGAATAACGCAGCTACAATGGTATCCGGTTGGACGTCGGAGATTTCCAATGTATCGAAGCTTTCTACGTCACACAACTCGTCGCACAGCTCGTCCAGGGCCGGCGTCTGGTCTTGAATCCAGATTTCGTTCAGATTACCGACGTAGCTGATGATAACGGTCGGCTTATTGTTTTCATTCGACGGAGCGGTCAGTTCGGCTTGGCAAAGTGTGTACAATTCGTCGATCACGTTTACACCGTTGTCGATCATTTGGACAAAGGCTGGATCACCTTCTTCGACGATATCCATCGTGAAAAAAGCGTCACCGTTGCAGGCAAGTTCCTTAAATCGTTCGGTGGCCACCTGAGGCCATTCGTTCAATCCAGGAGGCGACTTGAAGGCGCAATGCTTGGCCAAAATCGGTATCACTTTCAGATCTTCCGGTAAGTTTCGTACTTCTTCCACTGCAGCGGTGTTGCCGAAATCGATAAACAGCACTTCTTTGGCAGCAATAGCCTCGGCCCGATACCAGACTCCATCTTCGGCGAATTTGGCCGCGTAAAGAGTGCCAACGGTCATATTTTCGATCAACGATTCGCCACTCTTCTCCACCTCATCCAAGCGATCGGCAACTTCGTCCAATAACGGCGTTTCCGTTTGAACGTAGAAGCTCGACGGTGAATTGATATGGACAACAGAGACGGTTTTGAATTCCAAAGATGGACGCTGCGGCTGCGACTCCGGTTCTGGTTCTACTTTTTCAGCCAAAGCTTTATCGATAATTTCTTCGCCGAAGTACAACATGACCAACAACGGATCGCTGTGACGACTCAGGTAATACACTTTGAACGTGTCATCGGCGTGTTCGTTGACGAAAGCGACGAATTTATCTTTCAATTCTTCGGCGTTTTCGGGTAACGGATGCGCCGTGCAACGCGATGCGAATCTAGGCAGTTGGCTTAGATCATCGGGCAGTTCGCGGAATTCCGTGCAGACTGATTGATTTCCATAGTCGATAAACGAAACGGTGATATCGGCGTCTACAATGCTGACTACTTCGGCTCGGTACCATTGCTCGTCTTCGGGGAATTTAGCTGAGACAATTTGGCCTTGTTCGGGTATGATGGTATCCCAAGTTTCCTCGCCTTTCGTCAGTTTATCCAATAAATCAAACAAATCGTCTTCTTTGGACGTATCCTGAATGTAGAATTCGGTCAACGAAACGGTATGCGAGATAGTTACGTCGTAGGCTTGATATTTGACTAGGCCTTCGTTGAGTAACGATTCCGTAACGCTACTATTATCCGTAATCAAATCAACGATCATCGCGTTATTGGCTATGGCTTCTAATTTAGCCATCAGCACATTTTCAGGCCGCACTAATGCGCTGAAAAAATCGATCGTGTCGAAGCTCCAGTCCGAAGTCGGCGAGGCGACGTCGAGACGACATTTGACAACGTATTTATCTCGCTGGATGGCGAATTTGGCGGGTAACTTTTTATACTCGGACGGTACAATGACTAATCCGCAATCTACAGCTATATTATCAGCTTGGTAGCACCGATACCATTTATTATCTTCGGCCGATTTAGCTGCACATAACATATCGGTATTGCCCAACAAAGGTAGCACCTTTTTCAGGGCGGTTTCTAGATCATCTTGTAATTTGGCTAATTTATCGGCGTCATCTCGTAATATAAGATGGAATTGGACAGGCGACACCAGAGCTGAGATTATCACATTCTTAGATTCGTTCGGTTTCCAATTTTCAAAAGCGTTGTACGAAGCTTCCGGTTCGATGGGTCGTTTCGTGCCGCTGTTTAATTCGATCACGTGGTCGGCAAAGGTTTTACCGGCTTCGGTACGTAAATCGGCGAAAAACTCGGCGTTCGGAGCTCCCTCGACGGAAGTACTCTTGATGACGGCTTTGAATACGATTTCTTGAATAGCTGCCATCAGCGTTTCTATGGATTCGTCGGGAATATCGGTGTCGGTCGAAACAGGGAAGCAGCACGCTGGCACGTTGTAAAATTCTTCGTCTAGAGGTCGTACGGCTAAAAGACTTTCGATTGATTCCGTATTACCGTAGTCAATGTAGAAAATCTTATCTGATCCGGGTTCCAATAACTGACATCTGCGAAAGGAAACAAATCAAAGATCAGCGTTTGTTTTTAGAAATCAGCGATAAGGAGAAAAGAATTTAGACTCGATTTCGTAATCAAATCGAGCGATAAAACGCAACATTCAAGTGGTAATAGTTTTGAAAATAATCAATTACATGTAGGATGACTCAGAAATTTCCATGTCTCATAATCATAATGAGATAGATAAAAAATTTGGTTATTCAAAATTCAATGATTCAAAAAGTAGTTTTTTCAGGGTCTTCCAAAAATTTTGGTTTTTCTTCTACATTTTTGAAAACACTGAAGACACCGATTCTCATTTTGATGTCTATTTTATGATACGAATTTGAAAATGGAGCTCGGAAGGAGGAAGGCTCAAAACCAAACAAAAAAAAACAATAAAAAAGGTTGACAAGACATAATAAGAAAAACAGATACTACATTATTACAAATTTGTGGACTGTCTTAGTTTTTTTTTTTTTTTTTGGTAAAATTTGTAATGAGGATAATAAAAAATTGTGATATGACGTCAAAAGAAAGAGATGAAAATTTTAAGCCCATCACTTTCTCCTCATCCAAAAAAAGGTTTCAAATTTTCAAAAAAAAATTAGAAATTTAGTGTTTTTTCATTGATAGTTGAATTATTATTAGTGGTAAAATGAATTTTTCTAGATTTTACGAAGATTTTACATGATTTTGTTGGTAGCCAAAGACATATTTGAGAAGAAACTTTTCCTCGAAAAATCAAAAAAACTTATTTTTACCCTTCATTGATAGTAAAACCAAGTCTTCAAAAAAAAAAAAAAAAAAAAACAGAAAAATCAATTTTGTCATACTTTGGCATTTTAAATTTTTGGGATTTCCAAGCCCTGATCCCTCTTCAGTCCAATTAGATTGATCATCAAAATGAGAATCAACTATCAAAAGCCTACAATTTGATGGTCAATTCAATTTTTCTGAATTTTCAAGCTCTGAGAAATGAGAAGGAACCTAAAAATGTACACTCGTTCATCGCTTTGTTTCATTCTTCAATTTATCGAATTTGGATTATTTAAATTCTCCCCTTAATCGTCTACTTCCCTAACATAGAAAAATTGACAGTCGCATAAATTCAAGAAGCCGAACATATCAAGTCGACTTGGTACTCCATCCCCTCTTTAAGCTCTTGCTCCTCATCAAACTAAACATAAAAATTTAATGGTGAAAGAATTAACCAAACTTTTCGTTTACTTACCTATACCAAGCTTCGAATTGACCAGACTTGGCTACATAGAATTTTCCCTCCTCGACATCGACTTTTTCTTGTTCTAATTCGTTTTCGTATTTTAGGAATAACTTGTCATTCAATTCATTCAAGGAACGCTGATCGGACGGTCGTTGCAAGAATACTTTTCCAGACATTACCGAGCTAACGATAACGTTTTCGAAAAGTCTCAACACAGGTGCTGGACTTACAACTGGAACCGTTTCATTGCTTTCAGTCGGGTACGGGAGAGCGGTGCCTTTGACATCGAATAATTTCACATATAATCTGGAAAAATAATCAAAACTTATATTTTTTTGAAAACATACGAAACCGTAATTGGTTCGTGTTTATTCAACTTACACATCATCTTGAACGCTCATCACTTTAATGACAACATCTTTTTCATTTAAATTTTCGACGAAATCGTCATCGTTCGTGAAGGAATCCGAATCAAACAAGCAACATTGAACAGCTTGAGCATTATACGTTCTTAAATACTCAGGTAAGACTTTTAGCTATAAGAAAAATTCCGCAGTTAGATATAAAGTCGAATATTAGATTTGGCGAAATGAGGAAAAAATCATACGAGATCAAATGACACATCGGTTTCGTCTCCGTAATCGATAAATACAACTTGAACTTGCTTCTCTTCAGAATTTACACTCAAAATTAAAGCCCTGTAATAGTCATCTTCCATCGGAGCAAAACAAAATTCTCCGTCGACAATTTTATCAGCAGGTAAAGGAATTAGATTCTGAAAACGAATGGAAAAACGAATGGAAAAAATTCAGTAATAAAATCTAATGACGTTAAAAATGGATATAACGAACCTCTGGTTTCTCAGTCAACGTTTGAATGTAGGTACTGATATGATCCGCTTTGTCTGGTTCAATATGAACGAAAAATTTCTTCGACGATATAACAGCGCCGGTAAACACAGCGATGGTTTGATTCAGGAATAAACTGAGATCATACAACTCTTCACCTAACAACCGAGAAAATTGAGTCAATTAGCAACGTGCCAATAATTTTTATGAAAAATCGAAAAAACACTCACTGAATAATGTAATTTTACGTGACGCCAAATTATTAGCGACCAATTGTTCGGCAACATCTTGATTTTCGGGATCAATCAGATTTACTGTCCAAATCAACGAATCATCATCTTGTTTGAGACTTTCAACGAAAACAGCTTTGAAACTATCTTTTCCAAAATAATTATCGTATTCGGTGGTCGCCTTCCACACGCCATTTTCGTCATTGGAAGTGATATTATGCAAACTGCAAAGTACCGCTTGTTTCGGTATCACGCAATGGTCGGGATTTATCGCCCATACTTGGTTTTTTCCAACAGTTTCGGTGTTTCCATAATCTACGAATGTTACAACGACACCTGAAAAAAAATATCAACACATTAGTCGAGGATAACTTTGTTATTCGACAAATACAAATTTCAAAATCAAACCTCGAGGACTGGTTCGTAGAACAGTAGCGCGATAAATGACATTATCTTTGTCTCGAGCAACGACGTGATCGTTGGGAGATAGATCGTTCGTGTTCAGGGTTTTTCTCGTCGGATATTCCGATTGGATTTGTTCCATCAAATTCCTAAAATCTGCATTATCGTTCGGCATCAAATAGAAATTAACTGGATTAACGAACCAGCTGATAATCGAATCCAACTCTTGATTCGGTAGGTAATTGGCATCTGCGATCTTCGATCCTTTTTCATATCCGTCCAATAAAGTGACAGCACTGTAGAAATAAAATGAAACATTATTATTGATCGAAACAAATAATGATGATAAGTTCGGCAATAACGTACCTAGATTCAAAATCGTCACCCCACTTTTTAGGACCTCTATCGAAACCGGATGAAAAATTATCATCTCGTTTTTTAAATCCACCATCTCTACGATCGCCGAAATTACCGCCACGATCATTGCCGAAATCTCGTCTACCGCCTCGATCGTTACTAGATCCCCAAGCAGAATCATTGGACTTTTCTTTATTATTCCAAGAATCATCAGTTTTATTATTCCAAGCGTTGCTATCGGGTTTATTATCCCAAGCGTTGTTGTCGTTGGTTTTGTTATCCCAACTATTGCTGTTCTTATTATCATAGCCGTTATCGTTGCTAAATCCGCCATCGCGATTATCTCTTCTCGGAGGTCTATCATTGAATCCGCCTTCTCTTCTCGGGGGTCTATCATCAAACCCTCCATCATTAGTTCTTCTAGGGGGTCTATCATTGAACCCATCGTCACGTCTGGGTCGACCGCCGAAATCATCGCCATCTTCGCGTCGACCTCTAAATCCTCCATCTCGTTTGGGTCTACCGCCGAATTCATCGTCTGACGTTTTGTTTTCCCATTCTCTGGAACGGCCACCTTGACCACCTTTGTCAAAACGTCTTTCACCGAAGCCAGCTTTACTGTCGTCTTGATTGTTGCGCGAATTATAACCGTCGCTGTCATTACGATTAGAACCTCTGGTATCGTTACGATCTCGAGAACCGCCGTATCTGTCGTTACTTTTTTCGTTGAATTTATCATGCCGCCATGATTCACCGCTGTCGGCTTTGGAACCTTTGTCGCGTCCCCAGAAGTCGCCAGATTTTTTATTCCACGCTTCATCGGTGGTATCGACGCCATCAGAATCTCTACGTCTGGAGTCGTAATTTTTGCCTCGTCCTCGGTCGTCGTGACTAGATCGGAAATTGGAATTCGAATCTGAACGTGATCTGTCGTCGTGGCTATCCTGGCGTGTTCTTTCATCACGGCTGCAAACACCGTAAACCGATAATTAGAAATAAATAAAACAGTTGATTATAGATTTCAAAAAATTTCAACTCGATTTCTATTACTTACAATGGTGAAAAATCACCTTCCATAGAAGCGCTATTTTTATCTCTCCAATTGCCTGCGAAAAATCAATATCATTCAGAAAATATCAATTTAATAATGAATTTCGGTACAGGTAACACTAACCAGAGGAAGACTTCTGTAAAGGTGGCTTCGGAGGAGCAGCATAACCAGCCGGAGTTTGCTTAGAGCCGAAAACTTCTGTTATCTGGGTAGCTATATTTAACCCCTGCTGATCGACTAAATCAACCAACAGGACACTACCAGGCAGGATATTTTTTACGGACATCTTGAAATTTTGGCCGTCAACTAAATCAATGAACGTATTGGTAACTTCCGTATTCGTAATTAAGCTGGCATCGATATCTAATCGACATTCGATGGCTTGCATCGGAAACTGGGACATCATTTCATTATTCATGATGCGTAATTTACTATAATGAACCTGATAAAAATAATTCAAAATGTAACATTCGAATAGTAACAGTAAAAAAGAACGGAGTACTCTCTTACAGTATCTTGATTTCCATAATCGACATAAAAAATGGTAACATTGCCTTCCCTATCGGGTTCGTCTATAATTAATCCTCGATAATATTTGTCATCTTCATAAGGCGCACAAACGGCCATGTTTTCAACGATATCCTCCGTGAACAAAATATCTTTGTTTTCAGAATTCGTACAGTAATCTTCAACGCATTTCATTACCACTTCCAATAACGATTGATTCAATTCCAACTGTATGAAAAATTTCAGAGGCGATTCCGAATACGTTACGATTACGTCAGCTATCTGATTCCTGTAAACAAAAGAATCGTATTATTAAGACAAATTTGATTTTTTAAAAAAATTAAAATCAATAATCATTCCATAATGAAAAATAAATTCTAAGAAAAGGTTCGATTAGATTAATATCCCGCTAATGAACCAGGTCGATTAATTAGAGCGTAATGAATAAAAAATTCATCAACATATCATATTATCACGATTTTTCAATATTTAATATGCGTTCAAAAATCTTCATTATATGAATCAACGTGTAACCACAGTGAATTTAAAATTCTCGAATACTAACTTTTTAAACGTAATTTTTCCGTATTCAGCAGGTTTCATCAGTTTGACTCTATCTAGAATTTTATTCTTAATATTTATTGCCTTTCCATTAGCAATATAGAACAATTCACAGCGTTGCTGCGTTGGTACTAAAGGTCTGACGACTTTTAATTTGAGAGTAATATCTTCATGCAGGACTATTTTGGAGAATATATCAGAAGCTTCGGCGGTGCTGAGAGAACTCGGTAAATCATGTAATGCGAATCGTAACGCCATTGTTGGTTCTTGAACGAACCTGAAACATTAATTTATAATAAAATACGACCGTATTTCACAAAACAAGAAAAAAAATCACGATTGTTCAACTTACTCCGGAGGAATTTTATAAATTTCATTGAAGGGTACGATTTCCGTGTTGCCGAAATCAACATAATAAAGACTAGCTCCATCAATCAATACATTGGACACGACTGCACGACATAGGCTTTTATCATGAATAAATCTTCCTAGACATAAAGCTCCCGGTCCAATTTGTTCGGTAATCGGTACAGGCCGAATATCGTTTATTCGGGCCATTAATCTTGGCAAATCGAAATCGGTAGATTTCTACGAAACATGAAAAATATTAATATCAAAAAAACACAGGATCTAAATACGACAAAAATACCTTCAATTGAACGGTAAATGCGTTCATTCCATCGATAACATGAGAAACTACAACATCATGAGTTGAATCGACCTTTAACGTGGGGTAAATATAACTTTGAACGGCAGCGACCGATTGTAAACTTTGGAGAGGTTTTGGAGTTCTGATCCGTTGATAAGGAGGCAAAGATGCCTGCGGCGTTTCAGTAGGATAAACCGGAGTAACACTCGGGCCACGAATTTGACTCTGTCCAGGTATGGCGAAAGAAGATGGAAGTTGAGGAATACTCGGAGGTGGTACGGTGAATTGATTCACCATAGCGGTGTTCGTTTTACCATATTTGCCACGTAATAAATTGGTGAGGTTGTCTTCCGCAATATGATCGGCCAATCCACCTTCGATGAGGAAATTGCTCAGGTTGAGTTTTTGGGCATTCATGGTCATAATAACTTGAATGATTTTTTTATCGCCGACGATGCCAGTCAAGCTAAGCTCTGTACAATGCCTCAAACACAGATTAACCGAGTCCGCTTCATGACTTGACCATTGCCTTTTAGCGATTACTCCGTGTAGAATGAAATCTTCGGCTAACCCAGCTCGTGGTACCGAACCGAGGATAGAGTCGCCGATACGTATATCGCTCGCGTCAACAGAGGTCATAACACCCAAATCGATAAACTTTACGATCACTTTTCTCGTGTGACTGCCGTCCAACTGCACGAATTCGGCACGTTGAAATAGATTATTATATAATGCCAAAACCACCTTGCCTGGGATCAGCTCAGAAAGACTGCGAAGTTGGCCATATCCTTCGGCTAATTTCGGAGTGTATACTTCGATCATGTCTCGAACGAAGTCAAGTTTGTCTTTTTCTACAACACCCCATACTTTAATAAAAAAGCTATCCGTATTTATATGAGTCAATTGTTGTGGCATAGACGCCGTCGACCCTACGGAAGCCATTGGTATCATCGTTGTGTCGTGTGACTCGATTCTTACGATACTCAATTATTTGAAATTAAAAGCATCTAGAGTCATACATTTAGATTTTCTATACACTTATTACCTTCATAATTCAATTGTAAATTAACACGCGGATAATTACATGTTATTAAATTCAACTTCAACAATGCTTAATCATGAAAAATAATGAAAACGAAAAGCACTACACTTGACTCCGAAGAAACTTCGTTCAAACAGAACATTTTTTTCAAAATTTCACGAAGTTCAAAAGCCGCGTTGTTACCATTCCGTTCTATGTTGCCGATATTCGCGCAACATGTGCGACGTTGCCTTTTGGAATTTTAACATATTTACGAGAAATTACGTAAAAGTGCTTGTATTTTCTAAAATTACTTTTTTATTTAAATTTTTTTGAAAAATTTTTATTTTTTATTTTTTTTACTTCATCTAAATTTGGCAACCCTATGACCGAACACATGAAGCGTCCGTTTAAGAAACAACCATAGTATAGTTTAAATCTGTATATGAGAAAAAGGGACATAATCTGATAATCCCAAATCCCGGCTCGAACCACGTAAAGAGCCGCAAATAGAACCGGACAACCGGAGAGGGAGAGCCGCGGCTCGAATGGGCTCGAACTGCGGTTCAAATCGGCGCTTTTCTATGTCTCATCAAAAGAACCGCAATACGTCATTGCGGTTCTTTGAAATCGCGGTTCTCTTAATCCTTAAAAATCACTTGTTTGAATGACGTTCTTCAAATTTGACAAAAAAAAATTAGCCACAAAACAAAACGAAGTTGTTGACAATTTTTAATTTATTGTTATTATTTCTTCACGTTACCCTCTCCCTATTCAACTGAAAAAGTAAAAACCAAAAAAAAAAAGGAGAACCGCGGTGAGAATCCTGTAATAGTTTCTGTATTTCATCGAGCATCATCAAGTAATATGTTATTTATCAGAATATTGTTGAGGTTAATATGTTGAATTTGTCCGGGGTTAAACAAAATTGCCGTCGCACCTTCAGCTCGGCAAAAAAAATATTCATAAGGTCAATCTCATTACATTTAAAAAAAAGATTTGCGGTCTTATTCGCGAGTCGCTAAGGTACAGCCCATTTAAATGGAGACAAATCTCATTGAAAGATAGTTAGAAGGAATCAAATTGAAAAATGACTCTTGTTTTGTGAAGTTGAACAAAAATTGACTTCACGACAGCTGCAAAAGTATTTCGAACAAATTGATAGAAACGAAGTCTGAAGTAGAATCTCCAAAGATTTATTCGTTACAAAATAACGTATGTATTATTTCATGTAAGACAATGACAAATGAATTATTTGCAGATGAAGATACTGCAAAATTTCATTTTTAAAAAAAAATGAGTCTAGCTGAACGTTCAGATGTCCCTCCTGAGGGTTATTATGCTAATGTACAGGTCTATTCGCAAACTTCAGAAATAAGAAATAAGAATTCGGCTCTCAAGTCAAGACGTCATCATACCAATACAAATACAAAATAAAAATCGTACAAATTTGTGTACTTTTTCAAAAAGAGGATCGTTGAAAAAATTAACATTGTCTCTCGAGGAAGTTCTATTGTTTTTTCAAATTTTCTCAATTTTGATGCAATAAACCATAGCTAAATATTTCTCCCGTCCTTATTTCTTATTTCTTAATTCAATGTATTGCGAATCCTGCCTAATGCTCTTACTATAGGTAAATATCATTTCTTGGCACGATGCCTAATTGATTAATTTACAACGATACGAACTATGTTAATGATGATACATCTTAATTGATATGGTACAAAATTATTAAAAATTATTATTGATTATGTTATAACGCTAAATAAAAGTTTGGGAAAACAAAGAACATGTCAAACTCAAACAAAACTTAAGAAAAAATACTTGATACTTATTTTGTATTGCTAAACATTTAAGGTCATGGAAGTACCGAACAAGTAAATTTCAAAAATAGCGTTTTAGGTAACGTTAATATTTCAAAGACTTTAAAATTTTTTGCACAACATTTGAAAAAATTGATATTTTAAATCTCAACTAACGATATATTTTACATAAGATATGTATTAATTAAATGAAATTCAACATAAAATGAAGAATATTTTCAACCTACTTAGTCAAGTTTAAATTACTAATTTCACATACAATAATAACTTCAACAAAAGAAAAAATTCAAAAAAAAATTAGAGAATAATTAACTTGAATTTTACGTTAAAACAATGTTGATATAAATAAGTGAATTGAAACATTTTATATTGAAACGTTACACAAACCACACAGCCATACTCTAAGAAACATCATAAAAAGAGGCGTTTAACAAATTAAAATAACAATTCGATTGATCGATTAATTAAAAAAAAGAAGAAGAGTCAAGTATTTGACTCAATCAATAAAAATTTATTCCCTTCACTCTATACTTAATGAAATATACAGATAAAAAAGTCTTTCAATTCAAGTATATACAGATTCCACAACGTAAAAAAACCGTAATATTATTCGTGATATCTTTATACGTGAAATACTACCATGTATATCTTTAAACCTAAAAAACTAATCGGGCATATCTTAATACCTGAAATACTAACCGGGCATAATACGTCAAGACGATTAAAATGATAGAAGAAAACCATGTCTTTTACTGTAAAAATTTGTTCTATATGGCACTTTAAGGAACGTTGCTCAACAACAATATTTCTCATATCTTTCTACGAGTATGTACAAGAACACTTAAGATGTGAGGTTGAAAGAAAAAAGGCGATCGATTTTTCTACAGCAAGTTACTCGCTCAGTGTTTTCGATACTTGGATCAATCAGACTTTATAATTACCAACTTTGACAGAAGCTTCGAAAGTCTTACAGCCGTAGATCTTGATTTATTATTTTCATTCGTGCATTCCTTTACGATACCCAGTAATGTCTGTAAAAAAACAATAAAATTCAAATGTTACAAGTTGATCAGGTGTATTCACTCGAAAAAGCCAAAAAAATTGTTACATCTGTTCCGCAAGAGGCTGGTATGCCAAGTAATTCATGGATTGTTCTTTTCTCATCAACAAGATCTTTGAAGAGTGTTTTCATATTTTCCATCGTGGGATATTCTGGAAGCTTATCGGCGAAAGGCAGAGTGTAATTCTCAGAAATTTTATCAGATGCCCTAAAAATCATAAAAATCATTTGCTTACATTCGTCAGAACACCTGGAGCTCGTCAAAATACATTCAAATTAGACTGAAAAGCTTTTTTCCAAAAGATCTTGAGTTTAAAAATCGTATACGACAAAAGGAGCTTGAATGTAAATTTTTTTCAGTTTTTGACAATGAAAAAAATCTAAATGAAAGTCCTTTTTCTCATGTACGAATTTTAGACTCGACCCGCTTTGAAAAAGAACTCTTTAATTAATGACAAACGAAAATAGAAAATGATAAAAACAATGATATATAAAATAACAAACCTGCATATTTCCCAAAACACCAATCCCAACGAATAAATATCAGCCATTTTGAATTCCTCAAAGGAATGAATCGTCTTGAACACTATTTCTGGAGCAGAATATCTAGGCGTACCAACTCTCAAATCGGTTTTTGGATCAAATTTTTCATTTCTGAAATACAATATGAAGCATTACAAAACAATTCGACCTTTATCCAATGTGTGAGATATTCAACTTACTCCATAAGAGCAACTTCAAAATCACAAATTTCGCATTCTCCTCGATCATTAACGAGGAAATTTTTCGAGGTAATGTTCCGATGAACGATTGAAGGTCTCGTACAAGTACCGCGAATTTCTTTGTGCAAAATTTGCACTCCATTGGTGGCCGATCGAGCCAAAGTAAGCAATTCCGTATCACTCAAACATTGTTTTCTCAGGTAATCATGAAGCGATCCATTTCTATGATAATAAACGAAAGTTGCTCTCAATCCATCTTTCATGTAATCCGAACAAATAAATCCTAAACCCGAACGAAACACAATTAGAAATTCATCGTTCACATAATCAATCGATAACCTACGGAATTTAAATCGAATACGTACCCAAAACATTCACATGATTGAGTCCGGTAGCATAAATCGATTTTTCACGTCCCCATTGATCTTCTTCCAAAGTAGTAAAAGTCTTCATTACTATTCTCTCCCCCTTCCACTGAACAATCCATTTCTCAGAAAATCGCCCTTTACCAAGCAGAAATTCTTTTTTCACTTCACGACCGATGGTTCTTCTCGCCTGTGAGAAAAAACAAATCAGTATTCTAAAAATATCCGAAAATATGATAAAATTAAACCAATTAATTACCAATAACTGTTGACCATCGCCCGAACCAGAGGATTGCGTATAATTACGGAAGTTATTGTTGCACTTTGACACCTTTATGCTATCCAATTTAGTAACACATTTACGAGATCCGTTATTATTTTTATACCTAAAGAAAATCGTCGTAATTAATGAAAAAAAGTTCACTGTTGGAAAACTGTAACACATACTTACAATCTTGAATCGGAAATTTGATACTTACTTACAGAACATATACATAATGCATATAATCGCAGCAATGATAAACAAACTGGAAAAAACGATCATTGGAACGAGGAGAAAATTGTCCATAGTCAAATTCGGTGGTGTTACGTTGGATCTGGGTTTATACGGTGGAAGCAGATTTTTATTACAAAAGTCGGTGAAATTGCAACATTTGATAGTTCTTTTGAAATGAGAAGGAACTCTGGATCCTTCGCATTGGAGTATGGTTTGTTCGTCGGGTGGAAGACATCCTGCATAGTACACTGGTTCGAGTTCATTAGTCTCTGGATTGTATTGCTCTTCCATAGCGGCGTAACACTGGGCTCCTTCTTTCAATACACATGTTGAGTTTTCTTTATCTTCATCGCCAGGGCAATTGATACAGAAGCAGATAACTCCGCTGTTGGGCCGAGAATCTATGAATGAATTGAAGTGTGTAGTTTTCTGATTCAGAAATTGGTTCGAAAAGTAACGTAAATAGTACTCACTATTAGATTTCATGATGTTGAATTATTACTACAAATGAAATACATCACACACCGCCATTTCCAGTTTTCAGTGACTGATTATCTTCAAAATATTTACCAACAAAAAGGAAGTGTATTTTTTCACACTGCTATCTGGTATCTGCTAATGAAACAACGTTCGGGAATGATTAAAATATTCTCGCTCTCGTTCTCGTTCGTTGAATGTGTTGAACTTGAATATGTTCATGAATGGAGTGATTATGTGCTTTATCGTTCGTATTTAAGACAATGAAAAAATTAAATCATTTAATTTTGTTTTTTTTTATTTTTTGAATTTTTTTTGTGCGAAAAATGTTTTAATATTCCGTATTTAAAGTACCTATTTTTACGTACAGTTTTTAGACTTATCAGGTTCAATTTGCGGTTAGTATTTTAGTACTTAACTTATTATTCCGTAATTCCGTATTTCGGTGTTTCTTCTAGGGATGGCCATGCTCAAATGCTCAAATGAGCATTTTGAGCATATGCTCAAATGCGCGAGAACGCACTTTCTATATATGCGCAAGCATTTTCTAATAAAAAAAAATCAGGGCGATTTTTAAAATTTTTTTGTCAACCTCGTTTTTTTTTCGAATCTGTCATCCAATTGGATTTTTAAATTTACTTTTAAGATATTTTTATTCCTAAAAACTTGATGATTTTTTAATTTTTTTGTCAACCTTGGTTTTTTTTCCAAATCTGTCATCTGTTTACTTAGTTAAGATGTTAAGAATAACGTAGAAGTTCGCTACATGGTAATGTGGTCCGAATTCACTTGTTTTGTGTCGGAATATTCATTTGACTTGCTAACCACGTGTATTATGGAGTAAGGTACAAAATCACAGAAAATTCTCGCGTGCTTGAGCATATGCGCGCATATGCTCAAGCACCCGCACGCAAAACAAAATGCGCGAGCATTTGCCATCCATAGTTTCTTCCAACCTCCAAGTCAGAAGAAACAAGAAAGGAAGAAACACCGAAATACGAGATATTCATTAATCAGTTCTGACTTCTGCTGACTCAGTTCATTTTGAAATTTCAACTTCAGATAATTTCTATTGCGGAAAAAATTAATATCCCTTAAAAATAGCAACGATTTCTATCCATGGACCCATGGACAAACTATCGAGAAAAAATAATCGGTATAAAAATTTTTCTAATTTTCTCAATGCAAATTTTTTTTTACAATTACTTACATATTAGTGACGATAACTCAATATTTCAATAATGTCAGTATTTCAAAAAGGACTATGGTTTTTTTATGCACACACACTTCATTATTTCATTCATTTGAAATTTCAAAATTCAAAATTTTTTAATTCTGAATTTTCAGATTTTTTAAAAATATCTTTTCAAGTTTTCATTAAAAAAATTTTAACAGTAAAAACTTGAATTTTCTCAAAAAATTTTCGATTTTGATATTTTTGATATTTTTTAAATTTCCTAAAATATTAGAAATAAATTGCTTTCAAGTTTAGGGCTGAAAGAAATTTTGAAAAATAAGGTTTGAAATATTCTGGTTCGTAATATTCGTACCAACAATTGTTTGATTTTTTGACTTGAGGAACCAAAATGATGAGAATTTGTGCCAGTCGAGATGTTTTTCAAATGAAATTTTCTTCCATTCAAATGCGCAAAGCACGAAGAAATCCGATTTGTGACGATTTTTATATGTGTGGTGGACAATGGTGTCGGAAAGTGGGGTACAAGTCGTGCATTGCTCCCCATCACTCCGAATTTCACCGGGCAAGGATTTTCAAAGCATTAGGTAAAATAAAAATTTTCTTTCTTGGGCATCAAATATTCAGCTTTTTCAAAATGTCACCTTCGCTTCGCTCGCGCGTGAATAAAATCACAGTAATTATTATTAACTACTTTAGGCAAAAATGCGGGGAAATGCCCTTTTTGCCCCTCTCCCCGAAAATTCTTCGGGTTTCCACTTATTTTGCACCCTACCAAAAAAAGCTTTCGATGCCATTGGTGATAGGACAACCCGATGAATTTCTTGTATGCGTATTTTTTGACCATTGCCTTAAAATGACCATTTTCAAAAACAGTCAACCAAAATCCAAGAAAAAGGCCAACATATTTCTCAATTCATATCCCCCACTGAAGCATATCTGGATCAATATAAATTCCATGAGTTTTTTTTACCCCTATTTACTAAAAATAACAATTTCGGGAAGAAAATTTTGGGTTTAAACGAAATATTCAATTTTGATTTTTGAGACAAATTTCCCTAGGTTTTTTTCGGCGATGAAAAATGCCGACATTTTCTAAAGGCTCCAAACTGTCCTGGAACCACTTCCAATCGAATTGGAAAATCAAAAATAGGGTATCTACTAACTATCAGTTTTTCACATAAATTCATGGATTTGAACCGAATTCGGTAAATTTGGAAGAAACGTGGTTTAAATTGGTCGAAAAAGTCATACAGGTTGTTCAAGTTTTCAAGATCTGAAGTCCATATACGATTTATTTTTATGCATTTCTTTTCGATGATATTGAAGTTTTTCAAAATTTTCTGGTAAGCTGCAAACGTCCAAAATCCATCTCCAATTGAAATTTTGCCAATTAAATTTCGACACTTGAATAAATTTTCAAATGAATGTCAGATTGGATTTGTTATTTTAAAAAATTCGATCAAAAGTTCATTCTACTAGTTTCAATTCTGCCTTCGTTTTATAGAAAAAAAAAAAAAAATAGCTAGGTATAGAGGTACATATCTACGAATATAAAATTTTTTACATTTTTTTGAAATATAACTCTCATTACTTTTAATGAAAATCATATATCGTAAATGTGACGTTTGGGCATTACACTAACGACAAAGTGTTACGTGATAATGTGCAGGCTGCTAGATTCTTTAAGAAAATGCTCGCAGACAGCGAAAACGTTGAAATGAGGATGAAATTAATTTTAAAGGTTTTGCTATGACGTTGATAAATTATGAACTAATTTTACCAAGTTGAAGAAAAAATATAATTCTTTCGAAGATTGGTAGGTTTCTAGCTACCACGTTATTCTTAAATCCTATAAATCGTGTTTTAATCGATTATCTGAATCAATATTTGAATCAAAAATATCCTCAAAATCCTTTCTTTTTTTTTTTGAAAAATAAAACGTATCTTTTTTCAATAAATCAGACCACCCGGAAAAAACAATACATTCGATGACATTTCCTCAAATCACTGCTCACTCAAACGTTGAAATGTTATTTTAAAAAACTCCCTAAAATAACATTCACGAATAAATAGGTATACGAAAAAAAGTACTGTAATCCGATCAACACCTCACCCTCTCGAAGATGTTGCCTGCTCTGCAAACGAATGACCTTTTTAAACGGTCATTTGTATTTCAAGACAGATGCGTATTTTTCAACATCTTACCAACGTAAGTAACGTAAGAAAAACATAAATAATCCTTTATGACAGGAAGCAGACAATCGATGCGGTTGCATCACCGATGATGTCATCTGTAGCGAAACCTACGACAAACATAAATAATCGAATCCTTATAGGCGTGTGCAAACCACCCTTATAATTTAAACGATACCTACGTACGTAGGCGTTTACGGAAACCACTATATCAGCAAAGTGAGAAAATTTTTCACATTCGAGAACCTTGCCTCGTCGAAAGTAATTTTACGCCTACTTCGAAAAAAAAAGTAACTCGAAATTTATTGAAAAGTAGAGGTATTAGGTATGTCTCTTTGTGCTGAATTTTATGAAATATGGTGAATGTCGAACGATCTTTAGAGAGTTGGGATTACAAAGATACTTGAGAGAATTTAAATAGCTATTTCGTACTAGAAATGATGTACCTACTTATTGGTATTGATATGTACCCAAAGTATAAAATATATTTATTCGATCAAAACCCACGTTTTTTTTTAAAAAAAAGAAAAAAATAGGAAAAGAATCAAAAACGAAGTGTTTGAAGAGGAGAAAATCGAAAATAAATTAATCTTTGACATAAATTCACGTGTTTGACAGCAGGAAGCGAATACTTAAATACCGATTTAGGTGACATGAGCCACCCGGTGTTCATGATGTTTCCTTCTACACTTCGAAATAGTTACTTACTCGAATTATTTCTAGAATACGACGAGTACACATTAAACAGCGAAGGCTCGTGAATAAACATTGAGTTTGGGTTTAGTTTGGAGGGAGAGTGCTGCCTCTTGAGGCGTTAATTGGTCACAATTAAAGAAATCTGAGCAGGCTTGACAAATTGAGGGTGATTAGTCGGTTTTCTTTGCTTTTTTTCAAGTCGAATATTTTTTTAGATGTTTAAGGTTATCTTCATTCAGCGAAGATATTATCATGTTATGTTGGGGTAGGTTCGGTTTGTAAAGTTTATTGGGGGTTTCGGTGATTTTTTGACACGATTCGCTTCCTATGGTTAAGTAAAAATTATTCTTTATTTTGAAGTAGAGACGAACAAAAATATGAATAATTTTTTCAAATTTATAATACATGGATTTATTAAAATATGTACCTACTACTCATTTTTTCAGCATAGAAAAAATAATTTGCTCCTTTACATGCCATGATTAGAGGATGTTTGTCTCCGTCCGGAAACAGAGGCGTGACGACCAGGGGGTGTAACACCCTCCAGACCATCCCAAAATTGCAAAAAGTTGGGTAAATTTGGGATTCCCAATTTTTTTGCAAGTTTGGGTTTGGAAAGTCGGAAAAATTGAGAAAATCGGAGAATATAATATCAAATATCCACAATTCATTTTCAAAATAATAGTATAAATCCCCACCCCCGCAGCCCAAACAAATGACTATTTTGCAATGAAAAAAAATGTCCTTCTCATTTACTTATCAGGGAGCTTCATGACAATCTTGAATGGAATTTTCAAACATTTTTCGGTTTTTCTGAAAAGAGAGGAGGTAAGTGGAGAGAAAAAAGCACGAATTTTAATGAAGAAATTTCAGGTTTTGGAAGCTACGTTTTCTTCAAAAATTTTCGTCTTCGCTTCTCTCGGACTTCATAAATTTCCCCACATTCATTTCAAACCGAATTTTCAAAAATTGTTAGATTTTTTTCAGAAGAGAATTTTTACTAAGGAATTAGTATAAGTATTTTAAATGACAAAAAAATAGGCAGCTCAAAAAAAACACGAGTAATCTTTGTTCAGAAAATTTTCATTTATCAAAAATGAGTCAGCAAATTTCTCCTTCTTTTAATTTAAATAAAATGGTGCATTGCACTCTCTCTCCAAAATTACATCAAAGAAGAAGAATTTTTAAATCATTAAAACAAGCGGGAAAATGCCGCTTTTGGGCATTTACTATCCCATTTTTTCAAAGCTTCGCTCGGGCATGGATAATATCACAATTAAATATAAACCATTCAAGGTAAAAGGACGGAAAAGGGCTCCTTTTTGCCCCCCTCCCCCGAAACACTCCAGGTTCTCCAAATTTTTTAAAAATTCATTTTGCTTGAATCCCAAAAAATCTTCCGACGCTGCTGCTGATTTTGGTTTTGAAGATTTCTAATGTAGGTATGGGTAAGATTTAGTCTGAAATCTGAAACTTCTTTTTGGTTCTGATAATTTCATTTTTCGTAGGTACTTATCGATTATGATCTCGAAATGGTTCTGGGGTTTTCCTTGGAAAATGATAGGTATTTAAAAAATTTAAATTTTGTAAACATTTTTAAAAAGTTGTAAATTGGATGGCATTTTTTTTGGTCAAAACTAATGTTTATCACTAAATTTATAATTAGAAAATTTAGACACGTTTGGAAATGTTTAATAATTTGGAATTTAATCGATTTTCATGTACTTTGATTTTCTAATTTTAATCAATATAATACAGATTAAGGATTTTATGTACCAAGAATTTGGAAAAATTGATTTCAGGGCCGTATTCCGTCTCTAACGAATTTCAAAAAAAGTCAAAAACATGAAAAAATTGGAAATTTTGATTTTAACTAAAATCTGAAATTTCATGTTGAATTTTTAAAAAAAGTTTAAAACCCCAAATCATGTGTTTCAGTTTTTCAAAAAAAAAAAATCCTCGACCATAAAAAATTTCATTTTTTTTTAAAAAAGATTAAAAATTCCTTAAGCTACAGCCACTAAAATGATCGTAAATAGTCTAAATACCCCTTTTTCGGAAAATGCTTAAATACATTACTTTGAGATGAAAAAAATTACTTTGAATCAAAAAAAAAATTTTCATCAAGTTCAGTTCAAAAATGTCATTTTTTGTTCTCTCAGTTTGCCAACTTCGAATACCTAATACTATTGAATAATCAATTTCTACCCCTTCCCTTCGGAGACGCCTCCCTCCTATAGTTTCATTCGTGAAATTTCGGCAGATTTGACAAAATTTTGAAGTAAAATAAAAAATAACTTGTTTTTTTTTTTTTTTACAAAATTGTTTTTCAGAAACGACCCTTCAACTTTAAAATTAAAGGAAACTTACTCCCCAAATCAAAATTTTTCAAAAACTTCATTTAAATCCTGCAGAAGTGATTTTTTTCGTTTTTTTTTCTCCGAATTATTTCAACTAATTTTATTAAATTTCGTTTAGTTCAGATTTGGTGTCATTTGGACCAAAAACGTGCAAAATGAGACATCAATTTTTTTTACACAAGGTCCCTTCTTTACGGCAGGGTCACGTCACATTATGTATTTTATACATGTTTATTTGGTTTATTGATATGAAACATTGTTTTATTGCACCTTGAATTGAATTTGAGGGCTACTAAAATTTTTACCCTCGCTTCGCTCGAGACTAATTAATTTCTCTCATATTCACATAAATTGTTTTTTTCCTTTCCCTGAAGTTACTTGAGCTACCTAGTATCTAATATGGTACCTAAGTACTTACATGTTTTTGTTGCAATCATTGGGAAAAAATTTAGTTCATGTTCTTGAATTTTTATTCGGTAATTTTGGATGTCTTATTCGGCATTTTTGGACCGAATACCCCTAAAAAAATTCTTGTACAAACCATAAATATGAAAAACATTGTCACGTGTTTTTTTAATTAAATATTGGAGAACGATGAAAAATTGACATATGTGAGTGATTTTTTGAGCAGATTTTTCGTTTGACACAAGTGATAACTTCTGAAAAAAAGATGAAAATGATCGGGTAATTTCGAGATTTATTCCTCGTTGTAAATTTAAAAATTATGAAAGGTGATTTTTCAAAGCCGGCAAAGACAATTAATTTTTTTCCATTTTTCAAAATTTTAAGAGAAATCTACTTTTTTTAAGGTCTCTAGGCCCAAATTTTGTTTTATTCTTCACTTATGTAGGTAGGTAAGTAGGTAGGTACCTTTCAAAAAAAAGTGAAAAAAACACACCACCCCCATCCATCTTATGAAAGTATAATTTAGATCGTATAGATTTAGAAATGAGCCGAATTCATGATTCAATTCCATACTTATCTTGAAGGAATGAAAGGAGGGAAGGAATGATTTAAAAATAATATAGTCCCTGCGGTTAGCAAAAAACTACTTCACTTTTTGAACACGGGTTGAAGTGTGGTTTTTATTTTAATATGACCCAAAAGAAAATTTTTGAGAAGTGGACCCATCAAAAATGTCCCTTAGGGGAGGAGTGGGGGCTCGTTTTAGGGGAGGTTTCACCCCCAATTCTCCAAATAAAGGGTTTGGGGTAAATTTGGTGTCATTTTCGTATAATTCGACCCTCCTGAACACGAATATGCAATTAGTTTTTCGATCAAAAGCATGGTACTCGCACAATCGTAGAATTTGTGTCACGAAAAGTGGCCAATTTTGAGGAAAAACAGGTACAATTTCGATTTTTTCCATCCTGACCCGAGTATTGTCGATCAAGGATGGTTTGAAACCAGTTTCTAACTTAATTCGAACCTCCTGAATTCGAATTTGTCATTGGTTTTCAGATAGGAAGTGATTTATGTTCTCAATTGCAAATTTTCGGTAGTGGAAAACGGCCGATTTTCGTGAAAATCGACTCAATTTTGCGATTTCTCACTTCGGCAGCCCTTTACCTCCAACCAATCCTTATATTAAACATTTCTTAGACCTAATTGGAACCTCCTGAACACGAATTTTTGGTTAGTTTTCCGATTGGAAGTAGAGAATTTTCTCAAACGGGATATTAATGCGGCGTGAAATGTCCGATTTTTGGCAAAAATGGTATGAAATTACGATTTTCAATTTTCTTGAAGCATTTATATCCTATCCAGTGCTAAATGAAATCAAATTTTTGCCTCGTTCGAACTTCTAGAATACATAGAGAGCACTAATAATATTTTTAGCTTCTTGCCAGTTTGGGGGGGGGAATGAATCATGGCTTCTCAAAATAGGGACTTCTCTTAGAACCAAAAAATGGTTCAGCTACCCTGAGTTTCAAGTAGCTGCATTTTATTTGGAATATTCTCAATTCATTATTAACCATTTACTTAAATCTGAACTTGAAACCCTGGGTATGATGAGCCATTAAAAATTATTAAGAGGGTGCACTACGTATTGCGGGTTGCATACGAATGAAATTTGTAAGGCGAAAATTACGTTTTGAATTTGCGGTTTTTTTTTATTGTAATGAGATAAAATGATAAAATAATGTATGAATATGATTTTGATGCGTAAAATAAAGAAAATAAAACTATTGAAATGTTCCAGTAGCCAATATAATGACTGTAATGGAAATTCAAAGAAACATATGACTTGTTGACGGTTTTTACACGATTTTTCGGGGACTATTGAATCAAATTTGATGAAATTTGGATATGTGGTGATTGTGGTGTGAAAAAGCATTTCTGACAGGCTGACAGAGCCCTTTTTTCATTTTTTTCAAAATTTTGAAAAATATTTCAATTTTAATTTTTTTTTTGTTTTAGAAAATCGAAAAAAGGGCTCTGTCAGTCTGTCAGAAATGCTATTTTATACAACATACCTATTAAAATTTCAACAAATTTGATTCAGTAGTCTCTGAGAATTCCTGTAAAAACCGTCATCAAATCTTACATTTCTTATAAGTCGAATAAAAATAATTATAATGACAATTGAAACTTGCAAATGCTTTTATTTTCTTCTTTCTACGTTCTAATTCTAAAATCATATTCATTCATTGTTTCATCATTTTAGCCGTTTAAAATCCAAAAAAACACGAAAATTCACGTTGCGCCTTATAAGTTGAAGATAGGCCAGAATTAATTCCCGCAATACGTAGAGCACCCTCTTAAATAAAAAATATAACTAAAAAAAATTAATTTAAAAAAATAAATTTTTAAATTTAGTTTTTAAAAATTAAATTCATTTTATTTTTCAAAAATTAAAACAATTCCATTTACTTAAATAATTAAATAAAATTATTTTTTTATATTTTAGTTTTAAGAGGAGTCCTTATTTTGAGAAGCCATGATTCATTCCCCCCCCCCCAACTGGCAAGAAGCTAAAAATATTATTAGTGCTCTCTATGTATTCTAGAAGTTCGAACGAGGCAAAAATTTGATTTCATTTAGCACTGGATAGGATATAAATGCTTCAAGAAAATTGAAAATCGTAATTTCATACCATTTTTGCCAAAAATCGGACATTTCACGCCGCATTAATATCCCGTTTGAGAAAATTCTCTACTTCCAATCGGAAAACTAACCAAAAATTCGTGTTCAGGAGGTTCCAATTAGGTCTAAGAAATGTTTAATATAAGGATTGGTTGGAGGTAAAGGGCTGCCGAAGTGAGAAATCGCAAAATTGAGTCGATTTTCACGAAAATCGGCCGTTTTCCACTACCGAAAATTTGCAATTGAGAACATAAATCACTTCCTATCTGAAAACCAATGACAAATTCGAATTCAGGAGGTTCGAATTAAGTTAGAAACTGGTTTCAAACCATCCTTGATCGACAATACTCGGGTCAGGATGGAAAAAATCGAAATTGTACCTGTTTTTCCTCAAAATTGGCCACTTTTCGTGACACAAATTCTACGATTGTGCGAGTACCATGCTTTTGATCGAAAAACTAATTGCATATTCGTGTTCAGGAGGGTCGAATTATACGAAAATGACACCAAATTTACCCCAAACCCTTTATTTGGAGAATTGGGGGTGAAACCTCCCCTAAAACGAGCCCCCACTCCTCCCCTAAGGGACATTTTTGATGGGTCCACTTCTCAAAAATTTTCTTTTGGGTCATATTAAAATAAAAACCACACTTCAACCCGTGTTCAAAAAGTGAAGTAGTTCACTGTTTTTTCGTGTTAACCGCAGGGACTAATAACAAAGCTCAGAAATAGAAAACAAGTTCCAAGGCTGAAATTCTTCTCCCGAACTCTTTTATTTATTATTTTTTTGAAATAATCAGAATCCCAACAATTTTCCTACACATCAGATCACTGCCCAAATTAACTATGTACTTATACTTAAATACGCAATCGTATAACTTACGTAGGTATTTTTGGAAATTTTAAAATTTCAATTATTGGTAACATATTCTTTAAAGAGATATGTGCTCATCGTATTAATGGCCATTAGTCAAAAGATGAATGCCTAACCTTCGATCCCCTCGGTTTGTAATTATCAGTGAGTATTTTTGAAACGATGCCAAATTCTTCACCCAATCGTAAGATCAAGAAAGCAGCACCCATGCTCCATTCGTTAAATTAGTAAGGGTTTACCACGCCTATTAACACCCATTTCTGTGAGAAAAAAGAACATCTCATATGTAAAGTCGACAATTAATATTTTAATTAATAGTTTTCAACGCAGATTAGTGAATAAAACAAATACTTGAGTGAAAAATCGAAGTGCGGTGATACCCCATCAAAGGTACGATAATTAATTGAAAAAAAAAATCGTGGTTGAAATAGTGACTCGATAGGTTGGAAAATTCAGGTAAATTGACTTTCAATTTGCTCCTTTTTTTCACTATTATTTTATACCTGATAAATACTTACGTAAATTTTTCAGTGTCTACTTACTCGTATTTGAAACCTAAAAGTTGAAAATTTGAGATTTTTTTTAGGAAAAAATTGAACGAAAACAAATTTTTTGGTAATAATTTGTAACATTTTTCAGCTTCTGATGAATTTTTATGCATTTTGGGATAAATTTTTCTACTCGTGAAAAATTACTCAAGTAGGTACCTACTCTTACTTGAGAACTTTAATGGACAAAATTAGAGACAGGAAAATTCGTTATTTTCTATCAATTTTTTATTTTTTTCTGATCACGAAATTGTTGGGTACCTACCTACTTATTTTGTAGTTTTAGAAAATAAATAAGTAGTCCTGTTTCAAATTAAGAAAATGATTTTTTCTGTACAAATCATTTTTATACCAAATCTAGTTCTCGATGAAGTGGACTTTTAAAAATTGGAAGGCTTCTGAAAAATTGACCGTCGTTTGATACCTACATTTCTGAATTAATTTCCAAAACTCGAAAAATTTATCTCGAGTCGAAGTGATCTTTCAAAGGGTAATTTCATTTGATTTGATTTGAATCGAGTTGATAATGTCTTTAGGTACTTGTTCAATTCAAAATTTGATTTTTTTTTTGTAAATTTTCAATAGGCAAACATTGTTTTTGTGTTTTGATTCTTTGAATCCACAGATTTTCACATTTTCTCTCATTTAAAATTTTTGGTCAGAAATTGTGCGAACGATTAAAATGTTTTCAACATCTGCCAATAATGTGCATCCGGGGATTTTTTTTCAATTATAAATTTTGAACTACTCTTGGCAAAATTTAGAAAAATCCATCCTCGATTTTTTTATCCGAAAATGGATTAAAATTTTGGTTCTGTGAATAAACGTAATTTTGGGAAATGGGAATGAAAAAAAAATATGAAAATTTTAGATCCTAAATTTCTCTGGGAATAATAATTTTCGATTCTGACCTATAAGAAAATTTCAATAACATTTCATATCACATGAACTTGAAGAAGTAGGAAAATTTCAAAATTGGGAGGAGAAGACGTGAATTTACGTATAATAATTTTTATCTTGAAATAAATTCTCAAATAGCAAACCGATGTCTCCAATTTAAACGCTCATAATCCAAATACCATTTCAAAACCACACCGACCTATTTTTAATAAAAAAAATTACATCTCAATAGCGATGACCCATCACAATTCATGCCAAAATGGAAACGACTCTGATCGTATGATCGAAGACGACGACGATTTCGAGGACTCTCACGATCAATTTCATCATCCTCATCAAAGAAACGCCGCCAATGCCAGAGAAAGAGCTCGAATGAGAGTCTTGAGCAAAGCTTTTTGTCGCTTGAAAACAACTTTACCATGGGTCCCTCCGGACACGAAACTTTCCAAATTGGATACATTACGATTGGCGACTAGTTACATTGCTCATTTGAGAGCTATTTTAAAATTATCAGAAAGTGATACCAATAATCATCATAACATTCATCCAGTCAATATGGTAAGTTTTAGAATTTTTTCCCTTCATAAACATAAAATTAGGTACCATCATAAATTTTTAATTAGATATTTATCTCGTAACGATCAAATTTTAAAGATTTTTGAATCATTTTTTCCAATTTTATTGAGCAAATATCGTTACGCACTGTTCGTACTCTAAAAAAAATATTCATTTTCGAACGTCCGACAAAAAAACACGATTTTTTAAAATAATCCTCTACGTAAATCATTCTGGAAACGTGCCCATTCAGAAGAAAATTTACAGGTGGCTTTTGTCTCGCGATAACGTTTCAAAATGACTCGAGAATCGTCGAATCAAAACACATAAAAAATTATTCTCATTTTTTCAACACACAGCCCCAGCTTACATGAATTATCTCTGCACCAAATGTTCAAATTTATCAAGAAAATAAAATTATGCAATTTACATAAAATAATTCATCGTATACCTACGTAATTCCTTTTTTATTTTTTTTGCAGAATTGGCCTTTCAATTTTAATGTAAACTGGGACTCGAATGTGAAACCCAATGAACATTACAATGCAAAAACAGTTTGGAGTGATGAAAAAAATTATCCTAATTCTAGTTACGATTCTACGTCTTATGACTCGCAAAACAGTCGAAAATGTACAATTAATAGGCATCTGAAAATAAGGCCAAAAAATATCCTTTGTCAATATGAAATGGATTCTAATCATGCTCTTTATCCCAAATGTGACCAATCTGATTATAAATTGTACAATTATTATGGTTAGATTTAAAAAGTAGGTACCTACTTATTTTTTTCGATATCTTCAAGAGCCTACTGACCAAATAAATGGCAGCGAAAAAGGTAGGTATTCAGTTTTCAACAAATTTCGAGATTGAAATATAATTATGTACCAACATGAAATAAAAACAGTGTCTCATTAAAAAAAAACAAAAAATATATTAAGTAGGTACCTATTTGAATTTTTCGGAAAATTGGATTTAGTTTGTAAAAAATTTTCAGCTCTTGTATTGTTGGTAATTTTTAAAGAAATGTATCAAGTTGAAAATTTATTTCTCCCTTTCCAAAAATTAAGATGTGTTTGAGTTGGTCCTAGTCTCTATTTTGAACTTACTTTTTGGGTACCTATTTAAAATTTCTAATTTTAAGATTTGCTTTTATTGAACTGATTAATTTAATTTTCATACCTAAGGAATTTTTTTCCATTGGGTATTGTAAAGTACCTATAATATTATTTGTCTTTTTAAATGGTTTTTTTGTTTCTAATATAAAACTTACATTTAAAAAGTTCTAGAGGGATATATTTTTTTTGATTATTGATTTATCTATTAAAATATACTTTTACCTCTTCGTCAAACTCTCATGATTTTTACTCTATTTACAAGCTTTCTCGGCACTTCAGTTGAAGTATAATAAACTGAACATTTTATATCCGAAATATTTTTTCATATTTATCCAAGGTGTATTTTACTGAAGTCAACCATACGACCGTGAAAATTCCAGGAATACGTAAGCAGATCGTATATTTTCTCAAGGGATAAATTTTCCTCATTCAAGTACCCACAAAGAGCTGATAGCTCGAATGCATTTTATGGCTTCACACGCCAAACTGCCGAAAAAGATTTACAACTCGTTTTACAACTTTGTTTACTTTCGTATGTAAGTAGCTTCTTTGGAAAACTATTAAATTTTGATAAACTATTTACCAAAGAGAGAATGAAAAAAAAAAAAAAGGTTGTTTATGATTGGTACTGTTTCATCTACCATTGAAACTACTATGTTTGAAGCCTTGTTAGAATAAAATCCTGTATTATACGCGAATACTTACTCCATTTGATAAACCGAATGTTTAAATTTACTTAATCAAAATAGATTAAATATAGTCATTACGTCGAAGGTAAGTATTTCAAAATGTAAATAAAAATGTGAATCTAACAGCTGGATTTATACGTATACGAAAATGAAACACATCTGTAAAGAAAAAATATGACTTTACTCGTGGAGCTCGTGAGAACTATTCAAGATTGACGTCTCTGAATGTTTACGTTTTAAATAAATTATCAAGTTTCAACGAGACCGGGTACTTGACGGATGCTGAGATGACCACGAGGTGGATGAAGTTGACGAATTTGTCTGCCAGCGAAAAATGTCAGCTCAAAAATAGGTAAATGTATAAGGTAATTTTTTTAATGGCCAAAATCATAATTTTTTATGACTGTATGTGGAAAAATTGTGGGGTAAAGGTAAGCCATTGAACATGCTACCTCCTGGTGTACATTATTTTGCATTTTTTCAAATTGGGGTAGCTAGGAAATCTCAATAAAGGACCGTGTAATAATTTAATTTTGCCAAATTTAAAATTTGTCACCTCTGTTTTTATCTATACCGGTTCAAAACAGCTTGAAAAACTAAAATGAAAATTCTAAAAATTTCTCCCAAAATTATGAAAAAAAATTGAAAAAAATGTTCCAAAATTGTCTTCAAAAACTTATTAACCTTATCTAGAAAAAAAATTACCTTGAATCATGAACCATGAAACCATAAATCATGAATCATGATTGTAAAAAATTGATGTTTTTTTGGAGAAACGTAAATTTAATTAATTTACGCAGATAAAAACATATCAAAAATTTTCTCCAAGGAAAGTTTTTCAATTTTTTCGAGAATTAAAAAAAGTATCTACAGAGAATTTTTTTAAAACTTTTTCACAGAAATGGTTTGTTTGAGCAAGGGATTTTGCCCCACCCCTTCAGATGGTGTCATTTGATGTAAAAAAAATCCAGAAAAATTTTCGATATCCTTCCCTATTCTTTTGGAGCGATGGCCATTTTTAAGAATTTTCAGTTTCAACAGTGTAAGCTATTAGGTTTTGTCCACTTGAAATTTTCAACTTCGCATTTCAAAATCCCTTTTTTTATCACTACTTTTATAAAACAAAAAAAGTGATTTTCGAGACTTCAAGTAAAACGGTCGCAAAAGGGTGTTGGTAAAATTATTTGACCCCCTAACACGTATCCGCCATTAGTTTATCCATTTAGTGATTATTTTTCGTGAAAAATGCTCAACATTTGAAACGTGATTTTCGGTGCTATCAAAGGCTTTTTTACAGTTGAAAATTTCAAATGGCCAAAACCTCGGTGCCAAAGAATAGAAAATTTCCTTCACTTACCTGTGTTGGAATATAAAATTTTTAAAAATAATACAGTGAAATGACCATTCTCTGAAAAAGATGGAGGGGGAGGGTAAAGGTGGAGGGAAATCAAGATTTCTACACATCAGAAAAAGCATTTTGGGAAGGGTGAGATCAAAAATCAGCAAATGTATTTTTTGAACCAATAATGTCTAAAAAATCAAATAAAAGTATTGAGTGAATTTCCGTGGAATTTTTGGGATAAAAAGGTAAGTATAGAGTCACAACTTTTTTTTAGATAGATTTTTTGGACTCAACTTCCCAGCTATTCCTCCCCTCATCTACGAAAAAAAAAGCCGAAAATAATTCGCGTTCTCGCATACCTTCAAAAATGAAGGAAACGAATTTTACATGTAAGGTGAATTAATGTATGTAATTTTAATTTTTTTTAAAGTTGAACGGAGGGGTAGGGGGAGTAGCCGTCAATATTAAGTTTGACCTTGGAATAACACGAAGAAAATTTCACTCCATTCCACTTCCTTCCGAATTTATTTTCTCCTTTCTCAACCTATACAGAAAAAATTTCAATTTGACCTAATTTATCGATGAAATTCTGTGAAATTTTTTCGAAAATTGGATTTTATCCTCCATTTTTTTGAAAATTTCATTCAACATTTTTGAATATGTACCAAAAATTTTGGACAAACTATTTTTTCCTGATCATATCTCTCTTTAAAATTTTTTTCAGAAAAAGACGTCTGTTTCGTTTCATTCTGCCAAGAGAGACAGGAGTATATTTTAATGATTTTTTTTTTCAAAATTTGAAAAATATTGACAAAAAAAACTTGAAATAATTGTACCTACTTTTAAAATCACTCAGAAAAATTCTGAGGTAAGAGAATGGGCATGGGCCTGGGTAGGCCATTTTCAGAAATTCAAAAAATACGTTAAAATTTTTTTCTCAAATGCCCGTCCAGCTAAATATATTTATGGTATGAAAATGGACAAAATTTGGAAATTTTTACTCCAGAATACCATCTGAGGAGTGATTTTCCTATTCCATTTTAATCCCCTCCTGCACAAAAAAAGAAAACTTTTTCATGTTTGGTGAAATTCTCGAAAAAGACAAAATCTTAATACTCCATTCAACCCCAAAGTTTATCTCTGGCTTCCATTCTATAGTAAAATTCCACCATGTAATGCAAATTTTACACGCTCATTATAAAGGCTAAAACGACGCCTTCGCATTCGGTGCAATTATTCTGAATAATAAACATTTTTTTTCTCTAGAACAGGACGATTTTCTTATTTTAGGAAATCCTGCACCCATTTCCACAGCAAAAGCAATTTTATGTAAATATTAATTAAACCGAATCACTGCAAATGGTATAGTTTCTCGACAACCTACTGTGCATAGAATAAACTTTGAAAATGGCCATTTATACAAAACGTCATCATAAATCCTGAGCTAAACTTCCATTTAGTTATTTCGCAGCATTACCATTTACATCATACCAATCAACTGCTTAGATATACGAAACCACATTTACAGAAGGTTGTTTCGTATCGTCAGCGCCAAACCGAATACGTAATCTTGCCAGCTACAGGTGAATTTAGAGCCAGGGGTATATTTTAACTCAGATTATCATTTGAATATTTATACCTTTGTTTTAACATAAATTTCATTATATTCGAGGCTATCCTACGATCTCTGTACGATCCCTTTGATCAATCGAATAAATAGTAAAACGATAAATAAGCATTTATTAAAATAATACGATATTTTTTTTTAACAATTTAAAAGTATTCGTTAGTAAATTACTTATAACATGACGACTCGTTAATTGTACAATTTTTTTTCTTCATTTTAATTAAACATATAATTAATTATAATAAAATTTTATTTTATACACATTCAATCATATTCAACAAACGTGTAACAACCATAAAAGCTGACATAAGAGATGCCATCGCATCCGGATATAAAAATTTGAAAAAATAACATTGGCATTCTAGTCGTATTGAATCTTATTGGTCGCGTAATAAAAAATATATATTTACGAATATACGGTTTACGTTTCTGCTGCATATGTATAACGTTCAGCGACTCGTTTCATATCTACCACCGAAGAGAGAAAAAAAAATTCTGGAGAATTTACATAAATTTCTAATTCACGAATCTGTAACATAGGAAAAAAAATACAATATTGAATGAAATACTTTTTTTCAGACGATCAAGGATCAACATCAAAATATGCGTGGTTGCGATGGATTTTTATTCGTTTAAAAAATATATCCCAGGCGTTTGGTAATCTGTTGATAAATTTTATTCGTCGGTGGAAAAAAATTTTATGGGCTGTACCTACCTAGAAATCGGATAAGTAGGTACCTGTTTTTCGTTTAAAATACGAATCAAATTCAGAAGACGAATATTGGTATCGTAAATTTATATTTGGATATTTTCGATTCTAAAATTTATTTATAGTTGACTTGTACTTGTACCAAAGATGAATGTTTTTTCATCAAAAAATATAATTTGACATTCTTATTAATTGAAAAAATGCCTAACGGGAAGGATATTCTGATAAATTTATGACACTCGGAATTATTCCTCGAATTTTCATTTCGAACGATATTTCGAAAAACGGAAGAAGAATTCATATTATTTTTAAGAGTCAGATACTCAATTTCAAAATGAGACACCAGCAACTAAATTACAGCAAGGTGAGCCAATTTTCTATAATTTTTAGCTTTTCTAAATTCTTTGAAAGTTCAAAATAAATTTCGATACTTACACATTTTTTACTTTTTTTTTTAAAAATTTTGACTCTAGTAAGGTAGTTTATAGAATTTTGACAAGATTAAAATCAATTATTTTTAAAATATCAAACACTTCAAATTTTTTTTAATTTTTAAACATTTTTTTGTGATAATTTTTAAAATTTTCATAAAAATTCAACAAAATTTTTCAAATTAGAGTGAGTGATTTCATAATTCTTTATGATATGTATTTAAAAATAGGCCATTTGAACTTCATGATATTTTATTAATTCGAGCATTATTTTCAACTCGATGATTTTTGATTCAATCAACATTTTTCTCCGACTGTTTAAGCAAAGAAAATGTACTTCACAGTAAAAATTGTCAAATGTTCTCACATTCACATTTTTGGAATTTTATAAAAAATAAAATAATTTCACAAAAAATTCTAGAAAACTTAATTGACCACCAAAACTTCCAAAATGTTTTTCTCCCCTCTCCAAAAAAAACCAACGATTAATACTAAAAAACTGATAAAAACATTTTTTTTCGTTCCGGAGGAATGATTCAAAATTTTTGTACCACTCCCTCCCCTCCCCCACATATGGTAAGGGACAATTTTCAAAAAATTTCGTGCAGAACTGAAACGAATCGATAGGAGTACAAAAAAGCAAAAAAATTCCAATTGCAATAGATTATTTTTCAGGTTTCTTAATTCAATATATGTACAGTCAAAACGAAAATGTCACAAGAAATCACCAGAAATTTGATTCGAGGACAGGGGAAGGGGCCAGTCGTCAAGAAGTTGTGCCCAGACTTCAAAAAAAAAAAAAACATGAAAATTTCACTCATTTTCTTGAAATTATTGAGAAAAAAGTCGAATTGTAAAATTAATTGAAAAAGTACCAACTTTTTGGAGAATTTCTACATTTTTCACAGAAAATTTAAAAACATCTTTATACAGGAATCTAATTGAAAAATTTATCTCTAAAAATTTTCTTAACGTATTCTAAAAATTTTCAAGTTTGCATTTCCTTTAAAATTTAAAATTTCTTCAAATCGACAATTTCTTATTTCACCAGGAATTGGAAAACGTTATTTTGAGGACAGTTTCACATTCTAAACGGCCAAAAATGAGCCCAAGCTCCCTTTAATCACATCAACCATAGCCGAAAAATTAACCTGCCATCAGCTTGAATGAATTTTTCAAAACTTTGGATCCTGAACCCCTTCAGTGATTTTTAATATTTTTTACCCACCGATTTATGAATAAAAGGGTAGAATCCTTTAGAAACTCGTACAATTTTATGAACTAAAGATTTACTAAATTTCTCAACCAAATCATGGCTGGGCAGGATTTAAATCCTTCTAAAAATTTTGAAATCCACAAAATCTCAAAATCCGAATTTTGGATTTAAATCCACTCTCATCACGGATTTTGGATTTGAAATCCTAATTTTTTCAAATTCCTTTATTCCAAAATCCAAAATTTTTTGTATTTTGTGCTCGGAATGGGAGATAAAGTATTCTGGTTCCGGTTGAACGGTTGTTTTTTTTTTTTGTAAAATGATAATGAACCCTCAACTCAACGGTTTAGATTAAATGACAATAACTTCAGAGTTCTGAGATTTTTAAAGGGTTATGATATTTTTTTGAAGTTGTAATGTTGTTTCTAATTTTAAAACAGAAATGTTTGGAAGTACAGAACTTTTTTTCATTTTTTTCCCATCACCTTTACTCCTAGAGTTTGGATTTTGGATTTTAGATTTCGGATTTCGGATTTTAAATCCGCTTTGTGACAGGATTTTGGATTTTGGACTTTAATTCTGTTGTCTACAAGGATTTCGGATTTTGGATTTGAAATCCATTTGAGCAGAAGATTTTGGATATGAAATTCTTTTGTTCCGGATTTTGCCCTGGCAAGATGTCTCAGATAATTTTTTTCTCTCAATATTTTTATCCATTTCATTCCAAAAACCACCCTATTTTTTTATGAATACACAATTCAAAAACTAGACTCGCGGTACTTACTCGTTTAAACGGATAAAGATACAAAACTATTATACTGCGTAATATTTCTTTTTAATATATCTGCACAAGGACCCAGGACTCTTTCGAATCTGCAAACAGAACACCACGCAATGAAAAAATACATTCTCGATACAATTAAAATAAATAAACGGTAAAATAAACAATAAACAACTCGGCGGAGATATTCTCACTGGGTATCGTTTCAATTTCAAACTCCAAGACATTTACTCCCATCTTACAATTTACGAGTATTTTCTACTTCATCGGAACCATCGTAAAAAAAATGCCAGCCTAAGGCTGCTCGAAAGTAATTTGTTTAAAAATTCATTTAAAATAGGATTCAATTTACATCCAAAATGCCAAGGATCGGTACCATACCAAAGATAGGCACAATACCTACTCAAATTCTTCAAAAATTCAAAACAAAACTCAACGATGAAATTTTTTCCCATCAAACACCTTTATTCGAATTAATCTACTTTTAAAAATACATTATTTCAGAACATAGTGAAAGAGAAACTAAGGATGAACGAGCTATTTTCTTCACGAAGGTAATTTTTTTTCCTCGAAACTCTCGTAATAAATTTTCACATCGAATTGGGTCGTTTAAAAGTATTAAACGATTCGTTTATACGTTTATGTAATAAAGATGAGGAACGACGAGATTTTTCTACAGCAAATAGGCCTCCTGAGATTGAAATTTTTATAGCGTATTTGAACAGCAACAACGTACGAATAGGTTAAAAATTAATAAAATTTATTTACGTACCTGGCTCGGTCTAATTTTACACATTTTAAAGGTCCTTTTGCGACTACTGTGGCGGCTCTTGGTCTATCTAATAATAATGCTATTTCACCTGCGAAATAAAGTCATTATATCGTTTTGTAAATAATCAAACTTTCCATACGTAAATTAACCCAAAAAAAATATTTACAAAAGAACTCGGACAGGGGAGGGTGAAAAAATCTAATCAACGCCTCGACATCGAAACACCATACCCATTTAAAATTAAACATCCCAGCCCAGAAAGGGGGGGAACCCACACGAAAATAATTTCAAACCCTCACGCGATCTTTAAAATAGGCCCAGAAAAAATCGAGGAATAAAAATAAGTTACTGTATAATAAACTTCCACCATTTCCTCGAGAAATTTTTTCTACCGAAAAAATACATTAAAAGTTGAACTTTTAGACTATTTTTAAGCTCAGAAAATTAACAAAAATAACGTTTGATCAATACGCAACCGGGTAAAAAAAATATAACGAGGTTGAAAACTTTATTTTTTGGCGAGAATTTAATTTACATTCGGAGCCTTTGCGATTCCAAAGGGAACCTGTGGAACTTTCGACTTCTCGAGTCGTATTCGGCAAAAACCCACCGCAACAAAAATCCTTTTTAACGAGCCCAAATTAAATAATCTTTTTCCAAGGGCCGAGGAAAAAAAATTCATTTACAGAATAGGTACATCTTTGGTAACAATATTTTAAACCACGAATACGTCGTTGAGGAAAAATAATTCAATTTCCTCGTAAAAAAGTTTTTTTTTTCATGGTTATTTTTCGAAGCTTATTTGGACGGGAAATCGTTCTAAAAAGTTTATTCAAATAAGACCACGATCTCTTACCGAAATAATCTGAAGGTTCTAATCTTCCAACTTCGACAGGTTTATCGCCTTCGGCTCGATATTGTAGCACTAACGCCGTACCTTCGACTATAATATAAAAATCATCGCCAGGTTCGCCTTGTCTTACTATTGTTTCGCCATCGTTGAATGAAACTGGTTCTAATGCATCGGCTACCGTGAGTCTTTCCCATTTATCTAAACTTTCTGCGAATTCAAGAGTAAAAATAAGTAAAAAAATGTATAAATCTCTTTTGCATTATTCATACGCACGTATATCTCGAGCCAATACCTTATTTTTTTCAACGTTTCATACGGAATATGAAATGTTAATATTATGTACGTACGAATGTTGGAGTTTTTATAGATACCTTGGTAGGTATTTTATGGCCCAAGATTCGTACGGTAGGATTTAGGTTGAGAAAATGAAAAAAATACAAACCTAAAATTGATACACGAGACAGAAATTCGTCGTACATTTTCCTTTTACGTATTGTAGATCCCATAAGAATTCTTCTATACGAATCTCTATCGATACCCCATAATTTAACGTTAGTTTTGGCGCGTACTGTGGCTGCTCTGGGTGTACCGTAAATCAAAGCTAATTCGCCGAAACTGCCTCCTTCGCCGACCGCGGTAACCAGTTCGTTGTTCACGTAAAACTGGAAAAAGAATATAAAATGTGAAAGTTGGTATGGAAAGAAACTTCAGCACCTAAAATGCATCCAAAACTGGCGAGAATGAGTGTGAGCCTCAATGTAACAAATTTCGAACCCATTTCTCGTTTTGAAAAATAGGTACAATAACAATTTTCAAACTTCTCCCCCTCCCTAACATACTCAAAATATCAAAAATCGCACGCAAGATTCCAAAACATTTTCAATTCAAATTCAAAAAAGCAATAAATTTAAAAAAATCAATTTATTCGATTTAAAAAAAATAATTCAAAATTCAAAAAAAGTTAATTCGAGTTCAAAAATTTTTGATTGTAATTCCATAACTGCAATGAAAAATTTTAATTCCAGAAAATCAAAAAAATTTAATTCAAGTGCAAAACATTTCAATTCAACTTCAAATAATTTCAATTTAAAACCGAAAAAATTGCGATTTGAATTCAAAACATACTGATTTGAATTCAAGAAATCCATTAAAATCCAGAATAGTGCAATTTAAATTTAAAAAATATTGATTAAAACTTGGAAAATTTCAATTTAAGGTCACAAAATGTCAACTGAATTCAAAGATTTTAAATTAAAATTCACCAAAGATCAATTCATATTTGAAAAGATTCAAATTGAATTCCAAAAATTTCAATTCAAGTTCAAAAAAGTTCAATTTGAATTTTACTCAAAAAATTTCAATTAAATGTCGAAAAATTGCAATTTGAATTCGCAACAATTCCGATTTGAATTCAAAAAAATCATTTTAAATTCAAAAAATGTTGATTAAAATTTGGAAAAGTTCAATTCAAGTTCACAAAATGTGGACTGCATTCAAAAATTTTAAATTAAAATTCAACAAAGTTCAATTCATATTCAAAAAGATCAATGTTAGATTTAAAAAATTTCAATTCCTATTCTAAAAATTTCAATTCAAATTCCAAAAAGTTCAATTCAAATGCATCAAATTTCAATTTGAATTCAAAAATTTGTAATTCAAATGTACCAAATTTAAATTCAAAAATTTGTAATTCAAACGCACAAAATTTCAATTTGAGATTCAAAAAAACATTGATTAATACTTGGAAAATTTCAATTCAAGTTCACAAAATGTCAACTGAATTCAAAGATTTTAAATTAAAATTCACCAAAGTTCAAATTCATATCTATTTGAAAAGATTCAAATTGAATTCCAAAAATTTCAATTCAAGTTCAAAAAAGTTCAATTTGAGTTTTATTAAAAAAAATTGAATTAAATGTCGAAAAATTGCAATTTGAATTCGCAACAATTCCAATTTGAATTCAAAAAAATCAATTTAAATTCAAAAAATGTTGATTAAAATTTGGAAAAGTTCAATTCAAGTTCACAAAATGTGGACTGCATTCAAAAATTTTAAATTAAAATTCAACAAAGTTCAATTCATATTCAAAAAGATCAATGTTAAATTTAATGTACCAAATTTAAATTCAAAAATTTGTAATTCAAATGCACAAAATTCCAATTTAAGATTCAAAAAAACATTGATTAAAACTTGGAAAATGTCAATTCAAGTTCACAAAATGTCGACTGAATTCGAAAATTTTGAATTAAAATTCATCTAAGTTCAATTCATATTCAAAAAAATCATAGGCGCACCCAAGGGGGGGCTCAAGGGGCCCGAGCCCCCCCCCTCCTTAAGCCCGAAAAAAATAATTTTTTGCTTCAGAAATGAGAGAAAATTCAATTTTTTTGCTCTTCAAAGTATATTTTTTCAAAAAAATTTCGCCCTCGCTTCGCTCGGGCAGTATTTTAATCCTTTTATTTCAAAAATCGACAATTTTTGATTGATTTTTCAGTCAAAAATCACCAAATTCTCAATAAATTCTCTGTTTGTCAGGAAAAATTGATAATTTTTGATTGAAATATCAGTGAAAAATGACTCAATTAGAAACTTGACCCCCTCCCCTTTTTTTTCAGATTCCAAAAATTTTAATTAAAATTCAAAACAGTTCAATTCAAATGCACAAAATTTCAATTCGAATTCAAATTCAAAAAATTTCAATTTTAAACCGAAAAATTCGCGATTTGAATTCAAAAAATTTTAATTTCAATTAAAATTAAGAATAGTTTATTTTAATTAAGATTTTCAATCTCACTTCACAAAATTTCAACTGAATTTCGAATTTGAAATCTACATAAATTCAGAACAGCCCAATTCATATTTGGTTCAAATTAAATTTAAAAAAATTCAATTTGAATTATTCAAATTCAAAATATTGATATTATTTTAAAATCGGAAAGTTGAAATTTTAGCGAGATTTTTTATTCATAAACCTTTTCGATTTGTAAATTTTTTCGATTTTTTTTTCTTGAAAATTCACATATTTTTCAGATTTTATATTAATCCGAGAAAATTTATTCAAAACGTTTCCAATTTTCAAGGCTTCAAGGAGTTCTGACATGCCTTCATGATTGGATTGTCGGAAAATTCGGGTCTAGTGCCAACGCACTTACTTTTCACTCGTCTCTCGCCGGCTCAAAATACGAGTATAACATATATTTATTTATGTTAAACGTATGATAAACCATTCATACATCGGAAAAGGAAAACTATAACAAGGCGATCTTCTATAAGGCTATATTAGGGTATAGAATTCCGTTTCGCAAACTCGATCGTATTACAAGGGCGACGTCCATTTAAAACGAAAAATTATCGAACAATTAAAACGCCACTGTAAACTATCCGGTTACGTTTTCAGTATATACCTTGCCCCTGTCCGGAACATTTACGATGGTTGAAAGTTCACGCTAGCGTTTGTTCCCATCGTTTATTAAGATTACCATACAGGGTGTTCCATGAATCGTCATGTAAAGGTATGGGTTACTTGATCTTTGAATGTGTTGAATGAAGCTCTTTAAATTACACATATGTTCAATAGGTTGTCTAAAAAATTTATGAATGAAAGACGGAGAAAGAGAAGAATTATTTATGTCTTATGGTTGACATAGATCATTTCTTGAACAGTTTTCTTTTTTTGTTTTCAAGGAATGAAAGCAGAAAAGAATTAATGTAAGGTTCATGGTTCAATTACACCAAAAATCGAAGGGTTCAAACTGAAAATGTAATAAAAAAATTTCGAGGCAAAATAGAAATACTGATGAAATCATGTAAGGACTACTAGCATGTTTTTATTAGAAAGGAAGGTATTCTCCTTCTTTTGTCGTAATTGGGAGAAAAGACGTTAAAAAATTCCCAGAAACCAGCCCATTATGGTTCTTAGGCTTTCTTGAAGTTTCAGATAATTTTGAAAAATTACCGCTTTAAAGACCATGACTTGAATTTTTTTCTTCAAAAACTCTAAAAAAAAAAGAAATAATCTTAAGAGAAAAATTAATAAATTGAAATTTGAAACACTTGCAAAAATACGAAAAAAAATTCAAATCATTAACAAAAAATAATTCGTTTTCAACGTGAAACTAAAAAAATCAAATCGACATTACTAAAAAAAAATCTAGGGAAAAAATAAATAATTTGAAGAGGAAGACACACCCAGATAATTTGAAAAAAAACGAGAAGCTCAAATAATTTTGAAAGACCTCCCCCTCTCCCAAAAAGTAGACCAATTTCAGAAAAGAAAAAAACTGGATGATTTCCAAAACAGAGACAAAAATCTACTTGCCTGAAAAATTGTAATCAAATCATTTTTTAAAAAACCAGGAAATGCATAATTTTTTTAACAAAGAAAAGAATTAATGTTAAATGGATCCAACGAATGAAAATTTTCAATTTTGGCCATTTTCAGGATTTTTTGTCATTTTCGCGTGATTTTTCTTCCTTTGAATCTGCCGGAAAATCTCTCTTTTTCCTTTGATTAAAAAAAAAAGAGAAAAAAGTCGAAAAGTCTTCAATTTTGCGATAAAATCATTAAAATTTTATCACTTTTTTTTATTTTCTTACTACTCAAGTGAAATTCTAGCTACCTTCGCGTGTTCTTTGTTTTCCTCTGTCTATATATATCCATAAAATTAAATCAATTGAAAAAAAAAACAAGAAACAGGCAATTCGCAGAAAAACTTCAAAAACCAACTCATATCATTTTCAAAATAAAATCGAAAGAACTAAATAACAAAAAACTTAGATTATTTAGAATAAAATCAAAACGCTACCTACTGTAGATATATTAAATCATTTCTGGAACAAAATAGAGCAGAGGGGTTCAAAATACTGAGATCAAAAAAATCAAACCGTTTTCACATAAAACAAAACAATTCTAAGAAAAAACATTTTTAGGATGAAAAATGTTTCGAAGTATGTTCCTCAAACCGAAGTAAGAATCAAATTCAGAAACAAAACGAAAAACCAAACTATTTGTGAAAAAATTCAAATAACCCAAATACCTACTCAGGTAAAAAAAAATCAACCTGCATACAAAAAAACCCACTAAAGAATCGAATTCCAAATCTCCTCTAGATCAGGGACCGGAAGCCGATTGATAAAGCTTAGGCTTTCGGCTTTCGGCTTGTGATAAGGATTATAAAGCTTAGGCTTTCGGCTTTTGGCTTTTGAAATTATATGGCTGTTACAGCTGGCTTTCGGCTGGCTTTCAGCTGGCCAAAAATACGGCTTTTTTCGGCTTTCAGCTTTCGGCTTTTGGCTTTCAGCTTTCGGCTTTCAGCTGTCAGCTTTCGGCTTTTATTACGATAAATTTCAATCAAATTCAAAGTTTAAATTTTTTTAATCTGAAATGTGTAAAATCAAAAGATCTTAAAAGTAAAAAAATTAAAGAACACCAGTCAAATTCAAATCGTCAACTTCAAATAAAATAATGGTACATAAAAAACGAACATTTGCACCATTAATTTCAATTTTTAAATTTTGAAAAAAAGCTGTAAAAAAGCCGAAAACATAAAGCTTTCGGCTGGCTTTCGGCTGCTGAATTATAAAGCTGAGCTGACAGCCAGCTTTTCAAAAGCCTCAAATTATCGGCTGAATCGGCTTTCGGCTTCGGCTGGCTTTCGGTCCCTGCTCTAGATTACAAAAAAAAAATCATTTTAAAAATAGCCCTTCGTTTGAAAGAAACCACAAAAAACAAAATTATTCACATAATGGAATAGAAGAATCAAAAATATTATCAGAAAAATGCAAAGAAACAGAATTATTTGAAAAAAGATCCCAAATAATTTTAACAAAAAATAACCAGTTATCAAGAAATCCAAAAATAATTTTCAAAATGAAACCAAAATAACATAAACTTGTTCATGAAAAAACAAAATAATTTTAAAAAATCCCTATCATTTTCAAAACAAATTTAAACAAACCGAAATCAGTAAAAAAAAAAAAAATTAAAACCTGAAACCATTTAATCGTAATATTAAAATCAAAACACCAACCTGATTTCAGAAAACAAAAAACAAAAAAAGCAAAACAATTTTCAAAAAAACGAACAAGAAATCAAATTATTGCCAAAATAAATCCGAAAAAAATTGAAGAAGAAATAGACCCAATGAAGCATTCGAAAAAGTCTGTAAAAGACAAATATTTTAAAGCCTTCTCATTTTTTTTTCTGTAATTGAAAGAGCGTACCTCTGAAAAAAAATGTTGACCGCAATTACAATTTTATTTGCCATTTCATGGTAACCAATTTTTTTTGTCTCAATTTTACAATTCTTCCAACAACCAGCTTTTTTCTGAGCAAATTATAACTTCATTTACTTTCACACTTCTATCATTAAAATCATCATTGTAATGATCATATCTTCCAATAAAACCAACCCCACCCTCTCCTCTTTACCTGCAACTCTCACGAACCCCTCATTCTCAAACCACCATCCATCAAAATTATTCCACCTTCTCAGACGCATCTCGCTGGCTCCTATTACTCTTAGAATACGCAACCCTTTCAACATAAAAGCAACCACAATCACGTAGACCAACCACCCAAATGAACACGTTTTACATAACACCCTGTATGTGTATAATACGTTTATACACGCGGGTATCGTATGTCATACGAAACGTACACGATAATGCCCATAAACTTGGGAAATTTTCAAGGTTCGCCTGGCTCAGCTTCGCAACGCTGGAACGTTGCTAATTTCGCATTTAAAATAGAACACCGCTTCTTCGAGCCTATTGAGAACATTGTAAAATGTTGAGGGCTTTAATTCTTCGTTATCTGAATTCTGCTAGCGCCTCGTTTGTTGCAATTATTCGCAATTAATGTTTTCTCTATCCATACACTTCGTACGAGTATAACCTAAACGCTGATTTATTTCCATGGAAACATTGTTTTGATAAGAGTAATGGAAAAATAATTATCTCGAAGTTGCCCCCTCTTTCAAAACGATTCGACGCTATTATAAATAAAATTAATGCCCGAAATTAAATTACCACGATGATGATAAACGTGTTAGATTAAGAACAGCCCGATGATAATGATAGAATATACACATTACACAGATACAAGTCGTTAAGCTTTTAGCTGTGTACTTAGGTAGCAGTTTCATTGGTAAACGAAAAATTTACAATTAATAATTTTCTCCCAAGGTAAATATTTACAGTATCTTTACGAGTATCTAATACTTGCAATTTTGCATAATGTATTATTTTACGCCCAAAAAATACGCATCGATGTAATTAAATTTTTAATCGGGGTTCGTGCGGATCTTTTTCTCTTCGATACGTAGAACGAGTCCTAATTTTATGGTCAAATTTGGAGTTTGGCAGGAAAATGACACGCACCCAAAGTATAAAATTAGGATACAAAATTGAAATTCATTCTCTTTTTGATGCAAATAATTTCCAATATTCCAATGCATTCAAAACAGTGGCGATTTTGGAAGAGGAAATCTTAGGAAGCCAGAAAATTTCAAAAAAATTAAATATTTTTTTCTAAGTGTTTTTAAAACGAATTTATTAAAAAAGAACATAGAAAATGCGAATAGGTACAAATCTCTTGTATTTTCATTAACATCAAGTACTTTTCGAAATCGCTCAATAAATAATTTTTGAATTGTACGAGATTGAAAAAAATAATTAATAGGAATAGCTTGGAAAATAAAATTGAAAAAAGTAAAAAAATCCAAATTGGAAAAATATTGAGAAAATTTAGGTTAAAAAAATTTACTATGTTGAAAAAATTCAGAGGTGAAAAAATTTGAGCTTGCAATTGACTCATTTTAGGATGGAATTTCATTCAATTTATATATTTTTAGGACACATTTTAGGAAAATAATTGGTACTTGAAAAAATACAAATCTTTCACAGAATTAATGGAAGTCTGCCTTCCCAAACTTCCCTTGGAAAATCGCCTCTGATTCAAAATTTTTCTAGCTATAAAAACTTACTCCAAGAAAATGTTCTCCTTTTCGAATAGGTACTCGTTTTATAGGGAATTTTAAGCAATTTTTTGAGGCAGATTCATTATAATGCATAATAAATTTTCAAAATCAACAGGTAGGGGATTTTAACAGAATCTTTCAAACAAATTTTGAAAAAAAAATTCCTCCAAAACTTTGAAAAGATATATGTGTACCTTATGAACACCCATTCTCTTCCTAACTCTTCAATATTTTTTTAACTGAGCGGTTTCTTGATTGCCTACTTCTCTTCGAAAGGTTTCATTCCAGTTCTTCAATGAATAGAGTCTCAACGAAACCAGACAACAAGTTTGGAAAAAATACTGGTGAGACGAATTTCATGAATTTTTCTCCAATATTCGAGGCAAAAATCAATGCAAAAATCATTTAATTTCAGATAGAAGAAATTATCAATATGTCCACTGATACTATTTTCAGACGTATTCAGACTGTAGATTTTTAATTTTCTCACAATTTTTTTAGTTATTCCTTCATTTCAAAAAAAAATTATATAGGTATCTACTTTGAATATTGATGAATCCCATTCAAGCCCTTACAAAATTTCCAACTTCCATCATAAACTAAATAATCAAATAAAGAATAAAAGGCAGAGATTCACAAAGAAAAAGAGCCCATAAAATTTTGAAAAAATTATATCAGTCTTATCAGCTATTATGTTGATAAAAAAAATTAGCTCAAGCGAGATGGGAATGAAAATTTTTGCGATGATAAGACATTCAAGTGATAAATTTCAATAATTTTAGTTGTCAGAGAAAAGCAAGAAATAAAACGAGGAAATTCAAAATGCCAAAATTCGTATTTGTTTCGAATTGGTAGACTTCTGGATTTATTCAACTCGAAAGAAGCGAGGGTGAAAATTTAAAAAAGAAATAAATTTACCGAAAATTACAAAATACAGACATTATGGAAGAATTTTATGATATTTCCTTATCCATATAAAAATTCATTAAAATTCCAAGCGTCATTTCAGAAGCTAAAATAATTTACCCGAAAATTTTCGAAAATCAAAGGGCCAAACATACCAAAAAATAACAAAAAGGGCTGAGAATGCTGGTCTTACTCAAAAATAATTTTAAAAAGTTTCAAGTTCGCACAAAATTTTTCAATTTTTAATCAAAAATCATGATTAGAATTTTCTTTAAAAAATGAGCCAAAAATGAAGGAGATTACCAGTGAAGCAGCAAAATAGAAAATATGCTTCCCCCTCCCCACACCAAATTCATAAAAATATTCAGTGACCATGCAAAAAAAAAATGGTATGGTGAATCGAGAATATTTTTTCTCCCCCTCCCCTTCCAAAAAAGTTGCGATATTTCTGCAGAAAATTTTCGATTAAAAATAATATTGACCACACATCAATATTATATTTAGTTCACTAAAGCACATCTTGAAAAAAAAAGAAACATTGTTAACAAGCGAATGGATAAGTAAAATATTTTCCTTCCAAAAATTTGACAAATGATTTTGATAAGAACTGAGTTTTGCGTAGAGCTGTTGGAGTGGGGGGGAGGAATCTTTTCTTTATTTTTTATTTTCAAAAAAAAAATTATGAGAAAGAAAATATACATAGATATTTTTGCATTATCTGTCGCACATTTATGAATAGTAGTCACAGTTGTTTAAAATCAAAAAATAAAACACTGCAAAAAAAATTATTCGTGTTTTTTTTCTTCTTCCAAAGTTTGGAAGATTTGATCTTTCGATCATTTAAAACTATTTATTTGAAAACGTATATCCCCCCCCTCCCAACAAAAAAAGGAGTGAAAAATAGGTGTGACTTTTTAAGTGTATTTTTAGATTAGAAATTCAGATTCAGAAGATGGGAAAATGCAGAAAACTGCATCAAACAGGAGTTCATCCATGGATGATGCAGACAATTTCAATACTGAACGTTCAAGGGCAAGACTCGTAATTTTGTGTCTCAGAAGTAACTCATTTTTTTACCCCACTTCCTTGATAATTAAAAAGGAAATGCCAGACAGAAGAATCCAAATTTCGAGATTTTGACGGAAAATCATTTTTCACTGTTTGGAGTATTCTTATTTGTGTAAAAATCCCTCAGAAAATAATTGGAAGTGGTTTCAGGTCCCTAACTAAGTCATAAGTAAGAGTTGAGCATGGCGAAATTGGGAACGAGAAAAAGTTCAATTTCTCTCAAAAATTTAAAATTCACAAATTTAATTATAAGGCCAAAAAATCTTTTTTTGTTTAGACTATTTTAAGAATGTAAAAAAACCCTCCAAAATCCTATCACATATTTCAATGAAATGAAAGACGTAAAATTAGCTTCATCACCTCCCCCCACCCCAAAAAATCGTATCGATTGTTAAAAATTTCTGAATTATACTATCCTTAAAACACACACAAAAAAATGGGCATTAAACGCTCAATTTTTTCAAAGCTTTGCCTCGAGCATGAACAAAATCATAATTCAAGGAATAACATATCAAGAAAATAGTTCAAAAGAAAGGTTTTTTTTTGTCTTCACCTCGGAAATCGTTCTAGTACTCTTTTGTACACCCCCCTCCCCCCAAAAAAATCGATGTCTCGCTGTTTGTGAATATTTTTATGCTTGTTTCGTTTTTGTTTCATTCTGTTTCTGCCCTTTTTTGCCTGATTTTCGTTCTCAATAGAACCTTTTTTCTTTTTTTTTCTTGCTTAGAAAATATTTGGGGCAGTGCCGTCAGAAATTGGGATACAACGGGTACACCTGCCCCTCCCATCCATTCCCCTAAATCCATTCATGATTCAAAGCAATTTTTCGATTAAAAAATCCAAGAGAAACTTGATAAAAGTTCCTACTTTTCATCATAAAATCATCAAAAAATCTTACCATTTAGTTATTTTTCTCACCATTAGACGTCACGTAAGAAAAAAGTATTCGAGAACTTTCTCCGAAAAAAATTGAAACCCTCCATTAAACGAATCGCCCTTGGAAAAAATTCACCTGTGAAAATTTTTCACCCATCGAACTGACAAATTGTCTCAATTTCTGACCAGACAAGATGGTCGAGTACCTAACCGCTACACGAGCTCTCATTGAAACATCACCGCAATATCGATAAAATTGGTAACCTCATTGAACATTTTCACGCTGCATCAATAACAAAAACTTCTGACAGCTGGGCGAGATATTATCTACGAAAACTTATTAACTCCATTACCGATACAGCAGAGTTTTCGTTGAAAAGGATATTAAAAATTCAACACTGTCGATTTTATCGGTTGCATTCGGCTCGGGCCAGAGAGCGCGAATCGTCATCGTTACGAAAATACGCGTAATTTAGTTTTACCCCAGCGCGCGGCCGCGTATATTATTAATAATGTAAACCCGCGAAATTTTATTTTAGCCGGATTACCTGGCCGAAGGTATAAAGTAAATCGTGGTACGAACAAAAATGGAATTCTCGTCCAATTTAATAATCTATTTTCATTGCTACGTGTGTGTATAATCAGCGTACCTATGTTGAAGCTAACGGGTCAAAATAACGCGTAGAATTTCACCCTGGTCTTGCTGCCTTTTGTTAAACACGTGTACGAATAGTTTTCCATACGTAAACATTATACGAGGTGGAAATTATTTTACATACGAGACTGATATTCATACTGTAAATAGAGCTACGTACTTCTACTTCGCCTTGATCAATAACGTAAAAATTATCTCCTTCGTCGCCTTGCTGAATGATGGTTTCACCGGCTAAAAATGTCACTGGGAACATGGCGTCGAATATGTCGGATCGTTCGTTTTCATCCAGATGTGAAAATAATACGTTTTTCGCGATAGCTTTTGACAAGGCAGCCATGGTTTTGTAATCTTTGGGTACTACCTGTAACATAATCGAATTCCATGTTACCTATATGTATAAAAATTTACCTTTGTATACATATTTCATCTCAAATCTGATCGATTTTTAACCTGAATAATATTCATGGTTGTTTGCAGAAAATGTAGGGTGTTTTGATTACAGTACATAGCCTTCAAATTGAAGTGCAGCAATTCAAATAACACAAGGGTTGGAAGATTTGACTAAGCTGAGATTTGAAGGGGCAAAACCACGCAGAGAATGGAAAATTTCTACATTTGTCCAAATTAATATATTATTGATCTTGAACTCTTGGGCTAGGTAATTGAGTTGTATTCTTTGAAGTTTGTTTTCAAGATGTAAATGACAATTGGAATTTCTTTTTTTTGGGGGGGGGGGGGGGCAAAAATCGCAATACAAAATTTTGAACTTGACTGTTATCAAATTATTTCAATTAGTTAAATTTTGGAAAACGAGCCATGAAAAATGCAAGTCAATTAGGTTCGGTGCAAAATTGACAAGAAAACTAGACACGTGGATGGACTGAAGAGTTGAAGTTTTCAAAAATGAATTCAAACTTTTGTATTGCTATTTCACTGACAAAGAAATTGAATTTTTATAGAGAATAATTTGATAGGTCAGTACAGAAAATTTTTAAAAAACTGTAAGTACTAATGATTTAAATCATTTCAGGAAAAAACAAAGAACCATCAAATAATTTTTAGAATGAACCAAAAAAATTTTTAAATACTCAGTCCTCCCCAGCCCCTCAAAAAAATTGGCTATTAGTTGAAAAAAAATAATAAACGAACTATTTCAATAGAAACGCCCGAAATTCAATCCTTTTTTAATAAAATTAAAAAAAAAAAAACATTTTGAAAGAACAAAAAATGAATCCTTTTTACAATCTGTGGTCCCTCCCTCCCTCCCTCCCTCCCTCCCTCCCTCCTTCCTTCCTTCCCAATAAAATAAATTATTTCTAAAAACCTCAAATGATCAAACTTTGCGTACAATTTTACTAAAAAACTCATTTTTGACCAAAAAAAAAACCAAAAATTAACCATTTTCAGTAACAAAAATAAATAAAATATAAATAAATAGAGAAATATCCTAATTATTTTAAATGAAGGACAAAAACATTGAACAATTTGCGAAAAAAAAGCAACAACAAAACAACTCATTTTCAAAATAAAATCAAGTTGCTTTTATAGAAAATTGAAAAACTAAATCAATTGATGAAAATAAGTCAATCCATGAGAAGAAACCTAAAATCATTCTTTGAAAAAAAAAAACAATAAAAGATTGCAAATTGCACACACAAAACTAAAACAAAATTTTTCCAAAAAAAAATCACGGGATTTGCAAATAAAAACCAAAATTGCCCAATTTTTTCAGGATAAAATGAAAAAATTCCGCAAAAATTGTATTTTAAAGAAATCTCAAAGAATAAAATAATTTTTAGAAAACAGATCATTACTTAGTATAAAAAAATACAAAAAGCCAAAATCATCCCAAGAATAAAATAGATACCTTAGGTACTGTATGTAGATACCAATTGTCGTTAGAGTTGGATTAAAAAAAAAAAAAAAACAAATGGGGGAGAGTTAGGTACCAAAAAAAAACTCATGGTACAGAAAAAATCTAAATTCCCTAAATAATCTTCAGAAAAACAAAGAAATCATTTTTAATGGAAGGAAGAAAAAATCAAATCGTTTTCAAAACAAGACCACAAAAACAAAGCAAAACATTTATAAAAGATCAAACAAGCCGAATAAGTAATATCAGAATAAATCGAAAAAAAAAACGTTTTTAGCGACCTTCCCCCCTCAAAAAAACGAACCTATAAGATAAAAAAATCAAAAATTCAAAAAAATAACTTCAAAATGAAACCAAAAAAGAATCTTAAAAAAAATTTAAAAAATTTCAAAAAAAAGAAAATCATTTCAAGAAATTAAAATAACTAAGACCATTTTCAGGGGAAAAAATTAAAAACAAAATTTGAATTTAAAAAAAAGTGAAAACACCCTCTTGGATCAATATTCCATCTAAAGGGACGCTTCTCCTTAGTTCTTCCTTCTATCAACCTGACCTAAAGGTAAAAATTTTGTACTTTCGATTTTTTTTTTCAAATTCACGTCACTTTGTGTTTTAGGACTTTCGTACACTAAATTCGTAAAAACTGAGACCAAATCCCACTTTTAATTGGAACCGTTTCAGAAAACAAAATAAAATTTTCTGAGATTTTTAAAATTTCGCCATATACTTATTTTCGATTCGAAAAATGAATCAATAGGTAATTCAATACTTTAAAATTATTAAAAGATAAAACCGATAAAGTCAAGCGCAGTGAAACCAAAATCCTTTAAAAAATGAGTTTGCTTCTAAGGAGAAAAATAAAACAAAATTAGTTGAATTAATAATTGAATCATAATAAGAAAAAAAACGTATGAAAAAATCAATTCTGTAGGATTTGCATTTTTTAAAATTGTGAATGGAGAAATAAAATATGGCCAAGTGCAGAAAGGCAAAGCTAAAGTATTTTTAAAAAATTAATTCCTTTTTGATATTCAAAAAACCAACAAACAAGCAAACAGAGAAGTGCAAAACTGCTCAATTTTTCCAACTCAGGAAAAAATATACGAACGATAATAAAAATTCCCCTAAAAAAGCGATCATTCGATTCTAAAAATAAAAAAAAACATAAAAGTACGAATATTTAATTTTTCCAGAAAGAAAATGCGAGCACAAATAAATAAGTAGTAAATTTACTCAATTTTATTGAATATAAGTGCAAATGATGAATCCGCCAATAGAAAATTTATCATTTTTTCCTATTTTTTCACAAAAAAAATTCAAGTACAACTGCTCAATTTTTTCAAGTTAACAAAATAAGAATACAGATGGTATGGGTATGGTGAATTTTTCCATCTGAATGCTTCCCTCGCCCCTCTCCATCGATAAATCTATAATAACACACCACAAAAAAATTCTACCCATGCTCAACACTCTTCAAACAAACCATCGAACTCACTACAACCAAGCCGCCCAGTATTGAAAAAAATGGCAGAAAAGATCATTAAAAATCCGACCATTAAAAAACTCGTAAATAAAACGAAAGAAAAAGGGAAAAAAGGCACATTACTTTTTTCACATAACTAGTGGCGTCTTCTTCGGTGACTGGCTCGGCCGAAATGGCTCCTCGACGCCTGGAAGACGGAGGTTGTTGACAGTGTGACGGCAAAGGTGAAAGATCATCCTGGTCATCGGGAGTGGCTGCTTGTTTCTTGGCATTTTGAGCTTTTTCCTGCACAAAAAAACCGAAACATTGGTTAAACACGTGTCTATTGTTGCCACACTGTATAAAAATCTTCAACACAACGATGATTTTTCTTTAAAAAAAATCTTAATTACGATATTTTTTTTTCACGTCGGTGCATAAAAAATTATGAAAAAAAAAAAAGGTTCACGATAAGTAAAGGGTATCACTTGACGAGGTGTTTTTTTGTCGTCGTCTCGACGCATTACCCTTTGCTCAGAGACATGAACGTGTATTGATATTAAAAAATTTCCTTTCTGCCTACGCAAAGTAGTACGCGAAAATGAACGAAACGAGTGAAAATCAAACAAACGAAATCCCTTTAACTAAGGTTTTTTTCCCTTCTTCCCTTTTTTACCAACTTGAAACGTGAAATGCTTACTTGAACGGTATGTTATTAGTATTCACTGTCAGGTTTATCACTTTTCTTTGACTATAATACGCCTTAATCTACTTTTACAAAGTCTACTTTACGCCTGTAAACTTGCGACTGTTTTCGTTAATTAAATAAAATACGTCGAGAATTAAATGTCGCTCATTTTATAGGTAGGCTGTAGGTACTGCTTACCAGGCAGAAAGTCATTTCACCGAAAATTTTCTCCCGAGCTGCCAAAAAGTTTAATGAGTTGCCTATACTGCTCCATAATGTGGTATAGTGCATACGACTGCGCAAAGCTACCAATTAAATTTCATTCTCTTCTAATAAATTCCACTATATATGCCCAAAGTAATCTCAAATCCGTTTGGGGAATGAATTTCAAAAGAAAATCACTCTTTGCAGTCAATCTCGAAAACCCATCGTCCGTCGGTTTAATGCATAATGAAAAGAATTGCCGAAATCCAACGCGTCGTTGAACTTGTCACTGTTGTCATTGAAATTGGCTCGAAATAAATTGAATTTCACCTCTCTCGATATTCATCATAACACTAGGCTGTATGTATTTCTATAACGGCGAGCCAATCTCCTCTCTTGTGACCGTTCTCGAAGATATACACTTAATCTGAACTTGTGCTGAGGGTTTTCATCGTTGGAAAAATGTTTTACATTTTATTGATTTTTTAACAAATCTATACAGGGCTGCGGTTGCATGGAATTTTCAATAAATCGTGGCTGGTTCGAGTTTGAATACGAATGAAATTTTTTCCAGACATATTGCGAAATCTGATCCAACTTTTATTTTTCAATTTTACCAGAGCTTCTTTATGCCATCAAAAAAGCAAAAACTTTGAGAAGTCCAGTTGAAAGCAAGTTTTTAAAAAAGTGATTTTGGCCTACATAATTATTAAAAAATTTTGTCAATTTTTTCGATTTTTGAAGTACTTTTTTCAAGTAATTTGATCAAAAAATGTTTTCTAGACGGTGAAAATTCTTCAAATTTTCTTTTTTTTAAATTTTAAAAAAAAAAGAAGTACCTATTTATTAGAAAAAATTTTCCAATCATTTTTTTCAACGTTTTTAACACCAACTTCTACTGAGTGTCTAACAAAATTTTTTGAGAAAAAAGCTTGATTTAGCTTGACCTTTTCTGATGAGTTTTTTTTGACAACCAATCTCAAATTTTTTCACCCTCTTGCATAAGCATATTCGTTTTAAAAGAAAATTCAAGCACTTTTAATTCAAGCACTTTTTCTGTCCCTCCCTCGAAAATACTCTTCTTTTTCATAAAAAATGTTTAATATTCATCGATGGTAAAAATGTAATTTTTATGATTTTTGAAATTATTGAAAAAAGCTCGACTTTTTGAGTAAATAAGTAAAAAAAATCTTGACTTATCAGACAGCTTGATTTGCTAGACATCCTGTTCTAAGTCTTCAATTTTTTGAACTTTTAATTGCAAATAGAAAAAATTTATGAAACTTTTTTAAAATTTTAGATTTTTTATCAATTTTTTTTTTTTTTGCAAATACCCAGATTTTAGAAGTATTTAAAATTAATTTTCAAAACTTTTTAATTTTTAAAATTCACAGAATTTGTTTTGAGCTACACATGATAATTTTAGAACGTTTCCTCATAAAAAAATGATTTCTTCATCCTTGTTTTTTTCTACCCTCCCCTCATCATTTTTTTTTTCGTAACACGATGTCAACCAAAATTATAAAACTTCTCAATTTTTTCTTGACTTTGTGGGAATTTTTCGTTTTTCTCCCTCTTCCTCGCCATACCATATTTATGGAGAGTTTTGTACTTCACGCTTATGTTGGAAAGAAAATTTGAACTAAAATTTTGATCCAATTTTTTATTGAAAACATTTCAAGCATCTCGTCTAATTTTCACATGAAATCGATCTCATATTCCTAAATGAGGTGACAGCTACAAATCGTAAAATTATAGTTCACAAAAACAAAAGCAAAAAATTTATAATTCCTTATTTTTTTTTTCATTCAATAATCTCTCTACTTAACGTGAATTTAAAAAAAAAATGATCATTTTCTTAAATCACTTCTTCATTTGCTTCAGAAATAACTAGACTTTTTCGCAATTTTGTCGTTTTTTTTTTTTCATGTACTTAATTGAAATTAAACAGATCTGATTTATCCGAATTTGGGAGGAAAAATCAATTTTTTGAAAAAAAAAAAAAAAAACAGATAAGTGATATAGAAATCTTTTTTGAACAAAAAAATTATTATCAAAAATCACTTCAATTTTTAAGCAGTAGGTAAGTAAAAAACACAATTTTTTCGAGATTTCGAATGTTAAAATTTTTTATAAAAATTCCATCTTTTAAATTTATTTTCCATTAAAAAATTCTTCAATTTTTTTTGAAAAATAAAAGTACATACTACATAGGTATAATAAAAATGAAATTTTCTGAATAAGAATGAAAAACGTTTTTGCAGAGAAAAAAATCAGCTACACATTTTGATAATTTTTGGACAAATCTTGAAAAATTGAAATGGATTAGGGTTCTTTCAATTGATTCGAAGTCTCTGATACAAAGAAATACCCTTTGACATTAGCACCTTATTCTCCAGATTTTTCCAATTTTCATAGGTATCAAAAATACAATTTTCAGACTTTAAAATAGTGCAGAAAAAACCACCCTCTTAAATTCCCTCAATTTCTTCCAAATTTAAATTTTAAAAAATCGAATCCGCACCTTGATCAACATCACCAATTTAAAAAATTCAAGAATCAACCAAAAATTGAAAAGACCGACTCAAAGTATTAAAATTTACCTAAACAACTTCACACAAAAGAATTTAATTTGACAAAAAATGCTAGTCAAGAATTTTCTATAATTTTTTTCCAACAGCTTAAATTTAATTTAAATTGCACAAAAAAATCTCTTCACAAAGAACATTTCTCGTAAGGCTTGTAAATTTTAAAACACGAGACGAGTATTTTATAAAATGAACTTTATTTTGAAAAACAGAAACGAGAAAAAAAATCGAGTCTATTCCTTTCCAAGAGAGAAAAAAACTGAAAGTGAATTAAAACTTCTGCAATTACTGAAAAATGACGTCATTAAAAAGAATCTGAGAAAGGTGAAAAAAATCATTATCAACAAACACGTTTTTCATATTGTAAGGAAATTCAATATAAACCAGCACTATTTCATTTTAGTTCGTAGTCATAGTATGTGGAGGGAGGAGGAGAAAGAGTCGCCTAAATTAAAAAAAAAAAAAGTTAAAAAAGAGGATTCTTCTTTTTCATTATACTTACCATTGGTGGTTTGCAAAAAATTCTTCCATTCATTCTCAAAGATCCCCACATTTTCACACAAAAACATAACGTATACTTAATTCAATTTTCAAAAAAAAAAAAAAAAAAAAAAACAGAATCAAAACTCGAAGACATCCAAATTCAAACACGTATTTATAGCTCCCATTACAACTGTTTTCATCAAAATTTCATTCACCCGCCAACGTAAAATCTCATATTTCTCTCCCAATGACGTAATAAAATTATTAGAAAAATTCCAAACGCATCTATCGATAAAAACGTTTCCGAAACTTTATTGGTTTCGCAAAGGTAAAAGTTTGAAACGATAACCTGCCAAAATTCCATTTCGATCGCTCCAACGTCAATTATAACACGAAAAATACGCTTTTAACAGCGAAGCAATACACCAAATCGAAGATATTGGAATTTTTCTCAAACTTTGACAAACACGTATTTGGAATTATTAAGATGCATTACATTTTCCTATAAAGACGTTCCAAAGTCACCATTCATAGATCATTGAACATCACACAAGGTACTTTTACTACTCGGGTAATAAAACGTAACATATTTCGTCACGATGTGAGATTTTTATCTCGTAGAATTTTCTGAAATAGCATTCGAGCTCGAAAGTTGAGGAGGAAAAAAACAGTAAAAAACCGAATACCTGAGAATACTCTCTACATCGTTATTCCATCCAAAAAGATACTTCGACGAAAATTTTTATTCACTCGAACCATAATATCCGGGTACCGGAAACACGCGAAATTTCCTCGAAAATTCCCATTCAGCCGGATCACAGGACAATAAAATGTCTCGAAAATATTTCTCGTACAGTCGAATTTTCTCACACGAAGATTTCAGCTAAAAATTTCCACCCAGAATCAAATAACATCTTGTAACCAAACAAGCGCAATAAATTTCAATATAAAAAATACTTCGGAGGAAAACTGGATATCAAGTTATTGGAAAAATTTCACCTTCGAAAAACACCTACAACCGATTTCATAAATATGTACTATTCTTTCGTATTCGTACAGGCCTACAGAGAGGGAGACCTATAATTTAAAGAAAATTAACAACACGTGTGGTCGGGCAAAAATATTGCGAAACTTGAACGTACGATGAGGAAAAAATTGGTTGAAACATCAATTACGTACTTGAGTATCGTTTGAGTTTCATTTCCCCCCATTTTTTTTTTACAGAAAAAATATCTCGTTTAGTTTAAATTTATTTCGAGTGGAAATAATCGTATTGATTTTTGTCGACTTTACTCAAAAACGTTCGCCGGAAGAGCTTGAAATCGTAGACTTCATTTAACCAACTTTTTGACGAACTTTAGATCAAAGCTGAGCTTTTTTCACAGGAAAACTCCCCAGTTGGGAAATTTCAATTATCGAGTTATTAACAAGTTTTGAAAATTATGGAGAAAAAAATACTCCAATTTTTATCACTCGTGGATATTACGAACCGAGAGGATTTTTCAATTAAACACGTCAAACTCGATGAAAGAAATAATCACCAAAATTCATCCCAAATTGCATCACATCAATCGAGAAAAAATTTTCCATAGACTCGGTACATAAATCGTTGATGAATTAAAAGATAAATTAAAATTGAAGTGCTTGGGATCAATTTAATCTGATTTTCCGCCCCTATTTTTTTCGCTTTGAATGGAAAAAAACAAGACTATATGATCATGACAAACGAGCTGAAAAAAGCTACCTCGTATCGTCGCTGAATAAGCATTGACGAGAAGTGACGAAGGGAATCGCGTAGCGAGCACTTTCTGCTTATTTAAAAAGGCCTCTTTCGTATCCTATCGCTACCTATTTTATTCTCCTTATCAACCAGATAACACCTTACGTTAGTTTCCGTCAGTGTCGTAATAAATTCACGCTGTTTAACCGAAGCGATTTTTATTTAGGTGACAGAACACGAAGAAAAATCTTTCCAGGAGACACGTTTATTGAAAAATTATCGTCGGATCTGGCAGCTTCGAGTTTTCTATACGTTTCCAAGATGGGTGTTTTTTTCAGGCTCTAGATGAACTCGAAATCTAATCGAATAATAAGCTCGAATAATTGATTAGGAAATGAAGTTCAATTTCAGCGATGATAAGGATGTAAAATTACTTCAATTTGTCGTCCATTTCTATAGAAAAGTTGATTCGATTATACGTATGATTCACTCGGAAGACTACTTTGTCACAAATTTTGAAAAATCCAATATTTTTCCAACTTCATATTTTCAGCTAAATATAAATCAAACGAGCTTAATTCCGAAATCGCACGTACGCAGCGAAAATGTTACGACGAAACGAAGAAAAATTAATTAAAATTTCTCGAAGAACGTGCCGCGATTAAAAATTATTCCGACAGATAATTTTGAAATTCGTTGAAGACGTTTTTGGGGCGAACTCGGAGTAGCAGGTCGCTTTTATGGGTTATGAAAATCGCAAGAAGACCATTTCGGGAGTTTTAACGCTGCCCAGTCGTTTTATCTGTTTTTTCCACGAGCCCGACGGTAATTTAATAATACCAAGTGGTAATAAAACAACTGGAATTATTCTTTCAACTTTGGAAAAAATCTACGTAAGGCACCTATAGTATAAAATATAACAACTTTTATCAATTTGGGATAACGAGGAATCAAACATGGTATTAGGAGGAAAAAACTGGAAATTTCTAATCAAATTGAATCTATTTTTGGATTTTTTTTTCATTCGAAATGCAATTTTCTTCGTTTTTGGGATTTTAAACTAAAATTTTTCTCCACAAGGGAGGTATCCCAAATCAAAGTAAAATTTCGAGCCAAATAAAACAAAAATCAAAAATACGCCATAAAAGAACTCCATATCCAACATTTCAGATGCTGATGTGAGTTTTTCGAATTTTGGTAAATTTTTGAAGTTTCAAAATTACCTCAGAGTGGGAAAAATATTCAAAGATCTAATCAACAAAAAAAGCTGTAATTTAGTATAAACTTATTTTCAATTTGCCAAATCGATTGGAAACGGGTTCGAGTCTTATTGGAGCCAGCAGAAAATATTAAAATTTTCAAGCGTGAGAAAAAAGCCCAAAAAAATTATCCATTTGGACCATTTATGAGTTTCCTTACCTGTAATTGTGGATTACCAATATTGGTGACCTACCTATTCGATCAATTGAAGCAGATTTTTTTTTCAAAATTCGTAACTCTGAGTTCGAATCCACAAAAAATTTCCTGCCCAAAAATAAAAATTTGAACTCAAAGTTGTGAATTTTTAAAAATTCTGCGTTGATTGATCAAACAGGTCACCAATATTGGAAATCTGCAGTTATAAGTGCCATATGCACCATATTTATGGGCTTTCCTGATCGGTGGAAAATTCCAAAAAATTTTGGTGGTGCTCAAATGTCTTAGAACTAATTCCAATCGATTTGGAACGTCTAAAATACATTATCCGTCAATTTTCAGCGTTAGACAAAGACCCCTTTTTTTCAGAACATTTTCTGTGTCCTAAAAAACAAAGCAAACAATTTAAAATAGGAAAGGTAAGTGAAAGCTTTGAAAATGATATGGTTTCTGAATTCAGTATCATCAAAAAAATGGGTTTTTGATTTTTTTTAAATTTCTTAAGTTTGCGAAATTTTTTGAATGTCTCAAAATTTTCCATTAATTTTTTTGAACCTAAATAAATAAATAGCTATGATATGAATTTCCAGAGACCACAACGCCTGAAACTTTTGAGTAAAAGCAAAGAATAAAAATTGGAGAAGACGATTATTCGCAATATTTTAAAAGTTGACGAGTTCATATATGGCCTTTTTTTTTGTATGACTTACCATGGCCTCTTCCCCATTAAACCAGAAATTACAAGAAAAAAATTAAATCCAAAGAATTAAGGTACCGAAAAAGGAAGTCCACGTCAGAACTCAGCGATCAAAGAAAAACATGAAGGATCGACACTGGTTTTCTAATCATTCGTTGAGATGGGAGAATCTTGCAAAAAATTGAACAAAATCTGAGGATTCAATGTTGAAAAGAGGTTGAATTAATATTGAAGTAACCTAAAAATCATTGTTTTCACTTCCATTTCTTTCTAGAAATTAGAATCCTCCCTTCCTCCATTTAGTAAATAACTCAAACTCAGATTCAATTTTGAAAATGTTGCAGATTAAAAAAAAAAAATAGGACCTCCTTCTCCATTCCTTTTCTGCAAAAATAAGGTCTCGATGAATTTATTTCATATACATGAAAAATGTCCATCTAATCCAATTTCCCAATTTAATTTCGTCAAGTTATAATTAAATTATATAATTGAGAAATAATGAAAAGTTCAGGTAAATGTAGTTCAAAGGTCGAATCATCAGAAAAAAAAAAGAAATCGAAAATTTTTTCAAAAAAAGTGGAACGCCTTTTCCACCGGAAATATCAAAATTTGATCATGCTGGAAGCAAAATTTTCCGATATAGAAAAATATCTTGTGGAAAATTCGAGATCTTTACAGAAGGAAATTTGTGTAAGTATTGAATAACATTTGGAAATTGAGGTTCAAGGCTAAATTTGATAAAAAATTGAAAAAATTGATAAATTGTTTTCAAAAAAAGAAAATCCAAAAAATTGATTTGATATTCCAAATTATGTACTTACAATTTTGAAAAAAATTTCATTTCTTACCGAAGTTACCTCTTCATTACTAATTAAAAAAGAGTAAAAATTTTCAACGAAAAAAAATGTTTCATATTTTCGATGAATTTTTCTATGCATTTAAATGGGCCTCAGTGCAATCTTGAAATCTGAATTCCAAAAATTATTAAATACTTATACGAATTTTCTTCTGTAAATGTCTCGGTTTTCCCGCAAACTATTTTTCTATCGCAAAATTTTGCTTCCAAGCAAGATCAAGTTTTGATATTTCCGGCGGAAAAGGTTCCACTTATTTTTGAAAAAAAATTTCGATTTCTTTTTCTAGTAGTTCGATCTTTGAACAAATACGCATTATTTTCACCCTATTTAATTAAATTTGCAGTCCATCACATTTTGGCGCAATTTTCACTTCAGGTGGAGCTTCTATAGATTTGGTAACGAATATAGCGAAATTTCAAAGATTTTTAAAAATTATTCATTTCCAAATAAATCAATTCCTCCAAAGCAAATATTTTACTATTGAGCTTTGGTGCTTTTAATTAGCGTGAAAAATTTTCAATTTCATCCGTCAGTTTTTCGCCGGGCACCAAAGGGTTAAATCAACCTAGAAAAAGAAGTTTTCAGTGAAAAAAATTCACACAAAATCCAAAAATTTTCAAAAAACATCAGTCACTTTGTTCAGAAAAGCAAATTTATGGAGCTCGAGGTGAATAAGAGAGAAGATTTAAAAAAAAAAAAAACCAATAACAATCTAAAACTAAAATTTCTTTTCAACTGGATAAAATAAGAAGAGTAATCTGCAATTTTTTATGATTATCGAACCAATTTCACGACCACCGTAAATTCCCAATTAAGTATTTCGATACTTTTAAACAAAAAAAATAATAATTTGATACAGACTGAAAAAATTTGATATTTCGGAAACGCGAATCTGTGAATGCCATATTTTTGATATTTTCTGCCAATATTTAAACGAACACGAAGCATGAACATCGAAAGCGAGAATTGAAAAACCATGTTTGAAAAATTAGTCATTTTTAAAAAACATTTACGATAAAAACTACGGATAATTGTTAAAAAAAATTTCCAAATACGTTGATCTAAAGGAAAAAATTCAAAATTTTTTAGCCTAAAAATTACCAAATCCTATGCTCATAGGCTACTCCCCAGTTTTAATTTCCTTTCCACTAAAAAATTCCAAAAATGCCAACAACCCAGCGACAATATATTCCACAACCCACGAAAGATTTTTGTTTCACAAAGCATCCCCTGCTCTGAAGAATCAAAACGAAACACCCAGGTAAAAGTGAAATTCTTGACAACACACATGACAACGCACCGTACCTACAAAGAATAATAAGCCCCTCCTCCGACTTTTCAATCTTATACCATATTCAAAGACCGTACCAACGCTTTGGAAACTTTCAAAAAGAGAATTCGACGCGTACCTACGTAAAAAAAAAAAAATCCAACACAATTTTCCAACGCTACACAACTCAGAGGGAGCGAATTGCACAAGCACACCATGTGCAAAAGCACACTCCGCATCACTCGTACGTCGAAAAAGTGAAAGATGATGGGTTTTTCGCTATATAATTATATCTACGCACCCGTAATGACGCCCAGAAAACGCGTAAATTTCTCAACTTTACAAGTACATATAGGTACCTACAACCTACGTACATTTGGTAGGTATTCGAATATATAGAAAACTTTCACTTCAAGATACTTACCTACGTCGAAAAGATGAATTTAGCTACATTTAACAACTATATGGTATGTTTCTAACCTATTACTTTGGAACGTATACGTCTACGGGATAAATTAATGAACAACCTTTTACCGGAAACTTTTTTCACACTAACGAGTGACCTGAGTGTTTTTTTTCAAACTTTCAATTATTATTTTCAATTTATCAATCGTTTAGACGAATACATACACGATTTCGAACTTAGACCACCCAAGCCCATTACTTTTTCATTTTCCAAATAGTAAAATAATTTCCACGATTTTAGAGTATTATTTCAGAGAAACCACGATACAACGTATTGCTTTACTCGTGACTGTATAATTCCCCGAATAATTCTTATCAATTCGTCGGCTCCACCCTCGAATTAAAATTAATTCTGCTAATTCGATCGAATTCTACCCTTTCATTACTCGATATCGCACCAACTCCCATCTCATCGACCAATTTCCTTCCCTTTTTCTCGTATTTTACTACATATTTCAACTCGATCGTTTTTCAAACGGTTACCAGAAGATTCCAATCTTATTGAAAAAAGAAAAAAAAATTACACGCGAATCCATTTCCATTCGACGAATGAAAAAATTTTGACAACGAAATCCCAAAAAGAGAAATTGGTATGTAAATAAATCACGTAAAATGTGCAACTAACACGAGTTTACAACGAATTTTTTCCGACCGTTATTTGCATGTTGAAAGGAAATTTTTGATGAATTACTTGGATATGGTGTTGTTTAACATTCGCGTTTAATGTTTGTTTATTCCGGCAAGTTTTAAGCGTGCTTTAGTGTGTTCCATCAAAAACAGAAAGAAAATTCAGCGATGGTTTTTTTTTTAATAGGGTACACGAATGCCACGAACGTGTTTCAGAAATACGACGATTTCGATATTTATTTGTACAGGTTGGGTATGGTGATTGGGAATTTTCAAATTAGAGAGATGAAAATGACTGTAAAACACCTTAGGCTTTGAAAGAAATCTGAGATGTTGGTTTTGGAAATCGCTTGCAGGAGAAGATTAATTAATTGCTACATCATAAACATGCAACGATCTGTTGGAGAAAATGAAAAATAATCCAGAGGGTGGAATATCTCCGAATCTGCGATTTTTTTCGTAGATAATTATTTTAGAATATCTTGAATTCAAATCCATTTATTCAAAATTTCAGCTGACTTCGATCTTCAAAACTTCGCTCTTCCTTAAAATTTTCTAATCGAAGTGTAAGAAAATGGAATTTTTTCATTTCCAATATTTCCAAAAAAGAATTTTTTTACATTTCGATTTAAAATTTTAAGAATAAAGAGCGAAGTTTTAAAAATTTTGTTTTTTATTGTCTGGTTTTCTGGCAACTGAGACAAAATTCTTGTCGATTTCTAATTTTTTTTGTTTTTCGTTCCTTGTAAGAAAGCTTCTTGTGGAAGCAGAGCCGTGATTCTTCAAAATTTGAAGAAATAGATTTTTGTTTTTCAGAATCCAGTTCAGCACAAAAAATAAGTAAGTATTCAAGATTCTGTTTTTTAATGCAATTGGTTTTTTGGCTTTCAATTCGATAAATATTCAAGCCCTACAATAATTTCATTTTTTTTTTAAAAATTCCAATTTCACTGGAAAAAACAAAATCAATTTTTTTAGCTTCAAAAGCTGCCAAACAAAAAAAATAATTCGAAAAATTAAAAAAAAAAACACATTTGAAATGAATAGGAAAAATGTCTCTATAAAAGTTTATGAATTCCCTGAATCCAATTTTCTCGACTTACTTTTGTCCCAATCCTAAAAGTTCATCTTCCGGGGGGGGGAGGGAGGGGTTACTTACTTTTATGAGGTACCTATGTGAATTTTTTTTACCCCTATGTTTATGTATTTTTGATGCCTTTTTACACAAAAAAATCAAAAGAAGCCCCCAGCAAAGAGAATGGAGAACATGATTTCATTCTTTAAATTCTATTTAAAATTCAGATTTGACATTCAATTTGATCATCGAATTGCATAATATTTTCAGAATTCTGGAACAGAATTTCAAATATTCTTTTTTACATAGAATGCGATTGGGAAGGTTTGGTATAGGCACAAGACGCAAATCAAAATTTTTTGGGGGAATAATCTCAATTTGAAAATCCAAAGCTTTACTTTAAAATCAAAAAGAACCAAAATTTCGTAAAGAGGATTTCAATTCCCAAAAATGCCTCACCAAAAAATTATCAAAATTGAAAACTTGTAATTTTATTATAATCATTTTTTGCAATCAACAATCAAAGTTCATTTTCAACTTCGAAAAATAACGATCGATTTAGACATCAATTTCTGAATCTTTTGAACAATTCTGTCGATTTTTATGAAGAAATGGTACGAGCAGAGAAGCAGAGAAGCAGAAGTTCCGAAAAAACATAACTCACGTTCGACTACTCGATACACTTGGAAATACATGTAAAGGAAATTAAAGTCGCCAAACGAAATTTCTGGTTTAAAAATGAAAAAAATTTCATTTCGGAATTCTTTCTGCTCCGCAATACAACGTTGAAAGTATATAGAAAAAGTTTTCAAAAGTTTTAAAATTTTTTGCAGTATACATTTTTGGGAAGTTAATTTTCTCATATTGTAAAAGTTATAAAATTTGAAAATTTTCTTTCTTACGTAAATTTAACGTTTAACGAGACAGTAAAACTTCATTTCAACGTGAACTTTTTTTGAAATACAATAAAAAAAACTATAATTATTCTCTTAAAATAAACTTCGCGTAAATTGGGTTATAAATTTGATCAAAATTTCGAATTTTTTTCTCATCAAAGTTTTGCCTTGATGATTGGAATATTTTCCAATTTGAAAAAATAAACTACGTAAGCACATAGACAAAGACATACACAGATTTTCTGATCTTCTCATAATGATAATTTTGAGAGCTTGAAGAATAAATCAAATAATTTAAAAAAATTGCTCAAAATTTTGATTGTTGAAAAAAACTGCTCCGCATTTTTAAATAAAATCAATCGATCACTATTCGATAAATTTTAAAAAATCATCACTCTTTTTCAGAAAAAACTAAATTTTTCAATTATTTTTGATAATTAAGCAAAAAATTACTGTAAAATGGTCTCAAAAAATATGCTAAAAATTTGAATTTTTTAGTCAATATTCAACTTTTTCTCTTACTTAGCAATAGTTCAAAGGTTCCTATTTCTTCAAAAAAATGTCTCGATTTTTTCTTGAAAGATTTTCATACCATTGCAGAGAATTTCCCCATTTTTCATAGGGTTCCAAATTTCTCAATTAACGTTATTTTATCGCAATTCGAGACCTCCTAAATAAAAATGAATTTTCATCAGGCATTATCCCATGTCCTCCTGGAGTGAAAATCGACCCTCAAAATGTAAATCAAAATTCATGAATTTTTATATTCAATTTTGAAATACCTCGACTAAAAATTTTGACCGAACACAAAAATTATGAAAACAGTCCAAAAAATCATGAAAAATTAGGAAATTATTCATCTATTCTTTAATAGTAACAATACGAGGACTACCACTTTAAACAAATTTTTGAAAATATTTTTTGTTTTTTCCAAAAGAGCGAAACATTGGCCAAAAAATCTGAAATCTTTATTCCGTCTTCTAAGATCATTTCACAATAATTTTTCAGACCCACCGAAATTTAAAAAAAAAATTATAAAACGCAGCACGGAAAAAATAGAACACTGAATTGTTCATAATCTCCCCTCTTCTCCAACAAAACAACACTAATTTACTTTCCTCCAACATAATCCCAAACAAAAAAATACTAAACGAAAAAAAATCCTAAAACCATAAAAGTTCCTTTCAAAAAAAACACGCTTCGCAAATTAACAGAAAACAAGCCCCACAAACAACCGCCATCAGCTCAGAAAATTCCGCGTAAATTTCATCAAACAAACGCTTTTTATTCCATCTCACTTTTCATTTCTCAATAAACACCTTTGTCAAAAACAATACGAACAGCTTTCTTAACATCTCGGAGTAAAAGTCAAAAAACATAATTAGCTCGTCTTCCTTTACACTCGAACGCAGAAATAAAAAAGCTTTAAAATGCTGAAATTCTAAACGCGTCTTTACAAATCGGTCAAGTGTTGGAAAAATTGCCAACCTTAATGTCAGTTCCAGCTCGGCTGTCGTTTATAAAAATTCGCGTTAAAAAGACCCAAAGGGGAAAAAAAACTCGCTTTGAATTTATATTTTAATGATATCGTCGATGAGTTGAATGCAAACCCGATTTTCAAATCTAGACAGCCTGTTCTTTAATATTTTCGCAGCGAAGGAGGACGTGAAAACAAAGGTTCAAAGTGACAGAAAGATGAGGAACGAAAGTTTTCCTCGTATACGCCTGCTTCAACTTGTAATGTTTTCATTCGAAATGGAAAAAAAAAATGAGGTAAAAAAATAACACGGTATGAAGAGTCGAAGAAGGCAGTAAACTTTCAAAAACACACACCGAGATAAATCTCGTTCTGTACTTCATATCTGCGTTAGTTTCGCTATTATGTTTTATACCAGGCTTAAAGCTTAGGCTGCGAATACCTTGACGAAAAATTTCCATTGTGGAATTTTCGTTGCTTGATTTTCATTCTCGGATACCAAATCATTCGTATTTGCACATCTCATCTGTCTCCTAAACGTATCACGAATTGATTTCATTAACCAAGACAAAGCAACTCTTAATCAATTAATCACGTTTTGGGGTATTTGACCATAGTACAATAATGTGCCAAGTATACCTAATTGGAAATTCGACCATTCATTTTTGGTAAACAATAAATCCAAAATCAAACGTTGATTAATTACAAAAATAAATCCTCTCGAGGATGGAAATAAAAAGAAAAATTTCTTCATGCGGAATTCAAAAGCACATCCTTTGCTTTGGTAACTTGATCTCAAATTACATTAGACTTTTCTTTCCTCGGCGGATGTGTGTACTAGTATATGAAGTTAATGACCGAAAAACAGTAATTTTAGACGAAAAGCAAGAGAAATACGAAGACAAAACATAATAACCTCGGTTAATCCTGAAACATGGCAAATTTAATGAAAAGATTTACCATTAAGACGCAACGAAATTGCAACAGTAGGTTAAAATAAGCCATCACGTATAAAAGAGGTAGGAGAAGGTAAAACTTATTATTTTCTTCTGAAAATAAACTTATTCGAGATGCATCACTTCATTTATAGAAGATAAGAGGCCTACAAAACTTTCAAACAACTTTTACAAAATATACAAAGTGCTCAAAGAATCCAACAAGGGTGTTATCCTGGCCCCTACTCCTGCCCTCTCCTCAAACAAAAATTTACCTGTCAAAATAAATAATTGTTGCTCTGATAACTCTTGGCATTATTTTTAGTTAAAATGGTCATTTTTGGTCATAATTGGTCATTTTAAGCCAAAATGGTTATTTTTAGTCATAATTGGTCATTTTAAGCCAAAATGGTTATTTTTAGTCATAATTGGTCATTTTAAACAAAAATGGTCAAATTTTCTCAATGGTCATGTTTAGTCAAAATTGCCCAGCTACTCGAAAAAAATGATTTTTGCTCTTAAACTTGACAGTAAAAACAGCAGTGAAATTACAAGAATTTCCGAGGAATTAGTGACTTGATTTCCTGAATCCAGAAATGTATGAATTGAATTATCATCTAATTATTTTTGATTTTTTTTTGTCCTACAAATTGCATTCTTCATTTAGAAATTCTTTAATAATTTAATTTATTTTTTAGAACTTTTTTTTTAAATTCAAGGAATACTTTGAAAACGTACCTGAATGTATTTTTTTTTTTTTTTTTTGGAATTGTCCAATTTTTTGGAGCTACCTAACCAAAGTCGTTTTAAGCTTTTTTTTTGAGTAGCTACAAAAATTTGTTGGATAATTTCAAAAAAAAAATAGGCAATTCTGAAAAAAGTTCTGAAACCTTCCCTTTCCCTTCAGTTTTGAATTGTTGATTAAATGTAAAAGGAAAAATTTCTGTTCTTTGATGCTTTTTCCTAAAAATTTTTTGGCTTTGATTTACTCCGGCTCAGTACCTTTACACAATTCATGGTTATTTGCATTTTCAGTACCACTGGAACGAAAATTTCAATTTTTTTCAGTACCTATTTTTTAAAAAAAATATTAGTCAGTAAGAACATTTTTCATTCTACTCCCCCCCCCCCCCGAGTTTTTGCTCAAATTCTGTCTTTGATTCTTACTCTTATCATTTTGAATTTCAAGTACCTACTATTGAAGATTTTCACATTGAAGAAGAAGTTGAAATTGATTGGTTATTTTTGTTTCAGGAGGGGGGGGGATGAAGATAACTGAGTAGGAAAGAAAATTCTGAAAACATTGATTTTCCAATTTGAGAAGCTCCAAAAAATCTTATGAATATACACACTGAATTTATTCCTATTTTTTTTCCGGGGTAAGTTCAAATTAATTCCCTTTTGTGTGTGTGTGTGTGTGTGTGTATGGGGGGGGGGGGATACGAACTGATTCCTAATGTTTTCGGTTATTGCAGACCTCTTTCAGTCTATTAGTGTTAGCCAGGATCAGGAGATACATCAAGGGATCAAGGAGGTGTTTTTAATTATTTTAATATTCTGTTTCAAGTCCCAATTTTTTTAATTCCACGATTTTTTATCAAATTTTTTCAACTCTGAATTTTTTGTTTGAAAGTTGATTCCAAAATTTTTTTCAACTTTTTTCAATCTCACTAAATTTAAGTTTTTCAAATTTTTTTGCAACCAGAAATTTTCTTAGAATTGTTTTACTTAAAATTTTTTCAAAATAAATGGTTCTGATCCTGAACTTGTTTTTTAAAAATTAAAAAATTTGTTTCAATTCTAATTTTTTCTCCAAAAATTCTGCAATTTCAATACTTGCTAAAATTATTTCAACTAAAAAATTCTTGTATATTTTTCAATTCCATGCATTTTTTTGAAAGAAAATCGTCGAATCAATTGTTTATGCAATAATCAAATTTTTAGATACCAAATTTGAATTCTAAAAAGTTGATTTAAAATTCCGTAGAAATGATTTTAGAGTTGAAAAAAATTGAAATAAAATGTTGGAAGTTCGAAAAAAAAATTATATTGGGAAAAAAATTTCAAGATCGAAAACAACTTTAAGAAATAAAATTTCAAGAAAACAATAAAAAAATCTGAGATTGAAAGTTGTAAGTAATGTAATTCAAAAAAAATCAAGATTGGAAATTTAAGGAAAAAATCCTTGATAAATTTTCAGAGTCAAAAGAAATTTTTGAGAAAGAGTGGAAATCAGTTCGTCCAAAAAAAAAAAAAAAATGGTATCAATTCATACCAAACACGAAAAAAAGTGGGAATCACTTTGCCCATATTTTCACATGAATATTTCGTAATGGGAATCAATTCACCTAAGTACAGCCAATTTCCAAATCAATCCACCTCTGCCAAAAATTTGGAACCCCTTCTGCCGAACTCCATTACTTCGCAAATATTCCAAACACATAACCCATCCAAGATAAATATCACTTTCAACTCGAGAAAAAAACTTTCCACACACCCACACTTCGATTCAAATTCAACTCACCTCCATTAAAATTCGCAACAATGGCTAAGGCTCAAGAAGAAATTCAAACCCAGAATTATATTTTGATATCTAGCTCCTGCACAAAGAACCTATTCGGACCAGGCGAAAGGTAAAATATCACGCGCAATTTCCACCATAAACGAATTCCCCCAAGCAATCAACTCCTTACCATTTTTTGCGGCACTTTTACGGCCTGGATCTTATTTGTTCACACAGGCAAACAAAATAAACCCTCGGCAGGTGGCAGAAGGAAAAAAACATCCCTCTGCAAAGTCATTTCAAAATTTATACCCCATAAATAACATTTTCGTTCAATTTCGCCAACTTCTAGCACAATAGAATATCGTTACAGGCCGAGTTTAAAATTTAACTCGGCTTTTTGAAAATTAAATTTCATTCTCCAAACAATACGAGTAAAACGACTAATGCACACGCTGCTTTATACGTTTTCTAAACTTTTCCCTTCGCCTCTCGTTCCCTAATGGACCAACTGTGCGATTTAAGGGAGGTTACGAGAGTGCATGTGTAACGTACGACACGAAACAAGATCACGTTTGCCACCTTTTACAACGTACGAAATGTTAACAACACTTTAGTTAGTTTTGAAAAATTGCTGGCGCAGCGAAACCAACGTTCCAACGTGTATATTACAGAGTACTAATAATATGACTTTGAAAAAGTGTACGTAAAATCCAGCCCGAAGCTAGGAAGGAAAAAGGTGCTTCGTTGTACGAGCCAAAGTAACACGTCAACTAGACAGATTTTTCGTGGTAAAAATGGCGGTAAACTTGTTTTTTTATAAAAAGATACCATCGAGAAAAAGGTGTTCTTGGTGAGATACTAAGTATGATGAGAACATATACCAACAAGTTCGCAAATAAAATACCGCCAATATTTTAAATACTTACGCACGTAAGTACCTAATAAAATAGTTTTTATGGTTGGAAAATTTTCGTAAATTTTTTCCCAAGGTGACCGGCAATGTTGAAGCCTTTCTTAGAATATTATCACTGCCAAAAAAAAAGTATCATTATCGATCATGTTTCCACACCTAAAAATGTAAACTTTCACCGAAGGATATTGAAAATGTTCGTCGTGTGCTCTTAGATACATCATCTTACAGCGATGAAAAAATTACCTCGTTGTGTGTTCGAGCACATAAGATTTTTTGGCTTTGGAAGAATAAACAACTCGAGAATTGGAATTGATTGGCAGATAAGTAGCGATTGACCGATAAATCAGCTTGAAATAAAAAAATAAGAGTAAGTATTTTTGATCACGAAAAATTAATTTTGAAAAAAAAAAATGAAAATAATTATTGTGCTGTAATTTAATTTTTAAAAAATCGTATTAAATTTGGCAGAACTGTCTCGAAAATTTTATAAGGAGGAGTAAAAAAGGAAAAAGAATTTTATTGAAAATAAGTAGCCCTACCCTAAAAAAATTTTTTCATAGCTTTATTTTTGATTGAACAAAAAAAAGCGACGTAGCATCATAATAAAATTTTTAATTTTTTTCAATACTTTTTTATTCATTGAAGAGAATTTTCACCATAAAGTTGTCTTATTACAATTTCAAGTCTAATATTTTATTTTGAATCAGTGAAGTCACTGAAAGGCACACAGATAATTAGCGAAATTCTTCAATTTTTGGCGATTTTTTGCTGATTTCTCAGAGAATTTCACTGATTTTTCATGGATTTTTTTCCTATTTGCTTTCAGTGAAATTTTCAATTTTCTCACTGTATGCTTTCAATGGAATTTTTTTCACTGATTTATTGCAATTCTGACTGTTTTCAAACGATTTTCGACAATTTTCACTGATTTATAAATGAGAAAGTAGTCATTTATACTTTTTATGCCACAATTTCTTGAAAAAAAAATTATCTGCTCTGTCCGAGAATTATTTGATAATACGCTTATGTTTTGTGATTTGAAAAAATTTCATCAAAACTTGAACTATTTTCAATTAAGTATTTATCGTCTAAATATCGATTTTCTCAGTCCCTAAGAAACATATCATTATGAAATATAAAAAAAAATTACTAAAATTATTAGTGTCACGAAGATCGAATAATTTTTTCTCTGTCGTACTCGCATATCGAAGAAAGGAGGGGGGGAGGAGGTTCAAATAACTTCGATCAGTTTCAATAATTTACATGTTCGTCTCGACTCTTGAACAAAAAAAAATCACTTTTAAGAATTCTTTTCGATTGGCTTTTTTATCATGAAATTTTTTCGCTCTCATTATTGTGATCTCTATTTTTTACAAAATGAACTATCACACTCATGAAAACCGGTCAGATTTTGAGTCGCCAATCTACTCGAGTGGTTGCCAATTTTGAGGTACTTCAGGCACCTACAAAGTTTTTTTTGGGCAGTGTTGTCAACATTTTTAAAGTTTTTAATCGAGAAAAAACTAAAATTTTATAATTTTTCGAAAAAACTCAGGTCAGCTTAGGTACAAGTTGATGAAGTAAGTAAAAATTGTTACACTTATGCATAAATTGCCCAACTCGAGATTTGAAGGGGCAGTGATGCAAAAAAATGGTCAAAATTTCTTTTTTGATCAAACATTCAAATTTCAAGTCGTGAAAAAACAAATTTCGCAATAATTTTTAAATGAAGGGACACAATGAGAATCTTCGATCGAAAAACAAATTTTGATTATTATTTGGATTACTGCCCTTTCAAATTTCGAGTGAGACAATTTATACATAAATAGCAATTATTGATCAAGTACTTCTACCTTTTTTTTCTTTCATTGGGATTCCGGATTTCTTGGTCCATTAGCCCATTGAAGTCCCTAGAGATGGTTGATAAAAAAAATAATAAAAATTTTTCAAAAGTAAAACAAAAATAATCAAACAATTTTCTGCAGCCTTCAAATATAAAATATAATTATGTGATTTTTTTATTCAACATCGTGACTTTTTCTCGACTTTCATATCATGACAGACAGACAACAGACATCTCTACCTTTTTTTCCAAATAATACAAAATTACTTTATTCGTAAATCCCTCTCCCTCTCCTCTTATACGTCTGTCTGGATGTATAATAATTTGTACTTTCAAACCTCTTGACACCATCATCCAAACTGAAAACCAATTATTGAAACTGTTTAACAAACTTTCTCAGGAAATTTTTCTGGGTAGGTACTAGGTAGGTATCCATTGGGAATTGTTGAAAATGATTAAAAAGTTCATAAAAATAGATATTGTCAAACTTGTGCAAAATACCTTGAAAATGGTTTTGCAAATTATCCATAAAAATAAATGAAGATGCGAAATTGGTCGATAAAAATTACTTTAAAATCAATAAAATACCTATATAAATTGACAAAACTAAAAACAATTTTTGAAAAAATTTAGGAAAAATAATTTTGGCCTTTTTTAATGGAGAAGGTCAGGAGGTTTTGAAACGTTTTTAAGAGTACCATTTTGAAATCTCGTTGATCCCTGCTAATTTTTCACAACCACAAAATTCATTTCAAGGGACTGAATCTGTAACCCACCACAAAATTGATTTTTCAAGTTACCAATATTTTCAAAAGTAACATATTTTGAGAACTCCTTAAATTTATGTAAAAATTTGCGGATTTCCTGGGCGAGTTTTTCACCACCAAAGAACAACGTCAGAGAACAGAAATTAGCATCTTTTTATTAGTCTTTTTTTTACAAATCATCGTCGACTACCTCCGGAGAAAGCTCAAAAGTTCTCATCAAAACATAAGTTAAGCTTAAATGGTATTAATTAAGTTGCCAACTCTTAATCTGCATAATATGTAGGTCAAATTAAAATTTCCAACGGATTAACCAAATTTTTAAATTTTTCGTAAAAAATACCAAACTGATTTAATAATATGCTAGACTTGTTAATTATATTTTCCCAAATTCGCATTCCAGCTTTTATTTTTTTGACGACGAATAATAAAAAAAATCGAAACCCCTTTCAAAGTTTTAAGAGCAAAACACCCTGAAAAAGTTATTTTCAGAAAATAAAACCGCGAATATAAAAAGTCGTCGAGAAGAGAGCATTTTTATAACAGTTTCACGCAATAAAAGCTCGACCAGGTAATGTTTTCTGTTCGTTAGGTGCTTAATTGCCTACACTGCGAAAATTTCGCATTTTTAACCAAACTATTTTTACATTCAAGCCTCGTTTGAAAAGAATAAAGAATTACATCAAAATAGAATCATTTTTCATTTACAAACTTGACACATCTTCTTTTAGGTCTTGGACATAAATTAGTCGAAAACGTTGGTTCGGTTCGCACATCACAAACACGTCGTAAAATTGCTTACCTGAAACAACACAGAAAAAAAAATCGATTAGAGAAATAAAATAGTAAAAATAAAATCAAAAATTGACGCGGGCGGGAATTTTCCATCGCATATTGAACTCTTACACGTACGTGTGTAATAAAACAACCTACATAATGTACATAAGTGTAATGTGTAAATGACACCTACACTCGAGAGCTTTTGAAATCGCTATAGCACGAAAATGTTAGGTTTGATTTTAATCAGAAAATTACACCATGAGTTATTGTAATTCAAGTGTCGATTAGATATTCCCTCTTTATAATCGTTCGCCAAATACCAAGTTGGTTTTTCGATTAATATTTCAATGAATTAAATTCACAATCATATGAATTTTCCACCATTACCCAACGTTGCAAAAGGTACCAAGAACATTATAAATGCCATGAGTAGAACTAAAACGATGATAACATTTGCAAGCTTTGTAGTTTGTACGACTACGAGAATAGATATAAGACCATTATTGACGTTTTCTACCGCCAATGCCATTAAAATGAGGGTTAAATGCGAAAGCTTACAAGATGGTCGTTTATTTACAATTTGTACTTATAATTTCACCAAGATCCGTTGAAATTTTCTATCCTAAAAGGCGACCTAATGGCCGAGGGTTCTATTGGAGAATAATCAGGCACGACAGACGGCTATGTTTGTTCATGGTGTCTCGAAAAATGACCATTTCGTGTAATATTTATAGGTATTTTTATCGTAATCGATAAGCTACATGTGCGTATGTATAGTTTAGAAGGTGGAATAGGCTTTTTGGGCCATTAACCTAAGTACGTACGAAATTAGTGTTACGAATTCATAATCCAAGAATAATTTCTATGGCAGAGGGAACTGAGGGTTTTCAACGTAAGATCATTTTTTTGAAAAATTCGTTTTTCTTTTGTTTTTCATGTTAAATTTGCAGATTAATTCTTTCAGAAAAACTCATTCAGAAATTTTGGCACACATAGTTGCTAAAAATTTGGAACAATCATAGCTAAAAAAAAGAAAAAACTAAAATTTCTGCCCTTTTTTTCGTAGTAGAAAAAAGATTTTAAAAATTAGGAATAAATTTATGAAAATTTTCAAAATTATGCCCAAGAGAGGTATCCCAACCCAACTCTAGGTAAAAATTTTGAGTCGAAATAAAAATAGGAAAATCGGATGTACCATCATGGAAAAAATCCCATAGGTATCTTTATTTGAAAGGCTAAAGGCCATTTCTCGAATTTTGGCGAATTTTTGGATTTTCAGAATTTTTTCATTATGTACCCTCCAAACTGTAAGAATTCGATCAAATTAACGAAAAATTCTTAATCGATTAGAAGGGGTTTTTCAATTCGTATACAGTCAAAATGCTCAAAAATATAAAAATGACCCAAAATTACGAAAAAAATTGGTGGAGTTTTTGGTAAAAAAAAAGTTCAGAATAACAGAAGTGGATGAAACTCCATTCAAATTGATCATCTGTAAAACAGAGCTCGTACTAAAATCAAAAATTCGTATCTTTTAGTGTGTGTGTGTTTTTTTTTTGGGGGGGGGGGGAGATTATTTGTATTACTTTTCTGTAACCCCAAAAAATCGAAAAATGTGTGAAAATCCTGTCCATGATTGTTCTTTGTTTGAAAATGATTTTTCTTCGTTTCCAAGTTTTCTAGACCAATTTATTCAAGTTTTCTACATCTGCATGAGCAAAAAAACCTTTATTTTAATTTTTTTATCAAAATTATGCCCCAAATATGCAGAAAGGACAATTTTTTAATTCAAAATATTTAGTTGTTCAGGGCGGAAGATTTGATCAATTATTTCCAGAACGAAGAGAAATATGTGATTTTTAGAAACAAAAATATCTAATTCATTTTTCAATAGTTCATTAGGTAATTTTAAAAAATCCATATGATTTTGGAGTGAAAATTTTGAAAAAAAGAGATTGTTCATTTTTCTTGCTTACTCAAAATTTTGTACTTTTCGAACCTTTTTCACCAAATTTCAAGCCTTTTTCGTGATTTTATGAAAAAAACATCCATTAGATGACAATTTTGTAGATTTCAATATAATATAGACCTATGCTTTGAAGCTAGGGGGGGGGGAGGAGTAAGAAAGAGTGAAAGTTATCTAAAAAAAAATTGGAGAAAAATTCATAATATATTTTTAACCAGAATCAGATGTGAAGTTGGCTGTTATAAATTTTCAAGAGCTTTTCTCAGGTGCTAAAAAATTCCAACATTTTCTGCAAACTCTGAAACGTCTTGGAACGATTCAGGAGGTCAAAAAAAAGTACCAAATTTCAGTTTTTTCGTTGATTATATCGAATTTTTATATTATTTTTCAGAATGATAAAGTGGTTTTGAATTTCAAAAATTCACCAAAATTCGAGAAATTAATTTTAGCGTCTAAAATTACGGATTTGCGGTTCTTAATGATGTGCTTTGAATTTATTTCTGTTTTGGCTCAAAATTTTACTACCAGTTAAAATACCTACTTCACTCACAAGTATTTCAAAAAAAAAAATTCAAACGCTCAGAATTATTAATCTGTTGATCATTTTGAAATTTTTGTGATTTAAATATATTTTTTTGAAGGGGAGGGGGAGGAAAAGCGACGATTCAAATTATATTTTCAATTTTTCAATAAAATCTCGAGAGTATCCTTCAAATGAAAAATGAAAAATATACTCGTATTTTTCAAAGAATCACATCAATTTTGAACTTGGAACATCAGAAAAATGTCTAAAACTGAAAGCTGTAGTTTCACAAAAGAAACACATAACAACATCTTCGAGCTATTTATGCCCAAATATAGGCTATGACGTAACTTTACCAAGTTCAACTCACAGGTAAACATTGGATAGGTCTTCCAAGTTCTCAATGAAACAAATTACGTTCGTTGATGAGCACACAAAGTTTATTCAAATTACGATAAATTACTTTTCAAACTTGGACTAATTAAAACTTCCATTGGCAAGGGCAAAACTTGTACAATAAATAGCGCGAAACTTTCCGAACCTGCATCGGTTTTATGTTACCCCGCGATGAAAAAACAAAAATGCAATTATTTCACAAGCGTAGGCCACGAAAAGTTGAAAACATCCGGTGATGAATGAAAATTTTCGTTCGGCTTGAAATATTTTGAAATAATGGAGGTGTTGGTATTTTTCAAACCATAGAGTCGACATTTTTTAAGGAAATTATTGAATTTTAAAAAAACACACACACAAATTCTATTGTGGTTTTTGGACATTTCCCGCCATTAATCTGAATAGTTTTCAATTCGAGCGAAAATAATTAAACTAACCATCAGCAAAAATCATTTAAAAATATTTTCAACAAACAGTAAAAAAATAAACCCAAAATCATTCGATACCGAATCAACCATAAAAATCTTCGTTCATTTCAATTTTTACAAATCAACTCAACTGGTAAAGTTGAAATCACTCGAATGAACAAAATAATTTTCCCCGCGTCAATTTTCCTTTCATTTTCCAGCCTTCTGCTTATTTACAAACCGCGATAAAAACCACGAAACTATTCCAAGACCCTGGAAATCAATTCAAGCGCAGTTGTTCGCATTCAGCCAACAATTTGCTGCGTTTTTTCTCCATTCTCAAACACCAAATACGTAAATTACGCAGGTAAATAAAAAGAATCCGATGAAAATCTACGCAGCCTACGCGTCAATGAAAAACACCCCAACTGTCGCAGCCATTTACCCAGCTTATGAAAAATCTTCAATTATAGCACGTCGGGAAATTTTTTTTCTACTTTTCAATAGCTTTTCATTGTTATACGAGGTTGGCTTCTTTATCACCATTAACAAAGAATGGCGCTGGCGCCGCAACACCGAAATCTTAATCACGCTTTTCATTAAACTTCATTAACATAAAAGTAGCTTTATTTTCAGGCATCATTGAATAATAACCGACGATATTTTATGGTATTTTCGACAAACTGCCGTATAATTTACCCGAATAGGTACACATACTCGAGCCATGATACGAAAATTTCGATAACAAAAGATACAAATACGATTTGTATGGGTATAGAAAAAAAATCCACGATTCGGCTTTTGAAATTTCGATTCGAGAACGGATTTCATAATACGACGTAATTTTTACATAAAAATTAGAAAACATTTTCATCCAGCAATTTTTTTTTGCAAAGATGAAAAAAAAAACGAGAAACAGAAAATGAAGAGAAAAATAGAACCGAATATAATCCATCTTTTTTTTTTTCATTTTATAGCCTACAAGAACAAGACTCAACAAAGACATCAACTTTCGAGTGTAATTTAGCGAATGATTTTACTTCTTTTTATGTATAAAAATTCCTACCATAATTTATCTACCGGATCATCGTCATTCGTTTTGAAAAAAAAATACGAATCGAGGAGAACTGAAGACGCACCGAGATCAGGAAAAAACCGTCGAGTTGTAAGCACACGTATACTTTGAATAGAACGAAAAAAAATTTAAATTGACCGAGGTATTAACAACAATGGAACCAGGATATATCTATTGTAGCGTATATCAACGAGAAAATATACGACAGAAGTATACCTATTCAACTTAGCACTACGTTCGCTATCTGCTTCTGTTCGATACATCGTTCGGTCGAGTAATTTTTTATTCGCTAAATTTGAATTCATCTTAAAGCCAGAAGCAATCGTGATGAAAAATGCAAAGCTTTATCATTCAGCGACGATCGCGACGATAAATACACCCTTTTTTGTAATACGAGCGTGAAATTAAACTTCGCGTGATACGCACACGATCGCGAGCCCTTCTTGACTCCCCCTTAGCTATGCCCAAGTAACAAGAATAAAACTTGGTGGATGTCATAAAAAAACGTGTAAACTTTCACCCAGCCATGCCAACTTCTTCCTCGTGTACGAAACAATAAAAAACAAATTATTACCGATGCGATGTAACGAATAACCTTTATACGCAGCTTTTAGCGAACGAAAACGCTTCCCTTTTTTATTCGCCGATTGTTACTGGTTTTCGGGTGAAAATATACGGGGTGTTTGGATAGTTAGAGAGGTCTCACGGAAACCAGCGAGTAGGCAGCTAATGTGGATTATAAATTATACTTGAAACGGAGTCGTTTTTCAGTTTATTTCGGAAATCCTTCGATGGTAACACGCTATAGCGAAATTGCTGTGCTTTGGTGTGGAAATATTGAGGGGAAAATGTTGATTTTTGAATCGATGGAGAAGAGGGAAACGGGTGTTTTTTTTTCAATTTAAAAATGATCATAATTGTGATACAAAATGAAGAACTTTTTAGTTTCAAAAAATTTTAATTAAAGGGTCTGGCCGGATAAAGGGTGAATTTGGCCTCAAGCTGGATTATCGTTTTGACCCCCCCCCCTCCCCCAAAAAAGTACTCATTGATGTGAAAAAAATCTGAAAACATTTTTGATCTCCCAATCCCCCTCCCTTTTGGAGATATGGTCATATTTTATTGGCTGGTTTTCAAAAATTTTTAATTTCAATGGAAATTAAGGAAATTTTCTGTTCTTCGGCACAAAGCTACATCTCTCATAGGGGTATTTCTTCCCCGGAAATCGTGAAAACCCCTACTGAAATGATGTTGTTATGGCAGAATTTTCAAATTTCAAACGTGTTATAAGGAAGAAATGATTAAATAATAAAAAAATGTCAGATTCGTGTTCAGCTGGTCAAAATACCCAAAATTCTTGAAAATCAGGCAATAGAATGACCATATCTCCGAAAGGGAGGGGGTCAAAAATTTTTCTAAATTTTTTCTTACATCAAGGGTACTGTTTGAGGGAGGGGTTAAAACGAAAATCCAGCCTGGGGCCAAATTCACCCGTTATCCGGCCAGACCCTTTATAACTTTAATCGTCAAATTGAAATTTTTTAAATGAATTTTTAAATTTGAGTAAATAAATAAAAAAAAAAAGGTACAAAAAACTATCATCTTTCATAACTGAGTAATTACACTTCCGAAGGAGGAACCTTATCACGTTGTCTAGTAGTGGATCGAATTCGAAAAATCAAATTTTTTAATTTTCATGAAAAATTTTTCGATTTTATGATCCTCTCTTCACCCCACATCAGCCTGCTACTATTTTCCAGACATGATTCCAGTTTTTCAAATCATTTTCCTCAAGTTTTTCACATCTCTTAGTATGAAATAGGTGTCTGTAAAGGAAGAATAAGTTAATTTTAGACAATCTTTTGAGAGGAGGGATATTTACCGAACAGCCATATTCAAAATAAAAAACAAAAATTCCAGCTTTTTCAAGCTACTTTTGTGACTTTTAAAAAATTATATTCCATAACAATTTTTACTCTTCTGAACAAAATCGTGTTTTTTTTTTGGAAATTCCACTTGAAACCTGCTTCAAGTAACTTGATGAAGGAGAAAGAAAAATTTTTTCAATTTAAAAATATGTAATTGTTTGTAATGGAAGGGAAAAAGGTTCATACCATCATTTGGAGAATGAATTGTGTGAATTTATCAAGTCTGAGCGAAGTGAGGACGAAAAATTATGATGAAAAAGGCATCCAAAAGTTGAAATTTCATTATTATTAAGATTTGTGCATTTTTCAAGTTACTTTTTTGACCTAAAAAAAAAATGACATTTGATTCCTTAACAAACGCTTCTCTCCTTCCAAAAAATCGAAAATTTTCTGAAAATTTAATTTGCGAGGTATTCACCAAGTCCCCTAATGAATAGGAACACTTTTTTTTTTTACTTGAAAATATTCAGTTCCCTGGGCTGGCTAGAAGGGAGAAGGTTCATACTAAAATTTTTAAAATGAATTGGCTCGTATGAATATTTTTCAAAAAAAGGACATATTGGACATATCCAAGCAAATCCTAAGCCAAGATTTTAAAAATTGCTAGTTTTCAATTTTCAGAAAGAAAATATAAATTATGTACTTACTGGTTCATGTTTCATGTTTTAATTGTTTGTAGCGAAAAACCCCTTCATTACTTCGGAATGGAAATTTCGCACTTTTCAATTTTTTTTTTACGAAATTTTGTTTTTGAGAAAATTTCTTAAAAATTCGCCAAATTTTGTTGTAATTCTGCAAATTTTCTCAAAAAGTCGATAAATTTCGTCATCAAAAAGTAATAACTTTTTGAGGTACTTAATTTGATGATAAAAATGAGCTGGAGATTGGGTCCGACCCTACCCTTCGTTTCGTCTTTGATGAGATCTTTTATAAAATAGGAAAAAAAAGCACTTTTTCATGTGCCATAAAGCCGATGGTTACATTTTTTTCACGAAGTATCTCAGTTTAAGATTGAAAAAATTTAGATCGAACGAACATAACTCCTGTATAAGGTCAGACAGACTTTGGCCAGACTTCCAAAATTCTTCTATAATATTGAACTAAGGCATGCAATCCGCAATGTGCAATATTTTCTGTACCTAGTACTTACAGTTGAATTTTTCTCCTATTTGATTGATATCTCATAAATACCCAACTGAAAATCGCGAAAAAAAATTAAAAACAATATTTTTTCACCAAAATATCCATTGCTGGTCAATTATTAGGAAAATATACCAAAATTGACTCAAATCTGATAACATAATAATTACAGTGCAGAAGGCTTTATATCGATTTCGAGGCACCCTGTATTACGTGATGTACGTTCTTCTACACTGCAGTATTACCAACCCCAATATATCATTACGTCTTTATGTCAACCATTGAGACGATCCCATTATACAGGAAATGCTTTTCGGGTGTACTTCAATTTTCATCCTTCGAGATCGAACCTTCTTACTTTGAGCTGAGACCGGTATAACTTACTCAGTAGGAAAGCATGTTAATTAAGTTAAAGGATTTCAATAATTATACTGGTACGTTACAGATACGTAGCTTGTCTCCTGCTAAGCAAAGATTATGTGACATGTACGATGTAGAGATGAATATTCATTATTTATCTCTCGCACTAATTTCATAACGTGTAAGATTTGTACCAGTAAATGTTAATTACAATTCAAAATATTTTCTTCTTTATACAAAATTCAGTACTGTAGTTCGTTTTACCGACTTTTGTAGTTGTATTGTACGTATACTAAAAAATATCAAGTCGTGTCTTTCATTTCTGAAAATTATCAATGAGTCAATATTTCTTGGAAAGGTATCTATGTTAAAACTTAAAATTAGTTACCAGTGAAAAACATTTTAAAGGTGGAAAAAATAGTAAGAAATTCAATTGAACGAATTTAAAAGTTGAAAAAAATTAGGGAAAATTTTAAAATTATTTTCAATAAGTACTCAACTTTTTTCCAATTTTGGAACTTTTTCAACTTTGCATTTCTCAATTTTTTTCCAACCTTATATATTTCGAAATTTCTTCCAATTCAAAATTTTTACCCATAATTTATTTTTTTTCGAATTTTTTAATTTTATATCAAACTCAAAAATTGGAAAAAATTTTAAAAAGTATAAGAAATAAAAATATATAAATAAATCAGTTTCGGAAAAAATTAGAGAAAATATAAATCAAACAAATTATACGATCAAAAAAAAATTGAAAATGGATTCAATTTTTGAAAAAAATTTACAATTGAAGAAATTGAAAAAATTTCAACTTTGAATAAATTTTAATGAGAAATATAAAACTGCACAACAAAAAAAAGTTTGTACAATGAGATTGGTAAATGTGAATGGATTTTGGTCAAGCCAAAATTCAGATAAAATTACACCGAAGATATTCAAAAAAATCTAAAAATTGGATGGAAATTTGGTAACTTTCGAATATTTTAAAATTTTGAATTATTTGATTTGGATTATTACCCATAGATTGCTGTAATATGTTTATCAGGCATGCTGATTAGATTAAAATTGGTCAACTTTCCTTTGCAAGTTCAATCAATCCTTTTGGGGCAAAAGAGGAAGAGGGGATCATCCAATGAAATCCAGAAAAACATTGTTAGTTCAGTAAGTCCATAAAACTAAGCATAATTTTTTTTTTAAATTCGTGATTTCAATGGTTTTTCTAATACAATTGTCGTGAATTCCATTTCATCTGTCGTTACAAAACTAAAAATAATCGTTAGAAAATTATTTTTACTGTTCATTACATTTTTTATCGTATTTTTTTTTGATAAATAAAGATTTTGTATAGCCACTTGGAATACTATTCGATAAAATTTTTCAAAAAATTTCCATTGCTGTGGATGTTAATTGTGTTTTAATTTACGCAATTTTTAAACAATCCAATTGGCAGCACTGCCACTGAAAATTTTCAAAAAATCAATTTTAATTCATATGGCACCCAATTTGATCTTGGTCAAAATCTCATTTTTGAGTTAGGAGCAAGCAAGTAAATTAAGAATTATCAACATCAAAATGTACTGCTGTAGACAAAATTTTGTCTGCAATAGACTTGAAGGGGGTAGGAGGAATGAATTTAATAATGGGACCGATAAGAAAGGTTCCAGTAATAATGTTTTTGGCAAAATAAAAATAAAAACTGTAAGTTTAAAAAATGCTTCAAAAAAGCCAAAGGTCCAATCTCGGTGGTTTTTTGAATTCTCATTCAGAAATTCAGATCAACAATTAAATTGAGAAAATGTTGAATCCTAAAAATCTGATGTCAATAAAATTTACCTTTGATGAAGATGAAAGCTCATATGTACGAAGTCAACCATCATAGTCATTTTGGAATACACTTTCTAAAATGGAGAATTTGAGAAAATTGAATCTACTTTGCATAGTTCCAATAATATAACAGATAATTTAGACCTTACAAAACAGCCCAATTAAATCCTCTACAAAGAAAAAATTGTCAAATCGAAGCACTTGCCATAATACCTTCTGAAATTGATTTCCAAATACCACTCAATACATTCGACTGGAAAAGTACACCACCGAAGGAAAAAAACCGCTCGGGGAAATTCAAAAATACTTTCAGAAAAAATTAGAAGGAAAAAAATTGAAACACGAAGAATGGATTTACATGCTACGAACCTATACAAATCCCTGGAGAACAGTTTTAACAGTCAATGAACGAATCCGAGGTCTGGAAGGAAACAGGGCTAGGGAAATGCAAAACGAAGAAATTTCTCTCGAGTAATTCAATTTCTTTAAAAATTTCTCCCCTTGGGTTGAAAAATTCTAAAAGCGAGTCAAAATTACAACAAAGTACTTTTTCCAATTACTCCTACACAGTCGCGTTAAATAATATAGTTTTATTATTTTATATTATAAATCTGTTAACAGATTAATTGAAAATCTCGCCCAGTGAAACGGTTTCATTATTGTCGCAGCACAACCGAGAATTTTAATGTAATTCGCTAAAACTCCAACATGGAGCGTACTAAAAGGCGTGGGATATTTAAAAATCACTACGTAGAAAATGCATTATCAAAAAGCATACGGCGAGGTGTTAAACAAAGCTCACGCCGAGTCCACTACCAGTAAATGGAAAAGTTGGTCTTTTCAACTAAAACGGGAACCTTTCACATACAATTTGTGCAAAGATATCGTTCTTTTGGATGTAATTAAACCTGAAGTAAAATTCGCGACGCATATAAATAATTTTTTTTTCCTCGCTAGGATGCTTTTTTTAGTTATCCAGCTGTCCGATCATTTATCACTAAGGCAAGTTTCCGCCAACCTTTAGCCACGTAAATGCAAAAACTTTTTTAAAGCGATGAAAATTTCTAAAAATATATCCTTCTCGACACGCCATCCGATATTATAAGCTCGCGAAATCTAACTTTTTCGTACTCCGGAATGACAAAATTTTAATATGGAAAATTTATAACGATGCTTTTCAAAATATTCCAAAAAAAAGACGAATTTTTCATAAAATCTCGAGTATCAAAATCACTGAATTTTATATTTTTCAGTCCAACTTGAAAATCAGCTCAGTTGCATTTCTTCCTTTGCCACAGATACAGAATTTTGTTTTCTATATATTTAGGGATAAAGTTCCCAACTACATTTTTTTTTTTTTTTTTTAGTGTAACGTTACAGAAAATATTTAAATCTGTGTACCAGCTGCATGTAAATTTACAAAAACACTTCAAAGAAATTTACTTACAATATCAAACGAGAAGAAAAACTGTTGCTCGTATAACAACCTTCCCTTTCCCACATTTCTGTTTTTTTTTTACCCGAAATAAAAAGTAATAAAATCACAGGCCACGAGGCATAGTATATTAAGTACATACTTCATTTTTCATCTCATGTTTATGAATTTTTTTTCATCATTCTGGCATTTCTGAGATTTACAAACGTACCGTTTAAAAGCGAGTAGCGGTGCAACAGACGTCAAACAGAAAAAAATACTTTTTTTCACAACAGCGCGCCCACATTTCTTACTTATCAATCACGTCTTTCGAAACTGACGAGAGGAAAAAAAAATCCAATTTAAACTCCTTCCAACATTTATAACTCGCAACTGCCGAATTCGAGTTACTACTTTGGAACGAAATCCTTCTAATTTGTCGACTAAAAAAGTTTTTTATTCGATTTCAATTGAAGAACTAACATAAAAGTTTGGGACAAAAAATTAAAAAACTTTCCCTTAATCGTTATTTCAAACATATTAATTTCAGTAGCATCACATGACATAACGATAATCCAAAGGTTGCGAATTTTTCAACGAGGTGCAAAATTAAAGTCAGAAAAGTTTTTTTCGCTAGATGAACTTTTTTAATGCAGAAATAATTATTACGATGACTTGAAATGAACTTTGATTTTTTTTTTAAAAAAGTTTGCTTGCAGGATTGCAATAAATTATTATGCACATAAAACGAATAGAAATTAATCATTCAAAATAATATTTAATTCTCAATAATTCGTTTGAAAAAGAAAATACCTACGAAAAGTTTGCTCGTGACTTGAATATCAACATAGGCTTTGACTAAAAGAAAAGTTAAGCTTGAATTTCGCCTGTCTCGCGTCTTTTACACGTTATCAAATTTAATATTTTGAAGTTGCTTTGCAACCTTTCCAATAAGAAAATAAGATAAGCGCGTTGCCTTCGGAAATTTTGAGAGCAATGGCCTTGTGCAAGATGTTGTCTACTCGTTCATACGTTGTTTACATGTAGATTTTACGTACAAATCGTTGGTTTCAAGTTTGTAGCACATGAAAGGGTGAAATGATTGAAAAGCATTAAAACACAGTGAAAGGTTGTGGCATTTGGAGAAAAAAATCAGGGGAAAAAACTCGAGTCAGAGAAAAATCAGTGAAATTGAAAGAAACATCGATGAAATTTACGAAGAATTGGAAATTCGCCAAAATTAGGAGAAATTTTTGTAGATAATGTACTTGGGAGGCCTCGAAGGCAGCTTATCAAGGGAAATAGAAAATTATCAATATCAAAAAAAAATAGATCATTTTAAAAAATTTTCAGCGACGATTTCGTAATTGGTCTAAAAACTAGACAACATAGTGATCATCACAGGAACTGACCAATCACAGGCTTTCAAACTTTTTAATCCTTGCAATTGGACCTTTACATCAGTCACTGTTCAAAAAATCCTAAAAAAAAAAAAAAAGTCTTTGAAATTTTTTTCTGGGAGTAGTTAAAGCACGCAGATGATTTGCCCAAAAATATCGTGGGCACCGATTTTTTGACTCTGTCTCCTTTTTGCTGGAAGGGGGGAGAGGGGGGAGATTGAATATCATTTTTTCATTAACTCAAAAAATAGAGGAAACTTATTTTTGATGAAAAACTATTATTGGTGAGAATTTTTCGCCTCCAATCTCGTTTCGAAAATTTTTGAAAATTGACATTTTCTTTCTGTGTTTTACACTTCTTGAAAAATATTTAGAAAAAAATCATTTCCGAAAAAATGATTATCCAAAAGGACAGAATATGTTCATTTTACTACAAATAATCTCGAAACGATTTTTCGATTCTCTCTTCCTTTTTTTTTGAAAGGTACTCAAAACACCTCCATTAAATCGTCTGAAGGCAGTTTAATTTGTTCCATTAAAAAAGGTATCAAAATGATATTATTTTGTTCGTATGAGTGATACTTGATCCCTCTCCTTTCCTCACCTCTCCCAAACAAACCTTCTACGATTTTTTTTCTCTCCACATTCCTTTAACATCCGGTTACTATATATCCCTTAACCGACCGCTTTCTCTTTTCCTTTGTCTTTCATCCTCTTACAAACATCTCTCACCCAAATGGTCATACATCGAAGGCCATCGATGCACCCATCAACAGTCGAGATCGTCTCTCTAATTTAGTATTGTACGTGCGTTTCTCTAATACACATCGTTCATCTTGAGTGTTCGTTTCTGGCATATCACATCTTTTCAATCAAAAAAGTCGGAAGGAAATGAAAAATCTCTGAAAATAATTTTTTAAATTCCAATGGAACGTAGCAATCTACCCCAAAATAATTTTCATTCAAGTACGCATCAAAAGCGAAACACATAATAAAATTGAAATTATCAAAAGCCCCTTAAAACGAGAATAATTAAGGGTGAAAAATTCCCATAATTAGTTTAAACTGGTAAAAGGATATAAAGAATTTATACTACAACCAAATAAGACTTTTTCATCATTTTTAGAAAAGTTTTCTCGAAAATAATTTTTCCTATTTCTGAACTGAATTAAAAATCCATGAAAAATCCATTTTTCAATTCTCCACTTCCCCCTTCTCAAAAAGGAGACAGGAGGCGAAAGTTATCGCCAATGATTTTTTCGGTCTTAACTAGTCAAACTTGAATTATTCTTGGAAAAAATGCTCGAAAAACCTTTTTAAAAAATTTTCAGCATTTTTTGTTTTCAAGATCCCCTTGGAAGCGTCAGATGCATTGCATATTCAGAGGAAGTGAAATTTTCTCCATGATTTTTTAACTTCAAAACACAAATTTTAAAATACCCTTTCACCAAATTAAAAAAAATAATTGCAAAACGAATTCAAACATTTTTTAATAATTGAACATCGGCCAAATTTTCTATTCCACCCCCATCCACCTTTAAAAAATCAACCATTGAGCTTTAAATAAATCATTCTGCCCCATCACCACTTCGATTCGACCCCGAATCCATTTTTCCAAAATTCCAGCCTCTTCTGTGACATTCGTATGAAAACGTCCATCAAATTATTACCCTGAAGTGTGATTCCTTTCCGAGTAGAAAAATAGCTCAGTAAAATAATGACGTGAAGTTGAAACGCGCCGAATAAAATATCATTATAATTTCACGCGATGTTCATCGTTTAATATTTTATTAGTTTCTTTTCAAGTTGTTACGATGGATTATTCTTCCACTCCATTCCTTTTTTACAATTTTCTCTCCTCCGGTAGCTTATGTATTCTCAAACTTCATATTTTTAATAACCGACCAAACAAGCGTTCGGTTCAAGTTGGATCTGAACAAAATAAAGATATTTCGGTATCCTTATCCTGATATTAAACTGGTAACTTGAATATTAAAACGATAAATCATTTCGAAAACTTTTCTAATAAAATATAATTTTATTCCAATTTTTATTTCGTGTTTTTTTCCCCTCCCTAATATACTGATTTTCCACTCTCAAAATCCTATAAAATTTCTATCCGTTAATCCACTTCAAATATAATTTCATCGCAGCAATTTTCAATCAATTTTTTTCCCCAATACGTAGGTACAGCTAGATAGACAAATATAGGACTAATTAAACATTAAAGTGAAGCTGTGTTTTTATAATTCGTTTGCGTTAATTTAGGTCATGGAAATTATAAATTTACGTCGTGCTTTGTCGTTCAAACACATACACATTAGGTTAGCGAGCTTTTATATTTTCCCGACAAAAACGATATGATGCGTAAATTTTTTATCGAGTTTATTCTACCGAATATTTTGTCCGCGATGATGCAGTCTGCGGATATGATAATACCGGGCATTGATTATGTCCCTTTTTTTATCACTGGCACCTCTATTACGCTCGTATAATTTCGAATATTTAAACTATGAAATTTTCACCATATTAAAATATTTCTGCGGTGATTGAAATGCACGCAGGGTTTCGAGTCGATACAATGACAACTTTCTTTTAAACTGATTACTTTTTTTTCGTTTGGAGAGATGAAAATCTTGTAAGCTTCGGAATAATTTATCGAGTCGAGCATTTATTCTCGTCTTAATACATCAAAATTCGAAAACCTATAAAATAACGACCAGCACGTGAAAATATGGCTCAGACTTTTACCATGTTATTGAATTACACGATTTTAAATTTATAAGCGACGTAGACGACGCGACTCGTCATCGCATAGAAAGAGCTCGATAATTTGAAAAATTTTCTCAAAAAAAAAGCAGACGTACGTTTGAATGAAGTGCGATTCGTTGTAGGAACTTTTTTTCTCACAGAAATACCGTCTCTGTGGTTCGACTCAAGGGCGAATTTTTATTATTGCCATTTCTTTCTCATGTCTCTCGAGAGAAGACTTCGGTGTAATCATTTTTCACGCTGGCGAAACTGAAAAATTACGTTTATTTACGTACAATTCGAGCTATTAATTTGTAAATTCGAACGTTTGTATAATTTATCTCATCTTTGGTCGATTTAAGACCTACAATTACCTGGTGGTGTTTTCATACGATGGTATTTTCACTTTTATCGGAGTGGTCGCGTGCGAGGCTTGGAGTGTTTTTGAAATTTGCGGTTTGTTAGAACGCCTTATCGTTGTATTTTCGCGCTACTCTTTTAATTTATAATTTGGCAATATTACAAATTCTCGTTCGCGTATATATAAGGTTGACTTTAAGCCGAAATTATAAATGGTACCATGTTTTTATTGCCCATCTGACGACAAAAGTTAAGAATGTTAAATGTTACAGTCGTTTAGTACCAGCGAAAAATCATTCTTCGCTGTTCGGATTAAATAACGAGGCAGCGTACTTGTTGGTAAATTTATAAAGCTGTGGGAGACGGGAGATGGTAAGAAAAATGAATATTTATTTGTTAGATTTAATTTAAAAGCTTCTTAAAAGATTTACCAGCTACCTTGCTACGATTACGGTACCTGGTGTATTGTGAAATTCAAATTACGAAACGCGAATAAATCTTGACTGTTTTATACGTCTAGATACATCTACCTGCTCGCCCAACTTGGTATTACCTTTTATCAACGTATTTAATTATAAAGTTTTATACGTTTAGTGGATCTGTGTAGTTTTATCCTATACGCCGATGTGATGGGGATATTGAAATTAAAACGACGAATTGTCTGGTGGAAATTGTTTCAGCCGAAGTATGCTGTATCAAAGAAACGATACTTTTGAATAGAATTTCTTAACGAGATGTAAGAAGTTAACCCCTTTGGCATTGGCGTTTCAGACAAAAATTTGTTTAGATGGCCTTGAAATTGGAATTATTAAAAGTTTCATTTTGTTTCGAAGTGTTTCTCGGGGAGGTACTAATTTTTGCACGCGCGTGGTCTCGTAATGAGAAAATTTTCGTCAAAGGATGGTTTCAATTTTATGGTGCTCGGAACCGCTCGGCTGATTGCGAAAATTTTGGCTCGGCTGGTCTAATAAGTAGAGGGGTGGTTTCTTTACTGAGATTTTTTTTAGTCGATTTTTGTCCTTTTTTTTTTCGTTTTATCTAAAGTTGAATTTTGAACTACCTGTTTGAAAACATTACAAATATTTGATATTTTTCTCTTTAAAATTTGAATGCCCGAGAGAAAGGGAGAGAGGAGGAAGAAGGGTCAAATTCAAAGTCAAGGGTCAGAGTTGAAATTCAGAGTCTACCTTACAGGATTTTTCAAAAATTGAATCAATTTGAGGCTCAAGAATTTTCAAAGGTGGCTCAAAAAAGTTTTGGGGCAAAATTCTACCCCACTTTCATAAATCGCATGTAAATTTTCTTAAACTTTTTAAAAATAGACTTGATTTGAGGCTCAAAATTCTCAAAAGTGGCTCAAAAAAGTTTTTGGACATAATTTTCGAATTTTTGGCAAAATTCTATCCCACTTTCATAAATCACATGTAAATTTTTTACAATTTTTTTAAAAAATAGACTTAATTTGAGGCTCAGAATTCTTAAAAATTTCTCAAAAAAGAATTTTTGAATTATTGGCGAAATTCTACCCCACTTTTACAGACCAATTCTTTCAAAATTAACTAAAAATTGACCTAGTTTGGGGCTCAAAATGGGTTAAAGTTTCTAAAATTTAATTTTCACTAGGATAATTTTGTTCTTCTCGTGAAATTCTAACCTATAAATTTTGATAGGTCACCATCCAAATTTCAGATTTTTTTGGTAACTCATGTTTTCCTCAAAATTTGTCTCGTACACACTGCATTTGATTTTTCTTACCCAGCATATCACATGAGAAGTGCAGAAGTGGTCAAATTTGGCAAAAAATCATACGGATGTGACATATATTTAGAGTCGAGAGAGTCTCTTCTGCAATCAGAATATGAAAAGATTTTGGTTCAAAATAAAATTTAAAAATCTGGGGGAAAATCGGGGGTTTTAGGCTTCAGCTCCCTATTGTGCCAAGGCAAGAAATCCAAAATGCGGTTTTTTGGGACTACACGGGACCTATACCTACATTAAATCAACTGATTTTTTAGTAAAAAGATGAAAAATTCTTCGAGCAAAACATAACTGAAAAAGGAAAGAATTATTGTGCAAAAAATGAAGTTTGGGTTGAAAATCAATTCTTCCTTTCTTCAACTGATTTTTTGCCCAGAAAAACGATCCTAAAAAAAATCAACTTTCGCCCAAATGCTCGAAATTGAATGATGAAAAAACCCATTGAATTCGTCTCGATGAGAGGATTCCGAAAATGTATTCGTATTTGAATTTTGAGCATTTTTTGGCCGAGTTACAGGCATTTTTCTGCGCAAGTAGACCATCCATCAACCATCCGTACCCAAAAAAATCAACTTTCGCCCAAATGCTCGAAATTGAATGGTAAAAAAACCATTCGATTCGTCTTGATGAGTGGATTCTGAAAATGTATTTTTTTTTTTCGTTTTGAGTGATTTTCGACTGAGTTGCAGGAATTTTTCTGCGTGAACTTTTATCCGAAAATCTACTCTTCTCAGCATAAAACCAACTTTCACCCAAATGCTCAAAATTGAATGATAAAAAAACCATTCGATAGTTCATGACGAGAGGATTCCAAAAATGTATTAGTTTTTTCTATTTTGATTGAGGCTATTAGAAGAGTTCGACCCGGAAAAAAATTTACATTTGTCATTCAAATGAAGTCAAGTAACGGGTTTTGAGACCTCCCAGTTCCTTTCCTGCATAAACCAAGTATTGAAAAAAACTTGAAAACAAAACTTATTCAATTCAAAAATCAACCACGATAAGAAAGATGTTTGATTGGTCAAGTTAGGGGAAGAAAAAATTACGCTTTCGAAAAAAAATTCAAAAACTCATCATAAATAGTAAGCATTGAGACAAATAAAAAAGTAGCTATTTACACTGTACAGTAATTCAACAAGTTCGATATTTTCTTCATCTCGTCCCCGAATACAATTCTTTGTAACATCAATGAATAAAAATATCAACAAACCACCCCCTTTCCTATCTCTTCACGCCACAAACATTTTACGACCAAAAGCAACACAAAAAAGAAACACGAACCACTTGACTTCAATACTCGTACACACTTCCCAGACAAAAAAATTATTCCCACGAGTCTCGTCATCAAATTACACTTCAATTACCGACGTAAATTTCACCACGACTTATTAAAACGAAAATATCACGATTAGGATTACAATGAAGTTTTCGACCGAGAAAAAAAGTCATGAATAATGGATAAAACGGTCATTGGCGAAGTTGGCGAATTTTAATTAATTTTCCTTTATGCCTTTTTGAAAAAGATCCCGAGACCGTGTCCTTCTCCTATTTCTTCATGTAGAGTAAATTTTATAGTCGAATTTTTTCGATAAAAACGGCATTTAAAAAACCATAAAGGGATCCTTTTTGCGAAATTTATTCCTTTAAATTTTCCACATCGTTGGGCGACGGGTTTTTAGCCGGATTGTAGAACGAATCAAATGAGAAATTAGGCTATTGCGTGTGAGATGAATAAATGAGAGGATCGAGAGTTATGAACTCTTGCTTATGACCTTATTTCGGAGCCTTTGATAACATATAGGATGATTCTGGGCTAGGTTACAAGGTTTTCTAGTTTTAAAGTTGGCGAAGGTTTCTGCGCCAGGAGCTCATTTTCAAACTCTATTATTCTTTTAAAATTTCGGTAGGGCGTATTTTTGAAATGAAAAGAAGCTATGTAAATGTTTTTTAAAGAGTGTGATTTAGAAATGGACTTATCTGATGAATAATCGTGAAATTTACAATTATAAGAGTGGAAAAAAAGAGAAAAATTGACTTTAATTCACTCAAGCAACTAAACTTGTCAAATAAAAACAAGAATTTTAGTTTCAAAAAAAAAATTAAAAAATTTCAATTTTTTGGTTGGAGGTAAAAACAGAGCGTGGCAATCTTACTTTCGTAGTGACAAAAAAGTTGATCATAAAAGTTTATCAAATTAAGTGACGATTATTTTGAAGTAAACAGAAAAATAAAAAAAATTACAAATTCAAAAATTTCGACCCCTTCCCCCCACCGGTCATAAGCTACTCAGATTCGTATATTTCTATTTTGAAATTTTTTAATGAATTTTATTAAATTTCTAAATGAAACAGAACAAAATTTTCCAATTTTTCATCACACTGTTTTCGTCTTTAGACAGCAAAACAACATTTGTGCAGTTAAGATGGCCATTTTGCAACTTTTTTTAAATACTGAATATTGTTTGCATTTTTTCCCCTGTTGTTTTAAATAAACTAAACTCAATTCTAATATAAATAATCTTCGGAAATTCTCAACTTATATAGTGTTGGATTTTTTGTGGTGTGAATAGTGAATACCTAACTGTGTGAGCATCTTTAAAATGAACTGTGGATGGAATTGCAGATCTCATTTTTTTTTTTTTCATACCAGTCATTTTTGAATTTTTTTTTTTCATTTGATCAAACGGTTCAGTTCTTGATAAAATTTGACTCGAAATTTAAAATTTTGGTATAGTTGTTTATTGGTGGCTTGGTGCATTTTAAAATTTGACCTCTTTTAACCGAAAATTTTATTATTTTTCTTTGGGTTATGAATTACCAAAAAAAATTCTAGGAGAAAGGGCGACACGTTTTTGTAGATATTAATCAGTTCTGCCATCGCGTTCAAAAAGTAGTCGAAAAACTGAATGAAAAAAATCAGGATAGTTGGTTCAATAATTATGATTATAAGATATTCCATAGGCGCACCCAGAAATTAATTAAGGGAGGGGCTGAGAATTTGAGAAAATTAGGGTGTGGGGGGTCAAATTTCAAACAAGTTATTTTTCACTGATTTTTCAGTTAATAATCATCAATTTTTTCCGTCAAATTGGGAATTGATTGAGGAATCGATGATTTTTGATTGAAAAATCAGTTAAATAAAATGACTGAAACACTGCCCGAGCGAAGCAAGGACGAATTTTTTTTGGAAAAATACAATGCACCTTTTTTATATTTTTACCATAAAAAATCTTTTCTCCAAGCTTAAGGGGGCCCAAGGGGCTCAAGCCTCCTGAGCCTCCTCTCCCCTTGGGTGTGCCTATAAGATATTCACTGAAGATGAAAGAACTTAAATTTGATATGTATTATGTATTAATACATATTTTGAAATCTGAGGAGATGTTTTAGTTATGCGTGAATTTTTGTAGAATAAAGTGACTGTCCATAAAAAAAGGGACCTAACCTAGCAATAAAAACAGAATTCCAAAAAATAACTACGTTCAAAGTTTTAATGAAATGATCTTTTTGCAACTGTTTTTAACTTAAATTTTGAGAAGTGATTGTACTAAATCTCTTGATTTTGGTCTCATTCGTTTTTTCTGTGAAAAATACATTGGAAAAAATTCATCTCGCGATTATTTGGCCAATCTTGTTAATTTTCATGGGGAGGAGGAGGGGTCAGTTTTTTAATTTTGACACTTTTTGGGGAAAAAATCGTCAAAAATCGAAAAAAAAAGGGGACCGAGGCTTTGGGATGTCAAACTAGACTCATTATCCGACATTTTAAGCCATGGTGGACATTTCCAGCTCGATTACAGGTCGAGTAATTCCAAAAACAAAATGAGGGTCGATATTAGGCGCACATACTCTTAGATTTTGGTTTTATACCATTGAATTATCTGAATTTTTAAAACAATTCAGAAATTAAATTGAAATTTTTTTTAATTTTTAAGGGAGGAGATCCAAATTTGATTGCAAAATGGTACCAACGTAAAAAATCTGTGCAAAGAATTCAAAAATTTTGAATAAATTATCTTGAAAAAATTGATAACTGATTGCAAGGAGGTTGCCAAAGCTTCTGAATCCATTTTTGGAATTATTTTAATAACCTCATTCGCACAAAAGAAACCTAAAAAAATCAATAAATTATGAAATTCTTTCCTCAACCTCCCAGTATTTTCTTCGAAGCAAATTTTTTCCATACAAATTAATACTTTCATAGTCTTTTAAATTCGAAAAAACAGCCCAAATTGTGACTCGCCGTATTCTACAAACTCGTCGATTTCCCCCTTTTGTTCAAAAATTCGCCCACTAATACCCTCCCTCCCTTCATCAACCGATCGTCACATCCGTATATTTTTCAAAAAGAAACATAGGCGGATTTAAGGGGGGGCGCGGGGGGGCTTAGCCCCCTCAAGAGTGAAATTAGCCCCCCCAAAAATTTTTCGTGTTTGATTGTCAAATTGTTTGATAATCAAACTCGAATGTATCTACCATGAAAAAAATGTATTTTCTGGGCATTAAGTACACAATTTTTTCATAGCTTCGCCCTCGCTTCGCTCGGGCATGAACAAAATCACAATTCACAAATTATTTTTAGGCAACATTGAGGAAGGAGGCGCCTTTCTCCGAAAATTCCTTCCGGTACTTCATGTCTTCTTTCTCAATTTGTATTTTCTCAAAAAAAAGCTTCCAACGCCACTGACTGCGAATATGTTTTCCCTCCCCCTACTCCTAAAATAACATCAAATAGGAATTTTGAAATCAGTAATATACGAAAAAATCACTTCTATGGCCATTAAAAATTCAATTTTTCAAAGCTTCACCCTCGCTTCGCTCGGGTATGAATAAAATCACAATTATTCGAATTATTTGAGGTGACAGTGTCAAAGAAGGCCCCCTCCTACTTCATCATAAAAGATTTTTCTGGTATTTCTAGTCCTTGTATCGATTTTGCAGTTTGCATCCTTCCAAAAAATCTTCTAATGCTTTTGATCTGGGGCTAAGCCCCCCCAGATCCATTTTCATAAATCCGCCTATGAAAAGAAATACCATTCGAACGAATTTTTCCTACTTTTTTTCGTTCTATCGAATAAACTCGATTGTCAATTTGTTTTTCTTTCGTTTTTCTCCAATTCCGCCCTACGCAAGATTAACGTATTGAAAAGATTCATTGGAATTGGAATGTCGAAAAAAACATTTGCCTTTGAGGTACAAAAGGAAAGTGACGCGGTTTCAATTCTTGAAATTGGCATAAATGGCGCGATGTTTCCCTCGTCTTATAAGTTTGACTTTTCCCCAATGGGTATAACTCGGTAGTCGGTACAGAAGGCATTCTGTGTTTACTGATCCAAAAAAAAACAAAAACAAAACTTTCAACTTGGTTGAATATTCACAGAATGTCTTTCGCAATTTAAAGTGGTAAAAGTTTTTGATTCGTTTGTACAATACATAACTCGGTTTCGAAAACTTTCCAAGGCAGGGTGCCTGCCTCGAGATGCGGAACTGTAAAAAAAAAAGCTTGGTAATTACCTACGTAAAATATTTCCTCTGGTAGGCCAATTTACAAAAAAAAAAAAATTGTTTCTGTATAAGTCAAGTTGATGTTATGAGGATTTTGGATGGCAACGAATACTAAAACCTGGTACAAGTAATTTTGCTTTTTCGTATGGTAAGTTTATTCATCTTGAATGCTCGTGGTTTACCAAGGCGAAGATTTCAGAGTTCGGATGGAATATCTACGTATTAGAATAATTGAGCTTATACACACAACGCTGAGTTCTGTTCGGTGCTGAAATAAAAGGATTTTGGTATTTTTGGTACGTTCGTTTCAACAAAACACCAGAATATACTCGCCATTATAAAGTTAGACTTTGGGGAGGGCGAGAAATGTAAATTTCAATGCTCGAGTAGCTGTTGAAGTAAAAGATTCAAAATGAAGCCGTTGTTTCGTCCCATAAGGTACGTATACTTTTGATCCGCGTAATATCATAAAAATACTGGCTCGGTGTTGATGGCGAAGATCGAGGTAGGTAGAGGTAGAATTTGATGGGAAATTGCAACTACCAACCACTACAACGTACGTGATGAAAATGTACAAGTTATCTGTGAATCTGTGACAAGCATTCCATAATTCGTACTTAAACATACATATACTTAGGAGTAAATTTACTGTAAAACTTTCGTACCAAGAAAATGAGAAACCAGCCGGTGTTTTCCAGATAATATTCAATTGGTCGAAGGAGCAAGGGAGCAGGAGTGCACGAGAGGCCCAGCGAGCTTTAAATATAAGGGTTATTTCGGGTTCGGCTGCGGTTTAATTTGGGTTCATTTCGAAGCGTCGTATGTTTTTCATAACTCTCGGCTGAAAGATTATGAACGACGAACACGCGATTTAAACGGTTTCCGATATTTTTCCATAAGGATCGTTGGCCTGGTTTCGTCGTTCGACTCGCGCGTAATTGATTTTCGCTACAGTGATTTTTTCCTTCTACGTATTTGGCGTCGCGACGCGACTCGACGTCGATTACGATTACCTTATGAATGAATTGTATTTCGAAATGGAAACACGTGTCATTAACTCGAATTGAAAATGCTCTGTTGAGCGAGAAAATTTAATATCGTGTTTGATTTTTATTTACGTACGATGTCGTTGTCGTGTTTCCAATTCGATAATATAGTGAACGCGTCATCGAATATGAAAATTTTTCAAAAACACATTTTATTCGGGTAATTTTTCATTCGATTTTTGCGTGGTAAAGTCGCATCATTCAAATAACCAATAAAACGGATAAGGTGTGGAAAAGCATGAGCCAATTTAACGTCATGAAAGGAATTTCTGTCGAGTTTTTTTTTTGTTTGGAATTCGACTGATTTTAAGTTCTGTCTTTATTCTAGTTCGTATAATCTTTGTGCGTAAAAGGAGCCTTTATGTGGTAGGTTGCAAAGAGATAGGAAAATTTTCGTTTGAAAGAGTTCGAATCATTTGGGGAAAATTTAGAGTGGAGGTGGATCGAATTTCAAATTTTTCATGTGAAGTGTGTGCTTTGATATCTGAGAAAAATACAGGTGTCTGTATCAATGTCAACCTTTTTTTTGTCCAGTCAAAAATTTTCTCCAATTTTGAGAAATGAAAAACTGAAAATTTTCAAATTCCATTTAGAAAATTTGAAGTGGTCAAGTTCTAATGATTAGAAAAATTGAAATTATTCGTTAAGAAATTTGAACTATTTATTTAAAAATTTAAATTTTTTGACTTATATGGTAGGAAAATTTCCTCACCAAACAATCATCACAATTTTTTTTTCTAAACTCATTGCACAAAATTTTCGTTAGTCTTTAAAGTTTTAAATCGTTTAAAATTTCAATGAAAAAAAGTTCAAAAGCTCGTATAAGAAGATGATCTTCAATCTAATTCTTTCAATATCGAAAAAATATAGGCAATTTTAATCCAAGTTTTTTTTTTAATTCGTGTTCAAAAATTCTCAAACTTGGAAAATTATACCAACTTGAAAGATTTCTAAACCAGATACCCTTCCAAACTGCACAGAGGAAATTCATTTTATTATCATCTTTTTCCATCTGAAACATCAGATATCCATTTGTTTTGAAAGGAAATTCAATTATTTGTAAAACACAGATAATTCGTGAAAAAGTTTCCTGCTGATATTCGTTTAACTCGATGCAGGCACGTAATAAATTAGAAGGGAAAGAGGGAGCATCCGAACTGCAACACTCGTGTCATTCTTAATCACTTCAATTAACGTGCGATTTCTCATACTAACAAAAATTTACACTATTTTATCACCGAAAATGGAAAATTTTTCAAAACAAATTATTTCCAATTACGACACTATAAAAAATTTTAATTAAACCTCGACCACATTCAGCCACACTTGAGAATTTTTTACCATTTTCAATTCAAAAAAAAAACAAAACAGTAGAAAAACAAATTCGATACAAGTTTCAATAAATTCACATCACGTTTCGAAACACGCCGTAAAAAGAATTTAAAAAGGGGTAGAAATCACCCCTCTAAACGGAATTTGATTTTTATCCCCTATTTAAAAAGATACTCGGTCATTGGAGTATTTTTGTTTGGGTTTTCTTATAGACTGTAATCTTGGAGCTTGGCAAAAATTAATCAATTATTGAAACACAGTTTGCTTTTCTTTTAAAAGCATTTCAGACCGAGTTTCCTTTTGCTAAAATACGATTATTATAAAAGATATAACGAATAAAGTTATCTTGTAAACTTTACGTAGTTTTTGGCCGGTGTGCGTGTCGACGCGGATAATTTTTTATCCCAACGCAGCAGGCTCGATACCGCAGATAAATAATGTGAAATTGGTCGATTCTAAATGATAATTAATTAAAGTACATTAAACCGAAATGTTAATTAAAGAAAAACCTATTAAGTTGGATGTTTATTCGGGTTATTTGAGCCATCGAGCATCGCATCGGCCTTTCGATGTAGTTGACTTTTCAGACAGCTTAATTCTGTTAATGTGTTGCCGTATGAAAGGATTATCGAAATGTAAATAATACCGCTATTTAGGTATAAGCTTTTCATTTTCCATGCCATGATATATTATACCTTCAACTTGTCGAATCATCTGGTCAAGATTTTTGGTACCATGTTTACGTTTAGATATTTGCCCAAAGTACCTAAATTGATACTGGCTTCATTGATATTCGCATTTGTCTGGGTTGAGATAAGTAAGGATGTAAAATATTGAAATTATACCGATGAATTTAATTTTTCAACACGTACAAAATAGAAAATACATAGAAGATTTTCACTGGTTAATAAAAGATAGCTGTATAAAATTTATAATCCGATTATTTCATGCTGGCTGTTTGTTTCGAATTGATAAATTGGTGCAAATTTATCATAAATATACAAATATACCTAATTGAATGTATATTCGTGAAACTATTTTTATGTCGGGCGAATATTTGAATAATTTATAAGCTTTTATGAAACATATCCGTACACAACATTTAAATAAAGTTTTACTCGAAAATAGGTCTCTTTAGGTTTCAATCCAAAAAAAAAAAAAAAAAAAAAAATAGGCATCCAAGGGAAATTTTCACAACTTCCTTTGTAGAACCCATTTATGTCCTAAATCAGTCATTTTCACATTCTTCACATACACGAATTTCATTGAATATCCCTTACCTAGCATTTTACACTTGGCCACAGATGTTCAATGGCACATCCATCGAATTTCGTTGGGCGGTACCGTAATCTAGACGCAGCAAAGCGAAAATATCAACAAAACCTAAATGGTAAGTCTAGATAAGAAAATAAATGGACTCGGGATTAGCAGAATGTGAAAAACTCATTTTTCTTCGACCCGTAGCCTTCGGTATCGCGCCTCGTCTTCTTTCACTTGTTAGTTGAAATTTCGCGCCGATATCACGTATGTATGGGGCCATGGCGAATAGAAATTTTCCATGTAAAAAGATACCCTTTTTGTAGACTGATGGACACTAGCGGTTACTTTGCCCTGGTGCAAACCGTGAGCCATCAATTTTATCATTCTAAAACACACCAATTTTGTGGTGTAACGTGTAGTGTGGTGTTTTTTTACTTTTTTCATACAAAGTTTAGTCTTTTTCGACTTGATATAAAAAATAAAAAATGGAAGTTTGAGTTAAAAATTTTAATCTGTTCAAAGTTATGTTACAAAAAATACAATGATGCATAATTTTTGTTTTTTACAAAAACAAACCCCCTACTTTTGTAACTTTGAACTTGAATAACTTTCGATCTTACTTGAATTTATATGGGAGTGAGTGTGCATTTTTGAAATTTTTCAATTTTTAGCTTCATATGGAGTGTTTTTTAAATTTTTTTTTGCAATTGTTGGATCCGATTGTATCTAAAATTCCACGAATTTTTTTATAGTGCACGTATTTTATAATTTTGCGTAACCAATCGAAAGGTATTTAAGTTCAAAGTTACAAAAGTTCGTTTTCATTACAAAATATTCCGTATTTTTTCCATTTTGAATAAAAATAACTCGAAATTTTTAGTGAAGACATAGGTGTTTGAGGTAAGGAAAGTGATCTACGTGAAATTCTCTACAAGAACAAGATGAAATAGAATTGAAAAATGTGCTGGCAACCGATCATAACAGTTATAAAAGTTCGAAGTTACACTAATACACTATACCTACATTGGAGAAGGTAACTCGAAATTTTGAGGGAGAATAGAATATGGGTGTTTGAGGTAGGTCTGGTAGGTAAGGAAAAATGAACTAAGTTGAATTCTCTCCAAGATTGAATAGATTTTAATTTTGAATTTTGAAAGTTATGCTAGTATAAAGTACAACTGATCGAAAGTTATTCAAGTTCAAAGTTACAAAAGTAGGGGGTTTGTTTTTGTAAAAAACAAAAATTATGCATCATTGTATTTTTTGTAACATAACTTTGAACAGATTAAAATTTTCAACTCAAACTTCCATTTTTTATTTTTTATATCAAGTCGAAAAAGACTAAACTTTGTATGAAAAAAGTAAAAAAACACCACACTACACGTTACACCACAAAATTGATGTGTTTTAGAGTGATAAAATTGATGGCTCACGGTTTGCACCAGGGCAAAGTAACCGCTAGTCTGATGGACGTGATGGCATCAAAAGGTGTTCGCTTTCGTAGCGGAAATGGTAATTAAAAAGATCTTTGGTGTAGGGCTATTGAGAAAAATATACTGTGGAAATAATTATACCCTGGATTTTCTTGGTGGTGGAAAAATTCAGAGGGATTTTTTTCGAGTTTTTTTTTTTTTTGATACGGGTACCAAAAGTTATGAGGTTTTGGGGTATACAAGAAGATCAATTACAACGTTGATACGAGTAAGACGAAAATTTAATTATTTTCTTTTGAAAGTTTCCTTCATGAAAAATGTAATTTACTCGAGGGATTTTATTTCGGTAAAATCTGTGCTCTTTGTAAGATCAAAAAAAAAGTACAACGACAAAATCATTCGAGCTTGAAAATACTGTACCAAGTGTACCTATAATTTTTCATTTCATTTTTTTTTTAGAACTCTTTGCTCTCTTTTTTGTATCTTTTGATCGGCAGATATTTTTGATTGCTGTGTTTGAAAAAAACTAGGTAAATAATTCGATTGAAATAAAAGTGAAAAATTTCAAAGATGTATCATATCTACTTCGAATTATTTGCTGGCTGAAAAATATAAGTACGGATTCTTTTTCCTTCGTTAACTAATTGTAGAAAATTTAAAGGTACCTACTATAAAGGAGTATAATATGATTGAAAGTATAATACCCAAATGATGCAGAATGCCTCTTTTACAAATCTATCCATACTTCAGATTTTCCTCGTAAGTAAAAATACGAGAAATAAAAGGTTTTATTTCTGGTTAGTGAACATTTCATGGATCAAAATGCAAGAACACGTCAAATGAGGTATAATACATATTTCAAAGAAATCAGGGAGCTCTGAAATAAGTTCAAAAATTAGGTAACATCTTCAATTTTTTTTAGTATTGAATAATGAAATGAAAAATATTTGATGAAATTGATTTTTAAATTGTAAGGTATATAATTTGAAGATACATGGAAAATATGAAAATAGAAAAATACTCAAAAAAAAGTCTCAATTTTTTAAAATTAATAAACAAGAAAATTTGAATCCTCCTCCAAAAAAAAACCAACTCAGAAACCGATTTTCCCATCGTTTGGAAACATTTACCGAGAAATTGATTTTCTCCAGCCCAAGTACTCGTATTATTTTTAAAAATTCGATTTTGATTTAATTTGATAATAATTTTTCTATTTTTGTACAGGTCTATTTAATAAGGTTAGAAGATCAGTGAAGAATTCTGCATGACTAAATTTTTCTGAAATTACAAACAATTATTCAATTGATTTACTGGAGATTACAAATGAACTAAATTTTTAGCACATCAAAAATGATGTTAGGTTTCCGCTCTCGTAAATTTTGGAAACTTTTAAAAAAATAGAAAAAATTCGGAAATAAATTAAATCGAAAAATTTTTCGGAAACAAAAATATTATTATTCAAAATTTCCAAAAAATAAAAAAAATAAAAACAAAGAAATCAAAAAGTAAGAAATATTATTATTCAAAATTTCCAAAAAATAAAAAAATAAAAACAAAAAAATCAAAAAGTAACACAATATGGTTTGCAATATTTTAGCTCTCAAAAAAAAACCACAAAAAAAACAGGCGACGTTCTAAATTTTAGTGCACTCATAGAGCTCATTTTTTGGTTTTACACTTTTTTACATAATCTCATAGATTTCTATGATGGCTGCCAATTTTCAAATTTTACCATTTACTCAAACCTGGTCCCAAGTTTCTCTCTTCCCCATTAAAATCAAGAAAAATAGGATTTAAGATGTGAACAATCAAATTGACCGGGGAGGGGGGAACACAGAGAGGAAAAAAGTTGATGAGCTAGCAGGATTCTTCATCCCAAATGGTATCTAGAAAATACAAAATTTTTCAATTCTACGGGGATTTTATAATCAGAAAACTCGTTTTTTTCATTTTTTTTTCAAAAATACTCCACTTTGGGAAACGTTGACTCAGCTCTTTGTAGTCGAGGTAGGCCAATTTTTTGAGAGTACGAATTTGAGAAGAAGCCATGTAAATAATCATATAAGGAGTCTCCTCTCTCCCCCCCCCCCCACTACCTTTTTATCAGAGACTCTGGACATCTTATAAAAGCTTACCGCTTGAAACAGATTTTAAAGAATGTAAAATCAGGTGCAAATTCAACCAGAACATAGTAAAAATTAATTTTTTGAAAATTTTCCAATTTAAAAGGAATAAAAAATATACTTGAATAGTACATTGAAGTCACCAAATACTAATTTTTTCAACCTAAATCGGTTTTAAAATCACGTATTTTTACAAAGTTTGATATTTTCATCATAAAAAGTTAGATCAATTGTAAAAAAAAATTGTCAAAAATTAAAAAACCAACCAGAGTAGCTGAAATCTGATTGTAAGATTTTTTTTACATTTTCTGAATTAAAAAAAGAAATTTTCTAGGCATAAATTTAAAAAAAAAATCAAAATTGAATTGCGAGGTGATCAACTTTTTGCACATGTCAAACTTAAAAAGTTATTAAAATTGATGAAAAGAAAAGTTTACAAAAATTAAAATCAAAGCAGATAGAGAGTTTTGAGACATTTTAAAAATCTCATTCGATTTTTAATAGAATTTTTTCAAAATTGCACTTGAAATAAAAAAAATTTGAAAGAACCAATAAAAAAAATTGTGACTGAATTAACATTATTTTTTAGTATTTAATGAATTTTCCTCTCTAAGAATTTGAGCGAAAATTCAACTTTTTTTTATACATAAGCCCTTCTCCAAGACAAATTTTCAAACAAAATAATATTTCTTCAAAGAGATAAACTACCTGCCTACTTGATTTTTAAAAACTCCATTTCATCATTTTTCTCAATTTCCCAATTAGAAAATACTTTTTTCCATTGAAAATTCAATGTTATGATTATTGAGCGACCCCCCCTCGCTTGCTCCAGCCCTGCTTTTGTTTTTTATAAGATTTCAAATCAAACGTAAAAAAAAACACAAATGTAATTTGAGACTAAAATTATTCGATTTATATTTTACTCGAACTAGGTATCTTTTTAAAAGAAAATTTCAAAATCAACCTACCCCCATATCCTCAATTTTTATACGAATAAAGTGCCAGGGAGGGTATCTAAATCTATACATTTCAATACACTCGACAATATTCTAATGGAAACAATATTTCAGCCAGTTTACTACACAACTGCACAACCTACTCTATTAAAATACCATTACAATGACAAACCAGTCATACTTATAAACGAGAAGGCGTTACGTTTATTCCATTCGAATCAAACCCCATAATTCGTTTGGCAAAAAACCCAACAATATGAAATACTCGTATTTCACTTATCAACAGTTGATTCGTTACGAAAAACGTAACACTGATAAAACGAATCTCATTTTAAACATTTTCGTTCATGCAGAAAATCTACCCAGTTAAGGGTAAAAATTGGCACAATCTCATGTGTAAACATTTCCAAGACCTTCACCCAAAGTAATCATTCTCAAGTCATTAAACTTTCTACCTCCTTCGATATTCAAAATCGGTCAAATATTCTAAAACACCGAAAAAATTTCGTCAAGCAAGCAAAAAAAATTTTAACGAGTATTTCGAGTTTATTTCGATTAATTACAACTCGTGGCCTGTTAGTGATGTGTAAATAAGGTAAATTGCAAATACGCCAACGAACCCATCGACCTATCTGTAATTTCAGTCACAAAATGATGAATCGTTTCACAACATACAATGTAACCTTTTGGAATATAATTTATACCTGTCGACACTATACATGTAAACAATTTCATTATAAATATGTCATAAAAAAAAGAAAAAAAAATCAGCATTGTTAGTTTTCTAATAGAACAGCCGGGTGGGAGGCAAAAAATCGATATTTTCGGTTCTTCGGGTACATAAAATCTTGGAGCCCGATGGTTTGAAAAAAAAGCGCCAATCATCGAAAACTTTATTAACCGGAAGGGAAAATCGAGTATAGAAATTTAAACAAAATTCGAGCAAAAGTTTAATGAGCGTACGCGTTTTCTCGTAAACATTATCTACGGCGTGAAATATTAAACGAGTCGAGTATTTTTTTTTATCGACACGTACCGCGAAGTAGATCGTTAATAATACGACTTAATTCGCCGCAGTAGTCGTATTTACAGCGCGAATTCACGTTTGGCCCAAATTTCAGAATAAAAAAACCATTATTCGTATCGTTTTTCAGCTACGAATTTAAACGCGATGACGATGCAAAAAAGGTAACAAACTCGAATACTCGAGCAGCTATTCGACTCGGAACCTTGAAAAACCCCAAGTACGAAAGTCGTTCATTGAGAAAAGTCCAACACGAGCTACTTAAATATTAAATAAACACCTTGGAAATATGATTTCATTCATGATTTCGACTCGAGGTCGTCACCCTTTCGTAGACATCCCTTATCATATTTTTATATTCGATTAATCGTTACGAGACGTTTTCCTGAAAAAAGTCTACCTGGGAGTTACGAAAGAGTAGTCTCGAGTCGTATTTCACCCTTCGATAGTTTTTTCAAGTTCAACCGACGTGAAAAAATCAGTCGATTGAACCGTAATTTTTGGAGCTGATAGAAAAACAATACTCGGTACATCGAAGCTCGACGTCGACCGACGTGAAATAATTAAAATACACGCAAGACCGATTGTGTCGCAATCATCATAATCGATTTTTCGCACCGTCTGTGTGTACTTAGGATATACCCCACGTTTTATACACGATTTTTTCCCATATCTACGACTCAGTTTGGTAGATAACGTGCAGAGTGAGGGTAAAATTTCGGGTATTTATAAAGTTATTAAACCTTTTAGTAAAATATTCCTACAAGTGCCCTTGACGCCTACAAACGAAAAACCTTCGAACGTTAAAAATATATCGAATATCTATAAAGGCCTACGATATATTCACCTGTATACCAGGAAGGCTTGAAAGGCACGAGTCAATCATCAAAGTTTGAAGAAATTTTCATTTAGAAGATTACAAAATCTCAAGTTTGAGGAAATAAAGTAAACGATAATGCAGTTTTAAGTTGCCAACTTCAATTTTCCAAATTACTGCGAATATTTTCAAATTGTAATCCAAAATGTAAGGGAAATAATCAACCAAATACCCGAGAGCTTTTACTTTAATTAAACCATTCGTGTTGTGGTGTGTAAAAAAAAAGGTCTAATGCCAAAAGTAGGTACCTAGGTAAACTTGAAACTAATTCTACGAAAACTTTCAACTTGCTGGGTGCATTTTCATCTTACCTTGTAGTTCGTGTGTGAGTTTGAGAATTTCAGAGTATGCGGAATTCAAAATCCAGCGAAAATTTTCACTTACCTGGAACAGAAATGAATGAAAAATTTAATTAGAGAGGTAATCTTAGAGAATATTAAAATTCGCGTGAATTATAAATGTATGTGTCGAATCTCGAAGTAATGTTGTTTCGGAAGGAGAATATTTTATAAGACAGGAAACAATTTAATGGGAAAGTGAAAAGATGATGTTTTTAAACTTTGAAGTTTATTTTGATACGAAACGGTGGGAGTAGGTACTGTTTTTGTATGTAAGAATACTGTGGAATAAGGAAATGAAGTTATACTACTCTTTTAGTTTATAGCACGTCGAAAAATTCTTACACGGTAGGAAAATTTTCCTTTTTTGACATTAACCTTTAAAGCTTCGCGAAATAAATGCCAGCAAATAAATATTAGCGAAAAGTACGAGATTGTACAATGCGTCCATAAAAATGGCAATAACTTGACTTTTCTACATAAATTACTTTTTACATTTTTTTTTTTTTTTAGAAAAAATAAATCAATTTAGAAAAAATCAAATCAAATTGTGCAATTGCAAAAAGTGCAGATGATACAATACAGCAATGTACTACTTGTTCAATTCTAATTTTTAATGAAAAGAAACGATTTTTCAAGTTCATGACTCATCGATCAAATTTTTCGTTTATCCATCATCAAAAAGAACATTAAAGAAAATAAATTTCCCAAAAATCTGAGTTAAAATTGAAGCTGCTTTGGCTAAAGAGTCCGAGTCAATTTTTTAATAATTTTCAATAGAGATGTAAAAATGGCATCGTTTATTTTTCAATACCATCATATTTGATGAAAAATTCTTCCTAACGAATAAAAATGAAATTAAAAAATTGTTTAGTTGACAACTGAAAAAAAAAAGGTAGGTAACAGTAATACAAACTATTCTTAGGGGTCGAAAATTGATTTTTGGTCGACACCGGTTTTGGATCTTTCAAAAAGGGTGAAATCAAACAATTCAAATTCCAATTTTTACACCTATTAAGGATGGTTTTTATATCCAGGATCAAGTATTACCAGAGAAATTAAAAAGTGAAATTTCTCAACGAAATAGTTATTCAAACATGAAAAAAACAACTTTTTTTCATAAAATTACTAATCTAAAAAATTTTAAATTACAAATTTTCAAATTTAAATACAAAATTTTGTCAATAAAAGTGTTTTTTAGAGGTTTGTAGTTGAACTAAATCGAGTCCTTTTTTCAAGAATTTTTTCAGTCATCCAGAGATACCTTAACATTCAAACACTCAAAAATATTGTAGAAAATCAAAATCGCAGTAGGAACATCAGAACATCAAAACTACATAAAAAGATGAGATTCGAGTTCGAAGATTCATATAGAAAACCCTGTTTTTTCATGAAATGGGGGGGGGAGGGGTTGAAATCTAATTCAAAAAACACTTGAAATGCTCAACTGAAAAATCGCAAAGAAATGAATTTGTCAAATTCTTATAGAGAATATAGGCTTTAATTTTCAGTTGTCTAATTTCACGCTATGCTGGAAAAAACTGAAATCTTATTGAAGACTCTGGAATGGCTAAAAGAGAAGATGAAATTCTGTGCTAGAGAAAGGAATCTGATTTTCATCAATTTCACAACAAAAAAAAACTTTTAGAAACATGTCCAATTGTCCATGTCGATTTTTTTTTGAAAGATTGTAATTTTTAAATTTTCAAATTGCCAAAAAAATCAATCTGATTATTTGAAATCATGATTACAAGAATTTCAGAACTTGATTTTTTCAACAATCTCATTCTTGTTTACAAACATAAATAGGGGGGGGGTTCATCTCCAGTAGGACTTGGCAAGACTCTAAAATTCGTTTTAAAAAAAGTGTTTAAGAAAATTTCCGAATTAAAATTTCGAATTTCTTCATGAATTTTTTTTTTAGAAATTTTCAAAAAAAATATCTTTACAGAAATTTAAATAATCTTGATATTTTGCAGACCAACAAACATTTTTTAAAACAAAAAATTTAGCCCGAATAATTTATTTTCATTTCTCCTTTCAGGTGGAAAATTGGAAAAAATAAATTTTTAATGATGAATGCAAGATTTCCGAATCAAATACATAACTTTTATCATTTTTAGCAGCAACCTTTCAACTGTGAAATTTTTTTACTTTTTTTTATACTGGTGAAATTCACTGACTTGCAGTTACTTTTTTGAAACTGCACTATATTTACTTCTTCCAAGAGTGAGGAGGAACCAAAAAGTAAAGAAAAACTGAATTAAAATTATTGTAATTCAGTTTTTCAAATCGTGTGGAACCACCATTTATTACCATTTCTTTCAACTCACAATACCTACACATAATTCTCACAAACTTTTCTAAAAACAAAATTTAAGAGTGACCGGGGGGGAGGGAGGTTTGAGGATGGAAAAATCCATTTTCAAGACAAAATTTGAACTTTCTCCATCGTAGCCAAAAATTAAAAAATGAATGCACAGATTTGAGTAGAATTGTGAGCCAAAAGTGATTAATAAAATTGAATTCCACCACAATCGTAACTATTTTAGGAAGCAGTTTTGTCGAAAAACCATTTAAAATATTTTATTTCCTGGAATTTCCCATTTTTATGAATGATAGGTTGAGCTGCTGTGCATTTTTTTTAAAAAAATGAATTTTTCTATCCACCAAAACCTCCCTCCACCAACACGAAATTTCCTCAAATAATTTTTTTTGTGACCTAGCTCCTTCAATTCTCCCCACTAAATTTTTCACACACAGAATCAAAGAGCAAAATACGTAAAATATTGTTGAACTACGATAAAGAACCCATTCACAAGATTTTCAGCCACTTCAGCACAATCCATCTCATCTTTTCACCCAATATCGAGTTTGCTATCGCAATTACATCGATTCAACCATCACTCTCTTCGGCAATCCATCTCACAACGTGATACTCGAAAAAAAGTATAAAAGAAATTAGTATAGTTTGAAAAAATAATAAACTTTATATCCGAACAAATCGTAAGTTACGATGGAATTATCTACAATCATTAAAATGAAAAAAAAGAGAACGAAAAGAAAGGAACTAACATTCCAAAAGCTGATACGAGTATATTTTCGAAGGCCGTTGCAAAACACACAAAAAACCCATTATGACGTCATACAAAATATATAGAAATTGTCGTTTGCGAAACTGTTACATTTTTTTATTCTCTTCTTTATTCGAGATAGTGGGGTAAAAAAAATAGAAAAGTTTCATTTTTTAAAAAATAAAATATCTAACGCTGGCGTAAAAAATAATTAATGTTTTTTCCTTCTCTGTTTCTGTTGCAGGAAAATATGTGACAGTTACATTGGCACATTTAAATAAAAAGAAAAACTTTCTTTAGGTAGGAATATTTCGCCAAAAGGAGTAGATAGGTACCTAGTTAAATAATACTTCACAAGCCTGTATAGAAAATATGCCATCAACTTGGAAAACACGTGAAAATATGGTGAAAGATTGTCAACAGGGAGAGGTGAGGGGATAACCACGAAGCTGGAAAATTTTACACGACTTTTATTGGGAAATATTTCCAAGTTGTTAAAATTTTTTCACATAGGACCATTGAATTGCACGAGGCTATATTCTTTCGGGTACGTAGTTCGCATACTACACAATAGAAATTCTCGCCATCAATCATAAAATTTTTAATAGCCATTGATCTAACACCAATACACGACCGATGGGTATTTCTCCTTGTACGCGAACAGTTTATATATTTCGCTATAGATATATTTTTCTATTTCATAAATTATATTGTACTCGAATCGCAATGACCTTACGATTTTATAATGAAACCGGTTTTAATTAAATTTATATGCGAGGGAAAAAGTAAATAGTTGATGGTTGTTGGTCGACCTACCTAAATAATGGCACTAGGGCATGTCCAACCTATGTATTTTCTATAGGTAGTGAGAGTAATGATAAGGATAACTTTAGAATGGTGGATTGTCGTAGTCGAGCAGCTCGATGACGACAATAATTGAGATATTTTTTACGAGTTTGCGAAGGTGAACGTCGATATACAATCGGAGATGAAAATAAGATTATCCTATACGATGTATCCGCTCTAATACGACGATAACGTAGCACGACATCGAGACACGAATCCGAAATACCGAATTCATCTTATAAATTACATATGGCCGCAAGTATCGTACGAAATATCGTAAGTTCGAAAACCCCCCGAAGAAACAACTAATACGACCAACTCGAAAATATAATTTTAAAAAAACATGGTATATAAAATGAGAATTTGTCATTCCGAATCGAACGAACTCGTATCAAAATACACCCGACGTAGAAAAAAATTTCCATTAATGAGGAGACCGAAAATATACAACACGATAATAAACCCGAAAACCACCTTACATCGATTTTACAATTCGAAATTTTCAACCCGCCGGACGAATTCGAATACAATTGAAACTTTCGGCGACACGGAATTAAAATGTATAAAATTCTTGTAGCAGAAAACTTTGGTGGGCCGTTACCAAATCTTCATTTCAAATTGGTAGCCTCCGTTGTATCCGTGTGCTTGGAAGAATACGAAAATAAAATCGATAACGACGCTTAATCGAACGAATACGGAATACTGATTACGAATGAATTTTAAAATCGTCCGGCGCGTTCGCCCATGCACCGTATTTCATTTGGTAAATTAATTCTCAGCCAGGCGATTGGTTCGGTTGGCTGAGGGAAAAAAAAATACAACGCTTTTTAAATTCCAATAAATTGTACAAATTACGATTTTAAAAGGCCCCCGATTCTGTAGCCCACACGAACCGAACCCAATGTTTAAATTACGACCACACGACCAACTCCCGAAGGGAGCTTTAATCGTCGTACCAGGATTTCTCATCGTTACGGATTTTCCTACCGCGAGCATTTCGCTGAAAATTTTTTTCGCCGTAGACCAACTGTTCGTTTTTTTTTGTTTCGTTGACATATTTCATACGGGCGTATTTTGCGAACGAACGGTGTCGAGAAAATTATGTTCTTGCACCCTTTTTCATCGTGGAAATTTGAATGCGACGCGACGCGAGCACCGGAGCTGGTGACAGATAAGATTTTAAGATTACGATGCGCCAAGTAACTTGATATTTTTCGCGGTATTTCACCCTCGATTGTAATTTCAAATTCGATTCGGAAAACTAAAGAGGTTGAAATGGTACGGTGGTAAAGAGAAATCGTGTAGGTCTGTGATATACGTCTTGGAATCGTTATTTTTGTCGAGGAAAAAATTAATGAGTGGGATCGAGTATCCGGAGGCATTGGGATTCGGCGAGATTGAATTTCGGAGGTATATGTGTTTTGAGATTTCTTAAATTTCAATTTTCAGTTATTTGTTTAGGAAAAATGAGTGGTTGGGGAGAGTAGGAGGAAATTTTTTGCAGAAAGTGGGAAGGAGAAGTTTTAGAAAAAAGTGTTTAAGTGACGTCAAGAAAACGTATTTTGAAGTCGAATACGCTTTCATGTGGGTGAAAAATGTTGGAAAATTACTAAAAGTTTTCACTTTGGGAAATAGGTAGGTATTTATTTTTCAAAGGTAATATTTTTATTGCCTGTAGAAATAAAAGTCGAATGATGAATTGATTAAGGCTTTGTTTTTAACAATATTAGAAATGACCCAGAAATAACTAACTCTGCTGCTTTGAAAAATGATTGATTTTCGTCGTTTTTTTAAGAAACGAGCATAAACGACAATAAACAATAGTTTACAATTTTAAAAAATAATAAAACGACTGCCGTTTTATATTAAAGGAACAGAAACAACCATAAATACCAGTTTTTAAAAAAATAGTTCTTCATCATCTTTCCTGGAACGACCAGACACGTCCATGAATAACTGGTTAATATTTTGAAAAGTAACTGTTATTCGTTTTTTTTTTTTTTTTTATAAAACGACTAAAAACAGTTATTTCACAATGTACCTAAGTATCATCATTGAATTGAGAAAAACCAAGTTACCTACTGACCAGAAGTTCTATAAAATGGCTAAAAATTGTCAAATTTGTGATCGCAAAATTCCTGAGGAAGAAGTAACTTTTTTCACAGAATATGTGACTTTCCAGGAAGAAACCGACCTTTAGTCCGAAAAAAATTGAAAAAAAAAGTTTCCCAATCAGTCCAAAACCACTGTTTTGAATTGATTGAGAAATTTTTTTTTCAATTTTTTTTTTTCGGACCGAAGATCGGATTCTTCCTGGAAGGTCACATATGAGTCAGTCAAAAAGTTGACTCCTGACTCCAGGGTCATTTTCAGACCTCGACTCCGGACTCGATCAATGACGACCTTGACTCCTGACTGTGGACTTGACTCCGAAACCAATTTATGACCTTGACCCTTGGCTCCGCTAGACTTCGGAGTCAATCTTTGACCTTAAGTTCATGACTTCGGAGTCAATCTTTGACCTTAAGTTCATGACTCCGGAGTCAATCTTTGACCTTAAGTTCTTGACTCCGGAGCTAGTCTTTGACTTTGACTTCTGACTCCGGTTTGATTCCAACGTTGAACTCAAGCTAGACTCCGGACCCAATCTATGACCTTGACCCTCAGCTCCGCTTGACTTGGGGGTCAATCTTTGACCTTGAGTTCTTGACACCGAAGTCAATCTTTGACCTTAAGTTCTTGACTCCAAAGTTAATCTTTTGTCTCAAGTTCTTGACTCCGGAGTCAAGTCTTTCGACTTTGACTTCTGACTCCGGCTTGATTCCAAAGTTGAACTCAAAGCTAGACTCCGGACTCAATCTATGACCTTGACCCTCATCTCCGCTTGACTTGGGGGTCAATTTTTGACCTTAAATTCTTGACTCTAGAGTTAATCAATGACTTTGACTTTTGGTTCTGTAAGACTCCTGACTCTGCATTAACTCCAGAGTTGAACTCACATTCTGACTCCAGGCTTAATCTATGATCTTGAGTTTTGGCATTGTTGGACTCTAGAATCAATTTTTCACCTTGAGACCTTGACTCCGGATTTTTTTCCGAATCAAGCCGAAATCTATTTCACACCATGACTTTTGACTGCAGCTTAACTGCGGAGTTGAACTCACGCCCATGATTCCTGACTCAATCCATGACTTTTACACTTGCCTCCGCTTGACTCTAGAGTCAATATTTGACCTCGAATTTCTGACTTGAACTTGAATTTCGGAATCAAGCCAAATTCGGAGTCAATCTGAAGTCAGTTTGACTCCCACTCCAGGGTCAACTTCTTTTCCTCGGTAAAAGTTGACCCTTGACTCCTGCTCAACTCCGGAGTCAATTTCAGACCTTGACTCCTTACTCCGGCTTGACTACGGAGTTGAACTTACACCCCGACTCATTAATCCACCTTGTCTCTTGACCCTGGAGTCAATCAGTGACCTTGATTCTTGACCTTGGAGTCAATATGTGGCCTTGACTCCGAAGTCAATCTATGACCTTGATTTCTGACTCCGAAGTCAATCTATGACCTTGACTCTTGATAACAGAGTCAATCTATGACCTTTCCCTCCCTGACTCCAGATCGACTTCAGAGTCGACTCGTATTCCCAGACTTTTTTCAAAACACATTTTTTCTGACAGCCCGATTTTTAAAATAAATCTTAAAAATTTATCAAAAATTGAAAGATTAACTTATGCTTGCAGAAGTTTTAGGACAAGCTGATTCCAAAAATCGAAATCTCGCTCTATTAGGAGGCAAACAATAGAAAATGTCAGTTTGGAAGTCTTTTAAATGAAATTAAGGAAATTAGAAAACTTGGGGAAAAATATTCATAAAATGTGTCTATTTATTTATTTTTTGTTATTTATCTAGATTATATTTACTACATTCGATCCTCTTCTGTTGAAATCATTTCGTCATTTTCGTCAATAAATTTGCACTTAGAAAAAAAATTCCACAAACTTGAAACAAAATCGTTCTTCTCTTCAGCATAAATAATTGCGTCTTTTCAACTCCTTATTCTATGAACTCTCTTGCCAGGTTCTCTATATCTCGCTCGTTTCTACAGTCAACAATTTTTCCTATCGATTTGTTGTTTTCAAACCTCTCCGCTCCTCTTCCGCCAAAAAATTCCCATCCAAATAAATCCCCAAAACCCACATCTACATACTACATACCTACACACAAAATCATCATTATTCGAATCTGTTCCAACCTCGAGGTCTCAAACATGTAAAATTTTCAATAAACTCGTTCAAAGATACTCAACAAACATTCAAGCTGCGTTCACCGCACAATCAGCAATTCAGAGGTTTCCTTTCGGTTAAATTTTCAAATAAATGTTTACTTTTGGCATGCTCGAGTGATTATTAACGCTGAAAGTAAAACCATCGTTTACCGGAAACATTCTCGCTGGCTTGAAATTTTTTTTCATTTAAAAAAAACTCTTAATTTTCTCCACAATCACATAGGCGACGATTTTCATGAAAATCTATTCGTCGAATATACCGCAACAGTAGAAAGAAGTTTAATAAAAAACGAGTATATTTCAATTAAAAAAAAATTCATGATAAGGAAATGCTTTATAAGTTAGTAAACGTCTTCCCTCGCACGTTTTTTGATTTTTATACACAATACTAAGATATGATTGGTCATACGAGTTAGTCGCTTGAATGACAATTGGTAGCACAGCCGGAATTTAATATTCTAAGCATACCTTTTATGTAATTTTTATTTAACGCGCAAAAACAAGCGGATTAAAATATTATGATTCGCAAAATTTTATACGTGTACCAAACGTTTGGTTATTTTTAATCGTGTTTTTTTATTTTCTACTTTGGCTATGGATCAATGGCATAACCGAACCGGGTTCAGCGGTGGTTTTTTTTTATTTACAACAGAAGCCCATTAATGAGATTTTTGACTCGAATCAGGACGACGGAGAGTTTACCAAGGTGTTTTATTATTTTCCTCGACGTTGTACCGAATTTCCTACAGAGGTGAATTTTTCAACTTTTTTTATGGGCATATTTGCCACCGGTGGGTACTTACACGATTTACCTTTGCTGTCGTTTTTTTTTTTAGTCATTTATTCTGCCACATGTCGTGTTCACCGTTCAGCTATTTTTTTTATAAAGAAAGAGAAAAAAAGTGTAAAAACGTAAGTATCGTTTATACGATCTTGTCACCTTATATGGAATTAAATAGGCGATATTGTATTCTCGTTGGATGAAGAGATTTACTGTTAACGATACACGAGTATAGCCAGATATACGTGTGTAATACGACATTGTGTACATCTGGTTGTTTATACGGGCGAAGATTAACGTCACAGGCTCACAGCTGAGCTGAGGCTGATGCTAAATTCGCACACGGTGTCTTTAAAGTTCACGTAGAATGTTCGATCATTGTCAGAAATTCGCTAATGTGCTGTGCAACTTTGTACTCGGTTTTCATACAGTCCTCGTGTATTTACATATGTTGCCGGTTTATTTGTTAAAAAACTTATTCCGAGTTGTTTGTTTGTCTCGAATAACCGCGGCACATATTTTTCATCGTTAATTTGGTAAAAATAAATATTCGAACTTCAACGAGGATACACGTTGAATGGCAAATAGGGTATTTTTCCGGCACATCCAACCGACTCGATCAAATATATAAAAAGTGAAATTTTTTTCGCGCGTGCTTATGTAATTAATAAAATTACAAATGTTTGCGGTTTATTTGAAGTTCGCCATGGTTAATGTACGAAATTAAAACATAAATATGGTATAGTCGTTTTGATGGAAAGTTTAAATTTCACGTTGAATAAATAAGCCTTTTATTTATACAGCCTTAATTACCTCTCTTTGGTAAATTTATTTTAAATGCCAATTCCAAATTTCAGTGTTTCAAAGCATCGAGAAATTAATTGAAAAATTAATTAATATTTTTCTCGTCCCAGATTCGCCAATTTCGTGCTAGGTCCGATGTCGATCTGTGTGTGTGTTTCTTAATATTGTATAGGTAGGGTTCGACAAAAACCTAGCAAATATGTACATAACATCTGCGATAGAAGTTTGAACGAAATTGCCCAATGTTTTAGATTTCGAGATAGTTTTCAAGTTGAGGTGACTTGCCCTATGCCCTGAGATGATTCATCTTATTTTTATTGGGTTTTATTTTTCCTTGATGTATGAAAGTAGGCCTATGTTTGCTCGTTCGACAAATCGATGTTGGGAGTGCTTAAGTGCTTTTTCCTTTTAAAATAAGTAGCTCAGTAGCTGGGATGATTGTTGAAATGGAACGAGAAAGAACCAGATGATTATAATCCTCAAAATTCGCTATACTTTTGCAAATTTGCTAAAATTCAAGGTATGATTTTCGTGTTGTACGTAGCAGATCTATAATCTACTAATAATTTTACACTTGAGTTATTTGGTAGATTGATGATTAATTACCGAGCAGGACTGAATTTGTCGTTTTTTGGAAATTTGGGCGAGGAAGTGGAATATATTTGGGATATGAGGCGGAATGAACAAGGTTAATTCACGAGTTTACGATTTAATTGTTAATTTCTGCTCCTAATTTTTTTTACGAGCAAAATAATTTGAAATTTTTCATTTACGTTTAAAATTGAGGGCTGTTTTAAAATGTTTCACTTCAAAATGGTCTGAGAGGTGAATTCCCCCTCATCTCCCCCTCCTACAAAACTGTTTTCATAAAAAAAACATACAGTAAAATCAGAAGGGTTCGTTAAATAATTCGAGTTTTTAAAAATAATTTCCTAATTCTTTGGATGAAATTTTAAAATTTTCGATTTTTTCAAATTGACTTTTCAAGTACTTAGTTTGAAAAAATTCAGCTGTTCATTACCTCTTACCAATCTACCCATCAAATTATTTGATTCTTGCTGTTTTTTTTTTTTTTTTTTTGGATCCGAAGAATACAGCAGTATTCAGAATTTCAAAATAAAAATTCTCACAATCATGAACTATTTTAAGACTCAAAATTTTTCAAAAAATTATGAAAGTTCGTGCCCCTTCCCTCAGGAGAATTTTCTGGCCACGCCAGTGGAATTTGCCAATTTTCAAGCTAAAAAAAATTAAAAATAAAAACAAGATTTTCTCTCCAATACAAAATATGTTTTAAATCATTTACAAGCTCCAATTTTGAAATTTCTCAATAAAAAACAATTTTTCACCAAAAAAAGGTCTTTTGCAGGAATTTGTTGCAGGCAAAAAAGAACACAGGCAAACAGCAATATTTTAGCAGAGTTAAGTAGTATAAATAGGACTATTAGATAACATGTAAAAGTGAATTCTGGAGTTGAGGTCTGAAAAGGACTCTGGAGTCAGGCTAGAGTCAGAAGTAGACTTTTTGGCAGCCATTACTTTCTGAAAATTATAGAGAAGTAAAGCCCAATAAATTCTCCAAATTCTAAAAAATAGAAAAAAAAAATGAAGACAATGAACAGAATGGATATTACTTACATCAGTTTTACCAAGCAAAGGTCCAATGAAGCTATATTTTTGAGGTGCTATTCCAAGTTTTATAAGGGGGGGGGGAAGGAGACGAATATTAAGCCTACTAAACTAAATTTCGTTACTCACATATTTCCTTTATGTATGACTTCTTAAATTCAAAATTTCTCTATCTTTCCCTCCATTTAGATGGATAATCCCACTCCAAAGAGACCCCCCCATTAAGATGGTGAAATCGGCCTTAGATCAAAATTTGATCAAAAGTAGTTCTAAATGTTACTTGGGACCTAAAAACATTTCACCCAAATTTTTGACCCCCTAACCCCACCCCCTCCAGAGTTATTCCACTTTAAATATCGAAAATACAATTTGCGATATCTTTTGAAGGGGTGGGGGAATTTTGTTAAAATTTTGACAGAATATAGGTATTATATTGATATAAGTATGAAAATTTTTTGAAATTTTTTCCCCCATTTTTACCATATTTTTCGGGGGGTTCAAAATTTCAAAAAAAAATTTAAAAAAATTTTGGGGGGGTGCCCTCGCTGATTTTTTTTTCATAACTTCGTTACACCCTTAGGTACAATATAAAAAAAATTCAAAGTCCTTTTAGGGCCGGCAACATGCTGAAAAAAATTGAAGTTTGAATAAAAACGTAGATTTTTGAACAACCGACCGCGCGCAGCGAAAGCACTTCTCACGGCGCGCCGCGAGAACCTGTCCTTATCGCTGCCGATGCTCGGCCTCGTTCAGCGCGTTACTATTCGACCACGCACCACGGAGAATCTGTTTTGTTGCGTTGGTAAACGGGCTATCTACGGTACATACTACTCGTACGTATATTAACTCTCTCCAAAAATAAGGTAGACTCTTCCTATTTTTTTTTTTTTTTTTTTTGCAAATTCCTTGTGATAGTTTAATGAAATAACCATAATTATTTTTCTATTCTAACGCTCAGATAGACCTCGTAATTTTTGTGGAATTGTAATTTTTTTGCCAGTCTAGGTACCTGCTTTACTTTGAAATCCTATACTTACCTCAAAATCGGTTGCTCTTAGAGAAGAACTGTTCGAAATGTATGAAAAAAACTTCGGCTTCACTTTAAAATGGTTATTTCACTAAACTATCACGAGGATTTTGCAAAAAAAAAAAAAAAAAAATAGCGAAATCGAAATAGTACCTTATTTTTGGAGATAGATACTACAGATAGCCCGTTTACCAACGTAACAAAAAAGAACATTCTCCGTGGTGCATAGTCGGATAGCAACGCGCTGAACGAGGCCGAGCATCGGCAGCGATAAGGACAGGTTCTCGCGGCGCGCCGTGAGAAGTGCTTTCGCTGCGCGCGGTCGGTTGTTCAAAAATCTACGTTTTTATTCAAACTTCAATTTTTTTCAGCATGTTGCCGGCCCTAAAAGGACTTTGAATTTTTTTTATATTGTACCTAAGGGTGTAACGAAGTTATGAAAAAAAAATCAGCGAGGGCACCCCCCCAAAATTTTTTTAAATTTTTTTTTGAAATTTTGAACCCCCCGAAAAATATGGTAAAAATGGGGGAAAAAATTTCAAAAAATTTTCATACTTATATCAATATAATACCTATATTCTGTCAAAATTTTAACAAAATTCCCCCACCCCTTCAAAAGATATCGCAAATTGTATTTTCGATATTTAAAGTGGAATAACTCTGGAGGGGGTGGGGTTAGGGGGTCAAAAATTTGGGTGAAATGTTTTTAGGTCCCAAGTAACATTTAGAACTACTTTTGATCAAATTTTGATCTAAGGCCGATTTCACCATCTTAATGGGGGGGGTCTCTTTGTAGATCATTTTTTACTTTTCCTGAAATTAATTGTCAAACTTTTGTCCAAAATATGGAGCTTGAAACTTTTCTCCAAAAAAAAAATCCAAAATTTCCCCATTTTTCTATATTTTCTTTATTTTTTTGAAAATCGATTGCTATGAGAATGATATTGAGAAAATAATTCACGAAAGAAATAGCATTCATAAAGAAAAAAACTGTAAGAAATTTGAAGAAAACAAAATTGAAAACAAAAAATAGTAATTTTAATTCATAGGTAGAGTGCCACGACATTTTTATTTCAATCACCACACCCAAAAATTCATCTTACGAGACATTTTAATTTTTTCACGTATGAATTCAAACTGGAGAAAATTCGATTTTCATCTACAAAATTACAAAAATTAAGCTTAAAATTACTTTCAATATTTGGAAAACATGTTAAGTACATAAAACTTTTATCTGAAAATTTCCGTGAAAACAGAAAAACTTCTTTTAAAAGCAATTTAATTCATTTTATTTTTAAGCACTTGACATAAAAATCTGTTTAAAAATTTTATGATAATGAGAGGTCACAGGAAATTGGGTGACTAAAAAAATTGAAAATTCTGGAGGACAAAAATCTATTAATTACAATCTCAGTGGTAGGTAACTCTGGGCAGAGGCACTTGAACGTTTGAACGTCTAAAACGCAGTTTAGTTAGAAAATTAGGCTCAAATTTGGAACTTTCAGGGTTACCTGATGGATTTCTGTTGAAAATCAGAAGAGAAAGGGGGAAAATTTAAGAGAAAATTAAAAGTTCAAATTTTCAATTTTTTGCCTTCCCATGTTTTTTGCAAGTTCTTCCTAAACTAATTTTCATTAATGTTTCTAGCGGACTCTTTTCGAAAATTATCAAAAATTTTCAAACAAAAAAATGAATAAAAATTGGAAAAAATTTCACTTTTTTAAAAAATTAAAAAAAAATTTACGTTCGCCTTGAACAAATTTTTTTTTATTCAAATTTTACTACAATCTAGTTTATTTAAAAACTATTTAGCAGTATTTCAGAATTGAAGAATTTTTTTACGCTCAAGTCTTAATAATAGTTGGATCTAGAGGAAATTTTATTTCAAATATTTTCCATCACTAACTGCACTAAAATGATACGTACGAATACTTATCAGTTAATCGATTATTTTGATCTACTCTTAATAAATTCTTAGCAAAATTAATTCTCGAAAAACTAGAAATCAAAGCACGAACATCGTACAATGATTGTGTAGGATTAGCAACATAACACACATGCAATCAAAAAAGACAAACCCCCTTAATCTTATTTATTTTAATACAATTCGATTTACAAAAGACAGCTGGCACTTCGTACCTACAAAAACCCCTTTTTGGATTTACGCCTTTCATCGAGGACCTTCGAAAGCTTACCGAAAAACAGTAAAAAAAACATCGTCGAATTTCATTCCACATTTGAATTTTTTTCAATGAACCCTGCTTATTCGAAAGCAAAAGTGATAAGGGCGATACGAACAAAGGCAGGCTATTTCCATCGATGAAAATTTCAACACGAAATACGAGAATTCAAATTCAAATAATTTTATCCCAAACCCAGAACCCTTTTTGGATTAGGTATTTCTGTTTCGTCCAATCTACTCGGGAGTAAATATTTGTACAATTTTTTTAGCCAATTTTCCAAACGTACGAAAAAAAATACAGGTATCGTTGGCTCGTTCGGTCGATTGGTTCTTGCCATCACACAGAACTGACGTCACGTTCACAACCGAGATTAATTTCGTCCTACTCGATAATCCTGTATACGATTTGCGAATTGATATAATCCAGCACGATTCGGTTCGACATATCCAACCATACAGGTAAACTAAAAACAGTCTTTGAAATACTCTGGTCCCATTAGCGTCGTAAATTGCAAACGTGCGGTTCATTCTGTTAGAAACCCGCAAAAGCAATACAAATCAACCTTCAGCCGAGTCGGCCTTATAAGCAATCGCAAATGAAAAAAAAATACCCTCAAAAATACTAGACTAGAAATACGAAACTCGGCACCGACGTCAACTTTCAGTTAAAATAACGACCATCCTATTTTCAAAATTAAAATACGTTAAAGATAAGTCAACGTAAACCTGGCAAAGGCTGAGAAACACACCAAACGGTCGAAAGAATTTAAACATACCTTTAAATCTACTCCAATTCCAACATAAACACGGCAAAGGTAAAAATAAACAAAGTCTCGTTCGAGGCAATAAAACCTGCTGCGATGAGATGCTTCGAAAGAAGAAAATTCCTTAGAAAAGAAATTCGAACTCCAATCTCGTTTTATTTCCACTTGGCCAAGTCGACGTGAAAATAAAAATTGGTACGCCGACCGAGGGGATACGAAACTCAACGTCGACGTTAATTTAAACCGCAGAAAATCCTACTTATATGCTAATTAGCTTTAACGTTTCAACACAATTCAACGAGCTAATTCATATTATAGAATAAAATTACCAAGGTATGAATTGTAGTGATAATTTGAGTAATTTTTCATCACTCTGGGCGCGAATTTTCGGCAACGAAACGTAATATGCTTATCATTCGTTTAATACCCTTTTGCGAACGATACATTTCAAATACCGCCGAGAAAACAGCCACTAGTATAAATTAAATATTTACACATGTAGTGTGAAAATAAACGATATGGCGTCGATACGTGTAACATCCAGATGGTGAAAAATTTCCTAAAATGAACGTCGACCGATATAAAGAAGGTGTGATTACACGACCTTTTTTCCCTCCTTTGAAATTTCCAGTTCAATGATCATAAAAAGCGAATTTACCAAGGGCACGTAGTATTTTTGCACGACGTATCAAAACATTTTCGAAACCTCGAACGTGTAAAATTTACTTCCACATAATGAGTTTTTCGAGACAACTCGAAAACGTAATTAGAAAAAAAGCACGAATGAGATGAAAAAATATCTAATTTTCGATTCGAAAGGGCAAAAAAAGTAAAACCGTACAAAAACTTGGTAAGAAGTTTTTTTTCACTAAATAATGGAACGATATTGCACATACGATACATTAGAAATTAAATCAACGCAACTTCTTATTACATTACGTGAAGAAATAGAGAGAAAAATTCATGAGATGAAATTCTCCCTTCATTTTTGGATGAATACCTGATACACATATCAAATGGATATTTTAAATTTATCTCTCGAGTCTTTAGAATTTATTCTTATGAAAAGGAAAATAAATAAGTTATTCTGGAACGAGGCGGTATCAAAATGCTTTAGTGTGGGCGTATTTTTCAAAGAAAACACGATAATTGCATTTAGATGAAGAACAAAGGAGACGACTAAATTCGATTTACGATACGTAGGTAAATTTTGCTGCCGAATTGGTCTCGTCGCTTAGTGCGTTGCGTTACTTTGAACCTTATGTGCCCTCTAAAATAACCACCAAACCAAAATCTCGCCTGTTTCGTTTTCGCTTTGAATGGTCCATTCTGAATATTGCGAATTAATCCGCCTGCTGCGTTGTGTGGCAAAGGCTGCGTTTAAATTCCATGTAAACAATATCGTATCATTATTAGGTGTAAATAATCCGCCAATTTAATACAACTAATCGGAAATTTCACTTTGAACGTTGTACGAGTATTATTTGATTACGTAAAGGCTTTTTTCAAAGGCAATCAAAATTTCCAGAGCAATTAAAAAGATAAAGATCGGTTAATTATGCTCCTTTATCGTTTTAAATACGAGAAAATGAAATTATTTATAGGGCTTAGATAAATGTAATAGTTGCGTGTAGATTTTAGAAGTGTTCGATGATGATATTTGGTAATAGGGTCATAAAAGTTCGAACTGGACGGTTGAAATTTACTTAAAAATCCCTCAAGTGCTTTAATATTATATTGGAATACAGATTTTCATTTTCAGGCATCAAAACTCGTGTGATTTTTTTCGAATTTTTTCTCCAAAATTATCAAGATTTTAAATTATTTGAAAGTTGAGACGAAATTACACTAGGATGGAAAAACTTAAATGGCAAATTTTCAGCCAGAAGAAAAAATATGAAAGTATTTTTTGAAGAAAGAACAGACGAATAATACTCTAGAGAACAGAGGACTGATGTTTTTACAGAAATGAGCCTAAACTTTGATATAAAAAATTAGAAAATTCGAATTAAATTTTCAAAATTTTTTAAGTCATTTTTTCTTAGTAATTTAGATCTGCTGAATAAGAAAAAATAGAAAAAACATCGGATTAAAATCCACTTTCATACATAGATAATTTTTTTCCCTGAAATTTTTGTACTTACTAGGAATAATTACGAAATTAATTAGAAAAAATTTCTAATCGATCACCCAATTATTATTTTTTTTAAATCGGTACAAAAATTGGTCCTTTTGAAACGAGTGGATTAAAAAAACACCTCCATTAAGTGTGTTTATGGATCACTCGGAATAACTTGGCGAAAATTTAAAACGAGTACGAATATTTATTAAAGTGGTCCTTTATCTCATGAAGTTCTCGTTGAAGTTCTATGTACATTCCGGCTAAAAGCTACGCCTATCTGCGTTTTGTTTCCTGATGCTTTTGTATTGCAAATTGCTTCCTTCATGTGAACCATGAATTGTGGTTTTATCGCGTAAAATTATCAGCTGTACAGCGGTTTGAACGCTTTTTAACCTCTCGTCTCATATACTACACCCACATCTATCTCTTGAACTAAGTTTTAGGCAGTTTAACTCCCTTTGAAATATTTTACGGTATTTTTTCCTATTAAAATTAACCGTTTTGGTGGAAAGCAGTTGGGGTTTTTTTCAATTTTTGTTCGAAACACTTTTTCAAAGGATGCTTGCTTAAAAAGTATCCAATTAGAAAGAAATAAAATTTGAAAAAAAATTGAGAAAGTTTTAGTTTTTGTCACGTTTTTTAAAGGTTGGCTCAATGTTATGAAAACTTTTTATTTTACTTTGGATAAATTGAACTTTACCCTAATCAAAGTATCCAATTAGAAAAAAACTAAAATTTGAAAAAAAAATTGAGAAAGTTTGGGTTTTTTGTCACGTTTTTCAAAGGTTGGCTCAATGTTTTGAAAACTTTTTATTTTACTTTGGATACATTGAACTTTACCCTAATCGTTCAATTAACTGTTCAGTGATGCTTCAACATTTAATCCATGCACATTTATTTTTTAGGTGAAGCTGATTTTAATTTTTGTTCAAAGTTTCAAATGGAATACTTTCGCGATGTTTGTCCGAAAAAATCAGCGCGTTGCGCATAAACAATCACTCGATTTTTGAAATTTTTAATTTGATTGTGATTTAAAAATTACGATTTTTTAAAATTTTCAGATTCATCATTTCAATTACCTACAGAATACCGTTTCTTAAAAATGACAAAAAAAAAGCTCAGGACTTGAACTGAAATTGAAAACTAAAATTTTGTAGTTTTTTCGTGTGTTTTTATAGTACTAATTTCTTGATTAATTCGTGCAAGCCCCATCTCCTCCCTCTGAATAAAACTGCAAAAAATAATTTCAGTAATTTTAAACCAGATGGAACACAAAATAGCACATACTTCGGTATCCTTCTATTTTCTATTTGAGAAAGAAAAATAGAATTTTTCAATTATTTAAATTACTCTTTACAAATTATTATCTACACTTCGTGTTTTTTTGAATTTTTAAAAAACAAAATTCCCGGTATTTTTGTGTTTTTATGATTTTTTGTTATCTATGTGAATCGTAAAGCTTTATCACTTATCAGTGTACTTTTAAAGACACACAAAACTCATAAAATTTTAAATCCAACAGCTCAACTTGATATCGTCAAATGTACTTACATAAAAATCGATAAATTTTCAAAAAACTTGGAAAATTTCGTAAAACAACAAAATTTTTGAAGTCGTAAAATTTTTGAAATAATCGCTAAAAATAATAATTTTAAAACTCAGGGCAATAATCATCCAACAAACATTATTTTGTAAAAACTACAGGCTCGGTATGGATGCCTATTGTAAATCTGATGAATTTTCAAAATTTCAGTGAAGAATGTTGAAATCCATTTGCTGGCTTGAAGACTCTTCCCCCCCCCCCTCCATCCCTATACCCGAATTTGAAAATTTGTAGGAAAAAATTAAGGGCCATGGCTGGAATTTCTATACACCACCGATATCTTGTTATTCAAGAATGAAAAACGGAGAAAAATTGTTGGTGAATTGAAACGAAAATTTTATTCATAAGTTTTTTAAAGTCTTATAAAATATTGAAAAGCTAAAGATGGTCAAAAATCATTATAAATTCTATCGCAGTTAGGAAAAAATGTTGACCAACAAATTTTATCAAATCAACTTTTTATACTAAAATGCCTGATTCAAGTTTTTTTTTATATCTCAAACGTTTACTTGTGGAAATGAAATTTTAGAACTTTATAATTTAAATTTTTTCAATACATCATTCAGATTATTGAAATAAGACTTTTTCAAGAATACGAAAAATGACTTACTCAATAGTACTCATTTAGGTTCCACTTCTTATTCTAACAATGAAAATTCAATTCGTAACTCACCTGAAACAAAAAAGCAAAATAATTGTTCATTAGTATTAATGAAATAAATTTTCATTTTAATATAGATACCTGAAGGTTGGGGGAGGGGAGTGTCAATCGGGCCCTCAATCTGAAGAAACGGACTAAATTATTTCATTAAAGAGAGAAATGAATAAGTTGATCAATTTTTTTCTCCTTATAAAAAGCACTGAAAAATTATCATTCGGAAATTTTGAAAAATTTGGTATTTTTTTAATTTCAGAGGACTTTGAGTCTGTTCAGAGCTTTGTACATACGTTCCATCTCATAAAATCAAATTTATTTCAACTGCATTTTTCAATAAAATGAAATACACCGAGGAGTTGAAATAGAAAATTTTTGTTATTTGGAGTCCTTAAACACCATTTATTCCACTGGAATAAAGCTAAAACTGAATAGAAATATTTTCTCATCGAACCAACTACCTTCTAAAGAATGAGTTGGCAAAATTGAAGAAAAATGGTTTACTCAGGATAAGTAAATAAAAATTATTTTAATGATCATAATTTTTCAATTCTCGTATAATTTTACTTCTATTTACATTCATTAAGACAAAAATGACTCAAACACAGTTAAACCAATCGACCTGAATTTTTTCAAAGTACAATAACCAACGATTAAACCACTCGTATTCCTCGTCGCGTCCTTCTACGAAAAAAATTTCGTAATCTAAAATCAGTAAAATAAAAAGTAACGTGTCCTTTCTACGGTATAAATTCCCAAACAAAACAACCAATGACCGCATCCATAAAACCATACGTTTTCATTTCACTCTCGCCAACAAACACCTTCGCAGGTTACTTTCAACTGGTAAAATTAAAAACAATGACTACCGTAAGTGTACAAAGCACTGCGTAAAGGTTCCTAGCTGATTTATCATTGGCGCAGTAAAGAAACACACAAAGTAAGTAATTACAAAATTACAGCTTACAAATGTACATAATAATGTTCCGTAATGGTCGAAAAATTCGCGTCAATGGATTATATTATTAGGATTTCGCGTGCCGGTAAATCACGAAGGCGTATGCTGATCTTTGTGGGCCAATTTACCAAACTAATAACAATTATTCGTATCGTATTCGGCGATGAGATTTTTCCATGTTGAATCTTTTTTTCGCTTTTTTTTCGCAAATGTAATTACATAAGGTAGCATTGTGTTAGCTAAAGGGCGTTTCAAGGAGATAATAGGATTAAATTGTGTGTAAATAATACCGCGTATGGGTAAAAAAAAATTAATAATTTGAAAAAAGCCTACCAGCGGAATTGGAAATTTAGAACGAAGGTCGTTCGTTGAAAGAAATTGGATAATTTCACGGCTTAAAATTTTTTCCTCGCTGATTCGATATTTTTCGGTACATTATGAGTAAAGGGTAACCCAGGTAAAGAACTAAACTTTTAAAACTAACCATCACACATTATGAAAGACTCCAAAAAAATTTTAAGGCACATTTTCCGCCTCCCACCTTACTTCGATCCAGTTCGATCCCCCCTCCTTTCTAAAGGAGAGTAGTAATCATTTTTTGAGAATTTTTCATATTTTTTACACTGCATTCTAGCCAACCCCCCCCACTTTGAAATTTTAAAAAATGATTTAAAATGACTGGCGTTAAAAAAAGATTCTTCAAAAATCATTACTGCTCGCTTGATTTTTAGATGTTCCTCCTTTCGGTTACAAAAACAGCTAAAATTTAAATCAAAAAATTTCAGATCCCCTCCCCCTCCCCCCAAGAGCAAAAAATTGAATACTAGTAATGAGAGGAGCCGAAACAAAGCAAGGGTAAAATTTTTTGCAAAAAAACACCTTCAAACGTTGAAAATTCATCACTTCACCTCCACTGAAGTTTTTCCAAATGTGAGCGATATTTTCAAATTCTTTTCCATTCTTTTTTTTTTTTTCAAAATCACAGTCCAGGGAATCAACACTTCCTTTCTCATCACATTTTGAAACAGTTAACATATTTTTCAACTTTGAACGCAGAAAAAAAAAAGGAAAAAAGAAATTGAAATTTTGTCAAAATTTCAATAATTTCATCAGGGAGATTTTCATTTTCTGTCCCAATGTTTTGCAAAACCAGTACATATGATTCATGTTCAAAGTTTTTTTCTTTTTTCTAAATAGCTGTGTGATGAGGAACAACAAATTTGCCTAACAAGTCCTTTTCATTAGAATTCTTCAATACCAGACTGTGGCTCTTCCATCATTATTAAAATCCAAAGATTAGAATTCAACGCATTCAGCAAAAATCTCATCATTTCAAACCATCAATCCTACCAGAGATTGTTACCAATTCAATTTCATTTCAAAAATATACCTACGTTTTCAAAAAAAATTAACGGATTCTGCATGTGTAAGACAGAGCGTAAATTATTTCCAAGCGGAGTGAGGATATTTTTTGAAAAATTTATTAAATAGAAAAAGGCATTGCATTCAAATATTTTGTATATCCCTATCATCAGAAAATAAATGAGTAGAAATGATTTAGCCCGATCAGAGTGAAGGATAAATTTTTTGAAAAATTGATAATAAAAGCGAAAAAACAGGGTTTTTTTAGAAGACTCACTAAGAATCTTTACAAAATTCCAGCGAAAATTTTTAGCTGACATTTCGTCATCCCGTGACAAAAAATGCACTTGTGTACAAAAAAAAAAAATAGCTACTCTACACGGAAAAAACAGAAGTTACGAAAATGAATACATTTTACCCCCAAAAATAATAAATTTTATCAAAAAAAAAATATATTTTATCAGAAAAATTAATAAATTTTACCAAAATAATAAATTTTAATCAAAAAATAATAAAATATATTCAAAAAAATAATAAAATGTATTCAAAAAAATAATAACGTGTTTCAATTCACAAAATAGGTGAAATTTGTTCTAAAAAATAATATTTATTATCAGAAAAAATAATAAAATTTGTCAAAAAAATGAATAAATTTTACCAAAAAGAATAAATTTTATTCAAAAAAATGATAAATTTTACCTATTTTGAAAATTGGGACACGTTATTTTTTTGGATAAATTTTATTATTTTTTTTTTCAGTGTATTTCTTCTATGAGCGTTTTTTAAAGTTTCTAAGCGGGATTTTGGCTGGAAAATGGTGTAAATTTAAAAAAAAATTTAGGCCAATTCACCTATCTTAACCGAGGATACCCTTTCAATAATTACTCGAAGAATGCGGTCGAAAAATTAGGAACTAAGAAGGGTCAACCACGTTAAACACTCTGTAGGAATTTGCACCTAATACCCTCGCATCCGAAACAGATGTTAAGAAACGAAAATAATTCTAAATTCGAAAGAGAGGGAGTTGAATGTCCCACGAGATGGAATCTATTAGCGAGCCACTGCCACTGACGTCGAGTCCTCGTCGCCCACCGAGCAATACAGATTTAATACCGTAGCTTTGCGGTTGTCTATGTATATTTTTCAAATTATGAGACATCGATGTGGCCAGCGACTCTGCTGCCTCAGCTCGAAATTTAAATGCCTACGGTGCCAAGTAAAATATAAAACACGAGCGAAAATTCATTATACTGCGAGTCGACTCGCAAGATGCCAAAATAGAAACGGTCTTTGCTTATTTTTGAAATAGTTAACGACGTTGTTGTGCGTTATACCGCTAATGTCCCGAATTCCAAATTCCGCCGAGGTTTTTTCCGCCTTCTTCTTTCCTGGCTCCTCAACCGCTAATTAAACTGATGAAGACAAACGGTGCGAAAAGTCGAGTTTACTTATTAATCTCGACCGTCGAAAAGAAAGTTAATTTGTTTACAAAGTTGCTGACTGGTATTGTTCGACATATCGTACGTCTTCGTGTATTTTCCTATCGGAGCAGATATTTTATCAAAGGGGAAAAAAAGGTATCTGGATGGTAGATGGGAAAATATATAAGAAAATTCTTCTCTCAATCGTGACTAGAAATTATAACTCGATGATGAAATTAACTTTTACGAAAATATACCCGAAGAACCATCGAATCATCTTTCTCGCTCGTCAAATGTAGCGTAAATAATGTAATATATCTTATTATTTTATCGTAAATATAAAATCTATATTTTCCTGTAATATTGTCAGTCGACTCGTGCATCTTTACAGCGAATCGTTTGTACAATATTAATCAAATTCTCGTTTTTGTATCGGGTTGGAAAATGGTATTTGGGTTGTACGGAGTATTTGTATAAAAGGTTTCGTCATATGTCACCGTACGTACAATCTCCTTTATTTTATAATTCACCCCCTTCGTGAGGCGAATATAGAATACCACATGTCAAGTCTCTCTCCCAAACATCAACGAATATAAATTTAAATAGCCATCTTCATTATAGTCTGTATTCGCGTATTTATGATATGACGATTGACGAACAAAGCAGATTATATTTTGCGCCGGTTCGGTTGTTATTTTTGAAATGTGTCGTGATTAATGTTGACATATGCGTACGTGCAGAAATCCAAGCCACACGAATGCATCATGTGAAGCGAAAAAATTTAATAATTCAAAATTTTACTTCATTATTGCGGTTTTAATATTTTACCAATATTGACATTGGGATTCGAGCTGCGTACAGTGTACCACAATGTACGAACGTCTGGTACATTTCCGACATAAATAAAGCGTAAAGAGGACGCCGGTGCATATAGGTATTGGAAAATAATCGCAAATTGAATCAGAGAACGGAGTTTAATTATTTTATTACGTGGTGAAGGAATAGGGCAAATTATACGTTTTGTGAACGGAGAGAAGAGAGTAATTGGATGAAAATTTCAACAAGTAGGGAGGAGAAAGGAATGAAAATTGCGAGAAGGCGATTGTTCACGATGGCAAGACATTTTTTCGTATTTTTACGGATCATTAGAATAATGTTGGAGTAAAATTTTTCGAAAGATTTTCGTTTTAACCGGTTTTGTAGATTTGCATACAATGAAACATATTTTAAGGACATTCAAGGTGAATTTCAATTCCTAAATAATTTTTTTTTCTAGGTATTTTACCAAAATTGTGGAATAGAGGAGTTTCGACGATTATAAAATTTGGATTTTTTTTTTAGAATTTTCTGTTTCAAAGTGAATAAAAAATACTGCTTATTAGAAATCAACGTACTTACTTAAAATCGCTGTGAACAATCCAGTTCTATTAAATAACGTTTGAAACATTTCCTGTCCAAAAATGAAAATTTGAACTTTAAATTTTAAAATTCCGAAAAATTATCTGACATGGTAAATCTGCGATTATAGGTTCTGAATTTCATAAGGAACCATTTTTATGAGCTTTTCTCCAGTGCTGGAAAATTTCAAAATTTTCTGGTGGCTCTGAAACACCTCAAAAGAGTGTCCAATCGATTCTCCAGGTCGAAAATAGATTTTATACCAAATTTCAGTTTTTTTCATTAATTGGATAAAATTTTCATATTTTGCAGGACGATGAGATAAATTCTGAAGTTTCAAAAATTCGTCAAAATTCGAAAAATGAACTGCAGCACTTGAAATTTTGGAAATGAGATTCTATTAAGTATATGATTTATTTTCGATTCACTTCAGTTTCGGCTTAAAATTTTACTTCGAGTTGGGATACGGATACATCCTTTGTAAGTCTAAGTAATGTGTTAAGTGATAGGTTAGGCACATATGGAACTCAAATCTCCAAAGATGAAATAAGAAACAATCAGAGGGGGTGGAATACACATTCATATTTTCTTTAAAAATCTACAAATTTTGATGGGAATCAATCAGAAAATTTTCTCAGAAAGTTGGGAACTTTTGTAAAAAAATTTGTAATTTTTTAAAAAATGAGGCACCCCTCGCAAAAGTTGTTGGCTGATGAGACTTGAAGAATAAACATTTTTTTTTTTTTAAATCAATTCATATATATCTTCCGATCGCGCATTGGCATTGAATTTTTCAAAAATTGGCTAAAATCCAATATTTTTAAAGCTTTTAGAAAATTTTGAAAAAATTTGAAATTCATTTAAATTGGTTTTACAGCTTATCTGGTGACTATTCAAACCAAAAAGCAGAATTTTTTGAAAAAAATTCATGCTTTACATCTTTTTTAAAATTCTGCTATTTCTTCGCATGAAGAAAAATCAAAAAAAATTATAAAACGTTGATTTCTTCAAAAAAAAAATGTTTTTCGGTCTATGTGGTCACTAAATCAGCTCTAAAATTGATTGAAATTGGGAACGTGTTAGGTAATGGTGCGCTAGTGTCGTTTTTTACCTACCTAAATTGAAAGGGGGATAATCTTATCAGTTACATGTATTCTTATGGGAAAATCGTCATTTTTGAAAATTAATTAAAAATTCTGTTGGATCATTAGGAGGATAATTTTTTTTTAATGTTGTAATTTGAACCTTCTACTATGAGGGAAAAATATTCATTTTTCCTCAGTAACTATTAAAGTCTGGAAAAAAGATGTTTTCTTGACCTCTTTCTGTTGTCTTGAAGTTATCATAAAAGAGTAATAAAATCATCATTTTGAAGGAAAATGATTACTTTAAATATTTAAAAGTGGTTGTTTTGTGTATCAAAGATGATTTTGTTTCAAATTGCTTCATGGTTCTTCTTCTTTAGTGCTATTTTATGTGAAAGCCTAAGAATACATGTAACTGATAACAGGTATCCCCCTTTCGATTTTTATCAGTAGAGAAATGGTAGTTCCACGAATGCTCGCCAGTGCGCGCCTCCTTTGAAAACTCGGTCCCAATCAATTTTTTATTTTTTCAAAATTTTTACAATTTTGAAATTTTGCTAATTTTTGAAAACTTTAACGCCAATGCGCAATTGAAAGATATGAATCGATTTTGAATTTTTTTTATTTTATTTTTCAAGTCTCATCACTCAACAACTTTTGCGAAGGGTATGTTTTTGAAAATCGAAAAAATTGTTATTTTGGCCCACCCTACTACTGAAGTAGTCTAAGCACAAAGCACCTTTTTCAAAAGTCCAAGAGCCAAAGGACCTAATTAAAAATCTTGGAGCTAGATGGACCAAATCCCTCTCTCCAGATCTCTGCAAAAAAACCACAAATTTTTACAATGTAGCAAAAAAACAAACTTTTGAAAATCACAATTTTTTTAAATCCGAACTAATAGCATTTTTTTCAAACACCAAACATTGAAAAACTAATTACATATTTTTTACTAAAATCATTCATTTTTTAAAAAATCTTTTAGCTTTTAGATGACTTTTTTTTGAAAACTGTTCACTAGTTCCCTCGAGCTCATGTAACTTTACACAATTCATTTTCAAAATGATGTTAGGAACCTTTTTGCTTCAAGTCCAAAAATTTATCCTTCTCTTTTACCAGGGGTCTTGGTAGCGATTTCGAATGGAATTTAAAAAAAAATTATTATTCGAGGAAGGGGAAAGTGAAGCGTCCGTTTAAAAAACAACCATAGTCCACAAACTGTACATGAGAAAAAGGACCCCGGTGTTATCTTTTTTTCAGTACACGTATGTCCTTTTTCTCATATACAGATTTTGGACTATGGTTGTTTTTTAAACGGACGCTTCAAGTATTACCAAAGAATATATTATTTTTTTAGACGTCAAAAAAGTTGTTCAAAAAACACGATTTTTTTGTTTTACGTTTACAATACGGCTGGTCAGAAAATTTTCATACTTTTTTAAAACATAATTTGGCAAATTTCTACTTTTTTAATAATACTTATTAGTCGGCGAATTTTTCATTTCCACCCCTGAGATTTTTTTTCCAAGTTTCGTTCCTGTAAATATCAAAAAAGTTTTAAATGTTGCAAATTGAAATTTACCAAGTTTTTATTTTAATCACTCCAATTAGTCTTTGTTGAGAAAGAATTGTGCCATTGGCTCATTTCCAAAAAAATAAAAAAACATTGATATTTTTTCTTGAAAATTGAAGTTTTTAAATTTTTATTCTAACCACCAATGAAGTATATTTTCTAACAAGAAACATATCCGGAAAACTATGACAAAAAGTATTATCATTTTAAAAAGTATACTGAATAGGTGAATGAACGATAAACCATGAAAAAAGGGATTTTCATCATAGAAAAAATCTCAAAAATCACGAAAATGGCTGAAAAAATTCCTATCTTCAAAATTACCAACAAATAGGTATTTTAATGCAAACACAGACATTGATTTATTTTCTGCTTCAATTTATCTTTTATTTTACAACTCGAAAATTGGAAAAACTGATTTTCAAGATCTTTCAAAATCAACAGAAACCATTCTCCGAATTCCAACACCTCTAAAACCTCCGCAAATGAATTTTGATGCTTCTCCAGCATTCTAAAAACGACCAGAAAACTAACGGATATCGACTTCAGCTGCCAAAAAAATATTCTGACGTCTCAAGGGAGCTAACAAACTACACCTCATATCAATCAAACCATCATCCAGCCAATAGCCAAGATCCACCTCTTTTCCTTACTTTAGTCGATATAGTTCAATATTGAAACCGAATTTTAAAATAAAACAATACCCCCTCAAAACGAGCTCACCTCGAACTCCCAACTTTACCCCAAGGGATAGGTAAAAATAAAAATACGGACTAAAGATACGTAAAATTCAGCCATCAATTTAGAAAATAGCAGCTTTAAAACGGGAAAAATTGAAAGAAACAAAAGTTGAATATACTTGGCATGGCAGTCGCGTTAAAGAACCCAACAAGTTTCTTTTTATTTGCATAATTTTCACGAAACGTGAAATATTATAAAATGATATTATGTATACGTTATTGTACTCGCTGTTCCATATGCCAAGTTTTTAAGGTATATTTGCGTCAGAGTCGCGTCGACACGAGCACATTCGAAATTATTTTTCTCGTTTTTTTTTTTTTTTGCAGTTAGGTAAAAACTCCTAAGTACTTGCGTTGCTGAATAACAATTAGAAAAATTCGCTTTTTGCCATTTTTCACCTAAGGTTTTCTTTCAGATTCATAAATCTAGTCTAAAAAGTGAAGTATTATATTCTCACAACTCGTGCATTTTTCTAGAAAATATTTTTTTTTCGTAACAATTCTCGCTACCAAAGTGTTTGTTTCCTTTTACCCGAGACTACAATACCAGTGAAATTAGCTGAACCAGGGTTCTGCTATATTTCACTTCTATCTGGCTTTTTTCATTTTAATAAATTCCAGCTCGGCAATTTTTTCGTCACATTGCTGAACTCGGCATCGTCACTTCGTTAATATTAAAATACTCCAACGGTTTTGTTCACAATATACCAAAATACACCGCCACCGCCCCCCTTCGCAATTCAATGAACCGAAATGATTCCCGAGGGGTTTCGCTTATCATAAATATTAGGAAAAAAAGCGTCAACATCAGTTCTCGACTAAAACAAACTGAAAGGAAAAAAATCGAAACCAGCGGCCTAGATAGTTTTCTCTCTCGTTTTCTATGATGTCGATTAATTTCACCCATGTTTCGCGGTTACCCTTTTATATGGCCGAAATTGATTTCCTAATTGCCCTAAACATTTATATGATGATCCGAGAGACCCAAACGAGCTAATATGATGTGAATTTAACGAATTTGCCATCGACGAAGACGAGTCTGAGAATTAGGAATATATTTGCGCTTTTGCGCGCATAAAATTAAGGAAAAAAATTATGCAAATTGACTGGCCTATACGATGGTTTAACAAAGTAACAATAATGTCTTTATGTGTACTTTCGAAATTCTTTACAACGTGCGATATAAACAACGACTTGACTGTAAAGTGCATCTAATTATGTAAATAGTGCCTTAAAAACTCATATTTAAGAGTAAGCAGCTAAGTTTCCATTATGTGAGATGGTTCTGTGAAAAAGTAGGATGGTAGATTTTATGTGATGTGCCTTCTAAGAGCCTTTCAAAAGCTTCGGGGAGGTTTAGCAGGATGTGTAAAAAATTTTACATCAAAAAGTTTTATGTACCAACAATCGACACGAAAACATATCAGTCTTGAATAAAAATGGGAAGAAATGTAGTAAATTGAATATGTACTCGAGAAAGTCTAATGGAGAAAAATCGCCAAAAAATGAGATCCAATCCAAATTGAAAAATAAAAAACCTTTCAGAAAATATAAAATGAGTTACTGAAGAGGAAAAGGTTTTGGTGGCTTTCACAGAATGTGTGTAAAAATATAAATTCAAAATCGAAATGCACAAATTTCTTGAGAATTTTTACAAAATCTTCGGTAAGCTATTCCCATTCCATTCCCGGCTAATAAAATTCACTTTCATAAAAAATTGTAATAATTTAGACACGTTATGGCCTTAAAGATTTCAAATTGTTTTTAAAAAATTCATTAACGCAATAAAAAATAAATTTAAAAAAAGTTAAAATTATTTTTAAGGCAAAAAGAATTTTTGGTAAAAATGAAATACTTTTGAGTTGAACGCAAGATTTACTCAGCACTTTTTTCATTAATAGCATTATTTTGTCAATTTCGGAGCCAAAGGACTATCATTTGAAAGTTGTTATTTCTCAAGACCTGGAATAGGAGGAACCAATAATCTTCGAAAAATGAACGATACTTACTGATCATCTTCTGAAACCTTTGTTTTTTTATGTTGCCCCAAAATTTCGATTTGGCCTCAGTTTCATTTTTTACTGTCAAATAACTTTTCTAACAGTGAATTTTTTTAAATTTAAAATTAAAATTTGTTTTTTTTTTTCAATTATTATTCTGTTCAGTTTTCTATTTTTTATTATACATATACTTATCATTTCTTCTACAATCGCTCATTGAGTTGGAAAATAATTTTCAAAAGAATGAAGTTGAATTTTTAAAAAATTGTCATTTTTGAGTTGGAAGAAATTTAAAAAAATATGAAGTAGACAAAATGGAAGAAATCCCAATTGAAGAAAAATTTTAATAAGACTTTTCCAACTGTAAAATTTATTAAAATTTAGATTATAAAATTTTTCCAACTCAGATTAAAAATTTTTTTGCAACTCAATATTTTTCAAAGATTTCAACTAATTTCAAATTATTTCCCTATAATTTTAAAATGTTTCTTCAATTCTTTTTCCAACTTTAAATTTAAAAAAAAAAATCAAATTTCATATTTCATAAAATTTTTCTCAACTAAATAATTTGAGAAAAAGTTTAAAAAATGATTACATTAAACATGAAATTAGAAAAAATTCTGAGAAAATTCAAGTTTGAAGTTGAATATAATTTTTTTAAAAAAATCGAATTAAAAGAATTGAAATTATTTCGATTTGAAAAAATTTCAACTGAGAAATTGTAATAAATTTGGACTTGGAAAAATTAGATCGTCGAAAACTTATTCGCAGTCGAATAATAATTATGGACTACGTACTTGGAAAAAATTAAAAATTTGAAATTCAAAAATCAAAAGAATGTTACTGGAGAAAAATACTTCGGGTCTAGAAATCGAAAAAAAGAAATAAGAATCGCTTGGAAACCCCGCCTCTTCCAGGTCATGGAAAATAATAACTCCCTCAAAATTTTTTGAGAGAAGATATTCTGAGACTTATTTTTCAAAAATTGAAAAGTTGTTCTCTTTATTAGTTTTTATAGGAAAACTTGCCCAATTTTTCTTCCCTCAAAGTGAAGTACCTATGTATGTACATAAATTACTGACGTCAAAAACCTCTAATTCCAAAACTGAAAAAAAAAAGAGGTATAAACCTGTTGAAAGTTCAGAATTTTTCATTCAAAGCTTCCATTATATAAAATTACTTTTTAAGAGAAAACGATACAAAAAATTTTCTAGACCCTTCAATTAAAAAGGAGAAGTAAAGTTTTAGTTAAACCATTAGAAAAATTATTCAAAACTTGAAATTGGTCAATAATTTGGCTTACCTATTTCAAAAGAAATTAACTGAGAAATGGTCAGCTCTATCAATAGTTTTCCAAGTCATCACTGGAAAAATTGAAATGAAAATTTCATTTTTTCAAGAAAGTAATATTCAGAATTGGATTTTTCCCTCCAGTGGAAGCAAATGCACGTTCCCATTATTACTTTTGTAATAAAATTACATTCATTTGAATAAAATAGATACATACAAAAAGGAAACATTTTTGAAAAATTGTTGCAAAAAATTTACAATTTCTACCTCAACAAATTTTTCTGAAGCAAATTCATAAATTTCGCATGAAGTTTTCTCCGTTTCCTTCAGACACATGAATGATACCCCCCCCCCCCCCCTCCTCCCATATTATAAAAGTTCAACGTGGGCAGATCGAATTTAATTGACGATTCCCGACCATAACAGAATTTTTTCCAATTTTTTTATCTAAAAATAAAATTTCTCCAATTTCTTATGAAACACTAAACTCAGAGAAATCATTTCCTTAAAATTTTAAAAACTAAACTGTCTTCAAACAAATCAATAACTCTTCCTCCTCCCCCTCCTTCGCAAAGTAGATAGATGCATGTTTCATTATTCACGAATCTAGCAACTTTTGATTTTGTCTGTTTAGAAAAGTTCACCTACACGAAAAAAGTTTTGATCAAGTTTACACGCTGATGACTATTTTTAAAAATCCATATTGCCTTAAATATTCGAGATAGACAAAATTCTTACATAAGCTATTTTTAACAATTTTAAAGTTTTTTTCAGCGTCAAAGCTATTTTAAAATCGGAGACAGGCAAACGTAGCAAATGAACAATTTCATAAAACTTTCCAAAATTTGCACCAAAAAAATATGAGAAATATTTTAAAATTTTTTCTTCAGCCAAAAAGTTGTCTTCATTTTGAAAATTCTCAACACTTCATGTAGTTCCTTAAGAATCCAATAAAAAAATAGAGAAAAAAATTTTATGATAAATTGAAATCTACAAAAAAAACCACATGCTACGCGATTTTTCCTACATCGAATATCAAAAACTTCATAAAGCTTCAAATGAGTTCCCAACCTAACTTCAATATTCAATAATCACAAAAAAAATCCTCATCCAAGTACACCTCATTTCCTCCCATTCGAACACCTGTTACGAGACACATCACGCCACATCGTAACAATACTTAATCATTTTTTTAACACCCTAAAAACACCGCAGAGGATAAACTTTACATAGGCAAAAATAATTTCCCATCGGCCAACGGTTGGATGCGTTTTAAAAGAAATTATCCAAATTGACGACGAAAAGAAAGAGAAACCCACTCAGCGAACGAATACTACTAACCATAACCCCATCAAAGTTGATCCAAGTTTGCACCGTAGTTGAGAATTAATTTGTAATTTACATATCGCAGGATGCATTTCATTCTACGGATGCAAAGTGTCGTCGAGCTAGTGAAAGTGTAAAGCCGGAAATTTGCACCGTTGTTAAAAGCTCCTTTTCATTAGCGTGAGAGTATTGATCCGAGAAAGCAACTGGGGACAGTTTTTTTTTTATCAAATTTTACCTTTTTTTTTACCAAAACGAAATATCCGCAGACCTACGTTCGATTACACCTTCCAATCACCAAAAGTTGCGTGTACGCAAGATTTTCACCACGTTGACCCCTTTTTTTGAGCGTATAAAAAATACCTACGCATTTAAAATCGTCGTAGGGAATTTTTTTCACCGAGGGGTATAAATCATGCATTCTGTTTCCGATTTCAAGTCGAGTTCTTTCTCGTGAATTTACCAAGACTGGCTCGCTTGGTTACCAGATTCTCACTTTACGAGATGTAATATTTTATTCATCGTCTCATTAAGGGTACATTAACATTTGATGGTAAAGCCATAGATACGGCCGATGAGCAGGGTGCGGTAATCTTGAGATTACTTATTTCAAACGACATAGATACCTAGTCAGCTGGTTTCGTATTAAAAGTTAACTTTCGTTAATGTTCTCGTATATGAACCTAATGTATTTTTGTGGTCTACAGGGTTACAAATGATACGTCGAGGTAAGATTTTAATTTTTGAATGGGAACTGCTAACAGGGGAGCTATCTCAATCGATAGTAAAATTTCAGGCCGAAACAAAAATATATCGAGAGTATTTCATAACAGAACTCCTTATTCAAAATTTCAAAAACTCAAGTCAATTTCTCGAATTTTGGAAAATTTTTGGAAAGTAGAAATTCAATCTATCTAATCAACGAAAATATCAATATCCTATTTTGAATCTTCAAAATCGATTGGAAGTAGTTTTGAAACTTTTTTGGCGCCTTCAGAAAATTTTTGAATGTTTCTAAAAAAAAATCACAAAAATGATAAATATGAACTTTGACGTTCACAAAATAAATTATCAATGGTGAAAATCGGTGAAAAAATAGAAATTAGCAAGGGATAGAGAAATTTTCGGGACTTGAAAAATGGAGGGGGAGTCGCGTGTAGGATGTAGGGGAGTCGAATTAAATAAACTATAAATTTTGAAACGAAACCAATTGATAACGAAAGGTTATGCTACTTGACAATGAAAATTTTTTAAAACTTGTCGATATCAGGCGCAGATCTAAGCGGTGTGAGGTAGACAAGATCAAATTTTTAGGCACCCTTTTTTGAGGTTATCTCCAGGAGGGCTCAAAATGTTGAAAAATGCAAAAAAACTGAGATGAGATAAAATCAAAAAATGGTATCGTTTAGAAAAATATTTTCAAAATGAAGTTGTTTACCGTTTTTCCGAAGCAAAAATCTCGTACAAACATTTTTTCGAATCTTTCACAAATCCGTTTTGTCGAATATCAAAATTCTGAATTCTTTGTTTCCCTTTAAAAAAAAAAAAAAAACTGTACACAACATTATGACAAAACGATGGGGGTACTTCACAGAGCCCAAAATAACAGCTAAGAAGGAGAAATTTAATGAATTGAAAAAAATAATAATAATTTACTTCTAGGTTTTGAAATCACAAAGCCAAAAATTATAAATTGCACCCTAGTTACCTTTACTGACTTTACATAAATCTAAAATTTTAACTCCCTATGCCCATTCGTTTGGCCTGTAGCCTGGCCAACGTCATAAAATGTGAAAAAAAAAAACATGTTTTAGGATCTAAAAAGAAGTGAGAATGAGTTCGAAATCTGTAAAAGTTTTCGACTTTTTTGAATTATTATTCTGTATCTGTACCAATTCCAAAGTCTCAAAAAAAAAAATACGAATTAGAAATTCCAATTTCGAAGCTCTAAATTTTCATAATAGAATTCCGAACATAAATAGACCCTATTTCCGAAATTTGGAACTTTCAAGGAATTCTGTACTCGGAAGTTCTGCACTCGAGAAAAATATTATTCAAGAATTGTATTCGGGTATTCGATAATTATTCGGAATAAAGAATACGTGAAAAAGTTATTCGTGAAATATCATTATTTGAAGAAATATCAACATGAGATTTCGGATTTGGAAAAATGACCGATGTAGTTGACCTTATTTGATCAATCAAGGTACCTATATGTAACAAAATTCTTTAGCAGAACATTAGGAGAACATTTGGCAGCACAATTTTCAAAAATTTCAAAATTTTCTCTTGAAAGGGGAGACGGGCAATTTTTTCAGACATAACTTAAGTCTAAGTCCTCGGGGGGGGGGAGGGGAGGGGTATCAAACTTGAAGAAACATGGAAAAAATTTAATGATCGATGACATAAGATTTAAAAATTTATTGTCATTTTGATAAAAAATTATAAAGAAAAATATGTTTTGAAAGAAAATAAAATATTTTTTAAAAAAACTGGAAAAGTATTTTGAAATTTTAAAAAATGGGTAAAAACCAGAAAAGAATTTCAAGATCTTAAAGGGGAAAAATTTGAAAAAAAAAATATTGACATTTCAATAAAAAATTATAAAGTTTTGTCCCTTCACACACAAATAAAAAACAATGCTACATTTCTGAAGGGAAGAAGGGAGTACTTTTGAATATCTACCTACATATCTAGAAAAAATTACAATTTTTTCAAATGCCTAAATCCAAAATTTTGAAAAAAAGGAAAGAATAAATTTTGAAATTTCAAAGCTTGATGGGGGGGGGGGGGGGAGTAAGGACATTTCGACAATAATTGAGACAAAAAAACAGAACAAAAGCAAGACTTGCAGAACTTTAAGGCACCTTGTCAATTGAACATAATTTTCTAAAATTTTTGGATTCTGTTTTAAATATTTTTGGCCGGAAAAATGTTTGGGGAAAATTTCAATGCCTGAAGACTTGAAAATTTTCTAGTAATTAACATCAAAACAATCGGTTAAAACTGATTAATTTCAATTCCACAGCTTTTTATCTCAAACGTTTTTCCTATTTTTAAGTATATGGATTTGGAGCTGCAGTTGAAAATTTTCGAAAACTTTACAACAATCGATCAAATGAGTAATCCAAGGGTGTTGGTAAGTGCTGAAGTAAATAATACGGACCATTTTTGGGTTTTTTATCGCAGAGCTGAAAATTTCAATATTTTCTGGAGGCTCCAAAACGTCTGGAAACCACTTCTAATCAATATGAATGGTCAGGAAAAGGGTACCCATATAGATACCAAATTTCAGATTTTTTTTATTGATTAGATCTTTGCATATTTAAAGGGTCATGAAAAACTTCAAAATTTCAAAAATTCACCAAAATTCAGGAAATGAACTTTTAGCATCTGAAATTTCGGTCATAAAGTTCTTTAATACGATACGTGAATCTGGATATAGAATCATAGATAGAAACCACCCCTAATCAAAAATTGAATTTTGAGTTGACTCTGATTTTGGGCATTTTAAAAAGAGTAAGAGGAAATCTCAACTCGAAAACCAATTTTTCAACCCTAAGGATGATTTTTACATCCAGACTCACATTTACTTTCAATGTAAATATTTTCGTTTCGATCCAGAATTTTACAGCTAGTTGGGATACTTTCATGTTAGAAAGTTTTCGAATCGAAATAATCAAATTTTTTGCTTTTCAGATTCGAGAAGGCTAAATTTCAGAAAAAATTCAATTCAATTCGTAACTCGATGAGCTTTCTACCCGATAGATTACAATTCGTAATATATTCGATATCGAGATACCAAAAGCCATTACGATTTGTCAAAAAGCCAACCCTTGATCGACTACGTTTCCACATCGTTTAAAAAACAAATAAATCACCGAGTAAATCCAACGTGAAAAACACTACTTCGATAAAACGAGCCCGACATTTTGGACAAAAAAATTACCTACAAGCTAGAAAAATATCTTTACGGTTAAACAAATACCAGTATGTAATCTCGATTAAAGCCCAAGCATCGATTTTGGAACCACGCACATTATACATTTACTCGTACGACTTACGTAGACCTAAACAAAACGTAAAAAAATTATTCAACTCGTGAATGTTTTCTTCAAGGATGAACGTATAGAATAAACTTCCGTGTTTGACCTTTACACTCATTAAAAAAGATTTATTAGAGCGGATCGTTTTTGTAGAATTAGGTTGAAAATACTCGTTGGAAAAAAAAAGTATTTCTGAAAATATTTCAATTAAAGAGATACAAACTTGCATACAACTTTTTGATAAAGTTTTAGGTGTATTTTTCCAACGCCAGCATCATATCGCTAGACAACCCTTATTTAATCTAATAAACTAAAAATAACGTCCTTAAATCGTCGAGATTTAAAAAAAGAAACAAAAACTTCGTGCTTTCAACGGTTTCGACTTTCGAGAGCGTCACGAATTTATACGAATAACTCCGAAAATGAATATTTAACCGCCAAAAAGTTATTTAAATCTCTTGTAAATTTTTTCGCATAATTCACGTTCCAACGTGGAACATCTTGAATGATTTAATATGGAAATAAAGATATAGGGCATCAAAGAGTCGAAATTTCGAATAAGAATTTTCAATTATTTCATAATAAATATTTTACTTCCTACGCGATGTACCATTTCTGTTTAAACGAAATTCTAAACTCGGTGAGCTTGACGAGAAATTCGGATATTTTAATATTTCATCTGTATTTGAAATATTCAAAACTATTTCGGAACATTGAATCACGCTTTTAATTCGAAATTAATGAATTTTATACGCGTCCGAAAGATGTACCCCTTTTTCTTCATTAATAATCTTATCACCGAGTTATTTTAGTCCTGCAGATGGTTTAACTTGAACTTGATGAAATCCAAATTCAGACTTGCTCATGAAGATAAATGATATTCGAGCTATGGAAACGAAAAGCGTGATTTAAATTGTTCCATTTGTTATATAAATCGATTAATAAAATTATCGTTGGGTAATATTTCAACTGATAATGTTATCACATTTGTTATATTTTTTTAACCTATTAAACGAGCGAAATTATGTGTAATTTCTCGATCGTAGTTTTAAATTTATTATGGTAAATTCTTACCTCGGACATTTTGTAGCAATAATTGGTAATTTCTTAGAACATAATCCACTTAGAATACTGATAAGGAGAATTATTTGGTATAAAAATTATTCCATAACGAAAGCTTTAAATTCGAAGGAAGAAGAAAAACACTCGTTAACACATTCGTCCACGAATCGATTTAAATAGAAAAAAAAATATCCAGGAAAAAATATCAATAAATGAACATTTCGACACAAAATTTTCGAATTCTTTATCAAATTCGAATATGAAAATACGTAACGAAAACACAATTTTGCGCGGCAACGTTACTCGAACAACTTACGCCGAATGGAAAACCTCGCAATGAAACCACCTTTCAATTGAAAATACGCCGTTGGTCCGACGCATTCAAGGATGCAGAGTCGGTGCCGTAAATCGCAAACAGGCAACCGTTCGGCGTTACGAACGATATTTCGCACTCCAACTTCGATATTACTATTATTCCAACCCCGCTCACTTTTTTTCCCTTCGTGGTTTTCTTTAATAATCTAATGAATGAAATTCGTGAACGGTTTTGAATGGGAAATATTGTGGCAATTTTTCTAGAAAGGGAATAATTACTGTTTGGGGTTTTGATAGAATGTCAAATAGGTGATATTATAATGAGTAGAATTGGAGCGAGTTTTTCATTTTTTTGGTGGTATCTGAATAATGAAACGAATGAAGTATATTTTTCTCTGAAAGGATTTTACGATTGATGGGTATTCTAAAAATTAGAGGTTTGAAACGTGTCAGAAAATTAGCAAATTTATCCTAATTTGAGAGTAGGCTATTTTAAAATTACGTTTACGTTCAAGGATTTATAAAAATGATACTTAAACCAGAAACAAACAAAAATATTTAGAATAATTGTTCCAATATTTCGTGATTTTTTTTCAAAAAAAATATATTGAAAAAAGCTCAAAAATTCATCGTAATTGCTATTTTCTCATTTCTTAATCTATTGAAAAAAAAAAAAAAACTTAGACAACTTTAGATCGTGACAAATTACCAAAATAATAGTTTCTTTAAATTGTGAAAATTACGAATTCAAGATCTAAAAATGCAATTAGGTGTTTATTTAAATGGATAATTAGATACAACAAGAATATTCGAATAGTTCGAATATTACATAGGTATAATTAAATAATTCGCGAATCGTGACATTGAAAAATAATCATTTTTCAAATACGAAAAAAAAGTCGTGAACGCTATAAATTTTTTGATTTTGTTTTTTTAAGGGGCAAATTTTAAATGGGGCTCATTATTTATTAATTTTTCATTTTCAAGTTGTGTCATTTTTTTAAACAACTGTTACATTTTTTCAAAAATAACAATTCTTTTTGAAACTAGGAAAAAGCAAAAATTACGAATTTAAAAAAAATCACTCAAATTTCCCCTCCCCCATTTCAATTTTTAAAAATAAAAACCATCAACAAAAATCACTTCTTTACATTTCAATTTTTCTTTTTTCAAGTATGACAAAACAAAACTTCTTTTGTTTTTGTTCCATAAAAAAATTACGAGAATGAACGGCAGATCATCCCTTGAAATTAAAGAAAAATTGACCTTTTTTTTGCAAAGAAAACGAAAATAAACTCGCCTACTTTTTTGAAACTTATTTATTTTTGGCTTATTTGGGTTTTTTCAGATAATATAAATTACGTTTGTTTATTGCTCTCGCAACAATGTCGAAAAATTCAAGTATTATTAAAAATTTTAAAATATTGGTTCACTTAAAGCATTCATAAAAAAAAGTACAATCCGTACAATCACACTTCACACAGCATATTTTGAAATCCTTCTCATGTTGTAATTTTCTTCAAAACAAATTTCTTTTCACGGTTTTCACGTTTTGACATAATCCTTTATAATCAAATTTTCAAATGGACCATGGTTTCCATTTTCCAATATTAATTAAGAAATTCAAACAACTTAAAACTACTTTGTAAAAAAAACTCAAAAAAGGTAAAAATTCAAAAAGAAAACGTAAAAGTCAAATTCGATTATTTAAAAAAAAAATTTAGTTTCCTACATCCTACTTTATTTACCTACTTAATCTATTAGCGCTCCTAGCAAAACTCCTACGTACTAGAAATGCTGCCACTCACTTCAACAACATAAACACAAACAATTAAAACAACAAAAACACGAAAAAAAAAACGTCGCAAAGGAAAACAACACAATTAAACCGTGCATTTGCACCTTTTGAAGAATGTTTTTATTGCGATGCATTAAATTTCTACAATTAGTTTTGTTCCATAGTAATTAACATCATCATCGAGATGGACACGAGCAACATAACCGACACGTGCGAAGACTCAGTGAATGAAACAAACGATAATATCGAGCCCGACGACACCGAAGTACCCGAAGTGGCAGATGTTAAACAAAGCACTACTGCAAAAAAGTCGAGTATTTCTCAAAAGATACAACCAGGTAAAATACTGAAGAGTAATTCATCATAATCTGCATGTTCGCATTACTTCTATTAACCCTTATCTGTAATTTATAGATCAGTTATGCAACTGTCCTTTACATTGTGATACAAAAATCAGTAAAGAATGGAGAGAGAAAATCTACAAACAATTTGGCGAGCTAGGAGACCATTCTTCACAAAATCTGTACATACAACGTCATATAAAAATTAAAAGTATAGCGAAACGGTTGTGGGAAGATGAAATCGTCGAAAAGAAAGTACAAAGAAGAGTAACTTGCAAATATTTAATTCCACTGACTGGATCGGTTATGGACTCGTTTTCGTGTAAGTATACAAATTTCTGAAACATGATTATTCTTAGATTACATCTAATCACTGATATTTTTCTTTTCAGATGCCAAAACATTGAATTACGATACAGCGAAATTTGCTCTCGAAACAAATATTCCAGAGAATTCTACGAAAACTAATTCTACCAATACCCCAATTCAAAATGGAATTAAAACACCGGAAGCACCGGCGAAACCTCAAATAAATGATATTGAAATGAAAGAAGTACCACAATGTAATGGCGACGCGGACGAAATGGGGCTTGACTTGACTATGCCAAAAGCACCACAGAACAGCCCAGCGACAATAGAGAATGGCGACGTTGGTATGGAGCTGGACGCGATTACAGAAAACAATCCTGAAAATGGTATTTTGCCGCAGCTAAACTCAACTATGGAGAATAAAAGTCTTGAAAATGGTCCATTAATGAAGTTGGACTCGACTACAGAGAGCAAAATTTCTGAGAATGGCTTATCGATGCAATTGGACTTGGCTAAAGAGAATAAAAGTTCTGAGAATGGCTTATCGATGCAGTTAGACTCGACTACGGTAAACAAAATTTCTGAGAATGGCTCATCGACGAAGTCTGAGTCAACTTCCGACAATAAAAGTTCCGAAAACGGTCAATCGACGAAAGAAAATATCTCTGATGTGAACAGCCCAGCGAGTTTCAACGATAACGAAAGTATCAATACGGCTGAAGAAAGTACCATTTCAGAGCTCGAAAATGCTCCTACCTTGGCCGTAAAGTACGTCGACGTTTGTCAGAAAGCTTTCATGAACATGTACGGTATTACCGAAAAACGTATACGATGGCAAAGAGAAAAACTTATCCTTAGATCTCGTTATTTGGCTGAAAAGCAAAAGAAAGAGTTGGAAGAAATGGATCGAACGCTTTCATTAGCACGAAGCTTAGGTGCCGGATGCCAACCTCTGTTTGCATTTTTGGAAAACTCCGAATACAAACCTTTAGCCGAACAGCTACTGATCGCCATTGAGGATGATGTCATGTTGGTGAATAATTTTTTTCGTAATCAATTATGGAAACCAGAAGACATCATGAATAAATCTTTGCAATTTTCTACTACTTTCGATTCTTGTGAGACTGAATGTGATTAAACGTAACACTAACGGGCTTTATATGACTGGAGGTTAACTTCTCCGTCCACCTCTCATATTTTTTATTCTTCGAAGAGATACACGGATAAGATTTTCCTTATTTTTTGAGTAATTCCTAAATTCATTTTGTTCGTACGTTCTCTTTTATTCTTTCATTTTTTTATTTTTATGATATTTTGTACTTTTTTTAAAAAATAAAAATGATATCATCATTGTATTTTGTGGAAATTTTTATTCGACGAATGTTGTTATTTTACGTAGGCTGATATTTTAAGGAATGAAAACGAAAAACATGCAATGGATGACTAATCACAAAAATTATTGTTTACCTACTAAGATTTCAGGAAATAAACTAAGAATTAATGCGTCGATTGCATGCGCATAGGAACTTTAAAGTTTGCATTTGGATCACTATAATACAGAAATTCCAAATTTTATAGCTTTAAAAATATTCATCAAAACCAGTTCCATAAAAATTTTTACGATGTAAATCAAAATTACTTGAAGATTTATAAGCAGGGAATAAAATCATCAAAGAAACAACGGCGTAATAATTTATCGTAACGATGAATTTAGAAAAAAATATAAGTACAAATTTCATTTGCATTGGCATTATTTTACTTCGCTGAACAAATTATCTACATTTTTTACTCATTTCAAAAAACTAAAATTACGATCGAAAAAATTGAAAAATGATTTCCTCATAAAACGATCGATTAGATTAAATTTTTCCAAACGATATTTTTCAAAAAAAAAAAATACATTGGATTTATTTAAACTTGAAAATCACGTTGTATGAAGACTTACTCTGGCTGCTAGAAACAAGTTTTTATTGATTTTTAATTTGAAAAAATAACGATTTGAAAATATGCACGTACGTGACAGCAGTTGACCTTATTTATTTATTCACATTATAATAGCTAGGGGCGATTATAGAACAATCTTTACTTACCCTTTCTAGTTTCTGGAAGTACATTCGCAAAAAAGTGACAGGATTTTCAGGTTTGCTGACACATAGTTGGACAATGCAATCCTTGAGTAATTGTTGAATATTATACTTATGGACGTATTCTTCGCATTCGCGAAAACTTTGTTCTTCGTCGAATGCCGAAGCCATTGTAAGGTGAGAGAAGCAGCAGTTTTGAGGAACAACGTGTTATATTGCTTATAAATGTTATATTTATAGAGTATATTCGAAATGTTACCAAATTTCCGTATTAGAGCACCAAATTCACGACGAAATTTTAAGCCGAAACACCAGGCCACGGTAATTATTATCGAAACAGATTATTAATCTAATTATACGCGAACTAATTATATACTAAGCACTGAACTGCAATATTGTAAGAATTAATTATTAATAAAGTACTTAAATTTTAATTTTATTTCATCGTTATCAGAAATTGAAAAATCAACCTTTGAGTATAAATCTCCTGGAGGGATAGAAACATCGAATTTACTATAGAAAACGGGTTATGATCATAGAGGGCGCTGTTTCATTGACTAGTTGGGCCCCATATACAGCTGTTCTATTATCAATGAGTTTTTTGTTTTTTGATTTTTCTTACGAATTAGAATGAATTGAATTATATTATTCAATTTTCGTCGAAAATTTTCATCATTTCGACCACATTTTCTATCTTTTGTGACAGAAAAAATATTAATAACTGTATATTAAGTATTAACCGATTCGAATGTTATCAACAATTCGATTCGCGAATTATCAATCAGATTGCTCATTTCTTCTTTCTTCTTCTTCTCGTAAATTTCAAATTCTGTTCAATTTCCGATATCGGGAATCAAGAAGAGATGACCGTAAAATGGCAATGCATCTCTAAACTACAGTAAAGTGATAGACAAACTCTCCTAAATGTATGGTATTAAAGCGTTTGTTAATTTGTTTCTAAAATGGCAGTAGTATCTGTAATCCGTATTCATTTTTCGTATAGAAGCTGTTTTATGAGTTATGGGCCATAATTATAACTATATGAAATCAGAACCCGTATTGCAAGATATCTTCATTAACGTTACAAGTACAACATTTCCATGTCCGTTGGAAAGAATGGATTCCTTTTAATTACTCAATACTCAACAAGAAGTGCCTAAGTGAAATGCACATTCCAAGATCATTGTTGTAATACCTAAAACATACAGATTAACAGTATGTTGAATTTGCAGCAAAGATTCAGAAACTTGATACAAATCATTGGATATAATGAAGCTAGAGTTCGAAGCCACAAGCCAGCCCAAAAGTTTTGATCGGCGAGTACTTCACAAACAGATTTATTTTAGGGAATCTAGGCAGATCGACCGTTCGAACTCGGAAGTCGTGAGATTTATCTGTAAATCAAAGAAAAAAATTTAAGCCAAAGAAACGAAGTTCCGAAGTGTTACATTATCTTACCAATATATACTTATCTGATGCGTTTTGTTGATTGTATCCGTCATTGTTTCAATTCATTCTACTTTATAAACTGTTGAAAACATAAAATTAACTAATTTTTCACATTTTACTGAAAAAATATTAGTAAAATTATCACGTTATCAATTCGCCATAAAAAACAATACTTGGGGCTCAAGTGGTCAATTGAACAGCGCCCTCTATGATGATAGCGCTGTGAGTGGGTTTTTATCCCTCCAGGAGATTTATACTCAAAGAAATCAACCAACCTAATTTTGCAAAACAACTGAATTATCGCTCAGTGGTGTAAGATCGAAGAAAAATTAAAGTGATGAGCTTTTCTGATTCGAGCTTTGTAATTCAGATTTATCCGATTTTCTAGAATTTTTTCATTGCAAACTCAACTTACATAATCTAAATTTTAAAATAGAATCGAAAATTTAACCGAATTATTGGTTTTATTGCTAAATGTTTATTGGAAGTTTTACAATAAATGTTGGAAATTTGATAACACTGTTAAATTAAGTTACCTATCTAATCATCCTATTGATAACTGAACGCTGATTGGCCACTAGGAAAAATCTCTGCTCTCTGATTGGTTAATAAATTTTGGTGAAAAAATCAGCTTTATCAAAAGTCCTGTAGATTCGCTTATTTTCAAAATAAAATATTACCCCCCTCGCACTTTGAAAAATCTGTTATTGTTATCTGTATCAATTATTTTTATACTCTTGGTTCTGTTCGCAAGTATTCTTCAATTTTGGTGAATTGTGAGATGAATTTTGTCTGAAATACCGTTTATCGTGATCGTAAATTTGCTCGGTGAATGCTGCATTGTTAAATTATCTTCGAAGTAGAACTCCATTCATGGCCGGATTTACCGAATCTTCTTTATCAAAAAAATTGGAAGATTTGAATCCATCTCAACAAAGCATCGAAACGTTGTCATTATGGTTAATTCATCACCGAAAACATTACAGCACCATCGTAAAAACATGGATGAGAGAGTTGATCGGCGGTAAATATTCTAAACAATTGTAACATACTCATATCTTCTATGAATAGAGACGATCTTGCAACGTCATATACCATTTGCCAATACTTTAAACTTGTCAACGTATTGATTCCATTTATAATTATCTTTTATTTGTCAATATGAAGAATCGGATTTCTGGCACAGATTTGCAATACTCATGACAATGTGTTGTATTTATTTTAGCCGAAGAAAGCCGACAACTAACGTTAATGTATCTGGCCAATGATGTTATCCAGAATAGTAAGAAGAAAGGACCAGAATATGGAAAACAATTCGGCACCGTATTGAAAAAAGCTTTTGAAATTATGGGCGGAGATTCTTGCAGCGAAAAAACTCGTAAAAGTTTAACTCGACTTCTCAATATATGGGAAGAAAGAGGAGTTTATCCGAAAGAGATGATAGATGAGTTCAAAACTGCCCTAGGTAGTGTATTCTTTCTTCTCTCCTCATATAATTCCGCATGTTTGCTTTCAGCCAATAAAATTGTCTTCGTTATTGTATTTTTTTTCTCGTTCTTCGTCTTAACGAAATTTTTCTCGTCCGTTGTGAATTTCTTATCACTGTATTATCGATGTTTGTACAATGAATGCTTCTTTTGATTTAAAAGCTCCGAAAAAAACATTTTAACATTTTCTTATATTCGTTGTGGTATAAAATCCACGTTATTTTGTAAATTTTACACTGGAGAGCTTTTCGAAACGTATTGAAATTGTACCATTTTTCTGTCCAAAGGTGTCGGCAAAAGGAAAAGCAAAAGTCGAGATATTTCACCGCCGAAAAAAAAGATCAAAGTTAAAGAAACCAAACCAAAACCAGCCAACATTGAAAAAGAACCTCAGCAGCAAACGTATATTAAAGAAGATAAAGACGGCTCGAAAGAATTACACGTTACTTTATCTCCTGCTACGGATGTAATCGATCCGCCTGAGCCAGAAGAACTAATTAAAGCCTTAATGGTATCAACTTTCATTTCAATACGCTTACTTTTATTTCTGCTATTGAGAAATCATCATCTAACGATTGGTGTTTGTTTACTCAGGACCTAGAAAACTCCGCTTCGAGTGATGCAACGGTTCGAGAAAAAATCGCCAATTTACCGCCGGAAGTTTCGGAAATTAATTTATTATCTCGATTGGAAGGTGAGGCTGAAAACTGTCATAATTTTAGAATTTGTATTGAACTGAATCATAATCGTCCGTTCGTAATTACAGATAGACGAATGGCTGAAACATTGCTAAGGCAGGTGAACGAAGCCATAACGTTATTGTCAGACTACAATTCGAGACTTGTAAACGAGATGAGTGAACGAAAAAAGGTGGCTAGTTTGCTGAGAGATTTTATACAATCTCAGAGAGGTTTACTGATACAAGCTGAGAATAGATTACAAGTATGTAAACAATCATAATAAATCTTAATCGCCGTATAAAATGGTAATAATATTGATATTAATTTCAGGAATGTAAAGAAAAGTTTAAGAAAATATATCAAGTTCGAAACGAAGTTAAAAATAGACTGCAAAATTTACCTGATTTACAACAATTGCCCAACGTTACAGGAGGTCTGGCACCTTTACCATCGGTTGGAGATTTATTCAATGTTTCGTAAATTGTAACTGGTACATTCACGAGTACCTTTCTTTCATTGTCTGTTGTAGTATTAATCGCCAATTCACGAGAAGAACTTATCTTCTAGAAAACTATTGTAAAATTCGCGGTGTAATATTGTTTTTTTATTTCGCTTCTTTACATTTTCTTTATTTTTAATCGTGTTTATTATTCTATTTTAGAATATTTTCTAAAGAACTGCACGTTTCCTCATAATGCAGGGCAGCATCGAGAATTTGTAAATTTTTTGTAGTATTAAAATCCTGTTTACAAATGGATAAATTGTTATTTTCCATCGAAGCGAATATATTGCAGAATTCGCTTTAGAAACCGCTTGTATTGATTTCATTTTAAATGGAATGGTTTTTTAGAAGCTTTTTTTGCGTTTAGCTAAGTTTAAATCGTCAAAAGTTTATGTCATGACCATGTATTATACATAGTTGGTAATAATAAGTTATATTGAACTGATTATCGGTGTTGTTCATTTCGCCATAAGCTTTTTTATAATCGTTTGACACTTATGAGCTCTGAGCGAATAAAAGTCGACCGATACTGGCAAGTTATTATAAAAAGGTACTTTCAAGCTGATAATCAGCGATACGTGATTTCATTTCAACTCGAGATTTATGTATTTTGTTTCGTATCCTTAATAGAAATTCGTGGACATGGTTTAAAACACTATTTTCGTTGATTTTACGAGTTCACTATCAGTATGTTCTCCGAAAACGTCTTATCGAAAAAAGGTCAGAATGCTTCGATCGCGACCAGCGTACTTCATACTTGTTTAATAATCAGTGTTCTGGTTTCTCGGCGGATTGATATGATGGAATAATTGAAATAACTAATGAATGGGTAAGATTCTCGCATAATTAAACACTCGAATTTTCTTTATCAGTTTGATAATGGATATTTTGAGACATCGATAGATAGTTTTCAATTATTGTTCAGGGTAAAATTATTTACATAAGTAACTTTCATTTCAATTAGTTGTGTTTATTTTTATTAAGGAAAAATTTAAAAACACATTGCAATATTTCTAAATAATAAATTTACTGAAAAGAAAAGGCTGGAGGGGCTCCGCACCATTCGTGAATGAAATTAATTGCATCGCTCAACGACGCTGAGCTGGATACATTTTTAACAGCCACCATCACCTTCACCCATTCATCTTTGATGGCCAAATGTCTACCTTTTTTGAATTCAACCATTCCTCCCTTAATTGTTCCCCCATAAACTGCCAGAACAGGCCAACCAGTAATAATACAGGCCGGATACATAACATCTGGTCCTTTCTGAGGGCATTTCAAGGAGGCTTCATATAATCCTCGATCGTCGACAGGTAAAGACTGAAAATATAAAAGTGTAAAGTAGGATGAATATTAATTTTTAATGTTTCGGGAAGTGAACTTACCTGATCGAGATTTCTGTTCATTGATACAGTAAGCACCCATTCTTTTACTTCTTCATTTTGAGTTGAATCTAAAAAGGGTTTTTCGGGGATTGGTACTTCTATAGGGAAATCGGTCACTTCTAAATCCGAATGATCGACTAGTTCTCCGTTACTTTCTTCGATAGCTTCATATAAATCGAGGTAATGATTTAAAAATACGAAAGCCTCAGATTCGTGACCAAGAGACTGAAAATTTTCAGAAAAAATTTTAAAATATTGTTCATACGAATTAGGAATGAAAAATTTTTCAAAAAATACCCTCGCAGTGTTTCCAGCTTCAAAGTAAGCTTTATCTGCTGGAATGATATCAGTATAGCGAAGTAAAGCTATAGAGATTTTTAAAATTATGGGGGTCAATGATGGGATATTTTTACATGCGCATCTTAACGCATAATAATGGCAAATCAACAATAATGTTTCGAATTCTTTATAAACTGCGTCACGATTCGATGATAATGCTTCAGCCTGAAAATAAATTTAATATTTTGAGATAAAATTTACAAATTTCAATGATTTCAAATTAAGGTAGATAGGTAGGTAAAAATCAATTACCAAATTAAACAATACAGTCCGTAATCGAGCCCAGTGAATGTAGGATTCGGCCGTATCCAAATTACGATTACTAAACGTATGCATTACAATACGTCTGTATAAATTGTAATTCTGAGGATATGCGGGTGTTCCATATTTATAGTATAATTCGACCGCTTCCAAGCCTTTATTTTCCTACAAAATGAAAATAAATTGGTTACAAATTGGCGAATGAAAATTTTCTCAAGTTTGAGCATTCAAAAAATTACTTTGAGCAAGTTGGCTGCATATAAACCGACGTATTTGTGTAGAACTTGATCACCGTGTGGTTTGGCCATTTCTAAGCATCTCGCGTATTGCCCTTGAGAGCACAGCAAATCCAAGGCTTCGATGATATCTACATCAGCCAATTGTTCTGTACGTCCTTCCTTCTTTAAAGATTCTTTGTATCGAGATGTAATGTAGGATTCAAAACTACGATATGAAAAAATAAAAAATTGTAGATCAAAAACAAAGAAATATAATGAAAAATAGGAAGGAAACATAGCTCCCACCTGGGATCCAATTCTGCTGCTACTTTTCTTGCTTTTACCCAGTCATCTGCATTGATAAAGCTGTCAATGGACTCTTTGACTAGATCTGCGGCTAAATAGACCTGAGCTGCGATGTTATGTTGATTTATTTCGGATAATTTCGGCCCTGTGAATTTCATATTTTCGAATCAATTAAGATATGGGTATTAAGGTGGGTCGAAGATATCCTAGAGGTTCAGGGATCCATTTAATTGAATAAAAATGGCTAAAATGCAAAATTTTCCCGCTCCAGTTCCCCCTCCCAAAATTTCGTTTCCTTGCATTAGGAATTCATTCAATCTACATATTTTAAAATTTTGACACTAAAACACGAAAAAAAAGGAAATTGGTAATTTTTTCAAGTTTGGAGACTTCAGTCTCTTTCCTCTCACCAATATTAAATCTCTTACACCTCAAATTTATTCATTCGTGTCCAAGTTCATCTAGAAGATGGAAAATTTTCGAAAACAGCAAGCGATTTGAAGTTAGAAGTACCTTGACAATTTTTAACCAATTTGAGGGTCCTTTTGAACCCCTCTCCAGGATGACCCTTGGGATTCAAAGTTTACCTCTAAAGATAAAAATCGAGTTATTTTCAAATTCCAAGTAATATTTTTTGGAAATTTCACATTAATTTCACCAAAAAAAAAAAAATCGTTTTCATTTTTTTTTCACGTTAAATTGGTAATGAACCATCCTAAGGGATGAGATCTCCAGATTTGGAAAAAAATCACCGTGTCATGCTAATTTAATTACCTATTATTTTAGCAAAATGAACAGAGTCTGCTCCTTCGAGGTATTTAACTATCAATCTGGCTGATTCCATCAGTGCTTTGTTAAATATTTCAGGATCTTTGGTTTTTGAGTTCAGTATCTAAAAATGAATAATTATCGATGAGTATTTATATATTTCCAGTACCTAAATTGAAACTAGTTAACAATAAAAATTTTACTTTGACGTAGCAATCAACAGCAGTTTGAAATTCTCCATTTTGTTCCCACTGTCGGGCTTGAACCATAAGGCTGTTTATATCTCGGGAAATTTTCGACCCGACTTCTTTCTGATATTCTGCTTGTAAAGTATTCAAATGACCAGGTAAATATTCGCGGCATATTCGAAGAGCTTCGATCCATAATCCGTTTTCCTATTTTTTTCCAAAAAATACAGAATACAAAAATATATCTATAGTTCATTCTTAGCTGTCAATTTGCAGTTTAATTACCTTATACAAAGATATTATCATTTCTGGTTTATGCGCTCGTAACAATAATGATTCAAATCGAGAATAATTTTTAGCGGAAAATTCTTCTTTTGCTTGCTCAACAAGGACTTCAATCATGGCACTGTCGTCATGAGCTTCGGCCACTCTTTCAGCATTTTCCCAATCTTTATTATGAATATACCTATGAAATAGTGTCTTCGTGTTACATTGACAATTGAAAAAAAAAAAATCTGGCCTGTAAAATGAAACATGGCATACATTAAAACAGCCTCTTTGGGTTTATTGGCCTTGATAAATTCATCTTCAGCTTCTCTGAATTTTCCTTCGTCTTCAAAATACATGGCATATTTGTAATGAATCTCGGGTAATTTTTGTTTAGCATTAGTACGGGCCAAGTCGAAGGCAAAATCGAACTGAAAAAAAAATCATACGATATAAGAATTCAAATAAATACCTCTTCTCTGTCTCTGTCCACAATAATAATGTAGGTACTTTACTTGATAACTATCACAAGCATGAAGGATACATGCGTCCAGTAAATTTAATTTCGCCAATAATTTGACAGCTGATTCTCCTCCAAGTGATTTTGCCCATAAGAATGCAACTTGTTCACCAGCTTGATCGCCTCCGGCGTATTTAGCAACCTTTAAAATATTTTTTCTGTGATCGAATTCATCACATTTTTTTTATGAAGAAATAATTTAAAATTCCTTTACTCTGTAAGCTTCCTCCCACATATCTATCGATCTGTACATTTTCACAGCCAATTTCCATTCTCCTCCTTCGATATAATGTTGCTCAGCTGCCTTATAATTGCCTTCTTGTTCGCATTGTTGAGCTAGATGGAGATGAGTGGTGCCTACTAAGTCACTATGATGCTCTTTGACCAATCTCATCATCTAAATGAAAAAATGATTAATTTTTTTACTAGATGGGTACCTATATTTTTTTCAGTAATTAACTCACTTGATCGTACTGCCGATTGGTTTTATACATGCTGATTGCGAGATCTGGTTGCTTAATAGTTATGTAGAGTTTTTCCGCTTCTAAAAATTTACCCATTTGCTCCAGAGTTTTACCTTTGTCGATTAGTAAGTTAATTCCGGCTTCGTCGATTTCGTATTTACTGCATAAGCCATAAGCTTTTTCCCAGTCTCCTAAAGAAGTTATGAAAGATTAATAGTTTTCTTCTAAGAAAATAAAATTTATTCCTTTTTTAATCAACAAATCGCGTACCTGCTTCTGTATACATTTCTATAGCATCTTTATACATTTCGACTCCAACGAATAATTGTTCAGCTGTTTTATAATCTTTTATATTTGTAAAATGTTTCGCCAACTGTACATAATGTTTCGCCACCGATTTTTTATCGTCGATAACCTAAAACAAAAAAAAAGAAATATTGCAAAAAGCACAACTGCATATTTTTCATAAAAACAGAAAAAAAATCAATATAAATTATGCAAATACTTGTATTATTTGAACAGCTTTTTTCCATTGTCTGGCACCCACAGCAGCATCTAAAGCTTTAACGGTTTTACCTGCCTCAATGTAGTGGTTAATGGCAGCATCGAGTTGTTTATGCGAGACCAAATAATCTCCCCATTCCTCCTCTAATAATACGACTTCTGAAAAAGGATAAATTTCGAGATGATTTGAATTTCGGAAAATTTGAATAATAAAGTGTAATTGATGTGAGAACCTTTTGGCGAGACGAATTTCGCTAATTCTACCGCTTTTATGTAAATGTGACCTTTTCTGTAACATTCTAAAGCTTTGGAAGGCTTTTGGACCATTTCGTAGAGCTCGCCGGCTAATTGGTATTGTTCTGATTTCATTAAGGATGAGATTACTTTCATAATTACGTCATCTTTTTCTGACAGTTCGGGATTTCTTTGGACTAATCTAAAAAAAAGTATAATTTTTGTTAAAATTTTTCAATGGTGGTGCCAATTTAACAACAGGAAATTTTGTACTTGGCAGCGTGAGCAGATAATCCAGCTTTCAAGTATAAATTCAACGCAGCTGTAGGATCTCCGTCTTGTTCGTGGAGTAAAGCAGCTTTTTCTTCTTGTTGAGTAGATAATAACCATTTCATTCTTTCAGCCCTTAATCCGACAACGTTTTGGTAATTTTTAGATTCAGCTAAAGCGACAGCTGTTTTTTAAAAAAAGATCATTATTACGAGTTTTTCAAAATTTACAAAATTTTATTATTTTTTTCATTACCTTCATCCCATTTATGAAAAGATTTGTACATATCTAAAGCCTTATTGAGTTCATTTTGTTCTAAATATATTGCTTCGGCTGTTTTCAACTGTTTGTTCAATATCGCCATCCTCGCCCAGACTTCCGGACAATCGAAGCCATCACCACCTTGAAAATTACCCACAATTTTATAGAAAAAGTAGTGACGATTTCTTGTATCTATTGAAATTGCTACCATTCTGTTTAGCATAATCTTCGGCGATTTGTAAAGTAACTCTGAGAAAATGAGCCCTAGAAATGTCTCCCAACGCAGCATAACACCTTTCAGCAACTTTCAAATTGTGCAGCTGTAATGCAATTTCGGCTAAATTCTGCCACATTCCTTCAGCTTCCGGACAGTCAGCAACTTCTTGTAGATTTTCTAGAAATAGAACCGCTCTGCCGAAATCGCTGTCGTGTACAGCGGTGCCAAATTCTACCAGACCTTCGTCTAATTCGTATCCGTATTGATGGGTTCCTTCTTGAGTTAATATCTAGAAGATGGAATTCAATTTTAATTATGAACGGATACGATGAAAAATTCAATCTGATATTATTTACTTCAGTTTTTCCATCTGCTCTAACGATGTCCATAATTTCACCTTTTATAGGAAAAATACTCAGTCTATCCGGAGTATCGATGTTATACCAGACACAAGCGTTATTGCGAGATTGGGCTACCACTACGTCACTTCCAGGGACCCACTGTAAAAATTTTCATAAAATTTAAACAGGAAATTGAGAAATTTAAATAGAGAAAAAATGAATGAGCATTTTATACGAACTTGAACAAATGTACAATATGTGAGAATGGAGTGACTTTCTGTTGAACGAGTGTCGAGAAGAGTCAATCTCATTTTTTTATCACGAAATAATAATTTATGTCCGGTTTCGTTCAATTCAAGCCAATCGATTTTTGAATCATGAGCAACTTGCATGATTGGAACACCGAATACCAAATCCACTGTAGAAAAAATAATCATTTAGGTAATTAATAATTCAAGAATGATACAACTCCTTGAACTTGATTAAACCTACCAACACAAATTGTTTTTAAATCCAAAAGATATGCCAATTTTTTATTATCTTCGGCCGAATTGGGCTGCTTACGTTCATTCAATCGAACACTTATCAGATGCGGATTCATGAATTCAGTTCTACAAATAGGAAAATATACATTGGAATCGATAAAAACTACTCAGAAATATACACCATAAAAATACGAACTCACCTAACATTAGCTAAAATTTCATTATTCCCATATTCAACTAAAGTTAACTCTCCGGCGTTAAAAATCAAACAAACGTTTTGGTTATTGAAATAAAATCTTTCTGAATGACTAGAATGCGGCCACGGTATTTCACTCAATAACTTATTGAGAATATCTCCCAGTAATAATGTATCCGGTGTGCGAGCAACGACATATCGATCACCTCCCATAATACGAACGTCGTTTATTTCCAATCCAAGCTCAGATTTTAAAGTCAAACTTCCTTCACTAGGATCCGTTGATTTCACTAAAACTTGACTTGGCCCAACGTAGGTCATCTCGAATTTATTTTTCCAAACAGTTTTTCTAGAATTCGAAAAAAAAACTGAGCACCGAAGTAAAATGATTGTACTTATTGATGAATCTGTAGACTAACTTGAGAATTGACTCGAATAAAATCAAAGCACCGCAAAGTGAACCGCAAACGACACGTGCACCATCTCTCCGCCAACCTAGACCGGTTACGGAGTATAAATTTTTCACTTCCTTTACTGCACCTTCTTCCCAAGTTTGTCGTGCAGTACTCCAAAGGAACAATCTCAACCTGAAAAATATTATTACAATTTTAAAAACAAATACGAAACTGTAGATATTTTTTTTACATCATATCACACCTATTGAAGCTTCCCACAACTACAGCTTGGCCACTGGGACTCGAACAAGCCACGCTGAATTCTTTTTCGTCGAATGAAGAGTCCGAATAATCGAAATGTTTATGAACTCGGCCATCCTTTCCAAAAATTGATATAATTTGATCTGAACCTCCGGCAAAGATATAGTTCGTTGGCCAAGCCAAAGCATAAGGGGGTACATTGTGAGTCGATACACGTCCCTAAATAAACCAAAGTTATTATTACGAAAAAAGATACCAACTTTCACCGAAATCAGGAAATCTACACACTTGTTGCTCAATTGTAGAATCATCGGTGACAAAATATCGTATAATACTTCCATCCGCATGTCCTGATAAAAATCCAGTGCCTCGGTTACTGTAACGATAAAAATACTCATAGAGAAATTGAGATTTATCTAAAAACAGAATAAGATAAGTTTGTTTTACTTGGCTGCAAGAGAAACCACATAAGATGAGGTGGAATACAAAGTCTGAGACTTGTTTGATTTCAAATGGGCTGCTCTGATTTTTCCGTCCGCTAATCCATGAATAATAGGACCTTCCGTTAACCAAATTAAACACGTGACCGAAGCTTGTTGCGGGAATTTATTACAGATTACTTTTTTATCGCCCCTATTAAAAATTCGATTTCAATTACTAATCACGATGTAAGAGGTAATAATTTAATTTCTTCGCTTAATGTCGAACATTTTCTTACCATGATTCACCTAATTTATATACAAAAATGATATTATCAGTTTGCCCAACTGCAATCTTAACGGAATCCGGCGAGAAAGCAAGTCCTTTCACTGAATAACTTTTTCTCGAATTCTGTAACAGATAGCCCATGTAAAAATCATATTCACTACATATATACAATAAAGCTTTAGCTGAATTCTTATAAGAATATTACTTATTAGTACTTGTAATTTATAAAATTACGAACCTTCGAATCGGCAGCTTTAGTAGGAAACTTATCCTTTTTTTCTCCATTTTCATTGAATAAATATACGATTCTCTCACTATTACAAACCGCTAATTTTGAATTATTCGGTGACCAAGCCACTGCTAGGATTTTTGAAGCATCTTCCTATAAAATTGACACATTTGATCCTCGATATCGTTTAGATATTCTCACGAATATTTACACTTACTTTAGCTTCGATTACTGTAGATAAATATTTCAGCTGCATTTCTTGTTGAAATCCACACGATTTTACTATTTGTGATCAGAAAAAACACGTTATTCCGGTGCATTTGCTTGGTTTCCATGGTGACGAATGTGCTTGAATTCTGAAACATAATTACACACACACGTTGATTTTAAAACAATACGATGTCGAACTCTGATTGCGCAATATTTATGACTTCATGAAAGTAATTATTTATTACTTCGGAAAGTCTGTTATCAATTGAAAACAAATTTACTTTGTTAGCTGTTTATTGAATAATCATTGATCAAAATTACTACAATTATTATTGAGTTTTGCATGTTTCACCTTACCCCTTTATTTATCGGTCTTCCAATGATCTGTCCCTTCGTTAACGTCTTCTTCTTGTGCTTAAACCTCGGTCTAATTAATTATTCTGCTATCTCCTAATCATCACCATTCACCATTAAAAAAAAATTAAAATAAAATAAAACGAAAAGTCGAATTGTTGAAATTGACGCTGATTGGTCGAAAATCTAAATTAAAAAATTTAATTGGGTGCACGTTACGTGACGTGATATAATTTTTCCTTGTTGACGTTATCAAAAAAATATTTGTTTTTTTTGCGGTTATTTGGCAGTACAATAAAAATTTAGCAGAAAAGATAATATTATGCAAACAAAAAATCTGCTCGCTGATTGCTGAACTCGAGCTGTAGAAAATATTTTCAATAGGCCAAACGGCGAAATTCCATTAGTACATAGTTGCAATTTATCTTCAAATTTTCACTGATCGTTGCTTCGTGCGAAGCATGTTAATGTGATATTATCAAGTTAATCTAATCTTAGTTCGAGTTCATGTAATTTTAGTCATTTACGATATTATTTAATTGATGCCTTGTGTTTTCGGTCTCTCTTAAAATTCTTCGTGGACTGTTGTTGTATTTGTATTTTGATACTATGCGATAGATAAAGTAGTAAACAACATGTACGGAATCAAAAATGATTCCAAAATTATTCGTCTGAAGCGACCGGAGGTATTTTATTGTAGCATCATTCAATTTAATTATTTCTAGAGTATCCATACCTGTATCATTACCCTAATTCGTACAATCGTGTTTTTCAGACGAAAATCGGAAGAAATAGGGCCAATCATGTTGTACTGGCAAAATCTTTGAAAATCTCAAGATACCACGCTGTGATACAATTTATCGACAATCTGCCGTTTGTAAAAGATGTTAGTCCTATTGAAGTAAGGTAATTCATACAATATTTTAGATCGATGGAATCACCCATACTTTTCGTACTGTTAACAGTTGAGCGAATGGGGAGTATATATAAATGGCACTGCTTTGTTGAAAAACCGTTGGGTCGAACTCAAAGTTGGCGATATCGTTGCGTTTGGAGCTGCAACGACGGAAGATGATGGTTGCCTTACAGAAATTGTGGATTTGGAGCCGGAGGTTGTAAATATTTTGAAATAAATATTCATCTATAACTATAAAATTTTATCGCTACGTTTGATATTCATTACAGGAAGAAGAACCGAACAATCTGAGTAATGTGGCTACTCAGCCCCCACCTTCGAAAAATCCAAAATTAGAGACTATCGATATCTCTCGAGACGATGTAATTGACTTGGACGATGAAGAAAACAACATTCAAAATGAATGTCAAATCCTTCCAGCACCATCGTCGGTTCCGGCTGCTGAAACGACGAACGCTGCAAATGCACCGTCGCCAGTTCTATGCATATCCGATGATGACGACGATGACGACGAAATTCGGTTCACCTTCCCTACCGATGAAGTTGCGACATCCCGTGTTACCAATCACGATGCAGCACCAGCACAAAGTAAAACAGCGACTGTACCCGAAGTACTCGAGACGAAACCGTTGGACGTTACTTCAACGATGAATGGGTTATTGAAACTACCGCCAATAAAGTCTGCTCCTCTATCGCCACCTTCAATACCTCCGACGACTCCATCGAGCGATAGTATTGAAAATCAATTGGCTGCGGTTTTGGGCCAAGATACGCCACCTGATGTAACACCAGTACCCGTTGAAATGGATATAAAACCAACTATAAAGTCCAAGTTACCAATAATTAAACAGGAATTCCCATTCAGAGACACTCAAGAGCTCCGAAACGTGTTAAATTATTCAATGCCGGACGAGATAATTTCGCTAGACTCTGATGAAGAAGATTTCCCGTCTTCGCAGCTGAACACCACTTGCGTTACAGATATCCCCGATTATTCGTCCACCTTCAGCATGATGTATGAATTGAAATCTGAAATACCATCCGATGACGAAGACGTTGAATTCGTCTGCAGCGATTCGTGGTTCGAACCGTTATCTCAAACCATCGCTGATGTAAAATCAGAGATGAGTAAAAGTTGGCGAACATCCGATAAAGTTTCCGAAGACATAGGTCTCTCTACCTCAATGGATATCGATCCAGTACCCGCCGAAGTAGATGACGTGCTGCCAAAGGAACCTCTCGATACATCGCATGACGCCGTCGATCACGCTGAACCTACATCAGTCGAGCCTTCTACGTCGGCTCCGTCGCCATTCATCAAACCTTCGAGCACGTCGCTTTCGAAGGAATCCAGGAAACCTTTCTTACCTAAAGGACGTCCGGGGAAAAACGTACCAATCGCTTTAATCCAACCTCTCCCCAACAAACGACAAAAACGAAGATCTACGGATCACCTCGAAGTAGACCAGAAAAAACGCAAAGAAGGTCACGAATCACCGGAATCATCCCATCATCGTTCACGATCACACACCACCGAACATAAATCATCTGAAAAGAGTAAAAAGAGCTCTCATAAATCCTCCTCCTCAACTTCACGGAAAGAAATGAGGGAAAAAGTAAAAGAAAAGATTAAAGAGTTATATCCGGAGCCTCCTACCGTAGAAAAAAAAGAACCGAAGGAAAATAAAGTCCAGCCGAAAGTGAAAGTTACGACCAAAAATCGTGGAGATTTTCTGACGAAATTGGACGCTGGTCCGTCTACGTCTTCGTCCAGTCCTAAAGCAACCGATAAATCTAAACCCGACGATCAACCTTCGACTTCAGAATCTAAATCGAAACCTCCTCTTGAACACACCAGTAGTGTATATAAACCTAAAATCCATCGTATCGCTCATGATAATGGTAAAATTTCCGCTACCTCCGGTGAAACGGATTCCGTTAAAATACCTCCGACGAGCCCCATCATTACCGACGAAATTCCAGTACGCTCCTCCAAGCCACAATTTCCCAAATTACCGATCACAAGCTCATCGAAACCTCTCGGCAAATCTATTTTGAAGAAATCCATCGAGCCAAAATTAATGTACGAAAATAAACAACAATCCGATCATTCGAAAAAAGTCAAATTTCCCAATATGATTATTAGCGGTTGTAAAGAGGTAGAAAAACTAGACGACGTAGCCGAGCTTTCGTGGAGAAAGAACGATATCCTGATTCGTGATTGTACAACCGAATTCTATCAAGCTCTGTCTGTTATTCTGAGCTGGAACGTAAAATGGTTACAAGTAAAGTATCTTTGTTTGAAAATATTTACTGTTTTATCGAATCGTAAACTAAAATGAAATTTGACCGTTTTAGGAGCAACAGAAACACCCTGCGCCGCCTCCATTGTACCCCTCTGTGTATGAAAAAGGTAATATTAGCGATGCCATTGAAAAATATCGAGAAGAATTGAAATATTCCATGTTTCATCACATGTGGAAACAAATGTTTGGCAATTGGAACCAACCAAATAATGACAATTTGCCATTAACCCAAAATCCTAATTCTTGGTAAGTTTCGTGTGTAGAATTTAGCCGTTGGTTTGATTTTTTTATGATGTTTCATTTAAAATTATAATTTTTTCAGTGATTGCAACATCCAGATCGAAAAAGTTGAAATGGATCCGAAAGATTCGACGAATTCGTTGTTGATGATTTTTGCAAAATGTAAGACGTTGTTTTCAAGGCGACCTTCGATTTTTTTATGAATAAGGCTCATGAGAGAGGTATCCCAATTCGAAGGGAAATTTCAAGGTGAAAGGAAAATGAATCTGAAGTACATTGGAAAATCCCATACCCAAAATTTCAGATGCTGAAGTTCATTTTTCAAATGATGACAAATTTTTGAAATTTAGAAATTACCTCATCGCCTTGAAAAGCATGAAAAATTAATCTTATCTCCGAAAAAAGCTGAAATTTGGTATTTACTTTATTTTCGATCTCTTGAATCGATTGAAAGATGTTTTTATACATTTTGGGTCTTTAGAAAAATTCGAAATTTTACAGAAGTGAAGAAAAGCCCATTTTTCAAGGAAAACGAACCGATTTATATAGATACTGGGAGCTATCAAATTCACACTGTCCAGATCTATTGAGCCTTTATTTTTTTCAAATATTTTAAGATTTTTTATGATTGTCTTTTGGACCCCATCTGTGTGTTTTTTCATCACAGAAATTTTCTATTTTCAGGCCAAAATCCTGATCCAGCGATTATCAACGGTAAATTGAGTATCCTGAGTTTTCGAATTACCAAACCGCCTATAGAATCTGAGACCAAGACGATGGCTTTTGCATACATCTACTCGGTCGTCAAAAATTACGATAGTACGTATTTCATCTTGATCTACTTTGTTCACCGATGTAGATTAACCAATAATTTTCTTTTATTCGATTTATAGGCAACGGACATGCATACCACCTAATTTCCCTGAAAATTTTCGCCAAGCGGTTTCGTGTCATTCGAGGTCCAGCAAAATTAAAAGTAAGTATTGAAATCATTACTTCCATGTATCCACCACCACTGACTTGAAGATTTTCTCTCCTCTTCCAATTAGGCCCTGAATTACGCTAGGAACCACTTGAAGAAATTCCAGGCGTTCGGAATGACGAAATCGTGTCCCATTATTAACGCCATCTGCGACATCAATTTCCACGACTACTTGAACACGATTAAGACCGTGGAAATGAAACACATCAAATACAAGCCCTTAGATCCTTCGCAAAAGAAAGCAGTCTTGGTTTCTAAGAGTTGTTTGTATAAAGAATCGTCTTTGAATTTCGTCGATGGGCCTTGCGGTAATACAATAATTTTGCCTCGAATGCGAAAAATCAGCTACAATTTAAACAAATTTTGTTTTCGTTTTAGGTACTGGTAAAACGCAGGCTATTGTTGGATTTGTTCACGAATTATTTTCTTCCAACTTCAACGACAGAATATTAATTATTACGGTGAATGATAAATTAGCCGATGACTTGGTTTATCGAATATGTAAAGGTATTTCGCTCGTTTTCCTCGCCAATTGCGAATTTCTAATTATGTGATTATTTAATCCTGATTCATTTCTTTACAGCGGATGAAAGTACTAAAAGCATATTACGATTTGGAAATGGTCTCGGGTTAAATAACCACGTTAAACACTGCACTTTTGAGAATAAAGTCGCTCAATTGTTGAGCACCGAAGGAAAAAATTTAGTCAGCGTTGAGGACGAGGTTGGCAATTTTTTTGTTATTTTTTGAGCTGATGAAAATATCTAAATACATGTTTGTAATCGGTCAACACGATGGGGCATATTCTACACATCATAGCAAATTTTTCAAATGAACTCTTTTGTTTTTGCATGTTTTGCTTAGTTCGGGCTGTAATGCATGTTCTGGGCATTTTCAAAGCATACTTCGTCATATTTTGGCCATTTCGTTTCTTTTTCTGCATGTTTCCTCAATTTTATCAAATTTCTAAATTTTCAATGTTTTATATTTTAAAAATGAGCAAAATTGTCATTTTTTATGAGCTGGAAAAGGGGTCGTTCCAAATGATTTTGGCTTCCTTTTTTCGATATCTGGATTTGGAACATTTTTTCCAATTCCGCTCTTTCGATTGTTGAAATTTTTTCGAATCATCATTCTATTTTTTTAAAAAATTGTATCCATTTTTAAAATTTTTCAGTAGATTTTTTTTTGAAATTTCATTTTTTGAAATTTTTTCTTCTTTAATTTCATATTTTTTCAATTTCTCTCACTTATTTAGTCGAACCAAAATTTCCAAAAACATAAAAATGAGAAATTTTTCTGAAAATTTTGAACATTTTTCTCACTTTGATTTTAAAAAAATTAGCTTTGTGTTTCTAAAAAATTTTTTAACTAAAACAATTGTAAAAATATTTATAAAGAAATAAAAATACGTACCTATAAAATTGAAAAAAATTTCAGAAAATTTTGAGAAATTTATTGATAGAAAAGTGTATTTAAATTCGGCCAAAAGATTTGAGTGAAGGATCTTTTTTGTTCAATGTTCGAACATTATTGTTTACTTCTCTTGGAAAATTACTCTTATTCTAGCCTTCCTTTTTTAAGAAATAACCGAATTAAAAAAATGAAATTACCATTTTTATTTAATTTCTTATTGGTTCATTTTTCTATCGCATTACTTACAAATACATTTTTAAAAAACGGAAAACTTCATATTGCCCGTTACTTTGAGAAATAAATTTCAGGCAAATCATAATTATTATTTTATAATTTGCATATTTCTTACAAATGCATTTCCATATTCTCCTCAGCTGTAGTTATTTGATTCTAACATTTCATTTCATTTTAATTTAATTTTTGTAATTATGCAGATTAAACTTGTCCGAGCCAAAGCAAACTGTAATAGATTTTTAAGCGAGTTAAAAAATCTGAAAAATAAAAAAGAAGAGATCTACGATAAAATTAAAGAATGCGAAAAAGAAATCGAAGATTTGGTACGTTCTGCGGGTATTAAGTGGTTGCATGTATGTCCTGGTGTAACGTGATTTCTTCTTCGATTTTTTCGATTTTTTTCTGCAGATTTTAAAGTCAGTTTTAATTCATTAATTTTTTTCTTCATCTCGTTCATTCCGTCCAATTGAAGGTATCTTTTCTATTTCTTCATTCAAGATAGAAATCGGTTGGAAATTTTCAAACTTGGAAAAAGTGGACAAAAACTCAATTTGATGGAAGGATATTTTATTACACTTTGAAAAGAATCAAGTTTTTTCTTCAAATTTGACTTATAGATATTTCAAATTGGCAATGAAAAAATATGCGAAGAAAATCAGTTTTTTGAAAAGAGCACGGTCTTTACGTTATTTAGTCAAAATTTCAGCCATCTATGTTGATTTTTCGATTTCTGATAAATTTTTGAAAATTTTGAGATTGCTTAATAATTTTGGAAATAAACATGAAAATAATTATATTTAAAAAAAGATTCAAAATTGAAATATTTCTGACTGTCGTCGAGAATTTGTAGAATTACCTACACAATTCACGTAAATTTTCAGAAAAATCGAAAAAACCGAACTATTAATCATGTCCAACAGCGTGAGAATATTCTCCGTTCATAATTATCTGAATTTTGTTACAGGCGTTGGAAAATTCTCCAGCTGTGGGCCAGATAAAGCACCAGATGGCCAAAGCGAAAGTTATAGAAACGGCGAACGTGATTGTGACCACGTACCCGACATGCTGGTCACAACATTTTGAACATTACTTCATACCAAATAGGTAAACGTCGTTTAATTATTTTTTTCCATTCATTTAAAATTTTTATTAACGAGTTTTTTCGTTCGTAGCTTGAACAAAGGCGACATTACTCCTTTTAAATTGTGCATCATCGATGATGCCAATTTTCACGACGAAAATTTCATGCTAATACCTCAAATTCTTCAGATTCCTCATTTGGTCCTAGTTGGAGATAGAAATGTTAAGATATATCCGGTGAGTATTTGAAAAATTCGATTCGATCGTAGCATTTCTTCGTCCAATTTGAATACTGATTTTTTTTTTGCAGAATTCACCGTACCATAAAATTCTTCATTATTTCAATTTAAATAATAAAGATTTCATCACGTGTTTGGACGAAGACCATCGTATGCATGCGGATGTCTCATGTTGGATACGAGAATATTACAAATTGAACACCGACCTCAAAGTGCCAGTTACCAAAAGAATATCGAAGTTTAAACCGTTCGTGATAATCGATCATATGTGAGTTCTATTTAAAGAGTTGACATTCACATTGTAATTTTTTAAAAATGTCTAATAATTCGAAATGATCATCTAGCTCCGATAAAGAAATCAATTATCAGACAATTTTATGCGATAAATTGGCTCAATGCATCCTGGAAATACAGGCAGATAAACCAATTGGATTGAGCATTATGGTCTCTAGGACCTCTGAAAAAGAGCATTTACGATTATTATTGACTACGAGGTTCGTATCATACCCGTTAATTTTCCTGTTTTATTTTATTTATTTATACAAACTTTTTTTTTGTAGTGATATTCAAAACAGAGCCCGGGTCGACCAATTCGACGGAGTTTCCACTCGTGAAAGTGATATTGTCATCGTGTGCTTACCTTCGGCTAAAATTTTCGAAAATTGGCTGTACGTTGCTCTGACCAGGGCTAAATCATCAATGATAATTTGTGGCGATTTCACCAAAATCGTGGTAAGTAGCTTGATTAAATTCCACATTCGAAAGACTAATTTCTAAACCAATTGTTTTTTTTTTCAGCGTGAACCAGCTATTAATTCTTTACTGGAATATGGCAAAAATAATAAAGTGTATTACGCATTCCGAAATCCAGACTCAATGACTCCGGATAACCTCAAGAATATTCTCGTTTTATAATTAGAATGTTAATTAAATTAGGCCAAAAAAAGAAGTGATTATGATTCCTTTAAGACTGATTAACAGTTGCTCAATTTTTTTTTTTAGAGTTGAGTCAAGCCTTTGATTGTAAGGTTTATCTTAAGATAACTTTTTTTTTTGGTAAAAAAAACTTTCTTCGTTATTTTGTATGTTATTTGTGTATTTTGTAATCCTTTTGCTTACCTTGTCATCTAGTTCGGTTTTCTTTGTTTTCCTAGTTTTTTACAATTTTTCGATTAAGTTGTAAATATTTTTTTATATTCGGACATACATTTTATGTTTGATATTTATAGATTCGGTTATCTCAGACTGATCATATTTTAATCCGAGTGCTTGCTTATATTTTAAAAAAGATTTTCTGATTTGGAAAGAAAAAAGTGTTTATAATGAAAGCCGGATTTCTGATTCACAATTAACTTTCTGTTAGTATATTTATTCAATAATTACCTATGTGCAAGTGAATTTTGGTTATCTCAAATGGTTTCAATTCAACTATATTTCTTTTGAAATTTTCATCCGAAGTTTAATTTTCAGATAATTCTGCGAACTTCTCCGAAAATATCATTTTTATAATGAAAAAATGGTGTTATAAAGTACAAATTGAAACATTTTGATTATGTTTTTGCATTTATCTCGGTGTTTGAAATATTTCGAGGAATATTTCTATTGTTTCTAAGGTTGTTTTTATCTAAGTACTTGAATTTTTATTTTTTATTTTAAATTACGATCTGCATTAGGTGGTGTCAAATGTGTTATTAATTTTAAATACGAATCTTCATTTATTTTAATATTCAAAGGTCTCATAATTTTAGGTTCAATGTTTATTTGTACGTTGTAAATGTTTGAAATCGTTTTTGAAGATAATTCAACTGCGAAATACCTTTGAAATTTTTAAAATTATTTTATCCGTGTGACATAAAGAAACGAAAGTGATTTATTCATTAGGTACTTACCTTTTTCCTATTTTTAGAATATCTCTGTAAATATTTATATCTGTTTTTGTTTTAAAGTAATTCTAGCAATACTAATTGCCTGTTGATTTTTAAGAAGGAAGGCAGAATCGGTTTTGAGGATGAATTTGGGAGATAATCCTTTCAGCAGCCATGAAATGACCGATGATGTTTATTTTCTAATAAAATGCTTTGAAATGAGGTTAAGTACTTTTTTGTATTTTATTTATTTTTGTAATTTCAGCTGAGGTAAGTAGGTCCAAAAAGGTTTCAAGGGTACAAAAAAAAATTTACACAATTGAATTACCACCTCAAAAATTACCTGCGAATGGTTTTTGGTCAAGTTGAAAAAAATGAACTACACAGTTTTTGGCAGAGATTGATGAGAATGGAGTGTGAGAGAACTCCATCTCATCTTTTAACACTATTCAATGTTCAACAAGTGCGAAAATTTTTTGAGAAAGTTGATTCTTTCAAAATTTTAGCTCATTTTTTCAAATAAATTAAATGTAAATAAAATTTTATGAATTTCAATTTTTTTGAAAATATTTTTTCAAATACCTACGTACCTACTTTTCATTGTTTTATGCAGATGTCTGAGATTTTATTAAAATTCTTTACTGACAGGAGTACCTGATAAACCCAGCAAATAAAATATCAAACATCATCCAACGTTTCAATTCTCCAGACATTTTCTAATTAAAAAATTTCTAATGAAATTTCACTCCGTGGTTAAAATTTTTCGACATCCCTCTCCAAATATTTTTTGGTCAATTGTAGCATAAATTTGTTACTTTATTGGCTCTTTTTACCAACTTTTAATTTAAAAATTAGCAAAAAAATTGGTACCCAGGTAGATACATCCATAATATTTCAACTCGCCAATGTTTTCAAACATTTTGAGTGATAGTACGGGTTACGATTTGGGCAGAAGTTGATATCATTACAAGCTGTTGAAAAGGCTCTGGTGTGGTAAGGGGGTCAATTAGCCCTTGGTCGAACTTTGACCAAATTCTTATTCCATTCGATTTGGCATGGTAGAAGATGATTTTAGAGCGCATGAGCGAATTTTTATCTCACCCCTGGGGGGCTGGGGGCCAAAATACACGATTTTCAAGCTGAAATCTCTTAAAAATTCTATCTCCTCGAGTTTTCAACCGATTTTTTCCAAACTTGGCACAAAGGTAGTGGTACTAGAGGGGAATACCCTGAAATTTTTTCAGATTTTTTCGACCACTCCAATGACCTTGAATTCGACATTGAAAATTTCAAATCGCCCTGGGAGCACCGTTTTGCCGCGGGGTATAAAGAAAAAAATTTTTTCATGTTTCCCACTCCATTTTACACCACTCTGAATTTTTTCAGATTTTTTCGAGTGGTGGTTTACATGTGGCGTCCGAAAAACTGATAAATCGGTCGTTTTATTACTTTAAAATTATGCCTTTCCCATCAATTCCGTATTTTTCATTTTTTTTCTCACTAAAAATACATTCATGCTCGCTTTTATTAAATTTTGATCAATATTCGCCCATTTCCCATGACTACGACATTCGGAATAAAGGGTATCCCCGGATATGATAGGCGAAACGGCCCAAGAGCTACTTTTTGAAACTAACCAGCAGACATTATTAAGGACCCCAAAAAATGATTTTAGAAAATTTTTTCCACTCTCTAACTCACCCTACCCCCTTACCCCCACCCTCAAAATAGCGAATTTTCGTCAAAAAATCGTATCTCGCACCCTAATGGACCAAAAATTCCGAAATTTATGTGGTGTATATAGGGAGTGGTGACCAATTTTTGAGAATTTTTTCAGATTTTTTTTGCGATGCATTCTATTCTATAAAAAATCACCTTAAAAACTTTGAATTGCTTAAAGGGTCTGGCCGGATAAGGGGTGATTTTGGCCATGGGTTGGATTTTCGTTTTAACCTTCCCAAATGGTACTCTCTGATGTAAAAAAAATCTGAAAAAATTTTCAACCCCCCCCCTTCTATTTCTGAGTGATGGCCATTTTATTGCTAGATTTTCAACAATTTTTTAATTTCAACTGTCGTGAAGGAAATTTTCTGTTCTTTGACACTAAGTCACGCCTCGTAAAGACGTATTTATGATATTTTTTCAAAAATGTTGGTACATTACATATCTTCATGCTTTTTCGGCTACATGAAGTTTTCAATCATTGCAAAAAAACACCATATAAGCATATATAAGTGAAGAACAACCAATTTGTGAATAGTATCCCAAAAAAGTGTATTTCAACGTAGATTCACGTCACGTATTCAGTTTTGGCGATTTCGAAGCCGCGAGGGTCAAGAATCGCAAAATACTTACTACATAAATAAAAATGTTTTTAGCTGATTCTTTCACATTTTTCAGCATTTCGTGCAGAAAGAAATGATCACAACGTCGAATTTGTGTTTAGCTGTCCAAAATACCTAGATAAACTCCCTTTTCGCGATCGTTTCACTTGAAATATCGAAATTCGCTATTTCTGTCCTTAAAAGTCCGTGAAAATGGATTTCTGAGAATTTTTTAGTTTTTCTTTGCGATGCACTCCTATCCCAAAACCCACCCTAAAACATTGAAATTGATCCAATTCCAAAACTAAAAGATATAAATTCTTTCTTTTTGATATAAATACAACCCCACCTTGATAGGTACCTACAATAATTGGAATTCTTTTTTCAATTTCAAATTTTCATTTCCCAGCCCATGACAAAAAATGCACTGTAGTACAAGAGCAAAATATGCAGATGAAATGAAAAAAAAAACTTTCTTTCATAATTTGTAGGTACGAGACATACTTAGGTAACTTTGTGCCAAAGAACAGAAAATTTCCTTCACGACAGTTGAAATTAAAAAATTGTTGAAAATCTAGCAATAAAATGTCCATCACTCAGAAATAGAAGGGGGGGGGGGGGTTGAAAATTTTTTCAGATTTTTTTTACATCAGAGAGTACCATTTGGGAAGGTTAAAACGAAAATCCAACCCATGGCCAAAATCACCCCTTATCCGGCCAGACCCTTTAAGCAATTCAAAGTTTTTAAGGTGATTTTTTATAGAATAGAATGCATCGCAAAAAAAATCTGAAAAAATTCTCAAAAATTGGTCACCACTCCCTATATACACCACATAAATTTCGGAATTTTTGGTCCATTAGGGTGCGAGATACGATTTTTTGACGAAAATTCGCTATTTTGAGGGTGGGGGTAAGGGGGTAGGGTGAGTTAGAGAGTGGAAAAAATTTTCTAAAATCATTTTTTGGGGTCCTTAATAATGTCTGCTGGTTAGTTTCAAAAAGTAGCTCTTGGGCCGTTTCGCCTATCATATCCGGGGATACCCTTTATTCCGAATGTCGTAGTCATGGGAAATGGGCGAATATTGATCAAAATTTAATAAAAAGCGAGCATGAATGTATTTTTAGTGAGAAAAAAAATGAAAAATACGGAATTGATGGGAAAGGCATAATTTTAAAGTAATAAAACGACCGATTTATCAGTTTTTCGGACGCCACATGTAAACCACCACTCGAAAAAATCTGAAAAAATTCAGAGTGGTGTAAAATGGAGTGGGAAACATGAAAAAATTTTTTTCTTTATACCCCGCGGCAAAACGGTGCTCCCAGGGCGATTTGAAATTTTCAATGTCGAATTCAAGGTCATTGGAGTGGTCGAAAAAATCTGAAAAAATTTCAGGGTATTCCCCTCTAGTACCACTACCTTTGTGCCAAGTTTGGAAAAAATCGGTTGAAAACTCGAGGAGATAGAATTTTTAAGAGATTTCAGCTTGAAAATCGTGTATTTTGGCCCCCAGCCCCCCAGGGGTGAGATAAAAATTCGCTCATGCGCTCTAAAATCATCTTCTACCATGCCAAATCGAATGGAATAAGAATTTGGTCAAAGTTCGACCAAGGGCTAATTGACCCCCTTACCACACCAGAGCCTTTACTTTAAAAAATCGAATTTATTTTTTCGACTAAAGTGTAATTTTCATTTTTAGGAACAGAATCAATTTTCAGGCGACAAAAGAAGCGATTTCAATATTCAGTAAAAATAAAGAAATCTTCTAATTCGTCGATTTCATTTTCCTTTTAGAATCCTTTCAATTAGGGAAAATAATAGTTCAATGCGAGTGATGGTTTCGCATTTTTTCATATAACTCGAAAAAAAAGTAAGCGGAAAGCTGCGTTTTGATTGCAGATCTCGAAGTGACCTAGAGTGAGTGATGAGTCATATCTGATCAGTGATCACAATGAATACCATAAAAATAGCAAACTTCAAAACACAAAATTTCAATTTTTTCTCAAGAAGTTTCTAGATCTCAAACTGAAAAAAACCCTCAAAATTGAGAATTCTGGATATTTCAAACTAGTAAGCGGATGGTAAAAATTCACAAACATTTCTAATCTTTTTCCTCTTCTACAAAACCAGCACTCCAAACAAACAAAATTTCCACGCATTAATTACCATATCTTTGCATAATTCCAACACCGAACTCTCACTGAAAAACAGTACAAAATAATGAACACATCAAGAATGGAAATAACGCGTTTATAAAAATTGGTAATGTAATTTCATTAAAAACATAAAATGACTATTACGCGTTCTAACTTTACAGAGAAAAAATTAAATTACGAAAAAAAAAAAAATGAAATGAAAAAAAATGAAGGAACTTGAAAGACACATCAAAACACATAAAGCTCCTACTGGCTTTGCGTACATAACTCAACGTAAGATAAAACACATTACACTAGGAAAAAACTCGAGTCGGATATTCATTTTTTTCTCTACTTAAGTACTCGTAACAAAACAGACAAAAAATTACGATTCGCACGTACGTAAATAATGTAAAATATATATAAAAAACACAACAAATACTTCGTTTTTATCACAAGTTACGACTATACGTCGATAAAAATAAATAACTTATTAAAAAATAGTGACTGGTCAATAGTTCTCTTCATCTTGACTACTATTATTAATCAGCATTTTTTTATCTTCGCTTTTACTTTTTTTGAAAGTAGCCTTACTCGATCTGAAATCTGGTTCGAAACAAGGCTGTAACAGAATCACAAAAAAATTAGCCAATTTCATCTAAAAAAAAGGTTAATTTTGCGAGACGAAATACGATAAGCAAATAAAGTACACTCACAACTACACAACATAAGAACTCACTGTTTCGCAAATGTTCATATTACAGCAGTTCTCGATGGTGATTTCGCACTGATCAGGAGGTGATTGAGGTCTGCACATTATCGGTGCCAATGGCTTGTTAACTACGATACGTTTACGAATACGAGGCCTTTTTCTTAAGACGTATACTTTAGTACTAAGGTAGATCACAGTTATGGCTAAGACTATACATAAGATGGCCAGAGTCGATGTGACGAGTACATTGAATCGACTGCTAAGCTCGGGAACTAGGTGCTGATTTTGATTACGAGAGTCCGTCTCATCAGCCAGTCTTTCTATTCGGTCGCTAGCCGATGTCAGTTTTTCTTCGGGACAACTGAAAGAGCAATTGAAATACGTTAGAATGGACGAATAATGAGTAAAAAGGTTGAAAGGTTAGAAACATAGGGTTCTCTATATCAATGAACTGGTATCATACGCCAGCATATTACCAAGTATTAAATTTCGTTTAAAATAATTGACTAGAATTTATACACTAACGACGTCGAATTAATTTTCTCCCGATCGATTACATCGTGAATGATAAATTAACTAGATATTAGTTTTTTTTTTTTTTTAGAAAATTAATTCCCTCGTTCGACTTTTTAAAAAAAAAAAACAAAAAAAAACTAGACACTATACAGATGCAGTAAATTCCAATTTTTTCTAAAATTTGATTTGAAGAGCTTGGGTATACAAAAAATATGTACATAGTTAGGAAATAATCTTCAAAAGTTCTGGTTCATATTTTTCCTCTCCCGACTTTTGGAAGAAGCTCAGTATCAAAATTAAAACTTCTTAAATTTTTTTTGATTGAGTTTTTCAAATTCTTTCAAATTTTTTCAAGTTTCTTCCATTTTTTAAAATTTTATTGAATTTTTTGTTTGAAATTTTTTTTATTAATTTTTGAATTCCATCACATGTTTTGAAAAAAATTATACTTATCGATTTTTAAACTTTTAAAAAAGTTTTATGACTTACTTATTTGATTACTACTTGATAAAAAAAATTTCATCAAATTTTTTCAAAACATTCCAGTAAGTAATATTTTAATTTTATGAACTTTTTAAAAAAATGTCATTGATATTTTTAAAAATTTCGTCCAATTTTTTGTAGATGGTTAGTCGTACATTGGCAATAATTGAAAAGAAGAAAAAATTCCTGATTTTTCTCGTCTTTTTTTAGGGGGGGGGGGGGAGGGGGGTGTTTACATAATTTTTGAATCTGACCAAAATCTAAAAACTTTGTTTTCAGAATCTTTTTGTAAATGAACCACGGGCATTCATTCATTTTGTGAAGTCTATTTTCACTCTGGATAGACGCACGATGACCCTCGACCTCTTTTTTTAGGAACTCCCAAATTTTTTTTGACCAATACCATTCAACATACTCATGTAGCTAAGGAGCTGGCCTAATTGACGTTTTGGTTCGAACCCATAAAAAAAAACGACGTAATTTCACAGTAATTTTACACAATGCCTGCTGAATCTGAAAAATGAAAAATTTTGCCATTTTTTGGATTTTCTTCACCATTTTCATACCTACCATTTTTTTGCTTTGAATTTGCCCCCCCCCCCCCAAAAAAAAACCATTTCTTATTGTACCATTAAAAAATTCAAGAGAAGAGAAAGATGTTTGATATTATTTTCTACTTCTATAGCAAAATTATCAAAATTCTTGCAATTTTTTTTCATCAATAGACACTGTGTTTTTAGCTTTAGAACTCTATAAAAAAGGAAATTGGGCTAAAATTGATAAAAATAGGTTATTTTTCTACTCTTCAATAGCCACAATCAAAAAGTACGACCAATCATTCAAAAAAAAGAGGAGAAAAATTCAAAAAGATTAAAAGTTTTGGAAAGGAAAACAGAGGTAAAAATGAACCAAAAAACTATTTCAAATTTTTACATCTTTTTGAGATAATTTCTGAACTCTTTTCGGCACAAACCCTTCAAAAAATTGAAAATTACACCTCCCTAAATATAGATAAGTACCCCAAAACACAATTTTTTCCACTCACCTACACAGACTCATTAACATCCGAATCTGCTCGCTATTCCTGTTACTTTCATCATCTCCATACATCGACGTAGAGCTCTGCATTGAACCGGAAAATCCACTGAATGGGCAAAACGTTTTGCATAATTCATTCTTCACATCGTCTAGGAACTCGCAACGATCTCCAGAATATCCTGGTTTACAAGTACATCCAACTCGGTCAGTACGATTGTCGAATACGCACGATCCACTATTCAAACACACCCCACGACATCGATCGATCTCACAACGAGATCCGGAAAATCCATTCAAGCAATGACAGACTGGCTTCGAGTTTTCGATATCGCATTCTCCATAAACGCAGTAATTAAGGCAGATATTATTTTCGCATCTCGGGCCACTGAAACCTTTGGCACATTCGCAACGGTCGTTGCCCACCGCCGTACCGTTGTTTAAACAGAAATCAGCGAGGATGGGAGTTGATTCGCTGAAAATGGCGAGATCGTGTATGGATCCGTGCAAGTTCATTTTTTGAGCGTAGTCGTAGTTTTTCTGGATCTAGAAAAAAGAAAATTTATTAGGATGCTGTTTTCGAATCGAATGATTTATGTATTATTACGAAATATTTCGAAGAAAAATACGAATTATTGTGTTCCTGAAAATATTCAATATTCATATTCTTCATAAATGACGAAAAATTACAAGAATTTTTAATTATGTATCAACGAAAAAAAATTGTTCAAATCGTGAAAAAAATACCAAAATTTTGTCCTAGTCAAAAATAAAATCCATCAATTTTTATTCGCAAAATTCATCACACAAATGAAAATAACTCATATTCAATTTGATTCATAAAGCTAGAAAATATTCAAGGTTGGAGTTTTAATTGGTTGCCAGTTTTTCAATTATTGTTTCAATGAATTTTCACAAAATTTCGGACAATCGACAGAAAAAAAATAAACGTCTTGAATTCTTTTAATTTTACATCATTAAGTAAGAATTTCGATGAGATTCCAGTGAGAGAAGCTTCATCGTCCTATGATATGTACCTATTAGAAGAAAATTTTTTGACATCAGGTCAGGTATAAAAGAAACAAAAAATTTACTACACAGTCATCTGATTTTTAACAAAATAAATCGGTAATTTTTTTGAAATTTAGAATCGATTTCAACTTGTAATTTACTTCTCCTTTTGAAAGGGAAACACGCAGAATTTTCAATTTTTTTTTTTAAATTTCTACTTCTTCAAAAATATTTTAAGTACTTAACTACCTACTAAAGAAATTCAACATTTTACAATATTATTTAAAATCAACTCAAATCAAGTTTTGCAGCTATTTAAAAAAAAATTAAAAATTTGGAATAGGAAGATATTTCCAAGAATTATCGAGTTTTTTCAAAAAAAAATGTAAAAAATCCTTACTTAATTCAAAAATTTTCAAATAAAATTGAAAAATTAAAAATATACATATTTCATCAAATTCGACCATTCACTATATTTACGGAATTACTTTGGAAAAAAAAGTGGTATGGATATCGAAATCTCAGATAGAGAAAAAAATGACGTCCGTGCCTCTTCTTCCATACTTCGAAAGCAAAAAAGAGTAAAAGGATAGAAATCTTAAATTCGTTAATTTTCTAACGTTTTCAATAGAAAAAAGAATTTTTATCGAAAATGTAAAAAAAAAAAGGAAAACACATTAATTCTGAAAATCTGATGAAACTTCAATTTCAAACATTGAAAAATGTACGTACTTACTTAATATAATTTTTTTATTTAAAAAAAAATGGCCACAAAAATGGGCATCTCCAATTTATTAATTTCTACGTATTTTCAATAACACATACCCCCCCCCCCCCCATCACAATGAAAATATTTTTAAAAAATTCAGAATTTTTCAATCATAAAAATTAAAAGAGCTTTAATTTTGAAAACTTGTGCCCAACAGATACATAACTTTAAAATGGCTTTAGTGATTTTGCTGCACCTAAAAAATCGATACCTACCTAATGCTCCCTTTTTCATCAATATCAAAGGTCCTTTCATAAAAATGTAAACAAAATCGATATTTCTCTCATTTAAGTTGATCAAATCTCAATTTGGGAACTAAAAATTGATTGTTCATTTAAAAAAAGAATCATAAAAAAAAGTGATTTCCCTTTTATAAAGTTTTCTTTAAATGACCTTCAATGCCTAAAATTGAAAAAAAGGTCCAATTGAAGTTTTAAAATTTCTCTTTATCATCAAAGGTTACAGAGTTTATCAAAAGCTTTTTTTTATTTTATTTTTTAGAAATCCGACTTTTCATTACTTTTTGACATTTTGATTTCATTTTTTCTCGTCACCATTTCAACATTTTCTCTCAACCTATCAAAAAAAACTGATACAAGATAGGTGAGAAATCAACGTCACTACTGTACTAATGAGATAAGCAAAACATTATCCATATTTCCTCACGGTTGACTCTCTCTTCCTTTTTTCTCTTGACCTACGTTAAAATTCAACAAAAAATCCAAAAAATGAGAAATCAACACCTGGCAAATTTTTCAATTTAAAGAAACCATTATCTCGTAGTCGTAATTAAGATAGGTCCCTAATAGCCATTAATTGGTGAAAAATTCCAATCTAGATGGACGAGTTACCAGAACACAGATAATTTATGATTCATTCAATGATAATCGTAAATTTCAAAAATAGGTGTACGTGATTATACTAACGAACCCACCCAAATAAATTTTCATACGCTTCATTTTAATTTCCGATTACGTCTTTTACGAAGAATATTATCATTTCAATCGATTCACCACGGTTCGATTTTTCAACTAAAAACTTTCCTACGACTTTATCAAAATTACTAAAAAAAAAGCAACAATTTCACCACCATTTTTTCAAAACCTACCAACCGAAAAAAATCAATTCAAATTACCTTCTGTTTAATTTCATTTCCGACCAAGCACTCTTCCGAATCCATATTCAAATACAACGTACTGGAAATCACACCGATAGGAATTTTGGCACCGAAATTTTGCACTAGTTTAGGTCTATCTCCGTCAGTCTTATTCTTCGGCAACGACCATAAATTCTTCTCCGTTCGCTCGATCCAGTAGATGAAATCACCAGCCAACGTAATCGCGTGAGGTTCATCGTGATCGGTGCCATGATAGACGGTGAAGCGATTATGACCATCGAGATCACTTCCTTCGATACTAAAGTAAATGCCTTCTCGACCATCGGTCCAGAAAATTTGTTTTGCGTTTTGATCGATGACTATACCCAAAGGCTGACGTAGACCTTCGCTGATGATGACTTGACGATCCGATCCATCGGTTCGAGATCTTTCAATGCTCGGTTTCAGCAAATTACAGTTCGTCCAATACAGGACTCTAAAAAAAAAAAAACACAGAAAAAATAAGTATTAAAAATTGTATCAAATTTAATGGTTTAGGTATCAAATTTTCAAAGCTTCGAATACTTAAAAATAATTTATCTGGGGAGAAAAATAAACAATATCAAATATCGTTGACATTATCGCAAGTTGCATTGTTTCCCTTATTAAAATGCACTCGTCAAAGCACGTGCTGCGTTGATGCAATCGCAAGTACAACCAGACAATGGGTTTTTGATAAAATTGTATTATTCGGCTTCCTCTTTATCTTTAGAAAAAATTCAGATCATGCTGCGATATTTTCATACGATTCTCTCGAATAATAAATTCAACAAGGGAGAAAAAAATTAAGCAAACTGACAAAAGTACGAGGAAACGGACACAGATATGTTGTTCCGTATATTTGACCAAATCTCAAGGTTATTTTCGTTCTGACTATTTTCACTGGTTAATTATTCGGCCGAGTTGACCTTAGAAACAATTAAACACTATATCGACTTACTGTCTACAGCTATCGACAGCCATGCCCAGGGGTATCACATCGTTCGTGAAATTATGAAGTACAGCTCCAGACTGAGTATTTTTCGAGTCAATGATACGATCTACGTTGAGTTTATTAATCGTGTGCCCATATCCGGTGCTCCAAAATACAACTTTTTTAAACGGATCGAAAACGATATGATTGACGAATGTTTTCTGCTCTGAAAATTCAAATCAAATATTAAAATTATGTATTTTTTCCTCGCACGTACATATGGAGATTTTTCTAATGAAAAACTTACTAGAAGCCACAGGAATGAATCCAGTTTCGTAATCCGCATTAAAAGTATTTAATCTAAAAACACTGGCGTTTTGATGATTATTGTCGGCAACGTACACATCGCCATGGACCGGATCGTACGATCCGGATGCGAGATCTTTCAAATAATGGCTGGCTAAACTGACAAATTTATCCTGTTGCAGAAACTGGATATTTTCGTTGGTTATCACAGCAATATCTGCAAACAAAAACGTAACACCTTGTTTAAATATTGCACAATTTGGTTTTAAAACTACTGCTTATATTTGAAGTTAGATTAGCTCGTATGTGTAACCACTAACCAAGGTGTACCAATCTTGGAGTGAAAATTAACCGATGAAGAATTCATTGAAAGTGAACAAATTTACTTGAGTTGATTAATCGTCGAGAGGATCAACATACAGAGATTTTTTTCAAATATTATGGTTTGATTTCCGATGTCGAAAAGTAGATCACCTTCTTGAAAAAAATTTTCTCAACCCATAGCCCATGTTTTTGACAAGGTTAGTCGTGTGTAATTGGGTGAGGTTGATTTATAGATACGGAAATCCATCCGTAGGATTTATTTTCGGGCTGATACTTTCAGAATGAATCAGATTTATTTGGATCAATTTTGAAAATTTTTGAATCGATAAAAAAATTCAAAACGATGAATTTGAAAAGAAAAACTGATTGAATGGAAGATTCAATGTGATATTCGTGATCAAAATTTAAAAGTGATATTGGATTTTGGGATTATTTTATTCGATTGAAAAATTAATATTTTCACAGAAAGTTGTTTCAATTTTGCATAATTTTATGGTGAGAGAAATCGCTTAATAGAAAAACTAATACTGGATTCGTGTTCAAAGGGTTAAAATAATTCGATAAACACTATTTTCGAGATTATTTCATTCGAACTCTCGAAATTAAATTTTCACATTAATTTTTCATCACTGAACGAAAAAATTAAGGCAAAAAAGTGAATTTTTCAAAATTTAGTTGAAAGTTTATTTCTATTTGACGATTTTATTTTCACACGAATCGCCCAAAATTTGAAAAATGTAACGTCAAAAAATTAATTTTGATCCATTGAACAAAATATTTGCTCAAAAAAAATCTTTAGGAGTGATTTGATCTCCCAAACACAAATCTGAACATGATTTTTCAATTTGATAACTTCTTTTCATTAAATTCGCCGTTTTAAAATTTGAAGAAGGACAAAAAATGATTCCAAATTCGTATCGAGACTCAAAAATAGGAAATTTCTCGATTTTCAAAGTTTTCATGCAAATTTTACCTTGAGCAGCCTTTTCAAAAGGGAGTAAAATTGCATTTTTTTTTTTTAAACCAAGTAATTCACGGGTATTTAGAGATCAAATTTTACTTACAAATATTTTATGTTCAATCAGAAATTCAGAATTTAAGCAAGAATTTATGGAAATTTTTTTACTGAAAAATTAAGATTTTCATCGCATAATTTTAATGATAACTCTAATCTTACAGGCTCAAAAAATTATTATATCAAAGAAAGAAACAACGGTAGATTTAATTAAGCAGACATTTTCAAATAGGTACTTCAAAAAAATGGAATTTCGCTATAAAATAGTACGCAAAGGTCACTGAAAAATCACTTAAAACTTACAATTGAAAAAATTTCAAAAAAAATTCGAAAAAAAAGTTGAAGCCCTAAAATGAGGAGTCAAAATCAAAAAATCTTTCACAGTATAAAAATGAAGGATGTCTGAATCATTTTTCAAAACCAAACACAATTTCAAAATTTTAAATATTTGGGCTTCGCAAAAATATGGGATACTCTGACATCAATACTCCACGTACCTAGTGACGAGAGAACATTTTCAAAAGTGATGCCTCCTTTTTTGAAAAGTTCAGAAAAAAAGAAAAAATAATAATTTGAATCAAAAAATCCACTTCTGTTGAAAATTTTCAATTTTTGGTTTCCTCCTGTCTTATTTTTAACTCAACACAACAAAAACACTACCTTTACAATTGCACGAAATCGTCAAAGTATCATACCATAGAGTTACTCAATGATCATACCTTTTGAAATTTTTGATTCGACGCCTTTAAAAATAAAGTTATAATAAAAATTTTCCCAAACTGAGTCCTCCTCAAATCGTGTGGGAAAATGGGAAAATTCTGATAAAAATATCAAAATGGTTGGACATCAAATTGAATTTTAAAATTTTCCATCGTACACCAATTTTTACCCTTTTTCAGACCTTTTCCCTTCCTCATCGTTAATCCTCAAGGGACGGGGGGACGGGCCTCGAAATTATTACAGCCCAATTTTTTTACTGCAATCTTCACCCAAATTCCAAACCTTTGGAAACGTAACATTTCCTTCAGTACCTCGATCAAAAATTCAAAATTTATGCTCAACTTTTCTCGAAAATGAATCATTTTTAATTTATACCCACTTCCCAATCCCAAGGCACCGCAAAAATTTCAAACTGATAGAAAAAATTGAATAAAAATGAGCCCATCCTTTAAAAAATTGCACCAGCGTTTATTTTATCATCCCATGATAAGGGCGTTTCCATACTACACTAAAAATTGTATCATTATCTCCTCGTGACGAAATACGACTAAAAAAAAACTTCGACAATTAGGTTATTCTACCTGCTCATACCACAAGTTCGTCGCGATATGTCACAGTTGGTCTACGTTCATGACCTGCCGCACATACGCTAATACCATAGTCACGATTTGTCTCTATAGTTTAATTACATTTTGCTTTAATTATTTGCTGGTATTTACGTTGCAATGCAGAAGAGATATACCATACCATATCTATAACCTTGGCCTTGCCGGTTTCATTTTCATCACCTATAGAAATACGACACTGCGACTGTGAGAATGTCGTCATAACATATCGCACTTCCATTCATATTCAAATTCAGCAATCAAGTTGCAATACAGTTTTCATTTTCTAATGACGTGCAAAATGGGGTTTTCAAAAATACATCAAAGTACGTACGCACTTCCAAAAAGGTTTTTTTTTTTGTTGGAAAATTCAGCATATTATTACAGTCTGTGAAAAACATTCAAACAAGTCGGAAAAAAATTTAAATGGAGCTGGGTATTTTCCAAGACGATATTTTGATGTTACATAAATAGGTACTCAGCAAATGGAGTAAATCGAATTGATACATAATTTGACACAAAATCGATTAATGAAGAAATTAATTCATTTAGAGAGATTAAAAATGTACTTCAAGAAGGTATATGAGATAAGATCATTTAAATTTGATTCAAAATACAGAAAAATGTACTCATACCACGAAAATAATTGATTCAATGATTCTAAAATTTCATCACAAATTGATGTTTTTTCGCAATTGATTAAAAAAAAAAATCAAAAATACTGAAATAAATTTTTTCACACCTGATTTAATTTTGTATCTATATGAAAGAAACACCTACCTATGTAGCGAGGATTTGGAAATGGATACTAATTTCAGGTTTCTAGAGGTTGACTTTGATTTTGGACCTTTCAGGCATCTTTCAGAAAGATAGAATCAGATAGAGGAACCTTAGCTCAAAAACGTATTTTTTTACATCTAAGAGCACTTTCTACATCCAGACTCACATTTATTTTTGGGTAAAAATAAATATTGTAAAAAAATTTTTAAAGATCATTCAATTTCTCCTCTCCTTCCCTTCCTAATAAATTGCCATGATTAGAAATGTTCATTATTAAGGAAAATGATAAAATTCCAGAATCAGTGATCCTAAAAATCTCAAAATATCCCCTTTCTCATCTAGTTTATTTCCATAATTGGGAAATATCATTGTATGTGAGTGCAAAATATGGTGAAAAAATTTCAGAATCAGTGGTCCTAAAAATCTCAAAAATCCCTATTTTTCTCCCATAGGTGCACCCGTGCACCCAGAAATTAATTAAGGGAGGGCTGAGAATTTGATAAAAATAGGGGGAAGGGGTCAAATTTTAAATCAGTCATTTTTCATTGATCTTTCAATCAAAAATTATCAATTTTTCCCGACAAATTGAGAATTTATTGAGAAATTGATGATTTTTGACTGAAAAGTTGATCAAAAATCATCAAATTTCCAAATAGGAGGAAAATTCGAGCCCCCTGAGCCCCTTCTAATCCATCTTCATAAGCGAGAATGTTCATTACGAGTGAAAAATACAGTGAAAAAATACAGATCAGTGGTCCCAAAAATTTCACAAATTCTCCCTTCACTCCTAATTATTCATCTTCATAATTAGCAATGTTCAATGTAAGTGAAAAATATTGTGAAAAAATTGCAGAATCAGTGGTTCTAAAAATCCCACTAATCTCCCTAACCTCCTAATAAACTTCCAAAATGAGAAACATTCAAATCCCACAACTCTCTTCTCCCTTCGTAATGAATCTTCAAAATTAAAAATATTCATTAGAGTGGAACGAAAAAAATGAAACATTTAGGATATTATCAAAAATTGAAGAGGCAGTTTACATTGAGAAAGAACTCCTTCAAAAAATTTTTGACACCCTCCAGCCCAAGAAGGGATGAAGTTGAGGACTCGAAAAATGGTCATTTAAAAAAAAAAAACGTAATTTCCACCATTTCTGAAAAAAGCCATCCCCGAAAAATTGCAATTTGAATTTTCATTTTCACATCAAATGAAACACTGGATACTACTTCTTACTTTTTACCAAGAGTTGAAAAATGGTGAATAATGAATTTGATTTTTATCACAATCAAATCATTCATTCAAACACTTCAAAATCGAGCCAAAAAAATTTTAGTTACGACAAAATAATGAAAATTTTCAAGAAATTTTTATAGCAGAGCTGCCAACTGTATTTTGATTTACGTAATTTTTGGAAAATTTCAGATTTATTTCAAGGTCTAATAAAAATTTAGCTCAATTTTCAAGAAATTTTTCAAATGAAAATTGTGTAAATCAAAATGCAGTTGGCAGCACTGCAATGAACATTTTTTTTAAAAAAAATCATCAAATATCAAAATCATTTTTAGAGAGTCCCAAAAAATGGCTCGATTTTCAGTGGCATTGAGTGAGTGAGGAATTGAAATTTGATAAAAATGAAAATTCTTAAATTCACGATTCCATCACTTGGCTATTTTCACTAAAAGCACCTTTGTTCATCCCAAATAACAAAAAGTAAAAAAAATTCAAAATTTGTGGCCAAAAAATGTTTACAAAAAATCCCCCCCTCTTCTCTTAATAAACCTCCAAAATCGATCATGTTCAAGTTTCATTCCACTAAAATCAAGGTACAGATTGAAATACAAAATTTCTGAAAAAAACATCTTTACATATTATAATTCTAAAAAAAATCGACATCAAGTCATCCATTATTCAAATTAAAAAAAAATTCAATTCATTAAAATTTCTCAAATAACGAAAAAAAATTCAAAATTGATCAACGACTATTCGTTGAAATTCAACACTGGTCAGTGGTCGAATTTTCAATAGCCCGATAAAATTTGGAAGGTCATTAAATCAACGCCGAATTCGACCTCACATCTAATTAGTTCCATCTCATATCTCAAAAAAGATGATACATATTTCAAATAACTCGTAAAAAATCAATTGAAACCCAACCAACTTCCAATTTTCAACCGCGCCCATTCGCTTCAATTACATAACTTCTTACATAATGTCTTTTTTCTCAATTAGATACGTTAAATTAGCCCATACACACAATACACCATTTCAGATGATTCATAAAATGCACTTCTATCTGCTCGAAATCCAAACACCTTCAAGTACCTAAACACACCTACCACCTCCTACAGAAGTCATCAAACCCGCCAATTTTCCTCTTTCCTGACGGAAAACACTCGGAAAATTCACTCAAACACACCCATCACACTCGTCATTCATTAATTCGTCTATTAAACGAGAAAAAATGCCAAATAATCAATTACAAAGACGCCTCACGAGTCGCATGTTCATTAATTATAAAAACCGATACCCGCAGCGTTATGCATGATGGCGATGGCGACCACATCAAAAATGACAACTGACAAGTGCACAAAGGTGAAAAGGGGCGATCGACGGTCGTCTATGGAAAAAATACGTCCGTGGTTTTAGTCACGTATACCAGAATTTCTTCTCCTTAGTTTTTTTTTTCATTTCTGTTTAGAAAAGCACCCCTGCCCTGCCGCAGCCCACTCGAGCCGATGAGGTGTTCGCATAGTCGTCGATAATCTTCAATGGAACTGGCGATTACGAATTGCTTCGGCGTGTTTGTGTTTTCTTTTCTCTCTTTTTCTAGCTCGTTTATTTATTTATTCGTACGAGTAAACCGCAAAATCACCAAGTTGAGATCAAAGGATTATATTTGCGGTGAGGAATGTGTAGATAGGCGTAAGTATTTGGGAAGTAATTTATTTTTAATCAAATTGTAGGTAGGTAAGTGTGCGTAGTTCATAGTTATAGAGCTACCTAGAGCTAAACCGCAGTAATCATAGGTGCCTAGTACATATTGGTATGAAATGTGGCGTTCGTGACAATTTGCAGGATTTCATAGTTGAGAAGTGAAGGAGGAAGGTACGACCTGCGATGACTTTCAGTTCCGTTAAATGGGTACTCATGTTTCGACTTTTCATTAAGAATGTAGTTTTCTCATCATGCAGCAATAAAATGTACACGCAAAGCTTCAATTAAGAATTTAAGGTGGCAGCTAAGTTGGTCAATTATGGTTCAATATTCAAAAAGAAAAAGAAAAAACGACAATATTGACGGCTTTGAACTTGAGAGATGCTATTTTTAAAAATAATAATTATTATACATTTTCTGAATTTTCCAAAAAAAAAATACTCAAAGGAAGCGATGACTGAAAAATCACCAAAAATTTTTACAAATCAGTCGTTGTTATTTTTAATGTATCAAAATTTAAAAATGACAATTTAATAAATCGTCTAAAAAAATTTTAAAATCTCTAAAATCATTGTTAGCTACGAAGTATAAAAAAATTCATAATTTTTACTTTAAAAACGCTTCTTTTTTTCAATTTGTACTCCCTCTTTCGAATCAGTGAAAGGTCCCTGAAAAAAGTCAGAACTGCGGCACGCAAACATCAGTATAATTCTTCGATTTCCAAAAATTTTCATTCTTTTTTTAAAAAGTTCACTGATTTTTCAGAAAATTTCGAATATTTTACTGAATTTTCACTGATTTTTCCAGCCAGTTTTTTTTTATCGCTCTTTGCTTTACTTAACACATCGCTACAGAACATTTTCAGATACTCAATTTCCGAAGTTTTTTCAATTTTTGAATAGTTACGTAGTTGTCAAATTTTTAAAATGACAATTCAGTTTAAAAAATTGGCCAATTTTAAAATTATTTTAATTTATGAAAAATTAACCATTTTAAAAATCACCAAAATTATGGCAAAATTTTACAATTTTTGAAAAATAAAAATGATCCATTTAAAAAATATCCAAATAATTCTGAAAAATTTTTCGACCAACGAAAAATTAAATCCAGAATTTTTTCTTGTTTGCAGATTTCTCATGGGGGAGGAGGTGTTCCAAACTTTCAAATTTTTTGAGAAATTTTTTCATTTCATCCTTCGCCATTTCCCCCTCCCTGCACACAAAAAATTACACTGAGAACAGTAAATTCATAATTTGTAATTTGATACATTTTCATTAAAATATGTATCAAATGAGTCGATAATATAAAAAAAAAGTTTGTAAAAAAATACTAGTCCTTCACAGGTATGAAAATTTATATCAGGTTTTTTGTATTCACATAAAAAATTTTGAAACTTTTGGAGGTAATTATCAAAATATTGTTCAAATGTCGACGAAATTTGTGTTTTTCAATCAAATAAGTCATACTTGTGACAAATAATCGCTTATTTTCAATTTTTAGCTTATGAAAAAAAAAATTAGAAAAATTAAAAATTGAGATTTTTTTCACTTCTCTGAAAATTTTTTACTTTGGCGGATATCTCAGACAAATCTTGATCAAAAAAAGGTTATGTATATGATGACAGATAGTAAATTTTACGTAGATTTCGATTTCGCAATCAGAATTGAAAAAAAATTAACTCCCTCTGAGATAACGTGCGATTTCGCATTTACCCCAGCCAGGGGAAATGCAAAACTTGAAATTGCAAAATTTTAAAATTCTGTTTTCTTGCAAAAGGGTGCATGAAATGATACAAAATTTTCTCCACTGACAGAGAACCCCTTGAAGTTGGCGTGACAAAAATTTGAGATTGTTTGGTGCCATACGGCCATCTCAGTGTGCTGGCAAAGTGGCATTAATCAAAAAGTGGTTTGCAATTACCCCACTGCACCTTAAATGATTTTCTTTATGTCGAGAGAAGTTTAGAGAAAATTTTATTTTCAAAGCCCCCAAAAGGCATTATTCCACCTAAATTTTTGACCTGGGGGGGGGCGGCCTTTCTGGACTGATCTATGATTTTCAAACACAAAAATCCCAAGGGAGAGCCAGCATTTTTTGAACATCCGGTACTCTCGACTCAATTTATCTTCCCTGATGAAAGTTGACTTTGGAGTCGAGGTCGAACTGACTCCAACTTGACTCTAGGGTCAAGCCAGCGTCAGAAATTCAAGACCAAAGATTGACTCCGGATTCAAGGTTATACATTAAATCCAGAATCAAGGTGAAGTCAGGAGTCAGAGTGTGACTCTGACTCCGGAGTCAGATATAAACTTTTCGGCTGACTTCTACTTCCTGTCAATTTGGTAATGAAGGAAATAGATGACTTTCAGAAAAATAGACCATATTTCTTGAAAGATTTTCTAGAGGAAAAAGTTCCTAATTTATGGAGAAATCTTTTAGTTTTTGGAAAAATTATCCATTTTTTCAAAAATTCTTCAGTCTGGGAAAAAACGTTCAATTTATGGGAATGTGAACCCCTTTTATTTTTGAAAAATCATGATTCTTGGAAAAATTTTCCAATTTTTAGAGAACTGTCACATTTTTTTTAAAAAAAAGTTTCATCTGAGATTGTTAATAAATTTTTGCAAAATTAATTAATTTTTCTGATAAGTTTGCAATTACGAATTTTTTCAAATTTTGACACATTTTTAGGCAACAAAAAATTTAATTAATATGAACTGACCTAAATTTAACCCTGTATCGCAGTTTCGTCAATTTCAGAAAAGAATATACCTATACGAGGAAAAAATTACTCATCATACCCCGAGCTTTCCTCAAAAATATACAAATTAACGAGTGTAAAAATATCAGCTTTTTGTATGACCGTCTCGCATACGTCATTGTCTCGTCGAGCTGTACAAACAAACCCAATAAATCCACTCAGTCAGATCGTTAATTCGAGCTGACAAAATAATGACGTGAATGATTCGCGAATACATCGTCACCGGTTCGGTGTAGCAGTAGGTAACATTGTTATCAAAAAATAATATTTTCAAGGATGGGCTCGTCCAAATTACTAAATCGTTGCAAGCCATCACTGCCAATTTTTATTTTTCATCGCCAGACTGCACATATTTCGAGTCAATTCTGTAATTCTCTCCTCCCCAAACTTCTCTGATTCTTACCAAACATCTCACTTCAAGAATTACGATTTCCAAAATAATTCAAATTTATGTTTCAATCGAACGAACCAGAAAATTCGAACGAAGAATATTATCAATCATTAGAAATTCGAAAACGACCACACTGTTATAATGTCACAGTCAGGTTCTCGGGTCCATTTTATTTATAGAAATTGCTTGACTGCAAGCCAAAGTGTAAACTATGCAAATTGACAAATGCTTCGAAAGTAGGTAAATAAAGCACCTAACGAGTCTACACGGTTTACCTACGTTACAACTTTTTACCAAATATAAACGAAGTATTCGTACATTGTAACAACGCACATGTTCAAAATCCATTTCAATTTCGAGATAAACTTTGGGTAACCTTTTCAAATACATAGAAATTTAGTCAGTCGCAGAACAAGTCTTTTACATCGAGAGAAATTAGACGTCATAGTCGATAAAACCGACATATCTTCGTAAGTGCTATTTTCATACATGCTCGAAGCAATCTCAATAAACGAAATATTAATTCGTCGCTCCCAATCCCAACGATCCCTCGACTAATATAAATGTACACCTTTTTAGGTGAAAATTCAAATGGTAATATCGAGTTCACCGCACTCGACCGATGTTTTCGCAATTTCTACGTTACGTGTTTTTCTCTCCTTAATGTAGAGAAAATAGGATTCCAATAATAACCTAGACTTTGGTAAAACGTGGGTAATGGGTATTCAAAGGTTCGATTTATTTTTAAAATTAAAAGTCTAGATTGAAATATCTCTTTTCACAGAAAAAATTATTCGAAAAGTATTGATACGCTTATTTCAAGGTCATTTATGCGAATGAAGAACGACACCGAATGTTAATTAGGTATCTACCTAATTCACAACAGAAAAAAAATTGTGTTTTTATCATCAGGATATCGAAATTAATAATGAATTTAGGAAAATAGGTTTTGCAGCTTTTTCCATATTCATAAAAAATGAAGTTGATAAACAAAATCGGCTAAATTAGGCTTCTCAGTCGACATTTAAAATTGAAAAGGTCAAGATGAAATTATTCAACAATTCACGAGGAAATTGATTTTTCGATTAGGCCTTGGAAAAAGTTCAAAATCAACGAGAAAGCGAAGATGTGAATTTTCTGAATTAACCGATTCGAATACGCTGATTAATTGGCTCAGATTATTACTTCAGTTCGTTTAATTGATCATCCAATTATATTCAACATTTGCTGGTAACTGATTCGAATCATATTGATTAAGTAGGTATCGATTAATTTAAAATAAAGAGGATTATGAGCTCAAAAATAATAATAGAAAAATCGAAATAGATTTTTAATTATTTGATTATCGAAATTAATGGATCGATGGTTTATTTAAATGAATAAAATCTCAATATTAAGAAATGGATTGTAAGTATTGAGCAATCAATCGTCAGTTTCGATAGATCGATTATCGAATTAATCGATTTATAGATTATTGAATTAATCGATTTATGGGTTATCGAATTAATCGATTTAAATTTATCGAAGTAATCGATTCAAATTTATCGATTATTGAATAAATCTATTTAAACAGATCGATTAACAAGTCTGAAAACTAATTCTCGATTTTGACGAATCGATGATTGATTTTGATAATCGATTATCAAATTCCATAAATCGATAATTAATTTGAATAAATAAATAAATTATTGATTCAATTTAAAAATTCTCGATTTTCGGTTTCGACAGTCAACTTAGATATATTTATGATCGATTTTAATAAATCGATCATTATCTCGATAATTTTATCACAATAAACTGATTGTCGGCTTCGATGAATGAATTATCAATTTCAATGAATTGATTGTCAATTCTGATGAAAATTAGTAGATTTAAATGAATGAATTACCAATTTTCATTACTTAAAAAGTGAAAAAATCCGAAAAAATTTGGTCTCTTAGAAATTTAATTGCTGAACTGAGCAGTTCTGAAGCAACTAACAAATCGATAATCGATTGCGATTGATTCATAAAAATCATCATTTTTCAATTAGATATTATAGATTGATATTTTTAAAATTTTGGCACACCAAAACTTATCAATTTATAATTGATCGATATAAAATTAAATTTTTTTATAATGAAATTTCTATCTCAATTAGAGTTTTGAAGCCGGACCGAATAGTAGAGCAGAACGAGAAGTTCCTCCCTCCACCTCCGCACCACATCCTCAAAAAATATTAAATTCGAGCTAAAAAACTGAAAAAAAGAAAGAAAATTTGCAGTATTGGGTTAAAAAAAAAATCAATTTCAATACGTATTTAATTTTCAATTTTCTGACCTTTCACATACCTACGTAAAATTCGATTAAGTAGGTGTTGCTTTCAATAAATTGATAGATCATTCGATTGAAAAAATTTTTTCCACAGCAAAAAAATTGATAATAATAATTTTATACAATAAAATTAATAAAAGTGTTTAAATTTTGAAACACAATGTCAAAAAATTCATCAACTTTAATTTAAAAAATTTGAAATCTGACATTTTTTCAAATGAACCATTATTTTAATTGAAAAATTAAGAAGACCTTTTTGTCAATTTTTTCAAACTCAAAAAGATATCAAATTACTCTCAAAAATACATTTCCTTAATTTTTTTCGAAATCTTCGGTAAATAAAATATTCTATCTCAAAAAATTGCAAGCATTATTTTATCGCAGGTCCTCAAGGAAAATATCACACGAAAACAACACATCCCCCATAATCCCTCATCCAACTTTCGATTATTTACGATTGAAAAGTAGGCTATAATAAATCCCAACTCCATTTTTCATTCAGATAAACACATTCCCATCGAAAGTGGAAAAATTGCACCCAAGTTTGACTCCATTTAACACAACCTCCGCATAGAAAAAAACAAGGTTACAGTTTTACTCGCCCACACCGGGCGAAATTTTAAATCGATGGTTACAATAGCCTTTTCCCAAAGTATAAGGCGGATTCTACGCACGATTTTCCTAAAAGTGAACTTCAAATGTCACAACACGGTTCAATTACGCCATTAATCAGAAAGCTCTCAACACAAAAAATGAAAAACAAGTCGCAGGCCATCTGAATAATACATACAAAGTACAATTCGAAATGAAAAAACAATTCGGCCCATAAGTATGATTAGGTTTCAAATGGAGAATCATTTTTTTCTCTTGATAATGGTAAAACGAGCTCGTTACGAGACCTTCAATTCGCAGTCTAATGTTCGACACACACCCATCGAAAAACATCACTTTTGCAAAGCCTTCTTTCACGTGAAAAATAATCGTTCAGGCGTGAAATATTGGTGTAATCGCCATGTTGAATAAATACGTACTCAAAAATCGTCTCAATTTCTTGAGTATTATTTACGACGTTTCAGCTCTGCTCAGTCGGAGCCACTTATAAGACGACAATGTTTCGACGTAGGTAGCACATACGATTACAATGTATAAATTATTTTGAAAATTAAATCCCCTCAAATATTTACCTACCCAATTCACTCAAACCAGACCATAAATTTGATAAATTTTGATACCAACTAATGGGAAAGAAAAATTCGACGAAAAATTAGAAGGAAAATTGTCCCGAAATTCAATCGAGATTCCAAGTATCAATGAATCAACTGATTTGACATCCATCTACGTTCGAAATATCCACGTGGACGGGATAATACTTCAAAAAAGGTTTATTTTCCGCGTACAATTGAATAAACCGGTCGATGCAGCACCTCGTCTCCATTCAATGCAGAATGGTCGCGGGAGGTGGTTCACGAAAAAAATTACACCGGCTCCGCGAATATATTTACGGCTGGAAAACGAGGGTAAACGACATAATAGAAAGGCCGCCATTCGATACCGTACAGCGAGTCACGTACACATAATTCGATCATAATTACCGGTATTTAAGTGAAAGAAAACATAGGCGCTTTTTGTGATAATTACTGCAGCGTTGCAAATTCCTGGGTACGTCTTGGGGCTTATTAATACACACGAGCGATTATATCAACTCAAACAATAGACTAGGACGATAAAATATCAACGAATTTAGCTGACAAGGTCAAGTTCTCTGGAGAAGTCTCCAACCAAGGTATTTTGACGGACGACTCGGTCAGAAAAAATTCGATTCAATTTCAAGAAAACTCAGAACCAGAAAAATTCAACCATTTTTCTTATCAACGAACTTTTCAAGTGTATAAGAAATAATTAAACATAAAAAGTGCCTCGTGCAGGTCCAAATAAACAATCACTTCAAAATTTAACAAAATTATCACCCAAAAGAGGTACCATAAACTTGAGTAATTCATTTATTTCATCAAACCGAACCCCAAACCATATAGGTACGTGATCATGTGAGTTTTTTTTTGCACATTACGACCTATTAGAGTTAATTAGAACGATTGATAATCAGACAATGCCACATAAAAACAATGACCTAAGTCAAATAGGTAAATTCAAATCTGTCCTGACATACTTTGAAAAGGCTAAGTACAATAATTTTTATCGTGGCACGAGTACGAGAAAAATGTTCGCAAGAAACATAGTACAAGCGAAGCTGATAATTTGTACCAGTATGATTTATGAATATTCTAGATTATTCGATCTCATTAATAAAACGAAACAATAAGTTACTCGAAATTGTACCCGGCTACGTGCTACTCGAGTACAATTTTTTCAACCTGGCAACTGTATTCGAATCGATATTGCGTAATATTTTTATCAAACGAAAATTAATCTAATTATGAGGTAGGTGTGAAATGAACGATTCGAAAATTTAGATAAATCGATGACTTCATTACAAAATATAAAAATAATTCGATTTTTTTTTAATGCAATGATTTACTCTTTTTTTTTAGAGAGAACTCCTGATTTCATGAAGGTTGGTGGGCAAAAACAAGATCGTACTGAAATCAAAAATACAAAATTTTGTGCTATTTTTTCAATTTCTAAAAAAATTCTTGTGCCCAGAAATACTTTAAAAATTCGTAAAAATCCTAATCATTGTAGTCACTTTTTTGATTTCTAAAAAAAATTAATGATTTCTTTCCTTCTGTAAAAAAATATGAAATTCATAAAAATCTTCATCAAGGTTACCTTTTTTCAATTCTAAAAAAAACGAAATTGATGACTCCTTCATCTTCTGTCCACAAAAATGAAAAAATTCGTGAAAAATTTACGCATGGTCACTTTTTTGATTTCTAAAAAAACAAATTGATGAATTCTACCCCTTCTCTCCCCCCCCCCAAAAAAAATCAATGAAAATTTTGATCAAGGTTGTTACTTTTTTCCAAATGAAAAAATGTTTTTCTCTGGTTTTTTCACTTTTTCCAAATCAATTTTACGAGTTATTCGTATTTTTTTAATGCAATATGCTGCAATGAAGACAGAAATCAATTTCTAATTTCAATTTTAGTAATTATTTTTGACTGGGATAAACCTTTTGAAAACGAGAAGGAAACACATTTACTTTTTGCTTTAAACCATTCAAATTTTTGAGATGAAGGTGGAGAAGAGAAGAAGTTTATCTATACAATTAAATTGAAATAAAATGAAAAACTTTGAGGAAAAATGTATTCAAAAAAGGCTAAAATTCAAAAATTCTATTATTTTCTTTCAAAATTTCAGTTCTGAGTAAACCAAAAATCCTAAAATTCTGTCTCTTGCATAATATTTCAATGACTGAGCTAAACGAGGGCCAAGATTTGAAAAGTCTGCGATTTTTCGAAAAAAAAAATAATTCAATTTTTTTTGACAGGTGATACTTGAAAAAATTTTTATTTTGAAAAAAATTCGTTGCCAAGTTTTTGATAAAATTTCGTGTTTTTCGAGTACCTAGCTACGTTTTCATCCTTCTTCAAGAATAAAAATCATTAAATTGTAATCAGAAATAGCTACTGTATGACCGAAAAAATTTCAGTTTAGGTCAAATGAAGTAATTTGATATCATCGCCCACACAGACAACTGAAGGAAGCAATTTCGACAAAAAAATTTCCACTAACTCAATTTTCCTCCAATTTCAATTTGAAAATTAAATCACAAAGAAGCCATATCTAAGTCGAAATCAATAAAACCGGAAATAACAACAGACTAGATTAAAACTAAATTAAAATTCTTGAAAATGAATTAAAATGTTGTCTTCGAAAATTCGTAAATAATTATTACCAAAAAAATATGCAAATTGTGACAAAATTCTGCAACTTTTTCTTCAAGGTCTACCGGGTACCATAAACTGACCTAGTACAACATTGCTTACTTATACGTTGGATGTATTTAAAAACTGACGTAAAAATTTTCATTGAAAATATTCGTATTTTCTTAAATTTTTGGCGAAAGATAATTATGAAATTTTTTTTAGAATCAGCTAAAAATCTATGAAATTTATGAGTATATAATGACCTCTTATATCATCTTACCCAGCATCTTTTCCCCAAAAAAAAGCGCAATTAACAATCGAAAAATAACAAAAAATGAAATAAATTTTGAAGTAACGTTATTTAGAAAATTGATTCAGTATCTAAAATTCCAAGCATTTCCAACGTTATCCTTTCATACCAGAAACCAATTATGTATGTATGTAGTTCATTCCATATCTATACAAAATTTAATTGACCATCAAACAAATGAACCGTGACCTTGTTCGAAAAAAATAAGGAAAAATTACCAGACCAATTTTCTTCAAAATTATTCATTTGAATTGAATTGAATGATCCTAAGTAATTTATAGGTATCTAACGACGTAATTTTCTTATATAAGGAAAGCGACCATACTAATCATGGAAAAATTTTTTTTTGGTCAGGAAAACTACGAGTGAGTCAAAAATTTCTCGAGAATGGAGAAATTTTTGTTTCGAATATAGAAAAATTGAATTTTCAAGCCAGAAAAATTTCAATTTCATATTTTTACCCGAAAATGAAAATTTTTTGAAATTATTTCAAACTGGATTCAATAAAATTTGAAATCAGAAGTCATGGATATTCATTTAATACCTAATTAATACTCTCATCTTCAGACCCATGTTCTATTGACCCCTTCAACTGCCATCACATTATCTCAAACTATCAATATGAAATAAGATGTTTGAAAATCATTTTTCAGTCAATTTTTCCAAAAATGAAAAATTCTCTTTTTGAAAAATTACATTTTTTTTCTGGGAGTTTATAAAAGAAAACAAATTCCAATTAAAGGGTGCAGGGAAAGAACCAGTTTAGTCAAAAAAATGTATGAAAAAAGGGGCCTTTTGACGCAAATTTAAAAATGGTTATATCTACATAAGTCCCTTTTCATCTGGTTTTCCTCCCGTACTCTTCAATTAGGAAAAAAAAACTTTCAGTTTTAGTCTCATCAAATTGTTTTAAAAAATTGTAGTTTGGTAATCATTGTAATTCTATTTTTTTTTTTTGATTTTTTTTCATCCATTTATGAGCAATAATCTAACAAGAAAAAGTCCACCTTCCACATTTATAGGCATTGAGAGTTGAGTTCAAACGAAAATTCTATTGAAGTGACGAATTTTTTAGGGTCAGATTGAAAGCAGCCTATTACTTTGCCAATTATGACAAAATTACAGTTTGAAAAATTAGATTTCAGTAGCAAAAAAATCATTTTCGAAAATGAAGATTTTTTATATTGGAAAATTTTTATTCGAAAAAAATTGGTCCTTCGAATTGGAAAAACAGAAAAAAATCATTTCTGTCAGGAAAATTCGATTTTTTAGCGCTCTCCAATCTCAAAAGGCAAACTTTTCAACTCATTTCTGATTAAATCTCCTCCTTCTCCCCCCCCCCCCCCGATCAAAATGTCTTTCAATTTTTCATAAAAGTAGCCTTTTTTTTCAATTTTCAGTCATTCAGCCATCTACACATTACCTGAATAAAACATCAAAAATGAATCTCTTTTTCTCCATAAAATTTAGATCTGCATCCTCGTTTCCACTTTCCACAAGCCATCTTCAGAAAAAAAAATGGTCGGAAAAACCCTCAGAGGAAAAGGGAAAATAGGCCTATAATAAGTTGAAACCGTTGCCCTTCAAACCAATTTTTGAAATAATGGCCAAATAAAAAAATTGCACATGCATGAGTTATTACTTTCACTACATTTTTTACTTTTTGAAAAAATTAATCGAAGAAACCTGTCTGGTAAGAAATCGAGGGCAAGAGAATATTTTCGTACAAATATTTCTTCATTTTGAAACTTATTCAACCAGATTTTTACGAAAATAGTGGAAAATTTTCGAAAAATCTCGCTGAAAAAAGGCAACTTGGCAACCCTGTTTTCAATTTTTCACGTCTCTTTCAAAATATTAACCAAATATTCTTTCCAATAGAAAAATATAGTATTTCATTTCAATACAACTTTTCCTCAACTCAAACACAATCACACACCCATCTTCGAGGCTCAATTGAAGAAAATTATTTGTTGAACTCTATTCCCCCTTGAAAAAATTCATTTCCTTCAGATCTGCCTTTCTCACCAAATTCTCCCAAAACTCCTTTAAATTATTCTCGAATCAACTCGAGGAATATTTTCACCTCATTTCTTCACAATTTCCTCTTCTCCCTTCGCCCCTTCCCCAACCCCACCTATCTCACGTCATTTTCAAAAAAAAAAACCATCTCGAATTCGTAAAATTTTCGACTTATCACCAAACTTACGATAAACATTGTTCTAATTTCTTATCAAAGTTCAACAAATCCCATTACTTGTAAAACACAATCGAGTACATTACTAAACATAATATTAATCTATTCGTAATTTACTGGCAGGTACCTTATACGATCGAGATAGAGGATTTAACACGTGAATATCACAGCACCGATTATCCTATCCAATTCTTCATAAGTATTTAGAGACAGGTTATTTATACATACGAATTGATAGCTGATTTACTCTTAACCTTTATCACAAACGAAGTTCATTGAAATGACATGACGTGTACCATACACCGGTATAATTTATAATACCTACGCGTGCACCTTGTGCCGACAAAAACGTGAAATTTAACATCACAATATATTTTTCTCCATTTTCGACGTAATTTGAACAAAATACCCACTACCAGAAAAATGCAAATTACGAAATCTCAAATAATTAAAAATCAACCCGATATTATGGGGAAAATCAAGAAGCTGATAAAGGATAAACTAATAAATCTGCATCATCGATAAATACCAATACTTCTTTCGACCTTCAAATCTGATAATAAATAAAATATCTCGAAAACTCGACCAATTTCCATATTTTTCACCAAAAATTTAAATTTCTGCTCGGAAATGTCGGAATACAAAGCCATTCTTTCTAAAACGTATTCATCTTGGTAGGTAATCGAGCCGGCATTTGAATAGGCCTTTTTTTAACCATTTCGGAAACCACCCTCGCACACCCTCGATCACAATAGAAGGCCGAAACGGTGCAGAAAATTCATTGAAAACGTATCTTTTCGGGTCTACGTGACTAGCACGTGTTCGTCGATGGCTAACGGAGCAGCTTACGTATATACCTCGTTATACCGTGAATTTGAAAATTTCTATTCGACTTACCCCACGATGTGACCAAGACGACGGGCATAAGTAGCCATCCAATCGAGAATTTAACTTTCGGCATATTCGGTACCGTTATAAAAAACTCGAATAAATTATCATATACTGAGGATTACAACACCGGAGTGATAAAAAAAACGCGGTTTTTTACAAATACAGATATCGACGTTCGAGTACAGCATAACCGCGTTTCACCGAGACACGCTGTTCACAAACGTGCAGGCGCACATTACTGATGAACTTCGTCTCGGTATCAGCCAAGTAATCCTTTCGTTCACTGCCCCACCGCCCAGCGAAGACTCGAACAGCTGATTGTATCGCGACCCGCGAATCGCGGCGCCACATTCGGATTCCGCCAGCATTTCCTTCTCGTGGTTGGTTTTTTTCCATAGAGGATTTTATCTAATTATGTAATCGATGGGTGAGGCCGAGGCGGAGGAGCGATTTTTATTGGATTTGAATGAAAATCAGGATCGAATGATTGATGTGTCCTTTAGAGAGTATCGAATGACGATGTAGGGATTATCGATCATCTGCGATTGGATCTCGTTTGAATTCAAGTTCGAGTTTAATTACGACTTATTTCGACCGAGAATTGAGGTATTATGTGTGTTACTCGTTTATGAGGCAGTAAATTACCGATTATGGAATTATCACGTCATCGCGAGTCAATCAGATACCCAAAAATAACGTTAATTATCCGCTCAACACGTATAAAGTAGGCAAATTGAGAAAAATTAAAACATTCTTGGCCAGCGAAGGTTTTATTAGTGTTGGACGATTATTAATCGATAATCGACGTGAAAAATAATAGAAATTCGATTATTTTTTCAGAATAATCGATAATCGATTAATCGATTTTTTAGCAGAAATAATCGCGTAAACGATTATTTTTTTATTTCTCCATTTTTGGGCCAAAATTGAACAAAAATTGGAAAAAAATGACACGACAGAAAATTTTGAAGGAAATTTAGAAATAATAATGCTTTTGACCTGAACAATGTATGTTTTCTGCAAATTTTTCACTTTTTTTTCAGAAATCACTTGAAAATTTTCTAAAATGTGATAATGCTAGAAAACTTTCTCAAAATTTTCACGAAACTCAAAATTTCTCAATTTTAAAGTAATTTGAGATCTGTAAAATATTTCTAAAAAAATATGAAAAATATTTTAAACAAATTGCAATATTAGGTTAAATCTCCTATTCATACTAAATTTTCAAGCTGTGCTTTATTTTTCCGAATTTTTGTTCTATTTTAATTTTAGCCCCAAACCGAGAATTTTTCTAAAAATTTGCAAAAATTCAAACCATACCGCTTTTCAATCCCAAACATCAGTCTTCAAGTATTTGCCAACCTTCGCAAAAAAAAATCATAAAAATGTCTAAAACACAAAAAAAAATTCATGTGCAGTAAAAATAGTTCAATTTTTCATTTTTTTCATCGCATAATTTTCACAACTATGGGACATAACGTCATTCATTAAAAATAGGTTTAAAAATTTATAAATTTCGGTGGACAAACGCTTAAACGGAGAAAAAAATCTTACGAATTTGTAACTGCAATTATAATCGATTAATCGATTATTTTTTCACCGATTAATCAGAAGGATCGATTATTTTGAATAATCGCATTTTGCCCAACACTAAGTTTTTATAGCAGAAAACTGTCGAGAGTGGTCCCCTGAGCAATCCTCAATGTTACCACCTCCCCTCTCCACTGGTCAATTTTTCTATGAAGATTCGTGAAAAAGTTCCATTACCCAAGAATTTTTCACAAATTCAATTTCTGTTGAGCATTTTTTTCGCATTTTTTTGATAGCTTTAGACCTTTAAAGTCAATTTTCTGGACAAAGGAAGCCTTCTGGAGAGAAAATGAATAGAGCATAAATTGTAGGGCATCAAATTTCCCATCTGAAACGTTCTATCAGTTTTTTTTCAAGAGGTTTAGCTTTCGAGATATTTTAGTTCAATATTCACAGTTCAACTTTTTTTTTTTTTTTAAAAAAGTAAAAATATTTCAAAAACTAAGTCTCTTGGGGAAAAAACAAATCGAATTTTACAGATATGAAATTTGACGCTCTATAAGTCTTGTTTTATTCATTTTTTCTTTAGAAAGCTTCTGTTGCCCAGAAAATCGAATTTCAAGGTCAGAAGTTACACCAGTAGCGCAACGATATTAACTGAAAACGGGAATTGCAATTGAAAATGAATTTCAGTTCCACTTCCATAATATCAATTCCGACAGCCATAGTTTTTTTTATGCATTTACTTTTTATGTAGGTAGGTACTTAGTTGAGTAAATGGGCATGCCTACTTTTTTCAACTCTAATTTTTTTTATTTTAATCCTAATTTTGTTCAAATCTGTATCCAATTTCAAAAATTTTCCATCCGTAAATTTTTTTTAGTTTAAATTTTCATCAAATTCTAATTTTTATGTTGAAAATTCTTTCAATTTTTTCAATTTTTAATTTGTTTTTGAAATTGCATCCAATTTCAAAACTTTTCCAACACTACTCAAGTGCATAAAATATTTTTGAACTTAAATTTCCTCACAATTTTATATTTTTAATTTTTTCCCCAATTATTATTGAGTTGGAGAATTTTTTGAAAAGTAGGCGCTTTTTTTTACTTAATTTGAAGTTGAAAAAAATTGAACAATAGTTTTAAAAATAATGAGGAAGGGATACCGTTTTTAAGGGGTTGAAACCTTCATAGAAAAATTAAGCAAGGGATATGGGGAAGGTAACCCTTATCGGTTACTCAGGAGACCTTTCTCGACAGTTTACTCTTCAAAAAGTTTCCAAATTTGTCATAGCGAAAAATTTCACGCGAGATAAATTTGCCAGCTCCATAATCAAAATTCAAGCTCTTTTGTCGGTGGTCGGTGCAATAACCGAGGCGAATAATTTATCTAAAATAATTGAGTCAGAATTAACTGGGTTAAAAATTAAAAATTTACCGTGCCAGCAAGGATAACAAGATGAAGGTTCATAATTTTGATTGTCGTCATCTCTGCCCAGTGACCATGATTCATTGATAGCGCCGCGTCAGCTCAAAAGTGAAGCACAGATTAAGCTCGCGTATATCCCTCAGGTCAACATGTTATCTGAAAACATCAATGACAATGTTGTGATTAACTGGGTACTAATAGAAGGCTATTACCATCTCATCTATTCCTATGAATTAAAATTATGAAAAATATATTTTTCGGTCTAAATTGCCGTTCAGTTTTCTTTTCTCCCTCGTTATCGAAGAACACACACAAACAAGATTACTGGAATCAATCCGGAGGTGATTTGAAGACCGGTAGGTATAGTGAAAAAAATCGCAGCAAATCGAGTAATTAAACCGGTTTCATTCTACCATCTACCTGTATTAGGGAAGGGAAGAAATTGTCTGAAAAAAGGGTCGTTAAGGGTTCTTCATTGATGCTGTGTTATTATACTTTTTTTGTATTGATTGAAAGAAAAAAAAAGAGGAAAAGGAGCTAGAATATCTATCTTGATAGCAATTAGCGTAAACAGGTTTATAACACATTTCCACATCTTGACCATGTATCTTGGAAAGACACCCACCAGGTTGTAAAGGTAGCAAGTACTACGTCGGTGTCGGTATGTAGGTATCAGATCTCACAAAGGGTGATATGTAGTTCAGCATTTTCTAGTTGAAATGGAATTGGAGGGGCAAGTTATGAAAATCACGTCTAGATTTGAAACGATCTGGTTAATTGAGAATTTCACCTTATTTTCCGTCTTTCCCATACAGACATTTTAACCACGTTGAAAATACTTATTTTAAAACTATTATTTTTTAAAAACATTTTTAAAAAATGGTTTCTAACATACATTTTATTGCTTTTACCCAGAAATATGATTGATTTTTATTTTATCAGCGGTTATACCCATGCTACCGGTCACCAGGTCAAAATTGTTTATTTTTAGTGACTTGAAAAGTACCTAACAAGAATTTTTTTGGCCATTGAAATTCATTTTGTTGAACTTCTTTGCAGCTTTGCTAACAACTGAATTTTTTAAAGATTAAAATGCAGTTGGAAACACTGGCATGATTTTTTTTTGGAAAAAAGTTCATTAAAAATTTATTTTAAATGGCCAAAAAAATGTCGACTCGATTTATTAGGTAAAAATCAAAAATTCCCTAAATACGCGATCAAGAACTCTCCGGTAGAAGGCAACAAATTGTCAATTTTGAGGAGATCAATGACTCAGGGAGATGAAGAAATTCAAATCGCAATTTGTGGGAAGGGGGGGTGGGTGGTGATCGAAGTTCCTAGCAGTTGGCCACTACCCAATAGGCAGTAAAAACAACCCGGAACTCAAATTCAACAGTTCACTCCAGATATCAAATTTTTTTCATGAAATTAATTTCTGCTTCAAAATTTCAGATTTCGTAATCTTTATTTTCTAAGGTAACATACGAACCAGAGATACCTCACTCTTTCTTTACTTACCTCAATAATCAGTCAAAATTTGAGTTTAGTGTCAAATTAAATACGTAATTATATTCTTTGAAAAATCAGCAAAATTTCGCTGAAAATCAAATGATTTGGCTGATTTTCTTTGTGCTGCAAATTCTGACTTTTTTTTTTCAATGACGTTTCACCAATTTAAAAGGCCGAGAGCAGAGCACAGAAAATTATACTTCAACATTTTTCAAGCTAAAATTATACCTAGTGATTTTTTTACGATCTTCAAGTAAGTACCATGATTTTAAAAAATCGACTTCTCAAACTGTAAAAAACCTACATATTTTTCGGTTTCAATTTTGTAATTTTCTCGGTGTCTTCTAAAGGTACCTACTAAGTATATTTCAGTAAAAAAGAAAAAAAATATCAAGATTTCCAATTTTCATTTCATTCCTGAAGAGCGCAAATATATTAGTCAAGATTTTTTTCATTTTCATGCACAGGCGTATCCATAAATTAATTACGGGGAATATATAACAGCACGACAGAAAATATAGGTTTCCACGACAGAAAAAAACGACAAGATTAATTCTGGTAACGACTGTTTTTAAAAAATGCACGACAAAGTTGTAACGACAGATTTAAATATTATCACGCTAAAAATATTTATTAAGCGACAAAAAATTATACTTATCACGCCGAAAATATTCTCAAACCGATTTTTTTTTTAAACTCAAGAAATTTAATTTTAAAAATTTCGAAACAATTTTCTTATTGAATCCTTTAGTTATCAAAAAAAAAAGGCCAACTATTTTGCACTACTTCACTTTGAAAAAAAAAGCAACAAACATTGTATCAGTACCACGTATTAATCGTAACAATGCTTCCATTCTTTTTTTTGAAAAATTCACCAAAATTTGGTAAAAGAGGTAGTGTTCTAGTGAAAAAGTACCACCATGATTTTGGGAAGGGGGGAGGGGTAATGGTATATCAAATACCCATACTGAAATAATTTCAAAATGAAATTGAAGTAATTAAATACCTAGTTATTTCAATTTTTACAAATGATAGAGAGTAATTTTTTCAAAACACCCCTAAAAATCAACAAAACATATCCAAGGTACTTTCCTACCAATTTTCATAAAATTAATTCAAATTTTTTAAAAAATATTGGTTTTGAAAACGAGGTCGCCCATCTAAAGTAAAATTTGCATCATTTGTGCAATAGTTCGTCGCTGAAATTCTATTTTTTGTGTCGTTAACATTTTTTATAACTGTCGTGGGGACATTCCCGTTGAAAATATTTTTTAATCGTTTGAAATATTTTACTCGCCGTGCCTCAATTTTTTTCGTCGTGTATATTTATTACTGTCGTTCCTCACATTTACTGTCGTGCATTTCATTTTTTAGTATCAATTATCTTTATTTCGTTGTTGAACCATTATTTCTGTCGTTCAATCTGTATTTTATCCCGTTTAAACACTAACTTTTGTCGTGCATTTAAATGGCACCCATTAATTACGGGAGGGACTGAGAATTTGAGAAAATGAGAGAGGGGGTCAAAATTTCAAATTTGTTATTTTTTTTACCGATCTTTCAGTCAAAAATTATCAATTTTTTCTGAAAAATTGGGAATTTACTAAGAAATCTGTTATTTTTGACTGAAAAATTAGTCAAAAATTATAAAATTCTAAAATAAAATGATCAAAATATTTCCCGAGCGAAGCGAGGGCGATTTTTTTTTTGAAAAAATACTGCTTGAAACCCGAAAAAATACATTTTAAAAATATTTCTGCAATAAAAAACTCTATTTTCCGACCAGGGGGCTCGAGCCCCCCTCCTTGGATGCGAATTTAAAATTTATTTTTTATAAATCTTCAGCGAGGCCTTGACCGTAAAAAATTGAAAACTACGAAGTCGAAAATAAAATATTCTATCAAAATATTCAAAAATTCTATTAGGTGTTTTGTTTTTCCAATTTCATTTTTCAAAAAAGTTTCTTTCTTACCTATTTAAGAAAGTGGCAAAAAATATAAAAATATTTCAGTAAGAATTTTAAAAAATCGTTGCAAATCTTTCATTATTTTTCGATTTTAATTTTCTCAAATCTCGTGTCTTTCTGATATAACCACTGGAACCTCAATATGTACCTATATTTTTTTTCTTGAAAAATATCTAACTGACCTACTGCCCTTCAGAAACCAAAATATTCCATAAATATTCGAAAAGACGTAATATCTATCTCCTTATTTCAAAATAGGAAATATATAAATAGGTATGTACACACATTTAGATAATAATGTACCACCATGAACGACGATGTTCAGCAAATACTAAATTGGGCATTCAGAATAAGAATTTTAGGTGAAATTTCATAATTAACGAAAACGTTCATCTTAAATCAGTTTCAGAAATAAGTAAAAGTACTTGAGTAATTTAGGTAAGTACAAAACACACACCTACAGTAAGTACCCATTTACCAATTTTCATTACACTTTAAATTCACGTATCATTAGATCTAAGTCAAAACCTCTTTATCTAAACCTAATTTTGCTTTAATTTAAAACGAATAACTTTTCAGATAATCTGCCTTATGGAATAGGTATTTCATAATACAATATTCTCATAGATAGATAATGTTATCCTCATTCATTCATTTTCACAAGTAAAACTGTTTAATTTAGCATTCTAAAGCATTAATTACGTAACAATTCGAGAAATAAATTCATCTGCGGCTTAATCTTTCGTAAAATTTATTTCTTTTGTTTACATGTTTACTCAGATCTACAACTAAGGCAACAATGTTGAATTTTTAGTTTTACGTGCATTTGCGGAAGGGAAGATGAAAAATATGAGTCATAAGAGAAGGAGAAACGAGTCTTGAGTCAATATTGACTCAATTACTGTAATAAGCCACCTAAAAGATATAATGATGAAAAATTTTCCTCGTTTAAATATTCAAGTACCTATCTACTTCATATGTGAGTTTCATCATGTAAAATTTCTAATCGCGATGTTCATTGAACCCAAAAATGATCATTATGATGAAACATTTACAGGTAAAGGTAATAACATAGCCTAGGTCTTAGGTTTCTTTTCTTTTTTTTTTTTTTTGAAAATTCAATGATGAAAAAAAATTATCCAGTTTCGGAATGAGCACTAACTTTTTTTGAAATTCTACTAAAATACACCTATTTTAAAATAAAAAAAAATTAGGTATATCAACTGGGTGAGTAAATCAATCTTTAAAAAATTAATTTATAATATTGCAAAGGCAAGCCATTGAGCGCTTCGAGCATTCTCTATAAAAAAAAATCAAGACAACCCTAGACGAAAGAAAGGCCAAATTACCTCAAACGAAAACATAAAGATGTCGTTATTGCCACATTCTCGACTACGAAGCTAAAAATAACTTACTTTCAGAACAAAAAAAAAAGATGGCGACAAAGGCTCGAAATAATTCGTGAACAAATATGAAGAGGGCATTGCACTAAACTAGGCCAGCTAAACCCTTTTCGAAGTTTAATTCATATCCCGATATCAAAACCTCAGGTGCAATTCTGGAGAAAAACTCCAATTTCATGGACTCTCCAATCTCCAACTAATTAAGCCAAGTCAATTAAAACCAATTTCAGCGTCTGAAATTAATTTTCGAGAACTGCTACAATCTCCATAGATATGAAACTGCCAGAGGTGAACTTTTAATTATACTCTGCTCATTTATAAATTACAGGTGAGAAATTCTCTAGTATTTCTCGCACGAATTGAATTCGCCCTCTTTCAACGTTTCAATTTCGATCAAAATACGGATTTAAAATACGCATTAATTTTTAAATTCGAAAATGTCTTACTTGAGTAGGTACTTCTTTTGTAAAACATCTTTCCTTGGTTGATATATTATTCTATTTACTTTGGGCCTATTTGCTATTCGATTTTGTCGTCTTTCGCCGAATTTGCAGCCGTATTACGGAAAGTTTAGTATTTCTCTTCACAATTCTTCCCTAAACGTAGGTATCTAATAACCAATCTGTATTATACTCGGAGTTTGCTTCCCTTGCAACTTATTCAACTCGAAGAATAAAACTGTTTTGTGTGCTTGTTAAAAGACATTTCGTTGATAAAGTCAAAAATGGTTGTAGATTGAATAAATTGAAAGTAGGTAAATCTCATTAGTATTGGGTAACCCGACTTTACAACTTGATTTACGAAAAAAAAAAAAATGATACGAGTACGTTGTTCTGCTTAACAACGTATTTGAGAAGATGTAGCTATTTTTTTTGCGCACAGGAAAAGCTCTCATTACAAATATATTTTCTTCAAAGTACACGAGGATAATAAAGATTGATGTAATTCGAACCACTATGATTTGGTTTGTAAAATTTAAACAAGATTGATGGTTATTCGTAATAACAAATACCATCAAAAGTACAATGAAATATTTTTGCCTCCAAATTGTAATTATTAGATACATTCCGATGTAAATTTGGTTGCATAACTTAAAGATGGCATGTGTTCAATTAATGATATTTTTCTTTATAGAAGAATTTCACTCATACGGTGGTACCGCAACTCAAATTATATGATTGCAGACAAGATTGCAAACGTTGATATTTGAAGGGGCAAATAATATCTACGCAGAACTAAATGTCATTCGTCATGGTAGGAGATTTCTTCAATTTTGAACTTGGATATTAGTATTACTTGAAATTATAAAATCATTGCCTACGTAAAAATTTCGAGGGTAAACTCTTATTTTAGTATTTTGATCAAAATTACGTAAGCTGCTTCAATATTTTACATCGTGAGTGAAAAACATTTTTGAAAAAAAAAATGTTTTGCAGAATGTAAAAGGAATAGAAGTTAACCAATAACCACAATTGATTTTTCGCATGAATTAAAATTGAAACTGATCACAAAAAATAATTTTTACGGTAAATTCTTTTAAAAAAAGATAAAAAACGCGCTGAAATGCTACTAAAATATGAATTATGAATTTAGAAAATCTAACGCATCTCATGATAAGAATGCCTAACAAAATCTAAAAATCGAAAATTAGGAATTTCTAGGATCTTCGAAGACTTTCAATAGAGCTTTTTCAAAATACAAAATTACTTTTATGGAATCACAAAAAACCATTACGAAAGTGAGTAATTAAAAAAAAAAAAATGAAAAAGATGCCAATTTTTTAGGTTTAAATATTTGGTATTCAGAATCATAGATTAAGATTTGAAAAAAGCAGCACTTTCAATCCAAAACTTGAACTTCTACAAGATTAAATAAAAAAATCAATGATTTCAAACAAAAAGCAGAATTGTTGCAGGAACACGACATCTCATGAAATTAAAAATTTGATAAATTTTCTCAAGTATTGTCAAAATTTTATGTAATGCAAGCCTTTTATTGAATTGTCTAAACATACTTTTTTTTTTGGACATGCTGCTCCTAAAAAAATTACGTTGAAAAATTTTTCAACCATGGGAATGAATGGTACCTATACTCGTACTTTGAAAACTGAACAACTTTTTCTTTTGTGACTTGGGCTAACTTTAAAATTAAGGGGGCTACAAAAAAGGTTGTTCAAAAAAATGTTTTTAAAATAAGTCAAGTAAAAAAGGGAATGGAAAACATGTTGAAAAATGAAAAAAATGGTTCTGAAGACTCGTTGCCTAACATCAGAAATGAAGGGGGTAAAAGGTTACTTACAATAAACGAACTTCAAAAAATTTTTCAAATTTTCTCCATTTTGAATGACTTTTGCCCCTTAATTTTTGATGTTTGGCAAAAAGTCACGACGTGAAATTTTTTACCTTTTTCAAAGCACTATTCACTCTCATGGTCGAAAGTTTTTTTTTTTTTAGGAGCAACATTAAACCCTTCAATTTTTAAGATCGACATGTTCATCTCAATTTTTTAGTGGTTCTTACCCGGTTGAAAAAGTTCATAATCACAAAACATCAAATTTCAAACAGGATGAACAGGGTACGCTGATAACATTTTCTATGGAATTTTATTCGACCTTTTCGAATGAAGTTTTTTGATACCATCGCCCCTTCCCCCGGGGAAAAATTCATTCCAATAAATTATCCATCCAGTTAGCTACATTATACTTTTGAAATTTCCAAAATTTGAGAGTAAATTTCAGGATTTGAATTTCGAAGGCAAAATTATTCAAAAATTTTCTCAAAAATATGTTCTTGAAATTCACAAAATGATTTTGTATTTTGAAGAAACACGGTTTGAAAAATCTACTTATAAAAAAATAACCGGAAGGATGTGATAACAGATAAGCAAGCTCAAGTGTTTTTTTCCATTTCTCTGTAAATACCTACATATTTTTAGAAAAAGATAATTTTCACATATTTTTTTGTCATATTTTTATACTGTAAAATTGAATTTGAGAGTTTTTTGACATGTTTTTGAAATTCGGATATGTGACGAGATCAAAACCAATCACATATGTACGTTTCAACACTTTCTCCATTTTTGGGTATTCTTGTAAGTCAGTTTCGTACTGATTTCGTGTTTTTCCATCTTCACTTTTGTAATTAATCATAACCAGGGTATTCACAATATTTCAGAAATTATTTTTCCTGGCTTTTCCAAACTTTTAGACCAATTTTTACAAGTTTTTCACACCTTCTCTACAAAATATTCATTCACGAAGCAAAGACATGGAATCAGGGGTAATTTTTCATGTCACTTTTTTACAACCTGGAACCTGAAATGGTGTAGAAGAATGATTTTAAATGCATTGATTCTGAGTTTTTTTTTTTTTGAAATAAATCATTACTGTTTATGAGATGTTTGAGATACCCTTCTTACCTACCATAAAAGCGATTCAAACTCAATTCAGAAATTTTTTGCCCCCCCCTCTCCCCTAACAATAACTTGAGAACTTGAATTAAGTACGGAAAAAATCAAATAAAAAGAAAAAAAATCTAGCTATTTCAAAAAAAAATTATAAAATTTTAAAAAATGAACCAAATTACTTAGGTACCATGTTAAAGTTTCCACAAAATCACACAAATAAAAATTCAGAGTTTTCCAGGCTGAAAATTGATTTTTTTTATCATTCATTCCTCTCCCTGTCAACAAATTTTTTTTAAAAAATGCTCAAAAATTATAGATTTGGCACCTTGCTTCTGCAATCTTTTCGATTTACAATGAATAAAAAAATCAATGAGGTGGTAAAATATTAATAATTTTGTTGAAATATATCAATAAGAATACTGAATTTGAGCAAAACGAGAGAGCAAATTTTGGCGAAAAAATATCTTCAAAAATTTTCCCCTTATTGCGGTTTTCCAAAACAAGTTGTTGATAAAATTTTGGATTCTTTTCCATTCTTATTCATTTGCTCTTTTTTTGTATTTTTGAAAAATTCAAAAATTTCCTGACATGTTTTCAACTTTTCCAGATTTTTAAAGTAAAAATCCTGGCCAATATAAACATTTTTTTGAAATTGTGACTTTTATTTTTCCTACAATTTTTCATTTTTGACGACTCGTATAGCTGTAGAACCTTAAAAAAATGTACTATCGAATGAAAATTTTCAAAATTGACTTCACTTAAATCTGAATATTAAAATTTTCAAATTGAAAAATATTTTCCTTAAATTTTTATCTGAAAAAAATATGTAAGGTAAATTTTTAAAAAGTTGACAATTGTATGTACTTTCAAAAATCATTATAATGAAAAAAAACTTCATGAAATAATTTCCTAATTAAATTTCCAACTCAAGCCAAGCCATATCCGTAACTAGCACCTCACTCCTAGAGAATATCTTCACATCTGTAAACCTACAACTTAAACATACCTTTTTAATTTACACCCCAATTACCTAAATTACCAACTTCATACCTTGACACAACACAGTAAATCAAAATATACGAAAAATCAACACCGCGCGACATTCTAATAAGACCAGCAAACTTCACCCGGAACACCATCTTTAGTTATTAAAACCATACCCTACTATCTCGCTGGCTCCTATTCGATGTTTTAATGAAAGACCACCACCTTTCCGAGTGAAAAACATGCATCTCGTGTAACTCGATATCTGCACGGTGATTAATTACAAAGCACAATTCTGGAGTAAAAAAAGCTTCGTTAGAGCTTTCTTTATTCATACAGAGAGCACTCAGTACACTCATATTAATCAGATGATGTGTGTAAATAAAAAAAAAAAAACACCTCCACGTTCAGCTCGCGATCCCGATACAGAAAAAAAAATACAGGAATAAACTGTTTTTATTATTTTAACAGTGCACCTGTACCACGGTCTTTCTGCGGTTTCTCTCCTGTTACTATAGCAACAGCTTCACATTATGAAGTCGAAATTTTCCTTCGGTTTTAGGCGTCATTTAAGTCCAAGACTAAACAGTTTATGTAGATCCCTTCCAACAGATCGGTCCTTGCTTCATTTTTCTCTTCTCTACTAACCACGTGTATAGCGGTAATAAAAAAATCCGACTTATCTGTCGCGTTAATTGATTTTTAAATTGTGCTGTCGTTTTAGTTGTACTCGAGCTTTTATCATTTTTTTTCTCGCTTATTGACGTAGAATTTACGTACGCATGGTTCGATTTTTTTTTCAATTTTTACCATTAATTATGACGGTGTGACAATTAAAATTCCAAGTGTTGGTAATTGTGTTTTAATTGTTAATGGGGTCCGATTAATTATTCCTGATTTTGGTAAGTTTCATTTATCATATTTTTCATTGTGTTTTAATCGAGTATGTAATTTTATAGGTGTAGCTCGAAGCTTACATTGATCAAAATTTAAAATTTTTTAAATTTAGAAAATGATAAAAATAGTCAAAAAATTGAAAAAAAATTTCAATAAAAAAATCACACGTTTACATTGAAGTTCATCTTCATCAAATTTGCTATTTTATTAATTAAAAAAATGGTAAAAATTGACAAAAAATTGAAAAAAAATTCAATAAAAAAATCACACCATTAAATTGAAGCTCATCTTGATCAAATTTGCTATTTTTTTTTATTAAAAAAGGATAAAAATTGACCAAAAAAATTGAAAAAAATTTCGATAAAAAATCACACCTCTAAATTGAAGCTCATTTTGATCAAATTTACAATTTTTTTATTAAAAAAATTATAAAAATTGGAAAAAAATTCAATAAAAAATCACACCTCTAAACTGAATCTCATCTTGATAAAAAAAAATGAAAAAAATTGAAAACAATTTTAATAAAAATCACACCTTTAAGCTTATTTTGATCATTTGAAATTTTTTTATGAAAAAAAACGATGAAAATTGAAAAAATTGCCAACAAAAATTAACAAAAATCGCCTCAATAAATTTGAAAAAAATTTCAATAAAAATCCCACCTCGTCTAAAATATTAATTACAAGATCTAAACTCGAATAAGCCCCCATTCGATATAATATTCCTGTATAATTAATACTGTGCAATATTCACAACACCATTTGCATTGTTTAGTATAAACAGACACGAGTTTTCAAACGATTCGCAACGTATAATCATCTAAAACAGGATAAGATTTGTGTCGACAAAGTTTATACCGCGTGCGGATTTGCTGCTCACACACAGCACTTTAGATTTTTCCCTGCATCACTGCCCATAGCTATTTCAACGTCACAAATAGGGGTACCATACAAACACTGACAAGACCACACAATAGAAATTATCTATTTCGCATAGCTATTTTATGTTGAATACACTTCTGCTACTATATGTTCATATCACATACAATGTATGCTGGATTGCTCTGCTGTTGCTGGTTCATATTCATAACTCCTTCGCTTTTCACCCTCTTTACATATTTAATGATTATTCGCGGCAGCGAAACCGTGGGGGCCCCCAATTTGCAATATTTAGTCAACCACGTATACTCGGTGTTCTCTTTCACTATATTTACCTTGGTTGGCGATATTCATTTGAATTTCATATACCTACTCGTGTAGGTACGCTATAGCATACCGTACGTATATTTTCTTCAAGAATGGCCTCTGTCTGTGCTCTGTTGAGTTGAAAGTAATATATACATAGTGCACTATTCAAAGACTTCGGGGACCGAGTCGACTTTCTTTTCATACGTTCTGGTTACCCTTTTTTTTTTCTCATATGAAATCACTTTTCAATTACCATTCAAGAATTTCAATTCAAATGAGAAAAGGTTACCTAGAGTTTCCAAAATAAGCTCAGGCAAGCACGAGTATAGCATGTGGAATATTATTTTACTGGTAAATTTTTGGTTATATAGCATGCATACAAGGTGTCCCACCAACAAAACGTTCGACATAGTTTGCATTTGCATACATACGTTACACCGAGTCGAAGGAGCAAAAACTGGGGTATAAATATGGTGCATATTTTTAGATCCGAAAGGGGCACAGGGTTCGAAATTTCACAAAAACGAAATACAATATTTAAATGAGAATGAGGATGCTGGTGGAACATATTACACATAAGGAAACCTTTGGTATAAAATTTTACACGTTTCATTTCAAAATGAAATGAAAGGATAGGTCAGAAAATTTTAAAAAATGAAATTCCTCAATTTTTGATACGAAATTTCGAATATCTAATGGAGAATTTTCAAACGGTAAAGGAAAATTTTTCAAATAATTTCTAAAAATTTCCAATGACAAAAAAAAAAGGAAATACCTTATATATCAAAATGTGAACATGATTTTTTTTTCCAATTTGTAATTTTTTTGTTGATTCCTACTAAAATTTTCGATAGTACTGAACTGAATTCATACGTTAAAAAAATTCATAAAAATTTGGTTTTTAAGTGAACTCACCTCTACCTACCAGTTTTCGTTTTTTTTTTTTCAAAATATTGGACTACACATCGGTGGCGCACCCACAAATTAATTAAAGGAGGGGCTGAGAATTGAGAAAAATAAGGGGAGGGGTCAAATTTCAAATTAGTTATTTTTTTACTGATCTTTCAGTCAAAAATCATCAATTTTTTCCGACAAATTGGAAATTTTTTGAGAAGTTGGTCAAAAATTATCAAATTTTGAATTAAAATGACTAAAATACTGCCCGAGCAAAGCGAAGCGAAATTTTTTTGGAAAAAATACTATTTGAAAAGCCAAAAAATACACTTTTTTATATTTTTGCAATAGAAAAATCTTTTTTCCAGCTCAAGGGGAGCCCACCCCTTGAGTGCGCCTACGCTACACATATCAAAAAAGTTTTTTGAGATTTTTGATCTTGGTTTTTTCAAAAAATTGAAAATTTTACAGCCTGAACCCCTCACAGTCTTATAAAAAATTAAAAGAAAGAAGGACAAGCTAATGCCAAAATAAAATTGTTGCATAGTTGTATATTTCTAGAAAAATTTGAAAATTCGATATGGACCATTAGAGAGAGAGAGAAGGAGCTCATATGTACTTACAATGATCAAGTTGTTTTTCTAGACGAAAAAACATCAAGGTTTAAATCGAAAAATCTATAAGGCCATTGAACTTTTTTTTGAAAAGAGTAGAAAAATTTATTGGCATTCTGAATCATAAAAATTGTAAAATCCAAGGGTCGAAAAATTAAAAATTTTTAGGCCTTATCCTTAAATAACATTAATCTCAAAATATTAATATAAAACATTAGAATTACGTTTAAATCGTAAAATTTTTGGAAATAAGGTCCTCGTTTAAACCTAGAACTCGAAATCTTGCACAAAAAAGAGTTGGAAAAAATGCAAACACTTAAGCTTAGATCAGAAAAATTAGAAAAAAATTTCACGAACCCCAAAAATCTTCAATTTACGTCGAATCTAAGCCAAAGCTACGACAGTTGCAAGACAAAAAACATGAGATTATAAGGAAAGAGTAGGTATGGGATGGAATGAAAAAATTATATTTTTAATCGAAAAAATTATATTTTTAATCGAAAAAATTTCGCCACAGCTAGAAAACTTACAAAAGTAATAACCTGCATTGAAAAATTTTGAGAATACAAATTGCATTTGAATTGAAAGAAAAAACTGATTAATGAGAGGCAGAAATTTTCCAATCCACGATCCTTTGTCAATCTCCAATCATACCGTTCTCAAAATAAAACAGTGGAAAAATGATTTACATTTTCATTTCCTAAGGGTATCACAGACTACAAATCTAGGAATGGAAAAAAATTCGAAATTCATGAGAAAATGAATACCACCTACAGACGTGACACAGTTGACGATACCAAACCATACGCCAAATTTTTTTTTCATTTTTTTTTGGCTCTTCAAATATAAAAAGTAGAGTAATCTTCTCTCTTTAGAATAAAAAAATCGTTGAAAAATGAGCTTGTACTTGGTGAATTTTTAAAATTTCTAAATATAGACGTGAAAAAATCAAAATTTTGAGGAAAATACAAATGAAAATTCAGTATTTTTCTTGCTTATTAAAATTATATAAAGTATTTAAAAAATTATTTTTAGGCGAAGCAAACTCCAAAAAAAGTTATAGACTTTTCATTTTTTTCCCCGCAGCCCTTTCAAAATTATCAAAAATGTGAAATGCAAAGTGAGTAGGGGCTTCGCCTTCGTTCTTGAGGGGAAAATCAGTTTTCAATTAAATAATGCAATCCAGAAATATTAGAAAATTCATCGATTTGAATTGAAACAATTGAAGAAAAGTACATTTCAATCTCAAAATTTTGAAAAAATTCATATTATGAATCTGAAAAGTTTCAATTTTTAGCTCCCCTTCCTCTCCAGAACGAGGTCAACTTAGATTTTTCTCTGAAAAATTGAGAGTGAATTCAAAAACTTGTGAAGAATGACTCCTCATTTTTAAGAATTTTTTTAAAGGAGGAAGCCAAACATGATTTGCATGCAGTTTTGGTTTTCTGATATTATTTTTAATATCACACAAAAATTCGAATCAAATAATGAAGTGCAGTGCATGTATTTTCAACTTTTCTTTTCTCTCATACCCAAAGAACTTCGATGTTGCAATTGAAATCTCACAAAGAGTCAATTTTTTCTCAGTAGGGATGATCATATTTTTAGGTTTTTGAAATTTTTGGGAAAGATGACAAATGAAAATCAATTTTAGAATGTTTAATTATATCAAAAAGTATAAATACGAATTAAAAGCTCATTTGAATAAAAAAATTTTTAAATTAGAAATATTCAATTTTGAAATAAAATTAATTAATTTTCACTGAAAAAAATTAAAATTTCCTAAAATTATCATCAAAGACGAATTTTAACTCAAAAAGTATACGCTTTTGTTTAAAATGTATCAAAAATTCGTCAAAATTAAAAAAATCAATGATTTCGAAGACTTTTTGAACAGAAAAAAATAAAGATTTTCCGAAATGGCTGTTGAGAACACTGACACCGTCAAATTAACATCATTTCATGATTCAAATTTAAATTAGGTAAATCTACAAAGAAAAAAAAGTAGAACTTGAGACACCCTATATTTAATTTGGTAAAAATTAAAACCATCTGAATTAGAGGGTTACGTGGTTACACACATAAAACTAACTATAACCATGGAAAGCTCAACTACGTAATTAAAATGGTACCTATAGTATTTTTCAGCAAAAAAGCAACTCTACATAGCAAATAACTTTTATAGGTACGTAGAAAACTACCAGTATGTGGAACTGGAACATACGTATACAATATAGAACATTTTCGACTCCGTTTCCTTTAACCTTTTCCTATACCAAACCCGTCAATAAATATTCCACCCTTGGAGTGGAAACAAAATTGAAAATATCTTTGGAAATTATTTAAACCCGTACAACAGCGAATATGTTCTTTGAAATTTTCATTTAGAATGAAAAAGTCAAAATACCCTCGACATTAATTTGATTTGTTTTTCAGCTATACAAAAAGTGATATAGGTTGAGCGATTCAATTCTTCTTCGCTTTCGAGTCCTCAACTCACTAGAATCGAACGGAGAAAAAAAAATGTAAACTTGTAAAATCGCCTACGTTGATTTTCCTACATGGCAATCGAAAGTCAACCCGACGTCGTTAAAAACTTCATTTAACGACGGTATCGAAAAGTGTGAGAAAAAATACCCGCCACTGTTGAAATGATAGACACATCAGCGTCACCCAACGTGCTATTTTAAACTTTTATTTTCACAGTATGTGTGAAAGTATAGATGGAAATAGCAGAGAGCCTTTTTTCAAATCGCGAAGGTATTTTTTCACTTTGATACGTGTCAGTCGTCAAATCGTGTGAAAAATTTCTTCAATTGATTATATCGACGAATACATCGAAATAATCTGGTCATTAAAATTAATCTAGAAAAGGATATAATTTCCGTTACAGCTTCGCCAAGAATATCCTATATGCTCGGCAAGAAAATCGAAAAAAATCTCATCACGTATTTACACGAATTTTATATAATTTATTAAACGCGGTAATCTCCGAAGCAAAACTCAGTTTAACTGGCAAGGGATTGTGTTCAAAAATTCATAAGCCAAGTCTGCCGGTCGTCGTTATCTATTCGAATCCTGCTCAATTATTAAACCATTAATTGCAAAACGTTAGAATTGGCTAAAAGTTGCAAATCATTGCGTATACGTTCATAGCTCCATACCTCGATGGATACCGCATTTATGACCGCAGTTTTCACGTTTTCATCATATACTTCGATAAGGTGGATGGTTGATTTTCGCGAAAAAAAAAAGTACCTACCCATTAAAATTCTCTTTCTCCGATGAATAAAAGTTTAAAATTACAAGACATTAAGAAAGCTATGGGCATGGTAGGAGGCTATTTGGCCTCTGGTGGAACGTGATAAGAATTTTCATGCTGTTCGATTTGTCTTGGTAGAAGTAGAGAAAATGAGCAAATTTTTATCTCACATCTGGGGAGCTGAGGCCCCAAAAAACGTGATTTCCAAGCTAAAAAGTTCCATATCCGTGAGTTTTCAATCGGCTTTGGAAATTTCAAAGTGCCTTCGGAGACACAATTTTGGGAAGAGGAGAAAAATTTTTTCCAAAAATTTGCCACGAATTCTCTTAACTCTCGAAAATCTTTCAAATTTTTTCCTGTGGTGGATTAATCATTTTCGTTCCTTAAAATTATTGTTTTTCGTTAATTTTTGACAATTTTTTTTTTGTATATTTGACCAGCTACTTTCATCATTCGAAAAAATCTGAAAAAATCCTGAGAAATGTGAAATACGTTGCAAATTTTTAGAAAAAATTAATTTTCTGCCCACTGCGAAATTGTGTCTCCCAGGGCTATCTGAAATTTTCAAGGCCATTAAAGTGATGGTACCTACTTACTCTTCTTTAGTACCTCTCTCTCTAACGTTCCAAGTTTCAAAAAAATCGTTTGAAACTCTTGGAAATGGAATTTTTAAGTTGGAAATCATCCAGGAATGAGATAAAAATTCGCTCATGCCCTCTAAAATCATCACCTAAATAAATCAAATAGCATAAAAATTTTGTTCAGTTCAACCATAGGCCAAGTGAGGAATGGATCAAAAGAGCAAATTAATTTTTTGTCGTTGTGAATTCATTTTTTTTGTCTCAACTCTTGAATACGACACTTCGACAAATTATCACTTTTTTTCAAGATTAATTTTTTTCAAGATTTTTTTCAACTCCGACATTATTTTAATCCCAGGATTATTTCAATTTTTTTAAACATAATATTTTTCCAGATTTTCTTGAAATTGGAAATTCTTCGTCCTAAAAGATCATTAAAAGACAATGAAGCCAGGATCACCAGTCAAAACCGATCGCATAAGAGCATAATTTGAATTTTTGAAGTTGCTATACATTTAAAAATTTGTGAGGTTCGGCTCCTAAATCTTAATGTAAGTAACAAATGGTATTTGAAAAAAAAAAGTTGAAAAATGTATTAAATTTCGTAATTTTTGAAAATTTGGATTTGGATAGAAACTGTTAAATTAAATTTTAAAAAAGTTTTAAATGAAGGTTTTTCTAAAACCGCCCAAAAGAAGTACCTTAGAAGGACCTTAGCAGAACTTTCATCATGATATTTTCAAAATAAATATACCCCCTTCCAAAAAAATCAAACTCATTTTAGGAGGACAAATTTTTTCCTTTTCAAAATATTTTAGAAAGAGAAGAAAAGAGAAAAGTTTTTACCATAATTTCGAAAAAAAAACCATGTAAATCCATTCATTGAACCCGAGCGAAACGAGGACGAAAATTTTCGAAAAAAAGGGTATGCAGAATCTGAAATTTCTCCATTCAAAAAACCACATCTGTAGACTCGTTCCTGATTTCATTCCAAAAAATCAAAACATTTTTGAAAACTGTAATCGAGATCGTTAGGTACGAGCCTTTTGATACATGAGAAGGATAATAATTTTTTTCACTTGAAGATAATTTCAATTGTCTAGATTCAAAAGCTTACATAGTGTTGCCACTAACGATATTTCAAATATTAGCTATTTATTTTGGCGGAGGAACCTGAAAATTTGAAAAAGGAATTTTTACTGAAAAAGTACAAAAGAAGGACTTTAAAAGGACCAAAAGGACCTTTCAGCCAAAATAAGAACCGGAAGGACTTGTTGGACACTCTGAAAATTTCATTGTTTTCATAATACAATAATTTTTCTCGCAAAATTTTCCCTTTTTTCATGACTAGTTATTGGTGCTCCAAGCTTCATTGCCAATCAGTGATTTTCATTCAAAAACTGAATCAAAGTTCAGTTAGGATGAAAATGTTTCGTTTCGAGTTTGAAATTAAGTTTCAAGTTCGAAATTTTTCAAAACCAATTTTTTGAATTGATTACGACACGACATTAACATGTGATTGAAATATGCAAATTATTAAAAAAATTCAAAATTGATAAGTTTCAACAAATTATTTTAGGACGAAAAAAATTCCAATTTTCTAGGAAATTTGAAAAAATATGAAGTTGAAAAAAATTAAAATAACGTTGTGATAAAAATAATTTCGTAGTTGGAAAAAATCCTAAAATAATTGTAATAATTTGTTAAAGTATTCAGACGCGAAGACGAAAGAGCCGTTCAAAAGAACTAATTCACAACGATAAAATTTACTTTTTCGATCCACCCCCGCCAAATGACCTCGTCCTTACCACACCAAAGCCTTTGAAAAAAACAATTCCTCATTTGATAAATCTTCAACCCCTTAATCCTTCGATGGATAGCCCCATAAAATCAGAAAATTTTTTCTATTTTTCAGACGCCTTCGCATTACCCAAACCTACCCACTTGATCAATTATAAAATTGAAAAAATGCTGGCAATTTGGTACATATTTCGTAATCCGCGCGATATTTCATTCGTATAATTCATTCGTTTATCCAATTATGAAAATTTCTCATTCAGCGCAACGAAATTATCGCGACTAATCCGATAGCATTAGGTTTCTAAAACGAAAACGTATGCACATCGAAGCAAAACTTTTCAGCTACATTTATTTAACATAAACTTCGCATTTTTCAAGCACCCACCTCAGCGTGAAGTATAATATCGGCGAATGTTCCACAATTGGAATTTTTCATATATTTCCCTTCTCAAGCCACCCTCCCATAAGTCAATTTCGCACGAGGTCTCCGTATTTTGAAGGAAAATTTACGCGTCTTTAAAGTTACCGCGTGTACTTAATAATTTCAAGTTTACTTCGAATAAATAGAAATAAGGCGCGAGGAGGCTGCTATAGGCCTACATCTTTCACACGCCGAGTTCGGTCTCAAATTATTAATTTAATCGTATTACACGTTAAGATAAATTATAATCCTATTTTCTATATCGTGTTTCAGCTAACGCTAATACACATTCGTGTAAAATTTCGCAGCATGCTTTTCTCTCTATGTACACCACAGTGAAAATGTAGAAATAAAATTTTCAAGTTTCAAAACGAAATGCGAATTTAAAAACGAATTTTAGGGTCTCTTTGTATGTACGCGAAGTTGAACGTAGTGAACCAAAATTACACAATTTTAAGAAACAGAGGAGAATGAGTGGCGAAAAATCTTCGTAAAAAGTACAAATTACATGAGACAAGGACATCTCGGTTCTGCATTATTTTTAGGTTCCAAATGCGATGAGGGGCCGGGAGAGGGGAATGAAATACGCAGAACTGTCCGCGAATTTGTTAATTTTTCTAATAGGGGTAAAATTAATCCAATTTTGGACATGGATGTGGTTTTGAGTGAGGAAGGTAGAGGAGAGAGATTCTTTTAAAATTAGCGTCTGTCAAAAAATGCGAAGAAGTGGCCAAAAAGAAGGAAAGAAAACTACATATTGCGTATAATTCACATGGATTTTTTAATAATAAGAGCTGAAATAAGAACAAAAATAAAACATATTTTTTTCACTTTAAGAGAGATTCTTTCAACAAAAAAAAAAAAAAATTGAAACACTGTTACATAGAAAATTCAAAAAATTACAATTAAAAGCACATCTTACGTTTTTTTTAACCAATAAATTTTAAAACTGCAAACTATCGTTTTGTAGAGCAGGCCAACGATTTTTTAGATTGGACCAACGTTTTTCATATCAGGCCAACGTTTTTCGACATGAGCCATCATTTTCCAACCCAGACAAAATTTAAAACTCAAAAAAATAAAAACGGGGAGCAACGTGTCATTTTCTTAAGATTTTTTCAGATTACCAAGTTCATATTTGCTTATTTTTGAATACGATTTTTCAATGCCCACCCTCTCCCCCGAACCATTCTTACAATTTCCAAAAAAATATACGACAATGAAAGTAACGTAAGACATCTCAATTCTCACTAATCTGAGGACACTGAATTGGAGTGGAACTTTTTTCTTAATTCAACCTTCACCTTTCGTGCTCACCGACCTCCCTCCCCTCCAAATGGCAAAAGATTCAATTTTTACTCTTCTGCTCTTATATAGCAAGTCACGAGAAAAACTGACAATTCTCGACTCTTCTGATAAAAAAGTAGGATTCTTATTTCAAAAATGAGACTTGTTCGTTATTTACGAGGTTTAGTCCAAATCCAAAATTAATTTTATTCAACTAGGATGTTTTTGAGAATTTTACAAAAAAAAAGAAATTTTCGAATAAAAATTTAGAGTTTTAAAATTCATTCTTCTGTCTTAATTTTTTCAATTAGTAATGGAAAATCAATGGTAAAGTAAATTTCATGATCAGGATATAGGAAAATTTTTAAAACGAAATTCTCAAAGGTAAATTCCTCACAGAAGAAAATTTTTTCCCGCAGGAAAATGCCTTTGCAGGAAAAAAAAATTCAATTCAAAAAAATTGATAGAATTTTATCGAAAAATTTCGGTATAATTTTTCCAAAATTTTCGTACATAAATAGCTAACGAATTTTAAAAATTAGAATAACGAAAAAACGACTTGAATACGTATCTGATATTTTAATAGAAAGTCATCGAGTGGAAAAATTTTATAATTTAATTATGTAATACTGGGTCCATCAACGAAAGGTATCACACTATCACGTTTATTTTCTTAATAAAATGTCGACTACAATCAACATAGCTCAGCCAAGCAACATTTGAGAGCCAAAAGATGGTAGGTTTTTTTAAAACAATAATTTAATTTTTGATAATCAGACTTAATCATGCTTCTATGATAAAAATTTTCAAAATTCAATAGCTTCTTGAAAAATAAATCAAATCGAACTTTTTTCCCCCGAAAATGCAAAATTAGAGTTTTTTTCACGTTTAAAGCCAATTCACGTAAGAGAATGATTTTAGCGTAGCGGTGTTCCCGTTTCTTGATGAAGAACTTCTACAAAATCAATTTTATTTTCTGAAAAATTGCATCCGAAAGAGTAAAATTTCTAGACGAATGAAGCGTTCTACGAAAAAAATAATTGAAACCAAAATTGTAGAGAATTTAATTTGCTTCCTGCACAGAATGGTAAAAATCTTCTCAAGAATCGATTTCTTTTAAATATTCTTTTGTAAATTGGAAAACTATGATTCAGCATTTTAATTTACCTGGGACTCTTGGAGAAATTTTTCAACAAAAAAGAAAATACTTGATTACCTTCAATTTTAGATTCATTCATTTTTTGAAGAACGTTCAATTCGCCCAGAAATTTCGCTTTTTGGGAGGAAGTTTTTTTAAAAAATGAAACAGTTCTTCATTAGAAAACAAAGGGGCCTTTCTAATCATTTACTTCTGCAAATTGACTCTGAATGGACTCCTAACGTATGAAAGACTCTCTAAAATATTTCACTCATTTTTCAAGGAGTTATTCGATTTTGAAATGTGATATTTTTCGTTGGTAGACCTGGAATTAAAAAAAAAATGGGCACTTATATAAAAATTCACCTGTCTGATATGTTTCACAAAAAATCACCGATAAATTGATTGAAAATGAAAAAAAAAAACGAATCAAATATTTGGCATTTAAAAAAATTCATCAGTTCACATATCCATGATTTTCCCCCAAAAAAACCTCATATAATTTTTTTCCACCAGAGAAAAATCTGGCAGACTTACCCCACTTATATTCCACATATCTCATAAAAAATAATAAAACTCGAGACAAGGATAAATTTTAACCAATTTAGACTCGTCGTCGTCATTCTATACGATATCATAGGTACTTTCATATTCATTTGAAGTTCGGTCCAGAAAACGACATTCCGTTCGCAAACAATGCCCCAAGAACTTCTAAGAATATTGAAAATCTCGTCTCTTGTGTTTCTTATCCGTATTATTTTCAAGCCAAGAAAAAAAAAACCTAAACGACAATACGAATACGACAACATTTCTGACTCATATTTTACTTTTCATCTTTCACTGCAAGCCGAAGGAAAAAAAAACAATAACTCGAGTCGTAAATTCGCATCAATTTTTTTCCGATTTGGCAGCACCTTTTACAGTTTCGAAACTTTGACAAAGTTGCGTGACATACGAGTTAGAAATATCAAAAAGAAAATCAACCAAGCGAATTGTTAAAAAGTGCATCAAACTATCGCAATAGCAATACTCGCACGGTTTTTGTTTTTCTCTTCGACACAAACTCGAATAAAAAACTGCAAGTGAGAACACTTACTCGTACTTTGACTCATGTCATGTATACTTGAACTCGTTGACCTATACGTGTACAATGCTGAACTGGCATCGATTTCAAAAACAAGCTCGGTCGTTTTCTCGTCAACATTCTTAATTCCTTTTGGCGTTGGTGACGTAGAAAAAATGCCCACATTAAGAGACGACAACCAATTACACAGATAAGAATTGGGATAATCGCGACGTTTAATTATAATAAACTAAACAAGCACTAAACCTCCATTCTTCGAGGTCTACCTTGTCAAGGAAAATAATTCAAACTTATCGCTAAAGGGTACGCGTACACTTTCGTAACATCAACAAATTCATTAGCTGATCGAGTAGCCAGCGGGCCAAATAGACGTAGGTATGAATTTTCTACACGAAATTTAATTCCACCTCGTGGAATTTAAGTCGTAACTCGTCAAGGGGGTGCCTTTAAATTTGATTATAATTCAATTTACAAAATGAGTCTTCCGACAGACGTAGAAATACATTTTCTTTTGAAAAAATTCACTCTGTCGAGAACATATAGAGTACGTAATCAGCCATGTACGAGGATTTCTTTTTGTGAAAATTTCCACATCGGGTTAAACGTGAAATAAGTGAAAATTTACTTTTGATCGTACACCATGTACTTTGAAAAGTCTACATTTAAAATCAGTTTAACGTTGAAAATACTCGTACGTATTACATACGTATCTGCTTTATCTTTGCGATGAATCGAAAAGTTATATCACGTCTTGGTAATTCCATAATGAAAAAAAAAAAAATACAAATCATTCAACTTATAGAAACGCTCTTTCTGTGCTTCATTAACCGTGCAAGTTTAATTTTCATCGTTGCTTTTTCCAAAAAAACATCGGTGGTTTTTCAGTACCAAGACGTATCTTTTCGTCTTGCTACTTTTCAATTACAAAAACCACCGATAAGAATGAATCTTATCACGTTTTTACGCTACGAATAAAATTATTTCATTATTTAACGTTCGAGCTGACAACAAACTTGAAATGTTGTGAGAAAAACGTGTTGAATTTACTCGTATGTGTAATGTACCCCGGAACATCGTTATCAACAGTAAGACGCTTGTAGCAGCAACAAATTATCTGCAAGTCATTGTTTCGAAAACCATTTCTGCTATCCACGAAACAAACACGTTCAATAATGAGGTTAAAATTCGACTCAAATTAAGAGTTTTCTGAAATAAATTCTCGAAGTAGGGAAACGAAAGGTTTAAATTCAAATAAAAAGGTATTTGAGAAAAATTCTTGGGATAAGTTTATGAACAGCAGGATATCACGACAGATTTCTAATTATTTCAGAATCACAATACTTAACTCAGAAATATGGGTCTAATTAAAAATTTTTATGTCTTAAATTCCATATCCTCAAAAGAAATCAAAAATTTTGAAAATCAAACAGATTCCTAGTTTTTTAGAAGGATAAAAATATACAAAAGAATTTCAATTTACCCCAATTTGAAAAAAATTATGCTCAATGTCATCAATTTTTTGTCAAGTAGGTAACTATCTCTAAATTTAATTAATGAAAATTATCAAAAATAATGGAAAATAGTCAGAATTGAAGCAAATAAGTAATAAATTAGTAAAAAAATCACACAAGCAAACAGTGAAGAAATTGCTCAAAAGCAGTAAAAAAACGGAAATTTTCTAAAAAATCAATGATTTAAAAAAAAAAATAGTGAAATTTTTTGCAAAATCAGCGAAAATTCGTCGATTTTCCCTACGCTGGAATTTCGATTTTTTCAACGACTTTTTACTGATTCAAAATGAGAGAGCTCTAAAAAGTTACCAATTACAGAATTTTGAACGTCTTAACGTTGAAAATTTTCAATTAAATATTGAACTGATTTCGAATTCAACAGCATGATTCAATAACGCTTTTTAGGTGATTCGCTGATCCAATGAAAATTTTCAGATTTTTCGAAGATTGAATAATTTTTTAATGCGCTAACCAAAGATTATTGTTCAAAATGAAATTCGAAAATCAAGTGGTACGAGTACAAGGTACGTTCCAATAATTCCAAGGATATCGTTTTGCACTCAGTTTTGAAAATGGAAAGGAGGTGGAAAGTGGAAGAAGGAAAATAAAAATGGAATTGAAACCTTCAAAAATTTTGTACTTATTTATAAATCAACCTCCCCACCCCAAAAACATACGTTTTAACGATTATATGCTCAAATTATTGAAAAAATTCACTTACAAATAGTCTCAACATGGGTTAGGTAGATGTTTTGAACGAATTTTTTGCATTTTTATTTAAAATTGAATTTTTTTCAAAAAAATTCTCCTTACGTGATTTTTATATTTCTTTTAGCATATGAATACTACAGCCGTAGAAAATCATTGATAAAGATTTTTAACCATTTTTTGTCTTCAATTTTTGAATAATATATCTAATATTTACCTACACATATCAAAATTACCATCTTTTTTGTAATTTAAGTAAAAAATTTTTTTATTTCTAACAAATATTTTGAACTTGGTCAGATCGAATTTGAGAATTGCTGAAAAAAAAGGTTGAGTTTGAGAGATGATATTTCAACCAAATGATTTTGAGGTTGAGACAAACGTTTTGTGTAGGTAGCTAGGTACCTTCCTTTCTATTTGTCTGTAAAAAAAGGTAATAAAATAATGAAATCGGTAACCCATCTGAATTTTGCAAAAATTTTAGTCGATTCATATTGATTTTTAAAACCTGAAAATAATTTTTTCAACATAAAATGAATTTAAAAAATTGTTCAGATTATGAAAATAATTTTTAAAACATTTTACACGATGATTTTATGTTGGCAGAAATTATAGAAAAGGAATGAAAATTATTCAGCATTGATAATTTCCATTTTAAACGTCATGAAAAATTATCAATATCGATGTAGGTAAGAGAAATTGATAATTTCACAAATAGAGGTAAAATTGTAGTTGAAATACCACAGAGCATCACAAAAATGCTCAAAAATTTTGTACTTATACCGAAATGATTAAAAAGTCATGAAAATTGACTATGAAATTCCAGAGACTCGTTTAAACTTTGTAGACCAGATTTTCAAGAATCGATCACAAATTGGTTGGAATCAAGTGAGAAAAATGGAGGAAACTAGAATTTTTCAGCTTTTCATATAACATACAAGTATTTTCAAAAAATAGTCATTTTTACAGAGAATTTCAAGATTTGAAAATACATTCTTTCAGAAATTGATATAAAAATGAGTGAAATAATGTGAAGTAACCAGTGACCAAAAAAATGAAGAAAATAGAAATTTTTACAATTTTTTGCGTCTCGAAAAAACGAATCATTTTTACAGAATGGCGACATAGAAATCCCAGATAAGGGAAGTTTTGAAAAATCCACCAAAAAAATTGGACTAACTGCGACCAAATTTTTTCATATTTTTGAATTTCTGCAAAATAGTGATTTTTACGAAATGATTATTGAATCCAAAATTCCTACAGTCCGAAAAATCGTTCAAGCTCACCGAGATAAGTATGCTTTTAAAAAAACACTAAAAAATGATTGAAACTTGAAATAGTAAAAGATAACTGACCAAAAAAATGAAAATAATTGACTACTTTTTTTTTCATTTTTTTATCTCATTCAATTTTTCCCAAACAAAAACACATTTCGTAATTTCTCAACCACCCTGTAGCGTACAGAAGGATACCAGATCCGAAATATTTGAACTCGATAGTAGAAACGACCACCATAAGAAATCCATCAACTCTAACCACAAAACTTCTCGGTGGTTTAGGTTTACTATACCCAGATATTAGAGGGGTATAGCTCGAAGGCATATACGTCATTGGATCCCCAATTACCAACCAACAGTCTTTACTCTCTTCTGTATTTCAAAAAGGGACTGAACAAATTCACCTCATCGAATTTATTCTCATCATCGTTAATTAAAAATTCATTACTTAGGTAAAATTCCAATTCTCTCCTAATTTTTAAAATCGTAATTCAAAAAAACCTACAATCATATAAAAATATAAATAATCCAGATCTTCTCAAAATAGGTAGAAACCTTCAAACACACCAAAATATCGTGCACATTCGGTTACAAAAATTAATACAAAATATAACCAAAACATCAAGAAAGAATCCCTTTAATGAAAACCACTCTTTCATTAAAAGCTACTAAAACATTTTTATACTCGGGCCAAATACCTGTCAATTAATAAGGTTTTACGACGGTGTAAATCAAAATTGAAGTGTCTATTTCATGGTGTTCGCTTTCGGGAATACGTTTTCTTCGGCGGGTGAAAAAGGCTTCGGGACGAGGAGGCGGAAATTTATGTACTTTTTGAATACTATACAAACTTTTGTATTTTGCGCCATGAAAACACGTACAAATAAGTGAATATCGGGGCTCGATTTATGGACCTTTAAGTATTGTTATCGGTTATAAACGAGTGTAAAAGTTATATATAACATGAAAAACGGCCTATCAAAAATCTTTTACGCTTCCGTATCTACCAAACAAATCACAATATTTTAGAATAAATTAACACCGTCGACGATAATCCCGCATGGTTTCCCAATACCTAAAATACACCTACATAAGTTTCAATACATATTGAAATAACCATTTAAATATTTCGATGCCATTTAATACTTTAGCAGAAAAAAGAACCCATTCAAAAAAAAAAAGGCCAAAAAATTTCCCAAACTTGATAAAATCATCACCTATAAATAAATCAAAAACCAATTATTTTTTTCTAACCAGCAATTTCGGAAATTTTTATAAAGTAATTTCAAAGGGTCTCGAATCAACATTGCCATCGTATAACATCAACACGATCAAGTTATACCAGATATTACATTTATCGACGAAAGGAACACCTTGAAATGATATTTCGTATTTATAAAAGCTCTAGAGTATACCTCTACCAAAGCTCGTGAAAGTTTATACGTATAAATTGGTGACTGACATTAAAAACGAATCGAACCAAGAGAATGACACAAGTTAAAGGATGACTATACAGTGTCAACAAAAACGTTACGAAACCCGAATCACATATGGTGCAAGATAAATTAAAAACTACCTATAAAAAAAAATCAATTTCAAATAAGAATCTAAACGTAGTGTATCTCTATTTGGACCAACGTTTTCCTCAAACTTTCCACGACGTACTCGAATTTTTATCCACCGCCGGATTCCGATTGATATTTTTCTAATTATACGATACAGAAACTCTAGTTGAAAAAAAATTAGCTGCGTAGGATTACATTTTCATGGAAATAACCTCAACAAACTTTCAATAATTTTTCCAGTTTTTTTTTCCAATTTAAAAAATATTTTTTATCCTTATCAGTAAATCGAAACCTCTCAGTCCGGATTACTTTCGGAAAACGAATTAAAAACGAACTCGATCGAATGAAATTCAACCTTGGAAAATTCTACAAGTTCAAGATTAACATTACCAAATTAATTTTCTTCGATTAAAATTAAAATAACTCGAAAAATTGTAATCCTCGTTCAAATTAAATTCCCCAACACAGCCTATCTGTAGGTTAAAAAAAAATTATTTTCCAATTCAACGTACACGGTGGTCGTATTTTTGAACGAATTTTCAATTCCCATCGGATAAATTTATCAATGAGTTGGACGAATGGAAAAATTACAAGAATTCGTTTCATCCAAAGGTTAAATACCAAGTAAACTAGGAACCAGAATTAAAATAGTTTCATTTGTAACGCTCCATTCTGGACTCCGAAACGATGATGAGCGAACCCCCTATAAAATATTTTTCCAACGCTCTTATTAAAAAATTTTATAACCGCAGGAAAAATTCCTTTGAAAATTTCATCGTAAAAATATTCGTAATTTTATGAATAATAACAAAATAACAGCGAAAAAAAAATTAATGCCGAGTAGACAGCAATATTGGCAAAAAAGGTACATTAAGAATTGAATGCATTTTCGCAATCAAAATTTACGTTCTTACATTTTGAAAAAAAAATACCCATAAAAGAATTTTTTCTCCAAGAAAATTTTCTTTAAAAGCAGCCTAAATGTAAATCATACCGACGAAGAGGAATACTAATAAAACCTACTGTAGTCAACGCGACGATAAGTTTAATAAGACAACAGCCTACAAAAAAAGCGATACGCCGACATCAGAAAAGGAAAATTCCGACGAAAACGAAACCCAAAGCATTTACAAATGAAACGGAACAAGAAACCAACTGCTCTCTTTAATACGAGTACCTTTAACCACCGGTGAGAAAACACAAGTAAATTTCTACCATCATTACTCAACTCCCTGAAGTAAAAAACAACAAAAGCTGCTACATATGTCAATCGTGCTCCAAAAAAAAGACCATTCAGCGCAAAATAACAGCGTCGAAATAAAATCCACAATAATTCGTCAAGCTCAAACGGAAAATTTTCATCAGATGGGAGAATAAAAAATCGTAATGTAATCGAATCCGAAGCCTGGTTGCAATTAACGTCGCAACACAATTGAAATTAATACGACATACGTCTAAATTATTTATTAATTTGCTGAGTCGGATGAAACGGCGTCGAAGCGTTTTCTCGAGGGTTTCTTCAAAATGACCGTGCTGAATTGCTAACGTTGACATAAAATTTTTACGCCATTATAATCGCATTTCGCTGCTGTCTTGTTAATCTGCATGCCTCTTTTTTCATAAACCGACAACTTATTAAAATGTAAACCAAAGGTAGAATGAGATCTTCAAAGTGAAATTATACGGGAAATAATTAAAACGAAATTTAACAACTGGTAGGAATACCTTGGGTGGAAAAAATAAGCGCCATATGAATATTCGAAAACGAGAAAAAGTAATTCTAAATATAGGTGTAGCATGGAAAAAATTTCAAAATAATTTTCAAAGGGTTATAATTTCATATCATTTATTCGCAGGTTTAGAGATCCCCCCACCCAATTTATTTCGTGTATACTTCCCCGTTCATTTTTCATGTCTCTCATTTTTTTACGGGGGATCCGAAGAGGAGTTTGGTCTCTGTGGCACCGACTCCAGCACCAAGATTTTTTAAAAAGTGGCTCCAGCTCTAGCTCCAAAGAAAAATCTTCCGGAAGAGAGCCCTCCTCCCTCCGGCTCTGCTCCGGACCCCTGAAAAAAACAGCGTCTTTAACTCACTTAACTCATGTCCTCAGTTCCTAGATTACAAAAAGTCAATATTTTAAATCAAACAATAACGTTTTGAAGGTAATTTGTTGAGAGGAAGGGAGGAGGAAAGAGGAGGGGAGGGGAAGGGAAGGCAGTAACAAAGAACGTACACAGTGAGGGAGAGAGGAGGGAGGGGAAATAAAATCTGTGAAAACCACAACTCAGAGTCAGATTTCAGGGCGACCACTGAGTATATCTCACATACTTAAAAACTATTTTTTCTCACTTTCTCAGATTTTTCAGACCAGTTTTTCAAAATTTTCCATACTTTAATTATGAAAATTACGAAGAATGAAGAAGGGGTGATTTTTTGTGCGATGAATTGTGCAAAAAAATGATTCAAAACGTGCAAACAATTTTTTTTTCAAAAATTAGTCCTCCTAATAAGATTTTTAGATGCCTCTTTTCGGCCTCAAAAACGACTGAAATTTATTTCTGGAAATTCTACCCTTCCCTCATCCCTTCAACACAAAAAACTGAAAAAATTTCGGATATGAAGGAAATATATAAAGTTTTGAAAAATGAAACAAACCATGTGAAGATGTCTACCAAGTTTTGAATCTTTAAAAAATTTCTTCGCAATTGAATTTTTCTCCCCTCATCTTTTACTCAAAAAATACGTACATCAAATTTATTAATTTCACAAAAGCCCCTGCAATCTTTTCGGCTTTCCGCAGTAAGTAGGGTAAGTAAAAAATCTACGAGAAATAAAATATCATTTATTTTGATGAAATACAACAATGATAAATTGATGATCCTCAGGCTCGAGCAAAGATAAGGTGAAAATTTTTGCAAAAAAGACCTTCAAAAGTTGAAAATCCATCACTTTACCTTCACTTTTCAGTCAGGTTTTCCGAATTGTGAGGAATAATTTCGAATCTTCAACCATTCTCTCTCTTTTTTTCAACATCGTAATCCACGCCATCATTACATCATTTTTTCATCGCATTTTATATAAATTAAAAAGAAAAAAAAATCAAAAGCAAAAATGACGAATTCTGTATAAAAAGGATAAAAATCATTTCTGAGCTCAGCGAGGGAATTCTTTTGAGAAAATAGTATTAAAATAAGCAAAGAAACACTTTTCAATGCAATTTATTTCAGAATTTTTACAAAATTCCAGCGAGAATTTCAAAATTGTCCGACTTTTACCTGACTTTTTCAAACTTACAAAATTTTCTAATTTTTTAGGATTTCCTGATTTTTCAAAAAATCAACATCCTGGATTTCTAATTACTCAATTAAATTTCACGTATCAAGGTAACTGCAGCCAGTGGCGTCGAAAGCTCTCCTTTTGGGTGGAAGGGTGTAAAGTGGGTATGGACTATGGAGACTTGGAATACCAGAGGGATTTTAAGCATGAGGGTAAAAATGGATTTTCATATTGGACTCACATATAAATGATAAATTAAGAGGAGTGAAAATAAATCTGGCTGAAAATCTGAGATGATTGATGAAGTTTTACCAAAAATAATTCAAAATACATACTTCGTTTTTTAAAAAAAATTGAATGATTTTTATCAAAATAGACTGAAAAAATTTTTAAAAATATCTTTTGTGATATTTTAAACATACTTTCACCACATTTAGAATGCGTTTTTGTGTGCAATTTTCACCATTTTTTCAAACAATGTATAAAAGAATTTCAGCTGTTTTTTTCACAATTTCATTTTTTCCCCGTAATTTTGAATATTTTTCAACGTTTAAAAAAATTCAAAGGGTTTTAATAATTTTTTAATTGCTGAAAATATGACTTTGAAAATTTTTCCAACAATTTTTTGTACCTTTCCAGACTTTTCCCCCAATGCTATGAATTTTTTCAAAGAATTTAAAATAATGGAGCTATAATTTCGGTGAAAATTTCTCAAAATATTTTCTCAAAAGTTGATCTCACTTTTTCCAAGTGTTGAAAAATCCCAGAAAATATTAAAAATTTTTTAGAAAGTAAATAGGTTAAAAAAAGATCAAAATACTCTCGCCGAACCGATCAACCCTCGAGGGTACCAAATTCTCCAACTAATCCGATTCCAAATTCGATTCTGAAAACTACTGGCTTCATTTGTATAAATTTTCTCTTAGATATCCAATCTCTTAAAATATTTCCTTCGTCGAATAATGGAAATTTTGAAATTTCAAAGAAAAATTAGACGATACACTCAAGTTTCTCATCGAAACGACGACGTCTAAAAGGATCAATATTACGATTACAAATTCAAAATCCTATCTTAGGTATTAAAATAAATAATTTGAAACATATTAGTCTACGCTTTGTTTTACAACCACCTACGTAATATTCGTTAATCCTCCGTCTACCTGCGCAATTTGATGCGCTTCACGAGAGCAAAACGGTGCCTTCAAAGTCTTTTAATATAAAAGATTAATCTTGTTACTTATTCCGCTTGTATAGAACTGAAATCATTCGTAATCTCGTTAATGTTTGTATCATTTGTTTTCACTCAAATATCATAACTCGAATCTAACAGACTTCTATTCACGTCAAAAAACTATTTCAACGTTGATCTCGCGTATTTTAGTGAAAATTTAAAGCGTAGGAGCATACAAATTTCAGACGAATAAACCATTTTATACAGTTAAATATTCATAAATCGAGGGACCTAATTTTCAAAATTTTGCCATTTTTCTTCCCCGCCCCGATGACTTTGCGAGAAATTTTTTTTCGAATTTACGACCACTTTTGATACATAGAAGCGAATTAACTACCTTGATAATTGGCTTTAAAAAAAATTTATTCAACATCTCGTAACTTCGCATTGTTTTATAAAAAATAATAATTAGAGAAAGAAATCCCTTTTGTCCCAGGCTCAACATACTTACTCCATTAATACCGTAATTGTATTAAAAATTATCCTCGAAATTTCCCCTAATACCATTAATTAGACTTATTTTCGCTGCGAAAATTCAATTCGAAGTACAAATTTAATAGCGTGAAGAAATTTGCGCGAATGGTTAAAAATGATAATTTCTGGGGATATAATTTAAAACCTCGTACCATTTCTTGGTTTCGTTTTCACTTCACTTGGGAACTTTTTAAAGGCGCGAAATAAATTCGTAAAGTGGAAACGGATTAAAAATATTTCAATTATTACGAGCTTTTAACTTGAATTCCTTTAGGAAGGAAGTACGCGAAACAAATTATTAATATAAGTGTCATATTCGCTATCTCATTTAAAGCGAATTTGACTTAGTGTTCGGAGCGTAAAGTTAATAAGCATTTGTTGGATGCTTTCCAGATTGTTTTTGCTTTTATTATTTTATTTTTTCGGCTAAAATTTGGAATTTATCCAGAAGAAAAGCGAGCAGGGAAATTTAACGATATTATAGGCGGCGTTTCGGTATAGAAAATTTTAATTATTATTTATTTGGAAATTTTATTCTTGTACTGGCAGCTTACTTCGTCGTTATTAAAATTAATTGGGAATAAAACAAGTTCCATTATATTGAAAACGCGAATGTAATCTAATAAACATAAACAAAACATGGTATTTTATAGTTTTCCAATTCTTCGGATTCGTATTCGCCGAGAATATTTCGATTGAAAAAAAGATGGTGATTTTTATATACGGATTCGTCGTGCAAAATTGTACATTCTCGTTGCGAAATCGCGCGAGAAAAAGCTGAAAGTTTTTTCACACCGACGGTTAATTATTCAGCGAGATATTTCAAAGTTTAATGCTCGAAACGTACGTAAAGACGGTCTTAGCTCATTTTTCGAAATTAAAAATAAATGTCGTGTTAGCTAAAGTAAACATTCGTTAATACCATCTTGTAATTACGTCTTTTTACCTTTTTTTCATTCTGTCTGCGATGGTGAAAATACTCGGTACATTCGCGTACACGTAAGAGAATATACCATCGGTGGTGTAATTACAAACAACATGTTCTCGAAAATGTTCCCCCGATATAATTAAATCACCTAAGGCTCTTTGCAACTTTCGTATTCTATTCACGAGCTGTTTTTTCCCTCTTTTTCGTAACATGTCATTCGACAAAAAGCGCCTTATAAATATTCTTCAAGTTGCTCAAATATTATAAATATAATGGAAAAACTGAAGTATACACCGTGTCAAAGAAACATTTTGTAAAACGTACATTTTTTATGTTCGCGTCGCGTTTAATCGGTGTAATTGTGTTTTTGGGATTTCGGCTGCGAATTCGAGATGAGAGACGAAACGTTGTCAGGAAAATGATTAAGTTTACTACAAGTGATCAAACATTGTATACAACCGTCGCATCGTGCAAAAGGTATCACACCCATATGGTGAACCAAGATAACACCAGCTGCAGTGATTTACATAATGTAATTGTATATTATATTATACTTTAAGAATATGTGTAGCGTAAAAATTATTACGCAAGTTTTATATTAAATTAACGTGAAAACTGCGTCAAGGGGTATTTAGGTATAAGGTATGCCTAAGTTGGTTTCGCCTATTTAGTTTGTCCTTTTGTGCGAACACGTCTGAGGTAATTTTAAATGCTGTGCTGAGATTTGATAATTTTTATCAGAGGTGTAGCAGTTTTTGAAATTTGTCTGGAATTAAGATCGTTTAAGGTTGGAATTAAAGTGAATGGGGCCAGTTCTTTTTATCTAATTGCATTTCTTTTTCTAGTGGAAGAAATTAAGAGTTGAGATTTGAGAAGAAAAAATTTGGAAAATGGAGAAAAATTGCATTTCAAGCAGTGGTGGAAAACTGGAATCGGAACTGGGACTGAAATCTGAAAAAAAAACTGGAACAAAAACTGAGAAATTGGAACTGGAATTGAAACTGGAAGTGAAATGACGGGAACTGAAATCTGAAAACTGGAGCTGGAACTAAAATGAATTTCAATTTTATACCAGTTCCAGAATTTTTTTTTGCAAATTGCAATTATTTTTCTTTTTTGAATAAAATTTTTAATCGCTAACACACCAAATTTTTTTCTCGAAAAATTCAAGGTTTTGTCAACAAATTTCCAAATATCTAGAAAAAACTCGAAATTTTTGAAATTTTGACATGAAAAAGTAGAAAATTTTGATGCACAATTCTACAATATTTCATTTAAAATTTTTTACTAAAAATTGAAAAACAAAAACGACCTCCAACGAACGTTAAAAATTTAGGTAGAAAAGTGAATAAAGAAAGAATATGTTGTAAGTTTGAAGATTCCATCCACAGGGTGTCCACTCGATCTCAAAAATGATTTTCCTCGATTTTTTCAGGTTTTCCAGACCAATTTCTCGAAATTTTCCATACCTTTCAAACATATCATTTTTGAAGGATGGAGAAGGGGTGGTTTTTTGGGTGATGAAATGTGCAGAAGAATGCTTTAAAATGCATAATGCTCAACTTTAAAAAAAAAAATCATTACATCTCACAATATTTTTAGAATCTCCTTTTTTCTCGATCACAAAATCAGCCAAAATTCATTTTTTATAATTTTTGAATATCCTCAGTCTTAAAATTGAAAAATTCGTTGGCAATTCAATGCCTCCTCCCCCCCAGAAAAACATATGCCACAAATTTATAAATTGCATGAACAATTGAACATCTCTCTTTTTGGCTTGGCCCAATAGATCGATGGGGAATAAAATATTAATTATTTTAATGAAATACAGGGGTGCGGTGAACCCCCTGAGTCAACGACGAGTGCCCCCCAATTGGCCAAGCTGGCCCCCCCGGAAAATTTTTTCAAGTACACCCCCCCCCCCCCTACAAAAAAAGCCCTGTAGAGAAAAAATTTTGGAGGGAGACCTGAAGCATTGCTAAATAATTGCATACGTTACCAATGGCATAGCCTGAAATTTTTCATGGAGAAGGTCCAAAGTTTCAAATTTTTTGATAAATCTGAAGTTCAACTACACCAACCCCAATATTTTTTTTACCACGTAAAAAAACTAAATTCAAAATTCGCATCATTTTCATAAAAAAAATGCACGATTTGCATAGAATTTTTTGAGATAAGACTTCGATCAAAAATATCAAAATGTTATTTTGGATCAATTTCCATGCGAATTATTTTGAAAAATTAGAAGGAAGTCGTTTTGGCTTAATTATCTTGAATAGGTACCTAGTTCATAATTTTGAAGTGTGATTTTGTTCGTGCCCGAACGAAGCGAGGGCAAAGTTTTGAGAAACGTTGATTTTTTTAATTCTGCAAGAAGGCATTTTCCACGTGAATTTTCGATTTGGAGAGACAGGTCTGGATCCTTTGAATCTCCCCATGGCTATGCTACTGATATAATATAAATGTGATGATTTTGCCCGAGCGAAGCGAGGGCGATTTTTTTGGGAGGGGGGTCTCTCCAATTATGGAGGGGGTCTTTTTTAATGAAAAATTTTCAAGTTTCATTTCTATTTCAATTTGTTTTCCTAAAAATTAGAAATTTTGTTAATTTCTTTTATTAACTTTTCGTTTTTGGTAATTTAATACGGCCCCCCCAAAATTTTCAACGACGAGTTGCTCGTCAGAAATATGCCTTCACCGCACCCCTGATGAAATATAATGTGATGGGCCCGAGCGAAGCGAAGGCGAACATTTTTGTTAAAAAAATCTTCAAAAGTTGAAACTGTGAACCCTCGTAAATTTCCCAAAATGTAACCAGAAAATACGAATACTTGTCTATTCTTTTTCAAAATAGTGATCAGGGACATCAAAGTACTTCTTTCATCAAATTTCATCAAAAAATCTGTGTCAGAGTGTAAATTATCCTCGAGCGTAGCGAGGGAATTTTTTTTTGAAAACTTGATAATTCAATAAACAAGAACATCAATTTTTTTTTACATTATGAATTTATGATCAATAAAAAATTATGAATACTGAAAAAAGCAGAAATAATTTATCCCGAGCGGAGCGAGGTAAAAATTTTTTAATGAAAGAGCCAAAAACTTTGAACAAATTATTCTTCTTCTGGATTTTTACAATAATTTCAGCAGAAATGCCGAAAATTTCAGAATTCCCTGACTTTTCCCGGTTTTCCAGAGAATGGACACCCTGATCCAAATTAAAAACCTACTCACACACATTCTTCAAATTTCAATTTTTTTTATTTAAGAATTATTCAGGACTCAGGAAGTCAGGACCTGATTAGGAGTCATACAATATCTAAAAAATATTATTTTCACGAGTTTTTTTTTTCAAAAATCTTTTGTGCTAAGCTTGAATACATGAACAATGAAAAAATTGTACTTAGAAAAGAAAAGGAAAAACAACAAAGTTCAACTTTTGCAGAAAATTTTGGATTTTTTCATCTCTCAAAATTAAAAAAAATGAAATTTTGGAACTGGAACTGGAACTGGAACTAATATCATTTCAGTTTCCCATCACTGATAGTGATCTAAGCAAGGGGAAGTTCGGCCCATATTTTTCCAGTTGTTTTGATTAATTTTTTGTCGCAGTTCATCGCCCTAATAATTTTTTGATTTCATACTGCTCACGTACCGAAGTGTAATATTTTAGTACCTACTCTTGCAATTCATCACACTTTCCACGTGACGTTGCAGCAACCAAAACTACACACGTGTGGAAGGTCAGCCCAGTATAATAAAACTTGGGGGAAAACAAAATTACAATGGATGCTCTTGATATCAACAATCATTTGTTTCGAATAGTGTATTTCTTTATTCAATTTCATGTGTAGATGAACATTTCGAAAAAAAACACAGAAAAATACTTCTGGTAAGATTTAAGAGAAAATACATGGAGTCGAAAAAATCTGATTTTGTGGTACAGCCAAAAAAACAAATAAGCAAGTTAGTATTGGGGAGGGAAGTTTATCGATCAATTTCGAGATTTTCACGGGAGGTCGTCAAATTTAATCGCATGTATGTAGTTTCATTCTATTCACAATTTGTACGTTGATATGCTTCATTTTTATTCTCTATGCAGGCAAACCTTATCAATTTTAGAGTAACTTTTCAAGATTAATCGAAAAATAAACGTTTTAAAACAAAAAGAGCATCAGATTCGAGTTTAGCATGAAAAAATACTCCAGAAAAACTCACTTTATAGCTCGAAAACGAGTTCATGAGACGAAGTAATTTTTTCAAATTGAAAATGGGTCATTATGACCTTCCTAATTTTTTTTATTCGAAATGTTCGTCTCAATCTGTTCCACAAGGTGGAAAATCTCATTTTTTAGTCATCCGACCTTGTGCAACTTTTCCCAAATCGCATCACACTTACTTCCTTACTTAAGTTACATTAACCCATTTTAAAATAATAATGACAATTCTTTTTTCAAAGAGTACGTTGAACCAGAAGAATAAATGTTTGCGTAGGGGGTTAATTTATTAATGAAGAAAAATGGACTAACATTTTCCGTTGTACTCGATCTGTAATTCTGTCGTATCTGTGTACCAAATTTCTCTCGACTGTCTAATATATCAGTTCTTTTGAAATTCAAGCTTCACTTCCCTTCGTCTTTGTAGAATGCTTTTTTGATGATCTTAAGAGTTGGAGAACTTCTTGAACAATTCTTTTACCCGGAAGTAACTTATTTACAGTTTGTTTTCTACAGGTATAAAATAATAATATGTACTTTTCTACTTTTATCCTGAAGTATTTTATTGTTCGATTTGAATAAGAAATACAAGAGTGCTGAGAATCCTGATTAATTGAGGGTCAATCTTCAAAAATATTTTTCAATTAAATAACATTTTTTCTACGATTTTTTCAAATTGTTTTTTTTTTCTAATTTTTCTTTTCGACAAAAAGCCACTAGTATTAACTCAAACCTAAATTTCCCAACCTGAAAGTTGAAAAAAAAAATAACTTGAACAAAAAAACATAAAAATATACGATTTTTTGAAAAAAAAAAAAAGATTAAAAGTGAGGAAACAAGGAAAAAACATTTTTTAGGCATTGAGTATTCCATTTTTTTAAAAAAAATACCAAATATTGAATAAGACATTTTAAAAAGAGAGGGACAATTCATGAGTTCTTCCACCAAGGCAAAACTCTACATCAGAACGATGTTTTGGCTACTCCTATTCTAGCCAAGGACTGATTTTTTCAATCTGAAGACTATTTAGAATAATTTAAGCAATCGAGGCGTATTTACAATAATTTTTCAAAAATTTTGACGCCCTTCTTCACGTTTTTTCGACTGTTTAAGGTTTCAAATCGTAAAAACCAAAAAATATGACCAAATGAAAAAAACAATCCATATTCGTGTTCAGCAGGTTAAAATACCCCGATAAACACTCTTTTCGCAATCATTTTGCTCAAGGTCCCAAAATTCACTTTTTTCCAGCTTTTTCGCCTTGAAAAATCATTGAAAAAAGTAAATTTTGAAACTTCAAGCAAAACTGAGGTCAAATCCATTCCTTATCCGATCTTACCCTCAAAGTATTTTTAATTTCTCGAAGTTTGAAAACGACTTAAAATTTTTTTGCATCATTTTACTTTTTTAATCAATTCAAAATTCAATACTCTTTAACTTCACTAATATACTGAAAAAAAATAATAAAATCCAAAAAAATAATAGCGTGCCCCAATTCTCAAAATAGGTAAAATTTATCATTTTTTTTTGAATAAAATTTATTCTTTTTGGTAAAATTTATTCATCTTTTTGACAAATTTTATTATTTTTTTGATACTTAATAAATACTATTTTTTAGAACAAATTTCACCTATTTTGTGAATTGAAACACGTTATTATTTTTTTGAATACATTTTATCATTTTTTGATTAAAATTTATTAATTTTTTTTGATAAAATTTATTATTTTTGGAGTAAAATGTATTCATTTTCGTAACTTCTGTTTTTTCCGTGAATAATATTGAGATTAATTTTTCAAATTAAGACTTAAACTTTATTGGCATAATTATTCGTTTCTTCGCCAATCATTTTTAAAAACCCCACATAAATCCATTTTCGCCTACTTCCCTTTTACGAAAATCACATTAAAAAATCCCTACATCCGCAATATTATCCGTTCTCTGGAAATATCGAATGGCAACTAACATCAGAAGATATATCCAGCAAAAGATAAACTTGTCAAAGTTTTCCAAGATCTTGAAAAATATACTTTTCCAGTTTAGAATTGAACCGAGAAAGTCATCCTCAATTATCCTTTCAAAACTATACCATTCACTTTGAACCAATAAGTATAATACATTTCAGCCCGGAAGATTAGATCGACCGCTGTAATGCAAGTCGTAAAAAGGATCAAGTATTTGCAAAGTTATGGGAAAAAACTCAGCCTTTGGAATAGGGAGAATTCGAGTAAAAGACAACCAAACGTACCTAGATTTATCCTTTAGAATCAACAAAAACATACCGCACTTTCTTATCATTTCGTTAAATCTCCAAATGGCCATAAGTTTTTGACGTATTTACGTTTTCCTCTTTTGTTTTTTCACCATACTTGAGTATCACCTGCGTATGAGGATGGATTTTTGACACATTTCCAGAAATTTCACTCAGTATAAAAAAATGGCTTTTCAATTAAACGATTTCGAAAAGATGACGAGAAGAATTCGAAAATGAAAAATAACCCCTCTGTCGAAAATATTTCGATAAAAATAATGAAAATTTCACCCACAAGGGTACCTAAATAAACAATTTAGAAAAAAGTTGCCCTGCTAAAATTCTTTTGTAGTTCGTGTTCGAGTTAAATATCGCAGATACCTGCTTAACATTGTTGACGTGCTAACGCTAATTACCTTACACTTTAATTAAAACATAATAAGCTGCAAATGGTGTAATTTTCGTCTTAAGAAGTCATCTAAACTCTTTCGCAAAAAAGCGTATTAGGTAACGCGACGTTGAATTTAACGAATTACCGTTTTTCATTAATTAAGTGCACCTCAATCCGAGGATTTTTTAATTAAATAAATACACAGAGTCGTGATTTCCAGCCGTAGCGTAAATTCTAAATTGAAGATTTCAACGTAATTAACAAATAATCGCGTAAAACGACGCTTTTTTTCGAGAAAAAAAAAAATGACGAACTCGAGTACGAACGCGAACCACGATGCCACATAAAAATGAAATATTTGTTTTCGAGAAATTCGAGAATTTAAAAAACTAATGGCGGTTGTACAATGTACACCCTCTTAATTCAAACGTAATATACGAGCATTTTAACTCAAGCACGAGAACGGTTCCGTTCACCTTGCTTTTTTTTCACGCTCTCGCTAATGATATGAAATACGTTGTTTTACTCTCGTAAGTAATTTTTTTCCCATATTCGGCCCGTCAACCAAGTCGAGGTTAGATTTACACACCGAAATAGCACAGAAAACGTAATTCATACGTATGTAAGAGAAAAAATAGCACATAATGGTTTCAAAAATCCTGCTGGACTGGTAGCTGTGGGATATCTGCTTAAACTGATGTTCTCAGCACGACATTTCGGCTCCTATTTCAATCCTGTATGGTTGAAAATGTTCGACTGGATCAGGTCTAAGGGTATGATTAGCTTTTTATAATAATTAAACCCCTAAGTACCGGACTTTTAGGAGGTAACGTTGAGAATTTTTGTTTCTTTACGAGTATCGTAAAATATAAACCATTATTTTTACAAAATGAATAAAATTTTAGGCATGTCTCGAAATATTACACCGAATTCCGGAGCTTCTATAAAAGATCAGCGGTCTTTTTTCCCCACGATCCCCGTTTCTATTGCATTAAAAATTCTGGGCAAAAAATCCGTGACCTCGTAAGATATAGCATTAGGCGTTAGTATACGAGATAACAATACGTGTATCTCGTCTCGCTTATTTGCAAGAGGAAAATTTTTTATGATTTTATTAATATTGACAAAGTTGCTACGCGACGTGGGTAGATATAAAATCCAGAGAGAACTCGAAATTTTGCTCGAATAAATTTACTTGAAAAATAAGATTTTGGTACATGTCGTGTATTGTATACCAGGTGTGTCAGTCTCAAATTCATAGTTGTAATTGACAGCCTTCCATTTGCGTTGGATAAAGCAGCTTCAATTACGTAAATGTGCTCGAATTTGAGAATTTTGAAAAAAAATGTAATTCATCGTGGGATGAATTTTTTTTCATTTAATGTACGTTTTTCGATAAACCTGATTAGTGTTTACGATGTACTTATTCTATTCATTCCGAAAATTAAATACCTAATAAATTGCGAAAAATTTGAAAAAAATTAAAATATTTTAGGAATCCGTTAAATTCGGAAAATTATAGAATTCTATGGATTTTACGAATTGTTCATATGAAGAAAAATTGATCTAACAAATTTTACGAATCATCGAAGTCCGGAATCCATTGGTTTTCATGGATCCGTCGTATCTAAAAAAAAATTGATCATACCGATCTCACGAATTTGCTATCTGACAAAAAAATCGTTACATATCGATTCGTATAAAATATCAATTCATAGTTCCCTTCAAGTTCAATGTGTTTGTCAAATGCCAAATATTGAATTTCTATATTCTTTACATTAAGATTCCCGAAGAAAAATTTTTAGATCAAATCGTATAAAATCAAATCTGATTTAGATCAAATTTTATCAAAACAGATAAAATTTGATCTCAAAAATGTCCCAATCAAATTATATCAAATTACATCTGATTTTTTTTTAATATATGATTTGATTAAATTAGATGTCATTTGATCACATCACATCAAACTGGATCTGAACTGTCATAATTTTTTCAGATATGAATTGATACAATGAGATATGATTTGATGTAATTTGATAAAATTAGATTGGGACATTTTTGAGATACGATCAGATCTGAAATTAGGTATTTCATCGGGATGCCAAAACAAAAAGTAATCTGATACGTACGTACATCAATACATCAAACTTATTATAAGTTTTTGAGAAAATTTAACAAAATATCATTTTGTAATAATCCTCAAAATTGGTCGCCAAAATTTGGCGTGAGTTATTTGATGAGAAAATTTTAGTTTCAATACTAAAACATTTTCATGTAACAATTGGCGAAACCTGAAAATAATAACGATTCTGGCAGGGTATTGCTCGTCAACATAGGTGACCCTGCCGTAAAAAAGAGAACTTGTGTAAAAAAATAGATGTTTTTATTTTCATACGTTTGGTTTAGATTTGGTGTCATTTGGACTAAAAACGTGAAAAATGAGACATCAATTTTTTTTACACTAGGTCCCTTCTTTACGGCAGGGTCACATATTAGGTAACTTAGTTCTAAATTTTGTATGACTAAATCAAATTTAAAAAAAAATCTACCATGAAGTTGAAAACCGTTAAAAAAATCCATTGTTGAAAAAAAAAAACGAAGAAAAATTTTCAAGTTGAAAAATCAAATTGGAAAAATTCCAAAAAAACGAAATTTAAAACAATTATTTATTAAAAGAAATAAATAAATTAGAGTAAATCTCGGTATCAGCAATATTTTTTCAACCACGTACATAATCTTTCCAATAAAAATTCCTTGGAATTTTTTCAATTTAATGATTTTTAACATTTCTCCCAACTCAGTAAGTGATTAAAAGATATACAGATGGGTGCTCGATCCTTGTGAACTTGAGTCATCCTGTTAGGATAGTCCAGGGTAGTCAATAAAAACATTCACAAATTTTTTCGGATTTTTTGACCTTAAAAATGACCTTTAAATTTTTCAATTTTCAAAGATCGATAAAAGCCAAAAATATAATTACAGATTAGTAACCAAAAAAAGAAAGAAAATAGGAAAAAAAACACATATTATTTCTAGTTAAATTCTGGACCATCATGATTTTCAAAATTTTTCTATTTGAGAACAGTTTCGAAGACGAATTTTCATCACGATTTCTATCAAAATTGAATAGAAAAAAATGAAACAAAATTTCCTCTGAAAGGAAATGTTGATAACATGATGGATATTATTTTTCCTCTCATCCTGACTTCTGATATTAATTCAATTTCACAAATATAAAAATTTGTTTTTAAAAATGAAAATTTATACCCGAGTATTTGAAAGTCATTTACTAAATTTCGGATATTTTTCCTGTCATTCTGATAGTAAATTAAATTTTCAAAATAGCGTTGAATAAAAACACATCGATCTATGACTTTCTGACATCAAGTTAATTTCGAAAATATAAAAATTTATATTTTTGACTTTTGGTCACGCAAAATAGAGCCTTGAAAATTTTGGAATGACCCCCCCCCCTCCACGAGGAAAAAACATGATCCATGTTAAAAAGTTGATCAATACAAAAATCGTATTCAGCAGCTCAAATAACCCTTTAAGCAACTATTTTGTTCAAGTCTAAAGTTCACCCTTTTCAATTAATTTTTCCACGGTCAATTGAAAAAATGATACAAAAAAGTAAGTACCTAAATGTTAAGGATTTAATCAAGATGATCTGAGGGTTCATCAATATATTTTGAACCGCTGAACTTGAATCCGGTGTAAGTTTTTTCATTCGCTCATTTCTCGTCATAAAACTCTCAAAAAAAATTTGAAAATTCCAGGTCAAAAATGAATCTTTGAGACATTGAATAAGAAAATCGCCAGAGTAACAAATAAAAAGGCAATTTGATCAACTGAAAATGAATTTAGAAATAATTTTCGCCTCGACTAATTTCCTCATCCCTGTTTTATTTGAATTGAAAGAAAAACACATGAGATGATGCGAAATGTAAAAATCACATTTTTCAAGGTTACAACTCTTCAGAAGATGGAGACGCCATTTTGAGGTGAAAAACAATCGTTCATTAAACTAAATTGATTTTGGAGGAGAAATTGAGAAATTCGTCGCAGAGCCCCGAAAGTTTTTAGTCATTTTACTGATTTTTTTTGTGCTGCAATTTTTGCAATTAGTCAGCAATGTTTCACTAATTTATTGATTTAGGTATGAAATAAAAAATTGAAGATCGATCCTGAAAAAATGAACCAGAAAATTCATTTCTTCATTACAAAACATAATCTGACTTGTATTTCCATGAAAATTTTTCAACTAGGTTAGGTACTGTCCAACTCACATCCTTCATCTCAATTTTCATAAAATATGTATCTTTAATTTTTCTCCTTTCCTCTTTACTATAAATCTTGAAACATTTCATAACTCTTACAAAAGCCCATTACCAAAATATAACTAAGGTGTGGAAAATTTAGAATAAGTTTGAAGTTCTACCCCTTTCATTCCGACCCCCATTTCGGTCCGCCTGCATGGGACACATTTTGTCTTCCTCATTGTATCGTTACCACCATTAAATTTTTGTTTAAGAAAGATTAGAAAACGCCTGCACTCTGCACTCACGGGATACGAACCGTAACGCAGGTAATTTAAAGCATTTTAGTCGTTCACGTTCGTATATGTAAACTTATTCAGGTAAATTTCGCAGATTAAAACGTCAAAAACATAAATATGCGCGGAATTCCGTAAAACGGAAAACAATAATTTTGAGGTAACGTTTAACGCACGGAAATCTGCAAAACGAGCAAATAAAAGATAAAATATTATTATGACACAATAATCACTTTTTCGCACGTACAATATATTTAATTGTTTACATACTCCAATTCATTAACATAAATTTTCCATTGAACGTACTAAACTTATCAAATCGTAAAATGGAAAATTTTAGATCCCGAACTCCATAAAACATTTCATTCAAAAACCACAAGTGTAGTCTGAAAAAAATCTAAATTCATTTCCATTTCCGTAAAACTTTTCATAAAAAACAATTGATCACTTCACTGTCAAGGTGATTTTAAAATCGTATCTATTGTTTTAATGGTTTGCCCACAATTTTATTCTTAATTAGGATTGATTTTATTGCACTTGTGTACTTCAAGACACCGAGCTCTTTTGTTCAAACACTACCTTCGTTAATGGCTTTGAAAGCAAATGTCAAGAAAATAACACGAACGGAAAGTACGTTCGAATTCTTTTTAAAAGTTTTGCATTTCCGTAGAAATTTCAACGCCTAGTTGATGCTTTATTTTTTAGCATACTTTTCCCAAGTGTTTTATGTAAGTTTATACGTTGAAGGGGAAAAAAGGCTGCCTTATTTTAGTACATGTTATGTTGTTTGATGTACGTATAACTTACGTACACAGTCAAACAGAATACTAAACTCGATGCTCTTCGGATGTGAAAAAAATCATCTTATAACGCTAAAACTTTTTTTGGAAGAACATTCTTTTACCTATAGGAAAGGAAGGGGGAAGAGAAGGAAAACTGAAATAATTTTCATTTTGTTTTCAATGTTTTGTTGGTGCTCTCGAGTTGTAGCTAAAGCAAAATTATTCGGAAAGTTGTGAAACGAGAATTTTTTTATCATCCGTGAAAATTAATTGTAAACTTGAATTGTCCTTACCTACTCTGATCAGAGAAAAATCACTGGTTAGCAGTCAGAATTTCAGCATAGGAAAAAATTGGCGAAAAATTATTCCTGTTAGAAAATCAGTGTAATTAAATTTTTTTTGAAAATAAATCTATGAAAAAAATTCTAGAAAATTAGTTTATTTCGCTCATTTTTCCTTCGCTGCAAATTTTGACTGAAAACCATTAGTTTTTATACAGATTTGGAATCAGAAAGAACATTCAGAGTTGCAGAATAAAGAAAAAAAAAACAGCAAAATTGAATATTTTTCAGTGAAGTTTCACTCTAATTTTAAAAAAATTAATGAAGTGATTTTTGACTGAAGAATAAATGAAAAATCAACCACGTATTGAAATTCATTTCACCGATTTAAAAATACAGCATTTCACCAGATTTTCCTGATTCAGATTCACTCACTCATCTAATTACATACTGAAGAATCATCAAAAATCAGCCAGAATTGCAGCACTTTAATGATTCAGTGAAAAAATTCACTGAAAACTGAAACAACCAGTAAAACAACTTTATTGAAAACAATCAGTGAAAAAATTTCACTGAAATCAAAAAATAGTAACTTAACAAAAAAATTTCACTGAAAGCGAACAGTATTTCACTAAAAACAATCAAAAGTAAAAATTTTAACTAAAATCAAAAAGTGAAACAATTTCAGTGAAAACAAACATCGAAAGCAAACATAGAAGAAATTTATTTAAAAAACAGTGAAAATCATTTCACTGAAAGCAAACACTGAAACAATTTCAATGAAAACAAACAGTGCTGAAATTTTCACAAAAACAAACAGCAAAACAATTTCACTGAAAGCAAACAGTGCAAAAAATTAATTGCAAAAACAGTGAAAACCATCATTGAAAAAAACAGTGAAAAAAATTCACTGAAAGCAAACACTGGAACAATTTCACTGAAAGCAACAATGAAAAAATTTCACTGAAAGCGAACAGTATTTCACTAAAAACAAAAAACAGTAAAAATTTAAACTGAAATCAAAAAATGAATCAATTTCACTGAAAATAAGCAGTAAGTGTGTAAAACAATTTTAATGAAAACAAAAATCGAAAGCAAACATAGAAGAAATTCATTTAAAAAAACAGTGAAAATCATTTCACTGAAAACAAACAGTTGAAATTTTCACTAAAAACAAACAACGAAACAATTTCACTGAAAGCAAAACGCATTTTATTTTTTAAAAAAACAGTGAAAAATTTCACTGAATGCAAGCGGTGAGAAAAATTATTGGAAAATCAAACAGTAAGTAAAATATTTTAAATTTGCTGAAGAATCAGTGAAATTTTTTGAAAAATCCGCGAAAATTCCCTGCAAGTCAAGCAATTTGGCTGATTTTTCATGTGCTGCAATTTTAACTTTTTTCAGTGACTTTTCACTTCTTCAAAATGAGAGAGTAAAGACGCAGGAAAAATGGCCAATTCTCAGCAGATTTTAAAATCAGAAATCTTTCAACAATTATTGGTCTCACTTTTCCTAAAAAAAAAATCAACATTCGTTCATTTTTCACCTCAAGCCACATATTTCCACCTCGAAATTGAGTTTTTCAATCACTCAAGGACAAAGGTTGATTAGTTTTGTCCAAAACATATTTTCAAATGAAAATGTGAGTTCCAAAATCCAAAACTCAGAAAGGGTAAAATTCCGTCATGAATTGAAAATTGAATAATAATCAGTAAGTACGAGTACTTTCTCTTTTTATTCCTTGATCTTGAGCTCATTCAATAATTTTCGAAATTATGGAACAAAATATTACGAGTAGAAGAATGCACCATACATCTCAATTGCAGAACATTACAAACGTCAACTTTTCATAACATGATTTTTTCCTACCGGTTTGAGGAGAAAAACTAAAAATGGAAAATCAATTCTTTTCACTTGAAAATAATTTTTTTTGTACCGGTATTATTTGAAAAATTATGAAAAAGGCAATGGGATTACAAAATGTTCACTTTCCTTCCATTTTCAAAGTAAAGAAAAAGAATACAGCAATCAAAAAAATTAAACAACTTTTTCCAGATACCGAACGAGACAGTCGAGCCGTCACGAAAATAATTTCTAAATTAAGTAAAATGCTTCTTAGTTAGGCACCTTAAACATCACAACGAGAAGCTTATTTTTTAATCAAAATGAAATGTTATTTTCACAAAGAAAACGTCACACTTTTCAACTTACGGCACAATTATAATTCTTCAAGCCGCAAATCTCATTCTGTATTTACCGAGACAAGGCTCATCACTCTCGTATATAATAAATTTATGACTGTGCACTTTAATCCATCAGTTTAATTTGTACGAAGAAACAACCCCCGTAATTCATTATTAAACCAAACGAATGAAAAAAAAAAACCACAGATATTTAGCTCGTCTACAAAAAAAATTTAAAAACGTATCTCGTGTAATTTAAAAATGTTCTCGTCCCCTACCCTCGGTCCGGTCAACTTTCTTCATTAGTGCGAATGAACTTTTTTTTTCCGAAGCAACGTAAAATTAATGCGAACTCGGTTTTGAAACGTGATGCTCACGAAACGTGCATTAATTAACAATTACACTGATAAATAATACTCTGGGTGTAGTTTGCGATCGTGTCATTATACGAAATCATTTTATTGTCATAAACTTTTCAAGTGTCGCAATCTGAAATGCTTCCGTTTAATTCGCTCGAATTAAACTATGACGAGGGAAAACAGCGAAACGGCAGCGCCTACTTGACGCAATTTCTTAAGTGTTTAATGCGACTTTGAATGGACCAACATCTCTGCACAATTCACAAAGAAAACGAATTAAATTGATAAGCTTTATCCGCGTATTTTAAGAATGACGATTTTAAGCTAAGGCAATGGGATTTGCTCTAGAAATAAAACTCGGATATACCTGAATACACGAACGCACGAGATGACTTATGGAAAATTTTTTTCCAACGTTTGTGAGATTTTTCTGGCCTCGTTTTCGTATTTATTTTTTATCCTCCGCGACTTCGCTGGCGATAACGTTATTTAAAATCAACGCCAAACTATACCTATCGTGCCAATAAACTCGAGGTTCATCGTTATAATTTTACGATTTTTTGCCTCCCTTTCGCCAAGCTTTTTGCCACCACGTGCGATTTTATACTCCATAAAAATATCATACAATTTGCACACCGTTTAGCCCAAAAAATATCGACCAAATTACGATAAAATTGCTCCGATAAGGCGAAATTAAATTACAACTACTCGCCGCGATTGGTTCAATTGTAGACGTTAAAAGAAAAACAGATGAAATTTCACGCATTGAAAAAGTAACCTACACAGCACAGTTCAAATATTTCCAACGAAGTACAACTTCACTCTCGATTCTGTTGGGAATTCGTTGAAAATTTTACCAACTTTTTTTTCCCCCCTGCCTTTTTCATCGTCGTCGCGACTATACGAATATTTCTCAAGTTTCTTTCCATTCTTTACATAATTAAATTTTATTGCCACGGTAAAACAGCAGCACTTTTATATTTCGGGCAATTTTCGCCAAAACAATGACTTTTCTCCGCAAGCATACATTATAACAGACTAAGTAAGTGAAAATTTAAGGTACTTGGAGGAAAAATAATACCGATACACGAGTACTGCGATATGTTCGCGAAAATGTACAGCAAAGCTCAAAACAATTAAATGTTTTTCGCATCTACCGTTAAAAAAGAAACATTAAAGCGTACCGAATTGTTACCCTCTTTTTTTTTAATGTCGGTACGTTTTTTCCAGAAAATAGAACCGAAAAATCTCGAGAATTCTATTACATAATGAAATAAAATTACAAACTCTATTAAAGGGCTAAAAGCGAACCGAATGAATCAACAGAAGAATGCTAATCTTCGACAACAAAATAAACACGTTACTTACGGTTTTGTTTACAACCAAATAAATTCTTTAGTGCTATGTTCGCCCATTAACTAAACTGTAAAAATTTAATAAACCGCGGAACTCCAGATTAGAAAAATTAATTCCCAATACGGCGAAGGAAGAAAAATTCGCAGAGGCCTTTTTTTTTCGACTCTTGTTTGTTAAATGAGCTTTGATAAATCTATCCCAAAGGTTCGATACGTTTTTCACCTATTTACCGATGCTAGAGACTGGCCAGTTACATACCCGAGTATCGCCGGTTAATAGGTATGTAATTAATCTAAGATCTCGTTTTATTATATGCTAGCAGGAATACATAAAGAAGTGTTTTTGTTTTAGGATAAATTTTAAACTTGGGGCCAATCTAGTAGCCGATTAGATAACGTGCTGAACTTAACCTTTTAGACCAATTACGTACCTAGGAACGGATGAACATCGAAAATGTCCGCTTCGTTTCCCTATACCTAACCTACATCTATGTATAGATGATACCTATAGGTAGTATACGGCGTATACAGCTCCAGCCAAACGTTACGACTACGACTAACGAGTTTTTGAAATCGAAACCCTTTTTAACCTTTATTTTATTTACACGTTTTGTATTGTTTTATTCTCGTTAGCTGTTAATCGATTTGTACTAGTCTTTTCGTACGAAAAAAATAATCATCCGAATTAACAGGTTATTTTTGTACCCGGCTGAAACTGTATCGAAGTATAACAAATTCATTCGTGCTCATCGTTCATGATTTTTTGCAAGTTTTTTGAAAGGAAAAAGTGTCTAGTTAGCTGTTTTTTGACCATCCATCCGTTCAGAAATTTTGACTGAAATAATCTAAAACTGCGAATTACCTTGCGCATCATACACAATAACTTCAAATTGTACGCAGGTTAACTTGCGTACAAATTTACCTTGCGCATCATACGCAATAATTTCAAATCATACGCCGGTTATTTTTAACCTGCGTACAAATTTACCTTGCGCATCATACGCAATAACTTCAAATTGTACGCAGGTTAACTTGCGTACAAATTTACCTTGCGCATCACACGCAATAACTTCAAATTGTACGCAGGTTATTTTTAACCTGCGTACAAATTTACCTTGCGCATCATACGCAATAACTTCAAATTGTACGCAGGTTATTTTTAACCTGCGTACAAATTTACCTTGCGCATCATACGCAATAACTTCAAATTGTACGCAGGTTATTTTCAACCTGCGTACAACTTTACCTTGCGCATCATACGCAATAACTTCAAATTGTACGCAGGTTATTTTTAACCTGCGTACAAATTTACCTTGCGCATCATACGCAATAACTTTAAATTGTACGCAGGTTATTTGTAACCTGCGTACAAATTTACCCTGCGCATCGTACGCAGGTTATTTTTAACCTGCGTACAAATTTACCTTGCGCATCATACGCATTAACTTCAAATTGTACGCAGGTTATTTTTAACCTGCGTACAAATTTACCTTGCGCATCATACGCATTAACTTCAAATTGTATGCAGGTTATTTTTAACCTGCGTACAAATTTACCTTGCGCATCATACGCAATAACTTCAAATTGTACGCAGGTTATCTTTAACCTGCGTACAAATTTACCTTGCGCATCATACGCAATAACTTCAAATTGTACGCAGGTTATTTTTAACCTGCGTACAAATTTACCTTGCGCATCATACGCAATAACTTCAAATTGTACGCAGGTTATTTTTAACCTGCGTACAAATTTACCTTGCGCATCATACGCAATAACTTCAAATTGTACGCAGGTTATTTCCTGCGTACAAATTTACCTTGCGCATCATACGCAATAACTTCAAATTTGAAGTTAATGCGTATGATGCGCAAGGTAAATTTGTACGCAGGTTAAAAATAACCTGCGTACGATGCGCAAGGTAAATTTGTACGCAGGTTAAAAATAACCTGCGTACAATTTGAAGTTATTGCGTATGATGCGCAAGGTAAATTTGTACGCAGGTTAAAAATAATCTGCGTACAATTTGAAGTTATTGCGTATGATGCGCAAGGTAAAGTTGTACGCAGGTTAAAAATAACCTGCGTACAATTTGAAGTTATTGCGTATGATGCGCAAGGTAAATTTGTACGCAGGTTAAAAAGAACCTGCGTACAATTTGAAGTGATTGCGTATGATGCGCAAGGTAAATTTGTACGCAGGTTAAAAATAACCTGCGTACAATTTGAAGTTATTGCGTATGATGCGCAAGGTAAATTTGTACGCAAGTTAACCTGCGTACAATTTGAAGTTATTGCGTATGATGCGCAAGGTAAATTTGTACACAGGTTAAAAATAACCTGCGTACAATTTGAAGTTATTGCGTATGATGCGCAAGGTAAATTTGTACGCAGGTTAAAAATAACCTGCGTACAATTTGAAGTTAATGCGTATGATGCGCAAGGTAAATTTGTACGCAGGTTAAAAATAACCTGCGTACGATGCGCAAGGTAAATTTGTACGCAGGTTAAAAATAACCTGCGTACAATTTGAAGTTATTGCGTATGATGCGCAAGGTAAATTTGTACGCAGGTTAAAAATAACCTGCGTACAATTTGAAGTTATTGCGTATGATGCGCAAGGTAAATTTGTACGCAGGTTAAAAATAACCTGCGTACAATTTGAAGTTATTGCGTATGATGCGCAAGGTAAATTTGTACGCAGGTTAAAAATAACCTGCGTACAATTTGAAGTTATTGCGTATGATGCGCAAGGTAAATTTGTATGCAGGTTAAAAATAACCTGCGTACAATTTGAAGTTATTGCGTATGATGCGCAAGGTAAATTTGTACGCAAGTTAACCTGCGTACAATTTGAAGTTATTGCGTATGATGCGCAAGGTAAATTTGTACGCAGGTTAAAAATAACCTGCGTACGACGCGCAAGGTAAATTTGTACGCAGGTTAAAAATAACCTGCGTACAATTTGAAGTTATTGCGTATGATGCGCAAGGTAAATTTGTACGCAGGTTAAAAACAACCTGCGTACAATTTGAAGTTATTGCGTATGATGCGCAAGGTGAATTTGTACGCAGGTTAAAAATAACCTGCGTACAATTTGAAGTTATTGCGTATGATGCGCAAGGTAAATTTGTACGCAAGTTAACCTGTGTACAATTTGAAGTTATTGCGTATGATGCGTAAGGTAAATTTGTACGCAGGTTAAAAATAACCTGCGTACATTTAACCTGCGTACAATTTGAAGTTATTTGTTTCCACTCTATTTTACTAAAATTTTATTAAGCATCTTATTTTTACAGATGTTTTAAAACTTATTTTAAATGTTTTCAATTTTAACGTCGCGTCGTCTTGTCCAAATTTGAAAAAAGCAAGATGACCTCACAAGAAATTGACTTCCCGAAGAGAAAAAAATTGTTCACGATTTCATAATATTTTTCCTAGTTTTTTTCAAATCTTCAAGATTTTTCCACAAAATTTTTCATTACTCAATTCCATGCAGTAATAATTGAGGAATGAAGTTGAAAGATGAAAAAATCATTAAAGTTACCTGAAATGTCGCAATCAAATGAAAATTGCATAAACATTCTTTAAAACGCTGTGTTAGGTACTTCAATAACATAAAAGTCGTTCAATTTTTTTTCAAATCAAAAACTATTAAAAATAGCTCAAAAATGAATTTTCTCCATCTTCTTGCCTTTTAATTTCATTTTTCATGCTTGGTTAAAATTCTTCCAAGAAAGAATTCTCTCTCAATTTTACTCATTTTAAAAGAAATTTCAAGTATTTCTTCTCGTACAAACGAACTGTGAGATAGTAGAGTGAATGTGTAACTAGAACTAGGTACTTATTTCATCTAAGTATCTTAAAAAATTCCAGAGGAAAACCATTCACGTTTTGTTATTTTTTGTTTTTCTCGTTTATGGAATATGGATTTGGAACTTTGGATTCATGGTTTGCAGAAAATATCACGAAAAAGTTTTGAAAATTGGCAAAATTAAGCGTTAAACTTTTTTCGACCAAATTTTGAGCACTAATTTTTTTACAATTTCTGAAATTCCATCACCAGTGGCGCATCCAGAAATTAATTAAGTGAGGGGATTTTTCTGGCAAAGTGGGGAAATCGGTGATTTTTGATTCGAACATTGGTCAAAAATTATCAATTTTGAATGAGCCATTGTCCATAACATCTGGTTAAACTTGCAACTAAGGATGAATTTGCTTAGCATTTTTGAAAATTAAGAAAAAAAGAAAAAGCTTAAACATCCAATATTCCGACAAAAAGACCAGACATTTTAATAAAAAATGGTCATTTTTTTTTTAGAATTTCAGGGCAATGTTTTGTTTTTTGAAAGCTGACAAAATTTCATCTTACGTCCAATTTGACAGAAAATTTTCAGTTCATTGAAATTGTTCAGTAATTTTAAAAAATGAAGAAAAAAATGTTGAAATAACTATCTCATAATTAAAAAAAAATCATCCAAAATGAAAAAATTTCATATCTTCTGACTTTTCTAAGTAGATATTTAAAAAATTACTTTTAAAACGCATCCATGATTTATAAACATTTGCTACAGAGCAAAATTCTTGACTTTTACTAATAATCGGAAATTTAGTGTAAACATTTTGACAATCTTTCTCCGTGTCATTTCAACTTCAACCACCTCAAAAACATCTCTAAATACCTGAAATTACTATCAAAAAAATTTTAAAATTGAAAACGATGACAATTTTAGAAAAAAATATACATATTACCCCAAAATATCGTCTCTTCTCAAGATTATCGAAACCCTAAACCCCACTTCAATACTCGACAAAGTCATCGCAAAATTCTCCAAAAAAATCTTCACGTCTGTTTCACAAGTACCAAAACCGAAAAAAAGGGTATTAATATCGAATGCCGGGTCACTCTAACACAGATTTTCAATTTTCCACCTCAATTAGCACCTTAATCCGATCATTTAAACTAATCCAACTAGATTGGTATTCACAACCGCCAAATCCTGACAATGAATAACATACTAAAATTTATCAAAATGCTAAAAAACAAATCATTCGGAATGCAGATAAATTGTATCAACATTCACGCAGCAAAATATCCGCCAATTACGCTTACACATCGTACCTAATGACGCCATTTTCCAAAACCCACTTTCGCCACAAAGCTTTCGATTCAGAATACGATTTAATCATCTCGCAAAATTAATTCCATTAACATTTTAATAAATTATTCGATGAGTATAGAAAAATAGAATTATGACTGAAGTTAAATTAGAAAAAGTTATTCTTTCAAATATTCAAATTGAATGAACTTATGTTAAAACCAAAGATGCTGGCGAAAGTTTGCAAAAACGAATTTATAATTAAATAGCAGGTTAATCTAGCGTAAGAAGCGTCTTCCTTTTTTTCCCTTTACATCCTATTTCATTAGATTCTTGTTTTTAATTGTCCCGAGGATTTTTTCCCCTACTCTTCGCAGCTTCAGTTTTTATATATTATTTTATAATTTTAGCCAGCAAATAAAATAAATTAAAAATGACGTCCGAAATAAGCATCCCGTTAAGAATTTTTTTTCAAAACGTTCAAAAGAATAAGGCGAGAATTCGTAGCTGAAAAAAAAAACTTTCGACAAATTATTTTTCAACTTAAGCTCCCATAAGAGAAAGCTGTTTCACATAATGTACGAGTACCTTACTCCTAATACACCATGAAACCAACTAGGGGGAAAAAATTTCAATGTGTCTAAAGAATCATTTATAATGATTAAAGAATGTTCACTTCGGTTTTCGGCTCAGTCGTAGATAAACTTGGTAATACAATTTTCCACTTTTTTGGTTAGTCGAGTTACATTTATACGATCTCGAAGAGAAATGAATTTTAAAAAACTGATCAACATTAGAGCTTTTCATACTTCATTTATCGTATCCCCAAGAGACAAAGGGGAAAAATCAAAAATATTAACATAAGTAACCAAATACTTTGGGAACATTCGAAGGAGAAAAAAAACACTTAGAATGAGTAATATTCTTCGTGATTCCGCGTTAGTAAGTATTCGCAATAAATCAAAATTTCGAAGAAATTATTACCAAAAAAAAAAAAAAACCGACAACATAATTTTTATATATGTTTAGCGAATGATAAAGGGATTTCATTAGCGTAAAATTTCTGCCAAAATGAGTTCCCGCATCAGAACAATATTTTTAAAAGTGAGAAATGAGTTTGCGAGAAAAAAATTATTCCCGGAATATACCTACGTTACTTGAAATATAAAAAAAAACGTTCAACAGGAAAACTATAACAGTGGAATTTACCTCAAAAATGAAATATGTGTTCTAATATACGCGATAACTAGCTAAACGCGAGAGAATTTTACCCCAAAACAATGGGAACTCGGAGAGAAAAAACCCCAGCCAACGAACCTGGTCAAAATACAAACATTGACTGATGCGTAATAATGAAATTTAACGCAGAGTATTTCTTTAGGCAGCTATCGTCGTCGAAAGCCGAAGATCACGCTCAACTTGGCGTTCGCACGAGGCACGATTATCTTTAAATACAATTTCAGCGCAGGTACTTCGACTAGAATAAATCTAATCTGAATTATATGCCGAATAAATGGCTATAAAATGATTAAATTTCCCGAATTTTCACTCTTCGATAAAATACGCTTCTGCAGTATCGTGATTCCGTTCGCTGTTTCCAAATACCCGGCCTCCGAATACAGCACAAAGCACGCTGCACACTTCATTACGAAATTTTCGCAGTATTTATTTTTTGGCAGCTTTTCGAACTGGGAAAAATTTCACATTCTGTAACGTGCGCACGACACCAGAAAATTAATTTCATCATAAAATATGTTACCATATTTACGAACAATTTTTCACCACCGGATAAAGTTTCAGTAGGTAAATTGCCGCGCGATAAATTGAGCATGTATTAATCATGTGGTTTTCGGGCGACTGGAATGTAATTAAAACTTTAAACCGTCTTGTTGGTTTTTATGTATGCCTAATATGAAATTTCGCTGTGTACGTAAAATACGAGATAGTACGAAAACGTGAATGAATTTCGTGATTTTTACGAGCGAAAATAAGTGTCTGCGTATCTGAAAATAACAGATTTATTCATTTTCCAAGTTCAATTGAATATAAAATCGAAGATTTTTCCAAGCACGAATTTCAAAACAAAGAAGTTACTTTTTTAGAAACAAAACTGGGCTATTTTTGCAGGTCGAGTGTTCATTTTGGTTCAACTACCAAAAAAGCAGGGAAATTGAAACGAATAAAGGTTTTTCCAGACGTAGCAAAATTACGGTCTGTAGATAATAGTGGATATTTTATTAAAAAAAAATTTTTTTAGAAACTAAAATATTAATTTTTTTGTCGATTTTTTCCCTTGGGTATTATTTTTCATGAAAAATAAAAAATAAGATTTAAAAAATATTACCTTTTAAATTTTAAAATATACTGAGCATAATGTCAGCAGTATAACTGCACAAAAATCACCTGCTGAGCTTTCTTGCTTATTATAGAAGATTTTCATATCGTAAATTTTTCTCGTCTACAGTGAGGGAGGAGGAGAATGGCCATGAATACAGAAAAAATACGCTGTTTAGCAAAAAATTATTATTCATGGAGGTTTTTTTTTACAGAATACCTGACATGTGAAAAACGAGACATGATTATGGTGGTGTTATGAAGCGAAACATTTTAATGGGACTCACGGTCAGAGGCAAATCAAAGAATTTTTAACCCTTTCATGTCCAGGAATGATCCAACAAATGGAACTGAAAAATTTTTCATAGCATCGAATAATCTTTCACTCGGAAATAAAAAAATGGAATTATTCTCATCTCGAAAAAAATTGAAATCTCGCACAGGGCTATTATTGGAAATTGGGGCGAATCGAAACTACTTAATTATTAACAATTTCTAGCAAAGTTTTAACTACAAAGCTGAAAAAAATTTTAATGACTTGATTTTAAATATAGGTATAATAGGTACGTGAAGAGGAAAAACTTCAACTTTTACAGCTCTAAATTTTTTTGAAAATTGTAGATAAATTCAAAATTGAATATCCCAGTACATTCGAGTCGATAATACGGGCAAAAATGGATTATGATTTAAAATCGAATATCCCATTTTTTCTTGACCATTTCTTCCAAACATGATGTTTTTTGTTACTTTTTAAAAATGAATAATCGCTCATAACTCACACAAAAATCGATCAAAGTACAAAATCGAATATATCGTTAGGGTATGTGATCACTTTTTAATTTTGACCATTTCCTTTTAAAAATCTGTTTTTTTTTTGGGAAAAATTATTATGTAATTGTGTTACTTTTTCAAAAATAACAATTTGGCACTCCCAAATTTGAAGGATAAAAAGTTTTGGTTTCAATTTATGTAAAAAATCAATTTTCTTAACAAATCACCCATAATTTGGGCCAAAATCGATCAAAATTAAAAGTTGATGAACTTCGAACCACTTACCATAACCATTGCAAATCATTACCGATAATTTGGACAAAAATCTATACTTACAAAAAATGAATTTGAACAAAAACTGTATTAAAATAAAAAAAATAATAAATAAATAACAAAGTACATATAAAAATTATTAAAATTGGTTCGTTTTTTGGACCAGAAAATAAAAAATGTATGAAGGGGCACCCATGATTTGTGTAATATTATTTTTAAAAAAAATAATCAATTTTTAGTAAGTGCCCTCGCCATTCATTCTTTTAAATTTTTAAATGTATGTGCTCATTTTCGATTTTTATGAAATCGGAAATAAGTATTGGAATCCATAAAATAATTCGATAAATTGCACATTCCTTTGAAATAGTCAAAATACAGAAAATTCAAAATCAAAATACGCAAATGAACTCAGAATTCCTCACCAAAAAATATTTCTTGGTGTATTCTGGCACGCCATGTATAATTCAGTAGCCAATTATGCATAAATCGATAAATTTTCAAAACCACTTGGGAAAAATCGTTAACGTCATAGAAGTTTCACAGAAATGACTTGGCAATTAACGAAGAGTCGACCGAAATGAAAATTTTCAGCCATCCCGAGGAGAACAGGGACGAATACTTTTTTTTCGAAACAAAAAATAACACAGTTTTGTATGTATTTTATAAAATCGATAAAAATTTCGGACTGTTTTAAATATTCCCCTTTTGATTAAATTATTGGCACTCATCAGTGTTACCAAATCACCCCTAAAAAATGAAAATCAATAATTTTGAAATTAAGGCTTTTACTAGGGCACATATTTTGATCCCTTCTTCCACATTTAATGACTAAATGTAGGTAAATGTAAATTATACAACTGATGAACCAACATTTTCAAACGAAAATTGATAACTTTGATTATGATTATATTAAAAATAAATCATTTCCAAGCTACTCGAAATATTATTTCGAAATGAAAAACATTCCACAAGAAAAACTATGCAATAAAGTAAATATTTTCTCAAAATAATCAACCCGAACCCTTATCTTTTATTACATACCCATCTTGAAATTTCAAACGCCAAGAAAAACTAATCAAGATTTGTTATTGTTATAACACCACAACCTTACATCTGAGGTTGACTCAACCCACGTTTCTTAAAATAGGTATCCCATACATTTGACTTTGATATCTCGAAAACTTGTAAAGAATTCGGAACCCGGGCGGGTTAAATTAAATTTCCAAATAATAACCGCGAGAATTTCAAAAATCGGAAAATTTTTTCAATATAAAATTTAATTTATTATGCTCGATAAAGGTTATTTCGTTGAAGTATTGTTGATCCGCTGGCGAATATTGAATTACAAATCTTTGCCAGCAAAGTTCCATAATACATTGAAAATACAAGGTACGTACCTATACAACAGCCACGACAATAAAACATTTCGTAATCTATAATGTTTCTGGCTGTGTTTAAAATTGCTATATGTACGAGCAGGCTAAAATGAAAATTCATTTAGACCGAGAAACGTTTCGCAGCAACTTTTTTCTCGCCATTTCGTTCACGGAAACGAAGAAAATTACATCGCCGAGCGCAACTGTATGTAACATTTGAAATTAATAACCGAACATAGCTTTCCTCTTACACAACAGAAATGTTAACGACTTCTACAAATAATCGACCAGGGAAACATATTTCGGGGCGCGATTAAGATTATTTCAAATGTTAAAATACCTATTCTCGCGGTAACTACTACAAATTCTAGCCATTTTTCCAACATTCATTCTCCTCTATACACCAAACCCCATTTGAAAATCGGTTCCATCAAATAATACTCAAAACTGTAAGCTTATTTTACTCCGGTCCCGTTATAATACCGCACGTATTGGAATTCCCAAAACGTACCAAACATATCGAAGAAATCGCCATCAGCGAGCCATTTAAATGAGAAAATATATCCAAATGTAGGCAACCGGGGTCGTCGTCAAATTTGTCCAAATCAATACCCGTATAAAATTCAAATTTACCAACTCCAGCCACCCTTAAGGTTCGAGCCGAATTTACGACCAAATTTATGAGCATATAACTTAAACGAAATACTAATGAAAGAACTCGGTGAAAAATGAAACACAAGCTATTCTAGAAAATTGAAAAAAAGCAACAGAGAAAAATGCGTAGACTTATGGACGTGTCACCGCACAACCAAACGTTTTTTACATCGTTGCACAATCCAACTTCCTTAGCAGCATTTCTCTACCTCATATCCGTTCCATTCGACCCCCCTGGCCCTGCCAAATTCACTATTTACCGGCTTAATTCTCATTCCAAATGCATATCATTTTACTTAGATAACTTTTGTTCAACTCGTTTTCATCCTACGACCTTTCATCGTGCTCCCTCTGACAATAAAAATCTCTTCACTTTGGCTCATAAATCTTACACAAAAAACATGTGCATATCTTCTTTAAAATTTCCAACGCGAAAAACTTATTCCAAATGTAAACTTTAGACTCGAAATTCTGCTGATTTACTCGTCTAATGAAATACCTAAGTATAACGAGACGTGGAAAAAAACTCGCCATTTTTATTCTCGTCACGTAATCGGCACATTTGTAAAAATGCAAATACTATCGAAACTTGTAATGAGTAATTTTCAACTTTAAAAACCGTATTTAATAAGAAAACTTCGACTTTGTTCTGGCAGAATAAAAAAAAAACCGCCCACTTCGCACCCTTTTCAGCAGCGAAAAAATTCCCACCATAAACTTAACCGACGAATTTATGACTAATATTAATAGCCATCTAGTTTCGGTTGAATGATGGTAAAAAAATGGAAAACCTATTTTTATAATAATGTTTCACTAGTATTAATACGTCCGACAATTCGCACGCCTCTATAATTCATTTTTCTGTCGTATTTTACAGCGAAACCAGACATAATGAAATCTGACAATCCAAATTCTGGGTTCATTTATTTGGCGCCAAATACAACCAAGGATTGATTAAACGTAAGTAATATTAAAATTCTTTTTCTAAGCGGATTCGCAATGACGCATACGCGGTGTCACTGTTTTCATCAATCAGCCACATTTCTTTGATACTTGTAAACAATCTTTTAGAGTAAAAAAAAGGAGAAAAAACTTAAAATATATTACATTGGAACGAGAACGCAGCGAGCGGTTCAAATAAACAATAAACGTTCAGATTGACATACGATTGTAAAACAAATAGCTTCGGATGGAGATGGTGGAATTTTAGGATTAAGATATGAGGCTGTACACGATAAGCTCGTCATCGATTATCTACATCTATTTTTTCGGTACTATTATTCAAAAGCAAACTTTCTTCCAAGTTTTTATTTTAAAAGCAGATTATTTATATAAGCTCGAGAGTCGAATTTTATCGATTCTGGCTCGAAACAGTGTGAAAAAATTTCGCACAGTTGAATCGAACTCGTAAAAGGAATTCGCTAAAAGCCGATTGAAAATTTGTTGGCATCGAGAAACCAAATCAATTATAAAATTTTACTATGCCATATTTTCGACTACAAACACAATACTAACCACTTATCAAACTTCCCTTAAAATTTCGTATTTCCTCGTCCAAGTTTTTAATACAAACGTTATTCTAAAGAAATTGTAAAATTTTTAGAAAAAACCACCGTCTCGTAATCTTAATAAGTGTTAAAATAGCTTCGAGATGAGGCAGGATAAAAAAATCCCCAGCTTGGGAAACTTTCGGTGGTAAAGTTTTTTAAAAACCATAACTGCGAAATTTCACTTTTACTTTTGAAACCGGGAGGGGAAAAAATCTTAAACCGAGAGACGAACGGTGGTAATGCATTTACAAACGATTTCGATACATTTTGCGCATGTTTTGGAAGAAAAACGCCTATACGGATCGTTAATTTTAATTCATTATGTCGGAGCGGAATTTTCACACGTTTTGGAAACGCTCTTTTCCAAATAAATCGCAACGTTTAAAATGTTTTCCCTCGTCACAAAAAGAAAATATGTACCGAACATAAAGAAACAAAAGAAAACGAACGCGAAGGCATTTTCTAGCCGGGGAAAACGGCGCGAAGTCGTAAAATAACGCGACACTGATACACCGAAATCCAGACACGGAAAATGTTTTATGATTTTTGTTTCTCGCAGAATACGTACGTTCCACTTTCGTATACTTTCCTCTAAATTATCAAACAAGCCGGAGAATATTTTCCGAAGTTCTCGGTTACACTTATGTTTCGCTGGCTGCGAGATTGTATAAGAAAGTCGACTTTGGCTTTATTTGCAAGCGAACGCTTCTCATTTAGAAATGTAAAGTCTGCGAGCGTATTTTCAAGTATGGAGGTAGACCGCAAAAAAGATTCATATTTTGGAACGGAATCAATGCTGTAGATGATATTCAATGACACACTTTTTAAAACCAGCCGAAATAGTGTTTTTTCGAGGCGACTTGCGAGGGGTTGCTCGATAAATATTAATTTGATTCAATAACGAGGTGTTTCTGGATGAAGTTATGATTTTTTACCTCGATGAATATGTTTAGCGTCTGGAGTGAAAGTATAATTTATTTTTGAGTATTGAAAATCAACCAAAGAAATATTGAACGAAAATTCGTTCTGGGGGTTTAGTTGTATGGTCGAAAATTTTTAAAAGGGAGGAAGTGATTATTATTACCTACACTATTTTTTTTAGGGCATTTTTGGAATTTTTTTGGGAGCTGAAAAAATGTTTTTATCGGCGTTTGGTAAATTCAGAATTGCAGAATGAAGTAATTTTTAGGTTTTTGACTATTTTAGAAGAGGAATTCCATCAGAGTTGATCTAAGTAGACTGTTCAAGTGGAAAGATGAAGGTATAGATTATAAAAATCCCTAATAGAAATTTTAAAATTAAGATTTATGACGTAGTTCCAAAAAGTAAACAATAACACAAAGTCTTTGAATAATTTTTCTTGTCCTATTGAGACTTGAAAAATAGGTACTTACTACAAAAAATCAAAAAAAAAAGAATCAAGTCAAGAAAAATTTAAAAATGATATGATCCATGAAAAGGAGCTTTCAAAATGTAAAACATGGATTCCCATGAAAATTTGAGGCGAATAATTATGAATTATAATTCGAACGAAGCTAGGTCAGAATTTTTCAAAAAAAAAGTACATAGGTACCTAATTGAGAAAGAAAGTGTAATTTCTAATTTATCTTGTGATGGCTGAAATAATGTGAAAATCATCTTCAAAACCATCAAGGAGGTGAAATGTAAAATTAAGTACAAGAATGTTGCCAAAATATTAAAAATTTACCAAAACTTTGCCAAATTCTGAAAAAAATTTCAAGTTTTCGAAAAAAGTTGAGTACCGTTTTTCCAAACTGAGCTAAGTTTGAAAACCGGATACGAGGATAGGGCCTTGGGTGCAATTTTTTTCAAATAAGAAAAAAGACCATTCCTCATATACGGGTTTCAAACTTAGCTCAGTTTGGAAAAACGGTACTCAGTTAATACCCGGGGGAGGGGGACGAGAAGTTGCCAAATTTTCAAAAAATTTCAAATTTTTTAAAAAGTTAGTACGGGGGGGGGGAGAGGAGGAGGAGGAGGAGGAGGAGGAGGGAGGAAGTGGCTCTTAAGTTCAAAAAAGTGTTACCAAAACGCTGTCAAATTCTCAAAAAAATTCTAAATTTTTGAAACAAAAATTATTACGAGGGAGAGGGTTTAACTGATTATTGATAAGTTGGTAAAAAAAGGAAAGATCCCTTCTTTGTTAAAAAAAAATTGTCAAGTTCGTCATATTGATTTCAAATCTTCTCTATCCCAATTCCCAATCACCTGTGGTGAGAGAAAATTCATTTTTTGAATTTTTTCTTTCTAAACTAGAAAATTTCGATTTTTTCATTGCAAAAATATTCCAGTATTGATCAGTAGGTATTTTATCCTCGTAATATTCTGAAATGAATTTTTTAAATAATTTAAAAAATTTTAAATTATACCTAGTTGAAATATTTTTGCAATACCCCTACTTTTGAAACTTTATAACTTGATTATGATATTAAATAATTTGTCAACTTTGGAAAGATTTTCCATCAGAGGCAATTGCACACGTGTGGGGAAGAAGTTCGAACTCCCTTTGACTGGTAAATTGGAAAAATGATGATATTTGAGGCTTGAAACGTTTTTTAAGTTGAAAATTTCACCAAACCTCAAAAAATCAATGGTATTTACAGAGTAATTTTTCAAAATTTAAAAAAATCAAAATTTTGTTTTCTTCTGTCTGAAATCCCTCCGCATGATCTATCTCACATAGATTGGTGGGGGGGAGAAGGTGGTTAAAAAAAATGTGACCCTGCCGGAAAAAAGGGACCTTGTGTAAAAAAATCCATGTCTCATCATTTTTCACGTTTTTGGTCCAAATGACGCCTAATCTGCACCAAACACATAAAAATAAAGACAAAGATTTTTTTTACACAAGATTCCTTCTTTTCGGCAGGGTCACATATCATAAAAAATACAAAACATCATCATTTGAGGTGATTTGAATTTTTAAAATTTGGAAAAAATTACATTTCCGGTCCAAACTGGAAATATCCACGTTGATTTTTTTAAATAACATCAATATCTATTTCAAACAGTTCTTACAAAAAGATAAAACCCCAAAAAATTGAAACATTTCAATATTGTTTATGATTTTGATCGAAAATGGAAAATTGCGTCCAATTCATTTGTCACAGGTGTAAATCAATGATAATCAAACCATGCATACGATATTTTCGTTCTTCGCTCATTTATCTACTATTACTACGCATCTAATAGGTATTTTGCCTTCTTATTTCCTTTTAGGTAAGTACCTATGAAAAAATTAAATTTCTATTGATTAAATATTCTTTCAATGGTTTACTCACCGAATATTTTGACAAAGCAACCCATCAATGCACAGTTCGAAGCAATTGAACCAAAGTATTCTTCTTCAGATTCACCTGTAAAATAAATTTTTAAAATACAATTAGTAAATTAAACATTCGATAGGAATTAATTACCGAACTACAGTAACATTCTTATTTAAGAAATAATCACTCAATAAATTTCCGTAATTCACCCCCTCCTCACACCACTTTCACTTCAATCCAAATAAGCCAAGTTAGTTTATTTGTATAGAAATAAAGAGACTTAAATTCTTCAATACGAAAAAAGCAACTTAATCATAACAACAAACCCAACCTAACTTATAAACGTTATATTAAAAAATAAAAGCACTTCGCTTTTAAATTCAGTTGCATATAAAAAGAGCGTTTCATTTGCTGAACAGTTTCGGCGGAATTTTTTCCAGCAGCATTTTAAATGCGTATATATCTTCACTTTAACTTTTACGAGTCTTACTTTATGAGTTAAAAGTTACATTATCATTAAACAAATGCGACGAACAAAGAAAAAGCTTGTACATAATAGCTCGTCGGCACAGCTGTAAAAGCTAGTCTACATCAAGCAGTACGGAAAATGGTGATATTCTGAGAAATATTAGCAAAATGGAAAATTTTTACATATACATGGATGCGAAAAAAAAAGAAGTATTTTAACGATGTATTCTGCGTGTATCAAAAGTGGTATCATTTTATTTTCTTCCATTCGCATTTTCTTTTTTTTTTTTTTTTCATTTAATAATGAGCTCGTGTTTCATTGACTACTTATATGAAAGGAATGCATTTGAAAATATGAATAGTATGCTTCATTTCATTCAAATTGAGATAAATAATGGTGGAAAAATTTCAACCTAATAAACCTCTTTGTTCTATAATGAACCAAATACTTTCAAATATGTAGTCTTTTTTATAGTTTAGAAGGTAAGAGAATCAATACCATAGTACAATGTGTAATAGTATTGGGTAGATACAGCTCGACAAGAAAGTGGAGATTACATTGGCACATGGGAAGACAGAAAGAACCAAAATTATATAAAAATCATCAAACTTTACAAAATTTTATTAAATTATTGAAATTTTTGAAAAAATTGAAAAAAAGTGATCAATAACTCGGCTAAAAATTGCTCAAAATGCAAAAACAAATACATTTTTGGAATCCTCTCGTCATGAACAATCGAATGGTTTTTTTATCATTCGATTTCGAGCATTTGGGTGAAAGTTGGATTTTAGCTGTGTGGATAGTTGATGAAGAAAAACGCCCATAACTCGGCTAAAAATTGCTCAAAATGCAAAAACTAATACATTTTTGGAATCCTCTCGTCATGAACAATCGAATGGTTTTTTTATCATTCGATTTCCAGCATTTGGGTGAAAGTTGAATTTTTCCTGTGTGGATAGTTGATGAAGAAAAATGCCTGTAACTCGGCCAAAAATTGCTCAAAATGCAAAAACAAAAACATTTTTGGAATCCTCTCGTCATGAACAATCGATTGGTTTTTTTGTCATTCAATTTCGAGCATTTGGATGGAAAATGACTTTTTGTCTGGAAGTGGGAAGTTGAGAGGAGAAAAACGCACGTAACTCGGACAAATGGCGCTCAAAATGCAAAAACTAATACATTTTTGGAATCCTCTCGTCATGCACTATCGAATGGTTTTTTTATCATTCAATTTCGAGCATTTGGACGAGAGATGGCTTCTTTGTTATGTGGAGAGTTGATGAAGAAAAACGCCCATAACTCGGCTAAATTCAAAAATTTTTCTAGATTTTCTTCACATCAAGTGGTATCATTGGATGGAGGGGGGGGGGGGGGGGGTAAAACGAAAATCCAGCCTGGGGCAAAATTCACCCTTAATCCGGCCAGACCCTTTGAAATATTTTCTTTAATTTTATCGAAATTTTTACCAATTTTTCCACTTATACTTGACAATTTCAACAAAATTTATCCACTAATCGAACACTGAAAAAAATTCTCATTAGGTACAGTTCAAATTGACCTTTTATCAACTTTTCCAACATCCGGCTACATTTTTCCAATCCAACTCTACGCCTAAAACACAAACTACAGATTGTACCAATTCTCAAACCCATTGCATTTCCAGAATCCCAACCCAGCAATCCATCTCGGTACAAAATTAATAAATCGACCACTTCGTGTAACCTCACCGAGCGAAAAAATCTCTCAATAAAAACAACGACACAGTGGAAAAAACCCTCTGTAAATATTTGAAAAAGTGACGATAAAAAAAATGAAAACAAACATTAACGCGGTGCCGACTTTTCGCGCCGATCCTGCGACCTTTTCCTCATTGGATTAAGAAATTAATTCCATCTCCATCGGATTGACGAACAAAGCTTTTAAAAGTCGTATTTGTTTATAGTGGAATTAATTTACATAACATTTGCATGGAATATATGCCGAATTGATGTTTTACGTATGTCTTATTCCATCATGCAGACAATGACAACGAACGCGTGAAAGGAAAAACGCAATTTTCGATAATATTATTTGTATGTAAATACTTCAATTTTACCGTCGGCATCATTTACAATGCAGATGGATAAACTATACGTACACCTAGCACTGCATACAATCAGCACCATACTATTTCTCCACAATCCCAGCGAATTCTCTACCAACACAGAATTCTATTCTTTTACATTGTTCGATGCTGTAAAACTGGCTCGGTTGACCAAACTCGATGATCTTGCATTCGGCATGAAAACCATCCCTTGTAGCATACTTCGCACTATAGAAAATCAAATTCCAATCACATACGCTGCGAATCTTTATGACTACGTGTACGCTAAAACTTTTAAATAATAAAGGCCATGCGGTTACTCATCCTTGTTACCTTCTGCGCTGTGACTAAATTTAATAACTACCAACCGACTTTATCATCAGCAAAAACTACCAACACGGGAACACGTTCTTTAATGTCACACCAAGTAAAATATCCACCAAATACTCCCAGCATTCTCCTTCCTTCATATTGTCATACTTCTTTTTCACGACATTTTATTCTTTCGTACTCGAATCTCGAAAAAAAAACAACGAAATATTTTTGTTTCTGCGAAATTACTTTTACTTGTTCATTTTGTCGTCATCCGAATGTGATTCGAAAACGAAAATATCTACATAAGAATGACAACATTAAGTTTATATTTCGTTCCACGGTTCATGCGTAAAATTTCATCTTATTTTGGGAAAATGCGAATTCGTCTGTCTTCGACCAAAAAACGTATATAAATGTGTTTTTTCCATAACGTCGTCGAATATCATCACCGAAAATATTTCAGTAATTTATAACGAAGCTAATAATTGTCGTATTGTCATACATCCGTCCTGTAGAAAAATGGGAAAGTCTCGATGCGTAAAAAAAAAACACATATTTATTTTCGTTCTCGTCGACAACTGATCCGGCCATTTTTTAATCATCTGAAAAAATTATGAACTGGAAATAATTAAAGATTGTGAATTTTGTTGAAAAAAAAAATTGTATCGAAATGCAGAAAACCTTTCATTTCCATTCAAAAGAAAAATCCATACGAACGTGAAAAAAAAGCCGGATTATGCCTATTTCCACAAAGCACAGATAATTAACCCACTAACCAGAGGGAAAAGATCCGAGTATAAAATGGAAATAATCATTTAACCGGGCAAAAAAGGGTACGATTAAAATGACACTTGAAAAATAACACCGATCGATTGACAAAAAGGTACAGATACCTATAGAAGCCTTCAGATATCGCACATAACACAGAATATAAAAATAATACACAGTATATAATTATCATACCTATACAGCGAAATCGAATATAACGAAAATATTTCCCAACCGTGAAATTTCACCGCGTCGCTGAATTTAAATTGAAAAATCAATGATTTGGAATCTCTGTCGACAGCTGAATTCAAAAAATATCGAATCGAGATTTTTTTCCCCCTACCAAGGTAAGTTCTTATGAAACTTCCTTAACGAGGTTAATGCGGCGAGCAGTTTACTCGAGAATATAATCTCTGACGTAGCATTTCTCTCGATAGAAAAGAAAACAATAAGGGCTTTTTTCGTGACAGGCGTTTCGAAAAAATTAAAAAATAGCCCCGAAGTGCTGAAATATTGGAAAAATCGCTAAAAAGATAACGGAAAAATTCCACCCAATAGAATTATTAATACTTATAGGAAAAAGAAAACTCGAATGATACGATGATTTTATCCATTTATCCTTTGATTTTTCAAATAAACCGATTTCACGATGGGATTAGATTTACCTACGTATTTTCATCGTTTTCCTAATCCGTTTCTCGAAATGTTTCGCAGGATCGAACAGACTAATTAGATTGAAAAATCGTTTTCTTTCTTTCCATTTATTTTCAATAATTGACAACTTGGAGATTTGAACTTGGATAGTAAGAAAGATTTAAAAATTTTCACCCGATGGATGATACAGCATTTTATACAGTTAGTGAAAAAATCTTGATTCGTTGGTTGACTTTTATTTTTGCGTTGGTTGAAACAAATTGAACATTGGAAAATTACTGAAAAATTGGGTTTTCAAACTGAATTTTAAAAGTTTCGAGAATTTATATCACCTATGGTGAGAGGAAAAAAAGGTCAAAATAATCGGTTTACCAATTTTATTTTTTCTATGGGTTAATGTGGCCATACTGGTACTTAAAATTGGCACCATGGGGAAACATTTTAACAAATTTCAAAACGAGGCGTCGGATTAGAAAGAGCCTTTCCTAATAAGGGTCAAAAACGGCCCTTGACCCAAAATTGGTCAAAATGGTCTCAAAAGGTTACTTATGGTCTAAAAACATTCAAAAAAAATTTTTGACCCCCAACCCCCACCCCTTTCGGAATTATCGCACTTTTAATGTCGAAATTTCAACACGCGATATCTCTGGAAGGGGTGGGTAAAAAATTTTGAAATTTTCACAGATTATACATCTTGCTGGGTAGTACAAATGAGAATTTTTTGAAAATTTTCGGTTCACATTTTCCCAATTTTTTTTCACATTGAAATTTTCAAAAAATTTTAAAAAAAAATTTTGAGGGGGGTACATGGCTGGAATTTTTTTTATTAGTTCGGCCAAGTGGTCATGTATCACATAATATTTTGTTTGGGCCCCAAAACGGGGTGCAACATGGTCAAAAAAATTCAAAACCCAAAAAAAACGTGATTTTTTTTACTACTTTTTTTGTAGTTACAAGCCAGGTATCCCTACCCAAAGTAAAATTTTGAGTCAAAATTGTCATAAATTGAAAGTACATCATAAAAAAGTTCCATTTTTAAAATTTCAAGTGCTGAAGTGCATTTCTCGAATTTTGGCGAATTTTTGAAATTCCAAAATTACCTCATCGTCCTATAAATCAAAAAAATTTGATCTGATCAACGAAAAAAGCTGAAATTCGATATACACCCTATTTTAGACCTGCCAAATCGATTGAAAGCGGTTTCGAGACGTTTCAGAGCCACCAGAAAATTCTAACTTTTTTTCAGCTCTAAAGAAAAGCTCATAAAAACGGCCAATATGAACTTCAGCACCTATATTCGCGGATTACCATTATTGGGGACCTGATTGAACAACTGATGCAAAATTTTTCAAAATTCGTCACTTTTTGCTCAAAATTATATTTTTGGCTTACAATTTTTCCGCAAAAAATTTAAAACACACCTTTTTTTCATACAACAAGGCAAAAAGCTGATTTGTTTGTAGATATCCTGTTGACAGATATTTTGACTCCGTTCTTCACGCATTTGAAACAAAGAAAATCTCAAAGTCTCCATACCCACTTTGTACCTTCCACAAAGAAAGCATTTGACTCTATTGCTTGAAGTTCATAGTTATTATTTTTGTTAAGGTCAAAATAATTAATTTGAAAGTGTCTGCTTGTTCCAAAATTACACATTTATCTAAGTTTTTTCTCTAAAAATATTTTATGCAACTTGTATAATAATTTGATAACACCCGTGTAATTGTGATTTCATGATACATTTATGAATGAAAATGTTTCAAAATTATGAATTTACCGTTTTCATTGTGTATTTTTTGGGATGTGCGAGTAAGGAGGAATGGTGAAAGGGGATCTAAAAATTGTAAGCCAAAAATATAATTTTGAGCAAAAAATTACGAATTTTGAAAAATTTTGCATCAGTTGTTCAATTAGGTCCCCAATAATGGTAATCCGCGAATATAGGTGCTGAAGTTCATATTGGCCGTTTTTATGAGCTTTTCTTTAGAGCTGAAAAAAAGTTAGAATTTTCTGGTGGCTCTGAAACGTCTCGAAACCGCTTTCAATCGATTTGGCAGGTCTAAAATAGGGTGTATATCGAATTTCAGCTTTTTTCGTTGATCAGATCAAATTTTTTTGATTTATAGGACGATGAGGTAATTTTGGAATTTCAAAAATTCGCCAAAATTCGAGAAATGCACTTCAGCACTTGAAATTTTAAAAATGGAACTTTTTTATGATGTACTTTCAATTTATGACAATTTTGACTCAAAATTTTACTTTGGGTAGGGATACCTGGCTTGTAACTACAAAAAAAGTAGTAAAAAAATCACGTTTTTTTTGGGTTTTGAATTTTTTTGACCATGTTGCACCCCGTTTTGGGGCCCAAACAAAATATTATGTGATACATGACCACTTGGCCGAACTAATAAAAAAAATTCCAGCCATGTACCCCCCTCAAAATTTTTTTTAAAAATTTTTTGAAAATTTCAATGTGAAAAAAAATTGGGAAAATGTGAACCGAAAATTTTCAAAAAATTCTCATTTGTACTACCCAGCAAGATGTATAATCTGTGAAAATTTCAAAATTTTTTACCCACCCCTTCCAGAGATATCGCGTGTTGAAATTTCGACATTAAAAGTGCGATAATTCCGAAAGGGGTGGGGTTGAAAGTCAAAAATTTTTTTGAAATGTTTTTAGACCATAAGTAACCTTTTGAGACCATTTTGACCAATTTTGGGTCAAGGGCCGTTTTTGACCCTTATTAGGAAAGGCTCTTTAATTAGCAGCACACTACACGATTCTTTAGAAACCTTGAAGGCATACAACAGGACAAATTGCTTTTCCAAAGGTACGAAGTAGTATGTTTAAGGAAAATTCATTCTCGGTTAATTCGGAATCGTCGAACAGAAATTTGACATCCGTTTTATAATTGGTGACCCTGATTTAGTTCGATAAGTATTGTTTGAAAATTGAATCTTTCGTAAACAGACATTCATTCAAAGGAAGACGAAAAAGACACAGGGGTTTTAATCAATTGTACAAATGCACTTAATAAAAGCAAATAAAAATTTACCACTTTCTGAGTCTTTCTAAACCAATATTTCTCCAATTTATGGTACGTTTGGTACGTACATCTCAATTTTTAAGGCGCTTTAGGGATATAATTTCACTAAAAAGGAACCGAAAATAACTCATTTTTGGATTTCTTGTTTGTATTTAGGAGATAAATGTTTTATTGAAATTACATTTCAACTCCTTTTCTCCGTATCTCAATAAATATGCAACAATTTCAAAAAAATGATAAATTTGATTGAAATAATGTATTATTTTTATCACATAGGTAGTTTTTTTTGCTGCATATAACTTCAAACTTTTTCTCTTTTTCATTGCTCAAACTTCGTCCAAACTCCCTTCACAATAAAAAATTTCTTACATGATATCGAGTTCTTCATGTTTTTAATAAAAACTAAATTAAAAACTAAATTAAAAATTTTGTATAGGTAATTTTGTTCAGAAAATATCTAATTATGACAAATTTATCAACTTCCAGGTTTTTAGGTTTCAGCCCCCCTCCCCCCATTAACGAAGGTCATTTAATAACTTTCAAGACACAAGATATCATATAATAAAATAATGTTTTCAACAATGTTTGGGCTAAAAATTCAAATTTTGATTTTTCCTTTTTAAAAAAGGCTCTTCTAATTACGATCAGTTCTAATTTTTTCCAAGAAAAAATGCAAATGATTGGAAAATTTTGGTAATATTTCTACATTGACATTAAATACCTCCAACCCCCTCCCCCCAAAAAATACTAAAATTCATCCAGTTTTCATATAGTTACCTAAATTTGTAAGTACATTAAAAAAACTCTTTTTTTTCTCTGCAGGAAGAATCAAAAATTTTATTAATATTTATGAAATATCCCGCCAATTTGTTCGGTATTAGCTACTCAAGCCAACTAAAAATATTATTTTTTTCTAAATCAACTCAGAAAAAAAAGTAAGTACTTAACCAACTTTTTTGCCAATTTTTCCATTCAAACTTTACTTTGATCCCAATTAATCAGGAAAAAAAAATCAAAACGAAAAATGAAGTTACAAATTTTTTTTTAATTCAATGTTTTATTTTATATGTATCATTTTTTTTTCATCCAAGAACAGTAGCTTCGGAATCTGGGGTACGCTTGCACTCCCCCTCCCTTAAATTATATCACAGAAGGATTTTAAAAGAATTAAAACAATGAAAAAATGTCTTTTTTGGGTATTAAATACCAAATTGTTTTAGAGCTTCGCCCGGGCACGAACAAAATCACAATTATATGAACAAAGCTGCTTTTGCCCCCTGAAATTCCTTCTGGTTTTCCAAGTTTGTTTACTCACTTTGCACCCATCCCCCCAAAAAAGCTTTCGACACCACTGCCTAAAAAAATTTCGAAAACGATACATTCGAAAACTTTCGACAAAAATATCAGTAAAAAGGAACAATGCCAATAAAGTAACCAAATCCTTGAAAATGAGCCTGTTTGGAATGCCTTCGCTTAAACCCCCACCAATTCCTACTTTGAAATACAAATCTCTCTAAATTGATACATTTTTTTTCAAATAAGATCCTTATCTCGAGTAACTAAAAATAAAAAAATCAAATTCATGCCAATTGTACGAGAAAATAGTTTACAACACGATCAAACTTCAGGTTCCAGGCGAAATAGGCAAAAATCGAAACCCCAAATATAACATTTGAACATTTTCTTCAGGATTAGTAACGAAAAAAACACGAGAAATAATACCCACCTACTCTAGAGAAAAATAACAGCCTGTATGGAGGCTGTATCCGCTTTTAATAGCAGTATCTTGTAGAATATGAAAATAAATGGTAAAAATCCGACAGTGTATTTTTATCGTAACAAAAAATCCATACGTGAAAAAATGTTTCGCACTTGGAAACAAATATATTTGAATATTCACTGCTTTCGGTATTTTTAAAGGCATATCATATCGTGAAACTTTATATAGATGTCAAAAAGTTGGAAGAAAAACGTAGGAGGCAATAAATTCGAATGTGGGTACATTAGATTTCGACTGTGGCGTCGTAAAAATTTTTCAATTAAAGATTTCCCGAGTAAAAAAAAATAAAATTCGCCCATTTTACGTAGGTGGTGATATTTTCAGAAGTTCCACAAACCTTATAGATGTAATCAAACTGTAGAAAAAAATCCAAAATACAAGACAAATGATTCCAAAAGGTCAGGGTTATATTTGAAATGCCATGTTTTTCCATTTACTACTAATCTGTTGGCTTTTTAAAGTTCAACTTTCACATCTCAGAGTTCGACATAGTTTTAAATTCGAACTCTGATAGTTTTCTGTTTTAGAAAAAAATCGCAATTTTTTCCTGCTGAAATTTAAACTTTTTCTTTTATTCCATAATTTCTCAACTCGATATCACGTAAATCTTCTGCCAAGACTATTGAAAACTTTGAGAAAAAAATAATTCCCAAAAGGATCGCCGGATCAGGTACACATTACAATTGAAGAAACCCACGTTCGAGGCATATTTTTGCCTAAAAATACGACGCAATATCACGTCAATAAAATATACCCGTCGTAAAATTTGGTACCCTAATTTGTGAAACAGTTGGATGTTGATTGAAGAAACAATTATTTTCAATGGCGTTGCACTATATACTTCGCAGCATTATTTCTTTCGACGCTTTTTGCTCCATTTTTCAACTTTTACGACTAGAAAAATAATTCACGCGGTTTATAAATTTAAGAAGTTTTTTTCCACCGACATTAAGAGAAAAGTTTAAAGTTGGTGGAAAAAACACACGAAATAAAAGAAATACAAGAATGTAGTGTAAAGCTTCAATTTTAAGACTTTTTTTTTTCAGACCGAGAAAATTTAAAAGTCAAAAATATTGTCATAAGTAAAATAAACTCATCGCGAGATAAATCCAAAAAGAAAAATGACGTTAGAATTAAATGAGTAGGAGTAAATAAAACTTTTTTAAATCGAAGATTTGAAATTTTTCGAAATACAAAAAAATTATTTCAACTCTGGATTATAAATAAGGAGAAAAAACTAAAAAATTTATGCTTAAAACTTATATTCAATTTTTACAAAGAACCATTCACGTAAAATCATTCAGAAATCAATGTAATATTAACATATTACCCATATAAACGCGTACTCGAATTAAAATCGATTGAACACGAATCTTGAAAATTTTTTGGCTACAGAATCCTATCACCACTTCATACAACGTAGGTATCATATCAGCCCTCAAACCGAGTTAATTCCATAACGATGTTATTTTTCGTTCAACAGCCAAGTTCAATTTCTGTGTGATACTCATGCCAAATAATAATTTATCAAAACGGTGGTTTATGGCTGAATAGGTGGTGATGTTAATCTGGTATAATTAAACAATAAATTATTTTGCAAAATCCGACGAACGGGTTATAATTTAATGCGCGTAAATCGAAATATCTACGACGTAATCGTGATTATATGTAGATTTGCATAAAATCAACAGAATTACAAGAGTATTTAAGATTATCAGAGAGAAAATCACTTAATATTGATAAAATGAAATGTCGTAATTAGTAATGCACAGTGAACAGCAGTTCGATGCTTTTGCACAGTCAAATTTTCCGATGAATATTACCAGATGGAAGCAGAAAGAAAAAAAAAATGCCAATCGGTTTCGATATGAAAATGTAAAACTTTCCACGATTTGGAATAATTCTTAGGCAATTTGCTGGGTATTTCCGACGTTTATAAAGAGAAATGCGCGAAAACTTGAACAGAAGCAACTGAAACTAGAATTTTCTCGAGGTGTATCGAGGATATCTGAGCAGTATTCATTTTATAGCCAAAATTATAGTCTTTTAGGTCCGATTAAAATTTAAACAGATTTATTGAGCAGTAAAAATTTAAGGAAATGTAAAATCAACTTGATGAAAAATGAAAAATTGTTTCAACATCTAATCAGATGATCTCACCTCATTTTTGACCTCCCAAATGCATTGAAAGTGATTTTGAAATGTTGCGCAGCCTCCAGAAAATTTTGGAATTTTCCAACTCTAGAGAAGTTCATAAAAATGCTCCATATAAAATTTCAGCACCAATAATCGCGGATTACCTATACCGATATTGGTGACCTATTTGATCGATCGAAGCACCATTTTCCGAAATTTGTAACTTCGAGGTTAAATCCATGTTTCATGGCTGTAACCTGAAATTTTCCTAGAAAAAATTTAAAAAATCTGAAAGTTGGTAGATAAATATCCTATTTCTGATCAAGCAGGTCACCAATAAGAGCAGTCCACGATTATGAATTCTGAAGTTCAAATGAATTGTTTCCTTAAGTTTTTTTTTAATGCTGGAAAATTCTAGAATTTTTTTAAGACTCTGAAACACCTCAAAAACACTTTTAATCGATTCGAATGGTCAAAAAAGAAGTACATGCTTACATATTAGGTAGGTACCAAATTTCAACATTTTTTATTCAAGAGTTACCTAAAATTTTAATATTTTTACGGTGGCTAAAGAATCTGAAAAAGAAAATTCTCATCATTTGTTTTTTTTTTTTTTAACTTTATACATAGGTACGCTTTTGCTTGCTCTTAACTTCTTCAAAAAAAAGCCACATAGGAAATTTCAATCCATCTCAAGTAATTTCATTTTGAGGATCATTTGTTAAATACAAAATTATACAAATTGATGAGAAAAATAAAAAACATTCAAAGGAATTCAACAAATAATTCTCAAAATCAACAGGAAGAATTTTAACAGTTGGTTTCAAACGGATTTTTACAGGATTTTTCACATGAGCTTTGAAAAAATATTCTCTCCCTGCTCTCTAATATTTTTTTGATCGATGAATTTCAGTTGTTCTTCAATTTCTGCCTCTCCGTTCTCCTCTCCTCCTCAAAAAGATTTGCTACAATCTGTCTATAAAAATCCCAGCGGAACCACGAATAAAAATTTAGAAAATAGATAGGTATTTCAAATATCTACCCAAAAAAATTTTTTACCAATATTGAATTTTCGGGAAAAAAATTATTCAACACAAATGAAAATCAGATGCAATTTTTAAAGGGGTAGAAATTTTCTGTTTCAGACATTTCAAACACTATGTGCTTCTGTCACCCCCTGAAAATCTACCCTTAGGCAACCTCCGCATCAATTTTTAACGAAGTTTACAGGTGAAGTCTGGTGGCAAAGGAATAGGTAGTCAGGATTTTCCAAAGAAGGGAGGCTTAAATGAAGGAAACTATAGCGATAAGTATTTAAGGCAAAAACAAAATCAAAAATTGTGAAATTTTGACTGAAAAAGTTGAATAATGATATTTCAATTTTCAATTCGCTCAGGTAGAAATCTTTACGAAAAATTATGTTGAAAAGGCATTTAAAGGCACTTCTTCAATTGAAAAATTCAAAAGAAAATCTTTGAAAATTTTTGCTTTCCACAGTAAAAATTTTTTCATTTTTAGTTTTTTTATTTTTCTTGCCAACAGACTTCACGAGCGAAGTATTACTATTTACTACATTCTGTTCGTAACTTCATTCCTTCTACAACTTTTTGTACCTATTCTTTAAAATTTTATTATTTTTCCTTGAAAAAAATTTTCTACCACACTGCATCTGCATAAAACTTCATCCTTTCCTCGCAAAGGTATCACTACAATAAAATTTCTTCGCGTTATCAATATGTACATTTTATGATGAAAAACTACACAAAATAAAACGAAGATGAAGCAGCAAAAAAACCTAAAAAAAAATCGTTTCTTCGAATGTGAAATACCACAGATTTACCACTGTGACATTCCTTTTTTCCTATAATATATGATACGACATGTTACATAGTAAAAAATTCAATAAAACTGCACACTATCGTAATACACGTATATATTTTATATTCAAATAACATCATACAAACAATTCAATTTTATCGTCGAAAATAATATCGTTTGAAATTTTACATGACGCTTTTCAAAGATATACTGCAAAAGAGTAGGGATTAAGTTTACAAAGCAGGTAAGATAAATGATAAAATGTCGAAGAAATGTGAAAAGAAAAAGTTTCTATTTCGGAATGTAAAATTTTTCTAATCAATCAGCTTATTTTAGGATGTTTTTTTCTTCTTTTCCCCCTCTCCTTCCGTTTCCGTATCATTCAATCACTACTTCTACTCGCAGTATGTTTACAAGACGAGGATATACACTATGTTAGAAAAAAGATTTAGTTTTCGTTATTGAAAGATTGTATACAAGCGGTGTTTTTGAATCAATCATACCACAGCTAGCGTAGATGGAAATTTTTTTTATATACTTGCAAATTGTTTTGGTTGGCGAATTTTTATACACTTCGTATACAAGTCATTTTGTACGTGTGACAGATTTTCAAAATTGTTCCGTTTAAATCCTTGGGGTGGTAAGCATAGGTGCACGCAAGGGGTGGGCTCAGGAGGCTTGAGCCCCCCTCCCTCTTGAGATCGGAAAAAAGATTTCATTATTGCAAAAATATTTTAAAAAGTGCTTTTTTTTTTGTTTTACAAATAGTATTTTTCCTAAAAAATTTTCGCCCTCGCTTCGCTCGGGCAGTATTTCAGCCTTTTTCTATTCGAAATTGATAATTTTTGAGCAATTTTCGAGTCAAAAAGCACCAATTCCTCAATAAATTCCTAGTTCAACAGAAAAAATTAATGATTTTCGACTGAAAGATCAGTGAAAAATGATTAATTTGAAATTTGACCCCCTCCCCTCTTTTTCTCAAATTCTCAGCTCCTCCCTTAATTAATTTCTGGGTGCACCTATGGTGGAAAGGGTGACACCTTCAGACTATCCAGAAGTTGCAAAAAATTGGGAAAAATTGGATAAAGTTGAGATTCCCAATTTTTTCCCAACTTGTCCTAAAATTTTCCAAGTTTGAATTTGAAAAAGTTGAAAAAATTTAGGAAAATTGAAAATATCACAAAAAAAATTTACCTTTGCTTCGCTAGGATTCAGTATCTTACCTTAATTTATTTTCTAAATTATTCGGTATAAATATTCTTCTCTTCTAACCCAGACAATTGAATATTTCCAAATTAAATAAAAATTTTTTTCTCATTCATTAAAGAACTTCGCGAATATCTTAAATAAAATTTTCATAAGTTTTTCAATTTTTTTGAAAGGAGAGGAGCTCATTAAGGAACGTCGTTTTTTTGGAAGTCAAAAAGTGGAATAAAAAAAGCACGAATTTTAATGAAGAATATTACACTTTCAGTTACCAAGTTTCCTTTAAAAATTTTCATCTTCGATTTATTCGCACTTAATAAATTTATACAACTTTTCAAAATGATGTAATTCCATGCCGCCAAATAATTAAATGTTTTGAAACTGAAAAAATTTGCCCTTCTTTATCGAGGGCCTTGGATGTCCATCTAGAATTGAATTTTCAAAAACTGTTCGATTTTTATGCGTAGAAGAATGGTGCGGTCATTAAAGAAATAAGTTTTTTTTTTAGAAGTCAGAAAAGTAGCTCAAAAGCCTCAATTTTTGTTTTTTATTTTTTATACGACTGGTTGGAAAATTTTCATGTTATAAGAAATATGAGTCAGTAAATTTCTCCCCTTTTTAAAAATATTGGTTGGCAATTTTTTGTTATTTTAACCCCTAAATTTTCGACCAAGTTTCGTCCCTGAAGTATTCCTTTTAGCTCAGTTTTTTCCTCAGAACTTTTTCAAAACAAACCCTGTTTTAATACTTACAGTTTTCTAGTTCTACTTAGTTACCCAATTTTTTTTAAAATTTTACAAAATTCAAACTTTCAAACTCAATTTTATTTTTTTATTTTTCGAAATATTAAAATCATTTTCATGCATTGAAAATATTCTTGAAAAATTATACCTAAAAAATTCGAATTTGGTAAAAAAAAGTTGTGAATTAGAGAGATTTTTATCAGATAACACAAATCGTTACATTACCAACTGAATTTAAAATTGAAAACATTTTAAAAAGTGTAAAAAGAAGCTGGGAAATTTCATGAAAATTAGTTGATTTTTTGGGGATAATAGGAAAAATAGCTGTGAATTTTTCAGAAAATTGAGTTGAAAAAATCTGAAATATCCCACCCCTAGAAAATATAGCTTCACCACGCCTCTGCATTTCGTTTATAATGTAACTTCATCGAGTTGTGAAGTTACTGCTGTAGGAACACTTGAATTCGTTAAACATTAATTTACAACCGAGTAATATTTTCACATCCCTCGGCTTAAGGTCTTAAAATATAAAATACAATGGGGTTGGCCTAATCCTTAAACGTCTGTTTTAAAAAATGAATACCGCAAAATAACCGAAAGATTGATCTTGACGAGAATTCGCAAAGCAGTCGTTTCGCAATAAGCATGCTGTGAATTTTTTCCATGCTGCTGGTGTCAAAACGCTTACGTCAATGTCACCTTTATATCCTAATGTGTTTAAAATGAACGAAAATTTCGTGTCCTTATCAATGATTCGAACAAGCCGAACGTAGGACCTGCTAAGCTTTACGTCAATAATACACTACCTATAACTTTTGGTAAATTAGATTCAGCTATTCAGTTGGGAATAAATGTGAATAATGGTTATATTTTAGTATGTCGAAAATGGGGCTCGGTTCATAAGTGAGAAAGCATACAGCATACCTAGACGTGGAAAATGTTATTAAAATTGCGGCTCTTATACGAAAACGCTTCTCAAACTCTTACCTGTGTAAAAGGTACGATAAATTTGTCAGTGATGGAATATTCTCTGTAATTTGAATTTTTTCCCTAATTAAAAAAAAAGGCTTCTGAAGAAGAAACACAATATCTTCGAAAAAAGGATGAGAAAAAAAGACAACCATCTCGAAGCCTCGCCATAAAGGGAGAAAAAAAATTCACCGGAGTATCGCGTTTACTGATGATGTAAATTCGAGAAATTTTCTCGACGATTCCAACAATGGTGGCGCGATTAAGGTGGTATGATTTCGCATTACATTTAAAATGGAATAAAAAAGCTACAAATTGCCGAGCCAGAAGAGAAAAAGCCAAGCGAAATGAGACCAAAGTTGGTAAATATTTTAAAAAATGATAATGCGTATTTCTCAAATATACGAAAAACTGTGCTTACTCTCCCGAGAGAAATTTTCACCAGAGCATACGTCGAAATATTATAACAATGAGATACATACATAGTATGGTATAGTTATAAAGATTTTTTTTATTTCGCCTGTGGGATACGTCATACGCAGCGAAATAAAAGTTCGCCATGCAGCCGTATGCTGCTTTGCTTTTGAAAATAATCTCGACGTAAGAATAAATAAACGAATCGTGTAATTTTACAACCTGTTTGTTTATATACCGAATTAAATAATGATAATAAAACAAAAACGAAGAATTTATTGCCCCGTTCGCGTGCTCTTGCGATAATATTGATTCGGTGATTTTTTTTTCACGTGTACGAAAATCACCAGATTTGCTCGAGAAAGTTATTTTTAATACCTTCGAACCCATCGAGTTAAAAAGATTGATGCAGTAAAAGACTAAAAGTGTACTCGTAAGATGGAATGCTTCAAAGTATCTAATATACTTAAAAACGTTCGTAAATCAAGCGATAAAATCGCATTTTACGATTTTCGAAGCCTGCTGGTCGTTGAAATCAAATTGCAATTTTAATGACGAACGCGTTACGTTGATTTGATTCATAATTGAAGGAATCAATCTTTGTAGGCGGATTTAAAAAATTAAAAAACGAGGCTTGAATTCTAAAAAAAAAAAACTGCCCTAAGAGCTTTAAAATTAACAAATTTTTTATTTTCATGTCTCTATAGGAATTAATGCTACTGAATTTTTTTTCTTCCCAAATGAATAATAGAAAAAGAGCTTAAAGTTGAATCAAATTTTAAAAAGATGAAAAAATGTATTAAAATTTTTTTTAAAACCCTGAGTACCTTTAATCCTGAAAAAAATTTCAATTTTCTATGAAACATAGGTAAGGTACGAGATACCTACATTATGAATTTGCGTAATCTTAATCCCTTCTGTATTTTTTGGAACGTGGAAAAGGAAGAAATTTTTTTCGTCCTTTTTTTTGTTAACAGAGACAATACCTACGCTGAAAAGTTATTATTTTCATCGTGTTTTTTTTTTGGTTAAAATTTAAAGCACTGCTGCGCTGCTTTACCAGAGATTTCAAAATTTTTCAATTTTAAACGAAGTTTTTATCAACTTATGAAAGATGTGGAAAGGGATTTAAAAAACTAAAATCCAAAAGATGAATTTGCCAAAATATCACATTAATAAACTAAAATCTGGCAAAGAAAAAACATTGAAAAGTTGCAAAATAGCTATTAAAATTACGCAATCAAATTTTCAATTAAAATAACTAAGCAATTTTGAATGTTTGAAAAAAATTACTTAACGTGACGTAGTAGTTGAAAAATTTCAGAAATGATTCTTTAAATTTTAGATCGCCAAAAAAAATTAATAAGGAATTTTCTAGGTAGATGTGTTTGTAAAAATGTATTCTAAAACATAATTAAAAATGATTAATAAATTACTAATTAAAAATCTGAAACACATAAATTCATCAGAACTCCTTTTTTCTGGGACTTTTGAGCACTCAAGTCTTTTTCCCAAAATAACTCTGACAGAAAATTTAGAATTTGGGTATCAAATTAAACCTATCAAAATTTATTGTTAAATTTTAATTTGGATTTTAAAATTTCAAAATCTTGATTATAATTTAAAATTTTGGAGCTCATAAATATTAAAAATGTCATTTTGTAAAAAAATTACTTTCAAAAAGTAAAAAATTTTAATTAGTGTTAAAAAACAGAAAATTTCATTGCTTGATCCCAATTCAACTTTTCAATCAATTTTTAATCCAAATTTTTGAGGGTTAGATAATCATTAATTTTTTTTTTGAACGAAGAAAGAGGGTAAATTTTTAAGAAACATATCCCACATTTGAAAATTCAAAAAGTATGATTGGATGAAGAAAGATCGCAAAATCAAATAATATCTCTGAAAAGTGAGAGAATATGAAAAATAAATTTCAATTAAGTGATAAGTAATAAGTTCGTTAAAAATTCGCAAAAAAAAATCATTTTTTCCATTCAATCTCACAAAATTTCTACATACTACAAATTTCTAAAAAAGAAAGAAATTTCCGATTGAAAGCAGATTCATTTTCGTGTTTCAAGATTCTCTCTCTGTTTGTGACCCTGCCGTAAAGAAGGGACCTAGTATAAAAAAAAACGATGTCTCATTTTTCACGTTTTTGGTCGATAATTTGTAGGAGAAATTTTAAACAAAAAATAAGAAAACAAATCATACTATTTTCAATATAAGTAAACTTTCCTAGCGAAAATTTTTTCAGCACAAAAATTTTTCAAGTAAAGGAGAAGTGAGGCAGCAGGAGAAATTATCTAAAAAACCGAAAAGCCAAAATACATGCAACTATATATCACAGCCTGCGTTCTTATCTCAAAAAAACGGCCTTCTATAACAAGTGACGAGTCGAAGAAAAATGATGCAAAGGTCAATAAGTGAAATCCACTCAAAAAATACAATTTTCATCTCGTCTAGCAAAAAGATAACCACTTCAGCAAAATTTCCAACTTGAAATATAATCCTCCCACCGAACATTACGCCTTTCTCGCCAGAAAAACAGAAACTACCCGACTCGAACTCATTTGAAAACACATCGAATTATAAAAAATACACCAAAACAAATTATAAATTCCAAAAAATTATCCCAAATTATAACAAAGCGGCAAAAAACCCACCACCATTCGCTCATTACCAAGAATAAATTTTCTTAAAATTAAACCAAAACCATGGCGAGATTTTATTGTCCTCGAACGATGAAAAGTTAACCGCTAAAATAATTATTCCAAATATCTTTGTTTAAATTCGAATTGTGTTGAATTGAAAATTAAGAAGTTGAACTTGGAATTTAATAAATACAAAAAGCTTGCAACATTTCGCCTTCGGTTTTTTTTCTGCTTATTATTAACAGCTAAAAAAAATAAATAACCTGTTTAGTTCTAGTAACCCTTTTAACATTTGCTCTTTTATATAAACTTTTCTCTAGAGAAACAACAGTCATGCGAAAAGTTTAAATATCAAAAATAATTATAACGGACTAAAATTAATTTTTCGTTGGCCAAAGTAACTCATTTTTTGCGAATAAGAAATATTTGGATAATTTCCGACCCAGTTTGGAATACTTTATTATTTCTTCGGTTTTTTTTTTTTTTTTTCTGGACTAAAATGATTAATAAGTAAGTCGAGCGGACATTTTATATACCTGCCTAAGATAATAATTTATTTTTCGTTATTTTAATAAAAATTAAAGTTTTAATTATTTCATGCTACAAAATTTACGAGTTTAAGTTAGAAGTATAAGAAATTGAAACATATAAAAAGATACATAAATAACAAGAAGGAGGGAGATTAATGACGTGCCATTGATGGTAAAGGGAAATTTACCGCTCGCGATTCCTATCATATTACACTTTAACAAGTATAACAACCACAATGAAGTCATACACCAGATGAATTGATTATGCACGAGAATGTACGTTGAATATAAACCATAAAGTAACGATATTTCTATACAATCTTTTCCAAGTTCATTTTCCAGTAACTAGAACGTTATTCTATTTAAATTTATTCGCGAAGAAATATTCTTATTTGATTTGATACGAAAGGTAAAATGATATCTTTATTCAACATTTTTGAAACAGGTGTCAAAAAAATTCCTATTCTTCGAATTAAACTTATATCAGCATAGCCAGTATGCATTCTAAGTGGTTTTTAAGCTTCGCTTTTTGTAGTTCCAAAAACCTGTGGGAAGTTTCAAAAAAATTTGACAGTTCTGAAAATATCTCTTTTTCAGTAGGTTAGACACTAAAAAAAAGTAAATAAATGAAGAAAATTCAGCTTTTGGATTCTCTTTTCCTTCAAAATGTCACCCTCAGTTCTTTCAGGCTCTGTAACTTTATACAATTAATTTTCAAAATAGTCGATAACTTCTTCTCTTCTGGCTCACAAAAGAGATATCTCAACTCAAAGAACAATTTTGAACAAACCCGAAAATAAATCGAAAGTACATTTCGAAAAAGTCTAAAATTTCAGCTTCTGAAGTTTATTTTTCGAATTTCGGCAAATTTTTGAAATTTAAAAATTGCCTCATAGCCTCGCTAAATATGAATAAAATCGGTTCACATGAACTTCAGCACCTATAATCGCGGATTATCCGTCCATTTGACTGACTGAAGCGAAATTTTTCAAAATTCGTAACTTTTAGTTCAAATTCACATTTTTGGACAGGAAATTTTTCAGGAAAAAATTAAAAATACTCTAAAGGCGCTAAAGTTTAGAATAGACCATTTTTATGGGATTTTCTTCATCGATGAAAAATTCCAAAATTTTCTGGAGGTTCCAAAACGTTTCAAAATAGCTTCTAATCTATCCGACAGGTCGAAAATAGGGCACCAATTTACAAACTTTCAAATTGTTTCGTTGATTACATCAATTTTTCATACTTTGCAAGACGAGAATGTAATTTTGAAATTTCAAAAGTTTGCCAAAATTCGGGATGAGATTCTTTTATGATTTATTTTCAATTTATTTTTGTTTGAGATCAAAATTCTATTTTGAGTTAGACAATCTAGCATTTTCAAGCAAAAAAATTTCCTTCTTACTTATTTATCAGGGGGTTTGGTGATGATACAAAATGAAATTTTCAAATAAAAATGATTTTTTTTTTTAAAAGGAGGAACTCATAATGAGCACTGTTTTTGTAGAAGTCAAAAAAGTAGCAGGAAAAAAGCACAAATTTCAACGAAAAGATTTCAGCTTCTAGACGCATTTCTTTTCAAAAATTTTTGCTCTTTACACAATTCTCAAAGTAATTCGTTTCCATTCCAAATAATTGATCATTATTTTTAAACGGTAAAAATTGGCCTTTCTCCTTCATCAGTGTACTGTATGGAAATATTGAATAAAATTTTCAAAAATTGTTCGATTTTTTTTGGAAAGGTGGTGGGCATCAAGGAACTAATTTTTTTTGAGATGTTAAAAAAGAAGCTCGAGAAAACGAGATTTTTAAATTTTCAATACAACTGGTGGACAAATTTTCATTTTAGGTATAAAAATAAAGAGTTAATAAGGTTCTTTTTGTAATAAAATTGGTCGGCAATTTTTTTCATTTTTACTCACGCCCCTCCTGCCGAAATTTCTGTTCAAGTTTTATTCCTGATACTTACCCTTATCCTATTATTGAAGATTTTCGCATTGAAGAGGAAATTGAAAATTAATTGCACATTTTTGTCCCAGGAAGGGGTAGCCGGGTAAGAAAAATTTTGAAAAAAAACGATCAATTTTTTAATCAGAGCAGCTCAAGATTTTGCAAAATATTTCCACCTAATATAAAAAATTCGGATACTTTTTGATCGCACAAAAAATCACAGTCATTGAAAAAAAAATCCGAATATGAATCGAAAATTTAAATTATTCCCAACTCTCAGCTTATTTCCATTGAGAAACCCCCCAGCTGAACACTTTTAAAACTCCTGTCGTTTTTCGAAAGGCTAAATTCATCTTAATCCAATTTCAAATCTACGTACAAGAAGCGAAGTACATGATTATAATTCAAAAGAGGCTACATTTAGTATGCAAAACATACGATACTTCTACTGCATTTGTTTTCAAGTACCAACATTGATCCGAGTTCTCGTTCGAAAAAAAATATTCGTGCCAAAAAAAACCCTCAAACGTAAAAAGCATTTAGACAGATGAAATCCGCAAAAGAGTAATGTTTTCAATTCGACGTATATTTTCAATTGAAAATACAAAAATTTTAATGAAAACTTTTTAATCAGAATGAAATTCAAGATTTGAAAATTTTTCCGCAAATTGTGGTAAATCAACTCGAGGTCAGTATGAAAAATTTGCCCACGGGGGAAATTCCAACATCATTCAAGTTTTAAAACTTGCAAATACCAACGTAGAAACGTAGCAGGAAAATTCTTTCGGAGAATTAACCGCATTTATCTAAAAATAAAGCCAAAAGTACTCGAGTATGTATATTACAGGAAGACCGACGAAGAGTAAACTGTAAACGATTCTTTAAGCCGCGAGCTCGAGTATGGTTTTTTTTTCTCGTCGGTGAGAATTGTGAAATTTAGGAAAAAATGTATAAAATAATGCGGCTTTATTTTCGTTTCAAATTAATTCAAGTTTGGATGGCAACGTGTATGGAGAACGCATCATTTTTTACAACCTTCATCATGTTTAGACACATAAAGGACACGACTATTTATCATATCGCCATTAAATACGCCGCGCCCGGCACGACATCGTCTTACAAAAGTTTTGATTTAAGGACGCAGTTGTTTTTTTATACTCTTTTTCTCTTCTTTTTCCCCTTTCTCGTTCTACAACCCTGAAGCACGAATGATAAATTTTATTCGTCATTTTTTCTTTGGGAGGAAAATTTTCAATGAGAACCTATATCTGAATTCACGCTCGAGTATATTGAGTGTATACGTAACAAGGTGGTAAAATTCAACAAAGAAATTTTTGCCACATTGTTGATCGTTTTTGAAGGAAAATTTTAGTTTCATTTTGCTCGTATTTCGTGCCCAAACGTTCGCGTTTAAAATGCGGCTTCAGGAATTCCTGAATGGAGTTTAGACCCTTTTTTCCCTATACAAGAGGAGCGCACTTCATTCTTACATAAAGATAATCCGTTCTTCTATTAATCAGAACACGGCCTTTAGCCACATCAAAAACAATGTCGGTTACTTTATAGGTTTCAAAGATTTAAAAAGATCCTTGTATAACTTTTTCGCGCAAAGAGTTTTAACAATAGTTTACGAGCTTTGAACAATGTTACTACAAATTCTCCGGTAATTTATTTTGATAGTGAGATTCGTTCGTTGTTCTTTCACCTTAGCTATTCATTTTAACAAATTAACGACGTTCTTTTTTTTTCTCATTCTTTCTCGCTGGATTTTTTTTTAGTACGATTTTTATATGTGTATATGCCACGCCAAGATAAAACTGGCTGAATAAATTTATATACTTACCGAGCTTAGTATTTCGTTTGCGGTTCATCCTTTATGAGGGTATCTATAAAGGTACTATTTTATACAGGATTTAACTAATGATCTCCAAATATATGTACATTAAACTGAAACAGCTAATAGGTCAGTAGGACTATATATCACTGTAATTCCGCGTATTGATCAAATTCAGATAACTGATGGGCTTATCAACGTTTGTGAGAAATTCTGCGGTACGTCGTTTTACCAGTATGAAACATTTGCTTTGCTTTTTGTTCCAAATTATTACTAGCTATTGGCTATCTAGATAATACTTTCTCGTTGCACGAGAATTATTTTCAAAATAATATTTTTTAGTTGATCAAACCGGGTGAGATTGGAGAAAAGTTGATATTACAAATTCGTAATTTTTACTTTTTGGTATTATTGATTCAACTAAATTAGTCCTCGACTAACGTCGGCCTGAAGAGAAGCAGCTTTGACAGAATGATGAGCAGGTACCTTAATAATGATGAAAACTGCACTTTCAGTGAAAAAATTTCAGAAAGTGTTGGCTTTTTTCTGAGAAAATTTCTTTTTGAGTCGAACTCAAAAAAATTTAGGTAATTTGGTCGAAAAATTTTAACTTCATCACCCAAAAATAAAAAAGATTTGTTCTTGTTTTTAATCAATTTACGAAATTACTAATTTTCTATTAAGAAAATCAAATCTAAATTCTAGATCAAATAAATAATTCAAGTAGGTAGATTTTTGGCAAATTGTTCCACTGTTCAATTTTTTGAAATCCCATAAAGACGATCACTTTACAAAATTGTATGTCGTTCTCGCGAAAAAAATCCAGAAATGATCATTCTAGAATTTTGAAAAATGATCGTTTTCCATCCATTTTGAAAAAAATGGCCTGAAATGATGAGGCGTCCACAATATTTCAGAAATGATTTTCCTGATTTTTTCAGGTTTTGCAGACCAGTTTTTCAAAATTTTCCAGACCTTAATATTCAATGGATACCTTGGACAGTTGGACACTGAATACATAATATAATGAAAATCTACAACTTTTGAATGATGGTCTAGTAAGAAAAAACTGGTTCAAAAAATCGACCATGTCAAGCATCGTGATTTCTTCTCTTTAAGTTTAACATTCCGAAAACTGGACGAGATTTGGGATTTCCCACAAAATCAATGATCAAAAGTGGTGTTTCCTAAAACAGAATTTTCCATCGAATGAGATGTAAAGAAAAACTACTGAAAATTAACCAATTTTCAATGATACAAATTATTCATTGAAGCAGAAAAATACTAAAACAAACAAAGAGGAGTGTTCATGAGGATCATAGGCGGATTTAAGGGAGGGGCGAGGGATTAGCCCCCCTCCAAAAAAAACTTTTCGTGTTTGACTGTCAAACATTTTAAAATTACATGTACCACGAAAAAATGTATTTTCTGGGCATTAAATATCAAATTTTTTCGAAGCTTTGCTCGGGCATAAACAAAATCATAATTCAACAAATTATTTAAAGTAGTATTGCGAAAGAAGGCTCCTCTTCTCCAAAAAATTTTTCTAGCATTTCAAGCCCCTGTACCCACTTTGCAGTTGGCACCTTTCTAAAAAATCTTTCGATACCATCGACTTGGGGCTTAGTCCCCCCCTCCCCGATCCATTCCTCAAAATCCGACTATGATGAATTGATGAGTATCTATTTTAGAATGGAATTAGATTTATTTTTAGCAGCCCAAGGAGCCAAAAATTGGTTTCTGAGTCAAATTTTCTTTCGATTCTATTCCTTCTGCTCTCTAAATCTGAATCAGTCAAAAAACTGAAAATTGACTGATTAAATCAGTAAAATTTTCACTGATTTCTACAGTTGCACACTGGAGTTTAAATATTTAAAACAATTTTAAAAAGTTCCATCTTTTTGGACAAATTTGGAGCAAGAAAAATTGAAGGTGCGTAAAAATGGCAAACAAAACATTATTATAAAAATAGCATGAATTTTCATTTTCCAGATCCAGTAGGTATTCTCTAAATCTGAATCAGTCAAAAAACTGAAAATTCACTGATTTAACAACGAAAAGTGTGCAACTGTTCATCAGTGAAATTTGACTGTCAATCAGTGAAAAATTATTGATTTAATTAGTGAATTTTCATTTTTGAATCAGTAATCTTTTTTTAACTACTGAAATGAATCAGTAAAAATTTCAATTTTCTAATTCAATCAGTGATTAATAATTACTGATTCAATCAGTAAATTAAAATTTTTACCAATTCATTTCAGTAATTAAAAAAATGAAAATTCACTGATTTCTACAGTTGCACACTTTTGGTTTATTAATTAGTCAATTGTAACTGATTCAAATTTAGAGACTAGCCACCATGTTGCTTATGTCATAGAAAACTTCTCAAATGCACAATTTGAAACTTTTAAACGCTTTTGTAGAACACAAAAAAGTGGTATACAATTTCAAGGTCAATGCTCATATGCAGAAACGATGGGAACTCTATACCGTTGCTGAAAAATTTCTTAGGTAGTTTCTCACGGAATTGATTTCCTTAGCAAAGTTTCGATCTTCCTTACTATACTTTACAAAAGACGCTGGTTGAACATGATACAGATTTCGGCGGCGAAGTAAATTTCATCATAATTTCAATAAACTATACATACCTAATTCAGGTGCAATAAATTTTCGCATTAGGTACTTAATTAGTTGAAAGTTGTCAGCTTCACGCTTTGTACGGAGTTGTTAGAAATTTTGGTTATGACATTACAAGCTTTATATTACGCTTATAAAGGTTGTTAATATTGAACTAAACTTGCGGAGAAAGTTGAACTTCATGGCATTTCTTTAATACCTACCAACGGTGGATGCCGTAGTCGTTCCGAAACCCGTTTTCATTTCGGTAAATTGTGAAGTATTGAACATTAAGTTGGCGAATGGTGACTTTGTTAATTTCGTGCCCATTCAAACTTATAATAACATTCCTTTGTCGGAGATTTCAAAATAATAACAACACAAACAAAGCCATTAAAGATTACGTTATTTGCTACAATTTGTACGTAGTTGGTGAAAACGTTACAATTATTTTACTCGCTTTGGTTTTTCTATTATCGTCGATCTGATAGAGAGGTGTTTTGGTATAGTGTGTTTTTATTGTCACGAAGAGACGAGAAAATTAAATGTAGTTTGATTTGAGAAAAATTGTTTTAAATTGTAATTCAACAGATTTTCACCCTGTAGACGAAAATTTCTTTTTTTTGGGGTTGTTGATCAAGAATGGAATTTTTTCAGTACCTGGGTTCGATGATGGGAGAATTATACTAATTGAGTGGGATTTTCAGGTCAGAAACCGATTACTTTTTATTATAGTTGAAATTGTCGTTTCATCAAAAAAACAACGAAAACGGTTATTTCAGCTCGTTTCTTCAGAAACGACCAATAATAATCATTTTTCAGCATTGCAAAATTGCCGTCCATGTTTCTGATCAATTTTTCAAAAACGATGAAAAACGATCATTTTCCAACATTCCATTTAGAAGGCCTTTTCTAGTTGTTTTTAGTCATTTTTGAAAAAAATCATCATTTTTCAACGTTTTGAAATGTGCTTTTCTATTTGTTTTTAAAGTCAGAAAAATTCGAGATTACTTCTGGAATTTTGAAAAAAAAATCCAAAAAAATCATTTATGTAGAAAAGTGTTTTTTGTTTATTTTATTATAAAATATTTCAAAACCATTTTCGTCCAAATTACTGGCATTTTTTCTGCAACTATCCTCCTAGCAAAAAACCATCTTTCGTCCAAATGCTCGAAATTGAATTTTGAAAAAACCGCTCGATTGTTCATGACGAGAGGATTCCAAAAAGTATTAGTTTTTGCATTTTGAGCAATTTTCGTCCAAATTACAGGCATTTTTCTTTATCAACTATCCACACAGCAAAAATCCAACTTTCATACCCAAATGCTCGAAATCGAATGATGAAAAATCCATTCGATTGTTCATGACGAGATGATTCCAAAAATGTATTAGTTTTTGTGTTTTGAGTAATTTTCGCCCGAGTTGCAGGCATTTTTCTCCGCGAGATTTAGTTCAAAAATCCACCCTTTGCAGCAAAAAGCCATCTTTCACCCAAATGCTCGACATTGAATGATGAAAGCTGATATCAAGTCAATTTTCAGCTTCTGACTTTTTGAAAATATAAAAATTTGTAGTTTTCAAAAGTCAGCTTCTGACTTTCTGACATCAAGTTAATTTCGAAAATATAAAAATTTGTAAGTTTTTGACTGTTGGTGACGCAAAGTAGGGTCAAATTATTTCAATCAATGAAAATTGTGAAGTACAAAAATATTAATATTCAAATGCTCATATCCTCGCTGCGATCAAGGATAATTTACATATTTTCATTCTACGAATCCATTTAAGCAATTAAAGAAAGGGACTGGAAGGGAATTTAAAATTATTAGTCACATTTTGGAAATCTGGTTTGAGGGTAAAGTGATGAATTTGCGACTTTTGAAAATCTTTTTTTGCAGAAATTTTCACTTCGTTGGCCAAAAATATTGAAGGGGCTTTCGTAAAATATATTTCGAGGTTTGTGGTATGTCTTGGGAGGGGGGAGGGGTAATGATGAATTTTGAACAACTTTTTGAATTTTCATGCCCGAAAAATCAAAACTTTATCCTCATGATGTCATGATTTAGTACTCTCTCATTTCAAACCAGCGAAGAGTCGCAGGAAAAAAGTCAGAATATTGCAGTACAGGAAAAGTTCTTTGATTTTCAACAGATTTTCACTGATTTTTTGAAAGAATTTTACAGCAGATTTTAGATATTTCACCGATCTTTCAGTTAATTTTCACTGATTTTCTAGCAATATTTTTATTGAATTTTTCAGCAAATTTTTCATTGATTTTCCAGTAACTTTTTACTGATTTTCCACCAATTTTTTCAACATTTTGCTTTCAGTGATTTGTTTTCACCGATTTATTACTATACTTACTGTAATTCTGAATATTTCCACTGATTTTTGATAGTTTTTACTAATTTAAAATTGAGGGAGTAGACACCATGACATAATTTGTTTTTTCGAAACTTCGAGTAAGCAATGTGGCTTTGAAATAAATTTTCCTCTTGATCTGATTTTTTTTTGTAATAGACTCACGTTTTCAAGATTTTTTTGTCAATTAAAAGAAGGGGACAAGGTTTTAAAAATTGAATCGAAGTCGTTTTTGTGACCGGAAAATCAAGCATCTAAAAATCTTGTGAAAAGTAGTGATACTTGAAAAAAAAATCGCAGAATACCAGGAATTTTAAATCATTTTTCTGCACAATTTCATCACGAAATTTCAAGACATTTTTAAAATACCAAGAGATAAACTAAATTATTCCATCGGAATAAAAAAATGTTGAAACTGTATTCAACTTCTATTTACAAACTCAACTCCCAACAAGGCATCTAACAAAAAATTTAGGACTCAAGCTCGACGTGAAAAATTGACTTGAACGATGGAAAAATGACAATTGGTAAAACCTGTTTATGACACCATTTGGAAAATCTCACCATACTTTTTTTTATTGCGCCAACATTTGTATTTTTACAATCAGGACGAAGATGTTTAAAATCCATTTGAGAAAGATTTTCGCGAGATTTTCCCCAGCATCAAGTTTACACTTTAATTTGCATTAAACTCTCATTTTTCGTGATAATTCGCTCGAGAGCTGTTTACTTCATATAAATCGTTATTCGCCTATAAGACGAAATGCTGTTGGAACAGATTTATAAGACGTGTTTTTTCACCTATCGCTTATTTTGCTGCTGATGCCACCGCGTCTGTGGAAATATTACGAAGGAATTATTTAAAAGCGAGTTCGGTTGACAGATAATTATAATAGGTGTTGAACATGGCGATGGCTTAGGTATAGGTGGGATTTTCCGAAGGATCTTATAAATGAGAAATTGAATGGCGTGGCAAATCTAACCTGTATAAGGGTGTAAGGGTTGCGTTTATACGCATCCACGTTTATTATCAAAGCAGAAGATTAATAAAGACTACGGCGATAATGAATTTCAAATATGTAGCCGTGTTATGGATTAGCGCGTGAAATTTCTACCAAAATGTCGGAATTGGGAAAACGTTAAGTTTTCGGACAACGATGGAAATTAGAATGAACACAGCAATTGTATATCTTGTTGCAGCGAAGGGCTTTACAGTTATGCTTTGCTGGCTTTACATGTATACCTTTTGCTACCGATGCTGGCGCAAACTCTAAATCTTTGAAACTTGCAGGTTGAAAGTTAAAAGGGTTTTAAACTGTATTTTCGCCATGATCCCGTGGTCATATGATTGAAGTATACAAGGTTGAACCGCCCAGCTGTAGCTAGATATCTTAGTTACATGGTGTTCACGTACATACTATTCGTGCAATTCTGTATACAAGTACAGCCGACTCGGTGTTAATATGTATGCTAATATTGGAGCGTAGATATCGTAAAACGTAAATCATTTAATTTAAATTTCGCATTCGTTTCGAGTTAATTAGTATATTAAGTTGAAAAACCGCTAGTATACCTGAGGATTAACAATTTCAAACGTTTACCCCTTGTTTAGTGTTGTTTTAATGAAACTGCAGGAAAATTACCTTGCTCGGGGTTTTGGTACGTGGCGTAGGTTGAAGCTTATAATATCATGAAGATGATATCACATCGAAATAAAAATATAAAGAATCCTTCAAATGATGGAGATTTTCTCAGAGATGAATTCATGGAGTTTTTATTAAGATGGAGCAAAAAAAATATTCTGGATTTTGACGAAAATTGATGTGGTCCTAAAAATTTTTTTGATTCTATTGGTTCTGAAGAAGACGGAGTTAGGGAGCCTCAGAATGGAATAATTTTTACCTACTTGGAACCTCGATCACTCCTATAAAAAGATATGATCTAAGTTTCTACTCCTCTTTTATTCATTAAGCTCGAAATTTAATACAATTCTTTATTCTCTAAAAGTGAGTTGAAAAGTTGGAAATCGCAAATTTAAGGCATCTTTGATTTTTACCAAATTCAAAACCCCTCAAAATCAAAGCAAAACTTCTTTTGGTCACCTAAAACGATTTTTGGTAAAAATTTATTCCAAAATGCTCATGGTAGTGCTGACAACTGCGTTTGATTAATGCAATTTTTATAAAATTCCAGGTGACAGATGCTGAAAAAAATTTTCGTACAAATTAATCAAAATGCGGTTGGAAGCACTGCAATGCACTTTTATCGAGAATTTTCGTTAAAAATTATTGATTTTAAATGGTCAAAAAAAAAGATACTATTTTTAAATATTTGAGCGAGGTATCTATTGGCAAATAAAACAAGCAAAAAAGGATGTAGCATAAAAATTTCAGATTAGTGGCGTAAAAAGAACTTCTATTTCTCGAGTGTAAAAAAGAATTTGTTTTTCGAAGGTCAATTTTGGATACCCCTGAAAAAAGTTTCAAAGTTCATTTCCAAAAGTTGAAAGATAGAAATGTCATTGATCAAATATTTAAATCCTTCTTCCATCTCCGGAAAATTTGTTGCTGAAATATTATCGGCCAGAGATGACATACCAGCGTTAGATCACTTTCCAAATGCTCGTGTTAATAAAATAGCATAACCAGTTTGCCGTAAATAAAAAAACATTGGTGATCGGAATTCGTGTCAATAATGATTATTACTCTTCACAATGTTCATCGAACTCCTTCGAGTTTTTTTTTATATTGTTTCAAAATTTTCGATTTTGGGGACTCTTTACGTCCTGAGGGGGCTTTATAATGAAATCAATGCCACATTTCTTTCAAGGTCTCATAACAATTTTAAAACACTCAAACTCGATTCGACGGGTGTCTCGAAATTGGTCCGAACCCAATAGACACATCCAAAATTTAAAAACATGCTATTGAGCATGGTCAAATCGAACGGGGGGGTGGTGGTGGTGGTGGTGTTGAGCCCCCTTTGCTCAATAACCAAAAAATTCAACTTTTCAGTTCAGCTTCAGTAAAGTGAGAAGTGAAATGTTTTTTTTTTTTTAAATTTGATATGAAAATTTATTTGAAAAAATGTCTCTTGATCAAAAAAAAAAATAGAAAAAAATTTACTCAAGCGGGGTATTTAAATTTTTTGTTCCTTCAGTAATTCCAACTTTGGTTCGTTTTTGACATTGAAAACAGCAAGACTGGTAGTCATTGGAGAATTGGAGAATACGGATTTTATAAATAAAACGAGGCAAAAAACATGAAATAAAAAACATACTTAATCAATTAATCATCATCAAATTTGGTTTCTTAGGAACGAAAAAATTAAAAATCACAACAAAAACAGAATCTATTTTCAACATTAAAATTTTTTATATCATTTTTTTACACTAAAATGCTCTTTCTCTCCTACAGTTCTTTCTCACAATGTTCTATACGAGTATCATCAAAACACGATTTAAAATGTTTTAAAATTGTGAGAACGAAATCAAAAAAACTTTAAAACCAAAAAATTCTTCGTAGTTTGTACATTTAAAAAAAAGATTCGAAAATGTCGTAAAAATTGCTAAAATTGTACAAAAATTACATGTTTGAAAACAATGAAAACCATGAAAAATGCCATCTCATTTTGACTCAGTGAAAAGTCACTGATAAACAGTCAGAAATGCAGCACAGGAAAACCAGCAAAATTCACTGATTTACAGCGAATTTTCACTAATTTTTCAGCTAAATTCTCAAATTTCAGTGAATTTTCACTGATTTTCCAGTGATTTTTCGCACTGATTTGTCTTTAGTGAAAATGTTTTTACTTATTTTCTCGTATGCTGCAATTCTGATCGTTTCTCAGTGCTTGTCGACAATTTTTACGGATTTGTGAACGAGGAAGTGTGTTGAAAAAAGCTATTTAAACCATGATCAAACTGAACGAGTTGAGAGTGCGGGACAGTCTGCCCCGAACAGCAAAAAAATGAATTTTTGGTCTAGAAAATAATTGCAAAAATTCAATAAAATCAGTGGAAATTTTTGAATCTCTACGAATTCCACCTCCCCTTATCAACTTTATTCAATTTTTTAAAAAATGAAAAAAGTACTCTCCTAATTTGAATCAGTCAAAATTGACTGATTCAAATCGACAAAACTGAGTCACGGCGGGAATCGATGAAAAAATTTACTGATTCAACAATCAAAATTCACTATTCGAATCAGTAATACGTATTTCACTGATTAGCAGTAAAATGAATCTGATTAACAGAGGAATCAGCAGAATTTGACTCATTATCTGTGACTTGAATTTCTCTGTTTCATCAGCCAATTTAGTGATTTTTGTTTGATTCAAATTGAAGCGTCCTTTTAAAAAACAACCATAATCCAAAATCTGCACATGAGATAAGGGACATGAGTGTATTGAAAACAAGCAAAGCAAGGTAACACCTGGGTCCTTTTTCTCAGATTTTGGACTATGGTTGTTTTTTTCTAACGGATGCTTCAATTGAAAGAGAAGGTATAGAAAATGCATTTTGAAAATTGTTCAAAATCATTTCAAATCATTTAAAAATTTGGAAGAAAGTTTTTAAATAGGTAACATTAAATCAATTTTATACGTTTTTTGTGTATCAAAATTTAATAAAATTAAAAAAAAAAGTAAATAATCATCAAAAATGCCACAGAACAGTTGAGAAATTGGAAAAAATTGATTGAATTTTTAGCGCACACAAACAGGTAGCTAAGCTACCTTTTCAAAAAAAAAAAAACCTAAAAAATACGTATTGAATCCATTTGGAACTCTGTTTAAAAATCATTATAGAAATCAAGGGTCACGCTAGTGACCCACCCCGCCCTACAACGTCAAAAACGTAAATGAAACGTCGGAACTGCGTGACACTTATAATTCTCTGAGTACTTCGAGCACAATTTCCGTGATTTTTTTGAAATTTGCAATTGATTTTTTTCGAGAATGACTGAATGAATTTTAAAAATGTTTACAGCAAATTTATTCATTTTTCAAGTCCTTTCTTTTAAATCTAAAATGAAATTGATACCTTAATTATATGCGGAGATATGAATTTCGTTTTTTGTTGAAAAACTCTTGTTTTGGCAGTTAGTTAAGCAAAAGTTGAGAAAAATTGGTTGGGCCAAAATTTTTGAAATTTTGGATAGGGGTATTATTCATCCATGCGGAGATACTGACGGAGCCGGATTTTTGAAATTTTGAAAATTTCCCCTTCACCCCCCCCATTTGGGGGCTCAAAAATTTTCAAAATCAAAAACTGGCCCCGTTATCTGATTTTGTGGTTAAAAATACATATTTTTTCGAAAATTCCAGTTCAATCGAGTCATATTTCTTTATTCTAGAGCTTTTCAAAGTTTTTGGAAAATGGCGAAAATCTCAATTTTCAAACTTCAAATGAATAAAAATGGTTGATAGTTGAACGTTGAGAATAAGAAAAGCGATTGAAGACATGTATGAACTATACATGTACAAAGTTTGGTTTTGATTGATGCTTTCAAAAACTCTGTAGCCCTGGCTAGAGGTTGTATGAAAAAGTACAGTGAAAGTTTTCGTAAATCAAAGTTTTTCAATTCAATTTCAGTGTTACCAGTTGTCGAATTGAAAATGTACATGTTTGTACTGTTGATAATATAGTGTTGATAATAACAAGGTTCAAGTGATGATAATTGAAATTTGTTATTGAATGAATAATAAATTAATTAATTAATCTCTGAAAGAAAAAACATCATCTCACTATCCATCGGAATTGATCAACTGAATAATTGACATTGGTGAAGAAGTTCCTGTACACATCCTAAAGAGTATAGTTGTTGTTGAGAACTAAAAAATTATTCAATTTTACTCCTAAAATGAAATCTTTCTCAATTTTTCAGACTCGAAATGAAACATTTGTCAATTTTTAAAGGGGCTCATCGATCTCGGCCATTTTTCTATTAATTTTAAGTACCTACTGAATTCAAACGTAGGTACCTAATTTTTTTGTGTGAAAATGAGAATTTGATTTGAAAAGCAGCACTTTGGGTATATTTTCTATTTAGACCATTGCTAATTATTCTGAAAATTTACAAGGTAACTTACAAAAAAGTCGTACGGAACATTTTGACCATTTCTCATCTTGGAGACGATAAAGCTTTTAAAAAATTCTATACTTTGGTATATGTAGTTGAAAAATTTTGATGGTATAAAAAAATTAAAATCTAGTTCTTCAGAAAAAAAATAACAAAAATGACGTCGATTTTCTTTATTTTTCTCATTTTTCTTTCATTCGTGTAAAAAAATTGAAACAAAATAAAAAATCATTGAAACTTTCAAGAAACTTCAAACACTGATGCAATACGCTAGGATTTATATCCGCGGACAAATAGAGGAAATTCGGTATGCAACGTTGCCACCCTACGGCTATATTAGCACAACATCTATTATCAATTTATCAATAACATCGACTATTTTACAAGAAGCTGAATAAGAAAATTAAAGATCCTTTTGGGTGCGAATAGAAAAATGGTTAATATTATATCATACTCATCAAATTACGTACATCGTATATTTATAGTAATTAATAAATCAACTATTGTTGAAAGCGCTGATAAATATATGGCATCTTGGTCTTTTTTTCAATGCTTTCACTTTTCGGTAAATTGCTTTTTGATGAAAGGGCACAAGGTCCACTCACCCTCATCCCTCACCTCAATCACTTTTGTAGTCCTCACTGGAAGGTGATGTGCCTATTACTTTTCGAAGTTCGAAGCGAATAAAGAACATACAGAATTCCAGAATCTTTTATCAACATAGCTTGTAAATCATTTGTAAAAGCTATTATTTATTTGACTTGAATCCATCAAACGATTATCTGAACCCTTTTAACTAAATTTATATTAGATAACTACACCTTCTAAAACACTGAACGCTTCTTTTTTCGCTTTGAAGAGTAATACATCGACCTCTGGATTAGATGATAGCAAATTTGAAGATACCGAAATAATACGACGAATCATGTAAGTTCCAAATTCAGAGAACATTACATTTGAATAATTGAATCATAAAGTTACCAAATTTATTGTTTGGCTCATTGATTTTAGGCCCTTCGTCCAGGTTACTTATGTGTAGCATTTTCAGCGTTCAACACTCAAGTGTTACAGTTTTCACAATATTCAATTCTTCAAAATTTTAGGTTCTCTGAATTTTCACTTACTTAGAGGATTCGTCAGAATATCTTCAAATTCGCTTCGGAAACACTGGATGCTCTTTATCTATTCATTTTAAAAAGAAATATATCGACCACTGGCCTCGAATCTCGAAAGAGATCCATAAAAGTTTTTGATAAATGATTATTAACGTTTCGTAATTAATTTCGGTGGTAGATACAGCAATATATTTTCTCAAGTTGATGTTTTCATTGTATTGATAACAGATGTTCACGGGTGAGTGATAAGTATTAGGCATAGGATGGCAACGTTGCATACCGAATTTCCTCTATTTGTCCGCGGATATAAATCCTAGCATGCAATACACATTGATTAGGTAGCAATGATAAAATGAAAAATGTTTATGAATTTTTAAGAACAAATACGTAAATATAGCCATTTATATCTGAATAACACGTTTTGATTGGTTGAATCATCTTTATCATTTCAGTGTATTATAAGTATGAAACTCACTTTCTTCTTGCCACAGCCAATGATTTTTAGTGAGGCCAAATTATTGTAAATTTAAACCTGTTCGAACAAAATCTTTCGAGAACGAAAAAATCTGATTGGCTAATGCTTTGTTTATACCTTATTTGAAATAAGGTATACCTTATTTCCATAGGAAGTGAACGCAACCCAAAGCAATAAGCATGCGAAATTAAGGAAAGTTTTAAAATACAACTTTTAAGGAAGCTCTTAGCGAAGTTCTCCTGAGGAGAGTTTCAAAATACCAAACCATTCCTTAAAATAAGGTATAAGGTATGTTTTAACATTCGACCCATGGACTTATAAAATCTGTTTGTCTATTTCGCATCAAGAGAAACCCCACCATTTCATTGTGTGGTGCCTTCAGCAACTTTTCCATTTCTATCATTCTCTTTCAAAAATTTTTCCAAAACTCAACTTTTGTTTTTTCTTAAGCTCTCAATATTTTGAAGTCGATTATTCACCTATCCTACTCAAAAATTTTTCAGTCAAGTTTTTGGAGCTGATAAATGTCTCGTCAAAAAATTGAAGTTAATAAAAAATTGAGTTTTAAATTATTTATGAAAAAATTTAAGCTGGAAAATTGAACTTGAAGAAATGTTGAAAAAATTTGGAATTGAAATATATCATGAAGCTGATGAAATTTTTTTGGAAAAATTTGTAGCTAAAAAAGTTTTTGTTACAATTTTGAAAAAACATTGAAAAATTTTTTGGAATCAATAGAGATGTTGGTCGGAAAAAATTAACAAAAAACAGTAAATTTGAAGAAATGTTGAAAAAATTGAAGATCTAAAAAGTTGATGTTAATAATAATATGTTGTCAGAAAAATTTGGGGTTAGGAAGGTGTTGATGTTGAGAAAATTTTATACTATGGTTAAAAATGTCGAAAATATTACAAACTCAAAAAAGTTCTTATTTTGTGTTGGATAAGAGAAATGAAAAATGTGCTGCATTGACAAAAATTATCCATCACATGAGTATTTAACTCAAGTTTTCATTGACACTAAAATAGAATTTATGTGTACAATAATTGACGACGTACAAAAAACAACTGATATCCGCAAAAAATCTCTGAAAAAGAATGAGTCCCCGCCCTCTTGGGAGCATTAGTTTGCGGCCAAAGCCTGTGCCAGTAAAGTTTATCTACGAATGATACCTAGGTATCACATTTGAATATTTTCAATGTCACCGGATAAGTATTTCGATAATAAAATTTTATGATATCAAGGTAAAATCCGCCCCAAGAAACGTCCTCCCATTTCAGCTTACAACAATGAATTGTCCTTCCAAGATATAAGCTCTATTAAATTATCGGAAATTCTTATTCAAAGCTTCGACTTGCATTATAGAGGTGAAAAATTTCAAATTCATTTGTAATTTTCAAAAGTTTTCGAAAAAATTGTGGGGCGGACAGATGACAAACATATTAGGCCTCAAAGAATGGGTTCGCTTCCTGATACCTTCATCTCTGAAATACTCCTGAGGATGTAAAAACATCTGTCCGCCCCACAATTTTTTCGAAAACTTTTGAAAATTACAAATGAATTTGAAATTTTTCACCTCTATAATGCAAGTCGAAGCTTTGAATAAGAATTTCCGATAATTTAATAGAGCTTATATCTTGGAAGGACAATTCATTGTTGTAAGCTGAAATGGGAGGACGTTTCTTGGGGCGGATTTTACCTTGATATCATAAAATTTTATTATCGAAATACTTATCCGGTGACATTGAAAATATTCAAATGTGATACCTAGGTATCATTCGTAGATAAACTTTACTGGCACAGGCTTTGGCCGCAAACTAATGCTCCCAAGAGGGCGGGGACTCATTCTTTTTCAGAGATTTTTTTGCGGATTATTATTTTCTTTAAAACGATATGATGTTTTTTATTCAACATTTTTTTTGTAACTTTTTTGATTACCATTTTGAACCAATTTTTACGATATTTTTGTACCATCTAATGTAAGTAAACACTTGATCGAGGACTTTTCATCTCATCTTTTTGTAAATTTTCAATTAATTTACCAATTTCCCACCTCTTTCTGCGTTGAAAAAACTTCACGAATGTATTCAACAATCAAGAAATAAAATTTAATTACTTTGATCTTTCGGTATTCCAACATCAAGTTCGAAACCAATAGAGGCGATATTTTCATTTCTTTTGAATTGTTTCAACACCATTTCTCATCCTTTACCCGAACGTAACGCAATCATACACCGAAGCAATCACATTTATCACCAATTCCTCTCATTTCGTTGATTAATTTTCTCGAATCGCGAATTGACGAATTGGAAAAAAATCAAAGTGACTTTTCTGCACCCGTTTTCGTTTTCTAATCAACGATAAATAGGACGAATTAGAAATAATGAAAATGTCGTGTCGACATGGCAAGTACATAAATTATAAATTATATGGTAAATTTTAATTAAATTTCAACACCCGAATTCAACGCAGCGAGCAACCTAGTGATTTACCAATTAACGCAACTTCGCGATAATTATTAATCGATTAGAATTTCGTACATAAATTTCGATTAAGTGTGATAGCAGGCCAGGCTATTGTGGGGGGGGGGGTGTGAAGAGGAAGTACAGCACTAAATACAAATGTTACAATACGTAGATGCGGAATTGCGGATACGTTTCGTACACCAACGCACACGTATTACCATGAACGATGCCTTTGCAAAGGAGCAGTTTCAACCATAGACGAAATTTAACAACCGCTAAAAACGCACACTTGTCTGGGTATTTCTTTGAAATTTAACATTTGCCACTACCGCAGTATCTAAAAAGCTCGTGTTTGTAACATTCATCACATATGTCGTGATGCCGGAGCTGCGAATATTTTACTCTTTTTTTCGCATAAGTACGTGTAATAAAACAACTAACGAAATGCGCTCGGAGCCTCGTGCATGCATTAAAATTACACTAAAGCGAAACATTATCCTTATATAACGACCCGAAAAAAAACCACTTTATCGCAACTATTCGACTTCAAGCGCCTAGTCATATCACTTTTTTACACCGGATCCTCAGTTAGGGTTTCAGCCGTCCGACGACGAATATGAAAAGGTAAACGTGAAACTGCTTTCTGTGGCTTCTTGTAAATCACGTTTTTCAGCGGTATAGGTATGAATGCGTGAGCGTGATTCTGTCAATAATACGTGAAAGGCCATTTTCTAAAAACAGCATTATGTTGCTCGTAAGAACCATTGCGAGCGAAATAACTGTTCGGGTATTATTATTTGTTGGCTTTTTACAAATCCTATATAGATTTGGCGAAATTTTCTTTCGTTAAGTAAACCAGACGGCGCGGCTCGTATATAGAATAAAGAATAACACGTGTTTCTTTCACGTATGACTAGAAATTTCACTTTTCTATTTTTCTCTCGCTACTGTACTTCGAAACGTAATAATATATTACCTCTTGTTACACATGATTTAACGTTCTTATCCTGACACAAATTTAACGATTTTATTACCGCTAAAATGCAACCCATATAAAATAGCAGGAAGTTTGCAAATATATAGGAAACGTTTAAAATGACTTTTTTTCCTTCTCACAACCGCGCTAAAATTATAAGCAATAAATATAAGAATATATTACTTCACATTGCATTGCTCGCAGTATTAAATTTTCAAACTGCAAAAAAAAAGGAGACCCATTTATTTGCTTCGTCTGTACAGTAAACGTCGCGAATAACAGAAAAAAATTCTGGACGGCATAATTTTTCATATAAACCTTTCAGTTCTCTGGAATTCAATTAATTTAAAACAAAATTACGATCATGTCGATGCGCTGTCTCGCGTAGCAGAGCCAAATTCATAACTTATTTCATTCATTACATAGGGGAAATGGATTTCCGGATATTTATGGCGTAAATATATTCGAACGATTGTGGAATTTACAAATTCGGAACATAGTGTTTGACACGTGTGAATTTGCGAAAATCAAATCGAAATTAAAAAGTAATCAGTGAGAATGAATTTAATCAGGCAGGTAATTTGTTATGTGAAAATGTCAATAGCGAAAGATATTTTTCAACGGAGTTTGCATTTTGAATCATTTTTTATCGAAACATTGAAGAGAAATGCAATGGAATTACATAAACCGTTGTGAAGCTTTAAAAAAACCGAAATGAAATATTAAGTTAGAAAATAGGAACAGTAATTAACGTTATTTTTCTTGTATCTCCCTTAGGGTGTCCCTTTAAAAAAATTAGATTTTTCGACTGGACCCCCCCCCCCCGAGTTTGGTTCCACTCCATGAGAAAATAACACCCAAAAATTTTCAGCTCGATTGATGCATGTTAACCCGTGCCTCAATTTCCGAGGTTATTTCATCGAAAACCCTGAAATGAGACCATGAGAGCGCAAATGGAAATAAATGATTGTAAAAATTTTTCAATTTGCAGCTCCTCGCGACCTTTCTTTATGGTTTCATTTTGTGTTTTTCGATGAAATGCCATTGGAAATGGAATCCACGGATAAAAAACTTTGATTTCGATACCACACTCGATAATTGAGGAAAAAATTGGGGTTTGACCCTCCCCACTACCTCCCCATGGACCGATTTTAGGTCATTATGTCGGAAACGAATTCTCCGGGTTAAAAAAACATGAGCTTTGATACCACACTCGATAATTATTGGAAAATTTTCAATTTGACCCCTCCCCACCCCCTCCTCGTATGATCCCATTTTGGGCCATGAATGTAGTTTGAAGTCAAAATGACCTCAGAAATGGATTCAGAACCTCTGAATACCTCCTGGAATTTTTTCCTTCGAAAAATCTGTTTGAAATATTCTGCATCAATTTTGTTGGTTTGTCATTTTCAATCACACTTTTTAATATCCTTGCGCAAAAATTTGAAAAAAATATTGTACGATTCGAAATTTTATAAGGAATCTCATGGAGTGCAACCAAACCAGGGGAGGGGGGTCCCGACAAAAATTCAAAAAAAATTTTCACCAAGTATAAATAAGAGACACCCTAGTCCCCCTCTACTCTCTCATTTCGAATCAGCGAAAAAATCATTGAAAAAGTCAGAATTGCAGCACAAAAAAATCAGCAAAATTCATTGATTTTCAGAGAATTTTCGTTTTTTTTTCCAAGGAATTTCACTGATTTTTAGCAAATTTCAGATATGTACTCACCTAATTTAATGACGCTTTTCGGTGAATTTTTACTGATTTTCTATCTATTTTTTTCCTTGTTTGCTTCCAGTGAAATTTTTCTCTCTGATTTATACGTAAATATGAGAGTTCAGACTAAAATTCATTATTTTCAATTTTTTTCATTCCTCCTTCAGACTGAATTTTGATAAATTCTCTAAAAACCTTCTGCGGGCTGAATTTTGATTGAGTATTTCAAATTTTTTCCTTCTCAAACCGAATTTCGTTAATTTCAAATCGGGAATGAATAGTACATATACTTTGAAAAATGAAGAAATTTTGTGCTGTACGTTTTTTTCCCAAAATCAAAAATAAAGGAGCCAAAAGGGTCATTCAAAATTAAGGAAATTCGAAAATTTTTTGAAGTTCACGTATTTTGCGCGTTGAATAAACATGACCCAAGCTGTCTCGAAAATACATATTGTGAACCTGGATATAGAAAACATCCTTATAGCTGTCAAAAATTGGTTTTGAGACATTGATTTTGAGCTTTTTAGGAGTAGAATAGGGGGGGGGGGCTCAACTGAAAAACCAATTTTTTGACACCCAAGGGTGGTTTCTTTACATATGTGAAAATTTTCAATTTCAGAGAATTCAAATTTTTCATTTTCATTTTTTCTAAACAATTACGAAAATTTTCAGACAGCATGTTCATAGAAAAAAGTATATAAGGTTAGAGAACCTTGGCAGCGCTGGGCTATTTGTAATTTGAATTTAAAACAGTGGATTTGAAAGCTCTAGAGAAAGGGATTTTTCAAATGACCTTGCAAAGGAACGAAAAGTTTTCCACAAATAATTTCTCTGTCTTGAAAGCAATTTGCTGTTTACATTGTTAAAATTTGATAAAAGGTGAGAAGGTATTATAAAAAGATACAACCTACAAGAGTATAATATAAAATTCAACAAGTACATTTCCAAATTCCAACCCATCATTTCATTGTTTATTCAATACAAAATTCGAACAGCTAAATAAGTTAAATTATTATTTATGTTCAAAAAAAAGAGTGATCAGAATGAAGGTTCAGTTCTGCAATGAAAATAACGATGATGGATGGATAATTGGGTATCTCCATTACGAAAAAAAATCACGAAACCTCGAACTCAAACCAAACACAAATCTAATGGTTCAAAATGCGGGAAATTTTTCAAATCGACAATGTCATTTCACCGGAAAAAACAACGATGAAAATTTTAACCCGACTCATCCAAGTGTAACATTCGAGGTAACGAAACCCAAAATTTCATTTCACGATATACTACGTGCAATTTGCGGCGAAAATTTTATCCGACGAAAACAGAAATCTAAACGTAATTTTTTGATAGACGCGGAAAGTTATCAAAGCGAAAACTTTACCAGTGTTCGACTCGGCTTCGTAATCTTATAAAATCAAAATTTTTCATATCCGAGTAAATAATTCATCAACTTGATTCTACGATTTCCATCGATGAAAAATTTTCTCCGCAGTCGGCACAAAACTCGATTACTCGTCCTTATCGTAGTCATAACTTTATACAGTCGACACGAATAAAATCAAATGCGGAAAAAACTCCATCATTACGTCATTAAAATAATCTTTAACATTATTCAGCACATATAATACTAAAAAAAAAAAATACGAAAACTATTTGCGCAGGATAACATCCTTCCATATTCAATGAATTATAACGCTGATATGAAACTGCACCATGGACGGCGAGCACAGAATTATTCTAAACGTTGGCGGAATTAGATATGAAACGTATAAAGCAACGCTGAAAAAGATACCAGCTACCAGACTATCAAGACTTACCGAAGCATTGGCCAATTACGATCCCATACTGAACGAGTATTTTTTCGATAGACATCCCGGAGTGTTCGCTCAAATATTAAATTACTACAGGTACGTAAATTTCAATACAAAATCCATTTAAAAATGTATGCCATTCGAATGAAAACACATACTGCAATGTACAAAAAAAGGATACGATTTTGTATGGAATTTTTTTCAAAATGAAACTTCGCTCATAAAAAATGAATAGAATTTTTTTCCCAAATTGGTACCTCCCATCTACTCTTCGTACAATTCTAAACACAAATGTATCGAGCATAATTTCAACTTTAGGTAAATGTCTAAAAAGTTTCAATTTATCGCTAGCAAATAAATTGAGAAGCTCTGCTTCATACATCCTTTAACCAAAGTTATCCAGCTACAGGGACGTTTTTTATACCGTACTTTTACAGCATTAAAAACTTTTACCAAAATTTTAAAATTCTATTTATGTGACAGTGTGTTGAACATGGAGCTTCCATTTTGAATTTTTTTTCCCTTCCATTCATCGTAATAAATCTCTAAATTAAGCTAAGTACATAGAAGGCATGAAAACAATTTATGTGTACGAAAAAACACCATTACATTTTGAAAAGTTAGCCTACGATTAGATGAAAAAACCGCCCCGTTCGTTTCGAAATTCTACACACCTAATCAACTCTTGCAAAATGGAGCAGCAATCTTCGTTTATTTAATATTTATACATTTTTATCAGAATGAAACGCGGTAGATAGATATCAACACCAATGAGATGAAAAAAAACCTAAAGAAGTAAACGGAACGTTAAAATGAAAAAAATCGTGGTCTTTTTTCACCTAAGGGAATGTAGCTTGAATGACAGCAAATCGAATTACGTCTTGAAAATTTTCTTGAAAATAGAACCATGTAAGAAGATTTAAAAACACAGGATAGTTGTTCATGACGCGACATTAAACTTAAAAAAAAAAAACAGGGAGAAACAGAGTCTGAAATACGAAACCAAAAGCTTTTATCCTTTTTATCTTTCTTATGTAGGGAAGTATTTTCGATTCTGTTTTGAAATTGTTTTTTTTTCTCTTCTTAACCCGCGAAAAAAACAAGCTTTTCAAATTGTCCTCTCGGTGAGTATTACCAATTATGAAAGTAACGGTAGTAATGTACTTTTTATTAAGTTAAAAACTTGTTTTTATTTTTTTAAATGCATCGAGTCGAGGATTTACCTTACATACGTATTTATTTAGGTTAAACGGTTCAAATATTCTTTAAATTCGTAAATAAGGTACTTATTTCGGATCCTAATTTGATTTCGAATCTTTGATACGAGTAATAACTTTAATAGGATTTCTGAACCATGGTACGTTACAAAATAACCAATTTCTTTCAATCGAAAATATGAAATAAATATCCCAAAAAGGGTTACATACTGGAGTTCTTTTATTGAAAACGATTTTCAACGTATATTTTTAGTTCTTTCATGTAAAAAAAAATGAAATAAAAAAAATAAAAAAATCGATGTCTAAAACGAGCCATCGTTATATAATCAAATCTCTAGTATTGAAAATCCACACTCATACGATGATTTTGAAATAAGCGAAACGAAGCGAATTTAATATTCAACACATGATTACTTTTCGATGAATCAAAATTCCGACAGAATTTGACATTCTGTATCGGATAAATCGAGTATAAAATATAGGTATTTCACAGCTTTAGGTACCAGACATAATCAAGATATTTTCGTAATTTATTCGACTGTTGGAAGATTTTCGAATCAATTTTCTATACTTAGCGAACCGAATAAAGAACGTTGAAAAATTCCATAAGAGTAAATGGCATTGTTGCGAAAATAATTCGACGACATTAATTAAAGCTGACGCCGGATACACTACGTGCTTCTCAAATTACGCATTAGCAATTTCAAAATCAATGACGAATAGTAGCCTGTTCTCGTACCGAACATGGTCAATCCTTTAATTATATCGAATCTATTGGCCTTTTTGCTATAAAATATACACCCTTTCAGATACTTTGATACTGATGCATTGCAAACATGGTTACAAAGCTAGTCACAATGCTCTTGGTTCGATGTTTTTTTGTTGTTTTATCGAAACCTCGTGTATCAGGATATTGACGCTATGGCCGAGTTTGGTGTAAAATACGTTGTCTAATAATTGATGATTTTCTAGAACACCAATTAGTATATTGAAACTGGGTTCAAGACCAGTTAAAATCTAGACCTTATATTTTTTCAGATTTTTTGCTTGATCGTTTAGTTTTAGTCCCAATCAACCATACTAAAAGGTTCACCGGGGGGAGGGGGAGACCCCAGAAAAAGGCAGACCGCCAGACCGGATTTTTGTACAAATCTCCTCAAAAAGATCTCAAAATTAAAAAGTATTCATGGAATAATTAAATTGTTCACACTCAACTTCTTGAAAAGAAGGTTCCACCTTCATCAAAATAACCGCTCGAGCCTAAAAATTCAGGGTGAAAAACATTTCAAATTTCTGTTTTTTCGGCTTTTGAAATTTGAAAATAAAAAAAAATACAAAAATCAAAAACCGGTACCATTTTCCAAACTAACCGAATGTAAAATTATTGGAGATTTAGATTCACAGTTTTCATTGAAAATTCAATCTTTTTCACCGATAATTTTTTGGCTTAAAAAGCGTAGTTATTTTGATGAAAGTTGAACTTACAGAAAAATTAGCGTAGAAAATAATTTCATCAACATTCTTTGACAAAAAAAAAACGATTTTTGACTTTTTCTGGGAGCAGCATAAAAATAAAAAAAGCGAAGTCTAAATTTTCTCCGCCGGGCGTTGTATGTACTTATCTATTTTAATTTGACAGTACTGTAAGTAATTGAACAAAGCTTAGTAATTAGCTATGAAAATACGCACGAGTGTTTCTTTACTGCAACTTAGCTTTCTATACTTTTTTGAAAATACTAAAATTTAAATGCATTTTAACATCAGTAAAGAGTAATTTCATCCGTTAATAACACGCATTCTCAAAAGGTTTCGCATCCCTAAGGCAGAAATTATGTTAATTCCCCCCCCCCCCCACCGAAAATGAATTTCAATCATGTTGCTTTGTAGTTTAATCGACGCTTTGTCGTCATTTTGGGGTTAACGTTAACTAACTCAGAAACCATATTTAAATGAAGCGTACAGTGAAACGATAGCGAATTTATTTCATTTCAAATGATTTAAATACTTGGAAAAATCCATAGTGTAAAAATCATTAATCAAATGCAGGTAATACTGTGTTATAAGACATGAAAACAATTATGATAAGTTGGATTAGCTGGACCATGTCTTCTAGATATCTAGATCTACTACGAACTACCGCGATAATTCACCTAATGACATGGACGGACTTGTGAAGTCGTTCTGTAGCTAAATTCACAGGTAATGTGGCACTATTGGATTAAAAATAGTTACTAAATATCACCAATTACACAGTAATACAGGTCAAAAGATATTTTTCATTCCCATTTCAATTTCATCTGCTGTTCTGTTGTATAATTTTCATACAAAGCTTTTCGTTCCTTCAATCATGATCTGTCTTAAATCGTTGCAATAGTCGTATGAATTAAGCCAGAAACTTCACACACCTGTCACCTGCTGCTACTTCGTTACATGTTTGTATCATAAGTTTATTGTTTTAGATATTCCAAGTTCTTAGAAAGGAGAAATTAATAAATCATCAATAGTTTACTCACTCAATATTGAATGCTATCTTTGAATCTTGATCACTCCAGAGCTAATGCTGATGCTAATCCTTTATGATAGTTACAATGATGTAGAGCATTTTTCATCACGTAAGAAATATCAACACGAATTCCGGCATTCGAATTAAAGCTAAAGACACTAATTCGAAAACGAAACAAATTGAATAATTAGAATTAAAAAAAAAATTATCATTCATTCTTACTGGAATCGATAAAAAAATAATAAAAACGCGTGATCTTGATTACGCTGTTGCCAGATTTGCAGAAAAAAACCACCAATCAGGATCGGTTTTGCAAATACAGTGTAGCCAAATGAAGATCTTTTTAAATTATGATTATGAGAAGTGAAAAAATATAAAATTCATTTTTCGTAAACTTATTCGGTTTATTTTTCAGTTAGTAAACTTTTAATGATGTTAGTTTCAAAAATTATCGCTGGATTTAAATCAACATAACAATTTCATTTCGTTTGCATTTGCAAACGCAAAACCCGTAATTATTTTTTTCGTTTTGTATGGATGCTGCAATGATTTTGATGATTTGTGACGTCATCCGACGGACATCATTTTTTGATTAAAGCAAAAAAAAATGAAAATTGTTTGATAAGAATATACAATAAATAATATAAGCAAAGGATCAATTTTTTTGGCAAAATTGTAACTTGTTATTTCGAGTCAAGAGTGAAGTAATATTTTCTTGCGTTGATTGCCGTTCTGGCTTCTGCTTCTGGGCTCAATTGTGGTATGGCTGAAAGAAAATATACTAATCAATTCGCAGTTACGATGGGTTCGGTGTTTCTGGAGCGTAAGTGCTTGACCAATCGTCCCAATTTTTTGAGCTAATTTTATATTTGTACATAGTATGTGTTGCAATTTACTTCTCAAATTATCTTAGATATGATCCCTCTTGCAGAACTGGTAAGCTCCATTATCCAACCAACGTATGCGGGCCGCTGTTCGAAGAGGAATTGGAATTTTGGGGTCTGGATTCGAATCAAGTCGAGCCGTGCTGCTGGTCAACCTATAGTATTCATCGAGATACTCAAGTGAGTCTGAATGCATTATTCTGTGTATTGTATTGCAGTACTTACTTCATCTGCGAAGTATTAATATTGAAAATAACGAGCTATTCAGTCATCCTCACGTTTGTTCAAAGTTTATCTGTTCATCAAATATTTCGCCACTATGACACTAAACTTTTCGATTCAGAACTTTCAAATGATGATGACTGCGTAGGTGTACCCAAGTACATATATCAAGTATGTAGAATTTAAATCTTCCCAACTAAAATTCTTTGAACAAATCAACCCTACTGTTGATAAATATTTGATATTTATATTGCGAAATATAATTAATAAGCAATTCGTTCATAGGAAATATCTATGGCAAAAATATGAAAAATATTAATAATTTATTCGTTTGATCAAGGTGAAAAACAAGCTAGATAAGTTTAATATGACGGAAATTTCTATCCATCATTTGGAATAATGATCGATGCAAAGGCGCGTAATTAATTTTCATTTTCACGTATCGCCCACCATTGTTACGGTATAGTAGATATATTTTTGTTGATATTTCTGTCGTACGACAGTATCCATTTTTAAATTACCTTTCTTACTAGAATCAAGTCTGCTGTTTTTCGCAGGTGCTTTGGTCGCAAAGGTATGAAAAATTCATCGACGTATTTTCAAACGCTTTACATAAAATCAACCGTAGCTATGTTCGATTTAAATTGCTCCTACACGGACCCGCGGATCAAAAATATTTGAAAATTTGGCGACTCGAATCTTCAATTTTATTCCACGTAATTTTCACACGTCTAAAAAACTATTGAGAAAAAAGCTTTTCATAGCGAGCAGTATTTTCGAGTGGAAATTATTAAAAATGAAATGGAACACGATTTGAAATTTAAAATAACCGGGTTCGTTGGCGATGAATTTTAACAATACGAGAAGTAGGTGCGTTGACGAAAAAAAAAAAAAAATCTAAAAACACGTAAAGTTGACGATTCACTTAGATTAAAAACTTCGCTTGCGAATACGCGTATAGTAAACGATGATGGAAAAATGAAAAATCATTTTCTATTTTGAATGTGTCCGCAGCCAAGATCATCTATTTCGGTGATTCTGCTTTTTTGTCATTCGTAATGGTAACCTATATAAGAGCTTTTGAATAAAAATCCCATGAAATTTGCCTTCGAATCGTTGAAAAATAGAATGAAAAATCTCGCTTCATATTTCAAAATGACAAATCTTTGTACGAAGGTCAGCCCGGGTATATTATAGTGAACTTTTCATTGTCATGTAATGAGATTGAAGAAATTTTCGCTAGCGTCTAAAATACGTTGTACAAACTTCATAATCTATTCTGCGTTATGGTTCGGAATATATAATAAAGTGTGTCCACAATAGACACCGAAGAAACTTTTCCTCAGTATTCAAAGGTAACAGAAAACGAGAGTTCCATTTATGTACAATTTCTCACGAAGCACAACCTTGGGGTATTTTTTTACGTCTGTACTAAGTACACCTTTGGAAATAAGGAGGGTTTTCAAGATTTAAGTATTAGGTTCCTTTATTAAAAATAAAAATATATTTTGAACAAACCATTATGAATACCTTTTCAAATTATCTGCCTACGAAGTAAGCTCGCTCTAAATGTTTCATCTCTTAAGCAAACTTAGATTATTTGAAATTCATATTTAATGATTATACTGTTGTTTAATTCATACGTCGGAGTGTTCAGTGTACTACATTGTATCATACCGAAGCAAAAACTGTATTTTGGTATTTGTTTAGTTTGTAAAATTGCCTTTCGTTTCCGACGAGAATGTTTTCAATGTTTTTGGGAAACAACAAGTAGAAGTGCATTTGAATCGAATTGTTTCGAGGATTCGAAGTAAATAATCAAATAAAAATACCAAAACGTGTACGGTACGGTAGGTACCGTTTCCAAAGGTATCGCTAAGGGAAAGATTTTTAAAATGCATCGAAAAGCTTCTAAATTTAATTATTTTTTCCAACGTATCGTTGTAGGTGTACACCTGTAATTTTTCACACCTTGATCGTATTCATTGCTTATGTAACGTAAATAAAATTTTCATTCGTCTTCAAATCTGCTTAGTATCGATGATGAAATTCGAATTCGTACAACATTTTCAATCTCGTAGCATTTTTATTTTAAATTAAGCTCTACCCGGAATTGCAAATTTTTCAGGTGAATGAGTTAATATGACGAAGTTTCTTATCGACTTATTATTTACATAATCTTGAAATTTTCCCCATTTTTTCTCGTATGTTTTCAACCTTTTTTTTATTCTTTTTTCTCCACCCATTGACAAATTCGACTCGTCAATTTTTTCTCTCGATATTAAATTGCAGCGTTGAAACTTTCGTTCGTTTATTTAAACAAATATGTCGAATTTTTATCAATTTTTTATTCGAAATTTCACCAATCTCGATTTTTTCGTATTTTAAGTCAAAACTGAGGCTAAAAATTCGCTACGAAATTTTTATTCGACCTCGTCGTTTCAACTTTCTGCGGCGAAGTAATTTAAATATCGGAATAGTCAACTTTACTGTGCGAAGTTTCCACAACATTGTACTTGGGAACAATGAAATTTTAAACCGAAACGATAAATTATCACGTGGGGTGAAATTTATGATGGAGATTTTGGACATGTGGTGTATCATTGAACAAAGAAGGACTTTTTTGTGCCGACGAATACAGCGAATCAGAATAGTGCGATGCATGCGTTACTTTGATTAATAAACTACATAATTTGCGAGAATAAATGATACCGAGGCTGTCGAGCTACCTAAAGCGTATCCTGTTCGTTATTACGGTGCTCCTTGTTTCTGTAATTATTATTGATCTTTCTTCGGTTTTGTTCTTTTTCCACCAAGTAACCAAATACCTTATAGATTTTCCATATTACGTATCGTTATTTATTTATGATTCGAGTATACAGAACATTGTAGGTATTTGTACGTTTTGCTGTGGCGTTGCGGCAAAGGTTTCGATAATACAGACAGACGTGCATATTACATATCGCACCATTTCACATATTCAAATTAGTATGCTTTGTTCGTCGATGGGATTACACATAAAAATTTATTTATTATGCATGCGATTACGTTAATGAAATATCAATTTTAAGGGCATTATGACGCCCGCTCTAGAGCTTTAAATTTCAAAACGTACTCGTATTTCTTCGTTAATAAAGCTAAATTTTGCCTCGTATACGCTGAAAAGCATCGGGTAATTACCGAAATTCAACTATTTGTTTGCTTTTTGCTCGTATTTTATTTTAAGCGCGATATGCGTATCGGTATTACTAACTTAATGAATGTTTATTTCGTGTTAATTTTTTTTTAAACCGAATTTAGTGCTTTTTCTAGTTGCTGGGTGGGTAAAAGTGTGTTAAAATGTGGAAAATAACAAATTTTTGTTATGCTGGATGACCTATTTTGAAATCGAAATTATAGATTGGAAAATAATAGAATTTGACCCAGGATGGGTTAAAATTTCCGGAACCCAAAAATTGATTCGTAAAAAAATAATAAGACCCAACAAATAATAATATCCCATTTACGACGTAGCTGAAGCTCCATTTCTTTCAAAAAATATGAACTCATTTCCCATTGATTATGAATCACCAAAAATTTTATGATTTTTTCCAAGTTTTTGTACTTTTTTTTAAAAAAAAAAAATCTATAAACCATAAAATTTTTAATTTTTTAAAAAGGTAATAATGATCAAAAATCATGGCACACAGATTTTGCCTAATTAAAAATTTGAAGGAGAAAAATTTACAAAAAAAACAAGTTTTTGTGAATTTGGAAAGAACTTTTGGTTGACCCTGGCGCTTAAGAGACCAAAAATCACTCTCATTTTTTATTATCGAATGGTAATTTATACCGAGTTTGTCGAGTAGAAAAAATAAAATTCATGTCAAAAATTTAAATATTGAAGTAAAAACAAAAAGTGATCACTGACTCTGTAAAATTACATCATTTTTCCAACTTTGATGCGATTTTTTGACAATTTTTTTATTTTTTTTTTATTTATTTTTTTTAGTAAGTAAATTCTGATAATTTCCGTAAGGGCTTAAATTTCTTGGCGCAGTGTTTCTTGTATTTTTTTAACTCATCGAATGAGTGTAAAATTTTTCAATCTGTATAAAGTTAGATCAATTTTGTTATATTTTCTCTATTTTGTTTTGGAAGTTTTAGTAAAATTTCCAATTTTAAAAATTTTTCAGGTTGTAACATTTTTTAGTTGAATTTTTTTCATCAGTTTTAATTTTTTTCTTACAATTTTTCATTTTTGGCAAGATTTTTAATATTTGGCAAGATTTTTAATATGTATTTGGCCAAAATTTTATATTTTTTTTACAAAGGGATCAGTTTGAGATGCCTGCTTCCCAGATTTTTTGCAAAGAACATTTTCTAGTTCTTGCCAAAATAGATTTTTCATTTTTCATTTTTTTTTTTTTACAAATTGTTGAACTTTATTTGAAAAAAACGACTAAAAATTGTGATATTTACCAAAAATAGACTCTTCAAATCGAAAATTGATCATTTTTAGTAGGTACTATTTTGTTTTTTATCGGAATTTTTATAACTTGTATGTTTTTTTCATATTTTTTTCAATTCTGATAAAATTCAATCCAATTTTTATCATAATGTTTTCATTAAATTTTTCATCGTTTCTTGTAAGTAAGTAAATTATCGAAAAGTACATATGCATTCGGCAAAAAAGTTGGAAATTTCCTCCCTTCTCTCTCGTAAAAACTCACAAAAAGTCGGAAATTTTATGGTAATCGGAAGAACAGAAAAATACTACTAATTCGCATTTGAAATTTTGAGAGTACCGAACCTACATTGCTTTTCCAAATCGAACTACAGAAAATCCAGAAAATTATTTTTACTTTGCCCAGAGTTGATAAATTTGCCCATCTGTTGAAGAAAAAAAAAGGAGTTGAAAATAGCTGAGCACTATTTAACTAGAAAATGAATAAGGGATTGAAAAAGAATACCTAATTTCTCTTTGAAAATTGTAATTTTCTTTTACCTCTCGCTTTGCTCGAATTACTGTATACGAATCTAAAAATAACCTGAAAAGCTTAATCAAACTTTCTGTCCGTTCCATTCCAAATACTCAGTATATTTGAAAAAAAAAAAAAAATCATATGGTCCTCTCACTCTTAGAAAGTGTGATTTGTTTTGAGAAAAGAAACTAATTCACTTTATCTCACACCAACCAATTCTGATGAAAACAAAAATGACCGTTCGCTTTACATAAATAATTGTAAACAATATTTAAATTAAGGTCTGGAAAACTCGAAAAAACGAATTGGATAATCTGAATAAGTGGAAAAGATAGTTACTTTTTATCTTTCAGCGTAGAACAAAGAATTTTTCTTTTTCAATTAAAAATATTAAATATTCCGACATTTCGATAACTATGGTTCTTTTTCTTTTTTTTAAATTTTTGTTGAGATACATTTACAGTTTTTTTGGAGGGAGGGGGGGAGAGATAATTCAAAATTTTAAGTGAAATATTACAATTTGAGTACTTCATATTTTTATTTTTAAATTTGAATTTTTGAATAAGTACAAATTTTTACGTTTTGATCTGGTTTTAAAATATCGTATTTTTTTTTTCAATGCATTTACATAAAAAAAAATTACTCAATTTGTATAAAATATCAACTTTTTGTCAAATTACCGAAATATTATAGAAACAGTTCTCAATTGTGAAATTGTCATATAGGTACTCTTTCATATGTGAGCCTGAGCCTGGATGCAGAAACCACCATTAGGAGTCAAAAAATGGTTTTTGAGTTGAAATACCCCTCTGATTTTACTTCTGAAAGAACCAAAATCAGTGTCAATTCAAAAACCAATTTTTGAACCCTAAGTTTTGGTTTCTATATTCAGGCTGACATATTCGTATCTCCTCTTTCAGAAAGTTTTTTGACCCATTTTCTAAAATTTGTTGGCTTCATAAAATTGCAATAATTTTTCATTTTCGTCCCTCTTCCTCCTCATCCAAATTACCTCCACAACATGGCGATTCTGCAAAAAAATAATATCAATTTTCTCTTGAATAACAATCTAATTTAATGGTCAAGTGATTAGAATGGGGTCATCTTAGATTATTAATAATTTTTTTTTGATGGGTATTAAATTTGAAATTTTTTTTAAAAGGTCAATTGTTAAATCGGTGTAAATGACAAGGATTTTAACCATTGACCACATAAAAATGCCTTCAAATTCGAAGTTAGGCAAACTTATTCACAGCTGTATGGTTTAGATTGCTGTTCGTATTATGTCACGTTGGTTGTATCGTTAGAGACAAATCTTCCTTTTCGTTGAAAATTTCGTCATAATTTGCGTTTTCGAATTTCATGCCAAAATTTACCTCTTCATCGTTACTCCAATTTTGAAAATTTCAAACCAGTAAACTACCAGTCTACCACCATCTTAAACTGTATAAGTACCCAAAACTACCTATATACTTTTACCAGCATTTAGAACTGGAAGCTGCTGCAGCATTCCATGAGGTTATATAATCTCTCTTAATTACGTCGTAGTATTACATAAAGTTTATAACACTAAGGGATGAAATAATTTAAACTTTTTCTCCGGCCAATCCCGTCATCCCCTCCCCGGTAGAAAAACTTTTCGCTCTCGCGAGTATGGACTCGAATCATAATGACGTTTTATTTTACACGAGATGAAAATTCGAAACAGCGCGTTTTATTTATAATTCGGTTAATTTATCGAAGAAAATTAAAGTAGGTAATTTTACAATTTGGCACCTTTTAGCCGATTCCAGTCGTTAGCCATCGTAGGCGGCGGTGGCTCGCGGAAGAGAAATTTTCGCGTCGTGAAATGAATAATAATCGAGTTGTACCGAGGGGCGTTGATAAAAATTTCCTGAGAAAACGCTCGTCGAGCTTTGCGATAACTTGCAGGGTAAATATTTATGAAGTACTTGTGGTCAGTTTTTACTGCGCTTTCAGTTCGGAATTCCGTTCGAGTACAAATATGGTAGAATGAGTTTTATCGAGTGTCGGATTGAAATTGTACCAGCAAAACGATTGGAAATATATTTTTGACCCCGTAGGTGGCTAGAATGGTATACAATTCTTTTTATATGATCTTTTTTACGAACATCTCTTTCATTCTGTTGTACGTAGGTACGTAGTACGTACTTCATGTATCTCGTGTCGCATACGGACAATCATTTTTTTTTTCTGCGGAAATTTCGAATTCGACTTTTTTCTACGTGAGTGTTGTTTAACTAGGTGCATATTAGGTTATAGGTTCATCTTTCTGAAAAAATAATTGGGTGAATTTTCCTCCCTTTTTTGGGTTCTTTTTTGATTTGATTGTTGAAAATTTTGCTGAATTTTGAAAAATCTTTGAAACTTTTTTAGGGTAAAAACCTTAGATTAAAGATTCATTCAAATATACTGGGGTACTATTTTAGAGATGGAGCGATGTTTTCATTTGCCTTAAAAGAGGAAAAACTTCCACAAACTTCATAACTTTTTATCAACATGTCAGTGCACTTATTGTTTTCATTTTTTCAACATTTCAAAATACATATTTTTCCAGATTTTTTGAGCCGAAATGAAAAACGTCAAAACGATTTTTAAAATATAATATTTCGACTCCCCCCCCACAGAAACAAAATTTAAAAATTTTCACAAAATGATTTTTTCAATTTTTTAGAATTTTTTAACAAATGTTGATGAATTCTAAAAAATTAAAAATTCAACATTTTTAAAATTATATTCTAATTAAAACGAGCAACGTTACCAACAAAAAACCTTCTAATGCCGAATTCAAAAAAAAATCATCATATTTGGCATCGTTGAAAATTGGTTACGAAAAAATAAATTGAAAAAATGAGAGGAAAAAATAAAAAATTCGGTATCTTTTGAAAAAAGGAAAATAATTTTAAAATGAAAAGAATTGAAGAAGTATTTAAGAATGTAGAGAGTGAAGAAAAAAAGTTGAGAAAAATATGAAATATTGTTTTCTTTCCTTCTTTTCTATTTTACAAATTTACTGAAACAAATGTTTAAAATTCGTAGACAAAGATTCGAAACAGAGCCGGAAGAAGGAGGGAGAAGAGCTCCCTCCGGATATTTTTTTTGGAGTAAGAAACACTTATAAAAATCTGAGCGATAGCTACTTTTTTTAAAAAAAAAATGGAGCCGAAGGTATTTTTTTTAAAGTCTTGGAGCCAGGTCGGAGGGACTTCAATCAAAAATTTCTGAGCTGGAGCCGGAATTGAAGAGAGAAAGGCTCCATCCAAAACCCTACGACAGTCCGAGATTCAGAAAAAAAAACGAAGGGGAAAGGAGCTGCCTCCAGGCGATTTTTTTGGAGCTGGAAGCAATTTTTTGAAAGCCCTGAAATCGTAGGGACATGATTCTAAAATCTTGGAGCTGGAGTGGGATGCGGAGGGATCAGATCCCCTCCCTTCGGATCCATATTTCTTAATTTTTTTTTTCAAAAAAAAAAAAGAAAAAAAGACTAGAATATCTCCCATATTTCTGTAACTTTTAAATATTTTGTCAGCAGCATATAATTACTTTATAATCATCCAATTTCTTTTCATGATGTCTTGATCTGATAACTTTATAGATTTAAAAATTCCTCTCCCAGGCTTTAGGTAGCCTTTGAGTCGAGAGCTGATCTCGATGAGACCCCACATTGATGCAGATCTCCATCGAAAAAATTTGGAGGAACCAACTTGAAAATTTTGATGTTTATTTTTTGTAAAAGCTATAAAATTGGTCCAAAATGAAAAAAACTTCCAAAATTTTAGTCAAAAAAAAGTAATTCATGGGCTCTGATATAGGTAAATTGAAATTTTTGCTTCTCAGCTCGTCTCCACTCGTATTGAGGCTTCAAAACGAATGTGCATTTTACCATTTTTTGGCCAAATTTCAGCTTCCCAGCTCATCTTCATTTGTTTTGAGGCCCCAAAACGTGATTTTTCTCCGTTGAAAGCTCTTTAATGAAAAAGGAGAAGGGGGTTCAGAATTTTATTGGTAAAATCAATCGATGTCGTTCTTTGGTTCTTTGAAGTTTTCAACTTTTAAGGCGCTTTTACACTCTTCAGGGTAAGAACTTGAGAAAACTGGAAATGTGGTTTACCGAATAAGCTTGTGAGCTAAAATTTTGTATTATGCAATCATTATAGGAATATTTGACGTTTCTTTTGATATTTTTAGCCGTTGACCTCAAAAACTGAAGTTGATTCCTCATTCAAAAGGGTCTTAAAACCGACCTAAAGTAAAAAAAAAATTAGAAATTTTCACCAATGATAAATATTAATATTATGTCTTACACATTCGAATTTCAGCTTCTCACCTCATCCCCATACCTTGTGGGACCACAAAATGCAAATTTTATTCAATCGTGAACTCCTACAGAAATTCCAAACCAAAACTTCGCCTCTTATTATATAGGCAGCGATCCATTTACCATGATTTTTCTTTTCTACTTGGTGAAAAAATTTACGAAATTGTACGATAAAATATTAAAGCAAGGTAATATTTTCGTATACCTTTAAGGCAGCTTTTAATGAAACAAAAGGAGCCGGAAATGGGAGCTAGCGTATTTCTAAAAGCACTTTAACTTGTCACTCCGACGTATTCTTTTAATTACCGGTAACTGTGGATGGTTTGCTTAAACTATATTTCATATTTTTGTGCTAATTTTTGAGTAGTTATATACTTTTAACGCCATTAACTCAAGTACCTCTCAGCCAAATAACTTTTTCCTCTCTCGAATTAAATCGTATAATGGGTAAAATGTCTAGTTCGAAAAAAAAAAAAAACGTAATAGACAGGATACGACGAAGAAAAAACGAATTTAAAAAACGTTTAAATTTTTAAAACACTCCCTCTCGTTTGTCAACGCGTTCAACGGTGTAATTTTTTCTGAAATTGAGAAATTACAATGGTATAAAAATTTAAATCATTTTAAAATTACCTTTTATTTTTTCGCCTCGGTTTTCTTCTTGAAACAATTAAGTTCCTTTTAGCTTTTTACGTATTCATTACATCGTTGCCAATATTAATACAAAATGGGGAAATTTTTCCTTCGGGGGGTTCTCGTCCTAAATCAATGACACGAGTCCGTAATTTATTATTGTTTCGTTAATTTTTCGCTCGTAGTTTTCATTTAGAAAAAATACGATGAAAAAAAAAACTTCAAAAGAATACATTATTTTTATTCATAATTTCAAATTTGATTCGTTTCGCGTTCCGAGCGTATAACCTTGAGAGAAAGTGAAAAAGTTTAAAAATCAAAGAGTTGTTTGCACGATCAAAGTATACCCTTTGTACGCGAATTCGCTGTCTTTTGTTAATAAAAGCCAAAGCGCCGGTGGTTATTTTTTTCGTAATTTAAAAAAGTTGCGAAAAAGTTTATAAGTGTTCGTTGGCGGTAGGTGCACTACGCCTAGGGCTATGGAAACGATAAAAGCCAAAGTACCTTTGATGTATCTGCGTAATTCGCGAATTGTTCTCGATGATGGCGGATTCGCAAAGTAAATATGACATTAGAGTAATCGATGAAATGAGCATGAAAATAGTACCATTGTAAATGATACCTAAGGCTTTGATAAAAAAAAATAACCATCATTTAAAACTATTCATGTACGGGGAGGTTCCATTCAGGCAAAATGTTGAATGCGGTTGATAATATGAATTTTTTAAAACCTTCGTAAATGGACTGGATATTTTTAATTAAAATAGAATCGCGGGGCAGTGTACAGAGTCGCGTATAAAAAGCATGTAAAAAATTACAACTCTTTACCTACCAACGGTACATTACACGACCATACATTGAAGTTTATTTATACCCTTTGCAATTTACCGTAAAGTTAATCAGTTCGTCCGAACTGCAGCTCAAAATACCTGGCTGGTTTCGTATTATACTTGGTAAATTGTACAGGTCTTTTTTTTTTTTAAAAAATTTTTCGTACGTAAAAATTACACTTCTTAAAAGACACGGTTGGGTGTGATAATTAAAATTAATGAACTTTTCGAAATGAAGATGAAACATTTCGCCTTTTTTTCCCCAACGAGAAAATATTTAAAAGTGAAATTAAACGGTTCTCTTACAACGTGAAAGTTTTATTTTTGACAAATTTTGCATAGAGAGAATTCTACTTATTTTCTTTCACTCGAGTTAATGATGAATGAAAACCAAATAGACGAGTGGAAAGTTAAACTCGATTGTTAATACTTCTTCGTTCTACGGTTAAACTGTTCGCTTTATAGAAAATACGACGATTAAAAGGGAAAAAACTTTCCATCATTAAGAAGTATAAGGATAACTTAAAAAATGAAGGTGTTTTTTCTTAGTGTTTTTAATTCAGATTGGGTTTGTTTTTTAAAGAATTTCGTGTATTTTTCTTATACGCCTCGTACTTTTGTTATCTTTTTCGATATTGAAATGTAAGTGTATTGTTTTTCCTAGCCTAGGTATTTCTCGTTATATTGTTTCAATAAACATGTCGCTTGTTTATATTAGCTCAGGGATACGTCTCGTATATAGATTGAATTCAAAGTCGCTGCGAAAAACATTTGGACATATTTTCTATACACAACGTTTCACCATCGAAAAAAAAAGAGAAAAAAATGAAAACGGAAACATATTTCAATGTTCAATATTATACGTATAACTTTCCCCAAAAAATGAGAATATTTTTCGTACCACGGAGGGAAAAAAATACCGCATTATATTACAATTTTGTGGGAAAAAAATTAAATATCGCCGACTGACGAAAGGAAGCGAATACGGAAATAAGATTGTTTTGCTGATACATAGGTATAATTTTCGCTTAACATACATTAGAATGAAAAATATCCCACTACTCGTTAGTAAAACTGAAAAATATACTAGCGAGTAATAGAATAGCTAGCCTAATTTACTACCTGACGTAGTCTCGAGAATTTCGAAACCGTGTCGAGTGCTGAGTGGAGTTTTGCACCTTTGTTAGCTGGGGAATTTTATGTCATTTTTTTGTTCAAAGGTTTCCACTTGGATTGCGTGTGGGTTTTGTGTGTCTGTTTAATGGAAAAATGTGAAGTGATGATTGATTAATGTGTTTTTTTTTTTGTTTTTTACAGTCCACTTTGGCTATTTTGGATAAACTTGATATAGATTCGGAGAAACCGAATGAAGAAGAGATTGCTCGCCTGTTTGGATACGAAGATGATTATATTTCTGGTCGACTGAATTGGTGGCAGAAATTGAAACCTCAGATATGGTCAATTTTCGACGAACCGTATTCGTCAGTGGCAGCTAATGTGAGTAATTTTTATGTTTTTTAAGGTGCCAAGGTTTAGATTTTGATGTGATTGTGATGTGTGTTTGAGAGGAGGATTTAATCAGTGAATTGTGCCCATTGCTGGTGGGTTTGAGATATGAAAATTACAATGGTCGACATTTTTCAAGCTTTTAAGATGCTGTTTGAGAACTTTGAAGTTAAATTGTGTGATTAAATTACGTTGATTGTAGAATATGGAATTTTGATAACTAAAAAAAGTTGACTTTCAACTAAAATTTATATCCAAGATTGAGTCTTCTAAGAAAAAACTAATGGTACTTTGAAAAAAAAAGTTCTATTCACTTTTTTCGTAGAGTCCTACCTTCGCTCCGAAAATTTGTAAAAAATTCTTGGATAGAGGAAATTTTTCATCATTTTTCTCGCGATCATCACGAAAAATATGTACTGTGTTAAGTCCAATTGGTTGTGAAGCTGATGAATTTTTCAGTTTTCTCAATAGTAATCACTATTTTTAGTAATGAAATTTTATGAAAATTCTACGTGGAATAAAATATTGAACCATTTTTGTTTTCCAAACATAATTTTTTTAAAAAATAGTCTGGATCTACTTTTGGAAAATTCCTCCATCTATAAAACACATCATTTTTAAATTTTTTACAACATAAACCTCTTTTTTCCCCGTTATTTTCTGAGATATTTGGCCTCTTTCTACTGAAAATCGAAAAAAAAATCGAGTTCTTCGCAATTCAAATTCATTTTCAAATAATTAAAATGTGCACGAATAGCAATTGGAGAAGAAAAATGATGTTGAGATATTTAATAGAACTGAAAGTCAGGTTAAATATTCTCATTCAATCCTTTTCAAAAAGATATTTTTGAATTTGAAAAAATTTCAAATGATCAATTTAAATTGAAAGAGTAAATCAATTGCTATCCGAGTACATGGCGTAAAATCGTAAAAATTGCACATTTTTTCAGAGCAGGGGAAGGGAGAGGTAGCGTCAAACTCGCGAACCATTTCTTTTCCCAGAAGGATCAACTCTGGAGTTTTTGGCAATTATATGTGTCTACTTTGAAAAAATCCAAGTTGCCCCGCTGGATATTTCATCTTCTCAGAGGCGGAGAAGTAAATTTTTTCAAGGTGTCACAAAATTTTTATACCAGCCCCCCCCAAAAAAAGTATCGCAAAATTTGCAAAAAATGGTCAAAACACATTTAATCTATAGGTAGGTAAAACTCATCTCCAAAAAGGAGAAGGGATTTTGAAAAAAAATTGTGATTAAACCCATACTCCTGAATATTTTCAATGGAATCGAAACCTTTTCTTCAATATGTTTCAAATAGAATTTTTCTCCCAGCGGAACCTTTTTTCGTCAGTTTAACATTTTTTCCAAAAATGGAATTTCAACTACCCAAGTTCAAATTGAGTCTATAAATTCATTTTTTTTTTCAACTCTTAAGTACATTTTTTTTGAGTTTCTTCAATTCTATTTTTTTTTTCAAAATTGTTTCCATTATTAAAAATTTTCCAGCCATTATTTTGTTAAATTTAAATTTTCTTCTTTGATTTTTTCATTTTAACTTTAAGTATATTTTTTTTTAAAAAAAAATTGATGTGCCGTATTTTTGGCATGTTACCCATTTCCTTAGAAAATTCCACGTGTCAAAGGTCTCTTTTTTGTAATTTTACTCTATGAAGAAATCGTCTTCCCTGAGCCCTCTTCTCGAGCATGCTATGAATGAACCGTCCATCCCTCTACGTAAGCTGAATATTTATAGCGAATAAGGAAAAAGGGGAACGGTAATTGTGTGTTTGCGATTAAACTATTTTCATACTGTTACATAAACCGTAGGCCCTTCCCACGAGTGATTCTGTATTATTATTTTCCTTCATTTAATTATTTTACCCCACTGGATATTTTCAATTCTGTTTTTCATCCTCCTCCTACACTTGCCTGCTTTTTTTTTTATTTGTTATCGTTACGTAGATATACATTATTTCCACCGCAAACCGAATCATCTCCCCTTAAATATTTCCATCTTCCTGCAAAATTTTCCATTAAAATGAAAATATATAACACTAAGTCTATAGGTATAGGTTATAAGTACACTACACGAATTTGAAATTTTAATACTTCTATATAGATTTCGGCTAATCTGGGATAAAATTTTGGATATTCGTAAAATAAATATTTCTGAACCAACGATCCCATCCATCGATCCAGCAAAAAAATTCTCCCAACAAACAAATTCGTCATTTCATCAGATTTCACCAGGAAAATATTTTCAAAAGTTGGTCAAGCATCAAGTTACAAATTCGTAGACACGAGATTCGAAAATTCAGCAAAAATATTACCTACAAAACGTGGCAAAAAAACCCCTCCGCAGTTCATTAAAAAAAATATGAGAAATGAGAAAAGGTATAGCTCTGTATTATTATTTTCCTTCATTTAATTATTTTACCCCACTGGATATTTTCAATTCTGTTTTTCATCCTCCTCCTACACTTGCCTGCTTTTTTTTTTATTTGTTATCGTTACGTAGATATACATTATTTCCACCGCAAACCGAATCATCTCCCCTTAAATATTTCCATCTTCCTGCAAAATTTTCCATTAAAATGAAAATATATAACACTAAGTCTATAGGTATAGGTTATAAGTACACTACACGAATTTGAAATTTTAATACTTCTATATAGATTTCGGCTAATCTGGGATAAAATTTTGGATATTCGTAGTGAAATTGCCAGATATACGTAAGCTGAATATTTATAGCGAATAAGGAAAAAGGGGAACGGTAATTGTGTGTTTGCGATTAAACTATTTTCATACTGTTACATAAACCGTAGGCCCTTCCCACGAGTGATATTAATTTCGTGTGAAGAGGTATCCTTAGGAACGTTTTTAACACCTAGCGCTAATTAAATTGATGTTTATTCCCATCCGTGTTACGAATTGTCGCGTATTATAATATCCTTTAATACGAGTAACATGAAAAACAAAGTTTTAATTCAAATATGTATCTCGCTAATAAGTTGTATATTGGGTTGGAATCATTTATCATATTTTACCCTCGCGTATTAAAATATATTTTAGAACTGCGGGTAGAAAAATCAACGTTCATTTTGGGAAAATTTTTTAATATACCAAAATCCATCCGAAATGAATGTAGCGTTGAAAAATCAAGTAAAATATGTATTTTCGAGATCAATTGATATCGAATTTGTTTTTCTTCCTACCTCTTCTCGTCCTAAAAAACACGTACATTTTAAAAATTGAGAAATCTCGAAGAAAAACATCTCTCGAATGAAAACTTTACGCGTAGAATTTAAATGGGAATTTGTTCGAAGCATCTGTATAGTATTTTATTTCGATTACGAGACGAAATAACCACTGGGGACAGTGCGTGTACGCGTACGGTATGCGTCGACTGCGTTATCGAGGTCTCTCTGCTTGAGAAATATGCTCGAGCGCCCGATTCCCCCGAAAACGTTTCCTTCGACGTAAAAAAATTCAAAAATAGTCGCAAAAATTCAAAAAACGTTTGTAACCGAAAATATTCCATCGTTTAGGTATTCGCGAATTTTCCAACATCGTGAGATTTTTTTCCCAAAACGAAATCCGCCCGGTAGGAATTTTAATGAAAATTTCTTATTTTCGTGACTCACGTGAGTTCTGTCTGTGTTTATTTATCAAACGACTACATTAATTAAACCGCTCATCGGTCTGAGGCCTCAGCGAGTAACTCGTTACGAAATCTAAACTGGTCGCGGTTTCGATATTAATTTTTACTCGACTCAATTTATCATCCTTGTGTCTTGGTGGTTTTCGTTTTCCTCGAAAAGGGGAGGCATCGAGCAGATTCCCAATTTATATAAGAAATTCCAAGCAAATCGTGATTATTTTCTTCACATTTGACTGGATATTTATCCTCGGCGTAGTTTTATATCTAAAGTTTTAAAGCTTTTATGGGTATTCTTTTTAAAAGGGGTGAATAGCGTTTTACGTTTTTCATTTTAAGACGAAAGATAGGTAGCTCTATAAAAGGCTTATCAATGACCTAAAAATAATTTCTATACAAAGGCGGCGATTTGTATTGATAATCTTTTTTCGTTTCGATCAAATTTTAACTCCTGGAGGGGGGTTTTCTTTTTTTCTTTTAGCAAACACGTCGTACGGAATTAAATGCTCGAGCTGTAAAGATTTTTAAACCTTGTGTTTCTCGTAGAATTTTTTTAATGCACGGAATCAATTTCTAAATTACTCGCCTTTTTTCCATTAAGCTGGCGAAATGTTTAAAGTAGAATGCAAAAGAGTTCCATTCAACGTAATCTTTTTGATTGATTACGAAATAGGTACAAAGTAAGTTTAAAGGGGAAAATGATCAAAAGGTTGAGAATAATTTTTGTACTGTATTTTTCCAAAGAAAACGTTACCATTTTCAAATCTCCGTTATGTTTTGTATTTATTTTTACATTAATCGTGTTGGTACTGTTCAAAGGTGGATTATTGAGTTGATTTTAAATTACGAAAGGTAGGTTACATCATTGTAGGTGAGCTATTCCTTATCAAAACGGTCCAAAAATGAAGTTGAGGGTTTGCGGGGTTTGAAAGAGAATTAATTAGAGATTCAAAAATGATAATTACATTTTGAAAAGCTCAGAGTTGGACTTTGGTTGTAAGAGCTCACTTTCATGATGAGAACAAAAAATGAAAGCTACCACTTGAAAATCTGAAAAAATTAAAGTGAGTAGCTTTTTTCACTTTTTTTTCATCCAACAAATTTTCAAGATGGAATCTCCTGACTACTGAGGGGACAGGGATCCACAATTTTGACCAAAATTTAAAAAAAAGGAAAAAGTAAAGTGATAAGTGGATTAGGTACTACTGATTTGAAGGTGCTGAGTTCGAATATGTATGTACTTGAGTTTTTCCAGGGTTGAAAAACTGGAATCGCAATCGGAACTAGAACTGAAAATTGAAAAAAACTGAAACCAAAACTGAAAAACTGGAACTGAAATTGGAACTAGAACTAGAACTGAAACTAAAATTAATTTCAGTTTTATATAAGTTCCAGCATTATTATTGTTTTTTTTTTTTTTTGCAAATTACAATTTATATTTTTCAGGATTTTGTCAAAAAATTCCTAAATAGAGTAAAGAACAGAAAAAATTTAAAATTCTGAAATTTTACCAAGAAAAGTAGAAAATTTAGAGATTGAAATCTAGTAAACCACAACAATTTTTTGCTAAAAAACAATGTAAATTTTAAAATTTCATCCAACTAAAAACATTTCAACTTTTTTGTCGAAAAATTCGGAACTCTGGAAGTTAAAACCGCCAGGAGTCACAAAATTTCTAAAAAAGATTACTTCCCAGTTTTCCTCCAAAAATCTTATTTTGAAGATAAAATGAAGAATAACAAAGTTCGATTATTGCAGAAAATTTTGGATTTTTTTATCCCTCAAAATTTTAAAAACTAGAATTTCGGGGCTGGAACTTGAAAATATTGAAAACTGGTACTGGAATTGGTTCATTAGGCCTCCTCAATAGTGTCAAAATTTGAAAAAAAAAATAATGTGTTACCTGTCGCTTTTTCGGTTTATGAGAGCACTGAGTTCGAATATTTGTTCATTTTTCGGATTTGCCCCTTTAGTGCCCCCTTGCCTCCTTAATTTTGGAAAAAAAAACATGAAAAATTAAAATTTCGAGTGACATGTCGAATCCTGTGGTCAGAAGATCTCATCTTAAAAATCGATTAGTTGAGAAAAAAGGAAAAGGGGCTGCTCATTGTAATTTTTTCAGGTTTTTGAATGGTAGCTTTCATATTTTGCTCCTATTGTGAAAGTTGAACTTTTAATATCAATGACCAACTTTGAACTTTTCAAAATGTGATTATCGTTTTTGAATCTCCTATTAATTATCTTTCAGACCCCGAACACAGTTTTTCTCAATTACAATTTATCTCGAGATATGAGCTTTCAAAGTTTGATATATTTGGCAAAAAATAGCAATCGCATAAAAATTTCGAGACCCTCCCTGCCTCCTTGAAGGCGAAAAAAGATATTATTGTGGTTTTGTGAATAGAGCATCATGGAAAACTCGTAAAAAAAATTCGGCGAAACAAGAGGATCCGATTTAATTTTTGGTAAGTAGGTTTTAGTTTGGATTAGCCCAGGTCAGAGATACCTTCATAAAGATTTTTAAATCGAATTTTATATTTCAAAGCAGCCTGCTCCATATTCCATTTTGTTCATTTATATGATACGAATAAAACAGAAGCAAACCAATTCGAAATAATTCCTTTATTTTAGCCATTTTAGCCCTGGACTCCTGGGTAAATACTTTGAATATTATTGCAAACATCTCGATGGTGTGTCGAAGTAACCAACTAACCACCTGTAGATTTTAGATAATTCGTAACTGCGAATTCTATTCTTATTCTAATACATAGAACGGCAAAATGGTGCGAAATGTAATCGTATCGTTTACTTAGAAGTGTTAAAATGGGTAGTAGGTAGTTTCCTAATCCATTTGCTCAAAAAAGAAAAGAGAGAAAGGACCCTTGGATTAAAGAAAGGGTATCTTCTTTTTTTTTCGTTTTCATTTTCATGCTACACCGAAAAGGTTTTCTTGTTGAAATTCTCAAATGCCGTCGATTTATTATTTTTAATTATTAAATTTTATCGCGTCAGGAAATTAAATTATTATACGTGGGCGCCTAGTTAAACATCAAGTTTTTCGTTGAAATTTCAAATTTCCGTCAAATTTTCTCGTCGACTTCATTAACCGCATTCTCTATTCATCGTGTATGGCCGGCCGTACTTTACATGTCCGGTAATTTTTGATCAATCCTCGAAAATAATAATTAAATTTTCATCAACGAAGCAATATCGAACGTCTATGGAAACTTTGGTTGTTTACGTTTCGCGAAAAATCGTGCTTAAGCAAACGTCTCGCGGATAAATGTGGCACTTATTTTTCTTTATTCAAAGTTATTGGATTAGACGAGAAATTTCAATCCCTAAAGCTGTCAAGATTGTTTTTCACAAACTATTTCAACATGTCTTTATACGATATATCGTCAGCTTTCGCCTTAGAGGAGTAGACCCAGCGCGGTTATAAATTGTAGCATTAATGGTGACAAGGCTTTTTCTAAAATATATCAGTAAATTCGCCAGATTACACAGGAAGATATGATGAAAACAACCTGTTAGTTGAACCTTTTATTAAATTTGATTGAAATGTCTTAAATAAGGTGTTGTATTCAGATCGTTAGGTATTAGATAGTGAATCGATGTGCATGTGGAGGATTTTTATTTTTTGATATGTGACGTGTATTTTGTGTTTATGGTGTACCTGAAACGTAACACTTCAATTCCCTCGGTGACTGATTATCCCTGTTGTAATTGTCAACCAGCTTGAAGTGAATTAACTGGCGAGTCGAGTTAATTAATCGTGTCGGGGTTAAAATGCTCCGCGAAAGTGGTTCGGTCGGTTGGGTAGTTTTTCAAACTGATGATTAAATTTTGGTTTTGAGGGGGTTTTCATTAGACGGCTACTTTTTTTTTTTTGAAGAAAGAGAAGAAGCTGTGGTGTAAATAGTGTTTTGTGAATTTTTGTTGAAAAGTTTGAGACTGAGATAATATATGTAATCAAAGAAGAGAATTGATTTAAGATCTCTTATGTATTTGTTTGGAATTTTATCAAAAAAATAGAGAAAAATTATCAAAAATACACTAAAACATATCTAAAAAAAATTGATTAACATTAAGAATTTCGAAAAATTTTAATTTTTTTTTTAAATTCTGTAATATTACAGTGATCGAAGGTGTCTAAGAAAAAATTATCTGCAGATTTTTTTTTCATATTTCAGGAGAGCATGGTCTACTGAGTCGGAAGATATATTTTTTCTTTGGGCATTGGCACAATATCACTAAAGAGTGCATTGAATGATATTTTTCAATTGATTTTGAGTATTTTTTGCATGAAAATTGGTTAGAAAATGGGAAAATGTTTCGAATAATCAAAAAGTTATGTTTATGGGTTGATGAGTTTATTCTGTTTTAAAAATACAAAGATTTTAAAAAACAGCTGTATGTACTTAGCATAATATCGAGCAATGAATTTCTGAAGTTGAAAAGAGACTAGACAAAAATTTTTAAAAACTGAACCTGCATTCTGCAACGTATTGGATTGAGTGAAAATTTTGTAAAAAAGCCTAAAATACTAATACTAACTAATAATTTTTTGAGCGATACGATATATTTTGAGTCCAAAATTTGATTTGAATTGGCTTCAAAAAAGCTAATTGAATTTTTTGATCAATTTTTATTTGAATTTTGAGCTACACATTTTTTTTTTTGGTTTAAAAAATATAATTTTCAATTTTTATAATTTTTATCAGTTTTTTTATCGTGATATTTTCCAATCGATTGACAAATCAAAGATATTTAAATCCTTTTAAAATATGTAATAAGTAACATAATTTTAATATCTTTGATTTGTTAATCGATGAGAAAGTCAAAGTATCACGATAAAAAAAAACGAATGAAAATTTTAAATCTACAATTTGATCTTTATTTCCGGAATGAAAACAATCATCATTTAGTGCACATTTCTATTTTTTTCATTTTTCATATTTTTGAGGCTACTCTCTCATTTTAAACCAGCGGAAAATCAATAATAAATAGTCGGAATTGCAGCACAGGACAAATCATTAAAAATTCTTTGATTTTCAACTGATTTTTGCTGATTTTTCAAAAAAATTCCCTGATTTTTCAAAGGATTTCATTGATTTTTCAGCATTTTAGAGATTTTACTGACTTTCCAGCGAATTTTCTCTAATTTTCAAGCAAGTTCTCTCTCTGTTTGTTTTCAGTGATCCCCCCCCCCCTTATTTAATACTATATCTACCGCAATTCTTTCTGTTTCCCATAATTTTCGATAATTTTCAATGATGCGAGTTTCAGTTTTTTGAATTTTAATTTTTTTTGGCATAACTTATTATAAGAAATAGTACCTAGTAACTGTTTTCGAAGGTATCAATTGACCATTTTTCCTGAATTTGAAGCCGAAAATTAATTTAAAAGGGGTTGAGTTTTAAAATTTTCTTTTTTTTGGTCATCTTTATTTTTCAAACATTTTTCAATAACTTTCTTTGTATTTTTTAAAATAATTTTTCAATTCTTCAGGTACTCTTTACACTTCATGTAGATATGATTGTATCAATTCAAATGAGATGGGCTCTTCTCTTCAAATAAGGAATCATTTTCAGTTGAAAAATTTGGTTCTAGGATCAACAAAAGTGAGGAAAGGTATTGCACAGTTTGAGAAAATTCAAGTTTCAATTTAGACAAATGAAAAAATTAAACCTAAAATGCGAGAAATGGTAAAAACGGCATTTTTTTCAATAACCTGGAAAAAAGTTTTTCATTCGTCCTTACAATTTTTTAGATTTCTTTATGTTGAACGAAAAGGTTGCAAAACTTTTTCGAGTTCTTATAATTTCCTTCTTTTCTCACAAAAAATTATGAAAATTGGGGGGGGGGGGAACTTCTAATTAAAGCAGATAAACTAAAATTTTTATACCAAAAACTCTAAAATTGTGCAATTTCCTCCACAACCGTATAAAAATATGTACGTGGAAAACTTTTTTCATTTCTAGTTTTAGTCAAAAAACTGAGAAAAAATTCATCTAAGTCTGAAATTTTCCATTTTTCTATTCCTCCTTCTTTTTGCAGTAATGGCCTTTCTAGTATGATATTCCAGCTCAGTTATTTTGTTATCTCATTATTCCTGTGTGAAATTTGCATTGTTCGAATTTTTCGTCGAAAACTTGAAATTAATATTCGAATAAAAAACTAGGTAATTCTATTTGACTGCAAAAAAATCTTTAAAAATTTCATCTACTTGTACCACGAATTTTCACTAAAACTCACTCTCAAATCTTTTATTATAAAATATTACTCGGGGCAATTTTCTTTTCAACTCGTGTAATTTTTGATTTTAAAAATGAAAACGAAAGTTAAATTCAAAAGCAACACGATGTATAGGAATATCAGCCCGTATATGTGAAATTCAAATCGTTAAATTTTTCGCGAACAAGTCGAATATCCTCGGGTGCTTCGAAATTCGAAACGAATGACACGAATGATACCTTTGAAAATACATACGTAAAGTTTAAAGTTAACCCAAACGAAAGGGGATGAGCCTGCTTATAATGAAGGGTAAACGGGGCAAAAGATTCTTATATAAATGTTTAAATGAGGTCACTTTAAAACCTTCTTGATTATGTAATAAAATCTACATATCATTTGTAAGTAATCTCATTTTGAAAATCCTTCAAGGCAGAATTCGTGTACCATTTTCTACCTATGGAAAAATTTTAAATTATATTCAAAATCCTTCAACTGCCAAGTTCTTTCATCTCAATATTTGAAATTTCTGCTGGTAAAATGTTTCTCTTTTCTACCACTTTTATCAAGAAATATTGAAAACACCGTATCAAGTTGTTCATTTGATGTCATTGTCAGCCTGAAACAAATTCAATCTAGAATACGTGTAGATATGGTTTTGTCGACGGCTGCCGGGGCTATGGATGTGACAGCAGGAAGACGTACGAACGCCTTAGGCAAAAACAAAAAAACACTCGCTGTATCCATCGCAGATACTTTTATGAGGTAAACTTTAATCGATTTCTCGCCTGTATCTACATTAAAACCACATCGACGCTTGGAATTTTAAATTTCCTACCGTAAAACGTATATTTATTGTCATAAATAACAATCTCGTGAAAAAAAAACACTAAATATTTCATTGTATTAAAAAACCAGCTATTTTTTTCAAAACTGTAATCCGTTTAACCCTATTTTATTGGAATGAAATGCGTGTGACGTTTTCTTTTATTATGTAGTCAGTTGCATCAAAATGAACGGAAAAAAGTCCCATAAAGTTTATCTTATGCACGCTTTTCATTTGTAAAAATATCCGATTTAAACGTTTTTATCTGCGGCAATAAACAGAAATGTTAATGGCGCCTATTTTGTTTAATTTTAACCGCACGTCCCGCAGTGTTCGTCTAATACGTGCTTAAAAGTACGACTCCGGATGGTAATTTTTGTAATATGTTTCCATAAAACGTGATTAAGATTGCTATTAATTTGCATTCGCGATTTAATTCTCGCTTAATTTGCCCTACTTATTTAGTATCTTGATGATGAGTTGGCCACAATGATGCTGCCAATAAAGCTTTCCGCTTTAGAAGTTATATCCAGGTATTGATGAAATGAGCCGATGAAAAGTTTCGATGGGGGAAAAAAATTAAATACGGAGAATTAATTTCAACATTGCGAATTTATTTTTACAAGTTTTCAATATTTAAGGTCAGCAGATTATCGTGAAAAATACGCTTTTTGCAAATTTCCGTTCGTATTTTTCGCCCCCGCAAAACGTTATTGAGAGGTTAAATTGCTTCATTAAATTTGCATGCCTAATGAACTGTAGAAGCGTGTTTTTATCGTCAGATTTTCCTTTTCGAGAGAGGAAAAAAAAAAGGTGAAAAGCATGAAATCTTATTACATATTTTGAATTATTTTTTCGTATAAGGATTTCGTCGTTCTTTTAAAGAAAACTATAAAGTATGCTGATCCCGGATTCGCGTTTTTGAGTTGAGAAGAAAATTTTACGCTATAAATTTTTACCCCATTTTCAATGAATTTCGCCAACTTTTAATCGTAAACTCGTTGATGAAGTTTTCTCTCATACATGAAAAGTTGCCTTTTAACAAAAGCGTCGCGTCACTTGCAAAAACACACATCACACAGAAGATTTATTTTTATCTAGATTGTCATAAGTTTATCTATACGAATAGTTATTAAGAAAGCTTAAAATGCGCGGTTAGGGTGACGCCATTTATGGTTTAGAAAAACAGGTAAGCTTTATAAAAGGCTTCGAACCGAAATTCCAATTACAAATTTATTTTTCCGAGGTTTGTTCATCGATGCGAGCCGCGAATAAAAGTTTAAAAACAATGTGTATAAATTTCAAAACAAAAGTAAACTTTTCGTTTGCCGACGTTTTTCTAGAATTATGGCTATAGACGGAACAATAAACTTGAAGATGCGTTAACCTTTCGTTGCGTTGTATAATTTATCGCCAAATTATCCGCCGAATGTATCGTTTAAATTTACCCGCCATTGGTCATAACGTTATAAAATTTCAATAAAGTGTGGGATAAAGAATCAACATAATATTGAAAAGTTGATTAAAAATAGATCTGAATGGTGAATTTATCGTAAAAAAATCGCGGAGAAGATAAAGATAAAATCAATCGTCTTTGAAAATAAAGAAAGATTTTAAAGGCCAAGATAATTCTGAACAGCGCCGTAAAAATAGGTAGGTAGCGATTAAATTTTGGCAAAATGGTTTTTCAACCGTGAATTGATGTTTCAGCATCGTTAGTTGCACAAACAAACACATCGGATATTTTCTCGCTGCTAACATGATACCAGAAGTGAAAGTTTGTGTGTACTTTTTTTTAAGCACAGAAATGACATATGGCAGGAAAAAAATGAGAAAAGTTCTACTTTCATCGACTGCAGAAAGAAAAACTCCGTTTTATTTAATTTTATGCTTGGGTAAGGTCGGACAAATTCGATTAAAACCGGATTATGGAATAAAAATCTAGGTGCGGATAAACCCGACGAGACGGTGAAATTTTCTCACCAGTTATTGATCGAATATTAAATAAACTTAAGATGGTGATTCCGTTTCGTTCAACCCTTCCTACTGTTTCTAGATGAATGAGTTGCTGTAATACGCTTTAAGCGGAATTTGTTTTCGAAATTTTCGAAACATCTGAAATGAATGGTGACCCTTGGAAAATATTTCTGAGGTTATTTTGACTTCCAGTTTAAATATGTTTTCTGACTCCTAAAAGCCTAAAACCCAATAAAAATTGAACAGTAATTTTGAAGTATCGTGAAAATTTATTTGTGTATTTTGGTTATCGAATTCTCTTTAAATTGTTGAAAATGTAAAAATCAGATATATACCTCTACGAGTAATTGCAGCTTTTTTCATTGATTGGTTCAAAACTTCATAATTTTCAGGGCGAAAAGGTAAATTGTGAAATTTCAAAAATTCTCCAAAATTCGAGATATGCACTTCAGCAAATTGAATTTTGGAAATGAAGTATTCTTAAAAATGCACTCTCGTTGTACTTTTGTTTCAACTCAAAATTTTACACTGAGTTGTAGTATTCAAAAAACGTCAGTACAAGACTTCTTTGAAAATTTCTTCTCAATACTTTACGGTACCATAAAATAAACGATGACTTCGACTAATTTCCATCTCAAAAATCGCCGTTTTCTTTTTTGTCTTTTTTTTTTTTTTTTGAAAAACGTCAGAAACGACAATTTTTCAACATTCTGAAACCATTGTTTTCTGCTATTTCGTTATTTTACTTACTTATTTATTTTTTTGAAAAATCTGAAATTATGGTTTTCTGACGTTTCATAAAAAACGATGGAGAAAGACAGTCTGGGCCGTGCGGAGAAAATTCGAGGCCGCGGAAAAATTGAAAAGCAAAAAAGTCTTATGCAATGAGAGGAGGGGCGTCAAAAATTCAAAATTTTGATTTTTGTGTCAACTCAATTTCAGATATTATTTAATGACTAAGTAGACCAAAAAGTACCATTTTTTTTTCAAAATCTATTTTATAGCTTTTTTACTTCCTAAGAATTTCACTTCATCTGAATAAAAAAAAAAGTTATGAAATGGCGATTCTCTCGAAGAATTGCATTTTTTGGTCTACACAGTCGTTAAATAATCTGTAAACTTTATTTCCATTAGTTTTGAATTTTTTGAAAATATGTATTCGATTTAAAGAATGTTTTTTTTTCTGAAGGGCCCTCACAGCCCCCCCTCCCCGAAAAAATCTCAGACCTGGAGGAAATCACCCCTTCCACCCATTTGGTGCCTAAAGGCAGTACTGGACTTCTCGAAGAAATTTTTCTCGATATTTCACCATAAGCGACGAATACGACTATTTTTCTGTATCAAAAATCTTTTATGTCAGTTTTTTTTTTTTTTTGAAAAACGACTAAAAATGATTACTTTTAGTTCTGTTGAATGCGTCGTTTCTTGTCGTTTCTTTGAAAAACGACAAATTTGGATAAAAACAGTAGTTTCGTTTTCTGTCGTTTTTTTCGAGAAACGTCAGAAACGACGATTTTCCAACATGCTGAAAACATCGTTTCCTGCTGCTCGTAATTTTTATTTTGAAAAACGACTAAAATTGATCATTTTCAGGTGTGTTGAATGCGTCGTTTTCTGTCGTTTCTTTGAAGAACGACAAATTTGAAATTTGCTGAAAGCTAAAACCATCGTTTTTTTTGTATTTTTTTTGTATTTTTTTTTTTTTTTAGAAACAAAACGACGTTTTTCAAACATATTGAAATCATTGTTTCTTGCTGTTTTGTGTGTGTGTGTTTTTGTTTTTTTAAATAACTTTGTTAAGTAATTACCTAAGAAAAAAGTATTGAAATGTTGGGTTTTCATTTCATGAATATAAGCGAGAATTCGAAACGTCCAAATTCCAAAAAATACCTTTACTTGATCACGACAATCTGAAATCGAATTCCAAGTTATATCTTAGGTTAGGTAGTTGCATTGCATACATCCATTTAGCCATCAACATATCACGGTTAGGGTGAGATAATGTTCCTAAAGAGGGTGGAATGACAAAAGAAAAGAGAAAGCGGTCAGTTTAAGGATGTGATGTAACCGGATGCACTTGTGTAGGAATTCGGAGAAAAGGATCGCGGAATGTTGGCGTAGAAGAGGAGAGGGAAAGAGACAGGACGAGCATCACTAGCCATGTTACAACGTTGTACCTAATTTAACTTAAATTAAATATCTATAACTAAGCTAACCCCGTCAAGATACATATTTTTTTCATTCCCTCCTTTTTGAAAAATCACATGTTGAATTTTCGATATTGGGGACTCGATCATCCCGGAAGGAGGAAAAATTATAGGTTATCAAAATTTTTTGCGTGGCTCATGCTGAAAGTAACATTTTGAGTCAATCTTTACTGAATTTTAATCAAAAACCATTTTTGACCTTTACCAGCAAAGGTCTTATCTGGGTATTTACAGGTCGCGAAAATCACGAAAAAGTCGCGAATTTAGATTTGATCGCTGAAGTGGAAAAAAATTCGCAAAATTGGTTCAAAATTCATCAAAGTTCGCGAATTTTCTCCAAATTCTTTCAATTTTTTCTGTAAATAATGATTTTTTTTTTAAATTTCAGTTTTCTTTTGAAAATTTTCTCGCTTGCTCCTCCCTTTTCGGAATTTTTGGTGTAATAAATTTGATCGCATTACTTCTTTTGAAGGGAAGGAGGAAAGGTCAAAATTAGAGGTAGATACCATGGAAGAAAGTCGAAAAAAGGTCGCAAAAAAGTCGCGAATTTTAATTTTTGGAAATCTGCAAATATCCTGCCTATACCTACCACCATATCAAGTCTGTATCTAAAAATATTAAAAATAAATTTCCAACCTTTTTCAAGTTTTTGTTTTCATTTTCTGCTTTTGAATGTATTATTTTTACTTACCTACCTGCGACTTGAAAAAAATTTAAACCTTTCAATTTGTAAGTCGATCTAATTACATAGAACTTAAAAGAGCCCCCTCCCCAAAATAATAATAATAATGATAATAATCAACGATGAATTGCTATTTGTTGTCTAGAAAATATCCTCACCGTATCCTTGGCTATTCATGTTGAAAAATCAAAAAAATTTCTAGAAATACTGTGGCCTTTTGTTTCACAGTTTCAAATATAATTATTCACTCGGGCAATATTTTACCACCGAAGGCACCCAGATTATCTCGGGGCTACTGCATTAGAAAACATTTTCATCTTACACCTATAAAGTTTTCATCTAAATGTAAATTGAACCTTACAAATAAGCGACTGAGAATTTAAAAAAGGGGAAAAGAAATAGCCTAAGCACACATTGTTTACTTGTATATCGATTTACGAGCAGATAAATTTCATAAAGTAATTCAATTTCATAGTACTTTGAAATGATATAAGTAAACACATCACCCTCATCATGTATTCGTTTTGTTTGAGCGTAGGCATAGATAATGCGAGTAATGTGATGAAAAAATAAAAGGCAGACTGGTGCTATATCGATGTCGACGGGACGGATTTTTCACTAAATTAAATACTTTATCTTGTGCTCTAATATGAGAAAATCCTAATCGTATACTGGAATTATGTTTAAAATACGTAGAAATGATTCGAAAACCTCCTAAGAGGGTGGGAAAACAACTAAATTGTGATGTTGGTGTTGTTTCATCGACGACGTAACTTTTCACCTAGCTATTTTGTTTTATGAAGAATCGATCGCCAATAAATCGGCGAATTTCGCAAAATTATGGCTCGTAAAAATGACGTTGTGTTTCGAAAATTGCCAATAACCGGGCGTATTTATTTCCATCTGATGGCTTCGAGTTTCTTTGGCGTTTATTCGGATGGCGACGAATCATCAGCATTGTAATGGGCTGATAGAAAAACAAAACGTAATGATAAAACGAACATTAGTTTTATTTTTACCAATTCGCGGTCATAAATCAATCGAGTGGTCATTTTTTGGGAATATGGAATTTTGGCAAATATTGTAATTCATTGTGGAGGAAAAAAGCAATGCGACAAGGGGTTTGAATAATATTGATGAGTTGGAAAGGAAAAAAGTATAGGAAACAGGCTGCCGTCGAAATTGTGAATTTTTCAACTTTGTTATGCGTGAAAGTAGAACAGAATTTGACTAAGTTTAAGAGTTGGACAATCCTTAGGGATACGTGGTACCCGTCCGATATCTATAGTTGCACAAAAGTCTAGGAGTTTAGTAAACTTTATCTTATCACTTTATTCTCCCTTGGTATATATTTGTAAATCATGCATAAAATTAATTTATAACTTCTGCAACATGATAAATTTGAGAAGCAACTTGGTATACGAAAACGTACTTCTTTCATTTTCACGTTAACAATTGATTTATTGAACCGGAACGATTAAAATATTGAAAGTCGAGTACGCTTCGCATCACTATCGATAAAACCGAGTAATTCGTAACAATGAAGTTTGAGATCTGCAACCATACGACGAAAAATATGAAGTACCGGATTAAATTTCAATTGCTTAGTCTAAGAAGCTTAATTGGTAATAATACGAGCAACTGGAATTTGTTTGGAAACCGAAAGCTTCGAATTTTCCGAGTTCCCCAGCGTGTTACCATTTTTAACAACTTTATTGATATTGATTTCGTTGCCTTTTGTTGGCACGATGAGCGAGAAAAAAAAAAGAATAGAGGCCAGAAAATTAAATATTAATCGTTTATCCAGGCAGGGTTCGCAACCTAAGGGAATAATCCATTTTTTGCCAGAGTAACTACAGCTCTAAATCAAATGGTGATAAGTTTTCCATAAACTAAGCTTTTTATAGCACTTTGACGAAAAAATTTTTCCAAACTGGGGTTCGTGTGAATTGAAACCTATTTCGTGGCGAGGTTACATCACTTATCTAAATTTTGAACAAGTTTCAGTGTATAGAATTTTCTCGTGTAAACTGTCTCGAACTTTGAAAATGTTTATTTCAAAGTCGTAACTTTTTATGTAATTATCAAATCTAACCTGAAGCTAAAGCTTTAAGATTTGAAACGAAGATGGCATTATTTTTAGTTTCCAGTTGACAACCGACCATTCGTTGTTTACAGATTAACATTTCAAACATCCTATTTCGCATCTTTCAATAAATAACAGATTAGGGGAGCAAAGGGTACATGTGATGATATAGTTGTTTGCTGAATTATTATTTGTATCTGTTTCTTCCGTTCAAATAAGTAATAATTTTTATTTAATGTACGTTTGAAAAAAAAAGTATCGTAGCAATTTTATTTGAATGTTTGCAAGGCTCGTATATTTCCCAAGAAAGATGAACTTGGAAGAATATTAAATTATGCATATGATGTTTACTTCTTCGCTATGTTGTTTTGACTGAAATTCGAAAAATATGGTGGAAAATTTCGCGAAATTTTTTTTCAACAATTCGTTAGCACAGGTTGAAAATATTTCAATTTGGTAAAATATCACGAAAATTTGATCGAAATGTTGCGTATAACTGAGGAATATTTATTCAGGCGAGTTGCTTTCTTTTGAAAAAAAATTTCGAGATATGTTTCATCCATTTTCGTACCTAATTGAATAATCTGAATGATATGTTGAATTTTTAGGGTTTTTTAAGAAATTTTTATGGCTGGCTGAAATCTTAATTTTGTAAATTTGCTCGCTGATGAAAATTTTATGATTCATTTTTAATCTAAACATAGGAATTCGAATGAATTTGATCAATATTTTCATTTTCTTCTCCCCCTTCCCCATAGTTTCTCATCAAAATTCAATTTGCAATGTGTCTATTAGATCTTTTAACCCTTCAAATGATAGAAGTCGTGATGAAGTCTTTCTTTTGGCTGAATAATTCCATTTTTTTTTTTTTTTTACTGAAAATTAGAAAGTTTAAAATCGCACGTTTCAATTTTATTTTTGTATGAATAATTGAAACTTTGAACATAAAACGGAAAGCAAAGACTCAGGATTTCGCCTTTCCTTCGGTGTTGAATTTTTGAAAAAATTTTGAAATATAACATACTTAAATTATTTTGATGCTAAAACTGCTTAAAGTCATCTCACCTACGAAATTTCGCATCTCAAAAGTCATTCCACATATGAAAGCATGAAAAAGTGTGGGATGATATCTGGGATAAATATTAATCCTAAAAATCATCCCAGCCTCAAATGCTCGGAAAATTGTAGGATGTTTTTTTTCGTACGAAAATTCATTTCAAAAACTCATCACAGCCTCAAAACCTCGGAAAAGTCGTGAGATGATTTTTGCAATGAAAATTCGTCCCAAAATCATCCCAGCATTAGAGCTTATGAAAATCGTAGGATAACTTGTGAGACTGATTTTTATCCCAAAAATCAGTCAAGCCTCAAAAGCAGTGAAAAATTGAGGGATGATTTATGAGTTTGATTGATTTTTATCCCAAAAAATCATCTCAATTTTAAAACTTCGGAAAACTCATCCAAGCCTCAAAAGCTCGAAAAAATCTTGGGATGATTTATGAGATGGATCTTCATCTCAAAAATTATCCCAACAGCTCGAAGAATTCATACGAGTTTCAAAAGCTTAGAAAATTCACACCAGCCTTGAAAGCTTGGAAAAATCGAAAGATGATTTGTGAGATTGATATTTAGCCCAAAAATTATACCAACATCTCAGAGAATTCACCTCAGCCTCAAAACCTCAGAAAACTGATTCCAGCTTTAAAAGCTTGGAAAAATTATCCCAGCTCCGAAAACTCCTGAAAATTCCCACGTTTTTATAGTTTGAAAGGAAAAGTGCGTTTATTTTTTTCACTGATTTCTTTATGTGCCACAGTTCTGACCCAGGGATGCGATTAGTATGACTTTTTGAGCAATAATTTTTCTAATTTCAATATCAGGCATTTTCCACCACCCCTGGTTTACCTTTTTTTTAAAAAAAAATTTACGAGATTAAATATGTACCTATCAAAAAAATGACTTGTTTTGAGTTTTGGAAGTTTCTTCTTTTTATGATTACTGTGCGAGTTAGGAGGGGGGGAGGGGGGTGATCCGAGAAAAAAATTTAAGAGGCAATACTGACAGGTTAAATTATTTGTACCTACAAAATTTCTTCTTTTCCAGCCTAGACAATTAATATTTTAAAATGAAAAAAATCGTCCTTCTCATTTATCAAAGAACTCGTATAACAATCTTGATTGCAATTTTCAAAAATGTTTGGTTTTTTTGTTTATTTCTTTTTTTTTTTTTGAAGAAAATCAGAATACGAGTCCTTATTTAGATATTGTTTTTTTGGAAGTTAGAACAAAACAAAAAATTTCAGATTCTGGGTGCCCTTTTTTAAAAATTTTCGCCCTCGTTTCTCTCAAGCGCAATGAATTTACATTTTTTTTTTACTTTTCAAAAATTGTTTTCTTGATAGGTTTTTCATTTTTTGGGGGTGGGGAGAGGGTTGTACAAAATTTAGTAACGATTTTTGAAAGGTTCTGTAAGGTCCTGTTTTGGGGTTTTCAAGTTTTTCTACCTTTTTTTTTTGGCAGATTTTGAATTTTTTTATGAACCTTGATGATTATGAAAAGAAAAAAAGATTTCTATGATATTTCATCCAATTTTTCCAATTTTTTTGCTTAAGATAATTAAAGAATCGAAATTCGTATGATTGAGAAGATTAATATTGAAAATAATTTTTTAACCAAAATCGAATTTTTCGACCATAAACTTACATTTTGTTTTAAATTCCCCCCCCCCCCCCCAATTCAATTACATCTTAGCTTTGAAACAAATTTTATGTGTCCGAATTTCGAAATAAAGATTCTTTTCCTACCAAAAGTACAACTTTTGAATCCTCGTCGTAAACGTCAATAAATATCCTTTCATTCGTTTCACGTCCTGAAACCTTCCCTATACCACCATCCACGATAAGGTTTATCCCATGTTTAATTTTATTGGAAAAGTTGCTCGTCGCTACAATTCAAAGATGATATCAAATGTAAAAATACTTACTGTAGCAATCTTTAATGCATTATAGTCACATTTTTGATACTTTCTCTCGGGGGTTGAACGTGTGAAAGTTTTATCTTGACATTTTCGTCTCGGCTTAGGAAAAGGCTCGTATATGAAAATTTTTCATGTACATAGATCGATCTCATGGGGTCAACTTGCCTTTTTAAAATTCGTTAACGAACGTTGCTCAAAATTTTTCGCCTTTCCGATGAACCCCTTATATTCAATAATAAATTAGAAACGTATAAAAATTTATCTACTTTTTCCAGACACGGTGCGGTGCAACCTTTGCGAAAAAAAAATTACATCGGGGATTTGCGTGTGAAATTTATTTTGTTAATTTACTTTGGCCGCGGATTTATTCACGTGTAATTAGAACGGTTAATGTTTTTACCACATTTCTTGATTAATAAAAAGGTAAACAACGGATGCAATATTTGTTAGGGATTATTTTATCAACGAAAGAGGCTTTTGATGAAAAGCTACGCTACCGTGAGCTAATTGTTGGTAAAACTTGAGGACATGGGTTGGTTTTTAAACTCTCGTGCTAAAAATTCTATTCCGGAATGAATTCGCCATAAATTACCCCTGTTTACTTTTTGTTTGGCAGGTTGGTTTGTGTGTAAATGGGTGTTTTATAGAGTGCCTTGTATGTCTCGTGTTTCAATATCTGTGAGCTAGTTGCGTGTTCTTTGCTATCAAAGCCGATTAAAGTCGTCGATAAATTTTGAATGTTCATTCGTTTGCTTATCTTTTGGGTTTTAATTCGGAATTATTTTTCCACGTGCGATGAAAAATTGAAAACAATTTGATAACCTAAGGAAAAAAGCCCAGAGAAATTCATTTGATAAAATATCGTAACTCGGCATGTTACACTGATTGAATTTAATCCCTAGACAGTAGACATACGTTGCGGTTGGCTTTTTACCCTTTTTTGGTTCAAATAATACGGCAATAATTTTTGTCGTTTTTTATTATTTGCGAAAATGAAACGCATTTATTTTTGCAGTTTGATTTCATTTCGTTTGAAGGATTGTATTTTATCAATGTTACGAGAATTTTTCAAAGTACAGCACAGTGACGTATGTTTAGCGAATGGCGATATTAATTGGAATTTTATTTGTTTCAGATTGTCGGAGTTATTTCGATATTTTTTATATTCATATCAGTCGTGTCGTTTGCTCTAAAAACACATCCGGGTATGCGAGTTTCGGTATCGTCCAACAAAATCGAAAAAAATTGGTCCAATAATTTTTCCGTTTATGAAAATTTCGACTACGAAGAAACCGAACCGCTTCCGGCTTTTTTCTATGTCGAAGTCGCCTGCAATTCGTGGTTCACTTTCGAACTTGCTGTTCGTTCAATTGTAAGTGAAATAATTTAAGTTGAATTATTAGGTATATTTTAAGGTATTTTTACAGCCAAAAGGTTAAAATAATTACCCAAAGTACTTTCTGCGATTAAATGCTGCAGATGAAACATTCTTCTGCATACCACGAAATCCATTTATGAGGGAAAAACGAAGAGAATAGACACCTTTCTGTGCTGCTGTCAATTATACCAATAACTACAAGCAATTACGTTTCATCAAACGACCTTTCGTTGTGGTGTGGGAGAATGACAATTCGTAAACGCCTCTAATGAGGAAATTTATATCGAATTGTCGAACGCACGTGTAAATGAAAGGTTCCCCATCACTGATGCATTCCGATATTATAAATGATACCTGTGCGTCAATGATTTTTACATTTTGAAGGATTGATTTGTGACGTACCTACAAGTGTAGCTATTTGTCAAATGTCTGGAATTTGATGGAGATCATTTTTTATGGTGATTCGAGCTGATGATGAGTTGGCGTTTTTACAGCCTTTAATTCGAGTATTTTAAAAATAATAATTTTATTTCCGGTTTGATCGCTTGAAATTTTATTGGTGGCCTCTAAACATTGGATGCTGAAAAAAATTATCCAAAATGTAATAATAACGTGTCCCCATTCACAAAATGAGAAAATGTATTCTAATCGTAAGTAATTATTTGTTAAAATTCATTGCATAAAAAATATAAATACTTAATTAGAGTATTTTTGTGGCCTGGGGACACCTCATGGTATATTTTTATACAAAATTTATCATTTTTGCAACAATTTTTATTTGTTTGAATGGAGAAATACCATCTCAGTCCTCTGGCTATTTTTTATATGAGGAGATGACCCCTTGTGTTTCTTTTTTTTATTTCTCATTTTTGAATCCAGTCTCTACTCCTTACCTAGGTCATACGAGTATGAAGAAAAACGGATAAAAATAAATAAAAATGATTTCAGGATATCGAGTGTAGTTCGAGGATTTAGGTTTTTTGACTTCTCGAATAGGTACCTACGTTTCCAATGTTTGGTTTAGCAGGGTCATTTTAAAAAACATAAAGTTGAACAAAATTTTGAAAAATCGAAATTGAAAAATATTAAGAAAATTTACAGTAGGAAAAAATTTTAACATTAGGAAAAATTTGAGTATTCAAAATGTCTCCGACTTTAATTTTTTTTATTTTTCAACTAACCGCACCTAAAAAATTCATCTCTCATCCAAATGCTCAAAATTGAAGGATAAGAAACAATTCGATTGTTCATGACGAGAGGATTCCAAAAATGTATTAGTTTTCGCATTTTGAGCATTTTTTGGCCGAGTTATGGGCGTTTTTCTCCTTCCAACTTCCCACTTCCGACTATCCATCAACTATCCGCAACTAAAAAATCTATCTTCGGCCCAAATTCTCGAAATTGAATGATAAAAAAACCATTCGATTGTTCACGACGAGAGAATTCCAAAAATGTATTCGTTTTTGCATTTTGAGCAATTTTTGTCCAAATTACACGCATTTTTCTTCATCAACTATCCACACAGCAAAAATCCAACTTTCACCCAAATTCTCGAAATCGAATGATGAAAAAACCGTTCGATTGTTCATGACGAGAGGATTCCAAAAATGTATTAATTTTTGCATTTTGAGCAATTTTCGTCCAAATTACAGTCATTTTTCTTCATCAACTATCCACGCAGCAAAAACGCCATCTCTCGTCCAAATACTCGAAATTGAATGATAAAAAACCATTCGATTGTTCATGACGAGAGGATTCCAAAAATGTATTGGATTTTGTGATGTGAGCAATTTTTGGCAGAGTTATGGACGTTGTTCTCCTCTCAACTTCCGACTTCTGACCATCCATCAACTAGCCCCTCCTAAAAAATCCATATTTGGACCAATGATCGAAATTGAATGATAAATTACATGCATAGAAATTTTTATTTCGTAAAAATCAAATTGTACACAGATACCTGATGAAAAACTCCATAATAATATTCATTCTGTTCTCCCATTCCTATGAAAAAAATAGTCGAAGGTCGGTGGGGCGAAGGTAATATTCTTCAGATGATATTTCAGGGTCACTCTCGAAATGTTGAGTGATAAAATTCGAATAGCCAAAATTTATTTGGATTCCTAAAAATTTTCATAATTTGCCTAGATCATTTTGGAATAAGTATCATAATTATCACTTTGTAATTTAATTAAATTTGAAAGATTGGGTACAAGAATCTTTGTTGATTCTGAATTTTTCAATTTTGAATTCGAATAAATGAGTCGGTCCAGGTTTACATTTCCCAATATTTTTGAACATGGCTAATTTAGAATTCAATGTGTGTCGTCACATTCCAAAAATGAAGGCAGCAAATTGCCACCATAAAACCCTACATCTATACACCTTTTTTCATTTCATCACGCTCTATCAAATTATTCAAATTATTCGGTATGATTTGAAAAATGATAATTCACGAATGAATAAATATCACACATCCAACCTTAAAAGTAACTTCGGTTATAAATGCGTCAGCGTATGGTGGAGTAGCATCACTTACAACATATTCCGATGCATTTGTATACTTATACAAATCGAATGACACGACGTTGTTGGAAAGTACTTTTTAAGACTCTACAATGGATTCAAAACAGCGAAACTTTGTATGGATAGAATTCCGCATTCGCAGCCGTTCATTTTTATTACACCGAACGTATTGTGTTTATCCCTTAGGAAATAAAATTGAAAAAAAGCAATTGATTTTTTACGTCCTCTTGTTTAAAAATGCTGAAAATTTTAAGAAGTTGACGTCGTCGATTCTGTATACGAATACAATAATCGCGATGGAATTGAATTTAACTGAAGTAATTCTTTCTTCTTATTTTTCCTTCTCGAAGTGTCCATTTTCACGACTAAAAAAATGTGGCAATAAAATATAAATTATTTGTTTTATTATTTAGAGGGATTCTATTGGATTCTAGGGTGATTTTTTTTTTTTTTGTAAGAAGTTCGAAGGTCGATTTCATTGTCAGATTAACAACTCTATTGTCGAGATCGGAATTCATAGATGAAATTAATTTTAAGAAATAAATAATGTTGAATTATTAGGTATTAGGTGTAGATTCTTAAATTTATTATTTTTTGTTTACAGGTTAGTCCTAATTTACTCCGGTTCATAAAATCGCCAGTCAATATGATAGACTTTTTAGCGACGTTAAGTTTTTACACGGATATTATAACGCAGTGTACCTTAATTAACTTGAAGAAGTCAGATATTTTAGAATTTTTTTCCATTGTCAGAGTACTTAGACTGTTTAAATTAACGAGACATTCGCCGGGACTGAGGATCCTTATACATACATTCAAAGCTTCCGCTAAAGAACTCACCTTACTGGTATTTTTTTTAGTGCTCGGTATAGTGGTATTCGCCAGTTTGGTTTATTACGCTGAGAGATTACAGGTATGTGCACTGATAATTGTACGTATTGATATTTACAGGGTGTTTTTGATCATAAGATGATCGATTTTACGAGTGGTGTAGGCAATCTATTCTGATTTGAGTGTATGTGGTGGTATATTTGGACTGCAGAAACGAAAGTATTTCCAAAACACAAAAAGGTTTTCAAGAATAATGCATTTGATGAATGGTTGAGAAGAATACAAAAATTGATCCATTTTATCGAAAAAATAACTTGGTAATTTAATAAACAGTCATGATCATCATTTTTAAAAAAAACTGTATTCGTTTTAAAATTTTGAAAAAATTGACTGTTTAAATTTGTTTAAAAATATGTAGGTACTAGGTACCTAAACTAAATTTGGGGAACGATTAAGATCATTGAATACTCATTGAATTTTTTCAGATCCTAAAGAATTTGGCAAAGTTATTAGAAAATGAACTGATCAATTTTCCATGAAAGTTATAATGTCTGTAACTCCTGTTTGGCTAAATTTTTATGCTCAATTTCAAAAAAAAATTCCAGTCTCCTCCAAACCAAGTTGAATTTTGAGTGCATCTCCTTCAAGCGAAGTTTTATTTTCCACTGATCTTTTTCTGCATGCTTCTGTAGAAGGACTAGAATGAGTTTTGATAATTTTCTCCTGTACTCTTTTTCTAGCTAAACATTTTTTTTTTTTTTTTTTTTTTAGATTTCTCTTGAACCTTTTTGGGTGAGAATTTAGATTTTTTGGCATCTCCTCTCGTTCAGGGGAAATTTTTGTTC